>WFKR01000004.1:31550259-34050259 GCA_025331145.1 Rosa persica | reverse complement strand
TTTAGCCCAAGGTCTTCTGTATAACAGGATAGTATAGTATATGAGAAATCGCTTTTTACAAATCACCCATTGGAGGCGGCTTCTTAGACTTGAACAGTAATACATAGAATTGAAAATTCAGACGTCCATTTCGCATGGAAACATGCATTCTTTGAAAAGTCCCTTGTTTAAACTCAATCCTTGATCTACAGGGTGAGCTTCGGCCACTCTAGCTATCTATAAATACCACCTCCAACCCTCACACTTCCTCACACCGATACCAATTCACTCTTAGCCTCCTCTACAAATCATTCTTTCTTTGATCATTTCCTATTTAACTCTTTAATCTTCATCATGGGTGTGTTCACATACGAAACCGAGTTCACCTCAGTCATCCCACCACCCAAGTTGTTCAAGGCTTTCGTCCTAGATGCCGACAACCTCATCCCCAAGATTGCCCCTCAGGCAGTGAAGAGTGCCGAAATCGTTGAAGGTGATGGAGGTGTTGGAACCGTCAAGAAGATCCACCTTGGTGAAGGTTAGTGTAATTTGCATCATTGATTTTAATTTCTAAAGCGTTGTTATATTTTGGGTTTTGCTCAAATATACATTACAAAAGAATATGTCTTCAATTTTTGCAACCATCCATCTAATTCATGAATCTCATTTTATGCAGGAAGTCAATACAGCTACGTAAAGCACAAGATCGACGGAATTGACAAAGACAACTTTGTGTACAAGTACAGCATCATTGAGGGAGATGCCATCGGAGACAAGATTGAGAAGATCTCCTATGAGATTAAGTTGGTCGCTTCCGAGGGAGGATCCATCATCAAAAGCACCAGCCACTACCATTGCAAAGGTGAGGTTGAGATCAAGGAGGAGCACGTCAAGGCCGGAAAAGAAAGAGCCGCTGGTCTGTTCAAGATCATTGAGAGCCACCTTTTGGCCCATCCCGAGGAATACAACTAAACCTGTCTCTATGATAGTGGTATTGAGTGCTACTATGGACAATAATAGTGTTGTGTCCTGCTCTTGATTCTGTCATTTGGTGTGGCTTTGCTATTTTTCCTCTTCCTTTCGAAGATTGTTTTGGCTTGCACTTGGGTTATATATGGCAAATTGTAATTTAATAATAGTGGATTTGAATCTAAATCAATAAACCGAAAATCATTTGGTAAGAGATAGTGTTTGCCAATTCTCATTGCTTAGAGCATCTTTAACAATGTTAGCCATTTTTGAGTCAAATTTTAGCTAAAATAGTTAAAAAGTTATTTTGGCTAGTCACTTTAGAAATATGTCTGCAGTGCTCTCTGTTTTAGCTAATTTTAAATTTATATTATTTTTAAAATGAATATTAAATAGTTTAAATGTATTTATAAATTATATAAAGTAACTCAAAATGAATGTTTTAAATTATAGAGAGCCTCATCTCGCTCTCTATATTTAGGAGCGTGATAGCTAAAAGTTATAATAGAGAGCAACTTAGGAGTTTGGTGCATCTTCTAAAATAGATAAAAAGCTAAACATGCTCTCTAAAATAGCTAAGGAACCAAAATAGAGAATCTGCTAAAGATACTCTTACTTTTCTTTACTGATTGTGGATACTGTACTGCAAGTACAAATGAGAATTCTACAGAACTGGTTCTAAAATTGGCCTTTAAGAACTCTAGGAGCTATTTCGGCATATCATAGCCTGCGAGCGATGACAACACAGAAATTTTTTTCCTCATGGAAGAAATTTTTTTTTATGTTTAATAAACTGAGACCTGGGTGCATCCCTGTATAAGCCTTTATTAAGTAAGGAAAAAAAATTACAACCAACTAAAACCCGACTCCTCAATAAAGAAAAAACAAGAAGAAACAGAGTCACTGGAACCATAGCACTCCTCAATCAACAAAAAATAAACGATAAGACATGTAGTAAAGCAAGATTAACGAAAGTGAAAATTATGAAGCTCTATTTCCTATGGGAAAAGTAATAATAATAATAATAAAAATAATAATAATAATAATAATAATTTCCGAAGTTCACACTGCTGAGAATTTTACAAAATGTTAACTCTAAACTTGGTTTGAAAGAACTATAGGAACTGTTTGTGCATATCCTAGTTTAATAACGAAATTTTGTTATTCCTGAAGGTTTTATTTTCTTTTCTGTGAATAAACAGAGGAGTGCAACTGCAACCATATGACTACTCAAATCAGCAGGAAAAAAAATACGACATGACATACTGTAAAGCCAGACCAACAAAAGTGAAAAATACGAAGCCTTATTTCTCTACTAGAAATTTTGGTATCACAGTTGAAGTTCACAATACTTACAGATATTTCAGATTATTATCTATCTAACCTCTTTTTTTTTTTAAACCTCTACTTACAGGTCACAGCTCACTGATAATCTATATATCCAACCTCTATAATCTTCAACATTAATTATGTTTATTTTATTTTATTGAGATCAGTCAATATCCTTAAAGGTTTTCTAGTCCCTTAAACTAATCTTTGTCGGGGGGGGGGGAGTTCATGTCAAAACGTTTCCTTCCCCTAACCACCAAAAATAGATTGAGATTTAAACTCTGATCAGCGGCGAGAGTCGATCCCTGATGTGGGGTTTCACACTTAGAGGTTTCTTACCAACTTGCCTACCTGTAGTGGTTTCAACATTAATTATGGTGGTGATAATAAGTCACCTATAGTGACAATAAGTCCGGTCGGTTTACATACTTTCAACGACTCTTTCTACAATGCGTATTTTTCTTTTTTCTCATCATGATGTGTCTTTGTATCGGATAATCTGAAATATCCGATATTGATGACAATCTGACAATGGAAACACTTCCTTAAATCTAATCAAGTAGTAGTGGAAGCATGTCGTCAAACGTGAAGTTGTCACTGTATATTCCATACAATTTTGATATCTAATGAGATACTAAAAAATCCAATCATTGACTATTGAATATAAAGAAAAGTCATGATGAGGCCATCATTTGCAAGTTTATAGATTTGATTATCTTATAGAAAACATTACAATATTTGATTTGTTGATAGTGTTTTTCTTAATTATTTACATTAGCATAGATGTTGATACATTCATTTTTTAAAGGGATAAAGTTGATACATTCAGTTTGAATTCTGATAAGGTGCTCGACAATTAACTCCTTATTACGAGTAGTGAGTTAATCTACAATCTTGCAGACTGCGGAAATTGATTTACCACTACGTAGAAGGTAATCCACTACTGGAAAATAGAACGGCATACCCAAAAAGGCAAGAGAAAGCTACGTACCCAAGCCCCAATTACTCTCAGGTTCTAGGTGGTCTTGTTCTAAACTCCATTTGAATTTTCATTTTTCAATAGCTTTCTTTGCGGTCAACATCAACAATGGCAGTGATCCAGTCAAAAATGGCTATTTCATTTCTTTCTTTTTTGTTGGGTTCTTTGCTAATTGTCTTCATTCTTTTCGTATCATTAAGAAGTTTCTGTTGAGACGTGAGATTATAATTTATATAATATACTGTTGTACTGTTGAAACGGATCGGTGTTCATTACTTTATGAACATATGATATAATTTATGCACATACATATCAATTTATACACACTTATCACGCCCCGAATTTAGAATAATAAATTCAAGTCCGAAACATGAATAATAATTAAAATAAATAACGTCCTGAATTTTTTTTTATATTGAACAACATCACAAAACCCACATTACAAACCTCGTAGCAAACTATCTCTCGAGTCGATTATTACAACACCAACTTAAATAAAATGTTACGCTCAAAAGATTCTACAAAACACACCAAAATAGACTAAGTGCAGAACTCAACACTCGTACCCTACTCAGCTCGATCTCCACCCTGATTCTCCTAATCTTTGAGATTCGCCGCTACACCATTTGAATAGTGTATCGGGATTGCAAACAACAAACTCAGTAAGCTTTTTGCAAAGCTAGTATGAGTAAACTCAACATGAAAACAACTAACCATTTAAATCACATTTCTTTTAACTTAAGTAACAATCCAACAATCTCAACATCACAATGAAAACATCAAACAACTCACGGGAAGCAACAAGGAATACATTCCTGCAATCCCCTAACCACAAATATCACCACTTTTGTCTCATCCCACATCACGTTAGAGCTCTAACTACATCGTTATCCGTCACCTTGGTCTAGGTTCAAGAACGACATATTTCCAGGTTAACTTAATAACCCTCGAACTTTGGACCTCTCTGCCCTCAGAACAATATACTTCGGTTAACATTTAACCGTCAAACTTTGGACATTTCCTCTGTCCTCAGAACACATACACTCCTGTTATCATTAAACTGAAGAACCTTAGACCATTTGGTCCTCGGAACCCTACAGTCTCTACCTTCTATTCTACTCACAAGGTCAACATGATTATCACAAACATTCATCAATATCATTATCACAATTAATCATAGCATTCAAAAACAATATCATACCATAACCAAGTTATCACAATTCCACACACTTCAATGTCACACCATTCCATATATAATAACGTAAATATATATATAGGATTTTTCTCAGGTAAGGATGTCCTTACCTAAGCTTATGGAACGGATTTGGTGTTTTCTCCCACTTTCTTATCATATTTTCACATCTTAACCGTTCAGTTTTTAGGTCCTAATATATAGATCAGGAAATCCGTACCTAAGCTTAGGTAAGGATGTCCTTAGTGTAGTCGGACTATATATATATATATATATACATACACGTAATCATCCACTCAGGAATGACCAGTAATACCAACTATAGTTCACACATTGTAAAACCAAGATATTTATTTTTTATATACTTTAAAACTCATTTTCTTAAAACCATTTTTCAACATAGCAATAAATTGTGCAATAAGGAAATTCAGTTCGTAAATGAACCATGTGAGATTTACTCACTTCTAATCCAGCTGCGTCTTCTCAACAATCCAAAAATAACGATCCACAAATCGTTCGCCAATCAAAACCGTCAATCACCTAGTCAAATACAGTCTCAACTTAGTACACAATGCATAAAACACACTTACACGAAGATCCAGCGGTTGGATCTTCACCCGTGACCACACAAAGTCATCGGGACAGTCCTATGATCAATATATCAAAACTACAAGTCTATCGAACGGTTCGATCTTCACATATCACAAATCAAACGATCGAAATCGATTGAAATTGTAAAATTCATAACTTAATCATACGATCTCCAAAATTTACATGCTATATATCAAAATGAACGTATCGACATGTAGAACATTAAAATGGGCAGAAACTGCCCTTGGAGTGGTCGGAAGTCGCTGGAAACCACCACCACAGTGGTGGTGGCGCCGCCAAACCAAAGTCAAAATTTGCCAAAACTCCCAACATGAAAATTTTTCATCTCAACTCCAATTATAATTTTCATAACTATCACAAAGTCTATATATAAGCCAAGAGATAGAATTTTACCTCTCAAAGTTTGAAACCCGAAGAACCCTAGTTTTGAAATCGATCCAATTAGATCTCGTCAGATCAATTCGATGCAACCCACCCTAGGGTAAATGATCTACATCCTCTTAAGTGTAGAATCTCTTCAAGACTCACAACAAAAGGTGACCGGAGGAGGGAGAACGATGGCGGCGAAGGGAGGCGATTTCTCACTCGGCCATGCATATTCTCGGCCTTGTAGCGGCCACCACAGTGGTTATTTCCCATCGATGACTTCTGGAAATTTGTAGAAAATGTCAAGGCGAGCAAAACCCCTTTTAGAATCAAGTTGATTGGTGGCCGGACGAGAGAGTTATTAGCCGATGAAGGGGAGAGTAGCTCAGGTGATTTTTAGCTCAGGCCGTACGGCTTCTCGACTCCTAGCACCCTCCACAGCTCGTTTTTCACCTCGATGTATCCTAGGAACTTCTAGACGACGTCAAGGCGAGCAAAAACGCTTTCGGAATCAAGTCAATTGGTGGCTTGTGGATGAAGATATAGCTGGACAAAGGGGAGCCTAGAAATGAGCTCGGGAAGAAGAGAGAGGTGAGAGAATGGGTTGGTTTCCAGAAATAGAAAAACTGATACTTTTTGAAAATTTTCCAAAAATAGCAAGCTATATATATACAAAATGGAATCTTTTCCAAATGCGATAATTTCTCATACGAACTCTGATTCTTGCGTTCCACATATGCACGAACTCGTATCGATGAGCTCTATGACTTTTGTGAATGAAGTTTTCCCAAATTCCATACATATAAAAAGTCGATTATAGTGACCCCCCTAAATAACATTCATTTCGAAAATAAAATCATTTGAACCAATCTTCTCATACAACGACACACGAATCACTGCCACAATTCATAATTCATATAATTAAACAAACATTGAATTACAAAATATTTAACTAAAAATTTCGAGTCTACACATACACAAACAAAAGAACACATATACAGAATGAACAAAACAAGCAACGGTAACAACAATTGTGTGATGAAACGTATGGAATGCGGAACGTACGTATATATGAACATAATCAACCTTGTGATACAAATAAACTGGAGAGGTAAAGAATTAGTTTTGACTTTTGGATGGTGTGGTAGAGGTTGAGTAGAGAGAGATAGCGGTTGCCTCCATCCGTTAACTCTAGCAGAGGAGAGATCTTTCGCCGTAGTTATTGGGGCTTTGGTTGTTTTTGCAGCGGTAGGACAGAGTGGTTGCTTGTTGGTTGGTCTGTGTTGTGCTACTAATCAGAGGAGGACCAATATGATCTTGTGTGATTGGAGGTCAAACTCATCTTGTTATGATTCTACCAAGTGGATTTCTCCTGTTCATCTAGGAATAGTAATGTTGCGTTCAATACGCACTGTTTCGTGCTTAAGATTGGTTTGCCTTTTTTTATCGTGCACATGTGTTGCACGTGGCTATGACAGATAGGGTTTTATTGCTTATCCATAGTAGTATAAATAGGAACTGATGCAATGAGCAGCCATCTATGAAAAATATCTTTATTTTTGTCTTCGTTTCAGTTTGCATATCTTACATATTAATTGTCAGGGCTACTTCCCTAACAACTGGTATCAGAGGTCTCGATCTTGAAGGTGATGGTGAAGCAAAAGGGTGAAGGAGCTTATCCTGCAATTTCGGGTGAACTTTCTCATGTCGAATTCAACTTCAAGTTCACAAAGATGAAACTACAGCTCGGATTGATGCACTGCAGCAAACACTGAGTGTGTATCAAGAGTCCATGTCAACATTTCACACCGGGATGTTGGATGAGCTAAGGGCCATCAGAGAGCGACCTCATTCGGGCTCTGGATCCAGATCTACAAGCCTTGAAGTTTGGTCCTTACCACCAACTTCAGGTTCACCAGCCATGGAAAACAAGTTGGAGTCAGCTTCATCCACAAGAGAAGTAGTAGTTGCGGCGGAAATGGTGCCAACTAGTGGAAGAACCTCCCAATCCCCCACTAGTTTCCCTTTAAATTTATCAGATTCAGATGTGATTCTAGGATATGCTAGTGATTTTGCCCATACCAGCTTCTGCTACTATTAGTAGGACTAGACCTTTGGGAGCTAGTGGCTCAGGTGCTTTAATAACTAATTCTTCTGGGGTGGTGATATCTGTTATTCATAGCATGAATAATGAGAGGGGAGAATCGAGTTTGAGGAGAGCTCAAACCAATGAACATCAGGAACAAACTCATTACTATCAACATACTGGCTTTGGTACCCAACCCTTCAATGTGTTTGGAGGCCCATGCTTGATGCCTAATTCCCAACCATTGCATATGGCATATACTCAGCATGGGGGCTTTATTAGAGGGGACCCTTTTACTATGAGCTACTCAGGCCTTTCTCATACACTCCAATTAATTTCAACAGTGTACCACAACCCCAGACTCTACCATTTGTTGTCCCATATTACCAAAGTGCTGCAACATTAGGTCATACCCACCCCACATTTGCCACAACAACCACACCAACACCACATAGTACTCAGCCCCCAGTGAATCCTCAGACGTACACACCTGTGCAACATCCTCATCTATTTCCCCAACCTCATCCAGTCCAAATGAATGTTTATCCTCAATTAGACCCCAATCTCCCTATAATGAAACAAATGAAGATTAAGTTCGGGGTGTTCAGTGGAGGTGACCCGGTGAAGTTTGGGGTGTTTAGTTGAGGTGGCCCGATGGAATGGTTGAACAAAGCAGAACAATATTTCGAGTTTTATCAAATCCCAGAAGATTGGAAGTTGGCCATTACTACTATGCATTTGACTGAAAGGGCAACAGACAGGTGGTACATGTTTCAGGGTGAATTCCCAACACTTGGCTGGGGCTATCCGATCTTCTTATGCGGGAATTTAGTGGCCACAATGTGGTGGAATACCAAGCGGCTTTAGCAAGAATGCACAAGTAGGGATTGTTGATCAATACATGGATTAATTCACCAAACTCGAGCTCCAGGCTTCTCACAACAAGTATTACTGTCTTGTTTACAAATATTCTGAAGTATTCGAAGCTCCTACACAACTACCTCCTGCAAGAAGACAAGACCACAACTTCTTCCAAACACAGCTGCCATTAGTGTCCGACCCTACAGATACCCTCATTCACAAAAAGAAGAAATAGAAAAGATTATTTGTGAACTGTTGGATAATGGAATAATAAGACCTAGTGTAAGTCCATTCTCCTATCCTGTTTTGCTGGTCAAAAAGAAAGATGGGACATAAAGACTTTGTGTAGATTATAGATCCCTAAATGCTGCAACTGTGAAGGATAAATATCCCATTCTAGTTGCAGATGAGTTTATTGATGAGGTTCATGGAGCTTCCATATTCACCGAGTTGGACTCGAGATCGGGGTACCATCAGATAAGAATGGATGAGAGAGATATCAACAAGACAGATTTTAGGACTCATTCAGGACACTATGAGTTCTCGGTCATGCCATTTGGCTTAACCAATGCCCCGTCAACTTTCCAATCGGTTATGAATGATGTTTTAAGGGATCATCTCCGGAAGTTTGTATTGGTATTCTTCGATGATATACTAGTTTACAGCTCCTCATTAGAAGAACACTTGAAGCATTTGGAATTGGTCTTCAACATATTAAAGCAACATTCCTTGAAAGTCGAAAAGAGTAAGTGCAGCTTCGGGGTACACATGGTCGAATATTTGGGACATGTGATCAGTGAAAATGAGGTATTGCTGACCCTGCCAAAATTGATTGCATCAAGCATTGGCCTCAACCAAAACCTCTTAAAGAATTAAGAGGGTTTTTGGGGCTAGCAGGATACTATAGAAAATTTGTTAAGGGATTTGGAATTATCGCAAAACCCTTAACTGATATGCTTAAAAAAGATGGCTTCCACTAGAGTGAAAAGGCTCTAACTGCTTTTGACGAATTGAAGCAGACTTTGATCAGTGCACCAGTGTTAGCAATGTAATCATCAGCAAAGCACTAGCTCAAAGGCACTTGGCTCTACCAATGTATGATAAAGAAATGCTAGCTGTGGTCTCTGCTGTGCAACACTGGTGACCCTACCTCCTTGGCAATCATTTCAAAAATTTTACTGACCACAGGACTATTGAACATTTCCTAAATCAGAGGATTACTACTCCTGCACAGCAAAAATGTCTTCTTAAATTGTTGGGGTATGACTATACAATACACTACAAGGCTGGAAAGCATAGTGCAGCCCCAGATGCACTTTCTAGAGGTGCTTGTTTGGCAGCAGTCACTAGAGCCTCTCAACCTATGTATGATTACATACTAGAGATCAAACGGGGCTTGTGAAAAAGATAGTGAAAGCTAGGAAGTCATGTTGGCACTACAGCAGAACCCCACAGGTAAGAAACATTTTTCTATCAACAACTCTCAGCTACTTTATAGGAATAGACTTTTTGTATCTCAGGTGGATGAGTGGGGACATACAGGGAGGTCTAGAACTTACAAGAGGATACTAAGGACCTTTGCTTGGCCAAGAATGCACCATAACATCAAGGAGTTTTTGTCTGCATGTGAGGTGTGTTAGAGAAACCATTATGAGTCTACGAGACCTCCTGGGTTGCTGCAGCCACTACCCATCCCAGATAAGGCATGGAGTGCTATCTCAATGGACTTCATTGATACTTTACCAAAATCTGAAGGTAAAACGGCTATTTGGGTAATTGTTGACACCTTGACCGAATATGCACACTTCATGCCTCTTTCTCATCCATACACAGCTGTTTCTTTAGCTAAGGTGTTTGTGCATGAGATTTGTAAATTGCATGGCATGCCCGAAAAGATAATCTCTGATAGGGACCCCATATTTTTTAGCTTGTTTTGGGAAGCTTTTTTCCAAATGCAAGGCTCCAAATTAAGTAAATCCTCAGCTTATCATCCCCAAACAGATGGTCAGACATAAAATCAAAACATGACACTTGAACAATATCTCTGGTGTGTGATTGGTGAGAAACCACATCAGTAGGTGCAAGCTCTTCCTCAGGCAGAATGGTGGTATAATACTGCCTACCATTCTACCATTGAGATGACTCCATTTGAGACACTTTATAGCTACCCCCGCCCCCCCCCCCCCTCCTACAATCACTCCCTATCTACCCAGTTCCACAGTGTTGCACAGGTTGACCAACAATTGAGAGCAAGAGATGCACTAATGACTGTCCTAAAAAACAACTTGGTGAAAACTCAGTCAAGGATGAAAGGATTTTATGATAAAAAATAAAAATAAAATATTCTGACAGAGCATTTGTGGTGGGGGACTTAGTCTACCTCAAGCTGCAGCCTTACAAGCAGAACTCAATGCACTCCTTCCACAAGTTATATGTTAGGTATTGTGGTCCCTTTGAGGTCATTGAAAAGATTAGACAAGTGGCCTACATACTAAAGTTGTCTCCCATTCCAAAATTCATGATGTGTTTCATGTATCCTTGCTCAAAAAGAAAGTGGGTGACTCTGTGAATGAAGCTCAACTACCCTCTATCAGTGTTGCACAGGTTGACCATCAAATACTAAATGGGAACCTACTGCTATTCTACATACTAGAATGGTCAAAAAGAGAGGCTATGCAACTACTCAATGGCTAATTCAGTGGGTGGGGACCATGCCTGAGGAGGCCACATGGGAGTATGTTGAAGATATTATGCACAGGTACCCGAACTTTGATTGGACTGCATGAAACTTGAGGTCAAGTTTCCTTTACTGAAGGGAGTAATGTTATGATTCTGCCGAGTGGATTTCTCCTGTTCATCTAGGAATAGTAATGTTGCGTTCAATATGCACCGTTTCGTGTTTAAGATTGGTTTTCCTTTTTTGATCATGCACATGTGCTGCACGTGGCTATGATAGATAGGGTTTTGTTGCTCATCCATATTAGTATAAATAGGAATTGATGTAATGAGCAGCCATCTATGAAAAATATCTTTATTTTCTTCTTCGTTTCAGTTTGCATTTCTTACATATTAATTGTTAGGGCTACTTCCCTAACACATCTGCGAGGAATGACAGGTCAGTTGGGTGGTGTCGGTGATCAAGGACAGTAGTGTAGCAGTCTATCCTTGCTCCTTCGGTGTTGGTGATCGACGGTATTGGTTGAAGAAGAAAACTAGCAAGGGCAAAGGGAAAGCGGGAATTACAGCCTTCGTGGTTTTTTGGAGAGATCATCCACCAGAAGCCGCCTCGACGGCGATGATTAGGCAAAACCAGATTAGGGTTTTTGCTCCCTTTGCTTGAGTTTGGGCTTAGGCTCAAACTTAGGCTGTTTGGCTCTATTTTATAAGCATGTAGGGAGGGTGCCTTGCCACTTTCATTCATCACTTAGTGGTGAGGGTGGGCCTGGCCTAAGAGGTGGATGTTCTTAGGCATTTAGGTCGACTCATGATCCTCCCATCGTTTCAGATCATAATTTCTGCAGGAGTCAATAATTATCTGAAATAAGATTGGTTTTCAAGCAGCTTGTTGGCTTTGAAATGGCTCTTATTGGTACCACAATTGCGTGATTTGCTAATGGGAGGTTTGTGAATGATTTTTCTTTAGAAGACATGAAGTTTTTTGTTTATAAGTTCGTTAATTATAACGGGCATATCATCGATTTGTAATGAGTTTGCTTTTCTTAGAATAGGGTGTCCAGATTTTCTTGCCCACTATCTTGTTTTAAGTGTAGCTACACTCTAGCCATTGACTGTTAGCATATTGCCGGCTATTGATTCTAATGGAATCAACTTCTATTAGAAAAAAAAAAAAAAAAACAAACAAACGATTAAAAGAGAAAAATAGATTGAGTGGTTTCTGACTTTCTGGATGTTCTAGGTAGCTTAATTAGGTTTTTCAAAGTCTTCCAAAGGCGACAAATAATCGAGACGGCTTCTTAGACTTAAAAATAGTAGTTCAGTTAAATGAATATTTAAACTTTTCACATGAAACATTCTTTGAAAGATCCACTAATTTAAATTGTTTGTTCTTCGCCCTCAAATCTATAAATACTACCTCCATTCTTCACACTTTCCTCACCCCACTACCGATTCTTATATTAGCTTTCTTGAATATTTCATTTTTTTCTCTGATCATTTTCTTCTTCAGTTCTTCTATCATGGGTGTTTTCAATTATGAAACCAAGTTCACCTCCGTCATCCCACCACCAAGGTTGTTCAAGGCCTTTGTTCTTGATGCCGATAACCTCATCCCCAAGATTGCTCCACAAGCAGTTAAGAGCGCTGAAGTCGTTGAAGCTGATGGAGGTGTTGGAACCATCAAGAAGATCCACCTTGGTGAAGGAAGCGAATACAGCTATGTGAAGCATCAGATTGATGGACTTGACAGACAACTTTATGTACAACTACAGTATCATTGAAGGGGATGCTATAGGAGACAAAGTTCAGAAAATCTCATACGAGATTAAGTTGGTCGCATCTGCCGATGGAGGTTCCATCATCAAGAGCACCAGCCACTACCATTGCAAAGGTGAGGTTGAGATTAAGGAAGAGCATGTCAAGGTCGGAAAAGAAAGAGCCGTTGGATTGTTCAGGATTATTGAGCTCTACCTTTTGGGCAATCCTGATGCCTACACCTAAAACAATCTACAGTAACTGTACCACTTCATGATGGATCATGTCCGTCGCCCTCCTTTTTCACTGTCATTGGTGTGGCTTTGATCAGTTTTTTTTTTTTGGACAATGGCTTTGATCGGTTTTTCTTTTTCTTTCCTGCCGAGCTAGAGGTTGTTTTGACTTGCATATCAAGTTATTATACGAACTGTAATGTTGTATTGATTAAAAAATTTGTCTCAAGTTCTCAATAAATAAAGCAGAGGTCATTTGATTCATGCATGGTGCAATTTTTTCTATGAATAGAATTACTTGATATACTTTGGCCTATAAAAACTTAGTCATGAGCAGTTTCAGATTATATACAATGGCTGCATCCGGGACTCGTACTCTTATAAACTCTTGGTCACAAGTACTCAGAAGTATAGTTTCCTATTACTAGCGGCCGTTCCTTTTAAAGGATGGCATATACTCTGCAAAAAATCAAATTAATTAATTACTAAACCAACTGGAATGTAAACAATTAATTATTGAACTACAAAACAAACCAGATTCATCATGTGATTTTGTATGTTATCCTCTCCCTGTATGAATAAGGTCTCTGTTATGGAGTATATAACGTTGATCATAAGGATGGTCCTGGCAACATCTGTTTAAATGGAAGTAGAGGAGAAGATATATGATGGTATAGCGAGGAAAATGATCATGATCATTTTTTTCTGGATTTACTTTTTTCGTGAAAAGCATTTGGCACGACGACGTTATTATTATCTGTCACTATAGCTGAACTCTTCTGGAGTATCAGATTATCAGTGTTCATTCTCTTGTACCAAAGGTTAGTTGGTGAACCTTGCATGGGTTATTATCGGATTGTATTACGTACTTGTCGGTAGTCGTTCTTTCACTTGTATCAATGAGTTGCTAATATAATTGGAATGATTTTACGTCATGTTTCGGTTCATTAAGTTTAACTCTTAATTACTATATATATACTACACAGTTGTTAATTGTTTTGTCATATTTGAATTAATTGTGGTGGGTTTGATGCATAGTCATACGTAGGAATAGGGCTGGGCGTTTAAGCCCGAAAACCCTCACATCCGGACCGGCTTGTCAAAGCCTGATCTGTTTGGACCAGTCCTATATTTTTTGTCAGCTAAACGGTTCGGGCCGGGTCTTCACTTTCAAAGTTACTGTTCGGGCCATGCCTTGACTTTGAAAGTTGAAAAAGCTCGTTTAAGCCCGTCTTACTTAGAAGGGACAGATGTCCGACTATTATTGGTCCTAATATGAGTTCAGATTCTCTATCATAGGATCAGACACACTGAACTAATTCCCTCAGATTCTCCTAAACCTAATCAACCATTTCATAAAGTGCAAACCCGATCTAAACCTAGAGGCCGTGTAACGTCCCGAATCTAAATTTACCCGTTTACTAGTCATTTGGACGGTAAATGATAACTAATTTCATTTTTACTTTGTTTCGATACTTTTAGTGGCCCTAAAAATTGACTTTTTGTTCGGGTCAAAATTTGAGAAAATGTTCTGCATGAAAGTTGTAGAGGACGTTAAACCGAGCACGTGCATATGTGGTTCGTAAAAATCGGAGTTCGTATGCAAAAGTTATCAGCGAAATATTAAAGTTATTGTTCATAGTAAAAAGTATAAATTTGAATTTTTACTGTTGGAGCCGGTAACTTTTCATTTTCTCTCTCTCCCCTCCTCCCCCGCGTTTTTTTTTTTCTCTTTCTTCTCTCTTCATCCTTCTCTGCAACTCTGGCCTTCTTCCTTCTCCGGCCACCTGACGACATAAAGCCAGCATCTTTGGACTCGCCTCCTCTCCCTCTAGGCGCCTGTGGTGGTATTTTGCGGTGGCTCCGCTCGTGGAACTCAGATTTAAGCTTTGAAGTTCACTGTAGCAGTTTGGGTGTTTCGTCGATTTCCGGCGATTCCAGCCATTTCCAGCCACCAAACCAGCGTCGAAGGTCGGGTTTTTGCTAAGGATCATTTCCCCCCTAGCCTTGAGCCACGATTTGCAGTGTAGAGGAGGAATTGAAGATTTGAAATTTCGGGTTACTATTCACGATTCGGGTACAAATTTCTCCTTAATTGTTGAGGTACTTTTACTCATTTTCTGACTTGGTCATAGTTGAGAGAATTAATGGGTGTGTTGAGAAGGTGCTGCTGCCAAAATTTGGTGGCCATTGGAGCTGGTGACTTTGGTGGCGGCGCCGCCACTGTGGGCGGCCGTAGCGGTGGCTAGGGTAACTGTTTAATTCCAATTTCTGACTAGTTAAATCCTATAATTATCCTAGAACTTGTATATGAAGTTTGGTGAGGATTGGTGGAGTTTTGAATCGGTTATAAATTTCTAAAGATTTGGATTTCGATTAATGTTAATCGTGAATCCGATTGTCGGATTTTCTCCATAATTGTTGTAAAGTCTGAATTTGACGATTGGGCGGTGTTGGTGAAGTTTGGTTTGTTGTAGAAGAGAATTGGAGGAATTGAGGTTATGGGTTTAGGATTTAATTATTGTTTATCGTAACATTATTTTCTTCCGTCCGGTAATTGTTAGTTACGAATAATTATGTACAGGACGAGGTACCGACTCATCACTCGACGAGGATCCTTACGCTTGGATACCACGTTAGCCGTATACTGTGAGTGGACTTTTGGTTTTCTAAATATTGATGCATGCGATTGATTTTCCGAAATAAGTATTTACTTAATTAATGAACATATTATTATATTTTACTTTCGGGAAATTGATATTGATTATTGATTTTGTTTTGGGAAATGGATTAGTAATTTAAATTATTGTTTTAATTTATCGAGCATATTATCCGATTTTTAATTGTGGAATTATTTATCGTTCGAATTTCGGAAATAATTTTTGACGAGTTGTTTTCCGAGATTATTTCCGGAAATGAAAGTATTATTTATTAGCGGATTTGCTTTTTCCGAGGAATCCTCGGAAATGGGATTTTTCATCTGAACTTAGGAACTTATTTGATTTTCGTTTATTGGTTTATGATTCCGAATTTATATTGGCGTGCGGGGTCACGTCGCTGGACTAAATTTCTTTTCTTGTAAGACATTGGGGATGTCTTACTGATTTTCGATTTTCGTATGGTTTTTACTCAACATACCTGGGTCGATATATTTTATTGCTAGCTAGCCTATTAGTACTCCTCCCTACTTATTATGTGTTCGTGGGTGAGTAGAGCAGAGCATGGGATGCTCCAGAGTGTGGGACACTCCGACCCGAGCCCGAGAGGCTCCCTTCTTTCGTATGGTGATACTTCTTCCCCATATATTATTTTATTATTTTGACTAGCGGGGCTAGTCCGATTCCCTAACTAGCAGGGCTGGTCTTATTTTCTTGAGTATCAGAATTCTTTCCTTTGCTCGGTTGTGACTAGCGGGGCTAGTCGGTTTTCTTGAGCTGAACTAAAGTTACTGTGTTTCTTTAAATTGCTGCATGCATCGGGGTTTTAAGAAGATATGTGCGGAAAAGTATAAATTTATTTTCTCCTTACAATTACTTATTTTTGTCCACTCACGCTAATGTTTTTATATACTTTTCCCCTGGGCCCTTCGTTTTCAAATACCCAGTCTGCAGAGTAGCTGGTTCGGCATAGTAGGATTCGAGGCATAGCATCTGCTGCTGTTGTCTTCATTGTAGGTTAACTGTGGAACCTACCTGTATTTTATTTTCTCTTTCTCTTTTAGATTGCTCTGATAACCTGTGGGATAAATGTTGTATGATTCGTATTTTAGTTGTAAATTGTGGAGTTGTTGTGATTTGGGGAGCAGAGTGGCTCCAGAAGAATAAGGATGGTTTATTAGAAGTGTGAATGTGATATTTATAGGTTTTTGGGTAGTCCATTTTAGGGGTGACTCTGCTGAATTTTTGATAGAGTTATTCCTAAGGTGGGCCCCACAGGGCCACCTCGGATTTCAGGGTGAAATTCGGGGCGGGTCCTGTCAGGCCGCCTCCTTCAGCCCTTCTTCCCGATCTGAACCCACAGAGGCCCTTCTTCCCGATCTGAACCCACAGAGGCCACCTCCGGCGTATCCGCCAAGAAGAGACTACCAGCTCTCTCTCTCTCTCTACTTCACCTGCACTGTGAGACGACGAGACCTCTCTCTCTCTCTCTCCCCTCACCTCACTTGCACGGCCGAGACTGCACTTCCTCTCTTTCCCTCTCTCTTTCCACATCACGCTGTGACCGAATCCTGTGAGTTTCTTTCTCTTTGGTTGAATTTCTCTCTCTTTCTCTTTGTTCAATTCATCAGTTGTTGTGATATTCTGTAGAATGAAGTTTTTTGTTTGATTTTGGAAGCTTCAAAAGCCTTCGAACCAGTAGCTACGACCGCCAAGACCCCGATCGAGCCCAGGACTGTTCTCCATCTCCTCCACCGTAGCTGCGACCGTCGAGACCCCGATCGAGCCCAGGACTGCTCTCCATCTCCTTCGCCATAGCTGTGACGTCAAGACGCTGATCGAGCCCAAGACTGTTTTCTCTCTCTCTCTCTCTCCACTTCACCTGCACAGTGCCTCCTTCTTTCTCCCTCACAGATCGAGACGCCATAATCCACATCATAAGCCAACTCGAAGCAAGAGAATAGGAGCCTATTGTTCTTCAGGTCTGCCACTGGGATTTGACCTCTTTTGCTTGCTTGCTGTATTTTGCTTCTTTGCTTGCGTGATGCATTTGCTGTTCTTCTATGCCTCTTGCTGTGCTATTATTTGCTGCATTATCTTTTGCTTGCTTGCTGCATTTTGTTGCTTTACTTGTTGATTTGCCTTGCTGTGTGTAGTGCTAGCTGAGTAAAGTTGCAGCTTGAATGGTTCTTTGTTTTCTAAATCTATTTATGATGGCTATTGTAGGGAAAACTGTGGAAGCCAGTTAATGGATGGTTGCATTGCTGGTGAACTACTGGATTAAAGACTGGAAGAACGGCTACTAAGTTGTTGTATTTGAATTAGGACTTTCTATTTCATTGCATATTTGTACTTGAATTTGGACTTAGCATTTAAATTTGGACACTTTGTATTTCAATTGTAGCTTTAATTGTTCTTGATGAGTACTTGAATTTGGATTTTATGTATTCTGGATATCCGAATTTGCAGCTTGAACTTTGAATCTTGATATTGTGTTTTGATTCAAATCTTCACAAGGTAGATATGAATGAAATCTGGATATATAGCAAAGTAGATATAGAAATGGTAAAATACAGGTTTTTGTGCCCGCAAGCCCGGCCCGAAATGAAACAGGCCGGTCCCTGTTTGTGTCGAAACGGGCCGGTCCCGAGCCTAATAAAATTATAGTTGGGCCCGGCCCCTGCCCAGCCCTACTTAGGAACATGATAAAAGTGGAGACATTTATCTTTAAATTCGATACAATTAAGTTGAATGATTGTTTGATATTCATCTATCCAAAGTCCAAACCCAACAACCGCCCTCCTCATTTCCGAAACAAAACAAAAATTGTAGGACGACGTATAATTCGTTAATATATTTGCACAATTAGCAATTGGCCAAAAAAAATAAAAACACGACTTGCAGGGTGGATTTTTTTTAATTTCTTGACTTTTTTTTTTCTTTAGAGCAAGACTTCATCCATATTCCATTCAAGACTGGCTGCTAGCCATAAGAAGTACTATACTTCTTAGTTAATTTTAGTTTCATAACAGCTTCTATACGACGTTGACATAAAAAGTACTATTAGGTCACTAGGAGTCTAGGAGGATTAGGATCTGTGGGCTTTAAATACTTGATGACGTCGTTGCAATTGTTACAAACTAACTAGTTTTCATGTATATAAAAATGTGTTTGGGATTTTATTTTTATTTTTCCTTATCTATGGGCAATTAGATGTGGTTTGTGTTCGAGCCTTTGATTCATGATCGTATCTCAAAAAATCTTCAGGAAAGACACTGTGAAAGTTACTTTTTTGTGTTTTACATTGAAACTAAGACAAACACAGCTACCTGCTAATATTGAAATATATACAGACACACACATACACAAATTACTGAATAAGCAAGCGAAAAAAATTCACGATTGCTATTTGGCGTCCGAATTGGCGAAAGCATTCTTACATGAAGGCACTTTTCTTGGAAGAACACATGTAGAGCTTTAAAATTGCTTATAGCAAGATGGTAAAATTGCTTGTAAGTGTTTTGTGAGAAAGCATCGGATAGGTCCTTCAGAATGCACTATAATGTGATCCAGGAAAGCGATTTTAGCTCATTTTGTCAACCTATGTGATGCAGGAAAACAGTTTTAGCTGTTATTTAGCAAATGATAAGTCCCCAATTATTATCTTCAAAAGAGAGAGAGAGAGAGAGAGAGAGAGAGAGAGAGAGAACAGAAATACAGAAATAGTAAATTGCTCTTACAGTCTTGCCAACAACAAAAATTAAAAGAACGCCATTTATTTCAAACTATTTCTGTTCTATTTATTTAGAGTGGAATCAAATACAGCATTGTTGTACCCCAAAGAGGCAAGCTTTGGCTTGGTACAAGAGAGAAGGGGAAAATGAAAGGCACACCATCACACCAATAAACAGAGAGATATGAAGAACAGTTTTAGTTGTTGCCTCTGATCATAGAGATCAACAATTTTAGTTGCATTCCTCGGGATGGGCCAAGAGATGGTTCTCAATGATCTTGAACAGACCAGCGGCTCTATCTTTTCCGGCCTTAACATGCTCTTCCTTGATCTCGACCTCACCCTTGGTGTGATAGTGACTGGTGCTCTTGATGATGGAACCTCCGCTGGATGCCACCAACTTAATCTCATAGGAGATCTTCTCAATCTTGTCTCCGATAGCATCTCCTTCAATGATGCTGTAGTTGTACACAAAGTTGTCTTTGTCGATTCCGTCGATCTTGTGCTTCACATAGCTGTATTCACTTCCTGTAATAATGAAAACACAACATTGTTATCAAAACTGCATGGAGAAATAGAGTTAAACAGTCAAGCTAGGTACGAAGACAATGGTTACAAGTAAACTAACCTTCACCAAGGTGAATCTTCTTGATGGTTCCAACACCTCCATCTCCTTCAACGATTTCGGCACTCTTCACAGCCTGAGGGGCAATCTTGGGGATGAGGTTGTCGGCATCAAGGATGAAAGCCTTGAACAACTTAGGTGGTGGGATGACTGAGGTGAACTCGGTTTCGTATATGAACACACCCATGATGATGATAAAGAGCTTAGAAAATGATCAGAGGAATAAGGCAACAATATGGAGGAAGCTAAGATAGAATTTATGGTATTGGTGTGAGGAAGTGTGAGGGCCAAAGGTGGTATTTATAGGTTCAGGTGAAGGGTATGCTACACAAGTGACTGGCCTATACATCAAATGGTTTTGGCAGTTTGCAAGTTTTTCTAATGGATGTTTCCATGTGATCGATCAGAAGGAATATCAATTTTCAGTGCTTTTGTATTTTATTTTTTGTTAGAATAATTTGATCATTAGTCTAAAGAATGAAGCCGCCTCGAAGGTGAATGAATTATGCATGTGATCAAAACTTTATTTACTAATTAGTAAAATTAGTAAAAAGATCAATCTAAATATCTAACTTTACCTCACTGCACTTGGACAGTTTGATGGCCAAATTAATTTCCCCTAGCCAATAAAAAGAGTGCATATTTTAAATCCATGCGGCAAAATTATGACCGCAAAAAGACCATAAAATTGAGGTTTTGTTTTGTTTTTATTACATCACATATGAAATGAACTATTCGTATAATGAGTCGCATTATACGATACTAATTAATAAGTTGCACCAAACGTAAATTGCCTATAAGAACAAGTGGATTGTGCTACATAGTACAGGTTGCACTAAATTCTGGTGTACACTTTTAATCACAATTCATTATTCAACCATAACTGCACCATCATCCTACGAATCTGGACTCTCTATATCAAAGAATTTTTATATTGATTGTATTACAAATAATTATTGGGGGTGAAGTTGTTTTTTGATGATCATAATGTTGAACATGGATGGTTTTGAGGTACAATTAGCAATTGGATGCATCAAGACGAAATTTGGTGTACTAGGGTGAAGGTCGATCATGACTAATCAACAGGCTTTGTACGTAACATTTGTTTACTTTTCATTTATAATATATATGTCATGATCTGGAAAATTAGTTTTCTAATTATTCATGCAGACTCTCCAGTACTAATTTATCCAAATTATTGTGCATATTAATCTTAAATATGACAGTTCTTTCGTGCTACTAGTGCCCATATTACAGAGTAACAAGTCTTGGTTCCTTGGAAGGACATTTCCACATTCCAAGCTAAATGAATGTTGCTTAGTTTTATAAAATTGACCATACAGTTTCAAAAAAGAGAGTAAACAACAGAGAGCTCCCGAAAACTCGGAGCTCCGCATACCGAAACTTAGGGTTTCGTACAGCAGAGCGACAGCGTCGTTTTCGATCACTGCCTGCTAGAGGACGTCTTCAAGCGTCGCTTTTGTCTGGTGTGCGACGGGCGTGTGTAGCAGCACGGGTTCTTCCGGTGTTAGTTTTGAAAGCGAGGGTCGGGTCTAGATTTGCTGCTCTGGTTTTGGCTTTGGGCTTCAGTTGCAGGGCGGCGAAGGTCTCCTATTCTCTGCTACTCGAGCGGTGAGGCTTAACGCCGATTGATTGGGTAACCGAAGGAGGCGATTAGATCATGAGTGGATCGGGTGGCTGTAGCGTCGACAGAGGCAAGTTTTGGGCAGACGGGATGGCTGTCGTGGGCCCGTCTTTAGGGAGGCCGCCGAATTGAACCAGGGGCGGCAACAGCACGGGGGGTCTTGCTAGGGTTCCGGCGCGAACTGGTCTGGGTGTAGGGATGAGGACAGTGGGAGTGGGTTGGGCCTGTTGGGTCAAGCCCACTTTCCCTCCTCTCTCTGACTTAGGTTGGATTCGCAGTTGGGCCTTGGTGAGCCCATTTGGGGCTGGACTGAATACAATCCTATTTTGAAGCTATTCACTGCAGGGTATGGTGGCAGGTTACACCAAGTGGTCTTAGGCCCCAAGCCAGTCATGGCAGATGCGGAGAATTAGGGTTATGTAGCAATAAAATTAGTTGTTAGTTGTATTTTTGCTTTTTCCTTTCAGTTTTTAGTGTTTTGCATTTTCCTTTTTTAGGATTTTAGTTTTTGCATCTTCCTCTGGGAAGTGTGCCTGACTACGGTCAGTGGAGCAGTGATTGTAATGGGTGATCTTCGGATCTCCTAGAATGATCTTATACGGTCATATGATATTTTCAATCACAGGAATATATCTTCATTTCCCCTCAAAAAAATAAAAAATTTTGCTTAGTTTTATGGTGAAGGAGACTTTTCAAGTGAAAATCTATACGCTAAATTACATAAAAAAATAAAAATAAAAACGAAGAAAATCCAAAGCTCTTGCTAGGTATGAACCTCGAATGATTGACTGCCTACAGTTGTCATTGCTGAATCAAAGAAATTAAACAAAAATTGAAACCCAGAAAAGAAAAGGGGAGGGAGAAAAAAAAAAAAAAAAAAAAAAAAGACCAACTTAAAAACCAAGTTTTCCATGTATTATTTTCTGTGTGCTATCAAAAGTTCAAATGAAAATTGGAAGACGACAGACTAACCACATTTTGTGACTCTTTAATGTCTACCGCCTAAAACCAAACGATCGAGTAGCACACTTTAATTTTTATGGATGTATCTCCTAAAGTTGTAGTAACACCTTCCACATATAAACGTTGGTCTCACTGATCTCTTTCTATAACTACCACGTGCAGAGCATTCTCCTGTCCAATCCTAATCTTCTAGGTTAAACATTCACTTTCTTGTTATTTTGAATTGACAACTTCGATCGTATAATGGGTGTGTTCACTTATGAAACCGAGCTCACCTCCATCATCCCACCAGCTAGATTGTTCAGGTCTTTCATTCTTGATGGGGACAATCTCATCCCGAAGATTGCACCTCAAGCAATCAAGGGTACTGAAATCCTTCAAGGTGATGGAGGGCCTGGGACCATCAAGAAAGTTACCTTTGGGGAAGGTATATAGACATGCATTTACGTAATTGACCTATACTGTAATTAGTTATTTCGAGTATTAGAGTAGGATTTAGTTTGGTATAATTACATAAATTTGGTGTCACATCATGTTTTTTGCAGGCAGTCAATTCGGCTCTGTAACGCACAAGATCGACGGGATTGACAAAGATAACTTCGTTTACAATTACAGTTTGATTGAAGGAGATGTGTTATCTGATCACAAGATTGAGAAGGTCTCTTACGAGACCAAATTGCTTGCATCTGCTGATGGAGGAACTGTGGTTAAAAGCATCAGGGGCGGATCCACATAGAGCCCAGCTTGGACACTTGCCTAGACTGGATTTTTTAGTTTACATTGATTTGGTGTAGGCAAGGGATGTGAAAAAGACAAAAATATGACAAAACAAGGTGAATTGGAGAAGAAAATGGCAGAAATAAGAAAAAAACAGGGCAAAACAAGGCAAAATCTTCATAATTGCCTCCAAAATCTACAGCTTCTCTCTAATTTTCCTCCGTTCCCCTCCTGTCATTGACTTGCCTTACCTGAAAAAAACTTCTGGATCTGCCCCTGTCCGTAACTACCACACCATTGCTGATGTTGAGATCAAAGAAGAGCATGTTAAGGCTGGAAAAGAGAAGGCATCTCAGCTCTTCAAGCTGGTTGAACGCTACCTCTTGACCAATCCCGAGTCCTACAACTAAACTTGGTTAGACGTACGTTGTCTGGGTAGTACCACCTCTATATGATCTGTTAAAGATGTGGTTTTACACGCACGTTAGTTTTTCTTCTGGAAGGAAAAAAAAATGCCAAGAACTTGCTCATATCATGCATGGATATAGACCTGTTGGATTATAGTATTTAAATAATATCTGATTGTGGTATTATTTTCTATAAAATAATGAAAATCATCCGTTAATCAAGCCATAACATGTCATTACTTTAATAGTTTGATTAATGAGTTTTTTTTTAGAATAAGTTTGATTAATTAGTTTCAACCCCAATCCATATATAGTTGGTGCATCCCACCATGCCACTAGCATGGTTCTTCAAACCCTTAAAACCGTCCATTGACAATCATTGCAAATGTATGAATTATGAAATGTTTTCTTGGGCTTTTATTTTTAAGCTAAGCGAGGCAATGAGCCTCCTTAAACTTTAGAATTATTAAGAAAAAAAAATTTACAGGAGAAGGGGAAGACAGCCAAACTTCATAATCCAAAACAAAGCCATACAAACACCAACTAATGAAAACAAAATTTTAGCAGACCTAATCAGTCACTATTATAATGAGCATGAATAGAGAAAAGAACCAAATCCCACCAAACCAAACCAAACCAGTAGAAGTTGAATCCTAATTCGCCAAAATATAGGCTATCTAATTACCAAATTTAATGAGTATATATAGCTAGTATCATTTAACTTCACTATACGATTGACAAGATATTTCATTTAAAGATCACAAAAGAAATTTAGATAACTTCGCTTATTATATGTTTTTAATAAAATGCGATTTTGAACTATTAAACTTGTCTTCTATGCATGAATGGATTATTCAAAACTCACAATTTAGCAAGATAACATACTGAATTACTTCGGCAAAAATAAAACTACCAGTGAAACCATGGGAAATTTGGCTTCTATCTTGGTTGATAAGAAGTTAGATCTTTAGGTAGCAACAGTTGAAAAGTTGAAGCTCTAGATTCATATTCATATTATCATAATAAATGGTACGAAAATAATGTGGCAATGAAGCTCATATATAGCCTAACACTTCCAAATGAAGAGGGCGCTATTGTCTTCGGACATTGCATGAATTTGGGAATATCCAGATTGAGGTTGCGGAATAAGACAAACTGCAATCTTTAGGACGATGATGTGGGGCATGTGAAAAGATAACTTTTTCTTCAGATTATGAAATGATGAAAGCATTTTCAATACATATCAGTATGAATATGAGTACAACCGAACGTAAATACCGTCAATTGAACTAACATCTATTTAAAAAACTGCTAGTGTCAATAGTTCATGTGTATACAGGATAGTTATGAATCGGTGTAAATTAAGCTCAACCTAATTAATTTTTGTTCAATTATTAGAAAATGTTGCTATTTCAAATGGAATGGCTAAATTCATACTATATGTTAAAATTTTATTTTTCGTTGTACGTACATCATCACAATTCACAGCCATCCCAATAAAATATTTAGTCAACTTTAGTTGTAGAAATAATGAACTTAGTATATGCTTATGCAATAAGCCTTGATCAACGTGATTAGTAGTTGCAGCAATAGTTTAACAAAGCATATACATTTTTTATCTGCATATTTGCCCTGAGGAATCAAAGATGTATATTCAATTCGATATTCCACTAGATGACTTAGTGATTGATTAATTTTTAAGTACCAATTACATACTGTTGATCAAGTGCATTGTATTCCACCGAATGCGCAGCTACGGTGCTAGAGTACTTATATATATACAGATCTTATTTAGAGAGAAGCTCGGCTTTGAAATTAAAGTGCTCATTTAGAGTTTAAGGTCATTTTTCGGTCACATATCCATATTTCGACCGTTCAGTTTTTAGGTATTAATGTATAGATCATCCCTTAAGGTATCTAACTCCTTTAAACGAATAGACGAACTAAATCTGTCCAACCTGAACCATACTAGCTTTAAGTCAGTTATCAATGTCTTAACGATAATCAATTTGGCTGAAAATTTACAGAGATGATCTATATATTAGTATCTAAAAACTGAACAGTCGAGATGTGGATATGCGATCGAAAAGTGATCATAAACTCTAAATACACACTTTAATTTCAAAGCGGAGTTCTGCTCAGAATTTCATGAGCTAGAATTTTATCATGTTCTATCTATGTTGAAATGATAATATATATATATATATAGGATTTTTCTCAGGTAAGGATGTCCTTAGTTTTTCTTAGGTTCGGATTTGGTGTTTTCACCCACTTTCCGATCATATTTTCACATCTTAACCGTTCAGTTTTTAGAGCCTAATGTATAGATCCCCCCAGCAAAATATCAGCTAATTTGGTGATCGTTAAGACATCCAAAACTGCAATTTACACGAACGGACCGAATCTGTCGAACCGGAACCGTTCGTATTTATAATGGTAAATTGCAGTTTTGGATACCTTAACGATCACCAAATTGGCTGAAAATTTTCAGAAATGATCTATACATTAGGACCTAAAAACTGAACGGTTAAGATGTGAAAATGTGATCGGAAAGTGGGTTAAAACAGGAAATCCGTACCTAAGACTGTATATATATATATATATATATATATATATATATATATATATATATATATATATCTTTTTGTATTTCCTCCTGCTTTTGGCAAAATTATTTATTTATCAGTTTTTTGAAAAGCAATAAAGTTAATTAATTGGTTAGTGCATGAGACAAAAATATGAAGCCATCATGATTCGTAGCGGTTACTGACATTTCTGAGACGTGTTCTTACTGCCTAGCTATATAAGTTTATATTATATGGTATTTGGTAATGTAACAACTCCATCAACCCAATTAGTTAATGTTATTAATTGTTAATGCAGCAACTGTTCAGTAAGTTTTAGTTTTTTTTTTTCCTTCATGCATATATATCATATCCGTCCCATTTCTTCTTAAGCGACCTTTAAGAAGACCGGACGACGGCCCACATATGATTCCAGGTTGGCTTGGTTGCTCAACACAGACTGTAAACGTTCATGCCTTTAAAAGATCTAAGTGGAAGCGAATAATCTACCCCAACATCAAAAAAAATTGTAGGCCTCTTACTGAATTATCTGTTTGCCAAGTTAATCAAAGAGTTGAGTTAATAAGAACTAGGCGTCGGTGTATTAATAGATTGATAGGTCTGTGAATTGCAACGATGGTTATCCAAGAATTATAAAATGTCCCCATCAGTTGATGTAGGATACTTCTGAATAATTTAAAGCATGTCCAATACAATATAGACGATTAATTAAGATCGATCGGTTTAGTCCTGCAAAGAAAAAAGGAAAAAGGAAAAAAAAAAGTTATGTGAAAAAAAAAAAAAGGAGAGATATTGATAACCAATGTTGACCGCTAGCTGCCATTGTTGAAATAAAGTATTTAAGTCTCGAACTACCAAATAGACGAGAAAAAAAAAACCAGAAAATAAAAGAGAAATAAGAAGATCGAGGCCAAATTAATTACCATGTTGGTAATGGCCGGTAATTATAACCTAGCTAGCCAGGCTGCAAAAGCTTTATCAATCTGCTTGTTCAAAGGTGTCATAGTGTCTGCCCAGTATTTTCTTCATTTTCATTCTTTCGTTTAGGCTTTTTGACTTCAACTATTTCTCATGCTTTAGAAACCTTGCGACGTGTTACTTATTTTCAAAAAGCTGAGTGGATGTTTATCTTATATGAGATTAATTTACTGAAAAGCAGCCTGAAAACTATGCACTGCATGATGATCAATTCTCCTTTTACCTTACAATATCTAGAAAGTCTTTAATTTTATTTTCTACTGTAATCGCATTGTCTAACCCTAGTTGGATTTTTTTTATTAATCAATTGAAAGGTGCTTATTGCTTAGTTTGACTAAGACACAGAATTTATTAAAAATTAAAATCTAGAAATATCCACTAAAGAAATAACACAGATAATTTTGTATTAAAAAATTAGGTTCCTTGCTAATTTGGAAACACCCGATTAAGAAGTGACATGTTGATCAAAACACTTTGATCGATCTACAGGGACAGTATTGTCAGTTCACTAGGGAAATCTTCACTCTCAAAATCTATAAATACCACCTTCCCGTTACACGTTTCCAACACAACACAGCTCCCCTAAAACCATCATCCTTGAAGTTTCTTCCTTTGCTTATTTCTCCAAGTCGTGATCATCATGGGTGTTTACACTTATGAAAGCGAGTACACCTCCGAGATCCCACCACCTAAGTTATTCAAGGCTTTCGTTCTTGATGCTGACAACCTCATCCCCAAGATTGCACCCCAGGCAGTTAAGTCCGCTGAGATCCTCGAAGGAGATGGCGGCCCCGGAACCGTCAAGAAGATCACTTTTGGCGAAGGTAACTTTACCTCTCAATCATATGTACAGATATTGTCAGATTTTCAATATGCTAACTTATGCTGCATGTATGATGGCTAGCAAGAGATGCTACTCTAATTAATTAATTATATGCTCACTCTATTTTTAAAATTGGAACTCGATAGGCAGCCACTACGGGTACGTGAAGCACAAGATTCACTCCGTTGACAAAGAGAACCACGTCTACAGCTACAGTTTGATCGAGGGAGATGCCTTGTCAGACACCATCGAGAAGATCGACTATGAGACCAAGTTGGTGGCAGCTCCTCACGGAGGAACCATCATCAAGAGCACCAGCAAGTACCACACCAAGGGCGATGTCGAAATCAAGGAAGAGCACGTCAAGGCCGGCAAAGAGAAGGCCTCGCACCTCTTCAAGCTCATTGAGGGGTACCTCAAGGACCACCCCAGCGAATACAACTAAGTTATGATCGATCTGTATATGATGTTTGAGTACTAGCTAGCTATGAGCGCTATGAGTACTCAAAAGGGTGTGTGGTTATTATGCTGCTTTCTGTCAGTCCAGAACAGCCATGGGTTTGGGCAGTTTGGACTTGAGTATAATAAGTGTCTATGGTGTGTGATTTCTGGTTGCTTGTGATGTCTCTGTTTGGGATAAAACTCTGAACACAGTGTATTATCTTCTATGAATGAATATAAATGAAACTAGTTATCTTTGTAATCAATGCGATCTTACTTGCATTAACTTAATATGTTTTCAGTACATCCCTGCTCAAGAGGATATGAACAAGTTTGGTCACTCCTATTGAAAGCAGTATCATTGACTTTGTCAACGTTGAAAAATAGTTTTTTTTTTAACCCACGCTCTTAACATGGCTTGAACACGTGACTTCTTAAATAAGTCATTGTCTTACCACTCCTTCAAATACACGCACCCAACTTAGCTTTAGTCCCATCTAACCAATGAACTATAATTTGATGACTAAATCCATTGCATTATCCTCGCTTGAGACGCATTCAAACTGATCAAATTAAAGGCCCCTAATCTCTTCGACAGTTATAGCTTGGATCAGCAACAAATAATGTGCAATACTTTAAAGTAACCCAAAGTTGTTAACAAAAGATGATAACCTAAAGTAATTAAAGACCCATGAGTAACTATCATGCTCTAGTTTGATGATAGATTAAAGTAGTAATAAAGAGTACTGGTGAGTTAAGGGTCGTCAACAGGTCGGGTCGGGTCTAATTACCTTTTGACAAGTAGCGGACCGGATCGGGCCGAGCTTTATTATAAATTGCAAGATCCAAGCCTGGCCCATATAAACGGGCCTTGCGGGCTTTTTCGGGCAGGATCGGGTAGCCCACATACTTACGGGCCAGGCCGGGCTTTATTAACAAAACTACAAAAGAATTTTTAAAGATTTGATAATTTTTTTTTAAGGGATTTGGAACCCAACCTATTTGGGAGGCTCATCCCCACGCCCAATTTTAATGTATTGAAATAAAAAGATGAATAATACAAAGTATAGGGACTACATCATTCCCAATTACGACTTAGAACAAGAGCAAATAATTAATACAGCTTATATGCAGCGAACTTGGACTTCAATGCTTCTCTAAATGCAATGGGAGCTTCTCCACAGCCGCAAGTGAGAGTTTCTGCTTCATTACTGACCTTGAAATTAAGGCTACAAATTTGTTGATAAATCATTGGATTCAACTGAATGAACTGATCTTGGTACCTACATATTTAAATAGAGATTTAAAGAACCAGCAAACATGTTTTGGTAAACTGAAGTACAAAAAAATAGGAGCAATGAACCAAAAACAATGTACCTGTTCATCAAACTCATTTCTAGAATCATATCAGATTCATTTCCAGCTTCATCTTCACTATTTCCCATCCAATCTGGTCGTGTTTCTCTAATGAGTCTCATTTCTTCAACTAGCTCCTTTTCACGCTGCGCCTCTTGCATCCTTGATTTTGCTAAGCTCCAATCTTTCAAGCAAATCAACGCCTCTATTGTATTTGGACTCAATCTAGCTCTTCTCTCATATACAACTCTACCTCCTGCACTAAAACATGACTCCGAAGCTATAGTAAAAGCTGGAAATGTTAGCAAATCTGTAGCCATGCGAGCAACAATAGGGTATAATGATTCATTTGATTTCCACCAAACCAAGACACTAAATTGATTATCATCATCAACCTCAATAGTTGATAAATCATAGTACATTTGTAAATCATTAGAAGTCGCAGAGGAAGTGTATGAAGATGATACATTTGCCCTTTTCAAACTTTTCATTGAGGAATTACCAACAATAGGCAATGCTATTGAACCCGGAGATAAATTCGAGGTTGAAAAGGTTAAATTTTCAGATTGCCTAGGTAGTACATCCGACACAATATTCTTCTTATATTTTTCATAAAGTGCTTGCGATTCAGTTCTTAACTCTAACAATTTTCTATCAACATCAAGCTGATCAATACCCATGCATTTTAACCATTCTCCAATAGCAAATAACTTAAATCTAGGATCCATAATTGTAGCAAAGAAAAAAGCTTTGGGAAATGTATGCCAATACTTATCAAATTTCTCCTTCATTACAGCCAATGCATCCTTAAATACATTAAAATCATAATATGCCTCAAATGCAAAATGGATATCTATCAAGCAATTAATAACACGACATGATGTAGGGTAATAGACACCAAAAAATATCTTGGATGAGGATGCAAAAATCGATAAAAAGCCATTAACTAGTTGAGCAATTGACCAATCTTGTTCCGATGGAACAATTAAATTGCAAGACTGTGATGATTCATTCACTTTTAGAGCATACATATTCAAAGGCCCTTTATATCTTATAGCTACTTCTAAAAGTTCATAAGTGGAATTCCACCTATAAGGCACATCATTGTCAATATTTTTTTTTGCCAATTGCAAATCATTACAACAACGCACCCACAATTCATGTCTCTTTTTAGAAGAATTCATGCTTCGAACAACATTGATTATTTTATTAATAGATTGACCTAAAATATGTAAACCATCTTGCACAATCAAATTCAAAATATGAACACAACATCGTACATGAAACAACCTTTTAGGGGCTGCCTCAATCATAAGATAAGTGGGAGAACATATGCAACCACATCATTATTTGTAGCATTGTTTAAAGATATGGAAAATATTTTATTATGAATGCGCCAAGACAACAATTCTTCAAATATATAATTTGCAAGTGACTCTTCCGTGTGAGGGTACTCAATCATCTTAAAGCATATTATTCTTTTATTTAAAAACCAATTTTTATCAATAAAATGTGCAATAAGTGACATGTAACCCATTTTTTGACGTGATGACCAAACATCCGAAGTCAAACAAATTTTACCTTCAAACTTTTCAAAAAGACTCAAAAGCTTATTTTTGCCCTTAGTAAATTTCTTCATCACATCTCTTTTACATGTTGAGGCTGAAATTCCTACATATTGAGGACAAAATCCTCGACGAATCATTCTAGTAAAATTATGTTTTTCAACAAAAGTAAAAGGCAATTCAGCTCTGATAACATAATCAACAAGTTCTCTACGTGCAACATTTTTAACGTAAGCAAAAGTAGTGACATTTCTAGAAATATCTGGAAATATCGGGACCGAATATTTTCTACCCTCTCTCATGACTTTGTAAATGTCCTCTTAAATGACTAGTACCAGCAGTAGCACCACCTCTAAGCAAAGTCTTACAAATCCCACATTTATTTTTTGTATCATATTTCCATGCTCATTAACTTGAATCCTTTCAAAAAATTCCCAAACATTACTAGTGAATCTAGATTTCTTAGAAGATGCTGAAATAGATGAAGCTCCAGTTTCAGTCACATTATCAGCATTAATATCATCCATTTCTAGCTGGAAATAAAACAAGGTTCAGATATTACTTGAGAGTTTTGAATGAGCAAGCTAAAACTGCTATGAGGCACAACTTATTCACAAAGATACTACTGTCCATTCCTATTAGAGATCACAATCAAAACAAGAAAAAAGAATAGTATACAGCAACTAGATTGTTACTAAGAAAGCTGGGTTATTCATTGTGAAAAAAGAACTCAAAACATGCATCAAACAAAGAAATAAAACTCAAACTCATCAGAAATCAAAAGAAAAAAACATGGAACAATAAATCAAAACACCAACTTCGAAAGAAAAAAAAAATGGAACAAAAAAGCCATAACCTTGATTCAAAAGCCATCGTTTCAACTTGATTCAAAAGGCATTATTTCAGTCCTTGTTCATCAGATTGCAGATATATGTACAAGTTTTGAAACATGAACACCCAAAGAAATATCAGTTAAACTCTTCAGATTTTCCAATCGCTCCATTTAAAACAGGAACTAATCAAAACATGAAGACATGATGTACTCCTGAGAGCAGATAAAAAAATTACTAGCTTGCAGGAGTTGCACAAGAATGTCTACAATCCTTGAGTTGCAGAAAATGGGAAGCCTCCGAATAGCTTGCACTCAAACCTGCACATTACAGCAATTGTGATACACATATCTTCAACTATGTCACATTCTCTCAGCTATTTTACAACCCATTCTAAAAATTAAAGATAAAATAACACATTCTCTCCGCTTTGGTATTGGTTATCTTCCCCTCAAAGTTTTCATGATTAATCAAAAGCAATTAAGCCACCGACTGGCCCAGACTTTTCTAACCTAATTTCTCTTTGTTATTGACTAATAAGAGCGATGATGAGGTTTTAGTCCTCTAATTTAGAGGCTCATATCAATCTCTGATGCTGCCACATTATATATATTCGGATTAAATACAAGAAAGCCACCATAGTAATCAATTCAAGATCATGTATCGAAAAAAAAATCATGATCTGAAATAAAAATAATTGGTTGAGTACCTTGGTTTGGCTATTTTGATGGACCACTGTGAATTTCATTTGACCATCGTAATAATCCTTCATGGTTTGCTCCACGACCTTCCTTAAAACCTTATTTTCTTCTTTCATGCGACTCATCTCCATTTGCAAAGCACATAACTAGTGCAAACAATTAAATTTTATCAAAGAGATCGAGCAATTAAAATGAAACATAATCTCATAGGTATATATGTACCTCATGATCTGTCTTCAAGTTATTCTCATGCAAATATGTTGTTTCCAGTACTACAAAGGCATCATCATCCACTTCACCTGCAGCCGCTTTTGGTTCTTCTTCAATTTTATCCTCTTTGATCTCTTCTTCTTCTGCTACTGCTACTGCTGCTGATAAATCTTTGTTTAGTCCTTGCTTGGTACACCCAATAAATATTACAAATTAACAAGCTAAGCTAAGCCCCTGGTAGACAAACCCAATCATAATTCTAATTCCTATTCCAATTCCAATTCAAAATTAAACAACACACTCGTTCCATGCTCAGCATCACATGCATTACATTCATCAATGCATTTAGCTATTTTCTAATATAGTATCTGATTTGGAAGAAAGCCCCCTCATGTTAATCAAAGCTATTTCAAGACAAACAGAAAATTGAAGAAACGGAGGTGTGTCTAAGATTCGAACTTCGATCTGAGAAAAGAGGTCGCAGTAGCCGTTGGATTTGAGGTGATCGACGGCGTCGTTGGGATTGCGGCGGTAACCGCCCGAGGCGAGGTAGCGCCTGAGAGAGTGAGAGAGATCGATGAGGGATGGAGCTGGAGGGAAATCGGGGAATGGCCTCTCAAATTCTCAATGGAGGCAGTGGCTGAGAGAGTGAGAGAGAAGAGTTTAGGGCTGTAGGCTGTTTAGCTGTGTGAGTCAAAGTGTGAGACTGTGAGTATGTGAGAGTGCGAGACCTAGCGGGCTGGACGGCTGGTGTGAGACAGCTGGTCTCCACTTTCTAAATCCAACGGTAGGATACAGTGGATACTAATTGGATTCCCTAGTTTTTGAAATAACGGTAGGGATTGAGTGATATATATATATATATATATATATATATATATATATATAATTTAGGATCCATAATATATATTCATTGGTGGGTTTTTACGGGTCGGGTCTAGCGGGCTTTTGGCGGGCAGGGCCTAGCGGGCTTTAGGTCCGGCCAGGTTTTAAACCCCTAAATTAAGCCCGGTCCTTTACCCACCGGACCAGGTCTATGACGGGTTTTTTGACTGACCGAGCCGGACTTTTGGCCCTGCGGGCCTCCATTGGCCCACGGGCTAAATGATGATCCTTAGGTGAGTAATATATTAGAGAGGCAAGACATTTTTTTTTTCTGGCAATACAAACATCAACCGACTCCTTTAATATAATTACAAAATCCTAAACGGATAGAATCTGGGTCCCCAAGCTTTCACGAACTTATGACCTGGTGCATCTACCAGAAAATGTGGCCAAATGCAGCGAATTTTTTATATCAATTTAAATAAGTTTTTTCTTTCTTTTGGTTCTATAATTTGGTGGAATATTTACAGAGAGCAAAATCCCTTATTTTAAACCAGGAGACTTCCTTTGCCGTTGGATTGGGTGATTGAACCTGTTATCGATCAAGTCTTCGTCAACTCTAGGGCTTGAACCTGCAGAAATAAAGTGTAGATAACTGGATAATGGACCAAATGGATCGGATTATATAAAGTATCCACAAACAACTTGGTCCAAAAATTACGAATGGTTCATCGTCAGGATCATCATTGTCAACGTAACCTTCGTGGTAGAAAAATTGTGAGTCAATAAACGAAATTAACAATTTTTGAACTTTAAACCCGAAAATGACGTAACGCATAAATAATTAAGGACCAGATCGGCCTGAAAACGTCAGGCATGATCGTCTCTCTCTCTCTCTCCAAAATTACTGGCATGCCGCTTCCAAAACAACGAGATCTTCATGGAATCAGGTCTATAGGAATATCCGAAAGAGCATATTGAAAAGTCGTTGGTTAGTAGACTAGTTGATCGATAGACATTTGATGGTTGTCGCCCTTAATCCCCTACATATTCAGAATTGATAGTGCATAGACTAAGACATGCATGATAACCCAATCTTTACCATCTACATCTACGTAAGTTCTGGGTTAAATCTTACGTTTCGAACCAAACTTGATTTTCATGACAGCAACGTCTGTCGACATGCATGACTTTCTAGTCCGTCGTTTAACTATTCGGTTTTGGCGATAACTATATATGACCAGCCAAATGAGGAAAAGTCTTCGTATGAATATGATGAGCATTAGTTTATCTTCATCAGATTCAATATGAAGTTATATGTATGAAGTATGAACCTGCTTCCTTGATTGCCTTCCGGAGGCCTTTGGGCTACCAGAGAAACAAATTTGAATCCATATTATACGTCAACTGTTATATGTTAGCTGACTTAAAAGCTAAGACGAAATAAAAAAATAAATTTTTTTTTTCATATGTTGTTTTAATAAGTAAAAAAGCGATGAGGTGATATTAGTTCTTCAAAGACAAAAAAATTATGAAACAAGACGTCCCACCCTCACATCTGAAGGTGAAGGGTTTCACATTCTAGAAATTTATCGCCCGTTCCTTTATTTAAATATTTTCATATATATATATATATATATATATATATATATATATATATATATATCCCTCCTTGACTGTGGATATTCGCACCTAAGCAAAAGGTGTGGATTTCCAGTTTTTCCCCACTTTCCGATAATTCTTTTACATCTTAACCGTTCAGTTTTTAGATCCTAATGTACGATCACTTATGTAAATTTTCAACTAATTTGATGATCGTTAAGGCATCTAAAACTGTAATTTACCATTATAAATACGAACGATTCGAGTTCGACAGATTCAGTTTCGTATAAATTGCAGTTTTGGATGCCTTAACAATCATCAAATTGACTGAAATTTTGTAGAGATAATCTATACATTAGGATCTAAAAACTGAACGGTTAAAATGTGAAAATATGATTGGAAAGTGGATAAAAATGAGAAATCCGTACGTTTTACTTAGGTGCGGATATTGGCAAGGTTGTGTATATAACACCAGTCACTTTGAAAAAACAAAAAATCGACATATATATAAATTTATATTTATATTGAATTTTTTGTTTTTTTTGTTTTTTCAAATTGACTGGTGCTACTTACCTCAAGCCTTAATTAATGACATTGCTATATGATGTCTAAATCTCATATTACAATTTTACAACAAGCAACATAGACATTCTTTTAGTATCTTTTAGCAAAGCTAGTTATTTTTTAGTCAAATTTTAGCCAAAATAGCTAAAAAATTATTTAGCTAGCCACTTATAAAATATGTCTGCATCAATTCTCTCTATTTTAACTAATTTAGTAGTTATAATATTTATAGAATGAAATAAAATAATAATAATAGAAAGCCTCATCTCGCTCTCTATATTTATGAGTAAAATAGTTAAAAGTTAAAATAGAGAACAAACTTAAGAGTCTAGTGTAACTGCTAAAATTGATTAAAAAAACCTAAACATACTCCAAAATAGTTAAAGAGTCAATAAGATAGAGAGACAGTTAAATATGCTCTTATAAATTATAAATAAAGCTTTTATGTTTATAAAAAGTCATCCAAATTTGCCTAATATATGAAAATATCAGGATGAAGCAACAATTATAAATAAAGAAAAACCAAAACAGTCTAAATTTTTTTTTTGTTGTAAGAAGTCGTCTAAATACAAAAATATTAGGATCAAGATAGACATAATACACATCATTATCACCCAGTAGACAAGGTTGGCGCACATCTTTAAAACTTATTAGACCATCAATTTCGTTAGAATTTGTAGAAATCAATATTCAGTATTCTATATCGCTGCTCACTGAAGTGAAACCCAAACAACTTCACGTCGAAAGAGAAAATAGAAGAAACAAAGCTTCCAGGAATCTAGACTTTTGTATTCTTCCATTCCATTTATTTGTTTATTAGCATGCCCACGTTGTGGAGCCATCATATGAGTCATGAGGTCGGCTTTGGTGATCGATCATTACTATTTGTATTTCGAGGTTTTGGATCGATGATTATAAACACGTTGTCGTTGTCTCTAGCTAGCTTGAAAAATATCTTTATATAGAAAAAACGGGATAATATATATGCCCCTAGTTGATCCATTTCTGAGTGAGTGGCTCAACTAAGACAAGGCACGACAGGATGTAGGGATATAAAGATCGATCTGCATGTGCCTGGTGTCCCACGAGTCATATAGTCTGTGCTGGTGGGCTTAAGGTAGGCACAAAAATCATGTAAGATTAGACCTGCCTGCAGATTAATATACGAGGGCCCATCGGCATGTGAGGGCTCATGCACCCAGAGTTTCAGTCAAAACTTAACAAGAGTTTCAGTCACCGGCGGACCTAACTGGCCGGTGGCAAATGAGGGCTCATGCACCCAGAGTTTTTGTTCGTAGATCTACTGACTAGCAGATAAAACTTTAGTCTAAATACTAACATATATGTTCCCACAACAGTTTAAATAAAGAGAATATGATAATATGTCTTTAGATAAATAAAATTATGCGTTCGTGGTGCTAATAGGAATGTAGTATCAAGCAACTTGATCATGTTCAACATTTTCTCTATTAGTTTTATGTTTCTGTCGATTATAGAGACAAGGGAAAATAAGAAAGGATCCGGTAATGTGAGACAAAGGATCAAGAAAGGAGATATATATGAATAGAGAATGTCTGATCAAACTCTACCAATAGAAGGTTAAATTATTTGTGATAATTTTCGATTATAATTTTATATACTACTAGTGTCTCAGGCGTCTGTAAGTGTTTTTTATTCTGTATTTAAATTACATGTCACTGGTTCCATTGCAATATAGTTTTGTTTCGTAATATTTTGGTTGTACACTCATACATGAAGATGTATCCAAATGTGATTTGACTCATGTAACTCCATAGTACGCTGTGCATAATCAAAAAGCCACAACACGTGCAGCTCACCGGCAACAACAACAACAAATATGCATGATAGTGTAATCTAAAATCCCAAGCCCGTATTCGGTTAAAAGATCATAGACGATGAGACGATCAAGAGTTGAATGTGTCCGGTGTCCAATTTCTTTCTTTTAATCATCCCAGATTGTTTTTATTAACTGAGTCGCATAGTAGCCCATTAGGCCGGAAACATTACTAAGCATAGGAATGAGGGTTAGAAAAAAGATGGGCTGCCATGCACAGCCTTAAAAACATCCCTCACCTTTTGCTTGCTTGCCTCAATTTCCTCTTCTTTCATTTAAACGCCTGGTTTCGGACTGCTTACAATGCTGCATTTGCATCCCTCATCATCATCATCAGCAGGAGACGACTCGAATATGATATCATAAGAAAATTGACTCTAACAGTTTATCACCCTCCATCAGTGTGTAACCATATGTCAAGCTCTCTTCGTTGGCCATCCCGTCGAATCTGTTCTTCAAGTACTTACTTTGGCCACCTGCACAACTGATCTGTTAACATCATAATGTAATGTTCCTACGCTGTAAACCATTTCCGATGAAACTAGCATTTACCTTGCTGCTTCCTTGGGGTCCATTGTCCTTAATAATTTCGAAACTCTTGATGGGTTGAGCCATTGAGGCATGAGCTTTGGAATGAGATTGTCACAGTCAAGGACTAAGGCCTTGAACATCTTTACTGGATCAACTTACTGGATCAACAGGACTTGTACTAACTCCTCTGTGGAAATTATAATTGTACCAATGATCCTAATAGTATTATCATTAATCTCATTATTATCATTTGATCATGAAATTGTGGTATGTTTTTTCCTATATAAACATAAGCTAGTAAATTCATTCGTCATTTTTTCTTTGCAATTGTTTGTAATGAAGGAACCGCAATGGAGCACTAGTAGTGAGGAGATTTTTGAAGACTACATAGCAAAGTGCTGAGTGCAAGTCAAGATGGCGAATGAAGTGTTATCATGTTCTTTATTTTAGGTCTGAAAATGTAAAGTTTCTATTTCTATTGTATAAACAAATTTGAAATTATGTATTTAAGTTACCTTTATGTCAGAAAGAAATTTCTCAGCATTGTAAAATTCATTTTCAATTGTAAAACAATCAGTGTTAATAATGAGATTCTAAATTATAATACAAAAACTCCTCTCAACATTCAAAATTATTTGACGTGGCCAAAATTAAGGGATACTTATTTAGTGAGCAAACACTAAAATTATGTATAACTATTATGTAGTCATAGACGACCACATAGGATACCAACACACATGCGGAGGAAATGTAGGGGCAAAAAAAAAAAAACAATTACTCAGCATCAAGTACATTTATATGGGCTAAGTTATTAGCCCAAACCACCACATGTATAATGGTTCGGGATCATATTATATTTTTTTCCTATAGTTATCAGCTATAAAATGATGTAATGCATTTTATTTTTAACAATTTGAGGTCAGTCATAAAATTTGTAGTTGTTTGTCAATGGAGTACTTCACGGTTGTACTTAAATGTCAAGTTGTGATCCTTAAATTTAGATTAGTATTCAATGAGTTTGTGTTGTTTGTCGATACAACTTTTTTTCTATCTTTTTCTTGTGGTTCTACAAGTTATCAATTTGGTTAATAGATGCTAATTTGATTATATTCATCCTATGTTAGAGAGTAAATGAAATCAGTTAAGGAAGATTATCAACAAATTAATTACTTAGTGAAGTGTATTTAAATTGAAAATGGGAACAATAAATCATAACCATAAACTCAAGAGTGCTTCTATTCAAACCTCCTTGGTATATGGACCTCCTCTAATTTTTGTACAAATTTTATGTCCATTATGCCACTCTAAAAAACTGAAAAATTTGGGAATACAAAAACTCTGCTATGTCTTTGATCTTTTATGACACTCTCTTTCACTATCTATTTCTCGTCTCTCAAACCCATGAAAGATTATTGATGAATGCAAATGTGAGATTCAATTTGATCGTTACATTTTCTTGTAGAAGAAAATCGGATTCCTAAGTTATCTTGAAGTAAAAGTGAGAGAGTACTGGGTCTTGATACAACTACTTTAACAAATTAACATTATCTTTTTTAAAAGACTTCGATAGTAGTCTTCATTGATGAAATTGGAACAAGACTAGGTATGAGCTACTGGTGGTCTCTTTGGGTGACTAAATTTTCCAGTACAAACTCTCTCTCTTCATGGAAATCAAGAAACCATCTTTTCGGGTTTTGGGTTTTCAAAGAAGATTAGGAATAATTGAAGATAAGCTCGGAATTCATAAATTTTCAAATGTTTGAATCAAATATGGTGGCTTTCAAGGGTGCCGTTTTGCGTGAAAATTTCAACCCCATCTTGCTCTTGGAGTGAAGATTCATGACTCATGTATTTGAATCGGCCTAGTTTAAATATATCCATATTCATTAGATAAACACCATGGGGAGGTTGAGCGATCTACTCTTAAATATATCCTCTATATGAAGAGGCTCCTATTTTCAATGAGAATACACAGTGATTTTCTCTCAGTTTCTGATTCTCTAAAACAAGTTATCAGCACGAAGCCCTAACTCTGAAACCCAAAATTCGTAGCCCTCAAATCCCAACATACACCGCCCCACATATGAAGCCCTAGCCTCAAGGAACCCAGAATAGACGGTAAAACCACTGGAACCGGCCGGAAAATCCCTGAACCGACCGTCGGAAAAATCGGACCTGTCCCTACCCCCTGCAAGCATCTGCAGAGTCCCTGCCGAGGCCCCTGCACTCCCCTATCGAGATCTGCCGAGTGCTGTCGAGCCTCTGTCGACAACCCTGCAAGCCCCTGCTGAGAGCCCGGAAAACTTCCAGCCGAGTGCTGTCGACATCTGCCGAGAAGCCCCGCGTGCATCTGCCGAAGCATGCACACCCCTATGCCTGCCCCTGCTTACAGCCCCGCGCACACCTGCCGACAGCCCCGCACACACCTACCGACACCTGTCGAGCCCCTCCGCAGTAGCTGCCGACAGGCCCTGCACATCCTTCGCACAACCCCTACAGCAGCCCTGCACACCCTGACCTACCTCCGGCCACCATCAGTTTTCAACCAATTTTCCGGCGACTCCACCACCTTTTTCTGGTCATCTTCAACTCTCCTTTTTCGGCCAAGATTTCCGCATTCTTTCAAGGTAAATTTTTCTAAAAATTCCCGTTTTTGAAGTTTTTCAATTTCTTCTTCTTTTCTCGGGGACTTCCAACATCCCTTCTTCTATCCTCCCCCCCTTTCTTCTTCATATGAGAGACTTAAAAGCGGAACTGTGGGGGTTCGTGCTCACTCCAAGTTTGGAGCTTGTAGAGTCCTCCAAACTTAGAGTTTATTGAGAAGAAAAATGATCGACCACATACATCACTGTTTCGATCTAATCCAAAATCCCTCTTGGAATCGGATTTTCTTAGAAGCGACTACGCTCAGAAATTGTTATTGTTTTCGTAGTAGCCTTTTATGCTTCGAAACTAACCCTAATCTTGTGTTGTTTTTCAAGATGAGTTACCTGAATAAGTTAAACTTTGTTCCACTAGAGACAACTGGCGCAGGATACCATAGGTGGGTCCGAGATGTGCACCAACATCTTAAGGTTGATGGACTTTTAGAAATCATCCAAGAGCCTAGTCAGAACGTGCTTTCTGTAGAGCAAACTTGTGCTTTCGAAGCAAATAAAGACAAGGCCATAATTCTCATGACAAGACACATGAATGATGCTCTCCAAATTGAATACCTCAATGAGGAAGACCCCAGAAAACTATGGGTGGAACTTGAGCAGCGATTTGGTAACGTTCGTGACCCCCTACTTCCCGATTTAGAAGTGAGATGGCATAGCCTCCGCTTCTGTGACTTCAAGTCCGTACTTGATTATAACTTGGAAGCCCTTCGTATCAAGTCCTTGATGGAGTTCTGTGGACAAACCATAACTGATACGATGTTGATCGAGAAGACTCTCTGTACCTTCCTCATCTTTGCCCTAATGATTTCGAAGAATTATCAGATTGATGTGAATGCAGGGCGTATCACAAGATTTCATGAGCTCATTAGCGCCATGAACGTAGCTGAGAAGTACGACAATATCCTTGTGAAGAACTATAATGCTAGACCTGTCATTGTGCAGAAGTACGACAATATTCTTGTGCAGAACTATAATACTATAGTTAGACTCAGGAGGATATTGTCGCCTCCAAGGAAGGACGCAAGGAGCGAAACCCTAAGAGTAGGGACAATTCTGGACGTTCTGGTCCATATTCTCGCCTTAAAGAGGAAGGAAATCGCCAAGATAGGCATGCACGGAACCGTGGAGGTCAACATGTGAAGAGAGATGGAGGCGGAGCCTCCAGCAATGGTAGTGACTCCACCAAGAACAATAGCCGTCCAAATCGTGCATCAAATGCACCTCGATCAAGGGAGTCTGACCATAAAGATGTTTGTTTTCGATGTGGATCAAGTGGACATTGGGCAAAGAAGTGTAGTGCATCCTAGAATGTTGCAAATGCATACAAGATGTATCATGAAACCAGGGAGGCCAACTACATGGAACAAGAAGATCAAAATGGCGATCTCGATCTAAGGGTGGAAGACAACAAAGATCAAGACCCAAAAACTGGCGATTTGATTAAGTCTTTTTATTTTCCAAGAGATGTAGGCAATTGCCATATTATTTGTAGTAGATGCCAATGGTTTAATCTTTCTTCAAAGTAGGCGTACTCTTTGTAAGTGTGATGTCTGGGAAGATTTTGAGATATTAGCTAGTTTCTCTTTGGATTAGATTTTCTTTGATTAAAGAAACTATGATGTAATTCCATTTGGCTTATTAATAAAAGTTGAGTTCTTTCCTTTATGACTCCTTTTTAATTATGAGCTTTTCTTTTAGGAATGGATGAACTACAATGTCTCAAGGATAGTGCCACTACGCACACCATTCTACGACATAGGCAATTATTCTTAGAGATGTTGCCTACATATTCCTCTGTGACTACGATGGTTGGGCCATCATGTTTAGTTCAAGGACATGGAATGGTTAAATTCTTTTTGCCAAATAGCACCTTGATTAATGTCACTGAAGCTCTCTACGCTCCTAAGGCAAATCGAACCTTATAGCTATAAAGATATAAGAGCCAACGGATTCCATGCGGAAACATATAATGAGAACGGAATAGAATTCATTTGCATTACCTCTAATGATTGCGGTAGGAAGCGCATCTTAGAGAAGCTTACGTGACTATCTAGTGGACTTTATGTCACTACAATTTGACCAATTGAATCTAATAATGTCATAAGAGAAGATCTCTTGGATTCAAACATATATTGGCTTTGGTATAACTGACTAGGACATCCTGGTCGTGATGTATACTAAAGACTTCATACGAGCATCCATTCTTCAGAATGAGAAGAAGCAAGAATCAAAAATTGATTCCCGGACTTAGCAAGACCGCAAAAACTGCAGCCTCAGGCGCTGCTGCTGTCTTGGGCCACCGCAAGGCCGCTCTTGTCCCTAGTGATGATGCCATAAATGATGCCATGGTTATTCCTCCTAGTGGCCATGACGCCACACACACCAATTTCTATGGCTCTAACGCCATAATGGGAGTTGTAGTCACACATTTCGCTTCTAATAGCGTTACAGATGCTCCGACCCAACTAAAATCCTCATTGGTTTCTTCTAAGGCCCCTCGCTCATTCTGCAAGGCATGTTCATTCGGGAAATTAGGACTGAGACCGTCCTACGCAAAGGATCCCAAAATACTTATTCCATTCTTACAGAAAATCCAATGGGATATCTGTGAACCAATTCAACCATCATGCGAACCTTTTAAATACTTTATGGTATTGGTTGATGCATCAATACGCTGGTCACATGTTGTGCTGTTGTCCACTCGCAATGCTGCTTATGCTAAACTCCTTGCCCAGATTATCCATCTACGGGCTCACTACACTGACCATCTAATTAAGTCAATTCGACTTGATAATGCTGGGGAGCTTACATCGAAAACATTCGATGACTATTGCGTGTCATTGGGGATTGATGTTGAGCATCTAGTTTCCCTTGTTCATACCCAAAATGGTCTCGTAGAAGCTGCTATCAAACGACTACAAATGATAGCTCGGACATTGGTTATGCGCATCATTCTTCCTGTTTATGCTTGGGGATATGCAATATTGCATGAGGCGACGCTAATTCGTCTACGACCCACTGCAACTCAATCTTATTCTGCGTTACAGCTAGTGACGGGTACGAGCCTGACATCTCGCACTTACCCATTTTTTGGTGTGCTATTTATGTGCCTATTACTCCGCCATAGCGTACTAAGATGGGTCTTCAACGATGAATAGGCATTTATGTTAGATATGAATCTCCAACCATCGTCCTCTATCTTGAACCCTTGACAGGTGATCTCTTTATTGCTAGATTTGCGGATTGTCACTTTTATGAGACAGTCTTCTCATTGTTAGGGGGAGATAAGAACACAGATGTTCAATAGGAACAACATGAATTGTCGTGGTCTGTCCCCACTATGTCTTATCTTGATCCCCCTACCGCACAGTCTGAACTTAAAGTTCGAAGAATAAAATTGCTCCAGAACGTAGCAGATACTCTGCCTGATGTGTTTTCTGATGTTGTCAAAGTGACGAGATCACACATACCTGCTGCAAACGTGCCTGTAAGGATTGATGTCCCTAATAATGGACATAACACCACGCCTGTGACACCAGGAGATAGTGCCATTGCCCAGCATGGCAATGATGTGGCATCTATGGCCGCAAGTCTCGCAAGAAAGCGTGGTAGACCAATTGGTTCGAAGGATACTCGCCTTAGAAAACGAGCAAATGAGGCACAAAAAATCATTTGATCATCGATACTCAAAATCCGTCCCATGAGAATGTTCTGGATTATGGTTATGTCCAAGAGACATCATTGGGGGATGCCTCAATGTCAGAACCTATCCCTGAGAACGTAGAGATCTTTGTGAATTACACTAATATACATGGGACGTGGGAAAGAAGCTCCATCATCATTGATGATGTATTCGCTTATTCAGTAGCGCGTGAGATTATTGAGACCAATGACATCGAACCACGTTCCGTTGATGAATGCCAATGTAGAGGTGATTGGTCAAAATGGAAAGATGCAATCCAGGCAGAACTTGATTCTCTAACGAAAAGAAAGGTATTTGGCAAGATTGTACCAATACCGCCTAACACCAAACCAGTTGGTCATAAATGGGTATTCGTTAGAAATCGTAATGAGAAAAACGAGATTGTAAGGTACAAGGCTCGCCTTGTGGCGCAAGGTTCCTCACAACGCCCTGGAATTGACTATAAGGAGACATATTCACCCATAATGGACGTCATAACATTCCGCTACCTTGTCAATTTGGTAGTTTTGAAAAACTGAACATGCAGCTTATGGACGTGGTTACAGCGTATCTATATGGGGATCTAGATACGAAATATACATGAAAGTTCCAGATGGAATTCAGTTACCCAAATCAAATGGCTCTAAACCACGGAGTGCGTTGGCTATAAGATTAAAACGCTCACTATATAGATTGAAACAATCCAGACAGATATGGTATAACCGTCTAAGTGACTACTTGATTGGGAAGGGATATGTCAATAATGAACTATGCCCATGTGTGTACATAAAAAGGACAAGTTTCGGATTTGCAATAGTAGCGGTCTATGTCGATGACATAAATATAATTGGCACCCTCAAAAAGTTAAGGGAAACCGCTGAACACTTGAAATCCAAGTTTGAGATGAAAGATCTTGGGAAAACACTGTTTTGCCTCGGTTTAGAACTTGAGCACCGTGAAGATGGTATCCTGATTCATCAATCAGCTTATACCCAAAAGATGCTTAGGCGTTTTAATACTGATAAGATTAAGGCTTCAAGCACCCCAATGGTCGTCCGTAGTCTTGATCCAAAGAATGATCCATTTCGTCCAAAAGATGACGACGAAGAAGTGCTAGAGCCAGAAGTGCCATATCTAAGTGCAATAGGTGCATTATTGTACTTAGCACAATGCACGAGACCGGACATCTCCTTCGCTGTGAAAGTCTTAGCTAGATATAGCTCTGCGCCAACACGACGTCATTGGACTGGTGTTAAAGATATCTTTCGATACCTAATATGTGCTTGTTCTATCCCTACAGAGATGTGATGGATTCGGACCCATCCAATAACCAGAATACCACACATGGTGGATTGCGTTCCCTCTCCCCATCCCAAAACGATATAGGTGTTTTGGAAGGTTTTGCTGATGTTGGGTATCTTTCTGACCCACACAAAGGTCGTTCCCAAACTAGCTATGTATTCACCGTGGGAAACATTGCGATATCTTGGAGATCCACAAAGCAGACCTTAGTCACTATCTCTTCGAATCATGCAGAGATTATTGCTCTTCACGAAGCAGTCTGTGAATGTATATGGTTACGATCCATAGTTACGCATGTTCGAAGTCATTGTGGTTTGAAGTCTACCACAGATGAGCCAACGAGCATTTATGAGAATAATGCTTCTTGCATTGAACAAATGAAGCAAGGCTACATCAAAGGCGACAACACCAAGCATATATTGCCCAAATTCTTCTATAATCAGCAACAACATAAGCTTCTCAAGATCAAAGTGAACCAGGTTCGTTCTGAGGACAATGTGGCAGACTTGTTTACTAAGTCATTGTCTAAATCCACGTTCGAGAAACATATGGCAAGAATTGGCTTGCGGAAACTATCTGAACTCTCATGATCGTAGTCATCAGGGGGAGGCGCAGACATCAGGGGGAGCACCACGTGAAGGGTGTGTTGTGCTCGAAACGTGGTCACCTCGAAACGTGAAGGGTGTGTTGTGCTCTTTTTCTCCTTCGACCGAGGTTAGTTTTGTCTCACTGAGTTTTTGTTACTCGGCAAGGTTTTTAGCGAGACAACGAAAGGAGCACCGCGTTTGGGCAACACAAGGGGGAGTGTTTCAGGAAATCTCTATTTTGTGTTTGGCTCAAACTCTAGGTTACTTGACCTAGTGATAATAGGGTTATAGAAGGATTTAGAATCCTATTCAATGTAGAATTATTTTCCTTGTATGTTCAGATTCTATGCATTGTAATCCTCTATATAAAGAGACCATATTATCAATGAGAATACACAACAATTTTCTCTCAGTTTCTGATTCCCTAAAATATATATATATATATATATTTGTCAAGATGGTGGATCAAAAACAAATGTTGTACGCATACATGAGAACAAACCTTTTTTTTATTTTTTATCGAGTACCCCAAATATTCATATTCCTTTCCATTTGTCTTCAGGGGATCATGAATATCCGGAATATTCGATCATATAAGATATCCGAAGCCATTAAGATATAATTGTTAATTCGCAAACTGCGAAGCTAGCCGTACACAGGAAAGGATAAACAATTTTGCAACAAGTTCAATTTTCTATGTATCAATGTCTCTTTCTTTTTGCTGATAATTAAGCAGATGAACCTTGAAAGTAGCTCCCCTTCCACTCACATCAAGACAGATTGTACATAAGTCACAACAACGCCTTAGAACTAACCGAAACGATTTCTGGAACAAGAGTTTTTTGTTGTCACTCCAACCCATATATATACTACCCCGTGATCACCATCTTCACTGACCAAAGCTGTTCTAATTTTCTATATACGCGGTTTCTACACTATGGGGGTGATCACCTATACAGACGAGTACACTTCCCCAATCCCTCCATGCAGGTTGTTCAAGGCATTGGTCCTAGAGGCTGACATCCTCGTTCCAAAGCTCATGCCGGAGAGTCTTAAGAGCATCGACACCATCCAAGGTGACGGAAGAGCAGGAAGCATCAAGCAGATCAACTTCGCCGAAGGCATGCATATAAAGTTATAAACAGCGCGCTTACTTGCTAATATTAAGTTATACTACAAGCGAAATGTTCTCTGGTCAGGCAATCTAGCATGACACTGTGTGTAGGGTGGACTTATGTTGAAGGTGTCTTGGTAGATTGACAGCGTCACAACATTAACCTATTAGCTGTCTGACTAATGAACATTACCTCCACTTTGATTTTACACATAATTTGTGGAGTTTCTTAGCATGAACATATTATCTTTTATGCAGGTAGCCAAATCATTTCTGTGCGAAATCGGGTTGATGAGGTGGATGACGAGAACTATGTGTATAATTACACGTTGATTGATGGAGATATTTCAGTAATGGAGAAACTTGAGTTTATTTCTTATGAAGTTAAGTTTGAGGCTACACCAGAAGGTGGCAGTAAGAACAAGATGGTGAGCAAGTACCACACCAAAGGTGACATTGTGCTCGATGAGGAAGACATAAAGGCTGGCAGAGAAAAGGCCTTGGGGATGTACAAAGTTGTGGAAGCCTACCTCCTCCAAAACCCAGATGTCTATACTTGATATCAAACACTTTATTTATATAATGTTCAAAAAAAAAAAATACACTTCATTCTATAAAGAGGGCTCAAAAGAAAATTTCTCTGAGTCCGCCATGTTTATAGGTGTGGCATTTGGTTTCACCGGCCTATTGGACTTTGACAACAGGACTTTCAATTTTCTTGATAATGCTTGCGACTTCTGCAGTTGTGCATGATTGAAACATTTTTGCTATAATAAATCTGAATTTTGATCTTTCGGACCTATATCTTTTCTTCATTAAATTTTGAGGAGCATGTGATATTAGCGTATTCGGAAAAATCTAAAGAAATATAAAACGTACTACAAAAAGAACGATGACACCCTATAAAGTCACAGCACTCTTAACACTTTCCGCTTTATGAATTCGAATTTAGAAGAATACAATTCTAGTGAGAGAAGGACTTGAACCTTGCAATCAAAGAGCTCAAGGAAAAAGAGAACAAAGAACAACCAAACGGATACTCTGGACACCCACGTAAAGTTCTAATGCTTTTTTGGGCCTATACGTCATCTCAAATATCTTTTGGATGTTTCCAAAGTTGAATCCCCTCCTCAGATACCCAACAAAGCCTAAACCCCCAAAAACCAATTTTAATACTTCTGGCTATGTGGACAATATATACCAACTCTGGTTTTTCTTTTCCTGCGCTGAAAAGAAAATATAATAAAATCTCAAGTAGAAGTCCTTAGGAAGCAAAAGGACAACGAGTTGAATAATAATATTCCACCCAACTCATCTAGATTCTAGAAACCTAAACAATTCAAGGATCCACTAATGTGACTGCTAGGTTCAATGTTTTCGTTTGCAAAACGAAATGAACGATATCCAGCTGATCCAGTTGTTTTTAGGTACTAACGGGCATAAGAAGCAACTTGATCATCATGTTTGATTTCTCATTTTAAACCCATAAACCATGTCAACTAGTCTTCCTGGTTAATATAAAAAAAAAAATGTACCTTCAGGGCATGGAAATTCCATGCCTCCCATCTAGTTTGTAAAGAAGAAAGGACCCATCCATAGCCGCGTTGAAAAGTCCACCTAAGAACACATTCTGGTCCATGTTTTACATCTCGTATAAAGCATACGCCCTCCTAAATATCAAGACCTCGGAAACATCATCATCATCATCATCATCATCATCCAGTCTTTCAGACTTCAAATCCATAGTTCTCTTTGATAGAAATCATAGCCTTGAATCTTGATCAGAAGCTAGCTGAGCCAAGATGGGGATCACCAAAATCAGTCAGAAGTTTATTACTCAGGTAACTCCAGAAAGGATGTTCAAGGCCTTGATCCTTGATGCTCACAACCTCTGTCCCAAGCTCATGTTCTCATCGATTAAAAGTATTGAATTCCTTGAAGGTGAAGGAGAAGTTGGAACCATCAAACAGATCAACTTCACTGAAGGTATTATTTATCAGCAAGTCAACTCTTTCACTTTTCCATCGATGTTCTATATATACTCAAAAGGCTAGCTTCAGATCCGACTCATATAATCATTTAAACCCTTAATGATTGGACTGACCGAGTTTTAGATACAATTTATTAGTTTCATGCTAAAAGGAAATCTTTTATCCTTTGGAGAGTTTGGTCATAGAACTAGTTTACTGGGTAACTAAATATTTGGTTTTGTTTGTGATCTGCAGCTAGTCCTATGAGATATGCTAAACACAGGATTGATGCTCTGGACAAGGAGAATCTCATGTGCAGGTACACCTTCATTGAAAGTGATGCAGCAGAACATTTGCTGGACAAGCTTGAGTACATCACCTATGATGTGAAGTTTGAAGGGTATGGCAGGGGAGGGTGTATATGTCATTTGACAAGTGAATACAAAGCGAAAGATGGTACTCAGATCAAAGAAGAGGACATTGAGCTTGGCAAAGACAGAGCCATTGGGATGTATGAAGTCTTAGAGGCCTACCTTATGGCTCATCCTCGTGCATACACTTGAAAATATAACGTTTTCAAGAAGTTGTAAAAATTAATTTTTGGGAATTATGATGCTGTGAACAATATATCTAACATGTACTATTGTTCATGTTTTTGTTTTCCAGACTTAATTTTGTTCTTGTACTTTATATTCTGTATTGCCCTGTTGTGATCTAAAAGACTCTGATTAATATATGATTTTGTTCTCATCTGATGAATTAGGGGCTCTGTGATCTGTTGGTATGTAAAAGTAGTTCATCCAAGTTCATGTACACAATATGAAGGACAAATCGGAAAACAGGAACCACAATAAACAGATTAAAAGCTAACATGAATTATATGTTCATCGGAGAAAAGACCATAATATACATGTTGAAAGCAAGTAATATTTATCAAATAAGTAAGAAAGTAGATACAGCTTATATATATATATATATATATATATATGATTTTTTTCAAATGCGGATGTCCGTATTGAAATTTTGGTACGGATTTTCGGTTTCATTCACTTTTCGATCACATATTTTGATCTTAACCGTTCAGTTTTTAAGTCTTAATGTATAGATCATCTCTGTAAAATTTTAGCCAATTTGGTGATTGTTGAGACATCCAAAACTGCAATTTACACGAACAAACTAAATCTGTCGAACCGGAATCGTTCGTGTATATTGTTGTAATTTGCAGTTTTCGATGCCTTAACAATCACCAAATTGGTTGAAATTTTGTAGAGATGATCTATACATTACGACCTAAAAACTGAACGGTTAAGATGTGAAAATGTGATCGGAAAGTGAGGGAAAACGGAAAATCCGTACGGTCCGCACCGTATCCGAACTATATATATATATATATATATATATAAAGCGGAAGTGTTTTGCAATGAAAGGAATACAAAGGAGAAGTTTGGTTGTAGAAGGAACCGTGTGTCTCAACTAACATTCTCAACTCCTATATATACAATTGGTAAGTAACTATGGTTAACAAAAATAACTTGAGTTAACTAACTATAGTTACAAAAATAACCTAACTAAGGTTACAAGTTATCAAGTCACTAACCATGGTTAGGTTAAAGTGACATCTGTACAATATCTACAAACTTCTACGGCCTTCGAATCGACTGTAGACTTTTTATCTTGTCGGTTCTGTCGGTAATGCAGTGTGGGTCCACTATGCTTCCATAGCGTTCTCCAGATTGTGGTAACCCACGTCATCTAATCCCAAACTCTGGTTTGAGCTGGAATTGACTTCTTCTGGACACTGTAGGTATGCGAAATCTTCAATCTCGTGTGCCTTCATCATTGGGATGTCAAGTTGTGTGACATCTGTGGCTATGGTAGCCAAAAGGTCTTTTACCTCCTTCTGTTGTTCAGGAGTAGGCTGATAGCTGCTTGCCATATGAGTAGCAAAAATTCTTCTTCCATCGGTCAGTTTAAGCAGATTACTTTGTCTGACCTCTTCAGCAACTTGCTTCAGCTGAGCTCCACACTTGGTTGCATAGTGCTCTAAGTTTAGGGTGTTGATTACCCTATTAACTTCCTCGCTAGGGACCATAGCCTGGTTAACTTGATGATCCTCTGTTTCAGTCAACAACCATATTTGGTATGGTTGGAAGAACTTTTCTCTTTCTCTCCATCCGATTGTACTTACAATACTGAAAGTCAAATATTTGGAGAGCCTGTAGCTTTTTGCTACATGATACACTATTGTTTTGATGAATTGAGGAAAATTTTTAAGTTCTGGAAAATAATCTGATTAACTATTCCCCATTCAATGGCTGCAAGTTCCCAGTCATCATGGTTTATGATGAAACTGAGCTTTGGAATATCAAACTCTCTCATATTCAGGGATTCTGAATACTCCATAAACAGGTCTTGTATTACCTGCTCATGATTATGAATTTTAAGATAAATATCAGAGAAAATATGACCAGGAAGATGACTTCTTGCTTTTTCAAAAAGACAGATTCTTTTAGTTTGTTCAAATGTTGGGTCAATAATATCATCCAACAATTCTGATAACTGGAGAAAACTGGTTATTTTCTCTAGCGTAAAATCTTCACTCCAATTTATTTGTTTCAATGCTTGGAGGATGGCATGTTTATATTTAAAATTTTTAACCTTCTCAGCATCTAGTTGTGCTACCAGATTTGAGATTTGAGTTGACAGCTGGGTTAGCTGCACTCTGAAGTCCTTTTTGATTCCTGAAATATGGGCTTTCCATACTCCATTTACATAATTATAAATTTCTCCAGGAAGGCCTGGATTATAAAAATCCTTCACCTCTGATTGAGATGATTGGGTTATGATATCTTGTGTTTTTTGCACTTGACATCTTAATTTTGCTACAACATATTTTTGGTATTCCAACGCAGCAATATCAACATTTGTATAACCTTTCCAATATGTCCCACGATATCTGGTTATCGCGGCACAACATTCTGCCCAACTATGAAAGACGCCTGTTTAGAATCCTTCAAAGACAACATAGCAAACATAAGCTGGTTTAGCTTTGTTCTGAAAATAAGGTTGGCTTGGCCTTTGCTGAGGCTGGGTTGGCCTTTGTGAACTGGAAGCATTTTGAGATGTTGCCTTTTTAGCAATGGTAATCAATCCTGTGTTAGATGGATCTATGATTTCCTTGCCTTTATCCATACCTGCTCAAATAATCAGCAAGAAAATTATTAGAACTCTTGAGATGTTCTACCTCAAAAGTATACATGGCAATATGATTATACCATTTTAATCTTCTTCCTTCTAAAATATTTATTTTATTGATAAGGAAGTCACGAACTGCTTGATTATCAGTTCTGATAATAAAATTCTCAGGAGCTAGATAAATATGAAATCTTTTTAAAGCAAGTTTTATTGCCAAGAGCTCCTTTTCAAAGATTATGTATTTAATCTCATTTGGTTTAAATTTTCCGGATTTATATCCGCATATTAATTCTTCTTTTTGAAGTTTCTTGGAAATAGGTTGTTTCCTAGCTCTTATTTTATTTTCAGACATAGGAGGATTCTTTTCTTCCCACTTATCTGCAGGGATTGCTTTTAATACACATCCCCAATAGTTATCTGAAGCATCTGTTTCTAGGATTAGTTTATCTCCTGATTTTGGGAAATAAACTTCTGGGATTTTGTTTAAATCCTGTTTAATTTGTTGTAGGATTTTTTTGTCCTTTTCTGTCCAGCAGAATTCTTTGTTTTTCTTTAATTTTTCTATTAAAGGAATCTCTTTTTGAGATAAGCCTTTAATAAAACTTCTTCCATAGTTTAAAACTCCTAATAAACTTTGTAACTGTTTTTTATCAGTTAATTCTTCAGGAAAGTCTCTTTCCTTAGAGACTATATGCTCTTGGAGTTTTATACCTGAATGGTTTAGAGTTATTCCAAGAAAGTCTATAGATTCTTGTTCTATATCAATTTTCTTGGGTGATAGTATAATTCCATGTTTTTGGAATTTACTACACAGAATTTGAAGATGTTTTTTATGATCTTCTCTGTTTTTAGAGAAAATTAAGATATCATCTATGTAAACAACATAGAAATCTTTAAGGTCTTTAAAGATACTGTCCATCCATCTTTGAAATACCTGTGGTGCTATATTTAACCCAAAAGGCATAACATTCCAATGGTAGTGTCCGCATGGAGTACTAAAAGCAGTCAATGGTTTTGACTCCTCTGTTAATTTTAATTGCCAGAATCCTGATTTACAATCAAATTTACTAAAGATTTTAGCTTCTTTGGTTTGATTAATTAAAACATCTTTTGAAGGGATAAAATATCCATCGAACTCTAAATGCTCATTTAAACGTTTATAGTTGATTACGATACGCGTTTTTCCTCTTTTAATTTCTGCATGGTTTCTTACCATAAATGCAGGGCTAGAATGTGGACTCATAGTTTCTTCTATGAGATGCTTTTCTTTTAGTTCCTTTATCTGAATGTCGAATTCATTTATATCTTGTCTGGTATAGATCATTGGTTTGACCCGTATTATTACTTCAGGATTGCGAAGTTTAAGTGTACAGTATCTTGGAATTTTTATCCAAAGTTTTAGTGGATCCTCACTAAAGTTTTCTTCTAAGATTTTGTATACCCAGTGTGTTTCGCTGAGTACGTGAAGTTTTGTTTCTCCAAGTTTGGTAGGAAGGTTAGGTTTGGTAGGTTGTTTGTCAATTTTTTCAATAGTAGAGCTTACAATGTTTTCTTCTTCTTCTTTATCATGTTGGTCACCACGCTTGCTTGGCGCGAAACTTTATGATACTTATATTTGTGCTGTGATAGGAATGAATTTTGTGTATTTTACTATGAAGGTTGTTGACATTAAGGGCGATGTACCCTATGTCAAGCAGAATTGGATGATAGGCAAACGTAAAATTGTTACCTAATATCACATCTCCATTCATTTCTGGAAAAGCTATAATCCTTGGTATTATGTATTTAACACCATTTAACCAGATTGCTACTTTTTTAGCTTTATGCTCAATTTTTATATCTTTTCCTTTTATACCCGAGACGTTAATGGGGTGTTTCATTAATGTCCATTTTTCTGGTGGTAGAGCATTAGGCCTGCAAGCACAGACTGTTGCTCCTATATCTATTAACTAACAAAGACTATATGGTTTATAGGCTGCAAATTTAAATTCTCCTAAAACATAGGTGTATCTCTTTTTCCCTTGGCTAGGGGCAAAGAGGATATCTTCATTCCCGTTTGGAATTTTGACCTTGTTTAGTTCATTAATACAATGATTGTTTATGACGCAGTCGGAATAGTGGGTTTACAAGATATAAACCCTAAGAAAGATAAATTTGGACTACACTAGAAAATTTGAGAAAGCTCTCAATTTTATAAATGATAATATGAAAGATAGCAGTCTGCAGCTATTTAAGGTTGCTTAAATACTAGAAAACAAACTTTAGAGCAACTGACAATCAAGCCTAAAAGCCCACGGATTAAATCGAAACAAATCCAAAAATTACTAAGAAAACCTAAAATAATGTAAAAATAGTAAAATGCAGTTCTGAGGTCCGAAACAACCTCAGAAGCCTGAAAATGCCCATAGGGCTTGCCAAAGTGACGAGTTTGACTCCTGACGCTGTTCCTTTTTTGAAAAGGTATAATAATTAACATTTTGACACCGAAGGCCAAATATGTAGTCTTTCTATTTTACCCTTTGCTCGATCAATCTACTCTTCAATCCTTTCAGCCAAATGCTTTACATCAGTCTCCTCCACCTCTGAAGAATTCTACCCCAAATTCTTATCAGGAGAACCTCATCTTCACGAAACTCATACAGATCACCAATATTAAAGGTGTTGGAAATGCCCATGAAATCATGAAGTGCAACAACATAAGCATTGTTGTCGATCTTCTTCAGGAGCTTAAAAAGACTATATTTCTTGGCTCCAACTTGTTGTAAGTACCAACAAGACACCTCTCCTTCCTCAAACACCATCAGGTCATTTCCCTCTTGGAACACTTTAACTCTTCTATGCTTGTCAGCTGCAGCTTTATACTTGCATTAGTTTCCCCCAACTTGGCCTTAACTCCGTCTCTAACAACCTGCACATCTCTAGCCATGTTCTCAGCAGCAACACTAATACCAGGTTTCTTAGGAAGCTTCACCAGATCAACCACATATCTAGGAACAGCAGTATAAACTAAAGAAAATGGTGAGTTCCCTATTGCACTATACACAACATTGTTATAAGCAAACTCCACATGTAGCAAAGCATAGTCCCACTGTTTTGGCCTATCTCCGCACACACTTCTGACCATGTGGCCCAAAGTTTTGTTAGTAATCTAGCCTCAGTCTGCCTATCAATTTGAGGATGAGTTGTGCTGCTACGGTTCAAAACTGTTACATCCTCCACAAAGTAAATGACTAAGGAACTTCGTGTCTCTACATTAGTTTCACCCGTCAAAATTTCTTTTATCAAATAAGTGCTTACTTTAACTCATCGATACAACTAAGCATAAAATATGATATTAATTATGCAATTCATTTTGAATCCATGTATCTAGTTAAAGCTTTAAACAAGTATGTCATTGGTGATTCAGCCATCTTCTAGGACAACATTCTTCCAAAATATGGATCTATAAAGGTTTATAAAGACATAAAGTAATTGATTTTCAAATTTGTCTTTTTGTTAATCCACTAACTCATACTATTCTTAAACTATAAGTTGGTCCAACTTCAACAGCAATAACTTTTTGGGAAAACATCACAAATAGTGTATTAACTTTAAGTCATTTTACACTTTAGTGTACCAACTTTCATAACTATCAGAATGGTATATCAAGTTTGCTCAAATCTTTCATTTTGGTGTACGCCGTTAAATTTTCCGTTATCTTTACCCAAAAAAAAAAAACTGACAAAACTAAAGGAAAGATAACGGAAAATTTAACGGCGTACACCAAAATGAAAGATTAGAGCAAACTTGATACACCATTCTGATAGTTATGAAAGTTGGTACACCAAAGTGTAGAATGGCCTAAAGTTCATACACCATTTGTGAAGATATCTCTAACTTTTATTTTTATTCAGATCTAGATAATAAGATATTGGAATGTTGCCGATTAAGAAGTTTAGATCTTGAATTATTCCAATTTTGGATTATTTAAAAAGAAAAATCTTCATTTTTATTCGAATAATTCCCAGAAATCCTCTTCCTACAATTTGCTGGCTTTGGATAAACAATAACGTACCCACTCTACCTACGCTTTACAAGCAATAACTCGGTGCATAAATAAAATGAGTGCCTCATCATTTTGTTATAATTGCATGATATCCCTTGTCATGTGATTCTTTCACCCAGTAGTGTTGCATGGGAGAGTTTTTAATGAGAACCACTAAAATGAGAGCTTCATGAAGACTTTCTTGTGAGACCCACTTTTCAATCACATTTCCACAAATCAACAGTTAGATATTTAGATATTCATTTGTAGATCATTTATGCAATTTTTCAACCAAATTGAAAGTCATTAAGATATTTATAATCGTGATTTATCATTTATTAACATGAACAGTTCAGGCTTGACAAATTTAGTTGGTTCATTGATTTGATCTAATTCGGTACCTTAATAATTAGCAATTTAGAAGAAAATTTTCATAAGTAATCTACTTATACATACATACATATATACTGATTGATTTGCGGTAATATAATTGAAAAGTCCTTATGAAATTCTTAGTGGTCTTCATTAGAAACTCTATGAGTGTTGCATGATAATTCCTCTCTACTTTATCACAACGATATTAGCCTTCATCCATCCAGTATGCCTGAAATTTGTTCAAAGGGTCATATAAAAAATGAGTTTGAAAACTTGAACCTCATAATACTTGGTAGCCACTACCCAGGATGCTACTGTTGGTTTGTTGCTAGTTAGCGCCGCCCATGTGTTAATAAACATCAAAGAAACATCAAAGCATGTATTTCCTTTAGCAGGATCTTTGAAGTTTGAACTAACCCGTCCAAGTTCCAACTAAGCGGCCAAAAACTTTGAAACCCTTGAAAACCATTCTATTATAACTCTACGTAGCTCCAAGTCTATGATCAAAGCTTTGAAAATTCTTTTTTAAATGGATTTCCCATCTGTATATATATGTACTGCCACTGGTTAGTCGTTAGCTTCAACCAGTCGTTCCTATATATAATCAAGGTTTGTCATCTAGATCTTCCTTTTACAATTAGTCTACACATCATGGGTGTGACAAGCGTTTCACAGGAGTTCTTGTGCCCGATTGCCCCATCACGCATGTTCAAGGCTTTGATCATAGACTCCAAAAACTTGATCCCAAAGCTGTTGCCCCAATTCATAGCAAGCGTTGAAGCAACTCAAGGAGATGGCGGAGCAGGAAGCATTGAACAAGTCAACTTCACAGAAGGTTAGAAACATACATTATTTTAGCTACTAGCTGCTGCTACTCTGCAGTTTCTCCTATTTTAATTTCTTCCACTGATGAAAGTGCTGATTGGTGTTACAATATTGTAGGTAGCCATTTCAAATACGTCAAGCACAGAATCGATGAACTCGACCAGGACAATTTCGTGTGCAAGTACACTATGATTGAGGGAGATGCATTAGGGGACAAGCTTGAGTCTATTGCTTATGAGGTCAAGTTTGAGGCAGCTAGTGATGGGAGCTGTATATGCAAGATGACAAGTAATTACAACACCATTGGAGAGTTTGAGGTCAAAGAAGAGGAGATTATAGCAGGAAAGAATAGTGCTATGGGGATTTACAAAGTTGTTGAAGCCTACCTCTTACAGAACCCAAATGTTTATACTTGAATTGGGTCTTCATCATCAATCATTAGATTGACCCTCCAGCTTACATATAGTTACAAAGACACACAAACATGCATATATCACAGATTCACAGCAACTGTATTGTTTAGGTCTCGATTTTGTGAGCCCTTAACAAGGGTTAACGCATCATAATAAAAGTTCATTAAGACAAGAATATAGTGAGATTTAAACTTTCTTAAGTGGAAATTACTCCTATATCATTGCCAGACAACCTCATAATTGCAAACCAGGGACGACACGTACTAGTCACTTATGGGAAAGGTGACATCTTTCATTGTCATATGAACTAAACTAAAATCCTCTCCATGGTTTCTCTTATTAAATGTGTTTGAATCAAATTTAGTCGTGTATTATAAATTTAAAGTTTATAAACTTTGGATATTGACTTCACAAACAGTCAAAAGTTATATGAATTCGTGCTTTTTTTATGTCACATCCTCTTAAATTCATAATACAATGTTAAGATTAAAAGTCAAGCACATCTAAACAGAAAATTCTCAAGAAAATACCCAAATCTATTGTAATACTACTTATTCTTACATAAAAAGCATGAAAAGCTACTCAATTTTCTTATTTCATTGGGAAAATGGACCTCGTTTTCAAGTTTGCGTGTCCATCAACTACGGAGTCAAAGGAAAACTAGTCAATTTTTTCTTCAATCTGCAGCCAACCAGCCTGTATGTTCTTTAAGGTCCTGAAAAACTTTCCTGCTTCAATCTTTATGTTCAATAAGAAAGAATGAACACATTACTTTGAGCTTTTAGATTTTGGTCAAGAAGCTTTATGGGGTTTTCTCTTATTTGCACGCTCAAGTTGCCTGGTAGTCCTTTTAATTAAAACCTAAAGGCAACCTCAAATAGAAAAATACCAGAACCAAAATATCTGTATGAAATATAATCTAAGCAGGACCAGCAAGATACACTTAAAACAACAATGGCGTTCTTTTTCTTTCCCTCTTTTTATCTTTTGTAGATCTGAGCCTGCTGTGAGGTCTAAATCTTCCCATGCCACCCTTGTCCAAAAACAAACAGTAATCAACTTTACAAGTGAAGATCTAAAAGTTCTACTTCTGAAACTCATTACCATAACAAATTAAACAGTTTCAATTTGCCCACAACCCGCTTTTCTGGTCAAATTGCAGTAACTTAATAAGAAAATAATACATGATTAGTTATATGAATTCCACTTGATATTTGGAAGGTGCTAGATTTGTTTGAGCTGGCTAGTCTGGTCCAGCCCCAGTTACATTGCAGTATTGCTTTTCTTTCTAGACTAATAAAGATTGGCTGAAATTGAAAATCAAAAGCATCAAGCAACTTATTCAGTAAACGGAATCATCAAGTACAAGATGTACTCCAAACCCTTATAAATCCATAGGCAATGTCCCATTTTTCCTATGTGGGATGTATATATTCTCAACACGTGATACACGTGGACAACTTTAGATGACGTGAAGCCCGTGTGGCTGTTAGGCATGCACACGTGGGTAACCCGCTCTGATACCATGATAAAATAATCTGGGGTTCACATCCAAAATCAATTGGTAATGGATGGAATTGCCCAAACTCTTATAAATCCATAGGCAATGTCTCATTTTTCCCATGTGAGATGTATGTATTCTCAACACTGTAATACTCAATCGAGTACTCGTTAAGTTGTTAAATATGCCTAACTAAGTTCTCCCCTCCTTCACGCGAAGAGACCGACACATGTAGTTTAGGCGCAGCCCTACCCTGCAAGTTAACATGCTAAATTTTCTGATTTCCTATTAGTGATGACAAATGTGAGGCAGAACTTGAAATTCTCAAACCTTCTGTGAATAATTACGGCTATACCATACATATAACTACTGAATCCTAAAAGGTTAAGCTATCACAAAATAAGTCGACAATGTAAATCAAGCCAAAACATCCAACCAAATTCTTGCCAGCTTGATACAATGCTAAAGTAAAGCACCGCTTATTGTATATTAGTTTTGGCAAGTACTGTTGGTCTTACCTCATGAAAAGCTTTTGTGCACACTCCTCGTTGTCTGAAAGAATCTGAATTCCAATCTGTATCACCCTTTATGACTAAAATGAAAGGAGGGTTATATGCCTTCCAACCCTCCCTCAACACAATTTTCATACGTGCATATTGATCTTTCTTGTGACAAAAGGATTCCACAATAGTGGATCCCTTTCAAGCTCAAAAGCCACCCACAACCACAGATTGAAATAATAATGTAAACAAATTTGATCTCATTATTTTCAAGGGTCGGTTTTGGATATCCTAATGAGCTCAAAGACATCCTCCATCTTAAAGCAAATTCTCTTTGGCCTCATCAACATTCCATACAAAACCGACCCTCCCTCGTTCCCTTTAAGATTTGACAATGACTTGTGGAGAGGCTAATCAAGCTGCAATATTACTATCTTTGTGTGAGAAAAAAAGTTGAATGATTCCTTTCATGTCCCACATCTTTTTCCTTTCAATTATTCCTTCTTACCTGTGCATGCAAATAAAATGCCACCTATTGATTCTTCATTCATACTCTCCACCCTCCTCATCACATTTCCTGGCTTCTTTTCTCTTCTCCAGCCATGGTTCCGGAATTAGAGGTATCCATGCATGGCTCCAAATACGTGTAGCAAATAACATATGTATCAACGTTAATCTCTAACCAGATAGTTTCTTTGTTGAATGCAGAAACCTCGGATTACCGAGATACATGTTCGAATGGATTGTAATGGATGTGTACAGAAGATTAAGAAAGCATTACATGGCATCAATGGTAGGATTCATGATCTTTACACTAAAATCCAGGCCTTCTTTTGTTCTTTCTAATTGTGATAAACTAAGTCTCTCTCTTTTTTCAAACAGGTATATATGATCTCTACGTTGACTTCACTCAGCAAAAGTTAACAATAATAGGGTGGGCGGATCCAGAGAAGATAGTAAAAGCCATTAAAAAGACAAGGAAGATTGCAACCATATGTTCCCATATAGAACAACCAACAGAGCCTGCTCCTCCTCCAGCAGAACAACCCCCCGAAGGTGCCGCAGCACCACCTCCCGATGCAGCAAACCCCCTTCCAACAGAATCACATCCACCAGCCGAACCAGCTCCACCTCCTGAAGCTGCCCCACCAGCCGAGCCACCAAAGGATCCGCCACCACCGGAACATCCACAACCAGAGGCACTACCGACACCTGTGGCTTCTGAGACCAATCTAGGCCAACAACATCCAGTGTACCACCACAGACCAAGAGAAGTTGGGGGAGATCATACCATATACCACCACCCACCTGATTATGGCTACAGATACGGCTACACTAATGGCTACCCCGGCTACTATAACAGATACCATAATAGTCAAGGACCTCCACCGGAACCAACTCCTCCCCCTGCCCCGGATCCGGCTCCAGCTCCTTCTCCGGCTCCGGCTCAGCCTCCGGCTCCAATCCATACACCGCCGGTCTATGTGACACATAGCTACAACACATACAGGCCATCACCTTATGTCACTGAATATGAGTATGTTCAGCCACCACCACCACAACAAACGCATTACAGTAGGATCAGCCAATACCACCACTACAATGAGGATCAACCGTATCACCATATCAGCAATGGAAATGGAAATGGCAACATCACGTCGATTTTTAGCGACGAAAATCCGAATGCGTGTGCTGTAATGTAGACAGAGATTGATGCTGAAGGCGGGCGCTAAAGAATCTCAGGCGGGAAGGTTAATGGAGAATATATATATTGGCCTATAAAGATGTATCATTTGGTGAACTGGTGAAGATATATTTTCTAATAATCATGTGATGATGTTAGGGGAAGGAATGAGATTCCAAGCTTGTAAGAGAAGAGAGAATTGATCCTAAATCCCACTCGGGGGACTTAATACATAGTACTGCCTGGAATTCAGTTTTATGTAAAAGAATTCTATAAAGCTTCTATATTTTTAAACCATACTGTCAACCATACATTTTTCAAATATAACCAAACTTTTTTCTTCATTATTAGCTACTCTTGACTTCTGCACTTGAAAAGTAGCAAGGCCTTTCCCAACCAAGTTTTGTTTCCCCAGAAGCAATCGGTTAAAATAACATTTTCCAAAATCATGCGTAAATCAAACTTCTCCCTACTAAAGAGGGTCCTAAACCGAAATACCCCATTCCCAGGCCAAATGTAGGGAAAGGTTCAAACGATGACCCTTTGTATTAACTAGTGCACGTGTACACCAATCCATACACACACACACCAAATCCATAGGACGATTACCCATAAAACCAACTGTTAATCAGAAGCCATTCAAATGACCATTTTAGTAGGTTCTCCAACGCAGAACTAAGCCTACAACATTTTAAAATAAAACCTACAATCTTCCTCTACTCTGCAAAAAGCCGAAATGTAGAATCAAGATAAATTTTATGCATACAGCTCTTAGTTGCATCAAAACGCACCAAAGCTTGCAATGGAATAACTAGAATCAAAAGAACACTAGGAGGATTTTATAGTCAACCATTCTAATTCCTCGACTCATCCAAAACCCTTGTAGGAGGGTTGACTACAGTCGGATTCTCTCAAGGACACTGAAAAAGACACTGCAAACTGGCATGACTCGTTACTAAGTATCCAGAGAAAGAAAGACGAAGATCCCATACATTAACGATGGATAGACACCATGATTGAACCAGCATATATAGCAAATTCTGATACCATGCATGCGTAAAGGTATTTGTGCTTCGAGATGGAGAAAGTAATAGCAGTGTTATTTAGAAGAACGAAAATATTTAGCAAATACTAAATCCAACCGTCCAAGAACTAAACTGACAATGATCAGCATTCAACAATCTCTGATCAGTAGGATGTTCTAAAAGGCGGCCGCCTAGGCGGGCTGGGCGGTCTGGGCGCTGGGCACTTATTTTCTTTGTTTTTTTTTGTTTTTTTTTTCCTCATCAAATATTGAAAACCCATATCTCGAAATCTAGAATTCACATCTCGACCGTCTTCCTCACTTTCTCTCAAAACCTAGAACTCCGAAGCACATCGCCGTCTCTTCAAAGCACATCGCTGACTCAGTCTCTCTCGACGGTCGACGGTCGCCATCTCTCTTTCTCTCTCCACTGCTCCCTCTCTTTCTCATCGTAACCCGTAAGTCCTTCTCCTTTTCTCACTTTTGTCTACTGCCTTATGAATTGAAGTTATGATGTATTGATATTCATGGATTAATGAATTGGTGATTGTTGGATAATTATATACTAAAAAAAATTAAAAAAAAAACCGGTTTCAGTGGTTGGATTAATGGGTTGATGAATAGCTGAATAGCCTGAATTGACGATTGTTTAAAATTTATTCAATAATGGGCACTTGGGCAGCTGAATTCATTCAGTTCCTTCATTCAATTTTTTCCCTTTCTTAATTAAGCCTATGCAGTAATGCACTAATGCAATTGTTCATAGTTTTCCAGTTTTTTTTTTTTTTTTAGTTTTTTTTTATCTCTCTAATTTCATATATGTTTTCTGTAATTTGAATTTGTTTGAATGATACCTTATATCTGAATGTTTGATTATTGTAAAAAACAATTGTCATTATCTTATATTATTAGGGGAAATGACCGCATCTTCCGAAGCATCTAACCCAATGTCTGAAATGAAGAAATCATTGAAGCATTTTTCAAATGATGTTCCACATAATGTTGAAGAAGATGAAGATGTTGAAGGGCCAAGAAAAAAGACACACTTTCTTGGGCCTATGGATAAGTTTTCATCTACAATCACTCCCGATTCTTCGATAGATAGAAGCAAGAAGATGAGACAACAAAACATCAATGATGTCATTTGGAAGGAAAGAACACATGGTGTCATCAATATTTGGCTAGGTGGGTGTATGAAACTGGCATTCCTTTTCATACCATCGACAATGATAGCTTCAAAAAATTTGTGGAAACAGTTGGTCAATTTGGACAGGGTTACCGACCTCTAAGCCAATACCAATTAAGGGAGCCATTATTGAAGGAAGAGATTGAGAGGACTAGACAATCACTCAAGAAGCAAGAAGAAGAGTGGGCTTTGAATGGTTGCTCAATTATGACCGATGTTTGGACCAACCCAGAAAATAAGTATAATGAATTTATGTGTCAATTGTAAGAAAGGCACAACTTTTCTTTCTTCTAAGGAAGACTCGGTGGAAGCACACACGGGGTTGTATATCTATGAATATGTTGACAAGTGCATTGAAGAAGTTGGGCCACAATACGGAGTTCAAGTCGTGACGGACAATGCTTCTAACAATATGGCGAGGGATTTGTTGAACTTGAAGAGACCAAACATATTTTGGACTTCATGTGCCACTCACACATTGAACCTAATGTTTCAAGGAATTGGTAACCAACCTAGATTCAAGAGAGTGATTGAGAAGGCAAAGGCCTTCACTACCTTCATTTATGCACATCACAAGACATTGGCATTGACGAGGAAGTTTACAAAGAAAAGAGACATAGTGAGGCCGGGAGTCACTAGATTTGCAACTTCTTTCCTAAGTTTGCAAAGCTTGGTGGAGAAGAAATGGGAGTTAAGGGCTATGGTTGTTAGTGATGAATGGGATGATTGTAAATGTTCCATGAGTATGAACGGGAAAGCGGCATATGCCACTATATTGAGTGCCTCTTTTTGGAATGGTGTAACACTTTACTTGAAAGTGTTTGCTCCTTTAGTTAAGGTGTTTCGGCTTGTTTATGAGGATAAAAAGCCATCAATGGGCTTTGTGTATGGAGAGCTACTTAAAGCAAAGGAAGAGATTAAAGAGGCATTCAAAAATCAAGATGTCAACTATCGTCCAATCCTTGAAATTATTGATGATACAGCACGTGATCAACTTGGTAGTCCATTACATTTGGCTGCTTACCTCTTGAACCCTTATTACACCTACAAAGATCAAAGCATACAAAATAATGTTGTCATGGATGGATTCTTTACTTGTGTTGAGAAGTTCTTTCCCGATAACATTGAGACCCAAAGTGTTGTGGCAAATATAGAGTTGATGAAATATATGAACAAAAAGGGCGGATTCGGAAGAGTTTTGGCTAAGGTGGGATGTGCTAACAATGATGACAATTATGATCCGGGTAAGATTATTTTGCGAAAATTACAATTCATTATTTTATCTTTTTTTGTTTTTTTTTTGTTTATTATTAGTTGTTATTATATTTGTTTTACTATTTGTGATTATTTTTTCGTGCTTCTCTAGTTGGATGGTGGTCCAATTATGGAAACGGTGTGCCCAAATTACAAAGAATGGCTATACGGATACTCTCATTGACTACAAGTTCATTTGGGTGTGAGAGAAATTGGAGAACTTTTGAGGGGGTAAGTAGTTTATTAATTAAATACATAATAAGTAACTTAATATTAAAACTCAAAATATACTAATATTTCTTTATTTTTTCTTTAATGTAGATCCATACAAAGAAAATTAATAGACTAGATACAACAAGGTTGAGCAATTTAATCTATGTTCAATTCAATGCCAAGATCATCAACAAAAAGATAAGGGAGAAAGAGAGGGGAGTTGATATACTACTTGCTAATGAAGCTAGTACGGCGCAAGAATAGATTGTTGATGGTGGTGATGAAAAAGTTGAGTTTGGAGAGGCATCGGGAGTGGATAATGTCTTAGAGCATAGGAGAGGTCCTAGAAATGTGGAAGTAAGAGAACTTCATGAAGAAAATTTTCGGATGAGGACACGGAAGGGGAAGGAGATGAGGAGGCTTATGAGTTTGAGTCCGATATGGAGTGAGTCTTGGAAGGATATAGAGAAGAAGAGTTAGAGACTTAGACTTGCAAATGTTTTATTTTTTATTTTTTATTTCTAATTTCTAAGTACTAATGGTTTCATTGTATGCTTAACATTTTTTCTCTATTTTGAGTATTTTCAACCAATTTTTACTTTAGATTTTCTTAGTAATATAATTTTAGTAACATAATTATGTGTTATAAAAATTAGGGCTAAATACTGTTTAGTCCTTGAACTTTTGACCATAAAACACTTCAGTCCCTAACCTTCTAATTTCACACGTTTAGTCTCTGTACTTCAAAATTTCAGATCAATAGGTCCTTGCCATCTAAAAGTTGCGGTGAAATGTCTATTATGCCCTAAGTTTTTTTAAAAAAAAATAAATTTATTAATTTCTCTTTTTTTAATTCTTTTTCTTTATTTTATTTATTCTTTTTTTTTTCAAATAGAAAGAAAGAAGGAAAAAAAACAGAAAGAAAGAAAGGGAAAAAAAATTCCTTTTCTAAAAAAAATAATAATTAATTAATTAGAAAAATAACTGAAGATAATTAATTAATTATAAAAAAAGAAAGAACTGAGGGCATAATAGACATTTTACAGTGACTTTTAGACGACAAGGACCTATTGGTCTGAAATTTTGAAGTACAGGAACTAAACGTGTGAAATTAGAAGGTCAGGGACTGAAGTGTTTTATGGTCAGAAGCTCAAGGACTAAACAGTATTTAACCCTAAAAATTAAAACAAATAAAACCCACATAGGCACTTGCATCGCCCGGCCATCACCTTGCAACTTTTTAAAACATTGGTAAAATCAACACGATGCAGGCGCAGCCGCGTATGTCTATATATACCATACCAAACATGGAAGCATAACTTGCTTGAGATTCATAAGGTATAGAAATACTAAAAAAAATTCAAACACCTCCAATACTCTTTTCTTATAACTCAATATATATAATTGGGAAAACATCATAAATTGTGTATGAATTTTAGGTCATTCTACACTTTGGTGTACCAACTTTCATAACTATCAGAATGGTGTATTAAGTTTACTCCAATCTTTCATTTTACTGTACGCCGTTAAATTTTCCGTTATCTTTATAAAAAAATAAAAACTGATAAAGCTAAAAAAACAAATAACAGAAATTTTTTTTTTTTTTTTACAAAAATAACGAAAAATTTAACGACGTATACCAAAATAAAATATTAGAGCAAACTTGATATACCATTCTAATAGTTATGAAAGTTGGTACACCAAAGTGTAGAATGACCTAAACATCATACACCATTTGTGAAGATATCCCTATATAATTAATAACCCTGCCACCATTTGTCCAAAAAAAAAAAGATAAAAACTCTGCCAATTACTCTTTATAAGTAGTGATATTTGGGCTCTAACAAGTGCCAAAGCAGCAGCTATAGCCGCTAATCTATTGGCAGCAAAGGCGAGTGTTCATTGTACAAAATTGATTGCTTTTCGCAAGGCATAAAGATATACACCGATAAACCTATGTCATGCAATAAATTACAAAAAGAGAATTATAATTGATATCTCGGGGCAAAACTACTTCTTCACCAGGATAAGAGGGGTGGAATGGAGCAAAACAAAATTGCGGGTGTTAAGCATGGCCAGCAGCCCAGGTTGTTACCTTGAGCACTAAATTTTTCCACCTTAGCGGCATCAAGAGACCAGTTGATCGGCTGATGAAGATGTTGAAAATACTGCACCACTTCTAGCCTCTTTATCCTAAATCCGTGTACAACAAAAAATTGCAACTTATCAACCAAAATGGAAAATAAGCAAAAGCCATGAAATCCAACTCCAACCAATAAGTGGTATTCCATGTTATTAAATACCCTATTCAAATACTTGAAACTAATACGGAATGGATTAGAGTGGGGTCATTCCTCCAACATTAGAAAGAACACACATCTACTCCACAATGAAGCAGAATATTCATACACCTAATAACCTAGTAAAATCAATCCATCGTACTCTAAGGTCAATCAAACTATAGAATAAAACTGTAGGTCCACCAAGTCGTCTCCAAAGAAACAGTTATTAAATTACTAAGAATGAAAGAATCATAATAATAACATGTAACACAAAGGGAAATTATCATGACAAAAAGTTTGCTGACCTCCTATCACAAAATTCAACTACTACTCATTGTCACTGCTTATTTCAGAGTCATCATCTTCTTCCTGAAGTGAATTTCATTTACATCTTCATCCTCACTTTCATCCTTCTGGTCCTCATGCAATAAAATTTGATTTCCGGTGTTTGTTGCCTTGTCAATCTAGTAAGAAGCATATAAGCATTCCAATCAAATACCAACAAAGTTGGACAAAAGTACTGAATTAATGTGAGCCTGTGAGACACTCAACCTGTGCCACTACAAGCTGCAAACGACCGGATAATTGTAATAAAGGCTGAATAGCTGCCTTTCTAGATTTGGTGACCTGGAAAGAGGACAACATCAATTATGAACTGCACCCAATATATTATACCATGAGTGTAAAATGGAGTCAGGGTTTTAAAGAGGATTTGAGAGTTCTGGATTCAGGACAAATAACAATTCCAAAGACCATAACCACCTAGGGGCATTTATGTGGAAAGTCATTTTATTTACGTGTAAAGGTCAGAAGTTTAAGACATTGCAGGTAATGTAACCAACGAAGTCATCTAGGCTTTGGCTTGTCCTGTCAAAGGTTAGTTTGTCATGGTATCATCATATGCATAGGCTACTAAACCGGGCATCTAGCAGCGCTGTGGTAAAGATTTTGAAAGGAAAAAAGATGTTATTTTGTGGAAAAACTGAGCATTTAATTTCCATCCAGAAATTCAAATCATTTTTCAATACGACTGAACTACTGCATGTATGAAGAGAGAAAAGAAACTCTACAGGTTACATGTCATTTAGGGTATGAAATAAAGGAGAATATAGAAAATAGGAATATAGTAATATTATTTACCTTGAACAAGGAACTAAGCACCTGGGTCTCAGGTTCTTCTGACATGACATAATGACTGTGATTTACCAATATGCTGTATATCCATGGAAGTACATAATTTCCACAGCCAGACCTTTAAACGAAATATTAAACCTCAAGTCATATTTAGTCAATTTTCACCATAATACATTGAATAAAAAAGCAACTAATACTAACAACAAGGCAAATTAACACCTAGGCATAAAACATAACTAAACAAACTTATCTATAAAACAAGCACACAGATGCACACATAGCCTAATCCTCAAAAGTAAAAAAAGAAAGAAAAAAAAATACACACACACACGCATATCCACATGCATGCATGCATGCATATGATGAAAAACCTAAGCAAGATCATGACAGCAAGAACAAACCTTGTTTGCCAAATGGCCACCAAAACTCCTAATAACTTGTATGCGTCACTAGGTACCATTGACAGTACAGCTGCCCTCATCTGGTAGATGATTAGTATTTAGATGAGAACAAACCTCAAAGAAGTACAGGTAAAAATATAACATGTATGACATCAAAGCACTGAACCTGAAATGCAGAAATAAATAAGTCAAGCAAACCTTCTTTTGCGGCATATTTGTCTGAATGTCAATACTCTTAAATGCTGCAGAATTTAGTGTGGATTTGATTGTTTGGTCATCTACTTTACTGAGTATTCCTAATGATCTCAACCGGTCCTCCATGCAAATTGCTCCAGTGTCAAGTTCAAATTCTACCGTGCCATCTGCACATACCAGCATAGCAAAAAATATCAAGCCCATCATCAGATATCTTCTGTGCCACTATTTTTCAACAGGATAGTAAATAAACACATAATGACCAGAGGTCAAATAACATATAGCTACTACACATGTTGATTGGCCTAAAAGTATTATGGGTGAAAACTAATATTTCTGCCATCATACCACAATCGTTACTAGTTATACGACTACTCATATGACATAAATGAAAGTTTCAGTGGCATTCCTGGGAGAATATAGAGCCTACCTTTGATCTTCCCAGGACCAGAGAGACTCCTGCTATCCTCCGAATCGGCCATTACTTCGTCTTTGTCAAAGCGCAATTTTTCATGCTTTTTCTTTTTTTCATGCGAATCAAAGATCTTTGGAATCGGAAGTAGGGCATCTTCTGCATTTGCACGATCTAATGCAACAACTGATGAACCATAAACACAACTAATCAGCAATCCAATTAAAATCAAGAAGCAGAATAAAAAGTAAGCAGCACTAACTTGGACTTTGAAACATTTAACTGCTTTTCAGGCAAGGGAATTTTAAAGCACCAAATCTTATCAGAAAACTGATTTAAATGTAAAATAAATAAGTGGATATACATAAAAGAGTTACGAGTTGTATGACATCTAAACCAAGAAGTTATGACTCGTTGGTCTTCCCCCAAATGCAGTAGTATCTAGTTATTAAGTTCCAGGAAATCAACAAGGAATCTCGATAAACTCCGGGTAGTGGGGAAACTAGTTATGATCAAGTTTTACCTCTATTTTGTACATCTTGGCCTCTCTTGGATTTGACAAGAGACTGACTCATTGGTAGAAGAACCCCATCGCGGGAGCTACTCAACTTTATGTCAGTACCAGAATGCACCAAAAGTTTTTGGAATGATGGCTTCACCGGTAATCCAGAAGCAACAAATATATGCCCAGAAGCTGACTTAGCAATTCCTTGTAAAATTGCAGCAAATATTGCAGGTGAACCCCTATGAGTTTCAGACAAACTGTCTTCAGAAGATACTGAAATTTTTGTAGGCTTGGCATTCCGTAATTCTTCAACATTCTTTCCAAACCAAAAATAACAAACGCCAACTTCTGAGATTGCTAAGACATATAGACCTGCATCACCAACTTCCCCACTGTCTATGCACCTGCTATCAAGGAACACAGCAGGGTGCTCCATTGCGAGAACAGCACTTGCTGACTGCTTTTTCCCACCATCTATATTCCATATTGCAATATACCTTTCACCAACTGCAGATGAGAGAATGTACATCCCATTCTCAGTGAAGATCATACAGCGAACAGCTCCCTAATGAATAGTTGAGATCATAGTTAGTAATTTTTCGTATTATACGAATAGAACACGTATTTACGTTTTTTTCAAAATTACTTCCGTACTTCGTATTTTTTAAAGGGACTCGTTAAATTTCCCATACTTTTGAAGTCAAAAGTACTATACACATACTATACACGATTTTTACGTTTTTTCCATATTTTACACATTATTGAACAAAATTGAATATAATTAATATTTTTATCTAAAAAAGTTAATTATTTAATCTTATAAATAATTAGTTTACTTTCTAACAGCTTAAACTCTTACGAATAAAAGTAAACCAACAGCATAATCAGAAGATAAGCATACTTAAACATAAAGAACTGAGAAAAGCATAGCACTCACAGGATGGCCGGAAAACTTCTGTATCTTTTTGTGGTCAGACAAATTCAATATCTTCATTTGTGCAGCTGCAGTTGCTAGTATCTTCCCATCTGGACAGGCAAAAGATCATCCAGAAGGCAATATCAGCAAAACAGTAAAAGCCAGGATTAGCAAAGAATGCAGCTTTATTTGGATTCCCAGAAAGCTTTTGCAAATTTTAGGCTTGCCTGAATTAATTGTTGCAGTCCATTAGTATTAACTATTACACTTTGAATTACAATTTCCTCCATCCTCAGACTTAAGAACATGAAAGGATTGCATAAACCATAATTGATAGGGATAAGACTTGTTCCAGAATACAAACACTTCCTACCTATCTATGTGTATTGACCAGCCAACTATGCATTCTTTCAAAGGAGCCCATAACTACATTCTTGAAACCACTAAATTGGACAATAATGTTCCTTTTCTCTTGCAGGCTTATGAAAAGTCAATTCTTGGACAACATTAGTTACAATTCGTCGCCTGAATACGATGCCATAGTCAACTTAATTACAGACCAAACAACACTGCATCCGACATCTAACATATCCAAATTGTTTGATTTTTTAAATAGTATCTGCAAATATATAAAATATATATATATAAACACATTAACCGACAACAACAAACATTGAGAAGCTAATGCAGTACTCTGAGCAAAGGCCATATGAACAACATTAGTTACAATTCTTGGACAACATTAGTTACAATTCGTCGCCTGAATACGATGCCATAGTCAACTTAATTACAGACCAAACAACACTGCATCCGACATCTAACATATCCAAATTGTTTGATTTTTTAAATAGTATCTGCAAATATATAAAATATATATATATATAGGATTTTTCTCAGGTAAGGATGTCCTTAGTTTTTCTTAGGTGCGGATTTGGTGTTTTCACCCACTTTCCGATCATATTTTCACATCTTAACCGTTCAGTTTTTAGAGCCTAATGTATAGATCCCCCCTGCAAAATTTCAGCCAATTTGATGATCGTTAAGACATCCAAAATTGCAATTTACACGAACGGACCGAATCTGTCGAACCGGAACCGTTCGTATTTATAATGGTAAATTACAGTTTTGGATACCTTAACGATCACCAAATTGGCTGAAAATTTTCAGAGGTGATCTATACATTAGGACCTAAAAACTGAACGGTTAAGATGTGAAAATGTGATCGGAAAGTGGGTTAAAACCGGAAATCCGTACCTAAGAAAAACTAAGGAGGTCCTTAACCAAGAAGGACTGTATATATATATATATACATTAACCGACAACAACAAACATTGAGAAGCTAATGCAGTACTCTGAGCAAAGGCCATATGAACATATGTGTGTGTGTACACATACCTGCTGAAACAGACATAGAGGAGATTGCCTTTGTCGAAGCTTTGAACTTCCCCAACAGGTTTCCTGTAAGTGAATCGATTTCGCAAATCATCCCATCAGCACCGGCAGTGTAAATAGAAGAACCACTTCTCGCAAAAGATATTGCACTAACACGACTGCAGATGACAAAAGGCGCAACAGGGAGATTAATTAGACAGCCCAAAACGTCAAAAACATTCACTAAACATATAGAACCATTAACCATATTCATTCAACACCAAGGAAAGGTTTAAGCAGGAAGCTAACCCTGCATGGCAATCGGTAACCCTCCATTTCAATTGACCAGCTGCCACATCAAGAGCCAATACATCACCACCACCAGTTCCCAAAACCAACAATGAGCACCCAAGCTTCCTTTTCTTCTGAAACAATCAACACCATTGCAAACACCAAAATTTCAAAACCAAAAAAAAAAACTATAACTCAATTCTTACAATCCCAACAAAGCAAAAGCCACAACCTTTCTTTCAGAAGTGAACCATTTCATGCAAGTGTAATCAACTGAGAGATGCCCTCTTTCTCTTTTGGCAAATATACTTGTATCTTCCTCTGATACTATGTCTGTAAACTCAGTCTGGACTTGACCCTTCACAGTGTCCCAAATCTACAGCATACCCAAAGTAAAAATCGATTCTTTCACCATAAAAAGTACAAAAAAAAAAAAAAAAAAACCATGTGATTCAGAAACCCAGTTTCGTAATTTCAAGTACCTTGATTCGGCCGTCGCCGGAAGTAATGGCGAACAAGTCCTGCGACTGATTAAACGCCGTCAAGAGGTCTCTGATGTTTGACGGGGCCATTCTGAAACCTAAGAGAGTGAGGTGGGTACGAGTTGCAGTGCTTAAACCCTAGAACAAGGAGATGGGAGGGGGAGGGTTTAGCTGAGCTGCTGAAAAGTGAAGGCGGCAAACGGGTCTGGTTTTGGTTTAGGGCGTTTTATTATGGGCTTGGTTTCGATGTGGGCTCTGTGCTTCAAATTGTGGGCTTCATTGTCCCAGTACGATGGTAAAATGGTAGATTGAACTAATCTACAAACGTGTGAAACCAGACAAATCGACCATTGATGTAGTTATAGAGTGGATGTATCATAAACTTTCTCTATATTTTAGATAATTTGTTCACTTTGGACGCAATGTTTTGATTTTGGCATTTTGATAATTCAGTACCCGCAATTTGATAATTTGCAATTTTAGTCCAACTGCTTAATCCCGCCAAACACAAAATGAAACCATAATTTAGTCCAAATCCATAACCCCACAAAAACACAAAATGAAATCCGACATTTGCATTAGCCTCAATTTTTCTTTTTTGAGTGTGAAATAATTTTTTCACTTGAGAGTGCTTGTGAGTCCAAACATATCTCTCTGTTGTGCTCACGTTGCAAGACCTAATCCAATCTAATTTGGTAGATACTATAGAATGCATTGTTTATTTTGAGCAATAGTTGGGACAAAATCAAAAGAGCAATTGGATTGATAAAATAAAGGGCTTCTAACTATCTAGTTATCCTATAAATCCCACTACCTAATGACGAAGTCATAGGTTCGAATCACCATGGGAATATGAGTGAAATCATTTGATCCTCTTTAAGGGAAAAAAAATTTAAAAAAAAAACAAATCTTGTTATCCTATAAATGAACATAAATCTATTATATGGAAAGGGAGGGTCTAGAGAGTAGAGAGTCCATTGATGAGTTTGATTTGTTTCCGAGGTATCTAATTTTTTCTTAGTATAACATAAATACCTTCTTTTGACTGTATCGTACTATGTATCATTTGATAACCTACAAATATCTTTTTTGTGCTTAATGTAAATGTTCCTAAGCACTAAATTACAACTTACAAATCGCACTATAGTATTTTTACTTTTAAGCTCTTATTATCTGAAATTTTTTTTTTCTTTTTGCAGAAGTTCAAACCAACAAACCCTTCTTGCCCTGTACAGTTCCCCCTTTCTGTGCTTCTAGTTTTACCTTACACATAGTTGTCTTTAAATAGTTGCATCATGATCCTGTGCCTGGCAATGAAAGTGTTTGATCAAGACCATAAACCAGGTACCTCCATGTTCAACTTTGAGATGGCTTGAATTTGAAGTCAAACTCACTATCGATGATATAACAAGCTGGTCCATTCTGGCTTTAGGTCCCAGTTTCAATTGGATTGGCATCCCAACAACAAACAATGATATAACAACAAACACAAAGCTAGAGTACGAAAAACCGGACATGTCACTTTTTCTCACCTTTACTAATCACCATGTTGAATCAACATCACGCACCAGACTTGGAAGGAAAAAGAGTAATTAAATTTAAGCACCAGTACTCACAATGTATCCCAAGTCCTCTTACACCATCACTACCAAAAATTTGCTTACACATGAATGAATAAATGAAGAAGCTGTACAAATAATCTGCAGAATGGAACATGCAAGAGTGCAAATCTACACAGGTCGATGAAGAAATGAATAATCTGAACATGTACTGTCTTATTGGGAAGAATGTGATCTAAATTACTGTAAATGGCGGTAGAAAATTTTGGTTCTTTCCCTCATTATAGACTGTGACTGAAAAAATCTGGGGTATGGATGAATGGTATCATAATGCCACGGCTTTTCCATTCAAGGTCTGTATCGAAAAGCAGGCTGAGGAAGAATTTGAATACGAGGACTTAAGGGCAGAACAAGGTTCAGGGAAGACAGACTCAGAAGAGCCAGAAACATTTGAACATACCCAAGAATTGGTAGAAGAACCAGAATTGATTGACAAGGAGATATTGGACAGACAAAAGGAAGTGAAGGGGGATTCCTTGATCCCAGAGAATTTTCCAGCAATAGTGATGTTGGTACCAATCACATCCTGTAAGTTGATGTGATCCAATACTGGAAGGGCATTAGGATCGAAGTTGTCGTCCGGATGGGAACCAAACTGACCAGACGCACCAAATGCCATGCCGATGTTTTCCATTTTGACATCTGAAATGACGATATCTTTGATATAACCACCTCTACCCTTTGTTGTTCTAAACTGAATGCCACTAAGTGAGTTGTATAGGTGGACCTGCTCCACAAGCACATTAGAAATGCCACCGGACATCTCACTACCAAAGGCAAGAGAAGAACCAGAAGACGATTGTAGCTGGACCCGTCTGACGTGTACATTTGTGGTTGGTCTTCCATAGGCAATGCCATACTCATCCCAACCACTCTTGAGGACAATGGCATCATACCCCATGCCAATGCTGCAATCTTGTATGCACACATTGTCAGAAGAATCTGAAAATAAAGCGAAAGAGGGTAAATATGAAACAAAATATATTCTTCTCATGTCATTTTTTTTGTCCAAACACCAATGGTAAAACAGTATGCGCATAACAAAAATGATACTTGAAGATGTGCCCTTTGGATCAGGAGAATAAAGAGGAGACTTGGGGAAGGAAGCTCAAAGTTTAGCTAACACTTCTACTTGTTTTTGTAGGTGTCACCATAACAAGCAAAAACATGTAAACATGCTTGAAACCTGGCTATGCTTTCAAGCAAACTTTTGGATTCTCAAAACCCCTGAACAATAAATTCAAGAAGAATTCAAAAGCAGGGAGTCAAAGAGATGTCACACCTGGGACTACACCGACTGTATAAGGGGACTCCGGGGGAGCAGAGACTGAGATGTTGTGAATATGTACATTACTGCATAGAATTCATTAATAAAACATGAAAATCTCCTTGAACTGAGAAATGATTAAACTATAATGCATTAGCTAACAAACCTGCAATAGACTGGATGAATGTTGTATGCAGGAGAATTCACAAATGTGAGGTTTGAAACAACAACATCGTTAGACAAAACTAACTCTACAAGATGAGGACGGCTATGGTTTAAAGTATGAGAGTTAAACCAATCCCACCACACTGATCCTTGACCGTTGATGGTTCCATTATCACCTAGTGTGGTAAATAGAGAGAGAGAATTAGGTTACCTATAGGATAACATGTCAGAACAGCAAGGCAAATTCGGAGGTTGTGCATACCTGTTATGACCACATCATGTAACATATATCCATTTATCAAGCTACGATATCTCCCTCCTGGGAGTTCAATCCCTCGACCGTACGAGGGCAAGGGTTCCAGAATACCCCAATGAGATGGATCCTAGGCAAGAAAACATAGTAACATATTATTTACAAAAAGAACAAGAAAACATTGCAAAAATCACATTATCAGAAGTATTTAACCGTCTTCGTTGAGGAGTAGAACAGTACCTGAGATCCAAGAATGACAGCACCCTTTTCCAAAAACAATGTGAGATGGCTCGTAAGGTTGAAACTTCCGGTAAGCCATCTTCCGGGCGGCACATAAAGCTGTGCACCGCCCTTGTCAGCAAAAGACTTGAGATAGAAAATGGCATTCTGGAAAGCAAGAGTGTTCAATGTCTTGCCATCTCCAACAGCACCAAACTCCAAAATGGAAACACTGTGCGGCCTTGGTTTTAATTGCAGTTTAGAATCACAAGGCCTATCCTCGTCTTCTCCACCAATAGCATCGCCCAAACTCAGCAGCAAGAGCAATACCACCTGAAAATGCAAGAACAAGAAAGCCACTAATTCTCAGATGAATTTCATTTCATCAAAAACAAATTCACTGGAGTTCTAATGCACAAATTGCAAGCAGAACAAGTTACAGAACAGGATCAAAGTTGCAGTACTTGAATACACAGAAGACCAACTGAATCAACAATCAGCACCAGATTTCAACAATTTCGATAGATTATCAAATGATCAATGTATATACTACAGACGTGAACTAAAATAAAACTGAAAAAAAAAAAGCAGAGTAAGATAAAAAACCGCAATTAACACCAGATTCTAACCATGATTTAGAGAAGCTCAAGCAAAAAAACCAGCAAAAATCCAAAAGGGTATTCCAATTCACAACACCCACCAAGCAGAAACAAGAAAAAACAAATCCTGAATCTAGAATTGAATCAAAAAAGATCTAGTCTTTGGATACCAAACTGGTGTAAAGGGGACAAAAACACTAAAACCCCAGAAAAAAAAATTTAAAAAAAAAAAGAAACGTACTTACTAGCATCTTCATGAGTCAAACAAAGCTCTGAGCAGCAGCACTGACCAAAAAGAGAGTTGGCAGCAGAGAAAAAAGAGAAGAAGAAGAAGAAGAAGAAACAGCACCCACAAACAGAGCAAAAAGAAGAAGGCTTATTGGAATTGTATGTATGTGGGTTATTGGCATTAATTGTGTAAATGACACAAAGCATAAATGATTATATATGGAGAGGAAGAAAAATAATTGAATGGCATAAGGGGAAAAAGAAATGTGCCACTATAGAAATGCCAGCTCTCTCTCTCTTTCTCTCTCACTTCATACAGATCAAACAGAGCAGGTGAAGCACAGAGAATAAAAAGGGAAATACATATAATAAGCTATTTAATTGCCCACTAAATTGTAATTAACTAATTTACCCTGTTAATGAATTATGATTAATAACGTCTCTCGCCGACAAAATTTTGTTTGAAACGGCCCTCACCATGAGAGAGGGGAGCAGAAGAGGACACTACGTTGTAATAAGAGAAGAAAAAATAGAGATTTAAAATATAAAAAAATTGGGAAAATTTTTGATAAGCAGTGGTAGTGTAATAGTGCCTTTGTTTGCTTACAGTTGTTGAAAAGCTATTGGCTAAAGAAACAAAATGAGGAGAGCCGTGATAATGTCACGAGGTGTTCATGGAGAGTTGTGTCGGAGAGGTGCCACTTGTTGATGTTGGACGGTAGTTATGTTCAAATGAGCCTCGATGTTTAGGGATTTTAGTGCACCGACGTGCACTTATATTGATATAAATAGACGGTTAGATAATATAAGTTATTTTTTATTTTTAAAAAAAAAATTACTTATAAATATCAATGATTGAGATATGTCGGTTCTGTTGGTTTACTTGCACTACCGGTGCATTGAAGAATTTTCCTAAAGATTTTTATCCAAATTCTCCCATATTTGCATTACTATGCACTGTAATGATATGATCAAACCCGTGTCATGAATAATCTTCTCTCTAGCACATTGATCGAATCAGAGATTATTTATTAATTTAATCATATGTAATGGTTTTTTATTATCAACCGTTATTTATCTAATTCAGGAAAAAAAGACAAAATATATCATGTATTTGCGTCGGTAATTTCTTCTATACGGTACTTGAATGATGATTTAGAAAATGAACAATCGCGATTACTGACTAAAGATACTGAGAGAATTTGGACGAGTGTGGTCAAACTCGTTCGGACCGGATTACCATCCGATTAAGCACTCGGCGGTGGAGGTTGCACAGACGGGGGCGTGAACCCGCGGGTGAGGGAGAGGAATAAAATAAGTGAAAGGAGTGCATGGGGCATAGAGACCGCATGTGGGTTGACAGTGAGGAGGGGGCGAGGGCGGGGCCCACAGTCAATCATGGCAAAAGATGCTAGCCTGGCCTGGCGTCAATCACTGGCCAGAAAATAACACAACAATACCAAGGACACTTGGCATCTTTTAAAAAAAATCTTCTGCTTAACCCTTTGTTTTTTTTCTTTTGGGTTTTTATGAAATAAAAATGTAAGATTTGGTGGGTGAAGTAATGACGCTGCCTGTTAACCAAGACATTCCTGAATTTGATGCCGGAAACTTTTTCCTTCCAAACCGAATATTAAAGATTTTAGCTTCTCCATTAATTCAATTTGTTTTTTCATGAGGAAAAAGTGTCAAAAATAAACTGAAAATTAATGAAAGGTCTCTGTTTTAGGTAAAAAACAGTTATAAGTAATCGTTATTACATTTTTATTTGTGTTTTTCTTTAAATAAATTTTATTAGAGTCATAACAAAATATTTCGATAATTTTTACTATATTCCGGAGCATGTGATACTTTGTATTGTTTAACGGTACAATCTAGTTTTTTTTTTATATTTGACAATTGAAAAGACCAATAAATCTTTCAATGATTTTCATTTATAACATTTTGGAATAATTTTTTGGAAATGTCAGATTCTCTTATTGCAGGATGAACTGTGTCGTGTCATCTGACTAAAAACCTCAATTAATAGTATTTAGGTGATACCTGAGAATTTTTTTTTTTTAAGAATAAGACTGGGAGAGAGCGAGAGCTTCTCTTCCGTGCTGAACCCTAGCGTCGCCGCTGATAGGTGGCTTTTCTGGAGGCTTCATGTGCCTCCTCTCCAGCGTCTGCTCAAGCACACGAGCCTTCCCCTCTATGGCTGCAAGCCGCTCATCTTTCGATGCGGTGAGTGATGATAGGCTCAGTTTTCTTTGTAATATGGCTTCAGGTCTGGGGTTGTGGGATCCCGGCAGTACTCTGATTGGTGTACTACCTATCCTAATCGGCGATTGGTGGAAGAGAGATCGGGTGCAAGCATGATGGGAATTGTTGTTGCTGGGTTTCACTTGAATCTGGTTCGGGCAACGACACCGACATCGAGTAAGGCTGGCTTCTGCTTCGTGCTTTAATCTGGTGGCTTATTTGGTTGTTGTCACTATAGGTATCGGAGATAGCTAAGCGTCTCAATACCTACGTTGGGTGCCCAGAGTAATCTGGGTGTTCCTAGTAAGCTGGTATTGGGCTCGCGCCAATATGATGGGCCAAACTTTCCCATGGGTTTGGATCTGGGACCCAGGTGACCCTTTGCCTGACTCTATGTTACGTTGTATTATCCTTCTGAGTGCGCTGCGGTTATTTTCAGGTGGATTGAGTCTTCCTAACTACTATAAAAAGTCTTGATATAGTCACGCTATGAGTATCACAATTGCTTGCATTGGCTAGCAGTGTCTCTTATGCTGGGTAGAGTTTAGGTTTGATTGGTCTGTTAATCTTCTGCATGCCCAGATTGCAAATTCTGATTGTTGGGTCTACAATTTTTAAGGTCATGACAATGGTTTTGTTATTGGTAATTATCTTGAGGATGATGAAGGTTTACCTTCTGAATTTGCTAGTTTTTCTAGAAAAGTTCGAGAGCAAAGTTTTACTGTACAAGGTTGATATAGTACATCTTCTAGTTTGTTTTATCTTAGCTCTAACACCTAGGCGTTTATGGTCTTTGTGTGCTCCCTATTGGGATGCCCTCTTAAGCGATTTCAATCACTAACTCAATGAACTTTTCTTTCCCGAAAAAAAAAAGTGATACATGACAAAACTACATTGTACACGGTATATAGAATTAATAAATTTTGTCGCATCTAACGATCATATTTAGTTATTAAGTATATTATATACGTTAGCCAAAATTAACAAATATATGTCGTATGTGACACTAACAATACTAATGAAAGATGTGTGATAAAGAGAGAGGAGTGTAAGCATGATAGAAAGTTTTTATTTTTATTTTATTTTTAATTTTGTTTCCAAAAAAAAATGAAAAAAAAAATTAAATGGATATACAGTAAGCAAAACTTAGGAGAGTTTATTGTAGTGGACGAAAGTAGACAGTTTGAGGCTTTTTAACTGAGAGTTGGATTGACAACATTCTCTTTGTTCTCCTTGTAAGTAGGTTTTACTTGTTCAATAAAACCTGATCTTATAATTTTTTTTTTGGTATATTGTAAAGAAATTTTGTGGCCGACTCTGTAGAAAACTGAAGTCACTCTATGCCATCAAAATTTCTTTGAAAATTTTATTTTTTAGTTTAGTTTTTTTTTTTTTTTGATAATAATGCTTTTTATTTTGATTAGCATATAGTTGATTGCAAGATGAGTTATGTCTCGTAAATGTTAAGTGTTATTTTTTTTTTGTTAGATATTTTTCTTCTGTTGTTTCCAAAAAAAAAAAAAATTGACTATTTCCCGAGTTGTCTTCTATGATTGGTATCCCATATAGATTAAATGATAGGAAAATTTCTTATTCCTTAAGTCTTCGAACTCTCGATTGGATTTGAGTTTTCCCATGACCAAGTCTAGATTGAAAATGAGTGAATTGCTTAGGTGTTCTAATTTGTGGGTTGATGGACATTAGGACATAGACATAGGAAGAGTTTCAAACCATGCACTTCAATCTTTGTCTTTTCGTGTTTTCTTAGACACTAAAGTTGCTTGGTTGTTTGCATAATTTTGTGGTTCTTTTCCACTGCAAGCATGACATGTTTAGGATCTAACTTGGGTCTGGTTTCGTAATCACCCACGGCAGAAATAATGTACCATACCTTAATTGTGTATGTGTTGTACTAATGTTGTGCCATTCTAATTATGCCTGCTATTCTTTTGTCTTTTTTCTTTGAACTTTCTTTTTTATCATAGAAACTTGGTTCAACACTTTAGTTTGATTTAATGTCACTTGTTTACCACTTTAAAGTTTGCACAACTAATATTCAGGCATGCTATGTCACGTCTAACATACTGTAATCCAATTGATTGAATTAGTCGTGTGATGAAAGAGATAAACATAATTTAATGTTTTTAAAAATATATATATATATACATAATGAGTAATAAAAGGAAAAAAAAAAACGTGTTAAAGACGATCAATTTTGTGTTTAAGTTGTTTGACTCCCTAATGAATTGTTCATACTAACACAACTAAAACTCAAACATTTTTTTTAATAGAATAAAATTCAAAGTTTTAGCAATCCACAAATGTCTTTGAAATTTCTTCCTCTTCACCTATATTTCTTCACCAACAGACTTGTTTAATGGTGTTCTGTTGGTCACCAAGTGGCTAAGAATATTTATTAATAATAATAATAATAATAATGAAGTTCACAACATCACATTGCAGATGTTTGAATTTTAATTAATATACTGTGAAACAAATATCAAAATTTTATCGAGGCGTCAAAACAGTAAAACAACTTACTCACGAAAATTCTCGCAAGAAAATGGACTGCGTAAGTCATACAAACTATGCAGTTAAAACCCGATTATGTTTTGGGTGGCATCACCTAGAGGCAAAGTTACCAAATCCAAGAGAAGTTTCATATATGGTTAATCTAGCTTTTGACCTCTCTTGTTCTTTTGAGATGCTCTCCCTTTTGCAAACCAATATTAGCATATATCCTAGTATGGTTTGCTTCTTTAGCTGTCTCCGGGCTCATTCAACTTTCTTTTGAATGCAAGCTTTTGATGATCCAACTTTCCAACGTGGAAGTTTTGCCAACATACGTGTCTACTAATTTTGCTTATGCATATATTCATCGCAAACTGATAAAAATAATCTAAAAGCACCAAAGATTTCGAACTTTCATATTAGAGTCTGAGTTTTGTAGTATCACACTAGACACCAAAAAGGCATAAGTTCCTGTTCATCGCCGTAAAGTTGATCAAGCTTCTTGGAAATTTGGAAGTGGGGCAGTGTGAATATCCAGATATGAACGTAGCCGCATGTTTCTTAATTCAAGAGAATATTTGGGATATCACAGTTGGCAAACAAAAGGTTGTTGATCATTTTCTATCAAAGATATTTTAGCTAATCTTTTCATTTTTTAATAGAAAAGCTAACATTGTTCAAAAATAAATAAAAATAGGAAAAATAACAACACTATATTGAATATTAAGATGGATTACAATCCAACAATGCAAAAATGCAATGAGAAATAAACAAAACAAAAACACTGAAACTAAACAATAATATTATGAAACATACTCATCGTGGTCGATTATAAATCAGTTGTGTAGTAATTCTCGTAGCTAGTGATTTGGATGATCATGCAATTCCAACAAGAAAAAGAAAATTGAATGTTACAGAACTGAAGAAATGATTGAACCCCAGTAACCCAAAGAAACCGAAGGTGACAAGGGTCTCAAAACAACAGTCATATTGGTAAGCGATCTCCCAACCACATCATCAGTCCAGGTCCCAAACCCAAAATCAATGACAATTGGGGGGCCAAAACTAGTCCCAAAATTGCAGACACCCAGAATAAAGAATGAGTCATGTGAACAATCTTTTTGTGTATTTAGAGTCCGCCTTAATGTAGCAACATATTTAATGAAAGTGTCTAATTTGTGAATGGTAATGTCACATCAGTTGATATATATATATATATATATATATATATACACACACACACACAGCGGTTCTCCACTATAGACGTCCGCAGTTTTTTTATCCGTACGGATTTTCAGTTTTGACCCACTTTCCGATCACATTTTCACATATTAACCGTTCATGTTTTAGGTCCTAATGTATAGATCATCTCTGTAAAATTTCAGTCAATTTGGTAATCATTAAGGCATTTAAAATTGTAAATTACAACAATATATACGAATAGTTCCGATTCGACAGATTCGGTTAGTTCGTGTAAATTGCAGTTTTGGATGCCTTAACGATCACCAAAATGGCTGAAATTTTGTAGAGGTGATCTATACATTAAGACCTAAAAACTGAACGGTTAAGATGTGAATTTGTTATCGAAAAGTGAGGAAAAAACACAAAATCCGTACGTTTTTACTTAGGTGCAGATATCCGCACCTGAGCAAGGTTATATGTGTATATATATATATATACATACATACATACATATTATCCAAAGTGATGCCTCACTCTAAAATTAACGTGTGAGGTATGAACGAAAAGTGACCCCAAACTCTAACCTCACACGTTAATTTTAGAGTGAGGCATCACTTTGGATAATATGTATGTATGTGTGTGTGTGTGTGTATATATATATATATATATATACGCTTCTCCGGTGCAGACGTCTGCACTTTTTGCTTAGGTGCGGATTTCCGGTTTTGACCCATATTTTCACATCTTAGCCGTTCAGTTTTTAGGTCATAATGTATAGATCATCTGTACAAAATTTCAGCCAAATTGATGATCGTTAAGGCATTCAAAACTGCAATTTACAACAATTAACACGAACGGTTCCGATTCGACAGATTCGGTTCGTTCGTGTAAATTGCAATTTTGGATGTCTTAACGATTATCAAATTGGCTGAAATTTTGTAGAGATGATCTATACATTAGGATCTAAAAACTGAAACGCTAAGATGTGAAAATGTGATCGGAAAATGGGTCAAAACCAGAAATCCGCACTTTTTTCTTATGTGCGGATATCCGCACCTGAGTAAAGTTATATATATATATATATATATGGAGTATCAAGAGAGGATATCATTTCTTTAAGAATTTGATGATTTCATTATTTTACACTAGTATATGACCTAATTCAATGATTTCAACCGTTGATTCTTTAAATTCTCATGCAAGAATTGTATCTCAAAAAATCAACCAAATCCATAATCATTTGGTCACTCAAAATTGTGTGAAAAAATGTAAACTGTTAAATAAAATTAAAACGAACATTGTGCTAATCAAATGGTTAAACGTTTTCCTATTTGACTATTTTTTTGTAGGATTCATATGTGCGTATGTAACTAGAGAATGAATGGTTTAGATTATGAAAATACATGCTAAAAATAAAAACATCCTCACCTTTTAAGTTTAAGGAGGTCCTCTCTTGATCCTCTACACACACACACACACACACACACACACACATATACAGTACTTCTTGGTAATTTACAACAATGTACATGAACGGTTCCGGTTCGACAGATTCGGTTCGTTAGTGTAAATTACAGTTTTGGATGCCTTAACGATCATCAATTCAGCTGAAATTTTGCAGAGATGATCTATACATTAAGACCTAAAAACTGAACGGTTAAGATGTGATCGAAAAGTAGCCAAAAACTGGAAATCTGTTTCATAAGCTTAGGTAAGGATACCTAAGAAAAATCTTATGTGTGTGTGTGTGTGTGTGTGTGTGTGTGTGTGTGTGTATACAGCGCTTCTTCAATGTGGACGTCCGCACTTTTTGCTTAGGTGCGGATTTCCGGTTTTAACCCACTTTCCGATCACATTTTTACATCTTAGCCGTGTAGTTTTTAGGTCATAATGTATAGATCACCTCTGCAAAATTTCAACCAAATTGATGATCGTTAAGGCATTCAAAACTGCAATTTACACACGAACGGTTCCGGTTCGATAAATTCGGTTCGCTCGTGTAAATTGCAGTTTTGAATGCCTTAACGATCATCAAATTTGCTGAAATTTTGCAGAGATGATCTATACATTATGACCTAAAAACTAAACGGCTAAAATGTAAAAATGTGATCGGAAAGTGGGTCAAAACCGGAAATCCGCACCTTTTTCTTAAGTGCGGATATCCGCACCTGAGCAAAGTTATATATATATATATATATATATATATATATATATATATATATACACATATATACATACAGCGCTTCTCCACTGTGGACGTCCGCAGTTTTTCTTAGGTACGGATTTTAGGTTTTGATCCACTTTTCGATCATATTTTCACACTTTAACCGTTCAGTTTTTAGGTCCTAATGTATAGATCACATATGCAAAATTTCAGCCAAATTGGTGATCTTAAGGCATCCAAAACTGCAATTTACAATAATATACACCAACGGTTCCGGTTCGGCAGATTCGGTTCGTTCGTGTAAATTGTAGTCTTGGATACCTTAACGATCACCAATTTGGCTGAAATTTTACAGATGTGATCTATACATTAGGACCTAAAAATTGAACGGTTAAGATGTGAAAATATGATTGAAAAGTGAGTCAAACCTGAAAATTTGTACATTTTTTCTTAGGTGCGGATATCCGAACCTGAGCATGAGCAAAATTATATATAGTATATATATATATATATATATATATATGTATGTTATAGACTTATAGCTGGTTCATCTAGCCTTACTCGGGTCATAATCAAAGGTGACTTGGATTATCAATCAGAATTTGGTAACGACTGAAGTGATGACTCGGATCCCCAATCCCTACTGGCTAGTCAAAGCTCAAAGCATCAAATCCTCCACCATCACCGCTGATGAATTCAATCCAACTCTGGCTACCTGCATCCGCACAACCACCATACCGATGCACGGTACCACCAACATCCAAAACCTGATCAAATCAAGCCGATCTTAGACCATTCCAAATTTGAAGTGACTCATCTGATCGAACTTCATGTTTGAAACGTTGGGTAGTTGGTAACAATTAGGGCAACTTTTGTTTGCTTCTCATTATCGTAGATGCTAAAGCATGGTAGTTGTGAAGAAGTAAATAGGTGTATTTATCTTTTCTTAAAGTTCTATTCCAATAATTGTTTTCGAGGAGAAAAAGATTTTCATCTAGCTTCCATGTAAAATTGAATGATTACATCCATATATCCCCTTGGAGATGAACTTGATTACCTCATTCTTTTCTTGTTAGGTTGGGTGGTTGAGTAGATTTTATAGCTCTTTTTTTTTTGAAAGAGATTTTATAGCTCTTTGATTACTTATACATGACATGAAACAGCTTATCCCTACGGGCTATCTGTAGAGTTCTTCAGAACTCATTCATTGTATCATTGTACTGACCACTAAAATACAAACCCTCCAATATTATCGATCAAGTTAAGACATCTCACAAGAATGAACATTGTTCTTTACTTGGGGTTTAAGCTAGGGTTTGTCATGTTACACAGCATTTGCTTGTTGGAAAGACCAAGGAATACAGAGTCAGAGACAAAACATCCCATCTTAAAAACCACTTCTTTCTACAGACATCTATCAGTGACCACAATAATAACACCTGCAGAGCCAAATGAAGAACAGTACCCCAGAATTTACATGTATACCAGAAGCCTGAGATTCAGATTTTTTGTCTGTAATTATATAACATAATTTCTTGGTCAAGACCACATGGCATGATTGGAACTAATCGTTGGCTTCGATCCAACTTTAGGAGTTAGGACCGTCCAAGTAGGGTGCCTCTAGCATTATATGACATATGTTGGGCTGTCCTTTTTGTTTTTTCCTCGGTTACAATAATGCTAGGAGAGGAGTCCGGAAGAAGGAATTGACGGAAAACTCCATGAGGAAACATGTACTAGTCTGGAAATATGTTATTGAATTTGGCCTCGAACAGATTTCTACAATAAGAACTGTTCATTTTGCCATTTCAAGAAAGGCTTTCAAGGCTAGTCATAGCTTCATGGTGACCTAAATAATGGGCGTCAAGACTTCATAAGTAACAATAACATGTTCCAACCTCCAACCACCACCTGGGTCAGAGCTTGTTTGAAAGAGTTTCTGGAAGAAGTATTAAAAGCACTTTCGGAATCGAAAGCCCTTTTGATCGTCCGACAAATTTTGCTACAAGTATTTTTTTACCGGTTACAAAAGCATTTGACAAGTGAAGCAGTTTCAAGGCCGGTATGCAGAACTTTCATAATAATCCAAAAACATCTGCATCGATCATACCGGTCTTACCATATAGAAAACCATTTAAAGACTCCCAAGCACCAAGTAACTTTCACTAGATGGCTTGCCTCAACTGTTTCCCATGATAACTACTATACGAGCATTACTCTATTTCTGACCATCACACGAACAAGTCTATTATTGCGGAGCCTCATATTCAATTTCTGCCGTTTCTTGACAATGACATCCGAGGTGTCGGAGATTGATTCGACTTCTTCAGTATTTGGAGTTTACATGTCCACATAAACATTGCAACCGCAAAATTGGAGAGAGAATAAAGGAACCATGTATTTGAATAAATAATTAACACATGTATAATGGAAAACATATGTATATACATAAATTTTTGCCCTAACCATTAGATATCTATCTGCTCACACATTGGGTGAGGCACATATGTGATCACCAACCTACAAGTCTGCTATACTACACGAATAGAATACAAATCAATACAAGGAAATAGACATAGAATTGCTCGCTGGAGCTGCTATTTAAGAAGCAGGATTGTTAGACGAAGATGTTGCTGTCCAGCCGTTCTGTGCTCCATTATCGACAGGCACTGTAACTCCCCACTTCCCCTCAGCGTCTGAGGGCTCTATAACTCTAACAGATCCATCTGTCAGTCCAACGGCGAATTGATATGGCTCCTGCAGATGTGCTGTAAGAGCTAGCGGGTACACAGTTTGGCTGTCACAAAGTAGGACAAAGCTAGTTTAGAAGACAATAGGATTAGTGCTAAAGCCACCTCATAAACCACGAATAACTGAATGCTCAAAATACCTGCTTGGGGATGCCTGTGCCAAGTACACTGACATGGAAATACGACATCTTAGTTTCAGACTATCAGCATCAAATACTCCAATATTGCCATCAGTAAAACCCGCATAAACTAGTTGACTATTGGGGGAATATGCTGCACATGTTATCGGTGCAGGCAGTACATCTTGTGGCATCCACTGCAAGATTATTTAACGAATCAGGGATTTGTTGCATACCAACAAGAGTAACTCATTCCAAGACGTTCTATACCTGTCGGATGCATTCTGCTTTGGCAGCATCATATAGTGCTAGTTGAGTCTCATGGCATACCAACAACCGAGTTTGATCAGAATAGAATTGCACTTGTGTGTCACCAACAGGCGCCTTTCCGGCTGGCAGTTGAATTGTCAGCGACTTCCTCTTCTCCCACGTATCCATGTTCCAAAAGCATAGCTGCAAGTGCAAATTTTTTTGTAACACATTTTCAAAGAAACCATATTGGGAGGCATGATTAATAAGGGATTTAACATTACTCAAAGATTCAAGTAGTTGATGGTACAAAGGGAAACGTGAATCATGAACTTTCACCCCAAAAAAAAAAAAAAATAATAATAATAATAATAAAAATAAATGTCCTAGCATCTAGAGACACCTAGATAAGCTCATTGAGCATATATATTACCTGCAGCAAGATCTAAAGACTTTTAAAAATCAACTTACATTCAGCTTCAAGCAAACTACAAAATTAGAATGACACTGACCAAAACACACATTAACAGGAAAAGTTGACAAGTTGTTCCAATAACATAAGTAGGAATGGATGTCACGTACTTGAGCATCAGCACCTGATGAAACCATGATCTTAAGGTTAACAGAAAATGCTAATCCAGTAATGTGTTTCTGGTGGCCTTTCAGTTTTGATTTGACCTAGCAACAGAGCAACCAATTGATATTGATAATCACAGACAACATTTTAATTACAAAAAAACAGACAAAAAGATGCTTAAATCAATCACCTCATCAACTCTAACATTGTAAATGTGGATAGTTGAATCTTCTGTTCCAATTGCTATGATGTTATTATCCAGAGGATGAAATGCTAGGAAGGTTGAGGCTGGTGGAGGTGACATGAAAGTTGTCATAACCTGCAAACCCACAAATTTTCATCTCAAACATCAATTCAATCCAACACGAGCAGCACCATCCGAACTGTGGCAGAAGATAGAAACCTTCATATGATTCACTGGCATTACATCTGTACTACATTACCTTAAAAGTCATCATATTGAACAGAGACACTTTTCCGCCACATGCCGACATCACATAGGAGTCATTCTTTGAGAGTGCAATACATGGAACTGCTTCCTCACAGTTTTCAGGGACATCATTAGTCATCAAAAGACCACTGTTGGGTTGCCAATGTTGCGGAACGACACTAGCAGTGGCCTTTTGAACCATAAAAAAAGTCAGAAATCTTTTCATGAAAGGCGGCACATACTGAAAGCATTATATGTTCTGCACAAATGCATGCAGCTTAGAAAAAGAGAGATATCATTAGTGCTTGTGTTAACATCACCTTTCCACTTGGATTTTGTTCACTGCTTCTCCACTTCCATAGCTTCTGGACCCCATTTGAACCAAGAGCCAGAATGCCGGCACCAGAATTTGTGTAAAGAAGTCGAGCAACCTGAACTCAAATGAGACCGCACTTGAAACTATTACCTATGAGTCTTATGACATCAAAATCCACAAAATAGAAAAACCATAAATCTGAAAATCACCTTGTTAGCAGGATCTTTACTATCTGGCATTGTAGCCACTCGACAGTGAACAGGATCAACAATCTCTACCAGTTCCCAACGTTTAGTTTTCTCAGACGCATCATCTAGTAGTCTTCGCTTTTCTACACTTCTTGCCATAGGATCAACTCCATTCTACATCAAATGTTAGAAAATTTAGACCTACAAGAGAGCGAGACGAGAGAGAGGGGGGGAGGGGGGGTGGTTGGCTAATCAAACTTTATGACTACAGAACTATGGTTGTTCTTGGATAATTCAAGTCCATGAGCAACCAGTCAGTTGTGATTAAGTTATTGCTATTAGTAAAGTCATATATGAACTTGATCATTTATATCACATACAAGAATCTGAGTAGGTCTGGCAGGAGAGCTTCCATCCATACGGTCTACTTTATTAATGGCAGGATTGATATTTGGAACCATGGCCGACGTAGACACCTGATCCAGGAAAATCAAGTAAATCAAGTTCTCCACAAAGAGCAGATCAATTTTTCAAAAACACACACAAGTCAATTGAAGCTCTAGTGCAGCTCAGAAAGAAATAACAACCTTCATCTCAATAGGTGTTCTTGATGCTTCATAAGATCGACTTTCAATTGCTCTCAAGGATCTAAGACCATCAGCATTTGCAAGAACCTTGAATCCATTGTCAACCGTGGTAACAACTAGCAGATTCCCTTCCTTATTGAATCTCAAGCGAGGAACAGGCTGAAGTAATCCCGATGCTTATATTAGTGAATAACCTCAAAACAAGGGCATCCGCCACTCATACTATTTAAAAATATAAGTAATAAGCAACGAGGTTTCTTACTGGTAGTCCACCATCAGCCTCTATACTGAGAAGAACATTTGTATTATCCATATCCCAAAATTTTATCTGGCTATCTTCACCAACAGCCAAAAAGTGATTTCTTGTGGTATCAAATTGTGCAATGCCATTAGATTTCTTTCTGAACCCACTATAGGTCCTCTTTATTGCCCCTTCACTTTCATTCCATTCAACCAGGAAGGAGTCACCATCTTTACTAGTCCCACAAGAGAACAATCTGAGATTTAAAAGGATCAGTCGTAATTTGTACATTGTCACATGAACAAAGAAACATGTGACAAAGAGGACACATAAACCATGTGCATGTTCCTCTTACCTATTTCCATCATCACTGTACAGCATTGTGGTGCACCACTGCCCTGGAGCATCATAGTCAACCCTGGAGCCCACATTGTCATACAGCCAAGCTTTTATTTTTCCATCAACAGCCGTTGAAAATATAAACTGCAAATATAAAACGAAGCAGTTACAAAACCATGAATGTATCTTCACCAGAAGCTTGCCTCAGTCACTTTCCCATAGTTATCCTATCATTATAACCCTTGTGAAATTCTCTACCTGCATAACAAGATCTGAGATAAATAAAATGCACATAACAAGTACTACTGAACAAATAACTGGTAAGATTGTGGACAAGCACAGAATTAAATGTAAATAAACAAATATGAAAAATAAAACGAGCTAAAGTCTCCTACATCAAGCTATTTTAGTTCTATGAAATTTGAATATTAATAAAGGAAGTCTTGACATATATAAGTAAATAACATGCCACTAAAAATATAATAACAATATGATACCCACAATTCATAAGAGATTTACCACCAAGTGGCTGCAACTATATGAAACTTGGTTACTGTTACTGTTTTCTTTTCATTCTTTTGGCTAGTGTAATTAAGGCATCCAAAACTGCAATTTACAACAATGTACACAAACAGTTCCGGTTCGACAGATTTGGTTCGTCCGTGTAAATTGCAGTTTTGGACGCCTTAATGATCACCAATTTGGCTGAAATTTTGCAGAGATGTAGGACCTAAAAACTGAACAGTTAAGATATGAAAATGTGATCGGAAAATAGGTGAAAACCGGAAATCCGTACCTAAGGCTAGGAAAGGAAGTCGTTAGTGTAGCCGGACCCCCCACACACACACATATATATCCAGACTTCAGGAAATGAACATATCTCACCTGAATATTCTCCTTCTGGTGGGGGCAAACCGAGTAAACAGGTGCTTCATGACCTTCAAAGTGGAAAAGCTTTCTTCCAGCCAGATCCCAAACCTTTTTTTTTTTTTTTCAAAAGAAAACACATCAATAATCCATTATATGTGTCAACTTAAAAAATAATAATAATATTAATATAAATAATAATAATAATAAAAGATAAGATTAAATGAAACTCCACATTTTGGTACCCACCTTTATCAGCTTATCATCTCCACATGTTACAACACATAATTGCTTGTTTGGATGGGAAAATGCCAAGTCATTCACACCTCCACTGTGGGCATCAATCTGTGAGAAAATCAAATCCAAACATCAGTCTAAATTTGCAAACACTGTCCTTTCCAAGTAGAAGAAAGAGAATCAAAACATGCCTCCAAATGTTGGCGTAGATCATTAGCCCCTTGATAAGCATACAGATGAACCAGATGTTTCGTAAATGCAACACCTGCAACCACAAAAATACAGGGAATTATGTTCCAATATCCATTCAAATGATGCTAGAGCTGCGTTGCTGCACATACCGATTAAGTTCCCGTCTGGACTCCATGATACACGGTTAACAGACATTGATGAATCTTTGACAATAGCCGCCTATAAGAGACTTGAAGTTAAGATACAGCAGTGGTAAAGATAATGAGTGCAAACCTTTTACTATACACTGTCACCAGGACTTTGAAAACACAAATTCGATGTTTTTAATAACGAGATAAGGAGTAGTAGTATACTGATAGTTCTTATAAAGTAAGTGCTGGGATTTACACCTGAAATGCCAGAGAACAAGTAGCCATATCCCATACTTTGAATGGCTTGGACACCAGCCTCTCTCGTAACCCAACTTCCCACAGAGTAACTTCTCCATTATTACAGCCAACTGCTCAAAATCCATAAAGATGTTATTCAAGTCTGATAAGAGATTGAAGCGAAACAGAACTAAATATTCAAGGTATCATTCTCCATCCATATCCATTCCTGGCACAACCTACCTGCAAGTAATGTGTGATGAGAAGGGTGGAAATCCATGCTCATAACAGTGGATCCCTGACGAAGTGTACAAGCTACATTTCTCGGTAGGTCTTCTAGTGACCAGGAAGCATGTTGAGGAGGATAGCTAACCTGAATATGTGGAAGTAAAAGTTCCATTATTACAAGCAACTGTCTAGATACAAAAGCACAATGCAAGAAATAAGTATCCAGAAATGGTGCTGATAATACCTCATCAACAGATTGTGCAGTCCGCAGGCGTTTCATTAGTTGCTCATGATCAGAGCTTTGATAATCAATCATTCCAAGACCAGTTGATGGTGTTCTTGGATGCTTTAAAGAAGAAACTATTAAGAAAGCAAAAGTATTCCAAGTTACCAAAATAGCTCAAACAATAAGTACAACATGCTGCACCTAATAATCATTCAAGCGAATAAAACAATGACCAGTGAGTTCGGCACACTAACTACTACTTGTTGGACATGGGACAAATGAAATTTCCTTCTTAAACAAAAGAAAATAAACAGTATTATACTACTCAATGAACAGATTGAATAGCTTAACAAAGAAGAGTTTCTTGAATCTCTTCAAAACAAGGACAAATCCCCTGAACATGAATATTTTTTTCCTTGGGAGTAACATGAAATTTTTCTTCAATCTCTAAAAAACATTTAATTTTCTTCTTATCGTAGAAAGAAAATGGGTTGCAAGTGAAATACACAGGTCTTGGAATATATATGCAAGTATGCTATGATGAAAACTGCAAACCAGCTCTAAAAGAATGAAGACCTAACCTTGACCAAGTTGAACAGGCAGGGGTGAAGCAGAGACAGGAGCTGATTGCATAGACAAGGAAGGATTAGCATTGGACATCCATCCTGCTAAAGCATTCGCATTGGCAGCTGCAGCAGCAGCAGCCGGCGGGAAAGGCTGTACGTAATGAGAACATAGCATAATATAACATCACGAGGTCAGCATTAACTGAAATTAATTTCAACATTGATAAATTCCTAAAAAGTACAAAGAAAGGTAAGAACATACTCCACCATGTGCTCCAAGAGGAGCATAAGTTAAAGGCTTTGTAAGAGCTGCAACTGGAAGAGTAACTGGGGTCGATGCACGAGCTCCATTTGGAGGAGAACACGAGTGGTCCATGAATAAGGTCTTAATGTCAGGATTTGGCCTTGGGTTTTTGCATAGCTGGTGCTGCCAATTTAAACTGCACATAAAAAAATTGCTGCTTCAGGAATTTTACACATGAAAATCAATTACATGGACTTTCAAAAGAACACCATCTGTCGACCTTCACAAATACAGAAGGTATCAAAAATTGAAATTTACAAACTTAAAAAAAAAATTAAAAATAAAAAGCATTTCTAAACACCTAACGTACCTCTGATTGATCAAAGTTCGCAAGCGTGACGCCTTCAAAGTGGGGAAAACCAGCTTCTCTCGGAATAGAGGATTTGCTTCTATCAATTTCTTCAGCTCTACCAGCATTATGCTTCTAGCAGATTTAGTATCACCATACTTCGACAACTGCTCATTTTCTCTGCATCGTATCAAAAAAACCCCAAATTGCACACATTTAAACCCCAAAATCAAAACCTCAAACGCATTTAAACTCGAAGGAACCAAACTTACAATTCCAGTACAGCAATAGATTACCTGAAGTTGTCAAGAGTCAACAGATGAGTGATTTCCTTGTACAATTCCTCATTAAACGTCGAAAACACCTTCAAATCCTTCACCAGTATCTCAACGGCTTTCGCCCTGTCTTGCCTGCGCTCATTTCCAAATCACAAAACCCCCAATCATCAATTAACACTCCAAATTTTTCCTTCTTAATTTTCCAAACAATAAACACTCCTATTTTTCTTTTACAATTTTCGAGAACAAATTAATCAAAAGAGAGTTAGACCTACCTGTCGAGCGCTTCGAGATACTTCTGCTTTCTGACCTCGAAGAAGATCTTCATAGAGTAGCGATTCTCGTCCACCTTGGTGAACCCGGACAGGTACTTCTCCACCTCGTCCCACTCTCCCAGCAACGCTTTCTCCTCGAAGTACTTCATGTTGAAGAAGAATCCAGACTCTTGCTCAAGCCTGAAACCAAATTCAAATTTTAACCCCCAAAATTCCAAAAATTCCAAAAACAAAAAAAAAATCAAAATTCAAAGTTAACAAAATGGCGTCACTGACCTATGTACAGCCTCCTTGAATTTCTCCTCCTCAAGAAATTGAAGGATCAGGAAAACCAGCTCTCTGCTCAGAGATGACATTTTTGCCCCTCCGAGACCTCGACGGTGAAATTCGAAAGCTCACGCGCGGATTCTAAGCACCCGCGGCGGAAGATTAGCGGCCGAAACGACGGCGTTTGGTGGAGGCGGCGAGTTTTGAATCGGGGAGACGCAGTCGGTTTCTCTCTAGGGTTTTGTTTCCATGATTCGCCGTTTCAACGAGAACAGTGCAGAAGCACTAACACGAGAGAAATGAAAAAGATAAAGGAGAGAGAGAGTGAGAGAGAGTAGTTGTTCGCACTTTCTTCGATGCGTTTTCCTGGGTCTTTGTTTCACACCCACCTATCACTGATACGCTATCACTGACAATTTTGAGCAGATAGGTTATCGGTGATAAGAGCACTGAACTATCAGAAAAGCTCAGTGACTCATGATTTCGAAGAGGGGACGAGATTGAGTTGGTTGGGGGTATTTATAGGGTGCGACGCGGTGAGGTACGTGCGAGTTATGGACTTTCCGATTGGGGAGGGTTGAAACGTGGATGGAATCGAGTGGGTGGAGTGATGTGGGAGAAAGGAGGTGGGAGCAGGTGATTGGAGTTTGGTAAAGGCCCGAGAGTGTGGTTCCGGAATCGAGGCCGAAAATGAAATGGATTGAATATGCGTGGTAACGTCCACCCCCATCCTTCCTGTTTCCTTGTCTGACGCCTACGTGTCGGGCCTCTCTGGTTGGATCTGCTCTGCCAGTAACATGATGTTACTTGACGTGGATTGTCATCAACTTTTTTTTATCTTTTGGGGTAAATTTATGGATTTGGGGGAAGAATCTAAATAAATGTTGATTTTTATTTTAGAAATTTGGATTTGGTTCTTGGATTCTGGACAAAACTTGAAAAACTTTAATAGCGAAAAATGTGTCTCTAACGGATTTCTTTGGTTATTATTAACTAAAATAGCGGATTGATTTCCTGTTTTAGTCACTTCAGATAATTTACATTTTAGATAAAATTAAAATATATTTAAGAGTGTAAATGCATCTCGACTGGATTCATTCAGATGCAGTCTAACAAAAGTAGCTGATTGATTTCCTCTTTTTCGTCACTTCTGCTAAATTACAGTTTAGACAAAAATTAAAATTTAACTAAAATAGTGAATTAATTTTGTATTTTCGTCACTTTTGATCATTAATGCTTTGGACAAAAATAAAAAAAACTTTAAGAGTGCAAATGCATCTTGACTGGATTTCCTCATATACAATCTAACTGAAGTAGCGGATTGATTTCCTCTTTTCATAACTTCTAATAAATTATGGTTTAGACAAAAGTCAAAAATTTAAGAGTGGGTATGTGTGTTGGGTTTCTTCATATACAATCTAACTAAAATAGCATATTATTTCCTATTCTCGTCACTTTCGATAATTTACGCTTCGGATCAAAATAAATAAATCTAAAAATAGAAATGCATCTCCAACGGATTTCTTCGTATACAATATAACTAAACAACGGATTGAATTCTTGTTTTCATCATGTCAAGCCCCGAATTTTGAATAATAAATTCAAATCCGAAACATGAATTAAACCACTTAAACAAATAAACGTCCAGAATTTGTTTCATAAACAACCACACCTCACTAACTCAATAAGACGAAAACCAAATCTTTAAATTACTTATTACATCACACTCTCACAAACTTAAATTGTAAATCTCAATGAGCATAACAAACCTCACAAAAGCAAATACGATAAATCAAATACTGGTACACTAAGCAGCTCGACCACCACCTTGATTATCATAACCTGCAGGATTATCTGCTACACCGTTTGAATAGTGTACCGGGATTGCAACAACATAAAACCCGGTAAGCTTTTGAAAGCCCGTATGAGTAAATTTAAAGATTGCACAATTTAAGTTAATAAGTATAAACACATAAGATAGCACCAAATTTCCTAAAATATAAGATAATGAATATTCTCAAGACTCTCTTCTAAAACTCATACTTATGAGTCACAAGTAACCTCAACGTTACCCTCATAAGACCACTCACATTTGGCAGACAGACTAGAGCTCTAACTGATCGCAACCACCAGCTTAGCGCGAGAGCGTGATTCACGATTATAATGCTATTAGTAACCACCAACCCGGTACAAGAGCGTGGTTCACTGTTAGTATGTCATGCTCACACTCGTGACCTATTGATATCCACAAATCAAAATAATTGATTGTTTTTCAAACAATAAAACTCAACTCCTTTCTCAACATATAAATCACGAAAAGTAAACATTTAAACAATAATAGCAACATAATCATGCATATTATTTTCTCAACACAATTCATCAACAAATATATATATATATATATATCATCACATTATTAATATATATACATAGACATTCTCACAGTAATGCATATTATTATCAATCAATAGAATTTACTAAATTCGGTTCTTAAATGACCCATGTGCGATTTACTCACCTCTAGTCCAGCTGCGTCTTCTATCAATCAAATCACAATAATCCAAATGCTCGTCAACTCAACCGTCAAGTACCTAATAAAGTACGGTATTTACTTAGCAACAAAACACGAAATAAACTTAAATGATGATCTAACGGTCGGATTTTAAAATCAAGACGATCCAAATGTCGGATTCTAAAATAAAGACGATCCACCGGTTGGATCGAATTTAAACGATGATCCAACAGTCAGAACCTCATGGATCGCCCTTAGAAACATCGTATCAAAATTATACGAAAATCCGACGGACGGATCTTCATGAATCGCCTCCTATTTACAATTATACGAAGATCCAACGGTCGGATCTTCGCCCGTGACCTCACAAAGACCCAACGGGACAGTCATACAATCAATATGTTAAAATTTGAAGTAAAACCGATGGTCTGATCTCCGTAAATCGTAAACCGAAGATAAAATGTAAAAACCGTAAATAGTAACGTCAAAATGTAAATCCACTATTTATCAACTTTTTCTAAAATAACCTTGTGATATATCAAAACGCTTGTATAAATGCATAGATCATCGTCCATATAATATGAACTCAAAATATGGTCCGACGCGCCATCACACCCAGCAGTCAGATGGCGGTCAACTCCGGTCAACCACCTCAAATGCAAAAGTTGTCAACTACAAACTTCTTCAAAATGAAATTATGAACAACTTTAATACCTGAGTTTTTTTCGAGACTAGGTCTACATCGTCCTAGATCGACCTTTGAAGTTGGATTAACCTCGGTCGCACGATCAGTTTCCATATCGAATCAGGGACGTCGAAACCTGCAACTCTTGATCTTTTGCTCCACACTCAAAATCGTCATGCAAGGAGGATATGAGGATGATCAGGAGGACGAGGTGATCACGAAGAGGTGGAGGATCAGCCCGTGCAATGCCGGCACGGGGATCCGATCGGGTTAGCCTCTTCGTCTGGGGTCGCTTCAATCCAGCTCCTGGGGCGGCGGCACGGCGAGGCGAGGGCATGGAACAGCTGGGCGGGGAGCGGTGACCACGAGGAGGGCCGAGTCTTGGTTGGAGAAGGCGCGACGGCGCCGCTAACGCCGGGTTAGGTCGACGGGGCTGGAAACGGGGGAAAGGTTTTCGCGCGAGAGAGAGAGAGAGAACGGAGGGCTGGGGAACCAAAACGCAAAAAAGAAATTTTTTCGTCCTTAATGAAAAAATCAAATTTTTCTTGATATTTATAGAAACTTTCTAATTTTCAAATATTCATAACTTATTCATACGAACTCCGAATATTGCGTTCCATATATACACGAGTTCGTATCGACGAGCTCCACAACTTTCATGAAGGAAGTTTTTCTAAATTTCGAACGTATAAAAAGTCAATTTTTACTACCCCCTAAATAACGTTCGTTTCGAAAATAAAATTCATTCGTAACTCCTCTCCTTACACAACGACATACGAAGTAAGCTCAAAATTCATAATTCATATTATTGAACAAATATTGAATTACATATATTTATTTAAATGAAAATTTCGGGTCTTCACACATCATTTTTGATAATTATGCTTTGGACAAAAGTCCAAAAATATAAGAGTAGAAATGCATATCCAACGGATCCCTTCAGATATTATTTAACTAAAATAGTATATTGCTTTCCTGTTCTCATCACTTCTGATGATTTACGCTTTGGTCAAAATTCAAAAAATTTAAGAGTGCAAATGGATCTCGACTTAATTGATTCATATACAATATAATTATATAAGTACAGCAGCAGATTAATTTCCTTTTTTGTCACGTCAGGTAAATTACAATTTAGACAAAAGTCAAAAACCTAATAGTGGATATGTGTGTTGGATTTCTTCATATACAATGATTACAATCTATCCAAAATAGCGGATTTATTTTATGTTCCAGTCACTTTCAATAATTTATGTTTTGGACCAAAATAAATAAATCTAAAAATAGAAATGCATCTCCAACGGATTCCTTCGTATACAACATAACTAAAAAAATAACGGATTGATTTCTTATTCTCGTCACTTCTGATAAATAACGCTTTGAACAAAAGTCAAAAATCTAAAAGTAGAAATGCATTTCCAACGGATACCTTCGGATATTATTTAACTAAAATAGCAGGTTAATTTCCTATTTTCGTTGCTTAAGATGATTTCCACTTTGGACAAAAGTCAAAAAATACAAGAGTAGAAATGCATCTCCAAAAGATTCCTTCATGTGATAGGGCTATAAGGTCTTGTACTGGTATGTATAATAACAGGATGTTCTTTCCACATATATTATAATTTGAGGCTTAGGTACTAAATCCCTTCAATTGTGTTATGCAGTTTCATTGATAAGAGCTTAAAGAGTTAGGGGTAGTTTAAGGGGTAGTCACATAAACCATTATTTAGGGAGGAGGAGAGGGGGGGGGGGGGGGGGGGGGGGGGGCGGGATTAGCATTTTATTTTTTATAAACCACACCCTTTCATGTATATGTCCATTGAAAAATTATTTAGGAAGATGGGTGCGGTTTGTTTTAAAAAAAAAGGGTGCCAATTTTAGTCCAAAATAATAATGAGACTTTTGCCTTCATCTAAGATTTGTTTACAACAACATAAAGAGATCTCATTATCTTGATAACCTAAGGTTTCTAGTCTAGTGATGACATCAAAGACAATGCTTATCAAGCTAGCAGTGAAAGAACGTCGATTATGTGGTTGAGATTGACAGTACGTCTCTATTGAAATTCTCTAATTATGATTGTAATCGAGTTGCTACGATTTTGGTTACACAGTGTGGTAAGAGCAAACGGCCGTCATTGACCTTTAGTTGTCCGATCTATAACTTATTTTTGGAGATGCGCTTCGATTAGTTTTCTCTTAGATATGAAGAGTCACAAGACCGTAATAATTACACTTGTCCCACTCTCCCAAGGCTACTTCTGGCTTCTCTTCATGCTACACTAACTTCACCAAAATTCAAAACATAATACATAACGAAGTGCTAAATTTTGAAAGCAACACCAAAAAACTCCAAATATGTTCATAAATCATAACTCATATTATTGTAACGATGCTTGAATTCAGCACATTACAAATTCATCTTTTTTTCGGCACTCCTTTTTCATTGTTCAATACAATACACGAGTTGCGATAGCTCATTATCTAACAAAAAGAAAGAGAACAAAATATTTTTTATCTTCAAATTATAAATTGAGACATTACATTACCATAGACGAAACTGAACCTCAATGCAATCATTGGGAAGATTTCGGAGTGTCCAACAGCATGAAGCAATGGTACTTCTTGCTTACTCACCAAGACAATCAAATTGACCAATTAGACTAAGCATGTTTCAAAATAGTTTTGAAACAGAGAGGACTTGACCTACCCAAGACATCAAGAGATGGGCCTCCGGGCAGGGAGCCCATACTTTCAACCCGACCCGTCTCGACCCCCATCCCAAAACCCTGAAAAAACCCTTTGGAATACAAACTTGCCCATAACAAAGACGAACAACTCAACCTCTCCAATGGCGGCCAAGGACCACGACACCAGACTAAAGAAGAGGAAGCAAGTTTCGGGCGGTACTAAGCCGGAGACCCACCAAACCTCCACTTCCAAGAAACCCAAGCTCGTTGGCTCAAAGCCCACCAATCCTCGAAACAATGACTCCTCTAAACCCTTCAAACGCCCCAAACCGGCGGGGCCTGACAACGCCGAGAAAACGACGCCGTTGTCGAAGAGAGAGCTTCGGGTCCGCGCTAAGGTGGGTGTCTGATGAAATTTGGTTTTGGGTTTTGGTGGGTTCTTGTAAATGCACGATTTTGATTGGTGGGTTTTGTTGGGTTTTCTTTGGCAGGAGCTTGCAGAAGCTAGGAAGAAGAAGCGAAAGCGTTATTACAATTTAGAGCATGTAAGTGTTCGTGAATGTCTAGAAGCATTTCATTCTGAAAATTATTAATATGAAAATGAAAATATGAGTAGGAAACCGGTTTAGTTTCTGCTTAGAGCCTACATATATGTGCACCAAGGCCTTCTAAAGATTTCGACTTTACTTTATTTTTGAGATTAGAATTTAAAACTTGTGACTTTATGCATCATTTCGACTTTTATTTGTTGTTTCAATTTCTGCAAATACAACCACTTTTATGTAAAATGCTTGAATGAAGAGGATTATGGCGACGGGCTGAAGTTATTTTTTTTTGACCCCCTTTTTTAATAGGAGCTTGCGCATCTGTGGGAGAAGATGAGGAGTCGAGATATTTCCAAGGAAGATAGATATAAGTATGTAGTTTGAGAATCTGTATTGCAATTCTGCGTTGGAATTCTTCACTTTTACGTTGTTTGACTTGATTCGACTGTCGATGACCTTTGCAGGTTGGTTAGCGAAGCACTTGAAAAAATGAAGGGGAAAATTCCTGAAATTGCTAGCTCCCATGTTTCTTCCCGTGTTCTGCAGGTGGGTTGTTAGCTCAGTCTCTCAATGTTTCCAAGTCTTAAACCTCTGATTTCTTGCAGTAGCCTGTATTTATGTGTTTCTTTTTTATACCTCAGACTTGTGTTAAGTACTGCACGAAAGCAGAAAGGGATGCAAAAAAGAAAAAAGCGGAAGGGGATGCAAAAAAGAGAAAAGCAGAAAAGGATGCAGTATTTGAGGAGCTTAAGCCGCATTTTCTTACCCTTTCATGCAGTGCATACGGTGTTCATCTGGTGAAAAAGATGTTAGATAATGGTATGGTTCAACTAGGAAATAAATGTACAAAAGTTATTCTTATTATGTATATTGAATTTTTATCTTCTAATTTATATGTAAGTTGCTTTCTATACTCTTGATTGGCAGCCTCGAAACAGCAGCTTGCGGAGTTTATTTCGTCACTCCATGGACATGTTGCATCCCTTCTGCGTCACATGGTTGGATCTGTAGGTATGTTGGAGATCATCTGTAGTACTTTGAGATTAATGTCATCAATACCCAGCCAACTATTTTTGTTCCTATTACGCTCAGAAGGATGATAATGTTATTCTTCTGTAAATCCTGTTTCAGTTGTAGAGCATGCATACCAATTGGGAAATGCAACTCAAAAGCAAGAACTTTTGGTGGAACTATATTCTACAGAACTACAGTTGTTTAAGGACTTGGTCTTGCAGAAAGAGGGAAGGTAAAGAATTATATCCAATAATTTAACACTGCGAGTAGTGTTGAAATATTCTTATGGCACTTTGTATGGTACTCGTTGAATTCCTAAAAGAACCACTCTTGATATCTGTCTTAAAGTTGTTCTGTCTCCTGACTAGTGATCAAATTTCAGGTTAGTAGATATAATATCAAAGTTAGATCTGCAGAAATCTTCAGTCCTGAAGCACATGACTTCGGTGATTCAACCAATTTTAGAGAAAGGAATAGTTGACCACTCTATATTACATAGGGTGTTGATAGAGTACTTCACCATAGCTGAAGAGGTATGTTTGAGATATAACTTGCACTTTATTGTTTTATAAGCAATCTTTCTTGAAGTAAGTCTTTGCTCATGCGCTTTTGCTTGTCATTCTGTCTTCTCCTTCTTATTATCAAGTTTTTTTTTTTTTTGGGAAGTTCTCTGCCACAGATGTTATTAAACAGTTGTCAGGTCCTCTTCTTGTCCGAATGATTCATACAAGGGATGGATCTAGGGTTGGAATGCTGTGTGTCAAGCATGGCAGTGCAAAGGTTTATTAACATTTCTCTATTTTATTAGATCCAAGTGAAAATTTATTTGTAATTAGTATATATGCACCGAGTTATGGCTAATGACTTCCACCATTTTTTAATGTCATGACTTACTTTTAGGAAAGAAAGAAGATAATCAAAGGAATGAAAGGCCACATACGTAATATAGCTAGTGATCAATGTGGAAGTATGGTAAGCATTTGGGATTCTTTGCTGTTATTACTTTATTGCTAGTATAAGAAGTACTTTACATTTTTTTATTCCATGCCTCTTCCTATTTCGTTTCAATTGGTTCAATTATGTGCACACATGACACAGAGCTTACTTTAATATTTTGCATACATGATATAAGTTATGCGATACTCTGCAGGTGCTTGTTTCTCTTGTTTCAGTTGTTGATGACACGAAGCTTATTACAAAGGTTTGTTCGTCATGTGACATTAGTAGCTTTGCAGGCATATTGTATCAAATTATGTTGAACTCACAAAAGCTAAACACTCCTGATTACAGGTTGTCATTAATGAGCTTCAAGAACATTTAAAGGATCTTGTTTTTGATAAGGTTTGTGTCCTTCATGCAGCTTTGACCTTTTCTGGTAAATAAAACATTTAAGATCATATTGTTTTTACTGTGCTATATGCTGACTACTGGAAAGGACTTCCATAGGATCATCTATATTCTCAGACCCCTTCCCCTAGAAGAAACATAATGATTGATTGGCTAAATATCTTCTTATCTCATTCATAAGTTATTGTTCATATATACTCATTAACCACATTTGCACATTGACAGTGGTCTGATTCCACCTTGCTCTCACTAGCTTCATTCCTAAGAGCTGTTGTTAACTGTTTGCAAATTTCAGGATGGAAGGCGTCCGTTGCTACAGCTACTTCATCCAAATTGTTCACGCTATTTGACTCCCTATGACCTGGTTTCTCTCAGTTTGTCTATCCCTTCTTTATCCAACAAGGTAAATCTTATATAACTACTGTAGAAAATAGAATTATATTGGGCTAGTGATCTATTTGCGTGGTGCTTACTGTATTCTCTCTTCATAGGTTGAGTCAGACATCCCTTCTGAAGGGATGGAAACTGAAACTAATGATCCTGATGAGAGTACCCAATTAGTTGATGGTGGAAAAAAAGATCCTTCAGTTCGAAGGCAAGAATTGTTAGTCAAGAGTGGGCTTGCTGAGGTTTGTTGCTTTATCATCTAACTACTTCCAATTTATATCACAATATCATATAGAAGTTGGTTTCGAATTCAGCTCAACATTTATGATAAGAATATTGATTTTGATGATGATCCTGCAGAGGCTAGTTGATGTATGCATTGCAAGTGCAGGGGAGTTGCTTAGATCAAACTTTGGCAAAGAAGTCATGTATGAGGTACTCAGTTTACTTCTTTTGTTTCATTGTGAGATGAGTTTTCCTGAATTACCCTGATTTGTTTGTCCCATGGGCATTGGAAATGTTTCAAAAAAGATCGACACTGTTTCAATGTGGTTTTACCTTTTAATGCACACAGGTTGCAACTGGGGGTGCTGATGGAATCCTCCACCCAACTTTGGATGACAAGTTGAATGAACTATATGAAGCTATAGCAACTCTTGTTGCAGAGCCCAAATCCGAAGAACCAAAAGAAGAACACCTCCTTGAAAATTTCCATTCTAGTCGGACCATTAGAAGACTAATCTTGGATTGCCCTGCATTCGCTTCCACTCTGTGGAATAAGGCACTGAAAGGGAAATGTGAATTGTGGGCCCAAGGTCACAGGTAAGCTTTCTCGTCTTTTACATATTTGATATTTCTATCTAAAATTAAATATTTGCAACTCTTTTTTCTTATACTTGGTTTTCTATTCCGTGATTGCAGCTGTAGGGTAGTCTCTGCATTCTTAGCATCTTCAGACTCTAAGGTAAATAAGCTGGCAAAGAAGGAGTTGCAGCCACTGATAGATGCTGGTACTCTGAAAGTCCCCGAGACACAAGCAGCCATTGGAACTAAGGAATGAAGAAATAATCTTTGAGAACTGTAATGGCATGGTAGTCAGTAGTTAATTCACAATGCAATACCAATTCCCCATCCGACCAAGTAAAACAGTTAAAGGCAGAGTTCAATTTTGTATGAGAGTATCTTTGTATGCGAGTATTCTTTTTTTTTATATAACTATACAATGTGGATGGTACAGTCACAATCTGTTATAAAATGTCATTTTGGTTAACAAGATTCTATGCATTTGTGATGCTTTTTTATAATTAATGGTGTTACTTTTCTACGTTTCCCCCTCTTCTGACAGTGAAATGTTGCTACATTCTGATATTTGAAATTAACATGAAATCTACCCAATCAATGCCTTACCAACTGTTTCAGGAAATCCAGGATTTTGGATGATTTGGAATCTAAGGCATGACAATTGCAATCAATGTGTTACCAGATACCAGCTAAATTGAAGGCAATCATCATGGCAATGCAAGAAGAGCAGTTAAAGTATTTATTCTCCAAAGAAATGAATTCTTCATTATTTTTGAATGAATGAAACAATCTATTTCCTAAAAGCTACGAACGAACACAAGTAGATCTACTCTTTAAAATTCCCCTTTCTGATCTGACTTCAAATACTGGAGAATCATAAGTAGCCCTACTAGCCCTTCCTTGTTCATAATTCAATATGTGATGCCCTGTTCTCAAGCACCAAAAGCTCCGAGATTTATCTTTGTCGTAAATTCGAGTCCTGAGATGGGGATATCCTTGAACCACATGATCAGATGGGTTGAAAACAGGGGTTTCCCTGCTCAACCTATGATTAGAATTGCTCAGAGACACATAAGAAGGTGGACTGAAGAGCGAGGATTCATTTCTTGATGCTGCATTATTAGCCCTCAGACAGTTTTCGATCACTCTTGCTTCTTCTCTAAACCGGTTTCTCATATCTTTTAGGCCCTTGATAACTTTACAGGACCTCGAACAGCTTGTGGGATTCCAACCCTTGTGTTCTGAAGGCTTGGCATTGCTGGGAGTCTTGTAGGTTGTGTAGGGGATTGTACCACACTCAAAGCAGAACTTGCTCCATCTCTCCAAGTCAAAAGCTCTTCTATTCTCATGATCAGAGAGACATGAATATGCCTGAAATGATATAATTAATCACCAACATTTCAATTTTCAAACCCAGTGTTTCAAATTAAATACTAAATCCCAATGCGAGTACAATGCAATTGAATGCATTAACACGTAGAGACGCTAAATGGCCCATTATGTCAGAAAAAATTGAAGGGTCTGCATTTTATCACCAATTCATGTACTAAATTAATTAGGTGAGGTATAAATACTGTCAAAACAAAAATAAATTTTGTCTTCTACATAGGGCAACTGGGTTTTAATGGGTGTGTGGACTCATTGGATTCTCTCGTCCACTTTTTACCAGATCAAGAACTTCAAAAGGTGAAATTCTAACCTCTGAGACAAGTTTGAAGGCAACTTCAGCCTTGGCATGCTTGTTCTTATCTGGGTGAAGTTGTAAAGCTGCACACAAAAATAATTACATTACCAAACCAAGCAATTTTCAGAACTTGGGTATTGGGAATATGCAAATGCCAATTCTCAAACGTACCAAGTTCATGGTATCTCTTTCTTATAACATCAATCCCAGCTGTTTCTTCCACCTATAAATTTCCAGAAACGTAATTACTAGTATCATTTAAAGAAAAAAGAAAAAAAAAAGCATTTAACGTTCTGAATGAAGAAACGTACCCCAAGAAGACGATACCAATCGACGAAAGGTGAAGAAGATCGAACAGGGCTGGTGCAATGCCTATGAGAACAGGCAATGGAGAATTCCGAAATGGAGCAAATCTCTGTCACCAACTGCGATTTGAAGTCAGATTCATGTCCCATTTTCTCCAACCAAGGAAGGAAAAAATGGAGGTGGCCAGAGAATGGAAATGAATGAGAAAATCAAAGCTAAATTGGGTAGCAAATATATTGTGGGGTTTTGGTGTGCATGTTTTGTTTTGGAGTTTTATGTGAGAGAGAGAGAGAGAGAGAGAGGCGCAGTGATTACGAGGTAAGGTGGAGCGGTTCAGAAAAAAGAGCCCAGTTTGCGGGTGAGATTTTTGAAAGTGGATCAGTTGGTGCGGGAAGGAATAGGTCGAGGTCAGCCGTTGATCTTACCTTCGGTTTTACTCTTTCTAGCTTTTAGCCTTTCATGCTCGAGGTTCAAATTTTTGAATAAAAATAGGTTATTGGGTCTTATATTTCAAGCAATTTATAGTTTTAGTGGTTGAGAGCATAAAATTAGAAAATCGATGATAATGCTTTTATTTTAATTACATTTTTCACTTTTGTCTAGCTATGTGGTACTCTTTTCTTCTTTTGAGATTTGTTCTATTGGATAACTTTATCAAGTAAAGTTTGATGAAGTCACTCAATGATGCCTATTTTGATCGCATTTAATTGCAAAGTTCATCATAAAATCCATGTTGATAAACAAGAAATACATTTGACTAATAGTCGTTACTTTGAGTCATAAATCTAAACTATAGATCGCGTGTCTAAAAATTGACGATTCTCGTATTTAGTGAAAGATAATTGTAGAAAAAGAGAGTGAGATACGAAAATAATGATGACCAACACTCTTGATTTGTATGTGCATTACACTCTTAGAAAGTGATTCTCCTAATTAAATATGGATCGGAATTCATTTTTCATATTCGGTGATGATGAGATATACATGAAATTTGAATGTGCAAATTGGAGAAAAATATCACCTAATTAATCAAGGTTCTCATGTTAGTTGATATTAGGTGCACAACTGATTCACCTATGCATATAGCTTAGAATTAACAGAATCTGATTAAGTACTTCAACAGAAAAAGAAAATTAATTAGGTGAAAATGGTGGGTGGATGATAATATATGAGGGCGCTATCATGACAGTAAGACACTAGCTAGTTCATAGCAAATGGAATAATGTTGCAAATATCAGTATCAAATTGACTAATTGCTGCCTTAAACTGATCCAACAAATAAAGCCACAGATTAAAAGGGTCCCAGAAGATTGAATGTTGCAGCTAAAATAATGCTGCTGCCAGAAAAAAAAAAAAGGTTGAGAGATTCATGATGAAATATTGTTAAAGAGGACCATGGCGAATGACTTCTTCTCTCTTTCGGTAGGTGCACAAAACTAATTTCAACATGAATCATCCCCACAAAAACAATGAGAAACTTCACGTGAAAAGATTAAAGGGGAAGGAGCCTCTCTAGTACTAGTTTTAGGTGGGAAAATTCAATACTAGGTAAACAGAATCCTCCAATCTTCTAGCAAGTAGGCAAAAGTTTTGGAGTTAGGAACATATATGCTCGAATATAGATCCGTAAATGTTCAGAACAATTCTATACACACTTACGAACATGAACAATCGAGAGTTGTTTACGTAAGTTATAAAACTATTAAATGCAGAACTTGATGCGAACTACAGTGTATACCACGTAATTTATGTTAAATTCACCTCTATGCCTCTAACAATTAAATAAAAACAAATATCAGCAACTGAGAACGGTTTGTTTTACGTGATGCTCGAAGAGAACTACAATGTTTGCAAGTAATTTAGTTTGATTTATCCATTTAGGTTTTAGCCTTTTGAGACAATGTGTAGTAAGAAGAGTCAAAGACTTGGATCTTTACAGTATTGTAGAATGGAAAGGTTAGGCCGTTAGGGTTTATAGGGTCACAGGCTTAACAGTATTGTATAATGGCTTCTTCTACCTGGAGTAATGTGAGGTTGTAGGGTTATGATTATCATATGATGATCATGGAGCCCAAAAACACAAGGCATCTTTGAAAAAACAGACCTAGTTGAGAATTCCCATGCCCAATAGTTTCCAGTACTCTAGTAGAATCTTTCTTAATTTGAGGAATCCAGGGATTTGGAATTTGACCTTTAGCCATTTTGTCATTAGCAAGGCATTGGATATGGAGCTTTTGTTTTGAGATTGGTGTGTCTTTGTGATTAGGATGTAGTTTTTGTTTTATTAAGAAAAAAATTCCAATTACAGTAGATTATTAATAAGTTTATAGTAGTCAAATTCCATAATGTTAATTTATAGATCAATTGAGTTTGTTTGGTGCTCAAAATTCAATGCCTAATTTGCGGAATAGGTGAAATGGGTTTGAATATCAAACCCTAGGTTTGTTTTATGCTCCATCTTTCGAACTATGTGCATTGGCTTTGTCTTCTCGGCTAACTCCAATGCCTTCGTCTTGCTCAATGAAGGTTTGTGTTTCCTCAAATTAGCATTTTAGCAACTCTAACAATTTTTTTATAATTTTTATATTATAGAGAATCAAATGTCAAAGCTTTAAGTAATTTTTATTCTCAAACTATAACAGATTCTCTATTTTACAGCCATCTCTAAAATATTCACAATTTTTCTTTAAAATTTTAGAGATTGCAATAAATTTAATTACTGAATTTTATTTTCTCTTTCCTCACTCTCCCCTAAAATGTGGATAGTTATAACGAATTTGTTGGAGCCAAAGATACCCATTTTCCTTAAAATAGAGAAAAATCAACATATGGCGAAGCTGTTGGAGGTGCTCTATTACTGCAAAATGCATAGATATAGTTGGAAAAGAGCGATGGACTTTGAGATTTTAGGCTTTTAACCTATGAGTATATTTCTAAACAATTAAGAGCTTGACTATTCATCTGCCCAACAAATGTGTAGAGTATAGACTCATGAAAACATTTACTAATTGAAATATATAGGGATTGAGAATTTGATCAAGCTTCTTTTAGGTTCAGCCGTTCAGCTATATCATAAGGATCATAGGTGGAGAAAGCAAAACAAGTTGACCCAAAATTGGGTTGTGGACATTGAAGATGAAACATGTACACTTTCCATAAATTTGTCCACATCACAATTTTTTTTTTTTTTTGAAATGGAGCTGGTGCGGCTGCCCTCAAGTCTCAATTAATGAAACTACATAATACAAGGGGGATGAGACGTAGAGCCTGAGCCTCATATAACAATAAGTATAAAGAGAACATCCTGAAATAATAACAGGACATTCCACTAAATCTATGTATTCCATCAAGCACTAATCAACAAAGAATGCACGACTGGCTACTCCATTTGCTTTGACAAAGTGGTGACATAAGGTAAAGATTACTCTATCACAGAGAAATATCATTACAAATAACGCAACTTTCCATTATGTTGCTGCACGGAAACAAATTCAGCGATACTTCATTTCATCTTACCACTAGGAGGTTGCGTCCATTTGATCAAGAAAATGGTTCGCCGTCTCGCTAGACCAGACAAGGCACACTGAATGTGCATACTAGGATCAAGCCCACGTTGCCCTGATATATAATAATAGGGACTTAGTACTAGCATAAAGCCATGTTTAGTTAAAATAAAAGGCTATAAATCATAAAATAAAAATAGTGTGAGACCTGAGGCCGAGGCCGAGCCCGAGCCGAGCTTGAGCCCAAGCCTAGGCCCACAAACCATCCAACCCAAGCCAGTGTTGACGGTCTGAGACACCGCGCGTCCTATCCTGCAAGAGTAGTCCTCGATGTTCCACCGTTGGCAGCACGCCCACCTGCATCGAACACTCTCCGACCATCTCTCCACTCCGTCGATCTCCCCATTATGCTAGCAAGAGTCGCCACCCCATCCAACTGCCCCTTCCACTTGAAGGCTCCAATCAATCCAAACCAGATCGGAACACTCCGATCATTTCTGAACCAGACATATATCGTCCTCGCCGCCACCCCTTCTGTCCACCAGGCGACCTCACCTCTGCTGAGGAGAACGACACCAGTCCTCTCCACCAGCCATCGAACCCGATCGAAACACCTCGCGATTAGGACAGCGCAAGCACCACCACATAGCCTCCACTTTGACTGGTTTTATTCCATAAACATCCATCATCGACATTGGGTCCGCTTTGACCTGTCCGACGCTGCTGCCACGAGTGTGCGCCACCAGACGAGATTTTATTTTTTCAAACAATTGCATAGGCAGCCTTCTAGGGTTTCGCTCTCAGACTAGTCTTTTAAGTCGTTTTTATGCAAGTTTTATCATGTCCACATCACAATTACAATTTATTTGTTCTAAGTGTGACTCTTAGATAATCAAGTGCCTCATGATTTAAGTTTGTTGAACAAGAAGCATACAATTTATTGTTAAGTTATCACAAATGGAAGATGATATAAACATATTTGTGCAACCCCACCCTACACCATACAAAACAAAATAACTAGGTGGATATTGACGATGTGACAACTTGAAGTCATCAACAAATTACAGATTTTTTCTTGTGATGGCAAAATAAAGTAGTTCACAAATTACTCATTATTTTTGTTTCAATTTCATTGTCATTGTCTTAATTTTGTGATATTGTAAAGTACTTCGTCTTATTCTCTACATGTGCTTCTCACTTCCTCAACAATTAGCACTCTTGAGTCTTGCCTTCGGTTAAGCCCCTTTCGAAGTTCAAACATTATCACAAAAACTATACTATATCCTTTTAAGAAAACCTACCATGAATCTAAAAACTTGAGTGATAGGAAGACAAGCTAAAACTGTATATAACAAGAATACACTATGGATGGTAATGTTTCTATTTCAAAGCTATAACCTTCGCTTATTTTGCCTTTTAGTGCAAAGTCATTTTTCTTCTCAAAATCACCTTAGATCTATAAAATACTCTTTACAAAATATTCTGATAAAAAATTTAACAAAATCATCTTTTTTTTTGGTCAATAATGATAATTCTTTAGGCCACTCGGGCAAGCGAAAGAAACTACAAGGAACAAAAGCTAGGAGTAAGGAAAGAACAATGCTACAACACAAAAACAGAGGAGGACATAACCTCATAGCTAGTTACAAGGAGGCCCTAGGAGACCATCAGTTTTGAAAATGGAGACTATAGAGGTTGGAGGCCTGTTAGCCCATTCCTGAGAGCGCAACCTCAATTGGGCAAGCTTGGCCGCTGCATCCGCAACACAGGTTAGCTTCACGAGGGATCCAGTTCCAATTGATCCCAACAAACAAAGTTTTCAGGTGAGAAATCTTGTTGATACTAGGGGATATTCTCCAGTTTGGTGAGCATGATGAGTTGTTGAGGGCAGTTAGGACTTCTTTGCAATCCTTCAACAATGATCTTCTGAAGTTTCATGTGTGCAACTAGCTGGAGGCCTTTAACCACTGCCTTAGCCTCCACTTCAATGGCAGAGTTATGACTCCCATGGATGCTTGCACCAGCAATAAAGTGACCCCTGTGATTTCTGATAATAATTCCAATCCCACTGTGGTGACTTTCTTCATTCCATGTTCCATACACATTAACTTTTACAGAAGAGGGATGTTTGGAGGGGGGGGGTTACCGAGTAGGATGGGGTTCCTGACTAGTAACATCATGGTAATGTTTGGTCGGCAAGCGTGACATATCTGACCACTCACATATGCTCCTTTGAATATTCTCAATGGTGAATAAGGGATTTGGTTGGTCATGTTTCATCACAACCTCACACATGTGTTTCCATATCTCCCATAAATGAATGAAAACACAATTCAACAAGTACTCTGACTCACCAGACAAGAGGGCAACATTTTGAGATATTTTCCAGTAACCATGCTTCCAAGGTTGTGATTTGGTGTTTATCTGGTTTGTATCCAATTGTGCCTCCAAACCACACTGCCGTGGCTAAGGACACATGAGCAAACAGTGCTCAATGGTTTCAGGATATTCGCCACAAACTTGACAAATAGGATTGGATGTCAGCTTCCTCGAAAACAGGTTCCAGCTCGTAGGCACGACATTCAAAAGAGCCTTCCAAAGGAAATTTGAAATTTTTGGAATGGAATGAGATTTCCAAACTAACTTCTAGACTTTTGGGTTAACTTGCAAAGATGAAGAAGGTCTGCACTTCGTAACTGGTTTGAGAGAAGCCTTCAATCTTTGGTAACCATTTGCAAATGAAGCCTTCCAATTGCCAAGTGTGTCGTCTTCATTTGCCTGTCCAATTGGAATGACCTTTATATTTTTGATATCTGAGGCTTCTAGAAATGGTTCAAGACGGTAGATGTTCCAGTTTCTGTCCTCATCAATGATCTCTAAAACCAAAAGCGGAGTAAATCTGTTGGATGTGATCATGGGTTTGATCAAGCCCCCATTTTTGTTCGGAACCCATCGATCATTCCAGACATCAATTGTTCTACCATTTCTGACATGCCATAAGGTATTTTCTTTTATTGTGTCCCTCCCTGCCAGCAGACTGTTCCAGATCCAGGATGGTCCAACACCTTTCTTAGCCTTCAAGAAAGAGGTATTATCAAAATATATGGCCTTCAAAACCTTACTCCAAAGGGATTCCGGTTTTTTGAGCAAACCCCTGCATTGCTTTGCCAAGAGAGCCTTATTATACGTCAACAACTCTTTAAAGCCTATTCCCCTTCTGACTTACTTTTGCAAAGATAATTCCATGCTTACCAGTGGATTTTTCCTTTGTTACTATTTGATCTCCACCAAAAATTAGTGATATCATAATTTATTACTTTGCAGAGCGTACTAGGCATCAGGTAGGCTATTGCCATTGCTTTTATTAAGATTTCCTAGCCAGTTTGGGATAAGACATATGCTTTCCATCCATCCATCCAATTTCTGCTTGATCCTATCCATGATATAGGTCAATGCCTTTTTTTTGGAATTTCCCTAGTGGGTTGGAAGACCAAGGTATGTACCAGGCTCTTTTGAAATAGGGATGTTGAGCACAGCAGCAATTTCAGATTGTGCTTCTGGAGGAGTGTTGGCAGTGAAGAAGATGGTGGATTTTTCATAGTTGACACTATCCCGAGGCTACACAATAGGTATCAATGATTGAGCACAGAGTTTGGCAATTTGCCGTGGTGGCCTTCTTGAAAAACAAGGCGTCATCAACGAAGAATAAATGGGATAAACCTGGACAGTTTCGGCTGAGTTTCAGACCTTGAAGAGTATTAGAGGATAAGATAGTAGATAGGTTTCTAGATAGGACTTCCCCTATTATAAGAAACAGATAGGGCGACATGGGGTCCCCTTGTCTAATGCCCCTTGACGGGTGAAACTTCCGGCCTTGCTTTCCATTAATCAATAAAGAAAAAGAAACAGTCGTCACCGCATTCATTGCAAAACTCACCCATTTAGAATCAAAACCAAACTTCAGTAGTGCTGCCTCCAAGAAATCCCATTCAACCCGATCGTAGGCTTTATTCATATCCAATTTCAAGGTAAGCTCATGATCAGATTTTGAGTTCTTCAGCTTCAAGTAGTGATAAGCTTCATGAGCAAGGATGAGATTGTCTTAAATCTGTCTGCTGGGACAAAGGCACTTTGGTGTTCAGAAATAAGTAGGGGGAGAAGTGCCTTGATTCTATTGGCAAGAAGCTTGGATAGGATTTTGACAGAGTTATTATAGAGACTGATGGGTCTAAACTGGTTTACAGATTCAGAAAGGGGAACTTTCAGGATCAAAACAATGTTTGTTTGGTTTAGGGTGTCAACAGAACAGTTCCCATTGTAGAAACTGGAAGTAGCATGATTTATGTTATCCCAGATAATCTCCCAAAATCTGCTATAAAAGAGGCCAGGGAAGCCATCCTGTCTGGGGGCCTTGAAATCGCCAAGTTGTTTAGTAGCATTATGAATCTCTTCTAATGAGAAGGGTCTGGTAAGCTTTGAGTTTTTTTTTCCAAGGAAATCTGTGGCACCACACTATCAAGAGTATTTCTCCAATTTCTTAGGCCAAAAGAAAGTAAGGATTGCCAAAGAAACTAATGAAAGCCTCACAGATTTGACCCTCCTCTGAAATCCAATTATCAGAGTCAATACACAGACTACTTATCTTGTTTCTCTGTCTTCTTGAAGGGTGGATAAGTGAAAGAACTTTGTGTTCTGATCTCTTTCCAAAAGCCAGTTGATCCTCGACCTCTGCCTCCAGAAGCTCTCTTCAAGTTTCCAAGTAGTCTCCAATTTAGCCACCATATCCTTTTCTCTAGTTCTTGCCTCAGGAGAAAACTCCCCGGATTGTATCTCACTTAATTCCCAATTCAGAGCATTGATCAAGGCTCTATGTTTGAGTATTTTCTCTTGCTCCACTGCACTAGGCTCCTCTTATACGCTAATAAATTCGAGCCCCATAAACTGAAGGGATTAGTGTAAAGATTAGAAGACCAGTTCGTATTGACTATCTCCTCACATTCTGGGTCATCAGCCCAAGTTGATTCGAACCTGAAGAGTTTAAAACCTTTTTTTCACTTGTGGGTGAGTATATAGGACCAATGGACAATGATCCGAGCCAATTCTTGGCTCATGGTGAATAATGGATTAGGCCAGGAGCTCAACCACACAGCGTTTCCAATAACTCTATCTAGTCTTTCACGAACAACTTCATCTGAATCTTCTCTCTTGTTTTCCCAAGTGAACTTGGGTCGCCTGAACTTTAAGTCAAAGAGAGCATTTTGATCCATAAAATTCTTCAAGTACCTGATTCGATTCCAATGCCAAAGGACTCCCCCTCCTTTCTCGTTAATTGAGATCATTTCATTGAAATCACCAAGGCAAATCCGGGAGTATCCAGAGGAGATGATAAGTAAGATAGAGAGGACCAAAAGGCATTCTTATCATCCTGGTAAGCAGGGCCGTAAAACTATGTAATTCTCACAAAAGTGCTTAAATTTGTGAACTTAACAAAAGTATCTATAATGTTCTTATCTTTAAACAGTACCTCAACCTCCAGCTTCAGGATGCCACCATAGAGCCAGTCCTCTTGCAGAATTGAGAGATGGGTCCATGGTGATGCCTTTATAATTTGAGCTGGCGACGAAGTTTGTTGATTCTGAAGCTTGGTTGTTTGGTCTCACAAAGGAAAACCAGGGACGGGGAGTGTGTCACGCCCCTGATTTTTAACACAATTAAAAATCGATATACAATCCCATAATTATACATGCGTGATTGTTCAGTTATCAATACCAAATACCTGGAAAAGTTTTTCTCCTAATACAACATACATATTGATGTCTGAACCCACTATGTCAATATTGACCCGCCAATAGAGTCATATATTACATAAGCTTACGAATTAAATTGTCAACAACAAAATAAAACGTAAATACTCATTAGAGCTTACTACAATGGAAGTCCAAATAACGGTAAAGTCATAAAATCAGCTTCCTACCATTAAGCTGCAAGTATGCTACACCAACTTCAGCCACGATTATCCTGAACTGCAGGATTAACCCCTACACCGTTGAATAGTGCACCAGGTTGTCGCACAACAAACCCGGTAAGCTTGTGAAAGCTCGTATGAGTAACTCAAAACAATCAACATAATTCACACCAGAAATAAGGAAAACAACTCACACTTTGATTCCTTAAAACACGAAATAAAAGAAAGCAACTTACACCTTGGTTTCTTTTAAAACGTAACATAGAAAACAACTCACACTTTGATTTCTATCAATCGTACCATAGAAAGCAACTCACACTTGATTTCTATCAATCATACCATAGAAAGCAACTCACACTTAATTTCTATCAAATCGTTAATAAGGAAAACAGCTTACACCTTGTCCCCTTAAAAACCGTTAATGAGGAAAGCAACTCACATATTGTTACCTAAAAACACGTAATCTCATGAGTTAGATATAACCTTGCACCATTACCCCATGAATCACCAATGTGGCAGACAGACTAGAGCTCTAACTGAATTCGTAACCACTCGTCTGGCTAAAAGTGTGATTACCTGATATTCTGCCTAAGGTCATAGACCTTCATTTCTCGAACTTCTCAGTCCCATGGAATAAAACATCAAAGAAGTCGTATAGGACTCAAAATGTTACATAAATCTCAATGCTTTTCAAAACAATTGAAATCAACATTTCTACAATCGTTGTTTTCCGAAAAGCCATAACACAAAAAAATAAAACCATAAATTCATGCATATTGTTTTCATCAATCTACAAACCCACCAAAACATATATATTTCACGTAAATATATATATACGTAGTCATCCGCTCATGAATGCCTACTAATACCAACTATAGTTCACAATCGAAAACTCAGAAAATCATAGTTGTACTTAAACTCATTTTCCTAACTGTGAATCGCAGTCCTATGAATCGTAGTCGATCAAGTTCATATCATTTCAAACAAATATCCTTTTCAAAATATTTCAGATTTATAAATTAACTCCAAATAATATATAAATCCGTTCATTAATGAACCTTTTGAGATTACTCACCTCGAAACTCCCGCTGCTTCTTCAATACAGAACAAAGCAGCCAAACCATAAAAAGTCGTCCCAAAAATACTTCTTCAAGTACCTACGGCCTCGATTCAGTCAACGAATCACAATTAAATAAAATTCGAATCCCCAAATCGAACTAAAATATCAAAGTAACGCCAATTGAGGGGGAACCACTTCCGAGACCTCTCAAAGTCTCTAGAATACTTCCACGATTGATGTGTCCAAACCACAAGTCGATCGGACGTTCGAATCCTCACAGATCGAATAGATCGACCAGTATGAAACCTGTAAAAATCATAACAAATCCATACGAACTCCAAAATTATATACCGAAGCGCTCGTATCGACGAGTAGAAGATATCTAATACCAGAAACAGTTCCTTACATGGCCAAAACTTAATATTTCACAAAACTCCCAACATCAAAGTTGTTCATCTCAGCATGCTTATCAATTTTCATAACTAGCACGAAGTCAAAATCGAAGCATAAAGGGTCGAAAACTACCTCGCAAGCCTAGGATCACTGTTCAATCCGAGTTGAACTAATTTCCATATAAATTGATCCAAACAACCACCACAGATTGATCCAGTAGGCTTCTACGAACTCACAACGGAAAGTATGAAGCTGTGGCGTCGCCGGAGTTGTGTTTTCTGGCCTGGTCCGAATACCCCAAATTTCTCACCTTTGTTGCATCGTCACCCCCGAGAATTTCTGTTAGAGGACACCAGAGGGATGAGCGCACGACAAGGACGAACCGATCTGGAAAGTTTCATCGCCGAAGCTCGCAGAAAAAGTCTGATCGGGTTGTCCGGGTCAGGTCAAACAGATATCTTCGATACTGAAGGTGCAGCCGAGAGAGAAGAGAGAGAAAGAGTGTTTCCCTAAATGGAAATGGAAATTATGAAATAATTTTCGGATTTTCTCTATTTATACCAAAACAGAAACTTTTTCCAAAAGCCATCACTTCCTTATACGAACTCCAATTGACGAGTTCCGCATGTCCACGAACTTGTATCAACGCGCTCTACAACTTTCGTGAATGAAGTTTTGAGAATCCCAACGTATAAAAAGTCAACCTTGGACTTCCCCCTAATTCTATATTTTTCAAATAATTATACGTACGAAAACCATTCCACTTCAATACAACTTACGAATAAAGCACAATAATAATTATTCGTACAACTGGTCCATTATTAATAAACAAAATTAAATAACGAAAATCTAGGTCATCACAGAGTGGGAGTGGATGAGCTCCCTTATTTCTAGGACTGTCAAGGCTCGTCCTAAGCCACGACAGTTCCAGGAGAGAAGTTGACTTATGGCCTCCTTGTGGCTGTTAACCAGCCACCACCACCCTGGAGTATGGATACTTCCTCCAGATCATGAGAAAAACCTTGAGTATTAGCACTAATTTCCGATGAATCCTCCAGAATTTCAACTCTGATATCTTGGACAGCTCCCAAATTGAGTTCAGTGCTTGGGTATGTTCCAAAGGATCTCTTTTTTGTACCAAATCTGCTGCCATTCCTGCCCAAACTTGTCCTAGGGGATTGTGAGTCAGATCGTCCTCCTCTCCTTCCTCTGCCCCTACCACGGGGGCGGCCTCTACCCTTAGATTGAGCAACTATGTATGGAGCGGGGATTGGAATAAAAAGGTCATCACCTTCTTCATGAACAAGGCTATGTGGCTGTTGGGATATGAGTTTGCTTTTGGCATGACGGGGGCTTGTAGATGAGTCAGTTTTGGAGTGGAGTCTTTTAGCTGAGATTGGTAAGGGGGCTGGGGAGTTTAAAGTCAGAACTTGTGTTTGATGGCGGGATAGAAGAGCACCAGAAGTGAGATCGTTCTGAGCTATATGGGTTGGAAGCACAGGTTGGGTTGGGCCTTTCCCCAATGATAGTTCCCGAGTCGCGTCATTAACCACGGCCTACATATGATGACAGAATGGCTAGACTTTTGTTCAGAAAGAATCAGGGGCCTCGGGGGTCTATGTGGGTAAGAGACTGGGAGTGAGTAGGGTATGAGCCTGTTGGAGTTTGTGGGGTGGGTTGGGATTGGAGAAATGATTTTCTTTGTCCATTCCACATGCGTTTTTGTAGTTGTGACAGCAAGCTTCAACCAGTTTGGACTAGGATAGGGGTTTACCTTTACAGATGAGGTAAGCCTTGCATGTGGGGCAGGAGGCAAAGAGGATCCTGGGCCTCGGAGTACCACAAGGGAATCTTGAGAATTTGAATTTTGGGGTGATGAGTCAACATCATCCGGCTCAGTAATCAGAGGGAGAGTCACATCTCTGACCATCACTGATGACTTAGGTCTGACCTCATGGGGTAGTCTGCTAGGGCTGGCATGTGGCTCAAAATGGGAGTTTGAATATGAACCTGTGACTCTTTGGATTTTCGGTTTGCTCCGATAAACCCTTGCCGGTCGGTCAAGCCAAGATTGATGCTTCATGGGGATGGATCTCCTCTTCATCCAAGGGCCATACCAGATGTTCTCTGGTTCTCCCTCTTCTAGGTTGATAACCCTATAATTCTTGCACACATCAAGGTGATGCCCTAGCTTCCCACACTTATAACAGAAGTCACACAGACCTTCATACCCATAATCCACCCTAGTGCTTGTGTACTCATTAAGTGAGAGCCAGAAACTAGTGGGAAAGGGGTTTCTGGAATCCATGAGAACCTTAACTCTCAAGTAGCCACGGAGGGTAGCATCCACAACTTTAGGGTCTTCAACTTCAAGAACAGTGCCAATCTCAGAGCCTATCAACGAAGCATTCTTGGGATTCATCTTCTCCCTCCAGGAAGTGGTGCAGGTGGGCAATCTTAATCGTACCAAGGTCCCTCCAGAAGTTCTAAGGGATCCCTTTATGCCACGTATGTTTGGTACAACATCTGTAATGAGTGCTCCAAGGAGAGAGACACCGTTCTCAATCTCATCGAGGCAGCAAGTGTTTTCCAAAAGGGAAGCAAGGTGATCATGAGAGACATGTTGAGCAAAGGGGAGCAGGACAAGAGACAGATTTGCTTCCCAAAGGGAAGAAAAAGCAGAAAAGCATAGAAAGGCTACCACGTGTGGGTAGAGCTGTATAAACCTCCAACTAGGGAGAGAAGACAAACTACCACAAGTTTGGTAACTCGGTAGAGCAGTTGATAAAAAGTGGGTAATAGTAAAGGAATCTGACAGTGGGGGACAAGGAGGACGAGTGGGAACACTGAAAGCAGGAAGATCTAAGGGATGAAGGGCTGGGTCAGTGGTGAGGTTTGGAAGAAGGTAGAGACTTTTAGAGAGGAGCAGGAGCTTCTCACTCTAGAAGACATTTTTTGGCTTCCACCGACAAAATCATCTCTCCTCATCTCTTTCTTTTATGTATCACGAGAGACTTTTGTCATTGAAAGAGTTAAGGAGATAGAACCAAGTTATAGACTCGACTTAATTACTTTAAGGTTTTAACTATTCTCAGTTTTATTTTCCCTGGGCTTGCCCTTTATCAGTTTTATAAAGTCCACTTTCCAGTGCCGACGTTCACTCCTGATCCCAGCCGGCAGCCGCACGAGCAGGATCAAAGTCCGGTGATCTGACCCAGCAAATATTTGGGCCTTGTCACCTCACAGATCAACTTTAGACCTACCGGGCCCACCCAATTTAAATAGATAGAAAACACTTGATGGGTTGGATCCAGCTCTTATCCCACACCCGGGCCCACCTCTCCGTATCCACCACTCGTCGCCCCCAAAAAACCAAAAAACAACCCCAAACAAACTTCAGATCGCTAACGTGCACCGCGCGCCCTTCTACTTCGATCAACACGTAAGAACAAAACACCCGGCGTGACGAAACTGCTCTCCCTGAAATTCACATATTCCCCACGCCACTCCGTTCAAAAACGTTAAGTCAACTACACCCCCTGAAGGACCTTCCCGTCATTTCCCACCCTTCCTTTCTTTATTGGCGCATATTCTCTCTTACACACTGTGTACCTTGCTCCCTCAGAGACCACTTACCCCAAATCCTTCTTTCTCCGATTCTTCGCAGCCCTGATTTGATTTCCTCCCTTAAATTCAGGTTCAATTTCGTAGGGTTTGATTTTTGTGAAGTGAATGCTGCTTTTTTTGCGAGCTCTGAATCTCGAAGCTTCGATCTGATGGCGGCGGGGACAATGGCGACCGCCGCCGGAGCTGCTGTGATTCTGTACTACATGTTTGGCCGGAGAGCGTCGTCGAAGGACCGCGTTGAGGAGGAGGACGACGACAATCGGAGCGGAGATTTCTCCAAGTCGAGATCGGCGAGGAGGAGGCTTTCTCGGCGACCGGCTCAGGCGCCGGCCACGTGGATCGAGTCAATGTCCACCTTGTCCGATACGCTGCGTTTCACTTACTCTGAGACTCTAGGGAAATGGCCGATCGGCGACTTGGCCTTCGGCATTAACTACCTCATGCGTAGGCAGGTAAAGTAGTTGGCCTCAAATTTTTGAGTTTTTGCTGTAAATTCAGCATTTTTTGTGCTAAAAGGTTCGGAATTTGCATAAGGATTTTTGAATTTATTGCTTTACCTCTGCAGGGGAATTTACAAGTGGCGAGTGTGTATGCTGGTAGTGATAGTGTGCAGCTCAAAGGCGCTAAGATTATTGAGGAACTAAATTATTACTTGAAGCTATTGACGCTTTGTTATCTGTTTTCCAAGAAACCGTTTCCGGTGTTTTTAGAGTCCGGCGGTTTCTCTATGGAAGATGTCCTTTTTCAGAAGCCCAAGGCTGCGGTTCGTAAGCTCTTAACTTAGTTCTATGTAACTGCATTTGGTTATGTGCTTACGTTGTCCTTCTGAGTAATCGAAATGATGTGCATGAATATGATTGCTTATTGCACATATGTACATTTGAAGTTCATCTTGAGCTTTTTTAAGTAATGCGAAAAAACTCTCCAAGTACACGTCTTTCTAGTTGAGGTAAATAAAAGTACATACTAACGAAACACTTATAAAACCTAGTTTTTGACCAAATAGCTTCTTATCTGGATAACATTTTAGATTGGTGTGAAGTTTCTTTCAATATCCTTTAGAATGAGGTATCAAGCCTGCGTTTTTCTTGAGTATTAATCTATAGCAGCAGAAAGTAGTATTCATAAGAAGGAAAAACTGACAGCAGAAAATGTTAGTCCATACTCTGTAACATCATTCATGCCAGAGGAAAATGATTTGAGTGAAGGGGATCACTGGGAAAGAATAAATGCATGGTGCAGACGCAAAGTTGCATATAAACTTCCTAATAATTCTATGATCCTTGTGATAAAGCAGTTCCGTTTTTTATTTACTTTTGTACTAGTGAGTGATTGTTAATTGTGTTGTTAATTAATAACATAATGTTGCAGCTTCTGAAGCCTGCGTTCACAATTCTATGTGATAAAGATTCAAAATGCTTCCTTCTGTTGATACGTGGTACACATAGTATCAAAGATACACTAACTGCCGCAACTGGTGCAGTGGCCCCTTTCCACCATTCGGTTTTGCATGATGGTGGAATAAGCAACTTAGTCCTAGGATATGCTCACTGTGGGATGGTTGCTGCAGCCCGTTGGATTGCTAAGCTCAGTACCCCTTGCTTGCTTAAGGCTCTTGGTGAATATCCTGAGTATACAGTAAAGGTGAATGCCATTTCATGAACTAAGCATCAGACTTCTTTTTTATGTTGCTATCTGTTTTGATTCACCATGTATTATTTCTTAGCTTTATAATGCATGTTTTGTCTTCTTACTATTCTTTAGCTTAACTCTTAGTGTTACATTTTGTTTTTGAATTGACATAAACTGAGTCATTCATCCAACACATGTTCTAATAGTACATGTTTACGGTTCTTGTCAAGGAAGTCTTGTGACTCAGCAACCAAAGTGATCTTGCTGCTGAAATAAGCATGTACCCTTTCCTCAATTATACAGACTATCCCTATTTCACATAGTCCTATTGTTAGAATATGAGTAGTTCTTCTTATCCTGTAGCTTTGGATTTTGGGTTTCAAGAATTGAATGAATAGGAGGTAGTACAGATATCTGAATTGTCGGTTTGTTTAGAATAAGAGGTGGTACAGATATCTGAATTGGATAGATACATGTAGTTTTGTTTAAAAGAGACGGCCTTCTTGGTGACACTCCTGACTTTTTGTCTGATGTGTCCAAATTTTTGTCTGATGTGTACGAAGGCTGCTGAAATCAGATCATTTGCTGCTTTGTTGTCCGATTGCAATGACCTTATGGTAAATTCATTATTTAGTGTGAAGTAAAATGGGACATTCCAGCTTCATGTGGTGAGAGGTATAAGTTCTTTGTAGAGGGAATGGGGGTTGGAGCTGGGAAGATGTGCTTTGTTGCAATCTTTTGGCTGGTGTGGAGGGAAGGGAATAGTAGGATCTTTGAGGTTCAATCTTTTTCTTTGCTTTGGGCGTTGGGTTTCTTAAGACTTAAAGTTGTTACTGAGTTCTCCATTTCATTTTAGCATTTTAGTTTTTGTTTTGTTTTTCCCTAACTGTGTTTTAGTTTGCTTGAGATTTCAGTGGACACCTGTCCTCTATATCTTAATATCTACCCTTCATTTAATTAAATTTTTATTTCTCATCTAATATATGAGGTCACAATTTCAGTTGATGTATTTCAAAGTTGGCCAGTATTTTACCATGAGAAACAAGGAAAGAAGATCTGGATAATTAAGTTACTTACTTCTTATGAAGGATGATAAAAAACTGTATTGTCGCTTTTCCTGATATAAAAGTTTTATGCGACTAAATTTTGCCATAAAATCTAGGGTTCATTAAGCATATACACTTTAGTTTTGGAACTCACAAAATGTGTATAATTATATGATAAAAAGATTATTATCTCTGTTATTTTTCTATCTAATGTTGAAAATTGCAATTCAGGTTGTTGGACATTCACTGGGGGGTGGTACAGCTGCTTTATTAACATACATTCTCCGGGAACAGAGAGAATTATCTTCAAGTACTTGCATTACATTTGCCCCAGGCACGTCTGCTGAATTTCTCTTTGCTAATGGTTACAGCATTCCATATTTGCATTTCATTTGTTCGTTGAAATGCAAATATGCCGTGGGTTTAATGACATGTGTATGCCCATGTCATTCCATCTCAGATAATTTTTTTCTGGAATATGCTTTCCCTGGTCTCCTCTTTGTCAGCTTTAGTAGAAAACTAGAAATAACAATTGCTTGTACTGTAATTGTCATTTGCAGCTGCCTGTATAACAATGGAGTTGGCAGAATCTGGCAAGCACTTCATCACTACTATCATCAATGGCTCTGACCTGGTGCCTACATTCTCAGCAGCTTCTGTTGATGACCTCCGCTCTGAGGTGTTAAACTTTTCTCCAGATATGAAATGGATTGTATAGCTTTTCTTGTTTCTAAATATGTATATGGTTCTAATTTCGTCTGCTAGATATTTTCATAATTCTTATTTGAAACTGTCATCTTATCAGGTCACAGCTTCATCTTGGTTAAATGATTTGCGGGATCAGGTTGAGCACACACGTGTTTTGAATGTTGTTTATCGTTCAGCAACTGCTCTGGGTTCTCGTCTGCCATCTATAGCTAGTGCAAAAGCCAGGGTTGCTGGTGCAGGTGCACTATTGAGGCCAGTATCCAGCAGTACTCAGGTAAATCTAATCCTTCTCTTGTTTGACTTGATGGCTAATTAGACCAGTTCTTGCTGGTTTGTAATGTTATTAGATCTGCTGCATGCTAGAAATTTAATTCGCTGGCTTCTCTATGTCAGTAAGTTGTAGAATTCTCTGAGAAGGACTGGTAATTGACTCATTCAAATAAACTGCATTATGTTCCCTATGTGACCTGTATGATTTTGTCTTCTCCTTTATCTGTATAATGAAAGGCCATGCTTTTGTTTGTAGGTTGTGATGAAGCGTGCACAAAATGTTGCCCTAGCTGTTGTTAGAACCCGTTCATCTATATCATCTTGGTCTTGCATGGGTGCACGTCGCCGTAATGTGGGTCAATCATTGAACTCTACCATGGGTGATTTACATGAAACTTCTGTAATATGTGAAAGGGATTCTGAATCTCTGGCCGAAGGAACAACCGCTGACCCAATGCTGGATAATTTGGTGTGTAGTTCTGGTGGATCAGGTCATGATGATACTGATGAAGAGGAGCAGCTTTTGCCAGTGCATGAAGATCCAACCACAGCTGCTGTCGAAGACATTACTGAAGGTGAATTGTGGTATGAACTGGAGAAGGAGCTTACGAGGCAGGAGAATGAAATCAATGTTCAGGCTAAGGAGGAAGAAGCTGCTGCAGTTAAAGAAATAACCGAGGAAGAAAATATGCTGGTTGATGTTGCAGAAAGCAATACGCCAATCTCTTCTGCAGACATTTCTGAGAGCCACCGGTTCTATCCCCCTGGCAGAATCATGCACATTATATCAATTACCTCCTCTGATTCTACCGATTTAAACCATGATGGACCGAGTGAAGAGCATGTTGGTATATACGAGACGCGTAGAGAACTGTACAGTAAGCTCCGACTTTCTAGAACGATGATCAACGATCACTATATGCCTATGTATAAGAAAATGATGGAATTGTTGATTAGAGAACTGGAAAATGAAGAAGCAAATAGTTCTGTTATGTAAAGTGAACCAACTCAGTAGCCAAATATATATGTTACGTGCCCTACATGGTTTTAGAGTGAATTATGCAACCCACTGTTACATTGTCAATTTTTAGCGACTCTGCAGCGTAAAGCGTAATGGCTTTCCCTCTGGAAATAGTGGCACTTACACATTTAGTTCTTTACCGAATATTTTGATTTAGCTTGAAGTGTTACAGTACTCCGAAGTATTCAAACTCTATATATATAAGCAGTTTAATTGTTCAATATGTGAGATGCGCTGCATGTAGTCACTGATGAGTGACTGACATCTCGGAATTTCAATACTCTGGAGTACTATAGAACTTTTAATCAAATGTTTGAGTCATGAAAAGATTGAACGTTTAGAAATTCATCCATTTTACTCGAAGCCTCTTGCTAATGTCATCGCACTTGCCAGTCATCTTAGCTAGTTGCATAAGATACTTGGTGTGAAAAGAAACGAACAACCACCACTACGTGTGCAAGTTGAATAAGATCTGACTTCCTAAAAGCTTATGTATGCCACCCCACCCGGCCACCCCACCATTATCTAGCACCAGAATCTAGCGTGCATATGCATGTGTGTGATTTATGGTCCAACCACTTCTGCTATATTTTTGGATTCATTATAGGGTCACAATCACCTAATTCTTTTGACCACCCAGTCTTTGATGTATATGTCCATCAAGAACAAGTGGTACATTCATAGCCTTGTGTTTGGTTTGGTGTCTGGTCATTGGATCTCAATGATTTTTTTATGCCTCATTGAACGGAGCTTTTGATCCACACCAAAAAATTTCTTGTTAATAAAGCCTTCACTATCACAACTTTGTAATGAACAATACTTTAACTAGAATACTCTTCAAGATATTACAACTTTAATCAGAATCTAATCTCCTCCACAAGAAGTTAATCACTATTTTTAATCACTGCATACTAGTCTTCGCTATTTGTTTAGTGTTTAAGGACAACTTTGTGTGGTATACTCTGATTAACTAATCATGATCCCACTAATGCATCCAAATCCAATTAGCTATCTGATATCTTAAAACTAAAAGCATTACTAAAGTGGGCGGGGGATGATGATATATATATATATATATATATATATATGACAATGTTGATGTAACTCTCTCTTTGGAATGTCTATAAGGTCCATGAGGTGTACATCACACGGTGGCCAAGGCAAAGGCGTGAATGAACAAGAGAAGATGATGAAAATGGAAAACAAAGCATTGTTTGCTTCTTCTAGGATCAGCAGCGAGCTCATGACATCATCTTCCGGCAGCTCATAGGAGGTTTCTGGTGGAATTTTTCTTGTACAGAATCGGCGAAACACACAAGGTTTTGAATACTGGTTTTCTTGTTTACCGCTCATCATCTCAAGTATTTGCATGTCATGCTGCCTAGGAGCATATCTCTTAAATCAACCATGGTGAAAGCCTTGAACTAAAGAGTTTGAAATATGTATATTAAAGTTGTGTAGTTTGTACAATGATCTGGAATTTGGATTGTATAGGAGTTATGGTGCTGTTTCCATCTTTCCTTGATGGGTTGGGAAGAACCATCTCGATCAAGAAGACCAAGAATTGCCATGGTGATGTGGCAAAGGAGACTGCAGAAGCATTGGCGAAGGAAGCAAAAAAGAATGAGCTGGTTTTGAGTTCTTCTGGGATTGTTGACTCTGACAAGTCTAACAATTTTTCTTCTGTTTGCTCCAAGAGAGGCCAAAAGGGTATCAATCAGGATTGCTTGGTCATATGGGAGGTAAGTTCCTGTGAAATATTTGAGAAGGTTGAGCTACTGCTATAGATGCTTGTTTTATGATTCATGATCTTCAATAGTTTGATCATTTGGGTTTGGTTAATAGGAATTTGGGTGCCAAGAAGACATGATCTTTTGTGGAGTGTTTGATGGGCATGGACAGTGGGGACATCTTGTTAGCAAAAGGGTCAAGCAATCTCTGCCTTCTTCTTTGTTGTGCAATTGGCAAGAAACTCTCAGTTTAACATCACTTGACCTGAATTTTAAAATGGAGATGGATCGAAATCTCCATCGATACGATACATGGAAGCAGTCCTTTCTTAAAACATACGCTGCCATTGACCAGGAGCTTAAGCATTCTTCTAAAATCGATTCCTATCGAAGTGGTACTACAGCGTTGACAATTATTAAGCAGGTAATCAAAAATTGTGATAGTTGTATAAGTTACTGTCCAATTTCCTGTCCAAAACCCTTTTCTTGGTCCCTAAGTGCTTTCTTTGCCACTCTTCTGTTTTGGTTCTTCACGTAACATATTAACTAGAGGTATGATGATGTGTCCAGATATGCATCTGAAGGACAATCAGAACTAATATGCACATAAGTGACATCTAAACTTGTACAGAAGATTCTATGCTCAGGTGTTGAATCATGGTACTGTATATAGAATTGACTATTACTTGTTTTTGAGATAAAAATGAAGAAGGTGTAGGATTCTAGAACTACGTAGCCAGACAGCTTGGACTAGTACGTCTGAGATGTATGCTCTCCTAGACTTTAGTAATTCCTTCCAGAAAGTTAAACTAAAATATCGCCATCAATATCTTCAGGGTGAACTTCTCATCATAGCACATGTTGGCGATTCTCGGGCTGTTTTGGCCTCCACTTCAGAAGATGGGAGCTTGGTACCTATCCAGCTCACAGTCGACTTCAAGCCTAACTTACCTCGTTAGCATTCTGTCTCAATCTCCACTTGACCAATGTATGTGTAAAGTTTTAATCAAATACACCTCCCACATACTTGCATTTTCTATATATGTTGTAGAGGAGGCTGAGAGAATCAGAAGGTCCAATGGACGAGTGTTTTGTCTACATGATGAACCGGGGACTTATAGGGTGTGGATGCCAAATGGCAAGACACCAGGACTGGCAGTATCAAGAGCTTTTGGTGACTATTGTGTTAAGGACTTTGGGCTTATTTCTGTGCCTGATGTGAGCCAAAGATACATAACCAGCAAAGACCAGTTTGTCATTCTAGCAACAGATGGGGTATGCATGCATTTCTTCTAATTCTTCTATTGGTCAATATTCTTCTGGCATATATGAACAAAAATGACTACAAAAACTTTCCATCACTTATTTGTTTTGTGACTCAGGTATGGGATGTTATCTCCAACAAAGAAGCTATACAGATAGTTTCTTCGGCACCAGATAGGAGCAAAGCAGCAAAAAGACTGGTGGCATGTGCTGCCCTTGCATGGAAGTCTAAGAGAAGAGGCATTGCAATGGATGACATCTCCGCTATTTGCCTGTTCTTTCACCCTAACTCATCATCGCAACAAACCAACCCTTTGGTCTCTCAATATACTGGTGTGAAGACATCTGGGTGTGTGTAGATTGAGTTGCTAACTCATGTGTGGCAATGCATGTATAAATATATAAACGATCCTTGGTTTTCCCATCTTTGGTAGCAAGTGTTTTTGCCCTCTTTTTGGTTACTGTATCCAATCTACGAAGATGGCATGGTGTTCGAACATTGATTTCATAGATTCTAAGAGACTGCATGGTGTCTGAAAGAAGGAAAAAGTCGGTTATATATCTGTTATCTTCTGATTATATATGCTTCTCAGTTTGTCTGTGGCCCTTCTCACTTCTCAGTGTCACGTATGCATCTTCTTCTTTCCAGTTGTTCTTGCAGAGGAAGCCCTGGATTCTCTTTTGATTATGACGCTAAGATGGTGTAGAATACCATTTAATCTTAATGTGCATCGATTGTGTTAATAAGAGTGGTTGACTCATAGGTAAAGAGCCTTCAACGCCTAGCCCTTGCAGCTCCTTGCAAATTGTAATAGTTCAGCCTCCCACATCGGTGTGAGAAACAATATGGATGCCCGTGAGACTATAAAATGCGAAGCGTGAGACTGAAAACAGCATATCTTTCTCGGCTTTTCGGCTAAGATCAAGTGTAGTATCTGTTCTTATCAGTTTAATATCTGATACGTGGATCAATGGTTCATATGATATTAAATTAATTTGTTGAAGGGGTGAGTCAATTACAGTAGCTTGCTATTGGGACTCGCATGTGTCATCTTTGCGTTGCACTACAGCAAAGTTTGGCGCACCCTACCAAACGATGTCAAAATTTACCAATTTTGTGTTGGTTCCAGTGGTCTTCCGTATGCTTCTTTTTAACCTGTTAGAGTTGGTCGAAATATGGTAACTGCTTTTGTGTCGACAAAAGGATCTGATCACCCTTGAGATGATCATGCTATTGAGAACTAATCTGATCCACATCTCATGGCTATTGAGAACGAAATCACGGTTCTATTTCTCAATCTAAAAGTGGCAGATCGAAAGCATTTGAATATCAAGACTGAAGGCATCCAGTTTAGTCTCACACATCAATACTTGCTCTCCAACCGGCTGTGATTGACTATTTTCATTGTAGAAGCTAAATCCATCCCCATCTCTTCTGTACTTGCACTGCAGAAAGATGAGTAGCAACACTAATGGTTGCAAGGAATTTACTTTTGGCTTTCCCTAGATTCTGATGATGTTTTTCTTGTTTGTTCATTCCAGCCCCTCTCCAGTGAAGCCAAGCAACATTTACATGAAGAATATCAATGTCACAACCTCAAGTTTGCATTGACATTTCTGTGCACAGCTATGCAGGACCTCTACAGAATTTGAATAGCTTCTTGACATTACTTCCAAATTTGTACAACCAAAAAAAAAAAAAAAAAACTCGCAGCTTCATTTTTATTGGCAGCGTCTGTCCGTGGTTTGGAATTCTAACTTCTCTAGTAGTTGAAACTTGGAAGTGCCAGTTTGCTAAATTTTTATGGTCAACATGAATGATGAAATCATACTGTCAAGCTTTTCTTTCTAGGCCTCTGTATTAGCGTCCAAAACAATATTCTAGACATGATTTTTCTAACACTATACAGTGAATTGGTTTAGGTGAAGCTAGTCTCTCTGGCAGGCGAGACATTTTGCTTGGTAGTACAATTGGAACTTTAAGAGGAAACTATATGGGAGTGGCGAAATGTACGGTGCTTTTGCTCAGTTTCTTTTCCTTAGATTTCCTCCAAGGAATGGAGCAGGTGGATTCATTTATTTTATCTATCAAGTCTCAAACGAAGGTTCTGAAACGCCAGTAATAATGCTTTGTTCATTGTCGTGTACTTAAATTGACTAGTATTAATGATGGATGCTATAAGTCCCACATCATAGAAGAGTAATTTATGTCTCGTTTTGAGGTTCATACAAGAAAGCAGCTCAGCTATCGTAAAAATCATGGGGCCGCGCTTAGCAGGTTGAAGTCCCCCCTTTCTCCTCTTTCTGAAAATTTTAGTTTATGCAGTGTTCCTTTTCTTTAAGAACAAAAGGAATTGACAAATAGAAAGAGAGAGTAATATTTTAAAGAGAATATATTTAAGAGAGAATGAAGATTTCAAATGTGTTTATTCATCTTATACAAAAGGGTATTTATAGGAATATATTTGAAGCGTGAAAGCTCAGAGAAAATCAAAATGATAATCATCTTGATGATTGTCTGCCATGCTTGTTGTCCCGTAAAGCATGTTTACATAAGACTTCATACACTCAAGTACCTATGATTATACACTCAAGTACCTATCTAAATACTTTTACGTATTTTGTTACATGATATAGACATAGACAGTATTTATACATTTATACTACAACACTCCCCTTTTGGATATTTCATGTTCAATAGTATTGTGTAGATGGTGCGCATCGAAGTTGCCTCGTTAAAAATCTTGCCAAGTAATAAAACCATGTGGGAAAAACAACCTTGGTCGAAAGGGAAAAAGAGCACAACGCGCGTTGAGTGTGAAGTATGTTTCTGGATACTCCCCCTGATTTAGACTCCTCTTGAAGATCGTGGGAGTTCGGATATCCTCCTCAATCCGATGCTCCTTACATGTTTCTCGAAAGGAGATTTTGGTAGTGACTTAGTAAATAAGTCAGCTACATTATCTTCTGATCGGATTTGATTTACTTCAATATTTAGAAGTGTTTGTTGTTGCTGATTGTAGAAGAATTTCGGCGATATATGCTTGGTATTGTCGCCTTTGATGAAACCTAATTTCATTTGCTCAATACAAGCTGCATTATCCTCGTAAATGCATGTAGGTTCATTTGTGGTAAATTTCAAACCACAAGTTCCTCGAATGTGTCTATTTATAGACCTTAGCCATATGCACTCACGCACGGCTTCATGTAGTGCAATAATCTCTGCATGATTTGAGGAAGTAGCAACAAGAGTCTGTTTTGTAGATCTCCAAGATATCACGGTGCTTCCCATGGTAAAGATATAACCTGTTTGGGAGCGACCTTTGTGAGGGTCAGAGAGATACCCTGCATCAGCAAAACCCGTCAGAACATCATTATCATTTTGATAGAGGGGAGGAGGAGAGCGTCGGTCATTATGGATAGTGTTGCCGACGTTTACATTTCTTTTCTCTCTGTAGGGATAGAACAAGCCCATATCGATCGTACCTTTTAGGTATCGAAGGATTGTCTTTATACCAATCCAATGGCGGCGTGTTGGCGCAGAACTGTGTCGAGCTAACAAGTTTACTGCAAATGAGATATCCGATCTTGTGCATTGAGCTAAATACAATAATGCGCCTATCGCACTTAGGTATGGTATTTCAGTTTCTAATAAATCTTCATCCTCATCCCTTGGACGAAACGGATCTTTCATGGGCTCAAGACTACGGTTGATCATGGGAGTACTCACAGGCTTTGCTTTATCTTCATTAAAGCGCCTTAGTAATTTTTGAGTATATGCTGACTGATGGATCATAATCCCATCATTACGGTGCTCGAGTTCTATTCCGAGACAAACGTGTTTTCCCGAGATCTTTCATCTCAAATTCAGATTTCAAATATGTAGCAGTTTCTTTTAACTCATCTAGAGTTCCAATTAGGTTCATGTCATCGACATAAACTGCTACAATTGCAAATCCGGATCTTGTTCTCTTAATGAACATGCAAGGGCATATTTCATTGTTAACATATCCCTTCCCAATCAAGTAGTCATTTAGACGGTTATACCACATCCGTCCGGATTGTTTCAATCCATATAGTGAGCGTCTTAATTTTATTGAGAACGCGCTCCGTGGTTTAGAGCCACTTGATTTGGGTAATTGAAGTCCATCTGGAACCTTCATATATATCTCTGAATCTAGATCCCCATAGAGATATGCTGTAACCACATCCATGAGCTGCATGTCAAGTTTTTCGGAAACTACCAAACTGACAAGGTAGCGGAACGTTATAACGTCCATTACGGGAGAATATGTCTCCTCGTAGTCGATTCCAGGGCGTTGTGAGAAACTTTGCGCCACAAGGCGGGCTTTGTATCTAACAACCTCATTTTTCTCATTACGCTTTCTAACAAAGACCCATTTATGGCCAACAGGTTTTATATTTGGTGGTGTCAGTGTTATAGACCCAAATACCTGTCTCTTTGTTAGTGAATCCAATTCAGTCTGGATCACATTTTTCCATTTGGACCAATCTGCTCTTCGTTGACATTCTTCAACGGAGCGAGGTTCGATATTATCGTATTCTATAATTCCTTTTGCAATATGATATGCAAACGCATCATCAATAGCCATAGAATTTCTGTCCATAATTACATGTATACTAGTGTAATTCATGGAGATCTCTCTATTCTCTGGAATTGGTTCTACTATTGGAGCGTCCTCCAATGATGTCTCTTGGACATAACCATAATCTGGAATTTTTTCATGAGATTGATTATTTATATCGATGATTAATTGATTATTTTGTGTCAAGCTCGCTTTCTTTCTTGGGCGAGAATCCATCGAACCTATAGGCCTCCCGCGCTTTCTGGCAGGAGCCATGGGTCTAGCCACTGCATCACCCATAGAGGGGATGTCATGTCCTTTAGTTTTAGGAACATCAATCCTTGCAGGTACGTTTGCAGCAGGTATGTGTGATCTTGTCACTTTAGCGATATCAGAAAACGCATCAGGCATTGATTCTGCTACGTTCTGAAGATCGAGAATCCTCCGCACTTCTATTTCAGACTGTGTGGTTCGGGGATCAAGATGAGACAAAGTGGGGACAGACCACGACAATTCCTGTCTTTTCTGTTGAACATTAATGTTCTTGTCTCCCCCTAAGGACGGGAAAACTGTCTCATCAAAGTGACAATCCGCAAATCTAGCGGTAAATAGATCACCTGTCAAGGGTTCTATGTAGCGGATAATGCTTGGAGTATCATATCCAACATAAAGGCCTAAGCGTCTTTAAGGACCCATTTTGGTGCTCTGTGTTGGCGCAATTGACACATAGACTGCACACCCAAATATGCGTAAGTGTGAGATATTAGGCTCATACCCAGTCACCATTTGGGACGCAGAAAAGGGTTGGGTGGCAGTGGGTCTCAGACGAATAAGCACAGCTGCATATAATATTGCATAGCCCCAAGCAGAAATTGGGAGATTGGTGCGCATAACCAATGCCCTGACAACCATTTGAAGTCTTTTAATGGCAGCTTCTGCGAGTCCATTTTGGGTGTGTACATGAGGGACAAGGTGTTCGACCTCAATCCCAATGGACATGCAATAATCATCAAATGTTCTTGATGTAAATTCTCCAGCATTGTCAAGACGAATTGACTTAATAGGATGATCAGGGTGGTGAGCCCTTAATTTAATAATTTGTGCTAGGAGTTTAGCAAATGCATCATTTCTTGTGGATAAGAGCATGACATGTGACTAACGTGTCGATGCATCAACCAACACCATAAAATATCTAAATGGTCTGCAAGTTGGTTGGATAGGTCCACAAATATCACCTTGTATTCTTTGTAAGAATGGTATATTTTCTTTAGTGTCATTTGCATAGGATGATCTCAATCCTACTTTTGCTAAAGAGCAAGCTTTGCAAAACGAATGATAGGCTTTAGAAGTAATTCCTTGGACCAATGTTTGGTTCGTACTTCTTTTCGTTTTGAAGAATGGATGTCCGTGTGAAGTTTTTAATATACGGAGCATCATGTCACGACTTGGATGTCCCAAACGGTCGTGCCAAAGCTTGTATGTGTCAGGATCCCATAAATTGTCATTCATGACATGGTTGGATTCAATGACTCTAATAGTGGTTGCGTACAGTCCACTAGAGCGACACATAAGTTTCTCTAAAACTCGTGTATTTCCGTAGTTTTTAGGATGATCTCAATCCTACTTTTGCTAAAGAGCAAACTTTGCAAAATGAATGATAGGCTTTAGAAGTAATTCCTTGGACCAATGTTTGGTTCGTGCTTCTTTTCGTTTTGAAGAATGGATGTCCGTGTGAAGTTTTTAATATACGGAGCATCATGTCACGACTTGGATGTCCCAAACGGTCGTGCCAAAGCTTGTATGTGTCAGGATCCCATAAATTGTCATTCATGACATGGTTGGATTCAATGACTCTAATAGTGGTTGCGTACAGTCCACTAGAGCGACACATAAGTTTCTCTAAAACTCGTGTATTTCCGTAGTTTTTAGAGGTGATGCAAAGGAACTCTTGTCCATTCTCACAATGTGTTTCCACATGAAAATCATTGGCTCTTATGTCTTTAAAGCTTAATAGGGTCCTTCCGGCCCTTGGAGCATATAGAGCTTCGGCGATATTAACATTTGTGCCATTTGGTAACAAAAATTGAGCTGGTCCTCGACCATGAATCAATTGTGATGGTCCTGCCATCGTAGATACTGAGGATCGACTAGGTGTCATCCATAAAAATAATTACCTATGTCACAATATAGTATGTGTGGTGCCACTATCAAGAAGGCATTCCAATTCTCCGGAAAACATACTGAAAGAGATAAAGTTCGGAATATTAACACATGTCCATGACATTGAATGCGATACTTTATTAATAGGGAAAATAGCCAATGATTACATCAAAGTTATTCATAAGTCTATTCCAAATATCAAACTTTAGACAAATTGTTATCACTCAATCCGTTTGGTAATTCCAAGAAATATGACCAGGAAAGTAGAGAGATGTTGGTGGAGCGAAGCTCGCTTAAATACGCCGATCTCAATTGCTTTCCTAGACATCATACTTCATTGGGTACGCCACATAAGAAGGAGTTTAATACAATTGTTATTTATTGACTAAGGTACATTTGCCATTCTTGGAAAATAGAAAGAGGATTATTCTAATCAAAGTCTGTGGCATCCTCGTGCTCTTCATCTACAGCTTTGAAGTCCTCAACAGTGAGATTGACATCTTCACTATTTTCATCTTCGGCAAGGTTAGCCTCTTGCTCTCTTGCCTCCCTGTACTCCTTGTAGCGTGCAGCTAATTGGGTACTTGCATGACATTGTTTAAACCAATGCTCGATTGATCCACTTCTATGACACATGTCATTGTGGTTCCCTCCCTTCATTTGAGGTGCAGGTTGTGCAGGTTGTGCACGTTGTGCACGTTGTGGATATCCCCTAGGAGGGTTGCTGCTACTACCACCCTCCACGGCTCATGGTGCTATTTTCACGGCCGGTGTTGCCATATCTCCATCTTCCACGTGTGGAGTTGCCATCACGTGTGCCCGCTCTAAAGTTGCAGTTTCCTTCTCTATTGGGGCGGTTATATGGACTTGTTCGTCCTTCATGTCCCCTATTATTAGGGTACACATGTCCCCTATTGCTAGGGTACCGCTCCTTGTGCCCTCTCTTGGGTGCATTATAATTTGCCTCACGAACGCTCTTGGTTCCAATTTGTCTTGAATTATAATTCTTTACGAGAATGTTGTCGTGCTTTTCGGCTACCGACAAAATATTTATGAGTTCATTGAACCTCGTAATTCGTCCAGCATTTACTTCAGTGCGATACTGCTTTGATAGCAAAATTGCTGCAACGGGGAAGGTGGAGAGAGTTTTCTCAATTTGCACTTCTTCTGTGAGGGGTCTTTGACAGAACCTCAACATGGACTTGAGACGAAGAGCTTCTGAATTGTACTCAGCAATAGACTTGAAGTCTGAGAAGCGTACATCGTTCCACTGAACCTTCAAGTCAGGGAGGAGAGAATCTTTGATATTGTTAAAGCGCTCTTGTAGCGCCTCCCATAAATCCTTTGCATCTTTGATGGACATGTACTCTAGTCTGAGTGCTTTGTCCATATGACGTCGCATCAAGATGATTACTTGTGCATGCCTCTTGGGTGTTCGAGGGAACACAAGGGCCGGGTTTGGTGCATGGATGATGGGCAATATCCCCTTCGATGTGAGATGGTTCTCAATGTCGGTTTTCCAGCTATGGTAATCCGAACCTGTTGAGTCAAGGATTTGAAAATCGAGTCTAGGTTCATTCGACATCCTTGAAGATAAGAAGAAAATATTAGTTTCGGAGTTAAAACTTCCACGAAAAATAATAAGATTTCCGAGCTATGCTACCAAGAAATCAATTTCCAAGAATCATTGTGAACACTCTTAGTTCATTGATTACGAACGCTCTTAGTTCGTTTGGCGTGAATTTCTATATTTCCGCTTTTGATTGTAAGTTCCCGAGAAAAAGGAAAAAGGAGAGAAAATAAATAAAAACTCAAAAACGGGAACTTTTAGTAAAGAATACCTTGAAATAGTGTTGCCAGAAATTTTGACTGGAAAAATAATCGGAGGTGATCAGAAGGATCGTTGGAAAAAGTCGAGAAAAATCGTCCGAAAAGTCGCCGGAAAAGTGTCGAAAAAGTCGCCGAAAAGTTGTCGGAAAGTCGCCGCGAAAATCTGTCGACAGATGTGTCGGCAGCTGCTTTGCAGGGGCCTCGGCAGCGGTCCGGCGGCGGTCCGGTTCGGTTTTTCTGCTTTCGGCGGCCGGTTCAGGCAGTTTCCGGCCGGTTCCGGCGATTTTGACACAGGTTCCGGGCTCCTGGAATCAAGGGCTTTGATATGAGCTAGGGTTTGGGGATTTTTTGTAGGTTTGGAAAAATGACTTCGATCGATGATGAACTCTTCTTTCGTCAATTTTCGATTCTAATTCTAGAGCAACTTCGTGCTGATAACGTGTTTAAGAACAAGAGGAATTGACAAACAGAAAGAGAGAGTAATATTTCAGAGAGAATGGAGATTTCAAGTGTGTTTATTCATCTCATACAAAGGGGTATTTATAGGAATACATTTGAAGTGTGAAAGCCCAAAGAGAAAACCAAAATGATAACCATCTTGATGATGATTTTCTGCCATGCTTGTTGCCCCTTGGCAAAGCATGTTTACATAAGTCTTCATACACTCAAGTACCTATGATTATACACTCAAGTACCTATCTAAATACTTTTACGTATTTTGTTACATGATATAGACATATACAATATTTATACATTTATACTACAACATCGCTTTTATTTTCAATAAAGGGTGCGCTCCTGTGGGTTCCTCCGTAAATGTGATTGGGGACATAATTCTTCAGTTGCATAAAAATTTGGAAGGAATTATGATCTCAATAACATGTTAGCAGCACTCAAGGGACTCCAATACAGTGACTGAATGATTAGTTTTTGCAAATTGGCCATGGTATTTGTCACAAAGCTTCTCTAAATATGTTTGAAATCGACTTGAGAGCGGTAACTTGTTGGCTAGCATTGGATTCTATAAGCGAATTGATTCTTCAAAGGCATTGGAATTACATTTAAGATGTCTCTTGGAGTCTCCTATTACATGTCTCTTTTAGAAGATCCGTTAATTTGGGTGCATTAAGTATAGTTTGTCCGGCGTGAATTATGTTTTACGCCCTGTAATTCTTCCTCAGCCAGGCTGGGCAGAATAGCAGAGCAAGTACAAGTATTATATTAGTAGCATAGCAAAAATGCCCCCACCTACAGATCAATCGACATTTTTCACAAATTATACTTCACAAATTATACAAACGGAGGCCCTTATTTTCATATTTGTCACTCCTTTTCTTAATTCAGAATCTACTTGATTGGAAGAAAATAAATTTCTTAAAATGCAGATGAGCGTGATGAGGGTTCCTCTAGCGTTGCTTGCTCCTGCCTCAACCACTTCTCCGGCTGTATTCCTGATTATTCATAATTGAATCGAATCATATAATACGAGTCATTGTAATCTCATATTTCCTCTTATTCGCCATGATAATTTTTTATTGACAAAGAGGTGAAGAAATAGATTCATCATTCCGTTCCAATCGATTCAAGAACAAGAAAAAGTTTATTCATGAAACGGGTTGGATTGGTATTAGGCTAGATATAACAAAATAATTCTATTAGATCTAATGTACAATTTGTCACAGACCTAAGGTATTTTAACCAAGCTACCTTCCGGGCTTCCTTAATTATGGTTTTATATTATTTGAAATGGCTCTCTCAACTTGACGGATCACTCATTCTTTCATTGGGAACGGGTAGTTTCTACAAAGGATTGGACCAATGATTTGCGCAATACGCCCTAGGTTTTTTCTTTTCTCAAGTACGGAAACCCTAGGACTCGAAGTAGTAGGATTTATTCTCATAATAAAATATGTCAAATTTTTTTTTTGCGAAAATGACTGAAATAAAAAATAAATAAATGTTCGATAACAAAACAAGTTAAGTTGATCGGTTAATTGAATAAATAACAATGGGTAGAGGGATCGTAGTACTCCCTTTTCAGGATCCAGCCTTTTTTCCACTTCGGTAGTGAATCACCTACTAAAAAAAAAGGCTGGCCTGCGCGCCCTATTTGAGACTACTAAGGCAGGTGGTGGACTCTTTCATTAGGGAAGAGAAGAAGGGGCCTAAGTGCCTAATACCAATCCAATCTTGTGTGATTCCTGTTGAAGCATATACTCAGGGGGTGGGTGCATGGCGGATGATTTCAAAGCAGACTCCTCCAAGTTTAACTCAGACGTAGCTCACTTCTTTTTTGGTGTGAAGCAGTGTCAAACCAAAAAACCCAACAAGCATTAGCTCTCCCTGAAAAGGAGGTGAAAAGAAGGAAGATGACAAACATACTTGCCCCATTAGCATGCATATAACGGAGCAACCAACCCCCTTCAACATCTCTCATAATGTGTTCTACGCTGTTAAAATAAAATTCAAAAAAATTCTATAAAACCCCATAAAGGGCTAAAGTAGATCAAGCACCAGTTCATTGATTCATTCTTATTTTTTATTCGATTTTCTGAATTCTTTATTCAATTTCGACATAAAAGAAATGAAATGTTAAATTCTTGGGTAGTCTACTTCCCTTCGAATGATGAATCCCCTTAATTAAAGGAGTCCCTTAAAATTCATAAGGGATTTACTTGTCTATATAACGTTCCGTTCGATCTTTTAGGTCCCTACTTTGCCTCGACGGTTATGTCATAATATCCCTAAAGCCTATATGCCAAAGACCATCCTTTTCAGCCCTTTCCTTTGTCTCACAATGCCCTCTTGGCAACGTAAGCCATTTAGGTGCCTTAGCTGGTGATCCGGGCCGTTTCCCTCTCGACGATGAAGCTTATCTCCCACCGTTTCACTGGCCGACCTTGACCCTGTTATTTTGAGGTCATATCTAGTATTCAGAGTTTGCCTTAATTTGGTATCGCTCTCGCGACCTGCACCGGTAAATGGACCGGAACAGCTGGGAAATATTCAAGAGATTTCAAGAGAAATAAATAATTCATACGAGGAAGTTTAGCAATAGAGGCTTGTCTTAAACCATCTCCAAGGGCCAAGTCTTCATCAACAAGGATAAAGGAATGACCAATATTTCTGGCAAAGGTTAGAATCAGATTTCCTTGGTCATCATGAAGAACAAAACCAACAGAGGCTTGATGGTGAATTAAGTTTAACAAAGTCTTACTTGAGTATGCCATATGATTAGCTTGCTCAAAAAACGCTTTAGGGGAAGCTTGGGAGGATTAATATGCAAAGATTGAAGAGTAGTACAGCTGCAGGAAGTGCTTGAGTAGGAAGCATGGTGACTTGCTTCAAAATAAGTTTATAATTTTTTTCCTTGCGCGCCACCAAATGTGATATCACAGCATGAGAATTTTGGCAAGCTTCTTAGTTGAAATCAGTGAAGTAAAAATTAGAGTATCATAAATCAATGAATGTAAATGCATATTGAAGCTTTGATTATTGAGAACTTTCGAGTCGAGCTTTGTTGCAGAAGGTGTATTATATCCTACCCAAACTCTGTGCGCCTAGAATTCAATCTCTCATTTTTTTTGATTGAATTGGTGAAAATCATGGATTCAGTTAAAGCTGTATATTAGACAATTAAGGCATATATAACACACATTGTAAAAAGAAAAACAATAGTAGCACGTGAAAAAGAAGAAGTAATGGTGTTATCTAACTAGGTGACTTGTGTAAGAATTAGACTACTACTGTGAAATTTTAATTAAAACTTGCAAGCGCACAAATCGTCGTTAGTATAGTGTGCAAGTACGAGGTCATTCCAACTGAGGATTGATAATCAATTTAAATCCTAACTCAATTCATCCAAACACAAAATCACAGAAACACAATGAACAATAAAGAGAAAGAAGATAATGTTTTTTAGATTTTCAAATAAGAAATAATGTGAAAATTAAGGAAAGAAACAAATATAAGTTGATAAGTAGAAAAGCAAAGATGATAGAACCTAGGGTATTAGAATCAACCACTAACAATCCTATTTATATTTCAATGTAATTAACAGATTCTTTTGTTTCGTTAAATGATAATTCCCGTATCTAAGTCATTCTCAGGTGCTCTCGACTATAGTTTTCCTTAAGTGTATGATGCTCTCCCTCTCGGGTAAAGATCGTATATCCTAACTATGCAGTTTATCATTCTCAAGTATAAATTTAATATGCAAGGATTCATTACGTTCTAGAAAACAATATAATCAAGCAAACAATTATTCTTTCTCAAGCAATAATGTAATTTACCACAATTAATCACAAGAAACTAATCAAATTATATTGCATATCTGCTTCAAATTTGTCTTCCAATTACTAAATGCAAAGCCCTAAGGTGATCAATCAAAGAACTTGAACATAAAGCATAAATTCAAATAGTAATTAAGCATTCATCATAGAGAAACTATATATCTATCAATAAAACATCAAAGTACATAAACAATCATGATAGAGCATCATCCTAACCCTAGAAAAAGGTTTAGCAAAATATATTTAAATAAAACATAGAAAATTATGGAAGGGATAAGAATGGAAAGATGGATGAGTTGTCTCCGCTTCTTAGGCGTCTACAATGTGCTCCTGAGACTTCCTCCTCTTATGAAATTCGTGCTCCCCTATATAGGAAAGATTTCTACAAATTTCTTCACTGACGAACATAATTTCATTGCGTTTGTCTAACTCTGGAGGAAGTTAAGGAAAAGAAAGAATGGGTATTCTTGAAAGATTTTGGTCAAGTAGCCAAGAGATTTAGTTTTGGGAATTTCAGGTCTTGCTTTCTCATTGTTTTGAATTCTGCGTCTTTGTTTTATTTTGCTAAGATGTTGTGGTAATTTCAGCACCATATGAGAAACAAAGAATTCTTTTCGAATGGGTGATGAATCTAGAACCTCTGTGATAAAATTTATTTGATTTTTGTTGTGGTATGAGTTAGGTTATAAAAATTTGTATTTGAAATTATTATTGGTATGAACCAGGAAAGAGCAAGGGTTTGAGAGGACAGGTTGCTGACACAAGTGCAAGAAATATTGCTCGAATATAGTTTCTGTACAGGTTGCGTTTTCTCTTTCACTTGTGTTGTATTGGTCATGTTTGTTGTATGTGTGAATTTGTTACCTTACAAAGATTAATGTTAAACATTGTATGTTGTGATTTAGTTACAATGCAAGCACAGAAAGAGGCTGCTCCAGACATGCAATGCAAGGACAAGTTTCTCCTTCAGAGTGTAAAAACCAATGATGGTGCAACTCCAAAGGAGATTAGAAGTGGTACTTACATTACACAATGTTGTGGATTCTGATGTGTGGGTTCTTTATGTCGAATGCTATTCATTTGGGGGATTAGGATTTTGTGTAGTTCAATAAAGAGGCAGGACACGTGGTTGAGTGCAAATTCAGAGTGGTATATATTTCTCTACCTCAACCCCTTTCTCCGCTCCCAGAAGGGTCAGAGGAAGGGTCTTCACCAAGAGCTTCAATTATGGAGAATGAAAATATTAATGGTACTGAGTTTTCCAATGTGAGTACTTTAATTATAAGGCTATATAATGAATATTTTCCATATTCAGAAGAAAGATGTTGATTGGTTTGCCGTTTGTTGGTGATTTGAGGCTGCAAAAGGATTTTCAGAGTAGCTTGAATCTCTGGAGAGATCCACAGAGGTAAATGCCTTCATGTGCAGAAACTAAAGTCTTACATTATATGTTTACTATTTTGCCACATATACCTCATCCAGTTTATGAGTTTTTCTTTACAATTAAGAGAGACTGATATGCATTTTTTCAGGTCAAATATCTGTTACTCTGAACAATAGAAGAGAGGGAGTACTTTTTGAATTTTAAAGAAATGGAAGCCCATAAGGATGACAAGAACCTAACACTCTCCCAAAGCTAAACCCACACTTGCAGCAATAGATTCAAAATCTGATGATTTCAAGGGGGACCTAAGTCATCAATTTCATTAATTCAAGCAACAAATTCAGATGAGGTTTTACTTGCATATGAATATAACACTAATCCTTTTGAGAGAAGAGCAGCATCCGTCTTCCATCAAATTGGGTCTAGAGAAAAAACCCTAGACCTGCGCTCGCTTTCAATCGTGTTCGATCCTGTCCGGCTGCACCTCGGAGTCGGCCCCGCCGATGAACGGTGTGTGTGGCCGGATGAGTGGTTCTAGTTGATGGTTTGTGACATTTGTCCGTGGCTCTGAGGTTGGGGTCTGGCGGTGTTTGTTCTAATCTTGCTCATGTGATGGGGATGGCTGTACCAGGATCTGGATTGTGGTTACGGGGAAGGATTGGGGGGGAAGATCTATTGCACGGTGGCACCACCATGGGGTAGGGGAAGGTTGGAGATGGGCGGTCTGCTATCTGGATTAGTGTTGTGATCTGAATGGAGACAGTTTGGATTTGGTATCGTGGAGGTGGACGGCGTCCGACCCTGGTTGTCCGATGGCAATGATGGAGCGGCGACAGTGAAGGCCCTACATCGATGGTGGAGTAGTGGGAGTGGTGGCTTGAGGGTACATGCACGTTTCTGGGCTGGGCTCGAGAGAAGAATGCTGACTGCCTTGGTCTTGGGTCCTTGTTACTAGTGTTTAAGGGCTTGGTTTAATTTTAATGGTTTTGTGTTGTTGGTAATAGGACACCACCAAGGTTTCGGCTGTGGTATTAGCTGTTGTGTAAGGTTTTAGCTGTTGGTCGAGTGCACTACAGGATGTGGCAGAGATAATCTTCTCTTCGGCTTTCTAGTGGGTAGTTCCTATCTGGTTTTGGGTCAGCGAAAAAGTCTGGCTGTGTCATAGACGAGCATTATTGGCCTTCTAGTGGGTCGTTCCTATTTGATTGGGTCGGAGGCGATGGCGTTTGGAGAAGTTGTGGATTGACGGTGTCGACAATAGGGTGTTGATGGTGTTGGGTTTTCTTAGTCCCAGGTTTAAATGTCCGGAAATCCTTTTGGTCGGGTTTAGGTCACAACAAGTATTGACTTGGTTGATCAAAAGCTGATCAGAAGGACTCTGGTTGGTGAGTTAGTGTTGACACAAGTGAGTTGTCTGGTTTCAGAGTTCTTATCAGCTGGACGAGAGGTGAGATGTCAAGGATTCACTGCTTCTGCGCTTGTTGTCTTTGACATCCAGTTGTATTGCAAGTTTGGAGTCAATCATTATAGAGTTCCAGTGTGAAGTCCAGTGATCATTTTTGTATAAGAGATGTTACCTAAAACTCGTTGTAAGCAGTTCATTATTGATGAAGTTCTTATTTGATAAAAAAAAAAAGGTTTTACTTGCATATGTAATGAATGGAGATGTAAATTAGGTACAGCTTTGCGTTACATGGTTTTCAATTATCAGATCAGATTTCTTCTGATTTTCTTATGCTAAAGCCTATAAACAGGGATCATGGCTATCCTATGCGTACAATTTTTCCTAAATGTAACACGTCAATCAATTTTTACAGATGAAGTGATTGCTGTTCACTTTCAATTTGAAGGCCTAACAGATCATGAACTTGGATCCTGGAGAACCAGCAACAGCTTATAAAAAAGACTTGGAGGTAATTTACTATTTTCACATTGGATTTTCACCTCCCAAAAAAGCTTTAATTTTTTTTTCTTTTTTCAATAATAATCTGAGTTTCAATCAATCACATTTGATATTTGTATGCATCTGCATGTATTATTTATCTTTGATAACATTATTCTCTTAAGAGTTAGATTGGTTTTGATTTTGTCTCTGTTCATGCCAATTGCCTTTCTTCTGTGTAAAAAAATTTAAATTGTTATTATGGTATTTGAAACTTCCTTTTCTCATTGCTGTCAAATTTTTATATCTAATCATGAAGACACTCTGAAGCTTGGGAAAAATAGACTGGATTTTAATACGTCCGAGCTTTTAATTTCATATTGTGCATCTTTAGTCATTTCTTTCATAGCTATACCTGCCCTTTTCTGCTTTTGATTGAAATTAAAAACCAGAATTTCTTTCCTTCTGAATTGCTTGAATGCCAAGCCTATTAGCAAACAAAATTTTTGGTCAGAGTTCTACTTTTTATATTCGCCTTCTAAAATTAAAATTTCATAGGTTATATCTTAATTGCTGCCTTCTAAACTTACTAGTTTTAAGGAGTTCTATTAGCTTTAATGAAACATAGTTTCAGACCGGGTTTGTTAAAAAAAAACATAACAGCAATGCCTATGTTCAACTGTTAAAAGCCATTCCTTTTCAGTAAACTGCTCTTAATTGCTTCTTTGATTTGCTTTTGTGTCTGATTTTGTAATCATATTTTGCATTGACATTATTATGCTTCCATTTTTTCTTAAAGCCAATCTGAATGCAGGTTTAATTGCCACAAAATTTTATCATCAAATACTCGCCAAGGCTTTAGCGCTTTCAATCGAAGTTTCTGGTCATAACCTAGTCAAAGCTTAGGTAAGCTTCTCTGCTATTTTCATATGATTCTCAGATCCGTGATGATGATATATTCATATTCCTAATCCTAGTTTCCTTCCAAACAATAATCCTCATTGAATGACTTCATTTTATTGATATTTAACTGAAGATGGAGTTGGACATTTTTTTTATATATATTTTTTTAATGAGAATGTTGACCTTGATGATGAAAAATATGACATAGTTTTGGTGCACGAGTATGCTAAGCATTTAGCAAACATTCTTTATTTTTTTTTTATTGTTGATCAATATCTATGCTAAATTGATTTGAATGCTTGGGAATTATATCTTACATGTTTAGAATTGTGGATGATTTGGAGTATGCAAGGATAATTAATGTTATTACTCTTAGAGTCTTAGGTATTAGGTTCCCAAAATATCAGACCAAAAAAAAAAAAGGTTCTCAAAATTAGTAATTAAAATAAAAACCGGGGTGAAATCTGCACCTTTGGAGGCTAGAATCTAAAAGCTAAATTAAGATTTAAGTTGTAAAAGTGACACTGTTCATCAATGCAGATAGTTCATTACTTTTGGGTTTCCACCTATAAAGCCTAAAGCTATTTAGTGTATTTTAGTTTGTTCACTGTGTGCTTCATCCATGCGCTGCATATGCTCTAATCTCACACTGAATGAAATTATTAGACCATCGGATCATAGTAGGCCCATAGATCAGACTTTCAATGTATGTCTTCCTGTATCTCTTACTCTGCAAATATGATTATACATCATGAAGTTTATTAAATGGTCAGGTTTTACTATTTACAATGACATTTTAAAAGCTAATATAACGGAAGCAGTAGAGAAGTGAATGCTGTAGAGACAATTGCTTAAAAATGCTGTAGTATAAATGTATTATGTATAAATGTCTATAAAGTAATAGGTAGTTGAGTGTATAATGTAGGTATAAAGACTTGTGTAACATGCTTTATGCCAAGAGGCAACAAGAATGACAATTATCATCATTGAAGATAATCATGTGGAATTGTTTGATGATGATCATAGTTACCAAATTGGTTTTCTTCTAGAGCATTCACACTAGCATTCTACTCCTATATAAACCCTCAATTGAGAGAAGAATAAACACACATCACTCTCTCCCTCTCTCTGTTAATTTATGTTTGTCCTCAAACACGTTATCAGCACGATATTGCTCTAGAATTAAAATCGAAAATTGACAAGAGGAGGAAGTTTCGAAGTCATTTTTCCGAACCTACAAAAACCTCCAAACCTGAACCGGCTGCCGGACCGCTGTCAAGACCTGCCGAGAGCTACCGAGAGCCCCTGCCGAGACCTACCAAGCAGCTCCCGAGCACCTGCTGACAGATCTGCAGGGCATCTGCCGACAGATCTGCAATGCCATTTTCCGGTGAGTTTTCCGGCGACTTTTCCAATATTTTCCAAACGAATTTCTCAACTTTTTCCAGCGATCCTTCCGATCACCTCCGACAACGTTTTCCGGTCAAATTTTCGGCAACACTATTTCGAGGTATTTTTTACTCAAAGTTTCTGTTTTTGAGTTTTTATTCCTTTTTTCTCCTCTTTTCTTTTTCTTGGGAACTTGCAATCAAAAAGCGAAATTATAGAAATTCACGCTAAACGAACTAAGAGCGTTCGTAATCAATGAACTAAGAGTGTTCATAATATTTGGACTAAGAGCGTCCGCAAGCTTCAATTTATAACCCTATTAAACATTATTGTTTTGGTCTAATCTAAATATTCTTGGAAATTGATTTCTTGGTAGCATAGCTCGGAAATCTTATTATTGTAGTTTTAGAGGAAGTTTAAACTCTGAAACTAATATAACTTTTCTTCTTATCTTCAGGATGTCGAATGAATCTAGACTCGATTTTCAAATCCTTGACTCAACATATTCGGATTACCATAGCTGGAAAACAGACGTTGAGAACCATCTCACATCGAAAGGGATATTGCCCAAAATCCAAGTACCAAACGTGGGCCTTGTGTTCTAACGAACACCCATGAAGCATGCATAAACAATTATCTTGATGCGATGCCATATGTACAAAGCACTCAGATTAGAGTACATGTCCATCAAAGATGAAAGAGACCTATGGGTAACGCTAGAAGAGCGCTTTGATAATATCCAAGATTCCCTCCTCCCTGACTTGAAGGCTTAGTGGAACAATATACGCTTCTCTGACTTCAAGTCTGTTGCTGAATATAATTCAGAAACTCTTCGCCTCAAAGCCATGTTCACAAAACGTCTAACAGAAAAAGAGCTAATTAAGAAAACTCTCTCCACCTTCCCCGTCGCAGCACTTTTGCTATCAAAGCAATATCGCACTGAAGTCAATGCTGGACGAATTAAGAGATTCAATGAGCTCATCAATGTTTTGTCGGTAGCTGAAAAGCACGACAACATCCTCGTAAAGAATTATAATTCAAGACCCGTTGGAACCAAGAGCGTTCGTGAGGCGAATTATAATGCACCCAAAAGAGGGCGCAAGGAGCGGTACTCTAATAACAGAGGACATGAAGGGCGAATGGGTCAATACAACCACCCCAATAAGGAAGGAAAGAACAACTTTAGAGCGGGCACACGTGATGAGAACTACACACGTGGGAGAGGTGGATATGGCAACACCGGCCGTGGAAGTAGCACAATGATCCGTGGAGGTCGCACCATACGCCGTGGTAGTAGCAGCAACCCTCCTAGGGAATATCCACAATGTGCACCACCTGCACCTCAAATGAAGGGAGGTAACCACAATGACATGTGTCATCGATGTGGATTAATCGAGCATTGATTTAAGCAATGTCATGCAAGTACCCCACTAGCTGCACGCTACAAGCAGTACAGGGAAGCAAGGGAGCAAGAAACTAACTTTGCTGAAGATGAAGATGGTGAAGATGTCAATCTCACCATAGAGGAATTCAAAGCTGAAAATGAAGTGCACGAGGATGCCACAGACTTTGATTAGTATAGTCCTTTCTATTTTCCAAGAAAGGCAAATGTGCCTTAGTCAATAAACAACAATTGTATTAACTCTTTCTCATGTGGCGCATCGAATGAAGTATGATGTCTAAGAAAGTAATTGAGATCAGGGTATTTAAGCGAGCCTCGCTCCACCAACATCTCTCTCTACTTCCTGGTCATATTTCATTGGAGTTACCAAACGGATTGAGTAAAACTACATTTGTCTAAGTTTGATTTTATTCTGGAATAGACTCTGAAAACTTTGATGTAATCATTGACTATTTTCCTTATTAATAAAGTGTCACATTATTATTCAATGTCATGGACATGTGTTAAAATTCCGAACTTTATTATTTTTCAGTATATTAGAATGCCTTCTTGATAGTGGCACCACACATGCTATATTGCGACATAGACAACTATTTATATGGATGACGCCTAGTCGATCTTTAGTGACTACGATGGCAGGACATCACAACTAATTCATGGTCGAGGACCAGCTTAATTTATGTTGCCAAATGACACAAATATTAATGTCACTGAAGCTTTATATGCTCCAAGGGCTGGAAGAACGCTATTAAGTTTCAAAGATATAAGAGCCAATGGTTTTCATTTGGAAACACATTGTGAGAATGGACAAGAGTTCCTTTGCATCACCTCTAATGACTACGGAAATACACGAGTATTAGAGAAACTTATGTGTCGCTTTAGTGGATTGTATGCAACCACTATTAGAGTCATTGAATCCAACCATGTCATGAATGAAAATTTATGAGATTCTGACACATATAGGCTTTGGCAAGACCGTTTGGGACATCCAGGTCGTGATATGATGATACGTATATTAAAGACTTCAAACGGACATCCATTCTTCAAAACGAAAAAAAGTACGAACCAAAAATTGGTCCAAGGAATTACTTCTAAAGCCTATCATTGGTTTTGCAAAGCTTGCTCTTTAGCAAAAGTAGGATTGAGATCATCCTATGCAAAGGACACTAATGAAAATATATCATTCTTGCAAAGAATACAAGGTGATATTTGTGGACCTATTCGCCCAACTTGCGGACCATTTAGATATTTTATGGTGTTGGTTGATGCATCGACACGTTGGTCACATGTCATGCTCTTATCCACAAGAAATGATGCATTTGCTAAACTCCTAGCACAAATCATTAAGTTAAGGGCTCACCACTCTGATCATCTTATTAAGTCAATACATCTTGACAATGCTGGAGAGTTTATATAAAAAAACTTTTGATGATTATTGCATGTCTATTGAGATCGAGGTTAAACACCTTGTCCCTCATATACACACCCAAAATGGTCTCGCAGAAATTGCCATTAAAAGACTTCAAATGGTTGCTAGAGCATTGGTTATGCGCACCAATCTCCCTATTTCTGCTTGGGGCTATGTAATATTGCACGCAGCTGTGCTTATTCATCTGAGGTCCACTGTCACCCAACCCTTTTCTGCATCCCAGATGGTGATTAGGTATAAGCCTAATGTCTCACACTTACGCATATTTGGGTGTGCAGTCTATGTGCCAATTGCGCCGCCACAACGCACCACAATAGGTCCTCAAAGACGATTGGACATTTATATTGGATATGACTCCCTAACCATTATCCGCTACATAGAACCCTTGACAGATGATCTATTTACCACTAGATTTGTGGATTGTCACTTTGATGAGACAGTCTTACTATCATTAGGGGGAGACATGAACACTAATGTTCAACAGAAACGACATGAATTGTCGTGGTTTGTCCTCACTCTGTCTCATCTTGATCCCTGAACCGCACAGTCTGAAATTGAAGTGCGGAGAATTCTCGATCTTCAGAACGTAGCAGAATCGACGCCTGATGCGTTTTCTGATATCGCTAAAGTGACAAAATCACACATACCTGCTGCAAACGTGCCTGCAAGGATTGATGTCCCTAAAACTAGAGGACATGACGTCCCCTATAAGGGTGACGCAGTGGCTAGGCCTACGGCTCCTGCCGGGAAAGGCGGGAGGCCTATAGGTTCGATAGATTATCGCCCAAGAAAGAAAACGAGTTTAACACAAAATAATCTATTAATCATTGATACAGATAATCCATCTCATGAGAATATTCTGGATTATAGTTATGTCCAAGAGACATCATTAGAGGATGCTCCAATGACAGAACCAATTCCAGAGAATAGAGAGATCTCCATGAATTACACCAGTGTATATGTGATGATTGATAGAAATTCTATGGCCATTGATGATGCATTTGCATATCATATTGCAAAAGCAATTATAGAATATGATGGTATCGAACCTCGCTCTATGGAAGAATGTCAACGAAGAGCAGATTGGCCTAAATGGAAAGATGCGATCCAGACTGAATTAGATTCACTAACAAAGAGACAGGTATTTGGCTCTATAACGCTGACACCCCCAAATATAAAGCCTGTTGGCCATAAATGGTTCTTTGTTAGAAAGCGTAATGAGAAGAATGAGGTTGTTAGATACAAAGCTCGCCTTGTGGCATAAGGTTTCTCACAACGCCCTGGAATCGCTACGAGGAGACATATTCTCCCGTAATGGACGTTATAACGTTCCGTTACCTTGTCAGTTTGGTAGTTTCCGAAAAACTTGACATGCAGCTTATGGATGTGGTTACAGCATATCTCTATGGGGATCTAGATTTAGAGATATATATGAAGGTTCCAGATGGACTTCAATTACCCAAATCAAGTGGCTTTAAACTACGGAGCTCGTTTTCAATAAGATTAAAATGCTCACTATATGGATTGAAACAATCCGGACGGATGTGGTACAACCGTCTAAGTGACTACTTGATTGAGAAGAGATATGTTAACAATGAAATATGCTCATGCGTGTTCATTAAAAGAACAAGTTCCGGATTTGCAATTATAGTAGTTTATGTCGATGACATAAATCTAATTGGAACTCTAGATGAGTTAAAGAAAACTGCTAAATACTTGAAATCCGAATTTGATATGAAAGATCTTAGGAAGACACTATTTTGTCTCGGAATAGAACTCGAGCACCGTAGCAATGAGATCTTGACCCATCAGTTAGCATATACTAAAAAATTACTAAGACGCTTTAATGAAGATAAAACAAAGCCTGTAAGTACTCCCATGATCGGCCATAGTCTTGAGCCCGGAAAAGATCCGTTTCGTCCAAAGGATGAGGACGAAGATCTATTAGAGGATGAAATGCCCTATCTAAGTGCAATAGGTGCATTATTATACTTAGCTTAATGCACAAGACCGGATATCTCATTCGCAGTAAACTTGTTACCTCAACATAGTTCAGCACTAACACGCCACCATTGGGTTAGTATAAAGACAATTTTTTGATACTTAAAATGTACGATTGATATGAGATTGTTTTATCCCTACAGAGAGAAAAGAAAAGGTGGAAGTATGGGATTGGACCCCATAAGGCAAAACGTAATCTTCCGTAATGAAGACGCCGGCACCACCATCCATGGTGGCCGACGTTCTCGCCCCCCCCTCCATCAACATGATGGTGATGTTTTGATGGGTTTTACTGATGCAGAGTATCTCTCTGAACCTCACAAAGATCGCTCCCAAATAGGTTATGTCTTTACCATGGGAAGCACCGCGACATCTTGGAGATCTACAAAACAGACCTTTGTTGCTACTTCCTCAAATTATGCAATTGCTCTACATGAAGCTGTGCGTGAATGCATATGACTAAGGTCTGTAAATGGACACATTTGAGGAACTTATGGTTTGAAGTCTACCACAAATGAACCTACATGCATTTACGAAGATAATGCAGCTTGTATTGAGTAAATGAAATTAGGTTTCATCTAGGGCGACAATACCAAGCATATATTGCCTAAATTCTTCATGAAATTAGGTTTCATCTAGGGCGACAATACCAAGCATATATTGCCTAAATTCTTCTACAGCCAGCAACAACAAACACTTCTAAATATTGAAGTAAATCAAATCTGATTAGAGGATAATGTAGCAGACTTATTTACTAAGTCATTACCAAAATCCCCCTTCAAGAAACATGTGAAGAGCATCGGATTGAGAAAGTTATCCAAACTCTCATGATCTTTAGGGAGAGTCAAAATCAGGGGGAGTATCTAGAAACATACTCCTCACTCAACACGCGTTGCGCTCTTTTCTCCTTCGACCAAGATTGTTTTTTTCCCATATGGTTTTTATTACTTGACAAGGTTTTTAACGAGGCAACCTAGAAGCGCACGACCTAGACAATACTTTTGACATGAAATATCCTAGGGGGAGTGTTGTAGTATAAATGTATTATGTATAAATATCTATATCATGTAATAAGTACTTGAGTGTATAATGTAGGTATAAAGAAAACACGTGAAGAGCATCGGATTGAGAAAGTTATTCGAACTCTTAAGATCTTTAGGGGGAGTCAAAATCAGGGGGAGTATCCAGAAACATGCTCCACACTCAACGCCTGTTGCGCTCTTTTTCTCCTTCGACCAAGATTGTTTTTTTCCCACAGGGTTTTTATTATTTGACAAAGTTTTTAATGAGGCAACCTAGAAGCGCACTACCTAGACAATATTATTGACATAAAATATCCAAGGGGGAGTGTTGTAGTATAAATGTATTATGTATAAATGTCTATATCATGTAATAGGTATTTGAGTGTATAATGTTGGTATAAAGACTTGTGTAACATGCTTTATGCCAAGAGGCAACAAGCATGACAATTTTCATCATTGAAGATAACTATGTGGAGTTGTTTGATGATGAACATAGTTACCAAGTTGTTCTTTTAGAGCATTCACACTAGTTTTGTACTCCTATATAAACCCTCTATTGAGAGAAGAATAAACATACATTACTTTCTCCCTCTCTCTGTTAATTTATGCTTGTCCTCAAACAAAACTATTTCTTTTCTAAGGTGCTACTAACAAGCTAAATTTTCTAATCACATTGATTTTGCTTGCAGGTTTCATTAAGCTCTCTTAGGTTTTGGATTGCTGCATTTTGCTTTCTTGGTAAGTATTAGCATTTACTCGAATTGCTTTCTTGCAGGGCGAAACAATATATTTTATCGTTGAATGAACGCCTTTTTATATCAACTTTGTTTGAACCAATTTTTTAAATTAGTTTCCTATTATAACGTTTAACAAACAAAATGGACATAAATTGGTCTGCTGATTGATAGTGGGAACACCATTCCCCAATCTTAACATAATAACTCTTGCTGCGGCCAACTATTGCAGCATTGCTAGTGAATGATTATTTATGACCTCCACTTCGCGAAAACAAACCATATAACATGAGTGAGTGAGGATAGTATAAATTTGGTGGGACATTACTTTTAACGTACTTACCTGGACGGGGTCAATGGGCTATCAAGAAGACTCGATGGTATAGCCGTATAGGTAGTGACATTTAGTGCACTTCGACCGGTGAGGGTGCTTGCTTACGAGGGGGTTTGTGTTCAAACTCTTATCTATGGGTCAAAATTTTGGTTTCCAACAGTTCCTATATCTTGTACTTTTTTTTCTATTTTAAATGAATAGCCAGTATGATTGAAAAGTTGTTAGAATTGAAGAAGAAAAAAAGATAAAGATTTTAACTTTTAAGTTTATGATGTAACTGTTGGAGATGCTCTAAACCAACTTTTGTAGCAAATTCTATTTGTTCTTTGTCACTTGATATTTCCATAAAATTTCATTGCATACTCTTAGGGCCTGTTTGGATATAGGGATTTGGAATGTGGATTTGGATTTGGAACCCCCGAATCCAAATTTGTCTGTTTGGCTGTCTTCTGTAGTGGGTATTTGGATTTCTTCAAAATCAGCCTAGAGATTTCAAATAGCAAAAGTTGATGATTTAAAATAACTAGGGGATCCTAGTTATTCCAAATCACCATGCCTTGGACTTGTTGAAAAAAATAGGTCGTGCCTCTCTCACATCTCTCTCTCTACACGCTCCGGCTCTACCTCAGTAGCTTCTTTTGCATCGCCGACGACTGTGCCCAAGCTTTCCGGCGCCGACTTTATCTTGATATATTCTCTCTCTCTCTCTCTCTGCATTTCGGCTCAACCTCCGTAGATTCTTCTGCATTGCCAGACTCTGACGACGGTGGCTGAGCTCTCCATCGACGACTTCATCCCCTTTGAGTTAAGTTGCAGGTTGCTCTGAAGGCCTTTGAACCAAGTCAACCATGAGTTGGATGCTGTTCTCATACTGCAAAATCTAAATCTTCAATTTTAAATTTTTACATATTTTTTTCAATCCAAACAGTATGATTTAAAATACATATATTTCAATTCTGCAGATTTTAAATACATCATATTCGAAATTCAAATCTAAATCAAAATTGTGATTCCAAACGGGCCCTTACATTTCATAATGATTAACACAGTCAAACTTATAGAATCAAAGCAAGGGATGTGAATGGAGTGAATGAATGAAGGCTTTGACATCTAATCTCAGTTATGGAGCAACTTTCCTCTGGTCGGTGAACTTGGCACATTATCCATTTTCTTCGGCTTTTAGCCTAGCTAGCACTTTAATTAGATCCTAACTACAGCAAAAGTTTTAGTTGAAACCATAAGAAAGAGTTGAAGGAGATAGCTGAAGACATGGTTTATTTGGTACTTTTTTGTTGTCTTGGAATTTTGGCTGGAATGACATGCTTTTTATTTCTATTTGGATATTGGTTAGATATCTAATGAGTTTCAGATGTCGAGGCCTCATTTGTTTCATGGATTTTAAGCTCGGAAAAGGGAAAGTGCTTACTTTTCTGTGTTTGGTAAGTGCAAGGTGAGAAAAATGGTTCCTCTTGCAAGGGAAAATAGGGAAGAAAATGAATCATTCCATTCTTCTAAGAAACCATTTTCCTTTCTCATTTCCTAGCACTTATTACACTTTTTAAACATTTATTACACTATTTGTATGACTAAAATAATTCTATAAAAAAATAAATACTAATTTTCTTCAATTATACTATTAATTATTGATTCCATTCCTTAGTGTTACCAAACACATTAGTAGGAATCTTAATTTCCCTTTCCAACGGAAATACAAAGGAACAACTGTCCTAAGAAATCCATTCTGTGAACCAAACGAGGCCTTAGTACAACATGTTGTTGCCAATTCAAGTAGTTAGTACAACAATGTTTTTGATTATTTTTGTAGGATTATTGCTGTACAAGGATATGGTACGTACAACATATTGTTGCCATTGCAGGAGATGTTGGACAATTGCTTCTCTTGCAGCATTGTCTTGTATGTAATAATGTGGCCATATGTGCACTGATTTTAAGTCCTTTTTCACCAAAAATTTTAAGTCCTTGCGTGGTCTTTTGTATAAGGATGAAATGCTGGAACTGTAACAGGGGTACAGTTGGTTGGCTATGTTTATCATGCATTCAGGCATCCAAGGCTTCATATGGTTGTTTTTGCGCTTGGGGCAAATAACACAGCTAATGAGGAACTAACATAGCTAGTACCCTCGACAATTTTGGGAAGGGCTCCCTTCTGGATAATGCCCTACAAATCTAGTTGCAAAATCTTTGATCGTTATGACAAAATTGTTATATCTGCTCCTTTGCATATTATGGTTTTAGGAAAGATCATTACATATGCAGCTCTTGTAAACTAATTAGACAGCTGGTGAGGAATTTGGCCTGGTCAAGAATATAAGAATAAAAAAATAAACAATCAGCTAATAGGTATACTACCAATTACAAAGAAAAATTTGGGTACTTACAAAAAAAAAAAAAATTTAGCAACATTCCTCATTGACAAAAAAAAAAAAATATCTCTCTTCAACACAAAGAATCATTCTTATTCTAATTTCATTATAGTTTCCTTTTTGACTTAAAAAATCGTAACTTAGTATTGATTCTCCTTTTTATCGGATTGCTGCAGAATACAGAATGAAAGTTAGTTGGTCATGCACGTACCATTATGCAACCTGCACACCTGCCCTCTCTGGAAATTCACACCACAATTATATATATATGTATATCGGTTTTTTTTTTTTTAATAACCTTAATAAGAAACATGTCTCTACCACATATATTTTCTCTGCTATTATGATCTAGTACACTTCATAAAATAACCCTATCTACAAACCAATACCTCTTAATGATTCGCTCATTCACGTGAATATAATAGAGCTAAGTTAGTTGGTTCTTGACTTGCACTTAACTAGAACAACTTCGGTTTACCCCTCACTTGTTCAGGTCATGCTTTTCCACAAGCTTTCTTGAACTTCTGTTCCTTATGTAATCTCTCATTATTGGTTGGGGCCTTGGGGGGCACATATTGATGATATACATGGACGTTCAAGAAAGTTTTGGAACAACATGGCGAGCCAGGACATATTATGTGAATTATTCATGTTGGGGGCTTTCGCTACAATGTCATTAGCAACTCATGAGTAGAACTCAATACTATCGAATTATACTTATCTTTTCACATTGAATTCTTTATTTGTTCTCTTATATATGTGTGTGTGTGTGTGTGTGTGTGTAGGTTTCATAGACTAGAGGCTATGCTAATGTTTCTATTTCAATAGATTTGCAGACCAGTACAATTGGACGAGCCTTGAACAAGCATGAGAATTACCACTCTTCTGCAAACAAGATTTGTTGCCCGCCCAAGTGCGGATTATGCCCAAACTCCATCTTCAGTCAATACGGAATTGTTATTTCCTGATATCAGTGTGTTTTCTAGCTAGCATCAAGAAGTTTGAATGAAAATTCTTGCTACCTAGATGAACAGGAAAAACCGAGAAAACTTTAATACAGTTTTCATGTAACGTTTCTTTTCTATCTTCTCAGGTATTGGGATGTTATATATATATATATATATATATATATATATATCTGCAACGAAGAACTATACAAATTGTTTAGAAAACAAAGCAGCTAGCTAAAGGCTAGTGGGGTGTGCTGCTCTATCATGGAAGTCTAAGAAAGAGTTCATATTGTCCTATTTTCTGTGAAGATCCTTAGTTGCTTTTTTTGCATTGATCACCATTTTGTATGTATTACTTAGGCCATCTGTGCAGTTCTTGTGCGGTAGTGTTTTGACATATTCCCAGATATGTAACTGCTGAAACTTATGAAAGGCGAGCTAAGGGACTAAGGCTACAATTTGGTTATCTTTGCACTTGGGGCAATGCGCAACCTATGAGTTTCTAACCGATGCTGCGTTTATTGTCTGTTGAAAACTAAATTCCAGACTCCCTCGGGGACCTGGCTTTCTGATGAAGTCTTCAAATCGTTCTCTTAATATGACCACATTTCTTTCTTTTCGATATTCTTTATTGAAGCTAGTTAAAATCTCGTCCTACATTAGTTGCAGCCTAGCGCCTTCGAGAATTATTGGAAGGGATCATTTCGAGATAGCATTACTTACAAATCTAGTCTCAAATCACTTTTGTTAAGCATTACTTACAAATCATTTCGAATACTTGTTACTTTCACAGATGTTATGGTTGCAATAGGTGGGGCAAATTGTAGCTCTTATACTTTTAGAGAATTTAATAACACATTTCATTTTAGGTTAAGACTTCTGTCGGTAAAAATCTCTCATAAAAAATAAAATAAAAAAGAATGCACCTATACCAATGAATAATCCATTACTAATTAAAAGCCCTCTAATAAGACGAACTCTCACTATCTAAGGTGTAGCACTCCACAACTTCGCCTAGATTAATTACGACATTGTATTTCACTTCAATGGGTGAGATTTTCGGGTGGCTAATAGCTAATATATATGCAAAGGTCCTCCTAGGATTTAACACGTGGAGTAGAACGGAAGGAGATGGGGAATTAATTGCCAACTTTCCCGTACCTATATATGTTGGGTTTTCTTCTTTGAATTCACCCACTTAAATGATTTGTAATGACTATCTTGTCATCTATAATTGCTATTTGGATCTCAAATGGATGTTCTGAAATGCAAGTATGGTCTCATGTAACTTACATGATGTAAGTAGACTCAGCTTAAAATCGGCTCAGTAAATTAGTGCTACGCGCTGCGAGTCACACTTTGCAAACAAGAGAAAGAGCTCGTCTCACCAATATAAAATAAAGCAGCTGTCAGTTTTTTAAAGGCATTTAGCAATCAAATACCTTTGAAAATTTAACGGGGTTAACGTTTTTACTGTTCTTGAGTATGAATATTTGGTCGGGCTTAAATCGTCAGGTACCATTCTGATATTTTTCAAAATACATGTATGAAAATTAATAGTCTTGAAAAGTTCAGACACTGTTTGAACGATTTTCCCTAGTAAATATGCTGATAGGTCGGCTAATGCATTAGAAACCTGATAGGTTGGCTAATGCGTTAGAAACTCTTCAGATCAAATTTTACAGCAAAGCTGCATTATTTAAGGCATTTATGATCTACAATTCTAGATATGAACTTTCAGTTATTAGAGAAGGCATTCTGCATTTCAAAAACTAAATTTTGGGGCACCCATGTAGATGCAACCTTCAAGAAATTGGCACTGTATGTGCTAGTAAATGGCAACAGAATCAATAGTTCGCTTCGTTTCAGTATTCATCTTCTCCAAACCGAACAAATATAAAAAAGAAATAGAAAAAAAAAATGGAGCTTGCTATGGTTCGAACTCAGGCATTCTAATTCACTTCTTAGTTGCTTAGCCCAATGGTCAACAATTGCCGGCAACTAATCATTCTCTTTTTCAATAAACAAATATGTTTGCTATTAGTGTTTTCACGTGGTTGAACTTAATAACCTTATATCTTCTTCTTCTTCCTCTTCTTGTATCCATCAGAGAGAAACAGAGAGATGGAACCTCCACCAGCACAAGCCATAGACTTCAACCACCTACCAAGAAGATGAACAGAACGAAGTCATCAACGACTTGTATTGGATTATTATATATATTTCTTGTTTATTTTCTTCTTTCTTTGATGATGAACTTGCTGTATCATATTGCTTCGGGTTTGTTTCTTTTAAGTCTTGGGGAACCCAGAATCATGGTGAGAAAAATCTGGCTTCGGGTTTTGGTGATTCAGAAGAGGGAAGAACAGAGGATGCCAGATGAGGGTTTTGAATCTTGAGCTGTGAACCAAAAATAACCATTCAATTTTGGGGCTTTGATGGTTTTGGATCAGAGCCATCACCGTCAATTAAAGCATCAATAATGGCAAGGCCAATGCCTTTGGAGTAATTTGTCCTAATGGCGTTTGGTTTTGGGTTCTGCGGTTTTGGGTGTGTTTGATTCATACAATAATGGGTTTCTTAGACCAAGGAGTGGCTTAGTTTCCAGAGTGGAAGTTGGGGTCATAGACTCATAGAAGAAGACAGAGAGTGGAGAAGAAAGATGAAGCGGGTCTAAGAGAAGACAGAGAGTTATTGTCTCCCACTAAACAAATGGTCTGCAAAATCAAGACAGAAACTACAAATCGACAGAAAATTTGAGAACCTTGGAACTCACAGAGAAAAGCAAGGACTTTCAAAACAAGAATTGTTACTAAGCTCTAGCACAGTCAAAAACCCTCATTGAAAATTCCCAGAAACCATAAATTGCAGAAAGAAAATTTGTAAGTTTGTTCCTTCTTTTCTTGGGGAGGCTTTAATTTTCTCTTCACCTTTCTTGCTTTTGTTTTTACCCTCCACTATTAACACGGCAAAATTGGTTCGTATTAGAGAGACCATGATTCAGGATTGGGAAGCAACAAAGAACAAGACGAATCACGATGGAGGTGAAGGATCTGGAGTGCGACTGCAGTGGATTGCTGCCCATTCTGACTCCGTGCTTGGTATGGTGTAGGTATTTTTTTTTTCAGGAGTACCGGATTTACCCCTGAAAATTTAACAGGGTTCACGTTTTTACTGTTCTTAGGTATGCATATTGGGTTGGGTTTAAATCGTCAGGTACCATTCTGATACTTTTCAAAATATAGGTATGAAAATTAATAGTCTGAAAAAGTTCAAACACTGTTCGGACGATTATCCCTATTTACTAAGGTAAATGAGATATAGAGATCATAATAAGCTAATGCTAATTAAAATTTGGCTTATGTTTGTGGTCTTGTGGATTTGGAATTTACAAAATTGTGGATTAATAGTTAGTTACTGTTAAAATTTGATTTGGCATCCTACTAATGGAGTTAGAGTACTGCATGTTTCCATTTGGTTTATAAAGCTTGATTACCACTGAAACATTCAAAAGCCTTTATCTGAACTGGTATAATATCAGTCAAAAGAAGAGATGCTTGCTTCAGTGGGTCTGTGAAAATTTTGTCGATGAGATGTGGGATGTGTGGGATTTATCAATCACAAATTTATCAATCACAAAAGGACCAGAAATTATTGCTATTTATAGAAAATTTTCAAATTTTCAAAAATTTATAACTAATTCATACGAACTCCGATTTTTACATTTCACATATGCACGAACTCATATTGACGATCTCTATAACTTTCATGAAGAAAGTTTTTCCAAATTATGTATGTGTAAAAAGTCGATTTTCGAGACCCCCCTAAATAACGTTCGTTTCAAAAATAAAATCGATTCGAAACTAAATTTCTCAAAAATAATTATGACATTAATTATCCATAAATATCCATTATTACCATCTATTTACATCAAATATTTTTTAATTTTAAAATATAAAAAAAAACAGTAAAAATGAACAGTTAAAACAATCAATAAACAATGAAAATGAATAGTTAAAAAATTTTAAACAGTGATACATGAACAGTCTTGACTGGTCAAGAAAAAAAACAGGTGGAAACCCATGTTCAGTGGCAGTGAACAGTTTCTTGACTGGTCGAATTCTTGACTTTTCGACCTTGACATTTCTTGACTATAGGTGAACTTAGGATGTCCGTATTGTCTCTTTGGTCATAACCGTCAAGTCTATATACCATAGAAAACTTCTGTTGATCATGATCTTCTTGTTATATTGTTTCATGCAGTATTTAATACTCTGTCTATAAATTAAAGGTCTCTATATATCTTTTAATCTCATAATAACTAACATCACTATGGAATCTTTGATACAGAGGTCTGGGATATTTGTGGAAATTAAAAACCTAAAGTTGTAACTCTCCAAGTAATTGTTCGCTCAAAAATTCATTTCCGCCACGTGTCCCTTGGTTGAGGGCTTCTTTGGCTTACATGTTTCCTTCTGGTTTGGTGACGTGTGATGCGAGCGTGTCAACTCTCGAAGTTTTGTTCTAGGATGTTGTTGAGTTGCGATGATATGACTTCTATTAGTTGATTGTGAACTGAGGAATGATCAATTTTGGCTACGGGGTTCGCTCTGCCCTTGTATGCAAGAACTTTAACATGGATCGACTTTACTAGCCGGAATCTTCATGCTGTGTAACTTGTGATTGATATGATAGTGTTAGTGATAATCATTTTTATAATTTTCTTAATATGATATGTTGAAAGTGTATAAATTAAAGTGCAAGCAAATAAAGTGCAGTACGATAAAAATAAAAAAAATATAAACCAAGAAGATAAATTGCAAGTACGTAAAAAACGGTAAAGTAAATTGTAGAAAAGATAGACAAATACCGATAAAGAAAAATGATAAGATAAAACATGTAAAGAATGATAATTGTGTTGCAATGTGTTGAGATAAAATATGCAACACAGGCGCCTGACTAGGTTCCAAACCCCATTATTCAAAAAAAAAAAAAAATGCAATCGCGTCGAGCGTTTGGTTAAGGATCTCTGACAAAGATGCATATGGTCATTTTTATAGTGCATGATAACACTATTGAATAAAGAAAAAGACACAATCTCAGCCTTGATTGTTGAGATTGATTACAAATAAAATTCAAATTGTTTAAATCCAGAAGCTGATGATTCCAACAACAAGATCCCTTAATGGTAATGGCTCTCTGAAAGCATTATGATAAGAGCATTTTAATGCGATATTTTAGTAGTTAATTCCTCATATTTTAGTTATTTCCTTAACGAATCGATTTTTAACTCAATTTCTATTTTTAGGTACATTGGAGTAGATGAAGATGAAATGAGCATTACTCCCATAATTACCTAGAAATGATGGAGAAAAATGGAAATGCACTAAAAGATCAATTTTACACATTTTCCTACTCCGGCTAGGAAAGACCGAGACAAGTAAGGAGGAGCGGTCGCCTGACCAAATGAGCTGAAAATTTACAGATTCATTCTAGACATCCTAAGGAACATTTCTTATGAAGATTACAAGAGCCAGATAGAAGTGGAAGGCCTTCAAAAGATCACTCCAAATTTCTGCTAAAAGATGAAAACTGTAAATCGGACCTGAACGTATTCAAGAAGCATTTCCAGCCAAACTACTACTTCAAAAACTCTGAAATTTTACCAGGATGATCTACATTCATGGAGGAACATTTGTTATGAAGAAGTGATAGTCAAAATAGGAACATTCTGTGGAGAAAAAATTTATCTCCCATTTATCACATGTGGGAAAACTTTTTGACTATTTCTAAGTCATTTTTGGTAGGCTAAGTCAACAATTGATGTATACACATTTGTCTATCAAATTTAGCCCTTCATTTCTTTTCATCCTCACCCTCCATTTATCATTGTTAACCTATAAATACACCTCCCCTCATTAGGACAATAAACAATTCCTTCATCCATTTCATCTTCTTTGTCTCACCATCTCCTCTCCATTCTCTAGTTCTTAGTTTCATTTCTTTTCCATTCTCTAGTTCTTAGTTTTGCATCTTCAAGCAAAGAAGAGAAGAAGAATAAGCCATAAACAATCCTAGCCACCATCATTCCACCTTGTGTCGTGATAGTGAAGCCTTGCTTTTAAGATTCAAGATCAATGTCTCAAGCTCTTCATCATCCACTCCCTTCACGTTGTAATTCAATCTTTTTCCTTGTAACTTCTTTTGGTTTTCTTTGTTTGGATTTGTAGAACTATGAATTATAGTTAACAAATAACATTAAGAACAAAGTTTAAAGCCCGTCTCTATGTTTTGAAATAAAGTTGTAATTTCTTTGTGTTGATTTCTATGTTGCTTATGTGAGATTGCTTGATTAATTTTGATTTATAGAAAACTTTTATATGTATGTGTTCTTTGGTGGCCAACTTGGGATATATACATGTAATTGGAGCTAGATTTAGGTAAACAATTCACCTAATAGTTTTGTGAACTTATTTCATAAGTAGTAAAAGCTTTGGACAAAAGTCGAAATCAATTAAGGAGGATTGCAAATAGATGAACTTTTTCATACTAGGTTGTGCACTTTGGTTGACATCTTTTCTTTGTTCTTCATGCATTGAATGTGTTCTTGATTGGCTAGCTTTCTAGACTATGATTGCATATTCAATAGAATTAATTTAGGTGCTTTCACTTAAATTAATTATTCAAGGAAAGTAAAATATAGGAAATTGTTTGCTTACTAACGTTTCACATGGTCAACTTCTTTCTCATGACATAGATAATCAACTATAAGAATTGCGACTGGATTTCTTGCATATGGATATGGTTTTTATCTTTGTTCCTTGCGTTCCACCCTTGTAAATGTGTTTTTACATTTTCTTTATTTTCTTTAATTTTAATTCCGATTCTATAATCATAAACCCCCCTTATTTGTGTTCACTTGTATATATTTCTATTCTTTATTTTATTTTTGTAAATAATAATTTTCTTCATTTGTTTCATAATTACAGGTGTACCCTCAATCTCCGGCTAGAACGATCCCTACTTATTCTATACTAATGATGATATTTTACAGGGTTAAATTGTGTGTTCATTTCAACCACATCACATTATCTCATGCTACAAATTTGATAGCTAGTTTTTGTAAATCTTCAATATGTCGTGGCCATTTAGCTGTGATCATCATTATGCCGCGGTCATTCATTACTCCGCGGCTATTCAATCGTGGTCATTCATTATACCTTGTGGGCCTGAACCACCTGTCTGCCACTTTTTTTTTTTGTTTTGAAAAATAATGAGGATTAGGCGATATTAGATCCACTGTAACGGTCAGAAAGGGGCACCAAGGCACCCACACAACCCCGAAGGGGACCATTACAATCAGGAGCCCACCGCCCGTCCCTCATTAGAGAATTTATTAAGAATGAATCAAAGGAAACAGAGAGAAGGAGTAGGGGACTAGACCTTAACCACTCCCATACATATAACAAAAAGAAAAAAACAAACCAACTGAAACTAAGCAAATCGGTAAGTAGTACGTCTAGAAAAATCATGACCAAACGTACTAATCAAGAATTGTGGGATTGAATCCCACCAAACTGACCCACTATTCAAGGCACCGTAGTTAGCCAGCTTATCTGCCACTTTATTCCCTTCCTTGAAGACGTGGGTGACGTAAACCTGAAACTGGCTAATTGAGGCAAGCCTATTCATCCATTGCACCTGCAGCCTCCACGGAGTTAAGCCTGGCTTTTTAAAGTAATGTAAAGCCAACATAGAGTCTGTTTCTATCCACAAAGGGAACCAGCCTCACTCTTTTGCCACCTTAATGACCTCAATCAGAGCCAATAACTCTACATCAATGGCACAAGAGACCTGTGCCTTGCAAGAAAAGCACCCAAGAAGGCCGCATCGCTATTTCTGAAAACCGCACCATAGCCAGCTTGGTTAAGATCATGATAAGAACCATCAGAGTTAGCTTTAATCCAACTTCCAGGGGGGATTGCCAAATCACAAGAATGAAGCGGGGAGCTGAGGGAAGAAGAGTTGAAATGCCCAAATAGCTAAAGATGGGAAACTGACTTGAGGGAGAAGAGGAGGAGGCAAAAGCTAAACCTGCAGATTCTTTTAAGGACAATAGGAAAAACTGTTTGAATCTAGAGGGGCAACAGTCACCACCTTCAAACTTTCTTTTATTACGTTCACTCCACGGGCACCAAAGTTGCAGACAGATATAAACCATAGGAATTTTTAAAGATTGATTAAGCGTAGAAAGGGTAGCATCAAGAAACAAGTCATGCAGGGATGTACCTGGAGGAATAAGAAGCCTGAACATTTGTTGGAGCCAAGCCCAAGATGATGTAGCAACCACACACTCAAGAAAAAGATGATTAATAGTTTCAAGGTGATAAAGACATAGATAACATCTTGAACAAAGCCTGGTACCACGACGCTGAAGCCGCTCATCTGTAAAAACTCTATTGAGTAATGTTTTCCATGCTACCATGCTCTTTCGTGGCTGAATGGCCTAATGCCAAATCCGCTTACACCAAGGAGGTGCTGGAATGGGAGGAGACAACACCTGGTATGCCTCCTTGGACGACAAAGTGCCAGATGATATGTCAGTCCAGATCAGTTGGTCTGGGGCAAGATTAGACGATATTGGGATTGTACTGATAGCTTGGGCAACTTGGGGAAAGACCCTGCAGAAGCTTGGAGGAAGGTTCCACTGACCATTCAAGATGAAGTCACCAACTTTGTCATTTAAGAGCTTCCTGACTTCATCCACATAGTCTGTGGAGTGAATTACTACCTCACCTAACCAATTATCTTTCCAAAACCTTATTGTAGAACCATCTCCCAAGAGCCATTTCACCCTTACTAGAAGTATTGGCCATAAATTTTTTAAACCAAGCCAAATTGCAGATTTCTTATAAGACGAACAAGGGTGAAAACCCACTTGCATAAAACAATCATGTAGGAACCTCACAGATGTAGAAGGCTTTGAAGCCACATCCCAACATCTTTTTAACAGCAAGGATCTATTCAAAGCAAAAAGATTCTTTAAGTCTAACCCTCCTTGAGATTTTGGGAGCATATCGTACTCCAGGCAACAAGGGCAGGCCCATTCTTAAGAGGATCTCCACTCCAAAAGAAGTTTCTCATCCATCTCTGTACTTTATTAAGAAGAGACTTTGGCCATTCATAGATGTGGAAGCTGTAGATCAAGATGCTTTCAATTATGGAGGATATAAGTTGCAGTCTACCTGCTTGCGACAATTGTTTGCCTTTCCATGAGCTAAGCTTGCACCTCACTTTGTCTGCAATTGGAACCAAATGCACGGATTTCGGATGCCCAATAAAAATCGGGACACCGAGATAGGAGAAGGGAAGATGTCCTGGACGTATTCCAAGTAATCCACAAGTTCTGTTCTGCCTCGGCAAAGCATATCTTCCCAAAATTAAGTTTGATTTGGCTTTGTTGACCACCTGCCCAGAATTCACAGCATATTCTTTCATAAAAGACATTAGATTTCTTAAGTGAGAAGGCTTACCCTGAAGAAATACCATAATATCATCCGCAAACAACACGTGGGATAGGGGAGAGATAGTTGATGGAGCTGCAATTGTCCTAATCTTCCTTGTATTAACCAGAGAAGTGAGGCCACGACTTAGGACTTCTTCAGCTAGGCAAAACAGTAACGAAGATAAAGGATCACCTTGACAGACACCCTTGGAGCATGTAAAGTACCCATTGGTCTGCCTATTAACACTGACAGATATATATGCAGATTGCAAGATAGTGTGAATGTAGTTTACGAAAGTGGCATCAAACCCAAAGGTGTGGAGGACTCGAAGAAGGAATTCCAATCCAAGGTGTCAAAGGCTTTGCGGATATCAAATTTAATAGCTAAATTCCCATACTTACATTTCTGGTCTAGGAGGCTCACACATTCTGAGGTCGACCCAATGGGATCAACAATAGACCGTCCTCTAATGAAGGCACTTTGGCTAGGGGAGATGATACGAGAAGCAATTGGACCGAGCCTATCAGCCATAATTCTTGTGATAATCTTGAACATGAAGTTAGCAAGGGCAATTAGACTGAAGTCTGAGATGCTTTCAGCGTCTTCTAGCTTGGGAATTAATAGGAGGATGTTGGAGTTGAAATGTGTCATAATGTATCCATTAATGAAAAAACTCTGAACTGCCTGAGTTACATCATGAGCTACCACAAAACAACAAGAAGTGAAAAAACATCCTCCAAAACCATCAGGCCCAGGGGCACTAATTCTATCCATTTTCATAACGGCATCTCTAATATCTTCAGTAGAAGGAGTGGCAAGAAGAGAAGAGTTCTCCTCCTCCGTTACCATATGAGGGATGACCCTTTCCACTAGACCAGTGACCCTGATTTAATGATCTTGAGTGAAGCAACTTTCAAAGTGTTGTACTGCATGTGTAGGAATAGCAGCCTGATCATTGAGCACCCTGTCCTCAACCAACAACGATGTAATTGAATTTTGAAGACGCCGAACCTTGACCATGTTATGAAGAAAAGTTGTGTTCCTGTCACCATCTTTTAGCCAACATATTCTAGTTTTGTCCCTTAAGAGAGTAGCTTGAAGAGAAAGGGCCGATAAATAACTGTTTTGGGTTGCATTTTCTACATTGAGTCTCTCATCAAATAAACCATGAGTGGAAATTTCAGCTTGAATCGCATCTAAAGCTGCCTTTGAGTGAGCAACCTGAGCATGAACATCTCCCACCTGTTCTTTGCTCCATGATTTCAGCATGCCTTTCAGAGCCCGTAGTTCGGCTGCCAGGATAAATTGTGGGCACCCAGTATAATGCAGACTGTTCTAGAAAGATTGAACTAAGGCCATGAAATCCGGTGTCTGCAACCACAAACTTTCAAACTTGAAAGGAGGTCTCGAGATAGCATCCAGCTTAGCGCAGGACACTAAAATGGGACAATGATCTGACATAGCCTTTGTAAGGGTGCAACAATCCATTGAACTCCTGGAATTCATCGACTCCATGTTCCCTAGAGCTCGGTCAAGCCTAACCTCAGTATGACCATTTGACCATGTGTAAGCTAGACCTTTTGTGGGGATATCCAAAAGCTCACAATCAGAGCACATCTGACTAAACTCTAAGCAGGAAGTTCCATTTGGCGGAGCTCCTCCACGCTTTTCATGCGCACCCAAGATGCAGTTAAAGTCACCAAACACCAACTGGGGCCCCTGACCATGCTGGGAATGAATTTGATTTAATTCTTGCCAAAGATGACGTCTACCAGCAACCGTAGTTTTGGCATACACAGCCGTTAGGGTGCAAGAAACCCCCTCAAAGCTACAAGATACTGAGATCTGTTGGTCAGAGGCCGAGATCACCTGTACCCTGAGAGCTTCATGACAAAGAAACCACATGTTAGGGTCTTGCAATCCCCGATTATTAGTAGTAACGAGCTGGAGACCCAATGATCTCCAAAAGGAAAAATGGACAGAGTTAAACAAAATGAAAGGTTCTGAAATGCAAACAATTAAGGCTTTGTGAGCACGTACCATATTAGCTAAAGCCCGACGTGTGTTATCGTTTCCCATGCCACGGGCGTTCCAATACAAAATCTTCATTAATAAAGAAAGTGCTTTGCACTCTTCTGGACTTGAGCGTGCAACCCAGGTTTAGGTTTAACTTTAACCTTCTCAGACTTTTTTTGAAGCTTCTTTGCTTTTTTTGTTACTACAAGCGTGAACTCTCCCTCCTCCAAAGCCTCATCCAACAATACTTCTGGTTTTCTAACGGGGATCACATCATTTGCCTCGACTTCTTGGTTTCTAATAGAAGTCACATCATCTGCAGTTTCAAGTTCATTTCTACAGGTTCCCACTTCTGGAGCACCATCCAACTTGCTAAAACCCGGCAGAACACTGGCGATGGAAGAGCTGTCCTGAACCGTAGGAGTATTCTCTGCATGGACTGGCACCGCAAGTGAAGAGTCCATATATGGGATATTCAACGTTGGTTGAGCAGAAATATCAGTGTATGCGGCAACCAAATTACCCGGTGTCTCATTGGACTGCTCCCATCTCATTCCTGGCTTTCTCTTGGACTGCCTGCGACGAGCTGTATGTGTACGAGTTACACTTCTGCCCCGAGCTGGTGACTGGTCTGAAGGAACCTTAGACGTGCGTCTTGCCATATTTAGGTTCAAACAGTAATTAACACTCGATGAAAAAAAATGTGGCTTGTAGGTTACATTTTACCAAATTGCAAATACGTACTTAATCAGGAAACAAATTTTCAGTTGTGTTGTTGAAATCTAAAACACATTCAAACAACACCAGCCTTCAACATGCATGAGATTGAGTAGTTTTTGTTCTGGGAACATGATATTTAGTGTTACAAGTCGCTCTTTTCACACGATATCTTATTTATCTGGATTTATTATCTTTGAGTTGTAATGCTATCTATTAAGGTTAGTTTCCCCAAACTTCTCACAATAGAGTTTCTCCTTATGAAAATTGTGTCAAACTGATCAAAGTAATATCATTTATACTGATTGTTATCCTTAATATGATAATCTCGGAACATGCTCATTTCCACTCAAAAATTAGTTACTGATTTTACTGAGTAATGTGACATTGTGACTGATGATGGCGGACGAAATGAGACGGGGATGCATGGGTTCAGTTATAGTTATGTATCCTTGTTTTGATTCTGGTACATATAAATTTACTCAATGGAAAAACAGAATCGAATTCCCGACCTAAATAAAATTGATAATCACAGTGCTTATATGCATTTTGCCTATGCGCTTCTGCCTCACTTAGCCGCTCTAGCTCATAAATCAAAGTGTTAATATGCAGTTGCACACCTGCAAAGTGCAATTAATATTAGTAAAGGAATTCAATCTTTCAATTTTTATGTTGAGTTGGTCAAAGATTAAGCTGTAGATAAGAGGCACATATATGTAACACACACTATCTCACAGATTACAGTAGTACCGGCCGTGATTGAGGAGAGCAAGTAGTATTATTGTTAGGAGTCTTACCATTACAGTAAGTTTTCATTTTAGTAGCTTGAGTAGGGATTAAAATTGGTATTGCAAACGTCTCTGTACAATCCGTTCGGCTAAGCTTGTTGACTAAACTCATAGTCTTAGTTTAATTGAAAATGTACTTGATTAGCACCAGGTTAATGGGATGTAGTGATCATATATACATGAGATGGGGCAATAGGCGGTTGTCTAAAGTATCAAACATGTTCCATATCAAAATATAAGAAGAAAGAGACGAGTAAAAGGTGCAACAAAAGAGGGGGTAGCAACCGTGCAAAGTACTTAACTGGACGGGGCCAATGTGTGATCAATAAGATTCATGGCCTGGGCTAATTTGAATGTATACTGAAGTTAATCCAGAGATGTAATTTTAATATTCCAAAATAACGGGCTCTCCGCAAATTTGCAAAGATTATAAAGTGATTTATTCTTTATTTATGTAAATGAAATCGATCATTACAATTCACCATAAACGAAAGGCAAGGGAAAACAAATGGCTTGCCAGAAATGAAAAGGAAAAGGCAAAATATCGAAGCCACACCAATAACCAAAGGACAAGACACAGACTATTATCCATGATAAAATGCAGTATCACTCTCATGGTTCGATTTAGTTGTAAGCATCAGGGTTGCCCAAAAGGTAGTTTTCAATGATCTTGAATAAACCAGCAGCTCGCTCTTTTCCGGCCTTAACACTCTCTTCCTTGATCTCAACCTCACCTTTGCAATGGTAGTTGCTGGTGCTCTTAATGATGGAACCTCCACTTGGAGATGCCACCAATTTAATCTCGTAAGAGATTTTCTCTACTGTGTCTGCGATAGCATCCCCCTCAATAATGCTGTAGTTGTAAACAAAGTTGTCTTTGTCAAGTCCGTCAATCTGATGCTTCACATAGCTGTATTCGCTTCCTTCACCGAGGTGAATCTTCTTGATGGTTCCTACTCCTCCATCTCCCTCAACGATTTCGGCACTCTTCACAGCCTGTGGGGCAATTTTGGGGATAAGGTTATCAGCATCAAGAACAAAGGCCTTGAAGAGTCTTGGTGGTGGGATGACGGAGGTGAACTCAGTTTCGTAAGTGAACACACCCATGATGATCAAAGAGCTTAAAATGAGAAGACTGAAATGTGGAAGAAGCCAAGAGAATGTTGATATCGGTGTGAGAAAGTGTGAACCCCGGAGGTGGGATTTATAGGTTAAGGTTGAAGCTCACCCTCTAGATCAACTTTGGGCTACGAAATGGTATTAAAAAAAAAAAAAAAAACTTTGAGCTACGAAATGGGAATATTTCAAACAACTAATAGTTCCCATATAAAAATACACTTTCAATGAAAAATCAATGATCCATGGTTCAAGTCTAAGAAGGCACCTCGGATGGTTGTTAATTCTAAGATTTGAAGACGCAATTTGTCATCCTAACGTGGAAAAAGGAGCATTCGGACGTAACATATTGATTGCAAGTACAAGAGAAGAATAAAATGGATAGCCAATGTTGACTTCCGATCCCGGCATTACTTTGTGAAAACACCGAAGGTAGGTACTAAAAATTCAAATAGAAATTGAAATAAGACCATCTAGAACGCGACCCCATTCTCTCTGTCTACTATAGCCAACTGGGCATTATAAATTAATTGGGGTGCCTTCTTTGACCATTTTGAACATAATCCAAGAGAAATAGTACAACTTCTACAGAGACACTTGCTAGCTCACAAGGTCACAAGATAATGGTACCCTTCAACCAGCTCATACCTCAACTCATGAGTAATCTATAAATACCACCCCTACCATTCTCTTCTCTCACAACTCAAAACTTCATTCTACTTCTCAGACACCAATTCTCTTATTACTCTTCTTTCCTTTCATCATTTCCCAATTTATAATCTGATAATGGGTGTGTTCACTTACGAAACCGAGTTTACATCCGTCATCCCACCACCTAGATTGTTCAAGGCTTTCATCCTTGATGCCGACAATCTCATCCCCAAGATTGCTCCACAAGCAGTTAAGTGTGCTGAACTCATCGAAGGAGATGGGGGCGTAGGAACCATCAAGAAGATCACCTTCGGTGAAGGCAGCCAGTTCGGCTCTGTGACACACAAGATCGATGGGATTGACAAAGACAACTTTGTATACAGCTACAGTTTGGTCGAAGGAGATGCCTTGTCCGACAAGATTGAGAAGATCTCTTACGAGACCAAATTGGTGGCATCTTCAGATGGAGGATCCATCATCAAGAGCACCAGTAACTACCACACCAAGGGTGACGTGGAGATCAAGGAAGAGCATGTTAAGGCTGGAAAAGAGAAGGCGTCCCACCTCTTCAAGCTTGTCGAAGGCTACCTCTTGGCCAATCCCAATGAGTACTGTTAAACTTAATTGTTATCAGTTTGCTGTCCATTTGTTCCGCTGATGTTCCTGTTGGAACATTAAGAGATTGAATGTTGTAATGTTTTCTATGAAATAAACAAGCTGTAATCACAATTTGCATATCCGTTGTTCCATGACTCCCTACTAAGCTAAACTATCAAACTGCGGCAATAAAAATATCCTCAAACATGGTCCAGAACTCCAGATACACCCTAAGAAGGTGGTTCAACTAGCATTATTCAAAACAAAAAGTCAAAAACTGTCACAAAAGCACCTTTGTGACAGAAACGAGTAGCTGAGACTTCAGAGTATTTAGGCCAGTTAGTTATAGAGGTTGCACTGGTAAAAGTTCAAACAGTCAGCACTCTGAAGAATCATTGACGGCAAACTTGTGCTCGAAACAATTTGCTGTAAATTTTGAACTCACCATCCGAAAAAGTTCTTGGTAATGACAGATTGTGTGTAGTGATCAAGTTTATCCTTCCTTATCTATCGATAAAGAATCAGCTTTCCCAACCAAAATGGTTATGATATTATGAAAAGACTGGAATTTGCTCGTATATATACCATTACAAAACTGTATTCATGTCCACATCTAAGCCAGATTAGCCAACTCTAATACTGTTATATTAAAAATTAATTACCAGATAACTCTCTACCAGATCATATATGCCACTTCATTCAGGGGCCAGTTGACTCCCTCCCTGATGCTGTATGTTCCTCTAGCTTTCCATCATAATTTGCATTTTGAATCTCCAAATGATGTTTCTGAAAAAAAATAGAAACAACTCAAATAAAATTATCACATTTACTGGTTAAAAATGCAATAAATGTTGCATCTGTAACCCATTTACTCAGTTTGCAGAAATGGCTCATGAATTTCTTACGGTTACACACTTACAGGCCAAAGCATTGACAAATAGAAGGTAAAAAAAACTAAACACTACCACAAATTAGTATAAATAGGATCATACATTTTATTCTTTACTTTTTCAAATGAAATCCAATGTAACATTACAATTCACCATCACTCAAAGTGCAAGCCAAAACAATCCCTGGATTGGTAGAGAACAAAAGGGAAAAACTATCAAAGCGATACCAAATGACCAAAAAGAACAGGACACGACAGAACAGTATAATGCAGCAGCATTATCATAGTTCTATTTAGTTGTAGCCCTCAGGGTTGGCCAAAAGGAGGCTCTCAATGATCTTGAACGTACAAACCAGCGGCTCTTTGTTTTCCGGCCCTGAACATGTTATGATGATTATATATGTTAAACATGGAAGGCATTAACGTATGATGATTATATATCGTATCATCAGTTTGTCGAATATACAACGATGAATTCAACACCGCAGCAATCAGCTAGATGTCAACTGCATGTTAGCCTGTTAGGTACTTATAGTGATTTTCAAAAAGGATGGAATGAATCATGATCAGAAAAATTTACTCCTGCACTTACAGTAGATTATCCCTGGTACAAATTAAACCAAAATATTGGCATGCATGAACAGATTTCTTTTATAAATTTCTCTGTTCCCCGCTAACATAGATAGAATAGGTCTCGGAAGACATTTTCAACCCCACTAAATGTTCCTTTCAGTTTGGTTGTGAACTGGATTTTTGCAAGTTAATACAGGCCAAAACAAAAGTAGGTGCAGCATTAAGACAATAAGCCAAGTCGTAAACCAAAGAAAAATGAGATAGCCAATCTTGACTGTCATCCAATTATAGTAAACTGCCAAGGAAGCTAGCTATTGTTTATGTTACATGAATTAGAATAAGACAATCTAGAAGCCAAGTCTCTTTTTCTTTAATACAATTGGGTTCTGAATTAAATGGGGTTGGGGTGCTTTCTTTGACCGTCTTGGCCAATTTAAAAGAATAGTACAACTTATATATATCTACGAGAACACTAATCAGTTACACCAGCTAGCAAGCCATAGGAGACCTTCAACCTCATAACCTATCTAATTACTCTATAAATATTAGACATAGCATTCTCTTTTCTCTCAGAACACCATTTCTTATATTACTCTTCCTTTGATCATCTTTTAAGTTCCAAGTAACTCAAAAACTGATAATGGGTGTGTTCACTTATGAAAGCGAGTTCACATCCGTCATCCCACCCCCAAGATTGTTCAAGGCTTTCATCCTTGATGCCGACAATCTCATCCCCAAGATTGCTCCACAAGCAGTTAAGTGTGCTGAACTCATCGAAGGAGATGGGGGCGTAGGAACCATCAAGAAGATCACCTTCGGTGAAGGCAGCCAGTTCGGCTCTGTGACACACAAGATCGATGGGATTGACAAAGACAACTTTGTCTACAGCTACAGTTTGGTCGAAGGAGATGCCTTGTCCGACAAGATTGAGAAGATCTCTTACGAGACCAAATTGGTGGCATCTTCAGATGGAGGATCCATCATCAAGAGCACCAGTAACTACCACACCAAGGGTGACGTGGAGATCAAGGAAGAGCATGTTAAGGCTGGAAAAGAGAAGGCGTCCCACCTCTTCAAGCTTGTCGAAGGCTACCTCTTGGCCAACCCCAATGAATACTGTTAAACTTAATTGTTATCAGTTCGCTGTCCATTTGTTCTGCTGATGTTCCAGTTGGAACATTAAGCGATTGAATGTTGTAATTTTCTATGAAATAAACAAGCTGTAATCACAATTTGGAAATTCGTTGTTCAATAACTCCCTACTAGGCTAAATTATCAAATTGCAGCTATAAAAGATTGATATCCTCAAAGACCATCAGAAACACTTTAAGAAGGTTGTTCACCTAGTATTATTCAAAACAAAAACTGTCACAAAAGCACCTTTGCAACAGAAACGAGTCGTTGAGACTTCAGAGTATTTAGGCCAGAAATCAGTCACTTGTGCTCGATATAATTTGCTGAAAGTTGGACTCACCATCAGTGAAAGCTTTTGGTAACGAGAGATTGTATGTAGTGATCGAGTCTATCATTCCTTATCTTTCTATAAAGAGTCATCCTTTCCGAATCAAAATGGTTATGATATTTTGAAAAGACTAAAATTTTTTAGTATTCCATTACTTAAATACAAAACTGTATTCATGTCAACATCTAAGCCAGATTACCCAACTCTAATACTGTTATACTAAAAATTAATTAACAATTATAAAGACTTTGAGTAGTCATTAACCAGATAACTCTTTACCAGATCATATATACCACTTCATTCAGCGTACACTTGACTGGTATATGTTCCTGTAGCTTCCATCATAATTACTGCATTTCGAACCTGAAAATGATGTTCCTGGAAAAAATAGAAACAATTCAAATAAAGTCTCACACCAACCAGTTAAAAATACAATAAATGTTGCATTTTTAACCCATTCAATCTGTTTGCAGAAATAGCTCATGAATTTCTTACAGTTACACACTTACAGGCCAAACATGGACAAATATAAGGTCAAAAACTAAACACCGCTAATAAGTATAAAGATGATCATACATTTTATTGTTTACTGAATCAAATGAAATGTACAACATTACAATTCGTCATCACTCTAACTGCAAGCCAAAACAATCTCTGGCTTGGTACGATAGAAAAGGAAATGAATATATCAAAGCAACACCAAATAATATAAAGAACAGGACCCGACCACACAGTATCATGCTGTAGCATTATCATATTTTGATTTAGTTGTAGGCCTCAGGGTTGGCCAAAAGGTGGTTCTCAATGATCTTGAATAAACCAGAGGCTCTTTCTTTTCCGGCCTTGACATGCTCTTCCTTGATCTCAACCTCACCTTTGCAATGGTAGTGGCTGGTGCTCTTGATGATGGAGCCTCCACTTGGAGATGCCACCAACTTAATCTCGTAAGAGATTTTCTCAACTTTGTCTCCGATAGCATCACCTTCAATTATACTGTAGTTGTACACAAAGTTGTCTTTGTCAAGTCCATCAATCTGATGCTTCACATAGCTATATTCGCTTCCTTCACCAAGGTGAATCTTCTTGATGGTTCCAACACCTCCATCACCTTGAACTATTTCAGCACTCTTCACAGCCTGTGGTGCAATCTTGGGGATGAGGTTATCAGCATCAAGGACAAAGGCCTTGTAGAGTCTTGGTGGTGGGATGACGGAGGTGAACTCGGTTTCATAAGTGAACACACCCATGATGAAGATTAAAGAGCTTAAAATGAGAAGATTGTAATGTGGAAGAAGCTAAGAGAATATTGATGTTGGTGTGAGAAAGTATGAGCTCTGGTGGTGGTATTTATAGGAAGGATGAAGCTCACCCCCTGAAGATCAAAACATGAACTCAGACAGGGGAATGTTCAAAGAATTAATATTTATATTTGAACTATTGTTCAAGTCTAAGATGCCGCCTCAAATGGCTGATTCTGAGATGTGAAAAACCCAAATTGTCATCGTAACGTGGAAAACGAAGCACTGATTTTAACTGTTACTTGCATTTTTTATTGTGAAGTACTAGCTAATAGCTCGAGCTTTGTAGTCGATATAAGCAAAGTAGAGCAACACCATCAGAATGAGCAAAGTCTAGAAACAAAGAAAACTGAAATGGAAAAGCCAATGTTGACTGCCCCACATTATTTGTGTAAACTGAAAATTCAGAGAGAAATTGCAAAGAAGAACATCTAGAACCTGACCCATTATCTATTTATCAACTAAACCGTCCAAATCCAATTAGGTACGTACAATAATTGGGACTGGGGTGCTTTGTTTGACCATTCTGGAATAGTAAGTACAGCTTGCATCTACAGGGACACCCTTAATTCACACTAGCTAGGTCTCCATATAGGTGACCTTCAACCTCTTTAAGTCATAATAACACATCCCTTGAGTAACCTATAAATACCACCCGTAGCATTCTCTTCTCTCACAACTCAAAACCTCCTCTACTGCCTAAACACCAATTTTCTTTTTACTCTTCTTTCCTGCTTTTGATCATTTTCCAACTCATAAGCTGATAATGGGTGTGTTCACTTATGAAACCAAGTTCTCATCCGTCATCCCACCACCAAGATTGTTCAAGGCTTTTATCCTTGATGCCGACAATCTCATCCCCAAGATTGCTCCACAAGCAGTTAAGTGTGCTGAAATCATAGAAGGAGATGGAGGCGTAGGAACCATAAAGAAGATCACCTTCGGTGAAGGCAGCCAGTTCGGCTCTGTGACACATAAGATCGATGGGATTGACAAAGACAACTTTGTCTACAGCTACAGTTTGGTCGAGGGAGATGCCTTGTCCGACAAGATTGAGAAGATCTCTTACGAGACCAAGTTGGTGGCATCTTCCGATGGAGGATCAATCATCAAGAGCACCAGTAACTACCACACCAAAGGTGACGTGGAGATCAAGGAAGAGCATGTTAAGGCTGGAAAAGAGAAGGCGTCCCACCTCTTCAAGCTTGTTGAAGGCTACCTCTTGGCCAATCCTAATGAATACTGTTAAACTTCTTAGCAGTTAATTTGTTGTCCATTTCTTCAGCTGAGATTCCAGTAATGCATGCAGTTGGATTGTTGTAATGTTTTCTATGAAATAAAAAGCTAAACCAGCACTTTGCAAATTCATTGTTCTGTTAATCTTAACAAAGTTAAACCATCATGTTACAACTATAGAAAAAAAAAAATTCCTGAAAGATAGTCAAGAAGAACACCCTTGAAAAACCAAAAACTGTCACAAAACCTTCGCAGTCATGCATCAAGACTTGGAGTATTTAGGCAATCGGTAAAAGTCCAAACAGTTGCTGAAAATTAGAACTCACCATGAGCAAAGATTTTTGGTAATGACTGTTTTATAGCGTAGAGTCAATCCTTTCTTATCTTTCTATAAAGAATCAAAATATATTGTCATGATTTTATGAAAAGACTGGAGTTTCAGTCTAGCTAGTATCCCATTACTTCAACTCATTAATCAAAACTACCTAAAATATCTAGTGCTTTCTCTAATCTAGCTTATGATAGAAAGCAAAACCCCTAAAATAAGAACTTGGGGAATTCACTTAACCAAGAATGTGAAAAACGCTACGCAAGCCAACGTACCTCAAAGTTTCAACGATCCAATCACTTGCCTCCGAACGAGAAAACATTCTCAGAGTGTTGCCGCGAGAGTGGGGTATTCGTGTGCTCTTACAATTTACGGCACATGCTTTGTTTTTACTTCGGTGGTGTGTTTGCTTTGGTTCGGGTCGTATTGGGGCTCAGCAAATTGCCATGGGCCGGTTTAATTATACACAATATTTTTTGCCACGGAATTTTGTTTGGTGACTTGTTAACGAATACGTCTTTATCTGCTTTCTACTCAATGAAAAGTATATGTATTTTTGTATGGATTGAGTTAATGCTTTCTTATCTTTCAATAAAGAACTAAGCTTGTTTATGGTACAATGTATCGAGACATTAAGTAAAGTAGTTTCATTTAGAGGTAGACTGACTCCATGCATTAGTAAACTAGTCTGAGAGTATTTTATCTTTAATCTTTGTATCAAAACTAAATTGACTAAATCTGTATATTAATATATCGTAGAACTTCTCTAAAGAATGAGCCACTACTAATCAAAATGGTAATGATTGATGAAAAGACTGAAATTTTAGTGAATAAGATTCCTCTAGCCAGATTAATTGGTCAGCTCTAACACTGTTATATTAAAAATGAACAATTTAGACTTTTACCGATCACTTACCTGATAACTCTACCAGACTATATATACGACTTCATCCAGGGTCCGACTGACTCCCGGCCCTGCTGGTATATCATATATGTATGCTTTCCATCATAATTACTGCATTTTGAACCTCAAAATGGTGTTCCTGGCAAAAACCTAAATACCACAGATTTGTATAAAGAGGAACAAACGTTTTATTCTTTACTTGTTCAAATGAAATGTAAAAACTTCACAATTCGTCATCACTGCGACTGCAAGCCAAAACAATATATGGCTTGGTACGATAGAAAAGGAAATGAATATCAAAGCCACACCAAATGATATAAAGAACATGACACAACGACACAGTATAATGCAGTAGCATTATCATAGTTTGATTTAGTTGTAGGCCTCAGGGTTGGCCAAAAGGTGGTTCTCAATGATCTTGAACAAACCAGAGGCTCTTTCTTTTCCGGCCTTGACATGCTCTTCCTTGATCTCAACCTCACCCTTGCAATGGTAGTGGCTGGTGCTCTTGATGATGGAGCCTCCACTTGGAGATGCCACCAACTTGATCTCGTAAGAGATTTTCTCAACTTTGTCTCCGATAGCATCACCTTCGATTATACTGTAGTTGTACATAAAGTTGTCTTTGTCAAGTCCATCAATCTGATGCTTCACATAGCTATATTGGCTCCCTTCACCGAGGTGAATCTTCTTGATGGTTCCAGCACCTCCATCACCTTGAACGATTTCAGCACTCTTCACAGCCTGTGGGGCAATCTTGGGGATGAGGTTATCAGCATCAAGAACAAAGGCCTTGTAGAGTCTTGGTGGTGGGATGACAGAGGTGAACTCAGTTTCATAAGTGAACACACCCATGATGATGATTAAGGAGCTGAAGTGAGAAAATTGAAATGTGGAAGAAGCTAAGTGAATATTGATATTGGTGTGAGAAAGTATGAGCCCTTGGAGGTGGTATTTATAACCAAGGATGAAGCTCACCCTGTAGATCAGAGCTTGTGCTTAGGCAAGGGGATTTTTCAAATAATTAATGTTTTCATGTTGAATTATCATTCTAGTCTAAGATGCCGCCTCAAATGGGCTATAATTCCAAGTTGTGAAAAGCCAAATTTCTCATGGAAAAAGGAGCACTCACTTTTAACATGTTAAGACTTAACATGAAGTCTTTAATGTGAAAGTCAACTACTGGAATTTCAAAGAGAAATTGCAAATAAGAACATCTAGAACATGATGACCCATTCCATCCAGAGCCAATTAGGTACGTACTATGGTATAACTGGGGCCGAGGTGCTTTGGTTGACCCTTCTGGATATATCCAAGAGAATAATAAGTACAGCTTGCATCTACATGGACACTTATAATTCACAGTAGGTAGCTCTAGGGTGCGTCCAACCTCGTCAGTCATGACTCGTCCCATGAGTACCTATAAATCCCACCCATAAGCCATAGTATTTTCTTCTCTCACAACTCAAGACCTTCTCTAGTTCCTAAACGCCAATTTCCATATCACTCTCTGTTTCATCATTATCCAAGTCATAAGCTGGTAAAGGGCATCTTCACTTATGAAACTGAGTACTCGGTTATTCCACCACCAAGTTCACCTTAGTCGAAGGCAACCCGTAAATTTGAAATATCAAAACAAAATTCATATGTTGTGTCATTTCCGTTAATAATTTTTCGAAATGTTTCATTCACTTCCACAAAGTTCTTAATTTCTGAAATATATACACATAAATAACATATATAAAAAAAAATTCACACCGAAAGTGAAATTTCGTATGTTATCAACAATAACTTTTACTTCATAGAGAAAATACTGTCTTATGATCTCATCTACAATCAAGGCTAAATACACAAGGAAGACGCGATGTACACATGTCTCAAAATGATTTTTGAGCCACTTTCTTCGGGTATTGGCTCAATGGATATAAGAACTCAAAATAGTGATAACAATAATACTAATCCTCATGAATAAGATGGACAATTTATACTCCCCTCTACTTCCAAACAGACATGATTGTTTCTGTCTAGCAGGGACAACATCTCAACTGAAATTTTGAAAGAACTGTTACCTTCTGCAAACAATGAATCTGACATTATAGAATCAGCTGAAGACTCATCCGAGTATTTGTAAAATAGTTAATCTTAACTACTAGCATCGACAATTTTTTGCCAAGTCTAACCGGCCATTTTTTGCACTATGTACATATACACCTGCTTGGCTAACATGTGTAGTTTTTGGGATCCGGCTAAGGTACCATATTTGAAATCTGTCGAAGGCACAAGATTTTGGAACATGTAGAACCGTGTATAATGTGTAGGTAATCTTGGATACCAATTTTTGGGACAAGTGAAACGATGTATGATGTAGTTTTAAATTCAATCATATTGGTGATGCCTTGCATCTAGTAATAATTAAAAAAATTTAAATAAAGAAAAAAGACAGTGCGTAAGCTAACAGATCCAACTGATCTCGACCGTTATATTTATAGACTATTTTTTAAATAACAAAAAAATTATTCGATGGTATCTAACGGTCCATTAATATTACTCTCGCTCGCTCAAGTGCACGTCATTCAGCCCCCGCCGCTGTGTTCGTTGTCTCCGTTGCTTATGACTACCACTGCTCTCCGTCTCTCCCTCCCTCCATCTCCTCAATCACTCGCTCCCGGCGCGTGTCCTCACCGCCACTCCACTCCCACTCCCACCTCACCTTCCCAACCCTCCACAGCTCCACCCACACTCCACTCCTCCGCTTCTCCCATCACCGCCATCCATCTCCGGTCGCCATGTCCTCCGATTCCGGGCGATCAGTCTCTCCGGCGACTCAACCCCAACCGATCGAGCTCAACGACGAGTCCGAATTCGAAACCATCGTCTCGCCCGACGGTTACATCTCCATCTGCGGCTTCGGCTCTCTCCTCTCCGGTACGTAATCCGTCGTCTTTTTGGTCTCTGTTTGTTTCCGTACGGTTACCTGTTAAACGGTGCGTTCTTGTGTTTGGGAACCAGAGAGAAGCGCGAGGAGTACATTTCCGGAGCTGATCAACTTCAGAGTGGCGCGGTTGAACGGATTCCGGCGAGTCTTCGCTCACATGGCTCCGATTTTCTTCGAGCGTGGCATTGCCAAACCTGAAACCAAGGTTGGTGAAAGAAAATGAAACAAGAAAGCTTAACTCTTGGTCTGAATTCCAAATTCTAATCTGAAGTCATTAACTTGGTAATTTTGGTAAATGTTGCAGGAGATTTCGAGTTTGAGTGTGGAGCCTTATGAAGGCGAAAGCCTTATAGTGACAGTGTTTGAGATTGAAAAATCGGAGGTAAGAAATTAGGACTATATGTGTTTCAGACTTTCAGTGCCTATTGAGTGTTTGAGATAGAAGGGAACTAGGGTGAGCTAATCTCAACTTATTGTTACGTTACTCAGATTCCGGCTTTTATCAAGAGGGAGCCTGAATTTCGATTCCTAGCGGTAAGTAACTAGAATGCTTCCTACATTTGCTTTTTAATCACCAAAGAAATAAAGAAAAATGTTAAAGCTTTGCGTTTTAATTGGGAATTTATTTGTTTCTCCTGCAGGTTCTGCCCGAAACTCTTGATGGGAAGCCATTTGATAATCGAGCGGTGAGTGGAAAATGTGAAATATGTGATACCAATGATTTAACTTGCTCTGACCTGGTTTTGGGTTTAGTTTGGTTATTGGTGGTGTTGATTTATTGGTTTGGGGTATCAACGCAGGTGCTTTGTGCTCGTTATAGTGATGAAGAATTTTTCAGAGTCAGATGCAAGGGTAAATCATCCCTAGTTTGAATTTAACAGCTTCTTCCATTAAATTAGTAATTAACCTTGAAATGATTATAGATAGTGTACTATAACACAAGTGTAGTTAGCTTGTAGTTTTCAGATAGCATCACTAGATACAAAGAAATAATGCATGGTTTTGGTTGAACTGTTTTGATTTTGTTATCCAATACATGCTGCTGATTTTTTCTCTCTGGTGTCAGGAAGTAAGGAAATGCATTTTGAGCTATTTGGGCGATATAACATTGATAAGATTTGGAGGGATGATATCTTACCTTGCCGAACTTACCTTCGTCACTGGTAAGTATAAATCTTTTAATGACTTCGTTAGGTCATTGTACTTGCATTAAAAGTCATATTGGCTCTGTAATTGATTAGTAGTTTAGTTCTAACTGGAGAAAGATGTGGCAGAGACCATTGCACTGTTAGTTTAGTAACTTTATGCTGGAGGAATCCATGCCTTGTATCCATCTTCATTACATATTTTGCTAATCCCTTTTGAACTGTTACCGACTTGATTTGCCTTTTCTCAATTGCTTTTATGGCTCTGAAATGGGTGAGCTAATCTACTTATATGCTGTAGTTACTTGAGAAGTTCATATTCTGCGTCTGAATAGTGTTTGCAATACCAACTAACTTATATGAAGCACACTAAATTGGTTTAAGTATTCCTTTGTAGTGTGTTAGCAGCAAAGAATCTCAACGATATAGCATACAACAACTTCTTGGATCACACTTTCCTTGGAGACCGTAAAACAACCATCCGCAAGTACTTGGCTACGACGGGTTCGGGAATCATGGAAGAAGAGCCTCCGGAATCCCTCAAGATCCGTTACGGTGGTTAACATAGATAGTTAGGACCAAGTATTTGCAAAAGAAGCCGTCATGTTTTGACTTTCAAAGGTCTGGCATTAGTTTTTTTATCTCGCCAATGCAGAAAGGGGTTAATGCTATGAGTTGCCCTCGTGACATTGTGTTGAGTTTTGTAATGTATATGATTAATCTCAGTTTTTCCCTTCTCCTTCTTGAAACATGCATGTCAAATGAAAGTTTACGTCCTCATACTGAAACCTGTTTAAAGGTAGAGTCGGATAAACAGAGAGGTGTATATAGTTCACCCGTAATGAGTTCATCTTGAGAATAATACATGGAGAAGGGATTTGTTTCGTTTTTCCATGTTGGGACAGAGCCATAATATATGAAGTATGATAGATGGAGAAACTACTTTGTCATCACCAATGTGTAGTGAAAGAGCAAGAGGATGCTTACTAAAGCAGCGAAATACGACAAAATCAACCTTTAACCTGTCCTGTCAGGGGTGGATCGACCTGTTAATGACCCTAAAGTGATGGCGGGTCGTGCCAATACCTATGGACAACGAACACACTTGCTCGAACCCTACTTTGGTTCCGAGTTTAATTTTTGTAAGCCTCGCCCTCTAGGTGGGGCTCTGATGAACAAGTACTGGATCTTTGCAGCACACCGGAGTTTACCATATGCTCTGAGGCCATCGAAGAGTTCACATACTATATCGTCTGAGGCTGTCGAAGAGTTATAAATTGTGTAGAAGTGATTGAAATGTTACGTCGCTTGATACAGAATCATGTTTAATATAAATCACATAAACATAGGTAATGAGTAGAAAAATGTTTGCAGCTGGAGTTTAGGATTATTCGTGACATTAGGGTATAGCTCTATTACTGATATCTATACATTACTCTTCAGATTTTAGGTTAATATTAGTTATCAAATTCTTTGTAATGGAGCTACTAGGTACAAGATAGCAGGACCTAATTTGATATCTTCAATAAGGATGTTTTGTCCCCTGTATGTTGAACCCCAAAAAGGATAAGTAAAATGGCCATAGTGATTATAACAAGTGATTCCTTCCCACATCGGTAGTTGGTCAAAGAAAGGCCAAGGGGCTGCCTATTAAAGTAGAGAAGCAGACGTGGAGTAATTTAACCTGTCCTGTCAGGGTTGAGGGTCGACTCGTCAATGATCGAAAGTGACGGCGGGTCGTGCCAACACCTATGGATAACGAACACACTTAATTGGGTGCGAGCGGCTCGAGCCCTACTTAGGTGATGAGTCGCCCGTCAATTTTTGGAAGCTTTGCCTCTGCGGCAGGGCTCTAATAGATTCCCAAAAAGTATTTACATATGAAACACAGCATACACCTGTAATTCTGGTAATTTATTCAAATCTGCAAATCTTGGAATCGAATCTGGTATTGTCATAAGGGCACCAATGAGGTAGAAATTAATTAAGAATTCAGTGATGATTATGTCTTAACAAAGTTCGGGCTTAATCAAAATTAAGAATTCAGTGATGATAGGTAGAAATTATGATTTCAATTTTTTAAAAGACTAAAGTTTTGACGATAGTTACTGATTAAAGAATTTATGTTTAATAATTTTTAGATTTACATCTGTGAAAAATAAAATACTTTAATTTGATAATAATTCTCTATGTCTTTGGTTTTACATCAAAATATAGTTGAACATTATTTTCTTGATCCGTAAACATTTTTGTAAAGTCAAAAACTAAATTAACAATAATTTTAAAAATGAAGAAAAATAACTCTCTCTCTCTCTCTGAAAGGATATTTAGTGTTGAACCAAAATGTCTGGTAAGCATTTTTCTTCTTTCTTCAGAGCTGTGGACGGTTCAAATACAATTACTTGTGTACGAGACGAGACAGCGGCAATTTCATTATTGAAATCCGGTAAGCATTTCTCTTCTCTCTCTCCGTGAAATGTCTCCGGTAGGGGTTTTTTCTTCTTTCTTCAGAGCTATGCACGGTCCAAATACAATTACCTGTGTACCAGAGGGGACAGCAATTTCATTATTGGAATCATCTGACAGTCTGACTCAGCCTTCCACTTCCACTATGGACGGTCCAAATACAATTACTTGTGTACTGGTTTATGCCTTTATACATCCCACGACACCATAATATGCTTTTCTTCAACCTCCACTCTGAATAATGTCGATAAAGCCTAAAACAAAGGACGAAATTACGAGTCTTGCCTTTGGCTAAAACATGCATGCCTTCTCCTTTAACAATCAAATATGAAAGCTTCTGGTACCCTGTTAATAAGGTTATTGTTCCAATGAAGGTTAAACCTTGTTCAACGCCTTGGTTAACCTTTCCTCTCCTTTGTAGCACGGGTTTTGAGAGCTTGAAGCTGCAAGAATACTTGGTTGATGTCGAGCAACAAGGCTTTCTCTGATTACAATATTACAAGGATGAGTTGGGTGAGTTTCAGATTTTTTTTTTTTAGTTAGGGGTAAAGTGGATATTAAAGTTACAAATCTAATGATATTAGGAATCTGGCACTAGGATTGTTCCAAATATGAATCCATTACCAAGATCGCTTCAGATATTAGAGTTTGGAATTTGGGTTCCTAGCTCACTTGCCAATGACAAGGTGAACTAATATCTTGCTTCCGACTACGAGCAAGTTGCAATTGCACCGCCCTTCCACAAAATAAAAGTGGCTAAAGCAGGTGAAAGTCTACACGCTCGCACAGTGACAAGTAACATATGACTGAATGTAAGGTGAAAGTCTACACGCTCGCAGTGACAAGAATCGATTTACTTTCATTTGATTGTTATTTCTAAATACACTCTAATCAGTTCTTTGAACACTTTGCAAGTAGAGCTTGTGCCTTCTTCACTATCTCTTTCTATCTCTCTCTACAAATCTACAAGTTCGTTGGACAAATATTTTCATACAACAATCGAACACTAAAGCCGTGTGGAGATAAGTTTTTGAGTTCAAAATCATGCTCAATGAAATACTTGAGGCGACGCATAATACTCACTCTCATTGAACACGGGTCTCAAATCTTCTTTCAACATGAAATCCAAAGGGAAAGAAACAAGATGCCCCTTTATAGACTCTAACCTCTCCATGGGATCTGCTTTCTTGACATCTCCATTTTCATACGACTCTAGCGTTCCAGGAGCAATTCCTAAATCAATGGTTGTGTGCCCTACCTTCTCCTTCCAAAAGGCTATGTGTTGTCTAAATGCAGCTCTGCATATACATCAGACAAGGACAGATAGGGAAAATTGTTTCTTAGCTAAATTGGCAAGAAAATAGGAGGATTCGTAAAAGATTAGAGAAGCACGTACCTAGAATGTATAAAATCATTTGGTACACAAGAAAAGACATCTTGGTAGATGGTGGTATTTGTCTGTTAAAAACACAAAAGTAGCACATATTACCATTAGCAGATTCAAAACAACTTTGTTATTATTCAGCAGATATATTTATTTCTTTTCCAGCTTTCCGTATACCACTTCATCTAGTTCAAGAAGCTTGAAATTATCACACTCATATTTGTTGACCAGTTTCAAGTTTTAGGGTTCCACTTGGATTACATATCTGACCATCATAATACATTTTTCCTACTTTTTCCTACCTTCGCTGTTGCCATCCATATATCCTTGTAAGTTGAATCAACAGTTGGATCGATTAATTGGTCCATCTGAGGAAAAAAAATAAAAAAAATAAAGACAAAAATCAGTGAACTGACACGAGCTGTATCAAAGATTCTAGTCATTCTACAACAAAAATTAGCAAAACTAATTTCAAGAATTTAACAACATCATTCATTAAATAGAGATACATAAAATATTGCTAACCTCTCCAGCGCGAACACCAAGATGTTCAGACCATAGAGACATGCGAAGACTCAATGAAAATTTTCCAGCCTTCCATGGTTTTCCTCCCATATATGAATTAACTAACTCTTTGTCTTCAATAAGAAGACCAATCTAATATGAATAATTAAAAAAAAAAACCATTTAGCAAAGCTACATAGGAGTGAAGGACAACAAAGGTCATGTCTCGAAAGGAAGCAAGACAGCATACTAAAATCACAAGTATATCAGATATAGGAAAGACCACAGTTATTTTAATAAAAAAATTGACGAGACAAAAATCACTCAACAACCATTTGGAAGGATCACCGCCCAAGAAATATACAAGGCTAAAAGCTTCATAGTGATTAGTGACATGTAACTCATATGACTGAATTATGTGATTGTAACTTGTAATATATGAAACTATTAGCAATAACTATACATCCCAACAATGGTCCGGTGGCACATATCCTACCGCCAGACTTCAAGTTCAAGCATCAGCAAAGTCAAGAATAGAAATAGCTCATTTGTGAAGCCTGTATCTATTTGATTCATGAAGTGAGATAATTGCTGAATGCAGTGACCCATTTGACAAAATGGAAACAATCTAAAAGCAGATACAAGAAACTCCTTCAACATTAGTTCCCAATCTACACTTGCACTTATGTCGTTGTAAGTCCAGTTCAAAATTTGATGCATTTTTCCCTTTTTCATTCTTTTTTTTTAAAACTTGTGCACTTAGTGATCTAATGCATTTGACCTCAAATAATCTCCATTCTGTATATCTTCTCTCTAACTTTACAGTTTCAACGCACCACATGATATATGTTAACGAAAATGTAGGAGAAACCCAGAGCAGACGAGATACCTCAGAATCTCTTGAACCAAGCAGACTCCTATCATTGATGTTAGCTGATCCAATTATCGTAGTACAATCATCGACAATCATGATTTTACTATGCACATACACCTGCAGTACCAAAAAACGTATACTTAATGACATTTTGATGAGCTAGTTTGGCAACCATAATACTAGTATCTGAGACTAAAAAGAATTGAGTATAGGCATAACTACATAAGCTATATTGATGTTAGAAGTACCTGACTGGAGGCCACAGGACCGCCATCAAAGAGTTTACCATAGGCTCTAAGGCCATAGAAAGAAATGTAGTCGTGTGTCTTTGGACCAAGAAGTTCATATAAATTGTGTAGAATTGAATTATGCCCTCTGCAAATGGTTCGATATTGCCAATGCATAACAGCTCTCACAGATGCCGCGCCAGCATCATCCAAACCACCCTATCAAACTAGAACATCAACACAAAAGATACATGGGCAAAGTACATTAGAATTTGATGCACTTTGAGAATAACTCACTTGAAAACCGGGTACGAGTGGTATGACAATTATAACTCTAAAACACTTCTTATCATTGTATGCTCGCATAATACGACGGAATAATGCTTCTAACACACGATTCCGTATTATTTCATCTCCTGAAAGACCTGAGATGAAAAATTGATTCTGGAAAGAAGTTGCCAAAGAATTTAAATCAGTAGAGAAAATGAAACAGAGACCTTGAGGAATGCTAGAAATATGAATAGAGTTCATACTGAATAATAATTTTTTTTTTCAGAGATATTAGAGAAACTAATGGCGGCTATAATCATTATCGAGATCACTATCAATATAAACCATGGATTTCCAGCTCTTTCAGTCAGAGACCTAGATGATCACATGTTACGCCCAGAATTAAAGGCTGTCCTATGTATGCACCTATATGGCTTTACATTAAAAAATAAAAAATAAAAAAAAAGTGTGCACGAATAGTCAGTCATTATGAATTTTCCCCTTACAGTTGAAAAAATAAAGAAAAGTTTCTTAATTATACTACATACTGACAAGTTTCTTAATTACACAATATATCTTATGTGTAATATTAACAATATTGCAGAATATGAGGATATCCAACATGTATTTTGGAGGGGATAACCGAATAAACTATTGTGTTTGCAAAATGAGAAAGATTGAAGAATCATACCTCAATGTAAATGAAGTGCTCAGCTTTATCGATAAGAGAACAATAAGCACTGTGAATGCTATCTTCAACTTGGCTTGTTCCTGCTGACCACTGACTGACACTTCTGATAACCTGAAAGTAGAATGTTGTTAAAAATAGTACAATACGCAGATCTGTTATTATGGAAAACGGTACAAAATAGAACCATTTGAATTTTCTGAATATCATCTCCCCAGCACTTGGAAAACTATATTTGGGGAAATTCTAGAGACCCCCTTATTAATTTCAAAACATTGCTTTTAGTACCAACCAGACGCTTATAATGGAGTAACAATGGACATTAAAAGGAAGGTGACATAATCCTTGATGATGTCAGTTAACATTCGACCATAAATATTGAGATCTAAAAACAGAAATCTTTTAGCCAACCTGACATCGGCATGAACTACAAGGACCAACTTGTCCTGATTCATCTGTGAAACCACCCTTATTTCCCCGTTCTTGTGTTTCCCACCACTCTGGATCTGAATTTGTGATTGCAGGATGTGCCGCCACGTCTGAAGCCAATTTCCCATGTCGATCCAAAGAATCAAAGTCATCTACAAATCCCCTCATTGGCGTATCTGGACCTACTGGTTCAATTTTTGTCTTCCGAAAAGGGAAAGCAAGATTGTTACCAACTCTGCTTGGCTGATCGAGGCAATGAGGAGAGTCCACCCCATATGGTCTTGGGTTTTCATTCAGCCCATCAGCCTCTTGAGGTATAAGCAAGGGGATATCCTGATAGGATGATTTCGATGAAAAGGAATCCTGCCTCTTAATGTCTTTACTATTGCTGGCATTCTCATTTTCAATCTCCACATCTGAGCTTTTCCCCATGTAATGAGGAATTACCATGTGCTGTTGCGGCATAAGTAGTGGAATTGCCTGCTCGTTTGGAGCTTTATTTCTCTGGAAGAACCGACATTTCGTTCAAAACATAATATATTTTGATATAAATGAAATTTATACTATGATAGCAAGATACCAACCTTTGCATAGTTCCACCGTTGAACGAAATGCCTAGCTACATCACGGCAGGGAGGTCCCCAAATAGCACAGTGGACGTCATGCCAAGGCATGCGGGGATATTTTCCACGGTCCAACTCATCTCTCATTGTATCCTCCCACGAGTTTGGTTCAGATTCCCTAACAATATAATATAAATAAAAATATATTTCACTTCAATCATTTCAGAAAAAACTAGAGCTAAATAAAAACAAAAGCACCACGTAAATCAATTTAAATCCACAAAGTTAGGCTCAAGATGCAGGGGATGAGGTGAGATTGGTGTCACTCTCAAAGTTCAAATAGCAAGTAGACCAAATAAGCCAATAAGGTAGATAATTATCGAATATGAATCGTGTTTAGCTTTTGTCCATGATTAGTCGAAGTGCAGGTAAGAAGCTCACCTAGGGTTGTAATAGTCCTTTCCAGGCCAAATGTTAGGAGGGCAGTCACCCACTTTATGTTCAGCAGTATCATAACGACCAAAGCATAAATCAAGTCCTCCAAGAAAGCAAATCTGATGATCAACAATGACAAGTTTTTCATGGTGGGACCTATATGTAACAAATATATAATATCAGAAGCAGAACAAGACACAGGAAACAATTAATTGAAACATCAGCATCTAAGAAATTCCATGAGACTTTCTAACATGTAAAACAAAATCCCCAAATAACTCAGCAACTTAAGTGCGTACCATAAGTAAACACCACTAGAGAAGTGGTCAGGATAACGTAATACCCTCACATTCTCATGAATCCCGAGAAGTTTCCTCTTGCTATAAACGCTGTTGATTTTCAGAGCAAGAGCTACCTCTTTATAGAGAAGAATGTAAATCTGCAGAAACATTATTGCATTATACTTAATTGGTATTGAACTAAGACATGTTTCAATGCTAGAAGATAAGAACAATGAAATTTAAGTTACCCATCATAGGTGAGGTCATAGGTGAGGAAGTAGATATCTAAGGTTACAGATTGCACAAAAAAATGGTTTACCTGAACCCCTTCCTTAGCTTTTGCTTCCAGCAGAGAATCAAGTTTAGAAGAAGCATGAGTAAGAAACGGACGCCGCATGTACAATTCTGGACACAGCCACCAGCCACAAATAAATATCTGCATGAAACTCAGTATCATCAACCAGATGAAAATGTAATACTATAGTTGTGAAACAACTGAATTCAAATTCTACACAGGGAACTGAAAGGAACAGACCTCTGATTTTGCATCCTCAATTGCAGAAGCAATAGCTTCAAATGCCGCCCGACCATCTACAAACCACTGAGCCTGACTACCATCTTCAGTCAAGCCTCTTGGAGGCGCAAAGGAGCCAAAGCGGTGAGGATGACACCAACCTTCAGGAGGCCTGAGTCCCGCATCATTGATTGAGGCTACCCAATCTTTAACTTTACTACTACTCTTAACTCTTAATTTAATGCTCCGGCTTCCGCAAGCCACCTTTTAAAATTTCACAATATTTATCAGAGGATAGTCTGGATATTTCCATGGGTGGATAGCATCACCCCCCAATTATGTAGAAAAGGGAAAGGTATTCTATCAAATAGAGAAATAGCCACCAGCAACTTGAGCATGCTCCTTATCATGAAATGCATTACTAAGCTAAAATTCTACCAGTGCTGGGTACCGAAAAAAAAAAAAAAAAAAACTAATGCTCCTTTAATATTTTAAGAATAAAACACACAGCTACTTCCTACTAATATACACACCCAGATTTGCATAAACCATATATGTACAACCACCTACATTACAGAAAAAGAATATGTACTAGCCTCTGCTTCACTTATAAGCCAACACTAGAAGTTCAAGTAACAAATAATAGAAACTGCACTTTATCCAGAAACAAAATCTAGTGTACCAGAGAGTAACAAGGAAGAAGCAGAAACAAAAGGCCTCAATGCTACTAACCTTAAATGCATGGCGTAGTGGATTTCTATCTTTTATCTCTTTCGCTAGTGATACGCGGCCATCCCCATTCCCATCCGAGGCTGGTAGTACATCAAATACTATTATGTCTAAAGGTTGGGTATCAAAAGGATCTGCCAGAAAGGCCAAGAATCCTGGTTTTAATACAGCCCAAACCTGCAGAGAATCAATGAGAATCAATCAAAGGATGATGCAAAAGACAAAAGGTGCGAAAACATTACCTTAAATTTAAAATACATAAAAATAATTAGAAGTTATTACATTTGAGGCTCTATATCTCAGAGTATTACTCAAATGCCTAATATTCGCTTTTTTGGGGAAAGAAAAACAAAAGATGCATATAGTTGCTATGTAAGAAACAAAAAGAATCAACACACCAAACTTTGTCGTGTGCAAGATATTAGAATGGTGCATGCAACAATAGGTGGCAAATGGACTGATTTCTTTTACATGCATCCAGGGGATCTAACCCCAAAATTCACCCTCCACCTTTGCTCGTGAGGAGGAGGTGCCCATTTAAGTCCAGAAGCCATCAACTAAAAAATAAACTTATGAAAGATCCATCTGGAGATCTCAAGTTCTCAACAATGAAATAACAACAAAAGCTAAAACAGCATGGGATACGAGTATAAAAACTGCAATGAAAGATACCAACTATACCATTAAAAGAAAAATCAGAAACAATGAAACTCCAACACTACAAACAACTTTCAAGGTCAAAACTCATAATTTTATGGTTTGATTTGAAAACACAGTTAATATGGGCCCTGAACACCCCTTCCACAGGACGATTAAACTTTTTCACCTATGTGCTTTCTTATCAGGTGAGTATGAACTAAACTTACTACAAAGAGGACTTCTTTACCTTTTGCCAGTTGTCATTACAACAACTGAACCAACGACATGAGCAACATTTCCTGGAAGAATCATTCTTTGGCAATTTTGGTAGATGTTTCACCATTACAAAATCTTCTTTCAGCTTAGGGCCATATTCTGGGGAAAATGATAGCATAGAGACCTCCAAAAACTTGCAGACCTACAATACATAATATTTGATGGTAAGACACGTAAATAATAATGATTCAACAACGGATACAGCTGTGCGAGAAATAAAATGAATGAAGTAGATGACAAAAGCTAAAAGCAGTGAATGTTTAAATCATCACTATGGGATGATTTAAACATTGGATGATTCAGGGATATCTCTAAGAACTCCAAAGCAATCACATGTTACCAAATTAATGCAATTGCATCTGATAGATAACACCACTGAATGGTAGAATTCAAACAAATTTGTTATTGTAACAATCCATAGTAAGAACAAGCACCAACACACCTCTTGAGAGTTCACAATGTCCATGTTTCCAAGAAAGTGATTAAGATATCCTTGCATTGCAATCTTTGATCTGTCCGAAATGGATTGCTGCCTACCAAGCGCTGGCCGAATGATTGGTAGAGCAGCACTAGATGGAACATCTCTGGACAAAAGATGCAACTAAAGTTGTTAGTCATAAATGATTATTTCATGCATTTGATTCATCCAAAACCCACATATTTCAAAACATAGTAACCTGTTTTTAGCACTTTCATCATTGTGATGCAGGGGAACAGTCTCATCATCAATATCCTCATCATCGTGCACCACGTCCGTATGATCTCCTATTCCTAGATTTTGAAGCCATTCTTTAACCTTTAATATAATGTTGGAAACGACATTAAACTCCAAACATTCCCAAATAAGCAGCTTACTGCCAAAGGGCATGGAAGTGTGAAAACACAGACTGACATAGCCACAGCAATTCAAACGATAAAATCCAACTCTAAAACTTACACACCTGTTCCTGCTTTTCGTGAATTTCCTCAATAAATGCCCGTTTCTTCAACGCAAAATGCAAGTAGAATACATGTGCTGCTTTCTTCAATAGGCGCCACTTAAACTGGTTTAAGAAAAAACCTTAATTAGCATATCATAATTATATATACAAAACCGAACAAAGACCCCAGACGCATCATCATCCAGTGTCAAATAAAAAAATTGCGAATCATAATCACTCTGCAGTAATGCTAACCCAAAATCGAAATAAACCAGTAATCATTATCAGTAGTATCTACCAAATCCAACAGTTCAAGTCACAACGAGAGCAGTGCTTCCGAAAAAAAGGTTTGAAACTTGAAATTCAATAGCATAGTTCAGATGGAACTGATCGAAATGGAACTCAAACGAAGCAGTGTCATGCAAAGCGATCTCATCCAATAGAGAAAGAAGAAAGAAGAAGCAAATATAGAAAGCGAGAGAGAGAGAGATGGTGATCGTGCCTGCTTGTATTGGAACTCGATAGTGTAAGAGAGAAGCATGGGGCTGATATCGCCGGCGTCGGGGCGGGAGACGGAGACGATGGTGGCGCTGGGCAACTCCTCGAAAATCCGCGGGGGCTCGAAGGACGAGTGCCGGAACGATAACAGCGACGACGGCGAGGTTAACTGCTCCGATCGCATTTGCATATACCGGGAACCGCTCCCCGTCGATATCAACTGCTCCGATTCCATCGCTCTCGCTTTCGATCACTACGAGATTGATCGAATTTGTATCGTATATAATAGTATTCCTATAAAGATAAAATAATGAGTAGAAGGAAGAAGAAGAAGGATGTGTCTTTTTGCGAATGGTTTCGGATCGCAATTTTGAAAAAGGGGGAGAGAGAAAGAAAGAGAGTTGGAGAAGGAATTGGCCAGTTTTGTGCGATAGATTTGTTTCACTGTGCAATCAAAAGAGAAGAAAAGTTTTGATTTTGGCCTTATATACCTTTTTATACGTGGTCTTCTTTCTCCACGAGGGTCCGTGTTTCAAAATCAGACTATCAGGAGCATGTTATAAGCTTCTTCCTTGTATCAATGTCAGTCCCATTTAATTTTGAATTTTGATACAAAGAAAAATATACAGGATTTAATGCAAGTACACTCCCTCCTAAATTCAAGTTGTGGTTGATTCCGTCCAAGTTTTTGGCCAACTTGTTTGGGGTTAAATCCTTCTTACCATTTTTTCTTTTCTTTTTTTAATTCTCACCCCCTCCTTCTTACCCTTTTTTTTCTTTTTTCGTTCATCCCATATGCTAGTAAGACTATGTCGTGTAGCACAAAAACAATAGAAAATGTGAACAATATTTCACCATCTCAACCGGAGGTAAGTGGAATCAATCAGTCCATCACGCAACTTTGTTCTCCACACAAGCCTAGATTCAATGCAGTCACCTCTATCGTGCCCTTGATCGAAACGTTAGCGCAAAACAATCTCTATCAATGTTGAACCTTTCTTTATCGTTTGTGATTTTACTGCAAGTTCGGCCCAATTGGTGCAATGCGACCATCAAGCCATAAAGGGGTCAAGATGGCTGAGAGGCCAAGCCACATGCGAAATGACTATTCTAGGTTGGCAAGGAGGATTGGTGCAGTATCGAGGCAACGGAACTCTTTAAAAAAATGGAGTGACAGCCAGAAACAACTAAGCTTGGCTTTCAAATAACACATGCTCATGATTCAGAGGTACTTAAACTAGGGCTTGAAGGAGTAATAATGTTCATTCCTTGCTCATACAAGCACAAAATCATTCAGATTTCAGACACCACATTCAGATTCAACACCATACTCGGGCAATTAAGCACCGCTGAACTGTAAAGACATCTTGGCAAATAAATAGAACTTGGGTTCTCAAAACGTATATTTAAACATGGATAGTTTGAAGCTTGCCAAAGTCACAAACACATCAATCAACACTAAGGAAAGAATCTCTGCAACTCATATAGTTCCATAATTTGGACTGGAAACTTTGCAACGAGATCAGAAACTAGAGTAGGAGCTCAAAAAATATAACTTCTATATAGAGTTGAAATTAAGCGCATTAACAGAGTTATTGTTCTTCAGTGTTCTCACTGCAGAGGTCTATCACTACTCACTTCCTCGCTTTCTTCGCTCCTCCCCTACAAAGTTGAAGAAAAGAGCAGTTCATAAGTACACCAATAGGAGGTTTGCATTTACAAAAAAGGCATCCAATCGACCGCTAAAAGTAAACTTACGCAGCAGATTGGGTTGCAGGTGTGGGTGCTGCTCTCTCTCCGGGTCCCTGCAATGTTCAAAAACCCAAATACATTAACACACATAACATGGGTTGCATCATGTAACTTGAAATAACTAACCCAGCATCATGTAAATCACTAAATCCTAGCCAATTTAGTAAAAACATGTTTTAAAATTAGTGAAAAACTAGAAACCAACCAAATTCTGTTTCATATATTGATCTTCCCGTCCAATCAGAAGCCATACCATTACATATAGATAATAAATAGGACATTTCAAGTGGATTCATAAATGTTTGTACTTACTTGTGCCAAGCGTTCCTCCCTACGAGCCAACTTCCTCTCTCTGCTAGCCTTGTTTTTGGCACGTTTGGCCTCAAACTGGTCGGACAGAGTTTTCTCTCTGGCCTTCTCAGCCTTTGATTTATGAATACTCTCCATCAGCACACGCTTGTTCTTGAAAACATTACCCTTCACCTTCATGTACATGTCGTGGTACATGTGCTTGTCAATTTTCTTGGATTCTCGGTACTTACGGAGCAAGCGCCTCAGTACCCTCATCCTCCTCATCCAGAGTATCTTAGTGGGCAGCCTTGCCTCCCTGGTACCCTTGCGCTTACCTGGAGAAATTCAGCAAGCACATTGTAATCTTTACCATCGATGGCTTAAGTGACGTCCCTAATAATTCAACATAAACCAAACATACCATATCCAGAGTGACGTCCCTAATAATTCAACATAAACCAAACATACCATATCCAGAGTGACGTCCCTTCCTCTTGGCCACTGCCATTCTCCGAGCACGAGAACGGGAGTGGATCTTTGTTGGTTTCCGGATGACAAAACCATCCTTCACGAGCTTCCTAATGTTTTGCCCTGCAAAAGGTCATAAACATCTGCAACATCAAAACCAATAGGAAACCCAATAGAAAAGGCGGAATGCAATGCCCTAATTGGATTGTAAAGCATAACCACAAGACAGAGTAGTTGAAATAAGATGGAAAGCAAAAATTTAGCAAAATCATTGCAAGTAGATATCTAACTACTCCAGGAATCATGAACTTTCTTTAATTTAATTCAACTTCTCTAACCGTCAGAACGTAAAAGACATTGCTTTTGAAAAAGCAGAAGCCAATATATACCAGCATTACAAGATACATATGCGGAAAGCAAACCAAAATAACGAACAATTACACAGAACAGAATAATTCGAATATTTCAAGCTAAAGAGTGACAATATAAAGAATCAGGGACTGAAAGCAGGTGGGGTTTTCAACAGATAAGATAATGGATTCACTAGCAACACATCAAAAATGAGAAACAAAATTAACCAAGCCGCATAGTTATGCCAGAAAATGTTACAGTGGTGCAATGAATCATAAAAGGCTATATTCGTCGATCAAAAATCAAGGATTTTTCAGATCAAACTAACTCGGATCCATAAAACAATAAAAACGCCCTAAATAATTGGAGTAGGAGCTGAAATGAAAAAGGGAGAGGGGGGTACGTACTGGAATTGGCCATGGATATTTCATTGCCTTCATTAGGGTCGAGCCAGACCTTGCCACGTCCGCACTTGAGGACGCTAGCGGCTAGCCGCTTCTGGAGCTTCAACGACACCATCGCTGCTCTTCCTCTAGGGTTTTACGGGAAAGAGAGCCTGGAGGCTATTATTGAGATCCGGGATGATATATATGGTTAGGGTTTTTAGCGGCTCTGTTTCTGCAAGTTTACAAATGTGGGCTTAAGATCCGCGCCACTAAAGGCCCAAGAGAATGGTACCAACTCTTCAAGCCCACTTCTAAATTATTTCTTTACCCATTTTTGCAAAACGACTTTTACCCATTGTCCAACTAACTTACTGATTTTACCTATATTTACTTAACTTTTTACCAATCCTCTTTTTTTTTTTTTAAATGAATCTGGTGCGGTTGCACTCAAGTCTTGATTAATGAAATTGTAGAATACATTGGGGGAGGTAGAACCTGAATCTCATATTACAATAAGTATAAAGAGAACATCCTGAAATAATATTAAACTTCTTCACAAATCTATGTATTTTTAAAAAGCATCAATTAGTAATGAGTGCACGAATAGCTACTCTATTAGCTTTGACATAGAAGTGATATACCGGAAATATAACTTTATAATGAAAAAGTATCATTATAAATAGCATAGCTTTCCCACGATGTTGCCGTACGGAAATAAATCTGGCGATACTCAATTTCATCCTGCCACTAGGAGGTTGCGTCCATTTGATCAACCAAACAACTCGCCGCCTCACTAGCCCAGACAAGACACACAAAATGTGCATACTAAGACCAAGCCCACGTCACCATACCATAAAGTGGTAAGGACTTATTGTTGGCATAAAGTCACGTTTTACTAAAATTAAAAAACAATAACTCATAAAGGAAGTTAATTTGGTCCATAGCCCAATCCTCTCTCTTAGTGCCTCGTATTTGTCAATTTAACTAATCCATTCACTAATGATCATTTATGTTCAATATTACAAGAGAAAAATGCCAACATAGTTTGACAAAAACTAAATATATGGGTGAAGATCGGTAGGATTGAGAAAAATAGTAGGGTAATTGGCCACAAGCTTTAAGTTAGCTTGTATTTATCACATGAGGACAAAGTTAGGGTCTTAGCGATATAGTCATAACCCTGGTCATAAGTTCATGTCTAAAAAACAACGAAATAAATATGAAATTGATTGCTCTCTTATGCTGTTGTTAAAGAGACATGAGACTTCAACAAGATACACAAGTCATGTACTCCTAGTAACAAGAGTTTTACAAGGTACATAAGGTTACTATTGTTTGAAGTGTCATAGCCTTCAGTCAAGAGGGAGTCTTAATGAGTTCTTATAACAAGTTTTACGGTTACTATTAGGTGGATGTACTGCTAGTAAATTAGGTGTTACCATGGCCGATACCTCCGTAAATAATACGTGGTAGTCCTACATGTCAATATTGCACAATAGCCACCCGCCAACAATCTAATACGTGGTCTTACTCCCTAATTTGACTATTTCCTCTGTTCCCTTCTTTCTGTCCGTTTTGCCCTCCTTATTTTCCCGCACTTCCCCGGCAAAAAAAAAACCCCCAAATTCATAACCAAATTCACACCCTCCCGGCCTCCCTCCAAATTCCCAACCAATTCGATTTCGGGTGAAATCGAATTCCCAACCATGGACATCGCCCTCCTCTACGACGCCGTTTCAGTAGCCAACACCACCGCGCAAGGTCTAGGTTTCTCAAATTTCCCGATTCGCAACCATCACCTCACCTCCACCAACCAAATCTCCGTCGCCGATTCCCATCCCGACGAATCCCCACCGTCCAACCCCTCCCTCCAGATCTCCGCCTTCATCTTCCCCGTCGACGCCGTCGCTCCGCCGCGCGTGCGTTCCAACTCCTACAAAACCGCCACCCGCACCCTCCTCCGCAAGAAGCGGCGCACCAGGCGGAGATCGTCAAGCGGCGATAACTCCAACGACGGCGGCGAGGAGGACGGCGGGTTCTTCGGCGGCGACGGTCCATTTTTCAACGGAGGATGGGGCGGCGGCGGCGGTGGCGGGGGTTGGAATTTCGATAGATTCGGAGAGCATAGTTGGGATGATTCGTCGTCGTCGCGGTCCGATCCGGCGTTCGATTTCGTCTACGAGGTGATGGGTTGGATTGCGCTATCGAATTGCGTGCACTTTGCTTTCAAGAGGGTAATTCGAATCGTGGCGGATGGGTTAGGCGATGCGGAGAGAGAGAAGGTGCCTATGAGATTGGCTTCGGTCTGCTGATTCGGTATTGTTTCGTTCTCAATGCTCAATGTATAAAACTGGATCAGAATTTGGGTTTAATTTCTGTGTTTGTTTGGGTATTCATTTGATGCTCAATTTGTATATATATTGTATATATTTTCAATTTGTATTCTGAATAGATCATCTTAGTAATGCATTTGTATATCCTGAATTGATGATTGTGTAAGGATGAGCTAATGGCATTTCAGAACTGCAAATTGACAAATTGAAGTTCTTTGTACCAAATTGGAGAAGGTCGTGCTGACTTGTTAGGGTAGAAAATTGATGAGCAGACTTGTGCAAACCCCGAGAATTTTCCTTTGCCCTGTAGGAATCTCTTTTTTTTTTTTTTTTTTCCCTCTTCTTTTCTCATTGCATCTAAGAAAACTTTGAATATAAGCATTTGAAAGTGTGACTTTTTTAGGGTAAAAAGTTGATGTGTAGACCTTGATCCAAAGATGGAGGTATAAGTTGTTGTTGTTGTTGAGGCCTCGGTACTGCTTCTGTTTAGATTTGGTTCTTTATACTATGATTATTGTCTATGATAAATGTGAATTATTGTCAATGATAATGTGAATATTGAATTGGCTGAGGAGTTTAAGTCGAGTCCAGTTGTATGTTACTTAGAAGTAAAACAAAGAAAGCTAATTAAGTATTGTCATCAACTTGTAAAATAATGGTTATTTAAGTGTTGGTTGATGGTTTCAATCATTGGTAAGGCATGGTACCATATGGTATTCCCACCGTGGATTGTTGGATTCTTAAGCCAGAAGAGGAGGGGTGAAGGTGAGTTAAGTTGATGCCCCATTCATTTCTCTTCTTATGGCTGGTTGTCTTTATTGAAAGGGAAACAAACTTGGTCAAGAGGGAAAGAAAAGGTCTCAGTGAAAAGCATTGCAGAAACAATACAAATTAAATATTTACTATGCTTGGGAAAACTTATACTGAATGATATCCTTGCCGAAATCTATAGCCTAAATTGCTATATTATAATTCATTTATGAACTTATGGTTCTTTTGTGTTGGTTTGTGAAATGATATGATGCCATAGGGGTGGTTTTCTAATAGTTAAAAAAGTTTGAGCCTAATCCTGAATGATTCTGATTAGGTTTTGTTTTCTTTGAGTTTGTATAGATTCATGATTCGTAACAGTGCCTTTGTAAGTGAAACTCAAATTATCAAGGTGACAAATGATTCAGGTTTTAGTTTACGATGAAGAATATGGACTGCGTTTGCATGCAAATTAGATTTTAGTTTCAATTCAATTCAATTCAAATAATGCTGCAAGTAGTCTTCTGGATTGATGACATTTTGTTTACACCGAATCTGTTACCCGTGATATTATGTTACCTGTACTTAGGATTATGATGTGACTAGTAGGAGTATATGTCTCAGCAGCTATGTTCTTATCGTTTGTCGGGGACTTTTGAAGATTTGTAGTCATTACAATTTGCAATTCAGCTTTAATGTTATAGTTGCATTCTGCAGTTACTGTAAGTAGAACGAATTATTTAGTGACATATTTGGGACCCTTCAGTGCAACTACTTTTTATTTTTTCGTGCAACTACTTATTAGTTAACTGCCAAGTTGAACACTGCATTCTCTTCACTTGGTCTTTTGGTAGTGAACTTGGCTATGATTCCTCTCAGAAAATGTCCTAGATGATGATCCGGAAGGTCAGCTGAGTCAGCTGACGTGAACATTAGTTCCAAATGACTTTCAGGAGCATATAGTTCCAAGAATGATTATATTTAATTGGCCGAAGGATAAGGAAAAATCCTAGTGGGTTAAGATACTGATAGAAATTGTTTGTCAACAATCCTATGCTCCAAGGTTAAGGACCCACCTGGATTTAGTGACCTGATTCTTGCTTTCGTTCATGCATCCTTCCCTTCCTTTGTTTTTGTCCAACTGCTGCACCAACCTACATCTAGAAATTGACATTGCAATAGTTTTTGGCTTGGCTAGGCAAAGATTTCTAGTTCCCTTTATTTGTAGTCTAATTTATATCAGTGAGAAATAATCAATTTATTAGCTGCGGGAGTGATCAAGTCACATTCTCACAAGACAATTTTCTTCTCTTGCATTTGTTTAGAAATAGAGCTCAAGATGGATTCAGGATTGAAAGGCTTATGATAATTACCAGTGCCCGACTCAAATACACTTTTCAGTTTATAGTAGTTAGTCTAGAATTTATGTCTGAGAAAGTAAACACCGTATCTGATTTTTTCTATAAAAGAAAAAAAAAAAAAAACCCTCACTCCATTATCACAATTGATGAGATCCGAATTCCTGACCTCTTATATATAAACCAAAATCTTATTACCCCACCACAAACACCCACAGTAAACACCGAATCTAAGATAAGAGTAGGGATGATATCAAGGGGTTATGAATGGTGCTGTACATGGATTCATGAATGTAAGTTTATGCAATGAGTCATCATTCGTTTTAACCCTTCTTTGACTATCGAGTCTTGAAAAGGGAAAGTTGGGACAGAGGAAAACTATTCTTTCTATTTTTTTGTAGATAAGTATTCATTGATGCTTAGGACAAGAAATTATTTACTAATTACTAGTGGTTACAAACTTACAATTGCTTTCTTTTACATCCCTTTCTCACTTGCGTTCTTCTTTTTTTATTTTTACGTTCCCGAAAGGGGTTAGGGATTCTGCGGACAAATGGAATCAAGCGTTTGTTAAGTCAATAATTATGTGCCTGTGAGTAGTCGGTAATGCCGTGCCTGTGACTTGAGGTTGACCACCAACTTTTATTCAAATCGGTGTCTGTGCTTGCAACATTTTCATTTGGTTTTTGATGGAGATGCTTTCCTTGGCTTCCTGGTTCTCATGTGGGCACGTCTTCAGTGATGCGTTGTTGATCTTGGAGAGGAGAGGCCGAACTTGTTACCACATCTGATGGAGCAGTCGTTTTTTAGTGTGAAGTGGCAGTTAAAAAGATTTTTTTTCTTTCTAAAGTTAAATACATTAAAGAGTAGATCCCCGTGAGATTATATACATACACTAATTAAAGTATAAAAGCTGAAGGACTGAAGAGAAAACCGACTACACCATATACTATTAGTAGACTAAAGGGTAGATTGCTTTTCTTTTATCTCAATCGAATTACATGTCAATTAGAGACAAAACCCTGCATGGTCTCACACCAACCTTCGCATTATAATTTCCTATAGCAGTAGGGTTATTGCCACAAACGCCCAACCTATAAGCAGATCTACCTAAGTAGATCTATAAGTTGCTGTTGACAAAACCCAGCCCCGTCGGGAGATGCACGGCTTGAATTCGTTGTGCGAGATCGAAACAGATCCCGCAGTGCTCACCCGCCTTAGGAAACGCTAGAGGGGAAGCCCTATGGTTCGATGCACAACAGTGGCGGCGCTACTCTCCTCTCTCTCTTTTTTTCATTAACTACGTACATCTACTTAACTTTTAAACAATGTTGTTCTTAACATTAGCAGATAATCACTCATCACAAAAGAAAATGATAGGAAAATAGTACGGTTCCATTTTTGAAAAAAAAAAAAAACAACTAACTTAACCTCTTGGGGTGTTCCTTGGTGCATGGATGGGCCAATTTTTTAGTATTTCTGTTGCAATAAACGTATGGGAAAAATGCACAAACAGTGTCCGGATATTGAGAGGACTGTCAAAATAATACCTGAATTTTAAAACTTATAAATGTGATACATGGACTTATATTTTCTTGTCAACATAATACCTATGTTAATTTTCCGTCACAGTATCATTAAGTTGATCACGTGTGATGCACTTAAGATTGAAAAAGAGAGCTAAATGACTGATGTACCCGAAAAAATAATTTTTATAATAAAAAAGAGAGAAATAAAGAAAAAAATCTTCTTTTTTTTCTCCATTCATCACCGGTTCTTCTTCTCCCTCATTCATCATCAGGAGATGGAACGAGGACTTTGAAAGCTTTTTTGTTTGAAATTGAATTAGGGCTAGTGTTTGGGAAATGATGATATAGGCTATATAGCGGAAGGGCCAGAGGCGAGGCCGAAGTTGGGGCTGGGCCAGAGGCCGATAGAGAGGATGGCAGGGGGATTGGAGCGCGTTGGCCCGGGAGGCGGAGAGCGTGGCGGAGAAGCCATGGATGGCGCGTGTGCATGTGTAGAGGAGGTTGGTGGGGTGAGGGGAGGAAGGAGGGGAGCGAAGTATGAAGGTGTACCAGACTACCAGCGGCGGTGGGAGGAGAACAGAGCAGGCTTGGAATATTGTGATTAATGGCTGGAATGGATTCAACTGTGATTAATGGTGGAATGGGTTTAATTGAAGTGTATGGCTGGAATAATGGGGTCGGTGGGTTTGGATCAATTGGTGAGGGCATGGGTGCCATGGATAGAAAGCTTTTAAATAGAACCCCGCCACAACCATCTTGTTCACTCATCGGTGGCGGAAGTGTGCGTAGTCTAATCTTCTCATACAACATGGGTTATCCGTATTATTCCCCACCACCACCTTCATCTTATTCACCACCCCCGCCGCCCCCGCCATATGCTCCTTCAGCTGCTCCTTATGCTGCTGGTTAACCGATCAAGTCGCTTGATTGCTCGAGTGTAAATTGTGATGGTGTCATAATTTGTTTTAGTGTTCGTTGAATTTATGCAATTGGTGGTTGTGATAGGGATTTGAAGAAGGGGGAGGAGAAGAACAAAAAGGAGTTGTTGGGGCTACATAAACGATGGTGCAGCTTCACTTCTCACCGAGCAGGAGAAGCATAACAATCTCGAGCAGCAATGGGTTTTCGATTTTTCGATCGTTTTGGTTCTTGGTAGTTCCCAGATCTTCCATTTCTCTTCCAAAATGGGAAAATGGGTTTGTCGAGTTTGTGAAGATGAACATGAATAGGTTAAGAACATGAACAATTGCTGGGATTCTTTTTTTTTTTTTTTTTTTTTTTTTTTTAGCTTTTTTGCTGGGTTTAAGAATATGAACATGAACAATATCTAGTTCAACTCTTCTTCGTTGCTATCACTGAAGAATTGCTCGTGTTGATGGGTATAATATCCAATCATGATGATTGGATTCAGATTTTTTTTTTTATAATGTATTGGATTGGGACTTTGGTTGATAGAACAAAGCAAAAAGATTTATTCAACTTTTATTTTCAATATAATAATTTATTTAATTTTTATTTTAAATTTTAAATTTATTCATTTAGGAATTGATGGAGTAAAAGTCTTTTTTGCCCCCATTTTCGGCCTCACGTCATGTGCATCACACGTGATCATAATTGATAGCACTGTGACCTACGTTAACGTAAGTATTATGTTGACAAGAAAATATAAGTTCAGGTATTACATTGATAAGTTTTAAAGTTCAGGTATCACTTTGGCAGTCCTCACAGTGTCCGGACACTGTTGGTGCATTTTTCCCTAAACGTATATGAGTAAATTAGGCTAAATGAGATACAACAAACCCTAATTTCTCAATGCGCCTCTATCTCGAACAAGACCTTTACGAGATTATCTCATCCGGAGACACCCCATTGTCAGTGTTGGCCTTTGGCCACACTGATGATGTGTGGTTCTTGTTGCCAGATGAGTGATTGTTTTTTATTGCAGGCTTAGGCTTTTTGGGATTGTCAAGCTTGAAGGTTGCGACATAAGGGTCAACATTAGGTTCCAGATTGCAACTTTGAGGCTATGGAGGTCGCGGGCATAAATTCAAGGGACAAGTTTTAGATTGGGGTGGGTTTTGATTCTATTCTGGGCATCGATTGTGGCATCAATGAGAGTTGATGGCAGTTTAGGGCACTGTAGATCCATATTCGATTGAATTCGAGTCTGTTCGGTACGTCGTTTCGTTTCGGGTCTCTTGGGTGGTGACGTCGAGACGGTGGTGTTCCTAGATTAGTGGTGGTGGTCTCGACGATAGCGGTTGCGGTTGTGGGATGTGCGCGCATCTGCCTTACAGAAGAGTTGGAGCTTGGGCCTAACCTGGGCTAGCTTATGTTGGGCCTTGGGCTAGGCTTTTCCTTTTGGGCCTTAGAACTGCTTTTAATTTTTTTTTCCTTTTCCAATAAATCCCTACATTGTTTGGAAAGCTATCAGGTTTAGTCCCGGTCCAGGCACTAAGGGTGCTTTCGCTTTCTTATATTTTAATTGGTTACTAGATTAAGTGAGATTTGATATGGAACAAATGATACTATCTTAAATATAATTATGTTTCTTATCTATTTCATTTGTTGCTCTAACAGTAGAAGCGTATGTAATGTGTCGTTCTGGCCTGAGAATTATGAATAACAAATGAAGCTGTTCATTGTTTCAATAAAATATGAGTAAATTTGGATTGATTTATGGTCTTAATGTTTCATCACTTATGTATTTATCATAGTTTCAATACTTCAGAGTATTACAGAACATTTATCATAGTTTCAATACTTCAGAGCATTACAGAACACCCTCCAATAAATTTAGCTAAAAATTTAATATGAGAAAACAGAGAAACAGAAAATATTGAACATGAACAAACCTTATGGGCTTTCCTGAGTTTTCCTCTTCCTTTCGGCCGATGATGGGAATGATGGCCATAAATGGACAACCGTCTAGTTGTTGAACTTTTCAGGTTTTTTATGTTTGGTTTGAAAATTGGGTTTGAACAAAAGAAAAAATTGACCGAATAATCATTTCTTCATTATTCCTCTCTCTGATGAAATTTTACCATTTCTCTTGATATAAATAAATATTTGATACTCAAGTATAGAATCTCTTTCCTTAATGCATGAACAATGTGAACTACTTTGTTTTTTTGAAAAAATATGTGGACCTTCTGGAACAATATTAATCATTTTCTAATGAATAATGAGTGGGCAGTACTACTCTTGAGTATTTTAATAAATTGTCTATCTTAATACGTTATTTAAACAAATTAATAAAGCCAGAAACACAATTGTTCGTTGATATCTAGGATTAGCAAAATCTAACTATAATATTAGTAATTAGATACACTTGTTATGATTTTTGTCCCGATGACCACCCTTTGGTCCAATAAAATAATTAGATACATGCATTCTCCCATCTCCATAACTCTCATTGTCAAGAATCAATTTACCAATCACCAGCTTCATTATTCAATTATCATTGAACGTATACCTAAAAAATATAGTACCTGGCCGGTATTTTTTATTTTTATTTATTTTATCTCTTATAAATAAACACTTCAAGTACAAATACCACATTCATGAACCGACATTAGTTGAACGAAACAACAAGAACGATGATGCATGCAAATACAAGCTTCTTTATTTTCATACATAATTATATAAGTACTCTATTCACAATGCAACGGATCCAAATAGCTAGATTGATCAGCAGCAAAGCACACACAGATTAAGACAGTAATTACTATTAAACATAGATGGTGAACCAGCCGCAAGTTCCAAACACACACACTGGGCACACGAACACATACACATAACATAATGGACGGACTGATAGGCTTAAATGGTGGTTGCTTTCCTAATACACGAGCTGATGATCACGACCTTGCTGCTGGTGATGTGTAACCAGGTCATCCAGCAGCCACAGGTCCACCGAGTCCGGCTCACCGATTCCGAGTCCACTTATCACCTCATTCGACGACACTGACTCATCCAGGCCCAGGAAATACTCCAAGCTCGAGATTTGCTCTTTCAGCTCACACTCATGGTTATCAGCAGTCTCACTCTTACAGTACAACTCATTCTGGAATGACGGATAGTAAGGCCCCATGTCCATCATAGCTGGCGCAGTCGACTCGAGAGCCATGCACCGCTTCTTGGAAGGCGGTTGGAGCTGGGCCGGAGCAGGAACCGGGGCAGGTTGTGGAGGGAAGTTGAGCTTGGCCTTGTCGCCGCGGATGCGCTTGGCCGCTTCATCATAGGCCCGAGCGGCTTCCTCGGGTGTGTTGAAGGTTCCGAGCCAGACTCGGACTCCTTTGTGCGGGTCGCGAATCTCCGCCGCCCATTTGCCCCATGGCCTCTGCCTTATTCCTCTGTAGATGTTCTTCCTCGCTCTCTTCGTCTTCCCATCTTCCTTCTCTGCAACTCCGATAGTTGTCTTCTTCTCCTTGATTTCACTCGACACTGCAACTGATAGACATGCCACTGATTTCGTCACAACTTAATTACTCTGCTACCTTACAGATTTCTTGAACCAGAATAATTAATAAACACAATAACCGGTATGTTCGTCTTTTTTATTTTTTATTTTTTTTATTCAACAACCAGTATGTTGTTGTCGCATTAAATTTAAATTATTATAAGAAATTAATACTTGGGTGGGTCCTATTGCAGTTTTTTAACCCCTAATCTAGTTACAGATGAAATCAATAATGATCCTAAATTCTAAATTTTTAAATACACTTAACTAATTACTTTATACGCAACCCTCATATATTTTTGTTTAATTTTACTCTAGACTTCCATCAATGCCCCCATATTTTTATTAAAGAAAAAAAAAAGAAAAAAAGGTCTCTACCATGAAGTTGAACGCACCCCCAAGAACAAAGAGATATGTCACTCCTTGTGGTTGAGATCTAAGGTTATTATAGTAAAGAACGTTGCAATACAATCTGAAGAAACCACTTCCCTAGCACGAGACCCCTAAGTTGTAACAACGTGGAGCGAGATCAAGACTGTTTTGAAACCCTAATTAAGTCTTAGTCTTGGCTATTCTATGATTGGAAGCCCCCAAGGCCCCAAAAATTGAACAAAGAAGTGCTCCTGGCCAAAAATAGTGCAAGAAACATCCCAAGATCCTTCTCTGGCCAAAGGGAAGAAGAAGATTACCACCAGATCCATCACAGTTGGATCTTCTCGGCCACGACTCAATTTTGTTTGTTGGTTCAACTTTGATTTTTTTTTTTGTTTAACTTCGTTTAAGGGGTAAAATGACATTACAAAAATAAGAAAAAAAAGAGGGTGTGTATTAAGTGTCTAAGGATGTGTATATAAAATTTCTCCAACTAAAAGCATGGACGTACAAAAAAAAAAACAAGAAGAAGAAGAAGAGAGAGATTTCAGAAGCACCTTCTCTAACAATAATTTCAAAGAAAAACCCAAATTTTCATATAAATCCTAGATACAGACACCCAAAATTATATAGAACTGCAACAAAATCTGAACAAAGAAAGAAAAAATGAAAAAAGAAAAAGGATCATGCAAGCTTTTAAGTTTTGGGCAAGTTAAGGAAAATGCTATGTACCTTTGGTGACTGGATTTGGGTCCACCTTTGCCTCCTGAGCGAGCTTGTGGTGCAGAACCTGGCGGTTGTTGCTGGAAGAGTCCAAGCCAAGGAGGTCAGAGATGGTGTCAAGCTCAGACCAGAGGTCCTCGGCGGTCAGCTTCCGGCCACGCTTGGCCTCGATGAAGTCGGAAATGATAGCACCTCCACACATGTTTCTTGTGATTCCCGCACAACAGAAACTTTTTCTAAACCAGAAAAGCAACACAATAAAAACAATCGAGAACGAGAAGAAAGGCTCTTCTTTTCTCCGGAAGGACACACAACCTCTAGAGGATCGGCATTTATAGACCGTCTGTTTCGAGTAGCTTTCAGCGTAGAGACAAAAAATGCACTGACGCTTTTTTCGCCTTCCTGGGCTTTCTTTTTCGGTTTCGGCCCATTATCGGACCTCAACGGAAGCGTCGGTAAAAAAGTCGAAAGTGAACAGAAAAAAGATAAAAAGTGAATGGATGCTGACCGTAAGATTCTGCGGGGTGGGGCCGGTGGTAACACGTTGGGACCTGAGGTTGATTACGTGGTGGGTGGTGATTGGGGATAGTCCAAACACGACGTTAAACTGAGACTGTGGCGTTTCGCTGGTTTTGCTGCTGCTGTAAATGTAACGGACGTCGGATGGTGCCAAAGGCCCAAAACTTTAACGGTTGCATGGGGGAAGGTAAAGCTCAAAAGCCATTGCCCTTGGTCATTTGGTGTGACAATGTTACTTAATGACTCTTAAATTTTGCATTACTTAGCATCTGAGCCAGTAATTTTTTTTCTTTTCTTTTCCATAGCTACGTCATGTCCGGGTTATGATGTTCGAATCGATTGATTATGAAAAGTTCTTACATAGGCGGTTAAAGTTATATCATAACCAATATAATGATACATATCTAAAAACAGTACTTTCTAAAGTGTTAAAAACGTTTTTTCTCCGTTATGTAAATGCATTCAAACTCGTAACGTGCGATATGTGCTTAAAAAACTGATCGAAATGCATGAATATGAAAAGGTTGTAACGTTTGAACAAATGAAGAAACTTTTATTCTTTGATATACGGTGTCACTATGATTTAATGACGTTAAGCTTATCAATTATGATTTTTTTTAAATGACAAAAATTTGGAATTTGGAATTAACTTAAAGTATATTCATACGATTGACACACTACTTGCACTAAGAATAGACGTATATTTGTGTATCACCTCTTATCTCTCTAGAACGTGCTCCCACGAGCTGAAACCATAGATCTTGTTCTAGTCTCATTCACTCCTGTTCGACTGCACCGCGACGCTGGTGTTGGCCTTTGGCCTCACCTTAGTTTTCTTCGTGCGGCCGAACAGAATGATTGCTTAGTAGGTGAGTCTGGTGTTCGGAGACAGAGGTTGGGTGAAGCTTTTTGTCAGTTCTATCAGTTAAAGGAGGTGGCTGCATATGGGATGGAGCCACAGCGGAGGGAGGAGATCGGAGAGGGATTAGATCGTAGCCACATCTGGGAAGGGATCCCATCCAAGTATGGTAGGCGAAGGTGGGCTGAGTCCCAGTCTGCACACTATATGTGCCTTATCTGGTCTAGCGAGATAACTATATGTTATGGAGGCAACCTTCTAGTAGCAGGATGGAACGAAATGTCACCGGATATGATTCTGTGCTGCAACATAGTAGGAAAACTGCACCATCTGTTATGAGGCTTCTTCTTAGTAGAATTATCTTTCCGTTATGCCACCACTTTGTCAAGCAAATATAGTAGCCAATGAAGCACTCTTTGCTAATTGGTGCATGTTAGAATATATTACTTTTTGTAATTTAGGGTTCATGCTCTATGTCCCTCCTTGTATTCTATGGTTTCATTAATCAAGGCTTAAGGGTAGCAGCACAAGCCCTCTTTTAAAAAAAAAAAAAACAAAAAAAGTATATTCGTAAGAGTGTGATTGGTCAAACAAGAAAACTTATTAAACGTGACAAAAAAAAATTATTTTATATTGTAACTATGTTATTTATGCACTTTATAACTAAGAATATGTGTTTTCTAATAGTAATATAGATTTACAATAGTACTATTAGATGATCTGATTCATAATCGATCATCCATCCATGGGTATAATATGAATGCCACTTTTGTCCGAACTATTCATTACATGTTACGTAAAACAAGGTACTAGGTAGCTAACGGAGGGGTTGAGAGGTATATAGCTAATAATTAGGAGTTAGCCCAATATAATGGACGGGCTTAACAGCCTCGGAAAAAGAAAGCATGGACCACGAAGCCTAAAGGCTAACGAAGCATTCCAAAGGGAAATGACAGTGATATTAATCATATTATTGACGGAGGACCATATCTTCATACCAGAATTGCACAGATAGTTGGCTTTTAGGAAGCAGCTCAAAAAAATAGGGCAAAGTTGCGAAGCAACGCTTTCTGTCCAATGGAATTTTCCTAACTCACAAATAAACAAAGAAAAACCCATCCCATACTGCTCTTAGCTCTATTTTTCACAATTTTAAGACCAGACAGAAGATATTTTAAAACTGAGAAATCCCGTTCTTTATGAGGCGTGGAAGAAGCAGCTGAAACTTAAATGACTGATCGATTTCTCTTGATTTGGTTGTGCCCAGGAACTCAGACAGACTCGGAGAAACAGTGAAGATAGTAAAGAAAATTCGTCGTCTTCGTTGCAATAGAAGAAAAAAGCACGCTTCCAAATTTCATAGAAGAAAAGTCCATTATGGTTACGCATGGGGACCAAACAAATTAAACAACCAATCGAGAACAGGGTTTCGACCAAAAAAATAATTACTCGAGAAGGGGGGTTGCATTTGGGTACTGAGCTGCAACTTTTTTATCCACATGATGATTTTATCTTGGTCATTGCTGATGTCAAACGTGCACTTCTTTATGCCTATTAGTACGATATGGTACGTGCTTTCCTTCTCTTTTGAGTTTACTGGTTTCTTTCGGATTCAGTGGGCTACTCTAGTAGATGATACATTCCCATACTTCGATACTCATACAACTTGAGTGCTTGTATATATCGTTTTCTTCCTACGTACACAACTTTCCCATATACGTTCCAACATGTATACTGTCATCTTATGTATAAATACTAATCGGTTAGGTTGCACAACTTGCAGTTGCACCAAGCTATAGTCTTACACGAATCAGAGAAACTACGTACAATGGAACAGGAAAGAGGGGAAGAGGGGGAGGGGTGGGAATGGGATCAAAAGCTAAATTTAGCATTCCTCAACTTCAAATTCTTGGTTCCTGCATACATACGGAAGGAAACATGAAGAGATCGAACAAAGAAATGAGTCGAGATGACTAGTAGTACCCAATTACTATACGTCTTGTCTCCTTTCTGTTAATAATTTTCGATCAGCTAACATGGATGGATTTGGTATACTTAAGCATATACAGCATATATAAAGGACTAAAACAATACGTATTCGATCCATTGACATACCTGCTCTTTGTGATCATGAGATAGAACGGCTCACGGCTGCATTGACCTGCTCGATCTCTGTTAACCAGTTACTTCTACTAATAACTGTTATTTTTCGCACTCTTATCCGACATATATATCATGAGGAAGTTGTGTATGCATATCATATATGCCTTGGTTCTTGCTATAGAGTCATGCATGAAGCTCTTGTACGCCATTAGAAAGAGGCAGGTTTACGTCTAGAAAATGTAGTGCATATGTTGTATGTGAGATATGGACAATAATCAGACCAGTATATTGGCCATGTTTATGAGATATTGGAGAAGTTTAAAATATTTAGAACTTTATTTCATTACAATGTAGTATGTAATTAACATTTTATTTCTTTTCAGTTGTCATTGACATGTAGTTAGTGACACGTGATCTAAGAGTAAAGTAAATGGTGATGAAGGAAAATATGGATGAGACAAATGATTTGTATAATGCCTAAAAGGGAAAGAAAGAAGCAATTTTTGTAGTCACGCAATGAAGCTATTTAGTAGATAAGAACAGAAGAAGACTGAACATCACAGTATTAAAATTGATAACATGCAAATTTTAAGAAACTAGATCGGCATATGAACATTTACGCTTTAGCTTCGGCATGGTACCTAAAATGCAATTATAATTGTTTGTAATTGCATATCTATCGGTGAAACTTCTACAAATTAATGACTTTTTTTTTGTCATATTTCCATATCTATCTACTCTTTATCATGTTGATTGTAAAATAGTTTTGATATGTTATGAACACCACAATAAACCAAAATAATTTATGTATTAACTCATGATCACAGAGCAGGACATTTCAACCATGCATCTATTGGTTGTTGTCATTTTTTAATGGCACATCCATCATGTGAAAATCTTGTAATATGCCTGCATATCATATAAACGGCACTGTTTCTTGTTTCTTCGGGATGTATCTATTACTCTGTTGTGACTGTTTCTTCCATTCTGGTCTGACTCCTCTGGGAGGTTGGTTGAGCATGATCATCTACCACACTTATGACCACACTTTCTTAGTTTTACCAAAATCGATTTATATACAAACAACAAAACCAATTTAGGCCTCAACAAAACCAATTTTGTTTTCGATCTACGGCTGATTTTTGTTTTCAAAGTTCTTTCGAATCCCCAAGCTTGTGCACTACAAGAAAACAAAATGAAATAAAGCCAAAACGGATAAATAGTTACAATTTAATTAGCAACATGAACAAAATAGAAGTCACAAATTTCAACAATATGTCCAATTTAGGTCAGAATTGCTGACAAGGGATCCATCAGTGCTTGGTGGTGAAAGACTAGGTCGAGTCACCGAGGTTTGCTAGAGAAAACCCTAGCTAGCACAGTGACGACCTCTTTCTTCTTTAGGGATAAGTACAACTTATTTCTATCATAATATTTTATGTCAATCGAAATAAAGCTGAAAACTTATTTCCATGAAAATATTCTAATGAGTGGTTCTAGTTAGACTCCTCATTTCCTTTTTGGACCTCCCATTCCAATTTTTTTCAACAAACTTCCTATTTTGCCCTTGTTTGTATTTTACTCATTATACCTCCTATAACATGTCCATATACTTCCAGTTCCTTTGATGTCAGATCAAGGGAAGGAATGAGAAGAATAGCCTTTGCCGTAGCCTTTGCCGCCAACTTAGCATTGGCCATTAGGAACACTTCTACAAACATTAAGCATCAAATTCCCAACCATCTATTTCGAATGGAAGCGAAAACCTCTCTTTTACCAGACCCTGTATCCCTCATTCTCTTCCAGTTTTGAACTACCACAGACTTGTTTCATGATTTTCAACATCAATTATTGATCTTCATGTGGAAAGAAACTATATATAGAGAGAGGACTGGAGAGGAAGGAATATGTGAACACTCTATCAACTTTAAAGCTTAATCTCTATGATTCATATATACTACTTATTCAGAAAATATTTCATATGGAGAGAAGGAAAAGAAAACAATAAATTGAAAATTTCATGGATGTGTAACCAAAAAGAAATAACAAATTATGCATCCTTAGTGGGTGATAGTGAAAAGAAAACAATGGATTGTAAACTTATTTATTTATTCTTTTTTCAAGTTATGAAAGAGGGGTAAAATAGAGATTAAATTTTGACAAAAATTTAGATAGGTCCAAAGAGCAATTTGGGAGGTCTTTAGGGTGATTCTATTCCAACAATATTCTTATTTCCAAATGCTTGTGCTATTTTTCAATGGCAAAGAAATATGTATTGATCATCAAAGAATAATAAGGTGTCATTACATTACATGATTACATATGTGTGGATCTTCTTTCTACCATTTCAATCTACGTCGTCCCGGCCGGCCTCTCCCAGGCGGCGGAGTTCATGATCTCTAAGGTCAAAGATCTGAGGAACTGGCATGGCCCCGGCGCGGCTCCATCTGGCCAATGACCTTCGGCCTCACTTGCTGCCCCGTCGAGATGATGCACACCGGAGCTGCCTGCTACGATTGGACCTCTTACTGTTTTAGGGTTTTGTATTGAATTCGAAATCTGTGTGTGAGATTGGGAGTCATTTGGAAAATTATATTTTGTCTAGGTTGAGCTCAATTTAATTAAACATGGTGATTGCCTCTGGTTTTAGAACTACAACAGTCCGCCGATGGAGGAATTCAGAAGGAAGTGGAGGTGGTATGTAAATGATATGGCTTGCTCACTCTGAAAGAATGGGTTATCCTGACAGTCAGGTGGGTAAAAGAAGATGAAGAAGGTAAGCAAAGAGATAAGGAAAAAGAAGAATTAAAATATAATTGAAAAAAATATATAGCAAGGAAAAATGGATCTCATAGAGCTGAGTTGACATGGTAGAGATTATCACATCAGCTACTTAACGGAACTTTTGGACGGAGAGTTAACAGAATAAACATTTTCTATGAGAATTCACAAAATAAGGACTATTCTATTTAATTTAGAATGTGAGAGACTAAACTATTTTATGGAGTAAAATACATGGAATGACAAATATTTAATCCTTAAAGACAAAACAAGATGGAAATTTGGCTTGCACAGAGCTCCTAACAAAGCAAGGTTTTATCATAAGTACCTTTTGTCGGAAAATACTCGGATACTTTTCTATTTGATACTTCTGTGATTCAATAATATGATTACAAGAAGTTGATATAGGCATCTTAAGAACTTTCAAGAGCCTGACTTTTCAACTTCTAATTACTTTGACATTAAACAAACAACCCTCTACCTACCTTTTGAAAGCTAAAAAATTATAATAGTAGTAACTGATTATTTTGTAGCTCAAAAGACAATAACTGACAACAAACTCATTCTAGAAAAACCAAGAGCCACACATTTTTATGCACTACTGAACTGAATGCCTTTTTTGGGATGTGGACAATGCTGGCTATAGCGGTATCGTTCGTGATGCTGAGGGTGCTTTTGTCCATACTTTTGCTTCGAGGGTAAGAGTTCCTAGTGCCCTTGATGCTGAGGTTCTTGCTTTCCTGGAAGCATTTGGGGTGGCTAGGTCATGTAATTGGTGCTATTTGTGGATTGAGATGGACGATAGTCGTTAGATATTTTGCGTCCCCATCTCTTGTCCCTTGGAGGCTACTCATTGTGTGGCTAAACGGTATGGTTTTAGCGAGACAATTACAGTTACATGTCACTCCATCTTTCGAGAAGGGAATGTTGTGGCAGATGTGTTAGCTAACTATGGTGCATCACATGAAGGTACTCACAGATGAGATTCGTTGACTCAATTTTTGTCTTCTGCTTTTGGTCGAGACTTTGTTTCATGGCCGGCCTATAGATTTTCTTGTTGATTAATTGTTCAGTCCTTTTTTTTTTTCTGGTGTTTGGTCTGATGTCCTTGTTTTTGCTGTTTCTTTTGCTTTCTTTCTCTTTGTACCTTGGGATGGAATATTTTAGATGGTCCTTGCTGTTGGTTAGAAATTTTGTGTAAAGTTCCCTGGCTGGCTTTGGTCTAGTCCTCTAGCCAGTCTGTATTCTCCTTTTTTCTTTAATAAACTTTCGAGAGAGGACGATGAGTTAGTCCCTCTCTCGCTTTCTCAAAAAAAAAAAAAATGTGACCCCTTGAATTAGCAACATCTTACTAAAGAAAGTATTGACAATGACTCTTTTACCACGCGAATCAAACATGTTCAAGCCAAAACTAGCTATCCCTTCTAAAAAAAAAGAGAGCCAAAACTAGCTACTGAAAAAAAAAAGGCCACTTTACATTCCACCACACGGCCAAACAGCAAAACCTGAACTTTAATTGGTCTATAAGAAGAAATGGTCAGTATGCAAACTCCAGCAGCTAATGGACTAGGGCTCTCTTTGTTCATTCACTTACCATAGGAATCAAACTTAGGATCTACCATTCTACTGATCTGCAACAAAATCATGGGCAAGTGTCCTCTTGTGATAACATTCCCTTACCTTACTTCTCGAAATCTAATTGCTAATTAAGGAAAATCCTGCTTACTCGAGTGGATTATAACATTCTGCAGTTATTGCAACTTTGGGCCAACAGCAACAACATCTACAAAAGGATCCAATCACCATAATCGCATTCAATATAGGAAAGTAAACCAATCAAGGAAACTTATAAAATGGATTGATTACAAGAAAGCGAGCTCGAATACGATAATAAACGGGTAGGTCTGAACACAGCCCAAAGCAGAAATGAGCCCGCTTAAAATGGGCTAGTCGGCTCATTTACTACTTTTAAACTATGGTGTGGGTTTCACACTTATCCCTAACAAGCTTAATAACATTTTTGCCTTGCAAACCCATCCATCATGAGCAAGTTGTCTATGCACACCACATAAACTACCTTTATTTTTGCTATGAAAGTCATGTCCTTCCATGAGAATAAGTATCACAGGTGTTCAGTAGAAGTTAGTGCATGCGTCCATCAAAATACCCCATATTCAAAGCATTTTGCCGTCATTGGGATATATATTGGAGGAGATGAAATTTTATGACATATATAGTAACCAAAATATATTAGCGCTAAGTTAGTACATGCATCCATCAAAATATCCCCTATTCGAAGCATTTTTCCGTCACTGAGACATTGGAGGAGATGAAATTTTATGACATATATAGTAACCAAAATATATGAGCACTAAGTTAGTACATGCATCCATCAAAATATCCCCTATTCGAAGCATTTTTCCGTCACTGAGATATTGGAGGAGATGGAATTTTATGACATATATAGTAACCAATATATATCAGCACTATGTTAGTACATACATCCATCAAAATACCCCCTATTCGAAGCATTTTGTCGTCACTGAGATATTGGAATGAGATGAAATTTTCTGACATATATAGTAACCAATATATATATATTTGAAATAATAGTAACCAATAAATATATATATATATATATATATATATATATATATATATATTAGCACTAAGTTAGTACATGCATCCATCAAAATACCCCCTATTCGAAGCAATTTGCCGTCACTAAGATATTAGAGGAGATGAAATTTTATGACATATATAGTAATATATATTAGCACTAACAACGAAAGGAAGTAGATCGTCAATAAGATTGTTATATGAGCAAGGAACAACAAAAAAGATGCAGATGCATATGCAGAGGCAGAGATAGATAAGAATGAAGAATCAATAATTAAGTAATGAATGTGCTTAAATGATCTAAATGTTTCACATTTCAATTAAAATTAGTTGGTCCATCAGCAGGTGCCCCAGAAGCAATTAAGAACAGAAAGACATTTACAAGCAATAAAACAAGACAATACAAGGTGATGTCTTAGAAGGTTATTTTAATTACGGTTATGACTATCATTTTTACTGATAAGCTCTTGATGTCGCTTGATCGATTGCGAGAGAGCGAGATAGGGTCTGGATTGTAGAGAGAGAGAGAGATTGAAATTGAATCAGAGTGTAAAATTGTATGAGATCGTTCGGAGGTAATAATATAATTTTGTATCAGTTTTAGGTTTAGCGTTCTTCCTTAGACCCTCTCAACTCGTAGGAAAAGATTTTAAGACTTTTGTCTTATAAAAGGGTAATTTTTACTGATTTAGTCTTTGATTCTCAAATTGAAGAAAATTATAGACTTAATCAGCCTATTGAAGACTAATTTTCCTTTATCAAATCCTAAAGAATAACAGGGCTAATGAAAATTCATATCAATACCTATGGCGCCTCATTATATATTACATAGGGCACACGAAGTAGAGAAAATATCAACAAAAACTTATGTCCTCATTCATATCTCATGTCTAACAAGCCAGCAGACATGGCTTTGATCAAAAGATTGACAAACACAGAACAAGAAGAGCTGCTTTCCCACACATTAGGGAAATAAAGTGCAGTGTAATTCACTCTATATATTCCAACGCCACTCTCAAGTCCGAAGTAACAAAGAATCATTTCCAGTCATAAGCAAAAGAAGAACCAAGATTACCACATACAAGTGCACAATCCAACATGGCAAGTATTCAAGTAAAACGCTATCATTCCCCATAAATCTATGATGGTAAGAAGGGAAGGGGTATCAACCAAAATGAATTAAAGCTAGCATTATGAGATTTTGGAAATCCTCTAGTCTGCCAACTGTGTCAGGCGGTGAATGGTGCCTCTTGCAACCCTGTTACCAGGATCAATCTTCAGAACACTCCTCAAATCTTCTGCCCCAAGTTTGTACTTTTCCATACTTTCATACAAGAGTGCACGCTGTACGAGAACAGATACATTTGCATCATCTTGTTCTAAAACCTGCACAAGACGAACATTCTGTGACCTCTACCTTCTATAGAGAAACAAAGGACATGAAAAGCCATAATTTGATTTAATAAGCTCATCAACACCGTAAAAGAACCACACGTGTGCGATGCTGAGTTGACCACTCTGAATGTGACGCTTTCAAGTAGCAATGTCTTACCAAAGAAAGAATTGGCAATAATTCTTTCACTAAACGAATCAAACATGTTCAGGCCAATAGCTAGAGAAAATGAAAATGCCATTTTAGTATGGGGAAACTTTACATTCCACCACAAGGCCAAAACAGCAAAACTTGGACTTTATTGGTCTATAAGAAGAGATGGTTATTATGCAAACTCCAGCAACTAATGGACTAAGGCTCTCTTTGTTCTCTACTTTTTTTGTTTTTTCACTACCAGAGGAATTAAACCTAGGATCTGATTCAAACCTGCAGCAAAATCATGGGCATTGCAATTGTGTCCTTTCGTGCTAAGTTGCTAACATTACATTAACTTACTTCACTGGATCTAATTGCCAATTAAGGAAAAGACAGCTTACTCAAGTAGATTAGAACATTTTGCAGTGATAGTAACTTTAGGCCAACAAAATCAACAAAAAATCCGTAACACCATAATCACAAGCATCTATGGGAAAGCAAACTATTAAATGAAACTTTTAAAATGCATAAACATCTCAAAGGAAAGCTATCAAGATACCTTTGTGCAGTCTGCCACCGCTTTCTTGTACTCTCCTACTTCTTTGTAACATGAAGCTCTGCTCGACAATACGTCCGAAAGGGCAGACCTATCAGCCGCTTTCTCAAGAAGCACTACAGCCCAAGATAGCCACTTAATAGCATCTGGATACTGCCCTTGCTTGTAATTATCCATTCCCTTACTCTTTGCTGCAGAAGCAGATACCCCAGCTGGAGGAGGTGGAAGGCCCTCAAGCTCAGTTGTGGAACCACCCACATCATCTACTCCACCCCCAAACTCCGTCCCCCAATCATCAATTCCAGAGGATTGCTGTACTCCAACTCCATTACTCGCTGCTGCAGAACCAGCCCCAGAAGCCGAGGATGTGGGAAAGAACATGTCAAGCGGATCACTGCTAGTAGACTGAACAGGATTCTGCTTAGCTGGGGTCCCAAAATCACCAAAGCCCGAAAACGAATCCGACCCCATAAAACTGTTACCATTTGAGGAGAAGCCGCTAGCCGGAAATGCAGATGCAGTAGTAGTGGTGCTTGGTTTTGGAGCATTCTGAAAATCCCCAAACGCATCATCAGCAACGTTGCCTTTACTCGCCGTGTTAATCCCACCGGATGGTTTCGATGCAAGATCAACCAAAGAACCAAATGGGTCTTTCTTAGAACCAATTCCACTACCTCCACCAACACCAACACCACCAGCACTGCCCATATTTCGCAGCGACGGGCCTCCGAGGCTCGGACTCTTACTAGTATTAGCATTAACCCCACTACTGATCTTACTACTATTATTAAACCCACTAGAGAAACCCCCAGAACTTCCAGAACCACCCCAATTTATACCACTCTGGACAGAACTAGTACCGGTGGTGGTTTTGGGCAACGAATCAGCCACATTCCCCATCGAAAACGAGCTCTTACTCGAAGCCGGAGTTGCATTCTTTAAAGGAACATTGCTGCTACTATTAACCTTACCGCCCATAGCAGAGCTGACCAAATCGCCGAACAGATTAGGGTTCTTGTTGACGACCCCAATCGGAGTGGTCGAAACCGATGGGCCGGTGGAGGTCCAACTCTTGCCAAAGATATCTCCGACCATGGAGGTCGGGCCGTTGAGGGGCGTCTGCGCCGGAGCGGGCTGGTGGGTCCATGAGGTGGTCTTGTTGGGCTGCCAGGCGGGTTTGGATGGCTGCGGGGCGGTGGAGAAGGAGGAAGTTTTGTTCTTTTGGTCGTTGAGCGATCTGGGTCGGTTGGATCCGAGACCCAGATCGAAATCGAAGTTGGAATTCATGATGTTTTGGTTTGGATCAGAAAAGAAATCAAGAACAAAACTTTGAATGAGATCGGGATCGGATCACCTGAGATCTGAGAAAGCAGAGGCTGTAGATCAGAGGAAGAGAGAGGTGCCTAATTGACGAGGGAGTCGGAACGAAACACGCAGGAGCTTGCTGTCATAATATGGTGGCACGGTGGTGCCAATTTTACTTATACAGTCGGTTGGATATTTTTATTAGAGAAAAATTCACTCATCATCCTCAAATTATGCTGTTAAGATCTGAATTCTCAAAAAGTGTCATTATGATATCTAAAGACCGATTTTGATATCAAAGTGATCTTCGGTCTAAAATCTCTAACTGTTCCGTCTGTTTACTGACGTGACAAGGATAAAATTATCTCAACAAATTAATTATAAAAAAAGTAATTAGAAAAAAATGAGCTCTCTCTCACTCTCTCTTCCTTTCCCAATCTGATCTTCTCTCCTTTTTATCACAATTGGTTACTTTTCTTGGAATGGATTTATGGGTTTACAAAGAGGCGCCGAAATGGAGAATTTTTTTTTTTATCGAAAGCATTTGTGGCTTATGAAGAACAGTCGGAGCAGCGTGGATTGCCGCCGGTGTCGACGACAAGGAGGAGGCTCTGGGAGGAGAGCGGAGGTGGATGTTCGGCGCACCCAATTGGGAAACCGGTTCGTAACTCCATCTTCACCTCCGTCCTTGTCCCCACCAAGCTCAGCCACCTCTTCTCCTCCTTATCCTCCTCCACCACTCCCACTAGTAAGCCCCGCCATAGCTGTAGCTCCCCAACCCTAAATGGGGCCGTGACGCCGTGCCTATCGGCTTCGGTAGCTCGACCTGGAGTTTCTCTCCCTCAAGAGCTTTGAGTGTGAAGATCCAAATTTTCATAGAATAAATTTATGTAATTCAATAATTGATATATTAATTGAATTATGATATTTGGGATTAATTGGAATATCGTGGTTTGAGAAAGTTGGTTTCGAATGATTTTATTTTCGAAAACGAACGTTATTTAGGGAGTCGTGAAAATGGACTTTTTATACGTTCATAATTTGGGAAAACTTCCTTCATGAAAGTTGTAGAGCTCGTCGATACGATCTCGTGCATATGTGGAACGTATTATTCGGAGCTCGTATGATTAAGTTATGAATTTTTGAAAATCGAAATTTTTCTATAAATATTAGTTTTTTTCAGACATTTCAGAAAACAAAAAAAATACCAATTTTTTTTTTCTCTCTCTCTCTCTCTCTCTCTTCTCTCTCGGCTGAAGCCCGAAGGATTGAAGAAAGTGCAGCCGACCCGGTTTCTACCCGACCCGACCGGACGACAGCCTTCCCGGCCTCGCCGCCGCCGGACCCGGCGCCCTTTGGTTTCACTGCTCCTCGCCCAGTCGATCCCTGCCCTTGCCTCGGCCCGTCGTTGCTCCCTCGCTTGGATCGAAGGCGCTTTCCGAAGCTTCAACCCGACCCGGCCCGAAAACCAATTTTCCTGCGGTGCACGGGCCAATCAATCCCATTTTCGTGACATGCTCCTCCTCCTGATCATCCCCATATGTAGAGTGGTAGATCAAGAGTTGAAGATTTCGACGTCCCTGATTCAATCTGGAGACTGATCAGAGGGCCGAGATTAATCCAACTTCAAAACCCGATCTAGGAAGATCTAGACCTCATCTCCTAAAAAGTCAGGTATTAAAGTTGTTCACAATTTCATTTTGAAGAAGTTTGTAATTGACGACTTTTCATCGGAGGTGGTTGACCAGCATTGACCGCCGTCTGACATCCGCGTGTGGCGGCGCGTCAGACCAAATTTTGAGTTTATATTATCCGGAAGATGATCTATGCATCCATACGAGCGTTTTGATATATAACTTGGTCATGTTAGAAAAAGTTGATAAATTGTCAATTTAAGTTTTGATATTACTATTTACGGTTTTACAGTTTACCTTCGGTTTACGATTTACGGAGATCAGACCATCAGTTTTACTTCAAATTTTAATATGATGTTCATATGACTGTCCCGATGACTTTGTGTGGTCACGGGCAAAGATCTAACCATTGGATCTTCGTATAATTGAAAAACAGTGATTCGGGAGGCGATTAATGAAGATCCGTCCGTCGGATTTTTGTATAATTTTGATAGGATGTTTCCAAGGGCGATCCGTGAGGATCTAACCGTTGGATCATCGTTTAAATTCGATCCGACTGTTGGATCGTCTTTATTTTAGAATCCGACCGTTGGATCGTCTTTATTTTAGAATCCGACCGTTGGATTGTCGTTATTTTGAAATCCGACCGTTGGATCATCATTTAAGTTTATTTCGTGCTTCGATTGCTAAGTAAAGACAGTACTTGATTAGGTACTTGACGGCTTGAGTTGACGAGCATTTGGATTATTGTGAGTTATATTTTATTGAAGATGCAGCGGGAATTTCGAGGTGAGTAAAGCTCACGTGGTTCATCTTACAAACCGAGCACTTTAAATTATTTATTTTGTAATTGTGTAAAAAAATATTTGTGGATTAAATATTTGTTTTTAAAATCACATGGACTTGATCACTACGGTCCATAGATAAGTAAAATGAATTTTAATTATACAAATGAATTTCATTATTTTCTTGTGTGAACTATAGATGGTATTAGTGGTCACTCCTGAGTGAATGATTACGTGTATATATATATATATATATATATATATAAATATATATATTGATTGGTGTGATTTTGAGTGATGATATGATTGAGTTGATATGATAATTTGGATTATATTTCAAATGCTTAAATTTCATAATAATATTATGTATGTTGGATGAGTTGATTTCATTGTATGGGAACATATGGTTGTAATTATTACGGATTTAGGGTCAACATGATGACTGTTTTGGGTGAATCGGATGCTCTAAGCCTAGGTGGATGATGAGATACGATTGGTTGAGTATGTGCAATTATCAGACGTTCTAAATATGTATATAAGTATACATATTGATGAAATACGATAATGATAAATATGTCGGATGCCATAACCTAGGCCAGGTGACGGGCTACGATTCAGTTAGAACTCTAGTCTGTCAAATACCGTATTTTTATAAATACGATGATGGAGTTTTGTGAAGAAAGATGTGAGTTAGGTTTGGTGTTGAGTTGTTGATTGATTGTGATTGTTGGTTTTTGTGGTTGTAGAATTGTTGCATGTTGACTTGGGTAGAAATAAATATGATTTAATTAAGCAACCGTTCTTTCTTTTACTCATACGAGCTTTCATAAGCTTACCGGGTTTTGTGTTGTTGCAATCCCGGTACACTATTCAAATGGTGTAGCGGATATTCTTGCAGGTCAGGATAACCAAGGAGGTGACCGAGCTGCTTAGGTGTTACAGTAGTTATTTTTAATTCTTCGAGTTATGAGGTGTGTATGCTCATTTAGAGCTTTACAGTTCAGTTTGGATTTGAGTTTGTAATAATTAACTGAGACTAAATTCGGTTTTGATTTTACTTCGTGTGATGAGGTTGCTAAGAAATTTTTTTTCAGGATGATTATTTTGAGTTGTGGTAATTTTCATGTTTCGGATTTTGAATTTTATTCTAAAATTCGGGGTGTGACACCGAGTCTCCCTCAAGGACCTCCTCCCCTCCTCAATCCATTTTCAAAGATTTGTACTAGTTTTCTTTGTTACAATATGTCTCTCTACCAATCCAATCAATCATCTTTTGAAGCTCTTGAAGCACCGTTCTTCGCAGTCAGTTTTGTGCTTGCAACGGAGCCATTCGATTGACCATTCAATCAATTAACACATACATGAATTTCAATACCCAAAAGTGAAATTGTAATGTTACCTCAGCTGTGGCTTTGGTAATTTTCGATGATTGAGCAGCCGTGTAATTTTGGAATTGGAAGAAAGCTGTCTGCCTATAATGGGTGAAGTTTTGCCATCCTCTGGGGTTGAGCCCTATAGGTTTAACAAGTTTTGATTCAGTTAGAAGCCCAACTAGGCAGCCCCTTTCCTGATGATGATGATGATGACGTCTAGTTTACTGGGAAAGTTCTCAGATCATCAGAGAAGAAGAAGAAGAAGAAGATTGAAGAAGAAGGAAAAAGAAAAAAAAAAAAGAATTAACAAAAGAAAAGTGTACATTGGTCTTTTTCTTTGTTTTTGGTCTTTCATGTGCTTGCCACGTCACTTTTTTAACGGAATCGTCATAAATTTTGGACGGAAGTATCACGTTGATGTCAAAATAGGTCTTTGGGTATATCACATTGATATTTTTGAGAGTTCGGGTATCAAATTGGCATTGACAGCATAGTTTGGGGACGGTGTCTGAATTTTTCTCTTTTTATTTTTCTAGTGCCTATTGTCACCCTTCTATTTTGGGTCGGATCAATTGGGAAAACAAGTTTTATTTTTCTTACCAAGTTAGGTTAGTTACATGGGTGTTGTTACTTGTGGCTATTCTACGAGCTAGTTGTTACAATTTCTCACTTACGGACAAAAGATTTGTTTCGCTTAATAAATGGTCGCAACACAATCAGATTTAAGACTTTGAACACAATTAGGACCTCCCGTTTATGAATGAGAGATTCACGTCTCTAGACTAAATAGTTGTTAATAACAAAACCTGGTTTGAAAGAGGGATATTATTCCATGCAATATGAAAAATTATCCAAGTAATGCCATTGTGTGTGGTAGATCACTTCAAGTGTGTCCGACTTGTATATTCACGTTTAAATGAGGGGCATAAACATCCTGAACAAGCATCATGAAATTGTAAAATTGATTAGCAACTCAAACCTCTGAAGTTCATAACTCAAACAGTCGCAACCCATGTACATAGTTTCGTGCCATATTCTTGCAATTCAATAGTACCTCTTAGTCTGCCTAGGTCCATCATTATGGCTATCCAAAGAGAAGTTGAAACAAAATACCTAGTGCCTTACGACCAGAACCCGCCTGGATAAATGAAGCACAAAGAAGACCTTCATAACTTAAGGACCCGATAGTGCTATGAAATGCTAAGCTGCACAGCAGAGCTACGTATTATAATCCCCAATCTTAAATCTTACTAATGCCCTTCCATGTCTTTCAAAAGAAATTGGATTAAGCTGCACAGCAGAGCTACGTATTATAATCCCCAATCTTAAATCTTACTAATGCCCTTCCATGTCTTTCAAAAGAAATTGGATTCTTAGATTTCGTGGACCTTGCACCTACTAAAAATGAAACAAAACTTCACATCTACCAACCCCAAGAAACAAGGAGCATATCCTCCAATTCTACCAACCCCGATCAGATGGAAACTTCTCATCTAAAACAACCCACCAAGTATCTTGCAGAAGAGGAAGATTCCTCTTCCCCAACAACTAGGACTCACCAGACTGTCTGCTGCTGAAGAGCTCACTTCAAACATATATTTGTATGGAAGATTAATGAATGGGAAGAAAGCAAGGCAGCAGGTTCAGACTAAGCAATAGAATGTTAGATAAACGAAAAATCAACTTGATAAATCATCAATCATCATAGAGTAGTTCCAAGACTCGTTAAGTAGAAAATTTTGAAAGATTCGACACAAATATTCACTAGTCTTATTTTCATAGTGATGATACTGATATGCACAAGTCTGTCATGAAATATGGTTCAGGTGTAAATACACCAACATGCAAATTCATCAGTAGAAATAAGACGGAATTCTGAGACTAGATTTTGAATTATTAAACATCCCTCTTGTTGAACTCTTCTTGAGATGGTTGCTGCACAGGCCCTCTCTGATCCTGAACCATGTTCTGTCTTTGCACCGGCTGTCTTCTTTCAACTTGCATTGTTTCCCGGCGCCTATCATGTCGTGGGCGAGGCCTGTTTCGACTGTTGTTTTGCCTCTCAGTGTACCTATACTGGGGCCTAGGGATGACTTTCCCATCGATGTACAGATCCCCTAAAATCCGTCAAAGAAACAAAACTTAAGATACATGACAAAGAACCAAAATTTGCAAAGCTATTATTATATTCAAACTAAAATCTTCTCAATGCTTTTCAAGCTGTAGACAGTACCAACCTCCATAATCTTTGTTGGGCACATCAAGGTACGAATCCGGCAAAACCCAGAGAACACCCGGCAGCTCTATTTAAACAGCACAGAATATGCAATAAGAAATCGAAGCCAATTGTATATCACTGACATGAATTCGAGAGACTGAATAAACAAGCCACAAAGCCATCATTTTCAATCATAAACAGCACAATTTGTTTCAAGTCAAAAACACCCAACATACAATGCAATTCTAACAAATAGCCATAATTCGTACAAAGAACTATACATTAAATCTTAAACCCTATACCATCACATTGCGAATGAATCAATCAAACACTCAAATTCCATTTAAGGAACCATACAATCTTAGCTCTTTCTAAAATTCAAAGCAATTCAAGCATATTCCTAGACCTTAAACCCTAATCCAAGCACTCATAACCCAGCAACCATTACCTTTAACCTTGAGAGAAAGCTCTTCAGAAATCAAAGCCCCAAATCCAGTATACGTCGACGTCGAAACCGAGTATATCTTCTTCTTGGCCTCCTCCTCACTACAACAACAAATCCCCAAATATCAAAATCAACAAAATTCAAAACCGATAAAAACCCGAATTAAAGAAAACGGGTCAAAAACCGAACCTTCCGACGACCGAAGCTAGGGTTTTGACGTAGCTGTTGATCATCTCCTCCTCCGTTGGCTTTGGGTCGTTGAACTCGAGGATGATGAGCCAGTGCTCGTAGTCGCAGCCGTCGAGAAGGATGGTCTCCTTGGGCGGGCGGTTGTTCCAGTTGGGAGTGGCGTCGTTGAGGGGCGAGTAACCCGGCCCGGAATGCTTGGAGCGGGTCGGGAGGTGAACCGGGTCGGGAACGAGCTGGGGCTGTTGGTTGTTGAGAAGAGCGAAAGCGAAGCGAGAGCGGGAAGAGAACGAGGGGTTTGAACGAGTGGAAGTTGAGGTTAGGGTTCGGGTGAGGGCGGAGGCTAATGTGCGCCGGGCGACGGAGTACGCCATTGGGGTGCTGCTCTCTGTTGGCCTTCTGAAATTCGAGACTGAACGAGTTAGCGAGTGACGGTGATTTCCACGACGTCGTTTGAGATGATCCCTTTAAACCGGAGCAGAGTTACGACCTGTCGTTTTGTCGCATAAGTCCTTTTTGGTTAACTTCCTTGTTTCTATGGGTACAATGGGAGCACAAGGCCCAGAAAGAAAAAGAAAAACCTAACTAGGTAGCTGTTATAAAAGATCTAGGCTGTGAACGTCAACCAAAAGTATTTGATTGACAAAGAGTGGAGGGTTTGGTAAATGCAGAAGGCCAAAATCCATCTCTCTGCTTCTCTTTGCTTAGCAATCAGCCACCATGTTCCTCTCTCTATGAACATGATAGATAGAGTAAGAATTAAAGGACAATAAAAGAGTTTTGTAGCTTGAAAATAAGGTATCAAGAGGGTGTAAGCCAGTATCATTGCTTTTAAGGAGGTTGACCAGCACTTCAGAATCATATTATTGCAATGGCTATATTTTGGGGATTTGGTCCTTGCTAATTGTCTTTATTGCAGTGGCTAACTTGAAGTCATAATATTTTTTTTGTGACATATCATGTTGGATTGTACTTGTGTTGTGTTGTATTTGAGATTTTGAGTGATATTAAAATAAAAATTAAAAAGCCCTACAATAAGAAGAACAAATTAATAAACTGCGAGGGCAATATTCACCCACTTACATCAAATTATCACAAGACCCTTTTTTTTTGGCTCAATAAGACACCAACTTAAGGGCATTCTGAACTTGGTTTCCCTCATGAAAAATAAGTGACGGATGACTAGTACCTACTTTATCTTAGCTTTATAGAAGACTTAATCTCATATCTTGTGATGCTCTGGTCAAATATCTACTGGCCCTTTGTCCAAATATCTGATATTAGGTAATCTGATCAGAGCTGCTACGTACCCACTTGATCTTAGAGGAAACACAAAAGAATGTAAAAGGTGAAACAATATTGGGCTTCCACTATTATAAAGCTTTTCATTTCATTTGTCCTTTCGTGTTTCCAGTTCATGTAATAAATATCTAAATGGTGCGAGAAGGGCTGAGTTGAAATTTATACACTTTTATCAGCACTAACAAAAAAAAAAAAAAAAAAAATGAGAGCAGAATTAATTTGTGCATGCATGTTCAGATATTCTATAGAAGCCAAATAATAATGTTTATATCAAGGAAGCAAGGCTGATGGCAGGCTGTGTGTGATGGCCTTCTCTGATCTGCAGTCTCTCGCTCGTTCAGTTTATCTGTGCAAGTTCTTGACCCAGATGACCCAGGTTCAAACAATGGCAAACTACTAGTAGTCTAACTAGTTTTTAGAGCCTTAAACCATCTCTTTGGCTGCAAAAACAACTAGGCCAATGTCAATGAGGGTCACTCATTGGCTCATTGGTATATAGTGGACTACAACATATGTGGCTAACTAGCAAGAACATACAATAATGCAGCAGCGACACTGGGGTGTGCCCTTCCGTTTACTTTTGATCACTGTCACTGGTCCATAGCCTACAAAAGTGACTGGGAAATTTGAACTAAATTTGGCAGGGTGCGCCATCCCGAGTGGCAGTGCAATGCATATATAGGAGATGCGCGTGAACCCAAGTAACAAGCTGCTATATTGGATCTGGCAAGTCGTGATGATACCAAACATTCGCTAGTCATCCCCAAGTATTCAACAGTCATTGCTATGATGTAAGAGAGCTATGTCTAACTAGAATCTAGCCAAGAATGCTAACCAGGCTCTCCATTTAGCTATAGAGAGGATTACAACTTCCAGGCCACGAATGCCACCCTTTACAAGGAAGTTATTGGGTGTCCGAGTTTTATTTCTTGGTTTTGTGTAGCTGAGACTAATGTCAAGAAGCTGTATGTTCTCGCAAAGGAACACGGAGCTGCACACCAGTATCACTGCAAACTTCTCGTTATAAGTTCCCCAAATGTTCTTCTTCTTCTAGTAAATGTCACTCAGCTTCTCTAGAGATGGCTGCATGATAAGCATAAACAACGAAACATCATTAGAGTTTTGGAGGCCAAAATTCCTTTGCAACCATTAATGTACTACTTACTGATCTTGATTGGTGCGAGTACCATCAGTACAATACTCTTGGTCCATTACCATAGGCCCTGAGACATTAAATTGTCCTCGCACACCAAATTAAACGCCTTGTTTACCGTAGATCCATATCCAGACCATGTCTTGACTCCAACGCCATTCTCAGTGCCATTAATTGATAGTGCAGTTTCTAACACTGATCCCAACTACATGCATGTTTCTCATTTTGGTACTTGCCAAGGGTCCCCGCAGTGCAATAAGTAGAAAGACATTTAAGTTTTTCTTGTCAGAACGTTAAATTATTGTTAATCAGAACCATTAATCAGCTAGAATCAATTGTAGATGTATGAATCTGATCCATAGTTTAGCGACATAAACAATGCTGGATATCTAGTAAGAGAACACATGCATTGAGACATAGACAACTACTCAATTATATATAGGAATGGATGCCTGATCGATACCGTGTACCGGATCACAAGAAATGTTAGAAATTGAAACATTGATCGATGCTGCCTTCTCCGATAGAAATACAATCGTCAACACTGACGGCATCCTTGTTAGTCTGTCCAGCAACATCAACAAGAGTTGTTGATGTTGCTGGACAGACTAACAAGGATGCCGTCAGTGTTGGGACTATCCCACGGAGCAGTAATGTCAACATTATAGATGCTCATGTTGTGGCAGCCATGGAGATCAACATGGAAGGCTTTACTATTTGACAGACCAATGCTGCTTATCGTCCCATATGACACATTGTTGAGTTTCAGTGACTGCATTAGTTAAACCACACTCACATATATACATACATGACCCAAATTAGATATTCAGAATTTTCATGTGTTTGATACGGTGATACAAGCTGGAACTTACAGTAGGGAAATTTTGGCTGTACTTTTCCTTTTTGTGGCAGGTGGCCTTGGGCCAAGTTTCTGAACCTTGGGCCATCAAAATTTCCTGATCCTGTGAGAGTGAACCCATTCAAATGTTTGAACACAATCCAATCATGAGAGTGGAAGGTAGTGACATTGCTAAGAGCCTTCAGAGTCCCTCTGATCTCTACCCTGATTGGGTGATTATTATGGCAAGGGCCATTAAATAAGATTGGACCAACAAAGAACGTCCCATTTGGCTTCGGCTTTCCCTTTTGTAACCAAAAAAGAAAAAAAAAAAGAATGTCCCATTTGGAATGAACAAGTGGGATTTCCAGCCTGCAAGGTACATGCGTCTTCCCGTGCGGCTAAGAAATACGAAAAATTAGAAGGAAGATGGGTTATAAAGAACCAAATTCGAATAAAATTCCTGGGTAATATGATAACTAAGCCTACATTTCAACATTTGTAATTTGTTTCCTATCGATCACTGGTCCTTTAAAGATATGTGTCGGTTTTTCATTAAGATTTATATCACAACATACATGCACATTACACTACTAACCATTTAATCTATCTCGCATGCAATGAGATCAAAGAAAACTATAAATAACTGACACATATATTTTTTCTGGTCTATTCTATTTTTAATTTTTTTGACTCAAAACTGTTGACTTTTTGATATAAGAACAGTGGACAAGTGGACAACAAGCCAAGGTATTAGTGGTGACCCCATCAGCAAGTGCTCCATAGTCAGAGACATCGTATATTACTCTTGCTTCTGGAGGTTCTTTATCAAATGGTTGAGGGGCCGGGGCTCAGCTGGGACAGAATCTGGGAGAGGGATCGGATCCAGTATATGTGACTCGGCTTCAAATTCTTGAGCCTGCAGGTGTAGTACTGAAGCACAGATATGCCACTTAGGAGAAGGCAGAAAAGCCATATAAACAGCTACAATAACAGGATGATTATTATATACTGCCATTTCCCTCATTTTTTCTGAAACTAGCTAAGATCATGACCAGGGAAAACTCTCTGGGTAGCTCTATCACTCAAATATTGTGCCTTCCTAATGTTTGGGAGTTATAATCTGACGAAGCTTCAAGTAACTTAGCCTCACTCCTGCAGTTAATTTAGAGATAAAATTTGCTGGACGTTTAGCATTGTATATGGGAGGAATTTTCTTTCAAGTAATTATATATAACTGCTAATTAGGCCATTCTATTAATGCTGTCTTTTAATTAGCTGTAATAATGAACTAATCGAGTGCCCAATGATGTGGGATCACACTAGCTAACCGGACCTTTTAAGAAGATGTTTGAAGTCAATGGCACCTTGACCATGTTCTGTGGGTTAAATATAGGTGCAGCACTTCTTGTTCCAGTAGTCGTTAAGACTACTGGCCTTTGGTTCACTAATACTCTCTGTTTTTTGTCCAAATTGCTCAACTTCTTTGGAAGCGATCTCAAGTTATTTGAAGGCGCCGCAGCCCCCCCCCCCCCCCACCAAATATTTGTCAACTCAATTAACATCACCCGCTATATATCATATATCAGAAATCATAATGTCCTCTCGTCGATTTTGGTGTGTGATATAAAAGACATGATGTTTTCTTTTTTCAAACCAACTTGAAATTAACCTACCAATTTCCAGGAGAATATGAGTTGTTCTCTCTCTCTCTCTCTGAAGGCACCGCACCCGCACTAACCTTGGTCGACTCTTTAGCTGAGATCCTCTCGTCCGGTGGCACTCTGGGTCGGTGGGGCTTGCCTCATCGTCGCTGGGAGGCTGCCGGACGGGTGTTGATAGTCTAGGGTTCCCTGGTTCATAGATTTGCAGTGGCTCGAGGTTTGTGTCTGATTTGGTCTTGCTTGGGTCGAAACCACTCTGTGGCTGGGTGAGTCGTGGATCTGCTTCAAGGTACGGCGCAGGCTGGTGTTTGTCTTCAGGCAACGACAGTAGTGCAGTGATATCGCCGGCATGCAGTCGGTGCTCAAGGGCACAAGGATCCTTTCTTTTTGGATCGGGTCTGGTGTTGTTCGGGTTTTGTTGCCCTCGTGGTGGTGGCGGTGTGGTGCAAACGGTGGTCCTTGAAGTGGCGGTAACGACATGGTGCAAGCGTGGCAGCGGCTGGCTGGCGGTGTGAGGCGTCCTCAACACAGAAAGGCGGAAGCTCAACAGGGCTGGATCAACTAGTTGGGCCTAGGGTTCTGCTCTTCTTTGGGCCAAATGGGCCGTAAGTTAGCCTTTATTATTTTCTAGTTCATTTAGGACCTTTTTGAGGCATCTAGTGGTTTTTTTTTCCTACCTAGTTTTTAGCATTGGATTTGGTCTCTGTCAATTTAATCTTTAGTGTCTCTAGTTGTACACCAATTGAGATCTGTAGGCGACTAGATTTACTGTTTTATGGGTTAGGTTGGGAGGACCGAGTCTTCTAGCACCTCCAGCGTAGTAACAAAAGGGGATCCAGCTTTCTCTACGTACTTAATTGTACAATGAGTATGTCTATTTTCTATGTACTTATTTCCACTATTTTCTTGTCTGTCTATATGGCAGCGGAAGGGTATGTAACAGCTTATTCTGGCTTCTGTTAAATATATTTAGCCTACTGGCTCTATTTAAAAAAAAAATAAAAAATACTACCAATTTCGAGTCGTGACTTAAAAAAAAAAAACCCCACCTAAACTTATTTATCATTTTCTTTCTTCAAGTCTATTTTCTAATAAAAATTAACACGTCTTTTTTGATACATAAGGAGTGCAATTTGTATGTACGTTGATGACCTTCATTGATAGGTACCCCCTATCGTCTTCTTTTTTGTGGAGTTTCATACTATAGGTTACCTACTCGGTTCTCCTTTTTGTCAAGTTTGTACTTGTGTTGACATTATTATATTTTTGATTGAAATCGTAAATGTATTAACTCAATGAGGTTACATCAAGATGGGGACACGCTGTTCTCTAAATGAGAACCCCCAACATCAACCAACCTAGTTACCATCAACTAAATCATGGAGCCACATAGGGCCCTGATCCTTGCAATACATAGCTTGTGCTAATGACAATGCAGATCTAGCAAGCTTGTGAGCTACTAGATTAAAACGCTTCCTCACTTGCTTCCAAGATACTAACTCAAACTCTCTGATTGTCGATCTGACTGCATCAAGTACGCCTCCAATTTCACTCAGATCCCAGCTATGGCAAACCAATCCATTGAAAACGTTCAGAGCATCCCCTTTCACCTCAACACTGCTGACCCCCAATCATCAACCCATGCCATAAGGCAAGAGCCTCCGTTGCTGCAGGGTTAAGAGGACATGGCAAAGGCAAGAATAGAGCACCCATCAGCCTCCCTGCCGTGCTCAACAGAACAGCCCCCAGACCAACCATCCCATTCTCCTTGTCCACATCTCCATCAAAAAACAAAATAGGAGCAGAATTACTACTAACCTGGTTTGCAGTAACCACCTTGCTGATCAAACCTACTTGATTTGACGTGGAGCCTCTCAAAGTTCTAGAAAATTCCACTTGCCAATCCGAACACTTCTGAACAATCTACAAAGGATCAAACTCTTGCTTCCCATGCAGGACATAGTTCCTGTTCTTCTAGATCCACCAACTAACGTACGCAAATAACTCCATTTCCTTACTTGTACCCGCATCTACCACTCGGATAACCAGATCACTAAAGGACTGTTCCCTCCAACTGTTCACAACACCTCCTAGCCAAGTATGCTTCCAAACCTTTCTTGCTTTTTGGCAATCCCACAAGCAATGAATTATATACTCCATTAAGCAACCACATCTATTACAAACATCAGAGCAGCCCACTTTGCGTTTAAACAAACACTCAGCACAAGGCAGGAATGCATGGCAAGCTCTCCACAGAAAAATCTTGACTTTGTTTATGAATCATAAGACCCCAAATGATACTCCAGACATTATTGGAGTTAGATACATCATTCTGACCACCATAGCCTGCGCTCATGCCAATTTGTTTTAACTCCATACCCAACTAGTAACCTGACTTCACAGTATAATACATGTGGTGACCCGAATGGGTATACCATAGCGCTGTAATATTAAGCCAATAAGAATTTGATTCGTCATAGACGTACCGTAGACCTACCAACTTAATATTACAAGGCCTTTTGAAAATGCAAATTTTAGAAAATAGGAGGTAAAGAAAAACTTTTAAGAAGAGACTTTCAATCAACAACCCAATACTCAAAATAATAAGTCTGAAAACGCTTCAAAATAAAGTGGCAAAGTGCAATGTGACGCCTTAGGGCTTACATCATGACCGAAATGAACAGAGTTCAAGAACAACAATAAAACAAATGGTGAGGCGCGCTCCCAGGTAGGCGGACCTCACAAAGTTCAACATTGAAGCAAAAACAAGTGAATTGATAGAGTACCAAAAGTGAAAGACTTCAAGCAACACGGACAGCAACACACGGACTCGGCCAACGACCCACTTCTAGTCCAGATCTTCCGGAGTGACCTCATTGTAACCTGAAATGTAGGAGTAAGCATTTCGTCATCGCTAGCCCAATAGGGGCTGACCCAACTTTAGTTAGGTTTGAAAACTAATAGGTAAAACATATCTACTAGAATATAGATTGTGCGCATTGGTAAAATGGAGTAAAAACAAAAACGATCATTTTTGTTTCCTTTCGGGAAATCATATGCAACATGCTTCACACACTTGGAGCTTCGAGATACTTACCTGTCGGTTATAGTACTAAAACAAATCGGTGACCGACCCAGTTCGTCATCTTTCGAGAACCGGCCAACTACTCTGTAGTCCTTGCGACTACAAGTATCAAAAGTGTCAATTTCCTGGCCCTGAGTCTCCTATGACTGGTTCACTGTCGGTACTCACTCTTCCTCGACAAACATAGGAGCACAGCCCCCTCCAGAGGTTCATGGTTATCGACACCGTGGGATCCTTAGGAATCTACGAGTCTAGGTCTCATTCACTTTCAGGTTACAAGTACATACATAAACTGGGTACAGTATCTCAACATGCAAGTCTAGCCTCGGTTTTCGTAATTAACAATTATCAGTTATGAAAACACAGGTATCACGAGGCATCGACTAATGAACAACCAAAAACATACTTGCAGGGAAGCCTCTAATAAGGAAGGGACAACTCATCCTACCAGAAAATGCTGGCGTATTTCACACTCTGATGCTTTCCGCTTAAACTTCCTTAACGATCGTGTTTTCTGAACCATTACTTAGTTTGTAAGTAATTATCTAGGTAAACATCATGATCAACTCTAAGTAATCGCACATACTGAATCATTTTTATTTCAATGAGACCATTAATTACTTCTTTCTTAAAAAGGAAAAACGTTCTTATCGCTCCGCTAAACTATCGCCAATCCGAGCGATCAAAGTCGAGTCGATCCTCACGTTTTATGAGGTCGGTCAACACTGGTCAACTGTTGGAGTTGACTTTTGATCTTTGACTTCTGACTTTTGACTAAATATTCCTTTATTTACCATTATTTCTTATTTATTAAAAATAAATAAGTAAATAATTATAAATAAAGTTTTACTTTTTCTTTTATTCATTTACTCCTTCTTTTTCACCTTTTTACCTTTTATCAATTTACCTTCACACTTTCTGTCACACCCCGAATTTTAGAATAAAACTTCAAAATCCGCAACATGAATTACTACAAAAATAACCATCCTGAAAATTTCTTTTCCTTAACAACCTCACTACACAATTTAATTTCAAAAACCGAATTTAGTCTCGGTTAATTATTACAACTCACTCACAAATAAATTGTAAAGATCTAAATAAGCATACAAACCTCACAACTCAAATTAAATAAAAATAAATGCTGCAACACCTAAACAGCACGGTCACCTCCCTGGTTATCCTGACCTGCAGGAATATCCGCTACACCATTTGAATAGTGTACCAGGATTGCAACAACACAAAACCTGGTAAGTTTTTGAAAGCTCGTATGAGTAAAAAGAAATAACGGTTGTTTAATTAAATCATATCTATTTTCACCCAAGTCAACACTCAACAATTTTTACATCCACAAGAAACCAACAATCTCAAACCAAATCACAAATCAAACACAAAACCATAATTCACATCTTTCTTCTTAAAACCCCGAAATCGTATTTATAAAAATACTGTATTGACAGACTAGAACTCTAACTGAATCGTAGCCCGTCACCTGGCCTAGGTTATGACATCAGAGATTTTTATCTTTATCGTATTTCATCAATATGTATACTTATATACATATTTAGAACGTCCGATAATTGTGCATACTCAACCAATCGTATCCCATCATCCATCTAGGATTAGAGCATTCGATTCCCCCATACCGGTCAATACGTTGACTCTAAATCCATAATGAGTACAACAATATGTTTTCACACAATGAAATTAACTCATCCAACATGCACAATATTATTATGAAATTTAAGCATTTGAAATATAATCCAAATCATCATTACAACTCAATCATATCACCACACCAACCAATATATATATATATATATATATATATATATATATATATATATATATATATATATACACGTAATCATCCTCTCAGGAATGACCATTAATACCATCTATAGTTCACACAAGAAAATCCGACGGACGGATTCTCACGAATCGCCTCCCTAATCACCGTTTTGCACTTATACGAAGATCCAACTGTCGGATCTTCACCCATGACCACACAAGGCCACTGCGACAGTCATATGATCATCATATCAAAACTACAAGTCCATCGGACAGTCCTAACTTCACAGATCACAAATCTAACCATCGAAATCTAAAAATTCATAACTAAATCATACGATATCCGAAAAATACGTATAATATACCAAAATGATCGTATTGAAATGTAAAATCTTAAAATGTACACAAACTATATTTTAGACCTCCGAAGATGGATGGAAAGGGCCGCCGGATTTTGGGGTAGAGCCGCCGCCGACCACCACCAATGATGTCGAGGCTGAGCTTCTCCCATTCGTTTCATCATTTCGAACAACTTTCCTAACTAACATAAGACCAGAAAATAACGGGAAGAGGTCGAAATTTACCAAATACAGTCGGTGGTCGGAAAATACCCAGAAACCGGCGAGCTTGATTTCGACGTAAAAAATGCAACTTCACACCTCGATCTCTTCTGGAAACCTGTTCAAAACTTCATGGCGAACTCACCACGCTAAGAATCATAAGAAACGGAGGTCTACAGCTCGAGATATTCGGATAGAAAGTTCCGTTCGATCCGATCGGGGCTGGCTTCCAGCCGCCACCACAGGCCACGCCGCAGTGTGAAGTTTCCTCTGGGAGTTTCAGGAGGTCGATTCGATGTAGAGGGAGAAGTTTCAAGTGGTTTGGTGGCCGAAAACACAAGGAGGACGGTTGGTCTGTTTTCAGGTGCGACTGGTTCGAGGGGTTTTGTCGGACAGTGAGGCCGTGACAGAGGAAGCAACGACGTCCAGTAGGTAGAGTAGCTCGAGGCAAAGCCAAGGGAGGTGGTGCGACGCCGTTTGGTGGCCGGTGGAGTGAGCTATCGATTGGAGAAGTTCTTGGCTGGGTTTCGGACGAAGAGAACGAGAGGTTAAAGATGATGAACAGTGATTTCCGAAAATAAAAGGGAGGCCGGACCAAAATGGAAACCATCCGAAAATAACTAGGGTTTTTTCTATTTATACCAAAAATAGAAATATTTTCTATATTCCATAAATAATTCAAAAAAAATCTGATCAATGTGTTCCGCATATGTACGAGCATTTCGAGATTTTCGTTAAGATAATAGTTTCGAACCTTCGATAATAAAAAAAAATGAAATATTATCGAGCAACATTCGTGAAATCGTACAATAATTGTTCAACACAATTACACGAAATTAAAATGAAAATTGCGGTTATTACACTTTCACCTCACTCTTTACCGAATTTACCTTTACTTTCACCTCCTTCACTTTTTACCACTTTATCACGGTAAAAACTTGTTTAATTCAACTTTTACTCCTTTCTTCATTTTCTTTTTCTTCCAAGAATAGAGACTTTCTTCTTCCCTTTTCTTTTTCTTTGGTCTAAATTATACATCAAAACTATCAAAATCTTCAACACCAATTTCCAATACTTTGAAAATTAGACCAAATAAATTCCCACTAATTAAACCCTCCTTTAAATGGGATTTAATACCAATAAATTTCCAATTAATCAAAATAACTCTTTTCCTTTTTCTTCATTTTCTTTTTCTTTTGGCCAAAATTACACAACAACAATCACCAAAGTTTCTACACAATTTTACCAACACTTAGAAAACTTGGCTAATAAAATCCTACTAATTAACCATCTTCAAATCTCTATTTTTCACAATTTTCCACCAACCAAATAATTCAACAAAAATCAAAATCAACCAAATAAATTCCAAAAATTCTAGAGTTTGTCCAAAACCCATTTTTTACCCTTTCTTCTTCAAAACTCACGGCCTATTCCTCCTCCTTGGCCTTCTTCTCCTACAAATCCATCCAACATCAATATCACCACCAAAAAAATTCGAAAGAAGGTTGCATGGATAGATCCTTACCAGAAATCCTTGCCAAACCCGTAACCTAGCCTCTTGATTTAGGGAAAATCGGGTTAATGCACCAAAATCACAAATCAAAATTAAAAACTCGGATTTAGGAAGATATAGGTATAGGTCGGATGAAATAAGGCTAGATTAGGAGTGATATTACCTTGATTTGAACTTGGAAAGAAGAAATCACAAAAACCCTCAAATTAGCTTCGGGTTCTAGGGTTTTTGGAGAATTAAATGGCCAAATTTCTTGATTTTGGTTGGAGAAATGGAAAGAGGAAATGAAGAGAAGAAAATCTAGAAATTTTGGTGAGGATTCGGGTTTTTGGCGACGGCGGTGGCTGGCGGCCGGACGATTTCCTGCATGAGTTAGATAGAGAAGGTCTCGGGTAGAGGGAGAGAGGAAAGGGAGAAAATGAGGTGTAGTGGCTAGGGTTTGATGTTATGAGATGCTTAAATAGCTCCCCTAAATTTAATTGTGAAAAGTCAGATTTGCCCCTCTTGTTGGGCCAAGTGGGCCTGGGTTGTTCTAATTTTCTTTTTCCTCTTAATTTCCTCTAAGCCTACTCCAAAAATATATTTCAAACACCCTTATTTCTCCAACACTTCACCAATTCTTCTTGGTAAATTTTTTCGGGCTTCTCCTAAGCCTCGATACTTTAAAAATAATTTCCTACACCCAAATTGGATTTTCTCTAATTTCTTAATCCTTTAAATGGCCTCAAAGTCTTAACCTAAGCTCAAATTGTTACGTCCCGAACCAAAAGGTTACGTAGTACTTACGAAAGCACAAAGGTTAACGTTTTCGATCATGTTTTATTTGTTTTCAATATGTTTAGTGGTCCTAAAAATCGACTTTTTGTTCGGGCCAAAAATTTTAAAAACGTTTCTTCACGAAAGTTATAGAGGACGTTAAATCGAGCGTGTGCATAGTTAGTTCGTAAAAATCGGAGCTCGTATGTAAAAGTTATAAGCGAAATGCGAAAGTTATTGTAGATAGTAGATGGTATATATTTGAATTTTTACTGTGGTAGATCAGATGTATTTTTTCCCTCCTTTTCTCTCTCCTCCCTCCCGTGCGTTCTCCCTCTTCTCTACAACTCCGACCACCTCACAACTCTGGCCACCTGGGGACGAACGAGTGACACCGTTCCATTCCTCTGCCCAAACCCAACCTCCCCACGGTGGTAGATCAGGGTCTTGTGGCCGGAAAACGACGGGACAAGGCAGAGAAGCCTACGGCCCCGTTTTGAGTCAACGCTTCGTTCTCCCAACTCCGGCCACCAAAAATGCTCAGACCAAGTCCATTAGGAGCGTAGTGAGACGATGAATATCCTCCACAAATTTCAGGCTGAGTAGTGGAGCGTGGAGGAAGAACCGACGAGTTGAAATTTGGGTTACTATTCACATTTCGGGTCAAAACTTCCCCTTAATTGTTGAGGTACTTCCAGCCATTTTCTTGATTTGTTGTAGTTGAGAAAAATGATTAGACGGTTGAGATGGTGGTGGTGCCAAAATTTGGCTGCCATCGGAGCTGGTGAAGGCGACACGTGAATCTCACGCGCCGCCACTGTAGCAGGCGCGTGGCGGCGCGTCCGACATCCATTTGATTTCAGTTTTTAGCCCATTAAATCCTATAAATATTTTAGAGCTTGTATATAAAATTTGGTGAATTTTGGAGAAACTTGGAATTAGTTATGAATTTTTGAAGTTTAGGGTTTTGATTTACGATTTACGAGAATCCGGCCGTCGGATTTCTCTCGAATTCATTCAAAAATTGTAAATCATCGATTAGAAATTGTTGATGAAGTTTGGATTAAATCCAAGGAGTACTGAAGGATTTATCCACCAATTTATGTATAGAATTTTATAAATTTTACTGTAAATTTAATTATCCGTCCGGTAATTATTTTATTTACGAACTATATATATTGTTCAGGACGTGAGGAAGACTCACACGAGGGGACTTCGGACAAACGGCCAGTCTAGCCATATATATATTTTACGTGAGAGGACTTTTATTTTTAAGCCAATGCATGCAAATAAATTCTTGAATTTTGGGTTTATTATTTGAATATCTTATCTATTTCAATAAATCAGATAATCGATTTGTTTGATTATAAGTTGAGTTATAGATTGAAATTTTGAAGTAACATTTTCATAATTAAATTTGGATAAATTCAATGGTGACGAACTATTTGTGAAATAATATTTGAGAATTATCATTCTTACCACTATTATAATAAATTGTTTGAGATTTTGAGAGATTTTTGTGGAATTGAAAGTTCCGGAGGTATATATATATATATATATATATATATATATATATATATATGTTTATTATTTTGGCTCATCTAATTATGATTTTTGAGAGAAGTGTTGATGTGCGGGATCACGTCGGTTTGATTTAATCAATTACTTTCCGATGAGATATATTTGGGGAAGCTTTATGGAATTTTTGGATTTTTGAATTTTGGATTATTTTCCTTCACCATACTTGAGTCGGTTATTGTGTCTCATTCTCACTTACTTTGTGTTTGTGGGTGAAGTGAGGTGATTTATTCTCCTCCTCACGTGAGTAGTAGAGGTTGTTATTTCTCCTCCTCACATAATTTATATGTGAGGGAGTCGAGGGTAGAGCTTGAGGGGTTCCGTTATACTTGTATGGTGATAATCGTTCTTCCCGGTATATATATATATATATATATATATATATTTTCTTGATATTATTTATTATGATTAGTGAGGTTAGTCGAGATTTCTTTTAAAAAGTGAGGCTGCTACGTTATTTTCGAGTTTATTGAATTTCTATAATTTTAAATTTCCTTTTTCGGTAATTGTTGCATGCATTTGTTTTTGTTATAAATGTATTGTGGGAAAGTATAAAATCCATGTTATTCGATCACTTTACTTAAATATTCATTGTTGTCCACTCACGCTAATGTTTTTATCTACTTCTCCCCTGGGCCTTTCATTTTAAAAATGCCCAGTTCGCAGTGCGCTGTTCGGAATAGGAGTCGAGGCTTAGCACCATCATTGCCATCTATTCTCTATAGGTTATTCACTAACCTACGTATTGTAATATATTTCATTTTCCATAGATTGCTCTGATAGCCTTGGGAAGTACTACTTTCTATGTTTGTATAATTATAGGAAGTGAAAAGTGTAGTATATAGAAAGATGGTGGTTGTTTTCTATGTGATTTAGAACTATGATATTTGGAGAATATATGGTGATGCTTTTGTTGATTCATTAAATGGAACTTGTGAAATTTTGGGGAGCAGGTTGGCTCCAGGAGATGTTTCTGAGTTGTCCATAGAAGTGTATTTGGTTTTCTCGAACAGGTCAGGGTTACCTACTTTCTATGAAGGTTCTGTCGAAATTTTCTTAAAAAGTGGGTCCCGCAGGGCCACATAGAATTTCAAAAATTTAGAACGAGTCCTGTCACAAATACTTATATACCATATAACTACGTAGTTTCATATGTTAAGCGACAAATTAAAATGACATGATTGCAACATCTCCCCCACTTATTTCACATAGAGGAATCGACAGAATTTCCTCCACATCCACCGGTAGAAAATTGGTTCAAATAAAGTTAATATTCCACATACCTAGCCTTTCCATCAGTTTATACACAGTGGCCTCTCTATTTAAAAAGCATGGTGTAACCACTTGAAAAGTCCAAGGAGAGGGCAGCCACTTATCCTCCCAGATTTTCATTGATTCCCCATTCCCAATCTGCCACGAATACCTGCACACAGTAACTCCTTCCCCCACACAATACTCTTCCAAATAAATGGAGGTTTTAGACCAACCTGCGCCGCTGTCCAATTACCCGCTGTAACAAATTTGACTTGTAACACACGATTCACTAAAGACTTAGGGTGAAGCACAATCCTCCAAAGGGTATTTTCCAGCAAAGCTTGATTAAAACTCAATATCCCTAAAACCCAAGCCTTTTGCCATTTTATTTCTACATAGATTATCCTATTTGCGCTAATGAATAATACCAACCCCGACCACCCCCCTCGGCCTTGAGTCTCTTATGATTGGTTCACTATCGGTATTCACCATTCCTCGACAAACATAGGAGCACAGCCCCCTCCGAAGGTTCACGGTTATCGACACCGTGGGATCCCTAAGAATCTACGCGTCTAGGTCCCATTCACTTTCAGGTCATAAGTACATACATACACTGGGTACAATATCTCAACATATAAATCTAGCCTTAGTTTTCGCAATCAACAATTATCAGTTATGAAAACACAGGTATCACGAAGTCTCGACTAATGAACAATCAAAAATATACTTGCAGGAAATATATTAATATATTAGAGCATTCCACGTATATAGAAAAGCCTCTAACAAGGAAGAGACAGCTCACCCTACCTGAAAATGCCGGCGTATTCCACATTCTGGTGTTTTTTGCTTAAGCTTCCTTAACGATCGTATTTCCTGAACCATTACTCAATTTGTAAGTAATTATCTAGGCAAACATCATGATCAACTTTAAGTAATTGCGCACACTAAATCCTTTTTATTTCAACGAGACCATTAATTACTTCTTTTAACCTTTATCAATTTGAGAAACTAACTTCTTTCTTAAAAAGGAAAAACGTCTTTATCGCTCCGCTAAACTATCGCCAATCCGAGCAACCAAAATTGAGCCAATCCTCTCGTTTTACAAGGTCGTTCAACCTTAGTTAACTATCAGAGTTGACTTTTGACATTTGACTTCTGACTTAACCAAGTATCCCTTTATTTATCATTATTTCTTATTTATTAAAAATAAATAAATAAATAATTATAAATAAAGTTGTACTTTTACTTTTATCCATTTACTCTTTTTTCACCATTTTTAGTTTTACCGTGAATCTCACTTCCATACTTTCACTTTTACCTTTTACCTCACTTTTTACCGAATTTATCTTTACTTTAACCTTCTTCACTTTTTACCATTTTACCACGGTAAAAACTCATTTAATCCAACTTTTACTCTTTTCTTCATTTTCTTTTTCTTTCAAAATAAACACATTTCCTTTCTTCTTTCTTTTTTTTTTTTGGCCAAAATCACACAACAACAATCACCAAAATTCTCAACACAAAATTCCAACACTTAGAAAACTAGGCTAACAAAATCCTACTAATTAAATCCTCTTCAAATATTTATTTTTCACAATTTTTCCAACAGCAACAATAGCTCAATAAAATCAACATAAACCAAATAAATTTCAAAAATTCTAGGGTTTGTCCAAAACCCATTTCCTTACCATTTCTTCTTCAAAACTCATGGCTTAATCCTCCTCCTTGGCCTCCTTCACCTACAAATCTGTCCAATCACATCCAAAAAAGCTTGAAACAAGGTTGCATGGGTAGATCCTTACCACAAATTCTTACCAAACCCGTAGCCTAGCTTCATGGTTCAAGGAGAAATCGGGTTCATGAACCAGAAATCAAAAAATGGAAATCAAAAACTCGGATTGAGGAAGAAATACGTATAGATCGGATGAATAGAGGCTAGATTAGGAGTGATATTGCCTTGATTTGAACTTAGAATGAAGAAATCACAAAAACCCCCATATTAGCTTCGGGTTAGGGTTTTTGGAGGATTGAATGGCCAAATTTCATGATTTTGGTTGGAGAAATGGAAAGAGAGGAGGAAGAGGAGAAAATCTGGAAATTTTGGTGAGGTTTGGGATTCCGGCGCGGCGGCAGTGCGACGGTGGTGTGGCGGCGTCTGGCAGCTTCCAGAGAGAGAGAGAGAGAATCGGATGAGAGAGAGGGAGAGCTGAAGAGAGATAATGAGAAGTGAGAAAATGAGGAAGAGGCTAGGGTTTTGAGAGAATGAGATGTTTAAATACTTCTCCCATTAATTAGTGCGAAAAGTCCAATATGCCCCTCCTTTCGGGCTAAGTGGGTTTGGACTGCTCCATTTTATTTTTCTTTTAATTTCTATCAAGCCCACTCCGAAAATACCCTTCAAACATCCTTATTTCTCCGACATTTCACCCAATCCTTTCAGGAAAATTTTCCGGGCTTGTCCTAAGCCTTGATACTTTAAAAATAGTTTCCTATACCTAAATTGGATTTTGTCTAATTTCTTAATCCTTTAAAATGGCCTCAAAGTCTTAAGCTAAGCGCGAATACTTATATACCTTACGAATTTATAGTTTCATACGTTATGTAACAAATTAAAATAACAAGAAAAAGTACGGGGGTCTACACCAATACTTGGCCACCTTGAACTGATGAGTTCGACAAACCCCCTTTGACAACCTGAATATGGACATAGTATAAGAGGGGATGGCCTGTGCGACGGCTTTGATTAACACTGTTTTTCCTGCCTTAGACAACAACTTTGAATGATGATCAAGACGCTTACGTATCTTCTTAAACATTTCTTTTCTATTCCTCCCGCCACCGTTGGCAGTCCCAAGTACCTTTCATAGAACGGAACCACTGGCACCTTAAGCATATCAGTAATAGAACTCTCTTGAGACAGTAAGATACCTGACCCAAAAGCAATTCCAAACTTCTAGAAATTGATTTTCTGCCCACCGCACTTTCATCGAGAAGAAGACATTGCTTTAGATGTGTGACCTCATTGTTAGGCTATCAACCGCAAATAACAGGTGTGAAATTGCTGGAGCCCCTTCAACCACACTAGCCCCATGAATGTAACCATCATGATTAGCTTGTTGGAACAAACTAGTAAACCCCTCAAAACACAACATGCAAAAATAGGTAGGTGAAAGTGAATCACCTAGCCTCAACCCTCTTGACGGTTTGATCATCCTCTTTGTATTCCCATTCCATAAAATGCTGAAAGAAACATATTCTACACACCTCATAACCAGGGACACCCAGCTTTCACAGAAGCCCAATCTTATCATAATATTCTGAAGAAAAATTCATTCTACTCTGTCATAAGCCTTGCTCATGTCAAGTTTAAGCACACAAAAAGGATCCTCCCCGGTTTGCCTGCTTCTAACAGAATGGACCAATTCAAATGCCGTAATCACATTATCATGGATGCATCTCCCAAGTACAAATGCACACTGATAGCTGGAAATCACCTCCAATAACAAAGCCTTCATTCAGTTGGCTATGGCTTTAGACACTAGCTTATAGAGAACGTTACATAAGCTAATTGGTCGATAAGGTTGTGGGTTATCTAATTTGTAGGCATATTTTACTAACATCATTCCCCACCACTTCCCAATACGTCTGAAAAAATCTGGCAGAAAACTCATCTTCCCCTGGTGACTTATTGGGACCCATCTGTTTCAAAGCTTATTCAATTTCCAACATGGTAAAAGGCATGTCAAGTTTAGCATTTATAACCTTTGTAACTTTCCGCAGAACTGTATCTAGAACTAGGTCCATATGATGACAACCCTTAGAAGTAAACAACTGTGTGAAAGTCATTAAATGCTCTCTGAATGCCCTCCTCTGACTCTTGCCATACCCCCTCACCGTTGTTAATCCCTAATACTCGGTTTTTCCTCCCTTTCCTTTTTGCATAACCATGAAAAAATTTAGTATTCCGATCACCTTCCTGAAGCCATGTAACTAAAGGCCGATGCTTCCAAATCGACTCTTCCATCTCCATGAGCTTATTCAATTCTCCAAAAATTTCACTCCTTTTAGATTGCACCCCCATATCCTAGCTATCAAAGGGCAAGGCCTCCAAATTCTTATTTAATTTCCGTATTTTTCATGGGATGTGCCCCACTTTGTTTGTATTCCAATTCTATAATGCCTGGCGACACTGACCAGATTAGCTCTCACAGAATCCACACTATTACTCCCTTGCCAATGGCCCAACACCACGTGCCTAGTCTCAATCTCCTTTGCCCAGAAGGCCTCGAACTGAAATCTTCTTACCCCCTCCTTTGTCCTGACAAACCCCTTTATAATCCTTCAGTCATTAATAACAATGGGAGATGATCAGACGTCCCTACATCAATATGAGCTTCATGAAAATGAGGGAACAATTCAGCAGCCTCCAAATTGACAAAGCACCTGTCAAGTCTCTCAACTAAAGATCTCGGCCTCCACCTAAACAATGGACCCAAAACCTCAACCTCCTGCAGTTCGCATTGATCCACAACCTCATATAAAACTTCTGAATCTGGGCCTCAGGCCTCTCACTGCTCCCATTTTTCTCTGAACTACTAAGCAACTCAATGAAATCCCAAAAGATGATCCACGGTCCCTCAACCGTTAGAGCAATTCGACGCAATAAATCCCAAGAGAATTGTCTAAGGTGAGTATCAAGATTCCCATAAAAACCAGTAACTCAAATGGCTTTGCCATCACACAAAACTTTAACATCAATACACCCCTGTGACGAACCCATTAGTCTCACCAACAACTGACTCTTCCAACACAAAGCTAGCCCCCTACTACTTCGGGCCACTTTCCCTACCACATTGCATCCACTGAACCCCAAATTGAAACAAATATCAGCCATCTCCTCCTTTTCCTTTTTGGTTTCCATCAAGAAAACCAAATCGGGGTCTTTTGCCAGAAGAAATTTCTTCAAGTCCCGCAATGTGTGCGGGTTCCCTAATCCCCGCACATTCCAACTTACTCCGATCTTTTCTCTTGATGGGCCTAATTACCGGAGCCATCATGGTTTTATCCTTAATAACAAACCTCAACATATCAGAATTTTGAGATGAAACTAACCTGAGTGACTTGCCTCGTCCGCGGCCTCCCATAGCGAAGCCCTTCCTGCTACGACCACCTCGGCTTTCTTCCCCTCCATTTCCTCTTCTTTCCGACCCATCATCCTTATCGGCCACATACTTTTTCACCGCCGACTTTGCTTTCTTTTGTCGTGCAGCACCACTCCCCACCACCACCTCTACCTTTACTCTTCTGTGCGTCTTCCTTCCTTCCCAACTCTTGCCCAGAGCAACCATCGCGCTCAACAACTGCTCCCTTTCCCATTCTAGAAACATGAGAATCTTGATTGATAGAAATCTTCAAGCTACGCAGCTCCACGCCTCCACGTTAGGGATTGAACGACCTCCCATTTCAGTTTCATTAACTTCAAAAGATAGGCCAGCTGACTTTTTAATTTCTGGGCCTCAGTACCCTTAATACCTAAAAGAAACTTGGGCCTTGAACTATTAAAACCCAACCCACTTTTTATTAAGTCCACCCCCGCGCACGTGCCCTTTTAGAATTTGAAAGGCACATCTTACCACCTAAATCACAGATGCCAGCCCCGACTCCAAGATTTTCTGCCCCTTTGTCCCGATCATCATGCTCCACTAATTTCTCTCCATCAATCTCAATCAGAGCCCGAGAATCACTTAAACTTAATTTCTCTTCATTATCGGAATTCCACAACGGCATTTGAATGGGGGCTTCGCCAATAGCTTTACAGCTCGTTCATCAACTTCCATATCTGTCTGCAAATTTCCACCTATCTCCTCAAAAGTTTGTCGAGACCACACCCTTCCAACAACTTCATTCTCCTCCACCCTCAAGGACCACTGCTTTGGTTTTGGGAATAATCCAAAGCGGTTCCCCTTCAATTGACCCTCCGGATCAATCGACTAGACATCCCTGGCCAAAGTTCTCCACCTACCAAACCTCTCCTGTGATGATCCCTTTTTTATGTAGGGCACAACCAGAGCTCACATGATCAAGCCTACCACAAAAGAAACAAAGAAAGGGCAGATGTTCATATTCTGGCTAGAATTTCTCCGGTGTAAGTCCTGTAGCCAAAGAAATCATTAGCCATCTGTGGAGTAACTGACAATCCAACTCGTATAAGAAGAAATCTCCTGTTGCCATCATCACTATAACCTCCACCTATTGGCTAGTAGGTCCCCAACTGACGCCCAATTCTCTGCGCCAGTTTGGGAGTCATGATATCTGGTTTGATGCCTCAAAGTCGGATCCAGAACGCCTGTGATTCTAGTGGGACCAGCCTTGGATCAATCAAACCATCGAATGCAAAAAGCAGTAATAGAGCGTGGTCGAATGTCCAAGGACATCCCTTCAACGCCTTCCTCTGATCAACATCAGATCCGAACGAAAAGAGATTGCGATCAGAGTCTTTCCACTGGAAAATTGTCACTTTCTCCCTCACCACCCATAAATGTCTCATAGTGCTCCGCAATGCCTCAAAACAGAAAGGCCTATTGGTTAATAGCCTACCCACCAGCCAAAACCTCCCCGAAGCAATCTCCTTCGGTTCCTCGATCTGGATGACATTCACCTCCTCTTCATCCACAATTGCTAAACGTCTTATCAAGTTAGTAATAACTTCTTCCATCCTACACAACCACCTTGTGAACAAAAACCGCCCCCACGCCATCCCATCCAACCACCACTGCACAAGCGAAGCCAATTACCAACCGGCAGGGAGTGACTCGAAACCCTTGTCCACCACTCTAAACTCTAACCCTCACTAGAGAGAAGGGACTGAGATAGTTCTTACTTGTGTTGACAATTAATGACCATTAATTTGCATGTCTTTGCCAACTCTAAGATGTTTTCATGTGGTTGATTTATAGTGATTTTTCCATTATTATGATATAATGATCTTGGTAATGGTTTGTTATGTTCGTTAAAGTCACACTGAGCACATTCAAAACCCCACGGCTTAAAAAAAAAAAAAAAAAAAAAAAACCCCTACATTAATAACTTTATAAGGTTCTGTAATTAGCCAAACTATCTGGTAAAACGTAAGTAGCTCTGACATAAGGAAAAAGATAAGAAGCTGAAAGTGCGGAAAGACTCTTGGTCTACATATAGCATACATATTTGAATCAAAGAGAAAATTTTGATTTAATTGATCTCAAATTGGCTTTTAAAGAGCTATTGAATTAAGATTTTCTATTGCAAATAGCCCAGTACTTTAGAATTTTCTATCTTCTTGTATATCCGCAGTACAACTACTTAAGTAATAAAAAGACATTAACTACTACGGTTTTTTTAGGGTTTCTGATCGAATTACTCTGAGACAGAAATACTACACACAAATCAAGCTATAATCCCCCATTACAATGCGTACAATTAATGTATATACATAATAGACGCCCCAACAACCTTTCTCCTTGTCCCAAATTGCAGTTTCTTCCTCTCTCCATCATCCCCTTTCCAGTACTGACCATGTAATCGAATATGTAGTAGTTAATCAGGCCTCGGCCACTCTTCAACGGCAAGCTGGTGGGTTTTGAAGGCCACCATAACCGATTTTCGCATGCTTGCACAGAGAGGTAGACCGAACTTTCTTCGGACCCACATACCTTAAATCAATGTCACGAAGCTCAATGTTTTCACAAGGAGACTGGCTGCTGCAAATCAGGTCCACTGCAATATCCGATGATGTGGTTCCCTTAACGTTGATATAATGCACATTACTGATCTTCACTTTCGATGGCTGCATTCGTGCACAAATTAGAACATTTGATTTTAATTTAGCCCTAGCGTTAGCTAGATTTATTGATTTTTTTTGTACGTACCGCTTTGTTGCATTTGCCGTTACAACCATACTCCTGGTCGATTATGATGGGGTTCCTAACATTTTGCATGATTAGGTCCTGGAAAATCATGCCGGTAGCTTGACTTGGCTGCGATCCGGGCCACGACTTGATTCTGATACCGTTGTCCGTGTTGGCAAAAGTGCAGTTATTGACAATGATCCCTCTCACATCATTTTCAGTCTCGTACTTGCCAAGGCTACCAACGCTGATTCCATGTCCAGGTCCGCAAAAGACTTTGTTGATGGCAATGTTGGTGGATCCCTGAATCATACCGATGCAGTCATCCCCTGTAGAAATGTGAGTTCTGGCAATCCTCACGTTGTTGGAGTCACTTATGTGTATGCCATCAGTGTTAGGGCTAGTTCCGGGGGCTTCGATATGGACTGCGCGCACCCTAATGTTCTGGCTGTCCGTGATGAAAATGTGCACTCCCTTAGGGTTTATCGAATTGATGCCGCGAATGAGCCCGTTTGTGACTCCGTTAAATTTTAGGTTCTGCATCCATGAGTTAAGTCGGATTAGTTTCCAGAGACTCAGGATGTTTTATATTGTCGAGCAATGCTAAGAATTCTCAACAATACCTACCGATGGGAGTGGACTGCAGTCGCTACCGCTGCAGCTCTCAACGTTTTTCCAGACATTTGAACCTTGGCCATTGAGAGTACCCTTGCCTGTAACTATCACCCCGTCCACCTTTTCAAATAAAATCCAGTATGGTTCTTCATATAAGGATAAGTCATTGGCTCCTAATACAGTCCCTTTAATTTCAACAATTATAGGCTTCGCGCAGGTGCATGGACCCTGAAATATAACCGGCCCGGCTTTGAACGTCCCTGCCGGAATCACAACCCTTGATTTCCCAGTGTGAGTACCCCGGCACGCTGCAATCCATGTTCGTATGAAATACTGCAGTGAATTAATTTCACCATATATCAGACGCAAAATAGATATAATTTCATCATGCAAGTACTTTATAGAGTGTAACAATGACACATATTTACAGACAAATGTTATGATCACATTCTACGTTCGTTTCCAAAATTCTTGTTTTAACAGTTTAAAAACACTTACGATGGCTGAATCTTTCTTTCCATCGGCCACGGCCCCAAAATCTAGTACGTTGAAGATTTTCTCAGTGGGATCAGCTCTACCGTGGCGAGCCAAATTTTTGCCGCGGAAAACATCGGGTAATACCGGAGGAATTATCTGTCTTTCACGGGCGGTCGCAAGATGGGCCAGTGGAACTAAGCACACGATAAGAAAGGCGTGGCTCCAAGACATTCCTGCATTGATAGCCATGGCCACCCTTCAATAAAAGACAGGTGCTAGCGAGGAATTGTATAAGATTTTATAATGTTTTATGAGATATATTCATTGGAAACCTCCAAGGGAGGCCTAATTATTAAAATGTGGACGAACTAATCCTCTTTGCACCTCTTTGTTATATAGCTCTGTTTTGATCTAATTAAAGACATTGTTACAACTGCTGCTTAATTGTTTTTGATTAGTTGGTCAAGGGTTTGCTTTGTGTGCATGAATTTCCTATATTTAAGGTGGTGCATGTGTAAATTGTCCTATTCACTCCAACCATAGTAGGCTTACTTCTTCTCCATGCATTCCGTCATCTTCCTTAATGATCTTTGCGTTACCCACCAGATTCACAATTAACAGAATTTTAAAGAAAAATAACAAATTGTGTTGTCCAGGGACAAAGATTCATGAACTGATTAACTAATGAAATTATGAGGCCGTGCGTCCCTCGAATTCTGCCGCAGCATTCTACTCAATGACCTGTACTGTCAACTAATCATAGATAAGCTCAGTTGGTAACTACATACTGCTCTCCTCCTAAACATAAGATTCCTGCAATTCAAATATTATCTCTAAAATTCTAATTAAAAAATGTCCTTAACTAAGCAGTTAGGCCTTATTGTCCTACATATTTTGACGATTCTTATTGTCACTTCTTGCAATTGGATATCATTTCCACGGAAAATGATATTTTTTATTTTGATAGATTTGAAATTCAAAAGAAATATAATCGGAGACAAAGGTTAAACTCTTAGCTAAGAACAGTTTCAAATAAGGTTTGAACACTAATTTGGGTCGGGTGTCCGTTGTTGAGAATATATACATCCCACATGGAAAAAACGGGACATTGCTTGTGGATTTATAAGGGTTTGGAGCCACTCCATCCATTGCCAATTGGTTTTGGATGTGAACCTTAGATTATTTTATCATGGTATCAGAGCGGGTTACCATGTGTGCATGCCTAATGGCTACACGGACTCCACGTCACCCAAAGTTATCCACGTGTATGACTTAAAAATTCGCCACATATGCGAGGACGTGTTGAGAATATATACATCCCACATGAGAAAAATGAGACCTTGATTGTGGGTATGAAACCCAGATTATTTTATCATCCGTTTGGGTAGTTCTTTGTTAAGTAACCTTGTCTAGTGCCTCAAAACTACAGTTGGTTCTAGGAAAGCAGCTAGTATAAAAGATTAAAAGTAGTAATGTTTTGGTTTGGATAAGAAGAACGAGATTTTTTGCTTCAAAGAAAGAATCTTTTGCCTAAAAGTATGGACCTAGCCTAGATTCCGATAGTTACGGCTTTGTCCTAAGGTTTCAAATGAATGTAATATATATATATATATATATATATAGATAATTTTTTTTCGATGAATAATGTGAAATTGCATAAGCTCGGAGTTCATATATTTTGAAACCTCGCTAGATATAATTCACGGTTTTTTTTATTTTTTATTAAAATCGTTTCATTTTTCTCTTGTACTTCTTGATTTTACTGCATTTTTGTATATGTCAGTTATATACATGAAATACATACACATTATATTTCACAGTGAAAGATGGAGTATACAGATTCTACAGGACAACTAGCTTGGTGATTGATTCACCGGAGACTTTCTCAGAGTCCATCCTTGCCATCCTTGTTGGAGGCCCGGAAACTAAAAGATGTGTAAAAACTAGACAACAAACATACATAAAAAGATGCGTGCGCATATAGCTAGATATATACTAAGTACTAACGCATATCTAACAGTAAAGACTAGGAGATTGGATCATTTTCCTTCTGCGTGTACCAGTGAACTAATTTAGCGCGATTTTTTTGTTACGGAATTCAGTGATCACAAATCCTCCGTATTTTTTGGCTGCTTCGGTGCTGTTGATGGGCCTTTTCACAGACGGAGGATCTTCGATGTTGCCATTCCTCTTGGTGTGATTAGGAACTTGATGATATTCCATTTTGACTGCTTGTGGATGATAGTAGCCTTGAGAAGGAGGAGGAAGAGGAGGACTAGTACTGGCGTGACTGGTCGTGTTGGGCCAGCTGCTTCCACGATACTCGTCTTTTGTAGCATTGAAGTATTCATCTGAAGGGAGAAAGACTTTTTGTGGTGTCATGGGAGAGGTACTGTAACGGCAGTCCTTTACTATGGTGGCGTGACTGGTCGTGTTGGGCCAGCTGCTTCCACGGTACTCGTCTTTTGTAGCATTGAAGTATTGATCTGAAGGGAGAAAGACTTTTTGTGGTGTCATGGGAGAGGTACTATAACGGCAGTCCTCTATTATGGTGTGGCTTTCGGATAATTCTTGGGGTGCCTTGCAATTCAAGAACACACCATAGCTCTTAGGAAGGCGTTCAAAAGCCATATATGAGTAAGAAAGAGAAGAAATAGAACTGGGAAATGAATACAAAGATCAAGTAGCTAGCTAGCTAGGTTTGCCTTGTCTTGCTGAATCAAAGGTTAAGAACCCAGCAGCTTATATAGAATCTCCGAAGCCTCTGAGAAAAGGTCGGGGTTTGGATAATGTTCTTGTGATCCTCCATGATGCCTCTTTAGTAGGAATATGATAGAAACGAATCCAATACTATAAAAAATTATAAAGTGTTTTTCTTTTTGCCCTTTTTGAATTTTCAAAGTGCTTCTTAATCACGCGGCATATAACTAATTCTCAATTAAGGACCCCATTTCTGGGCTCTAATCGTTCTAATGGGGTGTCTAATCATTCCACAAGCAGCGGGTAACAATGTAACATAAATAGAATAATCAGGAGTGTGGATGTCTTGTCCTTTTCTTCATCTTCTTGGGAAAAATATTATTCGATTAAGCACATGACCATACGCACATTGTGCCTTGCACCAACTTTGGACCATAATCGATCAGTGAGAGGTAGCTCCGGTTGCCAAATTACCCCGATGATTAGGAAAAAAAACATGATTATTCTCCATTTGCAACACGTCCCCGTTCATTCTTAATTGATAAAGTAGTAACAATTTGTTGAAAAATTTAGAATCAGAGGAATAACTTAATCGTTCAAAATAAGACTCACATGATATTGTTTGTCATGTTAAATAATTTCTTTTTTGATTATTGGAGTGCTAATTGTTTTGAGAAAATTCAAACAAAAAGAAAGATTCTTATAAGTTGGAGTTCTCATTATTAAAAATTAAATTTTGATGGTGCTGTAAATGCAGAAGGTAAAATTTCGGGTAATTTGGTTATAAAATATCATAATGACATATATGTTATTGCAGGCTATGTTCTAATAGGTTATGCAAGTGAAAACAATAAATTCAAAGACAATTTGGGCTAAAAGGCTTCAATTTGGACATCAGGTGGAAGAAGATTCAAAACTTGTTATTAAGATGATCAAGCACATTTTTTAAGTTCCATGAAGGCTTTCTATACTTGATGATATCAATCATCTTTGTTCCAACTTTACAACTATTTTCTTTCATCACATTTTTAGAAAAGCAAATACGGTACCAGGTGATATCAATGATACAGGACAACGAATGACTCAAAATTATATGTGGTGAAATCAATCTGCCCCTTGTGTATTGCTGTTCTCAGTTTTTGAACCAATACAGTTGAGTTTTCCAATATATATATATATATATATATATATATATATTTTTTTTTTTTTTGGGTGGGGGTGATAAGAAGAAAGTGGATGTGTTCATACTCATTTGACAAACGGCATTCTGCTTGATTACGTACGAATTCTAAATTAAAACAGAATTTGCTGATCTATCCCTTCCAACTTAAGAGGATGGACGCATAGCTCAAGACCATTAATTCAAGACTTCAAGTGGCACCGAAAGGGTAGGGATGACAAGACTCATGTCCATACGCAACAACATTGTTCTGATCGAGATGGTCTGTGAGATGTTGATTGCGGGATAAGGTACTGTTTGTTGACCGGCATGTTATACCTGTGAGTCAAATTCAGTCATACTGTAACAGTGGTAGAAGCATCTTCACCAAACGACGCGCCGGCCGGGGGGGGGGGGGGGGGGGGGGGGGGGGTGGGGGGGGGGGGGGGGGGTCGGGGGGCGGCGGAAACAGTGGTAGAATTAGAAACATCTGTTGCCGGCCCAAGCAAATTGGTTGTAGAGCATATATATATATATAATATAGTGAGGCTAAAAATTTTCAATCAAATTGATGATCGTTAAGGTGTTCGTAGCTGTAATTTATAATTATAAATATAAACAGTTCATGTTGGACAGATTTGGTTCGTTCATTGATTTAATTAATCTAGTTAGATACCTTAGTAGTTATCAATTTGGCTGAAAAAGAATTCCTTAAAGTGACAAAAAAAAAAATTCACTTAGTAGGGATGTCAATGGGTCGTGTCGGGTTGGGTTCGTGTTGGGTCAAGGTATTTGTCGTGTCGCAAGATCTAAATCCAAACACAATCCATTTAATAATCGTGTCAAAAATTTAAACTCAAACCTAACTTATTTATTAAACGGGTTACCGTTTTCCAACCCGCTTAACCCATTTAATAAACATGTAGTATCGTGTTAGACAAAATGACCAATTTAAGAGTTAACAATGTGGCCCATTTAACTAAAAAATGCATAAATTGATTAAATTCACTAAAAACTCCACAAGACGAAGAATATAAATAATTATATATAATTCATAAATAATTAAATCCAATAATTATAAAGCAAAATATTTCAAATTGTCTAATCTTTTGATCAAATACTCCCAATGTCTAAAATTTCAAAAAGAAGTATAGCATGATCTAGTTATACGAGTTCACTTCGTATTCGTGGGTTGTCCCATGGCCGACCCATTTATTGAATGGGTCATGGCGGGTTGACCCACGGTTGACCCGCTTTTTAATCGTGCGGGTTCAACTTGCTTTATTTCATGCGAGGTTTCGAGTCGTGTTATTGAGTCGTATCAGAATTGACAACCCTACTTAATGGAATGGCTCTAATTAATGGAAGGGCCCTAACTTGCTTAAACCAATGGACGGACTGAATATATCAACCTGAACTGTACTAGCTTTAAAGCAATCATCAATGCATTAACGACCATCAATTTAGCTGAAAATTTGTAGAGATGATCTATACACTAGTATCTAAAAACTGAACGGTCGAGATGTGGATATGCAACTGAAAAGTAACCAAAAACTTGAACTTCATACGTTAATTTCAAAACGGAGCTCCGCTCTGGATAAGATATGACCTTCTAGTGAGGGATTCCTTTTTTTGGTTATTTCTAGGGATAGAGCATTAGAGCAACTTTTCGATTACATTTTGGTATCTCAACCGTTCAGATTTTAGGTTTTAATGTGTAGATCATTTCTGAAAATTTTCAGCCAAATTGATTGTCGTTAAGGCATTCAAAATGACGATTTAAAATTATAAGTACGAACGGTTCATGTTTGACAGATTTGGTTCGTTAATTGATTTAATCGAGTAATATACCTTAACGATTACCGATTTGGCTGAAAATTTACAGATATGATCTACACACTAGGACCTAAAAAATGAATGGTTGAAATGCCAAAGTGTGATCGAAAAGTTGGTCTAATGCCCTATTCCTATAAAAGACTAAAAACATGGATCCCTTAATATATATATATATATATATATATATATATATTATATAGAAAAGAGAAAAATGCACCAACAATCTCTTAATTCTAGTGCACTGCCCAGTTTGAAACTTAGATACTTAGACTCACAAAACTATCAATATAATACCTGGAGTCTTATATTGCCATCAACGACATACTTTCGTTAAATTTTCGTGATGACTCCATTAAAAAAGTGACGTGTCGGTAAAAAAAAAGGGCAAACATGTCTTTTTACCCAAATAGCTTACCTAATCGCTTTTTATTTTAATTTTTAATTTTTTTATTAACAGAAATATAAAAGCCCAATAGCCCACTTTTCTTCCGCTTTTCTTCTTCCTAAACCTCTGCAAAACACACATCGCCCTCTATTCCATCAGTCCAACAATCAGATTTCCAGTTGTAACGCTCCCCCGCTCTATTGGCACATCAAAATGACAAAACCCTCCGATTCGATCGCCGCGATTTTGATTTGTCACTCTTCTTCTCCTATCTAAAATGTTCTTGTTCAACTAGTTCTACGGCGTCCTCGCATCTCTGGGCCTGTGGCAGAAGGAGGCCAAGCTTCTCTAGCTGTTCCTTTTGTTCTACAATTGAGTGCATCTAGTGTTAGAAGTTTAAAGATCAAGAAGCCAATAAGTGGCTAAGCATCTCATTCTTTGCCCTTGACCCACTGATTAAAAAAATTTGTTCTTATATCTTTCTTGTACTTTTAAATGTCATGAAGAAAATCGATTTTCTTTTTAAATCCAATTGCAAACCAAATAGTAATCATCCAGTCATCCCTTCCTTTATCTTCTGAAACTAAACCAAGCAAATCACCCACTAATCATGTCTTTGGTTGTTGTCTCCGCTGGAAATTTCAAAGAAAGCGTCCGTGACCTAGTTTATTTCTCCTTCACCTCCATTCGAATTCTAGCCTTATTGTTGATTTTGGTTTGGTTACGTTTATAAATTCTTCATCCGGGTTGTTTGAATATCATCTCACGCGGTTGAAATTTTACCTTTATTTGGATTTATATGACTGCTGAGTTAATTTAACAATGAATAGTGATGAGTAGAAACGATCTGTTTATGTTGGGTATAGGGACGCAAAATTAAAAGAATTGATTTCAAGTTATGTGCTAAATAGTTAATTTAGAGGAAAATTTGTGTGGTACAATGAATTTTGGAGGAAATACAGCGATCATTCTCAATTGAAAGAGCACGAAATCAGTTGTTGGTAGTAGCGAAGGGTTATTTTAATCATTTTACCTTTTTTGGGGATCACGTGCTTGACACATCACTTTATTAATGGGTCCATCATGGAAATTTAACAGAAGTATGCTGTTGATGACAATATAACTCCAGGTATCACATTGATAGCTTTCTGAGTTTGGATATTAAACTGGCCTGTGCACCAGAGTTGAGAGACTGTTGGTGCATTTTTCTCTATATATAAACATACAAGCGCAATTTTTTGAAATGAATCTCCCTAGTTGGTAGCCATTTACCATTGAATACAAAGATAAGTACTTTAAATTTTTACGCAGGTGTTATAGTAAGACATTTTGACAGAAAATTGATAACACACACTAACACACACACACACACACGGCACTTTTAGTAAGAGTTCCTTTTTTTTAGCAATTGTAAATATGATAGCTTATTAGACTCACTTTTCGATTACATATCCACATCTCAATCTTTCAGTTTTTAGGTATATATGAGTAGATCACCTCTACAAATTTTCAGCCAAATTGATAATCGTTAGTGCATTCATAACTATGATTTAAAATTATGAACGCGAACGGCTTAGGTTGGACAAAATCAATTCGTCAATTGATTTAATCTAGTTCGATACTTTAATGATCATCAATTTGGATGAAATTTTGTAAAAAATGATCTACTCATATACCTAAAAACTGAACGGTCGAGATATCGAAATGCGATAAAAAAGTGAGTCACACAAGGAATTCCTTAAAATGGCAAAAAAAAAAAAAGATCCCTTAGTAGAAGGGCATATATATATGTGTGTGTTATTTTTTCAGGAGATTGAATGTTCATATATTCTCACGATTACATTGAGCCACAATCAGAAAATTACATACACTAAGCCTAAACTCCTCAAACAACATACTGCCGTGCATTTTCAGCGTTACATGGGGAGAAAATTCCTACCAAACAAAGTCCAATAGAGATCGGCTATGCTCTATTATTCAAAGCGACTAAAATAAAAGTTAACAAGAAAGGAAAGAATTAATACATGTCTCAGACCACTACACAACTCAAAGAAAAAAAACAATACAACACCCCCTATGAAGGCAATTGTTGTAGAAGTCATTACTAGATCAAGTTTTGAATCTGACACCAAGCATAGAAATCTAAGAACATGTGTGTCCAGCACCGTACATCTTGCCTCTCCCCTTTCCCAAAGAACATTGAAATGAGGTGGAGTAAGAAGAGGATGGGATAGCTGACTCACTATCATTGCCAACGGTCATCAACTTGTTAAGCCGCCCACACAGCCTGCCTCGGCCTTTTTTCCCGCCGCTCCGACTGTCGGTAGCCCTGAGAAATGTGTTGAGATAAGGGCATATTTGGTCTCAAAGTTTTGTATATGTTTTAATGTCTTCAGAAAAGAAAAAATACTTTCATCTGAAAGTACGTAGCAACTTTCGCTAAACCTATGAAGAGTTTTACCTAAGACATAGTAGCTAGGAATGGTTTTCGTCGGTTGAAATTGTGTTGCATAAAAGCACATATTGTTTCACAACTAGTGTAGAAAGTGATGTGCCTATAACTACGAATTTTTTTTCTTCTTCCTTACCGTTCAAATCATTTTTGCTAAAAGTATTTCTGGTTTCGCTAGAGTAAACACAAGGATCGCCGGCGCATTTATTTTTGATAGTTTTCTTAAGGGTTAAATACTGTTTACTTCTTGTACTTTTGCTCGAAAAACACTTCAGTCCATGACCTTCTAATTTCACACCTTTAGTCCCTGTACTTCAAAATTTCAGACCAATAGGTCATTGCAGTCTAAAAGTCGCGGTGAAATGTCTATTATGCCCTCAGTTCTTTTTTTTAATTAATTAATTATTTTTTTTTGGAAAATGAATTTTTTTTTCCCTTTCTTTCTTTCTGTTTTTTTTTTATTTTTTTCTGTTTTTTTTTCTTTCTTTCTTTCTGTTTGAAAAAAATAAAATAAAAAAAATAAAGAAAAAAGAATTAAAAAAAGAGAAAAGAATAAATTTATTATATAAGAAAAAAAAACTGAGGGCATAATAGACATTTCACCGTGACTTTTAGACGGCGAGGACCTATTGGTCTGAAATTTTGAAGTACAGGGACTAAACGAGTGAAATTAGAAGGTCAGGAACTGAAGTGTTTTATGGTCAAAAGCTCAAGGACTAAACAGTATTTAATCATTTTCTTAATTAATGTCTTAGTTGAGTCTGAGCCACCTCAATTTGCAACAAAATTCGAACAAATGATTTTCACACAAATTTTGAGTTTTACTTTTTCGTTGAGTCAAATTATCTTGCGTGCTATAACATGCATACACGGTTTTGAGATTGATCCCATTTTCCAAATATAATATATATCTTGAGATTGATCCCATGTTTCTCGATACTGTAAATTAACTACATAATACACAATTATACTATATTATTGCATGCTGAAATATTACAGATTTTACGAGACAACTAGCTCGGTGGAAGATTCACAGGCGACTTTCGCAGGTTCAGTAGTCCTTGCATTGGAACTCAAGAGAAAAGTAAAGCTAGAAAAGAAAGATACATACATATGCACATATAGATAGATATATACCAGTGCATCTCTAACTGAAAACACTAGGAGATTCATCAACGCGCTTCTGCATGTACCAGTGAATCAATCAAGCGCGATACTGTTTCTTGGTACGATATTCAGTTATCAAAATACCCCCGAACAGTTTGGCTGCCTCGTCGCTAGTGATGGGCTTTCTCGCCGCCTGAGGAACTTCAAGCCTTTTGGTCAGATTAGGAACTTGATTTCCCATGCTGACCGCTTGGGGATAGTAGCCTCTAGGAGGATGAGGAAGAGGAGGCCTAGAAGTACTGGTAGTCTTGGGCCAGCTATTGCCATGGTACTCATCTTTCGTTGCGTAGGAGTATTGAGTTGCTGGGTTGACAATGACTTTTTGCGCTGCCATGGGGGAGCTACAAAGGAACTGCACGCCATGGCAGTCCTCTATTATGGTATGGCGCTCGGATACGACTGGTGGTGCCTTGCAGTTCAAGACAACACCGTAGCTCTCGTCTCTCATACCAAAGCGCTCACCGTAGCTCTCGTTTCTCACAGCAAAGCGCTCAAAAACCATGCTTAAGAAATAACTAGAAGTGAAAATGAACGATCTAATTAGCTAGGTTTGCTTTGCCTTTCTGATACAAATTTCAAAAATTCAAGCCCCATTATATAGGAGTGGTGTCAGAAGCTTCAAAGGAGCTCTCTTCAGTAGGAATATGATAGAAAGGAATCCAATAATATACCTAATAGTGGGAATACAAATAATTCTGTTGGACCTGATCGATCATGTGTGGACCTAGGATTTGTTTGCAGTGCTTTATTTACAACACTGTAAAAAATGCACCTACTGCAGTGGAAACAGTTAAAAAATTTCTTTTGTATAGTAAAACCACTTTGTTCCCTCCTATTTTTTTCTTTTTGTGTCTGTAACATCTTTCAAGTGCTTGGAAGCAGGTATATGGAACTGGTTATTAAGCTTAACCTAGTTAGTTAAGCTGCCCATATATTTCGTTAGGAAAATACGACACCTAAAAGACATAGAAAAATTTGGAAAAAAAAATAAAAATAAATAACTAGGTATCTGAAGAAACTCACCCTCTAACTAAAAGAAACTACTTTATATCCAAAAAATAATTCTTATACAGATTGCATGCAGCTAATGCACTACAAGTGAATAAAGTAATTTTTTTTTTTTTGGAAAGATAAATACATTTAAGAGCATAATTATTTGAGATCTTATACAAACACCGGTCAAAGAGGAATTATTCTGTAGTCCTGAAGTACCACGTGGCACTGCCATGTGGTACAAATAATATCAATTGAATGTGGTGGGGATCATGCAATGGGATAAAAAAAGAAAAGAAAAATTAATTTAAGAGACCAATCAAAAATTACTACGAGTCACATGAGCCAATAATATCACCCCCGACCATCACGTGTGCTATGGTTAGAGACCATATAATTATTTTCCCTCGTGAAGATGTAAAAGCTGAAACTGATTACACCACATACTATTTTGAGATAATTTCTTACCTAGGTGAACAAAATGGTTAGCAACATATTTGCCTCTCGATAAACATGAGTGAAGGAAATATTGGCGAAAGAGTAGAAAGATTATTGATATCCTCCAAAAAGTCAAGACTCTACAGGGCACTTTGTAGATATGTTTGATCATCTTAATTAGTAATAAGAGTCACCTTCAACTTGAAGATTTTGGTATTCGGAGTCGACTTGCCCAGAGTAATCCCGTCTTCAATCCAACAGCCTCTGCTTGAAGTATTGAAGCAAAGCCAATCGGAATCGAACATACCCAAATGACGCACTACTAGCAAAATAATAACACACACGGATTTACTGTAGTTAAAAGCCACAGATATCCGTGTGAAATAGAAATACTAACAGAAATCCGTGTGAAATGAGCATAATCGGACCCACATTAATTTATAAAATAACAATATCAACAGAAATCTGTGTGCATAAACAACAGTCACAGATATCTGTGTAAAAACTAAAACATTTTCACATGGATATCTGTGTGAAAATCAATTCACACTGATTTCTGTACGTATTACAAATTAGTTTATTTCGAAATCATTAATTTTTTATATTATGTGAATTATGGAGGGACGGATTTTCGTTACAATAAGTATTTGATACAGATTTCTGTGTGAAATGAGTAACACACAAATATCTGTGTGAAATGTTGACACAGATATCTGTGTGAAAAAACTATAATTGAGCTCCACAATAATTTATACAATAAAAATATCAACGAAAATCCGTGTGAATAAACAACAGTAACAGATGTCTATGTAAAAACTAAAACCTTTTAACACGGATATCCTTGTGAAAAGAACAATTAGCTACAAAATTCCGTGTGAAGAAGTACATAAGGTTGACAACTTATTTGATATCGAAATAACGGCGGATTGAGTTAATTTTTTTACACAATACCTATTAATACACTATAAATAGATGGGTAATGTCAAATTTATTGATTTTTTGGTTTGCACAAAATTCTTATATGTCTACTAATGTGATATAACTAGTTTATTAGTTGTAATGAAAAGTATACCTTCCATGAGCAACAATGTGGAGGCAATTGACTTTATCAAAATCGATCGTTGGATGTTGTCATGATTAGAATAAATAGTTATGGACAAAATTTCAGCTATTTTTGTTATCGTTTAGGTCTCGATCTACTAGATCAACCTTGAACCCTAAATATCACATAAAACTAATATACTCATAACTGCTGATTCGCAACTTATTTTTACGATCTGTCAGCTCTCATACTCTCATGAATATGAGGTATACCAAATAATGTAAAAATTTTGTAAAGTTTATCTCCTCGTGGTTTAACTCCCCTTAGGGAAGTATAGGTATATATAAGGTTAACCACTTTATTTGATATTGAAATAATGGCGGATTGAGTTAATTTTTTTACACCATACCTATTAATACGCTATAAATAGATGGGTAATGTCAAATTTATCAATTTTCAATTTTGAATTTTTGGATTGCACAAAATTCTTATATGTCTACTAATGTGGTATAACTAGTTTATGTAGTTATAATGAACAGTATACCTTCCATAAGCAACAATGCGTAGGAAATAGACTTTATCAAAATCGACCGTAGGATGTTATCGTGATAAGAATAAATGGTTGTGTTCAAAATTTCAGCTATTTTCGTCGTCGTTTGGGTTTCGATCTAGTAGGTCAACCCTAAATCTTAAATACTATATAAAACTAATATGCTCATAACCGCTCACTCGTAACTTCTTTTTTTTATCTGTAAACTCTCATGCTCTCATGGGTAGAAGCTATATCAACTAATGTAAAATTTTCTGAAATTTTATCTCCTCAAGGGTCGGCTCTCCTTAGGGAAGTAGAAGTGTTTAAAGGGTTGACCAGTTTTTGGTACAGACATTTGTGTGCAATAAGTAACACACCAATATCTGTGTGCAATGTTAACACAGAAATCCGTGTGAAAAGAACCATTAGCTACAGAATTCCGTGTGAAAAACTCTATTAGCTACAGAATTCAGTTACAATAAGTTTTGAGTACAGAATTCTCTGTGAAATGAGCAACAGACGAATATAGTGTGAAATGTAGACACAGATATCTGTGTGAAGAGAAAAATAATTACTAAATTCCGTGTGAAAAAAATAAAATAGAGACAGAATTCCGTGTAAACAATAATTAACACGATATCAGTGGTAAATATATATTTATCTCACACGGATTTTCGTGGTAAATTTTTTCCCGCTCACTTTTTTGGAACAAATTCAATTTCCCTCCCCTAGTAGTACTACACACGGATTTCCGTGGATTATTGAGGTACATACACATGGATATCAGTAGCAAAGGTAAATGCATTTCACACGGATTTCTGTGAAAATTCCGCTTATAACCAGCAAATTGATCCAAATCTGAAGCATATCGATCCATGTCCTTCTCCCCCACCCCTAAAGCGTATCGATGTCCTTCTTCCCCAAATCGATTCAGCTTTATCAGAGGTCTGGAAGCGGTCGTAGGCAACAACAATTTGATATCTCCCCCAATTTCAAAGCGGTGTCTCCGCCCATTACTCCCTATCTCTATCATTCAATTCAATCTCAATCCATCGCAGCCACTTATGTGACCTGATTCGAATCGAGCGCTATAATTTTGAAGTTTCACTCATGGTAAAGGAGCTTTAGTGAATCAAGTTTGTGGCGTCGAGTTGATTGTGGGGTTTGCGGCTTCTGGGTAAGTGAGCAAACCAAGTTGGTAGTTGTTTTGCCTGTTTAGCTCTTGAATGTAGGGAAGGTGAGGACGACGGGGATGGCATGGATGCAAGGTACTGCATTCATTCAGTTACTTGGGTTTTGCAATTAGTGATTGATTATAAATACATCGTTCATATTCCGGGAGCGATGTAGTTGGTTAAGATTCATATTCCAGATTTATTGCCTCCCTTGACCTAATATCAGCTCTTGAATTTTGATATTGTCTTCATCAAGGTTTTGGATTCTGTGTTTCTTTGTTGCTATATATTCAATGCAGAAACTGAGATCTCTCTCTCGCTCTCTCTCTCTCTGCACTAAGGATTATTTAATATCCTTTTTAAAAATTTACAAACCTTTTAGCAGATTTCATGCTGGATCTGCTTTTGCTGCTCTGGCGTTCACAAGATATCCTGATTTATGCTCTTCCTAATTTGCATTGCTTGTTTTCATTATGCATTGGTTTGTTGATATGGTTGTGATTGAGATCTTCCTTTAAAGGACAATTGCCTTACTATATCCTTATACCGGAACAGTGCCTCCTTGATTCACCTATATGTTGCTTGTATGATGCAATGTTCTGACATTATTTTACTGCTTGGTCAATCAGAATCCATGGAATCACATTTGGTTGAAATCACATTTTGGCTTGGCTTAATTTAGATCTGCTAGTAACATACAATAAGTGGGATGCTTATAAATTGCTCAAGATTGTATTTGGTAATTGGACCTACTCTGCACTCATGTTTGTAGCCTTTGATTTTTGATTGTTTCTCTTTTTGTAGGTAAAACTCCATATACAATGTCTGTATTAAGTTGAGTTGCGACGGAACTAGATGCTCCAGATATAGCTGAGACAATAGGTAATTGCTTTTTTTGATGAATTAACTTAGCTATTTGCTAATAATGGATTTTATTAACAATGAAACTTTATGTGTATTCAGAGCAAGTGGATTATGTACTTCATTAGCAAGGTAGGTTGGACCTACCTTCATTATCATCTGATTAATTATGATTAAATTCTTATCTTTATCTAAGCTGATACAGATTTTTAAGGGCCTAGCAAGTGTGGGATGATATGCTCAACTTGAGGAAGGAATTTTTCTGTTCAACTATGGTACAGATTTCTACTTCCATTGGAGCTTTTAGTGGAGATAGTCTCGTTTGACTACTACAAAACGTCTTTGTTTATTTTGTAGACAGACTGATCTAAGCAGTGGGATGCAATGTTCTGACATTTGAGAACTTGTCATACTATAAAGTGTTGTTTATTTTATGTCTATTGGAGTAATTAGTTTTGACAATAGTGTGAAAATTCTTCTTTGTCCTAGCTCCTCAGTGTACTGATTCATAGCATTGAATCTCTTTTTGTGCCATTTTTGAACCATGATCAGGCTCTCTGCTCTCTGAAAGTTGAAACATTGGTCATACCTGCAATCTCAGAACTGACGGAAACGTGGACTTCTGTTTTTGGTTTTAAGTCCCTTGAAGAATCAAGCAAGCAGAAGATGAAGAACATGAATATCTTGGTTTTCCCTGGTGTAGATATCTTACAGAAACCATTGTTGAACCAGTTAACAGAAAAAAATGAGAGTCCTGTGAAAGGTACTTAGTAATGTAGTATTACGTGTTTGTGAAATGCTTGTGTGAGTCTGGTACATTCTTCTGTCAACTGTATGTTGTTGGTATAATGCATATGCGATATGTTTTTTCTTGCAGGTTTGAGTTTTGCCGATCTCGAGCATCACAAAACCATTAAGGATGTGGTATGTAATACTGAAGAGGGACAGGGATTATGTTTTTGTCTAGTTTGAGGTAGTCCTTAAAGCTTTTTGATGTATGCTCATTCTTGGACAAGGATTATGTTGTAATCTTAGTGATATTCCATTCCACCTTGAACAACAATGTATACTAGGAATGTAAAGAACATCTTGCTATAAATGTAAAGTTTATTCATGTTCGATTGAGTTGTGGATTTGTTTACTTGATTGTAAATATTTGAAGTGTATTTATTGTACAGAAATCAAAATTATTATTATGTTTGGGTTGCAAATTAATTAGCAGAAATAATTTTTTTTTTTAATATGCTGTCACTTTTACACACTGAAATCAGTGCGAGTTAGATTATATAGATTTCACACGAAAATCTGTTATAGGTATTGACACCGAAATCAGTGTGAAATAGAGTTTATATTTACCACAGAAATCCGTGTGCAGTATAGTTATTAACAGAAATCCGTGTGAAATATAGTTATTAACAGAAATCCGTGTGAAATACAGTTTACACATTTGACACAGAAATCCGTGTGAAATATAGTTATTAACAGAAATCCGTGTAAAATACAGTTCACATATTTGGCATAGAAATCCGTGTGAAATATAGTTGTTCACACGGATTGTGTTCCATTCCGGTAATTTATATTTATGGAATTATAGTGGGGCCCACGTAACCTTTTCACACGGACAACATAATCCGTGTGAGATGAGCATTACCCCCCTCCAAACCGCACCGGTAACACCAATCTGTGCGTGTACTGTGTGTAAAATCTATCACATACAGAAATCCGTGTGAGAAAGTCTTATTACCCACAGATTAAAATCCGTGGGTAATTGTTGGTTTGCTAGTAGTGATGGTTCCATTTTGATCTCCGATAACAAAATCTGCGAAAGTTGTACCATCGACATTAACTACTCCATCAAAATGTAGTTTATAATAATTAAGTGAATAAATTAGTTGTGTGTGAAATCCCCAGATGGATCCTTCTCTTCCTTGTTACCACCCTAGCCTAAACAGCCGGTGATGTAGTGGATGGATTATGAAGCATTCTGGAATCTGGAAGGGATGTCTTGTCTCTGTCTTGTTCTCCTTTTGGATAAATTTTGTTCGATTAAGCACACTCAGAAGACCTTTAGAGTTTCTAGCTAGGACACTTTAAATTAACATACGCCTTGCACCGACCGTGGACCATATTGGCATAATCAGTAAAGACGTAGATCGATCTGATTGCCATAAGAGAGAACTACATGTCAATCTGTGACAAAAGCTTGTGGATAATTTCTAAAACTGGTATATTAGACTTATAAAGTTATTGTTGAGAAGGTGAAATCATAACTTTCACATTGAATATATAACTTTGTATATGGATAAAAGGATTTGAGTCAAATGACGATTTATTACTTGCCAATTAATTTTGGATGTGAATTTTATATTATTTCAGCTTTATTTAAGAGACAGTTTTAAGGGACTGTGAGAGACAAATTAATTGAAACTGTGTATTTATTTTCAGTTAGCAGATTCATTTGTCCCTCGCGTACTTAAAATTGTCTGTTAGGTGAGCAGGCCTCCATATTACTTTATCATTTGTGAATTTTATATGAAAGAAGGAGATCTAAATCACAAACAAGCAACCAACCAGAAAATAAGTTATCAAAGATATATACATCATACTAACCAAGTAATGCTCTTGTGGCAGTTTATTTGTATCATATGGTCTTAATTATGTCTCTCGTAGTTAAAATAGTGTCGCACACACTATTGCAAAGCATGTCATATGATATGTCGAGCTAGTTCCATACACCTGGTATTCTGGTAAAGTCTTCGTTAACCCTTTATCTCTTTCCAAATTTTTGCTTAATTTTTACTAAAATCTCCAAGTTGCAATAGATTTAATCCACAAATGAATGAAAATTACTTGTTAACTTTCGTTTTATCTTATTTGATATGATATAATAAAAAGTGATAAAACCATGATATATTGTTTACTACGAAAACTCAATTATTTTGTACATATAGTAATTAATATAGAGGCTATTTTTATTATATTCTTGCCCTCTTTTTCAGCTACGCCACGCCATTGCTTTCATGGTTGGTTTCGTAGATGTAACTTATATTAATGTATTATTTTCTTTTTTGGTCTAATAGATTATCGTTAATTAATGGATAAATTTCTCCTCTCTCAAAAAAAAAAAAAAAAATTAAATAAATAAAGAAATACTAACTGCGCTAATACAATTTTGTTTTGTTTTTTTTTTCCTCTTTCCACTTGTTTCCAATTTCTCAGAAGTTAGAACTGTACATGAAAGAAAGAAAAAAATAAAGAAAAATTTACAAGTGAATAACGTTCGTTCAAACTTCTTGTTGTTATATATATATAGATATATACCTATTTATAAACTATAACATCCTTTGATTATTTGCCGATATATATATATATATATATATATATAGAATCCTTGACTCAAAGCATTAAAATTAGCCCATTTATTCCAGTAACAGATTTTTATCCCTATTAACTTAATTTAAAAAAGGATTAAATACTATTTAGTACCCTGTGGTACGGGTTCAACATCGATTCAGTCGCATATCATTACCATGCTTCGACAAAAATAATATGTATACAATATATATTATTTTTGTTGGACCATACCAACACCGTGTAAGTGGTCTGGTGGTTGGGCCTTTCAATTGCATGAGTCGGGGTGGGTTTGAGTCTCCCTAACTGCAAAATCTGGAGTTTATGTCCATATTTTCTCATATCCGGTTAGGTATAATATATATTATCTTTGGTGAAGCATGCCAATACCATCCAAGTGGTTTAGTGGTTGGGGTATTCAATTGCATTCGTATAGACGTGGGTTAGAGTCTTCCCAATTGCAAAATCTTGAGTTTTTTTAGGATTTTTCCATATTCAGTTGGTTATGCAGATATATATTATTTTTGTGAAAACATATCAGTATCATGCAAGTGGTCGGTGATTTTCGTTTTCAATTGCATGTGTCCAGACGTGGGTTCGAGTCTCCCCAACAGTAAAATCTTGAGTTTATTTTAGATTTTTCCATTTCAGTTGGCGATAGGTCATTTTAGGAATTTGACTTCCATGTGGGCCCTACCTTTACTGAGTTGGAATGCCACGTCAGTAGTTAATGGCAGAAATTGACGGAATCCCGATAAAATGACTTATTGGATGAGAAAATGATATTGTATGAGTGTTTTTGATGAAATTAAAAGTCGAGGGACTGAATCGATGTTGGACCCATACCACAGGGTACTAAATAGTATTTAACCCTTTAAAAAATTATAATTTTTGCCCTCAGACTAATTATAATTTTTTCCCTCAGATCACGAGCATTAAGTAGTGGGATCTTCATTGTCGGAGGAGGACACAGATTGATGAATCTCAGACCACCATCTCCTTCTCCTCTTCGTCCGTCTTCTCTAAGTGAAAGTCGGTGCTTCTACAATTCTTTGGCTGACACCTCTGATGAGCGGTGCTTGTGTCTTCTGGAACTGTTTCAGTTTCTTTGTTCTAATTGATTATTAGGTCAAAGGTTAAAAGGCAAGGGGAGTCCGGATCCGGGTCGGAGCTTGAGTATTCCTTCGTTTTGAAACTCTATCAGAGTCGCCGGCGATGTTCCATTCGAGCAGTAGCCCACCAAGTCTGATGTAGGAAGGTTTGTCGCCTGAGCATGTAGAGGAGGGTCCTGCTAATGATGATACATCGAGTTCGGATTCCAAGTACAGCATTGCACTATGTTAATAAACTCATCAAACAGCAGCTGAGGACTGTTGTCTGATTCAGAAAATTTCTGTTGTCTAGTAGCCTGATATCTCTTAGACCTTCAGACGATAGATTTTACCCGTGATTTATATTTCACTCAAACAACATAGGCCGGCCAATAATCTGTTGTCTGATTATGTCAAGATATGTCAAATTATGACTTTCTGTAGTTGAAGATGTAACAAAACGACAGTTATATGTTGTTATAAAGGATTCCACACAACAGCTTTTCATAAATCTCTATCGTTTGTATTTCATTAAGACGACATAAATCTGTTGTGTGAATATATAGAGATTTGAACTATCTTGCATTTTTTCTATCGTGTGAATCAATTATAGACAACATATACTTTTCATGTTCTATTGTTTCTTTTTATTAAAATGATAGAAATATGTCGTCCGAATATATAGAAGCTTGTACTTTCTTGGGTTTTTCTGTTGTGTGATTTAATTAGAAACCACAATTATATGTCGATGTATAAGACTGTTAACAACAGACATTTACTTGAATTCTGTTGTTTGATATTGCTTTGGATGTCAGCTTTATTTGGTTTGTATGTCTTAGCAAGAGCAGTTGCACACACCATATTAAGTAATCTGGTATGCAAAATTTAGTTGTAATTTATGAAAGAGAAGCACTTCAATCAAATTATCATTATAATTATTTTCATTTGAAAATGTACAAGTATCCAGATCCCATTACATCAATCAATCAAACTATAATTCTACAAGTTAAATCCACATAATATGAAAATACCAGATAATCTAGTGCTCTAAACTGCTCTCTCGACCAGCCACACTTCATCTTTCTTAAGCTCTCTACCAACCACATAATCCAATACTTTTGCTAAATAAAGCTGATATATGATTGGCACTTTCAAGTCTCCTCTGAAGCACTGCCTGAACCTTGCCTGTATGCACAAAATTGTTAATGAAGATCAGCCCCTTGGAAATAAATATATTATGTTCCACAATACCTTGCAATTGCAGAAAGCTGGCTCTGGTCTTCCTTTTTGTTCATTAACTTTTCAAGAGCAAAAACTGCAAGTACAAACAAAGAGTTAGAGATCATGTACTCATTGCTCAATTACTTTTTATTCATAAAATAATCAATGCAAATACAAAGTATGGCTTAATAACCTGAAATGCCAAAAGATATTCCTAATAGCAGAGCTACATATTTGTGGGAGTATGAATGCAAGTATAAGTATTTAAGGTATACTAATTAAACAATTTCCATCCAAATAATACCAAAATGCTAGACAAATTTTCCATAATTTAGTTCAGACAAAAAAACACAACCTGCCTTTGTTATTGACATTGTAGTAAGCTCATTATGGGTTAAATTGGGACTGTTAAGATCTAAAAACCCTCTTATATACTTACTATGACAAGTCCTTATAATATGAGAATTAATATAGAAAATATCCAATACAAGTAATCTACAAACACCATATGTGACGACCTGAATTTTCACTCATTAATTTATATAATTCAATATTTGTTTAATTATATGAATTATGAAATATGGGCTTGATTCGTATGTCGTTGTACGAGAAAATTGGTTTCAAAACAATTTTATTTTCAAAAACGTGTTGTAAAACGAACATAAAAGTGTTTCAGAAAATGGAGAGAGCTTTGCTTCAAACAACTTGAGAGAGAGAAAGTTTAGATGTAGAAAATGGAGTGTAGTATGTTATGTATTTTCTTCTCCCAATAGAAGGGTTTATATAGGAGTACAAACTATTGTGAAAGCCACGACAATAAGTCCATTGTTGTGGCTGCATTAATTACAAAGGATTATGACAAGAATGTCAAGATTTTGTTGCTCCCCTTGTGCAGCTTTACCTAATTTCTGCTACCATACTTGTTGCATTTTTCACATGGCTTCTTGACACAAGTCAACATATATTATCCTATATCTATTTACATAATATAGCCACAATAGTTTACAGTACTCTCCCTTAGATATTTCATGTCAATAGGATTGCCTTGTGCGCTTCTAAGTTGCCTCGTCAAAAACCTTGCCAAGTAATAAAAACCTTGTAGGAAAAAACAATCCTTGTGAAATATGTGCGGTGTCATCTCCTTGTGGATAGTGGTTGGTTCACCAATAGTGGAATGCAGCCAACATGTGCTTTGAACATGCTTTGTGATGGCTCTCAACCATATACATTCATGTACTGCTTCGTGAAGAGCTAGAATCTCAGCATGATTCGAAGAGATACAACAAAGGTCTATTTTGTAGATCTCCAAGAAATTATAGTATTCCCAATGGTAAAGACATAACCAGTTTGGGAATGTGCCTTGTGCGGGTTTGATAGATAGTCTCTATCAACATATCCAACAAGGCGAGCATCATTCTGAAGATCAAGTGTGTTTGATCCATTCCTCGATGCATAGGGATAGAATAAGCCCATGTCCACCGTACCTCAACGGTAGCGAAAAATATCTTTTATGCCATTCCAGTGGCAGCGTGTTGCCGTAGAGCTATATCTAGCTAACAAGTTCACAGAATTAGATGTCCTATCTAGGGCATTGAGCTAAGTACAATAATGCACTCATTGCACTTAGATAAGGAACTTCTGGCACCAATGTCTCTTCATTATCATCTGCAGGACGATACGGTTCTCTCTAGACTTCGTACGACCATAGGGTGTGCTTGCTTTTATCCCCATTAAAGCATATTAACATCTTCTTTTATCCCCATTAAAGCATATTAACATCTTCTGGATGTAATTTAGTTGATGGACCAAAATTTCATCTGCAGTTTGCTCGAGCTCTAGGTCAAGACAATAATTTATTTTCCCCAGGCCTTTCATCTCAAATTTCGACTTCAGGTGCTTTGTGGTTTCCTTGATCTCTTCAGGAGTATCAATCAAATTTATGTCCTTGACATAGACCTCCATAATTACAAACCCGGAAATTGTTTCCTTAATAAACACACATGAGCATAGTTTATTATTCACATATCTCATCCCGTCAAATATTCACTTAGACGGTTATACCACCTCCGTCTAGATTGTTTCAATCCATCAAGTGGATGCCTCAAAACTAATGGAGAGTGTGTTCCGTGGTCTAGAACTTATTTGCATCGGGTATATTAAGTCATTCAGGAAATTTTATGTATATCTCTATATCATGATCTCCATAGAGATAAGCTGTGACCACATTCATAAGCTGCATATTCAGTTTTTCGGAAACTGCCAAACTGATAAGGTAGTGGAACGTTATGACGTCCATTACAGGAGAATATGCCTCCTCGTAATCAATCATAGGGCGTTGAGAAAATTCTTGCGCCACTAGAGGAGCCTTGTATATCACAATCTCGTTTTTCTCATTGTGCTTCCTTATAAATACCCATTTAAATTCTACGGGTTTAACATGTAAGAACAACAGGTCCAAACACATTTCTCTTTGTCAAGGAATCTAATTTGACATGGATTGTTTATTTCCTTTTTGGCCAGTCATCTCTTCATTGATATTGATCAACAAAGTAAGGTTCGAAGTCATCGCATATTATAGTTTCAGTGGCCACCACAAATACTAATGTATCATCGATGATAATCTCATTCCGATTCCAAATCTCACTAAATTACCAAGATTTCTCTATTCTCAGAAGTGGGATCAAATGTTGGAGCGTTGCCCAACGTCGTCTCTTCTAGGACAGACCCCTAATCCGGATTTATCTCATGAGGTGAATCAGTTTGAGTCTGCGATGTTAAGAAGATTTATTTGTGCTGAGTTTACCCTCTTTTGGGGATAAGAATCTTCGAACCTAATGGTTTACCTCGCTTTTGGGCAAGGACATATGACTGGTTAACCGCCATGGTCATACCTCGTCCATCTGGGACGACATGTCATACGGGGACATCTATCCTTACAGGCACATTTGCAGCAGATATATGTGATCTCGTCACTTTAGCTAGATTAGAGAAAGCGTCTGGCATATTTTGGGCTACACTCTGTAGTTCTAGAATTCTTTGCATTTCATTATCACATTGTGCGGTTCAGGGATCGAGATGAGACATAGTGGGGACATTCCACGTCAATTCACGTCGTTCATTAGGAAGGGTAACGCTCTTATCTCTCACTAATGGCGGGAAAACTGTCTCATCAAAGTGATAATTTGCAAATTCTAGCAGAAAAGTGATCGTCTGTCAAGGGCTCTAAAGAGCACATAATGAATGGGATTCATGATCGACATACATACCTATCCTTTGTTGAGGACCCAATTTTGTACGTTATGGTGAGACAATTGGCATGAGGACTGCATACCCAAATGCGCGTAAGTGCCAAACGTCAGGTTCGTACCTAGTCTCCAGCTGTAACGCAAAGTAAGGTTGGGTAGTAGTGGGTCCCAACGGGACCAACATGATTGCATGTAAGATTGCATAGCCCCACGCAAAAACTAGAAGCTTGGTACATTACCAAGATTCTATTTATGAGACCATCTTGGGTGTGAACATAGGGAACTATATGTTCAACATCAATCCCTAGGGAGATACAATAATCATTGAAAGACTTCGATAGAAACTCTCCGACATTATTAAGTCTTATGGACTTTATGGGATAATTCGAGTGGTGAGCCCTCAATTTCATGATCTGGGCAAAAGTTTAGCAAAAGCAGCATTTTCTTATGGATAATAGTGTAACATGTGATCACTTTGTCGATACATCAACCAAAACCATGAAATATTTAAATGGTCCACATGGTGGTTGGATAGGTCCACAAATTTTCCTTGCATTATGTGCAGAAAAATGGGGTGTATATATATTTGTCTTTGCACATGATGGTCTAGTGTTTTTAAAATTCTTAACAAGCAAACTTGGCATAATGTGTTACTAAGCACAAGACCCTTATTCAGAAGGGGATGCCAGTGTGATAAGCTGAGGATACGGGGCATCATATTTTGACCTGGATGTTCCAAACGGTCATGCCAAAGCAAGTAGTTGCTCGAATAAGTTAGGTTCTAGCTAACCGATTTCAATTTCTCCAATGTACTCTTCTAGCCACACACTCGGAGGTCATGCAAAGATATTACACTCATTTTTCTCAATGGTTTCAACGTGATAACCGTTGGTTTGAATATCCTTAATACTCAATAACGTTCTTCTGGAACGTGGAAAATATAAGGCCTCATTAATGGTAAGTTCAGTACCATTGGACAACATAAAGTGGGCTTTTCCATAGTCCTTTATCGGGTTGGATTGGTCTGATATGGTTGTCACAGAGGTATGAATAGGCAATAAGTTTGAAAAATTACTCCGATCTGGGAGTGTGGTGTGCATAATAGAATTGTTAGCCAACAACTCCACATAATATGCCTATTCATTTATTTAATTCAGTGGATCACATGTATAAATAAATTTATTGAATTAAATATATTAAAACAAAACCACAATTCCATAATCCAAAATAATTGAAAAATATAAATCACCAAAATCCGAAGACTGAAACATCATTCATTAGATATGGCGCATGGGACTAATCATACCCATGTCTTCAAGTTTCTAATCCTCGGTATGTATAATACTTGCCTGAAAATCCATGATCTCTAGTATAGAGAATGACCCTTCAACAAAGTTGGTATTTCGAGTTCCGCGACTGGCGTAATACTCATCTACTACTTTGGTTATCGCATAGTAGGTGCGGGATCAGCAGTCAATTCCTCCACATTGATAACAAACATCATGCTAATTTTGGTGGCGACGAGCAGGACCAGTGTTCCTTTCAACTCGGGCTTGCTGAGCTAGGGCATCACAGTTCCTACCACATGGGTCTTGGCCATATAGAGCTGGATTACGTGCGCCTTGGCCTTTTGGGCCTTGGCAACCTGACTGACGGTCATGTGGGTTATTTTCCTTTTGCCAATCATGTCTTGCTTCAGGCAAGAAAATGGTCATTTTATGGTTAAAGCGCTCTTCTAGAGTGACCCAAAGAGTCTATGCATCCTCTAAATCAGACACTTAACTTGGAGTGCTTTCTCCATATATTTCTTTATGAAAATTATGGCACTCACCTTAAAAGCCTCTCTGACGACATTGTCAGTATTGATTATTGATCTCATCTTCTTTGTAGCTAGATGAATTATCACATCTTGAGTCCACTCTAGATAGTTTCTTCCGGAAACCTCCAAAGCAACAAAGTCAAATTTGTTGAGATTTGGCATTTTTTATAGGAAAGGAACAAATAATCTAAGTGCTTTGGGTAATATTGTTCATAAGCAACTACTAGGAACTTCAGGTTCTATAACATGGTATGAAAAATCAGACTGAACATGTAAAATCTACTGGTTTATCATGTATGGTGAATTTATGAAGGAACTTCAAGTTTCTTAAATGACATTATGGAAACTACAGGTTGGATATATGTATGAACTACTGGTTTTCATTAGGTACCTGCATTTTCTATACATATACTCTCGTGCAAAAATTTAGACAAGTAACACAATAATATTGAATAGAGAAAATTGAAATAATATCTCACAAATCGAAGAAATGGAAATCATAAATCAATTGAGATATTAAATGCATGCAAGTAAAATATATAACATATTAATTATCACGCAATTATGTGAATAAATGCTTCTGGCAATTAATTACACATATGAAATATGGTGAATTTATTTACAATAGTCATAATGAGATGCACGTTGTTTGGGTTCAAATTTCAGCAGAATCAAATCATTTTTCCTTTTATTTGGTTCTGTTGGACTAAAGAAAGAGTGGGCTTGATAATAAAGCTTACGGGGCTTAGTCTGCGAGCTCGTGATCCAGGCTTTCATGTGCTAGTCAGATAGTGTGTGAGGCCTATTAGGCTGCTAGGTCTTGCGAAGGAAAATGGGCCTGCTGGGCTCAAGCTAGTCTGCTAAGGAATGAAAAGTTATTACTCGATCAGTCCTTTCGGTAACTCCAATTGAATACGACCAGGTAAGAAAATGAGGTTTAGGTGGAGCGAGCCTCGCTTAAGTACACAGCCTTATTGAATCTTTCCTAGACATCGCATCTAACTGGACCTTTGTCATGGCAACATGTGGCGAGCTTCTATTCTGGCATTGCAGCTTAGGCCTGAGCTTCTGGCTCAGGTTTGTTGTTGTGACTTTGGGCTTGATTTGAGCTTCTGACTCAACCTCATTTAATATTCACAATTATAACATAACCAAATTCAATATATGTTATTACATCATAATGGAAATAAATTAATGAAGGGGTAATGTACCTAAGGAAATGGGTTCAAATCCCATTAATGCTTTTGGTCTTTCATATAGGTAATAAATTGGGCAAATGCTTTTGGCATAATGTTTATGTAATAATCGCATAATAATTTAACCCATAATGCTTCTAGCATAAGGAATTATAATGACATAATTCAAATTTGTGTAACCAAAAAATTAAGTCCATAATGCTACAAGTGGTCTAGCATAAAAAATTTGGTGAATTTTGGAGTTCAATTTCTATTTTAAATAAATACAGGAAAACAGAGAACAGAAGGTAAAACAAAACAGCAGAATCTATTTTCGCTTGAGAAAACCTACTTGGTTGTAGAGCTGGTAGCGTGACGTTGATTGAATGATGAACTGCCTCTTCTTTGCAACCCAAGAGTTATTCACCTCTTCTCTTGTCGATCTGCAATCCGAATCCTAGCGCTATTTGTGCTGATAACGTGTTGTAAAATGAACATAAAAGTGTTTTAGAAAATGGAGAGAGCTTTGCTTTAAAGAACTTGAGAGAGAGAGAGAGAGTTTAGATGCAGAGAATGGAGTGTAGTATCTTGTGTATTTTCTTCTCCCAATAGAAGAGTTTATATAGGAGTACAAACTAGTGTGAAAGCCACAACAATAAGTCCATTGTTGTGGCTGCATTAATTACAAAGGATTATGACAAGAATGTCAAGATTTTGTAGCTCCCCTTGTGCAGCTTTACCTAATTTCTGCTACCATACTTGTTGCATTTTTCACATGGCTTCTTGACACAAGTCAACATATATTATCCTATATCTATTTACATGATATAGCCACAATAGTTTACAATACTCTCCCTGGATATTTCATGTCAATAGGGTTGTCTTGTGTGCTTCTAAGTTGTCTCATCAAAAACCTTGTCAAGTAATAAAAACCTTGTGGGAAAAAACAACCTTGATAGAATGAAAAAAAGAGCACAACACGTGTGAGTGTGGAGTAGTAATATGACAACTTCGGAGATAAGTGGAGTCTTCTTATCAACATCATAAGTAGGTGATATGTCTATGAGAGGGATGCATTAGAGTTGCTACACCAAAATCTTGCCCGGTAAATGCATATATGTTGAATCAAAACATCTTTAGGATGTAGAATAAGTGGGGCGACCATGCTGAAGATGTGGCTCATTAAAACCTTGCCAGATAACAAAACCCAGTGGGACAAAATACCCTGGATAAATTAAAGGACAAAAGAGTACACTATGGTCAAATGGGTATGCTTCTGGATACTCCCTCTGATTTCAACTCCCCTTGAAAATTATAGGTTAGGGAATTCAGATAATTTACGTAGACCAATACCTTGTACATGCTTCTGGTATGTAGACTTTGGTAGTGACTTGGTGAAGAGGTCTGCATGATACATTAGTTATGAAATTTTGAAGATATTTCCATTTTAGTATAAATACATTTCTATTTCCGAAAATTGCAAATGACGACAGAATTTCTGGAACTCCAAAAATCCCTCCCCATTTCTCTCCCGAGCCCAGCCCCGACCTCGTCCCCTTCGCCTCCATCGTTCTCCTAACTCCGGCCATCTTTGGTCGAGTTCTTAGAGGGCTTTGCTCGCCTTGGGCAACCAATCAAACTTGAAATGAGCTGGAGAAGAAGAATCGAGGCCGAGAAATGGGACTACCAACGTCAAAATCTCTTCCCCCCACCGTTTTTTGGGCTTTCCTTTGTCTGACCATATCTACCTCCACAGGCCATCAAAATGCTCGTCTTGACGTCATATACAACTCCCTAGGGGACATCGACGGGAAATAACCATTGTACTGGTCCCTACAAGGTCGAGAAGTAGCACGGCCCGAGCTGGAAATCGCCTTCCTTCGTCAGCTTGGTTCTCTCTCCTCCGGCTACCATAGTCGGAATTTCTTGAGACTTTTTTTTGCCCAGAGGTTGGGGAACGATTCTCTCAAGGTAGCTTGGAAGATTTCAAAACTAGCGTTCTTTGGGTTTCAAACCTTCCGAGGTAAAACTCGATTTTTTGGCTTATAATATGACTTTGGTGTAATTATGAAAATTGAAATTGGAGTTAAGATGAAGAACTTTCGTGTTGGAAATTTTGCCAAATTTTGACTTTGGATGGGCCGCGGCACCGCCACTGTGACGGTGGTTTCCGACGACCTTCTGCCACCACAGAGGCAGTTTCTGCCCATTTTTGTGTTCTACATGTTAATACGATCATTTCAACATACAACACTTAATTTTTGGAAATCGTATGATTGAGTTATGAATTTTACGATTTCGATCTTTCGAATTGTGATATGTGAAGATTGGGCTGTCTGATAGACTTGTAGTTTTGATATAATGATCGTAGGACTGTCCAGATGACTTTGTGTGGTCACGGGTGAAGATATGACCGCTAGATCTTCATATAAGTGCGTTTTATGAATTGTACGCTAAGTTAAATATTATATTTTGTTAGGTGATTGACGGTTTGAGTTGGCGGGCGATTGTGAATAGTATTTTAAGCTGTTAAGAAGACGTAGCAGGAGTTTTGAGGTGACTAAATCTCACATGGTTCATTTACGAACCTAATTTCCTTATTGCACAATTAATTGCTATGTTTGAAAAATGGTTTTAAGAAAATGAGTTTTAAATATATAAAAAAATGAATTTCACGGTTTATTACGTGTGAACTATAGTTGGTATTAGTAGTCATCCCTGAGCGGATGATTATGTATATATATATATATTTACGTGATGTTATATGGGATGGTGTGATATTGAGGTGCGTGAAATTGTGATAACTTTGGTTATGATACGATATTGATTTTGAGATTTGCCATGATTTAGTATGTTAAATGACATTGAATGAGAGAATAACGATGTTGATTGTTTTAACTTATTATTTAAAACACGTGATGTCTTTGGAATTACAAATTATAATGTAATTGTCGATTGGATTGTGAGGACGCATATGCGAGGATTGTTATAACATTTGGGTCTGTGGGACCTTGAAATGTTCGACCAAACGAGTCTTATTATAACATTTAGGTCTAAGGGACCTTTAAATGTTCGATCTATGGATCTTATTCCACTATAGTGAGTGTGGTAATTATATTGTAAGAGTGAATCTTGGCCAAGGTGACACATTACGATTTAGCTAGAGCTCTAGTTTGTCTGCCATCGTATAACGTGAAAGTAGCGAGTTCGGTTACTCGTGATCATGAATATGTATTGGTGGTTAAGAGGGGTCGAGTGGTGAGACTTTACTTGAAATGATTTTGAAATCGAGAGTGAATGTTTGATTTGTGTTGAAAATGTTTGAGATAAAGTTATGACTTTATTGTTTGTTTAAATTTGCTCATACTAGCTTTACAAAAAGCTTACCGGGTTTTGTGTTTACAATCCCGGTACGCTATTCAAACAGTGTAGCAGATAATCCTGCAGGTCAGGAGTATCAGGGTGGAGATCGAGCTCAGTAGGGCAGCAGTGTTGAGTTCAGCACTTAGTCTATTTTGATGTGTTTTGAAGACTTTTGAGCGTAACATTTTATTTAAGTTGGTGTTATAATAATTGACTCAAGAGATAGTTTACTACGAGGTTTGTAATTTGGTTTGTGTCATGTTGGTTTAAAAAAAAATTCAAGACGTTATTTGTTTTAGTTGTATTCATATTTCAGATTTAAATTTATTATTGAAATATCGGGGCGTGACACCATAAATGCATCTCATTAAAGAATAAAGATCCAAAATGTCCTACTCTACTTTTTGACCAATTTAATTCAAAGTTGCTGCTACACTAAGTAGGCTTCAAATATATATAATTAATTTGATTCATACGAGACGTAAAAAGTCCTTATATACATATGATGTGCCTCATGGAGCTCCATTCCATGGAAAACGATGCGCGTGGAGATTGTGATTCTTGTTCTTCCTTCTTCCTTTTGCTCCTCACATCACCGTGCCATTGCTTTAAAATGCCAACCATGTTATTTTCTAGTATCTTACCTTTGAATTGTGAACCCGTCTGTGTGTACATGTAAACAAGAAGTCAGATATCAACCAAATTTGATCCTCAAATTTCATTTGATGAAAATCAAAAGTTTTTCTGGTCAGAGCAATATGTATAGTTATACCTACAAAAGATTCCGATCACTTAAGTGCCTTTGATTAGATTATAACTACAAAGACAATGCAATTGTTCACTTTATTCTTCACATTGATATTTAACAGTGAGCTGCCAGAGCTGCTCATTTGAACATGCAAGAAAACATTGGTAGTTGCACGACCTTAGCATTTGATCATGAAAAAATATGGGGAATGTTGAAACCTAGTAACAATGACAAGATGCCTATGGGTCCCATATACTTACCACAATAGGAGAATAAAAGAATGGGTTTTGATGCATACAACCATGCAGAAAGTTGGCTTCTACAAACCTATATTTAATTGAGATAAATCGTCCATAGAGGTGGCATAAAAGAGGTTGGAATGCAATGGTGAATCAAACATTTTCTCAATAGAATGGAATAACTAACTGCCTATATATGACACATACAGATTACGAAAACTTAGTGGGAATTGATTCCTTAGTGAGAATTCTCACTTTTGCACCAACACTTCATATTAACATGCAGAGACCACACTTGCTATCAGGAACAAATAAGATCAGAACTGTGAACAGAAATTAGACACACAACCGGAAGTATTTCCGCTTCTGATTTCCTTTGTGCCGGGACCTAGATTATGTTCTACTAGTATAATAATAGGTGTGCTAAGTAGTTCTAATAGAGATAGAGTGTTATACTGACTTCCCAAACAAGAAAATCATTGGATCTAATGTTGTGCTCCTACATAGAAAATGATAATCCAATGCATCTATTATGCAACCAAAAAATGGTTTATGACATCTAGGAGAGGATTTCTAAGGATATTTAGTGTAGTTATTGATGAGAAAGAGGACCGCACGTTAGATGGTTTAGATGCAATCTTCAATTTTGTAGTGCACAGGCACTGATATAATCGCATTTGTGGAAGCAATAGCCGGTATGATGTTCTTCACAACCCCCTACAGACAACATAATCAGCTTCCAACAAGAGTGACAGATAAAAGTTCAAAAGCTGTAAGCCAAAAGCTTAGTTACCCATAGTCTCAAAGTCCTAAATCCTTTTCTCACCCACATGATTTAACAGCAAAAGCCAAACTATGCAGTTATGTTGCAGAAAAACTTGACGAAAATAATAATAGGGGTAACTACTTCTATAAGTATGTATACTTGAGTGATCATTCGAAGGGTTTGTATAAGGAACTAATAATGATCATTGGAAATATTTAAATAAAATATCAAGGCTCTTACGGTTGAAGTTCTCCCTAGGCATGCCTTGTAGGATACAGTGATGCAGTATCTGAGCAATAGCAAAATCAAGAGAACAATTTATAAAACAAGAAACAAACCAAACCATGTCATATTTAGTCAAGCCAAACTCTCTAAAAGCTACAAGCAGCAACATTTTCCTTTTAGAACCTCAAACCACATCACATAAATCACACAACTCCCTCTAAAGACTCCTCTGCGATTAAACTCAAGTTAAACAAAAATTACACCTACATTGCAAGAGAGATTTATTTTAATCCATTCACTGGGCCCCAAGTTTCAATCAAAAAGACTAAGGAGTTAAACTTCTGGTACCCAGTATTATCTCAGCAACAAAAATAAACTATCAACACAAAGCTTTCTCCTCAAAAACATACAACCTTAGAATTCATACCCTCTGCACCGACAAGTACCAAAAGCAACAAATTTTTTTAATAAATTATGTTTCAAATTCCAGTTGTTTTTCATCCCCAGAAACATAAAAAGATCTTTCCTTTTTTCCCCCTGTAATCATGTATGGTTGCAAAGACGCCATTAAAGCTTTCCAGCAATAGAAACTTTCAAATTTATGCACTGAGACTAATCCTCTGTTTCTGCAAATTGGGCCAATTAAAATTGAAAGAAAATCCAGCATTACATTCTGATTTGAACGTTTTTCATTCGTCTATCGCGTAACAATCAACACGGTCATCAAAGATGGGAAGTATTTACGTCCTGGTTTATCGTACCTCGGGGATTACGAGCTAGCTAAGAATTCTATGGTTCTAGGTCACCGAAAATCACTTGCACATATAAATGAAAATAGAAAAAATGCTAAACAAGGCACCGAGCCTCATCCAAGCATGACTTTGCATCACAGAAAGTCACATAGATGGCCTTGCACCAAGCAAGGCCTAGATAGGGCCGTGAAACACATAAAGGGGCTTGTAATGCTCACGCCCACATGGATTTACAAATGAATGGTAGTGGGAAAGTCACAATGTTTCTTTGGATTTTCATAAATGATAAATAAACTAACTAACTGTGACATAAAAATAAGATAGATAGAAGGATGGGATGCATATCATGTCACGCCCCGAATTTTAGAATAAAATTTCAAAATCTGAAACATGAATTACTACAACTTAAAATAACCATCCTGAAAATTTCTTTCTGCTTAACAACCTCACCACAAAATTTAATTTCAAAAACCGAATTTAGTCTCGGTTAATTATTACAACTCACTCACAAAATAAATTGTCAATCTCTAAATGAGCATAACAAATCTCACAACTCAAATGAAATAAAAATAAATACTGCAACACCTAAACAGTACGGTCAACTCCCTGGTTATCCTGACCTGCAGGAATATCCGCTGCACTATTTGAATAGTGTACTGGGACTGCAACAACACAAAACCCGTTAATCTTTTGAAAGCTCGTATGAGTAAAAAGAAAGAACGGTTGTTTAATTAAATCATATTTATTTTCACCCAAGTCAACACTCAACAATTTCCATGTCCACAAGAAACCAAAAATCTCGAATCAATCACCAAATCGTAAATCACACAAAACCCAAATTCACATCTTTCTTCTCAAAACCCCGAAATCGTATTTATAAAAATACGGTATTTGACAGACTAGAGCTCTAGCTGAATTGTAGCCCGCCACCTGTCGTAGGTTACGGCATCCGACATACTTATCATTATCATATTTCATCAATATGTATATTTATATACATATTTAGAATGTTCGATAATCGTACTTACTCAACCAATCGTATCCCATCATCTATCCAGGATTAGAGCGTCTGATTCTCCCATACCGGTCACTACGTTGACCCTAAATCCATAATGAGCACAACAATATGTTTTCACACAATGAAATCAACTCATCCAACATACATAATATTATTATGAATTTTAAGCATTTGAAATATAATCATTCCAACTCAATCATATCATCACTCAACAACACACCAATCAATATATATATTCTATATAAATATATATATATATATATAAATATATATATATATATATAGACGTAATCATCTACTTAGGAATGACCGCTAATACTATCTATAGTTCACACAAGAAAATCGTGAAATTCATTTCTATAATTAAAACTCATTTTACTTACCTATGAACCGTAGCTGATCAAGTCCATGTGATTTTAAAAAGAAATATTTAATCAATAAATATTTTTCACACAATTATAAAAATAAATAATTTAAAGCACCCGGTTCGTAATATGAGCCACGTGAGTTTTACTCACCTCGAGACTCCCGCTGCGTCTTCAATTAAAATACAAACCACACCGAAACAGCTCGCCCAAGTACAACCCATCAATCACCTAATTAAATATAACTTGAATTTAGTCAATAATTCTAAAACGTACTTAAACTACCATTCTACGGTCGGATTCTAAATTATAAGAAAATCCGACGAACGGATTCTCACGAATCGCCTCCTAAATCACCATTTTGCAATTATACGAAGATCTAACGGTCGGATCTTCGCCCATGACCACACAAAGCCACTGGGACAGTTATATGATCATCATATCAAAACTACAAGTCCATCAGACGGTCCTAAATTCACAGATCACAAATCTAACGATCGAAATCGATCGAAATCTCAAAATTTATAACTAAATCATACGATATCCAAAAAATATCTATAATATGCCGAAATGATCGTATTGAAATGTAGAATCTTAAAATATACAGAAACTATATTTTTGACCTCCGGAAGTGGCCAGAAAGGGCCGCCGGAATTAGTGGCAGAGCCGCCGCTGACCACCACCAATGGTGTCGGGGCCGAGCTTCTCCCATTCGTTTCATCATTTTGAGCAACTTTCATAACTAGCACAAGACCAGAAAATAACCGGAAGAGGTTGAAATTTACCAAACACAGTCGGGAGGCCAAAATTTTTTCAGAAACCGGCGAGCTTGAATTCGACGTAAAAAATGCAACAACTCGCTTCGATCCTTTCTGGAGATTTCTACAAAAACTCAAGGCGAGTTCACCAAGCCAAGAATCACAAGAAATGGTCATTTGTAACTGGAGATATCCGGATCGAAAAGTTGTTTTTTGATCTAAACTAGTTGAACTCCGACGAACGTGAAATCGTTATACCCAGGTCCAGTCCTTCTTGGTGCTTGATCAGCAAGTCGAGGCAAGTCCGATGAGCCAAGAATCACGTGGAATGGTGACCTGTAGCTCGAGATATTGAGATCAAAACCAAATCAAGCTTTAATGGTTCGGGCCTCACCGCCGCCGCTGCCGGCGGTGTCGGGACTCAAGGCTGCCTTTGGCAGATCCGCAAGGTCGAGGAGAGCACGATGGGAGTGGTTTGAGGCCTTGAGGTGGACGGAGGAGGAAGAGAGAGCACGGTGAAGCCATGCTCTGTTTTCCGCTGGGTTCAGCCGAGAGAGAGAGAATGCGAGAGAGAGAGAGGTTGTGGCTTTTCGAAAAAAGAAACCCTATTTTCAGAAATTTTCCCAAAATATATATACTAAAATGGAAATTTCTTGTAAATGCCATAATTAATTCATAACAAATCCTATCTTTGTGTTCCACATACGCACGGACTCGTATCGTCGAGCTCTACAACTTTCATGAAGGAAGTTTTCTCAAATTTTGCACGTATAAAAAGTCGATTTCTTAAATCGAGCATTTAGAGCTTTTCGTTAAAACAATCGTTTTGAACATTCAATAATTCTAAAAATGAAATATTATCGAGCAACATTCGTGAAATTGTACAATAATCGTTCCACACAATTACACGAAATTAAAATGAAAATTGCGGTTATTACAATCTACCATCTTTAAAGGAATTTCGTCCTGAAATTCAAGGATCAAATTCCTCAAAGAGCTGTGGATACCTCACTCTCATGTCAGACTTTAACTCTCATGACGCATCACCCTCGTCATGATGACTCTTCAACACCTTCACAAGATCAACCTCCTTCCTATGAACCTTATTCGTGGACCTATCCAAGATACGAACAGGTTCAACTACAAATGTCACATCTGTGTTTACTTCGATCGCACCATGATCAATCACGTGAGACTCGTCTCGGACATACTTCCTGAGCATAGACACATGGAAGACATTGTGCACACCCTAAACAGGTAAAGCAAGTCGATATGCCAAGTTTCCAACCCTTTACAGAATCTTAAAGGGTCCAACATATCTCGGTGTGAGTTTCTCTTCTTGCCAAATCTCACCACACCTTTTATAGGTGAGACCTTCAAGAACACATGATCGCCTGTCCCGAACTCCAAAGGTCTCTTCTTCAAGTCAGCATAACTCTTCTGTCTACTCTGAGCGGTTTGGATTTTGTCCCGAATAGTAGTGACCTTCTCTGTAGTCTCTTGTACAATCTCAGGACCGATGAACCCTTTATCCCCTGCTTCCGCATAACAGATAGGAGTCCTACACGGCCTACCATAGAGAGCCTCATATGGAGCCATACCGATACTGGAGTGATAGCTGTTGTTGTAGGCAAACTCTACTAATGGCAGATGATCCGCCCAACTTCCCTTAAAGTCCAAAGCACAAGCTCTAAGCATATCCTCCATTACATGATTCACTCTCTCGGTCTGCCCATCTGTCTGTGGGGGAAATGCAGTGCTCATTGCAAGAGATGTACCAAATGCCTTGTGGAACCTACGCCAGAATTCTGAAGTGAAACGAGCATTACGATCAGAGACAATCGTCATAGGCACTCCATGAAGCCTTACTATTTCATTCACATACAATCACACAACGCATCCCTTGAGTACGTTTTTGCTACAGGAAGAAAATGTGCAGACTTAGTCAACCGGTCAACTATCATCCAAATCGAGTCATAACTTTGCCTGGACCTAGGCAATCAAGTCACAAAGTCCATGGAGATATCTTCCCATTTCCGAACAGGAATCGGCAAGGGATTCAACATTCTGCTGGTCTCTGATGCTCTGCCTTCACTTGTTGACATGTAAGGCACTTCAACACATGTTCTACCACATCCCTCTTCATACTATATGTAAAGACCCGAAATTTCAGTTAAATATTTCGTAATTCAATATTTCTCAAATTATATGAATTATGAGTTGTGAGTGTGATTCGAATGTCGTTATTTGAGAAATTTGGTTTCGAATGATTTTAGTATCGAAATTTAACGTTATTTAGAGTTATTAAAATTGACTTATTTATACGTAAGGAATTTGAGGAAACTTCCTTCATGAAAGTCGTAGAGCTCGTCGATACGAGTTCGTGCATATGCGGAACGCAAGAATCGGAGTTTGTAGGAAGACGTTATGACATTTAGAATTTTTCAATTTTGTATATATATAGGTTAACATTTTTGGAAAAAATCTGAAAAATCAGAAAACCTAGATTTTTCTCTCCCTCTCTCTCCCTCTCTCTTGCGCGGCACCGAACCGAAAGCAAAAACAGAGCCAAATTTCTCCAGCCGAGTTCTTGCTCCTCCGGCCACCGTTTGACGTCAAACCACCTCCCACGGCTTCGCCTTGACCTTGCGCAACTGCCAGAGGTAGCCTTGCGCCGTGGCACGGCTTGTAGCGGCGGCGGGAAGCTGGTTTTCCATTTTCGGCCGTTTTGAGTGCGGAGCGAATATCTCGAGTTCTAGACCACCAAATTACGAGTTCTTTATCTCGTTGAACTCGTATTGAGGAGTAGAACATGCAGTAAAAAGAACAGCACCTGAAGTGGAGGTTTTCACGCTCGTCGGAGCACATATCGGTTTCCGGCCAAACCGGACTGTTTTTGGTAAGTTTCGGCTACTTCCACTCATTTTCTCACTTCGTCTCAGTTATGAAAGTTGCTCAAAATGATGAAACGAAGGGGATAAGCTCGACCCCGACACCATTGGTGGTGGTCGGTGACGGCTCTGCCCTAAACTCCGGCGGCCCTTTCCGACCACCTCCGGGGGTATCATGTGCAGTTTCTGCTCATTTTTAGATTCTACATGTCGATACAATCATTTTGATATATAGCATGTGAATTTTGGATATCGTATGAATTTGTTATGAATTTTACGATTTCGATTGATTTCGATCGCTCAATTTGTGATTTATGAAGTTTGGACCATCCGATAGAATTCTAGTTTTGATATAATGATCGTAGGACTGTCCCGGTGACCTTGTGTGGTCACGGGTGAAGATCCGACCGTTGGATCTTCATATAAGTGTGTTTTTGAAATTATACGCTAAGTTAATTATCGTTTTGATTAGGTATTTGACGGATTTGTTAGCGGACGATTGTGAATCATATTTTGGGCTATAAGAAGACGCAGCGGGAGTTTAGAGGTGAGTAAATCTCACTTGGTTCATTTACGAACCGAATTTCCTTAATTGCCCAATTTATTTGTTATGTGTGAGAAAATGGTTTTAAGAAATGTGTTTTAAAGTATATTAAAAATGAATTTCTTGATTTTGCATCGTGTGAACTATAGTTGGTATTAGTGATCATTTCTGTGTGGATGGTTACGTATATATATATTTACGTGATTATATATTGAATGGTGTGACATTGAGGTATGGAATTGTGATAATATGTTGTTGATAATTGTTGATAGTATGATTTTATTATGTCGTTAATATTTGATAAATGTTGGTGATAAGCATGTTGATTTTGTGAGTTGAATAGAAGGTAGAGAAACGTAGGATTTCGAGGATCGAATGGTCCAAGGATCTTTGGTTAATGATAACCGGAGTGTATGTGTTCTGAGGATAGGGAGGTCCAAAGTTCGACCGTTAAATAATAACGGGGATATATTGTTCTGAGGACATGAAATGGTCCAAAGTTCGCGGGTTACTGAGTAACTTGGAGGTGCCGTTACTTGACGCTGGGCCAAGGTGTCAGAGGTAACGAGGCAGTTAGAGCTCTAACGTGGGGCCAAAGTGGCGATAGTTGTGATTAGGTGCCAAAGTGGCGAGAGTTGTGATTTGGTGATTGTGGATATGTGTTCCATGTTGTTTCATGTGTGTTGGATTGATGTTTCTTGTGGTTGTTGAGATTGTTGGATGTTTACTTGAGATAAATGAGTTGTGGTCTAATAAATCAACCATTCATCCTTATTTACTCACACGAGCTTTCAGAAAGCTTACCGGGTTTTGTGTTGTTGCAATCCCGGTACACTATTCAAATGGTGTAGCGGATAATCCTGCAAGTCAGGATAATCAGGGTGGTGAGCGAGCTGCGTAGGACAGCAGGGTTGAGACCAGCACTTGGTCTATTTTGGTGTATTTTTGTAGACTCTTGTGAGCAGAACATTTTATTTATGTTAGTATTGTAATAATTGACTCGAGAAATAGTTTGCTACGAGGTTTGTGTTATGGTTTATGAGATATTGGTTTTGAGAAAAAAATTTAGGACGTGATTTGTTTAGTTGTAATTCATGTTTCGGATTTGAATTTATTATTCGAAATTCGGGGCGTGACACTATACCACCAATACTGCCTTAGTAGATCCATATACAATTTAGTACCACCTGGATGTATAGTGTATTGAGACCTATGTGCTTCCCGCATGATCTCCTCTCTAAGGTTATCAACACTCAGTACATACAATCTCCTTCAAAATCTCAACCCTCCATCTGCCCCAATCATCAACTCAGAAAGACCCTCCACATCCGGATCAGCAGTCATCTCCTCAATCCTCGGCTGAGCAAACTCATCAAGTGTCTAAACCTGAATGATCCTGGAGATCAAGGTGGGCTGTAAGGTGATACTATCGAGAAAGATTCCCTTTCCTGTTCCTGCGAGCATAAGGTCAAACTCTGATGCAGCTTCTAACATGCGCCACTCTCGCATCATAATCGATGCCATGATCACTCGAGGTTTCCTACTCAAGGCATCTGCCACTACATTCGCCTTTCTGGGATGGTACTCCAAGGTGAAATCGTAATCCTTGATGAGCTCCATCCATCTTCTCAGCCTCATGTTCAATTCTTTTTGGGAGAATAGATACTTCAAACTCTTATGATTAGAAAAGAGTTATTTCTCACCATAAAGATAGTGCCTCCAAATCTTCAAGGCAAACACCACTGCTGCTAGCTCTAGATCATGAGTGGGGTAATTCCGCTCATGTACCTTCAACTGTCTAGAACCATAAGCAACAACGCTACCATTCTACATCAACACACACCCCAAACCCTGATTAGATGCATCGCTGTAAATGACTAATCCACCACCACTAGTAGGAATAGTCAACACCGGAGCTGTAGTCAATCTAGTCTTCAGCTCATTGAAAGCCTTCTCACACTCATCCGACCATACGAACTAAGTGTCCTTCCTTGTCAGTTTGGTCAAAGCCGAAGCAATACCAGAAAATCTTTCAATGAAACGCCTATAATACCCTACCAATCCAAGGAAGCTACGGATTTCTGTAACCGTAGTAGGGCGACTCCAACTCATCACCGCTTCAACCTTCGAAGGATCCACAGAAACTCCATCCTTCAAGACAACATGATTAAGGAACTTGACTTCACTCTGTCAGAAATCACACTTCTCAAACTTGGCAAATAATTTCTCCTTTCTCAATGTCTGCAGCACAATCCACAAATGCTTCTCATGCTCATCTGACGACCTTGAATAAATCAAGATGTCGTCAACGAACACTACCACAAACTGATCCAAGTAGGGACTGAACGTGCGGTTCATCAAGTCCATAAATGCTGCAGGTGCATTCGTGAGACCAAAATGAATGACAAGGAACTCAAAATGTCCATACCTGGTCCTGAACGCCGTCTTTGGAATATCTTCATCCTCCACCCTTAACTGGTGATATCCAGATCTTAAATCAATCTTTGAGAACACATTAGCCTCCCTAAGCTGATCAAACAAGTCATCAATCCTAGGTAAAGAGTACTTGTTCTTAATGGTCACCTTGTTCAGCTGTCGATAATCCACACATAACAGAAGTGAATTATCCTTCTTCTTCACGAACAACACTGGTGCACCCCAAGGAGATACACTAGCCTGAATGAACCCTTGCGCAAGTAATCCCTCAATCTGAACTTTCAACTCCTGAAGTTCAGCTGGTGCCTTTGATACAAGTGAAGTACCTGGTATCACATCAATGGAGAAGTCCATCACCCTTTTTGGAGGTAACCCAGGGATCTCCTGAAACACGTCAGTATACTAAACTACAGGAATACCAGTAATCTTTGAAGTACTACTCCCTGATTTAGTATGAGCCAAAATCCCTACCCTCATGGCGATGTCAGACTTCAGACTGCGGTAATGAAACACTGGTTGTCCAGGAACATGGAAGGACACAATCATCCTAAAGCAATCAATCACAGCATGGTTTGGGCTCAACCAATCCATACCCAAAATCACATCATACGTGTGATCCAGAATCACAATCAAAGATGCAGAGAACTCTCTGCCACCAATCCCAATAGGGCAATCATCATAAAACATGCTAAGCTCAAGAGACACAGCGAGAGGTGATGTAACACATAATGATCTAGTAAGAGGCATAGCAATCAAACCCAACACATCCACAACCGAACTGGATATGAAGGAGTGTGAGGCTCCTATATCAAATAGTACTCTAGCAAGATAGTGATAAACAAATAAAGTACCTTCCACCCCCGTGCCTGCCTGACCAATGGCAAAGACTCTAGCAGGTGCAGGCAGTAACTGTCTCTACTGGCCACTACTGGTTTCCCTGCACTCTACCCTGATTTCGGGGACACTCCCTGGCCTGGTGCCCTGTCTGTCCACAACTGTAGCATATCCTACCCCGGGGTTTTGTACATGCACGAGAGATATGGCCCAGCTCGCCACAGTTAAAGCACTTCACTAGAGCTATTGGTGCAATCTGCCTAATAGGCATAGCCTGAATGGGAGGAGCTACTGCTGCCCTAGCTGGGGCCTGATACTGGAACTGAGTTCTCTGTTTCTTCCAGAAACCGTCCCTGAAATCTCTGGACCTCCTCCTGCCATGGCATTTCCATTGCCCTGGAAGTCTATCTCAGCAGACTCTTTCTCTCTATGAATCAAGTTCTGCTGCTCAATGATCTGTGCCTTAGCCAAGATCTCTCTCTTCGTCTTCGGCTCTAAGATGGCCACATCATGCTCAATCGAAGGACTCAACCCCCGCTGAAACTTCTTAACCAAGTCTTCGTCATCCATCTGCTTCATATATTTAGTCTCGGTTAATTATTACAACTCACTCACAAAATAAATTGTGAAGCTCTAAATGAGCATAACAAACCTCACAACTCAAATGAAATAAAAATAAATGGTGCAACACCTAAACAACACGGTCACCTCCCTGGTTATCCTAACCTGCAGGAATATCTGCTACACCATTTAAATAGTGTACCGGGATTGCAACAACACAAAACCCGGTAAGCTTTTGAAAGCTCGTATGAGTAAAAAGAAAGAACGGTTGTTTAATTAAATCATATTTATTTTCACTCAAGTCAACAGTCAACAATTTCCACGTCCACAAGAACCCAAAAATCTCAAATCAATCACCAAATCACAAATCACACAAAACCCTAATTCACATCTTTCTTCTCGAAACCCCGAAATCGTATTTATAAAAATACGGTATTTGACAGACTAGAGCTCTAACTGAATCGTAGCCCGTCACCTGGCCTAGGTTATGGCATCCGACATACTTATCATTATCGTATTTCATCAATATGTATACTTATATACATATTTAGAACGTCCGATAATCGTACTTACTCAACCAATCGTATCCCATCATCTACCCAGGATTAGAGCGTCTGATTCCCCCATACCGGTTACTACGTTGACCCTAAATCCATAATGAGCACAACAATATGTTTTCACACAATGAAATCAACTCATCCAGCATACATAATATTATTATGAAATTTAACCATTTGAAATATAATCCAAATCATCATTCCAACTCAATCATATCATCACTCAACAACACACCAATCAATATATATATTCCACGTAAATATATATATATATATATATATATACGTAATCATCCGCTTAGGAATGACTACTAATACCATCTATAGTTCACACAAGAAAATCGTGAAATTCATTTGTATAATTAAAACTCATTTTACTTACCTATGGACCGTAGTTGATCAAGTCCATGTGATTTTAAAAACAAATATTTAATCCATAAATATTTTTCACACAATTATAAAAATAAATAATTTAAAGCACTCGGTTCGTAACATGAACCATGTGAGTTTTACTCACCTCGAGACTCCCGCTGCGTCTTCAATTAAAATACAAACCACACCGAAACAGCTCGCCCAAGTACAACCCGTCAATCACCTAATCAAATGTAACTTGTATTTAACCAATAATTCCAAAACATACTTAAACTACCATTCTACGGTCGGATTCTAAATTATAAGAAAATCCGACGGACGGATTCTCACGAATAGCCTCCCAAATCACCGTTTTGTAATTATACGAAGATCCAACGGTCGGATCTTCGCCCATGACCACACAAAGCAACTGGGATAGTCATATGATCATCAAATCAAAACTACGAGTTAATCAGACGGTCCTAAATTCACAGATCACAAATCTAACGATTGAAATTGATCGAAATCTCAAAATTCATAACTAAATCATATGATATCAAAATGCAAATTTTTTATAAATGCCATAATTTATTCATAAAAAATCCGATCTTTGTGTTCCACATAGGCACGGACTCGTATCGTCGAGTTCTATAACTTTTATGAAGGAAGTTTTCCCAAATTTGGCACGTATAAAAAGTCGATTTCTTAAATTGAGCATTTCGAGCTTTTCGTTAAAATAATTGTTTCGAACCTTCGATAATTCTAAAAATCAAATATTATCGAGCAACATTCGTGAAATTGTACAATAATCGTTCCACACAATTACACGAAATTAAAATGGAAATTGCGGTTATTACATCTCATCAAGGGTCACCATGGAATTCAAGGTTCTCCACACAAATCTTAAATCATATGGAATGGCGTTGATTAATTCAAATGATGCTTCAAATGTTTTGTTGGATTTCCATGTAGCATTAAGAGGTCGAAAGAAAGCTAAATTGATTGTCATAAAATAGTAGTCAAACCCTAAGCAAAAACAAGAAGAAGAAAGAATAGTTATTTTGGCTACCCTATATCTCAAACCTTATGCCTTGTTAGGGCCATAAGTGCTCAAAACTAAATGCTTTATGTTCCGACAATCGATTGTAATACATTCTAGCAACCATCACCACAAATAATAAGGTTGAAAAGAGTACTTGTGATAACAATTACCCTACCCAACAATTCCGAATACTATTCCGACAATCAAGGGTAATAATACTCAAAATTGGATGATTGGAGAACCACAATCTAAGAAATCCAAATGGAAATAGAGATATGCAATGGGCAAATTCCATCATACTCATGTCATAATCTGAATTGAAATATAAATTCCCCAATTTAATATTCCAATTACAACACACCAAACATAGATTAAGGAGGGGAAAATCTAAATCATGCATCAAGAGTGAAGAAATTAAAGCAAGAGTATACAAATCATATGAATAAACATCAATTTTATTAATTTCACTAAACTTGGGTTTTAAAACGCTAAAACCATGAGAGGTCACACACAAGTATATATCAATACACATCAAACAACACCATAAGCAAGAAATAAGAGAGAGAAAGAAGAGGGAAAGAGAGGAGAAATCCATGAAAGTCAACGCAAAGCTTGTCACTAGATATTACCATAATTTCATGGCTTCTCTTGCTACACTTATTAAGCCATGGTGTAAAGATGGTGGCCTAGATACCGGAAATGTGTGTGCTTCCTCCTTATGCAAGCTTACATGTGAAGAATGGGGGATGAAGAAGAGAAGAAGAGGTGAGAAGGGAGAGAACTCCCAAATTTGGCCAAAAGGCCTAGGGTGTAGAAAAATGGGTCTTAAGCTTGTGAAATGTGTGTGCAAAGGAGGTTAAATACCCCGTTGGTTCAAGGGTCAAGATTGGACTTGTACCCTAGATCCAAGAGCTCAAAAACAAGTAGAAAAAGGGTAAAATGAAAAACCTAAAACAACCTAATAAAAATGTTGGGAATTAGAAGATTAGAACACATTTTGGAAAATAAAAAGAAAACCGGAGGGTAAAAATGTAAGTGAATGTGTGCCTAGTGTGAACACAAATAAATATCTCTATCCACATGTGTGATGCGTGTGAGGTGTGTGGTCTACTAATTATTATTGTCATTACATTAATTTTGAATTTGAAATTTGAATGCAAAGATGTAATACAAATGGACTTGGGTCTTCACGTGTGCGCTTCTTTGGTCTTGGGCCACCGACTTCTTGCTATTGGGCCAAGTTGACTTGGTTGACCCGATGGTCAACCAATTGACTTTTCGTCATTTAGTCGGAAGTTGACTTTTTTCTTTCGTTTTTTTTCTCTCTTGACCATAATTTCCTACAAATAAAGAAAACAAAGTAATACCACGAAATAATGCTTGAGTATTCGCTAATTTCAAGGTAGTTAGGGCAAGAAACACACGTAAATTGCGTGTGAATCACATTCATAACTTGCAAATACAAAATCCCAGAGCGGCCAAACACATAGCATATGTATACATATAAGCCAAAAACATATAGATATAGATAGAGAAAGTAAATAAAAAGGTGATCTTGCTTGACGTTGATGAGAGAAAGATTGGGTTTTGCTGTGAAATTTGGAAAATCTGGACTGAATGAGACTCTCCAATCTATGTTGTCAGAGTTATATAGTATCAGTTTCTCTCTCGATCAAACTAGCTTTGGGTTCTGGCTATCTGGCCTTTGTGTTCTGCAGAGACTGGGTCGAAGCAGAGAGAACAAGACGAGGTCGTCGCCGAGACTCGGTTGGAGGTCGATCCGCCTATCCTCAGTCTAAACCGCCTAGCCTCCGCCTAATGCAATAAAAAAAAAACCCTAAAACCCCAATCTTGAGCAGAACACTTGATTGGAGGAAAAAAAACCATAAATCCCCAATCTTAAAGAAACCCTAAATCTATTAACACTTAACCGAGGGGTTTACCAGCAACACGATAGGGATTGAGACCAATATGCTTAGGGTGGAATGAGGTTTTCTATATATGTGAGGCGAGATGGGTAAAATTTTTCTGGGTTTTGCAGTTTGATATTGGATTAGAAGCGATTGATGTTGGATTAGGTCCTAGAATTTCAGTTCGATGATTTTGGTTTGAGACTCAGAAGAAAGAAGTTCTGTTGTCAGGTTTCGGTTTAAGAGAATATCAACTTTATAGTTTGAGAGTGAGAGCGATAGCGAGCTAAGTGTTGGGTTCTGGTTTCGATCAGTTTGATAAATTTGTCGGGCTAAAATTTCATGAAGTGTTAGACGGATAGGTCTTTACGCTGTGCCAAAAACCCAAACTGAAAGGAAAAAAAAAAAAAAAACCCCTAACAATTGATCTCAGCTTAATGCACAACAGAAATCTGTTGTCTGAAACAAAACCATTTTCAAACAGTCCTTTCAAAAAACAAAAAAAAAAAAAACCAATCAACTAAAACTAAATCAATCTCAGTTTAATGCACAACAGAAATCTGTTGCTTGAAACATAACCTTTTTCAGAAAACTGATTTACCAAGGTATATCATTATATTCAGACAACATATTTTTTCATTCTGTCGTTAAAATTATTCAGACAACAGAAAACACCCATTCTGTTGTTTGAGCTCTGTCGTCTGATGAGTTTATTGACATAGTGTTGGGTTCATTTTGACAGTGTTTGATTTCTATTTATTCTCTGTTTAGAGGATTTTTATTTTTTTGGATAATAAACATAGAAAATTACAGACTAATGCCTCTTGCACAACTAGAATTCTCTCTTTAGATTTTACTTGAATCTTGATTATATCAAGTAGAAGCTGGTCGAATTCAGGCCTCGTCTCCTCTTTGTTTGTTTTTATTTTTTGGTAAAATGGGGCAGAAGGTCGAAAAAGAAAGAAAAAAAAGGAAGAAATTTATCACCCCCAATAAAAGTCTATTGGGGGCAATAAATATTTTGAATTAATGTAATTTCCTCCTTTTTTTTTTTCCTTAATCAAAGTTTTATTTGTCTAAGTTTAGGGAGATTATTTCCTATTTCGGCGACCAAAAGTTCTAGCTATTAGGGTGCAATAAACGTCCTTTAGGGGCCTCCAGAGAGGTTTCATAAACTTTTTTTTTACCCCCCAGTAAAGGTCCATTTGAGGGCAATAGCAGTGTACTCTCCCCCTATTAGAGGGCAATAAAGGTCGATCTATTTGGGGACCATAAACATTTCTTGTGACATATGAGATCTCCGATGACCTTTTTGGGGACCTCCGGTGAGGTTTTCAGAGAAGTTCGGTGGGCGACGGCCGGTGATCATTGGCCGAAATCCGACAGCCGGTGACTGGACTCTGGCGAAATCTCCCATGACCTCTCTCTCTCTCTCGCTCTCTATGTAACAAGGAGGTGAATTAGGGAAAACCTTATTAGAGTATTTATGGATAAGGATGAATTAAAAAAACTTAATGGGATAAGTGGGATGAATGACTCTAGAATTATGGTAACTAGACAAAAATCCATATATATATATGTGTGTGTGTGTTGTATGTACTTCCTATAAAATCAAGTACTACGTACAACCAATTTATTTTAATGTAATAGGAAGCAAGATAATTAGCTGCTCATAATCTATTTTTCATACAATCAGCTAGTTTAATTACGTGCTGCTTACGCAACAACATTATTATTCTGGCTTATCGACTAAGGATAAGCAAGATCGATCTGGAAGAAATTTGGAAGGATAAGCTAGATACTGTAATTATTGACTTGCATGGACCTCTTGATATAATTTGCTATGCCTCTTGGCCTATTGGCATGTCGATCTAAATCTATATATCTGCCCAAAGCCCCAAACAATTGAGGTAAGAGCATAAAGGTATGAAGGGAATCTATCGATTGATTCCCACAAATTTCAAATGATACCAAAGCTAGCTAGCCAGTGTCCCCATGCATAAACATAATTGATCCTTGGCCCCTACCAGTGGTCTCAACTCTCCTAGTAGATGCTTGATTGGATCTCTGGGACAAGATATTGGAAGGAGCTAGGGATATAATATGGCATATCCCATTCACTAATATTAATGGCCTCGTAGCTAGTTAACTAATTTGGTTAATCAATTTGAAAGACAGGAGAACCATCACAAAGAACCTGTTGGAATTCTTTTTGAAGCTTTACCAGTACACACATGGGGTGCATGCCACCGTGTAAACATAATAGTGAGAAGAACCATTCTAGGGGGACATGGGAAAGCATCAATTCCTTACCTTGCGGGCTTCCACGTAATTCAAATGCAAGAACCTATATAACACTCGTCCGTATAAATTCCTCCCTACTTTTTCTAAAGAAAGAAAAACGATTCCTCCCTACTTTCGACCATTAATTATTTCATATTTTTAACACACTTTCCAACTTCAGCATATTTGAGTCGTTCGTAAACCTAGTCAAGAGGAGTGTATCAGTCCTTGGTGAATCAGATACCTAAGTTTTTTTAGGGGAATGAAAGTATTTTTATTGACTTAAGGGTCATTACATTAATCGAGATATATATAAGCTCCTCCACATTTGGAGGAGTCATATTGAAAAGATTCATAAAAAATAAAGCATGTTTAGCTTCTTGTGCAAGAGTATGAGCCACTAAATTGGCATTCCGGCACACATAGTGGACTAAAGCAGAGGAAGCCATCTGTAGCAGATCTCTAAGATCACATATAGTTCAGTACAGACCTTACCTAAGTTAGTTTCAATATTGGAGTTAAAATGTGATCGTCCATTTTTTTTTTGAGAATAAAATGTGATCGACCTTATTTAAGTATAATGAATCGAACGGCATTATGTTAGAATATATACAGTGTGTTCGCCGAGATATATATATATATAGGTACATAAATATAATTATCATTTTTATGATTTAATTATTTAAATATATATGGTATTGTGTAATAAGTGAGTTGTTACTAAAAATTTGTTTAGAAGAAGTAAATTTCATTAATAACCAAAGATTTTATAGCTAAATGATTGGTTGTATCCTAACACCACGACACACATTTCTACGAACGAATATCTATAGTTACGGGTCCATTACCATTAGTAACATTCATCAGCTGAAAATGCCCAATTTTTGACCACATTTTTATCCCATAGTCACAAGTTATAATAAAAGATAACCAATTTTGAGTGTCAGGATACGATCTAGTCACAAACATCAAGACAAACCACTTTGCCATCTTTGACACCATGTCAAAAGATTGTCAAACCAGTGCAAGGACAATTCACCATCAAGTTGATAACTAGAGAGCGCCGAAATTAAAGCCCATATTCCTAGAGAATAACTCGTTAGATATGGAAACGCTTCGACATCAAGTTCCTCACCCTAGCTCAATAGAATAATCAGTTATTAAACCTAAACCAATAAAAACTAAAATCCTAACTGCTGGTTTTTGAAATTGTCATGAGCAGTTATCCTTCCCCAGAAAGCCAACACTGAAGATCCAAAATCCCTTGCCACTATGTTATTGGCATTTTACTCACTGCATACTCACAAATTAATATATTATTGCTTATATATCTTTGTATAAGAATTTTACAGTATGTTTAAAATAAATTACATATCTGAAAAGCCATGTTTTGACGAATCATGTTTAGGTCAAGCCCATCCCCTTGCGTGCTCATATTGGGTTATTGGCATATTGGACTAATTTTCTTGGGCCGTGTTGGACTAACCTTAATTGGGTTCGACTCGTATTGTATTCAGCCAGTCCAACCCATTTGCCACCTCCAGTAAAAAGACATGTTACATGTTACATGCTACTAAATTCACATAATAAGATAAGAGTTTTTTTTCAGTTACCCTAATTCTTGGGTTATTTATCCAACTTACCCCATTAGGTTTTTTAATTCTCCCTTACCCATAAAGACTCTAATAAGGTCTTCCCTAATACCCAATTAAGTTTTTTTTGAAGACTATTTTACCCTCACCCCTTTGTTACATAGAGAGAGAGGGGGAGGGAGTGAGAGAGAGAGAGAGAGAGAGAGAGAGAAATGGAAGAGAAAGAAGCCATAGGAGACTTCGCCGGATTCCAATCATCAGCCATTGGACTTCTCTGGAAACTTATCCGGAGGTCCCCAAGAGGTCCTTGGAGATCTCATATGTCACCAGAGAGGTTTATTGCCCTCTCCTCCAATAGACGTTTATTGCCCCCAATAGACCTTTATTGGGGGGCAATAAAATTTTATGAAACCTCGCTGGAGGTCGTCGAAGATCTTATAGCGAGCCAGAGAGGTTTATTACCCCTCCTCCCAATAGAACTGTATTACCCCCCAATAGAACTATTAGTCGCTAGAATGGGCACTAATCTCCTTAAAATCAGACAAATAAAACTTTGATTAATGAAAAAAAAAGGAGATTATATCAATTCAAAACATTTATTGTTCCCCAATAGACGTCTATTGCCCTCAATAGACCTTTAACAGACGTCTATTGCCCCCAATAGTCCTTTATTGCCCCCTAATATTTTTTAAGGTAAATGGTCAAAACCCCAAAAAATATCTTGATGGTCAAATATCACCAAACTTGACTTTCTTGAACACAAGATGTTAAAGTAAAATATACATCATCTATTTAAGCGAAAGTGGATAGGACAACCAAGGCTCATCTTCGTTTTATATTTCTATATTTTTGAATCAATCTAAAGAAAAAGAAAGATCGAAAGAAGCATCCCACACACTAACAAATCCTTTGGCCTATGGTGAATGATATGGGCACCATCAAAACACTAGGCAATGTATATATTATTAGAGATTGAAGAAGAAGAAGAGCAAGACAACACACCAACAAAATGGTCATGACTTTGGAATCGATGTGAGGCTGTTCCTAACAAACCAACATAGAGTGACTATTAAACAAGGAGGAAGAAGAGCAACACAAATGTGGTCAGAATCTCTCCTCCGACGGGGACTTCTCCGATCTTTCGCTCTTGCAGTTCTCATCTGCAAGGCCATGAAAAATCTGGATACCTAGCCTCGATAAAGGAGCGGAGGAGAGAGATAGGGGGAGAGAGAGAGAGAAAGAGCGCCGAGCCTCCACTATGGGGCCGAGGAGAGAGAGGAGAGAGAAACAGCGCTGAGGAATCGGAATCGGATATGGACTTTTGGAAAGCTATCCAGAGGACGAAGTCGGAAAAGTTCGAGAGAGTTATTTCAACGAAGCTAAAAAGGTCAGACACCGGGGGTTTATAAATTTAGTTAAAGACCAAATTATCATTTTGCTTCAAATTGGATTAGTATGAATAAAAATTTGTTATTGGGGTAAGACAATTTTGGTTGATTTTGGTGCTTTCGGTCAATAACTCTTAAGATAATGTCCAACAAATTTAGAGTGCATGTTTCTCGAATTATGCGTGTTGTCTTATAAATTATGCTAATTATTGTTGTATCGTTTCATCTTTTCGGATGTTCTGAAACGGAGAGACTCAGATTTCGACGAGGAGCTTGAACCTGCCACCATTTGTGGTTGAAGTGATGCAATCGCAGCATGCATCCCGTTGTACAAATTTGCTTTCCTCTGTTTGGGAGCAGTAAAGTTGAAATATCTCTCTAGCATTCCTTAATTTGAAGTCATAAATGGTAAACCAAGCAAGAATGTACACATATTTCAAAAGCATGTGCAAGAGACCTGATTAAAATATATACGATACATGCGCTTGTAGTACTGCTTAAACCGAAGATGCAGAAACATATATATATATATATATATATATATATATATGTATGTATACATAGCTTCTTTCCTTTGTAAACAGCTTACAAGTTATAACATAAAGCCGTGGAAGTGCTACTACATAAGGGTATCAATTATTATTCTGATGAGATAGTACTGAGAGGTTCATCTGATAATCACTCTGCATGCTTCTGTATATAAAACCTAGGAACGCCTAGTGACAGTGGGATTATTCGTAGTAGTACCATATACAGTAAAGACAATCCCACCGTAGCGTCGCGCTGCCTCGTCACAATTGATGGGCTGGCAGGGCTGCTGCTTCTGCGGTGCTCCTGGACTAGGGTAGTCAGGAGGAGTAACACTAGGGTAGTTAGGAGGAGGTGGCTGAGGCCGTGTCGGAGGTGGTTGAGTATTTCCCATGGTAGAGATTAGCAGAAACAAGTACACGCCCGGATCTAGTAGCTAGCTAGTTTTGCTTTGTTTTATTGTTGGAGGCACGCCAAGCCCCATTTTATAGACGTCTTGGAAGCTTAACCAGTACGTTTGAACCCAAAGTCTTTCTTCTTTATGGTGGAGACCCGACCTTCCGGAGCTGCTAGCTATTCCAGATAGTAACTTTAATTGATTAGTTTTATTTAATCTGTTAGCTTCATGTCAGTGTTGATCTTTAGAGCCCGCCCCCTTCTTTTTCATCTTTGAAAATATACCTCATATATTGATAAATGAATCTTATATAATTTTTAAATATTTTTATTCTAACTTTATTTTTTTTTAAATTAAGTATGTGATTACAAACAACGCCTTACAATTTAGCATCTCCTCCGGCCCCCTCTTTTTATTTTTGAATTTTTGTTTTGAAAAATTCTATTCATACCTCTTCAATTGATCAATGAAACTTATACAATTTTTTTTAAAATATTTTAATTCAAACTTCACCTTTTTTTAAAAAGTATGCAATTGCAGACAACAACCCTTACAGTTTAGCATATACTTTTTAAAATATTTTAATTCAAACTTCACCTTTTAAAAAAAAAAGTATGCGATTGCACCTTACAATTCAAACTTCTCTCTCTCTCCCCTCCCCCCTCCTTCCTTCCTTCCTTCCTTTGATACCTACGCTAGCTTCAGTTCTTGACTACCAGAGAACAATCCAAAACTAATTGAAGTGTTGATTGCAATAAAAAAATTTCCTCTACAATTGGGAAGTATAGAGTTCATTCTCAATTGGATTTTCTCTCTCTCCTTATCAAATCCTCTTTCTATTTGGGTGGAGGTGGAAGAAGGGGCAAAAGGCCAAAATTAGTTTAATGTGAAAAATTAGAACGACAGAATGTCCAAAGGTCAATTTGCGAAATCTGAATAGAAATTCTCTTCTTTTTTTGATAAGCAATTTAATTTTTGTTGGTTTTTAACATTTTCTCTAGTTACATCTGGAACGCTTATTGGAATAAATATTTTGGAAGCGAAAGATTTTGAATTGATCTTTTTTGCTAATAAGAAGAAAATAATTACAACAAAATGCGTATGGCCAAGGTAAGCTGCTTACGGTGGCAAGCTTATGCAAGAAAATTATTCTGCTTCATCACTCAGCTAGGGTTGTGATTGGAGAAAATCTATTTCAGTAGTGGAAAGGAGCATCTTAGTTGCCTATTGGCCCTGAAAAAGTAGGGTTTGGAGCATGTATAAATACATATATAAATAAAGTGTCTGAAATTGGATTTTATTCCCATAGAGTTATACCACAACCGGCAGTACTCCTCCTACCAGTGGTTTCATGCTTCCTAGCTATTTGTGACTTGGAAATGTATGCTTAATAGGCTAGTTGGGATGCAGCAAAATGGAGTAGTTGAGAGTATGAATGGGACTCCGAATTATCATCAGCTAGATATTTACTTCTTTAGAGGACCCATATTCTCTGTATGTGCCTCTTTCTTTTCACTGCTATCAATGTCTTACCCAGACACATACACATGGATCCACATGCCAAGTTTAACTTAAAAGTCGTAAAAACAATCTTAGGGAAAATGGAAAGGTATTAATTCCCAGCTTGCTTATATACAAACTTGATTTCGGGAAGGATCGAATTCAAGATAAAAAGAAAGCTCAATAATTGTACGTATAAATTCGTCCCAACTTTTTGTTTACCATTGTTTAGATCTTTAACCAACACCAAGAACTCTTTCGACATTTGTTTCTTGATCACAAACATGTTGTGCTTTGTCCTCGGTGAATCTGATATCCTGCCTAATCTTTCGTTCAACTCCATGGCATGATAGTACAAGACAAACAATTAAAGTGGGCAAAAAAGAAAAAGAAAAAATCATCGGCAACATCAGGTTAGTCCTTAACTAAAGCTATTATCAGTGGCTCACACCTCTATCTATTTGAAAGATTAATTCGATCAGTCAGTAAGTCCAAATCACGGAAAATGATAACAAGCTTGCACAAAACTATAAATAATGATTAATAAATTGATTTTTTTTTTAAAGTTGATGTTAGACTCGGAATGTGTTCATACATTGTATCAAATCAATGGTTTTGGCAACAAAGATGCCACAAAGACTTGGGCACCGAAACCCCTCTATGAAAACATAATGAAAAATTGTCAAAAAAATTAAAAAAAAATATAAAAAAGAGAAGACACAGAGACTTTGGTGGTCATAAATTGATTCAGCCTAACAGACCACCCTATTTCTCATGGGATACTGACCCTGTAAGCGAATACGATGAGCGTGTTCGTCTTCTTTTTTGTCCTGAGCCTATGGTCGGGACTCTCTAAACCTCTCATCATTCAAAGCTTCAGCAACTTTCATTACAGAAGCATACATAGACTGCTGATTTTCTTAGTGAGGGTGATTGCAGTTTTACCAACAGGGGCGGTCCTGAGGGTGTGCAGGTAGTGCCGCCGCACAAGGCCTCTTAAAATCGGAGGCCTCTGACATTGAATTTCAAGTACATATATATAGGTATAAGTTTATGTTAGTTTAAATATAGTTCCCTATGTATATTCAAGAGCTTGTGTAGTTTAGGCCTTCATCCCTTGTCACTGGTTCAAGTCCCAGTCTCTGTATTCTATTAGTCTTACTTTCTTCTTTTTCCTTCCTTTTTTTTTTACTTTCCGTGTTCCTGATTTTTTTTCCCTTTTCTTTTTCTTTTTTAATCTTCCTTTCTTCTTTCTTCCTCCTTTTATTTCTTTTTTTACTTTCCTATTTTATTATATCGATTCTTTTTTTTTTGTCATTATGCAATGAACATAAGCCCTTGGTCAAATTTTCGCACTAGATCTCTGAATTCTCAGGTTCGACCCTGTTTACCGAGGCCGGTAAATTTATCCTTAGTGAACAAAGCTTATATATATAAATTGTAAGTAGTCATGATATGTATAAATACACACACATTATTAATTATGAATATCTAGATTATATATAAAGAGTAGATTCAAATTACTTGTGCATATATTTTTGATCTGAACATGGAACACCTTTAAACATATCCGGTACATTTTCATGAACAGCTTTATTTACTAGCTACTAATTTACACCGAAGTATAAGCTAGGAAGCGAGGCTACTAACGTCGAAACCGTTTTCGGTCATATTCTGTTATCTCAAACCCTCCAAAGGCCAGAGCTGCATCCTTGCTGTTAATAACACCGGCCTGCTGAGGACGTGGTCTTACGGCTAGTATGTGATGAGGATCTTCATGATAAGAAGGAAATGGAGTACTGGTTCCCCCTCGGGGGGTGGGCCGGCCATAGTACTTGCCTAGCATAGCAAATGCCTCCATCCCAAGCTTTGCTAGGTCTTCTTGCGTTGCCATATATGATGCTCAAGTATAAATGGAAAATTTACCGATGCACAAATATGTTAGTTGTCTTTGCTGTTTCGATATCTGGTAAAAGGGTTGGCACCAAACCCCATTTATATAGGAGTTAAAAGGTGACCCTGAATGGATAATGAACCCATCAACTCTATCTTGGAATGGATAACATATATCTTCTTTCGACCTTTTGGTGATTCTCTATCTGAACACCTACACTTTTGAATGTTCTTTATAATTAATATCTGGGGGGTTTTTCGGTTAAAGTCTGGGATACTGGGGTTTTTCTTTATAGTTACAACTATATTCAAGTGTTAGATTCTCGCTCACAATACTACAAGTTTGGTGGCTCATATGGTTTGGCCAAAATTAATAATGAATATAATAGGATTACTATCGAGCTGATTTTCTAAACTGAACGTGGAAAGTTGGAGCGAAGATATCAACTACCAGATTTCCCGAAATGATTAAAAGGAATCAAGATATGTTATCTGGTTTTCCCTCTGGTGGCTTATGGATACTTTATAATTTATATACCTGGTATCTTATAAACAATGCTTCTACAAACACAAGCTATGCTGCTACTATAGCACAAGTTGAGGATCACATTAGTTGAGCAAAAGTTGTTCCTCCATTTGGCACTACATAATCATACTGTTGAAACATAAAAAGGCTAGCAATCATTAATCCTTAATTTCATGTAAATTACAGTTAACTAAAGCAAGTACAAAGATGTACTTTCGTATGTATATTGACCGATTCAATGTGTAATACAGACCTGGCCAATCTCTTTGGGACCGCAGAGACGTTTACCGGTTCACCTAACCCATCATATTTTATATCCAAGGATAAATGTGATTTAAGTATTTTAATCTCAACTCTTAATTTTTTTAATCATGGCGTGCATACCACGGTGTAAACATAATAGTGAGAAGAACCATTCTAGGGGGACATGGAAAAGCATCAATTCCTTACCTTGCGGGCTTCCATGTAATTCAAATGCAAGAACCTATATAACACTCGTCCGTATAAATTCCTCCCTACTTTTTCTAAAGAAAGAAAAACAATTCCTCCCTACTTTCGACCATTAATTATTTCAGATTTTTAGCACACTTTCCAACTTCGGCATATTTGACTCATTCGTAAACCTAGTCAAGAGGAGTGTATCAGTCCTTGGTGAATCAGATACCTAAGTTTTTTGAGGGGAATGAAAGTATTTTTATTGACTTAAGGGTCATTACATTAATCGAGATATATATAAGCTCCTCCACATTTGGAGGAATCATATTGAAAAATTCATAAAAAATAAAGCATGTTTAGCTTTTTGTGGAAGAGTATGAGCCACTAAATTGGCATTCCGGCACACATAGTGGACTCAAGCAGAGGAAGCCATCTGTAGCAGATCTCTAAGATAACATATAGCTCAGTACGGACCTTACCTAAGTTAGTTTCAATATTGGAGTTAAAATGTGATCGTCCATTTTTTTTTTGAGAATAAAATGTGATCGACCTTATTTAAGTATAATGAAGTAAATGAAGGAAATGATCGATTAGACCACACCAAGGTAATGAAAGAACTGCTGTCTAATTAGGAATTAATAGTACTAATTAGTTGTCCCAAAATTAGTGTTTTTATCTTAAAAAAAAAAACAAAAAAATTAGTGTTTTTATAGAGCACTAACCCTATTTCAGATTAGAAAGTAAAATCTAAACCTCAGTTTTCTTTCAAACCAAAAAAAAAATAATAAAAAAAACTCAGTTTTCATTATGAACATCTTGTATTTGACTGGGACTATATTTCCTGATTAAGTAGGACTTTTTGTATTAGAGGTTCCGTATATCATAGTTCAATTAGAGATTTATTTTCCTATTGTAAATATCTTATCTTACTATATATAGATATACCCCATCAAAGGACACATAAAAATACGTTTTTTTTTCTCACTTTGTTACTTTCAAAGATACCATACTTCTAAAACTTATATTCACTATTTAACAAATCTGAAAGGGTAAACTAAGAAAGGAGTATTTCACATGTGCCGAATGTGGTTTATCTTGGGCCTAGGAAGCCTTTGGGTTTCCCTTGACAAAGTTAAAAAAAAAAAAAAAAGGAGTATGCAATATATGTCATTGAAAGCGTCCATTCAAGAAAGACCAACATATTAACAATGGATCCATAACTTTAGCAATTGATTGAAAAACTAAACTTCAATCACTGTAATTTGATCTAAAGCTAAGGATCTGTCGTTGGTGATATTGTTCGTTTTTCCTTGAATGGATGTTCAATGAAATATTTTGCAAAATCCTTTTTCAAGTTCATTTTTACACATTGATTAAGATCCAATAATAGGTGAAGAAAATGGAAAGTGCTAAGATCAAGTTAATTTTACTAAACCATTTGATGCACAGCTGTTCATCAGGATTGCAGAGATGAACATACGATTAATTAATCCAGTACTATTCAACCAAAGCCTGTTTTCTTTTGGCATGGGTTACTTAAAGAGTTCCAGCTTGCATGATTTTGATAGCTTTGTAAAGAAAATCAAGAAATGGGAGAAAAATAGTGGCTGATATTAGAAAATAATGAATCGTACTACATGAGGGAGCTCAGTACAGCTATTTATACTAGAACTAGGATGTACAGATTGATGACACGTGGTTTGGAATCAATGGCCAGTATGAGACATGAACTAGCTAGATTAATATTTGATGTGGGATATTGATACTGCTAACACCCCCCCCCCCCCCCCCAGCTTGATGATTGGTTACAATCTTCAAGCTGACTAGATGCTTAAACTTGGAGGAATAAGTGGCATGGAAGAACAGGACTCGGTTAAGCAGCGATGGAAGAAAACTTGGGTTGAGAGAACTTCTTGTTTGACCGCTGTTTATATCTGCACATTTTGGAAATGTGTCCAGAAGTCCTGCAGATTTGACATTCCACATATGAGCTTAAAGCAATATTTTGAGGCTGAGAATTTCTATGATAACAGTTGTATGCACAGTGTCCTCTTATTCCACAAATTTGGCACACAATGAGATTGTTAGGAGATGAGTTCTTGCTTCTTGGTTTGTTGTTGTCATCCTTGTAGTCACAACATCTGTTGAAGTAGTTTGTACCTTTGTTTGAAAAGTTAGGAGAATTCATGTTGTGTGTACCCTGCATTTGAATAGGTATTATTGGTTGACTGTGAGTGAAAACCTTGTTGAGGTGACGGACATGCCATTGTAGGAATCATTGTTGAGATAGAACCCTTGCTGCTGTGAATAGTTATACTGAGGGGCAGGATTATAACCACCATTTTGAGTCATGCATCCTCCATTGAAATTTTCATTACCAGTCCCACTATTCATCCATATCCAGAGTTAGGCATTGAAAGAGGTGCACCATTACTGATAGAAACAACATACGGAGATGCAAAGAATGCATTAAAATGGTATTCCTGCATTTGGTATCCCATATTGCATATTATGAGATGAGTTGACAAGATTATTTTGTGCAACCATAGTAGCTAGTGAAGAAAATGGCAGTGCTTCATGCTTCAAAGTAGGAGATCCACAATGAACACCAATATACTCATTACTAGTAGGTAAAGTAGGTAGTCCATTGTCTGCAACCATTGCATTCAGTGGGACAAAGGAAGACATGCAGGAGAAGAAATAGACTTGTCAGTTTCTTCAAGTTCAGCTTCAACAATGAGCAAAAGAGACCTTAACTCTTGTATTGAAATGGGGTTATGCTTAGCCTTGATTATAGTTTTCATTATAGTATAGTCTGATGGTAAACCAAGAAGAACAGAGACAACTATGTCTTCATCAGGCATATGAACCCCTACAGTAGCCAACTGATCACAAGCTATCTTCACCCGATCCAAGTACATGTCAATAGAATCTGAACCTTTTTGGAATTTGTAAAAGTTGGTCTTTAGTTTCTCTTTGTTAAACCATGAAGTGGAAGTAAACCTCTCCTTCAGTAAACACCAAAGTTCTCTAAAACTGTTACTGCTGACAACAAAAGAGAGAACACCACTGGATAAAGTAGCAGCAAGCAAAGTCATAATAGCATAATCATTTTGTTTCCAAGTAAGGTACTCTGCTGTCATTTCAGATGAGACACCACCTTCATCTGTGATCACGTATTGTGAAGGACAAGGGAATCATCCATTGACATATTTTATTAGGCCACAACCTTTTAACATTGTCTCTAATGAAAATTTTCATGTGACATAGTTAGAGTTGTCTAAACGGATTGGAATAAGATTGCAGAAATTGGACAGTAGACAATTTCTTAAGTCATTCATGATGGTAGGCAACACAAAAGATAATCGTGACTGAGGATGACCAGAAATCAATACTCTACAATCACCACTAATGAGCTCTATTTTTGTGATAGAATACGGGATGGGAACTAAGTATGAAGCAAGGTAGAGAGGGAGAGAGATGACACCGCATGTATAGTGGTTCACCATGTCCTTGAGGCAAGGCTACGTCCACTTAGATAGTTTACTATGTGTGAGGTCAAGTGACCTTGGTAGTGATACAAGTTGGGGATCATGGATCCATCCCTTTCCAAGAAGGGGAGGACTTCCCTTTATAGCTAAAGGAAGTCCCACTTTATTCTATATTTCCGATGTGGGACAGAATACACATATTTAATTCTCTTGAAGCCTCTTGGAGAGCATGGGAGGATGGCCTCCCGACTAGATACCGGCCGACCTCCACCATAGCGAGGTAGATCGGGTGTAGGTCTACCGGCATGTCATAGGCGGGACCTACCATGTCGCGGGGGCCACCTACGAGGTTGTTATTTATGCTTGGCGGTATGTTATATAGGCGGTATGTACAAGTCCCCCAAGTCCCAGAGTAAGAGGCGTTTCTTGGTTGGGGAGTTTCAATATGATGTTGCCAAGTATGAGTGACGACCCTGTTGAACGCCATACCCATACTAGTCCCCTAACTCCGTAAGTAAGAAGGGACTCTTCCGGGTCTTGTGAAGTTTCCATGACAGGTTGGTGCCACGGGGCCCATCATCTTGCTAATACTTGCAAATAAGATAAGAGTGTACAAAGAGCATATTGATTGCACTAGGGCAATCTAATGGACATTGGAGTCAAATGCATCGAGGTGCATGAATGTTTATATGAGATTCATGTTACACATTGCGTGTATCCATGTATTATGTAATGTTTGACATGCGCGTATGAGTTTGAAATGTATGTGGTTATGCATGATAGCATACAAAGTGCATATGATGTAAAGATGTGTGATGAACACGATGACACATGATGATATGTAAATGTTGTATGCACGTGATGCACGTGTGTGAGGATCGGGAGTGTTGTTACTCACCGAGTCCCCCAAAGTCACGTAGTTAGTTAAATCGAAGTTTGGACTTGGGTTCACTCATGTCGAGCGAGTGATAGGTTGTATGAGTTCTGTCCTATGTTCTTATTAATGGAATGTAAAAATAATTTAATTGTTGCGATCAACAATAGGTGAAAAATTTCAATATTTCCATTAATAGACCATAGCACGAAAAGTATGAGCGTGAAGCTCAAGGATAGTCCCGGTCGGGTACTACCTCTACTTGTGATAAGTGGTATGAATAAGTCCCCTAAGTGTAGAGAATGCTCGGGAGGTGAGATAACTCAAAAAGCAAGGTATTGGACCTTGGCTTACCCTGTGGGGGTACCTCGCTCAGGGTGAGGATTTTTAATGCAAGGGACTGGACCTTGGCTTACTCCATGGGGGTACCTTGCTCGGGGCGAGGATTTTTAATGTAAGGGACTGGACCTTGGCTTACCCCGTTGGGAACCTCGCTCGGGGTGAGGATTTTGAGCCTCGTACCCAATGTTGTAGAATGACTCGTACTCAATGGGGTAGAGTGATGGCTTGAGCCTCGTTGACTTGATGGGGTACAAATGAAGGCTTGTGGGCCTCCCTTACCCAGTGGCGTGGCCTTGGGTAGGATGAGGGATTGTGACTCGTAACCCCATTGGGGTACCCGACGACTTTGGCCTCCGCTACCCTGTGGCATGGCCCCAGGTAGAATGAGGGATTGTGCCTCGTAAACCCGTTGGGGTTGAATGAGGGCTGGTAGGCCTCCTTTACCCAGTGGCATGGCCCCGAATAGAATGATTGCGGTATCCTCGTAACCCCGTTGGGGTGTAGAGAACGCTCGGGAGGTCAGTGATCCTATGATCCCGGTGGGATCGAGAGCTTGGTGTCTCGTACCCGATAGGGTATTCATGGCCTTGGGCCTGTAGTACCCGATGATGGTTAGGCTAAATCTCGTATACCTAGTGAAGTAGATAGGCTCGGGACCTCATGTACCCAATGAGGTGAATGAGCCTTTGATCCCGGTGGGATAGATGATGGCTTGAGCCTCCTTGACCCAATGAGGTTGTGAATTAGGTCCTATGATACCGAATAGGGTGGATGAGATTGTTTAATCATAGATAACTATGGTACGACAATTAAGTAACAATTTCCAAGATCAAAGTAATTGAAGAAGTAATACTTTGAAGAAGTAATATAAAGAAATAAAGCGAATGTGCTTAATCAAACTTGTGTTTGTATAGTGTGGCATGACCACATATATTTAAAGCCAGAGTGCATGATTGGTGTGCATGTGTTATGCAAGTGTGTACGGGTCGTGCTCGATATTTTACTCAAGGTGGCATGAATCACATGCATACTGCTACAAACATGCACCACGTAGTGTTGAGTAGCCAAGTGTTACTATGCTATTGATACGTGGCATCAGTTTAGTAGAATGACAGATCATGTGTAGAGGAAAACATGATGAGTGTATGCATGGTAGCCTTTATGATCGCTAGATTGTTTCTAAGCGAGTAGCATGAAACTATGAATGAATAATTCTTGGATCCACCCCCCGCTGAATGAATAACCACATATATTTTGAGTAAAGAAATAAAACTCTAACTTAACTATTTATAAAAGAACAAATAAAAAATAAAAATAGGATTCCAACTAAATTAAGGAACGGACATTAGTTAACGCCGTTCCCCAAATCCATACCCTGACTCTTGGCGAGGATGAAGAACAGAGGCAATTTTGAAACCTAGCGACAACTCAGTCAATCCATACTGACTGAAGCTGCAACTATGAATACCATCTCTGACATGGATTGAGGTAATTTTTATTTGGGGTTCCTGTTTCTTTTCTTTAGCCTTTGGAGACCATCTCTGACAAAGACGAAGAACAGATTGCGCTAATTGGACTGAGGTAATTTTTATTTGGGGTTTCTGTTTCTTTTCTTTAGCCTTTGAATTTGGTTTACGTTTTATATGTTTCATCAGTTTTGATTTTTCATGTTCTTATGTTCGGTCAATCATCTCCTTCTTCTTCTGTTTTGTTGGTCAGTCGATTATCATATATCGTATTCTATTAGCTTGATCAATTATGACTCTTCTTGTTCTAATGTTCGACAATTCCATCTCAGTTGATCATACATATAGTACATGATAGTTTACTCTAGAACCTATTAGCTTCGACAATTTTAATTTTGATGCTCTCTAGAGATGGAAACTTGGAATTTAAATGCTCTCAGTAAAGAAAGAAGTTTGATCATGATATTATTGAAGGAATTGTGTCCTAAAACAATCATTTTGATGTAATTATTATTGTAATTATTATTAATAAAAAAAAAGGGCAAGTTTATTGTTCATTGTTTATATTTAATATTTGATTGAACAAGGTCCAAGGAATATGAGTTAAAGAGAAAGTAATCTAAAGAATTAGATGTGTGAGACCTTTACTCTGTCACACTCTTATCCTAAAAGGTTCCTAGTCATAGGATTATCACCTGGACATTGATAATCCGGAAAGACTAGCACATACTATGTATGCTCAATATGGAGGATGATATGTCTCTTGTCATTTGTGTAGAGACACTAATACAAGTATGTGGGTGATCTTAACATAAAGAGTACACTGAACGCGATCATTAGAGTTCTTGTATGGAGTCTTACTTACATGTCAAACTTGAACTCTAAATTGCAATAATACAAATTAGTCCTTTGACCTGAGACACCATAGTTGTCTTATGAGTGAATGGATTATCGCTTGATGATGCAATAATATTATGTCCTGTAATGGATATAATAGATGCATTCATTGGTATAATCAATTCGGTCATGGAGACATGTGAGTGTATAATAAGGAATCTCTATCCTTAAGTAAATAAGGTGTATGTTCAAAGATGTGATTTAATGAGTCTTTGGCCAAAGCATTGAAGAGATTAAAAAGGAGTTTCTAATCACATTCTAAGAATCACATAAGAATGAAAATCACATTAGGGGATTGACATGTTAATTCCATACCCTGATGATGTGATTTAGAACATAGTGTTAGAGAAGGACCGTATTGTATTGTAATTCCAATTGAATAGGTTCTTTGTCATTCTATATTAACTAGGGTAGTCATGATATGTTGCAAGACGTCACTCATGACTTGTGAAGTCCCCGAGGATTAATAAACATTTATAGTCCTAATAACAAGGGAGAATCAAAAATGGAGTTTTTGATACGTAAACAAAATAGAATGGTTTCTATAAACTTCACTGCCTTGTTAATTAGAACCTAAGAGATCGCACACCATATAAGTGGATCCTTGAGATTGTATATGAAGAAGATTAAACAAGAGTTGGTTATGACCAAATAATTAATTAGATTTATTATTTGAACATAATTAGGAGTTTCGGGTAAAACCGAACCTATTGGGCCTAAACGATTGTTGGGTTTTTGGTGTGGACTTGGGCTTCACTAAATGAGATTTAAATGAAAGCCCAAGATAAAATTTTAGTGCCCAATAAAATGTATGGACCAGCCAATATATTGGCTTTATGAAAGTCAATATTTTTCTTTTAGTAATTGGATTTATTTCCTATTATATAAAGTGAAAGCATGGACAAAAATGATAAGAGTGTCTCCACACTATTATTTTCAGATTAGAGAGAGAGAGAGAGAGTTCTCCCTTGGTCCATTACAAAATTAAAAGGAAAGAAGAACACTTGCATAATTTCTTCTTTTCTTTCATCTTTCTTCATCTCTTGATTCACTTGGTGAAGATCCTTAGAGGCCATATATTTTTGTGGCTTTACTTGTTACATCAAGGAGAAGATCACAAGCACAAGAAAGAGTACAAGAAGGAGTTCTTAATTCAAGGTGCTGCAAGGTGGAGGAAACACACACAAGGAGAGATCAAGGAGAGGAACTTTGGTGGTTCACTTGGATCGGATTAAAATCACGCTCCAAGGGTGAGTAGAACATAAACTACCTCTTTGTTCTTCATTACTATGCATGCTATGTTTATATACATATCATAATAAGCCAAGATCATGGGTTAAAGGAATGAATTTTATGTTTAGTTAGTAGTTTAATTGTTAAACTAATTCCGCACTAATTAAAAAGTTTTGAAATCCATCCATTCCTTCAATTGGTATCAGAGCCATTGGCTTAATTTTGATATGTTATAAACATGGCAAAGTATGTTGGTTGATGTGATTTTCTTAAACCTAGAGTAATATGTAATTTAGATCATAAAATTTGCTTTGTCATAAAAGTTATGAAGCATGTGATGTAAGGTAGATTTTATGATAGCAAGAAAACGTTTCTAGAGATTACATGTAGGAAGTGATTTAAGTTTTATGAACTTTGATGCATATGAGATTGTATTAAGGGGACTATATGTTTCTTAATTAAGTGTTAATCTTAGAAACATGTTAGATTATATATGCTTTAGGGTATGCATGATTTTTGGCTTCAAAGATGAAGTAAACAAGTGTTCAATGGAAGAACACAAAGCTGGAAATAAAATTTCCAGCTTTGGAACATGTCTAAACTAGTTATGAACTAGTTAATTTTTCATGGTGTTTGCTTTTACTTTTGATCCATAAATTCATGAATTGAAATTTACCTAATAGTTAATGATGACATAAAATCATTTCTATGTTTCCCTCACCAAATAGTTGGTAGAGTTAGTCATCTTTACTATTAGTTTCTCTAAATTACTCACCAAAAGTTGAAATGAGATAAAAGACATGTCTCCCTAAATCACTCATCAAAAGTTGATGATGCATGATTAAAGACATCATCCCCTAAATTACTCACTAAAAGTTGGTGATCCATGATGTAAGACATTATTCCCCTAAATCACTCATCAAAAGTGATGTAAGACATCATTCCCTAAACCACTCACCAAAAGTTGGTGATGCATGATGTGAGACATCATCCCCTAAATCACTCAACTAATTTACTTGCATTAAATTAAAGTAATTTAGTGGTTAACTTATTTTGATTGAGTTAATTATGCTTGTTTAATTAACCTTATTAATCTTGGTTAATTAAAGGATGATTATGGACTATGGCCTAATATAATTGAGCATGAGATTGGCCGACTATTCATTTTGAATGAATGTGGTTATGTAATTAAAGTAGTTAATTCATTTGGGTTATGTAATTAATTTAATTAATTCATTTGGTTGTGTAACAAAGTAGCTTATTTAATTTATTCAAGTTTGATTAAATTTAAATGGGAGCTTGTATGCCCCTTATCCACTCTTGTAATCGAAGATGGAGGCACATGAGGATGATCCAAAGAAGAAGTTTGAAGTCATCAAGCCTTGAAAGGAGTTCAAGTGCAAAGTGTAATAGCGTAGCTTAGTTGTTTAATTTTCGTAATCGTTACGTGTAATTAAAATCAACCACCCAAACATAACCTTGATTCAACATATTGGCTCATGTTGGATCAAACAATAAGTCCATAATCATCCTCTATGACCTATTATAATTGTATATTCATTGCACTTGATCAAGTAATTTTATACTTCCCATGATTCCATTTGAAAAATGTTTTTGATGAAATCAAATTGTTTTTCTGAAAACAATTAGTGGGAATATTTTATTATAGATCAAGTATAATGAATATGTGATTGCATTAGGATCAAAGCAAATGCAATGTGATTGTTATTAATAAGATTATTAAATATGAGATCTTAAAATTCCCTCAAAGTGATATTAAGTTGAAAAACGAAGAAGGTATTATGAATACTTCTTTGTGGCCTTCCAGCATTGTAATCTCTTATATGTTCTTGCATGTAAATATCATTCTGAACAGAGGTATTTCTTGCTAGGAGCATTGAAAGAGGTTATTCAACATTTGATGTTGTAAGGTAGGGACAAATTTTGGTCAATATTCTATTATGATGAGATTTAATTTTTGATCCCTATACTTACATGAGATGATGGGTATAGCTTAACTAAAGTAATTTATCAATATCCTATTATGGTGAGACTTACTTACTTTAGAGGCCAAAGTTATGGATATTCACATTTGATGTGATTGGATAAGAGTATCCTCTCATAGAAATTAAGTTGACCTATAGTTCTATTATGATGCGGTTGGCTTAATGAAAATGAGTATTCCATACTCACTAAGAGTTTTAATTTATACTCTCAAATTCCTTGAGGGATTTGGAATTTGTTAAAATAGTGAGAGGGTGCCATTTGATTCTTAAGACCCGAGTCAATTGGTTTAAAATTAATCTCATTTATTTTATTTTATGTTATGTAGATTGCAATATGTCAGGACATCCTATCACCAAAATTCTCAATGAAAATCGTCTTGAGGGCCCAAACTTCAATGACTGGCTCCGCAATTTGAAAATTGTATTGACATTCGATAAGATCGCTTATGTCTTACAAAATGCACCCCCTCACACTCCTTTGGCTCAAGATGCAACCGATGAGCAACGTGTTGCTTATCAAAAGCATAAGGATGATGACACTCAAGCTAAATGTGTTATGCTTGCATCCATGAACTCACAACTTCAGAAGCAACATGAGAATATGGATAGCGCCAGTTCTATATTACTCCATCTCACTGAATTGTTTGGTGATAGAAATAGAAATGTGCGCTTCACAGCAGTCAATGAGCTTGTCAAGACAAAACATGTGAGGGGTGCACCTGTGCATCAACATGGTCTCAAAATGATAGGTCTTATTGAGCAAATTCAAGACCTAGGATTTGCACTTGATGCGGAGCTAGCTCAAGATCTTCTTCTATCCTCCCTAGATGATTCATTTTCTCAGTTCATAATGAACTATAATATGCAACAAATGGATCGTACTCTTTCTGATCTTCTCAATATGCTGGTATCAGCTGAGAAGCAGATTAAGAAAGAGAGTGGGAGTGTGGCCATTGTCACTTCTTCATCAGCCAAGTCCAAAGGCAAGGGCAAAGGGAAGAAGAAACAAGTGACAAAGCCTAAGGGAGCAGTCCAAAAGAAGAAGAAGAAGGAACAAAAGGAACCAAAAGGTATGTGTTTCTTTTGCAACAAAGATGGGCACTGGAAGAGGAATTGTAAAGCTTATCTTGCATCCTTGAAGAACAAGTCTTCAACAGAAGGTATGATCAATGTGATTGAATCAATATTTACAGTTAATAATACTTCCACTTGGATAATTGATTCAGGTGCATCTCACCATGTTTGCACTTCGTTGCAGGACCTAGTGGGAGCTAGGAAGCTTAAAGCTAGAGAAATCACCCTACGTGTAGGAAATGGCACAAGAGTTGACGCCAAATCCGTGGGGACTTATATTTTGAAGTTACCATCAGGAGATACATTGGAGTTAAATAATTGTCTTTATCTTCCTATATGTATAAAGAACCTTATCTCCATCTCCATGCTTTTGAAGGATGGTTATAGAGTAGTTTTTGATAAACTAAGTGGTTTTGTATCTATTAATGAACGCGTGATATGTCATGCTAATATTATTGATGGTCTCTTTCATCTAGCTTTAGAAGGTAGTATTAACTGTATGAAGGAAAATGCTTTGGGATCTAAGAGATCTCGAGAAACGGTTAACCCCATTAAGATGTGGCACCTTAAGCTTGGTCATATTAGCCAAGATAGAATTCACAAATTATCCAAAAATGGATATTTAGAGTCGTTAGGATCTGATCCTATGCCTACTTGTGAGTCTTGTCTAAAAGGCAAAATGACCAAGTCCCATTTTGGAGGACAAAGAACAAGAGTTAATGAACTCCTAGGCCTAATACATACAGATGTTTGCGGTCCTATGTCCACTATTAGTAGAGGTGGATTCTCATACTTCATAACCTTTACCGATGACTACTCTCGATTTGGTTATGTATACCTTATGAAGCACAAATCTGAAGCTTTTGAAATGTTCAAAGAATTTAAGAATGAAGTTGAGAAACAAACCGACAAGAGTATTAAGGCTCTAAGATCCGATCGAGGAGGCGAATACTTAAGCAATGAGTTTATTGATTATCTCAAACAAGAAGGCATTGTTTCTTCATTAGCTCCTCCTGGAACACCACAACTCAATGGTGTATCTGAAAGGAGAAATCGAACTTTATTGGACATGGTTCGTTCCATGATGAGCTATACTGATTTACCTATATCCTTATGGAGATATGCACTTCAAACAGCAATTTATTTGTTAAATAGAGTGCCTTCCAAATCCGTCCCACTTACACCATATGAGATGTGGCATCGGAAGAAGCCAAGTCTCAATCATATTAAGATTTGGGGTTGTCCAGCTTATGTCAAAAGACTAGAAGCAGGCAAGCTTGAAGCTAGATCAAGCAAATGTTTATTTGTGGGATATCCTAAAAATTGTTTAGGATATTATTTCTATCAACCTGAAGAACAAAAGGTGTTTGTTAGCAAAAATGCTACTTTCCTTGAAAGAGACTATGTCCTTGATGGAAATGTTGAGCAAATGATAGAACTTAAGGAAATGTCCAACAAGCCACAAACAAACACTTCATCTCCCGATGAACGACTTCTCGAACCAATTATAACACAAACTCCAAGAAGATCTAGTAGGATCAGGATACCTTCTAAGAGGTATGGTTTATGTATGAAAGCCTTGGAGAGTTAAATCTCCTTGGTGACAATGAAAACCTACATGATCCTTCTAGTTATAATGAAGCAATGTCGGACATTGACTCAAAGAAATGGCAAGAAAGTCTGGAAACAAATGGGTCTTCAAGAAAAAGATAGGCCCAGATGGTAAAATAGAAACCTACAAAGCCAGGTTGGTGGCAAAGGGTTATAAGCAAAGAGAGGGCATTGACTATGAAGATACGTTCTCTCCTGTTGCCATGGTTAAATCCATTCGGATATTATTTGCTATAGCTGCTCACTATGATTATGAGATATGGCAAATGGACGTAAAGACTGCCTTTCTGAATGGCAACCTTGAGGAAGAGCTTTATATGGATCAACCTGAAGGCTTTACATCTAAAGATGACATTCATAAAGTGTGTAAGCTTCATAGGTCCATCTATGGACTCAAGCAAGCTTCAAGGAGTTGGAACATCCGTTTTGATGATGCAGTCAAATCTTTTGGTTTCACACAAAACATGGATGAACCTTGTGTTTACAAAAAGGTCAGTGGGAGTGCTGTTGTGTTTCTTGTACTTTATGTAGATGACATCCTACTCTTTGGAAATGATGTAGGAATGTTATCTTCAATTAAAGTTTGGTTGTCCAAGACCTTCCTTATGAAGGATCTTGGAGAAGCTGCCTATGTATTAGGAATAAAGATCTACAGAGATAGATCAAAAAGATTAATTGGATTATCTCAATCCTTGTACATAGATAAAGTGCTAAATAGATTTCACATGGAACAATCTAAGAAGGGTTTTCTGCCTGTCAGACATGGCATTCACCTCTCTAAGAAAATGTGCCCACAAACGATTGAGGAAGTGCAAAAGATGAGCAAAATCCCATATGCATCTGCAATAGGGAGCCTCATGTATGCGATGCTGTGCACTAGACCTGATATTAGTTATGGCGTAAGCATAACTAGTCGATATCAATCCAATCCAGGTTTAGAACACTGGAATGCTGTTAAGAATATCCTCAAGTATTTGAGAAGGACTAAAGATTTATTCCTCGTTTATGGAGGTGGTGATTTGCAATCAGAGTTGCAAGTGGAAGCATACACAGACTCAGATTTTCAATCTGATGTGAATGACAGAAAATCCACATCAGGATTTGTCTTCACCTTGAATGGAGGTGCAGTAAATTGGAGAAGCGGCAAACAAAGCGTTACTGCAGATTCCACTACTGAGGCAGAATACATTGCAGCTGCAGAGGCTGCAAAGGAAGCAGTTTGGATGAAAAAGTTCATCACTGAACTTGATGTTGTTCCTACCATTGAGTCACCGATTCCACTTTACTGTGACAACAATGGGGCAATTGCTCAAGCCAAGGAACCAAGGTCTCATCAAAAATCCAAACACATCGAAAGACGTTTCCATATCATAAGGGAGATTGTTAATCGTGGAGACGTTAACACTCTCAAAGTAGCATCTGTTGATAACATATCAGATCCATTCACTAAGCCTTTATCACAAGCAAAGCTAGAACGACATCTTGAGAAGATGGGTGTACGTTTCATGGCTGATTGGGTTTAGTACAAGTGGGAGATTGAAGGAATTGTGTCCTAAAACAATCATTTTGATGTAATTATTATTGTAATTATTATTAATAAAAAAAAAGGGCAAGTTTATTGTTCATTGTTTATATTTAATATTTGATTGAACAAGGTCCAAGGAATATGAGTTAAAGAGAAAGTAATCTAAAGAATTAGATGTGTGAGACCTTTACTCTGTCACACTCTTATCCTAAAAGGTTCCTAGTCATAGGATTATCACCTGGACATTGATAATCCGGAAAGACTAGCACATACTATGTATGCTCAATATGGAGGATGATATGTCTCTTGTCATTTGTGTAGAGACACTAATACAAGTATGTGGGTGATCTTAACATAAAGAGTACACTGAACGCGATCATTAGAGTTCTTGTATGGAGTCTTACTTACATGTCAAACTTGAACTCTAAATTGCAATAATACAAATTAGTCATTTGACCTGAGACACCATAGTTGTCTTATGAGTGAATGGATTATCGCTTGATGATGCAATAATATTATGTCCTGTAATGGATATAATAGATGCATTCATTGGTATAATCAATTCGGTCATGGAGACATGTGAGTGTATAATAAGGAATCTCTATCCTTAAGTAAATAAGGTGTATGTTCAAAGATGTGATTCAATGAGTCTTTGGCCAAAGCATTGAAGAGATTAAAAAGGAGTTTCTAATCACATTCTAAGAATCACATAAGAATGAAAATCACATTAGGGGATTGACATGTTAATTCCATACCCTGATGATGTGATTTAGAACATAGTGTTAGAGAAGGACCGTATTGTATTGTAATTCCAATTGAATAGGTTCTTTGTCATTCTATATTAACTAGGGTAGTCATGATATGTTGCAAGACGTCACTCATGACTTGTGAAGTCCCTGAGGATTAATAAACATTTATAGTCCTAATAACAAGGGAGAATCAAAAATGGAGTTTTTGATACGTAAACAAAATAGAATGGTTTCTATAAACTTCACTGCCTTGTTAATTAGAACCTAAGAGATCGCACACCATATAAGTGGATCCTTGAGATTGTATATGAAGAAGATTAAACAAGAGTTGGTTATGACCAAATAATTAATTAGATTTATTATTTGAACATAATTAGGAGTTTCGGGTAAAACCGAACCTATTGGGCCTAAACGATTGTCGGGTTTTTGGTGTGGACTTGGGCTTCACTAAATGAGATTTAAATGAAAGCCCAAGACAAAATTTTAGTGCCCAATAAAATGTATGGACCAGCCAATATATTGGCTTTATGAAAGTCAATATTTTTCTTTTAGTAATTGGATTTATTTCCTATTATATAAAGTGAAAGCATGGACAAAAATGATAAGAGTGTCTCCACACTATTATTTTCAGATTAGAGAGAGAGAGAGAGAGTTCTCCCTTGGTCCATTACAAAATTAAAAGGAAAGAAGAACACTTGCATAATTTCTTCTTTTCTTTCATCTTTCTTCATCTCTTGATTCACTTGGTGAAGATCCTTAGAGGCCATATATTTTTGTGGCTTTACTTGTTACATCAAGGAGAAGATCACAAGCACAAGAAAGAGTACAAGAAGGAGTTCTTAATTCAAGGTGCTTCAAGGTGGAGGAAACACACACAAGGAGAGATCAAGGAGAGGAACTTTGGTGGTTCACTTGGATCGGATTAAAATCACGCTCCAAGGGTGAGTAGAACATAAACTACCTCTTTGTTCTTCATTACTATGCATGCTATGTTTATATACATATCATAATAAGCCAAGATCATGGGTTAAAGGAATGAATTTTATGTTTAGTTAGTAGTTTAATTGTTAAACTAATTCCGCACTAATTAAAAAGTTTTGAAATCCATCCATTCCTTCAATTATTAACCATGACTGCTGGAGCAATGAGTCGCTCTGCATACACAAAACCTAAAAACTAAGCAAGAATTGTTTGTTCATCAGCATATTATCAGTACTTTTAAATCGGGTTTGAAATATGGCCACTGCTGTATGCTTTGGGAAAGCTTAGAGCATAGAAAGCTGCATGGACATTAGCCAAAGAAACTGGGTTAAAGCTTACTAGAATCTACCCAGGTCTCGTTACGGCCCTGAATTTTGTTCTAGAAACCCAACAGCAATAATAGCATATCTCAAAGGTAATCATTATTCTGAGCCCTTATACCGGCCATTTATTCATTATTCACCAACACCCTTTTGTTTTCATAGACTTGAACCAAATTTGAATCACTTTCTTGTGAATGTATTATTATGCAGGAGCCCAAGAGATGTACCAAAGTGGCATGCTAGTGACCATAGATGTGATGAGACTGGCAGAAGCACGTGTGTGTGAGGCGATGAACTAGTCGGCATTTGGGAGATACAGAGAAAGAGGCAGAAAACCTAACAGAGGAGACCAGTATGTCAAAGAACAATATATGTGGAAATGATGAAAGGTCTAGCAGTACTCATCATCTTTAATATGAATTGTCTAATAAGATGCTTACAATTCTATTAAGTTTTAAATTTTTGTTCTGGTTTAGTAAGATTGAGTTTATAAGCACACTGACAAGTTTTGGAAGCATTAGAAATAAATTTCAGTATGTCTGTTTGGATACACCATTATTTGTTCTGCAGATGCACTGATCTTCTGGTTAGCATCATCAAATGAAATTGTAAGGAAATCAACCATAGCTAAGAGTATATCTGCAAGCTAATCAGTAGTAAACAATAATGACCGATATCCTTAAGGAAGAAAATTATGGAAAAGCTGGATATCTGGAAAAGCTTCTGAACATTTAAGCCAAGAAAATTCTTTGAAGCTTAAATAACCCATCAATATTATCATTTCATATCCAACGAAAGAGTGTCATGGTCTGAAGCTTCTTATCAAACTACAAAACTGTCCCAATGTCTATGCAATATAAATGGCACCAACACAATTCTACAAACAAAAAAGGGATTTTCTGCATATCTTCAACTTCCCAACTTCTTTTTGCCTTCTTCATTACTTTGTGAATGTTTTGGTGGCTTTCTCTGGGTACCTCACACAGAATGCTATATCGACAGGGGTACCAATCCAACTCCTGTATCATGTATCAATAACACAGTGTTAGAGGGGTAAACCGTACCTGACGGTTTACGCCTCTCCGATGCCTAAGTGAGAGATCAATATATATAAGTGGATCAAGTAAATAGTGGATAAATGAGTTATTACCTCTAAAAGGTTGTTGTACTAATGCTTTTACTCTTTAGCATGAGAAAAGAGTTTCCCCTATCTTCGATGTGGAAGCAGGCTATTCTTCTGATGTCTTATTAGTCTTCTGTCATGTAATCAGATGCTCTGTGCTAGTCATGGCCCGAGCCCTGGGTGTCCAGGGTGACATCCTACATGAATCCCGCCATGGTGGGTCGTGACCATTCAAGGGATGTCTTGAGCGGGTTACACTGTAAGTAGCTAATCTACAGTGCTCCTCATTTAACCTTTGGGGTTAAGGAGATTTGGAGGTATGGGACCTCTGATACCCGATGGGGTTATAAGAGGGCATGAGCCTCCGGTACGCGGTGGATTTGGAGATTTGGAGGTATGGAACCTCTGATACCCGATGGGGTTATAAGACAGGACATGAGCCTCCGGTACCTGATGGGTTTGGAGAGGTATGGAACCTGATACCTGATGGGGTTCTAAGAGGGCATGAGCCTCCGGTACCCGATAGGTTTGGAGGTACGGGGCCTCTAATATCCGATGGGGTTCTAAGAGGGCATGAGCCTCCGGTACCCGATGGGTTTGGAGATTTGGAGGTATGGGACCTCTGATACCCGATGGGGTTATAAGAGAGGGCGTGAGCCTCTAGTACCCGATGGGTTTGGAGAGATATGGGACCTCCGATACCCGATGGGTTTCTAAGAGGGCATAAGCCTCCGGTACCTAATGGGTTTGGAGATTTGGAGGTATGGGACCTCTGATACCCGACGGGGTTATAAGAGGGCGTGAACCTCTGATACCCGATAGGTTTGGAGATATATGGGACCTCTGATTCCCGATGGGGTTTAAAGAGGGCATGAGCCTCCTGTACCCGATCGGTTTGGAGGTATGGGGCCTCTGATACCCGATAGGGTTCTAAGAGGGCATGAGCCTCCTGTACCCAATGGGTTTGGTGGTATGGGACCTTTGATACCCAATGAGGATGAGATCGTGATACCCTATAGGGTATACCTAACCTTGGTATCCAGTAGGGTTATTTGTGCATGTCAGCCACGTGGGGCTTAAATAGTGGGGGGGGGAGGGGTGCAATAAGTGTTCCACTCTTCGATCTAGGATTTCGGGAAGTGGGGAGGCACGTGGGACACGTGTAGTGATCCTACGGTTAAGGGCCTTTTGTCTTCAATGGCTGTGACTTAGAGATTGAATTTAAGAGGGAAACCGACTGTTTCCCTTCACTTTTCGCAAAAATTCTCAGAAAGAGAGAGAAAGAGACCCTGTGGATTTGCGGAGACGAAGGCGACGAGGAAGAGATCGATTGTTTGCTGAAGAAAAGGTCAGCAATCCATGTTTTTCTTCTTCTTCTCTTTTTGGTTCTGCCTTTGATGTATTCTGTTGTGGATTTGTGTGTAATGAAAAAGGAATAGGAATCATGCTATCTGGATACAGCATTGGGTTTTTGCTTTTTATTTCAAGTATGACGGATTTTGCACCTTTATGTGGTTTTCTGGGTTTTTGCTTGAGTTTCTGGGTTTTTTTTGTTTCTGGGTTTTGGAAGTGGGGAGTGATCCGCGCTTTAACCAAGGCACAGATCTAACGAATCGTGGCTCTGTTTGACTTAGTTCTAGAATGGAATCAGAAACTAAGGCTGGGGATGCGGGATCGTCATATCAATCTTCCGATTGACAAGCAGAAGTGGATATTGACCGGTACTTGGCTCGTAGTAGTACTCGTTCGACGCTAGCAGAGAATATCGGATCATCGACTAGGGTATTTTCAAAAAGTAACGAGGATACTGGACGGGGTTGAAAGTGAGGACGATCCCGGGGAGCAAGTGGTCACGGTGGCTATTCCCGAGGGCATCCCAAAACCTAGGTATACATTAGAGGACGGGACCGTGGGCGACGAGTCAAGGAGAAGTATGACCATGCAGGAGATCACCGCTATGAGAATGAGGTGGGGAATACCGGACGAGGTAGAGCTTAGGCCTCTCGAGGCAGGAGAGATGGCTGCGGATCCTCCTCCGGGATGGGTGGCTCTGCACGAGAACCAGGTTTACCAAGGGCTATCGCTACCGCTGCCCCGGGGCAATTGACCCCGGATGCCTGGCGACAAATTTTGAGTATGATGGCCATGTGGGACTTGTACGAGCAAGGCTTTCCCACCATCAATGAATTCAGAGCTATGTATGTAATACCCGCAATTTTCATTTTACATTCGACTAATTGTGTTGAACGACTATTATGCGATTTCATGAATATTATTCGATAATAATTCACTTTTAGAATTATCGAAGTTTCGAAACGATTATTTTTAACGAAAAGCTCGAAATGCTCGGTTTGAGAAATCGACTTTTTCTACGTGCAAACTTTGGGGAAACTTCCTTCGTAAAAGTTGAAGAGCTCGTCGATACGAGTCCGTGCGTATGCGGAACACGTTGTCTGGATTTTTTTTGAATTAGTTATAGAATTTAGAAATTATTTCTATTTTGGTATAAATAGGAAAAAACCCTAGCTGTTTTCAGAAGCCTTCCATTTTGGTCCGGCCTCCTTACATTTTCGGAAGGTACTGTTCATCGTCTCCTTCCTCCGTTCCTCGACCAAAAGCGACCGAGAGAGAGAGAGCAAAGTTCACCATAATCGTTCTCTCTCCACATACCACCTCTCGACCTCAAACCAAGTCTCAAGCATTCGTCTCGAGCTGCTCTACCACCTGGATGGTGTCGCTTCCACCGGCAAGGCCTCCAGCTCCGGCGAAACAGTCCGAAACAACCGGACCCGAAAACAAACCAAAACAAACCCCGTGCGTTTTCGACCACCAAACGAGGTGAAACTCGTTCCTCTATATCGACTTAACCTTCTGAAGCTCCCAGAAGCAGTTTTAAAAGGCGGCGCGGCCTGCAGAGGGGGCGGCACTGCCCGAACCGAAAAGGTTCGTTTTCGGTTCGATCTCGATATCTCGAGCTGCAGACCACCATTTCACTTGATTCTTGGCTCATTGAACTCGTCTCAACTTCCTCTACAAGCACCAAGAAGGACCGGAACTGGGTCGAACGTTTTCAGGTTCGTTGGAGCTCGAGCTATACACGATCGTTTCATGTGATTCTTAGCTTGTTTAGTTCACAAGGAAGTTTTGAACAAGTTTCCAGAAGGGATCGAGGCGTGAGGTTGCAGTTTTCAGGTCGGTTTTCAAGCTCGCCGGTTTCTGGAAATTTTCCGGCCGCCGACTGTAATTGGTACTTTTCGATCCCTTCCCGTCATTTTTTGGTCTTGTGCTAGTTATGAAAGTTGCTCAGAATGATGAAACGAAAGCGACAAGCTCAGCCCTGACACAATTGGTGGTGGTCGGTGGCGGCTCTGTCCCTAACTCCGGCGGCCTTTCCGGCCACCTCCGGAGGTCTAAAATTTAGTTTCTGTCCATTTTATGATTCTATGTTTCAATACGATCATTTTAGCGTATTATACGCATTTTTCGGATATCGTATGAATTAGTTATGAATTTTGTGATTTCGATATATTTCGATCGTTAGATTTTTGATCTGTGAAATTAGGACCGTCTGATGAACTTGTAAATTTGATATGATGATCATATGACTATCCCAGAGGCTTTGTGTGGTCGTGGGCGAAGATCCGATCGTTGGATCTTCGTATATGTGCAAAACGGTAATTAGGGGAGCGATTCGTGAGAATCCGCTCGTCGGATTTTATTGTAAATTAGAATCCGGCCGTTAGATGGTAGTTCAATTATGTGTTGGAATTATAGGCTAAATTCGAATCACATTTGATTAGGTGATTGACGGATTGTATTTGAGTGGGTTATTTCGGCGTTAATTATATTTGTATTGAAGACGCAGCGGGAGTATCGAGGTGAGTAAAACTCACATGGTTCATATTCGAATCGAGCGTTTTAAATTTATTTATTTTTCGTAATTGTGTGAAAAATATTTGCGGATTAAATATTTGTTTTAAAATTTCATGGACTTGAATCACCACGGTCCATAGGTAAGTAAAATGAATTTTAATTACACAAATGAATTTCACGATTTTCTTGTGTGAACTATAGATGGTATTAGTGGTCATTCCTGAGTGGATGATTACGTATATATATATTTACGTGGAAAATATATATTGATGAGTGGATTGTTGAGTGATGATATGATTGAGCTGAATTGATGAATTGATTATATTTCAATTGTGTAATTTCATAATAATATGGTGTATCTTGGTTGGGTTGATTTCAGTATGTGATATTATATGTTGTGCTCATTTATGGGTTTAGGGTCGACGTAGTGATCGGTGTGGGGTAATCGGACGCCCTAATCCTGGGTGGATGATGGGATACGATTGGTTGAGTATGTGAAATTATCGGACGTTCTAAATATGTATATAAATATACATATTGATGAAATACGATAATGATAAATATGTCGGATGCCATAACCTAGGCCAGGTGACGGGCTACGATTCAGTTAGAGCTCTTGTCTGTCATGTACCGTATTTTTATAAATACGATGTGTGAGGTTTTGTGGAGAAAGATGTGAGTTGGGGTTGTCTTGATTTATTGTATTGGTATTTGATTGAGATTGTTAGTACTTCGTGGTTGTGGAAACAGATGAGTGTTGACTTGAGTAGAATTGATTATGATTAAATTAAACAACAGTCTTTCCTTTTATTCATACGAGCTTTCATAAGTTTACCGGGTTTTGTATTGTTGCAATCCCGGTACACTATTCAAATGGTGTAGCGGATATTCCTACAGGTCAGGATAATCAGGGAGGTGACTGAGCTGGTTAGGTGTTACACCAGTTTTTGTTATTTCATTTAGTTGTGAGGTGTGTACGCTCATTTCGAGCTTTACAGTTCATTTTGGATTTAAGTTGTAATAATTAACCGTGACTAAATTCGGTTTTGATTTTATTTCGTGTGGTGAGGATGTTAAGAAAAGAAATTTTCAAGATGATTATTTGAGTTTGTAGTAATTTCATGTTTCGGATTTTGAATTTTTATTCTAAAACTCGGGGCGTGACAGTTTGGTATCAGAGCGTAAGGTACATATTTGGTGATATGTCAATACTTACCGAGTGATGGCCCGTCTGCAGCGGATCCCCATCGTGTGCTCTTCGGTATTGACAATGTCATTGGGTATGTGAGTGCGTTAGGTTGGCTAGGAACGTTAGTACGTTTAAGAAATTTAGGCAGCGTCATGCATGCTTAGTACTTGGTTAATATGGACTTGCATTTGACTTATGCTTTGTTTAAGTGTTATGCGTGTATTAATCAAGTATATCATGCTTATTAGGTAATGGAGATTGAGGGAAACGAAGCTAGAGGTCGAGGTAGAGGTAGACCTCGTGGCAGGGGTAGAGGCCGAGGAAGGGGTAGGGCCCCTCCGGTCGAAGAAGCATTCGAGACGGAGGTAGAGGCACCATATGAGGATCAGCCTATTCCTCCCGTGGCTGTGGTTGATAATCCTGCTCGCTTGCTGATGATAGCAAGGGAAATTACTCGCTTGGGAGCAACCAAGTTTGGAGGAGGCACTGATTATATGGTGGCGGATCGATGGATAGAGGATTTGCAGACCTATTTCGATCTACTTGATTGTACTGAGACCGACAAGAGGAAGCTAGCCGCTTTCATGCTGAAGGATGAGGCTAGGGTGTGGTGGAACATCACACAGAGGAGCATTGAGGTGTCTACCTTGACATGGGATGGCTTTGAGAGGCTGTTCAGGGAGAAGTACTTTCCACCAGCAGTGAAGGAGAGGTTGGAACGAGAGTTCCTTACACTTGTACAAGGGAAGATGACCGTAATTGAGTATGATGCGGAGTTCTCTAGACTATACAAGTATGTGAGGCAGATGGAGGATAAGGACTTGGCCAAGAAGTTTCAGAGAGGGTTGAGTCTTTCGATTGAGCGTGATGTGGCCATCTTAGAGCTGAAGACCAAGAGAGAGATCTTGGCTAAGGCACAGATCATTGAGCAGCAGAACCTGATTCGTAGAGAGAAGGAGTCTGCTGAGAGAGACTTCCAGGGCAAGGGAAAGGCCATAGCAGGAAGCAGTAGAGCTAAAGACTTCAGGGGTGGGTTCTAGAAGAGACAGAGAACTCAGTTCCAGCATCAGGCTCCAGCTAGGGCAGCAGTAGCTCCTCCTGTTCAGGCTATGCCTATTAGGCAGATAGCACCAGCAGCTCCGGTGAAGTGCTTTAACTGTGGCGAGCCAGGCCACATCTCTCGTGAGTGCATGAAACCACGGGGTACGATATGCTATAGCTGTGGACAGGCAGGGCATCAGGCTAGGGAGTGTCCCCGAAATCAGGGTAGAGTATAGGGTAACCAGCAGAGGCAGCTACCACCTGCACATGTTAGAGTCTTTGCCATCGGTCAGGCAGGCACGGGAGTGGAAGGTACCTTATCTATTTATCACTATCTTGCTAGAGTACTGTTTGATATGGGAGCCTCACACTCTTTCATATCTAGTTCAGTTGTGGATGTTTTGGGTCTGATTGCTATGCCTCTGACTAGATCATTATGTGTTACATCACCTCTCGGTATGTCTCTTGAGCTTAGCATGTTTTGTGATGATTGCCCTATTGGGATTGGTGACAGAGAGTTCTCTGCATCTTTGATTGTGATTCCGGATCACACGTATGATGTGATTTTGGGTATGGATTGGTTGAGCCCGAACCATGCTGTTATTGATTGCTTTAGGATGATTGTGTCCTTTCATGTTCTGGGACAACCGGTGTTTCATTACCGTTAATTGAAGTCTGACATCACCATGAGGACAGGGATTTTGGCCCATATTGAATCAGGGAGTAGTACTTCAAAGATTACAGGGATTCCTGTAGTTTCAGAGTATGTAGACGTGTTTCAGGAGATCCCTGGGTTATCTCCGAAAAGGGTAATGGACTTCTACATTGATGTGATACCAGGTACTTCACCTGTGTCGAAAGCACCCTATCGAATGGCTCCAATTGAACTTCAGGAGTTGAAGGTTCAGATTGAGGGCTTACTTGCACAAGGGTTCATTCAGGCAAGTGTGTCTCCTTGGGGCGCACCAGTGTTGTTTGTGAAGAAGAAGGATAATTCACTTCGTTTATGTGTGGATTATCGACAGTTGAACAAGGTGACCATCAAGAATAGGTACCTTTTACCTAGGATTGATGACTTGTTCGATCAGCTTAGAGAAGCTACTGTGTTATCGAAGATTGACTTGAGGTCTGGATATCACTAGTTGAGGGTGAAGGAGGAAGATATCCCAAAGACGGCGTTCACGTCCAGGTATGGACATTTTGAGTTTTTTGTCATGCCTTTTGGTCTCACGAATGCACCTGCAGCATTTATGGACTTGATGAATCGTACGTTTACTCCTTACTTGGATCAGTTTGTGGTAGTGTTCATTGACGACATCTTGATTTATTCAAGGTCGTCAGGTGAGTATGAGGAGCATCTGCGAATCGTACTACAGACGTTGAGAGAGCAGAAACTATTTGCCTAGTTCGAGAAGTGCGATTTCTGGCAGAGTGAGGTCAAGTTCCTTGGTCATGTGGTCTCGAATGATGGAGTTTCTGTGGATCCTTCGAAGGTTGAAGCAGTGATGAGTTGGAGTCGCCCTACTACGGTTACAGAAATCCGTAGCTTCCTTGGACTGGTCGGGTATTACAGGCGCTTCATTGAAGGGTTTTCTGGTATTGCTTCGGCTTTGACCAAATTGACCAGGAAAGACGCTCATTATGGTCGGATGAGTGTGAGAAGGCTTTTAATGAGCTGAAGACAAGATTGACTACAGCTCCGGTGTTGACTATTCCTACTAGTAGTGGTGGATTAGTCATTTACAGCGATGCATCTCATCAGGGTTTGGGGTGTGTGTTGATGCAGAATGGTAGTGTCGTTGCTTATGGTTCTAGACAATTGAAGGTACATGAGCGGAATTACCCTACTCATGATCTAGAGCTAGCAGCAGTGGTGTTTGCCTTGAAGATTTGGAGGCACTATCTTTATGGTGAGAAATTTAAACTCTTTTCTGATCACAAGAGTTTGAAGTATCTATTCTCCCAGAAGAAATTGAACATGAGGCAGAGAAGATGGATGGAGCTCATTAAGGACTATGATTTCACCTTGGAGTATTATCCCGGAAAGGCAAATGTGGTGGCGGATGCTTTGAGTAGGAAACCTCGGGTAATCATGGCATCAATTATGGTGCGAGAGTGGCGTATGTTAGAAGCTGCATCTGAGTTTGACCTTATGCCCGCAGGAGCAGGACAGGGAATCTTTCTCAGTAGTATCACCTTACAGCCTACCTTGATCTCTAGGATCATTCAGGGTCAGACACTTGATGAGTCTGCTCAGGCGAGGATTGCTGAGATGAATGTTGACCCAGATGTGGAGGGTCCTTCTGAGTGGATGATTGGGGCTGATGGAGGGTTGAGATTTCGAGGGAGATTGTATGTACCGAGTATTGATAACCTCAGAGAGGAGATCATGCGGGAAGCACATAGGTCTCGATATACTATACATCCAGGAGGTACTAAAATGTATATGGATCTACGAAGGCAGTTTTGGTGGTATGGTATGAAGAGGGATGTGGCAGAACATGTGTCGAAGTGTCTTACCTATCAACAGGTGAAGGCAGAGCATCAGAGACCAGCAGGAATGCTGAACCCCTTATCGATTCCTGTTTGGAAATGGGAAGATATCTCTATGGACTTTGTGACTGGATTGCCTAGGTCCAGGCAAAGTTATGACTCGATTTGGGTGACTGTTGACCGGTTGACTAAATCAGCACACTTCCTTCCGGTGGCAAAAACGTACTCAGGGGACGCGTTGTGTAAGTTGTACGTGAACCAGATAGTGAGGCTTCATGGAGTACCTGTGACGATTGTTTCTGATCGTGATGCTCGTTTCACTTCAAAATTCTGGCGTAGGTTCCATAAGGCATTCGGTACGTCTCTTGCTATGAGCACTGCATTTCACCCACAAACAGATGGACAGACCGAGAGAGTGAATCAGGTGATGGAGGACATGCTCAGAGCTTGTGTTCTGGATTTTAAGGGTAGTTGGGCGGATCATCTGCCATTGGTAGAGTTTGCCTACAACAACAGCTATCACTCTAGTATCGGTATGGCTCCATATGAGGCTCTTTATGGTAGGCCATGTAGAACTCCTATCTGTTGGGCAGAAGCAGGGGATAAAGGGCCCATCGGTCCTGAGATTGTACAGGAGATTACAGAGAAGGTCACTACTATTCGGGACAGAATCCGAACCGCTCAGAGTAGACAGAAGAGTTATGCTGACTTGAAGAGGAGACCTTTGGAGTTTGAGACAAGCGATCATGTGTTCTTGAAAGTCTTACCTATGAAAGGTGTGGTGAGATTTGGCAAGAAGGGGAAACTCGCACCGAGTTATGTTGGACCCTTTGAGATTCTGGAAAGGGTTGGTAACTTGGCATATCGTCTTGCTTTACCTGTTAGCATGTGGGGTGTGCACAATGTCTTCCAGGTGTCTACGCTCAGGAAGTATGTTCGAGATGAGTCGCACGTGATTGATCACAGTGCGATCGAAGTGAACACAGATGTGACATTTGTAGTTGAGCCTGTTCGTATCTTGGATAGGTCTACAAAGAAACTTCGTAGAAAAGAGGTTGATCTCGTGAAGGTGTTCTGGAGTCATCATGACGAGGGTGATGCATCATGGGAGTTAGAATCTGACATGAGAGCGAGGTATCCACAACTTTTTGGGGAATTGGGTACTTGAATTTCAGGACGAAATTCCTTTAAGGGAAGTAGATTGTAATACCCGCAATTTTCATTTTACATTCGAGTAATTGTGTTGAATGACTATTATGCGATTTCACGAATATTATTCGATAATAATTCACTTTTAGAATTATCGAAGTTTCGAAACGATTGTTTTTAACGAAAAGATCGAAATGCTCGGTTTGAGAAATTGACTTTTTCTACGTGCAAAATTTGGGGAAACTTCCTTCGTAAAAGTTGAAGAGCTCGTCGATACGAGTCCGTGCGTATGCGGAACACGTTGTCCGGATGTTTGTTGAATTAGTTATAGAATTTTGAAATTATTTCTATTTTGGTATAAATAGGAAAAAACCCTAACTGTTTTCAGAAGCCTTCCATTTTGGTCCAGCCTCCTTCCATTTTCGGAAGGTACTATTCATCGTCTCCTTCTTCCGTTCCTCGACCAAAAGCGACCGAGAGAGAGAGAGAGCAAAGTTCACCATAATCGTTCTCTCTCCACAGACCACCTCTCGACCTCAAACCAAGTCCCAGGCATTCGTCTCGAGCTGCTCTACCACCTGGATGGTGTCGCTTCCACCGGCAAGGCCTCCAGCTCCGGCGAAACAGTCCGAAACAACCGGACCCGAAAACAAACCAAAACAAACCCCGTGCGTTTTCGACCACCAAACGAGGTGAAACTCGTTCCTCTATATCGACTCAACCTTCTGAAGCTCCCAGAAGCAGTTTTAAAAGGCGGCGCGGCCTGCAGAGGGGGCGGCACGGCCCGAACCGAAAAGGTTCGTTTTCGGCTCGATCTCGATATCTCGAGCTGCAGACCACCATTTCACTTGATTCTTAGCTCATTAAACTCACCTCAACTTCCTCTACAAGAACCAAGAAGGACCGGAACTGGGTCGAATGTTTTCATGTTCGTCGGAGCTCGACCCCATACGGATCGAAGCAACCAACTTTCGATCCAAATATCTCGAGCTATACACGATCGTTTCATGTGATTCTTGGCTTGTTGAGTTCTCAAGGAAGTTCTGAACAAGTTTCCAGAAGGGATCGAGGCGTGAGGTTGCAGTTTTCACGTTGGTTTTCAAGCTCGCCGGTTTCTGAAAATTTTCCGGCCGCCGACCGTAATTGGTACTTTTCGATCCCTTTCCGTCATTTTTTGGTCTTGTGCTAGTTATGAAAGTTGCTCAGAATGATGAAACGAAGGGGACAAGCTCAGCCCCGACACCATTGGTGGTGGTCAGTGGCAGCTCTATCCCTAACTCCGGTGGCCCTTTCCGGCCACCTTCGGATGTCTAAAATTTGGTTTCTGTCCATTTTATGATTCTATGTTTCAATACGATCATTTCAGCGTATTATACGCATTTTTCGGATATCGTATAAATTAGTTATGAATTTTGTGATTTTGATCGATTTCGATCGTTAGATTTTTGATCTGTGAAATTAGGACCGTTTGATGAACTTGTAAATTTGATATGATGATCATATGACTATTCCAGAGGCTTTGTGTGGTCGTGGGTGAAGATCCGATCGTTGGATCTTCGTATATGTGCAAAACGGTAATTAGGGGAGCGATTCGTGAGAATCCGCTCGTCGGATTTTATTGTAAATTAGAATCCGGCCGTTAAATGGTAGTTCAATTATGTGTTGGAATTATTGGATAAATTCGAATCACATTTGATTAGGTGATTGACAGATTGTATTTGAGTGGGCTATTTCGGCGTTAATTATATTTGTATTGAAGACGCAGCGAGAGTATTGAGGTGAGTAAAACTCACATGGTTCATATTACGAACCGAGCGTTTTAAATTTATTTATTTTTGGTAATTGTGTGAAAAAAATTTGAGGATTAAATATTTGTTTTAAAATTTCATGTACTTCGATCACCACGGTCCATAGGTAAGTAAAATGAATTTTAATTACACAAATGAATTTCACGATTTTCTTGTGTGAACTATAGATGGTATTAGTGGTCATTCCTGAGTGGATGATTACGTATATATATATTTACGTGGAAAATATATATTGATGAGTGGATTGTTGAGTGATGATATGATTGAGTTGAATTGATGAATTGATTATATTTCAATTGTGTAATTTCATAATAATATGGTGTATCTTGGTTGGGTTGATTTCAGTATGTGATATTATATGTTGTGCTCATTTATGGGTTTAGGGTCGACGTAGTGACCGGTGTGGGGTAATCGGACGCTCTAATCCTGAGTGGATGATGGGATACGATTGGTTGAGTATGTGAAATTATCGGACGTTCTAAATATGTATATAAATATACATATCGATGAAATACGATAATGATAAATATGTCGGATGCCATAACCTAGGCCAGGTGACCGGCTACGATTCAGTTAGAGCTCTAGTCTGTCATGTACCGTATATTTATAAATATGATGTGTGAGGTTTTGTGGAGAAAGATGTGAGTTGGGGTTGTCTTGATTTATTGTATTGGTATTTGATTGAGATTGTTAGTACTTCGTGGTTGTGGAAACGGATGAGTGTTGACTTGAGTAGAATTGATTATGATTAAATTAAACAACAATCTTTCCTTTTACTCATACGAGCTTTCATAAGCTTACCGGGTTTTGTATTGTTGCAATCCCGGTACACTATTCAAATGGTGTAGCGGATATACCTGCAGGTCAAGATAATCAGGTAGGTGACCGAGCTGCTTAGGTGTTACAGCAGTTTTTGTTATTTCATTTAGTTGTGAGGTGTGTACGCTCATTTAGAGCTTTACAGTTCATTTTGGATTTGAGTTGTAATAATTAACCGTGACTAAATTCGGTTTTGATTTTATTTCATGTGGTGAGGATGTTAAGAAAAGAAATTTTCAAGATGATTATTTGAGTTTGTAGTAATTTCATGTTTTGGATTTTGAATTTTTATTCTAAAATTCGGGGCGTGACAATGTACTGGGTCCTCTATTCAAGGAAGCAGTCTTGTCTAGGTACCGTGACTTTTGCCACCTGAGACTACGAGCCCCTTATTACCGATATGCCTACCTCAATGAGTAAGAGGTGGAGGAATAAAGTCTTTCTTGCTGGGGATCATTGGAAGATTAGGAATAAGAAATGGTACCTAACAGGAATGTATCAGGCTATCGGGGACCAGTCTTACTCATTATCCGAGATTGAATGAAAATGGATAGCTCGTGTATACACTGTATGGAGCGAAGAGGAAAGAAGCTCCTATAGGTTCATCCGGTACTCTATCCTAGATAGGCTAGGCCTAGGGAGACTCCTTGGTGAGGCCTGTTTTCTGTGAATAGATATATATAATTTTTTTTTTTGTAGCTGAGTATTTACTTTCTGCATTGTTTTGCAGTGAAAGTACGGTAGAGAAAACCCTGGAAAGGTAAGGAAGAAGACAGGATGAACGACAACAAGTTGATGGATATGCTTATGAGCCAGGGAAACGATGCGCTTCATATTGACGTTGACTTGGGTCGAAGGCTAAGAGTCGCCTGATGAAGGGTACGGTAACCCTGACCCCAAGGCCCCCATCACCTAAAGCGAGCGGCCAACTGCCAGGGATGTTATTACGATTATTGATCCGGGGAGAGAAAAGGCATCGGTAACTAGCTATATTTCCTCTCATTCTGCCGGGTCGGGGGGGAGCGAGGAGGTTCTACTTCCGGGCGAGAAGAAAATGCCCATAAGTCTCGCCATCGGGTGGAGATAAGTCTGAGGTCACCTACACCGGTCGGGATGTAACGGGGGCGGTACCCAAGAGACAAAAGAAGAATCATCCTGGATCAGAGCAGTCCCCCTTACTTACGATGCTATCTCTGGCTATCCCGGTAGTCCCCAAGAAGCCCATAAAACAATTACTGAGGGAGTACGGGGTTGCTGATGAGAAGCTCGTGCGGTCTATGTTGGTCGTCCTGGGGGACATAGACCTGGATCGGGTACGAGCGAAGGACAACACTCCCCAAGAAAATCGACAAATGGCTCGGGAATCGATGATGCGGGTACTGAGCTTTTCTATGTTTTTAAAGTACTTGCCTGCTCTGGCATTATTCATGTGTACTAATGTGGTGTTAACAGGCATTATTCAATGTGTATGCGATCGACGCGAGTAAGGAAGATACGCACCTGAAGGAAGAGGTTAGCAGCCTCTCCAGGCAAGTGAAGTATCTGCATGGGGAGAAAGCCCAGCTGGAAAAGGAGCGGGACTCCTTGAAGAGGCAGGTGGAGTCCTTGAGTCCCCTGGTGACCGAGCTGGAGGCAGTGAAGAAAAGGATCGCGGAGCTCGAAGGTGAAGTGTCAGAGATGAAGGATAAGGTGAGGAATGCCCGGGACTCTGAGAAAAAGCTGCGGAGTTCGCCACGTCCTAGAAGGCTAGGGCAGAGCATCTAGAAGAGCGACTTCCCGTGGAGAGGCACGGGGCCGTAGAGGAGTACAAGGGCTCTCAAGAGCTCCTTCATATGCTACTTGCTGCCCAAGAGAAGGTTATGATTATGAAGTTCAAGGAGTGGGTGGCAGCAGGGTACCTGGATGAGGCCAAATTCAGGCGGGGACTTCTTGAGAAGAAGAAGAAAGAACAAGAGGCTGCCTCTAAGTCGGGTGCCGGTGGGACTCAGAGTACCGCTCAACGACAGTAGTGTTTAGGAAATTTTTTTTTTTTGGTGGAAATGAACATTGCCTTGAACAATGGCTTAACTCCTTTGCATGGTCGTCCAGATTTTTTGTGAATGGTAATTAATTTTTTTTTATTATTATTTTTTTGTGTGACTTGAATGGGAATTTTAAAGGAATTACTATTTTTATGATTTTCTACTTCAGTTTAAGCGTTTATCTTTGTATTACTTATTACTGGAATAGAGTAACTGACAATAGCTGCATCTAAGGAACGCCCGGTAACTAAAATAAAATGCAAGAAATGGTCTGAATAATTCATTTTTCCATTCAAGTGCCACATGGTGACCAATACAACATAAGTACCCGATGGGTAGCTTGCCATAGCTGTATGATCAAAAGTAAAAAGCTAGGACAAGATGCTCCAGGGAACTACTTGTAATAGTACCGGAGGCGCTGGGTATTCAACGGGTGCCGGGAAACAGCTCCGTCCATGTCTCAGATGTAAAATGTTGCGGGACCTACCTTTTCGATGATTTCGTAAGGGCTTGTCCAGGATGGATCCAGCCCCCGGGGCTGTGGGTAAACCTGTTTCATGACCCAGTCCCCCAACTTAAGTGTTCGAGATTATACATTGGCATCATAATAACAAGCTATCCTCCACTTATTTGCCAAGTTATGCGTGTGTGCCACATCCCTCCGTTCCTCGAGTAAATCAGCATAGAGCTGTAGGCCCTCTGAGTTGGTACCCGCATCGAAGTATTCGATCCTGGGGCTATGGATTTGCGTTTCAATGGAGAGAACTGCCTCAGACCCAAAAGCCATGCAGAAATGGTTCTCTCCGGTAGCCTCTGTCGGCGTGGTCCTGATAGCCCACAGTACTTCCGGGAGCTTAGCAACCCAAAGACCCTTGGCTTCATCGAGCTTCTTCTTCTGTATCTTCTTGATTATCTTGTTAACAGCCTTGACTTGACCGTTGGTCTGGGGGTAAGTCGGGGATGCGTAAAGGATTCTAGTGCCCAAGTTCTCGGTGTAAGCCCTAAGTTCATTATTGTCAAACTAGGTGCCGTTGTCCGTGACTATGGTGTCCGGGACTCCAAACCTGCAATAGATGTTTTTCCATAGAAAGCTTTTGACTTTCTCTATGGTGATAGCGACAAGAGGTTCTGCTTGTACCCACTTCGTTTGGTAGTCAACGGCTACAATGGCGTACTTGAATTGTCCTACTGCTGTGGGAAGCTTACCGATTAGATCCATAACCCACTAGCAGAATGGCCAAGGTGCAAGGAGTATGGAAAGAGCTATGAGCGGTGCTCTTGGGATGTTGGCATACGTCTGGCATTTGTGGCAAGAACTTGAAATTGTTTGGACTAAGGCCGACATGGTTGGCCATAAGTATCCTGCTCTCAGGGTTTTGTGTGCAAGTGATCGGGCCCCTGCATGGTTACCGCATACACCCGCGTGTATGTCCTCCATTATTTTGTGGCCATCCTCCGGTGTCACACACATTTCAAGTAGGGGAAGCTGTGACCTCTCATGTATAACTTTCCATTCATGATCGTGTATCGAGTTGACCTTAACTGGAGTCGCCGTGCCTCTACCTTGTCGTCCGGGGTCAGACCGTCCACCATGTATTTGAAGATTGGATCCATCCAAGAGGTAGTGTGGTCCACAGTGAATATTTCTGACACCGTTTTAGAGGTGCTCGGCTTTTCTAGTATCTTAGCAAGGGCGTCGACGGATGTTGGAGAGAAACAGCTTTTGGGTCCTGCAGTTGTTCGGGAGACTACAGAGAAGGTCACTATAATCCGAGACAGGATCCATATTGCACAGAGTAGACAGAAGAGTTATGCCAACCTAAGGCGGAGACTGTTGGACTTTGAGGTTGGCGATCATGTATTCTTGAAAATCTCACCTATGAAAGGTGTGGCGAGATTTGGCAAGAAGGGAAAGTTGGCACCGAGATATGTTGGACCTTTTAATATTTTGGAAAGGATCAGAAAGTTGGCATATTGGCTAGCTTTACCTATTAGCATGTCTGGTGTACACAATGTCTTCCATGTGTCTATGCTCAAAAGGTACATCAGAGATGAGTCCCATGTGATTGATCATGGTACGATCGAGGTGAATCCTGATGTGACCATCGTGGTTGAACCTGTTCATATGTTGGATAGGTCTACGAAGAGGCTTCATAGGAAGGAGGTTGATTTGGTTAAGATATTGTGGAGTCATCATGATGAGGGTGATGCGTCATGGGAGTTTGAGTCTGACATGAAGGCGAAGTACCCACTACTGTTTGTCGACGAGTTTGCTTGAATTTCAGGACGAAATTCCTTTAAGGAGGGTAGACTGTGAAGACCCGAAATTTCAGTTAAATATTTTGTAATTCAATATTTGTCAAATTATATGAATTATGAGTTATGGGTGTGATTCGAATGTCGTTGTTTGATAAATTTGGTTTCGAATTATTTTAGTATCGAAATTTAACGTTATTTAGGGTTTACTCAAATCGAATTTTTATACGTAAAGAATTTGAGGAAACCCTTCATGAAAGTCATAGAGTCCGTCATTACGAGTTCGTACATATGCGGAACGTAAGAATCGGAGTTCGTATGAGGAAGTTATCGCATTTGGAAAAGTTTCCATTTCGGGTATTTATAGGCTACTATTTCGGGAAATATCTCAAAATAGCAGAAATATCCAAAAGTGGAAACTTTTGAATTACTGTTCACTATTCTCTCTCTCCCCTCCGTCGGCCGAAAACAGAGCACGGCTTTGCCGGCCTGTTTCTCCGTCCTCCGGCCACCAAATTACACCAAACTTCTTCCCTTAGCTTCATATCGGCCTTATACAGCTGCTAGGGGTAGCCTTACGCCGTTTCTTGGCATGTGGTAGCGGCGGGAGCCCGGTTTGGTTAGAGGCTGAGTTAAATTCAAACCAAGATTTCTCCTAGCTCCGACCACCAAAACTCTAGTTCTTTAGCTTGTTGAACTCGTATCAAGGAGTAGAACATGTCGATACTATCATTTTGATATATAGCATGTAATTTTGGATATCGTATGAATTAGTTATGAATTTTATGATTTCGATTGATTTCGATCGTTCGATTTGTGATCTATGAAGATTAAACTATCCGATAGACTTGTAGTTTTGATATAATGATCGTAAGACTGTCCCAATGACCTTGTGTGGTTACGGGTGAAGACCGGACCATTGGATCTTCATATAAGTGCGTTTTTGAATTGTACGCTAAGTTAATTATCGTATTTGGTTAGGTGATTGACGGATTTGAGTTGGCGGACCATTATGAACCGTATTTAAGCTGTTAAGAAGACGTAGTGGGATTAGAGGTGAGTAAATCTCACTTGGTTCATTTACGAACAGAATTCCCTTATTTGCACAATTAATTGTTATGTGTGAGAAAATAGTGTTAAGAAAATGAAATTTACTACGAGTGAACTATAGTTGGTATTAGTGGTCATTCATGTGTAAATGATTATGTATATATATATTTACTTGATTTTATACGAAATGGTGTGACATTGAAATATGCGGATTTTTAATGATTTCGTTTATATACTTGAATGAAAGATTTAATTGCCATGATTATAATGATAATTGGTATTGATGTGAGTATGATTTGGGTTGTGAATCGGGAGAGATTCTGTTTATATTTTGTTCTGCGGACTGAAATGTCCAAAGTTCGATGGTTTTCATAACCAACGTGTTTTGTTCTGAGGGCAGAAATGTCCAAAGTTCGACGGTTATCATTGTGATAAACGAAATATGTTTGTTCTGCGAGCAAGAATGCCCAAAGTTCGACGATTATAGTATTAACCGAAGTATATCGGATGCTTGCACCTGGGCCAAGGTGACAGGTAACAATTCATATAGAGCTCTAGTCTGTTGTGGGAGTACGGTCATGGTGGTAACAGGATTATTGCATTGTGAGTACTTTGTGCCACATGAGTTGGGTTGGTGTTTTATTTGTTGGGGTTGTTGTGTGTGTTAGGATTGTTGGATTGTTTTACTTGAATTAAAAGATTTGTGATTTAATAAATCAACCGTTCATTCTCATTTACTCACACGAGCTTTCAGAAAGCTTACCGGATTTTGTGTTGGTGCAATCCCGGTGTAGCGGATAATCCTACAGGTCAGGATAATCAGGGTGGAGAGCGAGCTGAGTAGGGCAGCAGGTTTGTGACCAGTACTTGGTCTATTTTGGTGTGTTTTATAGACACTTTTGAGCGTAACGTTTTATTTATGTTGGTAATTGTAATAATTGACTCGAGAGATAGTTTACTTTGAGGTTTGTATTATGGTTTGTGAGACGTTGATTAAGGAAAAAATTACAGGACGTTATTTGCATTAGTTGTTATTCATGTTTCGGATTTGAATTTCTTATTCAAAATTAGGCGCATGACAGTTTGGTATCAAAGCATAAGGTACATATTAGTGACAAGTCAATACTCCTTGAGTCATGGCCCGTCTGCAGCGGATCCCCATCGTGTGCTCTTCGGTATTGACAATGTCATTAGATATGTGGGAGTATAGAGAGTCATCTAGGACGTTAGGATGTGTTAGGAGTTGAATTAACCTCAATGTGTTAGTAACTTAACTTGGTTAATATGGACTTGTTGCTGTGTTTTAAGTGTTATACATGTATTAGTCAGGTATGCTATGCTCCTTAAGTAATTGACCATTTGGGAGGCATAACTAGGGGTCAAGGTAGACCCAGAAGTAGAGGTAGTGTCTGAGGTAAGAACAGGATATCTCCTGTTGAGATATTCGAGGATAAGGTAGAGGCATCAAAGGTTGAGTTACCTGTTCAACCTGTGGTTGATGTGATGGATGCCACTCGTTTGTCAAAATGAACCCAACACTATGTCAATAAACTTATCAGATGACAGAGCTCAAATGTCAGAATGGGCGTTTTCTGTTGTCTGAATAATTTTAACGACATAATGAAAAAATTCTGTTGTCTGAATATAGTGATATACCATGGTAAATCAGTTTTCTGAAAAAGGTTATGTTTCAGACAACAGATTTCTGTTGTGCATTAAACTGAGATTGATTTAGTTGTTTAGTATTTTTTTTTTTTTGAAAGGACTGTTTGAAAATGGTATTGTGTCAGACAACAGATTTCTGTTGTGCATTAAACTGAGATCAACTGTTAGGATTTTTTTTTTCCTTTTAGTTTGGGTTTTTGGCACAGCGTAAAGACCTATCCGTCTAACACTTCATGAAATTTTAGCCCGAAAAATTTATCAAACTGATCGAAACCAGTACCCAACACTCAGCTCGCTCTTGCTCTCAAACTGTGAAGTCGATCTTCTCTTAAACCAAAACCTGACAATAGAACTTCTTTCTTCTGATTCTCAAACCAAAATCATCTAACTGAAATTCCAGGACCTAATCCAACATCAATCTCTTCTAATCCAATATCGAATTGTAAAACCTAGAAAAATTTTACCCATCTCCCCTCACATATATAGAAAACCTCATTCCACCCAAAGCATATTGGTCTCAATCCCTATCGTGTTGCTGGTAAGCCCCTCGGTTAAGTATTAATAGATTTAGGGTTTCTTCAAGATTGGGGATTTATGGTATTTTTTTTTCTCCAATCAAGTGTTCTGCTCAAGATTGGGATTTTAGGGTTTTTTTTTTTCAATTGCATTAGGTGGAGGCTAGGCGGTTTAGACGAAGGATAGGCGGATTGACCTCCAACCGAGTCTCGGCAATGACCTCGTCTTGTTCTCTCGGCTTCGACCCAGTCTCAGCAGAACACAAAGGCCAGATAGCCAGAACCCAAAGCTAGTTAGAGAGAGAGAGAGAGAGAGAAAGAGAGAGAGAGAGAGAGAGAGACTATGTAACTCTGACAGTACAGACTATATTCTAGAGTCTCGTTCAGTCCATATTTTCCAAATTTCACAGCAAAATCCAATCTTTCTGTCATCAACGTCAGGCAAGGTCACCTTTTTATTTACTTTCTCTATCTATATCTATATGTTTTTGGCTTATATGTATACATATGCTATGCGTTCGGCCACTTTGGGATTTTGTATTTGCAAGTTATGAATGTGATTCACACGCAATTTACATGTGTTTCTAGCCCTAATTACCTTGAAATTAGAGAATACTCAAGCATTATTTCATAGTATTACTTTGTTTTCTTCATTTGTAGGAATTTATGGTCAAGAGAGAAAAAAGACGAAAGAAAAAAGTCAACTTCTGACTAAATGACGAAAAGTCAATTGGTTGACCCGATGGTCAACCAAGTCAACTTGGCCCAATAGCAAGAAGTCGGAGGCCCAAGACCAAAGAAGCACACAAGTGAAGACCCAAGCCCATTTGTATTACATCTTTGCATTCAAATTTCAAATTCAAAATTGATATAATAACAATAATAATTAGTAGACCACACACCTCACACACATCACACATGTGGATGGAGATATTTATTTTTGTTCACACTAGGCACACATTCACTTACACTTCTACCCTCCGGTTTCCTTTTTATTTTCCAAAATGTGTTCTAATCTTCTAATTCTCTACATTTTTATTAGGTTGTTTTAGTCTTTTCATTTTATCCATTTTCTACTTGTTTTTTAGCCCTTGGATCTAGGGTACAAGTCCAATCTTGACCCTTGAACCCAAAGGGGTATTTAAGCACCTTTGCACACACATTTCACAAACTTAAGACCCATTTTTCTACACCCTAGGTCTTTTGGCCGAATTTGGGGGCTCTCTCCCTTCTCACCTCTTCTACATCGCCATTCTTCACATGTAAGCTTGCACAAGGAGGAGGCACACACATTTCCGGTATCTAGGCCACAATCTCTACACCATGGCTTCATAAGGGTAGCAAGAGAAGCCATGAAATTATGGCAATAGCTAGTGACAAGCTTTGCCTTGACTTCCATGGATTTCTCCTCTCTTTCCCTCTTCTTTCTCTCTCTTATTTCTTGCTTATGGTGTTGTTTGATGTGTATTGATATATACTTGTGTGTGACCTCTCATGGTTTTAGGGTTTTAAAACCCAAGTTTAGTTTTGTATGCTTTTGTTGAGAAATTAATAAATTTTTTGTTTATTCATATGATTTGTATACTCTTGCTTTAATTTCTTCACTCTAGATGTATGATTTAGGTTTTCCACTCCTTAATCTATGTTTGTGTGTTGTAATTGGAATATTAAATTGGGGAATTTATATTTCAATTTAGATTATGACATGTTGTTCATTGCATATCTCTAATTCCATTTGGATTTCTTAGATTGTGGTTCTCCAATCACCCAATTTTGAGTATTACTACCCTTGATTGTCGGGAATAGTATTCGGAATTGTTGGGTAAGGTAATTGTTATCACAAGTACTCTTTTCGACCTTATTATTTGTGGTGATGGTTGCTAGAGTGTGTTACAATCGATTGTCGGAACATAAAGCATTTAGTTTTGAGCACTTATGGCCCTAACAAGGCATAAGGTTTGAGACAAGTATAGCGTAGCCAAAACTAAGTATTCTTTCTTCTTCTTGTTTTTGCTTAGGGTTTGACTACTATTTTATGACAATCGATTTAGCTTTCTTTTCGACCTCTTAATGCTAAATGGAAATCCGACAAAACATTTGAAGCATCATTTGAATTAATCATCATCATTCCATATGATTTTAGATTTGTGTGGAGAACACAAGCTATGAGTCTTTGAGCGAAAGCACCAAAATTGTCTCACTTACCCCAGCAACAAATTTTTATTCCCACTAATCCAATTTGAAGCAAAATGATAATTCGGTCCTTAACCAAAATTAGTACATCCCTTGATATCTCCACTTCAGATAGCTCGCTCGCTCTCTCTCTCTCTCTCCCCCCCCCCCTCCCCACCTCTCGATGTCTAACCTTTTTAGCTTCGTTGGAATAACTCTCTCAGACTTCGTCCTCCGGATAGCTTTTGAAAACTCCAAACCCGATTTCGATTCATTAACGCTGTTTGTCTCCTCTCTCTCCTCTCTCCTCTCTCCTCTCTCTCCACCCCACTCCATCTATCTTTCTCCCCACCCCACTCCATCTATCTCTCTCCTTCACGCCTTCATCGAGGCTCGGTTTCCAAATTTTTCATGGCCTTAGGGACGCGAACTGCAAGAGCGAACGATCGGAGAAGTCCTCGTCGGAGGAGAGATTCTGAGGACATTCGTGTTGCTCTTCTTCTTCCTTCTTTAGTATTCACTCTATGTTGGTTTGTCAGGAACGACCTTGCGTCGATTCCAAAGTCATGACCATTTTGCTGGTGTGTTGTCTTGCTCTTCTTCTTCTTCAATCTCTAATAATATATAGATTGCCTAGTGTTTTGATGGTGCCCATATCGTTCACTAGAGGCCAAAGGATATGTCAGTGTGAGGATGCTTCTTTCTATCTTTCTTGTTCTTTAGATTGATTCCAAAATATAAAAATATAAAACGAAGATGAGCCTTGGCTATCCTATCCACTTTCGCTTAAATAGATGAAGTATATTTTAGATTAATTTCATGTGTTCAAGAAAGTCAAGTTTGGTATCGATATTGATATTTGACCATCAAGATATTTTTTAGGGTTTTGACAATTTACCCTAAAAAAATATTAGGGGGCAATAAAGGGATATTGGGGGCAATAGACGTATGTTAAAGGTCTATTGTGGGCAATAAATATTTTGAATTGATATAATCTCATTTTTTTTCTTAATCAAAATTTTATTTGTCTAGTTTTAGGGAGATTAGTTCCCATTCTGGTAACCGAAAGTTCTATTGAGGGGTAATAAACTTTTATTTTGGGGGGCAATAAACCTCTCCGGCCCCCTATAAGATCTCTGACGACCTCTTTAGGGACCTCCAGTGAGGTTTCATTAATTTTATTGCCCCCCAAATTGGGGGGCAATAAATGTCTATTGGGGATAATAAACGTTTCTTGGGGGAAGGGGCAATAAACCTCTCTGGTGACATATAAGATCTCCAATGAGTCTGATGTCCCGTGACCGGAATATAAGATCTGTTGGGTACCGTACTCCAACGAAGTCTCCTACGGCTTCTTTCTCTTCCATTCTCTCTTTCACCCTCTATGTAACAAAGGGGTGAGGCTAAAATAGTCTAAAAAAAACACTTAACTAGGTATTAGGGAAGACTTTATTAGAGTCTTTATAGGTAAGAAGGAATTAAAAAAACTTAACCGGATAAGTGGGATATATAACCCTAGAATTAGGGTAAGTGGACAGAAACCCTTATCTTATTGTTATGTGAATTTAGTAGTATGTAACATGTAACATGTCTTTTTACTAGAGGTGGCAAATGGGTTGGACTGGCTGAATACAGTACGAGTCGAACCCACTTAAGGTTAGTCCGACGCGGCCCAAATACAAATGAGCCAAGACGGCTAATTCATTAATATAGGTCTGGTCCAAGAAAATTAGTCCAATGCTCTAACCCAATATGGGCATGCAAGGAGACGGGCTTGACCTAATAATGGCCAGAACACTGCTGTTCAGATATGTAATTTCTTTTAAACATACTTTAATTTTTTTTCTTTTTTGAAATAATGATAATTTCATTGATAATAGCGCATGCCAAGAAGGCTATTACATACCCACCCGTTGACATATAATAATGGCCAGAGCAAGGATTCGTGGAGAGCCACAGTGGCACATACCTTAAAATTCTTATACAAAGATATGTAAGCAATAATATATTAATTTGTGAGTATACAGTGAGTAAAAGGCCAATAACATAGTGCAAGGGATTTTGGATCTTCAGGGTTGGCTTTCTGGGGAAGGATAGCTGCTCATGATAATTTCAAAAACTAGCATTTAGTGTTTTAGTTTTTATTGGTTTAGGTTTAATAACTGATTACTCTATTAAGCTAGGGTGAGGAACTTGGTGTCGAAGCGTTTCCATATCTAACGAGTTATTCTCTAGGAATATGGGCTTTAATTTCGGCGCTCTCTAGTTATCAACTTGATGGTGAATTGTCCTTGCACTAATTTGACAATCTTTTGACATGGTGTCAAAGATGGCAAAGTGGTTTGTCTTGATGTTTGTGACTAGATCGTATCATGACACTCAAAATTAGTTATCTTTTATTATAACTTGTGACTATGGGATAAAAATTTGGTCAAGAATTCGGCATTTTCAGCTGATGAATGTTACTAATGGTAATGGACCTGTAACTATAGATATTCATTCATAGATATGTGTGTCGTGGTGTTAGGATACAACCAATCATTTAGCTATAAAATCTTTGGCAATTAATGAAATTTACTTCTTCTAACAAATTTTTAGTAACAACTCATTTATTACACAATACCATATTTCCAACAATTAGACAGAACACGAAATATCCAAGAGATTCAAACTTAATATGTAATTTAAAGACACACACACACTTGTGTATGTGTATATATATTTAAATAATTAAATCATAAAAGTGATAATTTTATTTATGTACATATTATAGTATATAATATATAAATATAAATATATATATATATATATATATATATATATCTCGGCACACACACACTATATATATTCTAACATAATGCCCTTTTGTTTTTTGGCCAAAAGCATAATGCCGTTGGATTCATTATACTTAAATAAGGTCGATCACATTTTATTCTCAAAAAAAAAAAAAAGGACGATCACATTTTAACTCCAATATTGAAACTAACTTAGGTAAGGTTCGTATCTGAGCTATATGCGATCTTAGGGAGCTGCTACAGATGGTTTCCTCTGCTGAGTCCATGTGTTCCAGAATGCCAATTTAGTGGCTCATACTCTTGCACAAGAAGCTAAACATGCTTTATTTTTTATGAATCTTCAAATGTGGAGGAGCTTATATATATATATATATATATATATATATATATATATATATATATATCTCGATTAATGTAATGACCGTTAAGTAAATAAAAATACTTTCAATCCCCTCAAAAAACTTAAGTAAGGTATATGATTCACCAAGGACTAATACACTCCTCTTGACTAGGTTTGCAAATGAGTCAAATATGCTGAAATTAGAAAGTGTGTTAAAAATCTGAAATAATTAATGGTCGAAAGTATTTTTCTTTCTTTGGAAAAAGTAGGGAGGAAAATATACGGACGAGTGTTATATAGGTTCTTGCATTTCAGTTCTCCCCCAGATATGAAGCTAATTACGTGGAAGCCCACAAGGTAAGAAACTGATGCTTTCCCGTGTTCCCCTAGAATTGTTCTCAAATGTTTACACCATAGCATGCACGCCATGTGTGAACTGGTAAACAATTCCAACAGGTTCTTTGTGATGGTTCTCCTTTCTTTCAAATTTAGATTAACCACATTGGTAACTAGCTACGAGGCCCTTAATATTAGTGAATGGGATATGCCATATTATATCCCCTAGCTCCTTCAAATATCTTGTCCCAGAGATCCAATGAAGCATCTATTATGAGAGTTGAGACCACTGGTAGGGGCCAAGGATCAATTATGTTTTTATGCATGGGGACACTGGCTAGATAGCTTTGGTATCATTTGAAATCTGTGGGAATCAATCGATAGATTCCTTTCATAATTAACTTTGTGCTCTGACCTCAATTGTTTGGGCAGATTACAATAATGTAAAGGGGAATGGCCTTAATTAACTGTTCATGTGTGTTCATTCAATTGTTCATAAGGTGTAAAATGACGGTATTGCCCTCGATTTTATCTAAATTACTGTGTTGTCATTTCCCCCAGAATACATAAGCAAGATCTTGTTTAAGGAAAACTGAAATTGGGAGAGAATTGTTGTGCGTACTTTCATTGATAATAGAAGCCTCTTTATATAGAGGATTACAATGCATAGAATATGAATTGTATAAGAAAAGTTAATCATACATTGAATGAATATCTCTAAGATTTTTCGAGATTATATCTAATTATAACCCTATTACCACTGGGTCAAGTAACCTAGAGTTTGGGCCAGACACACATTCTGGATTTACTTGAACACTTCCCCTTGTATTACCCAAACGTGGTGCTCCTCTCGTTGCCTCATTAAAAAACATTGTCGAGAAACAAAAACCCAGTGGGAGAAAAATAACCTCAGTTGAAGGGGAAAAACAGCACAACACACCATTCACATTTCGAGAACATACATATAGACATCTCCCCTTAATGTCTGCATCTCCTCCTGATGACTACGGTCATAGGAGTTAGATGGGAGTAAGGATAACTTCTGTAAACGATGATACCAACACATCTCTCGAAAGTGGAATTTAGGCAATGACTTAGTTAGCAAGTCTGTCACACTATCCTCAAATCAAACATAGTTCACTTTGATCTTGAGGAGAGTCTATTGTTACTGATTATCCTTGGTGTTGTCGCTTTTGATGTAGCCTTGCTTCATTTGTTCAAAACAAGCAGTATTATCCTATATGCTTGCAGGATCATCTGTGGTAGACTTCGAAACATGCGTAACTATAGATCCAATCCATATACATTCACGACCACTTCGTGAAGAGCAATAATCTCTACATTGTTCAAAGATATAGCGACTAGGGTCTGTTCTGTAGACATCCAAGATATTACAGTCTTTACCCATGGTGAACACTTAACCATTTTGGGAATGACCTTTGTATGGGTCAGAGAAATACCCAATATCCACAAAACATTCCAAAACACGTCATTTTGGGATGGGGATAGTAGACGCAGGCCAGTGTTGGCGGCATTTCTGGTGTGTAATGGGTACAAATCCATAATCTCTCTGTAGGGATAAGATAAAATCATATCAATCATACATCTCAAGTACTAAAAGATATCTTTTACACCAATCCAATGGCGTCGCGGAGACGTAGAGCTATACCTTAGCTAAGTACAATAATGCGAGTATTGTACTTATATAGGGCACTTCTGCCTCTCTACCACATCTTCGCCATCATCATTCAGATGAAGAGGGTTCTTTTAGGATCAAGACTATGAACAATCATAGGGGTGCTTGAAGGCTTGACCTTGTCAAAATGCCTAAGCATCTATCAACACGATGTTTAAGTTCCAAGCCGAGACATAATCGTGTTCTCCCAAAATCCTTCATCTCAAAATCAGATTTCAAGTGTTCAGCGGTTTCCCTTAACTCTTTATTACAAACGCGCTCCGTGGTCTAGAGCCACTTGACTTGGGTAAATGAAGTCAACCATGAACCTTCATGTATATTCTGTATCTAGATCCCCATAGAGATACGTAGTGACCACATTTGTAAGCTGCATGTTCAGTTATTTGGAAACTACCAAACTGACAAGGTAGTGGAGTGCAATGACATCCATTACGAGAGAATATGTCTCATCATAGTCGATTCCATGGTGTTTTGTGAGAAGCCTTGCACTATAAGGCGAGATTACCATATCTTTTTTTCAACACGTTTTCTAATGAAGACCTATCAGTCAATAGGTTTTATGTTAGGAGGTGCTGGCATCATGGCACAAAAACCTTCCTCTTCGTTAGAGAATCCAACTTAATCTAGATCGCATCTTTCCATTTAGGTCAAATTTCTCTACGTTTGTATTCATTCATCAACGGAGCGCGGTTCGATATCATCAAAATTAACAAACTCATGCGCAACGAAATGCTCAACTACATCATCAATTATGATAGAGTTTCTATCCCACATCTCATGTACGCTAGTGTAATTTTCATATAGCTTTATATTCTCAGGAATAGGTTCTGACGTTGAGGCGTCCTTAAACGATAACTATAACCCAGAAGATTCTCATGAGATGTATTTTGAGTCTTGATGATCAAAGGACTAGAATGTGCCAAAGTATCCTTCAAATCCATGGTCATCCCACGCATCCTAGCTGGGGTCATGGCCTATAACGCCAGAGTGCCACTCTCTCTGCCGTTGGCGTCCTGCCCACCTCAGTGTAGGGTAGCGTTACGTTCTCTCGTAAGGACGTCCTTCCTTGCAAGCATATATGCAGCAACTGTGTGCGATCTCGTCACTTTAACAAGGATCGAGATGAGACATAGTGAGGACAGACCATGACAATTTCTGTCATTCTTGATGAACAATCGTATTCTTATCTCCCTCTAATGAAGGGAAAACTGTCTCATCAAAGTGACATCCGTAAATCTAGCAGTAAAGAGATGGCCTTGTAAGGACATTAAGTGGCGGACAATTTTTGGAGTCTCAAATCCAACGTAGTTGCCTATTCTTCTATCAGGACCTATCATAGAGCAATGTGGCGGCGCAATTGGCACATAAATAGCACACTCAAATATACGTAAATACGATACTTGTACCCAGTCACTAACTATAACGAAGAGGTAGATTGAGTGGCAATGTATTGTAGACGAATTAGCATAGCTACATGTGATATTACATCACCCATAGTGGATATAAGGAGATTAATGTGCATTATCAATGTCCTGACTACCATCGTAGTCGTTTCTGCGAGACCATTTAGGTGTGTACATGAGAATATGATGTCCAACATCAGTCCCATTGCAATAACCATCAAAATTCTTTGATGTAAACTCTCTACCATAGTCAAATCCAATTGACTAATATGATGATTCGGGGAGTGAGCCCGTTGTCATATGATATGTGCTAGGAGTGCATCATAAGCAGCATCACAAGTAGACAATAGCACAACAAGTGACCAGCGTGTTTGCGTGTCAACCAACATCATGAGATATTTAAACGTCCGTAAGTTGGTTGAATCAGTCTATAAAATCACTATGGATTCTATGTAAGAACAGAATGAGTATTTTTATATCCTTTGTATAGGACGGTCTCAGTCCTAATTTTCCTAAGGAACGGGCTTTGTAAAACGAGCGAGAAGCCTTAGAATCAACCAATGGGTATTTTGGTTGGGCCTAAGAGTCTGAAACGCTATGTGAAGCAAAGTTGGTGATTGCAACATCACCTGGGGAGCCATCACAATGATGGACGCCATCCATGGCTTCATGGATAGGGACTGTGCTAGCCCTATGCTGGTGGTGGATAGCAGCGGCCCTATAGGCAGCGCCGGCGGTCATACTTAATCTAGGAATCAACCTTTGATTCATTCTTCGTTTCGCTCGAAAGAATGGATGTCCATGTGAAGTCTTTAGTAGACGGATCATCATATCATGATTAGGATGACCTATTCTGTCGTGACAAAGCCAATATGTGTCTAAATCTAAAAGATCTTCTTTCATAACTTTATTTGATTTAATAGCTAGAATAGTGACATAGAGTCCACTAGAGAGACACAACTTCTTGAAGATGCGCTTTTGTTCGCAATTGTTAGAGGTATTGCAAAGAACTCATTTCAGTTCTCTACATGTATTTTCGCATGGAATCCATTGGCTATTCATATGTGCGATTTGCTCTCGGAGCATATAAAGTTTTTGCGACATAATCAAGGTGCCATTTGGCAAGGGGAACTTCGGCTATTTCTTGTCCTTGAATTAATACTGATGGCCCAATCATCGTAGTAACAAAGTCATATGCTCAGAATCAAAATGGAGTCATAATGAAAAGAACTCGAAATTTTATTCATAAGCCAACAGAGTACATCATTGTCTCTTAACCATTAGGAGAATCTAATCGAATTGCTAGCTAATGCAAAACAAAGGTAGTCGTTTGATTTGTTTCAGTAACTCCAAAATAAATATGACCAGGTGAGTAGAGAGATGTTGGTGGAGCAAAACTAGCTTAATTACCACTTATCTCAAGACCCTCTAGACATCACACTCATTTTGAATGTCCCTATATGAAGAAAAACTAAACCAACGGCATTTACTACAAAGTATATGGCAATTACCCATTACATCGCTTGGAAAAGTAAAGACTTAAACAGATTTGGCGATCTATTGATACCAACCAGATTTGTAGTCTTCAACCCATCACTCTAGATCATCTTTTTGATCTTCTTGTTCCATATAGTGAACTTCTCTTGCTTCACAATATGCTTTGTAGGAGGTGAAAATTTCTTCACGAGCTCTACAAATGTGTGCCCAATGTTCGGATACTCCACATCGAGAATATACATCTCTTTGCTCAAACTCTATTGATTGAGGCGCTTTTAAAGTGTCATTTAGATGGCTCTTAGTGTTGGTGGTGCTACCAATATGCCCAGAGGCGTTGCCTCCCTCTCTCTTTCCATGTTGACCTCTTCGGTTCCATGTTTGCCTATTTTGGCAGTTACCTTCCCAAGTAGAACAATTATATGGACCAGAACGTCCAGAAGTATCCCTAAGATTAGGGGGCCGTCTAGAAGCTTTGTTTTGTTGTCTGTGTGTTATTTAATTGATGGTCTAGGTGCTTTTTGTGAAACATACATATGTTTTGGTTACGGTTGGAATTCAGTCATTTGTTTTTGTTGGGTTTTTTATTTTTTATTTTTAGTATTTATCAACTTGGATATACTTAAGGTGCTGATTAGATAGTTTACTAAATGATCAGTGGGCAATCATATACTCAATAATATATGAAACTTTCCAATGAATTAGATCAGTGCTAAACCCCTATTGTAGAAACTTGATACTAGCTTGCTTAAAATACCAGGTGTTAGCTGAATCTTTCTCTTTACAATTGAAATACCAATTTTTGTAATATGTAAAATTATAATTGTATTATATTATATAGATCAAGATTTTAAGGGAAAAAAAAAAAATTAAACCCGCAGCATCGCGTGGGAGAATTTTCTAGTATTATACATACATCTTGATGGGAATCAAGAACAAGAAGATTTGAAGTTACAATCTGTCGTGTGCTATTCCAACTTCTCATATGCATTTTAATCTGTTGTTTGATATTCCAAAATTTTTTTCTTAATTTTTGGAAGATTGTTTACGAAGAATCTGTTTATATTATTGTGTTAGTGTTTGTAATGCACGGTATCTTTGTTTTATTGATTGTAATATTTGGTCTGGTTTTGTTCATTGTTTGCTTCCATTATTGTGATTATACCTTTTCACATGGTTTTTCAGGTTTTGAACAAATATACCTTTAAAGGAAACTAATCCTTGGAGAATCATCCATGGTCTGTCTACTATTAAGGTATTTCAGGCAACGGCCCACCCGCTCGAGGAGTTCTTTGAATTAGCAAATAGGAAGCCTGATGAAGAAAAGGTAGTTGTATATGGTACATGCTTTTTGTTTCCGTTGTTTTCTGTTGTTTAAGTGCATTTATGAATTGGGGGTATTGGATTGTAAACTTTGTGAGGATCAATTGAAGAAATTTAAAGTGCAAAGCAGAGGTTAATTAGTTTTTCTTTTCACATAGGGTGTGAATGCAGACTTTCTGATGACTGAATGTAATTGTTCATTAGAAAATAAAAGCATTCAATTATATTCTTTTGGCCACTAAAAAGAATCTTAATACTGTCAAGGTTGGTAGTATCTGAAATTACAATTTCAATCTTTTGGTCAATATGTGTCAAAGTCTGATTTATGGAATTGGTTGATAGTGTACTATTTTTTGTGATTTCAAATTTATTTTTTCTTTATTGTATGGACTTGGTGGCTTTAGCTCACAGCTAGACCTGTAAATTGATCAGATTTTGATCCGGACCCGCTCCAGATCCGTGACTATTGGATGGGTTTGGATCGAAAATTTTGATCTATTGATCCGTTAATGATCTGAATCTCTTTATTTAACGGATCAAATACGGATTTAGGTCGATCCGATCTGTTAACGATCTGGCTCGTTCTCGTAATAATTAAATATTATTTTTTATTAATATATTATTATTATTTTTAAATAATTTAAAATATAAAATATGACGAATTTCTAATACAAATTATTTACAGTAATCTAAGGTACAGTCAAATCACCCAGGATTCCAAGAAACATTAAGAATTTTGATAATGTAATTCTACTTTTTGTGATACTCTTCATGTTGTTTTAATATTTTATTAATATCTTATGAAGTATCATGATATAAATTAAATATTACTATTAAAATTTTAAAATATTTGAAATTATAAACATGTCAGATTAGGGGATCGAGTATATGTTAATTCAGCGGGTACGAATTTGGATCAAGCTATCAATGGTCCGCGGGGTTAACGGAGCAGGTTTGGATCAACTTTTTTTTAAGTAAACGGATTTGGATTTAGGTCAATCTGATCCTAATCCGATCCATTTATAGATCCTTGATGCTCACAACCTTTGTCCCGTTTATTATTGATGGATTTTTTCTATTCTTCTAATGCTTGTTACTATTTATATCTCAGTCAATACTGCTACGAACTTCTGTTATCATAGCTTCACAAATACTGTTACTAGATTTGCTCGCCTTGGTCTGTCAACCATTGAGACAATTTTACCTTCTTTGTTTGAGGTAATAGTCGTTGAAAACTTTGTTTCCATCTATTTCCCCTTTGAAATATACCTGCACCCGTTTATGTTACGTCCTTTCTCTATTCTTTTACAGGTAATTCAAACCTAGGAACTGTCCACGGGGTCAAAGCTTTGAAGTTAGTTTCGACATTACAGTGTTAGGAAAAAACACGATTTAAATTGTTGAAACACTAGAAAATCTTGTACTGGCTTACAATTTGTATTACATGATTTTAATCATACGATGCGGCAATGAACTAAAATAGAATTTTTCGTATCACTTCATTTTGCATATTCCTCGCTTCATTTAAAGATCTTATTCATCTTTGTTAACCAAACCATACTCACCTACGAAATCTACAACTCAGTAATCATAACGTGAAAATTCTGCCCCGCAGATAGGAAATATTTCTAGTTATTATACATACATCTAAAGCTGAATCGATGTTACTATTCATCCTTGTTCATTCAACTGTTTCTACGTGAAGTGTCAGTTTTGCCTGTCTGTTTCCCTCATTTACGGATATCGTCCTTCTATAGTCAAGTCAAATATGTGTGGATTTCGTCCGTGGTTTTTTTTTTTAAAAAAAAAAAAATACTGGTGCGCCTGCCCTCAAGGCTTGATTAATGAAACTGTCGAATACAAGGGGAGACATTAAGCCTAAACCCCTGATTACAATAAGCATCTAGAGAACATCCTGAAATACTATCATGACTCTCTACCAAATGATTGTATTCAACTAGGCACCAACTAGCAAAGAGAGCTCTACTAGTGACTCTATTTGCTTTGACAAAGCGATGACATAACGGAAAGATAACTCGATATGTAACCTAATTACAACATAGCATAATTACCATACGCACATCTTTCCTACTATATTGCCGCTAGAAGATAAATCTGACGACACTTAGGTTCACCCTATCACTAGGTGGTAGCGACCATTTGACGAAGCAATAAACTCACCGCCTACCTAGAGCAAACAAGGCACTTTGAGTGCATACACATGCACGTAGCCCGACTAGTCCTACAAGATAGATGTAGGGACTTATTACACGCCTAAGGTGAGACAATAATAACCAACTAAAATAAATAAAACTAAAACATGCAATTAAAAAATCAGCCTAGACTTGGCCCCAAAGAAGGGTCCAAACCCACGGCCCAATCCAGGAAGCAGGAGATACTCTAGCCTCCAGCCAAGCTTGGTCCAATCCCACTGTCGGCGGATCCTCCACCGCATTGCTCCACCACCTTCGTCTGACCGTCGCCGACATCGATCGGTCATCTCTGTCACACCATAGAGATGTAACGCCCCATATCGTGTCCCATTGAAGAAGAAACACTATGGAGAGAACCCAAACTAGATCGGATCCCTGAGACCCAAACCAGATCGACGCAGTCCAATCAGACCCCAGCCGCGCTGCCATTTTAGCGTAACTGCCTGGCCGCCTCCGGACCAGCAACCCAGTCTGCTGATCGATCCAGTGAGGGATGAACCAAAACCTGCCCATCGTCGTGATATCCTCCTCCTGTGCCTCACAGACAACCACCATGTCACACCAGACCCACAAGGGATCAACAATGGCCCGTCTGACGACGGCGAAAAAGCTCGCCGCCGGATAGGGAGGATAACTCTATTTTTTCTTTCAGGTGCGTACCCCCAATCCACAAACTTTTTTACATTTTCGTCTGTGGTTTGTAGGGGAAACAGAGAGAGAGACTGTGAGAGGAAAGAAAAAGTAACCCATTTGGATTTGTTGCAGAAGAGGTAGAGCGATATAGAGAGAGAGAGAGAGGTATCTATGTCTGCAATAGTTGCATGTCTGGATTTTTTTTTTTTTTTTATCTCTTATCACTATTGTTGGGTTCTGAATGATGTTGGGCGTTTATGAATCCTGCTTTTCTTTTTAATTCATTTTTCAGATCAGTGTTGTAATTCTTCATTTTTCTGCTTTATCTTCTTATCCGATGTTCGAATGATTAGTTGTTAATTATTGATTGTCTGTCAAAGTGGAAGGAGGTCTTCTAAGTTTGGGATAATAGTGATTGATTGGGAGAGGTTGAAGGTAATATTGATCTTCATCGTTTCAGAGTATCAAGTGTGTCGGTCAAGCTGTTGAGTGCGAAGGTCAGTTAATAGCAGATAAATTAGAAAAAAGAAGAAGAGGGATTCTATCTTTTGCTTTTGTCTTATATCGGTGCTGCAACTAAATTTGGATTGTCTGATATCACTTGAGGAGGGATTAGATTGGCTAGATTCCATACTCCTGGAGTCCTGGAATGAAGTTTTAGGCTTTGATTTTGTTTCTTAGTATTAACGTTTCGTTCAACCTTTAAAGCAAGAGAAAATTAATATAGACAAAGGAGAAATTCGGTCATCTAGAAGCTTTGTTGTGTTGTCTCTATGTGTTATTTAATTGATTTTCTTTAGTAAAGCCATTAGGGCAAAATAATATATTTATCACAAGTCAGAATATGTAATTACATACCGTTCCGCTGTCATTCTAGATAGACAAAAAGCTAGTGGTAGTACCCATAAGTGGTACATACAGATACTCCTACTCATTAGACAATTAAATATATAGAGTTAGCAGATACCCTCTTTCAGTACTACTCCAGAAGTGCTAAAAATACATAATGTTCCTAAGACAAGGAACTTTATTGTAATTAGACAAACTAAAAACATAGGGATGAGCTGAGAGCGAAAGCCCACCATAGAAGTCCAAAGGCAGCCCAAAGAGGAGTGAACCACAAGGCCCAACAAGATGATGAGGCCCAAGACCAAAGTTCACCTCAGCCTCCCCGACTACACACAGCACCGAAACAGCCGCCGGATCCCACCGTCTCAACCCTTGATGCAGGATTCCATCGCTGCATCCTACTGCCTCACCTCGCTACGCCGCATCTCACAGTTGCAACTCCACGCCCCAAACCGCAACACCACATCCCTCCTCACCACCTTGCTGCAGGTCACGCCGCCATGGTCAAAAACGCAGTTCCGGAGTCGTGACCCTGATCTTGTGCAGATCCACCATCCAACCCCGGCATCGCCGATGACTGCCATGTACAGACGCTCACCGCGTCCAAGCCGTCATCTAGTACTCGCCATCAACATCATCAGCCAAACCTTGAGCCAACCCCCCTTTTAAAGCTCCGGATCATTCAAATCCCATCCGGCAGAAAAGCCATGCGGCTTTGGCGAAACCAAAAGGCCAGGGCCGACGTAGGACGAGAATATTCTCAAGGTCGCGAAGCCTTCTTAAGGTTTCCTCAGAGAGAAAACACTTTTCAAAGATATTATCACAGGAAGACGTGAAAATAAACTTATTTAATTGATAGTCTAGGTGTGTTTTGTGAAACATAGATATGTTTTGGTTGCAATTGGAATTTTGTCATTTGTTTTTATTGGGTTTTTTATTTTTATTTTTTATTATTTATTAACTTGGATCTATTTAGTATGCTGATTAGATAGTTTACTAAACGATCAGTGGGCAAAGATATACTCACTAATATATATATGAAAATCAGTGGGTTCTCTAAGTGATCTATTTTTGTATTCTAAATGGACTTGATCTTAGATCTTGAGTATACGTTTGATATCTTCAGTATTGCTTCTATTTTTGGGTATCAGCATTCCTAAGCCATAGTTTTTCATTAAAGGCAATCACACTGTGTGTTTAATTTCCACAGAATTTTATCATCAAATACTTGCAAAGGCTGTAGTGCATTTCTTTCGATAAGGTAAGGTTCTGTGTTATTTTCAATTTACAAATAAAGTTTGTTTACGTGTTCTATGTGATATATAGAATATATACTACCAGCAGAGCTGACTCCGAACACTTGCAACAAGAGCAACAGCACAGGGCCCCAATTTCAGAGGGCCCCAATTGTTTTATTAATACATAAATAAATATTAAAATTAGGGCCCCAGACCAACATATAATCTTCTCTGACATTGTTTTTTTGCTCTCTTGATTTCATTGGGTCTTAAGAGGGCCTTTTTTTTTTAATGGCTTTGTTTTAAATAAATAAATATTAACAACTAAAATAATATGAAAGAGACCCCATCCGGCCAAAATGTCCTCCCCATGGCTTTGTTTTTTGCGCATTATGTCTCTCTCCCCTCCTGAATTTCATCCGGTTTCTCCTTTTTGTTTTTTTTTTCTGCGTTTAGTCTCTCACTCCTCCTTAATTCTTTTTTTTTTTTTGATAGAACCCCTCCTTAATTCTATCTGGTCTTCTCCTTTTTTTTTCTTTTTTTTTTTTTGCGTTCTGTCTCTCTCCACTCCTCAATTCCATCTGATTCTCATCGACCTCAATACTTCACTGCTCGCTCAGGTATGATATGAATGTATGATTCTTTGATTTGTTCTTTATAAATAAATTAATGTTTGCCTTAGTATTCCTAATAGTTTGATTTTGCAGCTAAGAAGGCAAGGAGATGGATTTTCAAATGAATATCAATCAACACTATTGGAAGAAAGTATTATTTTGAGGGTTTTAGATCAAGCATCTTTTTGTAATATTTTTTGTGTAAATCTTTGTACTTGTATTGACTATTTAGCTTATGTTGTAGACTAATGGCTATTTGATTTTATATTGTGAGTTTGTTCAAGTATAAATTTCATATAAGACTACAACTTAGAGGGCCACATTTTAAGTTTTCGCACAGGGCCTCCGAAAAGTTTGAGACGGCCCTGAATACCAGAAATGATTTTGATAGTAGCTTTGGTCCAATTTTTGTGTAACGATGCCATATCTCGGCATACTTATATTAAGTGGTATTATGGATGGGATTGGTACATTGTGTTCAAGTTTACATTCTGATTTAAGTGATAGAATCATAGTGCTACAGCATTAAGGACTGTAGCTCACTCATTTTTCTCGATGTATCATAGCATCATTTTCATTTTGATTCATAGAAATCCTCTTTTCCTCTAAATATGTGTTCTTCATACAAATCTCTTACTCAGTGGCATAAGTTGTCCATGACTTCTCTTTATTTTTGGGATAGAGTCCCAAATATCACGGGTAATATAATCAGCTAGGTAATCCCAAAATCATGTCTAAGCATCGAATTTGACTACATATATCTACATACTGCATGAATACACAGCAGCTAGGTCAGCCACAGAAATTAATTAGACACGTTTTCTGTGAAAAGTCCTAACTGCATCAGATACAGACTCTCAGAAGATAAACATGGACTTGATGACTTTTCGTTTTAAGTTATCCAAAAGCAGGTAATTGTCACCGCAAGTTTATAAAGGTCGTCTAAAAACATGTACACTTAGCTACTCAAGGAACCCTTCCTTGCCCCAGTTTTGAAATTATCAGATAAGGTGGATTGCTTTTCATTTTCTCAGTTAATTGTCTGCTAAAATTTATTAATACCATATCTGATTAGTAACAAATGAGATAATGGTGGTCAATGATAATAATTTAATTTGATCATACTTTCGGGCATCTTCATGCAGCATTGACAACGCATTTGGTATATCAAGTAGAACTGATTTTTAAGGAGACATTAACGATTTACCTTGATAATACAAGCAGATAGACAACTAAGTTCAAGTGAGATTTCTACCAAGCCAAGGCACAACGATATACACTATTTTCGATATTCTGTTTGTGTGGACATAGTGATCTTAATGCGGTTTTGATCACAATCCTAAATTTCCAATTGGTTGGTGTGTGTGTGTGTTTTTTTTTTTTTTTTTTTAGGGAACCTTGATTTTGTTCTTTGAATATGGAGGATATGTATTGCATTTGAATTTGAAGGTTTTGATTTGAGGGATTATGTAAATGTAATTCACTCTATTACTGGGTGATAAAAGGTTGTCATTTTATCAATGTTTACTTTTAGATCGGTGACAGAGTGTTATTGATGCCTTTGTTTATAGAAAGTCTGTATTAATGTTAATGTTGAGTTTCAGGATTTTATTGTTGTTTTTATTATGAGATATAGAAAAGCATTGAAATGCCTTTGACCAAATCGGGGCTTTTAGATTTTTTCTTCAATTCTTCTCAACCGGAAAATGAAGGAAGTCTTTTCGATAAAAGCTGAGAAACCCATAAGCAAAACGTATGTGATTTGTACCAAAATATGGCAAAATCAATGATATTCTTTTTTCTTTTTTTTGAAAATAGCAGAGGCACCAATTTAGCTAGGTGCCTCGTTGGTATTATTAATAGGGAAAGAGTACAATGGGTGTGGGGGGACATATTGCCTGAACTCCTATAACCATTACACATATCCTCATAGAGAATGTCTCGAAAAATAATAAGCGTCTCTTCTACCCAAAATTCATCAATACTATTCCAACTAGCAAGGTATGCTAACCTATTGACCACCCCATTTGCTTCATGAAGGACATGCTGAAATTGAAGGACTTAAAATAACTAGCGTACCTTTTACAATCCTCTAAAATCCTGCCTATCTCTGACAAGTCCTCCTTCTCCCCATCAAGGGCATTTACAAGCATAGCACAATCTGACCCTACCTCAATCTCATCCCAACCTTGATGTATAGCTACCAGTAAGCCGGCGCGGAGTGACTCCACCCCAGCATGCAACGCAGACTGTACATAAGGGAGAGGTCTAGCCAACGCAGCTACGCAATCTCTATGTTCATCCCGGACAATAACTCCTATACCACCACAGCCATTTCCAGCTCTAAAGCTTCCATCAATGTTCACTTTAAGTCGTCCACTTGGTGGAAACTTCCATTTGGTAACATGCCTTCTGTTCTTCTTAGCACAACGTACATGGAGCTTCTTATACCCATCAAGGTACGTACCCATCCATTTGGCCACATTCATTGGAATGAAGCATCCACCTTTCCATACAAGGTTATTCCTTTCATTCCAAATAGCCCTAAGAGACAATAAGAAAAACTCAAGATGCTCACCATGCAGCAAATCAATCATGTCATAGAACCATGCCACCAAGTCCGGAGCTGGGTGCACTGTTGGGCATAGCTTAATAGGATCGCACTTCCAGAATATGTTCACCACACTACAATTTTTGAACACATGCATGCCATCTTCCCATTCCAGAAACAGAAAGGACACCGCATATCCACTAATACCCTTTTTTTTTCTAGGGCACCTTTTGTTGGTAGTATCCCTTTAACTAACCTCCATGCATGCATGCATACCTTTGGAGGTACGTTCACTTTCCACAGTTTTTTCCACATAGTTCCGCTTCTCGTATTCATCCCAGAAGAAGACGCTCTCATATCCATTTGCTCCGTTATTCTGGCAACATGATAACCATTTTTCAGAGTGTAAATTGCCTTCCTGTCAAAATGCCATATCCACCGATCTGCTCCCCCAATCAAACTCAATGGAATTTGAGCAATATAATTAACCGCAGTCTCCGTAAACAACTCATTCAGCAACCAAATCTCCCACTCCCCACTTTCTTCATCTATAAGCTCTGCTACTCTCATTTCCTCAGTGCCTTCCATTGGTGGTGTGAATGGTTTGAAATGATATGGCATAGGAATCCAAGGATCATTCCATACCAATGTGTCCTCTCCGTTCCCAACTTGAACTCTTAAACCCTTGCACAACAGCTCTCTACCTTTGAAGATACTTCTCCACGTAAAGGAAGACCCCTTCTTCAATCCAGCTCGCATGAAACCCATATCAGGAAAGTACTTGGCTTTGAGGACGCGTGCAATTAGAGATTCTGGCTTTCTTACTAGTCTCCAACCCTGCTAAGCCAGTAGAGTTTTATTGAACAACTTCATATCTCTGAACCCTAGTCCACCTTCTGCCTTAGGGATGCACAACTTTTCCCACGACACCCAGTGTATTTTCCCCTCCTCACCTTGATCACCCCACCAAAAGCGAGCCATCAGTCTATGCATCTCATCACACAAATGTTTTGATAACTCAAAACAACTCATTACATATGTCGGGATAGACTGAATCACAGATTTTATAAGCACTTCCTTACCGGAACCGCTCAGGGTTTTATCTCGCCATCCTTGTGTGCGTTTCCTCACTCTCTCCGTTAAAAACTTGAAAGCATCCTCCTTCTAGTAACTCAGCTCAGTGGGTAAGCCAAGATATTTATCATGTTTTTCAACTCTCTTCACTACCAAAACTTCTGCCAACCCGTCTTGTAAGCTTCTAGGTACATTACGACTAAATGATACACAACTTTTTTCAAAGTTTATCTGCTGCCCTGTCAACCTTTCATAAAAAAGGAACATATCGCGCAGGAACACACACTCATTATAACCTGATTTGAATAAGATGAATGAGTCATCTGTGAAAAAAAGGTGGCTAATTGGAGGTGCCCTCTTACACACTTTCATACCTTGTATATCATTGTTCTGCTCAGCCAAAACCAGAAGCCGCAATAGAAACTCAGCACACAGCAGGAATAGGTAAGAGGAGATGCCGTCCCCCTGCCTGAGGCCCCTTGAAGGCTCTAGGTTCCCAACTACCTCACCATTCACCATAAAAGAGTGCGTCACCGTCTTAACGCACCTCATGATCCATGTTATCCATTCCCCACAAAACCCTAACTGCACCAACATAGCTTCAAGGAATGCCCATTCGACTCTATCGTAGGCCTTGCTCATATCCAGCTTCAAGGCGCTATAACCCACATGCCCTCTTCTTCTTCTTTTAAGGCAATGTGATATCTCCAAAGCTAGTAGTGAGTTATCAGAAATTAATCTCCCCGGTACAAACGCACTTTGATAAGGAGAGATAATGCCATCAAGCAGGGGTTTCAACCTATTTTCCAAGACCTTGGAGCCAATCTTGTATATCATATTACATAGGCTGATAGGCCTCAATTGATGAACAAACTCTGGTGTTTTAACTTTCGGAATGAGAGTAACCCATATACAATTGACCTCCTTCATACGATAGTCTGAGCTCAGAAAACATCTCACAGCCTCAACCACGTCACCCCCAACTACATCCCAAAACTGCTGATAGAAAACTGGTGAAAACCCATCCGGGCCAGGAGCCTTGGATGGGTGCATTTGTTTTAGGGCACGAAAGATTTCCGAAGCCTGAAACTCACCAGATAGTTGTCTGTTCACCTCATCCGTGATGACCCTCGGAATACAGCTCAATCATGTTGCTTAATACATGGGCTAGTTGAAGTGAAAAGCTTGGTGTAATAATCAATTATAATACGCTGCATGTCCGACTCTTCACTGCACCAAACTAATAGCTTTCATGAAGAAATATACCAGAAGAGAGAAAAAGAAACTTTGTATTGATATAAAGCTCTGATACAATGAAAATGGGTAATCGTCTACCCTACTTATATTCAAGAGTGAAGGAACTAGAGTAGCACGAAGATAAGCCACGTGTATTACAGCTGTAGGTCACTAATTAAGCTCATGCAGATAAGCAACTAATTAAGGGTTAATTAGAGCAACTAATTAACCAACTAACTGGTCTAATTAATCAACTTATTAACAGTGATAGAAGCATCGTGACATTATATGTTGCTAACACCCCCCTTCACGGTCATGAGCATCAAGCTGTCACAGAGAAACCTGTGTTGAGGAGAGCACAACCCTTTTGTAAACAAGTCAGCTAACTGCTCCTTTGAAGACACAAACTGCAGCTTAATGGTGCCAGCTTTAACCTGAACCCGTGTAAAGTGAACATCTACTTCAATATGCTTAAGCTTGGAGTGATGAACAGGATTGGTAGCCAAGGAAAGGGCTGAAATGTTGTCACAGTGTAAGATGGGAACGTCCTCAAGCTCAATATGTAAATCATGAATCAAGTGTGTGAGCCATTGTAGTTCAGAGCTTGTGTCAGGCATGCTTCTATACTCAGCCTCTGTAGAAGAACGAGATACTGCAGCTTGCTTTTTACTACACCACGAGATTGGAGCATTATTCAACAAGATGACAAAGCCAATAGTAGACTTTCTATCATTGGGATCTCCAGCCTAATCAGCGTCACAGAATGCACTAAGGGAGATAAGTGTTTTAGTATGATGATTCTTTTTGAAGCAGATGCCAACATTAATAGAGCCCTTGACATATCGAAGGATACGTTTTGCAGCAATAAGGTGATCTTCAGTGGGATTGTGCAAGAATTGACAAACGGATTTTACTGCGTGTGCAATATCCAGTCGAGTGAAAGTGAGATACTGCAGACAGCCAGCAATACTTTGGAAATGAGATGCAGTATAAGTGTCAAGAGGTTTGCCTATGTCTCTTAGCAGCTTGACCCCAGATTGGCATGGAGTAAGGTGAGTGTGACAAGCATCAAGGCCTGCTTTATGAACAAGATCTGTTGCATACTTGTGTTGAGACATAAAGATGCTGCCATCCTTCAAATAATGAATCTCCAGGCCAAGGACGAAATGAAGAAGACCAAGGTCCTTCATGTCAAATTCTAGCCGCAAGGCTTGTTTGATTTCAGTAATGAGAGAATTACAATTTCTTGTGAGTATAATATCATCTACATATAGTAGAAGATAGCCTTGGAGCTACCAGTTACCTTGACAAACAAACTTGCATCAGCATGAGAAGATTTAAAAACCAATGGAGGGCAGATAATTAGTAGACCTTTCATTCCAGGCCCTAGGTGCTTGCTTCAATCCATAAAGGGATTTTTGTAACTTGCAGACAAAGGTAGATGGATAGCTAGAGTCTTCAAATCCTCCTGGTTGAGCCATATAAACTTCCTCGGTAAGTTGACCATGCAAGAAGGCATTTTTAACATCCATTTGATGTAATTGCCAACCTGAATATGCAACATAAGCTAATATAAGCCTCACAGTGGTGTGCCTTATCACAGGGGAAACGGTTTCCTCACAGTTGACATCGTACTCTTGGCTGAACCCTCTTGCAACTAAACGAGCTTTATGTCTTGCCACAGATCCATCGGCATTTCTCTTGATTTTAAACAGCCACTTGCAAGAGATAAGATTTTTGTTAGGAGGCAATGGGAACCAAGGACCAAGTTTGCTGTGCCATGAGAGCATGATACTCTTCCTCCATGGCTGCTTTCCAAACTGGTATTTGCAAGGCCTCCTTATAAGAGCTTGGTTCATACTTAATTGGATTAGCACTAGATGTAGACATAATAGATAGAAAACATTTCTTCTTAACTATACCATGCTTGCTGCGAGTTAACATGGGATGATCATTTGCAGAAAGTGAGGTGATACCAGTGACAGGATGCAATATATTTGCCTCAGATATTTGACAAGTTGGCCGAGATGAAGAGCATTCCAAAACAACAGCAATAGAACCACCCCGAACTTGAGAATGAACAGATAGTGCACCATTGTCTTCTTCAAAATGAATCTCAGTATTTGAGTTAGAGTCAAAAGCCTCAGATGGAGAATTAGAAGTACTTGAGGTCATAATCAATGGATCATTATCAATAAACTGACACAAGTGATTATCTTCAGCAGGTACAGAAACAATAACAGGTGGAATAGAGTCATGAGGTGCAGCATCAGTGTCAGATATGTCAATGTTTAATGCATCAGCTGTAGAGAAGTCAAGAGACTGACCTGTAGTAGCACCAGGAGAGTTTGACACAGGTATGGGCAAGCATGATTGTGTACCGGACTGGATGTGAGTAAGATATGGCATATACCCCTGTGATATAACTTGAGAGGAAGAAGGCTGCTGGAGCTTAGACTGTGCAGAATTGCTCTTGATGGTGATTGAAGCATATGGGAAGCAATTTTCTTCAAAAATATACATGTCTTGATATGATATACCTTCTTGTTGCTGGACTGTAACAAATGTATCCCATATACCCAACAGCAAACCCCAAAAATATGCATCTCATGGTTTTAGGTTGAAGTTTATTATGACTTGGAGAGGAAAGAAGAGGATAGCAAGCACAACCAAAGACTCTGAGGAGGTCTAAGGCAGGTTGAGTTTTGTACAGTTTTTCAAAAGGTGAGGAAAGGTTTAGTGTAGGAGTTGGCATCCTATTAATGAGATAGGTGGCTATGGCGCAGGCGTGGTACCAAAACTGGTGGGGAAGGGAGGCAGTCTGCAATAGAGTAACAGCAGATTCTCGAATGTGCCTATTTTTCCTCTCTGAGACACCATTCTGCTGTGGTGTGTACACTACTACAAAAGTGCATCACACAACAGTGAAAAACTGTTGTGTAATTTGGGTCATGTCTGTCGTTTATCTCGATGTTGTGTGATGAGCATACTCCAATAACGGTGAAACACTGTTGTGTGTAGATCATAGACATAACGGTTCAATTAAAACCGTTGTACTGATTCTGCCTATGCCAATGCCAGAAATTGGATGCGGCGCGTTCAATTGTTGTTTCGATTGTGGTCCGACAACAGAAGTAGGGACTGTTGTTGGTTAACTTCTCACACAACAAAACAAAATAACACTCAGACAACGAAATTAATACCATACTATTGTTGGTTAACTTATCATACAACAGAAAAATATAGGAACTGTCGTGTGAGTACTGATGAGACAGCACAATTTTATAGGGACCGTTGTGTGATTTAACATTGGACAAATACTACATATTTGTTCTGTTGTGTGAGTGCTAATGAGACAACAAAATTTTATAGGTACTGTGGTGTGAAAAAAATTGATTTATTGTATGATTAACGATATATGCGTATTCATACAACATAATGTAATTGACTGTTTGATCATTTTAGGTTCTTTATGTTAAAACCACAGATTCCTTGCATATCTCTTCCTCAGATCAAGCTTCAGTAACAACAACCAAATCTCCTCCCTTAATTGATTAACATCCAGCTTGATATTGCTATGGCTAGAGTTTAGCATCAGTTACAAGGCTAGGATTGAGCAGCTTGTTAATTGTTGTAATTACAATTGAATGTTTTCTATAATCTTGTATACTGCTATATATTGTATAGAATGCATTTGCACAAATCAATGAAAATCACTTTCTTCATGGTATCAGTCTAGGTTTCGTATCCTCACCTCCTTTTTCCTTCCTCCTCTTGTCTGTCTCTTCTGTGTCTTCTCTCTTGTCATCCATGGCTGCTTCTTCCTCTTCCCACACTCCTACCCAAAACACTTCTTAGTTCATCAAACTTAATGAAACCAATTACTTAGTCTGGCTCCGACAGATCAAACCTTACCTCCGTGGTGCCAATCTCTGGGGATATGTGGATGGCACCATCCCTGAGCCCGATGCCATCATCACCACTCCTGCCACCACAACCACTCCAGCTAAGACCATTTCCAATCCTGAACATGCAAAATGGGTCACAATTGATCAACAAATTGTGAGCACTCTCAATACCTCCTTAACTGAAAACATAGCTCGTCTTACCGTTGGGTTTGACACTTCCAAATCCATCTGGGACTGTTTGTCTCGCCATTTTGCTCAAAAGTCTGCTGCCAGTGCTACAAGTCTCAAGCTTCAACTCTTTGATCTCCAAAAGGGCACCCAAACTGTCGATGCATATCTCCAACAAGCAAAGTCAATTGCTGACTCTCTGGCCTCCATCAATCAACCAGTTTCTGATGCCGATCTTGTTGTAGCCACACTCCATGGTCTGGGTCAAGAATATCTCATGCTGCGCACAGCTCTTGCCCAATCTACACTCCCTGATTTTTCTGATCTGCGTGCAAGGATCTTAGCTTTTGAAGCTCAGCAACCTGTTCACTCCTCTGATTCTCGTGCTTCAGCCTTATTTCATCAAGGTTCTGTCGTTGCAGCCCAGCCCCGTGGCTCCACCGTCGAAGCCCAGCCCCGTGGCCCTCCACCTCGACGGGATTTCCGGCGCCCCTTCAACGGCGGCCGCCACTACCAGCGCCGTCGCGGAGGTGCCTCTCGCCCCTTCCCCACTTCGCAACCCGTGTTTCCCCCATACGGGTCTTCTTCGTGGCCAGCACGTCCTCATTGGCAGAATGGGCTTTTAGGCCCAGGTCCACAATGGTGTCCGAATTGTCACACAAATCAGCATCATCTTTCTCAGTGTCCACATCGTTTCGCTGGCCCGTCCACTGCTCCTCCCTTTGCTGGTGCACATAATTTCGGTGATCCCAATTGGTATCCTGATACTGGCGCTACTCATCACATGACTGCCATGCCACTTCACAATTCTCAACCTTATGGTGGTCCTCATAACGTTTATATGGGTAATGGTGATTCTATGCCAGTCACCCATTCTGGTAACCTTCCATTCTCTATAGGCCATTCCAAATTCTCCTTAGAAAATGTCTTACGTATACCTTCCATTCGTAAAAATCTATTGTCTGTTGCTCGCTTCACTAAGGATAATCTTGTCTTCTTCTTATTTGCTCCTGATTTTTATCAAATTCGTTGCTTACGCACTGGTTGTCTCCTTTTTCAGGGCCCTTGTAAAGATGGGCTATATCCCCTTCTCCTATCCTCTGCCACAACCATTCCTCATGCTCTCACAACCGTCCATTCCTCTCTCTGGCATAATCGTCTGGGCCATCCATCTTCTGCTGTTTTAGATGCTCTAAAGTCAACTCTTGGTTCCCCTTCTCATTTTCGTAATTTCTGTCGTGATTGTGCACTTAGCAAATCACACCAATTACCTTTTCCATCGAATAATGTATTTGCTTCCGAACTTTTTCATATTATTCATAGTGATGTGTGGATGTCTCCTGTGTTGTCGGTTAGTGGCTTTAAATACTATGTTGTGTTCACTGATGAATTCTCCCGTTATACATGGATATATCCAATGCGTCGCAAAAATGAGGTGCTATCACATTTTCAAACCCTTGTTGCCATGGTTCGAAACATTTTTAATGGGGCTATTAAATACCTCCAGAGTGATAATGGTACAGAATATGTGAATACTGCTTTTTCTCATTTTTGCAAGTCTTTAGGAATACAACAAAGATTCTCATGTCCACATACACCGCAACAAAATGGCCTCGCTGAACGCAAACATCGTCACATTGCCACCATGACTCGCACACTTCTCCTTACATCAGGGGCTCCTCAAAATTTATGGGTAGAAGCAGCCTTAACCTCTGTCCATCTTATTAATTTACTTCCTACTCCTGTACTTAATATGTCAACTCCTCATTTCCGTCTTTATGGCACTCCACCATCTTACTCCTCCCTTCGTGTTTTTGGTTGCTCTTGTTTTCCGCATTTAGATTCCTATGTTTCCAATAAACTGTCCAGTAAAAGTGTCGAGTGTGTCTTTTTAGGATACAGTCCTAATCATAAGGGCTATAGGTGTCTTCATCCCCAAACAGGTCGAGTCTATGTGTCCCGTCATGTTCTATTTAACGAAACTTCTTTTCCTTTTAAAGATTTACAGTTACAAACTACCGCGGATCCGCTGGACTTTGTGCTCTTGTCTAGCCCAGTTCCTCCGCAGGCCCACCTGCCGAGCCCATTGCCATCAGCCTTGGCCCCATCCCACTTGGCCCCACCTGCTGAGCCTCCATCTCCCAATGGTCCCATTTCCCCTCATTCTGACCGAGTTGAATTTTCAACTCCCACCTCTACACTACCAACGTCCCCTGCAACCACCATTCCCTCTGAGCCCGTGCTCTCTTCCCCTCCTCGTCCCCTCATCCAGTATGCCCGTCGCCGTCCCACGCAGGCGGCTCAGTCCGTTCAAGTCGCAGCGAACCCAACCACAACCCACGTCGCGCCCGCTCCACCTCCACCGAGCCCTGATACCTCTTCCATCCCAGATCTGGCCTCTGCAACCCCAGTCCCGTCCTCCACCTACGGTCCTACTTCTGGGCTTCCACTTCCCAATCATTCCTCCCCGATCCAGGTTGCGCCCGCTCCGGTTCCTCCATCCATCACTCCTCTACCACAGGTTTCTGTTCCACCATCAGCCACCGCACCTGCCGCAGCTCCACCCCCTGCAGCCCCTGCGGTCGTTCAACCCACCGTAGCATCTACCCATCACAGCATGGTGACTCGTCTCCGGGATGGGATTGTTCAACCCCGAAAACTGCCTGATGGCATGGTTCGCTATCCTGTTCCTCGTGCTCTCATCTCCTTGGTGGAACTTGCTGAACCCACTTGTTACTCCCAGGCTTCTCAGAAATTAGAATGGCGTCAGGCCATGACAGAAGAAGTCAATGCACTGCTCAAAAACAACACATGGACCCTTGTGCCTCCCTCTCCTTCTCAGAATGCAGTCGGTTGCAAATGGGTCTTTCGCATCAAGAAGAAATCAGATGGCTCTGTTGAACGGTACAAGGCCCGTCTTGTTGCCAAAGGCTTTCATCAACAGCAAGGTATCGATTATGATGAAACATTTAGTCCTGTTATTAAGCCTGCAACTATTCGTACTGTGATTACTATTGCTGTTTCACGAAGTTGGCCTCTGAGGCAATTAGATGTCAAGAATGCCTTCCTTCATGGCATTCTTAAGGAAGACGTGTTCATGGTCCAACCCCCTGGCTTTATTGACCCATCCAAACCTCACCATGTCTGCAAACTTAACAAAGCACTTTATGGATTGAAACAGGCACCTCGTGCTTGGTTCCATCGTATGAGCTCATTTCTGTTATCTGCTGGTTTCACTCAAAGTCTTGCAGACCCATCTCTATTTGTTTATCGTCATGGTCCACATATTATCTATTTCCTCTTATATGTTGACGATATTGTGGTAACGGGAAGTAACAACAACCTTCTTCAGAGCTTTATACAGTGTCTTGGGCGAGGTTTTGACATCAAGGACCTAGGTCCCCTTCATTATTTTCTTGGCTTACACGTTACTACTCATCACAATGGCCTACACATAAACCAGCTTAAATATGCTCATGATATTCTCTCTAAGCACGATCTTTTGTTGAGCAAGCCTGTCAGTACACCACTGTCTGTCAAGTCTGATCTTACTGCTACTGCTGGCCCACTTCTTGACAATCCAACCACATTTCGGGAATTGGTTGGGTCATTACAGTATCTTACTATCACTCGTCCTGACATAGCCTTTGCAGTAAACATGGTGTCTCAGTTTATGAGTCAGCCCCGTACACCACATCTCATTGCCGCCAAACGCATTCTCCGATATGTCAAGGGCACTCTTGGACATGGATTACTCTTTACCCCTCAGCGTCAGCCTGTCACTCTCTCGGCCTATTCTGATGCTGATTGGGCTGGTTGTCCAACTACTAGGCGTTCCACTTCTGGTTATCTTGTGTACCTTGGCTCCAATCTCATCTCTTGGTGTTCTAAAAAGCAGCCCACTATTGCTCGCTCTAGCGCAGAGAGTGAATACCGTTCCCTTGCTCATGCTTGTGCTGACACAATGTGGTTAGGCTATCTTCTCTATGAACTTGGTGCTAATATTCAGTTTCCTGTGTTATTGCATTGTGATAATTTGAGCACCACGTACATGGCTTCCAATCCCATCTTTCATGCTCGCACGAAACACATAGAACTTGATTACCACTATGTACGGGAAAAGGTTGCCATTGGAAGCCATCGGGTCTGTTACATTCCTTCCGTCGATCAACCGGCTGATCTGCTCACCAAGCCATTGCATAAGCATCACCATTCCTTGCTGTCAAACAAACTTGTGTGTCCAGGACCCTCAAGTTTGCGGGGGGATGTTAAAACCACAGATTCCTTGCATATCTCTTCCTCAGATCAAGCTTCAGTAACAACAACCAAATCTCCTCCCTTAATTGATTAACATCCAGCTTGATATTGCTATGGCTAGAGTTTAGCATCAGTTACAAGGCTAGGATTGAGCAGCTTGTTAATTGTTGTAATTACAATTGAATGTTTTCTATAATCTTGTATACTGCTATATATTGTATAGAATGCATTTGCACAAATCAATGAAAATCACTTTCTTCACTTTACCTAAAATATTTGCACAAAAGTAATACACAATATAAGATTCAGGTATTGAAATACTCTTATTCAACCATTTAATGTACCATAAGAGGTAGCATTCATGTATCCATCCATACCATAAAACCAAAAAAGAAGGCATTCTAACTAATTAGACTGAAAGATAGCAAAAGCTAATACAATATCATTGTTCCAAAAACATGCACATATGCTGCATGTGAATGATGCTAGGACAAGAAAAAATTACTGATACTCCTGCACATACTTCCTGTATAATGATGCTCTTCCAAACTTGTTTGACAAGAACAAGTTAACACTGCAAAGTAACACCACAGAGAGATGGGAGAGTGAGAGTTAGCTATGTGTCCATTGTTGATATTCAGTAACCACTTAGAAATAACTGTAAATGGGTAAATTTCCCACTTTATGTTCTAGTCTATAAACAAAAAAGCATAGGGAGTACTTATTTCAGAAACAAAAGCACCATCACAATCAACACAGACAGCAATAACATCAAGAATCAAGAAGTATTATCACAGTAAAATCAACAGTATTTTACATGTGGTTTAATTGTTTGTCCTAATCATTAGTCCAAATCCTAATCATGCTTTACAGTTTCATTTTACTTGCCATCAGATACGGCAAATGCAGCAAAGGAAAAAACACCACTGGGAAAAGCCAAAAGCACATAGGAATAAGTCATAATCCAAGGCAAGAATTAGAGAGATATTACAAAGGGCGGCAGGGGAAAAGGAAGGGTTACCTCTTCAAACATGCTTTATTATTTCAAATCCTTACACATGATTGCACCACTAGTATTGTCTAGCAAATGCAATTTGTCCCCCAAATCCTTACATACTTGGTGCGCGTAGTGGCAATTTTCTGTCAGCTTGAACTTTTACAAGATCAGTTGGATTTGCCACTGTTATTGCTAGAGAACTTATCCATAAGAAAATTACCCACTGACATTAAATCAACCAACAAAGAACACATCATAAGTGCAAATATTACTGCCTATCTTTCCATCTTGGAAATGATGGGGAAAAAGTCCAACTTCGAGCCAAGTCAATGATAAGCACCACTAATATAGTTCAGAGGACAACTTTCTTCTTTCACTGATCATTGACATCTAAAATCATAAAATCATTAGATCACTGCAATACTCTTCCATATAAAATAAAATCATCAGCACATAAAAACGTTCAATAAGTAACGATCGCAAAAATCAATCTAGGCATACCTTACCTTAACACCAGACCACTGATCAATGAAGCCTAGCAGAACCCACCAATCCAATTATTCAACCACGCTGTTTATCCTTGCTCGTAATATGGTGACTACATTGATATGGAAAAGACAGAGAGATAGATAAAGAGACCAACTTACTTTTTCGCTTACAAAGCAAAACATTAGAAATTGATACCAGCTATGACGCTTAAAGATATGTAGTGCCCATCTCTCTAACTGCTGTTCCACTTACAGTTACTTTGCCACCTGATCTGCAACTGCTTTGATGAGCTCCTCAATATCAACTTCTTCCTTTTTTGCATCATTTTCTGCTAGAGGATGCCAAAATAACATGAATTAAGACCCTACCATATCAGATACTTCAATGGTCTATAGGCAGCAAAATTCTAAACCAAAAAACTCAGCAAAGGAAAAACCAGAAACCAGAACCACACATCGATCTCTTAATACAAACACAAAATTGCTCAAACATGTTATCCATTCATTCCTTCAAGACTCCATTCCTAGATTCATAAGTACAAGAATCAATAAAGCAATTACATTTATTACGCATTATAACACAAAACTTCATAGAAACTTGAACAGCAAACAGTGAACCAATTAGTCCATTACGAAGCTGTGTAACCCCAAAACCCTAACAAATTGAAGGTCACAATTGACTGAAATTTAAGCTACCAGGTTACCAACAAGAGTAAACAAAAATATGTTGATAGAACAATTTTTTAACTAGAATGAGAATACATAATCTTGAATAGCAGTCACTTCCAACTTGGAATTAACACAATGTAATAGAGCATTACTGCCAAAACAAGCACAAAGAAATGGAAACTATTACCTCTTGACGACAAAGGAGAGAGCCTTCAACATCCCTGCAACTCTGCCAAAACCGAAAAATACCCAAAAATTGGCTGAGATTACTATCTGGCCATGGCTTCCAATGACGATTTTAAACTATCGCTCCTATGTAGAATGATTACAAACCCTGTTACTGTTTGATCCTCTGACATTCAAAAAAACAGCTGCGTGAGAGATATGCTAGAGACGTGCAGGACATGGTCATAGTTAACGAAGGAGAAGACAATGCTATCTAACAACCATAAAGTTTTCATTCAAGGGAATATTATCTCAAGTATAGCAACCGCAAACCCCATAGAAAAATCAATAAGTTCAGTACCTACAATATAATATCATTGTGAATTGTCTACATTTCGAGATCAATAACCGATTCCATCTACATAATTGATAAAAAAGAGTAAAACAATTCTTTTGATGATCCAAGTGTGACAATATTATCTCCTAATTCATCTTTGACAATGAGTATCAAGGAGAAATAAGGCCAACAATATGAAAGCATAAAAACTATTTCAACCCAAATGCCATTTTCTAATTGGAAGCCTTACATCAATCTATAAAATCTATAAATTAAGCACTAGATAAGGACTTGCTTAAAAAATAAAAAGCTAATCAGACATGGGCTATGTTTGGTATGGCTGGGCTTTTCAGAAAAGTTGGTTTCTGCTTATTTCTGAGAATAAGTGGCTGAAAAGCAAAGATGGTGAGTGTTTGGTAAATTGGCTTTTTATAAGAGCTGTCAGTGACAGAAGCAGTGGCAAAGTGTTTGGTAAATACATGGATGAAGGCATTGATATATATCTCTCTAAACACTAACATTTCCTTAATGAAAACTCTATTTCCTAGCACTTAATTGAACTATCTATTTCCTAGCACTTAATCAGATCAAATTCATTTTGTTCTCCGGTTGCACTTAATGAATTCTTCGAAGCATTTGATTTTTCTCATCAAACAATCTCAAACTAACTGGACCATTATCCAGTTATACAAATAACTGGATATCCTCTTAGAAAAAGCAAATGAAGGGCAAATAACTTACGATTCCTTATAGTTTTCTCTGTTGACTCTAGCTTTATAGACATATCATTCATTCGTTGGCTCAAACCATCAAGAGATACTGCACTCGCAGAGAGTTTGCCTTCAAAGGACTCTTTATCTTTCTCAGCTGTTAAAGCAAGTTAAATATCAATACGACTTTGATCTAAAGCAAAATGTGAAAGGCCAAACTGCACAGAATAGCACTCATCATCCTGAACTTGACTAGCTAATAGTTGTAAAGTTTCTGTGAGTTGATCACACAACGTTTTCGTTGAAGAAAACTTAGACTCTAATCCCTTCCACAACTTCTCATCTTCCTTCTACTCCACAACGTGCAAATCACACTCGCTCACTCACAGGCACATCGTACAGAAGAGATAGAGAAATATAGATACATATATAGAGAGAGAGTACCGCCATTTCCAGATATGTTTTCACAGAAGCTTGCTCTTTCACTAATTTCTCTGCAAACGCAGAGAACGAACAAGAAATCATCACAGAAATTCAAAATCACCGATGAAATCAACTAGAAAACATAGAAATTCTGATCAATCCGAACCTGCGGTGAGCTTCAAGTTCTCGAAGCTTCCCGACGAGGTCGACTCCTGCGGTCGCGAAGAGTAGGAGAAGGTCTTCGGAGGTCCTCCTGAGACCAATTTGGAGAAGGACTTGAGCTAATCCAAGCTCCTCATGCTCGGAAACCCTAGCTTCTGCATCTTTCGAACTCGGATTGATACACTCGATTCTCATCCATAATTCTAACCAACAATAATTTTAGTTGCTCTGTGCTTGGGGTTTTAGTGATTATTGTTTGGCTGAGGCGGCGTTAGAGGGAGAGGGATGGGGCGTCAGAGATGAGAGGCTGTGGTGGCGTCTGTGGGAGACCGATGCTTGGTCTGTGATGAGAGCCCGACGGTGTCAGAGGGAGAGTAGAGATGGGATAGAGATGAAAACGAAGCAGATTCTGAGATCTCATCTCGAAAGGGTAATGGCAATCCGTAATTACCTCAACCAAGGAAGGATAGACTCCATCATTTAGAAAGATTTATTTAGCTACAGTAATATCCACTACAGTTGGTTTTTCAAATTAGCTGAGCATAAGTCAGCTAACCAAACGCATAGGACTCTTGTGCTTATAAGCAGAGGAGCTAAAAAGCCCCTCCAAACATAGCCATGTCCTCCCCAACATACCTACCAAAATTCCACACCCAGAAACCCAAATCCAAATTCAAATATTAAAATAGAAAGGGATCGAATCAAGTCCCAAACTTTCACACCATAATTGTAAATAATAATCAAGAGAGAGTAAGAGCGGTACCCATTGGTACATGTCGATGTTGTATTCGACGAAAGTATCGATTCTCTGGAGGACGGTAAGATTGAGCATTTTGGTGCTTTGCTGATCGAGTTTCGGCATCAAAATGCTCTCGTAGGCCTCGTTCCCGCCGCCCTTCAAGGGTGACTCCTTGTCGTTCAGCCCAAACTGGTGCAGCCTGGACAACAACCGGCACAAAATGAACTTGTTGCTGCACATCGAGATCTTCGACAGTGACAACGAAAGGCTCGAGATTTCCCAGAACAAGTCAAGTCGCAGATGGCTAGACTCAACCCCAGTCTCAACGCCAAAAGAATAGAGAATTGAGGTAACCGCTCAGCGCCGCCATCACGTTACTGCTGCTTCTCAAGGTCAGGAGACTCGGATTTGAACTCTCCATGATGTTTCTCATCTCATCTCACTGCTGCTCGATCACTCGGAACCCTAGAGCTTTCAATTCGAATCCCATTTTTCAATTGTAGAAAAATTTGATATGGATTTCGAAAAAATGAGAGGAAAATGGTAAATTGAGGGATTGAACTAGTGGTTTGGATTAGAAGTGAGGAGGGCACAAGATTTTCATTTTGGATAAGAAGGGGAAGAGAAAGTGGTGAAGAAGATGACTAAGAAGGTCGAGAGGTTTTGTTTTGTACTTTGCAATTAGGTCGAGATATGGCTCGGTCTATTGGACACAATTAACCCTCAATAAATTTTCCAATTCACTCCCACAACGTTTCTATAACAAACTGTTGTAGGAGTGTATTGCATAAAAACAAAATGCTAAAACATGGAGGGAAACAATGCCGCGTATTACTTTCGGCTTAAAATCTGGCAGCCTATGCTTTTAGTTCACACAACAGAATAGCTTAAATCTGTTGTGCAATTTCTATAGCTTGCACTAGGTGTACCAAGTGGAAGACATTCAAGCAAGCTTTCTCAAAATTTGGCGTCCAGTTTTCAATCACACAACTGAAATAGCTGTATCGTTGTACCTAGTAGCCCAAATTTCAGTGTTTCAAGAAACAACCAAGACTCTGAAGTGGAGGGAAATCTGCTGATAAATTTTCTAAGACTCAAATAATGAAAGTGAATCAGACTTCAGTAAGAAAAGAAAGTTTAGTGAAAATTCTACATATTTATGGCATATGAGGCTTGCTCATATTTCCAAAGAGAGATTGCAGAGATTGGAAAAAAAAAAAAAACTTACTGCCTAAGCTTGATTGATCAGATTTTGATACCTGCATAGAATGTGTCAAGGGGAATTCACTAAATCCAGGAATAAAACTTCAATTAGAAACACTGAACCATTGCAATTGATCCACACTGATATTTGTGGACCCTTTGCCAACACCACCATCTGTGGAAATAGATATTTCATTACCTTTATCGATGATTTCACCAAATTCTGCCATGTTTTCTTGTTGTCTGAAAAATCTCAAGTTGTAGAGAAATTCATCGTCTTTAGAGCTGAAGCAGAAAAAGAATTGGGGAAAGAGATTAAAGTAGTTAGATCAGATAGAGGGGGAGAATATTATGGTAGGTACACTGAGGTAGGACAACAAAAAGGGGCCTTTTGCACTATATTTAGAAAAACATGGAATCCAAGCCCAATACACTACACCCGGAACACTAGAATCTAATGGTATTTCAGAAAGAAGAAACATATCTCTTCTGAACATGGTTAGGAGTATGATGTGTATCTCAGGATTGCCTAGATTTCTTTGGGATGAAGCATTAAAAACTGCCAATTATTTGATAAATAGAACTCCAAGCAAAGCTGTCACCAAGACCCCTTATGAACTGTGGAAGAATAAAAAGCCTAGTATGAATCACATTCATGTTTGGGGATGCAGAGCTGAAGCTAGACCTTATAACCCTCATATTGGAAAACTAGATCCAAAAACAATTTCAGCTTATTTTATTGGTTATCCAAAAAGATCTTTTGGTTACAGATTTTATTGTCCTAATCACAGTACTAGAATTATCGAGACAAGTAGAGTTGTTTTTCTTGATGAAATTAACCATTCTCATGCTTATGAAGACCTTGAACTCGAGTTTCAAGAACTGCTTGAAGATGAAACAGAGAGATTAAGTGCACCAATTGACGTCAATATCACTGTTGATCCTGTTGTGCAACCTCAACTTGAAGTTATGGAACAAGTTCAGAATAATGAGATGCCAAATCCCATAGAAGCTGAAGTAGGACCTCAACATGAAATTGTAGAAGAGGCTCAGAATGAGCATGTTGCTGAAGAACAGGTTTTGAGAAGATCGGTGAGAGTTAGAAAACCAGCAATTAATAGTGCAGAATATGAAGTGTACCTGCAGGAGGCAGATTTTGATTTTTGTGATGATAATGACCCTTTAACTTATAAGCAAGATGTTGAAAGTGATCAAAATCTGAAGTGGGAAGAGGCAATGGAAGCTGAAATTAGGTCGATGCATGATAACCAAGTTTGGGAATTAGTAGAACCTGTTAAGAACCATAGAGCAATTGGCTGTAAATGGGTTTATAAAACAAAAGGTGTGCAGATGGATCGATTGAGAGGTATAAGGCTAGCCTTGTAGCCAAAGGTTTTACACAATAGGAAGGGATAGATTTTAATGAGACTTTTTCACCCGTTTCCACAAAAGATGCTTTCAGAATTATTATGGCCTTAGTGGCACATTTCGACATGGAATTGCACCAAATGGATGTGAAGACTGCCTTCTTGAATGGAGACTTGGATGAGGAGATCTACATGAGATAACCATAAGGTTTTATTGAGCCTGGAACTGAACACTTGTTTGCCAACTCAATAGATCAATTTATGGATTGAAACAAGCCTCATGACAGTGGTACCTTAAGTTTGATGCAGTTGTGGGTTCTTTTGGTTTCGTAGAAAATATGATAATCAGTGGCAGGAATTTTATTTTTCTTGTGCTTTATGTGGATGACATTTTATTGGCAAGCACTGATAAAGGGCTGCTACAGGAAACCAAGTCTTTTCTTTCAAGTAACTTTGATATTAAAGACTTGGGAGAGGCTTCCTATGTTCTACGAATATTAGAAATCACTAGAGATAGAACCAAGCATTTGCTAGGACTATCCCAACAAAATTACATTTCAAAGATATTGAAGAGATTTGAAATGCATAATTGTTCTCCAGGACAAGTGCCTATGTCTAAGGGTGATAAACTGAACAAGAGTCAATGCCCCAAAAATGATATTGAGAAAGAAGACATGAAGAGCAAATCATATTCTAGGCTTGTGGGGAGCTTGATGTATGCTCAGGTTTGTACTAGACCTGATTTGGCTTTTGCAGTAAGTATGATAGCTAGGTTTCAATCCAATCCAGGACATGAACATTGGATAGCTAGGAAGAAAATCTTAAGGTACTTGCAGAAAACCAAAAGTTATAGCTTGGTTTACCGAAGAGTGAATGAGCTTGAAGTTGAAGGCTTTTCGGATGCAGATTCTACTGGGCAGTATTCTGATTCTGGAAAGTCAACTTCTGGCTATGTATTCATGCTTGCTGGAGGGGCCATAGCATGGAAGAGTGTATAGCAAACGCAGACTGCAACCTCCACTATGATGGCAGAGTATATTGCCATCTATGAAGCAACGTGTCAAGGTTTATGGCTAAAGAATTTCTTGCAGCCGACCAGGGTTAGTGAATTCAATTATTTCTAAGCCTTTGAGAATACACTGTGACAACTCCGATGCAGTCTACTTTACAAAGAACAATAAAAGATCAACCAACTCCAAGCATATTGACTTGAAATATTATAGTATCAGAGAAAGGGTGAAGCGCAAGGAGCTTGATATTGTGAAGATTAGTACCCTGAACCAGCTAGCTGACCCATTCACAAAACCCTTGACTGTTTCAGCTTTCCAAACCCATGCAAAAAGTATTGGCATTCTGCCTACTTTGGATACTGAAATTTAGTGGGAGTTCTGTTATGTTTGAGCTGATTTTAAGTTTTCTGATTTACGTTTCAGTTTTGTATTTTGATTGAGTTTATTTTTTTTTTTTAAGAACTTATCAAGTTGTACTTGACTTATGAGTTTTACAAGTCAATAAAATTCTATCCATCCATGGCTTCAGTTATACTTTTATTTGCTGTAGCTTTTCTTTTGAATTATGTTTTGATCCGTTTCTAACTATTATCATATATGTATACATTCAGCAATTAGTTATTATGGATCAAAATTTTGATAACACAGTATGATCAGTTATAATCATTGACTGAGTGTTTAGGTTCTTGCACATTGAACCATTAAGAAGACCATGTACGAATGCATCAAGAGTTCAAATTCACATTCATTGGCACTGTACATATTAAGTGATAATTCTAGTGTCTCATGTGATGCATGATCATGGGGTTTTGTAATTGCAGAGAGATCAATTTTTCACAACTTTGAATCTTCTCTGTGGTTCTTCAACATGGTTGTACATTGACAGAGATTTGGTTAGATTAAGGTACTCATTTTATCTCTGTGCACACTTTAGTTGATTACTATGTCTATGCTGAGCAATATTCTTATTACATGGATTCACTAGATGTTCAAGTGGGAGATTGTAAGACTTGATATGAACATCTAATGAATGCATATCAAGTGTAATTAATAACTATTGTTACCTAAAGAGAAAGTAATCTGAGAAAATATGAGAAAATCTATTCCATCATATTCGTATTTATTTATGAATCTAATATGTCCGATTGGGAATCTAAATGGCTTGGTAACCAAGCAAGAATATATCAGATATATTTTGTTAGATACAGTAATAATGATATTAAGTAACCTGTTATGGGTAAGTATTCATTGTTCTGTACAATATAAATACAAGGTCCTTGTGACCTCTCTAAAACACACAAGCATACAGTTCTAGCCCCATAGATAGTAGCTTCTAAGTTGAGAGGATCACAGAAGACCTTGTTGCAAGATCGATGGCTTTCTCCACCACTGCTGGTATGATTCACGTTCATGACCAATTCTGTTATTGTCTTGCTATATGTTCTTCATCTTGTGTTTATTATTTGTGCAACTTCATGTGTAGTTTAATTTTCCGCTAACAAAGGAATCTATCGATTGATTCCCACAAATTTCAAATGACACCAAAGCTAGCTAGCCAGTGTCCCACATGCATAAACATAATTGATCCTTGGTCCCTACCAGTGGTCTCAACTCTCATAATAGATGCTTGATTGGATCTCTGGGATAAGATATTGGAAGGAGCTAGGGGATATAATACGACATATCCCATTCACCAATATTAGGGGCCTCGTAGCTAGTCAACTGATTTGGTTAATCTAAATTTGAAAGCCAGGGGAACCATCACAAAGAACCTATTGGAATTGTGTTTGCATGCCACGGTGTAGACATAATAGTGAGAAGAACCATTCTAGGGGGACATGGGAAAGCATCAATTCCTTACCTTGCGGGCTTCAATGTAATTCAAATGCAAGAACCTATATAACACTCGTCCGTATAAATTCCTCCCTACTTTTTTTAAAGAAAGAAAAACAATTCCTCCCTACTTTAGACCATTAATTATTTCAGATTTTTAACACACTTTCCAACTTCGGCATATTTGACTTGTTCATAAACCTAGTCAAGAAGAGTGTATTAGTCCTTGATGAATCAGATACCTAAGTTATTTGAGGGGAATGAAAGTATTTTTATTGACTTAAGGGTCATTACATTAATCAAGATATATATAAGCTCCTCCACATTTGGAGGAGTCATATTGAAAAGATTCATAAAAAATAAAGCATGTTTAGCTTCTTGTACAAGAGTATGAGCCACTATATTGGCATTCCGGCACACATAGTGGACTCAAGCAGAGGAAGCCATCTGTAGCAGCTCTCTAAGATCACATATAGCTTAGTACAGACCTTACATAAGTTAGTTTCAATATTGGAGTTAAAATGTGATAGTCCATTTTTTTTTTTTGAGAACAAAATGTGATCGACCTTATTTAAGTATAATGAATCCAACGGCATTATGTTAGAATATATACAGTGTGTCCGCCGAGATATATATATATATAGGTACGTAAATATAATTATCACTTTTATGATTTAATTATTTAAATATATATATATAGAGAGAGAGACACACACATTAAATTACATATTAAGTTTGAATCTCTTGGAAATATGGTATTGTGTAATTAATGAGTTGTTACTAAAAATTTGTTTAGAAGAAGTAAAATTCATTAATAACCAAAGATTTTATAGCTAAATGATTGGTTGTATCCTAACACCACAATACACATTTCTACGAATGAATATCTATAGTTACAGGTCAATTACCATTAGTAACATTCATCAGCTGAAAACGCCCAATTCTTGACCAAATTTTTATCCCATAGCCACAAGTTATAATAAAAGATAACCACTTTTGAGTGTCGTGATACGATCTAGTCACAAACATCAAGAAAAACCACTTTGCACCACTTTGCGATCTTTGACACCATGTCAACAGACTGTCAAACCAATGCAAGGACAATTCACCATCAAGTTGATAACTAGTGAGTGCCGAAATTAAAGCCCATATTCCTAGAGAATAACTCGTTAGATATGGAAACGCTTCGACACCAAGTTCCTCACCCTAGCTCAATAGAGTAATGAGTTATTAAACCTAAACCAATAAAAACTAAAACCCTAAATGCTGGTTTTTGAAATTGTCATGAGCAACTATCCTTCCCCAGAAAGCCAACACTGAAGATCCAAAATCCCTTGCCACTATGTTATTGGCATTTTATTCACTGTATACTCACGAATTAATATATTATTACTTACATTTCTTTGTATAAGAATTTTAAAGTATGTTTAAAATAAATTACATATCTGAAAAGCCATGTTTTGACGAATCATGTTTAGGTCAAGCCCATCCCCTTGAGTGCTCATATTGGGTTATTGGCGTATTGGACTAATTTTCTTGGGCCGTGTTGGACTAACCTTAAGTGGGTTCGACTCCTATTGTATTCAGCCAGTCCAACCCATTTGCTAGAGGTCCTTATAGAGGTCGTCGAAGATTTATAGCGAGCCAGAAAGGTTTACTGCCTCTTCCCCCAATAGAACTGTATTGCCCCCCAATAGAACTTTCAATCGCCAGAATGGGCACTAATCTCCTTAAAATTAGACAAATAAAACTTTGATTAATGAAAAAAGAGGAGATTATATTAATTCAAAACATTTATTGTCCCCCAATAGACGTCTATTGCCTCCAATAGACCTTTAATAGACGTCTGTTGCCCCCTAATATTTTTTAATGTAAATGGTCAAAACCTCAAAAAATATCTTGATGGTCAAATATCACCAAACTTGACTTTCTTGAACACAAGATGTTAAACTAAAATATACATCATCTATTTAAGCGAAAGTGGATAGGACAACCAAGGCTCATCTTCGTTTTATATTTTTATATTTTTTGAATCAATCTAAAGAAAAAGAAAGATCAAAAGAAGCATCCCACACACTGACAGATCCTTTGGCCTCTGGTGAACGATATGGGCACCATCAAAACACTAGGCAATGTATATATTATTAGAGATTGAAGAAGAAGAAGAGCAAGTCAACACACCAACAAACCAACATAGAGTGAATATTAAACGAGGAAGAAGAGCAACACAAATGTGGTCAGAATCTCTCCTCCGACGGGGACTTCTCTGATCTTTCGCTTTTACAGTTCTCGTTCCCAAAGCCATGAAAAATCTGGATACCTAGCCTCGATAAAGGCGCGGAGGAGAGAGAGAGAGAGCGCCGAGCCTCCACTATGGTGCGGAGGAGAGAGAAACAACGCTGAGGAATTGGAATCGGATTTGGACTTTTGGAAAGGTATCCGGAGGACGAAGTCGGAGAAGTTCGAGAGAGTTATTTCGACGAAGCTGAAAAGGCCAGACACCGGGACGGGGGAGAGAGGGAGAGAGAGAGAGAGAGAGAGAGAGAGAGAGAGAGAGAGAGAGAGAGAGAGAGAGAGAGAGAGAGAGAGAGAGAGATCTGAAATCGGTGAGGGATGAGAGAGAGATATCGAGGGGTTTATTAATTTAGTTAAGGACCAAATTATCATTTTGCTTTAAATTGGATTAGTAGGAATAAGAATTTGTTATTGAGGTAAGTGAGACAATTTTGGTTGATTCTGGTACTTTGGATCAATGACCCTTAAGATAATGTCTAACAAATTTAGAGTGCATGTTTCTCGAATTATGGGTGGTGTCTTATAAATTATGCTAATTATTATTGTATCATTTCATCTTTTCGGATGTTCTGAAACGGAGAAACTCAGATTTTGACGAGGAACCTGCCACCATTTGTGGTTGAAGTGATGCAATCGCAGCATGCGTCCCGTTGTACAAATTTGCTTTCCTCTGTTTGGGAGCAGTAAAGTTGAAATATCTCTCTAGCATTCCTTAATTTGAAGCCATAAATGGTAAACCAAGCAAGAATGTACACATATTTCAATAGCATATGCAAGATACCTGATTAAAATATATACGATACATGCGCTTGTAGTACTGCTTAAACCGAAGATGCAGAAACATATATATATATATATATATATATATGTATGTATGTATATATAGCTTCTTTCCTTTGTAAACAGCTTACAAGTTATAACATAAAGCTGTGGAAGTGCTACTACATAAGGGTATCAATTATTATTCTGATGAGATAGTACTGCGAGGTTCATCTGATAATCACTCTGCATGCTTCTGTATATAAAACCTAGGAACGCCTATTGACAGTGGGATTATTCGTAGTAGTACCATATACAGTAAAGACAATCCCACCGTGGCGTCGCGCTGCCTCGTCAGAATTGATGGCCTGGCGGGGCTGCTGCTTCTGTGGTGCTCCTGGACTAGGGTAGTCAGGAGGATTAACACTACGGTAGTTAGGAGGAGGTGGCTGAGGCCGTGTCGGAGGTGGTTGAGTATTTCCCATGGTAGAGATTAGCAGAAACAAGTACACGCGCGGATCTAGTAGCTAGCTAGTTTTGCTTTGTCTTATTGTTGGAGGCACGCCAATCCCCTTATATAGACGTCTTGGAAGCTTAACCAGTACGTTTGAATCCAAAGTCTTTCTTTACTCTTTATGGTGGAGGCCCGGTCTTCTTATGTTCAATCCCTGAGTCCCTGACCTTTAGGAGCTGCTAGCTATTCTAGATAGTAACTTTAATTAATTAGTTTCATTTAATCTGTTAGATTCATGTCAGTGTTGATCTTTAGAGCCCACCCCCTTCTTTTTCATCTTTGAAAATATACCTCATATAAATATAAAATATCTAATATAATTTTGAAATATTTTGGTTCTAATTAAGTATGTGATTATAAACAACGCGGGGTGCTTTGTATCTTTGTATTTTTGTTCTGAAAAATTCTATTCATACATCTTCAATTGGTAAATTAACCTTATATAATTTTTGAAATATTTTAATTCAAACTTTACCTTTTTTTTAAAAGTAAGCGATCCCTCTTCAAAAAAAAAAAAAAAGTATGCGATTGCAGACAACAACACCTTACAGTTTAGCATCTCCTCCCCTCACCCTCAACCCCAACCCCCTTCCTTCCTTTGTTACCTACGCTTCAGTTCTTAACTACCAGAGAACAATCCAAAACTAATTAAATTGTTGATTGCAATAAAGTTCTTCCTCTACAATTGGGAAGTATTGAATTCATTCTCAATTGGATTTTCTCTTTCTCTTTATTAAACCCTCTTTCTATTTGTGTGGAGGTGGAAGAAGGGGTAAAAGGGCAAAATTAGCTTAATGTGAAAAATTAGAATACAGAATGTCCAAAGGTCAATTTGAACAGAAATTCTCTTCTTCTTTTTTTTGATAAGGAATTTAATTTTTTGTTGTGTTAATTTCTCTAGTTACATTTGAAACGCTTATTGGAAGAAATATTTTGCAAGCGGAAGATTGTGAATTGATCTTTTTCGCTAATAAGAAGAAAATAATTACAACAAAATGCGTATGGCCAAGGTAAGCTGCTTACGATGGCAAGCTTACGCAAGAAAATTATTCTGCTTCATCACTTAGCTAGGGTTGGGATGCCCATGCAAGGTCTGATCTCACAGTCTATCGTTTCGTTGCAAGATTGGAGAAAATCTATTTCAGTAGTGGAAAGGAGCATCTTCGTTGCCTATTGGCCCTAAAAAAGTAGGGTTAGAACATTTATAAATAAATATATATATATATATGGCCATTCTAGATATGGATCTTCTTTTGTTTTTTGTCTTTTCTAAGGATATGACATTAGGCCAACTTTTTTATCATATTTTGGCATCTCAACCTTTTAATTTTTAGATCCTAATGTGTAGATCATTTCTGAAAATTTTCAGTTAAATTGATTATCGTTAAGGCATTCAAAACAGCAATTTAAAATTATAAGTATGACGGTTCAAGTTTGATAGATTTGGTTCGTCCATTAATTTAATTTAGTTCGATACCTTAACAATCACCGATTTAGCTGAAAATTTGTAGAAATGGTCTATACATTAGAACCTAAAAACTGAACGGTTGAGATATCAAAATGTGATCGAAAAGTTGGTCTAATGTCATATCTCTATAAAAGACTCAAAAAATGAATCCTTTAGTGGAAAGGTCGGCAGTACTTCATCTACCAGTGGTTTCATGCTTCCTATTTGTGGCTTACCAATATATGCTTAATAGGCTAGTTGGGATATCATCAGCTAGATATTTACTTCTTTAGGGGAGCATATTGTCTGTATGTGCATCTTTCTTTTCACTGATATTAATGTCTTACCCCATGAGGTTAGTTCTGCTCAGGCCAGACACATACACATGGATCCTCATGTTAAGTCGGAAGAACAATCTTAGGGAAAATGTAAATGTATTAATTCCCAGCTTGCTTATATACAAACTTGATTTCGGGAAGGATCGAATTCAAGATAAAAAGAAAGCTCAATAATTGTACGCATAAATTCGTCCCAACTTTTCTTTACCATTGTTTATATCTTTAACCAACACCAAGAATTCTTTCGATATTTGTTTCTTGATCACAAACATATTGTGCTTTGTCCTCGGTGAATCTGATACCCTGCCTAATTTTCACTTTCGTTGAACTATGGCATAACAGTACAAGACAAACAATTAAAATGGGCAAAAAAGAAAAGAAAAAAAAAACATCGGTAACATCAGTTTAGTCGTTAACTAAAGCTATTATCAGTGACTCACACGTCGATCTATTTGTAGCAATTAATTCGATCAGTCAGTAAGTCCAAATCACGGAAAATGATAACAAGCTTGCACACAACTATAAATACTGATTAATCAATCGATATTTTTTTTTAGTTGATATTAGACTTGGAATGTGTTCATACATTGTATCAAATCAACGGTTTTGGCAACAAAGATGCCACAAAGACAGAAAGATTTGGGCACCGAAACTCCTCTATGAAAATATAATGAAAATTGTCAAACTATAAAAAAATAAAAATTAGAGAAGACACAAAGACTTTGGTGGTCATAAATTGATTCAGCCTAACAGTCTGCACCCTATTTCTCATGGGATACTGACCCTGTAATCGAATATGATGAGCGTGTTCGTCTTCTTTTTTGTCCTGGGCCTATGGTCGGAACTCTCTAAACCTCTCATCATTCAAATTAAAGCTTCAGCAACTTTCATTATATAAGCATATAGAGACTACTAATTTTGTTAGTGAGGGTGATTGCAGTTTTACCAAGGCCGGTAAAGTTAACCTTAGTGAACAAAGCTTATATTTTATATATATAAATTGTAAGTAGTCATCATATGTATAAATACACACACATTATTAATTATGAACTTCTAGATTATATATAAAGAGCAGATTCAAATCACTTGTGCATATATTTTTTATCCGAACCACCGATCACCTTTAAACATTTATGGTACATGCATGAACAGCTTTATTTATAGGCTACTAATTTACACCGAAGTATAAGCTAGCTAGCGAGGCTACTAACGTCGAGACCCTTTTTGGTCATATTCTCTGATCTCAAACCCTCCAAAGGCCAGAGCTGCATCCTTGCTGTCAATAACACCAGCCTGCTGAGGACGTGGTCTTCCGGCTATTATGTGATGAGGATGAGCTCGAGTATGAGAATAAGGAAATGGGGTACTGGTTCCCCCTCCAGCGGTGGGCCGGCCATGGCACTTGTCTAGCATAGCAAAAGCCTCCATCCCAAGCTTTGCTAGGTCTTCTTGCGTTGCCATATATGATGCTCAAGTATAAATGGAAAATTTACAGATGCACAAATATGTTAGTTTTCTTTGCTGTTTCGATACCTGGTAAAAGGGTTGGCACCCAACCCCATTTATATAGGAGTTAAAAGGTGATTCTCTATCTGAACACCTACACTTTTGAATGTTCTTTATAATTAATATCTGGGGGGCTTTTCTGTTAAAGTTTGGGATATTTAATAATGCATATAATTACAACTATATTCAAGTGTTAAATTCTCGCTCACAATACTACAAGTTTGATGGCACATATGGTTTGGCCAAAAATTAATAATGAATATACTAGGATTACCATCGAGCTGATTTTCTAAACTGAACGTGGAAAGTTGGAGCGAAGATATCAACTACCAGATTCCCCGAAATGATTAAAAGGAATCAAGAAATGTTATCTGGTTTTCCCTCCGGTGGCCTATGGATACTTTATAATTTATATATATCTGGTATCTTATAAACAATGCTTCTGGAAACACAAGCTATGCTGCTGCTATAGCGCAAGTTGAGGATCACATTAGTTGAGCAAAAGTTGTTCCTCCATTTGGCACTATATAATTATACTGTTGAAACATAATAAGGCTAGGAATAATTAATCCTTAATTTCATGTAAATTACAATTAACTAAATCAAGTACAAAGATGTTCGTATCTATATTGACCGATTCAATGTGTAATACAGACCTGGCCAATCTCTTTGGGACCGCAGAGACGTTTACCGGTTCACGTAACCCATCATATTTTATATCCAAAAACAAATGTGATTTAAGTATTTTAATCTCAACTCTTAATTTTTTTAAGGATTTTTATCATAGGTGGGGTCTGAATTCTTTCAGACCGGACAGAATAGTACCCGGACTTTCAAAGTGATCAAATAGGTACCTGAACTTCCAAAACCACATCAATAAGGTGCTTCCGTCTATGTTCCGTTATCTCTCCGTTAAGTGCAAGGGTAAATCAGAAATTTCACTCAAATTAACTACTAAAATAACCTCATCTGACGTGGATAAAAACATTTTCATCTTTTCTATCTTATTTTCCCCCCAATACTGTTCATGTGAAACTTTCTATCTTATTCTACCTTCAATTATTGTCTCCCAATAAATTAAAAAAGTGCCGTCTAATTAGGAATTAATAGTGCTAATTAGTTGTCCTCAAATTAGTGTTTTTATCTTTTCAAAAAAACAAAATAAAAAAATTAGTGTTTTTATAGAGCACTAACCCTATTTCAGTTTAGAAAGTAAAATCTAAACCTAAGTTTTCTTTTAGACCAAAAAAAATAAGGGAAAATTTTGTAAATAGTACACCAAGTAAAGGCCACTAATAATTTCAATACATAAAGTTCTAAACAGAGCATTTTAGTACATGGACTCTCGAACCCGACCCATTATATAGACACATCAATTATGCCGTTAATTTGAGGCGTAATTTGGTCTCTTCTGGCTTTTATTGTGGCTGCCCACCTTTCTCTCTCTCTTACTCTGGGCACCAACATCTCTCTCTCTCTCTCACAATGCAACACCACCACCCTTTCATTATCAGTTTTCTCCAAAGCATTTAATCCCGCTGTGCTTTACAGTTTTTTTGCATTTCTACACTCTCTGCTTTACAGTTTTGCTGCATTGCTGCATTTATGAATTTTCTGCTTTAAGTTTTGCTACATTTCTGCATTTCCTACTTGTTTTACAGTTTCTGCATTCCTGCTAGATTTCTTGGCCCGAAAAACTGGCAGACCGGACCGATTGTTTCGAGTCGCTTTCTCATCAGTCTTAGCATTTTGCAAACACCTATCCAAACTGAATCGACAGTGTCCGTTTCGAACTCGGTTTTCAAATTTTTCAGACCGGACCGATCCTAACCTAGCCCTAATTAGAAGTGGGGCTGAGTTTGGTGGGTGTGGATTTAGAAAGTGGAGGGGGTGCGGTGGTAGCCGGGGTCAAGCTTTCTGGGTTTCGGTATGTGGAGAGAGAGAGAGAGAGAAGATATGTTTTTTTTTTTACCAAAAAAATGAACCAATGTGTGAGAGTACTAATTTACCCTTTGACAAATGAATAATTACATAAGAGTTAACGGCATCATTGACGTCGTGTCTACATAGTGGGCCGGATTCGAGAGTCCTTATACTAAAATGCTTGGTTTGGAACTTTATGTATGAAAATTATTAGTGACCTTTTGTTGGTGTAATGTTTGCAAAATTTTCCCAAAAAATAATTAAAAAACTCAGTTTTCGTTATGAACATCTTGTATTTGACTAGTACGTTTCCTGATTAAATAGGAATGTTGTATTAGAGGATCCGTATATCATAGATCAATTATAGATTTATTTTCTATTGTAAATATCTTATCTCACTATATATAGATATACCCCTTAATGACAAACAATATAAAAATTTTGTTGTCCATCACAATAATTTTTTTTTTCTCACTTTGTTGCTTTCAAAAATACCATACTTCTAAAACTTATATTCACTATTTAACCAATCTGAAAGGGTAAACCAAGAAAGGAGTATTTCATATGCGCTGAAGGAGTTTTATCTTGGGTCTAGGAAGCCTTTGGGTTCCCCTTGACAAAGTCAAAAAAAAAAAAAAGGAAGAAAGAAAGGAATATGCAATATATGTCATTGAAAGCATCCATTCAAGAAAGACCAACATATTAACAATGGATCCATAACTTTGGGTCAAATTTAAGCGATTGATTGAAAAACTAAACTTCAATCACTGTAATTTGATCTAAAGCTAAGGATCTGTCGTTGGTGATGTTGTTCGTTTTTTCTTGAATGGATGTTTTCAATGAAATATTTTGCAAAATCCTTTTTCAAGGTCATTTTTACACATCGATTAAGATCCAATAATAGGTGAAGAAAATGGAAAGTGCTAAGATCAAGTTAATTTTACTAAACCATTTGACGCACAGCTGTTCATCCGGATTGCAGAGATGAACATACGATTAATTAATCAAGTACTATTCAATCAAAGCCTGTTTTCTTTTGGCATGGGTTACCTAAAGAGTTACAGCTTGCAGATTTTGCGTTGAATAATTATGTGACTAATTTAATTTTGTATGTATAGGGTTCGTTGAAACCCCTTAGAAACGCATTCAAGGCGGCCATGTGAATCGAAATGAATAGTGATAGATGGGCATGCATGCATCCGGCCACTAGACTTGAAAACATATACCAATTAACTAAGAGCGGATCAATTAATACACACGCAGATTTATATATAATCAAAGACTAGAAGCTAAGCTAGTCTTCAAACTTTGCTTCGACACACACACACACACACAGATATGATATTAATAATTAATTAAACAACTTCCTTTGTAAACAGCTTTATAAAGCCACGAAAGAGCTTACCGTACATAAAGACTAGGCACCGTCATTCATTCATATATCGTGATCATCACCTGCATGCTTTTAATAACGCCAATTACGATTGATCGCAGTTTTATTCGTAGCTGTACGGTATATTTCAGTCATGACTACCCCATCGTAGCGTCGCGCAGCCTCATCAGAGGTGATGACGGGCCTTTGCTTCTGCACTCCGACTCCTGGAATTTGGTCACGATTCTCCTTGTTCATGTTGGCATATGCATGTCGATCGGTATCATGTCCCCCACGAGTGTAATTAGGACCAGTTCTTGGAGGAGGCCATGTAGGAGGAGGAACAGAAACTTGAGCATTCCCCATGTTACAAGGAATTGGAGAAAATATATATAGGAAGCAATCTAGCTCTGCGTAGTAGTAGATCTGCTTAGTTTTTTGACAAATATTGTTGGCGGCCAAAGCTCCATTATATAGAAGCAGTCTCGGAAGCTTAAGCAGTACGCTCACTTGAATATTATTGCAATTCTGCTCCAATATTCTCTCCACAACATTGTTAATGCAATATATTAAAGATATTTTTTTCAGTAATTGTCATGCTTTATATATTCTTCTGCATACATCTAGCATAATTAAGAACGTATTTATTATTCATGGATCACCTTTTCTTCTAGATTGTTGTATATATTAAAGGAACAGGCAGTTGATCAATCTAGGGTTAGGATTAGAACAAGTATATTGGTTTAGTCTTATACCCCATGCACAATTTGATATGTTTAGTTGGTTTGCTGTTATAAATTAGTTCCGCCATTAATAATCATTATTGAACCCGACGGAGCAATGGATCATGTGTGAATATATGTAAGTGAATGGTGCCTCGATTATAGCATAACATCACAAATTTAGCGATCATAGACAATGAATCGATCAAAAACGTACTTCGTTAGTCAGTTGTCTGACCTGGATGAGATCATGTTAACTTACCGTTAATTTTCGCTAATTGAGGCTCTAGGGCAATATATTTCTGCCAGCGATCGGGGTTGAAAGCTAGGGTTCTTGAGGTAACAGCTAGAGAGAAATGAGAGAGGAATAGAAGAGAGATTTTTCTATTACTATGATTCTATTACAACACACACGAAGCAAGAGAGAGTACAGTTATTTATACAGATGAGCAAGTGAGCAGAATTGTGACACGTGTAAAACAACTGTAGGCCACTTAATTACATAAGTATGCAAATAACAGACTAAGTAACAATTAACGCTAATTAACTCTAATTAGCGGAAAACTAATCTTCTCCGTTAACACCCCTCCCCAGCATGATGGATGGGAGCAGACATCAAGATGGAACACAAGTGTAGATGTTGAGAAGAACATAAATCCTTGGTAAACAAATCAGCAAGCTGTTATTGGAAGTGAAAAACTGCAAACGAAGCGAACTAGCTTTAACTTTGTCTCTGGTAAAGTGAACATCCACTTCAATATGTTTTAGCTTAGAGTGATAAACTGGATTAGTGGCAAGAGCTAGAGCAGAGATATTGTCACAATGGAGAGTTGAAATGCTATGGAGCTCAACATGAAGATCATGAAGTAAGTGTTGTAGCCACTAAAGTTCAGATGTGGTATCTACCATGCTGCGATATTCAGCTTCATTGGAGGGGCGAGACACAACTGTTTGCTTTTTACTACACCAGGAGATAGGAGAATGATTAAGCAAAATGACAAATCCAGTCGTGGATTTCCTGTCATTGGGATAGCCCCCAATCAACATCACAGTAAGCTTGAAAATGAAATTGTTGTGGCTGTTGAAAACCCCTCCTGAAATAAATGCCATGATTGATTGTACCTTTGACATATCGAAGAATCCTTCTGGTAGCCAACATTGAGGCTCAGTTGGAGAGTGTAAAAATTGACATACAGAATTGACACTATAGGCTATATCAGGTCTTGTGAAAGTAAGATACTGCAAACATCCCACCAAGCTTCTGAAGTATGGAATATCTATGGCATGTAAGGGAGTACCGCCATCTTTATACAACTTCACACCAGATTGACAAAGAGTTAGATATGTGTGACAATCATCCAAACCAATTTTATGAATTAGCTCAGTAGCATACTTGTGTTGAGAAACAAAGAAACCATCAGGAGTGTAGTTTATTCCAAGTCTACCCAAGTCTTTCATATCAAATTCAGTCTGTAAAGCCAGCTTGATTTCAGAGATAAGAGCTTCACAATTACCAGTAAGAATAATATCATCCACATACAATAGAAGATAGGCTTTGGAACTACCTGATGTCTTAACAAATAAGGTGGATCAACATATGAACACTTGAAACCAACACTAGGCAAGAAATTAGTGAACCTTTCACTGCAAGCCCTTGGGGTTTGCTTCAAACCATATAATGATTTCTCAAGCTTACAAACAAGATGAGGTTGAGAGACATCTCCAAATCCTCCATAAACTTCTTCATTGAGAATGCCATGGGGAAAAGCATTTTTTACATCCATTTGGTGTAGAGTCCAACCAGATTGTGCAGCGAGGCTTAAAATTAACCAAACAGTAGTATGTCTTACCACAGGAGAGAATGTTTCATCATAATCAACACCATATTCCTGGCTAAACCCCCTGGCTACAAGTAGAGCCTTGTGTCTAGATATTGAACCATCAACATTTCTCTTTATCTTAAAAATCCACTTACAGGACACCAAATTTTTGTTTGAAGGCAATGGAATAAGGGACCAGGGTCTTTGTTTCATTAAGGCATCATACTCCTCCTTCATTGCATTTTTCCAAACTGGACGTTGCATATCTAACTTATAATTCCGAGGCTCTGAGGTTTGTAAATCATCAGAAGATGTATTATTCAAGATGGACAAGAAACACTTCTTTTTCAGAATTCCTCTCTTACTTCTAGCGAGCATAGTATGATCATTGACTGTAGACTTAGAGAGACCTTGAATTGGATGTAAGATATTAGAGCTGGAGATTTGTGCAATTGAACTATTTGGAGCACAGTCAAGAAGAACAAAAATAGAACCATTGCTTGGTTGAGTATTAACTATAATAGTACCAGTATCTTCTCCAAAACTGATGGAGGTATTAGAATCAAGATGAAATGTAGGATTGATAGACTGATCATAACCAATAGATGGTGGAAGTAAAGAACCAGAAGAAGCATTTTGAGGAGCATGTTCATTGTGATCAAAAATAGGTGAGAAGCTAGGAGATTGAGTGGCAACAGACACTTGAGATGGTGAATTAGTATGATTACTATTATGATTATATAATGTGGTTGAGATAGGTATCAGATGTAAGGTGGTGCTGAGTAGAACAGGTGCTGCAAGATGCTGTGAATTGTGAGACTGAGTAATATTAGAGCAAGAGCTAGCTATTGAATGACTTGTAGAAGTGGTCTGCATATTTGTAAATAGAAGTTGACCTTCTTCAAAGAACAAATGTCTAGAGATAATACATTTCTTGCTTGACATATTATAGCAAATGTAACCCTTATATCCTGCTGCAAAGCCAATGAACACACACTTTGAAGTTTTTGGTTGAAGCTTGTTGCTGTTGTAAGGAGTCATGAGTGGATAGCAGGCACATCCAAAAACTCTAAGCAGTTCTAATGATGGTATTTTATAGTAGAGTTTCTCAAATGGTGATTTCATATCCAATGTTGCTGTAGGCATCCTATTTATCAAGTATATAGCAATTGCACATGCATGGTACCAGAAGATTGAAGGAAGATGAGAATCTTGTAATAGAGTGATAGCAGTCTCTCTAATGTGTCGATTCTTCCTTTCAGAAGTTCCATTTTGTTGTGGAGTGTAGGGGCAAGAAATCTGATGTGTAATGCCTTGTTTACACATAAATTCTTTAAATATATTTCTTGTAAATTCCCCTCTTCCATCATTCTCAAACATTTAATTGAAGTAGAAAACTGAGTGCCAACAAAAGCACAAAGAGACTGAAAATAGCAAAGTACTTCAGATTTATTTTTTATCGGAAAAAATCCAAGTATACCTAGTACAATCATCTATGAACAATACAAAGAATCTGTAACCATTTATAGAAAGATAAGGAGAAGGACCCCAAACATCTGAGTGAACAATCTCGAATGGAACTTGACTTCTAGATTGAGATGAATAAAAAGGTAGTTTGTAAATTTTCCAAGAAGGGAAGCTTCACAAACTGAAGAATCCTTGTCTAGTATACTTGAGATGTTGCACTTATTCAACATACTATTAACTATCTCATTTGTAGGATGTCCAAACCTTTGATACCACAAAGAATGTTTGACAATTCTTCAAAGCTGAGCAGATTTACTTTGTTGATTGAACTGACTGTTGTTTGAACCATCGATCAAAAGGTATTAGATATAGCCCTTCATTACTCAGTCCCTTGTACAACACCTTTCCCAGCACTTTGCCTGTATCACACACATAAACTCATCAAACCAAACAGAATAATTGTTATGTTTGCACAATTGAAATATTGAGAGTAAATGTGCAGCAAGTTTAGGAATAAGAAGCACATTATTCAGTTTCAATCTTCCCATATGTGAGTTACCAATGTGTGTGATATTTAAAAATTTACCATCACCAATCTGCACAGAATCTGTAGCATTATATGGAGCAAGGTTGTTGAGAAGATGAACTTCACTTGTCATGTGATTGGTTGCACCAGAATCAGTTAACCAATATTGAGGTGTATTGTTACTTGAAGTTGAAGCAAACATTGCTACTCCCTGTTACTGGGAACCTTGTTGTGCATTTTGAAACTGTTGAGATGGTTGAGTCTGCATGGTTTGCATAGTTTGAAGTTGTGTACCAAACTATTGTTGCTGACCAGGAAAGCCAAAGATGTAGCAACATCTGTCTGCAGTGTGATTTGGTTTACCATAATATTGACATCTAGTGATGCTTGAGTTGCCTTGCTGGGAGTTTTGAAAATTTGGTAGACTCCTGCATGTTTTGGCACCATGATCTGGTTTGCCACATTGTTGACAAGTGAGTCCAGTTCTTCCTGCATTTAGCCTGAAAAAGGTGTTGTGAAAGCCTGCATTTCCTCTATTCATGCCATTGTTAAAGTTGGAGTTTCCTCTGTATCCTCTAGTGTTGCTATTGAACCTGGCATTATTGTTGCCAAGAAGACCACTAGGTCTGCCTGCATAAAAACCAGTCATGGATTGATTAGGATTAGTCATGGAGAATGAATTGATTTGAGGAATGCCACCATATGGTATAGCTGGAATGGAAGCATATGGAGCTTATGATGATAGATGAATGCTATTGTTGGCTGGAGTAGTTAATAAAGGACCAAAGCCAGGTGGCACAGTAGGAACTTGAGATTGTGAGTTTGAGGTGGAAGCACCATTATTGTTGCTAGATGCAGGGACATGAATAGTATTTTTGGCCATTATTGCTGTAAGAGATGAAGTGGATGCTGCTTGAACTTAACTTTCTATATCAATCTCTGTAGGCTTAAGTAATGTCTTAAGCTCATAACAGAACAAGCAACAAACTGAGCCCTGATAGCAGCATATTCAAAAGGTAAACCTCTCAATACTGTAACAACAATATCCACATCATCAACAAAAACTCCTACTGTTTCAAGTGCATCTCTGGCAGCCTTGATCTTATCCATGTAAGTTTCAATAGCATCACCTCCTTTCTTCAAATTTTGCAAATTATACTTAAGTTGCAAAATATTTTGTTTATTTGGTGTAGCAAGCTTGAGATTCAGTCTATTCCACATGTCTTGTGCAGATTTGATTTCCACAGCACATGACACGGCCATAGGGCTAAGTGTTTGACCAATCATATTCACAATACTCTAATCTTGTATCTTCCAATTAGTATACTCAGATGATACTATATTTTCAAAACCATCGGATGCAGGAACAAATTGAGTGGGGCATGGATTTGATCCATCAACATATCCATACAGATTCTGGTCTTTAAGAAAGGATTCTAAGTGAAACAGCTATATAGGATAATTGGATTCATCAAGCAAGACATTCGGCAGATACACAGTAGTCTGAGTGATAATAGTAGAGGCTTGTGGTGTGGATGCACTCATCTTGCTAAGAAATGATACACAATCTAGGAATCGAGTGTATATCTATGTAATACTAGTAGATCTCAGGTTTTGAAACCTCATAAAGTATCAAAGATTCAATAATCTTCACAATCCTTCAATCAACTAGAAATTTTGAAACTTTATAGTGTTATACCAACTGATAATGATTTCAATTTTGCAAATATAGTTCACAAATGATTTCAGGCTAACAGGCTTCAAGATTTAGGGTTTTGAAACCATAAGAATGATAGAGGTCTTCACAGCTACACAATCATTTTGCTAAACACTTGCGTATATTCACAATCGAACACTGAGTATACTAAATCGAAGCTTAAAAGCAAGAAATTTACTCTGTAAAATTGTAGATCTAAATTTTTCTTCTTGACGAACACAAAAACTTATCTGAAGATTGCAGAAAGAGCACGCCGAGCACTAAAGTAAGCAAGAATAGTAAGCTTGTGAAGCATATGCAAGTATAAGCAAACCCTAGGTAACGACATGAGCTGCTGATACCATGAAAGCTAGGGCTCTTGAGGTAACAGCTAGAGAGAAATGAGAGAGGAATAGAAGAGAGATTTTTCTATTACTGTGATTCTGTTACAACACAAATGAAGCAAGACAGAGTATAGCTATTTATACAGATAAGCAAGTGAGCAGAATTGTGACACGTGAAACAGCTATAGGCCACTTAATTACATAAGCATGCAAATAACAGACTAAGTAACAATTAACCGTAATTAACTCTAATTAGCAGAAAAACTAATCTTCTCCGTTAACAGGGGTGTGGCAGCATAAGTTGTCAGAACTAGAGTATAACTGTACATGCACGTATTCCATGATGAGTTTGTGAATCAAAACCTCTTTCTTTTTTTTTAATCGAGATCAAACACAGGATATCTTCAAAAAATATACTGGATTCAGAGACTAGTCTGTGTCAGGAAGTTATGTTATTTCCCCCCAGGCACCAAGAATAGATTGAAATTTCAACTGTCAGTGGGACCATGGACACGGATGTGAGGCTTCCACATTTAGAGGCTCTTATCAACTCGACCACATGTTATCGTTGTCAAAACCAAATCTTGATTCTTCACTTTTGTTTTCGGTATAAATAAAAATCATTAATTACTTCGTTAGTCTCTGGCTTTATTCTCAATTAACAATAAAGAATCAAGAAAGTTGGTATTTTATTGATTTAATCACACTCTAGTTGGTCTCCATCCACTTCCAATCTAAATATATCAGGAGGTTCCTTTCAATTTTTAAGGAATGACCGTCAGACCTAACTATATTAATTAATTAATGCTCATTATGTTTGATCCTTTCCGTTTGAGTTATAATGACAGATTAATGTAACATAATTTGTTAAATCATAAGCAAAATGTAGTTAGATTCCTCAATAATTTAGGGCTCATTGGACATTTATTTGGACTATGAAAAACTCCTTTGATGTAATTAATGAGGATTCTAACGCACATCCCATCCTCAATTCCTTAATTATATATATCGTTCAATGCAAAGCGAATAAAAGATAGAAAAAGAAAATAGAACTCACCCTACGCCTGGAGAGAAAAAGAAAAAGCAAAGTGAGCCCTCTCCCAGCCGAACGCAGCTGGCACTCCGGTCGCTGCATTCTGGTCCGGGAGAGTATAGTGGTTCAGGCAAGTAGCTTGGTCCAATGGCAGAGATACAATCCAGGAACCAAGAAAGGGTGTTCGAGCTCGAAAAAGGTAGATCAATCTAGATCGGTTCTGGTATCGGGGGCAAGAACATGCAAAGAGCAGAGCTGGGGTATTGGCCTATGGTGGGCTCTGACGTCATCACTGCAGTCAGGATCTGGGCAGTAACTGGAACTGCGATCTCGAGGAGGAGACGATCCCAAAGAGGTTTTGCTTTGCTTGGGGATCCAATCTTGGTCATCAGCCGGGTTTGGGGCAGTCTTTGACATGGCGCGGTGATGCAGCGGCTTATGGAAGCGGCGCGGCGGATTGGGTGCTATTGGGATGTGCTGCGGAGACCGGGCGGTGCAAGGTGGCGTGTGGTGATTGCGGAAGGCGGAGGGCACTGACAACAAACTTGGTGGAGTGTGGAGCTGGTTTCTTGTGGGAAGAAGAGAAGTTGGCCGAGCCTTTATGTTTGGGCCTTGCTGCTTGGACAGGCTTTTGTGTTCAATTGTTTTCATTGTTGTTTCTTTTAGTAGATTGTGGCTTTATACCGGTAATAAGTCCTTATTGAGTTGTGGTAGGGCGACGTGGGCTTGGTCTCGGACTGCACATTGTGGTGCCTAGTCTGCCCTAGGCAGGTGGTGAGTTCTTTGCTTTTGCAAATGGTCGCAGCCTTCTAGTGGCAGTAATGTATCTGCTCTAGGTAGGCAGTGAGTTCCTTATTGGTCAAATGGTCGTTGCCTCCTAGTGCCAGGGTGAAACTGAGTATCAATGGATATAATTTCCAGTGGCAATATGACCGGAAAGCTGTGCGTATGGAAACTATGATATGTTGTAATCGAGCTGCAGATCGAGTTATCTTTCCGTTGTGTCACCACTGTGTCAAATCAAATAGAGTAGCCAATAGAGCGCTCTTTGCTAGTTGGTGCCTAATTAAATACAATTGTTTAGTAGAGACTCATGATAGTATTTCAGGATGCTCTCTAGATACATATTGTAATCAAGGGTTTTCGATAATTTCTTTATAAAAAAAAATATATATCGTTCAATGCTGTAATTTTATTTTACTTCTCTTATTCTTACTTTGGTTGTTTAGTGAGGGAAGGGAATTGAGTAGCTTCAAGGAAATGAAAAGGAGGAAAAGGCATGACCAGAAGAATTGTGTGAAATAAGTGAATTTATCCAGTTGAGGCATTTTTGATTGACAAACAATAATTCCCTCTCCACCTCTCTTTAAAGAAAGAATGGGGAGGAACCCTCAAACTAAGTGACCTCTTTTTGGTACCCCAACTCAAAATTGATCGTGTACTTCTTGCAAATTAGACAAGTGCAAAGCGTTGGTGGTTATGAAAAGGAACTCGTTGATTACTTTCTCAAAAAGCAATGTAGGGTGCTCATATATTTAAAAGTGCTTCTACAGGTTAGGAAACAATTACAATATCTATCTGTTACTTCATAATAAAAATACTTTCACGCTAGTTATCAAATTCTGTTGGTCGTCTAAAAATGAGAGAAAACCTAGGGAGCCAAGAGAAAAAAAGGAAGAACCCTTAGGCGGCACGCCCTCGTGGCGGCATCATCAAACGGGTTTAGAGTGGACCTAGTGTCCGGTGTTGAGTGTTCATGGAATAATCTCAGTCGAAGGGGTGGCTGCTTGGTGGTTTCGCTGTTGAAAACAAAAGGAGGCTTTGTCGGGGAATTAAGATCATAGTGGTTACGGCGGCTGAAGGGTAGGGCTAAGGTCGATCTCACAATGAGAAATAGGCAGAGAGATGGGAGCGTCACTTGGTGATACGAAGGCGGATTCAAGGGATCCAGATCGGATTGGGGTGACCTGTGTTGGTTTGAGTCGTTTAGAGTCACCTTGTAGAGATGGGTGGCAGCAATACATTATGGCGGGTTGGGTTGGGGTTGGAGGAGGGAAGGGCTGTCGGCCTGAGGTTACCCGATGCGATGGTTGGGTTAGCCACTGGTGGGTGGATGACGCGGCTTTGTCTTGCGGATTGGTGGCAAGTTGCCAACAACAGCGCACTCTTTTGGTTTGGGCTAAATGGGTTTTGGGCTTGGGCTCTGGGCCCAAACTCCTTTTATTATATTCTTTATTGCTTTTTATGGATTTTAGTTAATTGTGGCTATATGCCGGCAATAAGTCCCTACCATCTTAAAGCATGGCGATGTGGGCGCTGTCCCGGTATGCACACTTAGTATGCCTTATTTGGCCTAGCGAGGCGGTGAGCTATTTGCTTGATCAAATGAACGCAACATTCTAGTGACATGATGAAATTGAGTGCCGCCGGATTTATTTCTGTGCCGCAACATAGTAGGAAAGCTGTGCTATTTGTAATGATGCTTCTTTGTTAAGAGTTATCGTTCTGGTATATCACTGTTATGTCAAAGCAAATGGAGTAGTCATTTGTGCCCTCTTTACTAATTGGTGCTTGTTAGAATTCATAGATCTTATGGAGAGTCTTAGTATTATTCAGGATGTTCTCTTTATGCTATTGTAATATGGGGTTCAGACTCTATGTTCTCCCCTTGTATTCTGTAATATTAATCAAGACTTGAGGGTAGCTGCAGCAATCCCATTTCAAAAAGAAAAAAATAATATTTTCAAGCAATCAAAAATAGTTTTAGCTTTTGATAAGTGTTGTTACAAAAAGAATAATGCTAAGTGAATTAAATTTTGATATACCACATAGAGTCCATATTATGTTGTAACATATGTCGATGGTCACATCCTTTGATGAAAATTTATGATACGAAAAAAGTTATGCAACTTCCCTGCGATTTAAGCTTAATTCTGCATGGAACACCATAATGTGGTTCACCTAACATTATTCTTTAAAAAAAAAATACTTGAATATTTTTATGAAAAATCCTTGTGCTTCATATAAGCACTTTTGAAACAAAAATTAGTGGAAGAAGACTTGGCTTCCAACAATGTAAAGTGGAGAACAAAAACATAAGGAGAAAGAAAATTTTCAAAATGACTTTGAGTGAATCTCACTGGCATCATGATGAATTGACGTGGGGACTGAAAAAAAAAAAAGTCGGCCAAGATAAATGGATCACGTCTTATAGTCTAATTATTTGAGCCCATATGTAGCCCAAGATGTAAGTTCTAGAGATCTTTGCCTCCTCCACCATTTGGATTTGAAACAGTGAGAGAAGGCAGCTACATAAGAACCCCTTTTATTATGTTGTTTATCCTTATCGAAAGAATAAGCAACCGAAGAGAGTTGTAGTGAACCTGGAAGACCATGTACATATGCCCATTTTTCCCTCTGGAATGTCACTTGAATCATGCAATAACTACTTTAATGAGTAGATAACAAAGATAGCATCAGAAACATTCTCACAAAGCTAGAATCTAGGGTTGAAGTTGTTCGTCTTTTTCGAATGGATATTTCCAATGACATCTTTTGCACAATCCTTTTTTTTATTCAAATTGTTTAAGATCCAAAAAAGTATAAGTGAGTTTAGAAGAACCGTACGTATTTTCCAATAATGAATTATAAAAGCCTTAATTATTTTATAGTAAATTACTACAAAATACATAATAGCAAATTAAACGGAAAACTTTGATTTGTATGGTTGGAAAGCATATAGTCTAAAAAAAAACTATGTCACATTTCAATAGTAAGCAGCCGGAGTAATGAGGTTTTACAAGTGATAAACCCTAAGATAGTAAATATGAAATCAATTACAGAATTGAGAAAATAATTCATAGAGAAAAATTCACCATTAGTGCCTACACTTTAGTGCTAAAGCTAATTCGATATCCAGACTCTCACTCTACCAATGTAATACTGAAGTCTTATTTTGATATTGATGACATGTCTCAGTCCAATTTTCATAATAATTATGTTAAAAAGCTGACGTGGCAAGCATGTGGAGACAAAAAAAAAAATATTAAATCACCAATTTACCATTTTCTTTTGTTAATTCATTTTTTCTTTCTTTCCTTCTTCTTCTGGGTTATTGTTCTAGCGTATTATAGATATGCTATATAGATGCAGCAGTTCAGTCCATGAATCTCAGATCATGGTGGAAAGAGATACACGGCGTCTTCGTGGTTTTGTGTTCATTACATTTGGAGATCGACGGGCAATGGAAGTTACAATCCGGGAGGTGCACAGAAGGGAATTGGGTGCCCAAATCATCTCCATGAACTAAGCCCAACCCAGAATAGGAGGGTAAGATTCAGAGGTGAAATCGGTCGAGGGGGAGGCTTCGTCGGAGGAGAAGCCGTGCTCGATTCAATTCAAGGTGAAGTCGGACCCGGAGGAGGCTTCATCGCAGCTGAGTAGAGGCAGAAGGAGAAGAAGTCACAGTGGGTACGACGTTTGGGTCCAAAGCTAAGCTCAAGCTACTGTTAAAATTAAAGTTTTACCTGTGATATTGCTGCTGTATATTAGAAGTGAGAACCTACGTTCATAAATTACAAGGCACAGTGGCAATCACAAGGTACTTTTTCCTGTAGACAATTAAACAGAATCAAAGATAGTTAATGCCATCATTGCATGGGTAAGTGGAAATCAGAAGGTACTCCGTTCCTAACCAATTTCTTGAAATTGCTGGGCAAGTGACCTTTACAAATTTCAGCTATTTAGAACCGGAGATGCCCTTATAATTTGTTAATGGCACCTTATGTTGTTCAAACTTGTCTGCTTAGGATTTTAGATCTTAGAAGTTAGAATTTAGTTCACAGATTCTTTTTAATATTAGGCATTTGAAAGGTGAAGCACTGTTCGCTCTTATTGGTTTCTATCTGAGATTCTGGTAGTTATGCACTTGAAGGTGCATGAGGTGAAGGCTTTACTACTTTTGTAGCCGTGAAGCTGTGGTTGTTACACAAGGAGACGAGTAAAGGAAAGAGAGGATCAGATTAGGAAGGGAAGAAGGAAAAGGAAGAGAGAAATCGATAGAAAAAGAAGAGAGTTCAGGAGAAATTGGATGAGAAATGAGGAAGAAGAAGAAGAAAGAATTAAAAATTTCTCAAAAAAAAGATAGAATAAAAGAAATTGAAAGAAGGTTATTTTGGTCTTTTGATTATTTTTCTTACCCCCACGTGCTTGTAACGTCATGCGGAGCCATCACGGAAATTGGACGGATGTATCACGTCTATATCAAAATCAGACTTTAAATATCATATTTGTATAGTTGAGAGTTTTGGTATCAAATTAGCCTTAGTACCAAAGTGTAGACACTGATGGTGAACTTTTCTCTAATTCATAATATAAAGATAGGTTTTTAGCAGTTGTCAGAGGAGGCTTAAATACAACTTAAAATTGAGTGCTAACAAAATCTTAATCAAGCCCATGGGTAAAAAAATATAAGAAATAACCTAACTGAATAAAAGTCTGAAAATAAACTAAAATATTAAAATGTTGATCTAAGGTCTCATGTGATCTCAGATGCCCAAAAGAGCCCATAAGCTAGGGCAAAACGCTGAGTTTGAATTGTCTCGCTATTCCATTCTCAAAAGGATATAACAACAATAATCAATCGAGGTTAAAGCCCAAACTTGCATTGCTCTTCAATTAACTCCGCCATGTGTTCTACTTAAACTGGATTATGGAATATTCAATCCTTCATCCATACTTTTATCATTTTATGCAAACTGAACACGTTAGTAATTGATTAATTGACAAGTTTTGATAATTAATCAGGATCATGAAGATGGTTTTTGTTGTTTGTATTTTTTATTTTTATTTTAAACAAAGGGTGGTGCAGCTGCTCTCAAGTCTTGATTAATTAAAATGATGAATACAATGAGAGACATATAGCTTAAACCCCTGATTACAATAAGTATTTAGGGACCGTTCTGAGATGATTTTTGTTGTTTGTATTTTAGACATTAAGAAAGTGGAAAATTATAAGATATAGTTAATTTTACTGAAACAGTTGTTCATCAGCATTGCAGTGAGGAACATACAATTAATTAATCCAATACTATTCAACCAAAGTCTGTTTTCGTTTTGGGTTACTTAATGAATTCCGCCTTGGTCTCTTTGCATTTAATTATTAATTTACTAACATGTCCAAAGATTGCCTTCCACATAAAACGCTATGCTAGGATTTTCTCCCTATCAGTGTTTTAGCAACATCGTTAAGGCAAGCAGCGGTGCTTAGACACCGGGACCAAAGGTCACGCCAGCGTTGATCTTTGGGGTTGGCTTAGTCGAGTGTGGGCGGTGGAGTTGCTATGGTTTACCACAAACCAAGGCTCTATGGTTTCATGGGAAAGTCGATGTGGATCTGATCTAGAAGATGAAGGGTGGTGGTGGATCGTGCGCAATTGGTTGCAGGTGATGCTTCTGATGGAGGTGAAACATTTGATGGCGGCGACATGGATGTTGGCGACGGTTTGGTCGACATTGGAGGTGCAGACGACGGTCAATAACGTTTGGGTGCCCAGTCTTTGGGTGTCCAGATCAGAAAGTTAGGGAGTATGGTTACGTTGCCTTTGGGCCCACGGTAGAGCTAATTTAGGCTTATTTTCTCTAAGAATTTGGTACCCAGGGAGGTGCAATTTTATAGCGTTTACTCTGTTGAGTATATATATTGTTCTTAATTTTAGGCAGGTTAATCCTTTCTACATTCTAGAATCGTAGCTTAATCACACTATGATTACCATAATTGCGTGCATTGGCGAGTAGTATGTTGAAGACTGTGACGAGTTTAGAGATATGGTTGGCTTGCAGATTTTTTGCATGCCCAAAATGCAAATTCTGATGGTGTGATATACAAATTTCAATGTCATGATGATATTGTTATTGTTGGTAATTATCTTGAGAAGGCTGAGAATATACCTTCAGTTTTTGCTACTTTGTTAGTATTTCAGAGCCTTATTTTATTGTACATGGCCAACTGGTTGGTGTAGTAAGCCTTGTTGTTTGTTCTATCTTAGCTATAGAGTTTATCACAATTTCCAAAATTATAAGGGATGCCATTCGGAACGATTGTAGTCGTTAACTGTTTTAATGAACTCTTTTTAAAATAAAAAAAAATATTAATTCACTTATCTATTTTAGTACGTATTGAGTTCTTTAAAATCCCTTAGAAACACATTGAAGGCGGCTATATATGTCAATTCAATGGAAAAGAGATCGTCTTTCACTGACTAGAAAACACATACACTTGACTAAGAGTACTACTTAGATGATGTAGAAAATTCATACATATAGTGTAATTAATGAAATGTTATGAAATACTGGAGTTTATGCTACATCAGCTATCACAAAAGACGGAATGCAAGTGGTACCAAAATTTACTAGTTTAATTACGCTACTTCCTATGTAAACGGCTTTATGAAGCAGTGGAAGAACTTAATGTACAAAGGTTTCACCCAAAAAAAAAAAAAACAAAAAACAAAATAAAAAGGAAAAAAACCAACAAAGTCTGTTTTATTCATTTATCCGGTGATTATTATTTGTTTACCTTTATAAAATTTTATAACGCAAATTAGATTGATCCCAAGTTTCTTTGGAGCAGTACTGTAAATTTCAGTAACGACTACCCTACCATAATGTTGTATTGCCTTGTCAGAGTTGATGAAGGGTTTTAGTTTTTGCCCTCCTGCTCTTGTTAGGATTATAAGGATTAGTTAATTCATGTTTGTTAGTCGTAATCACTAATTAGGGTTAATTAGTTTTTTATGTTATTAGCTTGCATGAGCTGTCATTATGTGAGCTATTATTACTGTACACGTGGCTCACATCTGTGCTCACTCTCTAAGTATATATAGTGCTACTGTACCTAACTCTCATTATCGAATACATAGATCAGTTCCTACATTTCGCATTTTCTCTCTAGCTTTGCTTTACTTCTCTAGCTTTCATGGTATCGAGAGCTCAGGCTGCGACCTTAGAGTACTGAAAAATCTACTATTTTCTTACATAATTGACTGCAAATCTTCGTGTTCGTGTTCATACTAGCTCATATTGGAGCTCAGATAAGTCCTTCATCATCGATCTTGAAGAAATTTACAGTTCTCGCTCTTGAAGAAATCATTGTGATTGTGCTTGAAATTGATACTTGATTTGTGCAATTGTGTGTTCTTTGCTTCCTATTATGACAATTATACTAAGAAATTCGTGGAAATCATATAGATCTAAAATCTCAAAACCCTAGCTTTTGCAATCTCATTCTGTTCTTGTTGATATATACTCTTAGATTCATACAGTACACTAGTTCTGATCTTTACTCAGCTCCTTATTCTTACTTGTCAAAACCTAGCTCTATCCCTCAGTATCTCATACCTACAATCATGACTGTTTCTACACATCAAACCACTACTTAGACCACTGTTTTGCCTCCCTAATATCCTTCTTGATGACACAAATTACCCTACCTGATTGTTTTGGATGAAGTCTTTCCTTAGAGGTCAAAACCTTTTTGGCTTTGTTGATGGTTCAACTCCTTGTCCTTCACAATTTGTACTTGCCTCTGATGGATCTACCAATACAATATATGTTGATTACATTTCCTAGAAGACTCAAGATCAAAGCATAGTCAACATGATAGGACAAACCCTAAGTGTTGTGGCCATGACATGTGTTGTCGGCAACAAATCTGCTCAAGACTTATGGACTAGGCTAAAGCTAAAGTTTGCTGATGCCAACAAGTAAAACATTCTGCAGTTAAAAGCAAATATTCAAAATGTGAAGAAAGGAAATGATGACATTGAGACTTATCTTGATAAAATCAATGCTGCAAAGGATGCTCTTGAAACTGTAGGGGTGTCTTTTGATGATGAAGATATTGTGGTCACTGTTCTCAATGGTCTACCTTTAGAATTTGCTACAATAAAAACTGTTATTCGTGCTCAATTTACCTGTGCATCACTCAACCAACTCAAAACTCTGCTTAAAGCTGCTAAAATGGATATTGGCAATGAAGCACAGGGTCTGCAGAGCTTGTTCACTGCTATGCTTGCAAAAATCAATCCACAAATTTAGGCATCATCATCTGCAACCACTTGTGCCACTTCTACATCATCATTTGTGTCTCAGCAATCACATTTGCCTCAAACTCAAGCACTACAGTTTACATCTCAAGCCTCAACCTCCAAAACTTCTGCACCTCCTGGATTCACACATCAAAGTATTGCATCCCCTAGTGTAATGCCACAGGGACTACCTTCATTTCCAATGTCTACTCAAGCTCCATATGCTCATATCCCAGCCATGCTTTATGGATTCACACCTATGCCTTCATATCCTTTGTTCAACTTCAACAATGGCATGACATGTTTTATGCTGGGACAGGAGCTGGCAGGTTTCACAACAATGGTGGAAGAACCAACAACTTTGGTGGAAGAGGAAATGGAATGAACTTGACTATAGGTGGCAATCAGAATGGTGGATTCAGGAATACTGGCAACAACAATGGTGGAGGTGGTAATCCTATCACTTACCAATGTTGTAATAAGGTCGGTCATATTGCCAAAAATTGCAGATCTCTTCCTATAACTCAACAAGGCAACATTAACTCAACTCAAGGTGGCTGCCAGTATTATGGGAAACCTGGACACACTGCAAATATGTGCTATTTCATTATTAGATTCCCTTGACAACAAAATGAGTTTGAGGATTCAACTGCTACTGCTATGATGGCTGCTGCTACAAATCTTGCTCTACAATTTTGGTTAGCTGACACAGGTGCCACCAATCACATGACCAACAATTTGCAGCTTCTCAACAATGTTCTCCTTATCCAAACATAGATGGTATACAGATTGGAAATGGTAATCAACTCACAATTACTGACATTGGTAATGCAATGTTGGGAGTGCTTAAAATGGATAATATTCTATTAATCCCAGATCTTGCAGCACACTTGCTTTCCATTTATCAATTGTGCAAACAAAATAACTGCTCTGTATGGTTTGATGAATTTATGTGTGTGATACAGGACAAGGTACATGGCAAGATATTATACTAAGGACTGAGTAAGCAAGGTCTTTATCCCATACCATTTGACTTACCCATGTTTAATAAAGCATCTACATCAGACTCTACTTCAAGTATTCAGAAAAACAAAAACAACTTCAAGTATTCAGAACATAACATCTACTTCACATTCAGCCTTTCTTGGGCAAAAAGTTCAACATTCTCTATGGCATCAGAGATTTGGTCATCCATCAAATGAGGTGACTCAAGTAATGCTGGGAAAACACAAGATAGTTCAAGCTACTGATAATGAGAAAAGTGTCTGTGAGTCATGTTTGTTAGGAAAATTTCACAAACTTCCTTTTCCTAGTTCACAGCCTAGATGTGCTACACCATTTGAACTTGTACATTCTGATGTGTGGGGTCCTTCACCTCACTTCTCCATATATGGATAAAGATACTTTGTTATGTTTATTGATGATTGTACAAGATTCACTTGGATGTTTCTGATGAAAAATAAAAGTGAAGTTCTTTCTTACTTCAAATCATTTTGTGCATACATCTCTACTCAATTCTCTACTACTGTTAAGACCTTTAGAAGTGATGGAGGAGGTGAATATATCAATGCAAAATTTAAGTAATTCTTGAATAACAATGGAATTGTTCATCAAGTATCTTGTCCCTACACTCCCCACCAGAATGGGATCTCAGAGAGAAAGAACAGACATATAAGAGAAACAGTTGTAAAGCTCGTACAAAATGCCTATCTTCCCAATTAGTTCGGGTATCATGCTTGTGCTACTGCAGCTTTCTTGATTAACAGAATGCCTACTCAGGTGCTACTAATGAAATCGCCATATGAAATGCTATACCAGTCTATTCCACAGATGGATATGCTCATAGTGTTTGGTTGTACTTGTTATCCCTTGTTGACACCATTTAGATCAAATAAATTATAGCCTAAGACTACTAAGTGTGTCTTTATTGGTTTTGCTATTGGTTATAAAGGTTATATCTGTTACAGTCTCTCTAACAGGAAATATATCATTTCAAGGCATGTTTTTTTTAGGAAACCACTTTTCCTTATGCTGTGAGCACTATACAGGCATCATCACCTACAAAACCTCCACATCTGTCATCTCTTCAAACTCAAACCAATGTGCCTTGCTTTGCTCAAACTCAGTCCCATACATAAACCTATGTACCTGCACCTGTTATCACACCACGTATCTCTTCAGGTCAGTCATCTTCTAATCCCCTATAGAGTGATCATCCTGTGACTAATATTGAGCCATCTGATACTACTGCAAGTGCTAGTCTCACTTTCAATCCTTCTGCATCTTCTGATTATCATGCTACATACTCAAAACCTCTTCATGTTATCAATAACTGTGACTTTGTGAATAATGATCATGAGATTTTGATATCTCCCTCTTCAAGTAATATCTTTGCTCCTCAAGTTGACACTGTTATACAATTTGCTGAAAATGATGGAACATTAACTTTGTCATCTCAACCTGGAACTGGGACAATCTCTGTTGTTCTTAATTGTGATACTGCTCATGCTTCTTCTAGTCAACTCTCAGAAGCTAATATTCTTCATCCTGTTGAAGGCATAGCTCATAATCCAATCAATGATCATCATATGCTTACAAGGGCCAAAAGAGGTATTCATAAGAAGAAATGTTTTATGTCTCTATTATCTCATGACTGTCTTGATCCTAGTGTCACAGAACCTCCCAACTGCAAAGCTGCACTCAAGACACCAGAATGGACGAATGCGATGCTTGCGGAATATAATGCTCTTATGAATCAGAATACATGGACCTTCGTACCTCTTCCTCCAAAAAAAAAAAAATCTTGCTTCTTGTAAATGGTTGTTCAAAGTCAAAAGAAATGCCAATGGTACTATAGCTCGACATAAAGCAAGACTTGTTGCAAGAGGTTTTAGTCAAGAATATAAAGTGGATTATGATGAAACCTTTTCTCCTGTGGTCAGGCATACAACAGTGAGGCTAGTTCTTTGCTTGGCTGCTTATCATAATTGGGGACTCCATCAGTTAGATATTAAAAATGCTTTTTTGCATGGTCTTCTAACTGAGGTAGTGTATATGACACAGCCCGGTGGCTTTGTAGATCCTCATACTCCCAACTATGTCTGCAAACTGAATAAATCTCTATATGGTCTCAAGTAGGCCCCCAGAGCTTCGAATGAGAGGTTCACAAATTTTCTCCCAACTATTGGCTTTTCTTCCTCCTATGCAGATCCTAGTTTGTTCATCAAACAAAGTCAGTCTGATTATGTCATTTTACTTCTTTATGTGAATGATATTATCATTACTGGTTCTTGTGAGACCTTAATTGCTTCAGTTAAACATGATCTACAACAAGAGTTTGTTATGACAGATTTGGGAAAGCTTCATTATTTTCTTGGTCTTGAGATTCAATATATGTCAGATTATTTGTTTCACAGAAGAAATATGCAAAAGACTTGTTGCATAATTCTGGCTTGGATGATTATCACACTCACACTACACCCTGCAGATCCGGTTTAAAACTATTCAAGGACACAGGCACTCCCCTATAGTCTCATTATATTATTCAATTTCGAAGTCTAGTAGGATGCCTTCAATATCTAACCTTTACAAGGCCAGACATAGCCTATGCAGTCAACTCAGTTTGTCAATTTTTACACAATCCTCCAGATGAACACATGTCTGCTGCACAAAGGATTCTTAGATACATCAAAGGAACCATGAACCACGACATTTTTTTCAAAAGAGGACACAATATTCATAGAGACACTGCACTTCAACTTCAAGTCTACTGTGATGCCGATTGGGCTGGTGATCTGAATGATAGGAAGTCTACCACAGGATTTGTGATTCTACTTCATGATTCACCCATATCTTGGTGTAGTAAGAAGCAAAATGCTCTGTTTCTAGATCCTCCACTGAAGCCGAGTATAGGAGCATGGCAGACACTACATCCGAAGTTATGTGGTTAATGCATCTCCTTCATGATTTACAGGTTTCTCTTGCTGATGTTCATGTGCTTCATTGTGACAATATTTCTACTGTTGCCCTAGCCACAAATCCAGTCTATCACTCCAAGTTGAAGCACATTGAGGTGGACCTGCATTTTACTAGAAATCAAGTCAAAGCTGGCTCCCTCAAGCTCCAATTTGTCACATCCAGAAACCAATTGGCTGATCTCTTCACTAAAGGACTGCTCACCTCAACACTCTTATCTTTGTTCCAGCTTGATGCTTCGATCCTCCCATCAAGCTGAGGAGGGGTGTTAGGATTATAAGAATTAGTTAATTCATGTTTGTTTCGTAATCACTAATTAGGGTTAATTAGCTTTTTCTGTTATTAGCTTGCATGAGCTGTCATTATGTGACCTATTATTACTGTACACGTGGCTCACATCTGTGCTCACTCTCTAACTATATATAGTGCTACTGTAACTAACTCTCATTATCGAATACATAGATCAGTTCTTACATTTATGATTTTCTCTCTAGCTTTGCTTTGCTTCTCTAGGTTTCAGCTCTTAGAACTTGATTATGACTCCATATTTGTGTCGACATGTCGACCGATCGATATCATATCCTCCTCCACTAGTGTAATGAGCATGGTTAACGGGTCTTGAAGGAGGCCTTGTAGGAGAAGGAGCAGAAACTTTGAACATTCTCCATGTTACAAGGACAACCACTAAAGCAATCTAGCTCTAGCTAAAAGTAGATTTGCTTTGTTTTCTTGGAAAAATATTGTTGGGTGCCAAAATTTCATTGAAGTCTCGGAAACTAAAACAGTACCTTCAACCCCTTTGAACTTGAATATTAATGCACAATTTGTTTTTTGGACAAATATCAATGCACCAAAACAGTACTGTATACCACAATTTGATCGATGATCCTTAATTAATAGTGACAATTCCACTCTAGCAATGATCGTAGCATAACTCCCAAATTTGGGATTTAGTGACAATGAATTGATCAAAGAGGTTGAAGTTAGTTGTCTGAACTGGCCATGGAGATATATATCTCAACTTATAATTAATTTTTACCAATCTGTGATTTTGTCTTCCTCATCAACTAGGCTCTGGGGTTCATTAATTGTTTGAGGCAAAGTGGATTTATACATGCATGCATTCCATGGCGAGTACTGGTTTGTTAAACGTTTGAGAATCAAAACCTAAATTTTTGATACTATCAATCAAATAAATAATGAAAGGAAAGCCTTCTTTCAAGAAATTTGTGCCACGCATCAGCTTCTTTGCTTTCGTACTTTTCTGTTTAGATTAATTATGATGATTAATTAGTTAGTATCTGAATTTTATTCTCAATTAACAATGAAGAATCAAGGATGTGTAAGTAATTGAGTTCCTCACTATACAACTCCAATCTAGGAATGAGGATTATTCCTAACTAGCTAGTTAATTAATAGTTCATTATATTCCTTTCCATTTGGATTGGGGCAGATTAATATAGCAGCCTAATTAATATATTAGATTTGTTGTCGAGCTAATGAGGTTGATATTTCTTCTAGAACAGTCAAAGATACTTTCCAGTTTCCACTATGAAAGTTGCTTGACAAACGAGAAATTCCATTTTCAGAATCTTATTTCTATGTTTAATAACATCTTTTTTACTTATTATTTCTCTTAACTTTGGAATTGCAGTTGGGTAGTTTGAGAATTCAAAAATAGTTAAAAGAGTTTTATAAGTATAGAATAGGGCTAAATACTGGTTACTACCCTGTGGTTTAGGTCTAAAATCAATTCAGTCCTTAAACTTCTAATTTCATTAAAAACACCCCTGCATTTTCAGTTTTGATCTAATAGGTCTAGTTCGTTAATATTATGTTATAGGTTCAAGTTATAGTTGGATTATTTGTTGAAAAAACTATTTATTTTTAATAGTAGGACTCACTCCTAAATTGACTATACAGACCATCTCGACACTACATCATAAAACATAAGTCATATATGAACTACGTTAACAAGTTAAATAACTCAATTGTCAGAAAACTAACAAATTAGACTTATTATATCAAAATTGAAGTGCAAGGGTGTTTTCGATGAAATTAGAAATTGAGGACTGAATTGATTTTGGACCCAAACTACAGGGTAGTAATCAGTATTTAACCCTATAAAATATGTTTTGGGAAAATTAGAAGAACTTGTTGAGTGCTTGCTAAAAAAGTACTTAATGCTTTATAGGAAACTAGCATCGCTACCCTCTTACATGTGTGATATACGTGTGTTGGTAAAAACATTTCAACTGTCACCTATTTCTTTAAATTTTTTGTTTATGTATTTTTTTCCTTTTTTTTATTTATTAAAAAATACTATAGCATTTAGATGATTTCATCATGAGCGACTAAAGGATATTTTGGATAATCCATATTTTGATGTAACCTTATATACATAGATTCATAACAGTGAAAGAAAAATGCGCGTGAAATTCATACTCTCTATTTTACAATCCATACTATAAAAAAATAAAAAATAAAAAAATAAAATAAAAAAAACTTAAAATACTAAAACTAAAAACATAAACCTAAATTATAAGGGAAAATCGTCCAAACAGTGACTGAACTTTTCCAGACTATTAATTTTTATACCTATACTTTGAAAAATATCAAAATAGTATCTGACGATTTAAGCCCGACCCAATTTCCATACCTAGCAACAGTAATACCGTCAACGACATTAACTTTTGAAGGGTATATTCGTCATTTCAGTATTCATCCTCCTATCTCTGCAATTTCACGCTTTGTTCTCTTTTGGTTTCACTTCTCTGCACCTTTCATGCCGTCGATCATAGTATTCCATATAGCTGAAGTAGCTGTACACCTTTCTATCATCTTGTCGAAAAATGTTCTCACCAAAATCATATTCCCTACATGAGTAAGAGAAGAAAACATTGTAGTCCATGCAAAATCATCTATCTCAGGCATTTGATCGAACACCTTCTGGGCTTCACCAATTCATCCCAGCTTCGAATACAAATCAATCAAAGTAGTCTAAACAAACACATGTGAATCAAACTCACTGAAATGGATGGAAATCAAGGCACAAGCCTTGGTCAAAGACGGAACCGTACAACTGGTAGGAAGACCTTGTTCCTCAACATCTTGATGTAGCAGCCCAAACCCTAAAATGGGTGTCTGCTTGAGATGCAAAGTGAACAAGTACCCAATGGCTCTTGAGAAAAAAGACAACCATAGAAACAAGTCAAAAAAGAAAACCAAATCAGATCAACCAAGAAAAGTGAACTGATATGCCCATTTCACAAAGAGAGCCCATTGTCGCAGACGGAGATGTTGGCTTTTTGGTCGATTTTCGGCTTCTCTCTAGAGATACTCGAGTGCTTCATGGGTCTAATGACTCGGCAAAATGCTGGGTTCGAACAGGGTTCTTGGAGTACTTGGGTTTTCTGCTGGGGCCAAGACAATGGGTTCTCTCTCTCAGTCTGATTATTCAAGACCAATTGTACCCTGAAGTTTGTACAGATCTTTGCCTCCCCCACCGTCTGGACTTGCAAAAGCAAGGGAAGGCCTCCGTAGGCCATGTCAGTGGAGTCATTGGTGGTCGCTTCATTGTGACAATGTCACGCCCTGAATTTTAGAATAACAATTCAAAATCCGAAACATAAAAATACTACAAACTCAAAATAATCATCCTGAAAATTTCTTTTCATAACACCCTCACCACACGAAATAAAATCAAACCGAATTTAGTCTCGGTTAATTATTACAACTCAAATCCAAAATGAAATGTAAAGCTCTAAATGAGCATACACACCTCACAACTAAATGAAATAACAAAAACTGCTGTAACACCTAAGCAGCTCGGGCACCTCCCTGGTTATCCTGACCTGCAGGAATATCCGCTACACCATTTGAATAGTGTACCGGGATTGCAACAACACAAAACCTGGTAAGCTTATGAAAGCTCGTATGAGTAAAAGGAAAGAACTATTGCTTAATTCAATTCATAATTATTCCCACACACAACAACACTAAACAATTTCCACATCCACAAGTACTAACAATCTCAATCAACACCAATTCAATACATCAAGATAAACCCCAACACACATCTTTCTACACAACTCCCAACATCGTATTTATAAAAATACGGTACTTGACAGACTAGAGCTCTAACTGAATCGTAGCCCGTCACCTGGCCTAGGTTATGGCATCCGACATATTTATCATTATCGTATTTCATCAATATGTATACCTATATACATATTTAGAACGTCCAATAATTCCACATACTCAACCAATCGTATCCCATCATCCACCCAGGATTAGAGCGTCCGATTACCCCACATCGGTCACTACGTCGACCCTAAACCCATAAATGAGCACAACATATAAAATCACATACTGAAATCAACCCAACCAAGATACACCATATTAATTTGGAATTACTGAAATATAATCAATTCATCAATTCAGTCAATCATATCTTCACTCAACAATATATATTTTCCACATAAATACATATATACGTAATCATCCACTCAGGAATGACCACTAATACCATCTATAGTTCACACAAGAAAATCATGAAATTCATTTGTATAATTAAAATTCATTTTACTTACCTATGGACCGTGGTGATTCAAGTCCATGAAATTTTAAAACAAATATTTAATCCGCAAATATTTTTCACACAATTACTAAAAATATATAAATTTAAACGCTCGGTTCGTAATATGAACCATGTGAGTTTTACTCACCTCAAAATTCCCGCTGCGTCTTCAATATAATTATAATTATAATTAACGCCGAAATAGCCCACTCAAATAAAATTCGTCAATCACCTAATCAAATATGATTCGAATTTAGCCAAAAATTTCAACACATAATTTAACTACCATTTAACGGCCGGATTCTAATTTACATTAAAATCCGACGAGCGGTTTCTTACGAATTACTCCCCTAATTACCGTTTTGCACATATACGAAGATCCAACAGTCGGATCTTCGCTCATGACCAGACAAAGCCTCTGGGACAGTCATATGATCATCATAACAAATTTACAAGTTCAACCGACGGTCCTAATTTCACAGATCAAAAATCTAACGATCAAAATCGATCGAAATCACAAAATTCATAACTAATTCATACGATATCCGAAAAATGCGTATAATACGCCGAAATGATCGTATCGAAACATAGAATCATAAAATGGACAGAAATCAAATTTTAGACCTCCGGAGGTTGCCGGAAAGGGCCGCCGGAGTTAGGGACAGAGCCGCCACCGACCACCGCCAATGGTGTCAGGGCAGAGCTTGTCCCCTTCGTTTCATCATTCTGAGCAACTTTCATAACTAGCACAAGACCAAAAAATGAAGGGAAGGGATCGAAAAGTACCAATTACAGTCGGCGGCCGGAAAAATTCCAGAAACCGGCGAGCTTGAAAACCGACGTGAAAACTGCAATCTCAGGCCCCGATCCCTTCTGGAAACTTGTTCAGAACTTCCTTGCGAACTCAACAAGCCAAGAATCACAAGAAACGATCGTGTATAGCTCGAGATATCTTGATCGAAAGTTTGGTTGTTTCGATCCGTTCGGGTCGAGCTCCGACGAACGTGAAAACGTTCGACCCAGTTCTGGTCCTTCTTGGTGCTTGTAGAGGAAGTTGAGGCAAGCTCAATGAGCCAAGAATCAAGTGAAATGGTGGTGTGTAGCTCGAGATATCGAGATCGAACCGAAATCGACCCTTTTCGGTTCGGGCCGTGCCGCCGCCGCTACAGGTCGTGTCGCGGCGCAAGGCCGCCTCCGGCAGCTGCGCAAGGTCGAGACGAAGCTCCTGGAAGTGGTTGCAGCTCAAGTGATGGCCGGAGGAGGAGATGGGAGCTCGGTGAACTTCTGCCCTGTTTTTGCGTCTTGGCCGCGCGGAGGGAGAGAGAGAAAATGCTGTTTCCTTTCCAAAAACAGAATGAGAAAGAGGCCGGTGGAAAATTAGGGTTTTTTCCTATATATACGAGTTTCGGAAAACTTCTTAATTAGATAACTAATTCAGAAAAAAAATCCGATCTTCGTGTTCCGCACGTGTACGGACTCGTTTCGACGAGCTCTACAACTTTCATGAAGGAAGTTTCTCCAAATTTTGTACGTAGAAAAAGTCGATTTCTCAAACCGAGCATTTCGAGCTTTTCGTTAAAAATAATCGTTTCGAAACTTCGATTAATGTAAAAGTGAATTATTATCAAACAATAATCGTTAAATCGTATAATAATCACTCAACACAATTACTCGAATATAAAATGAAAATTGCGGGTATTACAATCTACCCCCCTTAAAGGAATTTTCGTCCCGAAATTCAAGTACCCAATTCTCCAAAAAGCTGTGGATACCTCGTCCTCATGTCAGATTCTAACTCCCATGATGCATCACCCTCGTCATGATGACTCCACAACACCTTCACGAGATCAACCTCATTCCTCCGAAGTTTCTTTGTAGACCTGTCCAAGATACGAACAGGTTCAACTACAAATGTCACATCCGTGTTCACTTCGATCGTACCATGATCGATCACGTGCGACTCGTCTCGAACATACTTCCTGAGCATAGACACATGGAAGACATTGTGCACACCCGACATGCTAATAGGTAAAGCAAGACGATATGCTAAATTACCAACCCTTTCCAGAATCTCAAAGGGTCCAACATCCTCGGTGCGAGTTTCCCCTTCTTGCCAAATCTCACCACACCTTTCATAGGTGAGACTTTCAAGAACACATGATCACCTGTCTCAAACTCCAAAGGTCTCCTCTTCAAGTCAGCATAACTCTTCTGTCTACTCTGAGCGGTTCGGATTCTGTCCCGAATAGTAGTGACCTTCTCTGTAGTCTCCTGTACGATCTCAGGACCGATGAGCCCTTTATCCCCTGCTTTCGCCCAACAGATAGGAGTCCTACATGGCCTACCATAAAGAGCCTCATATGGAGCCATACCGATACTAGAGTGATAGCTGTTGTTGTAGGAAAACTCTACCAATGGCAGATGATCAGCCCAACTACCCTTAAAATCCAAAATACAAGCTCTGAGCATGTCCTCCATCACCTGATTCACTCTCTCGGTCTGTCCATCTGTTTGAGGGTGAAACGCAGTGCTCATAGCAAGAGACGTACCAAATGCCTTATGGAACCTATGCCAGAATTCTGAAGTGAAACGAGCATCACGATCAGAGACAATCATTACAGGTACTCCATGAAGCCTCACTATCTCGTTCACGTACAACTTACACAATGCATCCCCTGAGTATGTTTTTGCCACCGGAAGGAAGTGTGCTGATTTAGTCAACCGGTCAACAATCACCCAAATCGAGTCATAACTTTGCCTGGACCTGGGCAATCCAGTCACAAAGTCCATAGAGATGTCTTCCCATTTCCAAACAGGAATCGATAAGGGGTTCAGCATTCCTGCTGGTCTCTGATGCTCTGCCTTCACCTGTTGATAGGTAAGACACTTCGACACGTGTTCCGCCACATCGCTCTTCATACCATACCACCAAAACTACCTTCGTAGATCCATATACATTTTAGTACCTCCTGGATGTATAGTATATCGAGACCTATGTGCTTCCTGCATGATCTCCTCTCTGAGGTTATCAATACTCGGTACATACAATCTCCCTCAAAATTTCAACCCTCCATCAGCCCCAATCATCCACTCGGAAGGACCCTCCACATCCGGGTCAACAGTCATCTCAGTAATCCTCGCCTGAGCAAACTCATCAAGTGTCTGACCCTGAATGATCCTGGAGATCAAGGTGGGCTGTAAGGTGATACTACCGAGAAAGATTTCCTGTCCTGTTCCTGCGGGCATAAGGTCGAACTCAGATGCAGCTTCTAACATGCGCCACTCCCGCACCATAATCGATGCCATGATTACCCGCGGTTTCCTACTCAAGGCATCCGCCACCACATTCGCCTTTCCGGGATGATACTCCGAGGTGAAATCATAATCCTTAATGAGCTCCATCCATCTTCTCTGCCTCATGTTCAATTCCTTCTGGGAGAATAGATACTTCAAACTCTTGTGATCGGAAAAGAGTTCAAATTTCTCACCATAAAGATAGTGCCTCCAAATCTTCAAGGCAAACACCACTGCTGCTAGCTCTAGATCATGAGTAGGGTAATTCCGCTCATGTACCTTCAACTGTCTAGAACCATAAGCAACGACACTACCATTCTGCATCAACACACACCCCAAACCCTGATGAGATGCATCGCTGTAAATGACTAATCCACCACCACTAGTAGGAATAGTCAACACCGGAGCTGTAGTCAATCTAGTCTTCAGCTCAATGAAAGCCTTCTCACACTCATCCGACCATACGAACTGAGTGTCTTTCCTGGTCAATTTGGTCAAAGCTGAAGCAATACCAGAAAACCCTTCAATGAAGCGCCTGTAGTACCCGGCCAGTCTAAGGAAGCTACAGATTTCTGTAACCGTAGTAGGGCGACTCCGACTCATCACTGCCTCAACCTTCAAAGGATCCACAGAAACTCCATCCTTCGAGACCACATGACCAAGGAACTTGACTTCACTCTGCCAGAAGTCGCACTTCTCGAACTTGGAAAATAGTTTCTGCTCTCTCAACGTCTGCAGCACTATCCGCATATGTTTCTCATGCTCCGCTGACGACATTGAATAAATCAAGATATCGTCCACGAACACTACCACAAACTGATCCAAGTAAGGACTGAACGTACGGTTCATCAAGTCCATAAATGCTGCGGGGGCACTCGTGAGACCAAAAGGCATGACAAGAAACTCAAAATGTCCATACCTGGTCCTGAATGCCGTCTTTGGGATATCTTCATCCTTCACCCTCAACTGGTGATATCCAGACCTCAAGTCAATCTTCGAGAACACAGTAGCTTCTCTAAGCTGATCGAACAAGTCATCAATCCTAGGTAAAGGGTGCCTATTCTTGATGGTCACCTTGTTCAACTGTCGATAATCCACACATAGACGAAGTGAACTATCCTTCTTCTTCACAAACAACACTGGTGCTCCCCAAGGAGACACACTTGCCTGAATGAACCCTAGTCCAAGTAAGCCCTCAATCTGAACCTTCAACTCCTGGAGTTCAGCTGGAGCCATTCGATAGGGTGCTTTTGACACAGGTGAAGTACCTGGTATCACATCAATGGAGAAGTCCATTACCCTTTTCGGAGGTAACCCAGGGATCTCCTGAAACACGTCTACATACTCTGAAACTACAGCAAACCCTATAATCTTTGAAGTACTACTCCCTGATTCAATATGGGCCAAAATCCCTGTCCTCATGGCGATGTCAGACTTCAGACAACGGTAATGAAACATCGGTTATCCCGGAACATGGAAGGACACAATCATCCTAAAGCAATCAATAACAGCATGGTTCGGGCTCAACCAATCCATACCCAAAATCACATCATACGTGTGATCCGGAATCACAATCAAAGACGCAGAGAACTCTCTGCCACCAATCCCAATAGGGCAATCATCACAAAGCATGCTAAGCTCAAGAGACACACCGAGAGGTGTTGTAACACACAATGATCTAGTCAGAGGCATAGCAATCAAACCCAAAACATCCACAACCGAACTAGATATGAAAGAGTGTGAGGCTCCCGTATCAAACAGTACTCTAGCAAGAAAGTGATAAACAGATAAGGTACCTTCTACTCCCGTGCCTGCCTGACCGATGGCAAAGACTCTAGCATGAGCAGGTGGTAGCTACCTCTGCTGGTTACCCTGCACTCTACCCTGATTTCGAGGACACTCCCTAGCCTGATGCCCTGCCTGTCCATAGCTGTAGCATATCCTACCCTGTGGTTTCGTGCACGCACGAGAGATGTGGCCCGGCTCGCCACAGTTAAAGCACTTCACCGAAGCTGCTGGTGCTATCTGCCTGATAGGCATAGCCTGAACAGGAAGAGCTACTGCTGCCCTGGTTGGAACCTGATGCTGAAACTGAGTTCTCTGTCTCTTCCAGAACCCTCCCCTGAAGTCTCTAGCTCTACTGCTTCCTGCTATAGCCTTTCCCTTGCCCTGGAAGTCTCTCTCAGCAGACTCCTTCTCTCTACGAATCAGGTTCTGCTGCTCAATGATCTGTACCTTAGCCAAGATCTCTCTCTTGGTCTTCAGCTCCAAGATGGCTACATCACGCTCAATCAAAGGACTCAACCCTCTCTGAAATTTCTTGGCCAAGTCCTCATCCTCCATCTGCCTCACATACTTGTACATTCTGGAGAACTCCGCATCATACTCAATTACGGTCATCTTCCCCTGTACAAGTGCAAGGAACTCTCGCTCCAACCTCTCCTTCACTGCTGGTGGAAAGTACTTCTCCCTGAACAGCCTCTCAAAGCCGTCCCATGTCAAGGTAGACACCTCAATGCTCCTCTGAGTGACGTTCCACCACACCCTAGCCTCATCCTTCAGCAATCAAGCAGATCAAAATAGGTCTGCAAATCCTCTATCCAACGATCCGCCACCATATAATCAGTGCCTCCTCCAAACTTGGTTGCTTCCAAGCGAGTAATTTCCCTTGCTAGCATCAGCAAGCGAGCAGGATTATCAACCACAGCCACAGGAGGAATAGGCTGATCCTCATAAGGTGCATCTTCCTCCGACTCGAATACTTCTTCGACTGGAGGGGCCCTACCCCTTCCTCGGCCTCTACCCCTGCCACGAGGTCTACCTCTACCCCGACCTCTGGCTTCGTTTCCCTCAATCTCCATTACCTAATAAGCATGATATACTTGATTAATACACGCATAACACTTAAACAAAGAATAAGTCAATGCAAGTCCATATTAACCAAGTACTGATCATACATAACGATGCCTAAATTTCTTAAAAGTACTAACGTTCCTAGCCAACCTAACGCACTCACATACCCAATGACATTGTCAATACCGAAGAGCACACGATGGGGATCCGCTGCAGACGGGCCATCACTCGGTAAGTATTGACATATCACCAAATATGTACCTTACGCTCTGAACCAAACTGTCACGCCAAGAATTTTAGAATAACAATTCAAAATCCGAAACATGAAAATACTACAAACTCAAAATAATCATCCTGAAAATTTCTTTTCATAACACCCTCACCACACGAAATAAAATCAAACCGAATTTAGTCTCGGTTAATTATTACAACTCAAATCCAAAATGAAATGTAAAGCTCTAAATGAGCATACACACCTCACAACTAAATGAAATAACAAAAACTGCTGTAACACCTAAGCAGCTCGGTCACCTCCCTGGTTATCCTGACCTACAGGAATATCCGCTACACCATTTGAATAGTGTAACGGGATTGCAACAACACAAAACCCGGTAAGCTTATGAAAGCTCGTATGAGTAAAAGGAAAGAACTATTGCTTAATTCAATTCATAATTATTCCCACACACAACAACACTAAACAATTTCCACATCCACAAGTACTAACAATCTCAATCAACACCAATTCAATACATCAAGATAAACCCCAACACACATCTTTCTACACAACTCCCAACATCGTATTTATAAAAATACGGTACTTGACAGACTAGAGCTCTAACTGAATCGTAGCCCGTCACCTGGCCTAGGTTATGGCATCCGACATATATATCATTATCGTATTTCATCAATATGTATACCTATATACATATTTAGAACGTCCAATAATTCCACATACTCAACCAATCGTATCCCATCATCCACCCAGGATTAGAGCGTCCGATTACCCCACACCGGTCACTACGTCGACCCTAAACCCATAAATGAGCACAACATATAAAATCACATACTGAAATCAACCCAACCAAGATACACCATATTATTATGGAATTACTGAAATATAATCAATTCATCAATTCAGTCAATCATATCTTCACTCAACAAGTGAAATGGTGGTGTGTAGCTCGAGATATCGAGATCGGACCGAAATCGACCCTTTTATGTTCAGGCCGTGCCGCCGCCGCTACAGGCAGTGTCGCGGCGCAAGGCCACCTCTGGCAGCTGCGCAAGGTCGAGACGAAGTTCCTGGAAGTGGTTGCAGCTCAAGTGGTGGCCGGAGGAGGAGATGGGAGCTCGGTGAACTTCTGCCCTGTTTTTGCGTCTCGGCCGCGCGGAGGGAGAGAGAGAAAATGCTGTTTCCTTTCCAAAAACAGAAAGAGAGAGAGGCCGGTGGAAAATTAGGGTTTTTTCCTATATATACGAGTTTCGGAAAACTTCTTAATTCGATAACTAATTCAGAAAAAAATCCGATCTTCGTGTTCCGCACGTGTACGGACTCGTATCGATGAGCTCTACAACTTTCATGAAGGAAGTTTCTCCAAATTTTGTACGTAGAAAAAGTCGATTTCTCAAACCGAGCATTTCGAGCTTTTCGTTAAAAATAATCGTTTCGAAACTTCGATTAATGTAAAAGTGAATTATTATCAAACAATAATCGTTAAATCATATAATAATCACTCAACACAATTACTCGAATTTAAAATGAAAATTGCGGGTTTTACAGACAATCATCGCCAAGTGCCCCCATTCAACATTAATCACTGTCAGAGCGTAATTTGTCCATATATTAATGCATACCCATTCACTTCTCTTCCTCCCTATTCCACTTTCTCTACCTCTTTCCTTCATTTCACTCCGTTTCTCCTTGCTTCTCCTTTATTTTTCTTTCATCTTTGCCTTAAGCTTCCACAATGCGGGAGAGGATTCAGGACACGCTCGCCGCACACCGGAACTAACTCGTTTCTCTTCTCTCCAGGTCTCTCATTCTCTTTCTCAATCTGCATGTACTTGCATGTCTTCGTAAATTAAATATTTCAGCTTGCCTGTCCCAGATCTTGAATGTTCTAGTCTAGTTGGATTTCTTGTTGTTTGAATGTTTGATTTATGAGGTTCTTCTCTGAAAATGGGGTCTTTGTTGTGTTAGAAGGTATGTTGCTCGAGCAAATGGGATACTACAGCCCCATCAGATAATCAACAAGCTCGGAAGAGGATGAGAAGATGAAGAAGCTTAAGGACAGCCCCTTAAGCAAAGTGAAAATACAAGGACAAAATGTGTTCTCTGGAAAATGGGGATTGCAATGCACTCATCAATCCTTGCTGGGCAGCAGAAACCAAAATTAACAAACAAAAAAACAGTCTTGGTTACGCAGTGAAAACCTCAAATATAAGACTAAAAACTTTGTAGGACTCTTATTCTTGTGAACACAAAATAAGAATTAACTTATGATGAAGGATATGTTCTTTACAAGCTTGAATAGAACTAGCTCAGCTACAATGATTTAGACAAAAGCTAATACAAAGTTTGTCTTTCGTCTTGAACTCCTTCACTTGAACGATCACCATAATATCGCTCTTCTTTCTTCACAGCCTCTCTGCTGATCTCAAGAAAATTTATGCATATGAAATCATGATCAAGAACAGTTATACATGGACAAAGTGTTTTGACTCTTGTGAAGACTCAATTTTAAGCAAACATGCAAGACTCTCCAAAACACTCTTGTGTTCTACCAAGCCCCCTCTCTCTATGAACGTCTCTTCTTTTAATATATCCAAAGGGAGGCCGTGCAATGCACCAACAAAACAGATTTTTACCCTAATTTCACTTCAACAAGGAAACTATCTTTTTGTGTTAAAGATAACCAATTAAAGACACCCAACCCTAAAATACTTAGGAAATCAATTACACAATTTGGTAAACAGAAAAATATCTTTAAATAAGGAATATTAAACCTCAAAGATACTTTCCTAGACCAACCACTAATCTACCATGTATGCATGCATGCATTTACCCGAGATTCTCTTGGATCAGCTAGGAAGATACTTCACCGTTTTGTATGGGAATGCCAGTATACCAAGTTAGTTAAAACTTGTACCTACAATCTCTCCCTTTGGCATTCCTATACAAAAAACATCTAATCAACGCAAACTCCCCCTTAACAAGTATAGGAGGAGAGAACCACAATCCATACTTTTCCTGAAACACTTATCACACATTGGTAAAATGCATAAGAAGAATAAAGTTATCACAGTCACACATCTAATTTCTCCCATTTTTTGAATAGGAATGTCAAAGGTAACTTACATAGCCGAAGCTATGTAGAAGGAGGATCACAAAGAGATGTTACTCAATAGACACTAGCCTAAGTCGAATCAATCAGAGGAAGATAATCCAAGTATTAATACTCCCCCTAAGTGTGATCATGCTATGAGAGATGCAAGAATGAAATGCAAATACACAATGAGTGGGTTGTATCCAAATGCTAAAAACATATTTAATTCGCATAGCTTTTCCAACAAGAGTAATACCACTTAACCATAAACAAGAGTGCAACAAAATAAGTTCACACGAGTGAATTGATTCCGACAATCACAAGGTAAGATGGTGATAGAGTATTCTATACCTCTTGTTGTGAAGAGTCAACATATCTCAAGATCGGGTGTGTAATATTTGTGGAAACTTGAAAAGCAACATTCACATACAAAACAATTTGAAGCACATAATCTTTATTCCCCTTATAACACCATGCGGGCATGATTTTGAATTTTTTTCTGTTTGCCTTTCAGACAAAGTAATGTTTTGCTCAAGAAAACTACAACTCATGTAACGAGTATTATGTTAGCAGCTCCCAAGTCAGAGGACTTTAGGGTACTAGAAATAACAAGGACATCTTAAAGAGCACATCTACTTGAGTCAATAGTTTCACAATCCACCGGGGTGACCAAACCATTCCCGTTTCTTCCCAATCCTCATATCGTTCGTAATGACTGAGGTTTGTTTATTTTGAGAATAGTCTGGCCATGCTCTATAAATCATTTTTTTTTTCAAGGAGCAGCACAAATAAAGAAATATTCCTTACAAGAGTATTGAGAACAATCCAACCAACAAATATGACCTACCACCACTTAGAGTATGCGTGCATGTGAGGATTGTGATGCCCCGAAAATTCATATGTGATTTCCGAAGATTTTCCGCAATCTAAATTGTAGTTTTCGGACGGTTTCATGGCTTGTGGATGAAGCAGAAGTGTTTCAGACGAATTATTATTCGAAAAGTATGGTTTTACGGGGTTCACAAAGGTTGACTTTTTATTCGTTGGGATTCTCCAAAAACTTCCTTCACGAAAGTTGTAGAGCGCGTCGATACAAGTTCGTGGACATATGGAACGTGAAAATCAGAGTATGTATAAGGAAGCTATGGCTTTCGGAAGAACTTTCCATTCTGGTATAAATAGGAATTTTCCAAAATTACTTTCATAATTCCAAGTTTCCATTTCCGGAAACTCTTTTCCTCTCTCTGCTCTCTCGACTGATACCTTCGGCATGAAACATTTTCGACTGACCCAACCCATATCCGACCAACCCGACCCGATCTTTCCTGTAATTTCCGACAGTCTCCGGCGGTGAAGCTCTCCAGATCGGCTCGTCTCAGCCGTCCGCTCCTCCCTCTAGTGTCTCTAGCAGCGATTCTCGTTGGTGGCAGCGCTAGAAGGCGGCGAAGTTTTGTGATTTGGGACCCGGTCGGAAAACGTAGTTCTAGCGACATCGTGGCTTCAACCTTCCTACTTTGGGTTTGTAGCAGCCACCTGGATCGATCTATGGTGGTTGTTTGGATCAATTTAAGTGGAAATTGGTTCAACTCGGATTGAACAGTAATTCACGGCTTGTCAGGTAGTTTTCGACCTTTTATGCTTAGTTTCTAACTTCAAGATAGTTATGAAAATTGATAAGCATGCCAAGATGAACAACTTTAATGTTAGGAGTTTTGTGAAATATTGAGTTTTGGCTGGTGGCAGTGCGCCACCTCCTATGGTGGCCTTATGGCGGCGTTCCTGCCATGTAAAAGACTGTTTCTGGTATTAAATATCTTCTACTCATCGTGTAATACCCCAAAAAATCAAAATTTAATTCCTTGGTTTTTTAGAAAGGTTTTCGTGGTCATGGGTGAGGTTACGAAGCTTGGAAAGGTTGTAGGATTAGTTCGAATGATTTTATTTTCGAAAACGAACGTTATTTAGGGGGTCGTGAAAATCGACTTTTTTTACGTTCAAAATTTTGGAAAACAGAGCTCGTCGATACGATCTCGTGCATATGTGGAACGCATTATTCGGAGTTCGTATGAATAAGTTATGAATATTTGAAAACTAGAAATTTTCTAAAAATAGCAAAAAAATCAGAATTGATTCATTAAGGATGAAAATATTCAATTTTTGCATTTTGGTCCCCCAATCCTCCGCTCTCTCACTCGTGCGAAACCCGCCCCCCCCCCCCCCCCCGCCCCCGTCGTCTGAACCATTCTGACCCAACCCAGCCTGAACGCCGTCTTCCCGACCACCGCCGCCCCCTCACCCACCCCAGACCGGCACGCCTTGCTCAGCTTGGTCACCCCCTGCCGCTGCCTCGCCCAGCCGCTGCCTCCACGCCAAGAACAAAGACCGACCCGAGTGTTAAACGGATCTGGCCGGATTTTCAATTTTCCGGCGTTGCACGGGCCGATCCTCCACCTTGTTGTGCTTTTCTCCTTTTGCTAATCATCCTTATATCCTCCTTGCATGACGATTTGGAGTGTAGAGCAATAGATCAAGGTTTGAAGTTTTTGATGGCCCAGAACAGATCTAGGATCTGATCAGACGCACAGGATTAATACAACTTCAAAGCTCGATCTAGGACGATCTAGACCAAATCTCGCTTAGCTCCAGGTATGAAAGTTGATCACCCTTTTATTTTAAAGAAATTTGTAGTTGAAAACTTTTGCATCGGAGGTGGCTGACCGGGGTTGACCGCCGCGTTGATCACCGTCTGACTGCCGCGTGTGGCAGTGCGTCGGACCATATTTTGAGTTTATATTATCTGAACAATGATCTATGCATCCATATAAGCGTTTTGATATATCACAAGGTTATTTTAGAAAAATTTGATAAATAGTGGATTTACGTTTTGATGTTACTATTTACGGTTTTTACGTTTATTTTCGGTTTACGATCTACGCAGATCAGATCATCGGTTTTTCTTCAAATTTTAATATGTTGATCATATGACTGTCTCGATGACTTTGTGAAGTCTCGGGCAAAGATCCGACTATTGGATCTTAGTATAAATTGTAAAACAGTGATTCGGGAGGGATTTTCGTATAATTTTGATAGGATGGATCTAACCATTCGATCATCGTTTAAATTCGATCTGACCGTTGGATCGTCTTTATTTTAGAATCCGACCGTTGGATCGTCATTTAAGTTTATTTCGTGTCCGTTTGCTAAGTAAAGACCTACTTGATTAGGTACTTCACGGTTTGAGTTGATGAGCGATTGAATTATTGTGATTTTGATTGACAGAAGACACAGCTGGACTAGAGGTGAGTAAGTCGCACATGGTTCATTTATGAACCGAAATTTAGTGATTTATATTGAATTGTGAATGTGTAGAAATTGCTTTATGAAAATAAAGATTTGTTTGAGATGATATGAACTTGATCGACTACGGTTCATAGGGTTGCGGTTCATAGGTAAGAAAATGAATTTAACTATAAAATGAATTTTGTTTTAATGCATATGAACTATAGTTGGTATTGTACTCATTCTTATGTGAATGTCTATATATATATATATATATATATTATGTGATGATACATATTTATCAATGGATTGTGTTGATGAAACAATATGCAAGATTGTGCTGTTATTATTGTTTTGGATGTTTACTTTTCCAGAACAATATATTGAGAATTTTCTTGAGTTTTATTGTTTGAAGAGTATTGAGAGTTGAGTAACATTATGAAGTCAAGCATGACTTCTTTAATTGTGTTGATCTATGGAGATCAATAGGTCACGAATGTGACCATGGCAAATTATCAGTGAACCATGCCCCTTAGGGGTTGTTAGTTGCTGATGTCGGTGAATGATGCTCTGAGGAGTTGTTGGTTTCCGATTATCGTGAACCATGCTCTTGCGCCGAGTTATTGGTTGCGATCAGTTAGAGCTCTAGTCTGTCTGCCAAATGTGAGTGGCCTTATGAGGGTAACGTTAAGCTTATTTGTGACTCATAAGTATGAGTTTTTAGAAGAGAGTCTTGAGAGTATTCATTCTTTTATATTTTAGGAAATTTTGGAGTTACGTTGTGTGTTTATTATTTTTTTAACTTAAATTGTGCAATCTTTAAATTTACTCATACGGACTTTCAAATGCTTACCGGGTTTTGTGTTGTTGCAATCCCGATATACTATTCAATTGGTGTAGTGGATAATCCTGCAGGTCAAGAGAACCCGGGCGATGATCGAGCTGTTTAGTGTAGCTGTGTTTCATTTATCGCATTTATATTTGCAAGGTTGGTTATGCTCATTGAGCTTTACTATTTAAGTTGGTGAGAGTGGGCTGTAATAATTAACTTGAGGATTTGGCTTATGTAATATTGAGTAGTGTGAGGCGTGATGGTTTCTGACAAAAAAATTCAGAACGTTATTGTGTTTGTTATTATTTATGTTTCGGATTTGAATTTGTTATTTAAAATTCAGGGCGTGACACATCGATACGAGCGCTTCGATATATAATACGTAAATTTTGGATTTCGTATGGATTTGTTATGATTTTTACGGTTTCATACTGGTTGATTTATTCGATCCGTGAGGATTCAAGCGTTCGATCGACTTGTGGTTTGGACACATCGATCGTGGAAGTATTCTGGAGACCTTGGGAGGTCTCGGATGTAGTTTCTCCTCGATTGTCGCCACTTTGGGGATTTTAATTCAAAACAGGGGTTTCTGACTTAAATCATTTGTGAATTGTTACTAAGTTGAAACCGTGTGTGATTAGGTACTTGACGAAGTATTCTTGGACGAATATTTTGTGGTTTGGCTGCTTTGTTTTATATTGAAGAGGCAGCGGCAATTTCAAGGTGAGTAATCTCACAATGTTTGTTTACGCACAAATTAAGTGGTTATTTTGAATACTTTTCGAAATGATATTTGTTTGAAATGATATGGACTTGATCGACTACGGTTCATAGGACTGCGGTTCACAGGTAGGAAAATGAGTTTAAGTATCACTATGATTTTCTCGAATTTTCAATTTTGAACTATAGTTGGTTTTAGTGACATTCCTGAGTGAATGACCACATATATATATATATATATATATTTACGTGAAATATATATATATATAGATATATTCTTGTGGATTGATGGGCGATTTAGGCAATAGGGATTGATAGGTTTCATTCTTTTGTTTTGAGGCTTGACTTTTCTAGAAGCATTGTTTTTGGAATTGGGAATTCTATTGTTTGAAAAGTGTCAAGTTTTGGTGTGAATTGCTTAATGATTTGAATCTGACGGCCGAGGGTTACGACGATTCTGAGGTCATGAGGTGACTTCTTCTTTTGATTTGGTTTAACATTTTGGGTCCAGAGCAACTTGCTTAATGTTTTGATTTGAAGACCGGAGAGGTCTGATGATTGGAGGTCACGGGGTGACGTCTCCTTTCGTGAGTTGAGTAACTTTTGGTACTAGGTGACCGCTTTGAAAGGTTTTGATCTAACGGCCGGGGAGGTCTGAGAATTCGGGGTTGCCGGGAGCGACCTCAGGCATATATATCGGGACTTCACACCTTTAGGCGGGTTTGTGGATAGAATCAATTAGAGCTCTAGTTTGTTGTCATTGTACTTCATGAGGGGTAATGGGGAGCTATTTGATGCTCATGAGTATGTGTTTTTCAAAGGGAGGACTGCGGTTCACAGGTAGGAAAATGAGTTTAAATATCACTATGATTTTCTTGAATTTTCAATTTTGAACTATAGTTGGTTTTAGTGACATTCCTGAGTGAATGACCACATATATATATATATATATTTACGTGAAATATATATATATATATATATTCTTGTGGATTGATGGGCGATTTAGGCAATAGGGATTGATAGGTTTCATTCTTTTGTTTTGAGGCTTGACTTTTCTAGAAGCATTGTTTTTGGAATTGGGAATTCTATTGTTTGAAAAGTGTCAAGTTTTGGTGTGAATTGCTTAATGATTTGAATCTGACGGCCGAGGGTTCCGACGATTCTGAGGTCATGAGGTGACTTCTTCTTTTGATTTGGTTTAACATTTTGGGTCCAGAGCAACTTGCTTAATGTTTTGATTTGAAGACCAGAGAGGTCTGATGATTGGAGGTCACGGGGTGACGTCTCCTTTCGTGAGTTGAGTAACTTTTGGTACTAGGTGACGGCTTTGAAAGGTTTTGATCTAACGGCCGGGGAGGTCTGAGAATTCGGGGTTGCCGGGAGCGACCTCAGGCATATATATCGGGACTTCACACCTTTAGCCGGGTTTGTGGATACGATCAATTAGAGCTCTAGTTTGTTGTCATTGTACTTCATGAGGGGTAATGGGGAGCTATTTGATGCTCATGAGTATGTGTTTTTCAAAGGGAGTTTCAGGGATTCTCTCTTTTAATAATCTGGGTTGGACTTATGTTGCGGTGTGACTTTTGGTTGATTTGAGAATGTGTTTTTAAAAGGGAGTTTCGGAGATTCTTTTTTTTTAATCGTCCGGGGTGGACTTGTGTGCCATATTTAAATTGTCAGAATGTTCAATTTATATGATTTTGTCACAGTGTGACTTTTTGTTGTTTTCTTTTGCGAAATGAATGGTTTGTTAGGGAAAAACAGGGTGTGTGTTTCCTTTCTTATGAGTTGATGGGTTTTCTCATTTGGCGAGTTGTGCATGTGTGTTTTGAGTTACTCATACGAGGTTTCACAAGCTTACCCGATTTGTTGTGTGACAACCCGGTGTACTATTCAATGGTTTAGGGGTTAATCCTACATGTCAGGACAATCGTGGCTGAAGCTGAGATCGTGTGCTTACAACTATATGGTAGGAAACCAATTTTGTAACTTTACCGTTATTTTGAACTTCCGTTATAGTGAGCTCTGATGAGCATTTACGTTTTATTTTGTTGTTGACAATTTAATTCGTAAGCTTGTGAAATATATAACTTTGTGAAGCGAGTGTATATTGACTTTAAGGGTTCATGGCATCAGTATGTACTTGGTTTGAAAGGAAAAAGATTCCAGGTATTTTGTATTGATGACTGGACGTTCACGCATGTATAATTATGGAATTATATATATATATATATATATCTATTTTTATTTGTGTTAAAAATCAAGGATGTGACAAGGATTCAAGGTGATAAAGAATATAGTGTTCAAGCTCACAATTACAGAGTGATATAAGAGCAAATTCAAAACATGCTAGGCACCTCATTGCACACAGATTTAAGGAATAGAGTATGACCCTTGTCAATATATGTTCAAAATAATTTGTCAGACACTCGGGGATACAAACCGCCATTTCAATCCTGAATTTCCAGAAATAGAACCTAACAATGCAGAAACGTAAAGAAAATGCACATTTACTATCATGAAGACATACAACATGAATGCATGCAAAATGGATCAAGCAAAGTGAGAGTATCAATACTTAGACCATCCACCAACGGTGCTTCTAAGTGATTCAAATTGAGTTCTGTCTAACGACCTAGTAAACAAATTAGCCAATTTGTATTCAGTAGGAACAAAAGCAAGCTCAAGCATATTATCCGTATGAGCAAAAAAATGATTATTTGAACCTTTTTTAATCCAAATTTGCTTATGCTCTTAGGGGATTGCAATACACTATGCAATCCTGCTAATCAACTTCAGATGCTCTTTCAACTCAGCTTGCAGTTATGCAGTTGGGCTAATTTTTTATGCTTTTCTCTAATTTTGAATGACCCTGCGAATTATATTACACATGTAATACCCGCAAATTCCATTTTAATTTCGAATTATTGTATCGAATGATTATTATGCGATTTCACGACTTATGTTCGATAATCATTCATTTTTACAATTATCAAAGTTTCGAAACGTTTATTTTAACGAAAAGCTCGAAATACTCGGTTTGAGAAATCGACTTTTTCTACGTACGAAATTTGGAGAAACTTCCTTCATGAAAGTTGTAGAGCTCGTTGATACGAGTCCGTGCACATACGGAACACGAAGATTGGATTTTTTCTGAATTAGTTATCGAATTACGAAGTTTTCCGAAACTTGTATATATAGAAAAATTTTTGCAAACCCTAATTTTTTTCCCTACCGGTTCCTCTTTCTTCTTTTTTTTTCTTTCTTCTTCTTCCTCGTCCGTTTCTGGAAAAAAAAACTGGACTCTCTCTCTCTCTCACAGTCCTCTCGGCCGAAAGGGGAGAAATTCTTCTCCTTAATTGTTCTCCCTCCACAGACCACCTCTCGACCTCAAACCAAGTCCCAGGCGTTCATCTCGAGCTGCTCTAGCTCCCGGAGGCAGTCTCACACGGCGGCGCAGCCTGTGGTGGCGGCGGCGAAGCCCGAACCGAAAACGTCCATTTTCGGTTCGATCTCGATATCTCGAGCTACACTCCATCATTTCACTTGATTCTTGCTTCATTGAGCTCGCCTCAACTTCCTCTACAAGCACCAAAAAGGACCGGAGCTGGGTCGAACGTTTTCACGTTCGTCGGAGCTCGACCCGAACGGATCGAAATACCGAAACTTTCGATCAAGATATCTCGAGCTATACACGATCGTTTCTTGTGATTCCAAGCTTGTTGAGTTCGCAAGGAAGTTCTGAACAAGTTTCCAGAAGGGATCGGGGCCTGAGGTTGCAGTTTTCACGTCGGTTTTCAAGCTCATCGGTTTCTGCATTTTTTCCGGCCACCGACTGTAAATCGGTAATTTCGACGCCTTCCGTTCATTTTTAGGTCTTGTTCTAGTTATGAAAGTTGCTCAGAATGATGAAACGAAGGGGACAAGCTCGGCCCCGACACCATTGGTGGTGGTCGGTGGCGGCTCTGTCCCTAACTCCGGCGGCCTTTTCCGGCCACCTCCGGAGGTCTAAAATTTGGTTTCTGTTCATTTTATGATTCTATGTTTCGATACGATCATTTCGGCGTATTATACGCATTTTTTGGATATCGTATGAATTAGTTATGAATTTTGTGATTTCGATCGATTTCGGTCGTTAGATTTTTGATCTGTGAAATTATGACCGTTGGATGAACTTGTAAATTTGTTATGATGATCATATGACTGTTCCAGAGGCTTTGTGTGGTCATGGGCGAAGATCCGACCGTTGGATCTTCGTATATGTGAAAAACGGTAATTAGGGGAGCGATTCGTGAGAAACCGCTCGTCGGATTTTAATGTAAATTAGAATCTGACCGTTAATTAGTGGTTAAATTATGAGTTGAAATTGTTGGCTAAATTCGAATCACATTTGATTAGGTGATTGACGGATTTTAATTTCGTGGGCTAGCGGCGTTAATTATAAATTATAATTTATAATTATATTGAAGACGCAGCGGGAGTTTCAAGGTGAGTAAAACTCACGTGGTTCATATTACGAACCGAACATTTTAATTTATTTATTTTGGTAATTGTGTGAAAAATATTTGCGGATTAAATATTTGTTTTAAAATTTCATGGACTTGAATCACCACGGTCCATAGGTAAGTAAAATGAATTTTAACTATACAAATGAATTTCATAATTTTCTTGTGTGAACTATAGATGGTATTAGTGGTCATTCCTGAGTGGATGATTACGTATATATATATTTACGTGGAAAATATATATTGATGAGTGGATTATTTGATTGATGATATGATTGAGTGGAATTGATGAGTTGATTTTATTTCGATGGTGTAATTCCATAATAATATGATGTATCTTGGTTGGGTTGATTTCAGTATGTGAAATTATATGTTGTGTTCATTTATGGGTTTAGGGTCGATGTAATGACTGGTGTGGGTAATCGGACGCTCTAATCCTAGTGTGGATGATGGGATACGATTGGTTGAGTATGTGGAATTATTGGACGTTCTAAATATGTATATAGGTATACATATTGATGAAATACAATAATTGATAAATATGTCGGATGCCATAACCTAGGCCAGGTGACGGGCTACGATTCAGTTAGAGCTCTAGTCTGTCAAATACCGTATTTTTATAAATACGATGATGAGAGTTGTGGGGAAAGTGTGAGTTGGGTTGTCTTGATATATTGAATTGGTGTTGGATTGAGATTGTTATTATTTGCATATGTGGAAATATTTGAGTGTTGCTGTGTGTGGAAATAAATGAGATTAAATTAAGCAACAGTTCATTCTTTTACTCATACAAGCTTTCATAAGCTTACCGGGTTTTGTGTTGTTGCAATCCCGGTACACTATTCAATGGTGTAGCGGATATTCCTGCAGGTCAGGATAATCAGGGAGGTGACCGGGCTGCTTAGGTGTTATAGCAGTCATGTTATTTATTTAGTCGTGATGTGTGTGTATGCTCATTTAGAGCTTTACATTACATTTGGATTTGAGTTGTAATAATTAACCGAGACTAAATTCGGTTTGATTTTATTCTGTGTGGTGAGTATGTTAAGAAAAGAAAAATTTTCAGGATGATTATTTTGTGTTGTAGTATATTCATGTTTCGGATTTTGGAATTGTTATTCTAAGATTCGGGACGTCTAAGATTCGGGACGTGACAGTTTGGTATCAGAGCGTAAGGTACATATTTGGTGATATGTCAATACTTACCGAGTGATGGCCCGTCTGCAGCGGATCCCCATCGTGTGCTCTTCGGTATTGACAATATCATTGGGTATCTGAGTGCGTTAGGTTGGCTAGGAACGTTAGTACTTTTAGGAAATTTGAGTATCGTTATGTATGATCAGTACTTGGTTAATATGGACTTGCATTGACTTATGCTTTATTTAAGTGTTATGCGTGTATTAATCAAGTATATCATGCTTATTAGGTAATGGAGATTGAGGGAAACGAGGCCAGAGGTCGGGGTAGAGGTAGACCTCGTGGCAGGGGTAGAGGCCGAGGAAGGGGTAGGGCCCCTCCAGTCGAAGAAGTATTCGAGTCGGAGGAAGATGCACCATATGAGGATCAGCCTATTCCTCCTGTAGCTATGGTTGATAATCCTGCTCGCTTGCTGATGCTAGCAAGGGAAATTACTCGCTTGGGAGCAACCAAGTTTGGAGGAGGCACAGACTATATGGTGGCGGATCGTTGGATAGAGGATTTGCAGACTTATTTCGATCTGCTTGATTGCACTGAGACCGATAAGAGGAAGCTAGCCGCTTTCATGCTGAAGGATGAGGCTAGGGTGTGGTGGAACGTCACTCAGAGGAGCATTGAGGTGTCTACCTTGACATGGGACGGCTTTGAGAGGCTGTTCAGGGAGAAGTACTTTCCACCAGCAGTGAAGGAGAGGTTGGAGCGAGAGTTCCTTGCACTTGTACAGGGGAAGATGACCGTAATTGAGTATGATGCGGAGTTCTCCAGATTGTACAAGTATGTGAGGCAGATGGAGGATGAGGACTTGGCCAAGAAGTTTCAGAGAGGGTTGAGTCCTTCGATCGAGCGTGATGTAGCTATCTTGGAGCTGAAGGCCAAGAGAGAGATCTTGGCTAAGGCACAGATCATTGAGCAGCAGAACCTGATTCGTAGAGAGAAGGAGTCTGCTGAGAGAGACTTCCAGGGCAAGGGGAAGGCCATAGCAGGGAGCAGTAGAGCTAGAGACTTCAGGGGTGGGTTCTGGAAGAGACAGAGGACTCAGTTTCAGCATCAGGCTCCAGCTAGGGCAGCAGTAGCTCCTCCTGTTCAGGCTATGCCTATCAGGCAGATAGCACCAGCAGCTCCAGTGAAGTGCTTTAACTGTGGCGAGCCGGGCCACATCTCTCGTGCGTGCACGAAGCCACGGGGTAGGTTATGCTACAGTTGTGGACAGGCAGGGCATCAGGCTAGGGAGTGTCCTCGGATTCAGGGTAGAGTGCAGGGTAACCAGCAGAGGCAGTTACCACCTACTCATGCTAGGGTCTTTGCCATCGGTCAGGCAGGCACGGGAGTGGAAGGTACCTTATCTGTTTATCACTTTCTTGCTAGAGTACTGTTTGATACGGGAGCCTCACACTCTTTCATATCTAGTTCGGTTGTGGATGTTTTGGGTTTGATTGCTATGCCTCTGACTAGATCATTGTGTGTTACATCACCTCTCGGTGTGTCTCTTGAGCTTAGCATGCTTTGTGATGATTGCCCTATTGGGATTGGTGGCAGAGAGTTCTCTGCATCTTTGATTGTGATTCCGGATCACACGTATGATGTGATTTTGGGTATGGATTGGTTGAGCCCGAACCATGCTGTTATTGATTGCTTTAGGATGATTGTGTCCTTCCATGTTCCGGGACAACCGGTGTTTCATTACCGTTGCCTGAAGTCTGACATCACCATGAGGATAGGGATTTTGGCCCATATTGAATCAGGGAGTAGTACTTCAAAGATTACAGGGATTCCTGTAGTTTCAGAGTATGAAGATGTGTTTCAGGAGATCCCTGGGTTACCTCCGAAAAGGGTAATGGACTTCTCCATTGATGTGATACCAGGAACTTCACCTGTGTCGAAAGCACCTTATCGAATGGCTCCAGCTGAACTTCAGGAGTTGAAGGTTCAGATTGAGGGCTTACTTGCACAAGGGTTCATTCAGGCAAGTGTGTCTCCTTGGGGTGCACCAGTGTTGTTTGTGAAGAAGAAGGATAGTTCACTTCGTCTATGTGTGGATTATCGACAGTTGAACAAGGTGACCATCAAGAATAGGTACCCTTTACCTAGGATTGATGACTTGTTCGATCAGCTTAGAGAAGCTACTGTATTCTCGAAGATTGACTTGAGGTCTGGATATCACCAGTTGAGGGTGAAGGAGGAAGATATTCCAAAGACGGCGTTCAGGACCAGGTATGGACATTTTGAGTTTCTTGTCATGCCTTTTGGTCTCACGAATGCCCCCGCAGCATTTATGGACTTGATGAACCGTACGTTCAGTCCTTACTTGGATCAGTTTGTGGTAGTGTTCGTTGATGACATCTTGATTTATTCAAGGTCGTCAGCGGAGCATGAGAGGCATCTGTGAATAGTGCTGCAGACATTGAGAGAGCAGAAACTATTTGCCAAGTTCGAGAAGTGCGACTTCTGGCAGAGTGAAGTCAAGTTCCTTGGTCATGTGGTCTCGAAGGATGGAGTTTCTGTGGATCCTTCGAAGGTTGAAGCAGTGATGAGTTGGAGTCGCCCTACTACGGTTACAGAAATCCGTAGCTTCCTTGGATTGGCCGGTTATTACAGGCGGTTCATTGAAGGGTTTTCTGGTATTGCTTCGGCTTTGACCAAATTGACCAGGAAAGACACTCAGTTTGTATGGTCGGATAAGTGTGAGAAGGCTTTCATTGAGCTGAAGACTAGATTGACTACAGCTCCGGTGTTGACTATTCCTACTAGTGGTGGTGGACTAGTCATTTACAGCGATGCATCTCATCAGGGTTTGGGGTGTGTGTTGATGCAGAATGGTAGTGTTGTTGCTTATGGTTCTAGACAGTTGAAGGTACATGAGCGGAATTACCCTACTCATGATCTAGAGCTAGCAGCTGTGGTGTTTGCCTTGAAGATTTGGAGGCACTATCTTTATGGTGAGAAATTCGAACTCTTTTCTGATCACAAGAGTTTGAAGTATCTATTCTCCCAGAAGGAATTGAACATGAGGCAGAGGAGATGGATGGAGCTCATTAAGGACTATGATTTCACCTTGGAGTATCATCCCGGAAAGGCGAATGTGGTGGCGGATGCTTTGAGTAGGAAACCGCGGGTAATCATGGCATCGATTATGGTGCAGGAGTGGCGCATGTTAGAAGCTGCATCTGAGTTCGACCTTATGCCCGCAGGAGCAGGACAGGGAATCTTTCTCGGTAGTATCACCTTACAGCCCACCTTGATCTCCAGGATCATTCAGGGTCAGACACTTGATGAGTTTGCTCAGACAAGGATTTCAGAGATGACTGCTGACCCAGATGTGGAGGGTCCTTCTGAGTGGATGATTGGGGCTGATGGAGGGTTGAGATTTCGAGGGAGATTGTATGTACCGAGTGTTGATAACCTCAAGGAGGAGATCATGCGGGAAGCACATAGGTCTCGATATACTATACATCCAGGAGGTACTAAAATGTATATGGATCTAAGAAGGCAGTTTTGGTGGTATGGTATGAAGAGGGATGTGGCGGAACACGTGTCGAAGTGTCTTACCTGTCAACAGGTGAAGGCGGAGCATCAGAGACCAGCAGGAATGCTGAACCCCTTATCGATTCCTGTGTGGAAATGGGAAGACATCTCTATGGACTTTGTGACTGGATTGCCCAGATCCAGGCAAGGTTATGACTCGATTTGGGTGATTGTTGACCGGTTGACTAAATCAGCACACTTCCTTCCGGTGGCAAAAACGTACTCAGGTGATGCATTGTGTAAGTTATATGTGAACGAGATAGTGAGGCTTCATGGAGTGCCTGTGACGATTGTATCGGATCGTGATGCTCGTTTCACATCGGAATTCTGGCGTAGGTTCCACAAGGCATTTGGTACGTCTCTTGCTATGAGCACTGCATTTCACCCACAAACAGATGGACAGACCGAGAGAGTGAATCAGGTGATGGAGGACATGCTCAGAGCTTGTGTTCTGGACTTTAAGGGTAGTTGGGCGGATCATCTGCCATTGGTAGAGTTTGCCTACAACAACAGCTATCACTCTAGTATCGGTATGGCTCCATATGAGGCTCTTTATGGTAGGCCATGTAGAACTCCTATCTGTTGGGCGGAAGCAGGGGATAAAGGGCTCATTGGACCTGAGATTGTACAGGAGACTACAGAGAAGGTCACTACTATTCGGGACAGAATCCGAACTGCACAGAGTAGACAGAAGAGTTATGCTGACTTGAAGAGGAGACCGTTGGAGTTTGAGACAGGTGATCTTGTGTTCTTGAAAGTCTCACCAATGAAAGGTGTAGTGAGATTTGGCAAGAAGGGAAAACTCGCACCGAGGTATGTTGGACCCTTTGAGATTCTAAAAAGGGTTGGTAACTTAGCATATCGTCTTGCTTTACCTGTTAGCATGTCGGGTGTGCACAACGTTTTCCATGTGTCTCTGCTCAGGAAGTATGTTCGAGATGAGTCTCACGTGATTGACCACGGTACGATTGAAGTAAACCCGGATGTGACGTTTGTAGTTGAACCTGTTCGTATCTTGGATAGGTCTACAAAGAAACTTCGTAGGAAAGAGGTTGATCTCGTGAAGGTGTTGTGGAGTCATCATGATGAGGGTGATGCATCATGGGAGTTAGAATCTGACATGAGGACGAGGTATCCACAGCTTTTTGGGGAATTGGGTACTTGAATTTCGGGACGAAATTCCTTTAAGGGGGGTAGATTGTAATACCCGCAAATTCCATTTTAATTTCGAATTATTGTATCGAATGATTACTATGCGATTTCACGACTTATGTTCGATAATCATTCATTTTTACAATTATCAAAGTTTCGAAACGTTTATTTTAACGAAAAGCTCGAAATACTCGGTTTGAGAAATCGACTTTTTCTACGTACGAAATTTGGAGAAACTTCCTTCATGAAAGTTGTAGAGCTCGTTGATACGAGTCCGTGCACATGCGGAACACGAAGATCGGATTTTTTCTGAATTAGTTATCGAATTACGAAGTTTTCCGAAACTTGTATATATAGAAAAATTTTTGCAAACCCTAATTTTTTTCCCTACCGGTTCCTCTTTCTTCTTTTTTTTTCTTTCTTCTTCTTCCTCGTCCGTTTCTGGAAAAAAAACCTGGACTCTCTCTCTCTCTCACAGTCCTCTCGGCCGAAAGGGGAGAAATTCTTCTCCTTAATTGTTCTCCCTCCACAGACCACCTCTCGACCTCAAACCAAGTCCCAGGCGTTCATCTCGAGCTGCTCTAGCTCCCGGAGGCAGTCTCACACGGCGGCGCAGCCTGTGGTGGCGGCGGCGAAGCCCGAACCGAAAACGTCCATTTTCGGTTCGATCTCGATATCTCGAGCTACACTCCATCATTTCACTTGATTCTTGCTTCATTGAGCTCGCCTCAACTTCCTCTACAAGCACCAAAAAGGACCGGAGCTGGGTCGAACGTTTTCACGTTCGTCGGAGCTCGACCCGAACGGATCGAAATACCGAAACTTTCGATCAAGATATCTCGAGCTATACACGATCGTTTCTTGTGATTCCAAGCTTGTTGAGTTCGCAAGGAAGTTCTGAACAAGTTTCCAGAAGGGATCGGGGCCTGAGGTTGCAGTTTTCACGTCGGTTTTCAAGCTCATCGGTTTCTGCATTTTTTCCGGCCACCGACTGTAAATCGGTAATTTCGACGCCTTCCGTTCATTTTTAGGTCTTGTTCTAGTTATGAAAGTTGCTCAGAATGATGAAACGAAGGGGACAAGCTCGGCCCCGACACCATTGGTGGTGGTCGGTGGCGGCTCTGTCCCTAACTCCGGCGGCCTTTTCCGGCCACCTCCGGAGGTCTAAAATTTGGTTTCTGTTCATTTTATGATTCTATGTTTCGATACGATCATTTCGGCGTATTATACGCATTTTTTGGATATCGTATGAATTAGTTATGAATTTTGTGATTTCGATCGATTTCGGTCGTTAGATTTTTGATCTGTGAAATTATGACCGTTGGATGAACTTGTAAATTTGTTATGATGATCATATGACTGTTCCAGAGGCTTTGTGTGGTCATGGGCGAAGATCCGACCGTTGGATCTTCGTATATGTGAAAAACGGTAATTAGGGGAGCGATTCGTGAGAAACCGCTCGTCGGATTTTAATGTAAATTAGAATCTGACCGTTAATTAGTGGTTAAATTATGAGTTGAAATTGTTGGCTAAATTCGAATCACATTTGATTAGGTGATTGACGGATTTTAATTTCGTGGGCTAGCGGCGTTAATTATAAATTATAATTTATAATTATATTGAAGACGCAGCGGGAGTTTCAAGGTGAGTAAAACTCACGTGGTTCATATTACGAACCGAACATTTTAATTTATTTATTTTGGTAATTGTGTGAAAAATATTTGCGGATTAAATATTTGTTTTAAAATTTCATGGACTTGAATCACCACGGTCCATAGGTAAGTAAAATGAATTTTAACTATACAAATGAATTTCATAATTTTCTTGTGTGAACTATAGATGGTATTAGTGGTCATTCCTGAGTGGATGATTACGTATATATATATTTACGTGGAAAATATATATTGATGAGTGGATTATTTGATTGATGATATGATTGAGTGGAATTGATGAGTTGATTTTATTTCGATGGTGTAATTCCATAATAATATGATGTATCTTGGTTGGGTTGATTTCAGTATGTGAAATTATATGTTGTGTTCATTTATGGGTTTAGGGTCGATGTAATGACTGGTGTGGGTAATCGGACGCTCTAATCCTAGTGTGGATGATGGGATACGATTGGTTGAGTATGTGGAATTATTGGACGTTCTAAATATGTATATAGGTATACATATTGATGAAATACAATAATTGATAAATATGTCGGATGCCATAACCTAGGCCAGGTGACGGGCTACGATTCAGTTAGAGCTCTAGTCTGTCAAATACCGTATTTTTATAAATACGATGATGAGAGTTGTGGGAAAAGTGTGAGTTGGGTTGTCTTGATATATTGAATTGCTGTTGGATTGAGATTGTTATTATTTGCATATGTGGAAATATTTGAGTGTTGCTGTGTGTGGAAATAAATGAGATTAAATTAAGCAACAGTTCATTCTTTTACTCATACAAGCTTTCATAAGCTTACCGGGTTTTGTGTTGTTGCAATCCCGGTACACTATTCAATGGTGTAGCGGATATTCCTGCAGGTCAGGATAATCAGGGAGGTGACCGGGCTGCTTAGGTGTTATAGCAGTCATGTTATTTATTTAGTCGTGATGTGTGTGTATGCTCATTTAGAGCTTTACATTACATTTGGATTTGAGTTGTAATAATTAACCGAGACTAAATTCGGTTTGATTTTATTCTGTGTGGTGAGTATGTTAAGAAAAGAAAAATTTTCAGGATGATTATTTTGTGTTGTAGTATATTCATGTTTCGGATTTTGGAATTGTTATTCTAAGATTCGGGACGTGACAACACATAGGACAAATGTGTCCTAATTTTCTGCAATAATGACAAGTGAGAATAAAGCTTTTAGAGTTATGAGCGTACCTGGGCTGACGCACAAACTTGTGACTGTCAAAACTTACCTGAGCACCTTTTTGATGAGTTTGAAGGGCTAAATTTACCTATGATATTTCGGACAACTTGGGACTAGAATTATTGTTATTTGAAGCTTGTGACTGATCTAATGAACGTTCATATTCCACACCTTTAACAAAGGTTAAAGGCTTGCAAGACTCATCTTCATTAACCTAACCCTTCTTTGTTGCCATGAGTTTTACCAAAGTCCATCATCTTGGAGACCTTTTCAACCCTATAGAGAACTTGTTGAAGCTTTCCTTGACTTTGAGTAACTCATCCTGCAATTTCTCATTTTCAAGGGTTAGTGAAACATTTAGAGTGGACTGAGCCATGACTTCAACCTGCAAAACTTTAATCTTACAAACAAGGTCAGTACGTTCTTCATCCCATTGTTTTAAAGAAGTTTCAAATTTTTACTCAATCTTTTCTTTTTCCACTCTCAATTATTCAACTTCTTTTTCAAGTTTGTAATTTTTTCGAAGAACAATTTTTGAAGCATTATACAATTGCTTACACTTTTCATTTGTTTCTTCATCAAGAGTATCATCTTCCAAGTCAGAGTCATCGGATAAATCAATATTAAGAGAGGAAGTAAGAGCAAGATTTATCTCTTCATCATCTGATTGAGACTCTTCATCACTATCACTCCATGCGGTCTTTAAAGTCTTGTTACCAAGTGAATTATACTTCTTGTTGCCACAATCGGCAGCAAGATGTCCAATTCCACCAAACTCAAAGCATTTAAGTTTGTTAGGAAAAAATTTCGAAGAGTTTCCAAAGGAGTTTTTGTTTTTCAGAAAATTTTTGAACTCTTTTGTCAACAACGATAAATCCACATAGTCATCATTAACATTATCTTTCTTTTTAACAGAAGAGAAAGCAATATTTTTTACCTTTTTCTCGGGCTTGATCCTTATCTCAAAGGTTTTGAGATTACCTATAAGTTCGTCAAGAGAATAGGTGTCCTGGCCTTCAGTCTCCTCTATAGCTGTCTGTTTGGATTGAAACTTTGATGAAAGAGACATAAGAATTTTCTTGACAATCCGACGCTCTTCAAAATGATCACCAAAACTGTGACACTAGCTTGTCATGTTCATAAGATGAGCATGAAAGTCATCTATTGATTCATCCTCCCCCATTTGCACGTTTTTAAACTCTAAGACAAGTCTCTGAAGTTTCTGGCCTCTAACCTTTTTGTTGCCTTCATAAGTGACCTCAACAAAATCCCATGCCTGTTTTGCCTTGTCACAGTGGCTAATTCTCACCCTCTCCTTCTTAATTGGATAAAGTTATGTATAAGTAGACCTATAAATGGACCGGATTTTGATCCGAACCTGCTGCAGATCCGGGGATATTGGACGGGTTTGGATTGAAATTTTTGATCCGTGATCCGTTAATGATCCTAATATGTTAACTCGTTTATTTAACGGATCAAATAAGGATTTAGGCCGATCCGATCCTTTAATGATCCGGCCCGTTTTCGTAATAGTTTTTTATTAATATATTATTATTTAAAAAATATATAAATATAAAATATTAAGAATCTCTAATAAATTTTTTTTGCAGAAATCTAAGGAACAGTCCATCACTCATGATTCCAAGAAGCATTAAGAATTTTGAAAATATAACTCTACTTTTGGTGATACAATTCATGTTGTTTTAATATTTTATTAATATCTTATAAGGTATTCTGATATAAATTTAATATTCCTATTTAAAATTTTAAAATATTTGAAATTATAAACGGGTCGGATTAGCGGATTAGGTATCCATTAATCCGACGGATTCGGATTTGGATCAAACTATCATTGATCCGCCTGGTTAATTGAGCGGGTTTGGATCGATTTTTTTTTTTAAGTAAAAGGATTTGAATTTAGGTCGATCCGATCCATTTACAGGTCTATGTATAAGGAAGTCCGTCCCTTGAAATCAAAACTTCTATTTCGTACCTCCTCTTCTGTCCACTTCTTCCTAGCTTTTAGAACTCTTGCAGATGTCCCTTCTACTTTCTTTTAGTCTTCTGCCATGGTTGGGTGTTCCTCTCCAGTCTCAACTATATTCCACATATTTTCATCCTGAGAGTAGAGGAATGCTATCATCATGATCTTCCATTGTAAGTAATCTTCACCATCAATCAAGGGGGGAGGGGGGCAGTTTATCGAACTGGAGGCTCTGTTATATTCACGTTCCATCATGTCCTCGAATATACTAAAACGTTTTAGAACCTGCTCTGATGCCAAGTGAAAATACAAAGACATAATGTGTTCTCTGAAAAATGGGGATTGCAACGCACGAATCAATCCTTATTGGGTAGCAGAAACCAAAATTAACAAACATAACACCAGATTTTGGTTACACGGTAAAAACCTCAAATATAAGATTAAAAACACTGCTGGGCTCTTACTCTTAAGAACCCATAACTTATGATGAAGGATATGTTCTTTACAAACTTGAATAGCACTAGCTCAGCTGCAATGATTAAACAAAAGCTAATACAAAATTTGTCTTCCGTCTTGAACTCCTTCACTTGAACGATCACCAAAATATCGTTATTCTTTCTTCACAGTCTCTCTGCTGATCTCAAGAGAATTTATGCATATGAAAACATGATCAAGAATACTTATACATAGATCAAGTGTTTTGACTCTTGTGAAGACTCAATTTTAAGCAAACATGCAAGACTCTCCAAAACACTCTTGCGTTCTACCAAGCTCCCTCTCTCTATGAACGTCTCTTCTTTTAATATATCCAAAGGGAGGCCGTGCAATGCACCAACAAAACAGATTTTTACCCTAATTTCACTTCAACAAGGAAACTATCTTTTTGTGTTGAAGATAACTAATTGAAGACACCCAACCCTAAAATACTTAGGAAATCAATTACACAATTTGGTAAACAGAAAAATATCTTTAAATAAGGAATATTAAACCTCAAAGATACTTTCCTAGACCAACCACTAATCTACCATGTATACATGGATGCATTTACCCGAGATTCTCTTGGATCAGCTTGGAAGATACTTCACCGCTTTGTATGAAAATGCCAATATACCAAGTTGGTCAAAACTTATACCTACACAAAGTCTTACGTACAGTCTGCACAGGTCAATCAATTTGCTACATATATTTTACTCTATTGAAGTGAGGATATTATGATTTGGGGAGAGTTTTACTGTTTATGATTTCTTTATACCGTTTAGTTATTAGAATTTTAGTGCATGTAAGCTATTTTTCAACCTCGGTTTTTCAGTAGTATATGTCCTTTCCTCGAGCCATATAACCGACCTAAATAGGAATATAAGGTTTTGAAATCTTCTGAGGTTCCATAAATGGACTTAATGACAATAGCTCTGCTACCTTGTGTAGGCAATGATGCTAAACGATCGAATTCAGAGTATACCCAACACTATGCCAATGATAGCTTCAGACGACAGATATAATCTGTTGTCTGATATACAAATTATCTATAATGTATCCAGCTGTCATCTCTTATGGCATCAGACGACAGATATCCTCTGTCGTCTGTCCTCACTTAGACTACAGAAGTTTCGTAAGGCTCTATTGTCTGAACAACCCAACTTTAAAGGATTTGGAACTTTCTGTAGTTACTAATCACATACAACTCAACATTAATGTTGTTGAAATGAGGTACAAACTACAGTTTTAATAAAACCTTTGTCGTCTGAAAACAAATAAGAAAACGTCTATATGTTGTCTGAAGTTACCAAAATAAAGACTTGTTTGACAATCTATTGTCTGAATGCATTTTTAACTACATTTAATTGTTGTTTGTAAATCACTTATACTTGGGTAAATTATGCTCAAATGTTGTCTAAATAGTTGTAAGACTTTATTTTTATGTCTTCTGTCTTGTATTCCAACCACAGTTTTAAGTTTTTATCTGGTCTGATAGAAAATAAAACTATATGTAATCATGTAGTTATGTAGTTTGATTGAGTTCAGAAACTCACTCTTCTGTTGTTTGAAGCACATTTGAAATATAGATAACTTGTTACTTCTGTTGTTTGATATAACAAGAAACAACCGATTTTGGTAGGATTTAGTTGTTCACTTTCATGTTGAGACAACATATGTTGTAATCTTGTTTTGGTTGTTAACCATATGGACATTATTCATTTTGGGACAATACAATAGGCTTGTTATATCATCAAAGTCAAAAGGCTTGAAACTAATTCAGAACATAATTTAAGAAAACACCAAGCAAAACTAGACTACTTCTAACCCAAAAATAAATAATCATAGAGTAATATTACTCCAAAGCAATCTAGCTACCATATATATGCATATATGGAATTGACATGGCGATCTGCAAGCTCTCCTCTCCCAGTAAAATAGAACGAAAGAGTCAAAGCAATCTGCATCACACATCAAAAGGGGGACATAAGTGAACTGGAATGTTAAGGCATGAACAACTTAGCTTTGGGAATTTATTAAAATTCATTTGTACAGCCATGAACTTGAACTTTTGAAGACTCATAGTAAACATGTTAAGGTAGAACATACTGAATTTTCATGGAATTCGGATTTAGGAAAGGAAGGAAAAAGATTAACACAATCTGACTGAACTGCAAGTCATATACAAAAAAAAAAAAAAAAATCTCAGCAGCATAGCCAACTTAGAAAATTCACCAAAAATTCATTGCAAGTCCAATTGACATGAAATCAGTTTTGAAACAACCATTTGAAATGCATAATTCAGTATACATAAAAACCAGAAGTTAAATGTTTCAAATAAGAGTTCAAATCTCAACACAAAATCAGAGGATACATTCAAAATGCTGGAAATTTCCCAAATGCAGATCAAATTTGGAAGAATCACCAAAAATTTACTTTGCTTCGAAATAAGATGAAACTTTCCAGATCCTTTGTTAACTAACAGAACAGAAACATGTCAAAATTCCCTCCTCTTCTTTACTGTCTCCCCTATCTCCTCCTCGTTTCCCTGTCCCATTTTTCTTCTTCTTTGTTAACAAAACAAAACAAAATCAAAATGTCCCAAATTCGAGTAAACATCAACTTTTGAAATAATTTCAAAGCTTAAGTTGAAAGTCCAACTTCCAGGGAAGAAAAAGAACCTGGATTGCAATTAACCAAAACAACAGCTACGGTTCCACTACATGCCAACCATTAATAGAGCAAAATATGCTTTCAAGGCAAAAATGAAATAGAACAACCTTAACCAACCAATTGCTGAAAACTGATCTACAAAGATCTATACCCAAACTCAAGTACTCAACATGGTATAAAGAAAAAATAATAATAATAATAAAGGAAAAGTTTATCAAACTCGAGTAAGATAAACAAGAAATTAACTACAGCTATCTCATTCTTGAAAACTAAACCGTAAAAAAAAACGAGTGAAAAGAAACAATTCCAATCCAAAAGTACGATATGGAATTATGGTTTCAGTTAAGATTAAAGAAAAATAACAACTATTGCTTTGATACTCACTCTCTTACCTTTGTGAAGAGATCCTTTGGTAATTGGTAGAGTAGGTGGCCATCAAAAGACCAAATGTTAAAACTCGGCTTCTCATGACAAGTCCGAAGCTCATCCACATTGAAAAATTCGAAATTCCCATTGGAACCATTCAACCTTGCAAGTATTATGAGGCCACCTGAAGGTGACCAAAAGAGATAGTTTGTAAGAACCGCAAATTTTATTTTGAATTCGTGTATTTGTGCTGAATGATTATTGTATGATTTCACGAATGTTGTTCGATAATATTTCACTTTTTGAATTATCGAAGGTATGAAACGATTATTTTAACGGAAAAGCTCGAAATGCTCGATTTGAAAAATCGACTTTTTATACGTGCAAAATTTGGGAAAACGTCCTTCATGGAAGTTGTAGAGCTCGTCGATACGAGTCCGTGCGTATGCGGAACACATTGTCCAGATTTGTTTTTGAATTAGTTATAGAATTTAGAAATTATTTCTATTTTGGTATAAATAGGAAAAAACCCTAGATATTTTTAGAAGCTTTCCATTTTGGTCCGGCCTCCTTCTATTTTCGGAAGGCACTGTTCATCACCCCCTTGCTCGGTCCTCTTCGTCTGAAACTGACCGAGAGAGAGAGAGAGAGAGCTAAGTTCTCCAAGATTGTTCTCCCTCCACAGACCACCAATCGACCTCAGACCAAGTCGCAGGCCTTTGTCCCGAGCTGCTCTACCTCCTGGACGGTGTCGCATCCACCGGCACGGCCTCCAGCTCCGGCAAAATAGTCCGAACCAGTCGGACCCAAAAACAAAACAAGCTCCTTGCGTTTGCAGCCTCCAAACCAAGTGAAACTCCTCCCTCTACATCGACTCGACCTCCTGAAGCTCCCAGAAGCAGTTTTACAAGGCGGCGCAGCCTATAGCGGCGGGTGGAGCCAGTCCCAATTGGATCGAACGGAACTTTCAATCTAAATATCTCAAGTTATACACGATCGTTTCTTGTGATTCTTGGCCAGGTGAGTTCGCAAGGAAGTTCTGAACAAGTTTCCAACAGGGATCGAGGCGTGAGGTTGCAGTTTTTACGTCAGTTTTCAAGCTTGCCGGTTTCTGGAAAATTTCCGACAGCCGACTGTAATTGGTACTTTTCGATCCCTTCCCGTCATTTTTTGGTCTTGTGCTAGTTATGAAAGTTGCTCAAAATGATAAAACGAATGGGAGAAGCTCGGCCCCGACACCATTGGTGGTGGTCGGCGGCGGCTCTGCCCCTAACTCCGGCGGCCCTTTCCAGCCATCTCTGGAGGTCTAAAATTTAGTTTCTGTCCATTTTATGATTCTACATTTCAATACGATCATTTCGGCATATTATACGTATTTTTCGGATATCATATGATTTAATTATGAATTTTGAGATTTCGATCGATTTCGATCGTTAGATTTATGATTTGTGAAATTAGAACAGTCAAATGGACTTGTAGTTTTGATATGATGATCATATGACTGTCCCAGTGGCTTTGTGTGGTCATGGGTGAAGATCTGACCGTTGGATCTTCGTATAAGTGTAAAACGGTGATTTGGGGAGCGATTCATGAGAACCAGTCCATCAGATTTCTTTTAAATTAAAATCCGGCCGTTTAGTGGAGTATAGTTATGTTTTGGAAATTATTAGCTAAATTCAAATCACATTTGATTAGGTGATTGACAGATTATATTTGGGTGAGCTGTTTCGGTGTGATTTATATTTTATTTGAAAACGCAGCTGGAGTCTGGAGGTGAGTAAAACTCACGTGGTTTATATTACGAACCGAGCGCTTTAAATTATTTATTTTTGTAATTGTGTGAAAAATATTGTGGATTAAATATTTTTTTTTAAAAATCACATGGACTTGATCGTTACGGTCCATAGATAAGTAAAATGCATTTTTAATTATATAAATGAATTTCACGATTTTATTGTGTGAACTATAAATGGTATTAGTGGTCATTCCTGAGTGGATGATTACGTATATATATATATATATATATATATTTACGTGGAATATATATATTGATTGGGATGATTTTGAGTGTTGATATGATGATTTGGATTTTATTTCAAATGTTGAATTTCCATAATAATATTATGTATGTTGGATGAGTTGATTTAATTGTGTGAAAACATATTGTTGCACTCTTTAGGGATTTAGGGTCAACGTAGTGACCGGTGTGGGGGAATCGGACGCTTTAATCCTAAGTGGATGATGGGATACGATTGGTTGAGTATGTTCAATTATCGGACGTTCTAAATATATTTATAGGTATACATATTGATGAAATACGATAAAGATAAATATGTCGGATGCCATAACCTAGGCCAGGTGACGGCCTACGATTCAATTAGAGCTCTAGTCTGTCAAATACCGTATTTTTATAGATACGATGTTGAGGTTTTGTGAAGAAAGATGTGAGTTAGTGTTTGGTATTGATTTGTTGATTTATTGAGATTGTTGGTTTCTTGTGGATGTGGAAATTATTGAGTGATGATTTGAGTGGAAATAATCATGATTTAAATTAAACAACAGTCCTTTCTTTTTACTCATACGAGCTTTCATAAGCTTACCGGGTTTTGTGTTGTTGCAATCCCGGTACACTATTCAAATAGTGTAGCGGATATTCCTGCAGGTTAGGATAACCGGGGAGGTGACCGAGCTGATTAGGTGTTACAGCAGTTGTTATTATTTCATTGAGTTGTGAGGTGTGTATGCTCATTTAAAGCCTTACAGTTTATTTCGTATTTGAGTTGTAATAATTAACCGAGACTAAATTCGGTTTGATTTTATTGCGTGTGGTGAGGTTGTTAAGAAAAGAAATTTTCAGAATGATTATTTTGAGTTGTGGTAATTTTCATGTTTCGGATTTTGAATTTTATTCTAAAATTTGGAGCGTGACATAATTTGTCCCGTTGCTTCTGAGAATCGTGAGCAATGAAACACAACCTGTGCTGGCAGCATCCCGTATGGAGTAGAAACTAATATCTTCATTACTCTGAATAATAGCAGACCTATGGCCCTTGGGTTCCCAAGCAAAAGTAGTGACCTTGTCCTTATTATATGGGAGCTCCAAAATTTTATTATCGATGCCTCGATCTTTAATTTGGAAAAGCTCAACGAAATTGTTTGTACTGCTGTCAACTTTCATAGCAAGATGCTCTCCATTGCTTTGCCAGTACATCTTGCACTTACTAACACTAGAAAGCTTCTTCTCAATCAATGGCTCTTTACTGGGTATTTGAACAAGTTTCACCTATTTGTCATAAATGTGAAGCATTAGTTCATCCAAGCAATAGTGAAATAGGAAAAGAGAGAATGCTGAAGAAAGAAATCAAATCTAACCTAGGAAATCAGCCAGTGATGTAAAAAAAAATTAATACTGACCAAAGCAGGTATGCCACCAGCAGCACCAACCGATTCTGATACAAAGAGAGCAAGAATCGCATCAGTTGGTGACCAACTGAAGTCCATGACATTCCCTACCGTCAATACGGTTGTAAATGTATTTATCTCATAAATAGAGATAATATTCTTGCTGATCAGGGCAAAATACTTGTCATCTCTTCCACTGGATCTGAGATACTTCAAGGATCTGTTTATATAGAAGGAATTGGAGTAAAATATAGACTTGCCTTCATATTATCAACAGTTTTCTCTGCTGACTTCTGGGCAAAATGAAATGCATATACATTGTAATATGCTGCATCAAATACTTCTTTAATAGAAGGATCAAGCTGAAATGAGGAAATGATTAGTTTCACCAAATTACAAATATACAATTATATTGGTCGTATTATATAGGCAATCTTGAAAACAATGACAGCTCAAAGGGAAGAACACTTATAGTTGAAGGGAACCAATCAGTTGGATTTGCGGCTGCTATTTCAGCCCTTGCTCTCTTCTCTGCATTTGCCAACTCCCCATTAAGCTTTCCAAATACGTAGTGTGGTTGACATTCCACGGCCTAGAACTTAATAACACATTGCATTAATATTTCCATTACAGTCAGGCTCTCTGCAACTAAAAATGACATGTAAAAAGTAAAACACTGACTCTTCTATTCCACAACTGCTCAAATCTCTTAAATATCAACTTGGCAATTATAGATAATACTAAATTTCAACTCAAATAAAATCAAACTATGAACCCCAGAAATCTTTTTTTTCTTCTTTCTCTTTTTCTCTAAACAACATCCATTCAACTTTGTAAAACAAAAAATGCCCAGATCCTTCAAAAGGCAAACTTTCTGCAAAATCTACCAAACAAATACCATAATTCATTGCACGAAATCAAATTCAGTAGCAACAGAGCGCACTTTCTATCTTTCTATACAGAGAACTTTAAACATATCGTTCTCATTGATTAACAACTAATAAGAACTAATAACTAAATTAAGTAATAATCAAGTTGAACAATCAATAGGGAACTGCTTAATATCAAAAACTACATTTGATAAAATCCGTAAGTGATGAAACATGTCTTGTCGAATAGCGAGGTGAGTGAAAATGCCACACCAAGTCAAAACTTGCAACTAAAGACGTCAATAAAGATCAGTTATTAATCATCCATTCATCCCTGTCATGTTATTTACAAGCTCATATCAGTAGGCTCAGTAGCTAATTGCTTAATTCCAAAGAGAACTAATTACAAGGCGTTGAATATGAGATATAGCAACACATTCAATTTTTGAATAACACTATTTGAGAGAAAGGGTCTTACGAGGAGAGACAAGGACACAGAATCACAGGTGAGATCTGTCGAACTATCGAACTAACAACTCAGATGAAGAAGTCTATATATATTCTGATACCTTCAAAATTTGCCACCACCAATTGCATATCAAACAAACAAACAATAAACAGATGAACACCATTATCACCGAAAGCATGAACAATGAAGCAAAAAAGCAAACCCATATTCTCAATTTCCACAATGGAAGATCAAACAAACCAAATCCAAAAAACCCAATGTCACCAAAAAGCAAAACAACTAAACACCTCCAATTTCCATCCAAACTGCAACTTCAAACAAAATCCACAATAATCGAACCCATAAGAACTCAAATGGAGACAATACTCAGCTCCAAATGTAATTAAAAACAAAGAACCTATCATATCAGAGAACCCATCAAGACTTGATGAAATTAAAAACAAAGAAGAACTTACAAGGCAAGAGAGAGAAAAGATAAGCTGGAGATGGTTCTCAAGACTCGCACTCGAGCAATAACCCGAACTTGTATACTCAAGAGGTGCTTGGAGATGGTTCATGCGTTACATGAAAGCTCTGTCAGTCATGCATTTGTCAAAAAACATAAAGAATCAAAGTGTTGACAGAAGCCAACAGAACAAGTTGAAAGGCTTGGAAGATTAAAGAAATAAATTTGGCGTTGGCTTTCTAGTCTTAATCAAACGTAATCAAGGTGAACAAGACAACTTACCGAGACGGGTTTCAGAAAACTTGTATATCCGTAGCTAATTTGCCGAAATCGCTTAAACTTCTATACCCAAAACTTCCATACCCAAACTTGCTTTGCCGGAATCGCAGGAGGATGAGAGTGTGCGTGAGCTTGAGAGGGTGAAAGGGATTGAGGGTGGATTGAGGGATTGAAATTCATGAGAGTGTGAGAGCATGTGAGGGAGAGATTGACTGAGAGTGAGAGGCGGCAATTGTGTTTTTAGATCTAGGGTTGGTTTTTTTTTTCAGCTAAGGGAAAGGTCCTAGTAAAATGAGTGGGCTAGAAAGCCCGAGTTTTTCTTTTTTAGCTGAGGGAGGGAATACTATAGATTAATTAGGGTTTGTTTCCCGTTTACTTAGACGACATATGAATGTTGTCCTAATTTTCCACTTTTTCATGCGAATTTATCAGTTCTTTCAGATGACAGATATATGTTGTCTTAATTTTCTAACTTACACAAAAGATGAAAAATCTGAAATAGTATGGATTCTCATGCTATTCAGATAACATAATTAATTTATATATCGTCTAAAGAAGTTTAAAAGATTCAGATAACAGAAAATAAAAATTCTGTCATCTGAAATGTGTCGTCTGAAGGTATTATTGGCATAGTGCAAACTTCAGCTGCTTTAGCCAAGGCAGAGGAAAATCTTTCTAAGTTCCCACCAATGACACCATATTCTGAGTTTGAGTATGCAATTCATCTATTTTCTAATAATTTGATATCCGGTTCCTTAAAGTGGTGACTTGATTATTTAGTCATTACCTTTATACTGTTTACTCCAAGTGTAGGTTACAAGGAATGGGATTTGAGAGAGGGTGGGGTGGCACTGCAGGACGGGTGTCAGCGATGTGCATCTACTCTTGCAAATTCTTCAGGTTCCATATCCTTCTACACTCGAAACATTTCTTGGCAGGATTCCTATGGTGTTCACTGTTGTCATTGTGTCTCCACATGGCTACTTTGGCCAAGCAAATGTATTGGGTTTGCCGGACACCGGTGGTCAGGTATTGCTTACATTTCACTGTCATTTTCTTGCGTTTGTTTTTGCTTTTTTTTTTCATATTAATTGCTTTATATTTATAGATCTAGTAATACACATATCTTTTTTTTTTCCCTCCTAGAACCACTAAACATCTAAATTGCTTCTTACTAATAACAGGTTGTTCATATACTGGATCAAGTGCGCCCTAAATCCATCAGATTGTATTAATTAGTTGATTTAGTTGAACGGATTGCAAATATTCATTTCACAGTCATTCATCAAATTAACTAATTTGATGAATATATATATATAATGAAATGGTCTTTGACCCAAAGCATCAAATTTCGCCAAAACTATATCACTTACCCTAGAAACATATTTTATTCTCATTAACCCAATTTAGAGAGAAATAACAAATTTACCCTTAGTCAAATTAAATAATTACACAAATGTCACTCAACTCCTCTCTCCAGCCAGCACGATGCATTCTCTCTCTCTCTCTCTCTCTCTCTCTCCCCCCCTCTCTCTCTCCCTCTTCACTCTGGCACCGCTCTCCCTCTCTCTTCCGGCAACTTCTTCTCTATGTCTCTCTGTCGGCGCTGACACTGACTTCTTCTTCTTCTTCTCTCTCTCCCCCCCCCCCCTTCCCTCCCTCCCTCTGTCGGCTTGCCTGAAGACGAGAAGAAGCTCCGGTCGAAGCTACCTCGTCGGTGGAGAACTCGGATCTCAATGAAGGGCCGGAAGTCATGGGCCCTACTCTCTGACGTCCGATCCCAATCGCCGCTGATCCATGCTCCACGGCCTCTACGCCTTCCTGGTCCGAGTTTGACTCCGACTACCGGGTTCAAGTTCGACTACAACCAAAAAGAAGAAGAGGACATAGGTGACTAGAACATTTTGTAGGGTAGAAGGAAGGGAAAAAAAACAGTTTTGAATGTCTATTAGGGGGCAATCACCATTAATACCTAGGCGAATGACGAGGAACGCATTTTTGCTATGCTACTCATATAATATTTGTACTTGCTCTGCTATTGTGCCCTAGCTTGGCTGAGGAAGAATTATGGAGCATAAAACATATGGAGATTCACGTCGAGCATACTATACATTATTACCCCTCCATTTGGGGGCAATAGAAGTCAATTAATGGGGCCAATATACATCTATTAGAGGCAACAAACCTTTCCGGCGACCTATGAAATCGTTGACGACCTTTTTAGGGACCTCCGGCGAGGTTTTTTAAAAAATCCAGTGGGTGGCGGCCGATGACCGGAATCTGACTACAGATGACGGGAATCCGGTGAAAGTTGGTCGAAATCCGGCGAGGTCTCTTATGGTCTCTCTCTCTCTCTCTCTCTCTCTCTCTAAGTAACAATGGGGCGAGGGTAAAAAAGTCTCAAAAATAAACAATAAACAAAACAAAATATCTTAATGGGGTATAAGAGAAGACTTCCTTAGAATGTTTTTGATAAAGAGGGATTAAAAAAACTTAATGGAATAAATGAAAAAAAAATCTCTAGAATTGGGGTAAATAGACAAAATCCCAAAATGAAATATGAGTGGGTCCCATAGAAAACTCTCACAAAAATCTGTGTGCGAAGGCCAATAACCACCCCACTCAAATGGGACAGAAATCTAATATGTGAGTAATTGAGTATAGGGTGGTCAATGAGCGTCACACACATATTTCAGTGGATAATGAACCTAATACATAAGGATTAAAATTAGTATGTAACATCTTTTTCTTTATAAGAAATTTAATTTTTTGTTTAACAAAATTTCTCTAATTACATCTGCAACGCTTATTGGAAGAAATATTTTGCAAGTGTGAATTGATCTTTTTTGCTAATAATTAAGAAGAAAATAATTACAACAAATGGCCAAAGTATGCTGCTTACGATGGCAAGCTTACGCAAGAAAATTATTCTGCTTCATCACTCAGCTAGGATTGGGATGCAATGCAAGGTCTGTGAGATATGTCTATCAATCGGTTCGTTGCAGGATTGGAAAAAAAACTATCTCAATGGTGGAAAGGAGCATCTTTGTTGCCTAGTGGCCCTGAAAAAATAGGGTTCAGAGCATTTATAAATACATATACAAGTAAAGTCTCTGAAATTGGCTTTTATTCCGATAGAGTTATACCACAACGGGCAGTACTCCTCGGCTCCTCCTACCAGTGGTGTCATGCTTCCTATTTGTGGCTTAGCAATATATGCTTAATAGGCTAGCTGGGATATCATCAGCTAGATATTTAATTCTTTAGAGAAGCATATTCTCCGTATGTGAATCTTTTTTTTCACTGATATTAATGTCTTACCCTATAAGGTTAGTTCTGCTCAGGCCAGACACATGCACATGGATCCACATGCCAAGTTTAATTTAAAAGTCGGAAGAACAAAATGAACAATCTTAGGGAAAATGGAAAGGTATTAATTCCCAACTTGCTTATATACAAACTTGATTTCGGGAAGGATCGAATTCAAGATAAAAAGAAAGCTCAATAATTGTACGTATAATTTCGTCCCAACTTTTTTTTACTATTGTTTAGATCTTTAACCAACACCAAGAACTCTTTCGAGATTTGTTTCTTGATCACAAACATATTGCATGTGTTTTGTCCTCGGTGAATCTGATACCCTGCCTAATTTTCACTTTCATTCAACTCTATGGCATTATACAAGACAAACAATTAAACTTGGCAAAAAAGGAAGGAAAAAAAAATCATCGTAACATCAAGTTAATCATTATTAACAGAGCAAAAATGTAGTCACATGTATGACACATGATCATTATTAACAGAGCATGAACGGAAAATTGATAGAAGTTTCACGCTGATACGAAATTAAGTCTAAGTATCATATTGATAATATTGTGAGTCTGGATATCAAACTGGCCTTGGCACCAAAATTGAGGTATTGATGGTGAATTTTTCTGTTTGTTATATAACCATACACAAACTACTAATTGTTAAGGGAATTATAGGCATTAGGTAGGTGTTGATTATTTTAGAATAGTATAAAAGCATTTCACTCTGTAATTCAATACCAATGAGCAAAAATGTAGCCTCACGTGTTTTGTGCTTTCTCTCCCTTCCTCTTCTCTCTTCAATTTTCTTCAAGTTTATTTGTAAAGCTTTCACTAATTTTTCAAGGGAGGGTGATTTGCAGTTTTCGTAGGCAGGTAAAGTTAACCTTAGTGAACAAAGCTTACATAATATATATATATATATAATTTATGTAGTCATGACATTTTTTTTTAACAAGCCCTAATCGGGTGACTGTCATTCATCCAAAACCAGAAATGACCATTACATATCCTCCATCTACCATCGATGGGTAGATAAAGAGTTTGTGGTAGTAGCATAGTGATACATAGATTTGGTCCAATCAGTTGACTGTTCCATACTCGTAGAGGATGCGTATAGACTATTAATTACTACATAGTAAATAGGCAGAGTAAACTAGAGTCGATGACGCTAACTAGAAAAACTAGAAGCATAGCTCCCTAACAAAGTAGGGAATTATTAAAATCAAAATGACCAAACTGGAAAACTAAAGGCCCAAACCCCTAGTCCAAATGAAAGGCCCAATGGGGTAGTACACGAGGAGAAAGCCCAAACCGTCAAGCCCAGTAGGATTTGGAGTCAGGCCCAAACAGCATCACCCAAGTGTGTTTGCCCTTGCCGCACCAGGCGCCACCACCAGTCCGCCGTGTTCGCGCCGCGTCGACCACGCCCCAACCAAGCCTCGCCCGTTTGACATAGCGAAACGACGCACCATCGCACATGGCCTACCCCGCTGTGCACCGCTCCAGAGTTAGAAGACGCCGCATGGATCCCCCAGATCATCACCGTCGCATGATCCCCCAGAACCACGCCGCTGTTCCCCGTCGGAAACAACGTTGCCACCCAGACTTGAAAAGCCAACGCTGAAGTCTGCCACAGTGCACAACACAGCCACACTGAGAGTTTTCGTCTGGACCTCACCACCTCCACCCATCCAAAACCTTGAGTTTCAACTTCTATCTCACGACCTCCCAGAGCAATTAGCAATTCCCGTCCGGCAGCAGCCCATTAGCGGCGAGGAAAACCTCCCAGACCCCGAGTGCCGCCGGACGACCAAACTTCTCAACCTATGGTTTTTGGGTGCTCCTGCAGCTTAGTCTCTCTTTGTAGTACATAACATCATTTTAGTCATTTGTCATGACATGTATAAATATACACCCCATATTATTAATTATAAACTTTCTAAATTATATATAAGGAGGATATTCAAATCACTTGTACATATATTATTGATCTGAACCACTGATCACTTTTACACATATCGTACATGCATGATCAGCTTTATTAATTATATAGCTACTAATTTACACCGACGTATAAGCTAGCTAGCGAGGCTACTGACGTCCAAACAGTTTTTGGTCATATTCTCTGATCTCGAACCCTCCAAAGGCCCGAGCTGCATCCTTGCTGTTAACAACACCGGCCTGCTGAGGAATTTGTCTTCCGGCTAGTATACGATGATGAGGATGAGCTCGAGGTTGGTGATGATCTTCTTGAGAATAACTGGTTCCCCTTCCAGCGGCGGGCCGGCCATAGTGCTTGTCTAGCATAGCAAAAGCCTCCATCCCAAGCTTCGCTAGGTCTTCTTGCGTTGCCATATGATGCTCAAGTTTAAATGGCAAAATTACAGATGCACAAATATGTTAGTTTGTTTTGCTGTTTCGATATCTGGTTAAAAGGTTAGCGCCAAGCCCCATTTATATAGGAGTTAAATGTGACCCTGAATGGATAATGAATCCAACAACATTATCTTGGAATGGATAATATATATATCTTCTTTCGACCTTTTGGTGATTCCCTATCCGAACACCTACACTTTTGAATGTTCTTATCTTTTGTTGGTGTGTGTGTGTTTGGGTGGGGGTGGTGGTGGTGGTGGTGGTTTGTTGGTGATGTTGGTGGGGGGGTTGTTATGTTAGTTGACGTAATTTGGGATATATAATGCATGCATATAATTAATAATTACAGCTGGATTCAAGTGTCAAAATGGTACATTCTTGATCACAGTACTACAAGTTTGGTGGCATTTCCAAATTAATAATGAATAAGACTAAGATTGCTATCTAGCTGATTCTCAGAACTGAACGTGGACAGTTGGACCGAAGATATTAACTACCAGATTCCCTTAAATCATTGAAAGGAATCAAGATATGTTATCTGGTTTTCCTTTCGGTGGCTTATGGATAAATTATAATTTATATATATATATATATATATATATATCTGGTATATATCTTATAAACAGTGCTTCTACAAACACAAGCTATGCTGCTGTAGCAAAAATTGAGGATCACATTAATTGAGCAAAAGTTGATCCTCCATTTGGCACTATATTATACTGTTGAAACATAATAAGGAGGCTAGCAATAATCCTTAATTTCAACTAAATTGATTACAGTTAACTAAAGCAAGTACAAAGATGTACGTTCGTATAAATATATATATTGGCCGATTCAGTATGTAATATAGATCTGGCTAATATCTTATGGGACTACGGAGACGCTTAGCAGTTCACCTAATGACCAAATCCACCACATTTTATATCAAGGGTTAAAATTAAATAAATGTGATTTAATGATTTTAATCTCAATTCTTAATTTTTTTAATCAAATGAAGTAAATCATCATTTTGACCACACCAAGATAATGAATTAATAGTACTAATTAGGTGTCCCCAAAATCCTATTTCAGTTTATAAAGTAAAATCTAAACCTCAGTTTTTGTTCAGACTAAAAAAAGATTAAAAAAAAAAAAAAAACTCAGTTTTCGTTGTTAATATTGCATCTTGTATTTGACTAGAGCTATGTTTCCTGATTGAGTAGGATTTTGTATTAGAGGTTCCATGTATCATAGATTAATTAGGGAATTACTTTCCTGTTGTAAATATATATCTAATCTCACTACATATACCCCTTCCCGGGACAAACAATTTGAAAATTTTGATGTCCATCGAAATATGGTTTCTCTACTTAATTTGTTGCTTTCAAAAATATACTATTTAACCAATCAGAAAGGGTAAAATAAGAAAGGAGTATGCAACATATGCCATTGAAAAGCGTCCCTTCAAGAAAGACCAACATGTTAACAATGGATCCGTAACTTTAGCTCAAATTTAAGCGATTGATTGAAAAACTAAACTTCAATGAGATTAACAATGGAAGCACAAGGATTACATTGTAGGATAAAAATATTTCTTTTGCAAATTATTTGAAGGCAATGAAAGAAATCTTTACAATGTAATCCTTCTTGAATCTCTTGTAACTGATTGACAGGATGTTTAGCTTTCCTATCAGTCACCGTAATTTGATCTAAAGCTAAGCATCCATCGTTGGTGCCATTGTTCCCTTTTTATCGAATGAATGTTCTCAATGACATCTTTTACATAATCCTTTTTCAAGTGCATTTTTGCACATCGGTTAAGATCCAATAATAGGAGAAGAATTGTATCTTCGAAAGCAACAAGGTAGAAAAACTGCATGTTAATAGATAACAAATAAAGAACTTTCTTTCACACATGCACACAAATTAACATGAAATACCTTGTATGGTTGGCAATCTTGTCATCTCAAATAAATACCAAGTCGCATTTAAATAAATTTTGGGATATTCAATCCTTGGAAATTATTCTATGCACCGACGGTGCACATAATCCAACACTTATAAAATGATCTCAATCCTTGATATTTATAATTAATATTTTTATTAATAACCTAAGAATGTATTTAATATAATCTAACCATCCATTTATATCTGTGCAAGTGCACGTCGGTGCACTGAATCCTCCCCCTTCAATCCTTCATCTATTTTTAGCAAATAGAGCAACATGCTACACTACAACAAATTTCCCCATTCCACACTGATCTGAATTAGTCCCTATTGTCCCAATACACACTGATAAACAGTGGCTAATCTCATTAGCCACTGTGCAGCCACTAATGAAGAATCAGTCCTCTCTATAGCAGGTGCTATTGGGGCAATACACACTGATAAAACATCAGTGGCATACCAAAACCCAATGCAGCAAAACACCTTTTTCTTTCCCACTGTTATTGAATCAGTGTGTTTTCTCAATGCCACCAACATCAATGGCAAAATTGGTAGTACATATTAAAAAAAATTAACAATTTCATCTAGCTACAACCATGTATTTCTAAAATGTATTGTACGATTCGTATACAATTTCAAATAAAATGCAACATCAAAACACATAAATCTCTTCATGTTCCATGACTTGACTGCATATGCTACCTCCAACTTTTCTATGCTTTCTGTCAATCTCATAACTTTTATGAGAACGTTGCCATTCCACCCTGCAACAGTGAAGAAAGAGTCTTTAACAAGATATGTAAACCAACACAAGGCATAATTAATTGACAGAAGTGAAATGAAGTAAGCCTCGACTAGACTAAGTTTAATTGTTCAGTCCCGTATACAAATTAAAATACACACACACACATAATATATAAATATAAAGCAGCACAAGTGTTCATAACTCAAGAGCATTAAAAGTCGAAAAGAAAACATTTCTAATTGTCAATATGAAAAAGAAAATAGTTCTACATGTCAATATGAAAGAGCGGTAGTTTTCTAGATATTATATGCTAGTCACACAGCTTGAAGAAAGCTTACCCAATGCAGATTCTTATGAATTGGTAATGTGGTCATGACCACATCTTTGTTGTAATGGTTGTAAGGTTTCACGCCAGATTATATATCTTCCTGGTGGTTACAAGATTATCCTTATCAATGTTCCAAGGCAAACATATAATGCCTGCACATAAAGAGCATATTTCATTTGCATGATAACAATTGCAATGAAACAATGAACTTCTATGCCTCAAAAAGCTAATACTAATACTTCTCTACAGACATTTGGATCTAAATTCCCTTTAAAGATTTCCCGACCTTGCTTACCATAAACAAGCAATCCCTGGAATTAAGTAGAAACAAACAATTAGGCCAAAATGTAGTAATATAAACCCCAGACAAGAAAGGATAAATATGTGCACAATTAATAATGCAGTTCTGAAACAATGCCATATTTTCCTACTAAGTCTACCATTTTAAAAATGTTGATCACAGCTGAGCAAGTCTGTTCCAAAGAAGTAACAGTAATAAGATGATTGTTTTTCAATAAGCAGTATCCATCACTAAAGAAATAAAGTAATAGGTAGTCCTAGATCAACAGTAGCAGATAATAATAACAAATTTACAACAACAGACCAATCAACATAAGTTAAATTTCTATTGACCATGATATATAGAAACATAACGATATGCCTAATATTGACAATAAAAAAAATGTTCTTACTTTTCCAGTTGTTGTCACTATTTTTACACCCCTTGATGAGACTTCTTTAAGAACCTTTGCAGTTGTTGAAATGATTTGAGTTTTACTATTGAGAAGGGTGTGTTGTATACCAAGAGAATAAACATAAGGCTACTAATAAAACTAGAAAACAAAACAAAGACTGCATAAGAGCAGATTAAAGCCTCAAACTTACCATCCATATCGCAGAAAGTATATTTGAACTTTGGCTTATAATATCGAAGGCTGCCTTCTCTCTTCCTGTGTTTCAAACAAAAACTTTGAAGATTATCTCACTACAAATGAGAATGCGTATCTCGTCAAGAATCGTATGGCATCAGCTGCAAAGACGAAAACGTTGAATAATCACCTAATTGTACCTCCTTTATTTAAATGTACTAAAACTAAAAAGAAGCAATAAAGCAAATGAGCTAGTACAACGGGAAGCCTAAGCTCAGGGACGTGTTGGGACATTGAAAGAACATCAGTAGCATGGTCCTCACCTCTCCATTCCTTGTTAAGCTGTCGCATAAACACGTCATTGCAAAGCATCACTGAAAGCTCCACGCTCTGAAACCCTCCAACGTCACTGATGCCATCGTCCCCGCTTTATATACTCCGAATCTTTCAAGCCATCAAACGCTAGCTTCATTGCCAATTATGCAATCTGAAGCAATTCCGTTATGCCCTGCATTGTTCAATGTCAAATCATTGGAGGCATTTTTACAAACACTTGGTGTGCATTTCAGAAACAATTAGACTTACAAGAATCGTATCCCATTTTCAATGTTCAATCACATTCAAACCAAAGTCAAAAATGAAAAAGAACAAACCTCCCTAGCAAAATTAGAGAGAAACCCAGTTACCAAAAGGCCCAGAACCCAAACCAAACCAAACCAAATAGAAAATGGAAAGAGAAAAAGGAGAGGTGCTTTGAATGAACCATACCACTTAACAAGGAAACTTAGAAACCTAATTTTTGTTTCGTCAATTTTAAATTCTAGATCTGACATGCAGATCCAATCATAACAAAATCAAATTTTAATCAAATTAACTTGGATATAAATACAGAACAAAGCATCAGAAAGCCAAAATTGGAAATAAGAACGGGTTCAGTACATGAATCTTACCTGATCGGATCTATGTATTCAGTCAAAGATTGAATCTTACCACCCGATGAACAATGGTATCGGTCTAATCGCCAGTATATGGCTTCGGCGATAGTCAAAGATTGGATCGATTCTCATATCTCTTTTGTCGGCTCCAAATTGGAAAAGAGATAGCGGTGGAAGAGATGAGAGGAACCGGAGTGAGTGAACTGAGTTAAGGTATGAGAGAGAGAGAGAGAGAGAGAGAGAGAGAGGAGAGCAAAGTAAGCATAATAGGGAAAAAAATCCGAAAAATAATAAGATAAATTAATAAATAATGTATATTAAATTATATTTGATGGGTTGGGCCACTGATGTTGGTGGCAATTTGTCAAAACCCACTGATGATCAGTGTGATGCTGAAATGAGTCACTGATCTGAAAAATCAGTGGAATACGGTTGTTCATTGCCACTGATGATTTCGTGGTGACTAAAAGAAAAGTGCTATTGGGGAAGAATGTAGTAGTGCTAGTTGGGTAATAGGTAAAGTGTTATTAGTAATTAATGTTTGTATCAGATCTATCGTGATGGTTCTTGTAGTTTGCATTTCAGAAATCAAGAAGGTGGAAAGTTCTGAGATCAAGTTATTAATTTTACTAAACCATTTGTCGGATAGCTGTTCATCAGGATGCCAGAAATGAACATACGATTAATTACTCCAGTACTATTCAACCAAAGCCTGTTATCTTTTGGCATCGGTTACTTGATGAGTTCCCGCTTGCATGATTTTGCGTTGACTTATTATTTGACTAATTTAATTTTGTATATATGTATACGATTCTTTGAAACTCCTTAGAAGCGCATGCATTCAAGGCAGCCATATATGTCAATTGAATGAAAAGAGAGAGATGGACATGCATTCACTAGACTTGAAACATATACCAATTAACTAAGAGTGGATCAAGTAGTACACACACAGATTTATATATAATCAAAGACTAGAAGCTAAGCTAGTCTTCAATTTTGCTTCAGCATATATATGATATTAATTAAACAACTTCCTTTAAACAGCTTTACAAAGCCGCGGAAAAGCTTAGGCCGGACTAGGGACTGTCATTCATTCATTCATTCATTCGTATATCGTGATCATCACCTGCCTGCTTTTAATAACGCCAATTACGGGTGATCGCAGTTTTATTCGTAGCAGTACCGTATATTTCAGTAATGACTACCCCACCGTAGCGTCGCGCAGCCTCATCAGAGTTGATGGCGGGTCTTTGCTTCTGCACTACTACTCCTGGAATTTGGTCACGATTCTCCATGTTCGTGTTGGCATATGCATGCCGATCGGTATCATGTCCCCCACGAGTGTAATTAGGAACAGTTCTTGGAGGAGGCCGTGTAGGAGGAGGAACAGAAACTTGAGCATTCCCCATGTTACAAGAAATTGGAGAAAATATAGGAAGCAATCTAGCTCTGCGTAGTAGTAGATCTGCTTAGTTTTTTGACAAATATTGTTGGCGGCCAAAGCTCCATTATATAGAAGCATTCTCGGAAGCTTGAACAGTACGCTCACTTTTGCTCACTTGATAAATATCTTTTTTTTTTTTTTAATGCCAATTATGCTTTATATATTCTTCTGCATACATCTAGCATAATTAAGAACGTAGTACAAGTATATGAGATTTGATTCCTGGATCACTTTTTCTTCTAGATTGTTGTAATAAAGGAACAGGCCGATGATCAATCTAGGGTTAGGTTTAGTCTTATACACCATGCAAAATTTGATATGTTTAGTTGGTTCACTGTTATAAAGTAGTACCGCCATTAATAATCATAATTAAACTCGATGGAGCAATGAATCGTGTGTGAATATATCTAGGTAAATGGTGGGTCGATTATAGCATAACATCACAAATTTAGTGATTCATAGACAATGAATCCATCACCACCCCCTTCAAAAAAAAAAAAAAAAGACAATGAATCCATCAAAAACGTATGTCTTTAGTTAGTTGTCTGAACTGACGGAGATCATGTTAACTTATAGTTAATTTTCAATAATTGTGTCTCCTCAATTAGGCTCTAGGGCAATATATTTCTGCCAGCGATTGGGGTGTGGCAACATAAGTTGTCTGAAGCAGAGTATACTGTACATGCATGGATTCCATGATGAGTTTGTGAATCAAAACCTAATTTTTTTTTTTTTTTTTATAGAAACCGATCACACAGTATCTTTAAAGACTTTTTAGACTTAGAGATTAATTTATGTTGGGGAGTTTATGTATTTATGTCAAAATGTTTCCCCCTCGGCCCTCTGGCCACCAAAAATATATTGAGATTTAAACTCTAATCACCTCAGTAGGATTCGAATTCAGGTGTGAGGTTTCAACATTTAAGACTCTTCTCAACTTGACCACATGTGGTCGTTATCAAAACCTAATCTTGATTCTTCGCTTTTGTTTCCGGTATAGATAACAATTATTAGTTACTTCATTAGTATTTGGATTTTATTCTCAATTAACAATAACGAATCAAGAAAAGGTGGTAAATTATTGATTTAATCACACTCGAGTTGGTCTCCATCCACTTCCAATCTATAAATATCAGCAGGTTCCTTTCAATTTTTAAGGAATGACCATCAGACCTAACTAATTAATTAATAGCTCATTATATTCCTTTCCATTTGGATTATAACGACAGATTGATGTAACATAATTTGTTAAATCATAAGCAAAATGTAGTTAGCTAGATTCCTCAATAATTTAGGGCTCATTGGACATTTATTTTGACTATGAAAACTGCTTGATGAAATGAAGATTTAATGCACATCCCCATCCTCAATTCCTTAATTATATATATCGTTCAGTGCTATAATTTTATTTTATTTCTCCTACTCTTACTTTGGTTGTTTAGTGAGGGAAAGGAACGACTAGCTTCAAGGAAATGAAAAATTAGACAAGTGCAGAGCGTTGGTGGTTATGAATAAGAACTTGTTGATTACTTTCTCAAAAAGCAATGTAGGGTGCTCAAAGTATTTAAAAGTGCTTCTATATATATATATATATAGGTTAGGAAACAATTAAAATACCTATTTGAGGTTACTTCATAACAAAAATACTTTCAAGCTATCAAAAATACTTTTAGCTCTTGAAAAGTGTTGTTACAAACAGAATAATGCCAAATGAATCACCTTTTGATATGCCATATAGAGTCCACATTATGTTGTAGCAGACGTGAGATTGTCACATCCTTTTGATGAAAATTTATGATACGAAAATGGTTATGCAACTTCCCATGTGAGAGAAGCTTAATTATGCATGGAACACCAAAATATAGTTCCTAACATTATTCTTAAAAATAAAAAATACTTAAATATTTTTATAAAAATCCATGTGCTTCATATAAAACTACTTCCAATAGAAGCGCTGCATAATATAAACACTTTTGAAACAAAAATTGGTGGAAGAAAGCTTGGCTTCCAACAAAAGTGGAGAACAAAAACATAAGAAGAAATAAAATTTTCAAAATGACTTTGAATAAATTTCACTGATTAAATCTAACTAACATCAGAATTATTTGAGCCCATATGTAGCCCAAGATCAAAGTCTAGAGATCTTTGCCTCCCTCACCATTTGGATTTCAAAAATTGAGAGAAGCCAGCTCCGTAAATGGCTCTTTTCTGTTGTTTATCCTTATCGAAATTAAGAATATGCAACTGAAGAGAGTTGTAGTGAACTTGGAAGACCATGTACATATGCCCATTTTTTTCCTCTGGAATGTCACTTGAATCATGCAATAACTACTTTGATGAGAAGATAACGAAGATGGGAGCAGATCCTCTCCTAAGCAAGTTTTTAAGCTGAGCTTCCTAGGCTTTCATTTAGATTAAGACACATGGCTATACTGGGATCCAATGGTCTACAACAAACTTGACATTTCTTTGTATATTCTGTTTATTTCTCTCTCCTTTTTTTTCTCTTCTTTCCCCTTATCTACCCTCCCCCCCCGCATCAATTCGGATAACCACAAGTTGGATAATACACTTTATCTATACTATTATTAAGAGAAAATGCTTTGTTAGCCAAAATTAAAAATTTGACAGATTTAACCCTGAAAGATTAAAAAAATTTGAGAATAAATTAAATTATAAGGATAAATAGAACAATTACAAAATATATTGTTATTAAGAAAATTAAAAAGAAATGATTCCACAACCCCTACTTTTCTCTCTGCAATAACTACCCACTGAATCTATTTTTTCTGCAATAGCTACCCACATTTTTTTTTAACAACGAAAATTGTAGACTAGTATCAAATAAATGAAACACTCTTCCTTCTTTTGCTTGGTGGATTAAACAAGATCCCAATGATCAAGAACACTAGAACAGAGCCACGCGAGCAGTAGAAGCTCTCAAACTCTCGGTTCAAAACCCAGAGTTCCGATTCGCAACATACCTGAGGACCACCGAGGCCAATGATAAAGAACAACACCACAATCCACACTTCCACTATCTGAGCTTGAGCATCGATGTGGTCGCCGGAAGCTTTACTTTGCAGCATTTAAACGACAGGGGCGTCGACTACAGTGTTCAAATTGCTCATATTTTTATTAAGGGTTAAATACTGTTTAATCCCTGAACTTTTGTTGAAAAAACACTTCAGTCCCTCGCTTTTTAATTTGATACGTTTACTCCTTGCTCTTTCAATTTTACACCCAATAGATCCATTCCGTTAAATTGTACCGTTAACTTCCTATTTTAAGGATAAAATTACTAACATAGCCCTGACTTTCTCTTTCTTTAATTTTTTTATTTGTTTTTATTCTTTTCTTTAATTTTTAAATTGTTTTTATTCTTCTCTTTTATTTTTTATTTCTTTAATTTTTTAATTATTTTATTCTTCTCTTTTTTTCTTCCTTCTGATTCATACCAATAATATTACTATTTTTTAATTGTTTTTATTCTTCTCTTTAAATTTTTAATTGTTTTTATTCTTCTCTTTAATTTTTTATATTTTTTTATTCTTCTCTTTTATTTTTTTTATTTTTTTTATTCTACTCTTTAATTTGACACGTTTATCATTGTTTCTTCTTTTATGACTAATTTTATGGGGTGTTTAGGTGAGTCACAGAAGAAATTAATTTGCTGCTTGAGGCCCATAAAATTAGTCATAACTTTAATACGACTTTTATTAATTTTTTTAATTGTTTATATTCTTCTTTTTTATTTTTTCTTCTGATTAGCACCAATAAAATTACAAATTTTTTAATTGTTTTCATTATTCTCTTTAATTTTTTCTTTTGATTGGCATCAATAAAAGAGAAGAATAAAAACAACTAAAAATAATTAGTAATTTTATTGATGCAAATCAGAAGAAAAAATAAAAGAGAAGAATTAAAAAAATGAAAAAAATTAGTAATTTTATTGGTATGAATCAAAAAAAAAAAAACAATAAAAAAATTAAAGAAAGAAAAAATAAAAGAGCAAAGTAAAAAAAATTAAAAAATTAAAGAGAAGAATAAAAACAATTAAAAAAATTAGTAATTTTATTGGTATGAATCAGAAGAAAAAAAAATAAAAGAGAAGAATAAAACAATTAAAAAATAAAAGAAAAAAAATAAAAGAGAAAAATAAAAACAATTAAAAAATTAAAGAGAAGAATAAAAACAATTAAAAAAATTGAAGAAAGAGAAAGTGAGGGCTATGATAGTAATTTTATCCTTAAAATAGGAAGTTAACGGCACAAGTTAACGGAGTGTAACATAATGGACCTATTGGGTGTAAAACTAAGAGAATAAGGAGTAAACGTGTCAAATTAAAAGGCGAGGGACTGAAGAGTTTTTTCATCAAAAGTTTAGGGACTAAACAGTATTTAGCCCTTTTATTAAATTGCATCTATTCATGGAAGCTAAAAGAACTTGTCCATGACTATCAATTGTATCCTCTGCAGTCTTAGATTATGACAGAAATGCAGCAGTATAGAAAGGAGAGACAGAGGTAAAGATAAGATTTGTTATCTCATCCAATTGTGAATTTGTGATAATGATAAAGAGCTAGATGAAACAAAAAGAGGGCAGATCCAATCAAAGAGATATACATTATCTCATCTTAAAGGCCAGTTCTTCAAATCCATGAAACCCAATTCAACCCTCTTGAATTAATCCAATTCTCCACCAGATCTCAAACAGACACAAACCCGAAAAAATGATTCTAATTCTTGACCATCAGGGATCAAAGAGCTAGACCAAAACAGAGAGAGTGATCCTATTGATTGACTGAAGCAGAACGACAATGCCAATCCCTCTCGAAGAAGAAGAAGAATGGGAGAAAGAAAAATAGAAAAGGATAAACTAACATTGTAGACCGTTGGATTCATGAGAGCCACGTGTCATAATCTAGAGAAAAGCTTAGGAAGCTTAGGTAAAAACTGAGCTCAGGAGAGGATCCACATTCAATGAAGATGGCATCAGAAACTTTCTCACAAAGCTAGAATCCAGCGTTGAAGTCATTTGTCTTTTCTGAATGGATGTTTTCAATGACATCTTTTGTAGAGTCCTTATTTTTATATAGATTGTTTAAGATCCAATAAAGTATAATTGATTTTAGAAGAACCGTATCTTATAAGAGCCTTAATTATTTTATAGTAAATTACTAAAAAATACATAATAATAACAAAGTAAACTGAAAACTTTGATTTGTATGGATGGAAATCATGTAGTCTCGAAAAATATGATGTCTCATTTCAATAGTTATGCAGCCAGAGTAATGAGGTTTTACAAGCTATAAACCCTAAGATAGTAAATATGAAATTCATTACAGAATTGAGAAAAAGTTCTAGATTTTATTGATAATTCATAATATAAAGATATGTTTTTAGCAGTCGTAAGAAGATGCTTAAATACAACTTAAAATAGTGAGTGCTAACAAAAGGCTTAATCAAGCCCGCAGATACAAAATAAAAGAAGGGCGAATGATAAAAGAGGTCATTTTAAAGTGCTTTATTATAATTCAAATACCATAAATGTCCCAATGATAATTAAGGTCATTCTTTAACAACCTACCACTATAGTTCAATTTAATTACAAAAATTACCACTGGCATCTCTCTTTCTCTTTCTCCCCCTCCCGTTACCCAGGCTCGTCTAACCCTTATTCGAATCTCTCGACCCTTGCCAAAATCTCTCTCTCTCCCTCTCAAATTCTTTGCATCTGGATTATCTGTTCAATCGTGAAGCTCAAAAATCGATAGCTTCCTCATCCTTGAGACCTCCGTCGACGACAACAGCAGCAGCCGCGGCGAACAATGGCGAAGTTGGAAGTTCCAAGAGGCAACAACTCCATCTCGCTCGATAAACGACGTCGTCTGTTGGTTCCAAGCCGGTGTCTTGCTCGACTTCATTACTGAAAGAGGACCAGGCATCGTTGTTGAGTGTGGAGGCTTCTACAGCAGATTCGGAGGCCATTGACTTGGAGGCGACCATGGTCGCGACCTGAGGATCATGAAGATCATGCCGATTCAGAAGCAGACCTCTGCCGATTAGAGGACTCGCTTCTTTTGGTAAGTAACAATTTCTCGCTCATATCGTGGTCATGGATATCTTAGTTGTTGTTCATAGTTGAACGATTGCTAATTCAATTGAATTTTGGTTAAAGAAACCCTAGATTATCATGATTAATTGCTAGGCGTCTAGTTTTGTGTCACTGAGATAAGGAGATTGTCAACAGTTTGGTGAATTTGGAGTCTGAATATTATAGTGTTTGATGTGAATGTTAGATGAGGAACGTGCTTCCCATTGCTATATTCAATATTACTGGGTATGATTAGAATTTGCTATCTTGTTGACTTTTGCATTGTACATAGATTTTACTATTAGTAATATGTATAATGACGAAGCTTTAGATTGTATTTTAGTGTAGAGAATCCTTAGATGCTATTGATTTGTTAAAATTCATTTTGAGGCCAACAATAATGATTCAAAACTTGAACAAAAAAGAACAGAGATTTGGTGAGTAGTCTTACTGGCATCCATTATCTTGTTGGTGCTTGTTCAATGGTTATAAGACTAATGATACTTAGGATTTAGTGGAAGTTCTTTGCACGCCCATTTTCGTTGAAATTAGATTATCAACATATAGGCTATTCTTTATTAGTTTTGTTTTTATGTACCTTCTCTTTTGAAAAGATTTTTTTATGCATTCTCACAAATCTCATTCTCTGTCTTGATTACCCATCCACATGTCTACTCATATTTTGACATATATATGACTATCATAGGCTTTGCCACACTTCCAATATAATTAGCTGCGCAATCCTCATTTAAAGTTGCTGCCTTTAAGTTTGTGTCATTCTTTGTATTCAACAATGGCTGGTGAAATGGTGACCACAAATGGAAACGCCCAGCTGAATCCACAGAGGACTTATCAAGTTGTTATGGCTGCAACTCGAGAAATGGGTATTGGAAGGGATGGGAAACTGCCTTGCAGGCTTCCCTCTGATCTCAAGCTCTTTAAGGATGTCACTGTAACTACATCAGATCCTGGAAAGAAAAATGCAATTATAATGGGCAGAAAAACATGGCAGAGCATTCCGCCTGAGCATCAGCCTCTATCGGGACGCTTTAATGTTATTCTGACTTGTTTGGGGGGGGGGGGGGGGGGGAGGGGGTTTATATTTCTTTTTAAAACAGTAACTCTATTTGTGTTTAATTTGTGGTTTTTTTTTTGTTGCGTTGGTTATTTATTATATTTTATGGGAGTGATGTGTGGTGATTTTCGTTGTTGGGGTGGTTATTACTTATTAGAACTATAGTCAATATAGTGTTTGAGTTCTCATGCCTTACTCCTTTTTCTGATCTTATATTCCTTGTTGGCATGTTCCTGCACAACAAATGGTCGAATATAGCTAAACTCCTTAAGTCACTGGTCAAGTCACTAGTCAGGTCATTAATCATGTCCAATATTGATCGCAAGTCAGTAGTTAAGTCACTGTTAATCACATGTCATTTGCTAAGTTACTGGCTATGTTATAGTCATAAACACGTCATTGTTAATCTTTAATCATGTAATAGGCCAAGTCAATCATAACTTGAAGTCATTGTCCAAGTTACTGGCTATATTGATCACAAGTTAGTGGTCAAGTCACTGTTAATCACATGTCACTTGCTAAAATACTAGTTATGTCATAATCATGAAGTTAGCAGCCAAGTCACTGTTAATCACATGTCACTTGCTAAGTCATTGTTAACCTTAAGTCACTGGCCAGTGAAGTAATTGGTCGGGCCAACTGCTTAGTTAATGAGGTCACTTACGAAGTCATTGTTAACCTTAAGTCATTGGCTATGTCACTGGTTAACTTTATAGGATGATTTAATGAAACTGGCTAGTGAGGTCACTAGCCAGGTCGCTAGTCACTGGAAAAGGCCAACTCCTTAGCAACACTTGTTAACCTCTTGTCACAGATTATGTAACTGATCATATAACTAACCATGTCACTTACAATGCATGTAACTGAGCATGTAACTTACAATATATGTAACTGACCATTTAATTGATCATGTCATCGACATTGTTATTGACATGGCCGGTGAATTCACTGAGCCAACTCCTTGGCAACGTGTGTTAACCTTATGTCACAGATGATGTAACTGATCGTGTAACTGACCGTATAACTGATCGTGTAACTGACCATGTAATTGATCATGTAACTAACCATGTAATTGATCATGTCACTGACATTATCATTGACATGGCCTGCGACTTCACTGGCTAGATCAATAGCTGGCCAAGTTACTGGTCATGTAACTTGCAAACTCAATGCTAACCTTCTTATTTTAAAATTGGAACAAGAACATGTCAAGTCACTAGCTAATCATTGTTATATTCATGTCATTGACTATGTTACATTGCAAGTCCTTGACCACGTCACTGACATATTTTGGAATTTTCAAGTCATAGTTATATCTAGGTCACTGGCCAGGTAATTGTTAACTTCAAGTTACTGGCCATGCCACATTGTCACTGGTCATGTCACTGATCAAGTCACTGTCAATAATATGTCACTTGTCAAGTCATTATTATATCCATGTTACTGACTTTATTGATGACATGTCAATCTCAAGCCAAGTCACTGGCTAGTGAAGTCAGTGGTCAGCTCAAGTCCTTAATGAAACATTAATTTTATAAATGGATCATGTCACTATCAATTCCTAACTAAGTCACTGACCATGTCGCTGTAAATTCCTGAATAAGTTATTGATCATGTTTCTGACCATGTCACTGGCCAATTGTAAACTCGAGCTTATTGTATCAATTAGTTTTTATATCTTTTTATTGTGTCACTGTTATATTTAGTTTTCCTTAATGAAACACTAATTTTATAAACCTTTTTGCAGCAATTCAAGTTTCAGGCATCTTCTGAATGGATCATGTCACTGTCAATTCCTGACCAAGTCACTGACCATGTCGTTGTCAATTCCTAACCAAGTTATTGACCATATCGCTGACACTGACCATGTCGCTGGCTAAGTTGTATGTCATTTACCATGTTATTATTATACACGTCACTGATCATGTCACTGTCAATCCCTGACCAAGTTATTTGCCAAGTTATTGTTAATTTCAAGTCATTGACAAAGTCACTGACCATGTCGCTATTAATTCCTGACCAAGTTACTGACTATGTCGCTGGCCAAGTTATTGTTAACCTCAAGTCAATGATCATGTCACTAACCAAGTTGTATATCACTTATCATGTCATTGTTATACACGTTCATGACCATGTCATTGTGAATTCATGGCCAAGTCACTGTCAATCCCTTACCATGTTATTGGTCATATCACAGGCTATGTCACTGGCCAAGTTAGATCATGTCACAAGCCAAGTTATTGTTAATCTCAAGTCACCGACATAGTCATTGACCATGTCACTATCAATTCCTAGCAAAGTTACTTGCCACATCTCACTAACTATGTCATTAGTTAAGTTACTGTTAACCTCAAGTCACTGACCATGTCATTAGGTAAGTTAGATGTCACTTACCATGTTATTGTCAATTCCTGACCAAGTGACTGGTCATGTCACCGTTAATTCTTGTTGTATTGATTGCAAGGCATATGTTCTAATGGCTGAATTGCAATATTGTGAAGGTAGCCTCACGTTCTTCCTCAGGCTCTCAATTCTCAAATTATATTGGACACAAATAAACTGTCTATGAAGGTGTCCGTGTAAAAAAATAATTAACAGTGAGATTGGCATCTCCATGGGACACAACATCATTCTCTGGCATATAAAGACTAGAGGAATTAGACTGCACATTAAAAATACGCATCTGGTAAAAATACTATCTAAATACAAAATATCCACTGCAATCTGAAAAAAGTCTCACCCTCATTTGAAGAGCCACAAGGTTTATATTATATAATGTCTCGCATATTACATTTTCATATTATTAGTTTCTTTGCATCAAGTTACATTTACCCATTGTTATCTGCAGTAAGGCATGCACCATGCAGATTCAACCATTCAATGTATTCCTCCAATTCCTCCCCACCTCCCAGGGACGAATCCTTCTCCCCACTTTCCTCATTTATGGGTGTAAACCCCAGAATTTGAGCAACATATGAAACAGGTATTATGGGCCAATACGATCGACACATGTAGCTCTCTACCTTAAACAGCATCTTTTCAACATAAAGATCTGCAGAAAGGTGAAAATCCAATGAACTCAACCCTCCTCTTAATCGACGAAGATGAAATAAGAAAGGAATTCAGAAATTAAAGGAATTATTGATACAAACTACTCGAACACATATACTAATTATTGAGCAGCAATATAAGCATATATACACAATAGATAATAGAGAGAGGGAAAGAGCCTGACCTCAGATCAATGAAAATAGACAATATGAAACAAAATCTAAAATCATAAGCAGAGAGAAACACTATAAACTAGCTACAATTTTGTAATCATTGCCTCAAGACATGAAACTCTGAGATGCCTTTAGACCATCCAAAGTAAGCTACGCATGGATATGAGTGTGACTTCGTGCTATGTATGCAATTATGCATGCAGCATAGGCACATGTAATTGCTAAGAAACCTAAACAACACAAAACGAAATGCACAGCTTAAATCATGGAAATGGATATATCACCATGCTTAAATCATGTTACCTCTCTCATCATCTTTAAGTTTCCAAATGGCACAAATGTCTAATATGGACTTGGGAACATGAATCTTCTAAAGATCCACACCATAACAGGACACCAAAGAGTTTACCAAGTTACGAACCAAAAACACAAAACATAAATCCCTAGTGTTAATCAATGACTGCATGGTGCAAGATGTGATAGCAAACAAACAATATCCTTAACATAAAAAAAAAAAATCATGACAGAATTGAAATTTGGGATTTTATACGAAATAGACTATTCATATGTCGATTTTTATCATCTTGCACGATAAAAACCACCAATTTCATACTAAGGTAGACTATTATCTACTTACCAATCAAGAACATCTAGAATTTACGGGTTTCCATCTGATGGAACCTATAATCCAGTAGCAACTGGCTCCAGTTCAGAATCTGATTCATAATTTTCAGTTCAACACCTTAAGTTTCTAGATCGAAAAACAAATCCAACAGTTCATCACAACAACTAATCAATTTCATCACAATACTGAGTCCATTTGCTAATCAATTTCTTGACCACTAATTTTCCTAATCAATTTCACAACTAACATGTTCGATTCTTATAACTTGGTTCATCAAATCAGCATCACAATCAAAAATACTAATTTCAGAAGCATTGTCATCTCAACCATGCCTAATTATAAGTACTAAACATCTAAAACCATAAAGCCTACAATTTAATAACTCATCGAGTACAATTCATTAGAAATTCACAATTGCCTATCTAAATTTCACCAAAAACTCTTAACTTTAGCAAAACTAAGCTCCACAGTTCCAATGCAATAAGCTTATTGTAGAAACTAAGCTAACAATTCTGAGAAACTAAGCAGCACAAATTAAAACAGCCAGGGAAGATAAACTCACCGAGCGGTACTCATCAAAGTCAGTGATGCAGCCAGAAGCGACGAGAAGCTCACCGAGAGCGGAGAAGGTCGTGCAAGGATCGGTGCGAGATCCGACTAAAGGATCCAAATTCCAGCGACCTCCGTCAAGACCGTGCTCGAATCATCGCACTACTTCATCCTCAGGATCAAGGATGGCACCGGCAAGCACGCCTTCATCTACATCGAGTTCGCCTAGCACAAAGCAGGGTTCGATTTCACCATCGCGCTCTCCTATCTCGACAAGTATGTCAAGAGACGAAGAGGCTTCATACGACACCTGATCGACCTAAGTGATCTGGAGCGATTTAATTACCAGCGAGTCGGCACTGCTTCAAGAACTCGTACAGAGATCCCAAAGACACGTCGTTCTTCACCATTTGCGCTCTCTTAAGGTCTGTGTCTCTTTTGGAGGAGAAGACGAGAGAGAGAGAGAGAGAGAGAGAGAGAGAGAGAGAGAGAGAGAGAGAGAGAGAGAGAGAGAGAGAGAGAGAGAGAGAGAGATGGCTTTAAGGGCAGAATGGGAATAAAAAAATTAAAACTGACTTTTTTTAACATTATTTATTATTCATAAGGACTAAATTAATATTATTAATAATTTATGATGGACTTTTTTATCAAATAGGAAACTAGGTGACATTTTTATCATTTCATACTCTAACATGAACTTTTCCATAATTTCCCCATAAAAGAAATAACCAAACTAAATAAAAGTCCCTAAAAAACTGAATTAAAATGATGATTTAAGGTCTCATGTGACCTCAGATGCCCAAAAAAAACCCATAAGTTAGAGCAAAACGCTGAGTTTGACTTATCCTGCCGTTCCTTTCTCAGAAAGATATAACAATAATAATCAATCAAGGTGAGAGCCCAAACTTGCACGGCTATGCTCTTCAATTAACTCCGTAAACTAGATTATGGAATATTCAATCTTTCATCGATACTTATGCAAATTGAACATGTTAGTAATTGATTAAATGACAAGTTTGGATAATATTTATAAAACTATCTTTTTCTTTTTAAAAATCTCACCCTATTCCACTCTTGATGGAACTCGAATACATTGACCTCTTAAATGGAAAGCCGGTCATTGTTTTACCACTCCACCAAACACAAGCACCCACGCGTGAATTTTTTTTTTTTTTTTTTAATCGAGAGTGAGGTAGCAAGCGACCTCGGTTACGTTAGCGAGTCAATAACACACCCATCCAGTCACTATTTGGATCAAGGTTTACGAGGGTATCCTAGCAAAGCCATACTAATCCCATGCTGTAGGCGCACGAACCAAAAGACCCCTCAAACCTGCTGGCCACAAACTTGTGGGAATTGGAACTTGAACTCTAGACATGGAGGTTCCATGCTAGGTAGCAATTCTAAATAATTTCCTTGGATTATTTTCACATATAATTTTATTTGATAATTAATGAGGGTTACTGAGGATGGTTTTTGTTGTTTGTATTTTTTTTTTTAATAAAGGACTTGTGTAGTTGCCCTTAAGTCTTAATTAATGAAACTGTTGAATACAATGGGGGATATAGAGCCTATACCCCTTATTACAATAAGTATCGACCGTCCTAGAATGGTTTTTGTTATTTGTATTATAGACATTATGAAAGTGGAAAATTCTAAGATCTTGATAATTTTACTAAAACATTTGACACACATTTAATAGTTGTTCATCAGCTTTGCATTGAGGAACATACGATTAATTGATCCAGTACTATTCAACCAAAGTCTATTTTCTTTTTGGTTTAATGAATTCCGCCTTGTCTCTTTGCATTTAATTATTAATTCACTTATTTATATTTGTATGTATTTGGTTCTCTAAAATCCTTGAGAAACACATTGAAGGCGGCTATATATGTCAATCAAATGGAAAAGAGATCGTCTTTCACTAGACTAGAAGACACATACAATTGACTAAGAGTAGATGAAGTAGTACATTCATATATGTGTGTGTACTATCATTTAATGAAATGTTCTGAAAAACTGAACTTTGTGCTACCTTAGCTGTTGCAGAAGATGCGATGCAGTGGTGTCAAAGTTTACCTAGCATTATTCTATATTGTATGATATTAATCACACTACTTCAATTCCTTTGTAAACGGCTTTATGAAGTCGTGGAAGACGTACAAAACGACGAGGGTTAAACCCAAAAATAAAATAAAACCAACTAAGTCCGTCATTCATTCATTTATCCGGTGATTATTATCTGTATGCTTTTATAAAATTTAATAACGCAAATTACGATTTATAACAAGTTTCTTTGTAGCACTACCATATATTTTGACTACCCCACCATAGTATTGCGCTGCCTTGTCATAGTTGATGACGGGTGTTTGCTTTTGCACTCTTGCTCTTGGAACTTGATCATGACTCCATATTTGCGTCAACATGTCGACCGATATCATATCCTCCTCCACTAGTGTAATGACTAATGTGGATGGTTAACCGGTCTTGAAGGAGGCCGTGTATGAGAAGGAGCAGAAACTTCGAACATTTCCCATGTTAAAACAACAAGCACTAAAGAAATGTATGAAGCAATCTAGCTCTAGCTAAAAGTAGATTTGCTTTGTTTTCTCGGACAGATATTGTTGGGTGCTAAAACTCCATTGAAGTCTCGGAAACTAAAACAGTACGTTCAACCCCTTTGAACTTGAATTTTAATGCACAATCTGTTTTCTTGGACAACTATTAATGCACTAAAACAGTATACTGTATACCACAATTTGATCAATATATTTAATTAATAGTGCTAATTCCTCTCTAGCAATGATCGCAGCATATATACCTCCCAAATCTGAGATTTAGTGACGATGAATCGATCAAAGAGGTTGAAGCTAGTGGTCTGAACTTTCCATGGATATATATATATATATATATATATATATATATATATATATATATGTTAACTTATAATTAAGTTTTACTAATCGTTGATTTTATCTTCCTCAACTAGGCTCTAGGGTTCATTAATTGTTTAAAGCAAAGTGGACTTATATATACATGCATTCCATGGCGAGTACTGATCTGTTAAACGTACGTTTGAGAATCAATACCTAATTTTTTCATACTATCAGCCAAATAAATAATGAAAGAAAGGCCTTCCTTCAAGAAATTTGTGCCACGTATCAGCTTCTTTGCTTTAGTACTTTTCGGTTTAGCTTAATTATGATCATTAATCAGTTAGTATCTGGATTTTATTCTCAATAAACAATAAAGAATCAGGGATGTGTAAGTAATTGAGTTCCTCACTATCCAACTCCAATCTAGGAATGAGGATCATTCCTAAGTAGCTAGTTAATTAATAACTCTTTATATTCCTTTCCATTTGGATTGGAACAGATCCTAGATTAATGTAACCTAATATGTTAGATATGTTGTCGAGCTAATTAGGTTTTTATTTCTTCTAGAACAGTCGAAGATACTTTCCACAATGAAAGTTGCTTGACAAAAAAGAAATTATATTTTCAGAATCTTATTTCTATATTTAATTACATCTTGTTTACTTATTATTTCTTTTAACTTTGGAATTGCAGTTAGGTAATTTGAGTATTCAAGAATAGTTAAAAAGAGGTTTATAAATATATAAGCAAAACAAATATATATTGGGCAAGCTAATTTGTTGAGAGTTAAAAAAGTACCTAACGCTTTATAGGAAACTAGCCTCATTATCGTTGTACATGTGTGATTTATGGGTAGACCTGTAAATGTACCGGATTTGGATCGAATCAGCTTAAATCCAAATCCGTTTACTTAAAAAAAAAAATTGATCCAAACCCGCTCTGTTAACCCGGTGGATCATTGATAGCTCGATCCAAATCCGTATCTCGCCGGATTAACGGATATCCGATCCGCTAATCCGACCCATTTATAATTTCAAATATTTTAAAATTTTAAATACTTATATTAAATTTCTATCATGATATGTGAAGACCCGAAATTTCATTTAAATAAATATATGTAATTCAATATTTGTTCAATAATATGAATTATGAATTTTGGCTTGCTTCGTATGTCGTTGTATGAGGAGAAGGGTTTTGGAACGAATTTTATTTTCGAAACGAACGTTATTTAGGGGGTCGTAAAAATTGACTTTATGAAAGTTGTAGAGCTCGTCGATACGATCTCATGCATATGTTGAACGCAATATTCAGAGTTCGTATGAATAAGTTATGAATATTTAAAATTTGAAATTTTCTATAAATATCAAAAAAATCTAATTTTCTTCATTAAGGATGAAAAAATTCCATTTTTGCGGATCAGCCCCCAGCCTTCTCCGCTCTCTCTCTCGCGCGAAGCCCCTCTCCCCCCCTGTCTCCCCGACCCGACACCAGCTGCACCGTCGCCCCTCCTCCTGCCACGACCCAACCCTCCGCGTGGTCGTCGCTCCCCACCTTCGGTTTGCCCTGCCGACGCTCCCTGCCTTAGATCGAAGCCTCCCCGTGCCCAAAATCCAAACCGGTCGGATTTTCTTTTTCCGGCGATGCATGGGCCGATCCTCCACCTCTTCGTGATCTTTTCGTCCTCCTGATCATCCTCATATCCTCCTTGCATGACGATTTTGAGTGTGGAGCAAAAGATCAAGAGTTGAAGTTTCGACGTCCCTGATTCGATCTGAAAACTGATCGTTCGACCGAGATTAATCCCAACTTCCAAGCTTGATCTAGGACGATGTAGACCAAATCTCGCTTAGCTCCAGGTACTTGACGATTTGAGTTGACGAGCGATTGGATTATTGTGGTTTTGGTTTATAGAAGACGCATCTGGATAAGAGGTGAGTAAATCGCACCTGGTTCATTTAAGAACCGAATTTAGTAAATTATATTGATTTGATAATAATAGGTATTACTGTGTGAATGTCTATGTATATATATTATTTAGGGTTAAATACTGTTTACTCCTTGTACTTTTGCTTGAAAAATACTTCAGTCTCTGATCTTCGAATTTCACATGTTTAGACCATGTACTTCAAAATTTCAGACCAATAGGTCCTTGCAGTCTAAAAATCGCGGCGAAATGTCTATTATGCCCTAAGTTCTTTTTTTTTAATTAATTAATTATTTTATTTTTTTTGGAAAAGGAAATTTTTTCCCTTTCTTTCTTTCTTTCTGTTTTTTTTTTTATTTTTTTCTGTTTTTTTTTTCTTCCTTTCTGTTTGGAAAAAAAAAAAGAATAAATAAAATAAAGAAAAAAGAATTTTAAAAAAGAGAGAAATGAATAAATTTATTACAAAAAAAAAAAAAAACTGGGGGCATAATAGACATTTCTCCATGACTTTTAGACGGCAAGGACATATTGGTCTGAAATTTTAAAGTATAGGGACTAAACGTGTGAAATTAGAAGGTCAGGAACTGAAGTGTTTTATGGTCAAAAGCTCAAGGACTAAATAGTATTTAACCCTATTATTTATGTGATGATATATATATATATATATATATATATATATCTATTTGTTGAAGGATTGCGTTGAGGAAACAATATGCATGATTGTGTTGCTATTATTGTTTAAATGTTTACTTTTTGTGATTGATATGTTGAGAAATGAGTTGAGTTTTATTGTTTGAGAAACAATAAATTGTTTTGATCTGTGGAGATCAACAGGTCACGAGTGTGACAATGACATACTATCAGTGAACCACGCTCTTGTACCGGGCTGGTGGTTACTAATAGCATAATAATCATAAACCACGCTCTCGCTCCGGGCTGGTGGTTGCGATCAATTAGAGCTCTAGTCTGTCTGCCAAATGTGAGTGGTCTTATGAGGATAACGTTAAGATTACTTATGACTCATAAGTATGAGTTTTTAGAAGAGAGTCTTGAGAGTATTCATTCTTTTATATTTTAGGAAATTTGGAGTTACCTTATGTGATTATATATATTAACTTAAATTGTGCAATCTTTAAATTTACTCATACGGGCTTCCAAAAGCTTACTGGGTTTTGTGTTGTTGCAACCCCGGTACACTATTCAAACGGTGTAGCAGATAATCTTGCAGGTCAAGAGAACCAGGGTGGTGATCGAGCTGTTTAGTGTAGCAATATTTGATTTATCGCATTTTCTTTTGTGAGTTTTGTTATGCTTATTTAGAGCTTTACAATTTCATTTGTGAGTTTCAGTTGTAATAATTAACCGAGGCTAAATTCAGGATTTTGATTCCGATTCGTGTAGTACGTTTTTTAAGAAAAAAAATACAGGATATTATTCGTTGAGTTGTAGTAATTCATGTTTCGGATTTTGAATTTATTATTCCAAAATTCGGGGCGTGACAGTTTGGTATCAAAACATAAGGTATATATTTGGTGATAATCAGTACTCCCCAAGTGATGGCCCGTCTACAGCAGAACCGCATCATATGCTTTTCGGTAATGGTATAATCATTGGGTATGTCGTAGTGCGGAGTCTAGTTAGGGTTTAAGTCTTTAGAACGGTAGGGTTGACCTTTAGGTTCTTGTTGGAACAAGTATAGTTCCTTGAGTTACCTTAGACGTGTTCATATCTTGGTTAATGTGGACTAGTATTTGACTTATGCTATGTTTTAAGTGTTTTACATGTATTGACTAGGTATACTTGTACTATTGTCCATAAGTAATGGATCTTGTTGGAGGCAGATGTAGGGGTCGAGGGGGACCCAGCGGTAGGGGTAGGGGTAGGGCCAGAGTTTGAGCTGCCAGTTCCACCTGTGGTGGATCCCGCTGGTTTGTCGAATTGGCAAAGGAGATTTCTCGTATGAGAGCAGTTCCATTTAAGGGAGGCACAGACTACATGTTGGCAAATCAATGGATCGAAAACATGAAGGGCTACTTCCAAATGGTGATTTGTGACGAGCAAGAAAAGAGGAAGATACCATCGTTTGTGCTTCAGGAGGATGCACGGTTGTGGTGGAGTGGCACAGAGAGATGGATGGATGTGACTACCCTAACCTGGGATGAGTTCGTGGAACTCTTCAGGAAGAAATACTTCCCTGTTACAGTGAGACACCAGTTGGAGAGACAGTTCCATTCTCTAACTCAGGGGAAGTTGAGTGTGAGAGATTATGAGGCAGAGTTCAACCGGTTGTATCAGTATGTGAGACAACTAGATCCTGAGAGTTTGGCCATGAAGTTTCAGTTGGGGCTGAACCCTTCGTTTGGGCGTGATGTAGCCATTTTGGAACTAACAAAATTAGGACTCGTGGTGGCTAAGGCATTAACTATTGAGCAGGAAAACCAGATTCTCTTGGAGGAGCAGACAGTTGAGAGATATTTTCAGAGGAAGGGAAAGGCAGTTACTGAGAATAGCCATACAGTGAGAAACCGAGGTAACTTCTGGAAGAGGCAAAAGACTAACTAGCAGGCACCAGCTAGGGCCATGGTTACAGCACTCGCTAGGGTGGTACCTATTAGACAGGTGGCACCTCTAAAATGTTTCAATTGCCATGACTTGGGTACATTTCTCGGAACTGCTCGAAACCAAATAACTCGGTGTGCTTTACTTGTGGCCAAGCAGGACATATCTCCCGAGTTTGTCCACAGCAATAGGATAGGGGTCAAGGGAATTAGTAGAAGCAACAGCCTTAAGGTCAGGATAGAGTCTTCGCCATTGGATAAGGAGGCACCGGGGTGGAAGGTATTATATATGTCTATAGATATCTTGCTACAGTACTGTTTGATACTAGAGTTTCCCACTCTTTCATATCTAGTTCTGTGGTAGATGTGTTGGGTTTGATTGCCATGCCTCTTACTAGATCTTTATGTGTTACATCACCTCTCGGTGTATCCCTTGAACTTGATATATTTTGTGATGATTGCCCTATTGGGATATGTGGTAGAGAATTCTCTGCATCCTTGATTGTGATTCTGGATCACACGTATGATGTGATTTTGGGTATGGATTGGTTGAGCCCAAACCATGCAGTGATTGATTGCTTTAGAATGATTGTGTCTTTCCGTGTTTCTGGACAACCAGTGTTTCATTACCGTTGTCTAAAGTCTGACATCGCCGTGAGAACAGGGATTTTAGCTCATATTGAATCAGTGAGTAGTACTTTAGTGACTACAGGGATTCTTGTAGTTTCGGAGTACGCTGATGTGTTTCAGGAGATACTAGGATTGCCTCCGAAAAGGGTAATGGATTTCACCATTGATGTTATACCAGGTACTGCCCCGTATCGAAAGCACCCTATCGATGTTATACCTGGTACTGCCCCTGTATCAAAAGCACCTTATCGGATGGCTCCAGCTAAACTTCAGGGGTGGAAGGTTCAGATTGAGGGATTACTTGCACAAGGGTTCATACAGGCTAGTGTATCTCCTTGGGGAGCACCAGTGTTGTTTGTGAAGAATAAGGATAATTCACTTCGGTTATGTGTGGATTATCAACAACTGAACAAGATGATCATCAAGAACAAGTACCATTTACCTAGGTTAATGACTTGTTCGATCAACTTAAGGAGGCGACTGTGTTCTCAAAGATTGATTTGAGATCTGGATATCACCAGTTAAGGGTGAAAGATGATGATATTCCAAAGACGGCTTTCAGGACCAAGTATGGACATTTTGAGTTCCTTGTCATGCCTTTTGGTCTCACGAATGCACCTGCAGCATTCATGGACTTAATGAACCGCATGTTTAGTCTTTACTTGGATCAGTTTGTTGTGGTGTTCATTGACGACATCTTGATTTATTCAAGGTCATCTGATGAGCATGAGAAACATTTGCGGATCATGCTACAAACATTGAGAGAGAAGAAATTGTTTGCCAAGTTTGAGAAGTGTGATTTTTGGCAGAAGGAAGTCAAGTTCCTTGGTCATGTAGTTTCGAAGGAGGGAGTTTTTATGTATCCTTCGAACGTTGAAGTGGTGATGAGTTGGAGTCGCCCCACTACTATTACAGAGATCCATAGCTTCCTCGAATTGGCAGGGTATTATAGGCGTTTCATTGAGGGGTTTTCTAGTATTGCTTCAGCTTTGACCAAGTTAACAAGGAAAGGCACTCAGTTTGTATGGACGGATGAGTGTGAGAAGGCCTTCAAGGAGTTGAAGACTAGGTTAACTACAGCCCCAGTGTTGACTATTCCTACTGGTGGTCGTGGGTTGGTTATCAACAGTGATGCATCTCATCAGGGTTTGGGGTGTATGTTGATGCAGAATGGTAGTGTTGTTGCTTATGGTTCTAGACAGTTGAAGGTGCACGAGCGGAATAACCCTACTCATGATCTAGAGCTAGCTGCAGTGGTGTTTGCCTTGAAGATTTGGAGACACTATCTTTATGGTGAGAAATTTGAACTCTTTTCTGATCATAAGAGTCTGAAATATCTATTCTCCCAGAATGAATTAAACATGAGGCAGAGAAGATGGATGAAGCTAAAAAAGGACTATGATTTCACCTTGGAGTATCATCACGGAAACGCCAATGTAGTGGCGGATGCTTTGAGTAGGAAACGTCGAGTAATCATGGCATCGATTATAGTGCGAGAGTGGCTTATAAGGGAAGCTGCATCAGAGTTTGACCTTATGCCCGCAGGAGCAGGACATGGAATCTTTCTCGGTAGTATCACCTTACAGCCCACCTTGATTTCCAGGATCATTCAGGGTCAGACACTTGATGAGTTTGCTCAGGTGAGGATTGCTGAGATGACTGCTGATCCGAATGTGGAGGGCCCTTCTGAGTGGATTATTGGGACATATAGAGGGTTGCGATTTCGAGGGAGATTGTATGTTCCGAGTGTTGATAACCTCAAGGAGGAGGTCATACGGGAAGCATATAAGTCTCGGTACACTATACATCCAGGGGGTACTAAAATGTATATGGATCTACGAAGGCAGTTTTGGTGGTATGGAATGAAGAGGGACGTGGCAAAACATATGTCGAAGTGTCTTACATGTCAGCGAGTGAAGGCAGAGCATCAGAGACCCGCAGAATGTTGAAACCCTTGCCAATTCCTGTTTGGAAATGGGAAGATATCTTCATTGACTTTATGACTGGATTGCCTAGGTCCAAGCAAAGTTATGACTTGATTTAGGTGATTGTTAACCGGTTGACTAAGTCAGCACACTTTCTTCCTGTGGCAAAAACGTACTCAGGGGATGTGTTATGTAAGTTGTACGTGAATGAAATAGTGAGGCTTCATGGTGTGCTTGTGACGATTGTCTCTGATCGTGATGCTTATTTCACTTCGAATTCTGGCGTAGGTTCCATAAGGTATTTGGCACATCTCTAGCAACGATCACTGCATTTCATCCACAGACAAATGAGCAGACTGAGAGAGTGAATCAGGTGATGGAGGATATGCTTAGAGCTTGTGTTCTGGACTTTAAGGGAAATTGGGCGGATCATTTGCCATTGGTAGAGTTTGCCTACAATAACAGCTATCACTCTAGCATCGGCATGGCCCCATATGAGGCTCTTTATGGTAGGCCATGTAGGACTCCTATCTGTTGGGCAAAAGTATGAGAGAATGGACTCTTGGGTCCTGCACTTGTTCAGGAGACTATTGAGAAGGTCACTACTATTCGGGACAGAATCAGAACCGCTCAGAGTAGACAGAAGAGTTATGCTGACTTAAAAAGGAAACTTGTTGAGTTTGAGACAGGCTGTAATAACTGCAATTTCCATTTTAATTTCGAGTAATCGTGTGGAACGAATATTGTACACTTCCACGAATGTTGCTCGAAATATTTCATTTTTAGAATTATCGAAGTTCCGAAGCGATTGTTTTAACGAAAAACTCGAAATGTTCGATTCAAGAAATCGACTTTTTATACGTGCAAAATTTGGGAAAACTTCCTTCATGAAAGTTGTAGAGCTTGTCGATACGAGTCCGTACATATGCGGAACACAGAAATCAGATTTTGTATGAATTAGTTACGGCATTTAGAAGAAGTTTCCAACTTGGTATATATATTTTCGGAAACTTTCCCATTTTAAGGTTTCCATTTCTGTAGCCGTCACTATTGCTCGTCTTCAACCTCTCTCTCCCTTGTTTGAAACCACCGAAAACAGAGCAAAATTTTCCAGCCTTGTTCTCGCTCCGCCGACCACCTCCAGACATCGGACCACTCCCCTTAGCTTCACCCCGAGCTGCTCTACCAGCTGGACGTCGTCCTCCCTCCGGCACGGCCTCAAGGTCCGGCAAAACAGTTCTAACTAGTTGTACCCGAAACCGAACCAAACCATCCTCCTCTTGTTTCTGGCCACCAACCCACACCAAACTTCTCCCTCTACGTCGACTCAACCTCCTGAAGCTCCCAAAAGCAACCTTGCATGGCGGCGTGGCATGTGTTGGCGGCTGGAAGCCAGCCCCAATCGGATCGAATGAAACTTTCGATCCGGATATCTCGAGCTGTAGAGTTCCGATTTGAGTGATTCTTAAACTGAGGAACTCGCCTTGAGTTGCTGAATAATCTCCATAAGGGATCGAAGCCATTGGTGGAAGTTTTTACGTAGAACTCAAGCTCACCAGATTCCGACCACCGTGACTATTTTGGTACTTTGCGACCTCTTCACGTTATTTTCTGATCTTGAGCTAGTTATGAAAAATGATCAGCATGTTAAAATAAAGAAGAGTAGCTCAGCCCCGATACCATTGGTGGTGGTCAGCGACGGCTCTGCCATTAACTTCGGCGACATATAGTTTCTATATATTTTAAGATTCTACATTTCAATAAGATCATTTAGACATATTATACTTATTAGTTATGAATTTTTAGATTTCGATCGTTAGATTTGTGATCTGTGAAGTTAGGACCGTCTGATGGACTTGTAGTTTTGATGTGATGATCATATGGCTATCCCAGTGACTTTGTGTGGTCATGGGCGAAGATCCGACCGTTGGATCTTCGTATAAATGCAAAACGGTGATTAGGGAGGCGATTCGTGAGAATTTGAACGTCGGATTTTCTTATAATTTAGAATCCAACCATTGAATGGTAGTTAAATATGTTCTGGAATTATTGGCTAAATTCAATTCACATTTGATTAGGTGATTGACAGTTTGTACTTGGGTGAGCTGGTTCAGTGTGATTTGTGTTTAAATTGAAAACGCAGCGGGAGTTTCGAGGTGAGTAAAACTCACGTGATTCATATTACGAACCGAGTGCTTTAATTTATTTATTTTGTTGTAATTGTGTGAAAAATATTTATAGATTAAATATTTGTTTTTAAAATCACTTTGACTTGATCAACTACGGTCCATAAGTAAGTAAAATGAATTTTAATTATACAAATGAATTTCACGATTTTCTTGTGTGAACTATAGATAATATTAGTAGTCATCCCTGAGTGGATGATTACGTATATATATATATATATATATATATATATATATATATATATATATATATTGGTGGTGTGTTGTTGAGTGATGATATGATTGAGTTGGAATGACGATTTGGATTATATTTCAAATGCTTAAATTTCATAATAATATTGTGTATCTTGGATGGGTTGATTTCATTGTGTGAAAACATATTGTTGCGCCCATTTATGGATTTAGGGTCAACGTAGTGACTGGTATGGGAGAAATCGGACGCTCTAATCCTAGGTGGATGATGGGATACGATTGGTTGAGTGAGTTGGTGTCACGCCCCGAATTTTAGAATAACAATTCAAAATCCGAAACATGAAAATTACTACAAACTCAAAATAATCATCCTGAAAATTTCTTTTCTTAATATCCTCACCACACGAAATAAAATCAAACCGAATTTAGTCTCGGTTAATTATTACAACTCAATCCAAAATGAACTGTAAAGCTCTAAATGAGCATACACAACTCACAACTAAATGAAATAACAAAATCTGCTATAACACCTAAGCAGCTCGGTCACCTCCCTGGTTATCCTGACCTGCAGGAATATCCGCTACACCATTTGAATAGTGTACCGGGATTGCAATAACACAAAACCCGGTAAGTTTATGAAAGCTCGTAGGAGTAAAAGGAAGAACTATTGCTTAATTCAATTCATAATAATTCCCACACACAACAACACTAAACAATTTCCACATCCACAAGTACCAACAATCTAAATCAACACCAATTCAATACATCAAGATAAACCCCAACTCACATCTTTCTACACAACTCTCAACATCGTATTTATAAAAATACGGTACTTGACAGACTAGAGCTCTAACTGAATCGTAGCCCGTCACCTGGCCTAGGTTATGGCATCCGAGATATTTATCATTATCGTATTTCATCAATATGTATACCTATATACATATTTAGAACGTCCGATAATTCCACATACTCAACCAATCGTATCCCATCATCCACCCACGATTAGAGCATCCGATTACCCCACACCAGTCACTACGTCGACCCTAAACCCATAAATGAGCACAACATATAGTATCACATACTGAAATCAACCAAATCAAGATACACCATATTATTATGGAATTACACAATTGAAATATAATCAATTCATTAATTCACTCAATCATATCATCACTCAACAATATATATTTTCCACGTAAATATATATATACGTAATCATCCACTCAGGAATGACCACTAATACCATCTATAGTTTCACACAAGAAAATCATGAAATTCATTTGTATAATTAAAATTCATTTTACTTACCTATGGACCGTGGTGATTCAAGTCCATAAAATTTTAAAACAAATATTTAATCCGCAATTATTTTTCACACAATTACTAAAAATAAATAAATTTAAAACGCTCGGTTCGTAATATGAACCATGTGAGTTTTACTCACCTCGAATTTCCCACTGCGTCTTCAATATAATTATAATTAACGCCGAAATAGCCCACTCAAATAAAATCCGTCAATCACCTAATCAAATGTGATTCGAATTTAGCCAACAATTTCAACACATAAATTAACTACCATTTAACGGCCGGATTCTAATTTACATTAAGATCCGACGAGCAATTTCTCACGAATCGCTCCCCTAATTACCGTTTTGCACATATACAAAGATCAAACGGTCGGATCTTCGCCCATGACCACACAAAGCCTCTGGGACAGTCATATGATCATCATAACAAATTTACAAGTTCATCCGACGGTCCTAATTTCACAGATCAAAAATCTAACGATCGAAATCGATCGAAATCACAAAATTCATAACTAATTCATACGATATCCGAAAAATACATATAATACGCCGAAATGATCGTATTGAAACATAGAATCATAAAATGGACAGAAACCAAATTTTAGACCTCCGGAGGTGGCCAGAAAGGGCTGCCGGAGTTAGGGACAGAGCCGCCACCGACCACCACCAATGGTATCGGGGCTGAGCTTGTCCCCTTTGTTTCATCATTCTGAGCAATTTTCATAACTAGCACAAGACCAAAAAATGACGAGAAGGGATCGAAAAGTGCCAATTACAGTCGGCGGCTTGGAAAAATTCCGAGCTCCGACGAACGTGAAAACATTCGACCCAGTTCCGGTCCTTCTTGGTGCTTGTAGAGGAAGTTGAGGCGAGCTCAATGAGCCAAGAATCAAGTGAAATGGTGGTGTGAGCTCGAGATATCAAGATCGAACCGAAATTGACCCTTTTCGGTTCGGGCCGTGCCACCGCCGCTACAGGCCGTGTCGCGGCGCAAGGCCGCCTCTGGCATCTGCGCAAGGTTGAGACGAAGCTCTTGGAGGTGGTTTGAGGTCGTGGGGTGGCCGGACGAGCTGGAGGTGATTTGCTCTGTTTTGCTTCTGTTTTCGGCCGAGAGAGAGCGACGCGAGAGTTGAGAGAGAGAGTGAACAGTCTGCTTTCCAAAAAAACAAAGAGAGGCCGGTGGAAAAATTAGGGTTTCCCAAAAAAAACTAGGGTTTTTTCTATATATACAAGTTTCAGAAAAACTTCTAAATTCGATAACTAAATCAGAAAAAATCCGATCTTTGTGTTTCACACGTGTACGGAGTCGTATCGACGAGCTCTACAACTTTCATGAAGGAAGTTTCTCCAAATTTTGTACGTAGAAAAAGTCGATTTCTCAAACCGAGTATTTCGAGCTTTTCGTTAAAAATAAACGTTTCGAAACTTCGATAATTGTAAAAGTGCATTATTATCGAACAATAATCGTGAAATCGCATAATAATCGTTCAACACAATTTCTCGAATTTAAAATGATAATTGCGGGTATTACAGTTGGATTTCACAACTCTTGTCGGGTAATGAGACTAGATTAAGTACGAGTATTGGACGTTCTAAATATGTATATACGTATATATATTGATGAAATACGATAAAGATAAATATGTCGAATGCTATAACTTGGGCCAGGTGACGGGCTACGATTCAGTTAGAGCTTTTAGTCTGTCATACACCGTATTTTTATAAATACGATTTCAGGGTTTTGAGAAGAAAGATGTGTGAGTATAGATGTCGTGTTGAATTGTTGATTTGATCATTGATTGTTGAGATTGTGGTTTCTTTGTGGACGTGGAAATTGTTGGATGTTCGTTTGGGTGAAAATAAATATGACTTAATTAAATAACCGTTCTTTCTTTTACTCAGACGAGCTTTCAAAAGCTTACCAGATTTGGTGTTTTTGCAATCCCGGTACACTATTCAAATGGTGTAGCGGATATTCCTATATATCAGGATAACCAGGGAGGCGACCGTGCTGTTTAGGAGTTGCAACATTTATTTAATTTCTTTTACATTGTGAGATTGTTATACTCATTTAGAGCTTTACAATTTTATTCGTGAGTTTAATTTGTAATAATTAACCGAGACTAAATGCGGGATTTGAAATTAAATTGTGTGGTGTGGTTGTCAAGAAAAAAGAAATTTTCAAGATGATTATTTTAGAGTTGTGGTAATTCATGTTTCGGATTTTGAATTTTTATTCTAAAATTCAGGGCATAACATAGGCGATCATGTGTTCTTGAAGGTCTCACCTATAAAAGGTGTGATGAGATTTGGCAAGAAGAGAAAACTCGCACCAATGTATGTTGGACCTTTTAAGATTCTAGAAAGGGTTAAAAACTTGGCATATCGACTTGCTTTACCTGTTAGCATGTTGGGTGTGGACAATGTTTTACATGTGGCTATGCTCAGGAAGTATATCCGAGATGAGTCCCACGTAATTGATCATGGTACGGTCGAAGTAAACACGGATGTGACCTTCGTAGTTGAACCTGTTCGTATCTTGGATAGGTCTACAAAGAGGCTTCATAGGAAGGAGGTTGATCTTGTGAAGGTGTTGTAGAGTCATCATGACGAGGGTGATGTATCATGGGAGTCGGAGTCTGACATGAGGAAAAGGTATCCTCAGCTATTTGTTGACGAGAGTGCTTGAATTTCAGGACGAAATTCATTTAAGGACGGTAGACTGTGAAGACCCGAAATTTCATTTATATAAATATATGTAATTCAATATTTGTTCGATAATATGAATTATGAATTTTGGGCTTGCTTCGTATGTCGTTGTATGAGGAGAAGGGTTTCGAACGAATTTTATTTTCGAAACGAACGTTATTTAAGGGGTCGTGAAAATTGACTTTTTATACCTTCGAAATTTGGAAATATTTCCTTTATGAAAGTTGTAGAATCGTGGATACGATCTCATGCATATGTGGAACCCAATTTTCGGAGTTTATATAAATAAGTTATGAATATTTGAAAATTGGAATTTTTCTATAAATATCAAAAAAATCTGATTTTCTTCATTAAGGACGAAAAAATTTCATTTTTGCTTATTAGCCCCTAGCCCTCTCCGCTTTCTCTCTCGCGCGAAGACCCCTACCCCCTTTGTCAACCCGTCGATCCGACCCGGCCCTCCCCGCCTTCGGTTTGCGCCGCCAACGCTCCCTGCCCTGGATCAAAGCCTCCCCGTGCCCAAAATCCAATCCGGCCGGATTTCCTTTTTCCGACGATGCATGGGCCGATCCTCCACCTCTTCGTGATCTCCTCGTCCTCCTGATCATCCTCATATCCTCCTTGCATGATGATTTTGAGTGTGGAGCAAAATATCAAGAGTTGAAGTTTCGACGTCCCTGATTCGATCTGGAAACTGATCGTGCAACCGAGATTAATCCCAACTTCCAAGCTTGATCTAGGACGATCTAGACCAAATCTCGCTTAGCTCCAGGTACTTGATGGTTTGAGTTGACGAGCGATTGGATTATTGTGGCTTTGGTTTATAGAAGACGCAGCTGGATAAGAGGTGAGTAAATCGCACCTGATTCATCTAAGAACCGAATTTAGTAAATTATATTGATTTGATAATGATAGGCATTACTGTGTGAATGTCTATGTATATATATTATTTATGTGATGATATATATATTTGTTGATGGATTGCGTTGAGGAAACAATATGCATGATTGTGTTGTTATTATTGTTTAAATGTTTACTCTTCGTGATTGATATGTTGAGAAAGGAATTGAGTTTTATTGTTTGAGAAATAATAAATTGTTTTGATCTGTGGAGATCAATAGGTCATGAGTGTGACCATGGCATAATATCAGTGAACCACGTTCTTGTACCGGGCTGGTGGTTACTAATAGCATTATAATCGTGAACCGCGCTCTCGCGTCGGGCTGGTGGTTGCGATCAGTTAGAGCTCTAGTCTATCTGCCAAATGTGAGTGGTCTTATGAGGATAATGTTAAGGTTACTTGTGACTCATATGTATGAGTTTTTAGAAGAGAGTCTTGAGAGTATTCATTCTTTTATATTTTAGGAAATTTGGAGTTACCTTGTGTGTTTATATATATTAACTTAAATTGTGAATAATCTTGCAGGTCAAGAGAATCAGGGTGGTGATCGAGTTGTTTAATGTGTCGGTATTTGATTCATCACATTTGCTTTTGTGAGGTTTGTTATGCTCCTTTAGAGCTTTAGAATTTTATTTGTGAATTTCAGTTGTAATAATTAACCGAAGCTCAATTCGGGATTTGGATTCCAATTTGTGTGGTACGTTTATTAAGAAAAAAATACAAGATATTATTTGTTGAGTTGTAATAATTCATGTTTCCGATTTTGAATTTATTATTCTAAAATTCAGGGTGTGACATGATACCTCATAAGATTTATTAAAACAACATGAAAAGTATCACCAAAAGTAGAATTACATTATCAAAATTCTTAATGCTTCTTGGAATCTTGGGTGATGGACTATCCCTTAGATTTCTGCAATAAATTTGTATTAGAAATTCTTCATATTTTATATTTTATATTTTATATTTTTTAAAAATAATAATATATTAATAAAAAAATAATATTTTATTATTAAGAAAACGGGCCGGATCATTAATGAATCAGATCGACCTAAATCCGTATTTGATCCATTAAATAAATGGGTTAAGGGATTCGGATCATTAATGGAGCTGGTCCGGATCAAAATCCGGCCTATTATAGGTCTATATATGAGTGATTGGTGAAAACATTTCAATTGTCACCCATTTCTTTAAATTTTTTTTATATGTACTTTTTTATTTTATTATAATACTACAGTATTTAGATGATTTCATCATGAGCGACTAAGGATATTTTGGTTAATCCATATTTTGGTGTAGCCTTAGATAGATAGATAGATAGATAGATAGATAGTGAAATAAAAATGCTTGTGAAATCCACTACAGTATTTAGATGATTTCATCATGAGCGACTAAGGATATTTTGGTTAATCCATATTTTGGTGTAGCCTTAGATAGATAGATAGATAGATAGATAGTGAAATAAAAATGCTTGTGAAATCCACTCTTTTTATTTTAGAATTCACACTTAATGTTTTTTTTATATATATATTTAACTTAACATTACATTTTACGATCTATACTAAAAAAAAACTTAAGATACTGCAAAAAAAACATGAACGTGAATTATAAAATAGGAGGGTCACTCCTCAAGAAAAACTTCATAGCTGATTGAACGAAAGGACTCTTGAGATGCTCAAGGTATTGAAGTTATGCTCTTTAACAAAAAGCGACTCCATGGCCCAATGGATAAGGCGCTGGTCTACGAAACCAGAGATTCTGGGTTCGATCCCCAGTGGAGTCGTCTAAGTTGACCCTCCTTTTTTTTTGGGCCAATAAAATGGGTTCTCTCTGTCGGTCTAATTATTCGAGCCCAATTGCACCTTGAAGTTTCTAGAGATCTCCGCCTCTCTCCCCCACCGTTTGGACCTGAAAAAGCGAGGGAAGGCTGCTGTGTAGCATAACGGCTAGCAGCCCCCATTTTCTGAAATTAGCTTCGTTCAATCATCGCCAAGTGCCCCCATTCAACATTAATCACCGTCTCCGGTCTCTCTCCCTCACTCACACACTCACAGAGACCAAACAATGACCCTTTTTGTCCCCATTCTCATCTCCCTTATCGATGCTTCCTTCACGTACCGTTTCTTTCGTCCCATATATTAATGCATCCCCCATCCACTTCTCTTCCTCCCCATTCCTCTTTCTCTTCCTCTTTGCTTCAGCTCAATTTCTCTTCGCTTCTCCTTGCTTCTCCTTTACTTTTCTGTCGATTTTGCCCTAAGCTTCCACAATGCGGGAGAGGATTCAGGACACGCTCGCCGCACACCGGAACGAACTCGTTTCTCTTCTCTCCAGGTCTCTCTTTCTCTTTCTCAATCTGTACTTGCATGTCTTCGTAAGTTGAATGTTTGAGCTTGCATGTCCCAGATCTTGAATGTTCAGGTCTAGTTGAATTTTTTCTTGTTTTAATTTTTGATTTATGAGGGTCTTCTGTGAAAATGGGGTATTTGTGATGTGTTGGAAGGTATGTTGCTCGAGGAAATGGGATACTGCAGCCTCATCAGATAATCAACGAGCTTGAAAATGTGATCGAAGAGGATGAGAAGATGAAAAAGCTCAAGGATAGCCCCTTCAGCAAAGTCTTACAGTCTGCACAGGTCAATCAATTTGCTACATGTATTTTAATTTCTATTGAAGTGAGGATGTTATGATTTGGGGAGAGTTTTACTGTTTAGATATTGGAATTTTGCTATGTTGCTGAATGCTGATCTACCTGTTTGTTTACTTTGAGAACTGAATTATTTAATACTTTTTTTTTTTTTTCAGAAAGTTGTGATCTTCAGTCTGCATGGCTTGTTAGTTGTAAATTGGTTTATGTAAAATTTTGATTAGAGGGAGGGGTGAATCGGATTCAGTTTATTTTCCCTCGCTTTTATAGAATCTTGGACAGAGGGAATGCTGTAATATTTCATATGGTGAATTGATTTGCTATCCATGGTAGAGGGCTTTTTTTTTTTTTTTTTTCTTTTTTCTTTTTTTATTTGGATTGTAAAGAACTGACTTTGTGTTTCTACTTTTGTTGCATAAGTGATATGCAAAAGAAGTAAAAAACACTCGGTGGCAATTCAATCATCATAATTTATGGCTTCTCTTTTAGTGTACATTTTCTTTAAGCCATTGAACATATAGGCTTTCAATAAGTCCGAAACCCAGAAAAGAAGCATTCTCTTATGGGTTGCATGATTTGTCCAATGGAGGGGGATATTTGTGAAAGTTGACTTTGCTGTTTTGGTTTTCTGATTCCATTCTTATTGTCCCTTTTAGGAAGCAATTGTTCTGCCTCCTTTTGTGGCTCTTGCACTTCGTCCAAGACCTGGTGTATGGGAATATGTCCGTGTCAATGTCTATGAACTCAGTGTGGATCATTTGAGTGTTGCAGAGTATCTCCTGTTCAAAGAAGAACTTCTGGATGGAGAGTAAGAGATCTCAATCCAAATCTTTGTTACTGAATTTTCTATGTTATACTGTATATGTGAACTGTATTGGTACTGATTTTTTATTTACTCTTTCAATTCAATCCTTTATCTACCAATGCAATCTAAATTTGAAATGATTTCCCCAGGTGCAATGACAATTATGTGCTTGAACTTGATTTGGAGCCATTTAATGCAACATTCCCTCGGCCAACTCGTTCATCATCTATTGGAAATGGGGTTCAATTCCTTAACCGTCACTTATCTTCAATTATGTTCCGTAACAAAGAAAGTTTGGAGCCTCTTCTTGATTTCCTTCGTACACATAAACATGATGGCCACGTAAGTTTGAAAAGCATGGGTTTCGCTGGATGTGCATTCCTTTTTTTACAATTATCATGATAATCTTTTGTTCTTTGGTGTATTTGCTGGACTTCTCTTTGCTTGCTTTCGAATTTAGTGCAAGCTGTTTTTCAACCTCAGCTTGTTAGTAGTATATATCCTTTCCTCAAGCCATATAACCAACGTTAATATGAAAATAAGGTTTTGAAATCTTCTGAGGTTTCATATATGGACTGATTATGACATTAGCTCTGCTATCTTGTGTAGGCAATGATGCTGAACGATCGAATTCAGAGCATACCCAAGCTTCAATCTGCTTTAGCCAAGGCAGAGGAATATCTTTCTAAGTTCCCACCAATGACACCATATTCTGAGTTTGAGTTTGAGTATGCAATTCATCTATTTTCAAATAATTTGATGTCCAGTACCTTAAAGAGGTGACTTGATTTCTTTAGACATTACCTTTATCCTCTTTATTCTAAGTGTAGGTTACAAGGAATGGGATTTGAGAGAGGGTGGGGTGACACTGCAGGACGGATGTCGGAGATGGTGCATCTACTCTTGGAAATTCTTCAGGCTCCAGATCCTTCTACACTCGAAACATTTCTTGGCAGGATTCCTATGGTGTTCAATGTTGTCATTGTGTCTCCACATGGCTACTTTGGCCAAGCAAATGTATTGGGTTTGCCGGACACTGGTGGGCAGGTATTGCTTACATTTCACTGTCATTTTCTTGTGTTTGTTTTTGCTTTTTCTTTCATATAGTAATTTCTTTTCCTTTCTTGGGTTTACGTATCTTTTTTTCTCCTAGAACCACTAAACATCTATATTGCTTCTTACTAATAACAGGTTGTTTATATACTGGATCAAGTGCGCGCCCTGGAGAATGAGATGCTTCTTAGAATACAGAAGCAAGGATTGGATGCTATTCCAAAAATTCTGATTGTAAGCGTGCAAAGTTAAAGCTTATGTGATATTAGTTGTCAACTTGACATGAGGCATTTTAATTATATATTGAACTTTCACTCAATAATGGTTTAAGGTTACTCGACTGCTACCTGATGCAAAAGGAACAACATGCAACCAGAGATTGGAAAGAGTTAGTGGTACAGAAAACACATATATCTTGCGGGTACCCTTCAGGACTAAGAATGGAATTCTGCGGAAATGGATTTCAAGGTTTGATGTCTGGCCTTACTTGGAGACCTTTGCAGAGGTAAGCAATCAAGCAGAAACAGGATTCCTATCAAACATTACCATGCATGTCTTTGGGGTTTTAATACTTAGTCATAATCAGTCTTATACTCTTATCTCTTCTTCTGTTTTTAGGATGCATCAAACGAAATTGCTGCTGAGCTACAGGGTGTTCCAGATCTGATCATTGGAAACTACAGTGATGGAAATCTTGTCGCAACTCTGTTATCTTATAAACTAGGAATCACACAGGTAAACTTTGATTTTTCAATCATTTATTCCGCGAAACTTGAAGAAATGTGAAAGAACAAAGGTCTTATAGTGGTTTATATATTTCAATATTGAATTCTCCATGCAGTGCAATATTGCTCATGCATTGGAGAAGACAAAGTACCCAGATTCTGATATATTTTGGAAAAGCTACGAGGACAAGTACCATTTCTCAAGTCAATTCACTGCCGATCTCATTGCAATGAACAATGCAGATTTCATAATCACCAGTACATACCAAGAGATTGCGGGAAGGTTAGCTTACTTGTCTAGTTGTTTCAAACGTGAATTGACTGCATGGTAATCTTTCACAAGAAAGAGTATCTCAGTTTTTCTAATCTCCTTTCTGCATTTTGTCTTGTAATCTAGTAATACAATACGGTGTATATTTATGATGACAAGTTTGAATACTTCTGTTGAGAATATATACATCCCACATGGGAAAAATGGGACATTGCCTATGGGTTTATAAGGGTTTGGGCCACTCCATCCATTGCCAATTGGTTTTGGATGTGAACCTCAGATTACTTTATCATGGTATCAGAGCGGATTATCCCACTTGTATATGACTCACGATCACACGGCTCCACATCATCCAAAGTTATCTACGTATATGGTTTGAAAATTCGCCACACGTGTGGGGTTGTGTTGAGAATATACATCCCACATAGGAAAAATGGGACATTGCCTATGGGTTTATAAGGGTTTGGGTCACTCCATCCATTGCCAATTGGTTTTGGATGTGAACCCCAAATTACTTTATCAACTTCTCTGTTACAACTAAGTAGGCTGCATGTGGCATATTTATGCCTTCAAACTATGAATTTTTGTGAGATTTTTTTCTCAACAAAGCTGATATTCTTGTTCTTTTCTCTCAGCCAGAACAATGTTGGCCAGTATGAGAGCCACACAGCTTTCACTCTTCCTGGGCTGTATCGAGTTGTTCACGGGGTTGATGTTTTTGATCCTAAGTTTAATATTGTGTCTCCAGGAGCAGATATGTGCATATATTTTCCATATTCTGACAGGGAAAAAAGACTTACAGCACTGCATGGCTCGATTGAAGAACTTATATATGGGGCTGAGCAGAATGATGAACATATGTGAGTATCTTCGAATGTTACTAGTTACATAAGTTAATTTCTGTGGATTTTTGTGTCCCCTTTTACGTGTAATTAAATTTACAGAAATGTTAGTGATACATTTACTTCATTTTGCTGGTACAATTTCTGATACTTCTTCTATGATGATACAGTGGGTTCTTGGCTGATCGATCAAAGCCTACTGTGTTTTCCATGGCAAGACTTGATAGAGTGAAAAATTTAACTGGACTTGTTGAGTGCTATGGTAAGAGCACCAAACTAAGAGAAATGGTCAACCTTGTTGTGGTTGGTGGTTACATGGACGCCAAGAACTCTAGGGATAGAGAAGAGATGGAAGAGATTGAAAAGATGCATGACCTCATTAAGAAGTACAACCTGAATGGCCAGTTTCGCTGGATAGCAGCCCAAATGAACCGTGCCCGTAATGGTGAGCTGTACCGCTACGTTGCAGACACAAGAGGCGTCTTTGTGCAGGTATGTGGTGTAGATATATGCTTTGAAATGGTTCCGCTATACATCAACATGCGACATTTAAAATATCCTCTTATCTGTTGCAGCCTGCTTTCTACGAAGCTTTTGGCCTCACTGTTGTGGAAGCCATGACTTGTGGCCTTCCTACTTTTGCCACTTGTCATGGTGGCCCTGCTGAGATCATTGAGCATGGTGTCTCAGGGTTCCATATTGATCCCTATCACCCTGATCAAGTGGCTGAAACTCTGATCGACTTCTTTGGCCAGTGCCAAAAGGATCCTAGCCAGTGGGAAAAGATATCTGGAGCCGGGCTTAAACGAATTTATGAAAGGTATTATATTCTTGGCCGACTTTCAGATAGACCATGTTTGAGTCTTGGACAATCTTTGTCAACCTCTCTGTAACTAATTTTGAGTTCATCTCTCAAGGTACACATGGAAGATATATTCTGAGAGGCTGCTCACATTAGCTGGGGTTTATGGCTTCTGGAAGCACGTGTCTAAGCTTGAGAGGCGAGAGGCAAGGCGATATCTGGAAATGTTTTACATTCTCAAGTACCGAAGTCTGGTTAGTTATCCTTTGAGTTAAAACTATTATCCACATAATAGCACGTGCATTCCTTGGTGAATTTTCTTAAACCCACTCTACATGTGTCCTGGGTAGTAACTGCAAATCATGTCTTGTTCAGTCTAGCTCTTATGTTGCTGTCATTCTGATCATCTTTCAGGTGAAGAACATTCCGCTGGCTGTTGATGAGCAGCACTGAACTACGGTAACATGCCAAAGAATTGAAGCCGTCTCTTTGGTACCCCTTGGTATATGCGTGTTGTTGATCTTGCCCAACTGCCATGTGCAGAACATGTTGTGCTTTCTTTCCGTTTGGTTTAAGCATGTGTTGTTATTCCTAATTCACTAGACTGTGTTAGAAGCCTGATCGAACTTCATGCTAATCTACATTAAATAAGTTGATGTTCGAGTTTTATGGACATGTGAAATCTGTATTTGAGATTGATGTATCCAACCAAGTCGTAAAACCGAGGATCAAAATGAACTGGGAAGGAATCTCAGGGTCATTGCTAGACCTGAGCAGCTGAGCTTAAGCGAGTGACTTTGACACTCCCCCTTTCAACACTAGCTGCATGTATTTGGGGTTTAATTCATGATCACTGTGTTATGATAGAGAAAAATTGTCAATCAAGGCCTAGAGACAGATAATCATTGTATTCAGGATGCCACATTTGAGAGAATCGTAGCTTTAGGATTCAACGAAGCTATATAATTTTGAATCTGAATGTCTTGTACTCGAGGTTAAAGTGAGCAAGGTCCATCCCAAACAACCGAGCACTGACATCTCTGAAGAAGAAACAAAGGTTTGGCAAGATATAGCCTGAGGCTATTTATAAACCTATCGCTTGCCTGAAACCACCTAGGCCCATGGTCGAATGTGGCATGTTGTGGACTTGTGGCTTCACTAATTACATATCTTTTTAGGTGTTTTAAATCATTCTGTCAACGCTTGTAACATCAATCCTCAGCTATTTACCTCAGGATGAGATCTTGGGTCAGACGGTCAAACTAATGAATTGGTTTGACCCGTCAATGGATGGAAGACATATGGTAAAAGTAGTGATATTCTGGAATTTTTGGCCAAATGACTGGTTATTTATGGCCTTTAAAGACTCATTTTTATTGGTCAGTCAATGACCGGATGTAGTCTATACCAAGACGGTCATACATCGACCAGAAGAGAACTTACTCTCCATAACTGATTCTTTTTATCAATTTATCCCTTATATATTAAAATACTTTGAATCAGAAATAATACTATCCTATTGCAAGTCAATTAACAAAATAAAAAATTAAAACAGAAATTCAATTGTATGTAGCGGAGACGTGATGGGGGTTTCCATCATTTTTAACTAACTGCACATCACACTCTTTAAATGACAAAAAAAAACTTCCTACACAGCGTGTCTAGGCCACTGCTAGTATGACTTAATGATTTAAAGATGGCCATAAATTGACCTCTACCTATATGAGTTTTTTTTTAATTATTATTATTATTTTTTAATAAAGAGCTTGTGCGACTGCCTGCAAATCTTGACTAATAAAACTGTCGAATACAAAGGGATACATTGAGCCTAAACCCCTTATTATAATAAGCATCTAGAGAACATCCTGAAACACTATCATGAGTCTCTACAAAATAATTGTACTCAACTAGGCATCAACTAGTAAAGAACGTTCTACTGGCGACTCTATTTGTTTTGACATAACAAATATATAACTCGATATGTAATCTCATTACAATATGGCATAATTACCATACGCGCAGCTTTCTTACTATTATGAGTTAATTGACATATAGGTGTAACTATTATTAAACACCTAGTGAAATCCTAACTTAATTTCTCACTCTCGACCTCTACCTGTAATTATTAAAACCGAACCTTTAGCATATAGTTTGGTTCTATCCTAAATACCTAATTCCCCAATATCATGTTAAGCTCAATAAGGATGAACCAAAATCCTTATAAACTCGTAGACCCCATTCTCATATTTTCATGTGAGATTAGATTTTTCTAACAATGACCAAGTGGAATGAAGTTTGGCACCAAAGCCGTCCGCTAAAAGTACAATATTATGATCATATCAATCCCAATCTGACCACGTAACCCTATCACTCAGCATACCCCTTCCTACTCGCCAACATCCCCGCTGTAACGCCACAGGCCTCCTCAAACCATCCACGTGGCAACCTTCCGGCCAAATTTGCCGCTAGTAGTTTTTACCTCCCCACTCTGGCGCGTAGTCCCTCATCTTTCATTTTCATACAAGTTTGACATCGATTTTGGCTTCGCCAAATCCAATGTAAGAATCGTCTCACTCCTTCTCATCCAGAAGAGCTCGAGCTAAAACGGCTCCGTCTTCGTTTTGGCGAGAATCGAAATGGCTAACGAGCTCGACCTCGACGCTTTGCTCGGCTACGCCGCCGCTAACGTCACCGGCTTTCCTACCTCGCCGTCCAATTTCACCGTCTCTAAGGTTAGCTATCTCTCTAAAGTTTTATGTGTGTGTGTATTTCTGGAATTTGAGAATTGGATTTTGTTTTGTTTGTAAATGAACTTGTAGTTCGGACATGGACAATCGAATCCGACTTATCTGATGCAAGTAGGATCGGGAGCGTCGGTGAAACGCTACGTTTTGAGAAAGAAGCCGCCGGGGAAGTTGCTTCAGTCTGCTCATGCTGTGGAGAGAGAATTCCAGGTTAAGTCTCTCTTTCTCTCTCTCTCACTGATTGTTCTTATTTTGTCGCAATTTGATTTTGGCTTGGTTGCTTGAGAAAGGTGTGTGAAAAGCATGTAATTTACTTCCTGATGCTCGTTTGAAATTGAAATCAAGATCATATGCTGAGCTGAGAAAATTGTAATTTTTAAATTTTGGAGCTACAGGTTCTTCAAGCATTGGGTAATCATACTGTGGTTCCGGTTCCGAAAGTTTTCTGTTTGTGTACTGATCCAAGCGTGATTGGAACCGCTTTTTACATCATGGAGTTTTTGGAAGGGCGTATTTTTGTCGACCCCAGGCTACCGGTATTAGTTCTTCCTTTATCATTGATGTACTTGTTTAGTATAGCTTGAGTGTTCTTAATGTATATCTCTTCAAATTTGGTTTCGTTTAGCACAGTGTGGTGGATTTTTTTTTTTTTTTTTTATGGTAAACAATGTTCTGCATTTGGCGTTAAGTTATGTTATTGCTCTGTTTGATCAGGGTGTAGAACCTGCGAGCAGGAGGGCTATTTACCAAGCGACTGCAAAAGCTTTAGCATCGCTGCATTCTGCTGACGTTGATGCCATTGGTCTAGGAAACTATGGGCGCCGCGAAAACTATTGTAAACGGCAGGTGCATGAAATTTTACACACTTTAGTGTCTCAGGCGATTCTATGTCTTTGTATGCTATAGATAGTTGAATAGTGTACCATTTAATTAGAATTGAAGGAGAAGAAATTTAATATGGCTGTGCAGACATCTTAAACTGAGCTTGAAGGTTCTATTAATTGGAATCCAATTTTGTTAAAGCTTACTTGGGGACTTATAGTTCTATGCTGTTCTTAGGTAGAGAGGTGGGCAAAACAATATATTGCCTCCACTGGTGAAGGCAAGCCTGAGAGAAATCCGAAGATGTTTGAGCTGATTGATTGGTTACAGCAGCATATTCCTCTTGAAGATTCTTCAGGAGGTGCAACCGGCTTAGTGCATGGGGACTTTCGCCTCGATAATCTTGTGTTTCATCCTATTGAGGTTTGGCACTCCAGATACCCATAATTGATTTGATACTTTTTTTTTTTTTTAATAATTGATTTGATACTTACATGTACCTATTTGCATTTGCCTGCTTGTGCTTGTAGTCTTCATATCAAATATAGAAAATTTCCTAAGCAGTCTACTGCTGCTTCTGGACTCTAGTCTTTTAGAATGATGCATTTTAATCGTTGAATTTATGCTCAACAATAAAATGCATGCCAGCCCCATTTTTCTACGGCATACCCTAAATGGATCTTAATATTACAGTAATTATATAAAGCTTAACAATCTGAGAGCATATCTGATGCAAAACTCTCAATGTGCAGGATCGAGTGATTGGCATTCTTGACTGGGAATTGTCTACTCTTGGCAACCAAATGTGTGATGTTGCTTACTGTTCTTTGGTATTTTGCACTGTCCAACTCTTTTCAAACTTAACTTTTTGGTTTGAAACTAGATACTCTAAATAATTGTAAAATCTTGGGCATCTCATTGATTGCTACTTTCCTGTTTTGCAGCCTTACATCACAGACTTGGGGGATCAACTTGGTAAAGGTATGGAACATACTGGGCTTCCAGAAGGGATTCCTTCTCAGGCAGAATATGTGGCAGAATACTGCTCTTCATCTGTAAGTTAGCTGTACAATCCTACTGAAACAATGGTGAATTTAGTAATCCCTGTATTCATTTCCTCATCTAAGAATTTTAGTATATCTCCTTTGAATAATAAGACACGTATTGGTTGTCAAAAGCATTACCAAGAGATGGTGCTGATGCTTTATCGTTGCCCATTTTAAAGCTATGTGATGAACTTTTGACCCACATATGTTAGTTGGGTTAAATTTCAGTATTAGGAATAAAGTAATTGTATCATGATGCTGTGAATGCTGTTTAGCAATGTTGTGGGCATATCTCTGAGATAGACATTGGGCTTATGAACAGACTTCTAGTGAAGCAACTATTTTCCACCTGATGGTCCTGTAGATAGTATATTTTCAGTTTTTGACTAAATTCTGCTGAGTGACAGACTTGCATTTGGAAATATTGCATTGCAGGGAAGGCCATGGCCTTTTGCTCAATGGAAGTTTTATATAGCATTTTCTTTATTCCGTGGCGCTTCAATTTATGCGGGCATCTATAGTAGATGGACCATGGTATCTTCTGAAGCAATTTTTAATATTAATTTTTCAGTTCAGTGTGAAAAGCTTGTCATTGGATGTAGCATATGATGCACGTAATTTAATTAACCATTAAATGCAGGGTAATGCTTCAGGAGGTGAGAGTGCCCAGCATGCAGGTGACAAAGCTAATTTTCTTATAGACTATGCATGGACATTTGTTAGACGAGAATCTGTGCTTCCTGAGCATCCTCCATCAGGTAGTTACGCTAGCTAAGAATGATGCTTGCCTTGTAGTACTTGTTTTCTGCATATTGATTGATTACTTTTCTCATTTTGAATTATGGCTTGTAAGAGTATTGATATACAAAAAATTTTCATAAGGGTCTTTTGTTGCTCAAAACTACTTGAAAAGATTGGGACAAGAGACTGAAGATCAAGGATTTTCAGAAGGGGGAGGAAAGTTTGTCCCCAGTAAAAGGATTTTAGAATTGAGAAAAAGGTTGGTCAAGTTCATGGAAGATCACATATATCCCGTGGAAAAAGAATTCTACAAACTTGCTCAGTCTACCTCACGTTGGACAGTGCATCCAGAGGAGGAGAAGTTAAAGGAGCTCGCAAAGAAAGAAGGCTTATGGAACTTATTTATACCTGTAAGTGTGTGATCTTCACTTCCCAATTTGAAAATTAGTTTATGCTGCACATACAGATCAGTTTTGTTTGGAATGGACATTATTGGCTCCTGCCTTTGTACTTGTGTGCAGTTTGATAGTGCTGCCAGGGCAAAAAAAATAATTTTTGATGGGACCAATCAACTTCAGTCAGATGATACCTACAATCAGTTATTGGGCGCTGGTCTTTCAAACCTTGAATACGGATATCTTTGTGAGATCATGGGTCGTTCTATTTGGGCTCCACAAGTGTTCAACTGTGGCGCACCTGATACAGGAAATATGGAGGTATGAAAGTTTTTTTTTCAGTTACTGACTATGAATGATCAACCAGTGTTATCGGTTTCTCTGTCTATCATGGCCTTCCCTATCCAGATATGAATCTCTTGATCCTAATGAGTTATTTATCTTGGGGATTCTTCTTGAAATCTTCAAATTGCAAATCTAAGGGAAACACTTTTCGTAAGCTGGGTTAAGGAATAAGTTACTGATATAATTTCGTAGGATATTTACATATAAGTTTTAATAGCAATGGATCATATAATTACTTGTAAGATATGTCTGTCATTTTGCAATTATTGATCTGGTTCCATGCCTTTGCATTTTAGGTCTTGTTGCGTTATGGGAACAAAGAACAACTACTTGAATGGCTTATTCCTTTACTTGAGGGGAGAATCCGGTCAGGATTTGCAATGACAGAACCCCAAGTTGCGTCCTCTGATGCAACTAACATCGAGTGTTCTATTAGTAGGTAAGCTTGTGCAATATCTTCCTGATGGGGATTCCTGATTCCTCTTTCTATGGCAAGGTGGTGTGCTATTTCTGTCATTAACAGAACGGCAGCTTTCACTGCAATTATATAGGAAGCCTATCTCAGTATTTTCATCCAAGCTTCTTTTAACAGATGCTTGCATTGGATGTGTTTTATGCCTTTTCCTATAGTTTTCTGCTGGATATATATATATATATATGTATATATATATATCATGTATATTTATGATTCTCACTCAACTATATGTATAGACAAGGAGATTCATATATTATCAATGGAAAAAAATGGTGGACAAGTGGGGCTATGGATCCAAGATGTAGACTTCTTATAGTCATGGTTTGTTGTTCTTCTTGTATGTCATTTAAGTAATTTCAGTTTGTTGTTAATATAATTAACCAATGTTTTCTGAGTAGGGAAAAACCGACTTCAATGCTGCTATGCATAAACAACAGTCTATGATCTTAGTGGATATCCGGACTCCAGGTGTACATATAAAGAGAGCACTTACAGTTTTTGGCTTTGATGATGCACCTCATGGGCATGCAGAAGTTTTATTTGACAATGTACGCGTCCCAGCAAAGAATATTCTACTGGGAGAAGGACGTGGGTTTGAGATTGCACAGGTATTCTGCATTGCTTTTTGTGTAACCTAGTGCTGTTTCTAGATCAGTATTCTAATTTGTTTGGTTCTTATTCAAAATTTTATATGGACTCAATTCCAGATTTTACTTGGAAATTTGTGTTCTTTTTTTTTTTCTTCCTTGTTGGTTACAAAATCCAAAAAATTTTAAGTTGTATTATGAGAAGATTATGATTACTTCCTCCCATGATGAACTTTGATCTGCCACAATGTCAAAAAAATTATAGTACGCACGGCACTACATGCTTCATGTTGAGCAAAATGAAATTCTGAGATTTTTGTAGGGAATTTAAGATAATTGTTCACTTTTTGGGACTTCAATTGGAGAGTGGTAATGAAGTTCTGAGTTCTGGTTGGTTTTATCAACTCAGTTCTGAGTTCAGTTTGGATATTAACTTTAACTAATATTCTTGCAGGGTAGGTTAGGGCCAGGAAGGTTACACCATTGCATGAGACTGATAGGAGCTGCTGAGCGAGGCATGGCGATAATGGCTGAAAGGGCTCTCAGTAGAAGAGTTTTTGGGAAGTTGATTGCTGAACAAGGCTCTTTTCGTTCTGATATAGCAAAGGTAATGATAAAATACATCATTATTAGCTTCATTTAGAAATCTTCCAGGCTTTTCAGCCATTCAAATGCATCAAGAGGTGATCTGAATTGAATCTTCTAAATTGGCTTTCTGTTTTGCAGTGTCGAATAGAGCTAGAGAAAACCAGATTGTTGGTTCTGGAGGCAGCTGACCAGCTTGATAGACTTGGAAACAAAAAGGCCCGCGGAACTCTAGCAATGGCAAAGGTATATGATTACTGTTTGCAGTTATAACTGCAGGAGTTGATTTCTGATCTGGTGCTCTTTTAACTGTCAATCAAATTCTTCTTCCTGGTATGTGGAGCAGGTAGCAACCCCAAACATGGCTCTGATGGTGCTGGACATGGCAATGCAAGTCCATGGCGGCGCTGGCTTGTCTTCTGACACTTGTCTGGCTCATCTTTGGGCCACAGCAAGAACATTGAGAATAGCAGATGGTCCGGATGAAGTTCACTTGGGTACCATTGCCAAGTTAGAACTACAGAGTGCTAAAGCTAAACTCTGAAACTTTCAGAGAATTTATCAATCGGAAAACAAGGAACTTTTAGCAGTTGAGTTCGTGGAAGTCCAAGTGCTTACTTCATTAAAAGCGTTTTGCCCTAGTTAAATGTTAAATGAGTTAATAAGATCAATACGACATACTTCTACAAACATACAGTTGAGAGATAGGATCAATAATGTTGATGTCAAAAGAAATATGCTGTAAACAAAAGAAAATGTAACAATTCGAAGAGGAAGTCCACAGTATACCTGTTGAAAGTAAGCCCTTACTCTCTGTATCTTGTCCAATTAATGGTTACTACTCTTTCAATGTTGAAAAGCAGTTAAAATGATTTCTGTGTGTCATGTGATGATACAACTGTGATAATCGATATGTGTGTTAGAAGAGATCTAGATAATGTGCTAATAAAGATTACAAATGCAATTTCAACTCCATTACATTTTATGTTAATATCTATGTATTAATTCTCCTTCTCAGAAACCAAATGATTTAATTTGAAATTGAATAGCTGGAAGTCTGGAACTAAACTAAAGGAAAAATGGTTAGATAACTCAATTTCTCAGTAGCAATAGATATGTCGAGCATAAACCGCTAATCTGTTAATATTTATGTTTCGTTTTTTTATCATCGAAAATAGGAGATTTGTTCCCTTTGACTGATATCAATAGATCAACTAGATTTTGGCCTTGGCATTTTTGCCGACCTAGCCTCCCCTAGCTAAGGGTGATATTCATCTTCCTCTTATATAGCTGGCACCTCGTAAAAGACCTGTCCAATCTCTAAAATTAGACACCTAATTGTAGACCTTTTACCACTATCTATATCGTAATTGTGTGGATGCTCCCAATGAACAGTGTACCTAAAATTGTCGACCCTCAATTTTGTTGGGACCAAATGACTGATCTCCAACCTGACATTTCCTAACAGAATTAACTGTCAATTAGAAAAGGCTCGACAAAGGCTTCCAAAGGTTAGCAGAGCCTAGGGTTCCAACAAAGGCTCATATCAGCGAGCCCTAAGAAGTAAGCTCTTCCCCTCACCGGAAAAAATAAACGAAACGTAGAAAAGGAAAACACACTTTGGTTTATTCTCTGATTCTTTCTCGATCTCCTACCCTACTAGCTAGGGTAGTGTTGATCCCTCAAGCCACTAATTAAGCTGTGGTTTTAACTTGGAGAGTTACTCAAGATGGGCGTCCCTGGTGGTAAGAAGAGGATCATAGTCATTACGGTCTCTTCGGCGCTTCTGGTGGCCATGGTGGTCGGTGCGGTGGTTGGTGTGATCCAATACAAAAAACAGGAGCAACGCGGAGGCGGAGGCGGAGACGGAGACGGTGACGGAGAAGGAGACTCTAAACCCGGAGATAAAAACGCCGTCCATACATCAAAGCCAATTTTAGCCATTTGCCAGCCCACCAACTACAAACAAGAATGTGAGAATAGTCTGCAAAAGGAGGCCGGAGACAAAAGAGACCCGAAAGATCTCGCAAGAGTGGGAATACAGGTGGCCATTAACAAACTGGATGAGGCTATAAGGAACTCCAAAACCTTGCCAGATCAGGCCAAAGATCCCATGACCAAACAAGCTCTCCATATCTGCAACCAGCTGTTGAATGCTTCTATGTACGATTTGAAAATTTCTTTCAATAAAATGGGTGCATTAGATCTCGAAAAGGTTGATGAATACGCGAAAGATGTTGAGGTTTGGCTGAGTGGGGCTGTCAGTCACCAAGCGACTTGCATTGATGAATCTCAGAACACAACCGAAGATGTCGGCAAGAAAATGAAGGAAATTTTGAAGTCAGCTCATGAAAGCACTAGCAATGCACTTGCCATGGTCACCGAAATTACTAACGCCTTGAACTCTCTTCATTTCAAATCGAACCGACGCCGGCTCCTGGCCTCATCGCCGCCATCCAAGAATAACAACAATAATAAGAATAATCAACACAAGCAGAATGGCAACAAAAGTAATCAGGGACTCCCTTCTTGGCTCACTGGTCGTAAGTTGGATCTTCTGAAAGCTACGCCTGAAACCCTTAAGCCCAACGTGACAGTGGCTCAAGATGGGAACAGTAAGTATAAAACCATCAACGAAGCTTTGAAACTGGTCCCAAAGAAGAGCAATGACTTATTTGTGATTTACGTGAAGGAGGGAGTGTACAAAGAAAGGGTAACGGTTGCAGGTATGATGGAAAATGTTGTGATGATTGGTGATGGCCCTACTAAGTCCAGGATCTCCGGTGACAATAACTTTGCTAGCGGAACCAGAACTATGTACACTGCAACAGTTGGTACATAAACCCTAACCCTTACTAAATTCATATTTCTGCCCCAGTGCTGGTATGCATGCATTATTAACTAGATTTCATCATGCGTACATGCAGCTGTAGTTGGAAATTTTTTTGTCGCCAAGGACATAGGGTTTGAGAACACAGCCGGAGCGAAAGGGCACCAAGCGGTGGCACTGCGTGTTCAATCGGACTTCTCCATCTTCTACAACTGCCACATTGACGGTTACCAAAACACCCTATACGTCCAAGCCTACAGGAATTACTTCCGCGACTGCAACATCACTGGCACCATTGACTTCATCTTCGGTGACCCTGTCTCGCTCTTCCAGAACTGCGAGATTGTGGTGAGGAAGCCAATGGACAACCAGACCTGCATCGTCACTGCCCAAGGAAAGACAGACAAGAATGAGGTCACCGGCATCGTGCTCCAAAACTGCACCATCAGAGCCGACCCAGAGTACGAGAACAAGGGATACCTAGGTCGGCCATGGAAGAATTTCGCAAAAACCATCGTCATGCAATCACAGATTGATGATGTGATTCAACCTGAAGGGTACATGCCTTGGGACGGCGCCAAGTTCCACATGACGTCGTTTTTCGGGGAGTACAACAACAGGGGACCTGGCGCTGACATGACCAGCAGAGCCGGATGGCCTAGCATCAAAAAGCTTGATGATAAACAAGCTAAAGCCTACAGCGGTAAAAAGTGGTTTGAGGGTGATAGGTGGGTTAAGCCCAGCGGGGTCCCTTTTGTTTCTGGCATCATGTAAGTTTAGAGACTGTAGCTCGATCTCTCTCTTTTTTTTTTTTTTTTTTAGAAAAATTACCCATAAATACCATTTTGCCTATAAATTGATTGCTATTATTAGGTTTTCCAATCTAATGTAAGCCCCATTCTTTTCTACCATGATATTATAGTTCCTGTACTTTTTTGTTAATATTTTTAGAACCATTTTATCTTGAGAAAAATACACCATCAATCTCTTAACTTTGGTATCAAGGCTAATTTGATACTCACACTTACAACTCTACTAATGTGGTACCTGAAGCCATTATTACTAGAAATTGCCTACATACTTGATGAGCGTGGGAGTTGTGGATGATTATGCTTATGTGAGTGAGTAGTTAAAGGCGCCTATTCTTTAATTTATTTTTTATTTTGTTTTGACCTTTTTTGTCCCTGATGATTAAAATGTTATCCATATTTTTTTTTAGGGTTAGAGAAGTGAAAAAAAGTCCGCTATTGTTGGGAACATCTTTTCTCTTAAATATAGACTAGTAAGAAAATTAGGGTGAAACTTGGATTTAGATTAAGTTCGTGAGGCGCCTTATCTATAACTTGGTGTCGTTATCTCCACTATGTTACATAAAAAACTTAGCAAAGCAGTAACATCGTTTATGTAAAATTTACTATAAGGTTTAGTAAACACATACTAGAAGTGCCCATTTTCACTCCGATTACGAATTAATAAATAAATCCTTCATAAAACAAATTACTTATATTTTACAAATTCATAACCTCTCTTTTCTACTTTGAAATTGGGTGATTCAAAGCACCTCATTCAAAATGTGAAGAGAAATGCCATTGGACTGATACATAGTTGGTTATTCAACAATAATTTGAAATTTCATTCATTTCATTGTTTACTTTATTAAAAAATAGTCTGCAACTACATGCTCTGTTTGTGTAAGAAACTTATGTTGGACCATCATGGATCATGAATGTGTATGCAATTTATGGATGATCTGCCCTACTCCTAAGTATAGGAGGTCAAGTTTTAGTAAAGGGAAAATGAGAGTATCGTACCTAAGGGATTTAGTAACTCTACCCTAGCTAGATTACCGCAAAAGAAAAAAAAAAAAAAAAAAAAACCTAGAAAACACATGTAACCTTTCTATAAGTTCACAATCTTAGCCCTTTGTCATGAGGATAGTATTAACAATTATAGTAGTGAACGGGTTGATTGATTTTAATTTTTACGCAAACAAAATTAAAGTGCACAAAAATAAAGTAAGCAAATAAAAATATAATAGAGACTTTGATTGATGAGATAAACAGGAGCATAGGTTTCACACCTAGCCTTCCTCATGCATATAATGTAACCCATTTTCAAATAAAAGCATGCTTTGATGAAGCTACCGAGAAACCAACTAGTCATGCAATTTAACAATCTCTTCTGAAGCAAAGCTAAATTACACAACCTTTATACCATTCAAATCTTCTGGATCCTAAATGGCCTATGATGTCATGAGCCTAAATTCTTTCGGAACCTAAACTCACAACATCATGCTTTAATTTATAGAAGAAACACAAGCAATCCAATTCTTCCCGTAAGAATAAGCTATACCACCACCCTATTAGCTACACATACTTCTTAGTTACAAAAGATTTTCAAGTTTAAGTTCCCGATTTCATTAATTCCTACAACATGCTTCTAGGTGACAAATTCAAAAACACATGTAAGAAAGCATTAAAGTAAAGTAGCTAAATGATTCAAAACATGCATATTCATCAAAAACATGGCATCACATTGTTTTATACATGAGTTTGGGCTAAGGCCTAGCCCAAATTTATTATACTCACAACCCATAGTTACATACATCAAACCCATAAACATAATAACATCAAGCAAAAGAGAGGAAAAGTGGAGAAAGTGGTTGGTTACCAAACTAGCTCCCCTTGATGCAAAACTAGTGAGAGATGTTTCAAGTATGGAAATTTCGGTTTTCTCAAACCCAAATTGCCATACAAATCCACAAAACTCTTAGAAGCTATGAAGAATAGGGCTTGTATATATGGAAACTAGATTGATCAAATATGTAGACTTTTCAGTTTTAGAACAAAATCCAAGAACTTATACACTTTTCTCTACATAAAAGCTAAGAACTATGAACTACAAGATGAAGAACTAGGGAGAATGGAGAGGAAATGGAGAGAGAAAGGAGATGAAATAGATGAAGGAATACATGAAAAACGTCCAAAGTTAGGGGAGGGTCTATATATAGGCCAAAAGTAATGAATGGAGGGTGAAGATCAAAGAAAATGAAGGGTACGTTGGATGTGATGAACAAATGTGTAAGAATAAAATATGGATCTAGTCTTTAAATCCACATTAAAATGACTAAAAAGCCCATAGATATTTTGGTGGAGGAGATAAAGTAAGAGTATAAGGGTCATTGTGTAAGGGAACAATGTAATAAATGAAAGACAAAGGTGTAAGATGTAAGAGGGTGGCCACTTGTCATCTTTCAAAGTTTGAATTTCAAAACAACTTATACTACATCTTCCTACCTAAAGTCCCTAATCCTAGTCAACAGCTGTTCCTTGTCCTCCACACATGTTCTTGACTGACTAACTTGGCCGGAATCTTCCTTTGACCAGCATTGACCCTCTTTTTGGTTCGTTTGCGCACTTTCTTCTTCTATCTTCCGTCAATTCAATGTCTATCAAGACTTCAGAATTGGCCTTTGGTTTCTTCATACGAAATGGTCCTCCATGTGTGTAGATTATCCTGATAAAATTTCAGAGCTTGGTTAGTCGTGGTTTGGCCGGAAATGCTGCCGGAATCCGTATAGATCAGATTTTACAGTTTTCATCTTCTAGTACGGATATTTTGGAAGTCTTACACTCCAAACCAGCTCTTGTACTCTTCATAAGAAAATATCTTCAAGATGTTTAGAATATTTCTATAAAATTTCAGCTCATTTGGAGTTCATTTGGTTTGTCTACCGCTCCTCGGTTTCTCCTAGTTAGAGTAGGAAAATATCCTAAGATTGACTTTTTAGTGCATTTCCAAGCTTCTCCATCATTTTCTAGCATGATAAGGAAAACATAATAAATATATTTAAATCAACACAAAGGTTAAGTAAAAGTGTAAAATTAAGGGAATAATTAGTACGTAATTATGGACCTAACAACTTCTCTTGTAATTTTTATAAAAAATTATTTAAAAATAATAATAATAATGTTATATGTAGAGAAAATAGATTTAATGAATAGTTGTTCCCACGTAATTATCTGTTTCTCCATTTTTTTTCCTTATTCTTCTATTTCTTTTGTAATTTGACTATATTATCCCTATATATTTTCTGAGTACTAAAGTTTATTAATATTCAAGGTTAATTTGGTTCGTTTTTTCATTTTTGACGAAAAAGCCTATTCTCTTAATAATAGTATAGATGAGAAAATTATGAGATGCTTTCATTGATAATATGAGCCTCTTTATATAAATGATTACATGTACAATTCATTGGAGTGCAAGGTATCCTAACCAAATATGGATTAGGAGATCTAGAATATTCTATCTTATTACAACTAGAAGAAGTGATCATGTTTAGGCCAGGCACATACAGATTAGGTTTCCTTCAATGCTCCCCCTTATGTCGTCCAAACATTGATGTTCCTCAAGTTGCCTCATTAAAATGCTTGCAGAGTAACAAAACTCAGTAGGACAAAAATAACCTCGGTGTAAGGGGAAAAGAGACTGATGTCTTTGATGACCACGATCATGGGAGTTCGGATAATTTCCATAGACCAATACTTTGCATATGTTTCTTAAATGTGGATTTAGGCAATGATTTAGTAAATAAGTTCGCCTCATTATCCTCATATCGAACTTGGTTCACTTTAATATTGAGGAGAGTTTGTTGTTGCTGATTATAGAAGAATATAGGCGATATATGCTTGGGGTTGTCGCCTTTAATGTTCATAATTGATAAATCATGATTATGAATTCCTTAACAATTTTCAATTTGATTGAAACAAACATTGCACATGAATATCTAAATATCTAATGGTTGATTTGCGAAAATGTGATCGAAAAGTGGGTCTCACAAAATGTCCTCAATTAGTCTTCATTTTAGTAGTCCTTATTAGAAGCTCTCCCTTCATTTGATTTGACATATGATTCATTAAAAGAAAATGAGGTAACTACACCAGTTTCCCCTCAAAAATAAATATTGTCAAACACCATTCTTTTCTCTTTAAGTGTCATTTTCATTGACCAAAATAATAAGTCAACATTTATGTAAAAAGAGGCAAAACAACTCCGACTATATACTTCAGTCTTGTGGATATAATCAGTCAAAGGAAATTAAAGATGAAACTGCTTTGAGAAGTTGATGCCACTCTTATAAATAAATCTATTATCTTCATTTTGAATGAAAGTGCCCCATGGCCCAGACATACTTATTGAAGCCTGTAAATTGCATACACCAATAACACTTCCTTCCATGTAAATGAGCCCTCAATATAAACTACAGAGAAAATGTGGTAATAGCCTAAACTCTATAAAAACTGAAGTTACATTGTACACAAAATAAAAACTACCTCAATGTTATCAAAGATCCATCTTTCTCTTTAGATGAAGAAGAGTGAAGCCAAACAACAAAGCAAGGGTATATCATTGTGCAACGACGAAATTGAAAAAAAATGTATAAGCCCAAACATGCCGGAGCTTGGAAGCCTCGCCCACCAATTCTGAGTCAAACCCAAATGCATAGGCATTGTCATACACATTGACATCCTTGACCTGCTGACACTGTATGTACCTGCTCTGCCGTTGCAATCATTCAAGTAAAACAAGAGTTAGAGGTTAGGGACATTGGTGGAATCGGCGTAACTCTTGAAATCTCCAGTCCCGAAGGTGGCAAAAGTCTTACACCTATTGTACCTGTCAATTGAATCGAGCCAAGGATTAAGGCGCCTCTCACCAGCATCTCGTTCAGCATTAAACAGCCATCTTCGACCTCTAGCATTGACATTTGCCTCTACACACAAAACACATACAAAATGCTTTCAAAACCCTAAGGCTTCCTCCAATTACTAATTACAACTACGTACTCTCTACTCAAGCAGAGAACAAGTAAATTTCAAAATCTCCGGTTTCCTTTTACCGAAAAGTGAATCGAGGAAAAGGAAAACAAGAAAAATTGAAAGGAGAATTACGATCTCGTCAGGCTGAGGATGCCGAACTGGACCATCACAACCTCCATAGGTGAGTGCGGGAACAGTAAATCCATGGCGGTGATCTCTGATTAGGTTTTGAAAACCCTAGATATTTTTGATAACTGGAAATTCCACAAAATCTAATAATCTTCTTCTCAGACGGGGGACATGGACACCAAGGCCACGGTGCTTCCGAAGCACTCTAAGCATATGAAGATGGTGTAGGAGATTGATGCCGCCATTTTTAGCTCCAATTCGCAAATTCTTTGAGAGAAATTTTTAAGAAGGATTTAAGGAAGGCTCATATCTAAATTTAATTGCAAAGGTTTAAATAGTCAAATTGTATTAAAAAAAATTAAAAGGGGGATAGAAAGAAATTAACAAAAAAAAGAGGTTTAATAGATTGGGAACTCAAAAAAGATTTCTTCAAACAATTTTTTGTTAAAATTACTGCGATTCCACTGTAGGTAGAATAACCCCCTAACGATGAATTCCACCATCCCAAATGCAATTTCATTCAGATCAACAAATGGATCGTCTACACCGTCTTCCTCTCGCTACGCCTTTTCGTCTTCCCCCGCCGCTGTCATTTCTTGTCGGAATCTCTCTCAGAGTCGATGACCAAGAAGCAGAAATCAGCATGGTGGAGGTGAACATTTTTAGACAAAGAGCATTAGGTGAGGGCCTTCATACCAAAATCATTGACGACAACGTTTCCGAGATGAATGGGCTAGTGGAAATATAGATGAGTGAGAGCAAAAGCACAAGCTGGGAAAGAATGAGCAAATGTTCTTGATTTGAGTTTTTGGCTAGGTTGAACAAAAGCTCTAGTGGTTAATTTGGTTTGTTGTTCTATCAATGCAATTGTGATTTGATGGACTTTGATGTGTTTTCTGTGGTTTAATTGAAAATTGTCTAGCATTTTGTTATTGAAATTGTGTTGATTTTTTGTTTTAGCTTTTATTGCAGAGGATGGTGCTGGTCTTATTAATGCTCTCAAGGTAAGTTTGTTTTGCTCATTTTACTTTTGAAGTATAAAGGAAAGCAGGTTTGGTTTCTGGTAGTTTTGATGATGATCATGATATGATTAGGTTCAGTTTGGCAGTGGAAATGCATGGGAAGAAATTTTTGTATAACAAATTTAGGTCAAGGAACAATGTGCCAAAAGATACAGGTTTCTTCCAGGTTTCTCAAGTAATAGCAAAGGTCTTTCTCCATCCTAAAGACGTATCAACAATTTCAGAACCAGTAGTAACGCTAACCTTCAATATTAACTCGATCTTCAAGCAGTAGCAAAAGTTTGTCATTTCTTCTCCGATCCATTTTCAAAGCAGTACGCATCTCCATCTCGAAGCAGTAGCAGTTAACCTCCAAATCAGCTGCGTAGTCAGAATTTTGTCAAGTAGAATCAAGAATATGATCGAAATAGCTTAGTACCATTGTATACAAAAGAACTGAAGTTTCGTAGTACAATAAATGATATGACTTTTTCATATGTTTGACTTAAATCCATTGAAACTTGAATGGTTTACTAAAATGTAAACAACTGAATAATGAAAAGTCATAGGATTTGGAAAGATGAAGAAAGGTCAGTGAAGGGTTTACAAGCTATGTGAAACTAGAAACATCACATAACTTAAACAAAAAAGCTAAGTCAAAGGGGTCAATTAACCTTTCTCAACCACCCTAGCTATGCCCTTGCCTCCAATAGTCTCAATCTTCAAGCAGTATTGTAAGTATTTTCAAGAAAAACTTATCATTTCTTCTCCATCCCCAAAAGAAGTAGCAAAGCTAACCTTCATCTTATCTCTATCTTGAAACAGTACCAGCTAAGCAGTACGTACTGGTCGAATGTCTGATGTGGTCTCTCTGTCTCTCTCTCTTTTTGGTCTGATGTCGTTTCTCTCTCTTCGTTTAAATAGAAAAGAGTTTGAATTAAAAAAATAATTAATATTTAGTTATCCATGTCTGAAAAGTAAAATTATAAATGTGTTGTTGATACATGGCAACAACATAACAACTTACCATTATGTGAAAAAGTTTTTCCTTATGAGCATGATTTGATATTTTATGAATGTAGTAGCAAAATAATCATTTGTCAAGGACTATTCTATAATTTGCTATTTTTTTTTTTTTTTAAAGAAGACCTTGTTAAGTTAAGCTTGCATAATTACAACAAACTGGTTTACTCACACATAGCATGAATTCTTTTTAACATACCTGGCGAAGATTGAACTGGTCTAATACGCAATTATTCGTACTTTAATATGCTTTCGCAGAAGAATACCTATTCAAAGACATTATTGATCCATTTACCAAAAATAAAAAGCCAATGATCTAATCCATTTACCAAAAATAAAAAGCCAATTATCTAATCCATCACCAACCAATTGGTAGTCCACAATTTAAGGAAAACAATCATAATTGATGGGTCTCCAGAAATAGCAAGCTTAATTTGGATGATCTCAGATTAGGAAACCATCAACCACCACTAATTTTAATTGGATCAGGACTTTCCCCACCTCAAGTTTCATAACTGCAATAACTGTCATTTGGAGATCTCCTTCCCTATAAATTCCTCCATTCACAAAAACATTCCAAACAGCGGGGCACCAATAAGTTGTTATTGTGCACTGCTTGAATAAAAAGGTTTGAATAAAAAGAGCCCCAACGGCTCTACATACGCAGCAACTCACTTGAAAAAGAAAAAAGAACAACAGAAACAAAGAAAAAAAAGAAACTCTCTTATATCTTTTTCACCACCAGGATACCCCGCACCTTTTATCTTTGAGAGCTTCTATCCAGTCTGTCAACATGAGCGGAGATGACCGTCACGCCAAGAAGAAGAAGGTCGCCATCCTCGGCGTGTCGGCGTTGATTCTGGTGGCCATGGTGGTTGCTGTGGCTGTTGGGGTCACCAAAAGCCAGAAAGGCGGAAAGGATGAGAAGAAACCAGCCACAACATCCAAGGCAATTGAAGCCGTCTGCCAACCAACAGACTATAAGGAAACTTGCCAAAAAAGCCTCTCCGCAAAAGCCAGCAACGTCACCGACCCAAAAGAGCTCATCAAGATTGGGTTCCAGATCGCCATAGACAAAATCCAAGAGGTGATCAACAACTCCCCCACCTTGAAAGAGCTCGCCAAGGATCCGAGGAGCAACCAGGCCCTTCAGAACTGCAAAGAACTCTTAGAGTTCTCCATTAATGATCTGAAGAAGTCGGTTGAGCAGATTGGCCCCTTTGAAGTTAGCAAGCTCAAAGCATACGTCGAAGACCTCAAGGTCTGGCTTAGTGGCTCCATCAGTTACGAGCAGACTTGCTTGGATGGGTTCGTGGACTCTAAGGGTGAGGCCGGGACCAAAATGCAGGACTTCTTAAAGCAATCACAAGAACTCACCAAGAACGGACTGGCCATGGTCACTGAAATAGGCAACCTCTTGGTAAATGGCAACCTTAAAACCCAACGTCGTCTCTTAACTGAGGCTGAGGCTCCTATAGACCAAAAGAAGGCAAATAAGATCATCCCCTCATGGATTGACGGACGCAAGCTTGACCTCGCTACCGCCAATCCCAGCTCCCTTAAACCCGACGTTGTAGTCGCCGCAGATGGAAGCGAAAATTACAAGACCATCAACGAGGCTCTCCAGGATATGCCCAAGAACGGTGGTGAAAAGACGTTTGTGATCTACATCAAAGAGGGAACGTATGATGAGAATGTGTTGGTTGACAAGCATATGACCAATGTCATGTTCATCGGTGATGGCCCTACCAAGACCAAGATCACCGGTAACAAGAACTATGCTGATGGTGTCCAAACATACAAAACCGCAACTGTCGGTGAGTGTCGGTATATAATTCGTGTGACATGCTTACATTTTCTGATAACCTAACATATTAGATTGTGTAACGTATGTTTTAAATTTGTGTGACGCATGCAGCTGTGATCGGAGACTACTTCATTGCCAAGGACATAGGATTCGAGAACACAGCCGGACCGAAAGGACACCAAGCCGTGGCACTGCGTGTTCAATCTGATCTGTCCATCTTCTACAACTGCCAGATAGACGGTTACCAAAACACTCTCTTCACCCAGACACACAGGCAATTCTACAGAGACTGCACCATCTCTGGAACCATCGACTTCATCTTCGGTGATGCAGTCGCCGTGTTCCAAAACTGCAAGTTGATCATCAGGAAGCCCGACTCAGATCAAAACTGCTTTGTCACCTCCCAAGGAAGGAGTGACAAGCGGCAGCCTACTGCCATCGCCCTCCAAAACTGTACCATTAGCGGCGAGAAGGACTATGTGAACAACAAAGGTGCCTACTTGGGCAGGCCACAACACGCCTACTCCAGGACCATCGTGATGCAGTCCGAGATCGATGACGTTATCAGCCCTGAGGGTTGGATGGAGTGGACTGGTAAGACCAACCACGAAACATGCTGGTTCGGCGAGTTCTCAAACAGGGGACGTGGCGCGGCCACCAACAAGAGGGTGAATTGGTACAAGTTGGTCACCCGTGAACAAGCCGTCGAATTCACCCCCGGCGGAATTCTTTCTGGTGATAGGTGGATCAAGCCCAGCGGTGTGCCGTATGAGGCTGGAATGATGCGTGTTTAAGAAACCTAACTATCCATAGCACCTGCTGCAGATAGACACTAGTATTCTAACAAAAAATAGCACTGTAAAACAATAAAAGAACTATCATTTGAAATTCAAATAAATTATATTATTATTGCGTTATTATGGCCTGAGTTTATTAATAGCTTAACCACTGTATGTGAGTAAAGTGCCTCTAAAAAGTTCTGTTAGTTAATAGCTAGCATCTATTTTAACATTTAGTTCTGAATTGGATTTGGGGTAGGCCGAAACATCCCATTAGCATAATTGAGGAATGATAAGAATTTCTCCATACCAATTTTTTCCTTCCAACATTTCCAATTTTATAGCAAATGTTATCCCATTGGGGAATTGTTAATGAAGTAACATGAGTTCTTTCAGTGAATTTACTTCTCAATATTCCATGTTAATTTCTTTTATTTGCCTTTTCCTAATTATTTACTACATCAGAATCATTTAATGATAAAGTGATAACCTACATCATGGGATTTTTTTTTTTTAGAAAAAAAGAATAGAAGAAGCATTTGACACTCCTTTCATGCATGCCCCACTTGGCTCGGGGTAATATAGGTAAAAGATTTTGGCTGGATTTACTTATGATCTTATTCATGTAAATAAACAGGAGTTGTCTATCGTAATTGAATGTTTATCATATATTTATTTAATATCTAATTGAACCAAAATTACAATTATTTTAAACCAAATTTACAACATTGACAAAAAATTTATTTTTATACTATTTACATATAATTAAACTAAGTCAACATTGACAACAAATATTTTCCCAAACTTGTTGTGAAATTGTAAATAGAGTAATTACATCTAATAGAATTAAGATTACATAAAAATGACTCATGTTACCACAATGACAACAAATCTTTTGTTACATTAATAAATGTGTGTATGACACTCATGTATGTAGCATATGAATCTTAGATGTTGTGCCTAACTACAATTCATGGAACTAACCAAAAAGCAATTGGAGTAAATGCTACTACTTAGTACTTACCAAGAAAGCAAAAAGCAGCGATCCAAAACTTAGAGACCAAATCAATACTATTAACTATTCTTCTTGCTTGTTGAAATCCCAAGCAAATGCAGAACACTGTGAAATTACTACAAAAAACTGATGAGCATCTCTTTGATAGCACAAAGCATTAAACAAATCTCAAATGGTTGTTTGATTAATAATAATAATAATAATAATAATAATAATAATAATAATAATATTATTATTATTATTATTATTATTATTATTATTATTATTATCTGACGTACCCTGATGAACACAATTCAGAAGAAACATTACCTGACATAATCTAAATCAACGAAATTTCTAATTTTGGAGAAGAACTGAGTAATAACATATATGCAATTGATGTGTAAATCCAATCAAAAACAACTTATCAAAAGTAATTCAGAAACTAAACCTAAAATACCCACCCGACATGTCTTAGGGTTTGTGATGAAAGCTAAGAAAGGATTTGATTTTGGCGATTTATAAGAAGGAACTCTGAGACGATTGAAGAAAAGAAGGGAGAGGAGAGAACGAACAAAAGACTGCGGTTGATCGATAGGTTTTTTATGCCAAGAGTGAATGCCAGTGTCATAAAAAAAGAAGAAATAAGGGTAAAATAGTATTTTCCATGATCGGCTCGACTTGAGTCGACACTGTTGCTAAGCCGGTACTATTCTTGAGTTATAGTATCGAACCCTCAATTAGTATATATATATAATTTGTGTATTTTTTTGCATTGTTCAAAAGTGGACATTCTAAGCATTGCTTGGCCGACCTATTTCTTCAAGTAGGTTTTTCATCTCTGGTGGAGCTCCAACCTAATGTTACGGACAAAAAGTAGGCTAAAATTAACCACTTAAAGTTTCTAGCAAAAAGTTATCATTTTTTTTCTCATTCTTTTATTTTTCAAAAACAAATTTGAGCTATATAATAAGGGTTGGGATCATGGGGCACATTGTTTTACACATATTTTTACACTTCTTTTTAGCCATTAGATTAAGTATTTTCAATGGTTTTGATTAATTTCAAGTATGATGTGGTAAATGACGCGGAAATAATTATATTTTCTCCAAAATAATAAAATTAAACTTAAATTAAAATAATTTTTTAAGAAAAATCAAAAGTAGAAGATGAACGTATTTCTTCTGGAAAAAATTTGAGGCCTTGCCTCTCTTCTTTCAGTACCATCTTCTCCATTTCGTTGAGTTAAATAATTAATTTTTTTTTGCAATGGCACCTTATTGAGTTCATTTCATTTAGGTTTTTACACGATTTGCTAGAAAAAGTCTCTCACCCAAATCATTCTGTGCCATATAACAATACATAAGTAATGTGCTCACAAAAACAAAAAGAATTACCTTTTTGATCATTGGAGAAAAAAGCAAAAAAGTTTAGCCTTTCGCTATAACCAACTACCACAATTGGCAAGTTACTCTTTTATGGAATGAGACAAAAACATTTTAGTTGAAAGCACATAAATAGTAAGCCCGTGAAGGATAGCTAGCATTACAGGAACAGTCAAAGAGAGGCTCTCCCTTCTCTCTTCCTTTTCCTCAAATCCCTCCGTAGTCTTCTACCCTTCCTGACCCGCTTTCGTGGTCGCTCTCTTCCCCGGCAGTGGCAGGTTTGTTTCTCGTTTGCTTTCCTTCCTTTCTCCCATCACCTCTATCTTCCTACCTTTTCAATCTCAGATTACATATCCCTATCTCTCTCCTATTTCAAATCTCATTGTGAAGACCCGAAATTTTCATTTAAATAAATATATGTAATTCAATATTTGTTCAATAATATGAATTATGAATTTTGGGTTTGCTTCGTATGTCGTTATGTGAGGAGAGATGTTTCGAATGAAATTTATTTTCGAAACGAACGTTATTTAGGGGGTCGTGAAAATTGACTTTTTATACGTTTGAAATTTGGAAAAACTTCCTTCATAAAAGTTGTAGAGCTCGTCGATACAATCTCGTGCATATGTGGAACCCAATATTCATAGTTCATATGAATAAGTTATGAATATTTGAAAATTAGAAATTTTCTATAAATATCAAGAAAAATCTGATTTTCATTAAGGACGAAAAAATTTCATTTTTGCGGAATAATCCCTTAGCCCTCTCTCTCTCTCTCTCTCTCTCTCTCTCTCTCTCCCGTGTGCAGCCCCCCCTGTCCGACCCGTTCCTACCCAACCCGGCTGGAACGCACCCCTCCCGGCCACGCCGCCCCCGGAGTCAGGCCTCCCCGCCTTCACCCCGAGCCTCCCAGCCACCTGGTGCCCTCGCCTCGCAGTGTTGTCGCCCTACGAGCTGGATCGAAGCCCCTTTCCGAGCCTCAAACCCGACCAAGCCGGTTCTCCACCTTGTCGACGTTGCACGGGCCAATCCTCACCGGTTTTGGATAGTACTCCTCCTCCTGATCATCCTCATATCCTCCTTGCACGATGATTTTGAGTGTGGAGTGAAAGATCGAGATTTGAAGTTTTCGATGGCTGAGATTCAATCTAAAAACTGATCAGAGGGCCGAGATTAATCCAACTTTAAAGCTCGATCCAGAACTATCTAGACCTTGTCTCGAAAAAAGTCAAGTATTAAAGTTGTTCATAATTTCATTTTGAAGAATTTTGTAGTTGACAACTTTTGCATCTGAGTTGGTTGACCGGCGTTGACCGCCGTCTGACCGCCGCATCGGACCATATTTGAGTTTATATTATCTTGACGATGATCTATGCATCCATATGATTATAAGGTTATTTTAGAAAAAGTTGATAAATAGTGGATTTACGTTTTGACGTTACTATTTACGGTTTTTATATTTTATCTTCGGTTTACGATTTACACAGATCAGACCATCGGTTTTATTTCAAATTTTAATATGTTGATCGTATGACTGTCCCGATGACTTTGTGAGGTCACGGGTGAAGATCCGACAGTTGACTCTTCGTATAATTGTAAAAACAATGATTCGGGAGGCGATTCGTGAAGATTCGTCCGTAGGATTTTCGTATAATTTTGCTAAGATGTTTCCAAGGGCGATCCATAAGGATCTAACCGTTGGATCGTCTTTATTTTAGAATCCGACCGTTGGATCTTCTTTATTTAGAATCCAACCATTGGATCATCATTTAAGTTTATTTCGTGTTTCGTTACAAAGTAAAGACCGTACTTGATTAGGTACTTGACGGTTTGAGTTGATAAGCATTTGGATTATTGTGATTTGATTGATAGAAGACGCAGTTGGACTATAGGTGAGTAAATTGCACATGGTTCATTTAAGAACCAAATTTAGCAAATTATATTGATTGATAATAATAGGCATCACTGTGAGAATGTCTATATGTGTGTGTGTGTATATATATATATATATTAATTATATGATAATATATATATTTGTTGATGAATTACGTTGAGAAAACAATATGCATGTTTGTATTACTATTATTGTTTAAATGTTTACTTTTCGTAATTTTTATGTTGAGAAATGAGTTGAGTTTTATTATTTAAGAAACAATAAATTGTTTTAGAAACAATAAATTGTTTTGATCTGTGGAGATCAATAGGTCACGAGTGTGACCGTGGCATACTATCAGTGAACCACGCTCTTGTACTGGGCTGGTGGTTATTAATAGCATTATAATCGGGAACCACGCTCTTTCGTGGGGCTGGTGGTTGCGATCAGTTAGAGCTCTAGTGTCACGCCCTGAATTTTAGAATAAAAATTCAAAATCCGAAACATGAATTACTACAACTTAAAATAACCATCCTGAAAATTTCTTTTCCTTAAGAACCTCACCACACAATTTAATTTCAAAAACCGAATTTAGTCTCGGTTAATTATTACAACTCACTCACCAAAGAAAATGTAAAGCTCTAAATGAGCATAACAAATCTCACCACTCAAATGAAAAGCAAATAAATACTGCAACTCCTAAACTGCACTGTCACCTCCCTGGTCATCCTGACCTGCATGAATATCCGCTACACCATTTGAATAGTGTACCCGGATTGCAACAACACAAAATCCGGTAAGCTTATGAAAGCTCGTATGAGTAAAAAGAAAGAACGGTTGTTTAATTAAATCATATTTATTTTCATCCAAGTCAACACTCAACAATTTCCAAATCACCAATCAACACAAAACCATAATTCACATCTTTCTTCTCAAAACCCCGACATCGTATTTATATAAATACGGTATATGACAGACTAGAGCTCTAACTGAATCGTAGCCCGTCACCTGGCCTAGGTTATGGCATCCGACATATTTATCTTTATTGTATTTCATCAATATGTATACTTATATACATATTTAGAACGTCCGATAATTGTACATACTCAACCAATCGTATCCGATCATCCACCTAGGATTAGAGCATCCAATTCCCCCACCGATCACTACTTGACCCTAAATCCATAATGAGTATAACAATATGTTTTCACACAATGAAATCAACTCATCCAACGTACATAATATTATTATGAAATTTAAGCATTTGAAATATAATCCAAATCATTATTCTAACTCAATCATATTATCACTCAAAATCATACCAATCAATATATATATATATATATATCCACGTAAATATATATATATATATATATATATATATATACGTAATCATCCACTCAGGAATGACCACTAATACCATCTATAGTTCACACAAGAAAATCGTGAAATTCATTTGTATAATTAAAATTCATTTTACTTACCCATGGACCGTAGTTGATCAAGTCCATATGATTTTAAAAACAAATATTTACTCCATAAATATTTTTCACACAATTACAAAAATAAATAATTTAAAGTACTCGGTTCGTAATATGAACCACGTGAGTTTTACTCACCTCGAAACTCCCGTTGCGTCTTCACTTAAATATAAATCACAATAATCCAAATGCTCGTCAACTCAAGCCGTCATGTACCTAATCAAGTATGGTCTTTACTTAGCAAACGAAGTACGAAATAAACTTAAATGATGATCCAACGGTCGGATTTTAAAATAAAGACGATCTAACGGTCAGATTCTAAAATAAAGACGATCCAACGGTCGGATCGAATTTAAACGATGATCCAAAGGTTAGATCCTCACAGATAGCCCTTGGAAACATCCTATCAAAATTATACTAAAATCCGACGGACGAATCTTAACAAATCGCTTCTTGAATAACTGTTTTACAATTATACGAAGATCCAACAGTCGGATCTTCGCCCGTGATCACACAAAGTCATCGAGACAGTCATATGAACATCATATTAAAATTTGAAGTAAAACTGATGGTCTGATCTCCGTAAATCGTAAACTGAAGGTAAACTGTAAAACCGTAAATAGTAACTTGAAAACTTAAATTGATTATTTATCAACTTTTTCTAACATGACCATGTTATATATCAAAACGCTCGTATGGATGCATAGATCATCGTTTAGATAATATAAACTCAAAATTTGGTCCGACGCGCCATCACACGCGACGGTAACGTCGGTCAATCACCTCAGATGCAAAAGTCGTCAACTACAAATTTCTTCAAAATGAAATTGTGAACAACTTTAATACCTGACTTTTTCCGAGATAAGGTCTAGATCGTCCTAGATCGGGCTTTGAAGTTAGATTAATCTCGGCCCTCTGATTAGTTCCCAGATTGAATCAGGGACGTCGAAACCTTCAACTCTTGATCTACCACTCTACACTCAAAATCGTGATACAAACCACATATGAGGATGATCAGGAGGAAGAGCACGTCACTAAAATGGGGTTGATATGCCCGTGCACCACCGGTAAGGGGGAGGTCCGATCAGGTCGGCCTTCCTAGTATGAGGTTGCTCCGATCCAAGGCTAGGGCCAACGGCTGGCGAAACTGAGGGCGGGGAGTGGCTGGGCGAGGGGCGGCGATGCCAGGAAGGCCCAGGTCCGGCGGCGGCGTGGCCGGGAAGCAAAGTGAAAAAGCTGCGCGAGAGAGAGAGAGAGAGAGAGCGGGAAGGGGGGGACTGAAGTGCAAAATGTGATTTTTTTCGTCCTTAATGAAAAATCTGATTTTTCATATTATTTACAGAAAAATTCTAATTTTCAAAAATTCATAACTTATTCACACGAACTCCGAATATTACGTTTTACATATGGACGAACTCGTATCAACGAGCTGTACAACTTTCATGAAGGAAGTTTTCTCAAATTTTGAACGTATAAAAAGTTAATTTTCACGACCCCCTAAATAACGTTCGTTTTCGAAAATAAAATCATTCGAAACCAACTTTCTCAAACCACGACATACTAAATAATCTCAAATATCATAATTCAATTAATATAACAATTATTGAATTATATAAATTTATGGGTTAAATACTGTTTACTCCTTGTACTTTTGCTCGAAAAACACTTCAGTCCCTGACCTTCTAATTTCACACGTTTAGTCCCTGTACTTCAAAATTTCAGACCAATAGGTCCTTGCCTTTTAAAAGTCGCGGTGAAATGTCTATTATGCCCTCAGTTCTTTTTTTTAAATTAATTAATTTTGTTTTTTGGAAAATGATTTTTTTTTCCCTTTCTTGCTTTCTGTTTTTTTTTTCCTTTCTTTCTTTTTGTTTGAAAAAAAAAAGAATAAATAAAATAAAGAAAAAAGAATTAAAAAAAGAGAGAAAAGAATAAATTTATTATAAAAAAAGGAACTGAGGGCATAATAGACATTTTACCGTGACTTTTAGACGGCAATGATCTATTGATCTGAAATTTTGAAGTACAAGGACTAAACGTGTGAAATTAGAAGGTCAGGGACTGAAGTGTTTTATGGTGAAAAGCTCAAGGACTAAACAGTATTTAACCCTAAATTTATTATATGAAAATTTGAGTTTTTACATCTAGTCTGTCTGCCAAATGTGAGTGGTTTTATGAGAGTAACGTTGAGGTTACTTGTGACTCATAAGTATGAGTTTTAGAAGAGAGTCTTGAGAATATTCATTATTTTATATTTTAGGACTTGTGTGTTTTACTTATTAACTTAAATTGTGCAATCTTTAAATTTACTCATACGGGCTTTCAAAAGCTTACCCGATTTTGTGTTGTTGCAATCCCGGTACACTATTCAAAAGGTGTAGCGGATAATCCTACAGGTCAGGAGAATCAGGGTGGTGGTCGAGCTGCTTAGTATAACAGTATTTGATTTATCGTATTTTCTTTTGGTGAGGTTTGTTATGCTCATTGAGCTTTACAATTTAAGTTTGTGAGAGTGTGATGTAATAAGTAAATTGAAGATTCGGTTTTCGTTTTATTGAGTGGGTGAGGTGTGGTTGTTTATGAAAAAATTTCAGGACGTTTATTTGTTTATGATGTTTAATTCATGTTTCGGATTTGAATTTATTATTCAAAATTAGGGGCGTGACACTCATATTCCTCACACTTCAGGTGCACATCTTCCTCACCAATCAGTATTTTCAACGAAAGTTCGCAGATTCGGTACTCCGACATCGGTGTTGTATTGTATGTCTTACAAAGGCAAGTCGGAGATTATGCTGCTGGCATATGTCAAAAGATCTATCAGATGATAGAATGCTGATTTTCTATCGTCTGAAAAAGTCTGAGTTTTTCAGATGACAGAGATTATATGTGTTGTCTAAATACACAAAAAAACCATACTTTGAACTTTTTGAAAATATGGTCAGATTCAGACAACAGTTATATGTTGTTGTAAAAAACGGAGATTTTCTATATTGAACCCTAGCATAAATTTTAGAATTTCCTCCAAGAAGTTTAGATATTTACCTCTCAAGTGCCCAACCTCTGTAGTTGACTAATTAATGGGTTGATATTAAGCCTACACAATTGTGTTGTCTGAATATAGTGAGTTTGACTTTAATTGCTTCAAGGCTCATTGGACATAATACAGAATCCCTAATATCACAGTCTAAAACTCAACCCCTCGAAAAAGCTATCTAGAACTCTATCCACTCTCTCAGCAACCAAAGGCTCAACCGAATCGCGATCTCAAATATCTCAGCCATCTCAATCTCTCAAACTTGAAAATACTTACCCAAACCTGGTCTCTCCTTCAACCCTGAGAATCCTTTGCATTGGATTTAATTGATTGGATTCAGTCTTCCATTTTAGAATTTCAATTGGATTCAGTCTTCGATTTTATGGTTTCGATTGGCCTCACGTCTTGCATCGTTTTTACTGCAGTCATGCTCGGAAGCTTTTCTCAATCTGTCCAGGCTGTGTTGGGTGACGCGCATTCACAACTCCATTTATTTTACCTTTTTACCAAACTGGTAATTAGCCATTTACTGTACTGGGCAGTGGGCACCACCAAATTTTGGATCATTTACTAAAATAAATTTGGAAAAAAAGGAAGAAAAAAAAAGTAAAATACTGTGGGGAGCGGGAAAACGGCCGTCGAAATTTTTTGAACCAATTTTCTGTTTTCTTTGGGAGACTCGTTGTCTCTCTCGCTCCTACCTCCCCACTCACTCCCTCTTCATTCGAAAACCAAGCTGTGACGACTTCCAGACTCACCCAAAGTCTTCGACTTCTTCACTCCTAGTTCCAATTTTGCGATAGCCTTTGAAAGATTCTCACTTTCTCAAAAACCCCCAAATTGAAAAACCCTAGTCTTGAGCAAATGAGCCTTCGCGGTGCAACAAACCCCAATTCGACTCAGAGGACATGACTAACGCCAGAGCGGAGCCAAGCGGCAGTGGAGGCGGCGCCGGAGGTGGGTTCCACACGTTGCAGGCGGAGCGTGACCTAGAATCCAATTGGGAACTAGATCTTGGAACAAAACTCGAAGAGTATTTGCTGAGGATTTGCTCCGGCGAATTGCCGGCCGAAGCCGACGGCATTGTGTCTATTAATTTTGCCGAAGGTGGGTTTTGTATTGAAACTAATTGGCTTCGTTTTTAAGCTTCTGGGTCATTTTGTATTGGATTGGTTTGTGAGAATTTTGGTTGGGTGCAGCTGCTTTGCTCCTTCAGGGTTCGGTTCAGGTGTATAGCCGGAAGGTCGAATATCTTTACTCGTTGGTGTTGCGTGCTTTGGAGTTTCTTTCCCAAAAAAGGTTTGTTCTTTTTTCTTCTCATTACATTTCTGTGGGGGGTTTTATGTGTAAATGCTTTAAATTGAGAATATTCCTTCCTGGGTGCCATTACATTTTAAGAGTAGAGGTGTATTTGAGTAAAGGTTCATACTTTGTGTCTGTTGACACTGAATATGTGCACATTTGTGTTGAGCTTTTCATGAAATATCAGCCTTTTCGCTACAAGTTTGCTCGATTTGAGACTAGTTATCAGCCTTGTTTGAGGTTTCTGGGCAAAGAATGAATGATTGCAAGGTTCTGAAGTCTTTGCTTTAAACTTGGGTAATGGTTCATCATGGTTGACTATCATATCTCAGTAACATGCATCTTCTACATTAAAGAGATGAGAGAAGCACTGGGAGTCTGCTATTTGTGTTAGCATAAGAGAAACTAGGTTTAGGTAGTTCATGTGGCTGACCCTGTGTCCTTAAGAATTTTTGTATCAGGTATTGGTCTATCCTAACAAAACATAAGTATTACGTGTGTTGTATTCAGGTTGCCACAGAGAGTTTTTCAATCATAAACTACAATCCTTATATCTTTAAACTAAGGTCCCAGCAAAAAAAAAGAAAAAAAGAAAAGAAGAAGTTCATCACTCAAACACTCATTTAAGAGAAATATTCACTTGGTTAGTTAAAACCACGAAAAAGAGGTACCCTTCTTCAACGGGGTTTATACGATTCAAAACTAAGAAAATAAAGAAGACAGATACCATACATTTAAAATAGCAGTGAAGCAGATTTGCTGTGCCAAATCAGGTTTTTGGTGTTTGACAGTGTATTTTGAACCATTTTGATTTATTTTAGTAAGTTCTGTGATTTGATGTGGAGTTTATGTTCTATCTAATATTTCTGCTCTTGAGGAAAAGATGATAATGATTGTAATGATGACCATCTCATCCAGCTTGGGCATAAGTGTTAATGTTGCACAACCAATGATGCTTTGGAATTGCAATGAAGTGTTCATGTTGCAGTAGTTTTCATGTTACTCCACTCTATGTTTTAAGCAGGCAGAATGACCAATCAGACGGCACAGCAGTTCAACCTGAAGAAGGTGAGAGTTCCAATGCGGTTGCTGACGAAGAAAATGATAGGTTTTGGGGATTAGATGACATTGCAGGTAGCCAGTACTCCCTAATTTACTTTGTTAGTATTTATGTGCAATCAGCCACTGAACTTGATTTTCCTTGCAGTGGAAGCAAAAAATTGCTTAGACAGTCCTTCAGGCAGAGATGTTCCTTCGAATCCCTTTGTGAAGCCCCCAGCAAATCTAGTTGTCCTTGAAGGTGACTGCCTAGATACAACTGGTGATTCCGGAGAACTAGAGTCATATCTGGTACCATCTTTTCTTTCATTTACTAATTTCTAGTTAAGTCATTAGTAAACACATGCATCTAGCTCATTCTATCACCAATTTTTTTTGTTTGCAGTTGGCCACAAATGATCTTTACCAGGATTTCATTTTGTTAGATCCATGTGATGCAGTAGCAGTTAATGATTATTTGGGTGCGGATGGAGTTAGTAGAGGACAAAGTAGTGCTTATAGGGTCAGCTCAACTCGAAAAAGCTTTCTGTCTCCCACAGGACGTTCAGGAGGGACTGCACATAAGTCACAAAAGTCCCAGAATGCTAATGTCAATCAGTTTCCTATGGTTGATTCTCACTTTGAGGTCAATGGTTGTAATATTGGGCCTGATCCTCCTGGCTGCAATAATTTTGATGACGGCACTCATGGGTATGATATGGATGATCGATACTCGGAGCCTAGGGACTTGGATGAATTGGACGATGACGACGATGATCCATGGAAACCTTTGAATCCACATGAACATGGGAATTTGAAAGTAAAGCCTTTTAAAAAAGGTTGTTTTCAAATGTTTGTTTATTTAGCTTTCTAGTTTTCACTGTTCATTCATGTACCTAAACCCATGCTTCTCTTTTATTGTGCTTTTTCCTACCAGTCAAGGCTTTTAAAAGGAAAGGGGTGAATTCTTCTAAGCAGGCATTTATGGCAACAATGTTTCCACCTGCAAAATTGCATGGTACTATTAGTCCAGAACTCACAGAAATGTGGGAGATACGACGTCATGCTCAAGAACAGCAAAGGGGGTCCCAATCTCCTCCATTATTTGAGAAGGTTTGTTTTGCTGAGGTGTATTTAACCATTTTCTTTGGTTGGTTATTTGAACCTTTTCTTTTAACTGCAGCTGCGACAATCACTTATTGATGGAAAACATGAAAATTTTGATGGCTCTTCTAATCCTATGAATGGAAATGACGAAGCCGAATCTGATAATGACATCCCGGATTTTGGGCAACCAGATGCTGACATACCAGAAGATGTACCTCTTCACAATGATGAGGTTAGACTGAGGCAGTGAATTGATTGTTGGAAATCTCAAGTGAAATTCAGGAAATTAATTTTATTGCTTGCTACTTGTTGATTTTATGCAGCATGAGGATGGTGGTCCTCACTTTGGCACCGATGAAACTTTTGGACATGAAGATCCAAACCCTCATGCAAGCTTGGAAGATTTATGCCGTTCTCACCTAGTAAGTATATATGTTTCTCACTCAATGTCCTGGTTTGTGGTAATAGTGAAACCTTGAGCTGCATTATATCAATCTACTGGACTTTGGAACTTACTCTCACTGTTTCTTGGTTTAGTTTTGACATGACCATTGTTGCATACTTGATCTGAACATGTAGCACTTTGAAGAAAGAGTAATGTTTTTTTAGGCATTTCAGGTGTCTAGATTTGGAAGAAAGATTCTGATCAATTTTCTTCGTGGTCAATAATATTTCTTGATGTTTTATATCTTTCACCACTGTTTTTTTTTTTTTGGTATTTCACAAGATCTAGGCCCACCTCATTAATATGACAATTATTTACTCTTATCTATATATAGTAACTACCTAAAATGTTGGCTACATATCTTTGCTTATGTAGGATGCTCTACTTGCTAGCATAGCTGAAAACGAGAAGCAGACTGAACTGGCTGCTCGTGTTTCAACATGGAAACAGAAAATTGAGCACAACTTGGAAGAGCAAGTAAGTTCCATCTGTTTTGCTGTTTTGCTTTGTGCAACACTTTCCAAGTAAAAAGGAAAGAAAAGAAAAATTGGAGCACCCACTATTTGCATCAAATATTTTCTTCTGTTTCTCCGCTGCTTGTTCAAGTTTAAAGAAAGCTATATGTGTCATAGGAATCACACCCTCCTTTTGACATTCAAGACTATGGCGAAATAATTCTTGATAGACTATCCCTTGAACCAGAAGATGGAAATGTATTGCCCTTTTCTGATGTTGTCAAAGGTCAGGGAAAGTATGATGTGGCCAGGAGCTTTTCTGCACTACTGCAACTGGTATTTCTCCTTTTTTACAGCAAGCACCTGTTTGCCTGATTCTATCTATTTTACATTGCATCAGTTTGACTTAATTCACTCGTGCTTAATTTTGGTTTTGTTGGTATCCAACTATGCTGGAATTTCTATTTAATACTACAACTTTCAGGTAAACAATGGGAATGTTGAGTTGGATAGGAGTGTAGTTGATGGTGGTCAGCCTGTTTGTTTCACAGCTGCCAATCCTTTCCATGTTCGGCTCCTAATACATGACAGAAGAAGAGTGGAAACTGGATTTCGGCTGTCGAGAAACAGAGTTAAGTCTCCATTGAGGAAAACATGTAGAAAAGTTGACAACGACAAGAATGGAATTGAGAAATCACCCTTCGTCAAGCCATCGTCAAAGACAAGTAAATCAAAAAGAAGATCTACTCCAACAAACTGCAAGTTATCAGCCGGAAAGAATGGCGTCACAGGGTGCAGTCCTGATGCCAAGAGGAGAAAAAGTACTCGATTTGTTGAACCACTTGACGACCTACATTCTCCAGATTGACATGAATGTCATGAGAGAGGTTCAACTCTTATGATCGAGGCTATTCAACACTTTGCTGGACGGCCCAAAGCAGGGTAAGAAACCCTGATCGTTGCGATTGTAGTTTACTAACAGTGAATGATAGGAACCTGTAATATTTTTAAGTTATTAACGTGATGTACACATTAGTAGTGAAAGATCTGTAGCACATGTATCATTATTTGACAGAAAATATTCTTGTTTTGATGCCAATTTGTCAATAACGCCAACGTGCTTCTTTCTGTCTAGTCACCCCAACATTAACTCAATTTTTGGTTTCTTTTCTGGTAAGCTCCTCATAGTATGCAATTTGTAGTGAGTTTGGCCGATAGAAATACAGGTCTTTTCGACTCGAAAGCAACAGGCGATCCAAAATCCTGATGCCAAAAAATGAATTGATGAGAAATTAATTGTAAAATCATGATCACACGATGCAAAAATGGATTTATTGTGGTTCATCCGATCCGATTTCAGTTTGGACCAAGCCCAGTTGCAAACCACTTTGGAATAGAAAACCAAGCAAGTTGAAAAACCCTTGGTAGTAGTCAAAGAAAGTGAAGTTATTGGCTTTTGGTAGCAAGAAATAGGGTCCCTATCTAATATTGTAAGATCAGTATGGGATATCTAATGCAGCAAGTAATCTGGTTTTCAACTACCAATTACCTGTAGTCTGAACACCAAGAAAAATTTTGCGTCTTCGAAGCAAAAGCATAGAGGCTTACTCCAATTATTTGACCCAAGTCAACTTCACACTTTGGCCAAGTCAAGCAAGGAAAAACATGACAGAGATCCCAGTAGGCAACGACAGAGAGTTTGCCGTGTTTCATTCGTTTTGAACTTTTAATGGGACTTTTCTAACCTTAAAACTTTCACGGAAAGAAAAATGATGGTGACAAATCATTTAAAGGGTAAACTTTCTCTTAATTTCTCAAATTTCAACAACTCACACATAATTATATTGAAGTCTTTTGAGTTAAAATCTAACACATATTAAGTGATAAAGTTTGGACAATATCAATAAGTTATTTAACACTATTTATTACAGGATTTGAATTCTTTGAGTTTATTAAAAGATTTGTTATTTTTTATTTGGTCTCCTAATTGCTTGAAACAGAGTGAGAGACAATTTGGTGGCGTCTCTACATAATCATAGGTTTGCGAAGTTTGCCATGGATTTTTATGAGTGGCACCATGCTTAAGTAACTGTTGCTTGTTGCTTGGGGATCAGTAATATTTGATCCAGGATATATATGAACCGACTCGTTTATTACTTTTTAGTTCCGACGAATAATATGATGGAGCTCATAATGCTCTTCCTACCATACAATGGCCACGGCCAGATTCTTAATGTGATTTTTGTTTCAATATAATGACATTTCGTCAATCACCATACTTAATTCAACTAATGTTCGTCCATTCAACATATTGTCATTCTTTATTACATAAAATACTTAAACACAAAATCAAATTATATTATAAGAAAAAAAATATAAATTTGAATGAAAACATTAGTGTGCACCATATAAATTTCGATAAAAATAATATTTATCCTCTCTTCTTTGTTCATCTCTTTAGTTTTCTGTTTCTTATGTCGTGCTACAGCATTACCAAACAAATAAAAGGAATTGTAGTGCCACTTAATTCAAAGACAATAAAAATTGATAATTCTGTTGTTCTAATTATATCCGTTGTTTCGTCTTAATAAATAACATTTTAATTTTTTTGCATCAGAAAATATATGGATGTTAAAAGCAATTGGTGCATTATTAAAGACAGTTTTTTTTGTTTAATTTATTTTGTAAATATCAATACATAATTCTAAACATCAATAAATGATAATTAGAACGATATGTTTTCTGTAAGTTCAACTCACGACCTCCCACTTATCCACTTATAAACAAACACTTAATTCAGTCAATCAAATAATATTAGCTACCAAAAAAGATCTTAAGTGAATTGGAATTGATTGCATTCCTATGCGAATCTGATTATTATGATGAAGGAACAGAAGTAGAAAGAGATAAATCGAACAAAAGAATGGAGCAAATTTCTGGCACAACCATTAAATATTCTTTTTTGTCACTGACAAAAAACAAATATTCTTTTTTCGTCTTCATATAGATTTAAAAACCCACCCAATTTTCAAAACGAACCAAACAATCCCAATTCTTTTTAGTCTTTATATCCAACATAATTTGTATTAAATAAAATAAGAGACAAAAAAAATGTAAGAAAAAAGAGTCAAATAAATTGAACTAGATACAAGTTTCCAAACAGCGATAATTCCACGCCTTCTACCATTCTTCCACGTATAAATCCGCATTTCCAAATTTGCCCCCACCCCATTCAACACTTTCCCGACTCTAAACTCACTGACCGTCGCCGGATGTCTCTGCCAAAAAAAAAAAATCTGATAAACTTGCTAAATTTCCGAGTTTACCCCGGAGTTCACTCAGCCCCTTCTCGTCCTCGCTCAATATCCAACTCAGCGACCGAGCTACAACTCGCATTCCCGGAAGGCGAAACGCCGCCGTTTCTTTTGTCTCTGCTCAGCATCCGTTTAAAAGAGAGCATCCGACTCATCGGCGACCGAAACGCCTGGCCCGACGGCGACTCCGCCTCCGACCTGCCAAAGCTCTCGTGCCGACTCGGCACCGCGATATCCATCGGTTTCCTTCTCGGCCCAAACGACGACGTCTGCCGTAACGACCTCGACCCGGAACACTCAGAGCACAACCCGTTGCTCGAACCCGGTTCGTTGGTCTGGGGTTCGCACACATTCAACACCACATCTCCCGGGTTCTCGGACTCGGGTTCGGCCTCCACCGCGCACCGACAGAGCGGGCAGGTGGAGTGCGAGTGGAACCACATGTCAATACATTCGATATGGAAGCTGTGCTTACATTTCGGGAGAACCCGACCCGTTTCGTTCTCTTCGAACTCCGACAAGCACACGGCGCACTCCAGAATCGGCTCCGGGTGTGTCTTCGAGTCGTAGACGAACACCGGCAGCGACTTCAGCACCGACTCGTCGAGGCCGCGCATGGCGGCGGAGACGGCGGCGTTGGCCCCGTCGTCGTGGAAGATCAAGTTGTTCCGGCGGTTGCGGCGGTTTCTGCGGAGGTTGCGGCGGCGCGCGCGGAGGAGGTACCAGCGCGCGTAGAGGTGGAGACACACCATCAGAATGACGACGAAGAAGAGGATGACGATGGCGCTCAGCATAATCTTGCCGCTGAGCGCGTAGCCCTTGTAGGCCTCCGGCGGGGGAGTGGAGTATGGAGGCAAATCCCTGTCGTGGCGGTTAAGCTCGGTTGAGGCAGACACAGTCATGGGAGACTCGAACATATAGAACCTCTAGCGGTTTGCGCTGCGAAGAAAAATTGAAAATGGAAGTGTTGTGAAGTTGGGATGTTTTTCTGTTTATGAAGGGGGAATTATAAGAATGACGATTTAAAGTGGGAAAAAGGAAGTGAGGAAGGTTCTTGCTAGTTTCATGGTTTACTGCGCTTCGTTTCCTCTGCTACATTCTATTACAGGTCAATCAAGCTCCACACGCCTACCAGGGTTGACGCGGAGGAGGTGAGGTGAGATTACTTCCGTGTCCCTTATTCGGGTCGAAATTACTAGTTTCCTGTCTGGTTCTCTGTTGGAGACTTGAGACTTGAGAGTCACCGAATTGTCGTCTGCTACTGGGAATTTGCTTCCCTTCCACCACCAAATTATGGATCATGTGCATTGACGCGGCATTACTAATTTATATTATTTGGTGTAACTATCCTCTTAATAATGCACTTAATTTCAACTCTGAATTATCATCTATTTATTTAAGAATTGTTTAGATGTTTTGTGGATTTGAAATATGATTTTATAAGTTTGAATTGTGCCACGTTTTGTGATGAGTGTTGGCTCGACTTAGTTCGAGTTCAATCCGTTTTGGAGTCGAATCAAAAGGAGAGGAGGAGAAAAGAATTTCAAAACACATGCACGATCGGTTAATCGAAGAGCTTGATGGCGACAATCTCACGACCCAAGAGCCTAGCACAGGTTGCCGGTGGTGAAATTGTTATGTGAATTCTTTTGAATGAGATCATAGAACATATATTTATCTCAAGTTAGAATAATCAGTACATACCATTCCGCAGTCATTAACTAATCAGACAAAAGGTTGTGGGGGTACCATGATGGTACATAGTGATAGATCAGTAAGATCACTCATTAAACATATGATGCTCACTTAATAAAAGTGAGCCTATAAGCTATGATACTACTAAGACATAGCAAATAGACAAAGTTACTAACACTCATTAGCGCTCACTATGAACTAGCGAACATAGATCTCTAGAAAATTACAGAATTATTAATTAGACAAGACAAAACTACACTACATTGCCCAAGGCCCAAAGAAAGCCAAATTCAAGGCTCAACAGCAGGTCTCATCTCAATCCAATCTTCTCACCCTGTGCAACTCGTAGTGCACACCACTGCTGCATGTATGGTAGCCACCATCGTACATCTCACCGCACAACCACCATCGCCCCAACAACACTCATTAGCACTCACTATGAACTAACAAACATAGATCTCTAGAAAATTAGGGATTATTAATTAGACAAGACAAAACTACACTACATTGCCCAAGGCCCAAAGGATGCCAAATTCAAGGCCTAACAATAGGCCTAGTTTCAATCCAATCTTCTCACCCTGTGCAACCTGTAGTGTGCACCACTGCTGCATGTCTGGTGGCCACCGCCATAATTCTCACACGCAACCACCGCCGTCGCGTAGCCACCACACAACTCGATATGCGCCTCAACCTACCGCTATCGAGAGGACAAACGACGCCATGGAAAGGAGCCAGACCCTAACATACATTCGAGTAACGAATCAGCAACCAAAACGCCACCTAATCCCATCAATGATGCCCGCGCGCATTGCTGTAGGTGTTGACAAACTCCAGCCACAATGATGCATTGATTAGAACAAAAACCAAGCACTGCCGTTCAAGTCATTAAATCAAACCATATCGAGGACAGACCTTAGAATCCACCACTCATCTAGCAGTAGCAACCAGGATCGACACTAATGTCGGCCACTGCTAGACGAGCAACGTTTGGAGGCCAGAAGTTGGCTAGGGTTTAAGGCTGGATGAGCGAGAGTGTTTCTCTATGTTTCTGAGAGAGATTATCTATTATTGTTTTGTTTTGTGAGTGTTTGCGAGCAATTATTAAAAAAACACACACACACAAACACCATAGGAAAACTTAAGGCCAACTTATAACTTGATAATTTGGCTTTTAGTGTTGAAAATGCTAAGCACAAAGATGCAGAAATAGGGCAACGATCCACACACAAAATATGGTCGTGTGCCCCAAGTATAAAACACCAGAACACAGATTAGGTTACGAAAGAATGGTCGGATACGCTAAGCCTAGGTACTACATGGCTACCAAAGTTGTTATGTCCCGAACCAAAAGGTTACGTAGTACTTACAAAAGCACGAAGGTTAACGTTTTCGATCATGTTTTATTTGTTTTCGATATGTTTAGTAGCCCTAAAAATGGACCTTTTGTTCGGCCCAAAAATTTAAAAAACGTTTCTTCACAAAAGTTATAGAGGACGTTAAACCGAGCGTGTGCATAGTTAGTTCATAAAAATCGGAGCTCGTATGCAAAAGTTGTAAGCGAAATACGAAAGTTACTGTAGATAGTAGATGATATATATTTGAATTTTCACTGTGGTAGATCAGACTTCCCGTGCGTTCTCCCTCTTCTCTACAACTCCGACCACCTCACAACTCCGGCCACCTGGGGACGAACGAGTGGCACCGTTCCACTCCTCTGCCCAAACCCAACCTCCCCAAGGTGGTAGATCACGGCCTCGTGGCCGGAAAACGACGGAACAAGGCCGAGAAGCCCACGACCCCGTTTTGAGTCAACACTTCGTTCTCCCAACTCCAGCCACCAAAAATGCTCAGACCAAGTCCATTAGGAGCGTAGTGAGATGATAATATCCTCCCCAAATTTCAGGCTGAGTAGTGGAGCGTGGAGGAAGAACCGACGAGTTGAAATTTGGGTTACTATTCACATTTCGGGTCAAAACTTTCCCTTAATTGTTGAGGTACTTCCAGCCCTTTTCTTGATTTGTTGTAATTGGGAAAAATGATTAGACGGTTGAGATGGTGGTGCTGCCAAAATTTGGCGGCCATCGGAGTAGGTGAAGGCGGCACGTGAATCCCACGCGCCGCCAATGTAGCAGGCGCGTGGCGGCGCCTCCGGCATCCATTTGATTTTAGTTTTTGGCCTATTAAATCCTATAAATATTTTAGAGCTTGTAAATGAAATTTTGTGAATTTTGGATAAGCTTGGAATTAGTTATGAATTTTTGAAATTTAGGGTTTTGATTTACTATTTATGAGAATCCGGCCGTCGGATTTCTCTCGAATTCATTCAGAAATTGTAAATCATCGATTAGAAATTGTTGATAAAGTTTGGATTAAATCCAAGGAGGATTGAAGGATTTATCCATGAATTTATGTATAGAATTTTATAAATTTTACCGTAAATTTAATTATCCGTCCTGTAATTATTTTATTTACGAACTATATATATTGTTCAGGACATGAGGACTCATATGAGGGGACTTTAGACAAACGGCCAGTCTAGCCATATATATATATTTTACGTGAGTGGACTTTTATTTTTAAGCCAATGCATGCAAATAAATTCTTGAATTTTGGGTTTATTATTTGAATATCTTGTCTATTTCAATAAATCAGATAATCGATTTGTTTGATTATAAGTTGAGTTATAGATTGAAATTTTGAAGTGACATTTTCATAATTAAATTTGGATAAATTCAATGGTGACGAACTATAATATTTGAGAATTATCATTATTACCACTATTATAATAAATTGTTTGAGATTTTGAGAGATTTTTGTGGAATTGAAAGTTCCGGAGGTATATATATATGTGTTTATTATTTTGGCTCATCTAATTATGATTTTGGAGAGAAGTGTTGACGTGCGGGGTCACGTCGGTTTGATTTAATCAATTACTTTCCGATGAGATATATTTGGGGAAGCTTTATGGAATTTTTGGATTTTTGAATTTTGGATTATTTTCCTTCACCATACTCGAGTTGGTTATTGTGTCTCCTTCTCACTTACTTTGTGTTTGTGAGTGAAGTCGAGGTGATTTATTATCCTCCTTACGTGAGTAGTAGAGGTTGTTATTTCTCCTCCTCACATAATTTATATGTGAGGGAGTCGAGAGTAGAACTTGAGGGGCTCCGTTATACTCGTATGGTAATAATCGTTCTTTCTAGTATATATATATATATATATATATATTTTTTTTTTTTCTTGATATTATTTATTATGACTAGTGAGGTTAGTCAAGATTTCTTTTAATCAGTGAGGCTGCTACGTTATTTTCGAGTTTATTGAAATTCGATAATTTTAAATCCTTTTTCTGTGGCATGCATTTGTTTTTGTTACAAATGTATTGTGGGAAAGTATAAAATCCATGTTATTCGATCACTTTACTTAAATATTCATTTTTGTCTACTTACGCTAATGTTTTTATATACTTCTTCCCTGGGCCTTTCATTTTAAAAATGCTCAGTTCGCAGTGCGCTGTTCGGAATAGGAGTTGAGGCTTAGCACCATCATTGCCATCTATTCTCTGTAGGTTATTCGCTAACCTACGTATTGTAATATATTTCATTTTCTATAGATTGCTCTGATAGCCTCGGGAAGTACTACTTTCTATGTTTGTATAATTATAGGAAGTGAAAAGTGTCGTATATAGAAAGATGGTGGTTGTTTTCTGTGTGATTAAGAACTATGATATTTGGAGAATATATGGTGATGCTTTTGTTGATTCATTAAATGGAACTTGTGAAATTTTGGGGAGCAAGTTGGCTCCAGGAGATGTTTCTGAGTTGTCCATAGAAGTGTATTTGGTTTTCTTGAACAGGTCAGGGTTGCCTACTTTTTAGGGAGGTTCTGTCGAAATTTTCTTAGAAAGTGGGTCCCGCAAGACCACATAGAATTTCAAGGGAAATTTTGAGACGGGTCCTGTCAAAAGTAATGATCTGATAACCGATAATGAACTAGCTTAGGTCTATCCTTGCCCGGTGAGGGAAACTAAATTTTTGTTTCGAAGTCACATGAACAATTGTCAATCATATAATCCGCTTGGAAAATTCCGTAACACCTATGAGCTATTTGTCAATCTTAATGGTTAGAGTCACCATGAGGATATGAGTGAAATCATTTGCTTTTCTTTTAGAAAAATAAAAAATAAAAAATAAATTGTCAATATTAATGATCGCCTTGGAAAACTCCATAACACGTATTCGTGTGTAATCATGACTTTTAGGCTCTACTTTTCTACATATTTTGTAACTTGTACTGCACTTTTAACCTCTATTAGTAATTTATCATATAATACGTAAATAAAATACGTTTTGATCTCTTTTTAAAAAAAAAAATTTCTGTACTTCGTATTTTTGAAGGGGATTCATTAAATTTCTTGTATTTTTATCGTACTATTTCATGAAATGTCTGAAAATAATATACGTATGTATTTTTTGCATATTATACATGTCTCGTATTTGAATAATTTTATATACACATACCAATTTTATCAATACACACCTCTTAATTTTTTTGTCCATTGTTTCCAAAGTTTTCCTTGTTTGCCCTTCCACTCTCATTTTTCTCCTCCTCTCTCTTCGCATGTCAAATCACTGGTGTTGCTACTCTTTTGATTTACTGTTTTTGCAAATTCTTAAGGTCCTGCAATTTTTTTGTTTGTCTCTTATGTTGATTTTGAGTTATTAACTGGGATTGGAGTGATATTAATCTCTAAGTGACCATAGAAAAAGAACTAACGCATCTATTCTCCCAATATGGTAGAAGTTGATTCCAATATTGCTACTTTTAATTTCTAAAGCATATCTATAATCATTTGCAATCCTAAATTTATTTTTTGTTCTTCAATCTCCAACTTTTGTTTGAACAACCAAATTCGTAGTGATTCTCAATTCTTCATAATTTGGATCTATCTTCTCTCTTAGTCTTGTCCATCTCTTTCCGCCTTCTCTATCTTTATTGCACGCTTGCCATGGAATTGATCAGAAGTGGAGGTTAGAGACAATAATAGCTGCAAGGGTGAAGTATGGATAAAACAATTTACAAAAAAATTAGGGTGTGTATTTATAAAATAAATTACTCCTCGTATTTTATTATGTTTTTAACTTAAGTGAATTAAATAAATATAGTTAAAAAGACGGGAGAACTAGGGTTTGAGGAAAGCAAAAGCGGCGGTGTTGCTTGTCCGGCGGCGCCCTCTCACTGACGGTGGCTTCCAGCTTCGTCGGCACTTGATGGGTGCTTCCAGACAGGTTCGGAATTGGTCTGCGGGTGGTTGCCGGATTTTGAGGCAGTAGTGGAAGGCTTTTCCTCTCTCTCAGATGGTTGCGATGGTGAATCGAGGCTTTGATGCAGGTGTCAAGGGGCTTAACGCTAGCGAAGGACAATGTAGTCGATCTGGGTTTCAATCGATCAATATGTTGTCCAGCATATGGTGGTGGGCTGGAATGATAATGATGGAGCTGCGAGGCTTGGCCCTCTTTTAGGGAAGGATTTCGGCAGAGGTGGTCACTAGAACCAACCTTCTAAGCTTCAGACCTTTTTTGGCGGTTCCCAGAAATTCAGATTCGACTCTGGCGGATATGAAAACGGTTTGCAGCAGTCTTTTACGTTTCTTCATTAGATTTTGGTTTTTGGTTAGGTCTAATAAGTCCCTCCTCAATTGAGCAAGGATTTGGTTGTCTTGAATTCGTAGTTGTGCCATTGATATGGTGTCTTTCCCGAGGACGATTTGGTTCAATTTTGGTTTACTTTTGTTGTCAATTTGTCGACGAGCGATCTTTTACACGTGGTTTGGTACTTTTTGGACGCGGTGTTGAAGAGGACGACGTCTTCTCTGCTATTGACTACATGGTATTACTGGGACTTTCGGGATATGTAGTATTGGAAAGGGATGTTTTGTAGTTAGAGTTTAGACTCATTGGTCTGATGGTATCTGTAACTGCGGTTTCTTAGGGTATTGGCTTATCACCCACCCCCCACCCACCCCCCGCCCCCCAAGAGGCCTTATGTAACTAACTTTGTAGATTTTTTGTTCCTCTCTGCTTCTACAGTCTCTCACAATGTGCATAAACCAATTCGGAATCGTCGATTCTTGTACTTTGCATGACAAACTTGATGTTCACATGAGCGCGCAATTGAGGCAATTGAGCCAATTTTGCAATCGGTTTGAGTTGTTGTTGTTGCACTGTGGCTTTATATGCCAGTCTTGCAACCTCTTGACTGCGTCTGACACTGCTGTAATTAATGCCTTTGTTTTGGCCTCTTGGGTCAGCTCTCCTCTTCTTGTCTAATGCGTTTCACCTTGGATTCCATAGCGAGCTTTCTTTTGGTGTTTACTGCTCAACTTCCAAAACCACTACGGCTTAATCTTTTGTGTTCATCCACCTTTATTTATGAGGGTTTTGAGGAGCTTGGTCTGACAGATGTAGGGATTTACTTGAATGTGAAGTTTTGCCACGAGTGTACCTCACACGTAATCCAGGCCACGCTAACTAGCGCCATCGACAATAAGAAATTAACTCCGTACCAAACAAGAGAACGAGGTTCAAAATTTTGGCACTTTCACTTAATGCTTCCTTGGCACTTTGGGCCAACATCGGATTGCCGACCCTGGTAATCACCAATACATATATACTTTTGAGTTAATTGAATCGAAATCGATCAACCAGCTTTGATGGTATGCATCATATAAATTTCCCTGCAAAGAGAGATGCCCTAGCCTCTTGCATCTTTGTTTATGCTCATAAGTTCCGTTACCCTAGCAAATAGATAGAAAGAATGAATTAGCTCTAGAGCTCCGATGCCTCCATAATTGATCACCTACCAAGCTATGTGTTCAAAACTTATGAAACAACAACTTGATAAGGTTGAAGAGGATGTCTCACCTATTCTTATTCCATACATGTGAGGGCGCTCTTTGTTTCCTCATTGAAGTGTTCATCCTATTTAGATAAACTTCGGTGAAACAGATATGAACCCCGTGGGCTAAGACTGGGCTTTGCTACACATTGTTTCTTAGTCAACTTGTAATTTCCATGACTTATTACTACGAGTCTTGTTGCACCCGTGATAACTAGGGTTTAGAGAATTGCATAGTGTTCACGTGGTTTGATTTTAGCGATTAAACTAGTAAAACTATGTAGACTGGGGATCTCCGAGATGATAAGGTGACTTGGGATTGAGAGCAAAAGTAACTTCTATTGTTCTGTGGTTTGTTACTTTGGTTCATGCATTTCGAGACTTTGACTGCTGACCAATGTTTCTGATTAAGAGATTCCATTGGATTCGGTTTCAGCCTTTCAGGTTCGTTGAAGAATTATTTTATTTGGCCACCTACGCCCCAGTCACACGCTACTTACTACACTTTTTTATTTGGAAGAACTACTGACTACACTTTACAAAGCTGGTTGTCCTCTAAAAGCTCCTTGAGATTGGCAAAACACATTCCGCATGCTCAGAACTTCAATATGCATAAGCGTAGAGATGCCCATCTTTGAAGCCCAATCTGTAGACCAGAATACCGGCCCAAAACAAACCTAATAGATAATGAGTTACGATCCCATCCCATCGTAACATTTCGCCGGCTTGGCCACTGCAAACCTTGTACGCTTATCAGGTTTTCCATACTACACTACAAACATAGCAATAATAATGTTCACATGATCAGTAATTGATTAAGAAAATTATATTAAACTACACTTTGATGTAAATTTTGATGGTAAAAAATATCAGTTTTTTAATTGATTTATTTTATTTTTCACTATTGAATGTAAATTTAAGGATAATTAGACATGATTATCTTAGTCATAATAGTAGAAACAATTTCAAATACCGGATTAGAAAATCAAGTATGACACTTATTTTTATGTGGAGGTTGTTTTATGACCATATCGATCAATTAAGGAAGAACATTTCATATTAAAGTAGAGTTCCTTTGGTCATCTCAAAATCAACAGATTAGTGGTCATTCACTGTTCGATCTCAAAGCAAAGATTAAAAAATAAAAAAATGAATTCATATATTTTCCCTTTTTAGTTATTATTCTCCACTGTTATCTAAATTCAATAGCTAATATTTAATGGTAATCGATCATGTACTCCATATGATCAAGAAAGCACCTAGTACAATTGCGTTTTCGCATTCACTCCTAAGAAAACACCACTGTATAAGAAGTGTGCGAAAATGGCAAACCCGACCCAACCAGACCATGTTTGTCTCTATTGCCATCTCCCAATACATGTGCGTGTGCGCCAAGGTGGGAATGGAGAGTAACATAATAAATACAGTTAATGAAGGAAGTATCCTTGGTAGCCTAAAAGGTGCATATCGCATTTACTAGGGCTTACCAAAGCCAACGGCCATCACTCCAGTCTCCCCCGAAAACTAAACACCCCCACTTCCCCTCCCTTGAGCCCCATAACCTCTCTTTTTCCACTTTAAAACGCTCCCATCTCCAACGGAACCACCAACCAAACCACTCTGAAATGTCGAACAAGTCACCCATTTTTCCGATGCCGGAGCCTCAACACTTCAGCGACTACGGTTTTGACACCCAAATCGACTATTTCCAGGTCCCCATTTCCTCACTCACATTTCGATCTCTCTGTTTAACTCTCTGCAGCATCATTTACGATCTCACACTTTTTCATGTTCTTTGGATACCCCTCAGGTCCTTGAAGAAGCTAGAAGGCACAAGCGTGACGGCACGAGATCCATAGACTCGATTCACTTCAAGCTCCAGAAGCCCATTTCCAAGGACGACCACTACTCCAAGAAGCCTCACAAGAAGAAGCGCTGGTGGAAGAGCGCTTTGCTTTTCTTCAAATGGGGCTGGACCCGCCACGACGACGACTCCGCCCACCGCCACAACCGCCGTGGTGGCCGGGAGGACGTGCACCAGGCCAGGGCCAAGGCTTTCCGGGCTTCCATTTCCGGGCCGGTTTATATCACAGAAAGCAGAAGCGGGTCGAGCACACCGTACCGGACGGCGAGCAGGCCGTCGTCGGGGCCCCTGGCCGGAACTATGTCTCCGCTGAGTAAGGCCGAGATGGAGATTCCATATCTGAGCCTGAGAGAGCTTAACATGGAGCAGCAACAGAGGGTGTCTACCTCATCAGCCATGCCCATTTACTTGGTTACTTGATTACTATTCTGGCCTTGGGTTGGTCATTAGATTTAACTATATTTTAGTCTTCGGGGAGCGGCATTATATATTTACAAAAGCTCTTCATATTTTACAATTGCGGTTTGGATTGGGCACTTTTCTGTTTTTTTTTGGAAAAGGCAGAGGCATTTGATCTTTTGGAGGAAAGCTATATCCTCCTTTTGGTGTTTGTTTTTGCTCACTTTTCTTAAGTTCTTAAACTAATGAAATCTGGATTTGACTCGGTCATCTTGCCCTTTTTTTTTTTTTAACTAGTTTATCTTTTATTGTTTTAGATCTCTTAAATACAAATCAAACGCTATGTACCGTTGCAAGATGACAATGATAGTATATCAACCATTATGAATATCTATTATTAATCTAGACACATCTTCAATTACTAAAGTTTAAGCAGATTCTATAAGTTATTGATCCTGTGAACTATTAGATGGATTTGGGGTACTAAATTGGGTGTTAAACAGGCGTTAATATCGTTGAGACATCGATGTCAATGCTCATATATTAACAACTAAATATGTTTGAATCATTTTAAGAAATATCTTGTTTACATCGAAAAATCCAATAATTCTTAAAACCAAAAAAAAAAAAAGACCAGAAAGTACACAATTGCTTACTACTTAAATGTTTAAACTCCACCACCTAGATCCTCCCTTGTACAGCATATTAGCATGTAAATATCAAGTAGAAGAATATTCTCCAATAATGTAAATTGAAATTGCCAATGAATTCCTTTGGTTGTTAGATATAAGAAAAAATGCTTACAGTCGTTAATTGAAGCAAGTTTGGTTTCGCCTATTTTTGATTTCAATCTCCAATATGAATCAAACCATGTTACACACGTACTCTTGTGTATTTTAATTTTTCTTTCACCCGTTAGTTGTTGGGTAATATCATGTGCATATCATTAATAATTTTTGATGGATCTTATGTGATTAGGTTAGTTTATTAGGTTCTTGGTCTCAGCGCTCACAAGAGGCCATTATAGGAGCCAATCTCTTCGGCTCGCAGCAACCTATTTGTCGCCATTATAGCTGAAAAGCCTGGATGGTAAGGATTAAGAAACTCTAAAATCTTGCAATCTAAGTAAATGTTTTCAGTGCTGGTTTGTAATCTTGCGGATAGGGCTCATGTAAAGAGCTATCAAGTGCATTTTCAAACACAACACTGTTTTTGGTTACATATGTTTCTAATAAAAACACATTATTTTCTAAGTTTGGTCCGTGAATTTTAGCTCTCTCGTTTAAAAATAATATTTATTCATTTCTTAAGTTTGCATATAATCTCCCGTAGTCTAAAAAAAAAAAGCTTTTAACTAACTTTACCAGCTTTGTTAAAGCCGCTTTGACAGTTCTAAAAGCAGTTACAAGTTACAACTTACAAAGGAGCCCTCTACCACCAATAATGTTCAAGATTTGTTATTACCATCCTTATAAGAATGACAGTTAAACGCCGGAGGCTTAAGCAAATGGCAGTGATAGCTTATCCAAACTAGGATTTTTCTCTGTGGGAACAGCACACAGAACACATGCAGAGCATTGTTGAATGGTGTGACAACTCAAAGTTGTTGGATGAGCAAGGTTCATTGGATCAATAATGGCTGTTCAAAATATATATCTGGGCAGAGAGTAATTACGATGCAAATTGCCTAGAAAGAGGAGCAGGCTGCAGACCAAACTGATGCAACAGTTCGATGGGTCAATTTCACACGACAACTGAACAGTATGACAATCACTGAACCAAAAAGAAGCACAAGGCTCCAATAATTTAAGGAGCGGCTGGTTCGCCGATCATGTGCTCTGGGTGTGTCTGTTTCAGAAGTACTACTCAACCTGCGAATCACGTTATTTGCATATCCACATTAACGTGGCTGCATGTGTCAGTAGGATTTGGTAGCAGGACAACTACTTTCGACGAGTTCATTCAAGGTTGCAGACCGGGCCTCGAGTTTGTGGGCTTTAATTGCAGGCCCATGACACCATCGTATAATCAAGCGATGAACAAACCTGAGGAAGTAAACAGTTTAGAGTTATTTAGTTATTAGATCCTTAAGGGTTTAGGGAGTCACAAACATTTCATTCCGACTATGTTGAGTACTGCAATATTCGGAAATTATAATATGGTCTCGGATTATGGTATACGTGGTGGTTCGAGTTGATATTATTAGCTTATAAAACTTGTAATTTTTTTTGTTAGAACAGAAAGCTTTATTGCGCTGAGGTTAAACCTCAATATTGATAGTACATAACATGGTGCATTAGACACGCGCTCATAAAAGTCAGGAATCATAATCTTCAACTAAAAAAATACGAATTTGAGCTACCCAATTTCAATCAGAGGACCATTGAATCAAATACTACATCAACAAATAAAACATGGGCTAAAGGAACTTGAGCCCAGAAAATATACATCTCAAACCACCTCAATTATCAGATAAGATGTGATAACAAACTTATCCAACATCATCAACTAAGAGCATCTCCAATAGACTACTTATTTCAAAATAAATTTAATATTTAGCAAATTTTAGGCTAATATTTTACTCCAGCAAAATACCTAAACAAAAGTTAAATTTAACTTTTGCTAAATTCTCTAGCTATATTTAGTTAGAGATGAGACTAAAACCTAAATTTAACTTCCGATTTACTGATTAGGTATTCTGCTGGAGCATAACTCAATAAGTAACTAGTTATATTTCACTTTTAGCTATAAACATAAGTATCACTGTTGGAGATGCTCTAAGGTAACAACCACCTTATCCAATGTCAAAACTACCCACATCTCTACTACTATAAAGCGAGGTCATCTTTTGGTGTCAAAGCCTTCATCAAAATATGATTTGACTAATATACCCTTGCCTAAATGAAATTAAACTCAAATAATATTAAATTTAAATAGCCTTATTGGAAGTAGATAAAGTACACATATTCCACGATCATTCAAACATTGAACATTTATCTCATGAGAGACTTGACCACGTTCAAATCATTTTCCTTCAGTTATCAAGAGGGTTAACCACGTTAAAGTCAATCTCCATGTTTCAGAAGTTCCATGAGAGACTCAATCATATTCAAATCAGTTTACATGCTTAAGAAGTTTAGAGCAATATACAGACCTATGTTTGCCTATGTTTATATCAACAATGAGGTAAGGAAAAATTATTAAACAGTGAGAAATGCAAAAGGTAATTGAGGTGATTGTCATGGTGTTTATAGAAGAAATGCATTTTGATGTGCTTCATAAAACAAAGGAGTTCAAGGTATTAAGTCATTTCAAACTTCATCGTTCTTCATTCTTTTACTAATAACACATGCATCGTACGGGTATGAAGCTAGTATATTATAAAAGAAACTGCTCGTAACCGCTCCTGCTGTCCCAATATCATTTCCACAGCAACATTTTTCTAATCGATGAACTCCGCCATCATGCGATCTAATTTCCTTAGATTTCACCCATGTACCATGCAAAGAAAAGCAAAAAATGTCATTTGAAACAATCGACCAATATGTCCATGCGAATAACAAAACAAAGGCAATCCTAAGGCAAAGAAACATAGGCAAGAAGAATGCCTAAATATCTAACAGAATAACAAGAACAAAAAACAGAGTATGTACAAAATCTGAAGCACAGAAAAATTAGTAGTCAAATCTATAATTTGACAAACAAAAAATATAAAATTACCCAAAATCGAATACGGCCCCAGCCAAAAACCGCCAGCAAAAAAGGTGTAGAACATGAAATATTCAAATAAAGTAACGCATAAAAAATCTTGATAGTATAAAAACAATTTGAGGAAAAGATGCCAAGGGGCATAAACTATGGTGCAAGAGAGCCAAGGCACTAACAGGTCTCAAAACACTGCAAGAGCAAATCTAGAGAGCTAAAGATGGATCACTGCCCACAACAAACACAACTCCTGTCCAATTGATTCCTCATTAAGTATAAAGACTACTTAGCGAACTGCTGCCAAGCAAATGTGTATAGCCGCCGAATATAGACAAGGATAGAACGACATGCGAAAATGATCTCAATTAGAAATCCGAATATGATCATTGCATGACGTCTATTTTAGTTATACTGTTATAGAATCTATTTTTTTTTTTTTTTTTTGGCAAAAATTTTAGATCTGATCTGAACAAATCTACTTGTTATTTCTGATTGGTCAATTTGAAACTGTCGGGCCTTTGTTTGGACCATCTACATTAAACTCCTGTCATCTTGACACCTACGGCCCAACTCATGTCATGCTGTTAAATCTACATCCATGTTTCTGATTTGATTTGGGCCTTCCTTTGGAGATCGACCCGCAGCCGAACGACTAAGTTCCTAAACTGTCACTTCGTTTTTATCGCTTCCAGCTGTATCAGTAAACGGACTCTTTGCATATATCATCACTCTCCATTGTCCCTCGATTCATAAACCATCGACGAGGAGAGAAAGAAGAAGAGATATGGAGGGAGTAGAGCACAGAACAGTCGAAGTCAACGGTATCAACATGCACGTAGCCGAGATGTTAGCGTGAGTCATAGTTTAACTTTAGGAGTAGAATCAGGAGTAGAATATATTGTAATATATTGTAATTATTTCGTAGTTAGTACTTACCTATTATAGTCCTGTAAACTTCTTTATATACCTCCGCTGTGAGATGAATACATTTATCAGAAAATTCATTCTCAATCTTGTTATATTTTGACTTGGTATCAGAGCAAAGATCCGATAGGACTTTGTTTCTTATTCATTCTCAATTCGAGCAATCGATACAAAACCAAACCCCTTTGTTAGGGTTGTTTTTCAAAACTGGTCTTCATCTCTTTTTAGAGATCGACCTTTGTCAAGTCGAAATCCTTAGCAGCAAATCCACCAACGACATACCCCCTTTGTCAAGTCGAAATCCTTAACAGACGACAATTAGGCCGTCCTCCAGGCTGCATCACCATCAACATAACTCCAGAAACTCAAACACAACTTCAATCCAGATCCAGAAACTCAAACACAACTTCAATCTCATCACTTCCGTTTTGGCCGACTCACCCAGCAGAGGCGGGCCACGGGTAAACTCTACAAACGGTCTCTGGGTCAGGCTGCATCAATTCAGATCCTCCTTCGCCGCCGTCCTCCAGGTTCAGGCTGCATCAATTCAGGCCGAGTCACCGCCATCCTCCAAGCTGCATCTCTCTCTCGCTCCTCTGTCCTCCAGGTCCAGGCTGCATCAATCCAGGCCGCCGTCCTCCAGAGACGCCATCGCTGCCCATCTCTCTCTCGCTCATCTGTCCTCCAGGTCCAGGCTGCATCAATCCAGGCCGCCGCCCTCCAGAGGCGCCATCGCTGCCCAGATCATCGTCGGCGCTAATATCCAGTCCGACGCGAGTTCTCTCACCCAGGCCGAAGTCGCCGCCGTCCTCCAGAGAAGCCATCGCTGCCCAGATCGTCGTCGGCGCTAATACCCAGTCCGACGCGTGTCCGAGAACGACCCAGTCCGGCGTCGGTCTTTCAGCACAGTCTGGCGTCGTCACGATCCAGTCCGGCGTCGTTCCTTCAGTATCCAGTCAGGCGTCGTCGGCGCTTGCTTCAGTGGTGTCGGCGCCTCCTTCAACCCGAGAATCCTCCTTCAGTCAGCCCGAGAACCGTTCTTCAGTCAGTCCGAGACTCCTTCACGCAACACATTGGTCAATCTGAAATAGGTTGAAGAAGAAGAAGAAAAAAAAAAAAAAAAAAAAAAATTTCTGCACGTTATACTTTTTTTTTTTTTTTTGGTTCTGTCTCTTTCATTCCGCTGCATATTCTGTGATTGTGTAACTTTACTGTTGTATTGTTGCAATGGGTGGTGATGATAGTGAAGGACAGAGTTCTAAGATCAATGAGGTCCAAAAGATTGAGGTTTCTGTTCGAAGTTCAGATGGTGGTTCTTTTGGTGGTCCGAAGCTCAATGGTACCAATTTTCGAACATGGAAGAAGATTATGTCTGTCCATCTTCGTGGCATACACAAGATGGGGCATGTGAATGGAACAACCAAAGCTCCGAGTGAAGCAGATGTGGATGCCTTTGCTAAGTGGGAGGATGATGATGGATCTGTGATGGCTCTCCTCTTCAAAGCCATGACTGAAGATGTTTTACAGTTGGTGGAAGAGTGTGATACTGCTGAAACAATATGGAAGACATTGGGGGATCTGTATACCAATGAGTCTGATTTTATACAGGTTCATGAATTGATGTGTAAGGCTGCTAATATGCAACAGAACGGGCAACCAGTAGCTGTGTATTTCACCAAGCTAAAGAATGTATGGGCTGAAATCGATCAGAAGCGTCCTTGCAAGATCAAGAATCAGGAAGATCTTGTATGGTACCAGAAAGAGAAGGAACTAGAAAGGGTTCATGTATTCCTGAGAGGGCTTGATGAGAAGCATAGCAGTGCGAAGGGAGAATTGCTTAGAATGACAGACCCTCCTAGTTTGAACACAGCTTTTACATACATCCGCAAAGATGAGTCTCAGCAGGAAAGTGTCAAACATGCACAGGTTGAAGTATCTAGCCTCGCCGTTCAGGCCAAGTCACGAGCACCTCTCCTTCAGCAGAGTTCAGCCCCACGTCATCAGCAGGGTTTCCCACAAGGCTCTACTAACCGCCCTCGTCCTCAATGTTCTTATTGCACTGATCTTGGGCATGTTCGGGAGACTTGTTGGAAGTTGCATCCACACCTTAAACCTAAAAATCAAGGTTTTCGTCCCAAAGGGAAAGCAGCTGCGGTTCAATTGGTCCAAGAACCAGATTTCTATGGAGTGACTGGCCAAGATCATCATACGGCTGGTGGAGCTACTCCTACAGCCTCTATAGCTGGTCGAGGTAAAATTGGTATGGCTTTAAAAGTTTCTAACTTTGTTGGTTCTGATACATGGATTATTGATTCTGGTGCCTCCGATCATATGACTTATGACAAATCATATTTTACTGAATTGTCTTCCCCATCCGTGTCCTATGTAACCAATGCCAATGGTGAGGCCTTTCCTGTGTTAGGGTCAGGGTCAGTTCGTATTACTCCCACCTTAGAACTTCATAATGTGTTATATGTGCCTGACTTGTCTCACCATTTGATATCTGTTCCCCAGCTGAATACTGAGTCTAAATGCTCCGTAACCTTTTATCCTATGTATGTGATTTTTCAGGATCTTCTCACCAGGGAGATAATCGGTCGGGGGTATCTGAGGGGCAGGTTGTTCCATCTGGATCAGACATACTCAGGAGAGAAACCAGGAGCACAGTCCCGCACCGCTTTGACTTCGAGTTCTGATAAGCTAAGTGAAATTTGGTTGTGGCATCGCCGTTTAGGGCATCCTTCTTTTAGTCTTATGAGAAAAACCATGCCTACTTTGTTTATTGGTGTGGATGAGTCTGTTTTACATTGTGAAACATGTGTTTTGGCAAAGAGTCATCGTGCTACTTATTCTCCTAGTATTTCTAATAAAAGTGTTACTCCTTTTGAGTTGATTCATTCTGATGTTTGGGGACCTTCTAGAGAACCCACGGTCTTGGGTATGAGATACTTTGTGTTGTTTATTGATGATTGTACGAGATTGTCATGGGTTGCTCTTCTTAAAACCAAAGATGAAGTATTTCCAGCTTTTCAAACCTTTCGCACTCTCGTTCAAACACAATATCATAGCACCATTAAAGTCCTTCGTTCTGACAATGGGGGAGAGTATGTTAATCATGTTTTCCAAGAGTTTTTCAAAACCCATGGGATTGTTCACCAAACTACATGTCCACAAACGCCAGAACAAAATGGTGTGTCTGAAAGGAAAAACCGTCATTTACTTGATATGGCTCGTGCCCTTCTCTTTAGTGCTCATATGCCTAAGTATCTTTGGGGCGATGCCGTACATGCTTCCTCTCATCTTATCAATCGTCTTCCATCCAGTGTCCTTCAGGGAAAAATTCCATTTGAGGTTCTTGCATCTCATGTCTCCTTACCTTCATTTCATAATCTTCCAGCTCGTGTCTTTGGTTGTGTTGCTTTTGTCCATGTCCCTAAAAACCAAAGGTCTAAGTTGGATGCCCGGGCACTTAAGTGTGTGTTTGTTGGTTACGGAGGCTATCAGAAAGGGTACAAATGTTATCATCCACCTACCAGAAGGTACTATGTCACTATGGATGTTACTTTCTTTGAGGACATGAGTTATTTTTCCTCTTCGGGTACAGCTCTTCAGGGGGAGAATTTATATTTTGAAGAGCTGTATTATGGAAAAGGGGAGGAATCAGAAGGAGGAGTGGAAGTCACACAAGTAGGAAGTATTTTGACGGATCCAGTTGAAAGCAGAAGCTCATCATCTCCAGAAGCAGAAGCTCCAGACATCCAGACACCTGCAGTTGAAGACACAACTGCCCCTCCTACCATCACCTCTACCCCTGACCCACAACTTCCTGGTACTGAAGATCACTCATTTGAGGTATGTCCATCCACTGGTACTAGTAATAGTGAGTCTAATGTTGAGCAATATGTGTTACCAAATAGGACCACTCGTGGTCAATCAGCCAAAAGATATGAACCTACTCTTACAGCCAAAGCAAAATACCCTGTAGCCAATTATATGTCCACTAGGAGGTTGTCTAAGTCATATGAATCATTTGTGAATCAAATATCTGCTGTATCAGTACCTAACAGAGTGCAGGATGCGTTGGGGGATCCAAAGTGGAGGAAGGCAATGGAGGAAGAGATGGAGGCGTTGCAGAAGAATAGTACTTGGCAACTCGTGTCTCCACCACAAGGCAAGAAGGCTGTAGGTTGTCGTTGGGTGTTTACTGTGAAACATAATGCAGATGGATCAGTGAATCGGTACAAAGCACGCCTTGTAGCAAAGGGGTTTACTCAGACATATGGTATAGACTACGATGAAACATTTGCTCCTGTGGCCAAGATGAACACTATTCGGGTTCTGCTCTCATTTGCCGCTAGTTTAAACTGGCCACTCCGACAGTTTGATGTCAAGAATGCATTTCTTCATGGAGAGTTAGCCGAGGAAGTGTACATGAGTCTTCCACCTGGGTATGTCGTTGCTTCTCCTGGTGATTTTGTATGCAAATTGAGGAAGTCACTGTATGGTCTCAAACAGTCGCCTCGTGCTTGGTTTGGAAGATTTTCACAATTCATGAGGAATGTTGGTTACAAACAGAGCAACTCAGATCATACCTTATTCCTCAAGCATCAACAAGGGAAGGTAACAGCTTTAATTATCTATGTGGATGATATGGTAATTACTGGCAATGATACTGTTGAGATAGATAGACTACAGAGACAGCTAGCCTCTGAGTTTGAGATGAAGGACTTGGGTGAACTTAAGTACTTCTTAGGAATTGAGGTAGCCAGGGGGAGAGAAGGGATCTACCTATGCCAGAGGAAGTACGTTCTTGACTTGCTGACAGAGACAGGTTTGTTGGATTGCAGACCTATTGATACTCCTATTGAGCAGAATCATTGTTTAGCCGAGTATCCAGATCAGGTACCTACTGATCGAGCTCGCTATCAGAGGTTAGTTGGGCGCTTGATTTATCTAGCTCATACTAGACCAGATATTGCATATGCAGTAAGTGTGGTGAGTCAGTTCATGCATAACCCGAGTGAGAGTCACATGGATGCTGTTATGAGAATTTTAAAGTACCTAAAGTCAGCTCCAGGAAGGGGAGTGTTGTTTTCTAAACACAACAATATCCTTGAGGTTTGTGGCTTTACAGATGCAGATTGGGCTGGCAATATTACAGACAGGAAGTCAACATCAGGTTACTTTACATTTGTGGGAGGTAATTTGGTTACATGGAAGAGTAAGAAACAGAAAGTTGTGGCACGATCTAGTGCTGAGGCTGAGTATAGAGGTATGGCTCACGGAGTATGTGAATTGTTGTGGCTGAGAAATCTGTTACGTGATCTGGGTTTCAAACTCAAAAGTACTATGCAGTTGTATTGTGACAACAAGGCAGCCATTGACATATCACAGAATCCAGTACAACATGATCGTACTAAGCATGTGGAGGTTGATCGTCACTTTATAAAGGAGAAGATAGATGCCAAAATTATTAGCTTTCCTTTTGTTCCATCTGAAGAGCAACTTGCAGATATACTTACCAAAGGAGTTTCCAGGAAGGTATTTTATGACTCACTAAGCAAGTTGGGCATGATTGATGTGTATGCGCCAACTTGAGGGGGAGTGTTAGCGTGAGTCATAGTTTAACTTTAGGAGTAGAATCAGGAGTAGAATATATTGTAATATATTGTAATTATTTCGTAGTTAGTACTTACCTATTATAGTCCTGTAAACTTCTTTATATACCTCCGCTGTGAGATGAATACATTTATCAGAAAATTCATTCTCAATCTTGTTATATTTTGACTCGAGAAAGGCCAAGGCCCGGTGGTGCTACTCCTCCACGGCTTCCCGGAGCTCTGGTACTCATGGAGGCACCAAATCCAGACCCTGGCCTCGCTCGGCTACCGAGCCATCGCGCCGGATCTCCGCGGCTTCGGTGACACCGACGCCCCGGCCGACTCTTCGAGCTACACTTGCTTCCACGTGGTGGGAGATCTCGTGGCGCTATTGGACGCCGTCGCCGGCGACCAGGAGAAGGTGTTCGTGGTCGGGCACGACTGGGGTGCACTCATGGCTTGGTATCTCTGCCTGTTTCGGCCGGACCGAGTCAAGGCTCTGGTCAACTTGAGCGTGCAATTTTTACCTAGAAATCCTCAGAGCAAGACTATTGAATCCATGAAAGCTGCTTATGGGGACGACTATTACATCTGCAGGTTTCAGGTTCGATCTTCTTTTTCCCTATTTTAGTTTTTCCATTACATAGTTTTTTGGATTTTTTTGGGGTCCAAGTTACTGCTTTAGAGCAAGAGTTTTCATTTTTTCCCCAAGTTGCTTCAGTCATCTGATCATCTGTCTTTCTCGGGTTTTTATCTAATCATCTGTATTCCTCTGTTTTATGATTTGTTGTGTATCTACCATTATTTTACAGGATAATGTATCTACTATTCAAAGTAACCTATTATCTTTAGCCTAAAAAAAAAAAAAAAGAGAAGAAGACGAAAGTAGACCCGTTATTTAACAGCATATGCATGTATTCCTTTATTTACTTTTCGAAGTCTCTATCAATTACAAAAAAGAAAAACAAAAAATCAAATTGAAAAGTTCATATTCTATGCCATTTTGATGTGGAAAATGACCATTTATATATATAAATCTTGATCCCACTATCCTTTATCTAGTGATTGAAATGTTATTAACTGCAGTTTCTGCTTGTCAATGCATATTGAAAGACGCTATTGAAGATTCTTTTGTTCTGTAAGAGTATTCAATATCATTGGTCTTGACTTTAAACATGACTTCTGTACTCTCTCCAGCGGTGGAGGCGGGGTCTAATTAGATTCCAGAAGATCATGGTTTCATCTGACATGCAAAAGTTAGTAAATAATTTTAGATGAAAATGGAGCAGGATTTTAAATGCACTTTATATATGAAGTTGTGGATAGTTTTTGAATTCTCCATTCCTGTAAGAACTCCCCCATTCCCCTCATTTTACATCATGTTGTATTATCATTTTTCTAGAGGGTAGTAACTTGACGACACAGTTTTTCTGGAATCATCGAAATTAGTTCATTTTAGAAACAAAAAACTGAGATTGCAATTGATTTGATTATGATAGACAAATTACTTACTCACCTTGTAGGAGCCAGGAGAGATAGAAGCCGAGTTCGCTGAAATTGGTACTGCAAGAGTTATCAGGGAATTCTTGACCTTACGCCACCCTGGTCCACTTTTCCTCCCTAAAGGTAAAGGCTTTGGACATCCCCCAGATGCCCCGATCGCCTTACCAAGTTGGTTGTCTGAGGATGATGTTAACTACTATGTTAGCAAATTTGAGAAGAAGGGCTTCACTGGTGGCTTAAACTACTACCGAAACTTTCACCGGTATGTACTTCAAACTCTGGTTGCATGTTTACTGATTTAAAGTTTCTTCATTGATGTCCAAATGCCAATGTAATGTTGATGGTTGGTTTTATTTCTCGGCAGAAATTGGGAACTCCTTGCACCCTGGACTGGCGCTCAAGTGAAAGTTCCAGTTAAGTTCATTGTGGGAGACCAAGACCTAGTTTATAATTCTCTTGGCGCCAAGGATTTCATACACAATGGCGGGTTCAAGAAATATGTGCCGTTCTTGGAAGAGGTGGTTGTAATGGAAGGAGTTGCCCATTTTATCAACGAAGAAAAGGCCGATGAAATCAGTGAACACATTCACGACTTCATCAAGAAATTCGAGTAATGCAATGCATCTCCCTGTGTATTGTATGTCACTTTGTTGTGTCTTGTACCGCTGCTACCAGTGTTTCTGTTATGCATTTGAGCATTCTTATCTGTGACTTTTCATGGCTAGCTAAGCTAGCTGTTGGGGTCAGTAATCATACCAGAATTGACTGTCATTGGTTCATATAGAGACTCATCTACTAGTGACTTCGAAGTTTTTGGGCCACATATTGATGCAGAACAGAAGCGTAACTAGAAGAATAACTACTCATTCAATTAGGTTAAACCTTGAACCCACAATTTCTCGTACTTTTTCAACATCATCCGTCGACAATGAGATTTAAATTCGTGATCTATATGATCTCACCAGCAGCACAGCTCATAGAAATCGTCTTTTCTTAAGACTTGAATCATCAAAATTACGGAAGCTATTGTTATGGTTAAAAAATTGAAGCACATTAATTTTCTTTTCCAACTCCAACATATTATTGTATTTATTAAAAAAACAATCATTGTATTTTTTTTTTTTTCAAGTTCCGGACAAAATTTCAAACTCCGTTTGCATTTTATTTTTGTCAAAGTTTCTGTTCTACTTTTTAGTCTGGAATTCACATAGCATTTGGTGGTTAGCTACGGAGCTCTCTTACAGGACTATGGGGTCAGTTACAAACTTACAATTTGTATTCAATGTTGTTTTTGGTCTATAAGCAGCTTCAATAAAAGCCCAAAAAGGCAAAGAGCTTGCATGCAGTTGTGTTGGCGGGCTGCCACTTTTTAGTTTTATCTTTTCATTGAGCTTGGGGAAGCACCTTTGGTGTGGGATGTTTCTTTGGGTATTTGAATAATATTGGGGAAGACTTCGAAAGCTTCCTGATAGTGCAGGTTACTATGGTACTGAAAAATTTCACTTATGGCTCAATATTATTATAGCCCGACTGTTTAGGCGAGTTATTTTGTAATATTTTTTACATTATATTTGATGGATTTACATCTCTTTTGATTTAAAAAGAAAAAGAAAAACTCTTGACAAAATATACAAAAGAGAAAAACTTGCATCAGGCGGATCAAACACTGTCCAACATGGGGATGTTTTGAGTATTGCACTTTAGAAAGTAATAACAGTTTCAGAAAAAATAGAAAATTTTATTTCTTCTTATTGGTAGGGGATAAAATCTCGTGGTGCGGAAACTCCACCTAAAAATTTCTCTCTACAAAATAGCACGAGAGTCATGGACATAATATACAACATAGATATACCTCAAAGGCTCAAATAGCTAGACGGCCACCACTATATATATCATCACTCACCGTTCTCACTGAGTTCAGATTTCAGAAACATCATCAAGGAGAGAAACAAGAAGAAGAAATATGGAGGGAGTAGAGCACAGAACGATCAAAGTCAACGGCATCAACATGCACGTAGCCGAGAAAGGCCAAGGCCCGGTTGTCCTATTCCTCCACGGATTCCCGGAGCTCTGGTACTCATGGCGGCACCAAATCCAGACCCTGGCCTCGCTCGGCTACCGAGCCGTGGCGCCGGACCTCCGTGGCTTCGGCGACACCGACGCGCCGGCCGACTCGTCGAGCTACACTTGCTTACACGTGGTGGGAGATCTCGTGGAGCTATTGGACGCCGTCGCCGCCGACCAGGAGAAGGTGTTCGTTGTCGGGCACGACTGGGGGGCAGTCATGGCTTGGTATCTTTGCCTGTTTCGGCCGGACCGAGTCAAGGCTCTGGTCAACTTGAGCGTGCAATTTTTTCCTAGAAATCCTCAGAGCAAGACTATTGAATCCATGAAAGCTGCTTATGGGGACGATTATTATATTTGCAGATTTCAGGTTTGATCTTCTTCCCCCAACCCTTTTTTTTAATTTCTTTTTATAAGATTTTAGTTTTTCCCTTGTTCCGTTGGTGTGGATATGTTTATTTATTTATTTTTTATTGGTGCAAAGAGTTTTCATTTTTTCCCAAGTAGAATTGAGAATTTAGATCTTTCTTCCCTTGTTTTATCTAATTATATGAATTACTCTGTTTTTTTTATTTGTTGGGTCAATCATTATTTCACAACCCATTTTTTTAGTCAAACATATTATTTCACAACATATGCGTTGCTGTAGGTCATAAAAAAAAAAAAACAAACATATGTGTTGCTGTGTTGGCTTTTCAAATTTAAAGACGCCAGTGTCAAAAACAAAAGATCTACTGTTGAAATTGATTAATTTAATGTAAGTATTGGACATTCTCTGCCATTTTGATGTAAAGTAATGACCAATCACCTTATGCCGCTAATGAATCTTGATCCCACACGTATCTAGTGATTAAATTATTACTAACTGCAGTTTCTGCTTGTTAATACATACTTGGATTATGTTATTATTATACTATTTTTGGTCGTGAAGAAGAATTATTGAGAAGCCAACTCTCTCCAGTGGTGGAGGCGGGTCTAATTAGATTCTAGAAGACCATGGTTTTATCTGATATGCAAAAGTTAGTAAATAATTTTAGATGAAAATGGAGCAGGATTTTAAATGCACTTTATATATGAAGGTAATATCAGTAGTGAGACTCGAGGGTACCATCAGGGGGGTTTACTAGCTCGACTGAAAGGAACACTTGCCCCTGACCGCCGAGAGTTGGCCTGTGCCGCAGACTTCGTTCCATAGCTTTTAGCAGAGTGGGAAGCCCTGGGGAGTGAAATGAATTAAGTAGCTTATTTAGGGTTGTGAATAGTTTTTTAGTTCTCCATTCCTGTAAGAACACCCCCATTCCCGCTCATTTTACATCATGTTGTATTACCATTTTTCTAGAGGGTAGTAACTTGACGACACAGTTTTGTTGGAGTCATCGAAATTAGTTCATTCTATATATATAAAAAAAAAACTGAGATTGCAATTGATTTGATTATGCTAGAGAAATTACTTACTCACCTTACTCACCTTGTAGGAGCCTGGAGAGATAGAAGCCGAGTTCGCCCAAATTGGTACTGCAAGAGTTATTACGGAATTCTTGACCTTACGCCACCCTGGTCCGCTTTTCCTCCCTAAAGGTAAAGGCTTCGGACATCCCCCAGATGCCCCGATCGCCTTACCAAGTTGGTTGTCTGAGGATGATGTTAACTACTATGTCAGCAAATTTGAGAAGAAGGGTTTCACTGGTGGCTTAAACTACTACCGAAACTTTGACCGGCATGTACTTCAAACTCTGGTTACATGTTTACTGATTAAAAGTTCCTTCTTTGATGTCCAAATGCCAATGTAATGTTGATGGTTGGTTTTTTTATTTCTCGGCAGAAATTGGGAACTCTTGCACCCTGGACTGGCACTCAAGTGAAAGTTCCAGTTAAGTTCATTGTGGGAGACCAAGACCTAGTTTATAATTCTCTTGGCGCCAAGGATTTCATACACAATGGCAGGTTCAAGAAATATGTGCCGTTCTTGGAAGAGGTGGTTGTAATGGAAGGAGTTGCTCATTTTAGCAACCAAGAAAAGGCCGATGAAATCAGTGAACACATTCACGACTTCATCAAGAGTTTCGAGTAATGCAATGCATCTCCCTGTGTATTGTGTGTCAGTTTGTTGTGTTCTTGTACCGCTGCTACCAGTGTTTCTGTTATGCATTTGAGCATTCTTATCTGTGACTTTTCATGGCTAGCTAAGCTAGCAAGCTGTTGTGGTCAATAATCCTACCAGAAGCGACTTCCGGTCGGTTCATGTACAGACTTCTCAAATCTCAAATAATGACTTTCAAGTTTTTAGGCCACATATTGATGTTGAACAGAAGTGTAACTAGAAGAATACCTACATATTCAATTAGGATAAACCTTGAATCTGTTTAAGGGAAACGATATTTGGCAGAGAATTTGCTATGCTTCCATTGATAACAGAGGTCTCTTTATATAGAGGATTACATGTAGAGAAATAAAGTAGTACAAGGAAACATAATCGTATATTGATTGGATATCACGAATATCTCCGAGAATATCTCTAACGCTAACCCTATTACAATTAGAGCAAGTAACCTAAAGTTTAGGCCAGACACATATTCTGGATTTACTTAAACACCCCGTCTTGTGTTGCCCAAATGTGTTGCTCATCTCGTTGCCTCATTAAAAACCTTGCCGAGCAACAAAAACCCTGTGGGATAAAAATAACATTGGTCGAAGGGGAAAAAGAGCACAACACACCATTCATGTTTCGAGATCAACATATAGACATCTCCCCATGATGTCTGCGTCTCCCCTGATGACTACGATCATGGGAGTTTGGATAACTTCCGCAAACCAATGTTTGCAACATGTTTCTCGAACATGGATTTAGGCAGTGACTTAGTGAAAAAGTCAGCCACATTGTCCTCAGATCGAACTTGGTTCACTCTGATCTTGAGGAGTTTCTGTTGTTGCTGATTGTAGAAGAATTTGGGCGTTATATGCTTGGTATTGTCGCCTTTGATGTAGCTTTGCTTCATTTTCTCTATGCAAGCAGCATTATCCTCATAAATGCTGGTAGGCTCATATGTGATAGATTTCAAACAACAATTGCTTTGAACATGCGTAATTATGGATCTAAGCCATATACATTCACGAACTGCTTTGTGAAGAGCAATAATCTCTGCATGGTTCGAAGAAGTAGTGACTAGGGTCTGTTTTGTAGACTTATAAGATATCACGGTCTTACCCATGGTGAATACATAACTAGCTTCAGAACGACCTTTGTGTGGGTCAGAAAGGTACCTAGCATCAGCAAAACCTTCCAAAACAGTTATGTCGTTTTGGGATGGGGAGAGGGAACTAGACCACTATTGGTGGCGTCCCTGATACGTGATGGATCTGAATCCATCGTCTCTCTGTATGGATAGAACAAGCCCATATCAATCGTACCACTTAGGTATCGAAAGATATCTTTAACACCAGTCCAATGGTGTCGTGTTGGCGCAGAGCTATATCTAGCTAACAAGTTCACGGCGAAAGAGATGTCCAGTCTCATGCATTGAGCTAAGTACAATAATGCGCCTACTGCACTTAAATAGGGCACTTCTGCCTCTAGCACGACATCATTGTCATTTGTTGGACGGAATGGATTGGATCAAGACTATGGACGACTATTGGGATGCTTGAAGGCTTAACTTTGTCAATGTTTAAACGCCTAAGCATCTTTTAGGTATAAGCTGATTGATGAATCAGGATACTATCTTTACGGTGCTGAAGTTTCAAATTGAGACAAAACCGTGTTTTCCCAAGATCTTCCATTTGAAACTCAGATTTCAAGTGTTCAGCGGTAAGGGTGTCAATAAAAATTTCTCATACATTTTTTAAGGGTCTTTGACTCAAAACACCAAAATTGTCCAAAATTATTTCACTTATCTCAGTAATAAATTTTTATTCCCATCATGTTTAAAGCAAAATAACAGTTTTGCTCTTGACTTAATTAATTTATTACATGTGCCTCTATGTCTCTCTCTTTCTCCTCTTCCACGATCTGCACTCTCTCTCTCTCTCTCTCTCTCTCTCTCTTCCCACAGACCCTAGCTTTCTCTCTCCCCTATCTCTCCAGTCTTCTTCGTCGACGACGTTCTCACTAGTGATATCAACGGCGATGAGAGCCTCCAAATCTAGATGCTCCACACAACGTGTCATAGATTGAGAAGCTGCACTGGTGCCTTCTTCTGTAACCGGATGATAGGGAGCTGGCACAACTCAAACCCCGCAGCTTCTCAAGATTGAAAAGTGGATTGGTAAGGTTTTGAGGCGGTGGAAAGATGAGTGCTCCATGAATCACCGTCCATGATATCTATGAATTTTATTTGAGTTTTTCAAATCGCTTTGCTCCGATCTCTTGGATTTAGAAAGCCAAAAAATCCAATTTGGGTACTTGTGAGTATATTAAATCTCCAAAGAATTTGTGAAATGAATGATATTTGGTTTTTGTATTTGGGTATTTGCGAGGATGAAGCAATGTGTGGTGAAATGGGTAGAGTGAAAGCGAAAGGTTACTGGGGGTAATAAAAATTTTATAGCCCTTTCTCTTTGTCTGTTATTATGTCTGAAAAGGCCGACATCCTTTTTTTTTGTTTTTTTTTTTCGGTAAAATGGGGGCAGAAGGCACAAAAGGAAAGAAAAAAAAAATTATTGGAGGCAATAGAGGTCTGTTAAAGTCTTTTGGGGCAATAAGTAGTTTGAATTGATGTAATCTTCTAGTTTTTTTTCCTCAAGCAAAGTTTTATTTGTCTAATTTTAGGGAGAATAGTTCCCATTTCGGTGATCGAAAGGTCTGTTGGGGGGCAATACAGGTTTATTGGCGGGGCAAGAAACCTTTCCGGCCCATATGAGATCTCTGATAACCTTTTTAGAGACTTTCGCTAAGGTTTCATAAATCTTTACTGCCCCTCTATTGGGGGGCAATAAACCTTTTCAACGATCTAGCTATAAGATCTTCAACGACCTCTTTAGACACCTCTGGCTAAGTTTTCAGAGAAGACTGGAGGGTGGCGGTCGGTGACCAGAATAAGGTGATAGTTGGCCGGAATCCGGTGGCCGGTGACTGGAATTCGACGATAGTTGGCCGGAATCCGATGACAGGTAACGGGGCTCCAACAAAGTTTCCTATATATGACTTCTCTCTCTCTATGTAACAAAGAGGTGAGGGTATAATAGTTAAAAAAAATAAAAAAAATGTTATAAACTAGAGAATAAGAGAGAGATAGAATAGAGAGACAACATATAGGAGGAGGTAGAAGTGTGTGTTTCATACCCCTTTATATAGGAGTAGTGTTTACATCATAAAGACATAACTAATGAGTATTTATAGTCGACAACCATATATATATATATATATATATAATATTTACAACACTCCCTTTTGGATGTCTACCATTGAATGATATGGTGTTGGATGTGCTTAATGTTGCTTCGTCAAAAACCTTGCCAGGTAACAAAAATCCAATGAGATAAAAACAATCCTGGTCGAAGGAGAAAAAGAGTACAACGCTCATATGTCCTAGGTAGCATAATTTTGAATGCTCCACCTGATCAGAATCTCCCTATGATTGTTGCAAGCTTCAATCATGTATGTAATAAAGTACATTCAACATGTATATTGGATATGGTGTGTTGATCACATAGGTGAGACCATGTGTGCTTTGCATAAATGGGACTCATCATGAATTGCAATTCCTGTAAAGGTTAGGGCAATACCAATAAAACTATAATATTCTTAATGAATCTTACCTGACATGATAAGAGTATAATCAATTGCATATGCTTAAATTATAGATAAATATATTAGTTAAAGAATAGCAATATAAAGAACAACAATTGATACATTTACCTTTATTCGAGCATTGAAATTCAAGTATGACATACTTAGCCATAAATATCAATTAGTGTAATTGATAATTTCATATAGGCTCAATATGAGCTCTAGATAAATTTATAACTTCGTGGAAGTTAGAATATGTTGCGAGCATGATTCGAATTCGATTTCTTAGTCTTATCATAATACTCATTGAGGCAATAAGTCAATTTGACCATAATTGAATGAGTATGTATGAGCTTTAGACTTTTGATTCCATGAGTGATCTTTAAGCTCATTCATTCATTTATTCATGGACTTGCCTTTGGCAATATGAATCCATCAAAGATTTGATTAAGCAATATGCATATAATGAAACACTTGGGGATTTTCTTTTAGTAATTTGCCTTTAAGATCTTTATAATAATCATGACAACCTGCTATAAGCCTCTCGTCAATATAACAGCTGTATGTAACATTGTACTTATAAAAAAGTTGTCGCTTGGAGAAGAATGATAATCTCATGTCTCTTTTATAAAGACTTGTGCATAGTGATTTCAATTCACTTTAGTACACCCTTTGTAATTTTTAAGGTAGATAAAGTCCAAGTATATCATCAAGTTTACAAGATTTAAATTTTGGAATTGCCTCCGTCCAATTTGGCCAATTTTATAGTTTGTCGACACAGCGAAATGTGGTATATTATACAGCCCTTGATGATTTTCAGTAGCGCTACTATAGATGAGATATCATCAAATTTCGATCTCACACATTCATATATGCATGCATTAGCTATAATAAGCTTTGTTGATATCAAGTACTCATTCCTCTTTTAGGAATGCATTGTCTCTATAGGACAAATCAATTAGAGAATATGGATATTTGTATAATCTCATGAAGAGTATGATAGGGCTTGTATAATCTTCCCTTCTTGGGAGCTTGAAACATTGGACTTGGTGGATATACTCCACATAAATTTACTCCATTACAATAGTGTTTCCTCCCCCTAACGACGGGAAGACTATCTAGTTTGATCATTTGCAAAATGTGCAATAAAAAATATTAGATATCCATTGGGGGGTGGCGAGCCTAAACCAAATTTTAGGTCAAAAAGATAATGAATTGAGATTTTTTCTCAAAATTAAAATGAGACATGGTGGATAGATATCATACACCATTTCATGTCGTTTTTCATAAACGATATTGTTCCCCCAATGGCTAGAGGATTGTCTTTATTAAAGTGACAACTCGCAAATATGAGATAAATTATAACTTCCTTGTTATGAGGATTTGCAATTATTGTTGTATTATATAACAATGTAAAGAATGTAGATGAGTCTACATGATATAGTAGATAAAACAATGACACATTGGTTATGCCAAAATAATTTTCATTTGGCTCAATGAAATTTTTAATTCATGATATAGTATATAGTATAAATTTGATTAATACAACTTAAAATTAGTGAAAATTTCATCACCAATATATGCAATGGTATTCCAAATATGAGCTCAGTTGGAGCCATCAATCAAGATCTGCAGCTCTTGAAATGATTGTTTCCTTAGTTTTCTGAAGCATCAATTGTGAAAAATTATCAACAGTTGCAATGAATCATGTCCATAATTGCATTATATGTAAGACAAAAACGTTTGTCATTATGTTTATCATAAACATTCACAGTTCAAATTGAATTTATTGATGAACACGTGGTTCATATTATTGTTTGACACTAAAAACAAATGTCAAAATTTTGCACTCAAATTTCGAGTCTGGGATAGTGGTCCATATGGGTATAAGCTTATAATAGATTTAGGGATCATAGCCCTCATACTCAAACCATTTAGTTTGAGTCTTCACAATTAGAAGCATGTTCTAAAAGTGGAGTGAGCAAAGGTTCACATGTACTCGTAAAGAGAGTGGACAAAGATCCTGACATAATTAGAGATCAAGAAACAAGAGGTTTCGATCTATTTGATTGTATAACAAGCAGTGCAGGAATTTTAAGTCCTCATATAATCGGATCAAGAAACATGTAGTTTCGATCTCATTAGAAATTGACAACTTTATGTCAAATTATCAGATAATATAATAAGAGGAAATCAAAACTAAGTCGTCGAACTTATGAAAATACATACCTCGACTTTGTTGGTAACATAATTAATATTGTTGATACCAATATGTGAGTACCATATGCGAAAAATAGAGGGGGTACTCATTTAGAGTCAATAATTGATACATGTACTAATATAAAATTATAATAAAATAATCAAAAATCTGTTGTAATCTAGTTGGTTAGGATATTTGGTTCTCACCCAAAAAAACCTGGGTTCAAGTCCCAGTGATGGAAAAATAATTTTGCTATTTTTTCACAAAAAAAAGAAGAAATAATCATAAGTAATAAATGTTCATTATGATCCCATAAAATAAATAACTATGATAAGTATCAAATAATAGTAATAGAATGAGTTGGTGATAAAATTGGTGATAAAATGAGTTATTAAAAACAATAACTACCAGATAATGGTAATTAGAAACATTATCATGATAATTGTAACCCATAACAAATTCAGTTATGAAAGAATTGTAATAAAGGTAATTTAAACGTAATAAATGTGATTAAACAGATAACACATTCTAGAACATAGGCGTAAAAGGGTTAATCAGTGCTAGAATATAGGCTTAAAATGACTAAACAAAATAAATAGAGACAAAAAATACGCCTAAATATAGGCTTAAAATTAATCGGTGTCGAGAAAACCACCGCTGATCATGTAATCAATATGTTTTCCATTGTCCACAAAAAATCTGTAATACCCGCAATTTTCATTTTAAATTCGAGTAATTGTATCAAATGATTATTATGCGATTTCACGATTTATGTTCGATAATAATTCATTTTTACAATTATCGAAGTTTGGAAACGTTTATTTTAACGAAAAGCTCGAAATGCTCGATTCGAGTAATCGACTTTTTCTACGTACAAAATTTGGAGAAACTTCCTTCATGAAAGTTGTAGAGCTCGTTGATATGAGTTCGTACACGTGCGGAACACGAAGATCGGATTTTTTCTGAATTAGTTATCGATTTAAGAAGTTTTTCTGAAACTAGTATAAATAGAAAAAAAAAACCCTAGCTAATTTTTCAGAAAACTGTCATTTGGTCCGGCCTCCTTGCATTTTCTGAAAAACACTATTCATCATCCCTAACCTCCGTTCCTCGACCAAAATCATCCGAAAAGGAGAGAAAACTTCTCCTTAATTGTTCTCCCTCCACAGACCACCTATCGACCTCAAACCAAGTCCCAGGCGTTCGTCTCGAGCTGCTCTAGCTCCCGGAGGTAGTTTTACAAGGCGGCGCGGCCTGTGGCTGCGGCGGCACGGCCCGAACCGAAAACCACCGATTTCGGTTCGAGCTTGATATCTCGAGCTACACTCCACCATTTCACTTGATTCTTGTCTCATTGAGCTCGCCTCAACTTCCTCTACAAGCACCAAGAAGGACCGGAACTGAGTCGAACGTTTTCACTTTCGTCGGAGCTCGACCCAAACGGATCGAAATACCGAAACTTTCGATCAAGATATCTCGAGCTATACACAATCGTTTCTTGTGATTCTTGGCTTTTTGAGTTCGCAAGGAAGTTCTGAACAAGTTTCCAGAAGGGATCGGGGCCTGAGGTTGCAGTTTTCATGTCGGTTTTCAAGCTCACCGGTTTCTGCATTTTTTCCGGCCGCCGACTGTAAATCGGTAATTTCGATCCCTTCCCGTCATTTTTAGGTCTTGTGCTAGTTATGAAAGTTGCTCAGAATGATGAAACGAAGGGGACAAGCTCGGCCCCGACACCATTGGCGGTGGTCGGTGGCGGCTCTGTCGGGAGGTCTAAAATTTGGTTTCTGTCCATTTCGGCGTATTATACGCATTTTTCGGATATCGTATGAATTAGTTATGAATTTTGTGATTTCGATCGATTTCGGTCGTTAGATTTTTGATCTGTGAAATTATGACCGTCGGATGAACTTGTAAATTTGTTATGATGATCATATGACTGTCCCAGAGGCTTTGTGTGGTCTTGGGCGAAGATCCGACCGTTGGATCTTCGTATATGTGAAAAACGGTAATTAGGGGAGCGATTCGTGAGAAACCGCTCGTCGGATTTTAATGTAAATTAGAATCTGGCCGTTAATTAGTAGTTAAATTATGTGTTGAAATTGTTGGCTAAATTCGAATCACATTTGATTAGGTGATTGACGGATTTTATTTGAGTGGGCTATTCGGCGTTAATTATAAATTATAATTATATTGAAGACGCAGCGGGAGTTTCGAGGTGAGTAAAACTCACGTGGTTCATATTACGAACCGAGCATTTTAATTTATTTATTTTTGGTAATTGTGTGAAAAATATTTGCGGATTAAATATTTGTTTTAAAATTTCATGGACTTGAATCACAACGGTCCATAGGTAAGTAAAATGAATTTTAATTATACAAATGAATTTCATAATTTTCTTGTGTGAACTATAGATGGTATTAGTGGTCATTCCTGAGTGGATGATTACGTATATATATATTTACGTGAAAATATATATATTGATGAGTGGATTGTTGTGTGATGATATGATTGAGTAGAATTGATGAGTTGATTATATTACAATTGTGTAATTCCATAATAATATGATGTATCTTGGTTGGGATGATTTCAGTATGTGATATTATATGTTGTGTTCATTTATGGGTTTAGGGTCGACGTAATGACCGGTGTGGGTAATCGGACGCTCTAATCCTAGTCTGGATGATGGGATACGATTGGTTGAGTATGTGGAATTATTGGACGTTCTAAATATGTATATAGGTATACATATTGATGAAATACAATAATTGATAAATATGTCGGATGCCATAACCTAGGCCAGGTGACGGGCTACGATTCAGTTAGAGCTCTAGTCTGTCAAGTACCGTATTTTTATAAATACGATGATGAGAGTTGTGGAGAAAGTTGTGAGTTGGGTTGTCTTGATATATTGAATTGGTGTTGATTGAGATTGTTATTATTTGCATATGTGGAAATTATTGAGTGTTGCTGTGTGTGGGAATAAATGAGATTATATTAAGTAACAGTTCATTCTTTTACTCATACAAGCTTTCATAAGCTTACCGGGTTTTGTGTTGTTGCAATCACGGTACACTATTCAATGGTGTAGCGGATATTCCTGCAGGTCAGGAGAACCAGGGAGGTGACCGAGCTGCTTAGGTGTTACAGCAGTTTTGTTATTTATTTAGTTGTGAGGTGTGTGTATGCTCATTTAGAGCTTTACATTACCGTTTGGATTTGAGTTGTAATAATTAACCGAGACTAAATTCGGTTTGATTTTATTTCGTGTGGGAGTATGTTAAGAAAAGAAATTTTCAGGATGATTATTTTGAGTTGTAGTATTTTCATGTTTCGGATTTTGAATTGTTATTCTAAAATTCGGGGCGTGACAGTTTGGTATCAGAGCGTAAGGTACATATTTGGTGATATGTCAATACTTACCGAGTGATGGCCCGTCTGCAGCGGATCCCCATCGTGTGCTCTTCGGTATTGACAATGTCATTGGGTATGTGAGTGCGTTAGGTTGGCTAGGAACGTTAGTACTTTTAGGAAATTTAAGCATTGTTATGTATGATCAGTACTTGGTTAATATGGACTTGCATTTGACTTATGCTTTGTTTAAGTGTTATGCGTGTATTAATCAAGTATATCATGCTTATTAGGTAATGGAGATTGAGGGAAACGAGGCCAGAGGTCGGGGTAGAGGTAGACCTCGTGGCAGGGGTAGAGGCCGAGGAAGGGGTAGGGCCCCTCCAGTCGAAGAAGTATTGGAGTCGGAGGAAGATGCACCTTATGAGGATCAACCTATTCCTCCTGTGGCTGTGGTTGATAATCCTGCTCGCTTGCTGATGCTAGCAAGGGAAATTACTCGCTTGGGAGCAACCAAGTTTGGAGGAGGCACAGATTATATGGTGGCGGATCGTTGGATAGAGGATTTGCAGACTTATTTCGATCTGCTTGATTGCACTGAGACCGATAAGAGGAAGCTAGCCGCTTTCATGCTGAAGGATGAGGCTATGGTGTGGTGGAACGTCACTCAGAGGAGCATTGAGGTGTCTACCTTGACATGGGACGGCTTTGAGAGGCTGTTCAGGGAGAAGTACTTTCCACCAGCAGTGAAGGAGAGGTTGGAGCGAGAGTTCATTGCACTTGTACAGGGGAAGATGACCGTAATTGAGTATGATGCGGAGTTCTCCAGATTGTACAAGTATGTGAGGCAGATGGAGGATGAGGACTTGGCCAAGAAGTTTTAGAGAGGGTTGAGTCCTTCGATTGAGCGTGATGTAGCTATCTTGGAGCTGAAGACCAAGAAAGAGATCTTGGCTAAGGCACAGATCATTGAGCAGCAGAACCTGATTCGTAGAGAGAAGGAGTCTGCTGAGAGAGACTTCCAGGGCAAGGGAAAGGCCATAGCAGGGAGCAGTAGAGCTAGAGACTTCAGGGGTGGGTTCTGGAAGAGACAGAGAACTCAGTTCTAGCATCAGGCTCCAGCTAGGGCAGCAGTAGCTCCTCCTGTTCAGGCTATGCCTATTAGACAGATAGCACCAGCAGCTCCGGTGAAGTGCTTTAACTGTGGCGAGCCGGGCCACATCTCTCGTGCGTGCACGAAGCCACGGGGTAGGTTATGCTACAGCTGTGGACAAGCAGGGCATCAGGCTAGAGAGTGTCCTCGAAATCAGGGTAGAGTGCAGGGTAACCAGCAGAGGCAGCTACCACCTGCTCATGCTAGAGTCTTTGCCATCGGTCAGGCAGGCACGGGAGTGGAAGGTACCTTATCTGTTTATCACTTTCTTGCTAGAGTACTGTTTGATACGGGAGCCTCACACTCTTTCATATCTAGTTCGGTTGTGGATGTTTTGGGTTTGATTGCTATGCCTCTGACTAGATCATTGTGTGTTACATCACCTCTCGGTGTGTCTCTTGAGCTTAGCATGCTTTGTGATGATTGCCCTATTGGGATTGGTGGCAGAGAGTTCTCTGCATCTTTGATTGTGATTCCGGATCACACGTATGATGTGATTTTGGGTATGGATTGGTTGAGCCCGAACCATGCTGTTATTGATTGCTTTAGGATGATTGTGTCCTTCCATGTTCCGGGACAACCGGTGTTTCATTACCGTTGTCTGAAGTCTGACATCACCATGAGGATAGGGATTTTGGCCCATATTGAATCAGGGAGTAGTACTTCAAAGATTACAGGGATTCCTGTAGTTTCCGAGTATGAAGACGTATTTCAGGAGATCCCTGGGTTACCTCCGAAAAGGGTAATGGACTTCTCCATTGATGTGATACCAGGTACTTCACCTGTGTCGAAAGCACCCTATCGAATGGCTCCAGCTGAACTTCAGGAGTTGAAGGTTCAGATTGAGGGCTTACTTGCACAAGGGTTCATTCAGGCAAGTGTGTCTCTCCTTGGGGTGCACCAGTGTTGTTTGTGAAGAAGAAGGATAGTTCACTTCATCTATGTGTGGATTATCGACAGTTGAACAAGGTGACCATCAAGAATAGGTACCCTTTACCTAGGATTGATGACTTGTTCGATCAGCTTAGAGAAGCTACTGTGTTTTCGAAGATTGACTTGAGGTCTGGATATCACCAGTTGAGGGTGAAGGAGGAAGATATTCCAAAGACTGCGTTCAGGACCAGGTATGGACATTTTGAGTTTCTTGTCATGCCTTTTGGTCTCACGAATGCCCCCGCAGCATTTATGGACTTGATGAACCGTACGTTCAGTCCTTACTTGGATCAGTTTGTGGTAGTGTTCGTTGACGACATCTTGATTTATTCAAGGTCGTCAGCTAAGCATGAGAGGCATCTGCGGATAGTGCAGCAGACATTGAGAGAGCATAAACTATTTGCCAAGTTCGAGAAGTACGACTTCTGGCAGAGTGAAGTCAAGTTCCTTGGTCATGTGGTCTCGAAGGATGGAGTTTCTGTGGATCCTTCGAAGGTTGAAGCAGTGATGAGTTGGAGTCGCCCTACTACGGTTACAAAAATCCGTAGCTTTCTTGGATTGGCCGGGTATTACAGGCGCTTCATTGAAGGGTTTTCTGGTATTGCTTCGGCTTTGACCAAATTGACCAGGAAAGACACTCAGTTCGTATGGTCGGATGAGTGTGAGAAGGCTTTCATTGAGCTGAAGACTAGATTGACTACAGCTCCAGTGTTGACTATTCCTACTAGTGGTGGTGGATTAGTCATTTATAGATGCATCTCATCAGGGTTTGGGGTGTGTGTTGATGCAGAATGGTAGTGTCGTTGCTTATGGTTCTAGACAGTTGAAGGTACATGAGCGGAATTACCCTACTCATGATCTAGAGCTAGCAGCTGTGGTGTTTGCCTTGAAGATTTGGAGGCACTATCTTTATGGTGAGAAATTTGAACTCTTTTCTGATCACAAGAGTTTGAAGTATCTATTCTCCCAGAAGGAATTGAACATGAGGCAGAGGAGATGGATGGAGCTCATTAAGGACTATGATTTCACCTTGGAGTATCATCCCGGAAAGGCGAATGTAGTGGCGGATGCTTTGAGTAGGAAACCGCGGGTAATCATGGCATCGATTATGGTGCGGGAGTGGCGCATGTTAGAAGCTGCATCTGAGTTCGACCTTATGCCCGCAGGTGCAGGACAGGGAATCTTTCTCGGTAGTATCACCTTACAGCCCACCTTGATCTCTAGGATCATTCAGGGTCAGACACTTGATGAGTTTGCTCAGGCGAGGATTGCTGAGATGACTGCTGACTCGGATGTGGAGGGTCCTTCTGAGTGGATGATTGGGGCTGATGGAGGGTTGAGATTTCGAGGGAGATTGTATGTACCGAGTGTTGATAACCTCAGGGAGGAGATCATGCGGGAAGCACATAGGTCTCGATATACCATACATCCAGGAGGTACTAAAATGTATATGGATCTACGAAGGCAGTTTTGGTGGTATGGTATGAAGAGGGATGTCGCGAAACACGTGTCGAAGTGTCTTACCTGTCAACAGGTGAAGGCAGAGCATCAGAGACCAGCAGGAATGCTGAACCCCTTATCGATTCCTGTTTGGAAATGGGAAGATATCTCTATGGACTTTGTGACTGGATTGCTCAGATCCAGGCAAGGTTATGACTCGATTTGGGTGATTGTTGACCGGTTGACTAAATCAGCACACTTCCTTCCGGTGGCAAAAACGTACTCAGGTGATGCATTGTGTAAGTTATATGTGAACGAGATAGTGAGGCTTCATGGAGTGCCTGTGACGATTGTATCGGATCGTGATGCTCGTTTCACTTCAGAATTCTGGCGTAGGTTCCATAAGGCATTTGGTACGTCTCTTGCTATGAGCACTGCATTTCACCCACAAACAGATGGACAGACCGAGAGAGTGAATCAGGTGATGGAGGACATGCTCAGAGCTTGTGTTCTGGATTTTAAGGGTAGTTGGGCAGATCATCTGCCATTGGTAGAGTTTGCCTACAACAACAACTATCACTCTAGTATCGGTATGGCTCTATATGAGGCTCTTTATGGTAGGCCATGTAGGACTCCTATCTGTTGGGCGGAAGCAGGGGATAAAGGGCTCATCGGACCTGAGATTGTACAGGAGACTACAGAGAAGGTCACTACTATTCGGGACAGAATCCGAACCGCTCAGAGTAGACAGAAGAGTTATGCTGACTTGAAGAGGAGACCGTTGGAGTTTGAGACAGGTGATCATGTGTTCTTGAAAGTCTCACCTATGAAAGGTGTGGTGAGATTTGGCAAGAAGGGGAAACTCGCACCGAGGTATGTTGGACCCTTTGAGATTCTAGAAAGGGTTGGTAACTTGGCATATCGTCTTGCTTTACCTGTTAGCATGTCGGGTGTGCACAATGTCTTCCATGTGTCTCTGCTCAGGAAGTATATTCGAGACGAGTCTCACGTGATTGACCACGGTACGATCGAAGTGAACCCGGATGTGACGTTTGTGGTTGAACCTGTTCGTATCTTGGATAGGTCTACAAAGAAACTTCGTAGGAAAGAGGTTGATCTCGTGAAGGTGTTGTGGAGTCATCATGATGAGGGTGATGCATCATAGGAGTTAGAATCTGACATGAGGACGAGGTATCCACAGCTTTTTGGGGAATTGGGTACTTGGAATTTTGGGACGAAATTCCTTTAAGGGGGGTAGATTGTAATACCCGCAATTTCCATTTTAAATTCGAGTAATTGTATCGAATGATTATTATGCGATTTCACGATTTATGTTCGATAATAATTCATTTTTACAATTATCGAAGTTTGAAACGTTTATTTTAACAAAAAGCTCGAAATGCTAGATTCGAGTAATCGACTTTTTCTACGTACAAAATTTGGAGAAACTTCCTTCATGAAAGTTGTAGAACTCGTCGATATGAGTTCGTACACGTACGGAACACGAAGATCGGATTTTTTCTAAATTAGTTATCGATTTAAGAAGTTTTTCCGAAACTAGTATAAATAGAAAAAAAAACCCTAGCTAATTTTTCAGAAAACTATCATTTGGTCCGACCTCCTTGCATTTTCTGAAAAACACTATTCATCATCCATAACCTCCGTTCCTCGACCAAAATCGTCCGAAAAGGAGAGAAAACTTCTCCTTAATTGTTCTCCCTCCACAGACCACCTCTCGACCTCAAACCAAGTCCCAGACGTTCGTCTCGAGCTGCTCTAGCTCCCGGAGGCAGTTTTACAAGGCGGCGGGCCTGTGGCTGCGGCGGCACGGCCCGAACCGAAAACCACCGATTTCGGTTCGAGCTTGATATCTCGAGCTACACTCCACCATTTCACTTGATTCTTGTCTCATTGAGCTCGCCTCAACTTCCTCTACAAGCACCAAGAAGGACCGGAACTGGGTCGAACGTTTTCACGTTCGTCGGAGCTCGACCCGAACGGATCGAAATACCTAAACTTTCGATCAAGATATCTCGAGCTATACACAATCGTTTCTTGTGATTCTTGGCTTGTTGAGTTCGCAAGGAAGTTCTGAACAAGTTTCCAGAAGGGATCGGGGCCTGAGGTTGCAGTTTTCACTTCGGTTTTCAAGCTCACCGGTTTCTGCATTTTTTCCGGCCGCCGACTGTAAATCGGTAATTTCGATCCCTTCCCTTCATTTTTAGATCTTGTGCTAGTTATGAAAGTTGCTCAGAATGATGAAACGAAGGGGACAAGCTCGGCCCCGACACCATTGGCGGTGATCAGTGGCGGCTCTGTCCCTAACTCCGGTGGCATTTTCCGGCCACCTCCGGAGGTCTAAAATTTGGTTTCTGTCCATTTTATGATTCTATGTTTCGATACGATCATTTTGGGGTATTATACGCATTTTTCGGATATCGTATGAATTAGTTATGAATTTTGTGATTTCGATCGATTTCGGTCGTTAGATTTTTGATCTGTGAAATTATGACCGTCGGATGAACTTGTAAATTTGTTATGATGATCATATGACTGTCCCAGAGGCTTTGTGTGGTCTTGGGCGAAGATCCGACCGTTGGATCTTCGTATATGTGAAAAACGGTAATTAGGGGAGCGATTCGTGAGAAACCGCTCGTCGGATTTTAATGTAAATTAGAATCTGGCCGTTAATTAGTAGTTAAATTATGTGTTGAAATTTTTGGCTAAATTCGAATCACATTTGATTAGGTGATTGACGGATTTTATTTGAGTGGGCTATTCGGCGTTAATTATAAATTATAATTATATTGAAGACGCAGCGGGAGTTTCGAGGTGAGTAAAACTCACGTGGTTCATATTACGAACCGAGCATTTTAATTTATTTATTTTTGGTAATTGTGTGAAAAATATTTGCGGATTAAATATTTGTTTTAAAATTTCATGGACTTGAATCACAACGGTCCATAGGTAAGTAAAATGAATTTTAATTATACAAATGAATTTCATAATTTTCTTGTGTGAACTATAGATGGTATTAGTGGTCATTCCTGAGTGGATGATTACGTATATATATATTTACGTGGAAAATATATATATTGATGAGTGGATTGTTGTGTGATGATATGATTGAGTAGAATTGATGAGTTGATTATATTACAATTGTGTAATTCCATAATAATATGATGTATCTTGGTTGGGATGATTTCAGTATGTGATATTATATGTTGTGTTCATTTATGGGTTTAGGGTCGACGTAATGACCGGTGTGGGTAATCGGACGCTCTAATCCTAGTCTGGATGATGGGATACGATTGGTTGAGTATGTGGAATTATTGGACGTTCTAAATATGTATATAGGTATACATATTGATGAAATACAATAATTGATAAATATGTCGGATGCCATAACCTAGGCCAGGTGACGGGCTACGATTCAGTTAGAGCTCTAGTCTGTCAAGTACCGTATTTTTATAAATACGATGATGAGAGTTGTGGAGAAAGTTGTGAGTTGGGTTGTCTTGATATATTGAATTGGTGTTGATTGAGATTGTTATTATTTGCATATGTGGAAATTATTGAGTGTTGCTGTGTGTGGGAATAAATGAGATTATATTAAGTAACAGTTCATTCTTTTACTCATACAAGCTTTCATAAGCTTACCGGGTTTTGTGTTGTTGCAATCACGGTACACTATTCAATGGTGTAGCGGATATTCCTGCAGGTCAGGAGAACCAGGGAGGTGACCGAGCTGCTTAGGTGTTACAGCAGTTTTGTTATTTATTTAGTTGTGAGGTGTGTGTATGCTCATTTAGAGCTTTACATTACCGTTTGGATTTGAGTTGTAATAATTAACCGAGACTAAATTCGGTTTGATTTTATTTCGTGTGGGAGTATGTTAAGAAAAGAAATTTTCAGGATGATTATTTTGAGTTCTAGTATTTTCATGTTTCGGATTTTGAATTGTTATTCTAAAATTCGGGGCGTGACAAAATCAGAGACTTTGAGCATGTTATATTCACTGATAAATTCTTCACATAATTGTAGTTGGGAGGTAATCCGATGCATAGCGGAATTAAAATCAGTGACAGAGTTGAAAGTTCTGAAGACGCAAATGTGTCCATTCATATTGTGCTCTGGGTAGAACAATAGTATTAGTGCGCAAAGCTCAAGGGGATCTTTCACTGTGAGGTACTCATCTTTTAGACTCTTTGTCAACATGATGACGTAAGACAATCATAACATTGGTGCGATCTTGCACAGATGACTTATTGTCAACTTTGATGGCATCTCCCAAATTGTTAGCCATGAGGTGAAATTCAGCATTAAGACCCCAACTGATATAATTCTTGCCAGAAAATTCAAGAGGATCAAAGCCAATTTTGTCAGATGCGTCATCTTTCTACAAAAAAAAAGACGAGATATATCAGGATCCATAAGTATTAGAACTATATGTTCTATGAACAATGATAGAAAATTCATATACGAAACAGAAGTTTCAAAGTGTTCATAAATAGGAACAATGGATCCCATATGGCACACACGAGAAAACATTCGTGTGATGTCTATAGAATCATAGGTTCTAATACTACTTGGTTAGCAGACTCGAGTCTTGACTATTAGAACATGTAGTTCTCAATATCGTGTATGAAATATAAATTTTCAACAATTATACATCAAATATCTAAAAATTACATGATCGCATAAAAATAATTGATGTTCATCTAGGAGATAAAGAAGAAAAAACTCATAGATCATTAGCCTTGGTTATAAGCAACTATGTTGCACCATAAGGCTTGTGGATCAACATGGAGTTCAAAGAAGAAGAAGAGGAAATAAGAGCAAATTCGTGCTGATAACGTATTATAAACTAGAGGATAAGAGAGAGATAGAATAGAGAGACAGAATATATGAGGAGGTAGAAGTGTGTGTTTCATTCTCATTAGACCCCTTTATATAAAAGTAGTATTTACATCATAAGGACATAACTAATGAGTATCTACAATGGACACAATAAACCTCATCTCACTCATCCCTAATATCAATGAGATTTGAATCCATGATCTTTATGATGTTAGTTATATCAGCATGTCATGCTCATAGAAATTCACTTTTCATAAAACTAAAAAAAAAAAAAAAATTGAACTATCAAAATTAGGGAAGTCACTCTCAAATTGTTGTTCATGGTCTATTTTCACTAAGGACTCTTGAGGATGCATGAAATTGGTAAACTATAAAAAATATGAACTCAGTATGCTCATTCATGAATCTGAAAATACATATATGTCAAGGTGGGTGCGTAATAATGTTGCGTAATGATGTTGCATTTCCTTGCGTATTGTGTCAGTTTATTTTGTTCTTGTACTGCTGCTGCCAGTGTTTATGTTATGTATTCCTGTCTTGCCCCTGTCACCTTAGATGGCTCGCTAAGCTAGCAAGCTGTTGTGGTCAATAATCATACCAGAAGTGACTTTAATTGGTTTATGTACAGACTTCTCAAATAATGACTTTGAAGTTTTTAGGCCAATATTGATGTAGAACAGAAGTGTAACTAGAAGAATAACTATATATTCAATTAGGATAAACCTTGAATCTACAAAAAATTAAAATGTCTCATACATGTTTCTAAATCCCATCTCACCCCCAATGTTAATGAGATTTGAATCCATAATCTCTACGATGTTAGTGTTGGAGAGGAAAGATCTCACATTGGAAAAGTGACAAAATATAATATGACTTATAAGTGGGTGGCTCTTACCCAATTGTACCGAGGCATTTCGTGATTAAAACCCAACACCTAATTGGTGGTTAAGTTGAGATAATATCTGTACAATGGTAGGCCACGAGCCACACTTGTCCATGTTTAATATGGTATCAGAGCGGGTCGCTATTCAATACGTCGCCATCATGGACCCGGAAATGGGTTCATTCATTAATTGATTCACCAATCTTCTCTCCAATCATGAGCCTAGTTTGGGTTCATTAAATTGGCCATCGAAAGTTTCCGATTGGATTATTGCCAAGTGTCCGATGTGGGTCTTGGATTGTTATGTGATTGGTCAAGTCTCTAATGTGAGACTTGTGACCCGATTTCCAATGTAGAATTGGGTTTGTCAATTAATTCCACGTGTGTATGCTAGATTGCACGTGAAGGGGTGTGTTGGAGAGAAAAGATCCCACATTGGAAAAATGACAAAATATAATATGACTTATAAGTGGATGGCTCTTACCCAATTATACAGAGGCATTTCGTGATTAAAACCAAACACCTAATTGGTGGTTAAGGTAGGACAGTATCGATACAATGGTAGGCCACGGGCCACGTTTGTCGCTGTTTAATAGTTAGTTATTTCAACATGTCACACTCATAGAAATTTTCTTTTCATAAAACTTAGGAAAAAAAAAACCTAAAATTATCAAAATTAGGGAAGTCACTCTCAAATTGTTGTTCATAGTCTATTTTCACTAAGGACTCTTTGAGGATGCATGAAATTAGTAAACTATAAAAAATATGAACTCAGTAAACTCATTCATGAATTTGAAGATACATATATGTGGGGGTGGCTACATAATGGTGGACCTAGAATTTTATTTATATGGAGACGCAATGCTTATATGAGCCAAATCGGACCGAAAGTGAGGGAGAAAACATTAGCTTTTAAAGAGAACTCAAGTTATTACAGAGTATGCTTTACTTAATAAAAGAAAGAGTGCAGCAGCCCTTACTGGTCTCTATGCAGATCAGCTAGTGATGGTACCCATGAAAAACATGTATCTACATGCATTAATGGTAAATAAAAGTTAAATGCATTGAACTTAAAACTTGACTATTATTCCTCATCACATATTCAAGCCAATTACAATCAATGGGAGGCATTATATACAAAATTAAATGATGCACGAATGTAAACAACAATGATTAATTACAAGAAAAAAGGGTTGATGGGGACAAAAAGGCCCTGATCTCAATCGGTCTCCAACATCAGGTATTTTCGTGTAACACGTTGAAGCTAAAGTCTTTCTTTTCTTTGCAATTATCATTAGTATTCAAGTAAATCCAAAATATCTGTCTGGCCCAAACTCTAGGTTACTTGATGTAGTTGTAATAGAGTTTTGAATTAGAGATATTCATAGATATCCAATTAATTGTACGATTATCTTTCTTTGTATAACTCTGATTTTATGTCTTGTAATCCCCTACAAAAAGAGGGCCATATTATCAATGAAAGTATGACTCAATTCTCTCCCAATTTCAGTTTTCCTTAGACACATTATCAGCATGAAGCCCTAACCTTGAAACCCTAAAATTGTGGTCTTCAAACCCTAGAAACCACCACCACATATATTGAAGCCCTAATCCCAGGAGTCCAGAATCGGCGGTGCCACCCCAAGAACCGGCCAGAAAAACACCGAATCGGCCCCCACAAGAAGCAGAATATCCCCTGCCCGGTTCACATTCTTCCAGTCTGCCTTCAGACACCATATTACATCACCATCAGCGCCTTGATTCCAGATTTAAGAAACCGGCAAAATTTTCCCCTGAACTGGCCACTAAAACAGCTACACCGTTGAACCGTTAGAGAGAAGAAAAGATCAAAAAAAGGGGGGGGGGGGGGGGGAGAAGAAAAGAAGGAAGCCCATAAGCCCAAAAGCCCACCAGCCCAATTAGAGGCCTGGGGAAAAAAAAGAGAGGAAGTAACAGGTCCACTGCCACATCAGCTCTAGTGACTTTTCAGGCACCTCTGGTGACTTTTTCCAGCCAAATTTTCCGGCGACCTATTTCGAGGTAATTTTTACTAAAGGTTCCCGTTTTTGAGTTTTTATTCAATTTCTTTTCTTTTTCTCGGGGACTTGCAACCTCCTTTCTTCTACCCCCCCTTTCTTCTTTAAAGGGGAGACCAAAAAGCTGAACTGTGGGGGTTCATGCTCACTCTAAGCTTGGAGCTTGTAGAGTCCTCCAAGCTTAGAGTTTGTTGAGAAGTTATGATCGACCACAAACAAATCATTGTTTCAATTTAATCTAATTCTTCTTGGAATCAGATTTCTTGCAAGCGACTACACTTAGAAATCCCTAATTTCTTGCAAGCGACTATGCTCATAAATTTTATTGTTTTCATGGTAACCTTTTTCGCTCCGAAACTAACCTTATTTTCTTGTTCTCTTTCAGATTGAGTAACCTGAAAAAATTGGACTTCGCTCCATTGGGAACAACTGGCTCTAGGTATCACAAGTATGTTTGTGATGTCCGCCAACATCTCAAGGCTGATGGAATCCTGGATCTCGAGCCTAGCCAAGACATGCTAACTGTTGAGCAAGCTCAAGCTTTGGAAGTAAATAGAGCATCATTGGAGGCAAATAAGGCTAAAACCATCATGCTAATGACTAATCATATGGATGATTCACTCTAGTATGAGTATATGAATGAAGAAGACCCCAGAAGGTTGTGGGTCTCACTCGAAGAAAGATTTGGTAACGTCTGTGACTCCTTGCTTCTTGAACTAGAAGTGAGATGGCATAGCCTCTGCTTATGTGATTTCAAATCAGTTATTGACTATAACTATTAAATCCATAATGGAATTCTGTGGAAAAGATATCACATATGAGATGTTGATTGAGAGGACTCTCTCTACCTTCCCCGTCTCTGCTTTGATGGTTGCAAAGAACTATCGAATCAATGTTACTACAGGACAGATCACAAGGTTTCATGAGCTCATTGGAGCTATAAATGTCACTGAGCATCACAACATCCTTGTGAAGAATTGAGCGTATTCTGGAGTTCAATTATAGTCGCGCCTTTAGGGGAAGACGCCAAGAGCGAAACCCTAAATCTAGGGACAATTCTACACGTTCTGGTCCATATTCTCGCTCTAATGAGGAAGATAATGGCCAAAATAGGCGAACACGAACCGAAGAGGTCAACGTGGAAAGAGAGAGGGAGGCAAAGCCTCTGGCTATATTGGTGGTGCCACAAACACTAAGAGCCATCCAAATGATGCTTTCAAAGCACCTCAATCATTGGAGTATGAGCACATAGATGTATGTTCTCGATGTGGATTATCCGGTCATTGGGCACACATTTGTAGAGCTCGTGAAGAAATTTTCACCTCCTATAAAGCATATTCTGAAGCAAGAGAAACTCACTATGTGGAACAAGAAGATGATCTAGAGTGAAGGGCTAAAGACTGCAAATTTGGCTGGGATCAATTGATCGCCAATTCTGTTTAAGTCTTTATTTTGCCAAGAGATGTAATAGGCAATTGCCATATACTTTGTAGTAAATGACATTGGTATAGTTTTCTTCACATAAGCTTATCCAAAATGAGCATGATGTCTAAGAAGGTTTTGAAATAAGTGGTACTTAAGCGAGCCTTACTCCACCGACATCTCTCTATTCACCAGGTCATATTTATTTTTGAGTTACTGAAAGAAGTCAAACGACTACCTTTGTTTTGCATTAGCTAGCATTTGGATTAGATTCTTTTAATGGTTAAGAGACAATGATATACTCTGTTGACTTATGAATAAAATTTTTAAGTTCTTTTCATTATGACTCCATTTTGATTCTGAGCATATTACTTTGTGACTACGATAGCTGGGTCATCAGTATTAATTCAAAGACATGGAATAGCCCAATTACTATCACATAAACTCTCTACGCTCCTAGGGAAAATCGCACCTATGAATAGCCAACGGATTCCATGCGGAAACGCATGTAGAGAACAAAAATGAGTTCATTTGCAATACCTCTAATGATTGCATCTTAGAGAAGTTTATGTGTCTCTCTAGTGGACTCTATGTCACTATTTGAGGTATTAAATCGAATAAAGTTATGAGAGAAGATCTCTTGGATTTAGACACATATTGATTTTGTCATAGGATAGGTCATCCTAGTCATGATATGGTGATCCGTCTACTAAAGAATTCACATGGACATCTCTCGAGCTAAACAAAGCATAAATCAAAAGATGATTCCTAGACTAAGTGTGACCGCCGCTGCAGTCTTTGGCACTGCCGCCGTTCACAACCAGCCTAGGGCTGGCACAGTCTCTATTCATGATGCCATGGATGGCATCCATCATGGTGATGGCGCCTTAGGTGTTGGTGCAATCACCAACTTTGCTTAAAATAGTGTTTCAGTCGCTCAAACTAACTAAAAATCCTCATTGGTTGCTTCTAAATCCTCTCGCTTGTTTTACAAAGCCTGTTCCTTAGAAAAATTAAGACTGAAACCGTCCAATGCAAATGATATAAAAATACTCATTCTGTTCTTACATAGAGTCCTTGGGGATTCTGTGGACTGGTTCAACCAACTTGTGAATGTTTAAATATCTCATGATGTTGGTTGATATGCAAACATACTGGTCACATGTTGTGCTGATGTCTACTTGTAATGCTGCTTATGCTATACTCCTAGCACATATCATATGACAACAACTCATTCCCTGGATCATCCCATTCGGTCAATCTACAACGAATTCTGGAATTAGTGACCAAATTGTCAGTGACCACATCAATGTTGGTCACAAATAGTATTGAATTAGTGACCACTATTACCAGCTGGTCACTAACACTTTTAATGACCAAAAGTTTTAGTACTAGTGACCATTTATGTTGGGTCACTAATGTTTCTAGACTTTATAACACATGGTTTTGCTTTAGTGACCAAAACTTTTTAGCCGATGGATGGAATTTTCTCTTAGAGTAGGCGAGTTGGTTTCAAAAGTAAAAACCAAATTCACGCGGCTTTCAAAAAGCCCTATTTTATTTCTCAGAAAATTTAAACCCAAGAAAAAAATGCCTCCCTAGTTCACCGTCCTCTTTTCTTCATCGTCCTCTTCCCTCACTCCTCTTCTCGCGAGCAGAACCCTTTTGCTTCATGTTCCATCACTGAGTTGCTGTGCGGGTTGAAGAAGGGGGACGTTGTGGTGCTAACCTAGGTCATGGTGAAAGGCTTCGAGATTGATCAGATCGAACCACTGGATAATTATCCTACTTTCTAATTTTCACAATGGGATATGGAATCAGGTTTGTTGTCTTCAATTGATTTTGGATTCATTAATTTTGATGCAATAGAATGAATTCAATTGTTAACATGTTTCAATTTCTGTTCTGGAGTCTGTTCAGGTCTCTGATTGAATTAGGGTTTAATGTTGATAAGGGATTAGACGTGAAGCTCTTCTATGAGGCCAGAAACCTTGACAGAATGGTTTATCACGTTTGTAATAATGTTGTTCTTGTTCATTTTCATGTGTTTTCTAGGATTGTATTTTCTTTTTCGATTTGTGACTACTTTTGCTGGAATGTGCCCTTTTGCTTTATTTTGGTGCTAACTAAAAATTAGTTTGAACGAGCGTGGAAATCTTCTACAGAAAACTAATCTAAAAACCAATCAAATTTGAGAGCTTTGGTACTTCAGAAATTTTAGATATTATTTTAATTAAGTTTGCAGATTTTGAATTGGGGATTTAAGTTTTGGGTTGAGAAAAAGTTTATGGTCATTGATGTGAATGCATTGAGACACAGCACGAATTGTTGCAGCACGATCCATCATCAAAGAAACAAAGGTAAACTAGCTACTTACCGAACTTATGAATTCATTAACAGATATTGAGGAGCAGCACGAATTGTTGCAGGTTAGGTTTCCTAGGTATATCATATAGAGAAATGGTATCTTATAATAAACTAAAGCATCACTATTTAGCTGTGCCTCAATTCACCAATGCTTTGTTTTGTAGTTGAATGTTGAGATCGCAGACTTCAATGAAGCAAGAGAAAAGGAGTTGCCTCTTCTTCAAGTGGTAGATGCCAAAGTTAAAGAATTGCACCAAACCATACAACGACCAAGTTAAAGTCAGAACTTCTCTTTAGAAGTTGAAGGAGAAGAGTGAAGAAATGGACAAAGAGGTCAGATTGTTAAGAGATTTTTATATCAATTAGATAATATATAAAGAATGTAAGGGTCTTAGTCACTGTGGTTGTCATCAATGCCTTTATATTCCAGTTACAGATTCCATTTAATATTTGGTATCTGAAGCTTGATAATTGCATTTTACCAGGAGAAGGGATTTGCAGATGCAAAATGAGTTCAACATAATGGTGGTCAGAAGTTGGCTTTGCACGATTCTATATGAGTGGTGGGTTGTTTCTTTTTCTGCAATTTGTATCTAGAATTGTAATAATATTGGTGCATATATATTTTAGTCAACAATTCATGTTAAAAATTTAGTGTATGAAGCTTGACAAATGTATTTTGGTAGAAGCTACATGATTTTGTTGGACCAGGAGTTGTTTCCTTATAAAACCTCAATGCAATTGCTTGACACTCTTCTAGCTAGATCTATCTATATGCATGTTAACTATGAAAAAAGAAAAAATAAAAAGTAAAAGAAAAGGAGAAAACAATCTTTATTTGGTGCACTGGTTGCCAGTTTACAAAATGTTATATCTTATTAAGTAGCACTTTATTTATGCTCATCAGTAGCAGTATATTTATGTTCTCTAGTATTAGTTTCTCTTTACTTGAGGCATTTAATACTAGGCATTTACCCACTTGTTTCTTTTACAGGTGGGTGTTTTTCTTCACAATTGATGGTTTTGTTTTGAAATTGAAGCTTGCATCACCTAGACAGTAAGAGACCTTACATGTCAACTATCAACATATGCATTCCTCCAACCACTAGTCTGCAGGTAAGCTAGTCATCAACTATAGCATATCCATAATTAAATGCAACAAAATTTTAAAACTTTATGTAATGTCACTTTGCTTGGCTTGTGTTGGTATACCTTTGGATTGAGCATGAATTGAATGCAATCAAGTTTTAAAGTTTCTGTAAGGTCAGGTTTGCTTGGCTTGTGTTAGTTTGTTTTTCATTGAGCTACTTGGTCTTCTTCATGTCACAAGCAATCGTGAAAGGAAAACTCTCTCTCTATCATTCAATACTTGGGTTTTTTTGTTGCATAAGAGGCAATTTCCAATAACACAAAAGCAATTCATCAGATATTTGATATCTGCAAATTTAGTGAAGTTGCATGTGTCATTGTGGCTGCTATACTTGGTATATAATTGTCCCGTGTTAGTTCATGTATTTTACAGATTTTGATGTTTCAGATTTTGGTATTTTTAACTTATATCATTGTCCCGTGTTAGTTCATGTATTTTACAGATTTTCATGTTTCAGGTTTTGCTAGCTAGCTGCTATCCTTCTTAAGCAGTTTATTAAAAAACACTGGAACGAGGGCGATGAAGCATTTAAACACCCTGCTGTTTCAAGTGATGAGAAGGTATTTCTAGCAGTTGACATTTTCAAGTGCTTAAATTTGTAATACTGTTGGCCTTGATAGTTACCCTTTATTCACTTTCCAGAGACTTTGGTAACAAGTTGGGCATGTATCTATAATTTTAGTTGCCTACCTTTGTATTAGTAGCTTTTCTCTTTTCTTCCTTTGTTGTTCTGGAGTTATGACCTATATATATGTTTTTTTTGTTTGTTATTTTTTGAATTCATGACATTGTTCATCTACGTTTCCGGATATCGACTCCCATAATTTGATAGTGTTTTGTTATTTTAGATTATCTACTTTTGATGTAGTTATATTATATATTTAACAGTGGGCGTACTTGCTGGTGAAGTAAGTTGGTGAAAATTCAGTACTTTATAATATGTAGTTAATCTTCACAATGCATTTGACCTTTAGTTAAGAGTAACTTTATCATACAGTAAAAACTAATATACATTAATCTCCTCCTACATCTAATTAAGTAATGGTTACATTTTGAGGTGGTTGTGTGCAAGCTTCTTTTGTTTTCATTAGATGATCCTCATAGCAAAATCTATACAGCAATTAGTTTGACTGTAGCATCAATAGCAAGTTATGATTGCCAGAAGATTGGCGGGACTTATTACCATATCTAATGAAGTTGATTAACAACCAACCCAATATCAATGGAGGTAAGCCTTTCCAATTTGTGATATGCCAACTATCTTGATTCTATCTGTGTGGCCAAAATGAGTGTATCAGAAACGTTAAGTTTCTTAAATTGTTTGTCGTGCTTTTTCATATTTGTGACTTTGACAAGTTATTTCTGCTTTAAATTTACACGTTTCCTAAATTTTGCAGTGCATGGAGCTCCTAGATGCTTGGATCTTCTTTCTGTGGACTTGGATGATACAGTGGTCCCGACACTAATTCTAGCTTTGTTCCCATGCTTACAATTGTATCATCTCCTCAGGTTAGTATCCTATGTCTTCTTTTCCAATTAATTGTCTTCGAGCTCCGTTCTTTTCAAAAGGCAAGTAAAGCTCCTTTGTAGAATGCTTGTTGTTGATCTATTTGAGTCTCATATTCTTCTGCTTATGAACTATGATTATTTTAAGAGGAAAACATTTCATGGCATTTGTGGCACTTGATTGTTAATGGAGTTTATGCGTACTTTTCTGTGATGGCATCTCAGTTGGATGATTTTTGTTTCCTTCAGTTAACCATGTGGTCTATTGTGGGATTTGTATGTACATGTGTATGATATTTAAGCACAAAATCCTATTCAATTGTTTATTCATGTATCGCCATGTTGGTCAATATGTGTTCTTATAATGTAGAATGGTGGAGGGTTGGCAGTTCAGAGGTAGATATCTCAATGCACATCAATTACAACTGTTACATGTGAAGAGTTGCAAACGGTTATCCATCTTTCTCATGGATTTTGTTGTCATGGAAGTATTGAAATTGTTTTAGGTTTTTAAATTAGTTTTCAAAGGACATGTATTTGTGATCATGATCAGCAAGGGATAATGTGGATTGTTTTCAGCAATACAATGTATTTACTTTAATACAATTTCTATTGTATAGAAGTTTCATTACTATTAGAGTTCTATTTTTAGCTAGTTATTATTTGATGCCTATGGTAGAGATCAAAATCAAAAAGTTTTATGAGATATATTTTCTTTTCTAGTGATCAAAACTTTAGTGGCCTTCAGTTTGATCACTAGTATCAACATGTTACCTGGGTTTTAGTGACCAAATCATGTGGTTTAATGACCAAATTTGTTCCTTTTAGTGAGGAACTCTGTGATCACTAATTTTTTCATGATGAGTGATTAAATAATCATGGTCACTAAATCTTTTCACATTAGTGACCAACAACCATATTTTGGTCACTAAATAGAATTAGTGACGAGTCTATAGTGACCACTTAGTGACCAACAATATTTGGTCACTAATCATATTTAGTGACCAAAATGGCTATTTTTAGTGACCAATACGGTGGTCATTAAAGCCAGGTTTTGTTGTAGTGTGGACTTGACAATGCTAGAGAGTATACATCGAAGACTTTCGATGGTTATTACATTGGGACTGATATTGAACATTATATTCCCGTGAACACACCTAAATGGACTCGCGGAAACAACTACGTTGGTAGCTCGGACATTGGTAATGCGCATCAATCTCCTTATATCCACTTAGGGTGATGCAATATCGCATGTAGTATGCTAATTCGTTTGTGACCCATCGCCACTCAATCTACCTCTGCATTACAGCTAGAGACTGGGTATCGGTATCTCTTACTTACGCATATTTGAGTGTACCATTATGTGCCAATTGCGCCGCCACAGCACACTATAATGGCTCCTTACAAACGAATGGGCAACTAAATTGGATTTGAGACTCCAACAATCGTCCACCACTTAATGCCCTTGCTAGGCGATCTCGCATGTCTTGCGGATTGTCACTTTGATGAGATAGTCTTCCCATCGTGAGGGGGAGATAAGAACACGAATGTTTAGTAGGAATGACAGGAATTGTCATGGTCTGTCCTCACTATGTGTCATCTCGATCCTTACTAAAGTGACAAGATCATACATATCTGCTGCAAACATGCCTGCAAGGAAGTAATGAAGCCATCTTACACGGAGGTAGGAATGACGCCAACGCTAAAGAGAGTGGCACTCTGGCGTTATAGGCCATGGCTCCAGTAGGATGCGTACATGAGACGTGGGATCGAAACTCCATCATAATTGATGATGTAATCGCACATTTAGTTGCGCATGAGTTTGTTAAGTCCGATGATATCAAACCACGCTCCGTTGATGTAGAGAGATTTGACCTAAATGGAAAGATGCGATCCAGGTTAAGTTGGATTCTCTAACGAAGAGGAATATTTTTGAGCCAGTGATGCCAACATCTCTTAACATAAAAATGTTGACTAATGGGTCTTCGTTAGAAAGCTTGATGAGAAAAAGAGATAGTAATCTTGCCTTATAGCTCAAGGCTTCTCACAAAATGCCCAGAATCGACTACGATGAGATATATTCTCTCATATTAGATGTCATCGCACTCCACTACCCAGTCAATTTGATAGTTTCCGAACAACTGAACACACAGCTTACGAATGTGGTCACTACATATCTCTATGGGGATCTAGATACGGAATATACATGAAGGTTCTGGTGAACTTCATTTACCCAAGTCAAGTGGCTCTAGACCACAGAGTGTGTTTTACAAAGAGGTTAAAATGCTCACTAAAGTAACTACTTGATTGGGAAGAGATATGCCCACGCATTTCTCCCACAAGTTTAGGATTCTATCACGGTAAAGAGGTTGAAATGCTCACTAAAGTGACTACTTGATTGGGAAGAGATATGCCCACGTGTTTTCATAACAAGTTTCAGATTTTATCGCGGTTTATGTTGGACATGATCTTCATTGGAAGTCCTTAAAGAGTTAAGAGAAACCGCTGAGCACTTGAAATCTGATTTTGAGATGAAGAATTGTGGGAGAACACGATTATATCTCAGTTTGGAACTTAAGCATCGTGTTGATAGTTGCTTAGGCGTTTTGACAAGGTTAAGTCTTCAACCACTCCCATGATCGTCCGTAGTCTTGATCCTGAAAAGGATCCTTTTCATCCAAAGGATGATGACGAAGATGTGCTGGAGGCAGAAGTGCCTTACTTAAGTACAATAAGAGCATTATTGTACTTAGCTCAATACACAAGACCGAACATCTCATTCGTAGTGAACTTGTTAGCTAGATATAGCTTTGTGCCAACGCGACGTAATTGGATTGGTGTAAAAGATATCTTTCGGTACTTGAGATGTACAATTGATATGGACTTGTTCTATTCCTACAAAGAGATGATGGATTCGGACCCATCACACACCAGGAACGCCATCAACACTAGCCTGCGTCCTCTATCCCTATCAAAAAATGACAAGTATTTTGGAAGGTTTTGCTGACAAGTATATCTCTGACCCACAAAAAATGTCATTCCCGAACTGGTTAAGTATTCACCATGAGTAAGACCATGATATCTTGGAGGTCTACAGAACAGACCCTAGTCTCTATGTCTTTGAACAATGCAGAGATTATTTCTCTTGATGAAGTGGTTCGTGAATGTATATGGATTGGATCCATAATTACGCATGTTCAAACAATTATGATTTGAGGTCTACCAAAAATGAGCCTACGAACATTTAGGATAATGCTACTTGTTTTGAACGAATGAAGCAAGGCAACATCAAAAGAGAAAACACAAAACATAATTAGCAACAACAGACTCTCCTCAAGATCAAAGTGAACTAGGTTTGATGTGAGGACAGTGTGGCAGACTTGGTCACTAAGTCATTGCCTAAATTCCACTTCCTAGAAACATATATGTTGGTAGCATCATTTTCGGAAGTTATCCAAACTCCCATGACCGTAGTCATCAGGGGTAGATGCAGACATCAAGGGAAGATGTCTACTTGTATGTTCTCGAAACGTTAAGGGTGTGCTGTGCTCTTTTTCCCCTTCGATTGAGGTTATTTTGTCCCACAAGGTTTTTGTTACTTGACAAGATTTTTAATGAGGCAACGAGAGGAGCACTATGTTTGAGCGACATAAGGGGGAGTGTTCAAGTTAATCCAGAATATATGTCTGACCTAAACTCTAGGTTACTTGATATAATTGTAATATGATTTTGAATTAGAGATATTCTCGGAGATGTTCATAGATATCCGATTAATTGTATGATTACCTTTCCTTGTACAACTCTGATTTTATGTCTTATAATCCTCTATATAAAGAGGTCCTTATTATCAATGAAAGTACGACTCAATTCTCTCCCAATTTCAGTTTTCCTTAAACAGTTCGATATTTCTATTACTATAATATGCATCCTTTTTGTTAGCTAATGTACATTTGCAAAATTGAAATTTCTAAATTGTTTGACTGGTTAGCTACCAAACTACCTTTTTACTCCGTAAAATAGTTAATTTTTTACACACTTTTTTTTATGTTTGTGAAGTTACCCTCAATTTTGATTACTGGCACTCTCATTTTTCAATTTCTACATATTTACCCCAAATCGTCAATCTGAGATTAATTTTTATGTAATTTCTTGTCAAGTTCAAGCCACATTTAAAATTTTCAAACAACATTGTTGAGTAAATTTCTGACAAGATAGGGACCAATCGAAATTTCCCTTCCAAGAGCGGCATTTAAGAATTAAGTTAAGGAACCAAAGCTTGATTGCTAGCAAAGTATAGATTTGGCAGATAATTACCTTCTTGTCTTTAAGAATGCCTTTCCTTCCTTGGCAAAAGGTTCTTTTTCTTTTCTCCCATGACTATTTTCGGTCCGTGCATTTATTTGCAACACAGTCCTCTCTTTCCTTTTCCATATGATTTGATTACATAGTCCCTTATTCCTTTTGGAGGCGGCACGCAATTGACGATATCGTAGCTAAATCATTGTCTTTTCCAGCTTTCGCTTTCCTCGCCACTAGAGCACAAGAGAAAGAAGAAGCAGAGATGGAGGGAATAGAGCACAGGAGGGTCAAAATCAACGGGATCAACATGCACGTAGCTGAGAAAGGTCAAGGCCCAGTGATCCTCTTCATCCACGGCTTCCCGGAGCTTTGGTACACCTGGAGGCACCAAATCCAGGCCTTGGCCTCGCTCGGCTACCGAGCCGTGGGGCCGGACCTCCGCGGCTACGGCGACACGGACGCGCCCGGGATTTCAAATGCACTTTATATATGTTGTGAATAGTTTTTTAATTCTCCATTCCTGTAAGAACACCCCTATTCCCGCTCATTTTACATCATGTTGTATTATCATTTTTCTAGAGGGTAGTAAGTTGACGACACAGTTTTGTTAGAGTCATCCAAATTTGTCCATTTAGAAACAGAAAACTGTGATTCCATTGATTTGATTATGATAGACAAATTACTTATTCACCTTGTAGGAGCCTGGAGAGATAGAAGCCGAGTTCGCCCAAATTGGTACTGCAAGAGTTATTAGGGAATTCTTGACCTTACGCCACCCTGGTCCGCTTTTCCTCCCTAAAGGTAAACTCTTTGGACATCCCTCAGATGCTCCGATCGCCTTGCCAAGTTGGTTGTCTGAGGATGATGTTAACTACTATGTCAGCAAATTTGAGAAGAAGGGCTTAACTGGTGGCATAAACTACTACCGAAACCTTGACCGGTATGTACTTCAAACTCTGGTTACATGTTTACTGATTTAAAGTTCCTTCTTTGATGTCCAAATGTCAATGTAATGTTGATGGTTGGTTTTATTTTTCTGCAGAAATTGGGAACTCCTTGCACCCTGGACTGGCGATCAAGTGAAAGTTCCAGTTAAGTTCATTGTGGGAGACCAAGACATAGTTTATAATTCTCTTGGCGCCAAGGATTTCATACATAATGGTGAATTCAAGAAATATGTGCCATTCTTGGAAGAGGTAGTTGTAATGGAAGGAGTTGCCCATTTTAACAACCAAGAAAAGGCCGATGAAATCAGTGAACACATTCACGACTTCATCAAGAAATTTGAGTAATGCGTTGCATCTCCCCGTGTATTGTGTGTCAGTTTGTTGTGTTCCTGCACTGCTGCTACAGTGCTACCAGTGTTTATGTTATGTATTTGAGTCTTGCCTGTCACTTTTGATGAGCTAAGCTAACTAGCTGTTGTGGTCAATAATCATACCAGAAGTAACTTTCATTGGTTCATATTCAGACTTCTGATGTGATACCCCGACCCCAAAACAGGGGATTTTATTTGTTAGGTTATTTTTGTTTGTTTTGGTATCACTTACCTAGTGCTATTTAGGTTAAAATGTTTCAGCTATATATATATATATATATATATATATATATATGTGGTTTCTTGGGTGCTGACGTCCGTACCTAAGCAAAAGATACGGATTTCCCATTTTTCCTCACTTTCCGATTACACATTTACGTCTTCATCGTTCAGTTTTTAGGTCATAATGTATAGATCATCTCTGCAAAGTTTTAGCCAAACTGATGATCGTTAAGGCACTCAGAATTGTAATTTACAACAATGAATACGAATGGTTCCGGTTTGACATATTCGGAACCGTTCATATTTATTGTTGTAAATTGCAGTTTTGAGTGCCTTAATGATCATCAATTTGGCTTAAATTTTGCATAGATGATCTATACATTAGGGCCTAAAAACTGAACAGTTAAGATGTAAATGTGTGATCGGAAAGTGGGGAAAAACGGGAAATCCGTACCTTTTGCTTAGGTACGGACGTCTGCACCTCGTAAACTTTATATATATATATTTAGATGTTGCTATGAGGGATCACTACTAGAATTTTGTAAATAGATATCATATTTTTTAAATCGGTCAGACTCGCACGCAATGTAAAAATGTAGATTGACATCGTTTTAGTAAATTATCGATTTAAATGTATATTATTAACATCGGTTCTTCATGTGACCGATGTATGCATTTCTGTTTTAAACTTTACGGGAACCTATTTTGGAAAAGCGGCCAAGTGTTTTAAAAATTTTAAGAAACGCGGGCAACAAAACAAAACTTTGACACTTAGACAAAAAAAATGTTAGACCCAACCCCATTCTCACTCTTGCTCAAACCCTAACATCCATTCTCAACCCCAGCATCAGAAACTCGACCTCGATCCGAAATTGAAGTAACCAATACCCTAACTCAAGCTCCTTTCAGCATGACAAACCTTTCTCCTCCATTATCCGGTGGAATCTGAAGCTCCCAGAGCCAGGCCTCGGTCTGAAATTGAAGAAATCAAAGTAGGCTTCGAATCCTGAACTCTTACCCCGACCCCGACTGAGATCAACCAGCTTCTTAGCTTCATCTTTGACTCATCGTCTTCTTAATCGCATAGAAAAGAAGGGTTTGTCTTCAGAACCCTTGGTTAGTGTTGAAATGCTTTACTGCATTTATAACCAAATAATGTGGCATCGTTTGTCTTCAGAACCCTTCGGTACAACTTTGACTCTTTAGTTTTGGAGAAGCGGTCTTTGAGCTTACAGAGAAATGGTAGTTTCTCCTTTGAGCTTCCTACTCCTTCAACTTATTTTGGCCCTTTTTTCAGTTTTTGATTCGTTGTTGATTTTCAATTAGATTGAAGAATCATTTTGGGGAGGTGTTGACTCTTGTCTGCAAATCACTACCCAAACTCGTGCTTATTGGTTTGGGGTTTATTCGTTGGCAAGTCATTCAATCCAATATCAGATTTATAATCATGAAGATGCTTAATGGGTTTTGCTGACATTGCGTTATGAAGTAAACAAAGTAAGATTCATCTCTATTTATGCTTCAGATTTACTTGGATTTGATTTTGCACTGATTTTGTGTTTGAGGCTTTGTTTTGGACTTTCCAATTTTTAGCAATGTCGATCTGTAAGTTTAAATCTGAGAATGTTTTGCAAATTTGGAATCTGTGTGGATTTAGGACCGCATGGTTTTTGGTTGAGTTTACTAAATTTATTCAATGCCTCTTTGGGTCGACTTAACTCGTAAAGCTTGTCATGCCCTTCATTACTTTTTGGCTCCCTGAGTATATCCTAATTAAACGACTAATCTTCAGCATTTGGTTGTTCAAGGGAATTTTATGTATTGGCTTCCTCAATCGTGCTCGGCAGCCTAAAGAAATTTCAAGGGATCAAGCAATTAAGGATCTTGAGGTAAGTGTACATTGGCAGATACCCAAAAGTGACGTGTTGTTGTATGGGGAAGTCCATACATAGTTTTCAATGTGCCTTTTGCTTTTTGTATCACATAATATATGTCTCTGTTGCCTTTTGCTTTTCGTATTACAAAATACGTCTCTGCTATTAATAAGTTAAAATCTATTGGTCTTTGACTCTTTTTATATGTTCTGTTTCTCTGATTAAGTTTCTGAGTTATGTTAATATGCTTTTGTCTTGTGTGAATGCTAAATCTATTTTGAAGCTGATTGTATCGATGATTATAAAATTCACAAGAATTGGAGCAAAGAAGGGAACAACTTGAATACTTGCTTATTGAGGAGAGAGCCTTAAACAAGGTAGTATATGAGACCTGAGCATTTCTCCTATCTATATATGTCCACAAGAGCACATTAATTTGCAGAAGACTTTTGGAATGTTTCAATATCTTTCTATTCCTTTTTGTTCATCTTTTTGATAACCGGTAATTACTTAGCTGTGATATCAGTGAAGAATTTATGTTTAATTTTTGACTTATTTATAAATGTAGGGATATTATAGTATGTCCACTTCTTTTAACTTTCTCATTAATAACTTACAATAGTCGGTCCATTGTTTTAACTTTCTTATATGGCTTTCTTTATATGTTTTTCATAAGAAGGTGATTGAATTTCATTGCTAGGAACTTGGTTTAACCCTTAAATAGGTACTCATTGCTGTGGTATTTGAAGTCAAGTTGCTGTGTGTTTGCTTACTACTTCATGTAGATTCTGCTCGAGTATTTCCATTGAAGTTTCATTATAGGTTCAATTGTGTTAATTGTCATGTCTGTTTGTGACTGTTTGTTGACTGATTTTTCTTTCCAGATGGATCCAGTTGGTTCTGAACTAATTGTAGAACTTTGACTACCAAGATGATTTTGAGTAAGGCTAGTTTTGTTTTGAGACAAAGTCTGTTGATCAAACTAATTGTAGCTTGTTCATACGTTTCTAGGCTAGCCTTTTGTAGGTTTGGGGTTTTATTTTGTGAATTATGTTGGATTATGAATCTGGAAAGAAAATTAATGGAATGCCCCGATTTTTGAATGATGTGGTTGAGTTAAGATGTTAAGAGATGTCACTTTTGTTCTCAGCAGCATCTACAATTAAGCTTTGCACATCTTCCTCCTCAAAATGAAGTGATGTATATGAATCTATCACAAAACAGTAATCTCAGGAAAATCGATGTCAATTGAGAGATTAGAAATCACTATAAAAAAAACCGATGTCCCCTGATTATGAATACAACGAAATTTGTATATAGAATCGATGTACCCAAAACCAGTGCAAATCGATTTGTAATAGAAATCACTATAAAAAAAACCGATGTCCCCTGATTATGAATACAACGAAATTTGTATATAGAATCGATGTACCCAAAACCAGTGCAAATCGATTTGTAAAAACCAAAATGTTATCTTCTATAAACTTAGAAATCACTTTCTATAGAGTAAACTGATTTACCAGTAATAAGTGCACATCGGTTTGTGTAAACTGGGGCAATGTCTACTCGAATTAAAAACACCGGTTTATATAAAGAGGACCGACGTACATAAAACCTGTAAACATTGATTTGTATAAATGAAAATGATGTTTTGTGAGGAAGTACACATCATTTTAAACAAAAAATGCGATGAACTCTAAAGACTTAAACAACATTCCTAGAACAATAAGGTGGCAAAATACGCATAAAGATGACGAGGAACAAACCATTTTATGGAAACTGATGTGTAGAAGAGTATCAGACATCGTTTCTAAAATAACAATCGATGTAAATGTCCATTTAGATGCTGTTCAGCGTATACTTTATTAAGCATAGAATTCCAAAATATGAAGAATTAAATGTAGTTAACATACAAAATTATGATGATTAAAACGATTATACATTGTCTTGTGTTTCAAAAGCAATGTTGGTTCTTATTTGGGACATCGATCTCTGACCGACGTCTATTTTTCTTGATCTTTCCCTACACCCACTAAGACATCTGTCAAAATTTGGTTTTACATTAGTTCTAGACCGAAGTTTATTTACAAAATTCTAGTAGTGGATTTGGGACAAGGTTGGCTGGTAGCCGACTAAGGAGGAAAAAGAAGGAGAGAGAAGGGGGATGGAAAAGAAAGGAAAAAAAAAAGAAAGAAAGAAAGGGGGGAGTAGAAAAGAAAGAAGAAGAGAACAGAAGTGGGGGGACGAGAAAGAGAAGAAACAAGAGAACGAAAATAAAAAACAGAAGAAAAGAAAAGAAAGGAAGAAAGGAAAGAAGACGGGGAAATGAGAAAGAGATCGGGTTTTGGTCTTGAGGTATGGTGTAGGAGTTTCGAGTATTGTACTTGGGAGAATGATGTGAGAACTTGTTCTCATGGTCATGGCGTTTCACCCTTGAAGTTCCAGATGTTGAAGGAGTCAAAGAAGATTGGGAGTTTGGCTGGAGTTGATCCTTGTCTTGCTTTTATCTTGGTTCTATTTAGAATTTGAGGTGAGTGACTCTTATTCAGTTTCTGCAAATCAATTCTATATATTGATATGTTGATATTTTTGCATGGTCATTTTGTGTGAAATCAAAGCTTTGTTTAAGTAAATTAGTTTTAGAATGTGATGACAACTTCAGGGATTATGTATTTGTTGTCTGTTTTCTTTTGAGAGGTTTGAAGCTTTTGGGTGTTATTGGTTGCTTTAATCTGTAATGGTTTGACATCATTATTAATATATTGCTGGTGGTTATCTATTTTGGGTTTAAATCATTTTTAGTGAAACCCGTATGGTTGATTAGCGTCCTGGCTTTTGCGTGTTTGGTGGTGTTGTGATTTCTTTTTGAGTTCCCGGTTTGAGAATGGGAGCACGAAATTATATATATATATATATATATATATATATATATATATATATCTAGCTAACAAGAGAGTGGTGGAGCTGGCAATGTGCACATTACTTATGACGTGGTCATGATTTGTGGCAGAGTCATTGAGCTTAGGTAGCTCGGGCTAAATCAGCCAAGATATAGCTAATGGGCGTGCGGAGCAGCCCAATATTATAATGCAGTATCCAATGGCAACTCAGACATAGCTAACGGGAGTACTTTGCAGCCTAATATTATTACGTGAGTGGGTTATAGTGGTATCCTAATTTGATTTATGGATTACCTTAGCAATTTGTTACTTTTTGGTAAAGATTTTTGATCTTGTGTACATTCATTGTGTTTCACATGGGTGTGTGTTGGTTATTAAATCATTGATATCTCAGTGACTTGTTGTGAGACAACTTTGTTAAAAGTGTGCACCTGGTTGGTGTTTATTTAACAGCTTTAATTTCTTGATTCTTGCTACGCTTGTGGTGTATATTTGAGAATGATATTTTGTGACTGAAGTATTACTTGAGTCACTCACTTAGCGTGCTTTTGCTCATTCCTCATTTAATTGTGTTTGCAGGTTACTTTAGATTTCTGTTCAAGAGATTGTGAAGCGAGTATTGGAGAGTAGAATTTTCTTTTTCAATGTCTGTTGTTTAAGAAAAGGGTTGTAAGCACTATTTGGAGTACTTTTCATGTTTTAGCTGGTATTCTTGTTATCTTTTTTTGTTTGTAGATCTCTCACTTGTGTTATTTGAAATCTAATTCAGCAATGCTTTATCATTTTCAGGATCGGGGCATTTCATCTCAAATCTCAACTAATGATTTTCAAGTTTTTAGGCCATATATTGATGCAGAACAGAAGCGTAACTAGAAGAATATAACTATATATTCAATTAGGATAAACCTTTTTTAATCCAATAAAAATAAAAATTTCTCATTGAATTCATGATCTCTACGAGATTTGAATCCATCATGTCAATAATATTTGAATCCATGATCTCTACAATGTTAGTTATATCACCATGACATCACAACTCATAGAAATTCTCTTTCATAAAACTTGAATTATGAAAATTAGGGAAGTCACTCTTAAATTGTTGTTCATAGTCTATTTTCATTAAGCACTCTTGAAGGATGCATGAAATTAATAAACTATAAAAAAATATGAACTCAATAAACTCTTTCATGAATCTAAACTCTTTCATGAATCTAAAGATACATATATGTAGGGGTTGTGGTGGACGTAGGATTTTTTTTTGGGGGGGGGGGGGGGGGGGGTGGTGCGTGGTATGCTTAGGGATCAACCTTCACTTGTCTCTTTGTAGGTGCGCCAGTGATGGTACGCATGAAATACATGTATCTAAATGCATAAATACAAAAAAAAAAGTTAAATACATCGAACTTAAAACTAAACTATTATTCCTCATCACATATTCAGGCCAATTACAATAATGGGAGCCATCACACACACACACACACGTTCGAGAGCCGACATCTGCAACCTAGAAAAAGTGCGGACGTCCCTCCTTCGGCCTTTGGAAGGCTGCGATCGCTGTGTTGTGGGTGCCGGACGCACCCTTTGGACGTCCCGGACGGCCTCAATCAAGCGGCGAAGGCGAAGGTAATCGGAAACTCAATGGTGTGCGACGTGCAAGCCGGAAACCATGGAAGCCCATCGAGCTCGACTTCAAACCCTTCGCCAACGAGTCTAGTCGTTTCTGATCTGCTCTACGTCGTGGCGTGGTTCCGTCTGACAACAAAAACGCAGCCGTCGTTGCCCAATCGAAGCTAGGGGGTGTGGTTGGGTGAATGCTTATATGAGCCAAATCGAGGCCCAAAGTGGGGGCGAAAACATTAAATGAGTATGCTTTACTGAATAAAAGAAAGAGGGGATCAACCCTCACTTGTCTCTTTGTAGGTCCACCAGTGATGGTACGTATGAAAAACATGTATCTAGATGCATAAATACCAAAACAAAAGTTAAATACATCGAATTTAAAACTTAACTATTATTCCTCATCATATTCAGGCCAATTACAATAATGGGAGCCATTACACACACACACACACACGTTCGAGAGCGGACATCTGCAACCTAGAAAAAGTGCGGACGTCCCTCCTCCGGTGTCTGGAAGGTGGCGATCGCTACGCTGCGGGTGCCGGAAGCACCCTTTGGACGTCCCGGAAGGCCTCAATCAAGCGGCGAAGGCGAAGGTAATCAGAAACTCAAAGGTGTGAGGCGAGCACGTGGAAACCATGGAAGCCCATCGAGCTCGACTTCAAACCCTTCGCCAACGAGTCCAGTCATTTATGAACTGCTCCACGTCGTGGCGTGGTTCCGTCCGGCAACAGAAACGCCGCCGTCGCTGCTCGATCGAAACAGAAGGAGCGACGTCCGCACTTTTTCTGAGTTGTGGACGTTCGCTTTAGAACCCGCCCATATATATATATATATATATATATATATATATAAACACACACATAATCAAATGATGCCTGAAAGACTGAAAGTGAACAACAATGATTAGTTCATTAGTTACAGGAAAAAGGGTTGATGGGGACAACAAGGCCCTGATCCCAATTAGTGTCCAACATTAGGTATTTTAGCGTAACACGTTGACGCTAAATCCTTTCTTTTCTTTGCAATTATCGTTAGATGATTCTAATACTATAATTTGCATCTTTTTTGTTAGCTAATGTTCATTTGCAATTGCTTACAAATTGAAATTTCTAAATTGTTTGACCGATTAGTTATCAAACTCCTCTTTTACTTGGTAAAATAGTTAAATTGTTCCAGGACATTTTATATGTTTGTCAATTTACCCTCAATTTTGATTAATGGCACCCTCATTTTTAAATGTCTACCTATTTACTCCAAATCGTCAATCTGAGGTCAATTTTTATGTAATTTCGTCCAAATTTCTTGTAAAGTTCAACTCACATGTCATATCAACCTGTATAAAATTTCAAACAACCTTTTGTTGTCTAAAATTTCTGAAAAGATCCGTTGTCAAAAAAACAAAAATTCTGAAGTGATAGGGACCATTCGAAATGTCCCTTCCAAGATCGGCATTTAAGATATGGATCCAAAACTTGATTGCTAGCAAAGTAAATATTTGGCAGATAATTTGTTATTGCTTTAAGAATGCCCTTCCTTCCTTGTCAAATGAACATTTTCAGTTCGTGCAACACATTACTCTCTTTTCTTTTCCATATGATTTGATTTCACAGTCCCTTCCTTTTGACTTTTTGAGGCGTCACGCAATTGACAATAGCGTTACTAAATCATTGTCTCTTCCAGCTTTCACTTTCCTCGCCACTCTATATACATCCTCAGTCTCCATTCCATTCACCTGGATAATCCAGAGCACAAGAGAAAGAAGAAGCAGAGATGGAGGGAATAGAGCACAGGACGGTCAAAGTCAACGGGATCAACATGCACGTAGCCGCGAAAGGTCAAGGCCCGGTGATCCTCTTCATCCACGGCTTCCCGGAGCTTTGGTACACCTGGAGGCACCAAATCCAGGCCTTGGCCTCGCTCGGCTACAGAGCCATGGCGCCGGACCTCCGCGGCTACGGCGACACGGACGCGCCCGCCGACCCGTCTAGCTACACGTACTTCCACGTGGTGGGCGATCTCGTGGCGCTGTTGGACGTCGTAGCCGCGGATCAGGAGAAGGTGTTCGTGGTCGGGCACGACTGGGGTGCGCTCATCGCTTGGTATTTTTGCCTGTTTCGGCCGGACCGAGTTAAGGCTCTGGTCAACATGAGCGTGGCGTTCACTCCTAGAAATCCTCAGAGGAAGACTGTTGAAACCTTGAGAACTGTTTATGGGGATGACTATTACACGTGTAGATTTCAGGTTCTTCTTCTTCCTCCCTCCTTGATTTTGTTCTTTGTCCTTTTTTTTTATCTAATTAATTTGTTTGATAAATTTGAGCCGCATAATTCCTATCTTTTCGAAGTATCATTGCTTTTGATTCATGTACATAATGCTACAGTGAAGAATTTAATTAATTATTTAATTAAATTTTTTTTTATGGAAAATGAGAACTAGATCGATTTAGGGAGGTTGTTATGCACTTTGGACAATTATTCAGAAATTTAAGCATGAAGTTGCTTCAGAAAGACAGAAATCTTGCTCTGTTTCATTGCTTGTCTGTGATGAAATATGATAGACGATGCACTTTTGATAATTCTCGTTCTACTTTAATCTAGATCTGATGATTTTCTGTTGCTGGTTATTTTAATCTCTAGTCAACCCAAGTAGCAAGTACAAGCTTCTGGTGTTCTAAGTGAATTGTTTGGTGGTTGAAAATGACCATAATGAATCTGGACCCTCTACAGTTTATTTAGTGATTGTCATCATCAGGAGGATAACAATTATTGATACTGAGCAGAGCTTATCGAAAAAAACAAAAAAAATTATTGTTGCTGGGCCTGGTTTGGGTTTGGTTCGTCTACTCTCTTTAGTAACCACTTCTAACTTTTATCTTGAATGTTTCTCTATTTTGGGAAGTAGGAAGAAACATAAGAAAGCAATTGATAAATAATGGTCTCTACCTACCTTTCAACACTGAAAGGTCATTTTCCATCACGTTGCAGTTGATTATAATCTTTTTGGGTTGTGATTTGAAGACTAAAAATGTTCATTATTGAGTTTTATGGTATCAATTGGATTATGATAGACAATTTTGTACTCATGTTTTAGGAACCAGGAGAGATTGAAGCTGAGTTTGCCCAGATTGGTACTGCAAGAGTTATGAAGGAATTCTTAACATATCGCCATCCTGGTCCACTTTTCCTGCCTAAAGGTAAAGGCTTTGGACATCCCCCAGATGCTCCAATTCCCTTGCCAAGTTGGTTGTCTGAGGATGATGTTAACTACTATGCCAGCTTCTTCGAGAAGAAGGGCTTCACTGGTGGCATAAACTACTATCGAAACTTGGACCGGTACGTACGTCAATCTTTGCTTGAATTTACACTTGCTGCTAATTTACTGAGAAAGAGTTATCTTTGGTGTCCAAATTCCAATGCAAACCATGTTAATTGTTGTTTCCATTCCTCGCCGCCCTTAATTGAATGCAGAAACTGGGAACTGACTGCACCATGGTCTGGGGCTCAAATAAAAGTTCCAGTGAAGTTCATTGTGGGAGACCAAGACCTAGTTTATAATTCAGTAGGCGGCAAGGATTTCATACACAAAGGTGGTTTGAAGAAGTATGTGCCGTTTCTGGAAGAGGTAGTCGTAATGGAAGGAGTTGCCCATTTTATCAACGAAGAAAGGCCTAATGAAATTAGTGAACACATCCATGATTTCATCAAGAAATTCTAGTGATGATCAAGATATACATTTCATTTCCTTGTTCTGTGTTGTGTGTCTTGTACTCCTACTGGTGTTTCTATTGTGCATTTCTTGCCTGGTGTTGCTAGCTGTTGCGGTCAATTTCGTACCATTCGTCGGCTTGTTCTTACAGTTGTTTGTGTCTCGGAAATAATCGAATGTATAATTTGGCATTTCATTTGTGTAACTTGTGTGATACATCTCTGATCTCTCGCTAGGTTCTGCTTTGTTGATAACTGAAAGTCTGAAAGGTCAATCGAGCCAAGATGTAGAGAAATATGTAGAATCAAAACTAACAATCTCAACAATCACCATTTCCTATTTTCACTCTCATTTCAACATCCATTGTGCTAAATCGTTGAAATCTTTCGGCCAAATATCGTGATTGTTTCCTTTTGTATGAGTATTAAAGTAAAAGGCTACAAACGATAATTAGTATCTCAATTTTCCTCTGATCAGGAACATTGGGACCAAAAGACAATGCTGATTTCTGGAAATTAATCTGCTGCCCTGCTGCACTCTCATATAATAATAGGCATTGCTTTAAATGGAGACAATCCTGGATCGTAGCATTCACAAACAGGAGACTATTATCTACAAATAAAAGGTGGGAAATAGATGGAGCAGACGGAGCAACCCTAACTCCATCAACCATCCCAATCTCATCCGCCCTCAAAAGTAAACCTGATAAACCTTCAGATACAAGAAGAAAGAGATATGGAGATAATGGATTGCCCTGGCGAATTCCTCTTGTTGGTCGAAAATTCCCAACTGGTTGGCCTCTCCAAAGGATGGAAAAAGACACTGATTTTATACACTTCATCACCAAATGAATCCACACATCCAAAAAACCCAACTTCTTCATTACTTCCTCCAAGAGACTCCGTTCCACACGATCATAAGCTTTGTTAATGTCCAATTTCAGCACCAATTTTGGCTCCGTAGTAGACTTCTGAACACAAATGTTATGCAATGTTTCAAAAGCCGCAATGACATTGTCTTGAATATTCCTACCCGGAACAAAAGCACGTACTATGGGTGCTAGAGATAATCTCCGACAAATACTTCTTTAGTCTATTAGCCAGTCTTAGAGATAGTTTATACACAGTGGAACACAAACTGATTGGGCGAAGCTCAGTAACATTCTTTGGATTGGTAATCGTTGGAATGAGAGATATCAGTGTATGATTAAAAACATCCATCTCCTTCCCATCATTTAAAACACCCAAACAATAATCGCGTACTGCATCTCCCACTACTGACCAATATAATAAAACCGACATACCATCCACTCTTGGAGATTTCGTAGCACCCATATGTTCTAGAGCCACCTCCACTTCCCATCTCTCGAATTTTTGAAGCAGCTTGCTATTCACTTCGTTAGAAACTTTCCTAGGAATGGCGTCAAGAACCAACTGCATATTATTGCACCCTTCTGTCGTATACAAATGCAAAAAATAAGACACAAAAGCCTGCTCCTCACACCAAACACCGGCCTCATCAAAAACACCACTTACTTTGTTCAGCTGCCCTCGACCTTTAGCAACCGCATGAAAAAGCTTTGTATTTTTATCCCCCTCCTGTAGTCACTGGACGCGAGATCTTTGCTTCCATAAAGATTCCTCATAATCAGCATATTTCTCCAAGTCTATTTGATAGCTGCACGTTGACCTCTATCTACCTCCGTGTTAACGTCAATAGGGAACTTCTGCAAAGCAGACTTTAACTCTTCAATCTTCCTTGGAACATGTCCCACCACTTTCTTATTCCAATCTTGTAACCTTTCAGCACAACATTGAAGTTTAGAAAACAAGTCATTAGCTTCCATGGCTTCCCAACCTTCTTTGAAAATAGACCCACAATGTTCTTCCTTTACCCAAAAACTTTCAAATAAAAACCTCTTTTTAGTAGGAATGTTCAAATAACAATTTTGGAGCTATGAATAGAAACCCCTTACGTAGATCTATCAATTGATCAGATTTTGATCCGGATCTGCTCCAGATCCATGGTTATTGGACATGTTTGGATTGAAAATATATATGATCCGTTAATCCGTTTATTAAACATATTAAACATAAATTTAGGTTGATTTGATCCGTTAATAATTTTGTTCGTTTTCATAATAATAAGATATTATTTTTTTGTTAATATATTATTATTTTTAAAAATATAAAATATAAAAATTAAGAATACTTTGGAAATTTAGTATTTTGGTTACCTTAGTTTATCATTCTAGGGAATATTTTGATAATGTAATTCAACTTTTAGCGATACTCTTCATGTTGATATAATATTTTATTAATGTTTTATGAGGTATCACGATAAAAAATTAATATTACTATTTAAAATTTAAAAATATTCGTAGTTATAAACGGATCGGATTAGCGGATCGGGTATCCGTTAATCCAGGAGATATAGATTTGGATTGAGCTATCAACGATGCGCCAGGTTAACGGAATGGGTCGGGTTGAAATTTTTACTACTAAACGGATTCAGATTTAGATCGATCTGCTCCAAATCTGGTCCATTTACAGGTTTATCCCTACCTATTTTTTACTCACTAACCGTTTATGTAAAAGAAAACAGTGCATGGAAGAATTTTCCACATAGTGATTAAGGCCTTATGTATTTGTTTGTATGCATGTATGTATGTATGTAAGGCCTTAATTCTTACATACAAAAGGCCTTAATCACTAGGCGGAAAATTTTTCTATACACTGATAGTGCACATAAACAACAAATTTAATTAGTAGATTTCAGTCGTTGATATTTATAGATAATTTTTTTTATAGATGAAAAAAATATACTTAATGTTGTTCAGTAATCAAGGAACATGTATAAGCAAATCTATAAAAATCATCCAAACAGTAAGAAAAAAAAATGTTTTCTCTCAACCCTAGCCGCCGCTGGCAAGGCTCCAATGGCGATCTCTATCGCCAATAGCTTCTCTAATCGGTGCTATTTCTTTACCCGGCATGGGGAAGAGTGTGCGCTACCCAACCAGTTTTGTTTCGTTAATCTCCGAGGCAGAGTTTTTGCAATGGGATGAGTCCCAAATGGTTTTGCGTTCCAAGTTGGAGGCGTCGAAACCTTGGGCAAAAGCCGACGTCTGGCGTCGGTTGATGGTGAGCAGGCTACCAGGGCGTGGCTCTGATGATGCGGGTCAGATTCGACCACGTAGAGCCCGATTATAATTTTTTGGCGATCGGCTGGTAGGCCACGATTTGAAGGTGGGATTGGAAGGGGACTGGATCTGGGAGGCTACACGTTCTTGGCTGCGTCCGTGCCCTATGCCCAGAACAAGACGACAAGGGAGGCATTTTCTGGAGTGGTGGCAAGTTTCCGAATGCACCGCGCTGCTAGTACGCTCACTGGCGTCGACGGCGGAGATTGTGCGGAGGCCACTGCGGCGGAGTGGTGTCATGAGAATAGTACGGCGGTGTCAAACTCTGGAAAGTCGCTGCTGGAGGGGTGTTCTGGTATCCATCCCTGGTCTATGTTTGCGGCGGCGGTACTTGTGCAATGGTCGAGTTGTGAGGCGATGACCATGGCAGATGGGACGGTCGTCACCCCAGGTTGGGTGCCCTGATCAATTGGATGGCCCAGGCTAAGGTGGAGGCCCAAATCAGTGGGGATGCTTTGGGGGTCCAAACAAATTCTGCAGCCCAACTGGGTGTCCCAAGTTTTTGAGCATGTTTGGATTTGGACTCATTTGTGGACCCAATTCATGAGCTCTAGTTCTCTAGGGTTTCGTATTTGGGATCCTGGTGGCTTGATTCTACAACCTATAGCTATATTTGACTTTGGTGGTACTAGTGAATCTTCTGAAGTAGTACTGAAGGATGATTCACGCTATTCTGTAATACCGGAGCTTGAAACGTCTAATGAGTGGACCTATATGGTTGTAATCTCTATTTGAGCTCTATAAAATTTTCTCTTGATTAAAAAGAAAAGAAAAAGGAACATGTATAAGCTTTCATTTTATAAGTAAATTTTGAGATCACCTCATGGCACGAGAAATTATTATGTAATAAAAATGGGTATTCAATTGACACCACCTAACCTTAGTAAAAATTACGAATTAATATGGTTCTCGCTCCTCTCTCTCCCTTTTGAAATCTCAGCAGCGTCGCCTCTTTCAGAAACCGTTGAGTATGGAGGTGGCGTTTGTCGTTGCTCTCGTACGAAGGGCCAGCTTCGTCCAAATGTTGGTTTCCTCGTAATACTATTTTTATGGCTGGTTTTCCAGGTAGGCCACGTCTCCGGCCGGTAGCAATCGGATCTTTTCGATCGCATACCACGGCTATGCCAATGCCAAGGGCGATTTGTTCTGTAAAAAACCACACACTCAATAGGCACCAGAAGACCTAGCTGGCAACCATATGCCTTGTGGTTGGTTTTCTACTAGATAAATCAACATCGAGAGGAAACTACTAAACCTGAACCACCTCACAAATTGTAATGAGTTTTTTTATCAAACAGTCGTTAAATCAACATCAAGAGTTTTAAACACACGTTTTCTCCTCTAGCTTTGTCAACGATCCAACCATACATTTTAAATTGTACTACAAGTGCCTGAGCGACGAGGCCGTACATATGGAAGATTATTTTTAACTTTTGTTAATGATCACGTCATAGTGTTCATCATTTCGACGGAGGTCATGTTTATTGCAACATGCAACTAAATTATCATTTTTTTAACTTACGTACATATCTGCGCCCTGGATTAATAATCCCTTTCGCTTTATGAAATGTGGGTAGAAACACCCTTTCGAGTCTTTCCATAACAATTATAAGGTCTCAGACTGAGACTCGATCACAGTCTTTTTTGATCAGTTTGTTAGAGTTCTTCGAGTCCAATACAAATTATGAGTCACTGTCCCATGCCTATATATGGAAGAGTGTTTACCAATTATTACTTATAGAGTTACATCTTTAAGTACCTCAGTTCCCTTTTTTTATTTTTTATGAGAAGATCACAATGTTATTGATTTAGTTGAATATTGTTATGTACCGCAGTTGCTATTGAGCTCAATATATAAATGAATACTCGATCAAATGATCATTATTTTCATATTTTGTTATAACCTTACAGTGTCGTCGATCAAATCAAGTGTCAGCAAGCAACATTCATCTGCCAACTATTATATGGTTCAGTAGTAAAGAAAATTTATCTCAAACCGACTACAGGGAGAAATTCCAAATTCAAATAGCACTCCCCTTTTTGAGCAAGGGAAAAAGAAAAGGATAAGCAACATTCAACTCAATAAACAATTACTCAGTCACTTATGGAGCTAAATTATGGAATATCGTAACAATTGTTTTTCACATTTAAGACATTTGTTTAGAGTACCCATGGTGGGAATCTGAAAACTTTCGCCTGCATAAAGTCTTTGAACTTGTAAATAATGATATCGATTATGTACTAATTTACTGTTTTGTTTTATTGATTGTTATTGTCGTAATTCATTCAAAGAAGGAAAAAAATAAAAGAAAAAGAGAAACATATGAACATTCGCCCAAAGTACCTCCCAAAGTATATCATAAGCCCGTAGACAAAGTCTGCTTATGAAGTTTGACATCTCCGATCCTTAACCAAGTCTGACTATAAGAAAATTCCTCATGAAGTCTTACTATAAGGCCTTACGTAAATTCTAGTGTGTTTTGACCTCCGCTGGAGCCCTGCGAATGTTACAACTCCTCAATTGTCTGGGACAAAGTAAATACCAGTGCCATACCAATCAATGGTTGGTCACTTGGTCAGTTTAACATAGCTATAAAGCACCTCATTCTCTCCAACCACGTCATAGGCCAGACTAGTGTTTTTGCCTCCACCCAACCAACCGGTCGGATTTGCTTCAGGAAACCATCACGGCGATTGGTCATCTTACATATCTGATCCTCCTCCAAAACGCAGACCGTTTTTCACCTTGTAGTTGATCTTTTCTAAATCTCAGCACTTTCACTTGGTCTAACACCCCAGTTTGGTATTGAAAAAAAAAAAAAAAAAAAACGAGTGCATGAGGCCGTGGAAATATCTAGAATCTAAGTTGAAGTATTCTTCCCAAGTTATCTTTTGTCTGGAGAATATTCTTGTCAGTGAGAAATGCTTGCAAAGTCTCCTCTCAAATAGTATATTCACCACAAGGTAATTGTTTATCCAAGCTATGTTATTTAAATATCCCCAACTCCCATCCCATTCCTTTTCACATTCAAACTGCAGCTTCAGACAGTGCATGCACAGAAAAGGCTACTCAGCACTTCGGCTTAATTTTAAGGTTTATACGTTGTTTTAGAGGCAGCCAAGTCGTCTGTTCTGAAATTTGTGGCACATTCGTGGCACACAAGTAATCATCCATCCTATGCAAATCTTACTATGTTATTACTATGATTTTGTTGATCTTATTTGCTTGAACCTAATCAATTTTGCAGATCTTACTATGTTATTACTGTGATTTTGTTGATCTTATTTGCTTGAATCTAATCAATTTGAATTAGACTCTGTTATTTGTTTGGCTTCAAAACCAGTCCGACTAGCAAACAATCTCTTTTGAATGACCAAGTGTGAAACACCTTGCAGTGTAGTCATTAGGGCGTCCCTTGACCTGACTTCTTCTCAAACGGTGTGGATGAGGAGAGCACCACCATGTTCTTTTCTATGCCTTTCGGAAAAGAACTTTCGCCTTACAGATAAGGACTTGTGGTGTGATCTCTTGCGCCACCGAGTCGATACTTAACGTTGTAGGTTAAGCAGAGCAATCACCGGGAAGTAGGAGAAAGCACAGGTTTTCTAAAATGTGACTTTAGCTTTGCTGGGTTGCGAGGCCGTTACCCTTACTTCGCTGGTTTCAACTAGGTTGAAGGTAGGCTTGCTCCGGAGAGACTTTGGATAATTTTTGCGATTAGTTGATTGAAGAGTTGTTTTGTTGTTGTGTCTTAGCCTCTATATATATATATATATATATATATATATATATATATAAAAGCTACTTTCTTAATTTCCAAGCATCTGCAATATGCGGATTCACCTTCCTAATAAGAATGAAATACTATATTTTAGGCCACAATTATTGGCCTTGAATCAAATCAAAACACTAGCTTAATAGTCTTGATAACTATCGTAGGCAATAATAATTGTGATTTGCCTCTGTACGTAGCTAAAATGTGGGCAAGGTTAATTGCCTCTTGGACTCTTTTGGATATGCACAGATTGCCTTCGCGAGCATTCTGTAGCTTAGTGGCACACTTAATGCAATGAGATTATATATCCCTTGTTTGTTGCAACTAAGGATAATTGCATCCTTCCATATGCTGACTATTCGTGTGGCTCACGTCCATTATTGTTAATTGTCATACATGGCTACCTTAATTCCTTGCATATATAGGAATGGATAATTGAATCCTTCCTGAATTGTTCCACATCCACCTTAATTGCAATCCTGATAGTTAGCCCACATCATTGAGCCGTAAATGCGATATCCTCTCATACTGTACAAACTTGATAATCAAGCAAACCACCGTTAATTATCAAATCTCTTGATATTTACAAGTAAATCAATAAGATCACGATTTGTCTTAAGATAACTTGGTCTCCAAGTAGGCTTCACTTAGCTTCTAAATAATATATTTCGATCTTGTCGAAAATATATAGCCACATATACTTTTCAGATTTTCTTCGAGTCACCTCTGTTGGGAAAAAATGTTAATTTTGGGTTCAAACATTGGCGCGCCCCACCCCCCCCATCCACGGCGACCTCGAAGTCAAAAGTCTTTATCTTGACTGAAGAGGTCTTGAGTAAGCATTGTTCTTGCAATAATGTTGTTCTAAAGCCACTTGCATTGGCTTAATTGACAGTAAGGTACAAACTTGAAATCACTTGACTGATTAAGTATAGGCGTCTGAGTAGGCCATGAATCTTGAATGTCACCTGCTACTTTGACCTTTGCGCGAAGAGTGTTGCTTGGCAGTAATAACCACTTTTTCCAGCATCTGTTATGTTAAGGTGTAAGATGCTTCTAATAATAAAAGGCCACAGATATTGACCTTGTTGGTATTAAGATACTTAAACAAGTCTAAACTGTAAAGTTTGACATTAAACTCATGCCACGAAATCTTTGAAATACCTGCCCCATATGTGCCCCCCAGTCTTGACATCCAGTATGAACCGTGTTGAGCTAGGGGTTGGCGAAATTTGGGCAGTGTCGGAGCTCAAAACACGCGAAGGAGGCTGTTTTTGACTGCGAACTGTTGGCTGAAGAGGATGGAGGTGACTATGAAGTGAACCGTGTTCTTTCATCTCTTCGCGAAGTGCATGCTTTTTAATAAAGCGAATATGCCAATGCTGAGATCATGATTGAATCATGGCAATCAAAACCATAATACATGGCTAAATGAGCCCACCACCATAGCATTTGCAGACACTACATTTACAGCATCGATCTCAACATCTTGTTTCCTTGCTTTTAATTACGCTTAATTAAAAACCATCAAGCCACTATGCTGCCTCCCAACTTTGTGCAACTGTTAGTGTCCATGGAGGATTGATATTCTCTTGCAATCCTAAGGCAAAGGTGTTGCCCCCCAAGCCTCACTAAATTAAATGGAAAAATCTTAGGCCTCCGTAACATGTCTAATGGTAGTTGATAGCTTCTCTCTCCCTAGTGTATTTCGATAATAAGAAACCACTTCGCCTTGGTTCTCCAGAAACGTCTATGCTCAGGCACTCCTCGATCACACTAGGACATGCTTCTTTTGGTTCATTGATCAAGAACACAAGAATACATGCTTAGCATGTATCTAATGATGAACCAAGGACGCGTCTTCTTTGCAGCAATAGTTTGAGATTTGAGCAAAACTCTTCTTCATACAGTTTGCAGAAAGCACCGAAGCCACTCTGCTGGCTTCATATTAAGATCTTCTCAAATGTAGACATTGGAACCAGTTTGCCAGTATGAAAGTCACCTCACTGACTAGATTAATTCCAATAAATGCTCAGAGCATTTGGCGAAGTCAGATGCAAAGCAAAATCCAACAGTGAACTAATATCTTCTTTTGCAAAGCATGGTATGAAGAAGATGCAGCTGCACAATATATATGCGTGCTTTCCAGAAATTCTTAGTTTTACTTTGAGGCCACTAGATTTGGCCCTAACAAAACACAAAAACTCTAAACCAGTTTTAAGCAGAAGTCTGGATGCGAGCTTGGCGATTCGCTGCCTGTCCTTGCTTTGCCATTAATGTGACTGCTCGTTCGCGTAGCTCAGCAAGCGAATTTCGCTGCACTCCGAGATGCATCGCTCAACTACTTCTGAGGTGGATACGTCTGTGGGCCTCTGGGCTGCTTCGCGAACAAACAGGAGGGGCCTATGGTCTTGCATGCCACACAGCCCTTGACTTCACACCAGAGTCAAATGACCTCCAAATATATATATATATATATATATATATATATATATAGTTAATTAATTAAAACTACTTGGACTCCAGGTGGTGGATTACCGTCTAGGTGAGGTATCTTAGTTAATCTGTTTTTAAGCTTCTCAAACCCCAGGTGGCGGAAAACTGCCTGGGTGAGGTATTTGAGTTGATCTCTTCTCTTTACTTATTTGCTAAGTGATTACCTATCTGGTTCTCTTCTTAAATTTGTAAGTACTTTATTCACCTCTTCTTTTCCACCTTCTGTCTAAATTTTCTCCAACCAAACGTTAAGTCTAGATCCAAATAATGAGTCCCAGATGAGGCATGAGCGGATGTAGCATGAGCGGAGAAGAGAGAATCCTAGCTCCTAAGGCAGAAAATTGAGGTTTTTTAAACAGCTTCCAAATTTATTTTTCTGACCCAGCCTTTTAGTCACTTACCATTATGAGTAGACTGTTTAGATCTAACTCAGTTACCTCTAGTTCTTCTAGATCTTCCCTCAATAGGATCTCCGACATAGTTAATGAAGAACAAGTTGAAAACCAGTCAAATGATAATATAGACATGAACGCCTGGAATATTCCCAGAGTTCCTAGTAACGAAATTTATAAGAAAAGATAGTCCATTTCTTCATTCAAAAGTGAACATCACATTAAAACAGTAGAACAAGTTTATGCCTTTAGTAACAACATGAAACATGCCAATTATTTAACCCTGAATCAATTAAAAAACACAAAAAGATGGTCATAATCTTCTACATATCGGTTTAGTCCAAATAGGCGTTAAACCACTAACCCGAAAAGGTCTTAATGCCTCTATCCTTCTATGCCTTAGAGATGCAAGATTTCGATTTTAATGATAGTACCCTAGGAATAATTGAGTCAAGTCTATTCAACGGTCCAATCCATTTCGATTGCTATCCAGATTTCACGGTTAGTCTTAGTGATCCTCACATACTCAAAACTTTAACTTTAAATATTAAAACTTCAGGTTACCATGTTCTGGAAGGAACCCAACCCTTAGCCTTAATTTATAGAATCCACTACAAAGTCACTGGCACAAATATGAATTTTCAAGCCATAAGTAAAAGCCCAAAAAATCAAACTCTCTTAATCCAGAGTAGTCAAGAAAAATGCTAATATTAGAGTTCCACATACTATCAGATGGTCTGATTTTCATCTCCCTTCTGAATGGTCTCTTACTAGTGAAAATCAACCCATCAATATGCAACATAATCTCTCTGATATAAACTGTATCCAACAATACAACGATGGCATAGTAAAGATCAACTTTAATAATCCTAGGATTATCCAAAACCTTAGAATCCATGAATTAGGACAATCGTCACGACTTTCTTTCACACTTCCAAGGCATTCTTTTTACCGGTTTCACCTATGTTGAAACTATGTCAAGACAAGATTGTGACTTAGATAAAGAAATAAAAAAACAACAGAATAAAAGAACTAGAGGAAGAATTACAAAAACTAAAAACTAAAAATATTAAAACTACCTCTCAAGTTAGTTACCCCAGTTATGCTGAAACTCAACAAGCCCTAGATGACGAACAAAACATTGCCCACATCCACTGACTTTGAGGTTGTTCCCCCACTAAACCCTCAATTAAGTACACTTAGTCGACCATTTACAATAAATTATTCAAAATTAGATAAAGATCTTGAATCCCCAAAAAATATTTATAGACGAAACCTTTATAGGAAACAATATCCCTTAATTGAACAACGAAAACAATTTTTCCAAAATTGGCAGGCTTTTATGCTCGAAACCCAGTATGAAATATTTTTCTTGATTTCATTGACCAACAAAGCCAAAAAAATATTCAAACCCTCACAAAAGCGAAATGGAAAAACACCCACTAACTCCACTATTTCTTTCAGTCATCCCCCTGTCGAAACCATTGTCATTGATCACCTCAATACACCTATAACGGCATCACACTTTAAGATTGCTAGCGATAACCCCGAACTTAAGAAAACCATTGAACAAAATAATTACACAAACCAAAGTCTAGTCACTATAGGAAGCCAACTAGACAAAATAGAAACAAAAGTAGATACCATTTTCTCAAAAGTAAGCATCCTACCTCAACAACAATCAGAAACACCTTTAATCCACTTTAGTGAAAAAAATAAAACTACTCTCAAGCCCATCTCCACTACACAAAAAATTGAACGAATGCTCAAAGAACTCAAAGCTGAACCCAGCAGAATTGCAGTCATCCATAACCACGAATCTCCCTTAGACTCCTCCTCTGATAGTGATTCTAGTACAATTTCCAAGATAAATCAAACATGTTCATCCAAAGAAACCGCATTTCAAAAATTGGACCGAACGCCCTTTGCCATTAGATATTCAACGGACTATTTATCCCAGTAATCAATTTTCAGTCTCTTCCGATAAGACTTACGAATGGAACATAGATAATTTATCTGAACAAGAAATATTAAATAAACTACATCACATGTCCATGACTGCCAATAGTTATGTCACCAACCATAATTTCGGCCAGCTTGAAATTATTGATATCCTTTCCACAGGATTTACAGGAATGCTTCATTCCTGGTGGGAAAAACATCTCACTCTTAACTCTAGAGCAGCCTTTAAACAAGCAGTTAAACATGATAAAGATGGAATTCCAATCTTCGATGAAAACATTAGAATGAGAATTTGATGCTGTCAACACTTTATTTTACACAATTATTTAACTTTTCATAGGTACACTTAGTCACATTACCTCTAGAATCCATGATCAACTTAGTAACCTTAGATGTCCTACCTTAAGCGACTTTAAATGGTATAAAGATGTGTTTATTTCCAGAGTTATGCTTAGAGATGATAGTAATCAACCCTTCTGGAAAGAAAAATTCATAAATGGGTTGCCCAAACTATTGGCTCACAAAATCAGACAAGTCTTAAGTAATGAAACAAGACATATTAACTATGATACCCTTACATATGGAAATATTATTATAGTTATTCAAAAAGAAGGTTTAAAAATGTGCATAGATATGAAATTAAACTCTCAAATTAAATCAGACAAGAAAACAACCAAATATGAGTTAGGCAACTTTTGTGAACAATATGGTCTACCATCTTTACCTCCTTCATGACGTCATAAAAAGAAAAACAATGAATTCCACTATCATCATACGAGAAGAAAATTTACCCCAAATAAATTTTACTCAAAAAACAAAAATGATTTCGAACCAAACAAATTTCGAAAATCCTGGCCCAGAAAAACAAATCACCATTCAAAAAGAAAGTTTTTTGACAAAAGTAAAACCAAATGTTATAAACGTAACAAACCCTGCCACTTCGCCAATTATTACCCAGTAAAAAATACTATTAAATAATTAAAAATTAGTAAAGAAGAACGTGACAAGCTTATCCAAATTTTAGAATTAAGAAACACTGACTCAGAAAATGAACACAGTGAAAATGATTTTACGCCAATAGAATCTTCCACCACATCTGATTCTGATGAAAACTCTTCACCAGATATCACTTTTGGGTGGAAAGATACCTGTTGCAAAACAATAAATGTTCTTTCTAAGCAAGAAGAACAAGAGGAATCACTAATTGACCTCATCGGCAAAATTGATAACCAAGAATTAAAATCAGAATATCTCAAGAAGTTAAAAAAATTAATCACGCAAGAAAATGTTGTTCACACCCTTCTAGAGAAAATTTTCCTTACTTCAACTTTTGATAAATTCAAAACTAGTAAGAAAGAAATAACAATCCAAGATTTATAATAAGAAATAAAAACAATTGAAACACAGATACAATCATTACAAACTACAAACCTAGACATCAAACATGACTTAAATATTCTTAAAATAGATAATCATTTCCTTAAAATAAAGCATCCTCACGACCACCCCATTCCCGATGACCCTCCTAAGCACAACGATGTAGCATCATCTGAGCAACACACTATTAGTATTATTCGTCAAATCCAACTTAAAAAATGGTATACCATACTACAACTTAAAATCAAAGACTTCACATTAGTAACAACAGTTCTCATTGATTCAGGTGCAGATCTCAACTGCATACAAGAAGGCCTGATACCTTCCAAATACTTTGAAAAAACAAAAGAGTCATTATGGTCAGCTAATGGAACTAAAATGGATATGAAATACGAAATTCCCAAAGCACATATCTGTCAAAACAACGTATGTTTCAGAACACCATTTGTCTTAGTAAAAAACTTAACCGACAAAGTAATTCTCAGCCTTCCTTTCATTATCTTAATTTATCCTTTTATAACAGAATATGATGGAATCATCACCTATCCATTTGGTGAACTAGTCAAATTTACTTTTTTATCCAACCCTGAAATTCACACACTAAAGGCTTTCCAAGAAAATTCTATTTCCAAAACTCTCAACTGTATTCAAGTAAAATATAAGCAGATCTCCTTTCTTAAAAAAGAAATCAATTTCAAACGAATCGATACCCAACTACAAGAACCTTCTCTTCAACAAAAAATCAAAACATTTGAAGAAAAAATCATTAACGAATTATGTTCCGATATTCCCACATCATTTTGGCATAGAAAAAAACATATTGTCACTCTCCCTTATATTAAGGGATTCAATGAGAAAAATATTCTTACCAAGGCTCGCCCAATTCAAATGAATCAAGAAGTCATGGAATTTTGCAAAACAGAAATCAAAGATTTACTCCATAAAGGAATCATTAGACAAAGTTAATCTTCTTGGTCGTGTCCTGCTTTTTATGTTCAGAAAAATACTGAATTAGAAAGAGGAACTCCATGCTTAGTCATCAATTATAAAACTCTCACTACAGTGCTAGAACGGATTCGATACCCTATCCCCAATAAACGAGATCTCATTAACAGATTAAATAATTCTGTTATTTTCTCCAAATTTGATATGAAATCAGGCTTCTGGCAAATACAAATTAGTGAGGAGGACAAATACAAAACTGCTTTAGTCACACCTTTTGGTCATTATGAATGGAATGTAATGCCATTCGGTCTCAAAAATGCCCCCAATGAATTCTAGAATATTATGAATGATATTTTTAATCCATATAGTCATTTTTCCATAGTCTACATTGATGATGTCCTTATTTTCTCCCAATCCATTGATCAACACTGGAAACATTTGCACCAATTCTTCACCATCATTAAAAGCAATGGTCTAGTAGTCTCCGCTTAAAAAATAAAACTTTTTCAAACTAATATTCGATTTCTAGGATTCAATATCCATCATCTCCAAATTAGTTCAATAGATCGAGTAATCCAGTTTACTGACAAATTTTCGGATGTAATCCTGGACAAAAATCAATTACAGAGATTCTTAGGCTCATTAAATTATGTGGCAGATTTTTACCAAAATCTACGAAAAAAATGCAAACCTTTATTTGATAGGCTACAAACCAACCCCCCTCCTTGGTCATCAGTCCATACTGCTTTAGTCAAAGAAATCAAAAGTTATGTCAAAACTCTTCCATGTCTAGGTATTCCTTTAACCAATTCCTTCAAAATCGTAGAAACTGATGCTTTAGAAGTAGGCTTTCGTGGTGTCTTAAAACAACAATCTCTCCTACCCATCTTGAGCAAATTGTTAGATACTTCTCTGGTGTCTGGACACAATCACAAAGCAATTACAATACTATTAAAAAAGAAATTTTATCTATTGTTCTATGTATCAGTAAATTCCAAGATGATTTATTAAATCAAAAAATTTTAGTCAGAGTTGATTGCAAAAGTGCTAAAGATGTTTTAGAAAAAGATGTTCAAAATATTGCAAGCAATTTTAAGTATTTTTGATTTCGAAATTGCATTCATTAAAGGCAGTCACAATCATATTCCAGACTTTCTAACCCGAGAATTTCTACAGGGTTCCAAACATGTAGAAAAGATCATCCAAAGGGAGAAATCCTTCAAATCCAGTAACAGAAGACCCTTTTGATATTTGCCCAAGTGCTCCTAAAAATACAGTCATCCACACCAGTCAAACAAGAGTCATCCTCCAGTCTTGTCCCATATGCTGGACATCCACCACTACCACTACCACCCAATATTAGATTCAATACCATTGGTAGCACCCTTGGTTCTAATCGTCTCAATTACCAGTCAGCCCTAGTTAACCAATATGACCCATTCAAATTTGATTCTCAAACTAATTACAAAAAACCTCTCCCTTTTTTTAGCGAACTAGTCATAATCTTTTTTATGTCGAACCAACTATGAGTCATCTCAAAAATCTATTGTCGTTAGTTAAAGCTTATTACCCTCCTGGTTTTCACTTCCTTCCTAGTCATTCTACCAAGTCATTAAAATTTTATAGGGATATTCTCTTTGAAACCAAATCAGTCACCATTAAGCCTATTCCTGACACGCCTGCCCAGTGTGCCTCTTTCACAACATACTCTGGTCCCGAGGGTATTCCAGTGGTCTTCTAGCCTTAGAAGAAAGCATTGGGTCGAACTCTTCTTTGGTGTCTAGGTAATAGCTATGAATAGTCATCGACTCCCGGGAAAGGGTAGAAGAATGGGACCTACTCACTCGCCGCCAATGCGGAAGGATGCCGTCGAAAAGAATGGAACGCTGCTCAAAAGATCCAACCAAAATTCTATATCATTCTCTATATATAGTCCGCATCATTTCTTTTTCACAATTGGGTGATCCTCCTTACACCTACCATAGATTAGGAGACCTATCATTTAATTATTATGATTATGAAGAAGCCTGGAATACAATTTTCCTTCACCAAACTGATGATTTCAGTCATTCCTGGTTCTTAAATTTTGATAAAGTATTCAACCGACAATTCCCAATGTGGTTCCTTCGATGGTGGAAGGCTCATGGATGCCCATTTTATATCATTCCACAAGAAATACAAAAAGCAATCACTTGTTTTTCAACAGTGAATTTAAAATATTATGAGTTATATTTTCCCGTCACACTACATTTCATGGCCAAATACAAGCTCCCTTGGATCTTCAAATGATATTATGAACTAAATGACCAAGTGGTGACAAGACATTTACTAGTCAAATGGTGGGATAAATTCAAATTCGAGAGAATTATCTCCCAATTTAATGTAGAATTTCTAGTTACTCCAGCACAACCTTCTCAGTCAAGATCTCCAGTCACTCCAATGCCAACTCAACTGGCATCCACTTCTCAGTTAAAGCCACGATCACATTCCTTCAAGTTACCTTCCTCCTCAAAATCCAAGGGGAAAGTGAAATCAGATACATCCTCCAAGTCAGAAGAATTGAAAGAATTAGCCAAAAAACTCTTAGAGCAAGCTGCTAATCTCAGTAATGATGAAGATGAAGAAGAAGAAGAAGTCTCTCCCCGTTCTTCATCCTCATCTCGCAGTTATCCAGGCACTACCGGTAAACCAATCAGATCGGTTGATTACCAAGATAGTCAAGATCCATACGAAGATTTCGAGTAGGCCACTATTAAAGATAGTTCACTATTCATTTTACTATTCACTCACGAGGCAAAAACACAGCTAATTGTGCTGCTTCCTGTTTTTGGCCTTTTTCTAGTAAAAGCAGATTCTCTGCCCGCACCATTCGGGCGCCAAGGCCTATATAAGGAGCATGCCTCCTTCAGTTATCACAAGTTCATTTTTTGGAAGTTCAGAAGTTCAGTTTTCATTTCCTCTCTAGTTTTAGCTGAGCAACTCATGTGTTGAGTAGTCTCTGCCTTACTTAACCGTTCCCTTCTGTAATCACCATAAATACCTTCATGCATTAAAATTAGTAAGTTTTATGTTTTGTAATTTAAATCAGTTTTATTATCATTAAATATATGCTTTAAATATATATGCCTTTTTAAATATATGCTTTAAATATATACTTTAAATATATGCTTTTATGCTTTCTCGGTTTCAAGTTATTTTCCACTTCCGCTCGGTTTCTGGTATATGCTTTTATGCTTTTATGCTTCTAGTGAGGGATCCATTTTTTAGTTTTTTTTTTCTAGGGATAAGGCATTAGACCAACTTTTCGATTATATTTTCACATCTCAACAGTTCATTTTTTATCTCCTACTATACAAATCACTTTTGCAAATTTTCAGCCAATTTGATGATCGCTAAGGCATCCAAAACTGTAATTTACTATTATAAACACGAACGGTTCCGGTTCGACAGTGTCTGTTCGTGTAAATTGCAGTTTTGGATTCTTTAACGATCACTGATTTGGCTGAAATTTGCAGAAGTGATCTGCACATTAGGACCTAAAAAATGAACGGTTGAGATGCCGAAATATAATCAAAAAGTTTGTCTAATGCATATCCCTCTAAAAGACCAAAAAAAGGATCCCTTAGTAGAAGGGCTATATATATATATATTTATATATATATTAGAAAGTAGGTTCGAGCCACTGCTAGGCTAGAAGGCTACCTTTGCATCCCAGTAATGCACATGACGTAGAACTCGTTTTTGATTTTCTCTTTTTTTTTTAACTGAAAGAAAGATGCACACTAAAAATTGATAGGAAATTAGAAGTAAAGAAGGAAGCTAGCAGCAACACATTTGGCTAACCTCTAGAGGGTCACGAGAGATGCCATGTATGCTTCACTCCAAGCTCCGACATATCAAAATTTATAGTATGAAAATCCCTCTTGTGAGAGCTTGTAGGAAAAGAATAAAGATACTTCGCGTTGAAGACTTGGAAGAAATTTGGCTCGTAGGAGGATTAATCTTGCGCCCCAAGTATCCTTGTTGATTGGCGAAGCATGATCTTCAATTGCAATTTTGGAGATGACGGTGTCCCAAGATCGGCTTTGTCGCCATGTCATAGAACATGGTGTTTTCAGAATAAGCCACGAACTGGCTTTTGCATTTGACCATTTGTTGGCCTGAATTCTCATGATTAAGAGCCTTAAAGAACTTGAACTCCTACATATGATTTTTGGAACCATTAGTCAAATTATAATTATCATCATACTTATCATAAATTGGCTGCGTATCAAGATCAAACTTAGAGTCACCAAAGAATGGTGAATTGATCTCTTCTTCAAAGATAAGCATTTCAAATATTTGTTTGCCTCTATGTTCTTTCTAGGCATCATATTGAGATGCCTCAATAGACTGCATGGTATCATAGACAAGTTTCTTTCGCAAAAAATTTAGACTGGATAATTGTAAACAAGAGTTAGCTTGTATTGATGATACTCGAATTTATAGTCGCGAAGAACAAACTGGCCACTAGAATAATTGTTCTGACCCTTCTTGCGAGATGGATCATATATGTTTTCTCCATACATATCAAAGCCACCGCCTGACCTTGAAGGATTCATGATGAATTTGAAGTTGAATTGATTAATAAAGCCATAGATTGGCTTACAACTAAATTTATAATTAAGTTGGTCATCTTCTTGACATGATAACGTCCAGTGCCACTATAACAATTTGATTGATTATTGAGTGGACCACTTTGATCATGCTTTTGACCAAGATAACGACCAACAGCCGAATAACGGTTAAACCGATCATAAACTTGCTTTTGTTGATCAAAGGAATGAACATGGACTGTACCTTACCCCCCATGCATCTAACCAGTATCCACATTTGGATCAGTGGAGAAATCAGCTATCTGTTCAGAGATATTTTCATTATTAGAAGAACAATCTTGTCTATTCTTTTCTCCATAAGCCGACTCTATGTAAGGTTGTGAATCAACAGGCGAGATGATTTTTCTTCTGCAATGGGCTGGTCGAGACGAAGGTTTTCGCCCTTAGATTGATTGCCACCTATAGGCAATTCAATCTTAGAAACACCATCTTCGCTTGCAACTTCTTGCTTTTCCAAGAAGTTTTCTTGTTTTGTGTTGATGGCGTCGACCTCCCCATGTTGCGAATCCACATGAGTTACAGTCAAGCTGGCATCCTTCTGCGCATGGTAGCGGACTCTGCCATGGTGTTCACAGCATGTTGAGCAGTTTGTTTGTTGCTGTTCCAGAAAGGCTTTTGGAATTGCTCTCTAGCTTCTCGAGCGCGTTGTTCCATCCGCTCGATAGCTTCCCAAGCATTCTGCTCGTTCCGCTGAATAAGCTGGTCCGTCTTTGCAAGCGATTTGGTTAGCATCTCCCAATGCCTGTCACTATTAATCTTTAGGATGTCCAGCTTGTCTTCCATGCTTGCATCTTCTGGGATGGGGAGAGGAATGAACTCGTCATCAATAGCAGTATCGCCAGTGATGGCAACATTGGCCATCTTGTCTTTTTGTGAATCTAGAGCAGAGTTCGTAGACACTTCTTCCTCAGAAAGACCACGAAAAGCATCACTTTACCTGGAGGTCTTGTGTTTTGGGAAGTTTAGAAATTTCTTTTGGTAAAGATTTTCCCCTGGTATCCCAATTATGGCAAACACAAGAGACTCTAAAAGAGTCATACTGGGCGTGCCAAAATGTTTGGCTCCAAAACTAATCTAAGCAAACAGTCTCTTTTGAGTGCGCGAGCGTGCCAACACCTTGCGGTGTAGTCATTAGGGCGTCCCTTCATCTGACTTCTTCTCAAACAATGTGGACGAGGAGAGCACCAATCTCATCACCAGGTTCTTTTCAATGCCTTTCGGAAAAGGACTTTCGCCTTATGGATAAGGAGTTGTAGTGTGATCTCTTGCATGATCGAGTTGATACTTAACGTTGTAGGTTAAGCAGAGCAATCACTGAGAAGTAAGAGAAAACACGGGTTTTGTAAAACATAACTTTAGCTTCGCTAGGCTGCGAAGGCATTACCCTTGCTTCACTTGTTCCAACTAGGTTGAAGATAGGTTTGCTCAGAAGAGACTTTAGATAATCTGTGCGACTAGTTGATTGAAAAGTTGTTTTGTTGTTCTGTCTTAGCCTATATATATATATATATATATATATATATATATATATATATATATATATATAGACACACACACACACACAGAGTCCGGCTACGGTACGGACGGTACGGATTTCCGGTTTTCCCCAACTTTCTGATCACATTTTCACATTTTAACCGTTCAGTTTTCAGGTTCTAATGTATAGATCACCTCTGCCCCAATTTGGTGATCGTTAAGGCATCCAAAACTGCATTTTACCATTATAAATACAAACGGTTCATGTTCGACAGATTCGGTCCGTTCGTGTAAATTGCAGTTTAGGATGCCTTAACGATCCCAAATTGGCTTAAATTTTGCAGAGGTGATCTATACATTAGGATCTAAAAATTGAAAGGTTAAGATGTAAAAATGTGATCAGAAAGTAGTCCAAAACCGGAAATCCGTACCGAAATTTCAATACGGACGTCCGCACCTGAGAAAAATCCTATATATATATATAGGCTACTTGCTTAATTTCCAAGCATCTGCAATATGCGGATTCACATTCCTAATAAGAATGAAATACTACATTTTAGGCCACAATTATTGGCCTTGAATCAAATCAAAACACTAGCTTAATAGTCTTGATAACTATCGTAGGCAATAATAATTGTTATTTGCCTCTGTACATAGCTAGAATATGGGCAAGGTTAATTGCCTCTTGGACTCTTTTGGATATGCACCTACGCGAGCATTCTGTAGCTTAGTGGCACACTTAATGCAATGAGATTATATATCCCTTGTTTGTTGCAATTAAGGATAATTGCATCCTTCCATATGCTGACTATTCGCATGGCTCACGTCCGTTATAGTTAATTGTCAAACATGGCTACCTTGATTCCTTGCATATATAGGAATGGATAATTGAATTCTTCCTGAATTGTTCCACGTCCACCTTAATTGCAATCTTGATAGTTAGCCCACGTCATTGATCCATAAATGGGATATCCTCTCATATTGTACAAACTTGGTAACCAAGCAATAACTACCGTTAATTATCAAATCTCTTGATATTTACAAGTAAATCCATAAGATTACGATTTGTCTTAAGATAACTTGGTTTCTAAGTAGGCTTCACTTAACCTCTAAATAATCTTGTCGAAAATATATAGCCTGGGTCATGGATATTGGCCCGGTTTTCTTCAAGTTACCTCTGTCGGGAAAAATATTAATTTTGGGTTTAAACAGTATTATTAATTACAAAGTATAAGTTCTTGTTCGTTAATTCGAAGCTGACGTTTGAAAGTTTTGCTTGGAAAAGCAGATTATATATCCAGTACATATACGTAGTTCCCTCAGTATATGATGTGGAAGCTCTTCGGTTCAATCAGAAAGTGGATCGGAAACTACTGTTACTTTTCCAAGGCTACTTTATGCATCCGGGGTACTAATTAGTTAACTCATACATCTCCTCAATTTACTTAAATTCGCAGTTAGCAATTTACTTTAAACAATTGAAACTAACTTGCATGTGTTGAAATATTTATCTGTAGGTTTGGTCTTGAGCCATAGCTTCGTAAACCATGTGGTAAAATCTGTATTGGTAACGTACCTCACCGATAGTTATCAGCTGGCTTCTGTAGCTATAAATGTGCTAAATGGGGTATCATCCATCATGGTGTGTGTCCTTGCTTACATTTCAAACACGGCCTTTTATGGTGATTGCCTCCACAAATGCTGCCTAGCTATATTCTTGTAAGTACTGTGACAGAACGCTTCAAATTAGAGTTTAATTAGGAGGGTGTGCCTCTTCTCTTTCTATGCTCAATTCACAAAGGGTTAAAGTGCTTTGTGAAGGGTCACTAGCTAGAAAAATTATTTACTGTCTTGTTTAGTGAACGTGCTTATACTTGATTATTATTTCTAAGATTTAGTTACTCAAACGAGAACTTATTTACTTTGTTCAGAACCTTTTATACTTAAACAATGAGGTTTTTTCTTTAATTAACAATTCAACAAATCATGAATTGTAGTTATTTAAAAAAAAATATATATATATATATATATAAATTACCCAAAAAATAATCTCTTCGGGTTAGCCCGAGTGGTGGGGATCGGCTTAAAATTAGATATTAAGAATATGATAGAACAAGAGTTCGATTCCCTAATGTAACAAAAAGAATTATAAAAAAAAGTGTATGAGAAATTGCATGTTCAACATCTAGAATTTTTTCTTTAATTTATTAAACAAATAGCAGGATCGAGGGAGCTCGTCTAGGGGTGATGTATGTAAAAGACCAAAAGACCATCGTGTCCTGATGCACTGGATCAGCATATAAAAAATGCATATAGATTTTTTTTTTGAAATAAAGAGTTCATAGTATTGATATGACCCTGAATCATGGGTTAGAATAGTACACAAAAGACTACTCTATTAAGATAATGAAAGCTCAGAGTAGTCTATGCTAATAAAAACACCTTGTCTCGTAGGCAATCTATTCTACCTGACTCCAACGCTGAGCACGACATTCTGGTACGTTAAAACCAAATACTTCTACAAAGGCTCTTAAAGGATCTCCCACTAGCATAGACAAGACAAACCCGATCGAGCTAAAAATGACCGAGGTTTGTCACCTAAATAACAACTAGAGAAAAAACAAACACAATGAAACGCACTACCTCCCCAGAAAGGAAATTATTGAATTAGAAAACAAACTAGGGCTAAAAAGCCCACAAAGCCCAACAAAACGAATAGACTTCCCCAAAATCATGGCCCAACGCTAGGAGCCCTACACACTAGCCCACTACCAAGATCCCAATCCAATGCTCTGATGAAGATGACAGACCCTAGAAAACCTGCACCGCCTCCGCCATCACATCTGCCGCCATCGACCCAGGCTGACGTCCACTTGCCAACGAAGCACTGCCGTCGCCTATGTCGAAAACAGCTACGTACCCGCCAACAAAACTAGGTCCAGAAGAATTCGAGCCCCCCAATTGAAAAAAACCGAGTTCCCCATAAAGTCCCTACCCTGGACGGAATACACAACCTCTCCACCTCCCTTTGAGATCCAAGTCGGCAACACTGAGTGCATCAAGCTCCTCCCCAAAGTGAAACATAGATTAAAATCCTTTGAACTGCATATTCTATATCCACTTATATAACTGCAGATGTCGAAACATAGATATAGCAAAAGACCAAACAAACAATTTCGTCTTAAGATTGTTGGTAAATATATGGTCTCATTGCTATATTAAAAGAAAAAACAAGAAATCATTTTTTGTATATGATAAAAGTTATAAAAACCTTAAACAACATGGTCGAGTCTAGAACTTGGTTCTATGTCCTTGAGACGAAATTGCCTTCTCATCGGTGCTTAAAGGTTTCAACGACAAACATTTCCCAGGATACAACAACCTTCTTCTTGTGGTAGTAGCACTCCAAACCTCAAGAACAGCGAACTTTAAACTGTGTATGAACTCTCTCTTGAAAAGACTCAATTGGTTTTCAAGACAGTAGGAAATACTCATATGTAGAAGGTGAGGAGGAAAGATGAATTCAAAAAGTTATATTTAGAATATGGTGTAGCAAGTGTTTTATAGATGTAAGGTGACTTTTAGCGGAGAGGTGACTTTCCACCAAAAGTGATCAGCTATGACTTCTCATTGCATAGTCATTTACATTTATTCAACTTCACACATTTTCACTATATCATTCATCACAAATTATGGAAAATAAAATATTTAATATTAAATTTTCCAATAAAAATAAGTACTGAAGAAGAAGATCATATTTCGACCAGAAACGAAGAACAAGAAAATAGTATTTCGACCAGAAAAGAAGAAGATGACAATCAAGCTGGATGAGACTAAGGCTAGGCTTGAAGTGAAGGAATCCAGGGTTTCCGTACTGGAAGATATTGGTAAGAGTAGCAACCCTTTTAAAGAAGAATCAGATAGTAGTGTAGTGCTTTGCAAACAATATTGGAGGCAGGAACTCTCTTTATATTTTGCATTACTGTTTGATGCACTATACTGATTAATGTGTGATATATGGTCTTTTATCATTTTGATCAAGAATCAAGCCACTTTAGTTATATCTTTCATTATAGCAAATTGTTAGCAACAATAAATTCCACGGCAAAGCGCGGGGTACCATTGCTAGTATATACAATAGTGTGCTTCCCATTTTGGCCCTATTTTTATTTTTTTTAAACCCGCAGCCCACCTCCCCTTTACATATGTCAATGAGAATCGAGCACATGAATTTTACAATGTTGGATATAACTTACCAACAATTCATAGCAACCGGGCAATTTTTTTTTTTAAAACTGTATAACAGTAAATATACAAGCTTGGTCAAAACACCTACTCCTGCCCAATACTTCTATCTTATGAGATGTGTATGTATGCTAGAATCCACTATTTAACTGTGTATCAAAATGAAAGTGGACGTTGCGTACGGATGAATGAAATACGATGTTTTGAGTTTTCATGAATAAAACTCTTTTCACAATTCTATAAAACGTGATATGCAAAACAATAACATCTTTGGTTAACATTTACTAAATATAAAAAACTCATTCCCACAGCATCATACTGATTCATTACCTTACCTCTACTAAAGCTCTAGCTCCTTATAAACAGTAACGTCCATATTGGTTTGCTGTTTTATTATCACTACATCATTCAACCTTCAATATTAAAAAGTAATATTTGTGTTATTTTACTGTTTTGCCTCTCCTCCAAGATCCACCACCCTCTAAAAATATATGCACATAATTTCGGCCTTGATTTATAATTCACACCATTCAAATGGTGTGTTGGCAGTTTCTAGTTTATACTAGCAACTTAACCCGCGCGATGCTGTAATTTTTTTTTTTCAAGTTTCATATGTAATATATGAATATTTGCATTCAAAAAAACATCGGCGCTACTTAGAGTATGATTTGTTTTGTTGTTAATAATATATTAACAACAAATGGAATACAATAAAAAAATAAACTTTTTTATGATTTATAGAAATTTACAAATCCAAAACAAAATGTTTCTCCCTTAAAAAAAACTAATAAATAAAAGGGTATGGCAGAATTAAAAAAAAAAGGTATGGCAGAATTGTAATTTCAATCAAAAATCGGGGGAAAACCGTCTTTTTGATGAACAGTGTATGAGCTTTAGTATATAGTAAATACTAGCAATAGTGCCCGCGCTTTGCTGTGGGGTTTGCTGTTGCTAATATTTTACAATAAGGACAGAACGATAAAATGAGCGAAAATTTCATCTGTCTAAAATTATTTGGTCTACATTATTGTAGTTAAAGTCAAACCATTCTATGACAACATCAAGTATTGCCTATCATTAATTGTAGCAGCTCCCCATCATTATGCACATAGAAAACCAAGGCCTGCGTTGTTAACTAAATTGACAATACCATATGTAATTGCAACATACAACTTGGCAATTTCTGGTGGAGGAACATCATAAGGAATGTTGGATGGAATGGTATCAAATTAGACCTACTTAAAATATCAAAGGAGGGCAAAACAGCCAATTCACTGTCCTATAAATAGTAACCGAGTGAACATGCTACAGAAAAAGGAGGACAGAACGATCATTTTACTGTCCTATGAATAGTATAATGGTGAACAGTGAACTCATCTTTAGTATATAGTAAACGAGACCATGTTGCTTGGGGAATTATTATACAAAAAACACTGTCAACATCGTTTTCTTGTACGTTATAAGCACAATCAGTGACAGACCGAGCCCAGAGAAATGGGTGCAACTAAAGAAGACCAAAATGATCGACTTGAATAGTTCCAGGAAGTGGAATCTTTTAAAGTGACCATCACTTTCTTTCATTTTTTTTTTGTCAAGTCTTCATCAACTTTAGTTAAAATATTTCCTACAAAGGAGAATTTATGAAACATAAAATAGAAGAAACCCGAACCTATAGTATATCTTGTCCAGATAGACAACACTTCTACAAAATAGGACAAGGATTGAGGTTGATTCATTTCTATAGAGATTCATATTGGGAAGAAGACGACGACAACTTACAACATGCAACTTACAAATGAAGTGGATGTCTCGATCGCCTCTGGCCCTCTAGGACATAGTTGATTGCAGACAACTGATCATCGATGTATCTCCCCCGCCTATAAAGCAAGCCATCTTCTCCTCCACCCTCACACTTCACCCTTATCTTCTCTCCCACACGCCCGCACGCTCATACACATATTCAAACTCTTCTGGAGTCATCAGGTGCCATATACTTTTGTAAGGTTACAATGATTGGTTTTTCTTAATAGTAGGCGCACGTACCTTTTCGAATTTAGCTTGTCGCGTCATTTTATATTGAATGGTTTGCTTGCGTTTCAGAGTACCCGGCCGGCGAGTACTTAATCCTTCGACCCGAACTGTATAAATGTGGAAGACAGTAGCAAATTGGTTCGGAAACTACCTCTACTTTTCCAAGGCTACTTTATGCATCCGGGGTACTAATTAACTTAGTCCGTGTGCTAGCTACAGTAATTAGACAATCAGGCATGAATTTTTTTTTTTTTTTTTTTTTTTTTAACTTGCATCCCACCTTATGTGGAAGCTGAGATGATAGAAAGTCCAACATATACCACAGAATTCATTAAATGAAGTGGCTTTGCTACATAAGGTAGAATGCATGTGGTACAGAAAAAAATGGTTCCCATGACATTACTCATTTTTTGGAAAAATCTTAATTTGTTGATTGAAACTAACTTCTGTTGTTAAACGTATACCTTTATAGGTTTGGTTTTCAGTCATAACTTTGTAGGCCGTGCGGTATCGTCCATCTTGATCACGTACCTCACGCTTCATATTATGAAGAACTATCAAATGGCCGCTGTACTTATAAATGTGGTAGACGGGGCAGCACGTATCATGGTCATCGTCCTTGCTTATCTATCACACAAAATAGGTCATTTCAGAATGGTTGTCTCCACAAATTTTGCCTATAGTCTTGTAAGTATAAAAACCTAAACTTCACCCAAATTTGGTTCTCTACATGTACGTAGATGCACGCCGTAATGAAGATGCTGGTGAACTACTCGTTTACCCTAGTTGTGAATAACTCGAACCTCAACCTTGCTGAATTACCATTTTATAATCAGAGCATTCCATTTAAGCTGTCATTTAAATATATTCATCTTAGCAAACAAACTCCATCAAATTAGAGATCCTTGAGTCATCCTTTTGGATCAAATAAAAGTACGGGATATCACGTTGATATGAGTTATTATTAAAACCTTGTATTGGTCTAAGACATTTTGATGACTAAAAGTATTTTTCTTTGATTTATTTATGTTGAAATAAAATTCAAAAAGTGATTTAATAATGAATCCTACAAAAGTGTAAGACGAGAATTCATTAATCACAAATGGTCACAAGTGGGTTAAATGAGCTAGTTGATCCTAACGTCGACCTAAACATGTTCTTTTAGATTGACGAAGTGGTGTTAGCTCAGTGGTTAGAACACCCGCTACCTAATGACGAAGTCATGGGTTTGAGTCACCGTGAGGGTAGGAGTGAAATTTTTTTATCCTCTTTCAAAAAAATTAAAAAAAAAATGTTCTTTTAGATTGAGAATACTAATAACACTTGTTGCAGGGACTGGCTCTATTATGGATTTCAGCCAAGTTTATAAGTCCGGGCGCAGATGCAGCAGATGATTTTTTCTATTGGGCTGCAGTACTATTGGCAGTAGGTGAAGCTGGAAGGCCTGCTGCTATACCTAAATTTCTTGACGATCAATATATAAGTGAACAGAGACAAAGAGATCATGAGTACACAAAAAAAGACGAAGAACGATTGCAAAGCCGCAAAGATGCTTTGTGGAGCCATCCCTGGTTTCTCGGTGCAGTGGCAGCTCTTTTCATTCCTGGAGAGGCAGGTTGGGAAACTGTCTTCCTGATCTCCATGATTGCAATGGGGGTTTGTTTATTATTGTTCTGGTTTGGCAAAACCTTTTATTCAGTCTCATCTTCAGAAGAAACAGCACCAAAAGGGAAGTTTGGGGTCACACCGAAAGAAAATAGACACCGTTTTGCAGAAATGTTAGCTATCACCTTGGCCTTCGTTGTCTGGTGGAGGCAACGGGATCCACGTTCTTTTTTGAATAAACAACTTACTTGGACAATCATGTCGGAAATTTCACAGTTCCTGTCGTATATCTCACTGTACTTGAGTCCTTTTCAAAGTTCATAATCCAGCATCTTTGGGGGATACTAATTCCAAAGCAGCGAAGAAGTGTTGCAATATTGGTTAAAATTGGGTGCGGTTTGGTTCTTTCTGTTTTATGCTGTGTCATTGCTTGGCAAATTGAGATTCGTAGGAAGAGTAAAATCGAGGTGGAAGTTGACCCCGAAGCAGATTACGAAACCATTTCCATGAGCATCCTTTGGTTACTTCCACAATTCTCTCTGCTTGGGCTCATGAGAGGGTTAGCCGAAGACGGATTGGTCGAGTTTTTTGCGGAACAAGTAGTTGACGATGATAAAGAAGTGGTGCTTAGGTATTATGGACCTCACGCATTTGACTTCGTCCTGGGTATTGGAACGTTACTGACCGCTGTTAGTATTTTGGGGTTTAGACGAACTTGGTTGGATGATAATATATATAAGAATCGTCTAGATAAGTATTACAGGGGATTAGTATTCCTAGGTGTTGCTAACTTTGGCTACTACTTGTGTGTCGCCCTTTACTTTTACACCAAGCATGAGTCAGAAATTTCTGCCGAAGAAACAAATGAGGAAGAAACTGCAAAGAAAGGGGAGATTTAGATTCTACTTGGGAAGTGTTTTTATAATTGTACTAGAACTTGTGATTGGTTTCTTTATTTTCAAGTAAAGCGAATGTGTGCTTTACTTTGTTTTCTGTATTATTTTAATTTCTTTTCCAATTAAGAATCTGTATATTAAGTTGTGGAATCTGGTTTGATATTGTAGTATACATATATGATCAGAGGTTCTACGTACGTACTATTTTATTATTTAAGCTCGCGAAGTCCTTACATATCTCCTCCGAAACGCAGACCGTGTTTCACCTCGTAGTTGATATTAAGTTGAAGTATTCTTCCCAACTCCCAAGTTATATTTTGGCTGGAGAATCTTCGATCTTGTCAGTGAGAAAGACTTGCAAAATCTCCTCTCAAATAGTATATTCATCACCAGTCGATTGTTTTTCCAAGCTATGTTCAATACCCCCAACTCCCGTCCAATTCCTCTTCAAATTCAAACTGCAGCTCCAGACAGTGCATGCACAGAAAAGGCTGCATAGCAGTTCGGCTAAATTATAAGCTTTACGTTGTTTTAGAAGTAGCCAAGGCGTCTGTTCTCAATTTTGTGGCATATACGTAGCACACAAGTAATCTTCTATCCTATGCAAATCTTCCTATGTTATAACTATGATGTTGTTGATCTTACTTGCTTGAACCTAATCAATTTGAATTAGACTCCTGGTATTATTAATTACCAAGTATAATTTCTTGTTCGTTAATTCGAAGCTGACGTTTGAAATTTTTTCTTGGAAAAGCAGATTATATATCCAGCTCATATACATAGTTCCCTCGGTATAAAATGTGGAAGCTCGATCAGTTCTTTAAGAAAGTGGATCGGGAACTACGTAAAGTGCTTTGTGAAGGGTCTGTCACGCCCCAAAATTTGGAGGTGAAAACTGTATTTTTATTAAGTCGAATTGAAATAAATAAATAAAAAAAACTTTAAAATACACTTTAGTTCATTTGAAGACAAAAAAACTTGAAAAAAAAAACTCCATTCTAAAACAATCTAAAACAAGAAACTTGAACTTTTATTCTAGGGGACACCGACACAACCACTAGCTGCTATCAAGTCTTCTAAGCATTCAACTCATCATCAGTACCTGGAACCACAACAAATTACTAATAAGATATAAACTCAGTAAGTAACTATAACACCACATGCAACAAATAGAGAAGCATTTCGTAATTATATATGATATAATATAATGCATAGTACATGGAGTGCACTCAAAACAAATCAAACTCTCCGGACATAACATATCAATAAGACCCAAACTTATTAGAGGTGGGAGACAGATGTCACCCGTCGGTGACGAACCCACTATGTGGGTCATAAAACAGAAAATGCAGAACCTGCAAAGACAGAACAGTGCATAACTTGTACTTACAGAACAAATTTCTCCCCAAACATCCTACTGGTATTGATATGCAAGAGAGTACCTAGCCGAAATCTCTTTCAAAAACTTATCAAATTTTGCATGATGCACATGTACTAGTATAAGCCAAAGTAATCACAACAGAAACAAAAATGGTTCACTCAAAATCATAAGTGTATAATAAATATAGTAATATATCATCCATAATATATTCATCATGGTTCTAGAGCAAAGAAAAGTTACTTATCTCAACAAACCAAGCTATACAAGCAACTAGTACAACGTTTGCGGTTTCTCAGCCTAAAGCAAACAAAACTCAAAATGAGACACGAACTATAAATTCATTAAAATTTTACCTCAGAAAGTAGACACAAAGAAAACGTTTCAGAAAAATTTGAGGACTGAAACAAAGCATTTGCCTTTTCAAACAATGAATGCAACACGTTCCAAATTTCTGTCAGCAGAAAATCTATTTCCTCTGTGTCAAATTTGAAAAATCGCCATAAAGATTCTTAATATTTTTCTATGAAATCAACGCCAGAATAACCTTTGGTGAGTCTAATTTCCAATAATGAAAGAACCATAATCGTTTAAGGAAAAATACCTAGTTGAAATTGTAACAAAAACACCTGATCTCAGACTTGATACTTCGTCTCAAGCCTCTGTGATTAATTCTCTAGTCAACGTAGCTTTACTTATTTTCTCCTTTCTCTATCCTTGCACATAGACGTTGTTCTCTCTTCTTTTCCTACTTTAAACGCGTCTAAAAGACTTTTTTTTCTCTCTCAAAATTCATAAGTTCAGTTTATTTCAGACTTTTAAGTAAACACAACCTCTTTATAACAACTAGTTTAAAATATCTAATTTCCTTTTACTAAAATAACTAATTAACCTTAAACCTGACCATAAAAAATAAACTACAGTCTCATAAAAATATATTAAATATATTTCATACTACCAAAATAAATAGGAAAATTCTACAATGACATGCATATAATTGCCTTAAAAGTGGTAAAATGAATCCTCAAAATAGTAATATTAGTCCTCAAAGTGGTAACATGATTGCTTAAAGTTGTAAATTTTCTTAGTTACCACATGAGTCCTCAAATAGTAATATTAGTCCTCAAAGTGGTAATATGAGTCCTTAAAGTGGTAAATTTTCTTAGTTTATCGTATGAGTCCTCAAAATAGTAATATTAGTCCTCAAAGTGGTAACATGAGTCTTTAAAGTAGTAAAAATAGTTGATGTATGAGAAATGCTGACATACCATAGTTTTATCCAAATAAATAAGGTCTGCAATAGCAAGGCTACAAAACAGACTAAGTAAATATCACAGGGTCACTAGTTAGATGGATTATTTAATGTCGTGTTTAACTTACATGCATGCATTTATGACATATACTTATCATTTTAAGGATTAGTCACTCTAATGAGAACCCATTTATTTTGTTGAGGACCTTATATACCTAAGTTTGTTGAGGACCTTATATACCTAAGTGATGAGGTTTTTTAATTACCAATGTAACAAATCACGAATTGTAGTTGATCTAAAAAATTACCCAAAAAAAATGTGTATGAGAAATTGCATGTTCCAAAAAAAATCTAAAATTTTCTCTTTGTTTTAGGGAATCAGAAATTGAGAGAAAATCGCTATGTATTCTCATTGATAATAGTGGCATCTTTATATAGAGGATTACAATGCATAGAATCCAAATTATACAAGAAAAATAATCGTACATTGAATATGAATCTAGATCCTTCTAATGTAACTCTATTACCACTAGGTCAAGAAACCTAGAGTTTGGGCCAAACACAAATTAGAGATTTACTTGAACACTCCCCCTTGTGTTGCCCAAACACAGTGCTTCTCTCATTGCCTCGCTAAAAACCTTGCCGAGTAACAAAAACCCAATGAGACAAAAATAACCTCGGTCGAAGGGGAAACAGAGCACAACACACCCTTCACGTTTCGAGACCATACATGTAGACATCTCCCCCTGATGTTTGCATCTCCTCCTGATGACTACGGTCATGGGAGTTCAGATAACTTCCGCAAACGATGCTACCAACATGTTTCTCGAAAGTGGAATTTAGGCAATGACTTAATGAGCAAGTCTGCCACACTATCCTTAGATCGAATCTAGTCCACTTTGATTTTGAGGAGAGTCTGTTGTTGCTGATTATTCTGGTGTTGTTGCTTTTGGTGTAGCCTTGCTTTATTTGTTCAAAACAAGCAGCATTATCCTAAATGCTTGTAGGCTCATCGGTGGTAGACTTCAAACTACAATTGTTTGAACATGCGTAATTATACATTCAATCCATATACATTCACGAACCACATCGTGAAGAGTAATAATCTTTGCATTGTTCGAAGATATAGCGCCTAGGGTATGTTTTGTAGACCTCCAAGATATCACGATCATTACACATGGTGAACATTTAACCAGTTTGGCAATGCCCTTTGTGCGGGTCAGAGAGATACCTTACATCAGCAAAACCTTCCAAAACACATGTCATTTTGGGATGGGGATAGAGGATGCAGGCCAGTGTTGGCGGCGTTCCTGGTGTGTGATGGGTCCGAATCCATCATCTCTCTGCAGTGATAAAACATGCCCATATCAATCGTACATCTCTAATATTGAAAGATATCTTTTATACCAATCTAATGGCATCGCGTTGGCACAGAGCTATACCTTAGCTAACAAGTTCACAACATATGAGTTGTCTGGTCTTGTGCATGGAGCTAAGTATAATAATGCGCCTATTGTACTTATGTATGACACTTCCACCTCCAGCACATCTTCACCATCATCCTACGGACGAAGATGATCCTTTTCATAGGGGTGCTTGAAGGCTTGACCTTGTCAAAACTCTTAAGCATCTCTCAGCACGATGCTCAAGTTCCAAACTGAGACATAATCATGTTCTCCCAAAATCCTTCATCTCAAAATCAGACAAGTGTTCAACGATTTCCCTTAACTATTTAAGAGCTTCCAATGAAGATCATGTCCAATATGAACCGCGATAAAATCCGAAACTTGTTATAGAAACGCGGGGGCATATCCCTTCCCAACCATAATTCGGAAGATTTTCATGAGACGGATTTTGAATCTTGATGATCAAAGGATTAGAATGTGCCAAAGTATCTTTCGAATCCATGGGCCTCCCATGCATCCTAGTTGGGGCCATGGCCTGTAACGCCAGAGTGCCACTCTCTTTGGTGTTGGCACCTTGCCTACCTCCGTGTAGGGTGGCGCTACATCCTCTCACAGGGATGTCCTTCCTTGCAGGCATATTTGCAGAAAATTAATGTGTGTGATCTCGTCACTTTAACAGGGATCGAGATGAGACATAGTGGGGATAGACAACGACAATTCTTGTAGTTCCGGCTGAACATTCGTGTTCTTATCTCCCCCTAACGACGGGAAGACTGTCTCATCAAAGTGACATCTGCAAATCTAGCAGTAAGGAGATCGTCATGCAATGGCATTAAGTGGCGGATGATTGTTGGAGTGTCAAGACCTATCATAGTGCACTGTGGTGGCTCAATTGGCACATAAATGGCTCACTCAAATGTCTTAAATACAAAATACTTGTACCCAGTCACTAGCTGTAACGCAGAGATACATTGAGTGGCGGTAGGTCGTAGATGAATTAGCATAGCTGCATGCGATATTGCATCACCTCAAGTGGATATAAGGAGATTTTTGTGCATTACTAATATCCATAATACCATTGTAGTCGTTTATGTGAGACCATTTAGGTATATTCATGGGAATATGATGTCCAACATCAGTCTCAATGCAATAACAATCAAAAGTCTTTGATGTAAACTCTCTAGCATTGTCAAGTCCAATTGACGGAATAGGATGATCTAGGGAGTAAGCCCGTTTTCATATGATATGGGCTAGGAGTGTAGCATAAGCAGCATTTACAGATGGACAATGACATAACACGTGACCAGCGTGTTTGCATGTCAACCAATATCATAAGATATTTAAATGTCCGCAAGTTGGTTGAATCAGTACACATAATCCCCACGGATTCTATGTAAGAACATAATGAGTATCTTCATTTCCTTTGCATAAGATGGTCTCAGTCTTAATTTCCCTAAGGAACAGGCTTTGTAAATTGAGCGAGAGGCTTTAGAAGAAACCAATGAGGATTTTAGTTGGGCCTGAGCGTCTGAAACGCTATTTAAAGCAAAGTTGGTGATTATAGCATCACCTGTAGCGCTATCTGTTACGACCCGAACCTAAATTTATAGACTTACGGGTCTTTTGGACGGTAAATGAGATTTATTTTAATTTTCGACTTCGTTTTGACTGTTTATGGGCCTTAAAAGATGACTTTTTGTTCGGGTCAAAATTTGAGAAAGTTTTCTTCAAGAAAGTCGTAGAGAACGTTAAACCAAGCACACACATACTTGGTTCGTATAAATTGGAGTTCGTATGCAGAAGTTATAAGCGAAATACGAAAGTTACTGTTCATGATAATTAGTATAAATATGTAAAGTTACTGTGGGTTCGTAGAACCTACCCAGTCACTTTTCTCTCTCCCCGATTCCCTCTTCCTCTCCGACCTCTTCACCTTCTTCCAGCCATAACTTCTTCATCCGACGACGGATTTTGACGTATAAGATGTCGTTGGAAAGCTCTCTTCCTTCTCTTCATTTCATTTGGTAGCTTAATTTGAACTGTGAAAGGTGCAGCAAGGAGAAGAAGAGGACAGTGCTGCTGTTTTCTTGGATTTTTGGTCGGAACTTGAGTTTCCGGGCACCTCCAACGATGATTCTTTCTGGGTCTTGGAGCTCTTGGATCATACAAGCATCCCTCAAATTTTGTTGATCAAATTTGAAGTGTGGAGCATGAATCGAAGGTTTGAATTTCTGGGTACTATTCGGATTTTACTGTTTTCTTAATTGTTCATATAGTTCTAGTCGTTTTCTGGCTTTGTGGTAGTTAAGAGAATTGCTTAGGAGGTTGAGATGAAAGTCCTGTCAAAATTTGGTGACCATCGGAGGAGTTGACAGCCGCGTGAACAGTGGTGGCGAGTGAATAGTAACCTAAATTCTGTTTTTAGCTAATTAAATCACATAATTGATGAAGAGTTGATATATGTGAATTTGATAAAGTTTGGATGGATATCAAGGAGAATTGAGGGAGTTAAGATAAAAGGAGACATTTAGGAATTCGATTTAATTATCGTAAATTTAGATTTCTGTCATGTAATTATTTATTTACGAGTGTAATATTTATACAGGACGTGAGGAGGAAACTTCGAATAAACGGCAAGTTTAGCCGTATACTGTGAGTGGACTTTTGTTTTAAATAATGATGCATGCATTTATTTTGAAATTATTGATTTATTTAATTTTCGTTTTATTTAGCGAGCATAATATTTTGTTTTGGATTATAATTTTGGTATTGGTTTTTCCATATGAATTTCGGATATGAACTTATTATGCTCGAATTTGGATTTATGATTTGTTTTTGAGAATATGAATTGATTTCTGAGATTAATTATGATCTATCTCGATTATGATTTGAGAAATGGATTTCTGATACTATTTTGTTTGGATATCGAGCTTTCGATATTTATCTGCAATATATGATTATTATTTGAAAATATGATTTATGTGATTTTCGATGAATTATTTTCTGAGGTGATTTTGAGATTCTGAAATATTATTTTCAATATTATATTTTATTCGTCGATTTTGAGATTCTGAAATATTATCGGAGATGAGATTTTCGAAAAAATTATTTACAATTATTATTCTCACCCATTGGTTTACGAATTTGAGAATATTTTGACATGGGGGGCCATGTCATTGTAATATACGTATTTTATTCGCGAGGAATTGGGGAAGCTTTATGGATTTATGAGTTTTTGGATTATTTTCCTTCACTATACTCGAGTTGGTTATTGTGTCTCCTTTTCGCTTACTTTGTGTTTGTAGGTGAAGTCGAGGTGATTTATTCTCCTCCTCACGTGAGTAGTAGAGGTTGTTATTTCTCCTCCTCACATAATTTATATGTGAGGGAGTCGAGGGTAGAGCTTGAGGGGCTTTGATATACTCGTATGGTGATAATCGTTATTCCCCATATGATATTATTATTTGACTAGCGAGACTGGCTCGATTTCTTCTAACCGGCGAGGCTAGTGTGTTGGTATGAGTTTTCATGTGGCGAGAAATATATTTTATAAATGTGGCATGTATCGAAATTTTTGTAAATATTTCAAATTATGGGAAAGTATTAAAGTTTCGTTCAATTAAATTATATTGTTAATTATTTTTGTCCACTCACTCTAATATGTTTTTAAATTACTTTCCCATGGGCGCTTTGTTTTCAAATGCCCAGTTTGTAAGCGATATTAGTCGAGATCGGGCGTACATGGAGTTGAGGCATAGCTAGCACTACTTCCCCATTGTAGGATCTATCGATCCTTATCCTCTTTTCATCTGTTTTAGAGTTGCTCTGATAACTTATGAGAGTTGTTTGTTATGAAAATGGAGTTGTTGGTTTTTGGAGAGCATGCTGACTCCAGAAGTATAAGGACAGTATGCTAGAAGTGTAATTTGAATTCTTTGCAGGTTAGGGTTGTTCATTTTTGGGGAACGTTTTGTTGAATTTTCTCGAAAAGTGGACCTGCAGGGCCACCTGGAATTTCAGGGAGAAATTCTGGGTCGGGTCCTGTTAGTTGGTATCAGAGCATTAGGTTGTCAGATTCTGTAGACTTGTTACCTTGTACGCTTGATGTTACTCAATACCTCTCGAGTGATGGTCCGACTGCAGCGGTTCCCCATCATATACTCTTCGGTGCTGATGTACTCATCAAGTGTGTAAGGTACACGTCTAGTTGGTTCTTCCTTCAAGTGTTATGCCTCATGTACGCCGACCTCATAGGATTTCACTGCGTATCAGATCATTTACTTGACTTCCACATTTTTTTAGTGATAGTAGAGTCAGAGTACTCTACATGTTTGAGTTGTGTTACGAAATGTGATTCGAGAAAATGTTGTGATTATTTGTTCCTCGATGTCAACCAGTTGTTGGGACATGGTTTAAGGTGTGAGACCAAAGTTTGAAATTATCTTTGATTGGTAGAGGTGAGCGACCATAGTGTTGGGCTATCTATAAATACTATTGCTTTGAAATCAGGAATTTTGGTGGAAATAGAATTGGTAATAGTATGATGGTTCCGACTTTGAACCAAAGTTCGGGACATGTGTTTCGTGAAGTGATTGGTTGTTAAGTAACATTTGGAATATCACTAGAAATTGTTGGAGATTCTTTGAGAATCTCAATTGTTGGAAACTATTTGTCGAGAAATCTAGATTGAAATTTCTTGAATTGGACACTTTATGTCGGAGTCATGTACTTATCTCCTTCCGGTAGACAACGGAGAAATTTGAATCAATGTTCTGAGTTTTTATGGCTAGATGCTGTGTTATCAAGTGACTCTGGTCACTAATGATGGTAAGTCAGAAGTAGAAGTGATGACAGTAAATGAGAGTTGAAAGTAGAATGAAATTTTCAGACTTGTCATTGTTTTTGGGTTGTTGACCTGATCAACGTGTATAGGTATAATTTTCTTTGAGGTGAAAGAAATTGATTCCAAGTACACTGACCTATAAATTGGTCTTTTCAAATTTTGGATTGTAAGGTATAGGATGACAGATAAAGAGTTGTCTTTTGATGTTGATAGGTGGTAGCAGTTTGAAGAACCAGTGATATGATTAAAGTTTTATGATAAAGTTATGACCTTGGTCAATATTTTTGAGTTGGAGTCAACTCTTCGTATGTGATTTCGAGCTAGTGAGTGTCTTTGATTATTCATTTTCGATGATGTGGTTGAATGTAATTTCAGGGATTGTTGGTTGAGACATTATTGGATAGCCATAGTAATTCACGTGAAATTACTATGTAATATAGAGTATGATTCAAGTTTTGAATGGTGGAGCCTCGAAGGTTGAATTGTAATAAGTTCTTGATAAAGATTTTGCTAGACAGATGAGTCGTGATCTTATAAGAGTAGTTAGTAGAGTAATTTTACGGAAATAAGTTTTCCAATTGGCTCCGGAAATATTTTAAGTCATGGCTTGACTAGCATTCTAGTTTTATGGGGTGAAATGTATTGTAGTCTGTCTTTGAGTGACATATTTTAATAATGAGTACTTCGAGACATTGGATCGCTATGTGGTGGGACCACTTTTAGACCAAGGTTTGGTTTGATACAAAATGTTGGATAAGTATCCTTCGTTTTTCTTATCAAACTCGAGTTGAATACTTATATTAAATATTTTGGTTTGAAGAAACTGAGTGAGTCTTTACTATCTTAATGCCATTACAGGTAGTAATGGGTTAGTATATTGAGATTTTGGTTTTTGCCTTAATCAACATTTGTATGATATGGTGACTATTGATTGGAAAGTATAGGAAGTACATAGTGTAATATATGTTCACCATGACATGCTTACTAGCAAGATGACGTAAATATGAAGTATGAATTTGGTGTGAAATTATTGGCATGCACAGGGATAGAACCAGGAAATTAAATTGGGTGCTGAGCAGTTTTCTGTCAGAATAAAATTTAGAGACCTATATTTCTCACCTCAAGATAGCATAAGCTCTGAAATTTTGTGGAATTGTACTTCTTTATGTCCAGTATTCTCCTATAAAAGCATTTTGCATTTGGAATGGTACAAATTATGAAATGTTGATTGGAATACTGGAGAGTCAGAGCAGAAAGAGATTACTGTATGTTGACTTTGGAAATTCATATTTCCTTAAACAGCACGAGTATGAAGCCTAATTTTGTAGGAAGTTAGACATGCTTGTCTCATATATGCCTGAGAAATAGTTTTTTTAACTTGGTGTTCTTTAGTTCATACAATAGCTGACAAAGTAAACCAATATAAGAGTTAGCTTACATCATAATATGTTTACAAGAAAGGTGATTTTGTAGATTTTTAGTTGTCTACTCAAAATTATTTAGAGTGTGGAATTCCTTATGAAGAAGAAGAAATGTGTCTAATTTCTGTTCCAGGTGGTTTCATCATTTTCAATCTCTTCGATTAAGAGGAATAATAGTCTGAGTAATTATAGGCATGCAGCAGTTTACAGTACAGTTGATCAAATTTGATAAGCTACCATTTTCGTTGAAATGGAAATTGGGCTACCTATTTTGGATGGATGGAAAGCTCTATGAGACCTTGTTATCTCAGGTTGTGAGTATTTGAAGAAGGAATGGTCAATGCTAAAATTCTCTGACCTCATTATTTCTGTTTAGTTTGAATCTCCTTTCAAAGAAAATTTGGGGTGAGCTGTAACACGACACAATATTCCTCGAGTTCTATGTTTGGGCATATACCTACGATTTATTGGAAGTCTAAATTGACAGCATGAGTGTGAATGCTCAGTTTCCTATGGTTTAAATTGTGTGGTAGGCATATTCTTTGCATGATGGCGTTTGAGAAATTGTGATGCAATATTTGTTCATGAAGTATGGTCATTAAAATTGTTGTTGTTGTAGCTGGAATCATATTAATAAGTGTTGTTTAGAGAGCGGATTTTCAATAGTCTTATCTCCAGTTTGGTAAAGGACAAGTATTGCTTGGAATGTCGATTTTGAGTCAAGAAAGGAAAACTTGACTATATTTAAGTACTTTTTAGTTTGATATTGATTGTTGAAATATTACAATCATGGAACATGAAGAAAAGAGCAAAACATTATGATAGCAGTACTTGTACAGGAATTTGAGCATGAACATGTGAGTAGTACCAAAGGGTGATGCCTTTTGGCAGCCAAAGAAGTCATATAATTAAGAATATATCGGTTTGGTTGAGGTTATCCTTTGATATTCTTGGTTGTAGTGGAACCTCTACGTGAAATGACATTTGACCAGTAATCTAGGCAGTGAAAGGAAGGTGATATTTTATGGCAGCGAAGGAATTTACTTGCTTTGGACTCGTTAGTAAGTTGTGACCATCTTGTGATATTCAAATAGAATTGGGTCACTCCATAAAGACATGTACGAATAGCAAATATATTAAGTATGGGTTGGTGAATTATCACCATATTGTTGGTGAACGGCGGGGTTCCTCACTGTGCGACTTATATGAAAAGGTTATGAACGCTATTATTCCAACCGAATGGTTTGTGGTGTCGATACCTTGAGTCACCTAAATTATTAGTTGACACAAATTCCGTAATGCGGAAATTCATGTACTTGCAAGTATGCAATGCTACATTGCTAAGCAAAGCAAGTGAAGTGACTTTGGACATTGATAATTGTTGATTAAGCATGTTTTTAATTACTAGTGTAATTGGAATTGTTGGAAACTCTATGGGTTATTAAAGTAGTTGAATTGGGCTTATGAAAGAAAACTTAACCTAAGAGTGAGTTGATAAGTTTCAAGGTTTTGGAAGCATTGAATGCGATCTGGCTTCCACAAATCTTTTAAAGACTATGGAAGAAATTCTTCCTGCTTGTGGATAAATCTTTTGAAAATTTTCTCATTCAGTTGATAAGGACTGTCCGTAATGATTGAAAGTAAGTCTATCTCCTGAACTCAATAGGAACACTGTGGGAATCGATCAGATTACAGTGATAAGCTAGATGTCACTTTCAGGATTGTTCATTCTAAGTGGTAATCTCTCAGTTTTTGAGTGGCCAATTCTTGGATGAGTTTTGAAACAAATTTCTTTTGCAAGGATATTATATTTTGGATTAGTGTGTGCGAGTTCCTCTTTTACTTCGACAGTATGAAATTTCGAGGACGAAATTTGTATAAGGAGGGAAGACTGTTACGACCCGAACCTAAATTTATAGACTTACGGGTCTTTTGGACAGTAAACGAGATTTATTTTAATTTTCGACTTCGTTTTGACTGTTTATGGGCCTTAAAAGATGACTTTTTGTTCGGGTCAAAATTTGAGAAAGCTTTCTTCATGAAAGTCGTAGAGAACGTTAAACCAAGCACACACATACTTGGTTTGTATAAATTAGAGTTCGTATGCAGAAGTTATAAGCGAAATATGAAAGTTATTGTTCATGATAATTAGTATAAATATGTAAAGTTACTGTGGGTAGGTCAGAACCTACCCAGTCACTTTTCTCTCTCCCCGATTCCCTCTTCCTCTCGGACCTCTTCACCTTCTTCCAGCCATAACTCATTCATCCGGCGACGGATTTTGACATATAAGATGTCATTGGAAAGCTCTCTTCCTTCTCTTCATTTCTGGGTTTGTTTGGTAGCTTAATTTGAACTGTGAAAGGTGCAGCAAGGAGAAGAAGAGGACAATGCTGCTGTTTTCTTGGATTTTTGGTCGGAACTTGAGTTTCTGGGCACCTCCAGCGATGATTCTTTCTGGGTCTTGGAGCTCTTGGATCATACAAGCATCCCTCAAATTTTGTTGATCAAATTTGAAGTGTGGAGCATGAATCGAAGGTTTGAATTTCTGAGTACTATTCGGATTTTACTGTTTTCTTAATTGTTCATATAGTTCTATTCGTTTTCTGGCTTTGTGGTAGTTAAGAGAGTTGCTTAGGAGGTTGAGATGAAAGTCCTGCCAAAATTTGGTGACCATCAGAGGAGTTGGCAGCCGTGTGAACAGTGGTGGCGGTGAACAGTAACCTAAATTCTGTTTTTAGCTAATTAAATCACATAATTGATGAAGAGTTGATATATGTGAATTGGATGAAGTTTGGATGGATATCAAGGAAAATTGAGGGAGTTAAGATAAAATGAGACATTTAGGAGTTTGATTTAATTATCGTAAATTTAGATTTCCGTCATGTAATTATTTATTTACGAGCGTTATATTTATACAGGACGTGAGGAGAAATCACACGAAGGAATCTTCGAATAAACAGCAAGTTTAGCCGTATACTGTGAGTGGACTTTTGTTTTAAATAATGATGCATGCATTTATTTTGAAATTATTGATTTATTTAATTATTGTTTTATTTAGCGAGCATAATATTTGTTTTGGATTATAATTTTGGTATTGGTTTTTCCATGAATTTCGGATATGAACTTATTATGCTCGAATTTGGATTTATGATTTGTTTTTGAGAATATGAATTGATTTTGGAGATTAATTATGATCTATCTCGATTATGATTTGAGAAATGGATTTGTGATACTATTTTGTTTGGATATCGAGCTTTCGATATTTATCTCCGATATATGATTATTATTTGAAAATGTGATTTATGTGATTTTCAATGAATTATTTTCTGAGGTGATTTCCTTAATTCAATATTATATTTTATTCGTCGATTTTGAGATTCTGGAATATTATCGGAGATGAGAATTTTGAGGAAATTATTTACAATTATTATTCTCACCGACTTGTTTATGAATTTGAGAATATTTTGACGTGCGGAGCCATGTCATTGGAATATACGTATTTTTTTCGCGTGGAATTGAGGAAGCGTTATGGATTTACGAGTTTTTGGATTATTTTCCTTCACCATACTCAAGTTGGTTATTGTGTCTCCTTCTTACTTACTTTGTGTTTGTGGGTGAAGTCGAGGTGATTTATTCTTCTCCTCACATGAGTAGTAGATGTTGTTATTTCTCCTTCTCACATAATTTATATGTGAGGGAGTTGAGGGTAGAGTTTGAGGGGCTCTGATATACTCGTATGGTGACAATCGTTATTCCCCGTATGATATTATTATTTGACTAGCGAGACTGGCCCGATTTCTTCTAACCGGCGAGGCTGGTCTGTTTTTACGAGTTTTCATGTGGCGAGAAATATATTTTATAAATGTGGCGTGCATCGAAATTTTGTAAATATTTCAAATTATGGGAAAGTATTAAAGTTTCGTTCAATTAAATTATATTGTTAATTATTTTTGTCCACTCACTCTAATGTGTTTTTAAATGACTTTCCCCTGGGCCTTTTGTTTTCAAATGCCCAGTTTGCAGGCGATATTAGTTGAGATTGGGCGTACATGAAGTTGAGGCATAGCTAGCACTACTTCCGCATTGTAGGATTTATTGATCCTTATCCTCTTTTCATTTGTTTTAGAATTGATCTGATAACCTATGAGAGTTGTTTGTTATGAAAATGGAGTTGTTGGTTTTTGGAGAGCATGATAGCTCCAGAAGTATAAGGACGGTATGCTAGAAGTGTAATTTGAATTCTTTGCAGGTTAAGGTTGTTCATTTTTGGGGAAAGTTTTGTTGAATTTTCTGAAAAGTGGACCCCGCAGGGTCACTTGGAATTTCAGGGGGAAATTCTGGGTCGGGTCCTGTCACATTCACTATGATGGACGCCATCCATGGCGTCATGGAGAAGGACTGTGCCAGCCTTAGGCTGGTGGTGGACGGCGGTGGTTCTATAGGCAGCGACGACGATCAGACTTAGTCCAAGAATCAACTTTTGATTTATGCTTCGTTTCGCTCGAGAGAAAGGATGCCCATGTGAAGTTTTTTGTAGACAGATTATCATATCATAACTAGGCTGATCTATCATGTCGTGACAAAACCAATAAATGTCTAAATCTAAGAGATCTTCTCTCATAACTTTTATTAGATTTAATAGCTTGAAGAGTGACATAGAGTCCACTAGAGAGACACATAAACTTCTTTAAGATGCGCTTTTGTTCGTCCAAGGAATCCGTTGCTATTCATAGGTGCGATTTGCCCTAGGAGCGTAGAGAGTTTCTGTGACAGTAATCAATGTGCCGTTTGGCAAGGGAACTTGGAATATTCCATGTCCTTGAATTAATACTGATGACCCAGTCATCCTAGTCACAAAGTCATATGCTCAGAATCAAAATAGAGTCATAATGAAAAGAACTCGAAATTTTATTCATAAGTTAACGGAGTTATATCATTGTCTCTTTGACCAAAGAAAATCTAATCTAAAATGCTAGCTAATGCAAAACAATGGTAGTCATCTAACTTTTTTCGGTGATTCCAAAATAAATGTCACCAGGTGAGTAGAGAGATGTCAGTGGAGCAAGGCCCGCTTAAATACCACTAATCTCATAACCTTCCTAGACATTACACTTACTTTGCGTAAGCCTACTTTGAAGACTGGCTAAACCATTGGCATTTACTGCAAAAATATATGGCAATTGCTCATTACATCTCTTGGAATAAAGACTTAAATAGAATTGACGATCTATTGATCCCAGCCAGATTTGTAGTCTTCAACCCTTCACTCTAGATCATCTTCTTGGTCTTCTTGTTTCACATAGTGAGCTTTTCATGCTTCACAATATGCTTTGTAGGCAGTGATAATTTCTTCACGAGCTCTACAAATGTGTGTCCAATGACCAGATACTCCATAGTGAGAACATACATCTTTGTGCTTAGACTTTATTGATTGAAGCGCTTTGAAAGCGTCATTTAGATGGCTATTAGTGTTGGTGGCGCTACCAATATGGATAGAGGATTTGTCTCCCTCTCTTTTTCTATGTTGATTTCTTCGGTTCCGTGTTTCACCTATTTTGGCGGTTACCTTCCCAAGTAGAGCGATTATATAGACCAGAACGTCTAGAAGTATCCCTAAGACTAGGGTTTCACTCCTGGCGCCCTCTCATAGGGGCGCAACTATAATTGGATTCCGGAATATGTTCTGTTTCTACGGATCTCGAATTATAGTTCTTCACAAGGATGTTGTCATGCTTTTCAGCGACATTCATAGCTCCAATAAGCTCATGAACCCTTGTGATCCGTCTTGTAGTAACATCGATTCGATAGTTCTTTGCAACGATCAAAGCAGAGAAGGGGAAGGTAGAGAGAGTCTTTCAATCAACATCGCATCTGTGATATCTATTCCATTAAGGATTTAATGCGAAGTGCTTTCGAGTTGTAGTCAATAACCGACTTAAAATCACAGAAGCAGAGGCTATGCCATCTCACTTCTAGTTCGGGAAGCAGGGAATTTCTTCGAGTGAGACCCACAACCTTCTGGGGTCTTCTTCATTCATATACTCGTGTTGGAGCGAATCATCCATATGACGAGTCATTAGGATGATGGCTTTCGCCTTATTTGCCTCTATAGCTGCTCTATTTGCTTCCAAAGCTTGAGCTTGCTCAACAGTTAACACCTCCTGGCTAGGCTGGAGAATCGTATCCAGGATTCCATCGGCCTTGAGATGCTAGCGAACATCACGAACCTACTTGTAATATCTAGAGCCCGTTGTTCCCAATGGAGCGAAGTCCAGTTTGTTCAGGTTACTCATCCTGAAAGAGAACAAGAAATTAGGATTAGTTTCGGAGCATAAAAGGCTATCATGAAAACATATAAAATTTATGAGCGTAGTCGCTCCCAAGAAATTATGAATTTCCGAGCATAATCGCTTCCAAGAAATTAGGGATTTCTGAGCATAGTTGCTTCTAAGAAATCTGATTCCAAGAGATATTAGATTTGATCGAAATAATGATGTGAGTGGTCGATCATAAATTCTCTACAAACTCTAAGTTTGGAGATCTCAACAAGCTCCAAGCTTGGAGTGAGCACGAACCCCCACAGTTCGGCTTTTTGGTCTCCTCTATGAACAAGAAAGGGGGGTAGAAGAAGGGAGTTTGCAAGTCCCCCGAAAAGAAGAGAAATTGAATTAAAAAAAACTCTAAAAAACGGGAAAGGTGTAGTAAAAACTAACTTGAAATAGGTCGCCGGAAAATTTGGCCTGAAAACGTGGTCGGAAAAGTCACTGAAAAATGGTCTGAAAACTGCCAGAAAACTAATCGGAAAAACTGGCCAAAAAAGTCTCTGGCGATCGTTGACCGGTTGTTGACCTGGTTGACCTCTGACCGACATTGACTGATGATGTGGTAGTGGGGTCTAGTGCTGAAGTGGCAGTAAGGTCCAGTGCTTTCGTCAGTGGGCCGCGGCTTGAGCTCAGTTAGGGCTGCCTCATCCCTTTTTTTTTCTTTCTCTTTTCTGTTGGTTTTCTGCAGATGGTTCAGTCGGCCGATTCACCCACCTTTAGGCTGGTTTTTGTGCTTTTTCTTCCGGTTCCTGAATCTTCAGATTGAGATGTGTATTCTGACAAAATTTGGTTGAAATTGGATTCCCGGAAGATGGTGAACCGGCGGAATATTTGCTGCGGGTTATATGGAGCTTTCAGTGGCTGGTTCGGTAGGTTTTTGACCGGTTCTTAGGGTGGCGCCACCGGTTCTAGACTCCTGGGATCGAGTACTTCAAGGTGTGACGTGGAGGCAAAAAAGGCTTCAAGGTTTTGTATTCGGATTCAAGGTTTTTAGTTTCTTGATTCAAGGTTTGGCTATCTGTTTCAGGGTTAGGGTTTCGTGCTGATAACGTGTTTTAGGAAATCAAAAATTGAGATAAAATCGATGTGTATTCTCATTGATAATAGGGGCTTCTTTATATAGAGGATTACAATGATAGAATTCAAATTGTACAAGGAACGTAATTGTACATTAAATAGAAATCTAGATCCTTCTAATGTAACCATATTACCACTGGATCAAGTAGCCAAATACAAATTAGAGATTTACTTGAACACTCTCTGGGGAGCTCGTCTGGTGTCCTTGCTCCCCTCTCTCTGTTTGGGTTGATGTACGTAAAAGACCATAAGACCATTGCGTCATGATCCACTACTTCATTTCTTTTGTATGCATATATGCTTTAGATGAAATTACTCATAATATAGTTGGCATATATATGAAGCCATGTAATCTTAGCCCGCTGTTTCTAGTAAGCATGTTCTTCATCCAACAAAGCATCAAGCTTCGTATTCAGCTCCAAACTTTCACTTTGATTCTCAACAGATAGAGGGAGAGAGCTGAGACCAGTGAGACTCCCTCGCAAGGCCTCAATCTCACGCCCTCAGTTCACACTTAACAATTGGGTTCAAGGGTTTTTTAACTTACTCTGATTAACCTCAAGCATGATCAGTAACGACAACAACAAAAAATTAAGAAACTGAAGCAGGCAGTTTGAAATTGCTAGCTTTTACACCATTTGTTTGTTAGACTTCTTCCCTGTCAACGGTCCAAACGATCATATTTTATATTTAATTACAAGTGAATGATATAATGTAAATGGAACAATATTATTTATTATTTTTAGGGCATTTTTAATTAAATTCAGGCCGATTGAGGTCATATTATTACCTCATAGTCTTGTGAATGGCCACATGAATTGTTAACAAGCAACACTCAACCACATTAGTACTCTAGGGCTTAGACTTGGATTCTATAAAAAGAGATAAACTAATGAAAACGACTTACAAATACTTGAGTTTTAGGGTTAGAATCGCGTGTAAAATAACTGCAAATCAAGATGGACCGAAAATTCTGGACTTACCGAGCCGTAAAAATAGTCTCTCGACCAAAAGAAAAGGGAAGGTGGAAGCTTTGGCTTAAACCCAATTTCATGCCAAAGCTTCCACATTCCTTCTTCTTTTGGTCAAGAGACTTTTTGGATGGTCATTAGTATTAGTTACCCCAGAAGTAATGTAATACCCGCAATTTCCATTTTAATTTGGAGTTATTGTATCGAATGATTATTATGCGATTTCACAATTTATGTTCGATAATCATTCATTTTTACAATTATCGAAGTTTCGAAAAGTTTATTTTAACGAAAAGCTCGAAATACTCGGTTTGAGAAATCGACTTTTTCTACGTACGAAATTTGGAGAAACTTCCTTCATGAAAGTTGTAGAGCTCGTCGATACGAGTCCGTACACGTGCGGAACACGAAGATCGGATTTTTCCTGAATTAGTTATCGAATTTCGAAGTTTTCCGAAACAAGTATATATAGAAAATTTTTTGGGAACCCTAATTTTTCCCTACCGGTTCCTCTTTCTTCTTTTTTTTTTCTCCTTCTTCTTCTTCTTCCGTTTCTGGAAAAACCAGTTTCTCTCTCTCTCACTTACAGACGAAATCGGCCGAAGGGGAGGAAAACTTCTCCTTAATTGTTCTCCCTCCACAGACCACCTCTCGACCTCAAACCAAGTCCCAGGCGTTCATCTCGAGCTGCTCTAGCTCCCGGAGGCAGTCTCACATGGCGGCGCAGCCTGTGGCGGCGGCGGCGGCGGCGAAGCTCGAACCGAAAACGTCCATTTTCGGTTCGATCTCGATATCTCGAGCTACACTCCATCATTTCACTTGATTCTTGTCTCATTGAGCTCGCCTCAACTTCCTCTACAAGCACCAAGAAGGACCGGAACTGGGTCGAACGTTTTCACGTTCGTCGGAGCTCGACCCGAACGGATCGAAATACCGAAACTTTCGATCAAGATATCTCGAGCTATACACGATCGTTTCTTGTGATTCCAAGCTTGTTGAGTTCGCAAGGAAGTTCTGAACAAGTTTCCAGAAGGGATCGGGGCCTGAGGTTGCAGTTTTCACGTCGGTTTTCAAGCTCATCGGTTTCTGCATTTTTTCCGGCCACCGACTGTAAATCGGTAATTTCGACGCCTTCCGTTCATTTTTAGGTCTTGTGCTAGTTATGAAAGTTGCTCAGAATGATGAAACGAAGGGGACAAGCTCGGCCCCGACACCATTGGTGGTGGTCGGTGGCGGCTCTGTCCCTAACTCCGGCGGCCTTTTCCGGCCACCTCCGGAGGTCTAAAATTTGGTTTCTGTCCATTTTATGATTCTATGTTTCGATACGATCATTTCGACGTATTATACGCATTTTTCGGATATCGTATGAATTAGTTATGAATTTTATGATTTCGATCGATTTCGGTCGTTAGATTTTTGATCTGTGAAATTATGACCGTTGGATGAACTTGTAAAATTGTTATGATGATCATATGACTGTCCCAGAGGCTTTGTGTGGTCATGGGCGAAGATCCGACCGTTGGATCTTCGTATATGTGAAAAACGGTAATTAGGGGAGCGTTTCGTGAGAAACCGCTCGTCGGATTTTAATGTAAATTAGAATCTGACCTTTAATTAGTGGTTAAATTATGAGTTGAAATTGTTGGCTAAATTCGAATCACATTTGATTAGGTGATTGACGGATTTTAATTGCGTGAGCTATTCGGCGTTAATTATAAATTATAATTTATAATTATATTGAAGACGCAGCGGGAGTTTCGAGGTGAGTAAAACTCACGTGGTTCATATTACGAACCGAGCACTTTAATTATTTATTTTTGGTAATTGTGTGAAAAATATTTACGGATTAAATATTTGTTTTAAAATTTCATGGACTTGAATTACCACGGTCCATAGGTAAGTAAAATGAATTTTAACTATACAAATGAATTTCATAATTTTCTTGTGTGAACTATAGATGGTATTAGTGGTCATTCCTGAGTGGATGATTACGTATATATATATTTACGTGGAAAATATATATTGATGAGTGGATTGTTTGATTTATGATATGATTGAGTGGAATTGATGAGTTGATTTTATTACAGTTGTGTAATTCCATAATAATATGATGTACCTTGGTTGAGTTGATTTCAGTATGTGAAATTATATGTTGTGTTCATTTATGGGTTTAGGGTCGATGTAATGACTGGTGTGGGTAATCGGACGCTCTAATCCTAGTGTGGATGATGGGATACGATTGGTTGAGTATGTGGAATTATTGGACGTTCTAAATATGTATATAGGTATACATATTGATGAAATACAATAATTGATAAATATGTCGGATGCCATAACCTAGGCCAGGTGACGGGCTACGATTCAGTTAGAGCTCTAGTCTGTCAAATACCGTATTTTTATAAATACGATGATGAGAGTTGTGGGGAAAGTTGTGAGTTGGGTTGTCTTGATATATTGAATTGGTGTTTGATTTAGATTGTTATTATTTGCATTGTGGAATTAATTGTGTGTTGCTGTGTGTGGGAATAAATGAGATTAAATTAAGCAACAGTTCATTCTTTTACTCATACGAGCTTTCATAAGCTTACCGGGTTTTGTGCTGTTGCAATCCCGGTACACTATTCAATGGTGTAGCGGATATTCCTGCAGGTTAGGATAACCAGGGAGGTGACCGTGCTGCTTAGGTGTTACAGCAGTTTGTTAATTATCTAGTTGTGAGGTGTGTGTATGCTCATTTAGAGCTTTACATTACAATTTGGGTTTGAGTTGTAATAATTAACCGAGACTAATTTCGGTTTGATTTTAATTCGTATGATGAGTATGTTAAGAAAAGAAAAATTTTCAGGATGATTATTTTGTGATGTGGTATTTTCATGTCTCGGATTTTGAATTGTTATTCTAAAATTCGGGGCGTGACAAGGAAGGACCGAAATATCGAGATTTTCGCCAATATTTCGGCGATAATTTGGATTCTTTCATGTGCCGATATTTTGGAAGCATACCAATTAATTTTGTCAATAATTTTCAGGAAATCTTCGATATAATCGCAATAATTTGGCACGCCTTCCAAAAGTTTCCATATTAAGACTCCAGTTCTCGCCTACCACCTCACTACGCACTACCATGTGATTGACTTTTAGTTGGAATAAAATTCCATTCAAAAAAGCCAATTTGGGGCCATCAAAGTTCAAACCCACCTTGGCTAGATACATTTGGGTGACTTAACCATCTATGCTATGCGTGCATTTGGTTTATGTTTGCAACTTACAACTATCATTTTTTACTTATATTTTTACTAGCCCCCTTAACATGTGCTCCGCACATGTCAATTGACTTTTATTATTTTTAATTTTGGAAAAGCTTCTCCTTTTATCATGGGAGATATTGTAATTTTTTCAACTATAATATAGTCTATTGACTATCTTATTCTCATGTCCAAATAATTTTTTCATTATGATCTGTATTATGTGAGGGCATATATGGTAGTTTAAAAATTTAACCATTCCCTCAAGAATAAGCTTGATATATATACGTATCCTATCTAGAGAGGCCTCGCTATGAAATTAAAGTGCACTTTTAGAGTTTAGGGTCACTTTTCGATCGCATATTCACATCTCGACCGTTCAGTTTTTAGATACTAATGTATAGATCATGTCTGTAAAATTTCAGTCGAATTGATGGTCGTTAAGGTATCTAACTCGCTTAAACCAATGGACGAACTGAATCTGTCCAATTTGAATCGTACTAAATCTCTCTATATATGTGTGGGTAAGGCTATGGTATGTTGAATTTCTCATACAAAAACTATTTTTACCTTTTTGAGGACTTATATTGCCCACTTTAAGGACTCATTTTATCACTTGAGAACTCATGTGGTAACTAAAAAAATTTACAACTTTAAGGACTCATGTTACCACTTTGAGAAATAATATTACTATTTTGAGGACTCATTTTATCACTTTAAGGCAATCATATGGATGTCATGTTAACACATTGTAGAATTTTTCATATATATATATATATATATATATAATATTTATCCAGAGCGAGGCCTTGCTCTGAAATTAAAGTGCGAGGTTAGAGTTTAAGGTCACTTTTCGGTCTCATATCCACATCAATTTCAGTCAAATTGATGATTTTTAAGGTTCTAACTCGCTTAAAGCTATGGACAAGTTGAATTTGTCCAACCTGAACTGTTCATCGCTAAAAAAAATATAGACCCGTTCTAGAGAGGACCTCCTTACTTTAAGAATTTGATGATTTTTGTTATTTTACACAAGTATGTGACCTAATTCAATGATCTCAACTGTTGATCCTTTAGATTTCTATGCAAGAATGATGTCATAATCATTTGGTCACTCAAAATTATGTAAACAAATGTAATCCGTTAGATAAAATTAAAACGAACATTGTGCTAATCAAATGGTCAAATATTTTTCGATTTGGCTAATTTTTTGTAGGGTTCATATGTGTGTAGGTAACTAAAGAATGAGTGGTTGTGATAATTAAAATACATCCTAAAAATAAAAACATCCTCACTTTAAGAGTTTAAGGACGTTTACCAACAGTTCAAAATTTTTATAACAACATTTCAAAAATTACTCTTATAAATTGAGTCAAATTTACTCATTTGTTGCACCTTCCGTGTTTCACGACTTCCATTTTTTCAAAAAATGAAAAAATTGAGATCTTTAAACTAAATTTTAAAAAATTGTCAGCGATTAAGTATTTACTATTTCACCTTAAATTACTACAACTCACAATATAATGTTTATTCAAAGTTTTCTTGTGAAACATAGTAGATAATTGATCAATTATCCCCAAAAGTTCCATTTAAAATTTTCATAATTTTCTTCAAATTTCCATCATTTTTCTTGATTATTTATCGATATCAATATATTCTCGATATTTCCATCAAAATTTTCATTTTCCAGACTATTGATATTTCCTTGATATCCGATATTTTGGTCATTACCTAGAAGAGACAAAACCAAATGGAAAATTGTTTTCTGTAGACCATTACTGCTGAGAGAAAAGGTTTGGTGAGATAGATCGATTCTATTAATTATCCAAGGTTTAGGTTTAGCAGCTTATATACTGCTCTCACGAGAAAGACTGATGAAAAAATTAACAGACTAACGTTGACCACGTGCTCTATCATTAATTACTCGTAAAACGTAGATGTAGTAAACCGTGTGGTAGAAATGTTTTACAAGAACAAGAACAAACATAAGAGCTTGGTACGGTCGTAGAATTAACCAATGGCCACGTAGAAGACCAAAGAGAAGCGAGACGCTATCCAGCAGAACAAGCAGGAGAGAAGGTCCTGAGGAAGAAAACAAAGAAAAGACGAAGGATGTAGGGCTAAAGGAGGTCAATGACGATTTCTTTGATCAGTTATGTTATAGAAGAAAATGAACATGTCGCGTGAAAATTGCGATTGTCGGAAATTTTGATATATTTCTATTGTACTCCAATTATTTAACAGTGACATAGTACTTGGTATTTCTTTACTCCAAACCAAATGAATAGACATAGATGTTGAATTTAGGTATCATACAATCCTTGAACCGACAGTTTATGCTAACAAAGACTGTAGTACCTTCGTGTCTGCCTCCAAACTAAGTCAGTTCTCTGGTTTCAATCAACATGATTTCTCCGTTCCTGATGGAACTGTTAAATGCAATAACACAATGTAGCTAATTCAAATAGCTCAAGAACTTCCTTGCCTCCGTTTGTCAACATTGAATTGTACATCCACAAGGTTTGTTATTCCCGCGGTTATCTTTTGGCCAGCTTTTACTGGACCAACACCTTTGGGAGTACCTGCAGAATCAGTTCCAGGAGCATAATTTGTTGGGAGATCAAAAATATTGGTCAATCCTGACCAGATGCCATAAATGAGGAAGAAGACTAAGAAGACAACGTTGGATGTAACTATGTACCTGTTAATATTACATCTCCTTCCAGAAGTGTCATAATGGAACTTATGTGGCTGATGAGAAATGGGATTTTAAATATCATGTCCTTGGTTGACCCTTTCTGCCTCACTTCTCCATCTACCTGTTGGGTAAGCAATTCAATTCAAACACAATAATTAGGAGTGACCAATACATACCTAGGCTACTAATAAGAATAGGAAGCAACAAGAACCTTCAACCAAAGTTCCAAATCGTCAGGGTCTGGCACCATTGCTAGGGACAGCTGCATGAAGTTTGAAAAGTTAAACTACTGGATATGCTGACAAATATACATACACTAAACTGGATGCTCTGCTCATAGAGACTGAACTACTTAGCTAAATCTGTACCATACTTAGAAAGGAAGACAATCAATGATGATAATATTACAACTCCTTTACTGGGAATATCGTTTATAACAGATTTCTAATAACAATGAGAAATCAACAAAATGCAACACAATTTTTACCACAGAACTGATTGGTGTGAAGGTGTCCTGCCCTTTTGCAATGGTCCATGGAAGACCTGCAGACTGCCAGAAGTAATAACTTGTATTAACAACATGAACAGTCGTGTACTTACACCACTTGTATGCCCCAACATACTAACCCTCTAAATCAATTTGTACAGGAATATAGAGCAAAGCATGTTAAAACCATACACATCCTAAACAAGATCGCAGTTGTAAAATTTGAAGTGATGCACTAGAACACTTCATAGGAACACACTAAAGGAGTTATCTTGCTGGTCTTTTACACAGTTTAGTATAAAGATTAAGGTACCTCTCGGTTTATTAAAGTTTCTCATCCAATATATATTTGCCCCTACCAAGCATATCCTAGGGCATACACTTCTCTGATTACACATTTGAAGAGAAGCGGGGGAAACACAAATTTACATGGAAAATGGTGCACCATAAATTGATAAATTGATCATAACTCAATAGCTATCTAAAGTATAGCCTCACACTATGATTTATAAGTATAGCATCAATTCACACTACAAATTATAACGTCATAAAAATGATGATTACCTTAGCAGTAGCTTGAATCTCTCTGGCAGTCATATCAAGAGCAAGTGCATAACCTTAAACAATGTGATCGTCACTAATCAGATTCCAAGTCAAACAAGATCATCTCTTTAAAATCAAATTAACACAACAATCAATCGATTAGAAAACAGTACCAATCAATCAAATAAAAAAATTACCACCAACGTAATCCATGGCCTTGGCCTGGGGAACATCGCGAGCTTTTTTGGATATGATGACGGCCAGCTCCACCTCATAGTCCAACGACTGCAGAGGGTGAGGGATTTCGATCGTGCCTCCGTTTTCCAAGTAAGACGACGTCGGTTTGAGAAACAACACAGGCTCCTTCACGGATCATCAGTATCAAGATTGGAAATTGAAACGGAAAATGAGATGCAGAAAAGAGTGGAAAGAGAAGAAAAGAGGGAACCTTGGGGACGGCGTTGCCGAGCTCTTTGGCGTGGGCGGCGTAGTTTCTGCCGACTCCGATGATCTTAGTGCCTACTTGTAGAAGCCTGCTTGCCATGTTTTACTGTGTTTTCACTCCGACGACGACAATGTCAAACTGAAGCTCTCCGCTGTCTTATTCGTATATTTCACTTTGATGAGAAACCAAAGAGTCGGACTGTAATAGCCAATGTCGAAAATTCAATGATTTTTTTCATATTTTCAACAAAAGAAAGATGACTATAGTTTTTTTTTTTTAATTATTAGGTATTTAAAAAAAACTAGGTATTTTCATCATCAAAACATTATATATTAAATCTTTCTTTCATATATAGGCTTATGAATGGCTGCTATATTTTGGCAACGAAGAATTTATCGGAAAAGGCTTGGACGAGACGCTTCTTGACAATCCAATCTATAATGAATACAATATTGGTAAAAGTGTTCTTTACAACCATATACCAAATATACTGTTGCTGATGATATTCATTGGAGAAAGTTGTTCGTCATATAAACACACACACACACACACAAACGTAAGGAACAACTTTATCAACGACTAATTCTTTAGGATAGGTGTCCTTGATTTTATGGTATACAAACTTTGGACAAATTGACACTTTGATATCCAAACTTTCAAAACTATCATGTATGAAGAAGTGCAAAGAGATATACCAAATTGTTGATTTTTCGATTCTTATAAAACTATAGATAGGGATTAACGATAACTAAAATTTAATAATCCATAATAATTATTTTAAAAGGCCACTCTAACATTAACGTGGATATTGAGGAAGCGAAGATGTTTGGTCACTAAACAACTCTGAATTCCATCATACATGTAGCCCGCAATGAGACCCATTTGGTAGCTAATCTAACTTTTTTTTCAAATACATAATATTGGTCGGCATTATGTATCCCTCATTTACATATGAGTGATTTAATCAATATGGACCTTCTAAACACAAATTAAAACTAAATTTACACACAAGACGGAAAAAAAAAAAAAAGGAAGGAAGGAAGGAAGGAAGGAAGAAGAAGAAGGTTGCTGGCACTTTCCTTTTCTACATGTGTAAGTGTTTATAGGCACAACTAGTAAATACCACACCATTATGTTACAAGTTGATGACCAGAAAGTTTAGTGATCAGGGTCTTGCATTGAGTAATTTCAACAATACATAACTGTTTTAATAAACTCTCACACAGTTGCACTTTATTCCTTCTCAACACAAAAGGGCTTAAAGCTAGGCGCAGGATTCTGCTGAATGCGTTCACCAGTAGCCTTATATGCTGCCTTGCTTGATTCCCCATTTCCAGATTGACGGCAGGACCTGAACCAAAGCAAATTACGTCAGATATATCCTTCACAGTCCTATGCTATGTTCATTATTGACCTGAGTAATCCAATTCATTACCGTTGTCGAAAGTTGGGACGTTGGCTGCCAAGCTGGGGACTTGAACAAGACGCGGTAAGGTGAGTTGCATTCTCTGATAAACTTTTACTCGACTGCTAAATCAGCAAATGGAGAGCTGAGCCTTTTGAATAAGTGCTTTAGAAGAAATAATGTGCTATATTAAGTTGGTAACGGTCATGACATGGCATACTTACAGTTCCTTTGCCCAAACTATGTGCACTTGCTGGGTCAGCTGGAATCCTGGTAGCTCTGTTTCTTCTTTCATTTACAAGGACAGTTGCACATTTGCATGTGAAAAACATTAGTGCTGCTCCCAGTGAGAAAACTATAATGGACTCAACGACAATAGCTGATCCTAAGCCTGTATCAAACACAACAGACGGCTTACAAATGGGAGATTTCAAGAACCAAATTGAGTTGCACTACTGAGCTGTCTCGACAGAAGCACTTTAGTTCTAAGTTACTGATGTTGAGATCCAAAGGTAATACCAATAGAAGTATTCATAAGTCACCATAAATCGATTGCAACTTACCATGAGACACAAGTGAACTCATCGGCCTTCTTCTTATTAGATTAACAGAAGCCTCAGCAAGTAAGGGCACTGATATCTTTTCGGAACAGTTACAATAACACCCATAGTTTCCCAGGTCATTCAATGTCACTGTCAAAATGGCATCTTGCTCTCCTCCACCCTGTGCAAAAAAGAATATGTTGGACTCAAGACAACACATGATTCCAGGTTTGAACAAAACAAATGGTTCCAAACAATGTAATTAAGTTAGGAGTTCACATACATGATAAAACAGCTGTTGCATAGCAGTATTGCATTCATTAACTGTTGCATAAAATCTAATTCCCTTAGCTTTAACTGTGAAATGCTTTGAGATGGTAACATATGTCTGAAGTGGTAGCCACTGGTAGCTATTCTTAGTCTTCACTTCTATTGTAGTGATGAGCTCAGCTGGTAGGCTGGTTACCAAATATCCATCATTAACTTCCATAGAGAAGATGACCGAAAAAAGGGATTCATTACCTGAAAGATAATCCAACAACAGAACATCAAACTTGCTATATGAGAATTATTCATGTGAGGCATATGGTTCAAAATTTCCATCTCCAGTTTGCTTCAATACATAAAAGTATGATCCCATCTAACCATACCAGGGAACGCAAGAAGATCTGGGTCTCCAATAGAGAACTCAAACTTGTCTGTTTCTCTGTCATATATCAGTGACTCATCTTCATTACTTTTCAAAGTGATAAACTCAGGTGCATGAATAAAGGGAGGATCATTGATAGGTTCCACAAAAACTGGAATATGCAAGTCCTTTATTCCATTCCTATTCCTCGTAGTGAGCCGAATAGTATCATAGCCACAGAAGTTCTCGTTACTGACTTGAGGAAAATGACAAATAATGTTACTGATATGAAACAAGAATGCAAACAAAGGTGACAAAATTCAACAGAAGTCTCTGCGATTGGGGGATAAGATCAGTGAAAAGTACCCATAGTACTGTATTGACTGAAGGGCAAAATTGATTACTTCCACACTGCCTTGTAATATCAACCCCTTCACTCCTCCATCCTCTTTGTATACAGAAAGTCCATTCCAAATGGGCTCCCAGAATTGCATTAGCATCGGAGACAGAAATACTGTCCCAGATTGCGCACTAAGATTAACAGAGATGTTCTCCATCATGTCAGAATATCTTATCATAAACCCAGAGAAACCACTGCAAATAGCCAAAAGCTATAATTATACAGCAATCCTTAAGAATGTGTTATAGATATAGCAAGTACCTTACCCAAATTTTGGATTAATATCATCTTCAGTAGCTTGCAATTCACTTGGAAAAGAAACAAATTCTGGTGGGATGGTGAGAATAGATATGTTTACAAGAGCAGTAGCAAGATTGCCGTTTATATCAGACATTGTGTACACAAAGGAATCATTTCCATAATAGTCTGTATAAGGTGTATACCGGAGGAGCCTTCCATACTCAAGAAGGGAACCATAACCTGGCTGACAAACATCAACCAATCAAATTTCCAAGAAAATTCTTTTATAGTTTAGGCTGTGTTTATGTGAAATCTATGGTAGATCAATTCAGTTGCTCATAATAGGCACCATCCTAACAAATTATCTGGGAGAATAGAAAGAAGGATCATGATGGTTGTACCTTGGAGAATTCAACAACACTAGCATTATTTCCAGCAAAGTAGTCATTGGCCAAAACATCAAAAGCAATTGACTCATCCTCCCACACAGAAATTGTATCAATTTCGGCTCTGGGAAAATATTCGCCTGCAGATGACCACATCATCCAGTCCATTATACTATGACAATAGAAGCAAAGTTAATATTCATTGTACTAGTAATTGAAAATTAGTGAAATATATCTGATGTATCATCTGTCTAGCATGCTTGCAAAAATATCAACGTATAAGATAAAGTTAAAAAAGCACGAATGGCAATCAAATCAATATACCATTAGACCTCATCAAGAACAGGAGCTATGCTTATTTAACATCTTGTTACTCATAACTTACTACTGTAGACATTGACCCCAAAGGGGCAGGCAGAAATACGTTTGCCATCAAATGAAGCACACATCTCATAAGTTCCAACCTCCTTAGCCAGATAGTGTACAGTGTATGACCCATCATTATTGTCCACAAACAAGGAACTTGAAAAGCCAGAACTGTTTACAGAAACAATCTCTAGTTTCAGCGCAGATTGTTGTGACAAGACGGGATTGAAAAATGAATCCCCGAGCTTCACTACTACTTCATTATTGATCGTCCTTGGCACCTTGGGAGAAAATTTGACAACTGTTGAGCATGATGGATCAACACTCCCTGCACCAAATTTGGGAACCCATTCATCTCAGGTGAAATAAGATGCTGAAAAAGTGAAGTAGTTCGTGCAATCATTTACGACTGACAAGATTACAAATAACATTAGTAATAAAGTCGTCAAGGTCATAAGAAAAGTCAAAACCATGCCCGTAAACATCCTTTCACATGATGTGACATACATGATAGAGGATTGAAGCTGGAAAACTAACATATCTTAAGACTCTGGTATTGACATTTACCTATTTAATTAGAAGTTAAAGTTATCTAAGGTTGTATAAATCAAATGCGACCTTTGTTCAGTGATGCCAGAGAAATGCCAGCTCATGTTATGCTCTATTAGCATTGGCTTAGTTCATTAACCATTTCTATATGGCAGTTCCTTTCTTACAAATGTTAGCTGAAATCATAAATGATACCTGCTATGACTTCCTTATTAAATGGATGGCCTCCATTCAGCAAAATATTTCCACAAAACACATAAATTTTATAAATCCCACTCTTATTGGGTGTATATACCACATTGAGAGCAGCTGCCAGAGTGCTGGAGCTCCCGACAGTCTGAATTTAGAAACTGCATAAAGTTAGAATCTAAATTCTTAAGGAAATAATGTGTAAAAGTTAATGCATCTGTCTGTGTTTGTGTATGCATCTACACACTCTTCTTACAGAATTTGTCAAGGTCATAGATGGTGAAGGAGCAAATTCTATTTGGCTGGTTGTACCATATGTTATTCCTTGAGAAGGTCCAGTCCCTAACATAGAGATACAAAATTTTGTGAAATATAGTGAAAAATAGTTAACAAGGGAAATAACTCAATATTTGCTAACTTGCATGTACCATTGATGATCTGGATAGGAAATATGCTCGACTGCACATGATAGGAGTCAACTTCCCTTACAATTTGTATTTCAAGCCTTTCGATTTCAACTGGAGAGGGATTTTGATAAGCATCATTCAAATAAACTGAGAATTCTGATCTTTCTCCTGCCGCAGAGCTATTTAAACCAGTTCCATTAACAACACTGTTTGTCCCATTGCAATAGCCTATCCAAATGTACACAAGAGAGGCATATGTAAGGAAGAGGAAGAACTTATAACACCAATATGTTATTAAAACAAGATGAAACTCACCAACAAAGACGGTATAAGCATATGGCATATTAGAGATGCTTTTATCATGCTTCATATCTGATATAGTCAGCAAAAAGTTGCCTGGTTCCAGATTAGTAAAAGAAAACAGCTGAATTCCAGCCGCCACTTCTTCAAAGTGCAAATCTGGAACAGGTATTGACAAATTCGTCTCTGTCTCAACAACTTCAGCATCAAATTCATATAGTCCTGGAACAAGGTTACCATATTGATCTTGCTGGTGTATAAAGATTTCCATCTTGGAATATAATTGCCATGCATTTGGTTCAAAATCCCATTTCACCACAGAATTGGTAACTTCAAGAGGTCCTGCAGTAACAATCGACTTACAATAACTCTACTATGGAAAAAAAGCATATGTGTGAAATGACCACATAATTGAATGGCTTCTTCATTGCCATTATAAACCATAAAAAAATAATAATAATAAAATTAAAAAACCTGTTTTGAATCCCAAATTGGAGATTATCCAACTCATCTTAATATATGCAGTTGCCTCAACAAACGTTGAAGCTTATAATTATAAATATTGCCATGGTACACCACCTGGGTTCACCTTAAAGGGTAGTGGAGAGCCATTCAAGCTCTGATTACCACCTTCCACATGCAACATGAGGTCTCCAGCTTTTACCACAGTGAATTCCATGATGATATAACCAAATTGGTTCCAACCAAAGTGGGTAATGTTCGGTACGCTTGCAGTGGAATCATTTGCATCAAATACAGACGCTGTAAAATTATGTACCCTTAGATCTTCACTGGTTTCATTGATCTTATTCCCGAATGCATCCTTCGGAAGTATCTGTACTCTAGCTTGAGCACCAGCTTCAAACTCGTGGACGAAACCCATCCAAGAAGCAACACAGACAGATGGGTATATCTTCCCTTCAATCAAATACAGCAAAAAGCAGTTGGGTTAGTTAAACACATACCTCAAAAGGACTAAAAGAACTAAACTGAATAGTTAAGTTCTTACAATGAAATTAAACAAACCAAAACCTGGATAAACTTGGAAATGCAGAGATGAATCAAACACTTTGTAGTGGTGCTCATTGATCAACACGTTGAACAATCCGGCTGTTATTGTAGTAAAGAAAAGCTTCCAACTAGTAGGGTCTCCTTCAAAATCTGAAAGAACCCCAGATACTACAGAGCTATTCCCAGTCTTTCCATCTACTGTAAGAGTAGGCTTGAACGCATTCTTGTCAAGCTTGTCAAAGTTGTTCAGTGCTCTGATCCTTATGGTGGCTATTTCGCCGGCTTGATATGTGTCTTTATCGTCCAGCCAACTGAATGTGAACTTCGGCACCGCTGCGTTGTCTGAAACAAAGACAAACACAGAAGGCTAAAGACAAAGATGAACCATTTGAAAAAAGGAAGAAAAGTTTTTGAATGCGAGTTACCTGAATATGAAAGCTTGGAGCCAAATGAGAAAGCCAAGAGTGAGATGAATATGAGCAAGTTCATTTTGAATGCCATGGGAGAAAAAGTGAGAGGCTTGGTCTCTGCAGAGGAACAGTAAACTTCCTTTTTGTGAAGGAAACTGGAAATTTGATAAAGAAGAGCGGTTAGTGACGGTTGAAAACGGTTTTATATAGTGCTGTGCCAAAACTCTCGGTTTGTCCACCAATAACTCTGAAGACCAAACACTTTTTTTCCCCTCCTCATTTCTTTTTTTCTGTTTTCTTCAATCCATTCAAAAAAAAAAAACAACCGGACCCTATCAGCGTGCTCATTGCTTTACCACCAGTAAAAGCGTTTTTTTGGTTTATTTTATTTTATTTTATGAACTAGCCTCTTAATTTGCATTTTCTTTTTGATATTTTTTATGTAAAATTAATCTGAATTTTTTCTTTTCCAAATATTATACTCCTTTCAGACTGCAAGTCTGCAATTCCAGTTCTAATGCAGCTGGCAAAGAACTGCTCCCACGTAATTTTTTTTTTTCGTTTTCTGTTTTTCATACTTATCAAGTTACTATTATAACCTTTATACATTAAGATACAGATTTTGAAATTTAATAAAAGCAGGGCAATTTCAGGTATTTTGAAAATTTAAACTTAAGGGTTGTTTTTTTTAGTAATACTGATCGTTCTTCATTTTCTGCAAACTAAGTCAAAGAGCACGTCTATTTATCCAGAAAAGAAGAGCACATGTATTTATAAACAGTTGATCGAACTCCCCGGCACAAATAGCTTTCTTTGGCGCATCGTCACAAAGTTTACGTAGGTATGATACGGCTATTTTCGACATTATTAGTATCCAAGCTTGAAATAATGGAGGATTTGCATTACATGAAGCACCAGAGAAAGATGGCCTACTGAACTTTCACCTACAGCACAAGAACTCTTGAGCGGCCTCCTCATGCTTTCGTAAAAAGCTTGATAAAATGAAATTTGCAAATGGTGCATCCTCCTTCCAACTCCAGCTGCTCAGAGACACAAGATTAGATTTAAGCACATGACCAGTCATCTATGTCATATGCAACATGAGCATCTCTGGATTCTCTATTAATTGTTTCCACTCTTTACAGAATCGGGCAACAGTTGCTCCGTCCAGCACTCTATGATCAGCGCCTATATTAACCTGACAAGGACAACCAAACATAACATTAGACGGGCCAAAGCCTCACGTTCCACCATTACAGATAAACATTTCACTCACTTTGCTGAATGATTCATTCAAAAGTCTAAAAGGCAACATAGATATGGGATTTGTAATGGAGAGGGACTTGGCCCTTCTGCTCTTGCTTCTTCAGCAAATTGAGCAAGGGCATTGGCATGCAGTGCTTAGAACATGATAATTTGTTTGGAACGTGTTGCAAGTTTAAACGATTTCAATTAATTCAAAGCAATCGATACAGAAAGTTAAATGCTCACCGTCATAACTGATGCAGGATATACACTTCCATCATCTGCATATTGTGGAACCTTCTGAATTCGTCCAATTGCAATAATGGCAACCTCTGGCAAGTTGAGAAGAGGCGAACCATACTTCCCACCAATAGCTCCAATATTACTTACAGTAATTGTTCCTCCAGATATATCTTCAGGCCTAAGCTTGTTTTCCAATGCCAATTGTAGTAACCGTGAAAGTTCCTTTGTTATCTGTGTGCATCATATATATAATTAATGAAGTCCATTCACCAATAAGCTACTGAAAATTAGACGTCCTTTAATTATAAGCATGTCATTCTATTTAACCAAGCATAGAGGACCATTAACTAAACCCTTTTCCAATGCCAATTCTAGTAACCATGAAAGTTCCTTTGTTATCTGTGTGCATCATACATAATTACATATGATTAATGAAGTCCATTCACCATTAAGCTACTGAAAATTAGACGTCCAGTAATTATAAGCATACGTCATTCTAATTAACCAAGCATAAAGGACCATTAACTTTGCATATACAGATAAAATGCAAGCATTTGCTAGAGTCAATCATCTAAAGTCCTGAATTCCAGCTACAACCATGAATATATTCTCAAATCCTGGATCTCCTACAATTGAACCAAGCTAGGTATATATTTTCTGATATACAGTGGGATTAACAGCTGACGGGTGAGGGATGAGGGGTCATATAAAACTGACCTCCAAGATGGAAAGAGACTGAACATTCTTTATGTTTGGCACAACTAGACCATAAGGAGTATCCATGGCGATTCCGATGTTGTGGGAACCTATACAAATTTTCAATAGTTAAAATATCACTCCAGAAAGTCGAGTCTAAGAAAATAATTAGCATGTTCTCTCTGTCAAACCAAATCATCAAGTTCAAGTAGAAATATGGCCAACATTCAATACATGATAATTACAATGGATTAAGCAGAAACAAATGTACAAACCTTTTAGGATGACCTCAAGTGACTCCTCAGTGAAACAACTGTTCACCAATGGATATTTGCTTATGGCCATTGAAAGTGTCTTTATCAATGATGGAAGGAAGGTGTGCTTAACACTTGCATCAGAGTTGCCCCTTTGAAATGACTCTTTTAGCTTTCCAAGTGCATTGCAATTTATCTCCTCAACAAAATGAAAATGTGGAACTTTTGCTGCCATAGTCATTGACTTGACCATTGCACGCTGGAAGCCCCTGAAAGAACAGAAAATAAGTAAGTTGCATGCATACTTCACTTCCTTTTGATTAATATCACTAAAAGTCACAAGCCATATACGAATAATAAAATTTTCAAGTTCCAGCCAAGGATCATACTAATGAAAGGAGGTATTCCAGTTCATATTTGCATACTACCTCAAGGTAACTGTCTTATCTTCACATATCCACCCAGCTTTAGCTGATTGATGCGAGTAACTCTCTTCTAATCCAGAAAATTCATCAGAACTAGAAGTCGAAGAGGCAGATGAATCTTCAATGATTCCCTTCTGCAAAGCATACTTAAGGACATCTTCCTTCAATACTCTCCCATTGTCACCAGTCCCATGGACTTCATTGATATCGATACCATATTTCTTCGCAAGGTTCCGAATGGGAGGTGTGGATAGAACTCCACCTATGTTCTGCTTGTTCAGGTCAGAATCTAGAGACTTTGTATTCTCCAAACTATTGCAAGTCTGCTTTGGAACCTCAGATTCCTCAACCATCATTTTCAAAAGAATTTCTCCAACCTAAGAATTCATTAAACTCAAAAGCATGAATAGAATGTCAAATTAGGATAAAAGCTAAATGATTTAAGTCACCAATAAAAATGCCACGCTGTCACTCCATAAAATTTCAAAACAGCAATTGCTACTACATGTTCACATCTACAGCATATGCAAAACCCAGAAAGGGCATAACCAATAGCAAAGCTATTAGCCCTATGCCAACCTGTCTGCCAGACATCCCAGTAACCCACAACTCTGACTCTTCCTTGTAAGCAAGTCTAGTTTATCCTATGATTAAAGATGTTAGTATGATCGAACAATATTTTAACCCTCTCCTGCATATGTACACTCTCTTCATTACCAAAAGACTCAAGATTGTAATGCAACTTATAACAGCTTGTTGGCAATTACAAATTTTCAAATTCAGCATCTTTTGCTCTGGTACTGTGATAAGTTTTGTTAGTTCTCCCCTTACTCCAAAAACCTGAGCTGTTAGACTGTGGACAAACAATCATCTCATACTCTTGACCCAACTAGCACATTCATAGTGGTATATAAACACTAGATATCACATCTCAACCAGTCTTCTATCCCTTCTGTTTCTCAAAGAACAGATAGTAATAATATCTTGAGGCAATACCTAAAACTAATATCTCTATGGCCATGAAGAAACAAAAGTCTGATGTACAATCCCTCAATAGTGGAAAAAAGAAAACCAATGCGCATTACATATTCTCACCTTGACAATGTCACCAGGAACGTAGTGAATCTGAGCAACTCTTCCTTGATAACGGCTTGTTATCTCAATCGTTGCTTTGTCACTTTGAACCTCACAAATTGGCTGAAAGGCTTCCACTTGATCACCCTGCCAAAATCACAAAAACAATATAGCCTTCTCCTTCACACAACCATAGATGCTCATAGATGCCTCAACAATATATACACTAATTTTGACATGTATATAGACATATGCAAAAGCAGCTAAAGCACTGACCTCTTTCACAAACCATTTGAGGAGTTCGCACTCAGCAATGCCTTCACCGGTTTGAGCCAACGGCACATCAACTATACCATTACCACTAGTTACATCACTCGACGCCTGAGCCTGACTCGAGCACCAGCTCCTCTTCACATGATGAGTAATGCTAGACTGCAACAACTGCACAAACAAATACATAAACGATCAAGATCACAGATAAAGTTACAAAATCTATACAAAATCAGGCAACTTTCGATCTTGGACTAATCATTCGATCAAAACCCAGACCAGAATCTGCTGAAAAAGACTCACTTTGGGTATCCCATAAACATATCGAAATGAGCTGGAAGATGAGAATACACGAAGTAGAGAGGTGTGATCTGAGCACACCGTCGCCGGCAATAGGCCCGGAGCAGTGCGCGAACAGAGCCACCGGTGGCCGGTGACCCAAGCCCGCTTGCTCCAGACCCTCCTACCAATCATCTTTGGTTTTGGTTGCCGTTCAACAACTCTGAAACTAATAATATGCGTCACTGCTCACAGTGATTAGTGTTGGGTAGTTGAGTTTCTACTTTCTTTTTTGTGAAAGGGGGTATTTTGAGTTTCTGAGAACGAGAAGGCTTGTTCGTTTCTGACCGGATGCATGCAACTGAACTGATTGATTATGTACTTTGTTTCTAGGATGATGACGATGATGTGGGATTGACTCGGATGATTCAGCTCGAGATGGATAACGGTTTGAGCATTTCCTTCCTTTTTGGAATTCTCTTACGTCACGTTTTCGCCTATATTAGTTGAATATTGAGCTAGATTTCCCAACGGATTTGCCTGAATCATCTACAAATCTATTGCAGCTAGGCTTGGATGGGTTTGGAACCCTTGCTGCTGTTTTTGGGCTTAAGGCTTTGTACTTGGGTCTCTGTTTTAATTCAGGCCATATCTCTACTTTCTCGCCCTGTAGTTACTTGATTGGTTGGACCTCTTATTTTTATTTTTATTTTTTTATCTTTTTATTGAGTTCGGGAAAGCGGCATCTGCGTACGGTGTTGTTTTTGGAATATAAATAAATTGAGGAAGGGTCTTAACTATATTCGAAGTCTTCTCTAGGGTTGCATTACGTTAGATTGCTTTAGAGTTTTTACTTTAAGATTTTCTTTTATGACTTAATATTGTAGCAACCCGGTGGGGTGAGTCATTTTGTAATGTAACCTTCATTTATATTAATTGAATGACACCTCCCATTGATCAAAATATCTCCAGTAAATTTCCTAAATATTATATAACTAAAACTATAAGAGGTGGATCCGTGGTAACTATAAACCTATTTTATAGTTTAGATTATATTATAAATATTATCTATTATATTAGATATTAGTGGAGAAGATTAACGACAAATTATTAGCTCTCTCTCTCTCTCTCTCTAAATATTCTACCTAGTTAAAAATTCTTAATAACCACCCTATTTTGGAATGGGCCAATTACATATAGAGCCATTTTTTAGTGTTACATTATCCAAAAGGCCACCAACTCTTTTTTTTTTTCCCTAAAAAAGCCACCAGAGTAAAAATCGTTTTGAATTTTGGATATTAAAAATCAACATATTTACAAAGATTTCACTAGAGAAAAAAATCACCAATCACATACACACACACACACTCTCTCTCTCTCTCTCTCTCTCTCATGCTCGTCGTTGGCAGCCTCCTCCAAGGCCTCGTGCTTCTTCTCTTTCATTTGCTCATCATCATCTCCTAGCTCTTCGTCTCCGAAGCCCTCGACATCCAGATTCTCATCTCCATCTCCTTTACTGGCCTCAAATTCCGCCGGAGGTAGGATCGTTGAGGAAGCAACCAATCCAAAACCAAGCTCAAGGCATACAAGGGAGGGAAGGGGAGAGATGCAGAAGAAGAGGTGGACGACTCCGAAGAATAGAACTGACCTTTCTGAGAAGGGAAATGACATTTTTGAACTTGGAGACGGAGTTGTTCATGAGAAGAAAAAATCTACTCTCACAAACACCAAAAAACTAGTATCACCAACAACAAAAATTATTCTCACCAACACCGAAAGCTACTATATATTCTAGCAAAACCTACCCCCAATTCCAACAACAAGAAGCATCGATCAAATTGTCAATTTCACCCTCAATTATTCAATTCAAAACTACTGGTGTTAAAATAGTAAGATGGAGTAAACTTGGTCACTGCTACCCAAGATTATAGAGCCCAGTCTTTGCCCGATCATAATCAATCTAGGGTATGTGGTTTCCTTGATCTATTTCCACTTGTACATATGGACTACCTAGCCAATTGGATTACGTATTATTGGAAATTGAATTAGGGATGATGATAGAGTGCGAGAGAGAGCACTGTACATTTTGTGGGTGAAGTAAGTGGACTCCAAAGCAATCGACGGCTCGAGTGGTCAATGAATCAGGGGAGGAGTCTTGGTCGCCGGTGAAGACAACACAGTCAAGGTCAGGATTTCGGTCCTAGATGGCTTTGACAACATACCATTTCGTTAGTAGTTATTATTGTAATTATTACTAATCAAAATGGGAAGTTTATTGTTCATTGCTTATATTTAATATTTAATTAAACAAGGTCCAGTGAATATGAGTTAAAGAGAAAGTAATCTAAAGAGTTAGATATGTGAGACCTTTACTCTTTTACACTCTTATCCTAAAAGGTTCATTGTCATAGAATTATCATTTGGACAGTGATGATCTAGGAAAGACTAGCACATACTATGTATGCTCAATATGGAGGATGATATGTCTCTTGTCATTCGTGTAGAGGCTCTTATCTTAAAGAGTATACTGAATGCGATCATTAGAGTTCTTCTATGGAGTTTGCCTTACATGTCAAACTTGAACTTCTCTAAATTGCAATAATACAAATTAGTCTTTTGACCTAAGACAGTGTCACGCCCCGAATTTTAGAATCAAAATTTAAAATCCGAAACATGAATTACCACAACTAAAAAATAATCATCCTGAAAATTTCTTTTTCTTAACAACCACACCACACGAATTTAATTTCAAATCCCGAATTTAGTCTCGGTTAATTATTACAACTCAGTCACAAATTAAATTGTGACACTCTACATGAGCATAACAAACCTCACAACTTAATGAAATCAATAAATGCTGCAACTCCTAAACAGTGAGGTCGCCTCCCTAGTTATCCTGACCTGCAGGAATATCCGCTACACCATTTGAATAGTGTACCGGGATTGTAACAACATAAAACCCGGTAAGCTTTTGAAAGCTCGTATGAGTAAAAAGAAAGAACGGTTGTTTAATTAAGTCATATTTATTTTCACCCAAGTCAACACCCAACAATTTCCACGTCCTCAAGGAAACAACAATCTCACAATCAATCACTAAATCAACAATTCAACACGAAACCTAAACTCACATATTTCTTCTCAAAACCCCGAAATCGTATATATAAAAATACGGTGTTTGACAGACTAGAGCTTTAAATTGTAGATCGTCACTTGGCCTAGGTTATGGCATCCGACATATTTATCATTATCGTATTTCATTAATATATATATATATATATATACATATTTAGAATGTCCGATACTCGTACTTAATCTAGTCTCATTACTCCCGACAAGGGTTGTGGCATCCAACTCACTCAACTAATCGTAACTCATCATCCACCTAGGATTAGAGCGTCCGATCCCCCATACCAGTCAGTGCATCGACCCTAAATCCATAAACGAGCACAACAATATGTTTCACACAATGAAATCAACCAATCCAATATACACAATATTATTATGAAATTTAAGCATTTGAAATATAATACGAATCATCATTCCAACTCAATCATATCATCACTCAACAATACACCCCCTCAATATATATATTCCATGTAAATATATATATATATATATATATATATATACGTAATCATCTACTCAGGAATGACCACTAATACCATCTATAGTTCACACAAGAAAATCGTGAAATTCATTTGTATAATTAAAATTCATTTTACTTACCTGTGGACCGTAGTTGAACAAGTCCATGCGATTTTAAAAACAAATATTTAATCCATAAATATTTTTCACATAATTACGACACAATAAATAAATTAAAAGCACTCGGTTAGTAATATGAACCACGTGAGTTTGACTTACCTCGAAACTCCCGCTGCGTCTTCAATTTAAACACAAATGACACTGAACCAGCTCACCCAAGTACAAACCGTCAATCACCTAATCAAATGAGACTTGAATTTAGCCAATAATTTCCAAAACATACTTAAACTACCATCCAACGGTCGGATTCTAAATTATACGAAAATCCGACGGACGGATTCTCACGAATCGCCTCCATAATCAATGTTTTGCAATTATACGATGATCCAATGGTCGGATCTTCGCCCATGACCACACAAAGCCACTGGGACAGTCATATGATCAACATATCGAAACTACAAGTCCATCGGACGGTCCTAACTTCTCAGATCGCAAATCTAACGATCGAAATCTAAAAATTCATAACTAAATCATACAATATCCAAAAAATGCGTATAATATATTGAAATGTAGAATCTGAAAATGTACAGAAAATATATTTTGACCCCCGGAGGGGGCCGGAAAGGACCGCCGAATTTAGTGACAGAGCCGCCGCCGACCACCACCAATGGTGTCGGGGCCGGGCTGCTCTTCTTCATCTCATCAAGCTTATCAAAAAACTCTAAAGCCATGATATCAAAACATATCAGGAAGGTATCAAAATCTACCTTAGAAGCTACTGTGGCCGGAAAATTTCCAGAATCCGCGAGCTTGAGTTTGACGTAAAAACTGCAACCATTTGCTTCAATCCCTTATGGAGACTTCTTCAGAAACTCAAGGTGAGTTCACCGAGCCAAGAATCACAAGAAATAGTCTTCTGTAACTCGAGATACCGGATTTGAAGGTGATTTTTTGATCTACACGGGTTGAGCGCTGACGAACGTGAAATCGATATACCCAGGTCTAGTCCTTCTTGGTGCTTATTCAGAAACTTGATACAAGTCTAATGATCCAAGAATCAAAAGGAATGATGATCTGTAGCTTGAGATATTGAGATCGAACCAAAACGGGCTCAAAACGGAACCGTGCTCCCTCCGTCGTTTTCAGCCGTGCTGCAAGGCTGCCCCTGGCAGCTGCGCAAGGTCGAGGCAAAGCTGTAGGAGGTGGTCCGATGTTGTGAGGTGGCCTGAGGTGGAAGAGATAGGCTGGTGAAACTTGCTCTGTTTTGGGTTTAGTTCGGCTGAGAGAGAGAGAGAAATTGTCTGAGCTAGCTTAATTGTATGATTCTTCCAATTATGCTTAATCATGTAAAATACTAAAGCATTGGTCTTTCTCTGTATGTGATTGACCCACTACTGCCTAAAACACGGGACACACCACTATTTTGATGAAAAGTGTCTGCCACCAAGTTTTTTGCTTTGATTAAAGATCGAGGTTATTACAATCTACCCCACTTAAAGGAATTTCGTCCCTAAATTCAAGCACCAAATTCCCCAAAGAGCTGCGGATACTTCACTCTCATGTTAGACTCTAACTCCCATGATGCATCACCCTCGTTATGATGACTCCATTGCACTTTCACAAGATCAACCTCCTTCTTACGAAGCCTCTTCGTAGACCTATCCAAGATACGAACAGGTACAACCACAAAGGTTACATCTGTGTTTACCTCGATCGTACCATGATCAATCACATGGGACTCATCTCAGACATACTTCCTTAGCATAGACACATGAAAGACACTAGACATGCTAACAGTAAAGCAAGACGATATGCCAAGTTCCTAACCTTTTCTACAATCTCAAAAGGTCCAACATACATTGGTGCGAGTTTTCCCTTCTTGCCAAATCTCACCACACCTTTCATAGGTGAGACCTTCAAGAACACATGGTCACCCACATCAAACTCAACTAGTCTTCTCTTTAAGTCTGCATAACTCTTCTGTCTACTCTGTGCTGTTCGGATCCTATCCTGAATAATAGTGATCTTCCTAGTAGTCTCCTGAACAAGTGCAGGACCCAAGAGTCCCTTCTCTCCTACTTCTGCCCAACATATAGGAGTTCTATATGACCTACCATAAAGAGCCTCATATGGAGCCATACCAATGCTGGAGTGATAGCTGTTGTTGTAAGCAAACTCCACCAATGGTAGGTGATCCACCCAACTTCACTTAAAGTCCATAACACAAGCTCTAAGCATATCCTCCATTACCTGATTCACGCTCTCAGTCTGCCCATTTGTCTGTGGATGAAATGCGGTGCTCATAGTTAAAGATGTGCCAAATGCCTTATGGAATCTACTCTAAAATTCTGAAGTGAAACGAGTATCCCGATCAGAAACAATCGTGATAGGCACACCATGAAGCTTCACTATCTCATTCAGGTATAACTTACATAATGCATCACCTGAGTAAGTCTTTGCCATAGGAAGAAAGTGTGCTGACTTCGTCAATCTGTCCACAGTTACCCAAATCAAGTCATAATTTTTTCTGGACCTAGGCAATCTAGTCACAAAGTCCATGGAGATATCTTCCCAGTTCCATACCGGAATTGGTAAAGGTTTCAGCATCCCTGCTGGCCTTTGATGCTCTGCCTTCACTTGTTGACATGTAAGACACTTCGACACATGTTCCGCCACATCCCTCTTCATTGCATACCACCAAAACTATCTTCGTAGATTCATATACATTTTGGTACCCCCTGGATGTATGTGTATCGAGATCTATGTGCTTCCCGTATGACCTCCTCCTTGAGGTAATTAATACACGGGACATACAATCTTCCGCGAAATCTCAACCCTCCATATGTCCCAACAGCCCACTCATAAGGGCCTTCCATATTCAGATCAATAGTTATCTCAACAATCCTCGCCTGAGCGAACTCATCAAGTGTTTGACCCTGAATGATCCTGGAAATCAAGGTGGACTGTAAGGTGATACTACCGAGAAAGATTTCATGTCTAACTCCTGCAGGTATAAGATCAAACTCGGATGCCTCTTCCAACATGAGCCAGTCCTGCACCATAAGTGATGCCATGATTACTCGGGGCTTCCTATTCAAAACATCTGCCACTACGTTGGCCTTTCCGTGATGATACTCCAAAGTGAAATCATAGTCTTTAATAAGCTTCATCCATCTCCTATGCCTCATGTACAACTCTTTCTGGGAGAACAGGTATTTCAAACTCTTATGATAAGAAAAGAGTTCGAATTTCTCACCATAAAGATAGTGTCTCCAAATCTTCAAAGCAAACATCACTGCGGCTAACTCTAAATCATGAGTAGGGTAGTTCCGCTCATGAACCTTCAGTTGCCTAGAACCATAAGCAACAACACCACCATTCTGCATCAACACACACCCTAATCCCTGATGAGATGCATCACTGTAGATAACTAAACCACCACCATTAGTAGGAATAGTCAACACTGGAGCCGTAGTCAATCTAGTCTTCAACTCATTGAAGGCCTTCTCACACTCATCCATCCATACAAACTGAGTGTCCTTTCTTATCAACTTGGTCAACGCCGAAGCAATACCAGAAAACTTCTCAATGAAACGCCTATAATAGCCTATCAATCCGAGGAAGCTACAGATCTCTGTAATAGTAGTAGGGCGGCTCCAACTCATCACTGCTTCAACCTTCAAAGTATCTACAGAAACTCCATCCTTCGAAACCACATGAACAAGGAACTTGACTTCCTTCTGCCAAAAATCACACTTCTCAAACTTGGCAAGCAATTTCTTCTCTCTCAATGTCTGTAACACAATCCGCAAATGCTTCTCATGCTCATCAGACGACCTTGAATAAATCAAGATGTCGTCAACGAACACCACAACAAACTGATCCAAGTAAGGACTAAACGTGCGATTCATCAAGCCCATGAATGCAGCAGGTGCATTCGTGAAACCAAAAGGCATGACAAGGAACTCAAAATGTCCATACTTGGTCCTGAGCGCCGTCTTTGGAATATCCTCATCCTTCACCCTTAACTGGTGATATCTAGATCTCAAATCAATCTTTGAGAATACCGTAGCCTTCCTAAGCTGATCAAACAAGTCATCAATCCTAGGTAAAGGGTACCTGTTTGTAAAGACCCGAAATTTCAGTTAAATATTTCGTAATTCAATACTTCTCAAATTATATGAATTATGAGTTGTGAGTGTGATTCGAATGTCGTTATTTGAGAAATTTGGTTTCGAATGATTTTAGTATCGAAATTTAACGTTATTTAGGGTTATTAAAATTGACATATTTTTACGTAAGGAATTTGAGGAAACTTCTTTCATGAAAGTCGTAGAGTTCGTCGATACGAGTTCGTGCATATGCGGAACACAAGAATCGGAGTTTGTAGGAAGAAGTTATGACATTTAGAAGTTTTTGATTTTGTATATATATAGGTTAACTTTTCTTGGAAAAATCAGAAAAAATCAGAAAACCTAGTTTTTCTCTCTCTCTCTCGCGCGGCACCGAACCAAAGGCAAAAACAGAGCCAAACTTCTCCGGTTGAGTTCTTGCTCCTCCGGCCACCGTTTGACGTCAAACCACCTCCCACGGCTTCGCCTTGACCTTGTGCAGCTGCCAGAGGCAGCCTTGCGCCGTGGCACAGCTTGTAGCAGCGGCGGAAAGCTGGTTTTCCATTTTAGGCAGTTTTGAGTGCGAAGCGAATATCTCGAGTTCTAGACCACCAAATTACGAGTTCTTTATCTCGTTGAACTCGTATGGAGGAGTAGAACATGCAGTAAAAAAGGACAGCACCAGAAGTGGAGGTTTTCACGCTCGTCGGAGAGCATATCGGTTTCTGCAGTTTTTCCGGCCAAACCGGACTGTTTTTGGTAAGTTTCGGCCACTTCCACTCATTTTCTCACTTCGTGTTAGTTATGAAAGTTGCTCAAAATGATGAAACGAAGGGGATGAGCTTGGCCCCGACACAATTGGTGGTGGTCGGGGGTGGCTCTGCCCTAAACTCCGGCGGCCCTTTCCGGTCACCTCCGGGGGTGTCATGAGTAGTTTCTGCTCATTTTTAGATTCTACATGTCGATACGATCATTTTGATATATAGCATGCGAATTTTGGATATCGTATGAATTAGTTATGAATTTTACGATTTCGATTGATTTCGATCGGTCAATTTGTGATTTATGAAGTTCGGACCGTCCGATAGAATTCTAGTTTTGATATAATGATCGTAGGACTGTCCCGGTGACCTTGTGTGGTCACGGGTGAAGATCCGACCGTGGGATCTTCATATAAGTGTGTTTTTGGAAATTATACGCTAAGTTAATTATCGTTTTGATTAGGTATTTGACGGATTTGTTAGCGGACGATTGTGAATCGTATTTTGGGCTGTAAGAAGACGCAGCGGGAGTTTAGAGGTGAGTAAATCTCACTTGGTTCATTTACGAACCGAATTTCCTTAATTGCTCAATTTATTGTTAAGTGTGAGAAAATGGTTTTTAAGAAATGTGTTTTAAAGTATAAAAAAAATGAATTTCTTGATTTTGTATCATGTGAACTAGTTGGTATTAGTGATCATTCCTGTGTGGATGGTTACGTATATATATATTTACGTGATTATATATTGAATGGTGTGACCTTGAGGTGTGGAATCGTGTTAATATGTTGTTGATAATGTTGATAATATGATTTTAATTATGTTGTTAATATTTGATAAATGTTGGTGATAAACATGTTGATTTTGTGAGTTGAATAGAAGGTAGAGAAACGTAGTATTCCGAGGATCGAATGGTCTAAGGATCTTTGGTTAATGATAACCGGAGTGTATGTGTTCTGAGGACAGAGAGGTCCAAAGTTCGACCGTTAAATAATAATGGGGATATATTGTTCTGAGGACATGAAATGGTCCAAAGTTCGCGGGTTACTGAGTAACCTGGAGATGCCGTTACTTGACCCTGGGCCAAGGTGTCAGAGGTAACGAGACAGTTAGAGCTCTAACGTGGGTGCCAAAGTGGCGATAGTTGTGATTAGGTGCCAAAGTGGCGAGAGTTGTGATTTGGTGATTGTGGAAATGTGTTCCATGTTGTTTCATGTGTGTTGGATTGATGTTGCTTGTGGTTGTTGAGATTGTTGGATGTTTACTTGAGATAAATGAGTTGTGGTCTAATAAATCAACCGTTCATTCTTATTTACTCACACGAGCTTTCAGAAAGCTTACCGGGTTTTGTGTTGTTGCAATCCCGGTACACTATTCAAATGGTGTAGCGGATAATCCTGCAGGTCAGGATAATCAGGGTGGTGAGCGAGCTGCGTAGGACAGCAGGGTTGAGACCAGCACTTGGTCTATTTTGGTGTGTTTTTGTAGACTCTTGTGAGCAGAACATTTTATTTATGTTAGTATTGTAATAATTGACTCGAGAGATAGTTTGCTACGAGGTTTGTGTTATAGTTTATGAGATATTGGTTTTGAGAAAAAAATTTAGGACGTGATTTGTTTAGTTGTATTCATGTTTCGGATTTGAATTTATTATTCGAAATTCGGGGCGTGACAGTTTGGTATCAGAGCGTAAGGTACATATTTAGTGATAAGTTAATACCTTCCGAGTGATGGCCCGTCTGCAGCGGATCCCCATCGGGTGCTCTTCGGTATTAACAATGTCATTGGGTATGTGGGGTTGTTGGGAGTTGTCTAGAATGTTAGGACGTAATAGGAGTTGAATTAACCTCTTTGTGTTAGTAGCTTGGTTAATATGGACTTGTATTTACTTATGCTTTGATTTAAGTGTATACATGTATTAACCAGGTATGCTATGCTCCTTAGGTAATGGATATTGTGGGAGGCAGAGGTAGGGGTCGAGGTAGACCCAGAGGTAGAGGTAGAGGCCGAGGTAGGGGTGAGATTCCACATGTGGGAGTACATGAGGAAGAGGTGGAGGCACCGTTTGTGGAGCAACCTGTTCCACCTGAGGTTGTGGTTAATGATCCCGCTCGTCTGTTAGTGTTGGCGAGGGACATTAATAGGTTGGGAGCAACTAAATTTGCGGGAGGCACAGATTATATGGTGGCTGATCAATGGATCGAGGATTTACAGACCTATTTTGAGTTGATTGTCTGTGATGAGATCGAGAAGAGGAAGCTAGCCACTTTCATGCTCAAAGATGAGGCTAGGGTGTGGTGGAATTGCACTCAGATGACTATTGATGTTTCTACCATGACTTGGGATGGATTTGGGAGGATCTTTAGGGAGAAATACTTCCCAGCATCGGTGAAGGAACAGCTGGAGAGGCAATTTCTCTCGCTTACTCAAGGGAAGATGAATGTGAGAGAATATGAGGCAGAGTTCTCCAGGCTATATCAGTTTGTGAAACCATTAGATGCTGAAGACTTGGCTAAGAAGTTTCAGCGGGGGTTGAATGGCTCTATTGAGCGCGATGTGGCTATTATGGAGCTGAAGACAAAGGAGCAGATTTTAGCTAAAGCCCTGATCATTGAGCAGCAGAATCTGATCCACAAGGAGAAGCAGACAGTTGAGAGAGATTCTCAGGGAAAAGGGAAGGCGGTTGCAGGGAGTAGTGGGTCCAGAGATTATAGAGGTGGGCTCTGGAAGAGACAGCGGCCTTATTTTCATCATCAGGCTCCAGCCAGGATAGCAGCAGCACCTGTCCCTATTCAGGCACCACCTATCAGGCAAGTAGCACCAGCAGCCCCTATGAGGTGTTATAGCTGTAATGAGTTGGGTCATCTTGCTAGGACTTGCCCTAAACTCAGGCCTAGAGCATGTTTTCGATGCGGACAGACTGGACATATTGTCAGGGACTGTACTCAACCTCAGATTGTAGGACAGGGTAACCAGCAGAGAACCTTACCTTCAGCACCAGCCAGAGTATTTGCCATCGGCCAGAGAGGCACCGGGGTGGAAGGTACCTTATCCGTTTATAACTATCTTGCTAGAGTACTGTTTGATACGGGTGCTTCCCACTCGTTCATATCTAGTTCTGTGGTAGATGTTTTGGGTTTGACTGCTATACCGCTTACTAGACCTTTATGTGTTACATCGCCTCTTTGCGTATCTCTTGAGCTTAGCATGTTTTGTGATGATTGCCCTATTACAATTTGTGGTAGGAAGTTCACTGCATCTTTGATTGTGATTCCGGATCACACGTATGATGTGATTTTAGGTTTGGATTGGTTGAGTCCGAACTATGCAGTGATTGATTGTTATAGAATGATTGTGTCTTTTCATGCCCCTGGGCAACCAGTGTTTCATTATCGATGCCTGAGATCTGACGTTGCCATGAGGGCAGGGATCTTGGCACATATAGAATCAGTGAATAGCACTTCAGAAATTGCAGGGATTCCGGTAGTGGCAGAGTATGCTGATGTGTTCCAGGAGATACCAGGATTTCCTCCGAAAAGGGTAATGGATTTCTCCATTGATGTGATACCAGGTACTGCACCGGTGTCGAGAGCACCTTATCGGATGGCTCCAGCTGAACTTCAGGAGTTGAAGGTTCAAATTGAAGGATTACTTGCACAAGGGTTCATACAAGCAAGTGTATCTCCTTGGGGCGCACCAGTATTATTCGTGAAGAAGAAGGATAATTCACTTCGGTTATGTGTGGATTATCGACAGCTGAACAAGGTGACCATCAAGAATAGGTACCCCTTGCCTAGGATTGATGACTTGTTCGATCAGCTTAGGGAGGCTACGGTGTTCTCCAAAATTGATTTGAGATCTGGATATCACCAGTTGAGGGTGAGGGATGAAGATATTTCTAAGACGGCATTTAGGACCAGGTATGGGCATTATGAATTTCTTGTCATGCCTTTTGGTCTAACTAATGCACCTGCAGCTTTCATGGACTTGATGAACCGCACATTCAGTCTTTACTTAGATAAGTGTGTGGTGGTGTTCGTTGATGACATCTTGATATATTCAAGGTCGTCTGACGAGCACGTGAAGCATTTGAGGATTGTGCTGCAAATTCTGAGAAGAGAAAAGTTATATGCAAAGTTTGAGAAGTGCGAGTTTTGGCAAAAGGAGATCAAGTTCCTTGGTCATGTAGTTTCGAAGGATGGAGTTTCTGTGGATCCTTCGAAGGTTGAAGCGGTGATGGGTTGGAGTCGCCCCACGACAGTTACAGAGATCCGTAGTTTCCTTGGTTTGGCAGGATACTACAGGCGATTCATTGAGGGGTTTTCTAGTATAGCTTCGGCTTTGACTAAGTTAACTAGGAAGGATACTCAGTTTGTGTGGACAGATGAATGTGAGAAGGCCTTTAGTGAGCTGAAGACTAGATTGACTACAGCTCCAGTGTTGACTGTCCCATCTAGTGGCGGTGGGTTAGTTATCTACAGTGATGCATCTCATCAGGGTTTGGGTTGTGTGTTGATGCAGAATGGGGGTGTAGTAGCATATGGTTCTAGACAGTTGAAGGTGCATGAGCGGAACTACCCCACTCATGATCTAGAGCTGGCTGCGGTGGTATTTGCCTTGAAGATTTGGAGGCATTATCTTTATGGTGAGAAGTTCGAACTCTTTTCTGATCATAAGAGTTTGAAGTATCTATTCTCCCAGAAGGAGTTGAACATGAGGCAGAGAAGATGGATGGAGCTCATCAAAGACTATGATTTCACCTTGGAGTATCATCCCGGAAAGGCCAATGTAGTGGCGGATGCTTTGAGCAGGAAACCCCGAGGGATCATAGCGTCACTTATGGTTCAGGAGTGGCGTATGTTAGAGACTGTATCTGAGTTTGACCTTATACCCACAAGAGAAGGACAGGGAATCTTTCTCGGTAGTATCACTTTACAGCCGACCTTGATTTCCAGGATCATTCAGAGTCAGACACATGATGAGTTCACTCAAATGGTGATTTCGGAGATTATCCTTGATGCCAACGAGGAAGGTCCAGCAGAGTGGACAGTTGGAACTGATGGTGGATTGAGATTTCGATTGAAATTGTATGTTCCGGGCGGTGATAACCTCAAGGAGGAGGTACTGCGGGAAGCACATCGATCTCGATATACGGTACACCCAGGGAGTACCAAGATGTATATGGACCTACGAAGACAGTTTTGGTGGATAGGGATGAAGATGGATGTGGCTGAGTATGTATCCAGGTGCCTTACATGTCAGCAAGTGAAGGCAGAGCATCAGAGGCCTGCGGGAATGTTGAAACCTTTGCCGATTCCAGTATGGAAATGGGAAGAGATCTCCATGGACTTTGTGACTGGATTGCCTAGGTCCAGACAAAGTTATGATTCTATTTGGGTGATTGTTGATCGATTGACAAAGTCAGCACACTTTCTTCCTGTGGCAAAGACTTACTCAGGTGATGCTTTGTGTAAGTTGTATCTTGATGAGATTGTGAGGCTTCATGGCGTGCCTGTATCAATCGTCTCTGATCGGGATGCTCGTTTCACTTCGGAATTTTGGCGTAGATTCCATAAGGCTTTCGGAACATCTTTGGCTATGAGCACTGCATTTCATCCACAGACTGATGGGCAGACAGAGAGGGTGAACCAGGTGATGGAGGATATGCTTAGGGCATGTGTTTTGGACTTCAAGGGAAGTTGGGCGGATCATCTGCCATTGGTAGAGTTTGCCTACAACAACAGCTATCACTCTAGTATTGGCATGGCCCCATATGAGGCACTTTATGGTAGGCCATGTAGGACTCCTATCTGTTGGGCGGATGTTGGAGAGAAACAGCTCTTGGGTCCTGCGCTTGTTCGGGAGACTACAGAGAAGGTTATTACCATCCGAGACAGGATCCGTACTGCACAGAGTAGACAGAAGAGTTATGCCGACCTTAGAAGGAGACCGTTGGACTTTGAGGTGGGTGATTATGTATTCTTGAAAGTCTCACCTATGAAAGGTGTGGTGAGATTTGGCAGGAAGGGGAAATTGGCACCGAGATACATTGGACCCTTTGAGATTTTGGAAAGGGTCGGAGAATTGGCATATCGGCTTGCTTTACCTATTAGCATGGCCGGTGTACACAATGTTTTCCATGTGTCCATGCTTAGGAGGTACATTCGAGATGAGTCTCATGTGATTGATCACAGTACGATTGAGGTGAGTCCGGATGTGACTTTCGTTGTTGAGCTTGTTCGTATCTTGGATAGGTCCACGAAGAGGCTTCGTAGGAAGGAAGTTGAGTTGGTTAAGGTGTTGTGGAGTCATCATGATGAGGGTGATGCGTCATGGGAGATAGAGTCTGACATAAGGGCTAAGTACCCACTACTGTTTGTTGATGAGTTTGCTTGAATTTCGGGACGAAATTCCTTTAAGGAGGGTAGACTGTAAAGACCCGAAATTTCAGTTAAATATTTCGTAATTCAATACTTCTCAAATTATATGAATTATGAGTTGTGAGTGTGATTCGAATGTCGTTATTTGAGAAATTTGGTTTCGAATGATTTTAGTATCGAAATTTAACGTTATTTAGGGTTATTAAAATTGACATATTTTTACGTAAGGAATTTGAGGAAACTTCTTTCATGAAAGTCGTAGAGTTCGTCGATACGAGTTCGTGCATATGCGGAACACAAGAATCGGAGTTTGTAGGAAGAAGTTATGACATTTAGAAGTTTTTGATTTTGTATATATATAGGTTAACTTTTCTTGGAAAAATCAGAAAAAATCAGAAAACCTAGTTTTTCTCTCTCTCTCTCTCGCGCGGCACCGAACCAAAGGCAAAAACAGAGCCAAACTTCTCCGGTTGAGTTCTTGCTCCTCCGGCCACCGTTTGACGTCAAACCACCTCCCACGGCTTCGCCTTGACCTTGTGCAGCTGCCAGAGGCAGCCTTGCGCCGTGGCACGGCTTGTAGCAGCGGCGGAAAGCTGGTTTTCCATTTTAGGCAGTTTTGAGTGCGAAGCGAATATCTCGAGTTCTAGACCACCAAATTACGAGTTCTTTATCTCGTTGAACTCGTATGGAGGAGTAGAACATGCAGTAAAAAAGGACAGCACCAGAAGTGGAGGTTTTCACGCTCGTCGGAGAGCATATCGGTTTCTGCAGTTTTTCCGGCCAAACCGGACTGTTTTTGGTAAGTTTCGGCCACTTCCACTCATTTTCTCACTTCGTGTTAGTTATGAAAGTTGCTCAAAATGATGAAACGAAGGGGATGAGCTTGGCCCCGACACAATTGGTGGTGGTCGGGGGTGGCTCTGCCCTAAACTCCGGCGGCCCTTTCCGGTCACCTCCGGGGGTGTCATGAGTAGTTTCTGCTCATTTTTAGATTCTACATGTCGATACGATCATTTTGATATATAGCATGCGAATTTTGGATATCGTATGAATTAGTTATGAATTTTACGATTTCGATTGATTTCGATCGCTCAATTTGTGATTTATGAAGTTTGGACCGTCCGATAGAATTCTAGTTTTGATATAATGATCGTAGGACTGTCCCAGGTGACCTTGTGTGGTCACGGGTGAAGATCCGACCGTGGGATCTTCATATAAGTGTGTTTTTGGAAATTATACGCTAAGTTAATTATCGTTTTGATTAGGTATTTGACGGATTTGTTAGCGGACGATTGTGAATCGTATTTTGGGCTGTAAGAAGACGCAGCGGGAGTTTAGAGGTGAGTAAATCTCACTTGGTTCATTTACGAACCGAATTTCCTTAATTGCTCAATTTATTGTTAAGTGTGAGAAAATGGTTTTTAAGAAATGTGTTTTAAAGTATAAAAAAAATGAATTTCTTGATTTTGTATCATGTGAACTAGTTGGTATTAGTGATCATTCCTGTGTGGATGGTTACGTATATATATATTTACGTGATTATATATTGAATGGTGTGACCTTGAGGTGTGGAATCGTGTTAATATGTTGTTGATAATGTTGATAATATGATTTTAATTATGTTGTTAATATTTGATAAATGTTGGTGATAAACATGTTGATTTTGTGAGTTGAATAGAAGGTAGAGAAACGTAGTATTCCGAGGATCGAATGGTCTAAGGATCTTTGGTTAATGATAACCGGAGTGTATGTGTTCTGAGGACAGAGAGGTCCAAAGTTCGACCGTTAAATAATAATGGGGATATATTGTTCTGAGGACATGAAATGGTCCAAAGTTCGCGGGTTACTGAGTAACCTGGAGATGCCGTTACTTGACCCTGGGCCAAGGTGTCAGAGGTAACGAGACAGTTAGAGCTCTAACGTGGGTGCCAAAGTGGCGATAGTTGTGATTAGGTGCCAAAGTGGCGAGAGTTGTGATTTGGTGATTGTGGAAATGTGTTCCATGTTGTTTCATGTGTGTTGGATTGATGTTGCTTGTGGTTGTTGAGATTGTTGGATGTTTACTTGAGATAAATGAGTTGTGGTCTAATAAATCAACCGTTCATTCTTATTTACTCACACGAGCTTTCAGAAAGCTTACCGGGTTTTGTGTTGTTGCAATCCCGGTACACTATTCAAATGGTGTAGCGGATAATCCTGCAGGTCAGGATAATCAGGGTGGTGAGCGAGCTGCGTAGGACAGCAGGGTTGAGACCAGCACTTGGTCTATTTTGGTGTGTTTTTGTAGACTCTTGTGAGCAGAACATTTTATTTATGTTAGTATTGTAATAATTGACTCGAGAGATAGTTTGCTACGAGGTTTGTGTTATAGTTTATGAGATATTGGTTTTGAGAAAAAAATTTAGGACGTGATTTGTTTAGTTGTATTCATGTTTCGGATTTGAATTTATTATTCGAAATTCGGGGCGTGACACTGTTCTTGATGGTCAGTTACCGATAGTCCATGCATAATCGAAGTGAATTATCCTTCTTCTTCACAAACAACACTGGTGCACCCCAAGGAGATACACTAGCCTGTATGAACCCTTTGCAAGTAATCCCTCAATCTGAATCTTAAACTCCTGAAGTTCAGCTGGAGTCATTCAATAGGGTGCTTTTGATATAGGAGAAGTACCTGGTATCACATCAATGGAGAAGTCCATTATTCTTTTCAGAGGCAACCCAGGTATCTCCTGAAACACATCAGCATACTTTGAAACTACAGGAATTCCTGTAATCCTTGAAGTACTGCTCCCTAATTCAATATGAGCCAAAATCCCTTCCCTCATGGCAATGTCGGATTTCAGGCAACGGTAGTGAAACACTGGTTGTCCAGGAACCCGGAAGGACACAATCATTCTAAAGAAATCAATCACAGCATGGTTCGAGCTCAACCAATCCATACCCAAAATCACATCATATGTATGATCCGGTATCACAATCAAAGATACAGAGAACTCTCTGCGACCAATCCCAATACAGCAATCATCACAAAACATATTAAGCTCTAGAGACAAACCGAAAGGTGATGTAACACATAATGATCTAGTAAGAGGCATGACAATCAATCCCAATACATCCACAACTGAGCTAGATATGAAGGAGTGGGAGGCTCCTGTATCAAACAGTACTCGAGCAAGATAGTGATAAACAGATAGAGTACCTTCCACCCCCGTGCTTGCCTGACCAATGGCAAAGACCCTAGCAGGTGTTGGTGGTAGCTGCCTCTGCTGGTTTCCCTGCACTCTACCCTGATTTCGGGTTACACTCCCTAGACTAGTTCCCTGTCTATCCACAGCTGTAGCATACTCTGCCACGTGCTTTCTTGCACGCACGAGAGATGTGGCTCGACTCGTCACAGTTATAGCACTTCACCGGAGCTACTGGTGTTATATGTCTGATGGGCATAGCTTGAATAGGAGGAGCTGCTGCTGCCCTAGTTGGGGCATGATGTTGGAACTGTGTCTTCTGTTTCTTCCAGAAACCGCCCCTGAAGTCTCTAGATCTACTGCTTCCTACTATTGCCTTTCCCTTTCCCTGGAAGTCTCTCTCAGCTGACTCTTCTCTCTATGAATCAAGTTCTGTTGCTTAATGATCTGTGCCTTAGCCAAGATTTCCCTCTTCGTCTTCAGCTCTAAGATGGCCATATCACGCTCAATCGAAGGACTTAACCCTCGCTGGAACTTCTTAGCCAAGTCTTCATCATCCACCTGCTTCACATACTTGTACAGCCTGGAGAACTCTGCATCATACTCGATCATGGTCATCTTCCCCTGCACAAGTGCGAGGAATTCCCGTTCCAACCTTTCTTTCACAGCAGCTGGAAAGTATTTCTCTCTAAACAGCCTCTCGAAGCCATCCTATGTCAAGGTAGATATATCAATACTCCTCTGTGTGACATTCCATCACACTCTAGCCTCATCCTTCAGCATGAAAGCGGCTAGCTTCCTTTTATCAATCTCATTGCAGTCAAACAAATCAAAGTAGGTCTGTAAATCCTCAATCCATCTATCTGCAATCATATGATCAGTACCTCCCCCAAACTTGGTTGCTCCCAAATGGTTAATCTCCTTCGCTAGCACTAATAAGTGAGCAGGATCATCAACCATCCCACTGGCAGAATATGTTGATCATCATGAGCTGCCTCTACCTCTGCCTTATATGCATCATCAACCGGAGGGACCCTACCCTTACCTCGGCCTCTACCCCTACCACAAGGTCGGCCTCTACCTCGACCTCTAGCTTCGTTTCCCTCAATCTCCATTACCTATTAAGCAGGGCATACACGCATAACACTTAAACATGACATAAGTCAAATGTAAGTCCATATTAACCAAGTAACTAACATACAAGACGACGCCTAAAGTTCTTATGACATGCTAACGTTCGTAGCCAACCTAACGCTCTCACATACCCAATGACTTTGTCAATATCGAAGAGCACACGATGGGGATATTCTGCAGACAGGCCATCACTCGAAGAGTATTGACACATCACCAAATATGTACCTTACACTCTGAAACCAAACTGTCATGCCCCGAATTTTAGAATCAAAATTTAAAATCCGAAACATGAATTACCATAACTCAAAAATAATCATCCTAAAAATTTCTTTTTCTTAACAACCACACCACACGAATTTAATTTCAAATCCCATATTTAGTCTCTATTAATTATTACAACTCACTCACAAATTAAATTGTAACGCTCTACATGAGCATAACAAACCTCACAACTTAATGAAATCAATAAATGCTACAACTCCTAAACAGCGCGATCACCTCCCTGGTTATCCTGACCTGCAGGAATATCCACTACACCATTTGAATAGTGTACTGGGATTGCAACAACACAAAACCCGGTAAGCTTTTGAAAGCTCGTATGAGTAAAAAGAAAGAACGGTTGTTTAATTAAGTCGTATTTATTTTCACCCAAGTCAACACCCAACAATTTCTACGTCCTCAAGGAAACAACAATTTCACAATCAATCACCAAATCAACAATTCAACACGAAACCTAAACTCACATCTTTCTTCTCAAAACCTTGAAATCGTATTTATAAAAATACGGTGTTTGACAGACTAGAGCTCTAACTGAATCGTAGCCGTCACCTGGCCTAGGTTATGGCATCCGACATATTTATCATTATCATATTTCATCAATATATATATACATATATACATATTTAGAACGTCCGATACTCATACTTAATCTAGCCCTATTACCCGACACCAATCATTACGTCGACCCTAAATCCATAAACGAGCACAACAATATGTTTCACATAATGAAATCAACCAATCCAATATGCACAATATTATTATGAAATTTAAGCATTTGAAATGTAATACAAATCATCATTCCAACTCAATCATATCATCACTCAACAATACACCCCCCAATATGTATTTTCCACGTAAATATATATATATATATATATATATATACGTAATCATCCACTTAGGGATGACCACTAATACCATCTATAGTTCACACAAGAAAATCGTGAAATTCATTTGTATAATTAAAATTAATTTTACTTACCTGTGGACCGTAGTTGATAAAGTCCATGTTATTTTAAAAATAAATATTTAATCCATAAATATTTTTCACACAATTACGACAAAATAAATAAATTAAAAGCACTCGGTTCGTAATATGAACCACGTGAGTTTTACTCACCTCGAAACTCCCGCTGTGTCTTCAATTTAAACACAAATCACACCGAACCAGCGCACCCAAGTACAAACCATCAATCAGCTAATCAAATGTGACTTGAATTTAGCCAATAATTTCAAAACATACTTAAACTACCATCCAACGGTCGGATTCTAATTATACGAAAATCCGACGGACGGATTCTTACGAATCGCCTCCCTAATCACTGTTTTGTAATTATACGAAGATCCAACGGTCGGATCTTCGTCCATGACCATACAACACCACTGGGACAGTCATATGATCAACATATCAAAACTACAAGTCCATCGAACGATCCTAACTTCACAGATCACAAATCTATTGATCGAAATCGATCGAAATCTAAAAATTTATAATTAAATCATATGATATCCGAAAAATACGTATAATATGTCGAAATGATCGTTTTGAAATGTAGAATATGAAAATGTACAGAAAATATATTTTTGATCCCCGGAGTTGGCCGGAAAGGGTCGCCGGATTTAGTGGTAGAGTAGCCGCCGACCACAACCAATGGGCCGGGCTGCTCTTCTTCATCTCATCATACTTATCAAAAAACTCTAAAGGCATGATATCAAAAAAATCAGGAAGGGATCGAAATCTACCTTAGAAGCTATGGTGGCCGGAAAATTTCCAGAATCCGGCGAGCTTAAGTTCGACGTAAAAACTGTAACCACTAGCTTCGATCCCTTCTGGTGACTCCTTCAGAAACTCAAGGCGAGTTCACTAAGCCTAGAATCATAAGAAATAGTCGTCTGTAACTCGAGATATCCCGATTTGAAGGTGGTTTTTCGATCTGCACAGGTTGAGCTCCGACGAATGTGAAATCGATATACCCATGACCGGTCCTTCTTGGTGCTTGTTCAGCAACTTGATACGAGTCTAATGAGCCAAGAATTAAGAGGAATGATGATATGTAGCTCTACATATCGAGATAGAACCAAAACGGGCTTAAAACGGAACCGTGCTCCCACCGCCGGTTCCAGCCGTGCCGTGTGCAAGGCTGCCCCTGGCAGCTATGCATGGTCGGGGCGAAGCTGTAGGAGGTGGTCTGATGTCATGAGGTGGCCTGAGGTGGAAGAGATAGGCTGGTGAAACTTGCTCTATTTTGGGTTTGGTTCGGCCGAGAGAGAGAGAAATTGTCTGAGCTAGCTTAATGGTATGATACTTCCAATTATGCTTAATCATGTAAAATATTAAAGCACTGGTCTTTATCTGTATGTGATTGACCCATTACTGCCTAAAACATGGAACACACCACTACTTTGATGAAAAGTGTTTGCCACCAAGCTTTTTGCTTTGATTAAAAATCGAGGTTATTACAGACACTATGCATGGTTGTCTTATGAGTGAGTGGATTAACTCTTGATGATGCAATAATATTTGTCCCTTAATGGATATGATTGATGCCTTCATTGATATAATCAATTCGGTCATAGAGGCATGTGAGTGTACAATAAAGAATCTCTATCCTTTAAGTAAATAAGGTGTATGTTCAAAATGTGATTCAATGAGTCTTTGGCCAAAGCATTGAATGAGATTAAAAATGGGTTTCTAATCACATTCTAAGAATCACATAAGAATGAAAATCACATTAGGGGATTGACATATCAATTCTATACCCCGATGATGTGATTTAGAACATCATGTTAGAGAAGAACCGTATTGTATTGTAATTCCAATTAGATATGTTATTTTTCATTCTATATAAACTAGGGTAGTCATGATATGTTGCAAGACGTCACTCATGACTTGTGAAGTCCCCGAGGATTGATAAACATTTATGATCCTAATAACAAGGGAAAATCAAAATAGAGTTTTGATTCATAAACAAAATAGAATGGTTCTACAAACTTCATTACCTTGTTAATTAGAACCTAAGAGATCGCACACCATATAAGTGGATCCTTAAGATTGTATTTGAAGAAGATTAAACAAGAGTTAGTTATGACCAAATAAATAATTAGATTTATTATTTGAACATAATTAGGATTTTCAGGTAAAACTGAATTTATTGGGCCTAAATGATTGTCGGATTTTTTGGTGTGGACTTGCGCTTCGCTAAGTGAGACTTAAATGAAAGCCCAAGACACAATTTTAGTTCCCAAAGTCAATTATATAAGGTGAAAGCATGGACAAAGGAAGAGAGAGTTTTTACACTACTATCTTTAGTTGGTAGGAGAGAGTTCTCTCTTTGTCTAATTGCACAAGTTGGTTATAACAAGGCGGGAAAAACACTTGCAAACTTCTTCCTTTCCTTTCATCTTTCTTCATATCTTGTTTCACTTGGTGAAAATCCTTAGAAGCCACATCTTTTTGTGGCTCTACTTGTTACATCAGGGAGGAGTTTATAAGCACAAGAATGTTTACAAGCATAAGGAGTTCTTAATCCAAGGTTCTTCAACGTATGTGGAAGAAACACACACAAGGAGAGATCAAGAAGAGGAACGTTGGTGGTTCACTTGGATCGGATTGAATCACGCTCCAAAGGTGAGTAGAATATAAACTCCCTCTTTGTTCTTTCTTACTATGCTTCCTATGTTTATATACATATCATAATAAGCCAAGATCATGGGTTAAAGGAATGAGTTTTATGTTTAGTTAGTAATTTAATTATTAAACTAATTCCGCATTAATTAAGAAATTTTGAAATTCATTCATTCCTTCATATATATATATAAAGTGGTAATGTAGAGGTAAAAGAGGAACTATATATAATATTACAGACTTTTCTCTCTTGCATTGGCTTGCGGAAGAGAGAATTGTGAAGCCTGGTATGATGCGTTGGATGTAAAAAAGTTCGTGGTGGTGGTGATGTAGTGCAGGAAGAAAGGTAGAAGAGATGTGAAATTGGGTGATGGACTGATGGGGTTTTTATTTAAATTGGGTGATGGCTTGGTGTTTTGTGAGTTTGGTCTATTACAGCACAAAGGAGAAGTATGGTGGTAAGATGAAGTGGAGCATGGTTACTTGGTTGCCTGAAAGAGCGTAGGAAAAGATTACAAGCATGGGACAAAATCAGAAAGGAAGGCCAACCTGTATGTAGAATTATCAGAAAAGATGGCCTAGGTCACATTTTGGTTGGTGAAGTTGCTGGCTTACACGGTGAAGAAGACTATTAGGGTTTAGGTGGCGACACCAACCTGTATGTAGAATTATCATAGCACTATCATGTGTGCCGCTGAAATTCATTGGATTTCAGAATCACATTTCTTTTCCACATTATATCATATTTATTATATTTTTTGAGCTTTTTTTGTTACATCAATAACTGAGAATTACAATAACTAGTCTTTTGTGAGTCGAACTTACGACCTCCCACTTACAAATGAGAGACTTATGCCACTAGACCAAATAGTACTTGATGATGTATTTCTTGAGTTCTAAGCTCCGAAACATGCATTTTATCTAGTAAGACTTATAAAAAAAGAAAAAAATTATGATGCATAAATTAGAACTAAAATTAATGAGTTAAATCTTAAGTTATAAGGCATGAATATATATGAAATGTTAATCACATTAAAGCTCACTAATGGCAACAACAGCACCGCGTACCCCCATTCATATCAGTCAAACACACCATTGCCCAAAAAAGAAAACCACATATCACAAAAGCACCATGGAAAAGAACTCCAAAACCAAACTTGACAAAGACCTCTCCCAAAACACGAGAAAGAGAGTCTAGGAAAGAAACCAAAGCTTGGTGCATTCGCCAGAGGACACGAGGGGCTAGCTGAAACGTTAGCCATGGGAAAGGATGAGAGAAGGATCAGAGTTTTTCCTTTAAGATTATTTGCATAAACATTTCTAATATTAAATCATACTTCAAGTAGAAATCTAGAGCATAGATGTCACACCCCAAATCCAGAGTATGACTTAAGGGGTTCTCAAGCAAGAGAAATTTAGAATAAGACCAAATTTGACACAATTTAAATGGAAACTTAAGGCAGGAACAGTTCAGCTTCGGGAATTTACTAAGAATTCATTTGTGCATAAATAAACTTAATTTTGCGGAATGAAAGCTGACATAACAAGGTACGACATACTAAAATTTCACACTAATCGGAGTTTGAGAAGTAAGGTAAAAGATGGATGCAAGCTGACTGAACTGTCAGGTTTCTTAAAAAATAAAAATAGCGACTGCATGGTTGATTTAGAAAATTCACCAAATATTCATTGAGTGTCGAAATGACATGAAAATTTTCAGATCATTTTTAACTAATAGAACAAGAACATATCAAAAATTCAAGATATTTAGAGATCAGTAAATAGGGTAACACAGAGCTCGAAGTTAACAGATCAATAGCTTTCTCAGAAATTAAGCAAAGCTGTTTTTAATCTCCATATGAAGTTTTAAATTTAAAAGTTGATTTATTTTGGTAAAATTTACTTTGTGAGAAATTTTGAAGGGTATACTTTGATACAATTGAGTTTCATAAGAGAGCAAACCTTGTATAGAGATCTCAAACAATGGAAGGGAAAAAGAAGCTGCAAACTAACGAAATTTCTGAAAACTACACATAACTTGATAGGCACAACAAAAGAGAAGCTTACAAACGTAATGTATAGCTATTGGACACCAAAGATACGTAGGATTACAACAAGGTTACGATGAACATTACAACCCCATTTGGTTGTTCACATCCCAGGTAAGTAGAACCTAAAGCTTCCTCAAGTACGTACCAATGATATTAAGTCAAATGTACAGCATGTAAGAATTTACTCCTTTAATTGTGGATCATATGAAGTAATTGGTGTTTATGGTGCATATTCCATATATGTTTTGATAGACTAATTGATGGATCCTAATTGATCAATTAGAGGGAATTTCCTATATTTATTTCCATGATGGATGGAAATCACTAAAGTCATTGATGGAAATTGGTCCTCTCTCACCCTATATAACATGTCACGCCCCAAATTTTGAATAATAAATTCAAATCCAAAACATGAATAATAACTAATGCAAATAACGTCCTGAATTTTTTTCCTTAATCAACGTCTCACAAACCATAATACAAACCTCGTAGCAAACTATCTCTCAAATCAATTATTACAATACCAATATAAATAAAATGTTATGCACAAAAGAGTCTATAAAACACACCAAAATAGACCAAGTGTTGGTCTCAACCCAGCTGTCCTACTCAGCTCGCTCTCCACCCTGATTCTCCTGATATGCAGGATTATCCGCTATACCGTTTGATTAGTGTACCGGGATTGCAACAACACAAAACCCGGTAAGCTTTCTGAAAGCTCGTGTGAGTAAATACAAAATGAACGGTTGATTTATTAAATCACAATTCTCTTAATTCAAGTAAGCAATCCAACAATCCGAACACACACAATAAGATCACAACTTAATCATAAAACATTTTCAACAAAAACAACATCCATTCTCGATTTCAAAACCATTTCAAGTAACGTCCCATCACTCGATCCCTCTTAACTACCAATTTGTGTTTACGATCATGAGTAACCCAACTCGCTACTTTCATGTCACATGATGATAGACAAACTAGAGCTCTAGCTGAATCGTAATGTGTCACCTTGGCCTAGGTTCACGCTTATGATATAATCACCGTACTCCCTACGGTGGCATCGAACATTTAAAGGTCCCTCAGACCCAAACGTTATCACAAGACCCATTGGTCGAACATTTCAAGGTTCCACAGACCCAAATGTTATAACAATCCTCACATATGCATCCTCACAATCCAATCGACAATTACAATATAAATTATAATTCCATAACCATCACATGTTTTAAATCATAATCTAAAACAATCACCATCATTATTCTTTCACTTAATGTCATTTAACATAATAATTCATGGCAAATAATTCTTTCATTCAAGTATACAAACGAAATCATCAAAAATCCACATATTTTAGTGTCACACCATTCCGTATAAAATCACGTAAATATATATATATATATATATATATATATATATAAGTTTGCTCAGGTGCGGATATCCGCACCTAAGAAAAAAGTACAGATTTTCAGTTTTGACCCACTTTTCGATCATATTTTTCATCTTAACCGTTCCGTTTTAGGTCCTAATGTATAGATCACCTTTGCAAAATTTCAGCCAAATTAGTGATCATTAAGGCATCCAAAACTATAATTTACACGAACGAACCGAATCTGCCGAATCGCGGAACCATTCGTGTACATTGTTGTAAATTACAGTTTTGAATACCTTAACGATCACCAATTTGGCTGAAATTTTGCAGAGGTGATCCATACATTAGTACCTAAAAATGGAACGGTTAAGATGTGAAAATATGATCGAAAATGGGTCAAAACTGGAAATCCGTACCTAAGAAATACTGCGGACGTCTGCAGTGGAGAAGAGCTATATATATATATATATACACGTAATCATCCACTCAGGAATGACCACTAGTACGAACTATAGTTCACACGATGTAAAACCAAGAAATACATTTTTTATATACTTTAAAACTCAATTTTCTTAAAACTATTTTCTCACACATAAATATTAATTGTGCAGTAAGGAAATTCGATTCGTAAATGAACCATGTGAGATTTTGTAATAACCGCAATTTTCATTTTCATCGCGTGTAATTGTATGGAACTAATAAAGTGCATTTGCATGAATATTACTCGAAATGTTTCATTTTTAGAATTATCGAAATTCCGTAACAATTTGTTTTAACAAAAAGCTCGAAATGTTCGATTCAAGAAATCGACTCTTTATACGTGCGAAATTTGGGAAAACTTCCTTCATGAAAGTCGTAGAGCTCGTCGATACGAGTCAGTGCATATGCGGTACACAAAGATCGGATTTTTTATTAATTAGTTATCGCATTTAGAAGAAATTTCCAAAACGGGTATATAATGGAAAAACCCTAATTTTTTTAAAAAGTTTCCATTTTCTTCCGGCCTCCTTCCTTTTTTGGAAACTTTTCATCGTCTCTATCTCTCTCGGCCGAAACCTAAAACAGAGTAAAAGCTCTCCAGCCTCACTTTCCCTCATTCGGCTACCAAATGTCGTCGGACCACCTCCATTAGCTTCGTCTCGGCCTTGCACAGATGCCAGAGGCAGCCTTGCGCCACAACACTGCCGCCAGCAGCGGCGGGAAGCTCTGCTTGGTTTGAGCTCATTTTGGTTCCAAGCTTGATATCTCAAGCTACCGGTCACCGCTCCTCGCCAAACTCCATCCACGAGCTCCCCTCAACCTCCGGAAGCTCTCAGAAGTGACCTTGCACTGCGGCACTGCGTGTGGTGGCAGCTATAGATCCCGATATCTTGAGCTATAGAGCTTCGTTTCGGGTGATTCTTGAACTGGAGAGCTGAACTTGAGTTGCTGAACAAATCTCCAGAATGGATCGAAGCCATTGGTCGAAGTTTTTACGTCGAACTCAAGCTCGCAGAATTTTGGAAATTTTCCGGCCACTGTGACTAGTTCTGTAATTTTCGACCTCTTCCCGTTATTTTCTGATCTTGAGCTAGTTTAAGAAATGATCAGCATGTTAAAATGAAGAAGAGCAGCTCGGCCCCAACACCATTAGTGGTGGTTGGCGGCCTCTGCCATTAATTCCGACGACCTTTTTCGGCCACCGCTGGGGGTCAAAAATATAGTTTCTGATTCTACATTTCAATACTATCATTTTGGCATATTATACGAATTTTTTGGATATCGTATGATTTAGTTGAGTGACCTGATTCGGTGTGATTTGTGTTTAAATTGAAGACGCAACGGGAGTTTCGAGGTGAGTAATACTCACGTGGCTCATATTACGAACTGAGTGTTTTTAATTTATTTATTTTGTCGTAATTGTGTGAAAAATATTTATGGATTAAATATTTGTTTTTAAAATCACATGGACTTGATCAACTAAGGTCCAGAGGTAAGTAAACTGAATTTTAATTATACAAATGAATTTCACGATTTTCTTGTGTGAACTATAGAAGGTATTAGTGGTCAACCCTGAGTGGATGATTACACGTGTATATATATATATATTTACGTGGAATATATATATTGGATGGTGTGTTGTTGAGTGATGGTATGATTGAGTTGGAATGATGATTCGTATTATATTTCAAATGCTTAAATATTATAATAATATTGTGTATCTTGGATTGGTTGATTTCATTTTGTGAAACATATTGTTGTACTCGTTTATGGATTTAGGGTCGACGTAGTGACTGGTATTGGGAGAATCGGACGCTCTAATCCAAGGTGGATAATGGGTTACGATTGGTTGAGTGAGTTGGATGCCATAACCCTTGTCGGGTAATGGGACTACATTAAGTACGAGTATCGGATGTTCTAAATATGTATATATGTATATATATTGATGAAATACGATAACGATAAATATGTCGGATACAATAACCTAGGCCAGATGACGGGCTACGATTCAGTTAGAGCTCTAGTCTGTCAGACACCGTATTTTTATAAATAGTATTTCAGGGTTTTGAGAAGAAAGATGTGAGTTTAGATTTCGTGTTGAATTGTTGATTTGGTGATTGATGGTTGAGATTGTTGTTTCTTTGTGGATGCGGGAATTGTTGGGTGTTGACTTGGGTGAAAATAAATATGACTTAATTATACAACCGTTCTTTCTTTTTACTCATACGAGCTTTCAAAAAGCTTACGGGGTTCTGTGTTGTTGCAATCCCGGTACACTATTCAAATGGTGTAACGGATATTCCTGCTGGTCAGGATAATCAGGGAGGCGATCGTGCTGTTTAGGAGTTGTAGCATTTATTTGATTTCATTTACGTTGTGAGGTTGTTATGCTTATTTAGAGCTTTACAATTTTATTTGTGAGTTTTAGTTGTAATAATTAACCGAGGCTAAATTCAGGATTTGAAATTCAATTCGTGTTGTGTGTTTGTTAAGAAAAAAGAAATTCAGGATATTATTTGTTGAGTTGTAGTAATTCATGTTTCGGATTTTGAATTTATTATTCTAAATTTTGAGGCGTGACAGTTTGGGAACAGAGCGTAAGGTACATATTTGGTGATATGTCAATACTCTCCGAGTGATAACTGTCACGCCCCGAATTTTATAATAACAATTCAAAATCCGAAACATGAATAAACTACAACACAAAATAATCATCCTGAAAATTTTTCTTTTCTTAACATACTCACCACACAGAATAAAATCAAACCGAATTTAGTCTCGGTTAATTATTACAACTCAAATCCAAATGTAATGTAAAGCTCTAAATGAGCATACACACACATCACGACTAAATAAATAACATGACTGCTGTAACACCTAAGCAGCCCGGTCACCTCCCTGATTATCCTGACCTGCAGGAATATCCGCTACACCATTGAATAGTGTACCGGGATTGCAACAACACAAAACCCGGTAAGCTTATGAAAGCTTGTATGAGTAAAAGAATGAACTGTTGCTTAATTGAATCTCATTTATTTCCACACACAGCAACACTCAATTATTTCCACATATGCAATTAATAACAATCTCAATCAAACACCAATTCAATATATCAAGACCACACAACTCACAACTTTCCCCACAACTCTCATCATCGTATTTATAAAAATACGGTATTTGACAGACTAGAGCTCTAACTGAATCGTAGCCCGTCACCTGGCCTAGGTTATGGCATCCGACATATTTATCAATTATTGTATTTCATCAATATGTATACCTATATACATATTTAGAACGTCCAATAATTCCACATACTCAACCAATCGTATCCCATCATCCACACTAGGATTAGAGCGTCCGATTACCCACACCAGTCATTACATCGATCCTAAACCCATAAATGAAACACAACATATAATTTCACATACTGAAATCAACCCAACCAAGATACATCATATTATTATGGAATTACACCATCGAAATAAAATCAACTCATCAATTCCACTCAATCATTTCACCAATCAAATAAACCACTCATCAATATATATTTTCCACGTAAATATATATATACGTAATCATCCACTCAGGAATGACCACTAATACCATCTATAGTTCACACAAGAAAATTATGAAATTCATTTGTATAGTTAAAATTCATTTTACTTACCTATGGACCGTGGTGATTCAAGTCCATGAAATTTTAAAACAAATATTTAATCCGCAAATATTTTTCACACAATTACCAAAATAAATAAATTAAAATGTTCGGTTCGTAATATGAACCACGTGAGTTTTACTCACCTCGAAACTCCTGCTGCGTCTTCAATATAATTATAAATTATAATTTATAATTAACGCCGCTAGCCCACGAAATTAAAATCCGTCAATCACCTAATCAAATGTGATTCGAATTTAGCCAACAATTTCAACTCATAATTTAACCACTAATTAACGGTCAGATTCTAATTTACATTAAAATCCGACGAGCGGTTTCTCACGAATCGCTCCCCTAATTACCGTTTTTCACATATACGAAGATCCAACGGTCGGATCTTCGCCCATGACCACACAAAGCCTCTGGGACAGTCATATGATCATCATAACAAATTTACAAGTTCATCCAACGGTCATAATTTCACAGATCAAAAATCTAACGACCGAAATCGATCGAAATCACAAAATTCATAACTAATTCATACGATATCCAAAAAATGCGTATAGTACGCCGAAATGATCGTATCGAAACATAGAATCATAAAATGAACAGAAACCAAATTTTAGACCTCCGGAGGTGGCCGGAAAAGGCCGCCGGAGTTAGGGACAGAGCCGCCACCGACCACCACCAATGGTGTCGGGGCCGAGCTTGTCCCCTTCGTTTCATCATTCTAAGCAACTTTCATAACTAGCACAAGACCTAAAAATGATCGGAAGGCATCGAAATTACCGATTTACAGTCGGTGGCCGGAAAAATGCAGAAACCGATGAGCTTGAAAACCGACGTGAAAACTGCAACCTCAGGCCCCGATCCCTTCTGGAAACTTGTTCAGAACTTCCTTGCGAACTCAACAAGCTTGGAATCACAAGAAACGATCGTGTATAGCTCGAGATATCTTGATCGAAAGTTTCGGTATTTCGATCCGTTCGGGTCGAGCTCCGACGAACGTGAAAACGTTCGACCCAGTTCCGGTCCTTCTTGGTGCTTGTAGAGGAAGTTGAGGCGAGCTCAATGAAGCAAGAATCAAGTGAAATGATGGAGTGTAGCTCGAGATATCGAGATCGAACCGAAAATGGACGTTTTCGGTTCGGGCTTCGCCGCCGCCGCCACAGGCTGCGCCGCCGTGTGAGACTGCCTCCGGGAGCTAGAGCAGCTCGAGACGAACACCTGGGACTTGGTTTGAGGTCGAGAGGTGGTCTGTGGAGGGAGAACAATTAAGGAGAAGTTTTCCTCCCCTTCGGCCGATTTCCGTCTGTAAGAGAGAGAGAGAGAAACTGTTTTCTCCAGAAACGGACGAGGAAGAAGAAGAAAGAAAAAAAAAGAAGAAAGAGGAACCGGTAGGGAAAAAAAATTAGGGTTTGCAAAATTTTTCTATATATACAAGTTTTCGGAAAACTTCGAAATTCGATAACTAATTCAGAAAAAATCCGATCTTCGTGTTCCGCATGTGCACGGACTCGTATTGACGAGCTCTACAACTTTCATGAAGGAAGTTTCTCCAAATTTCGTACGTAGAAAAAGTCGATTTCTCAAACCGAGTATTTCGAGCTTTTCGTTAAAATAAACGTTTCGAAACTTTGATAATTGTAAAAATGAATGATTATCGAACATAAATCGTGAAATCGTATAATAATCATTCGATACAATAATTCGAAATTAAAGTGGAATTTGCGGGTATTACAATCTACCCCTCTTAAAAGAATTTCGTCCCGAAATTCAAGTACTCATTTCCCCAAAAAGTTGTGGATACCTCGTCCTCATGTCAGATTCTAACTCCCATGATGCATCACCCTCATCATGATGACTCCACAACACCTTCACGAGATCAACCTCTTTCTTACGAAGTTTCTTTGTAGACCTATCCAAGATACGAACAGGTTCAACTACAAACGTCACATCCGGGTTCACTTCGATCGTACCGTGGTCAATCACGTGAGACTCATCTCGAACATACTTCCTGAGCAGAGACACATGGAAAACGTTGTGCACACCCGACATGCTAACTGGTAAAGCAAGACGATATGCCAAGTTACCAACCCTTTCTAGAATCTCAAAGGGTCCAACATACCTCGGTGCGAGTTTTCCTTTCTTGTCAAATCTCACTACACCTTTCATTGGTGAGACTTTCAAGAACACAAGATCACCTGTCTCAAACTCCAACGGTCTCCTCTTCAAGTCAGCATAACTCTTCTGTCTACTCTGTGCAGTTCGGATTCTGTCCCGAATAGTAGTGACCTTCTCTGTAGTCTCCTGTACAATCTCAGGTCCGATGAGCCCTTTATCCCCTGCTTCCGCCCAACAGATAGGAGTTCTACATGGCCTACCATAAAGAGCCTCGTATGGAGCCATACCGATACTAGAGTGATAGGTGTTGTTGTTGGCAAACTCTACTAATGGCAGATGATCCGCCCAACTACCGTTAAAATCCAAAACACAGGCTCTGAGCATGTCCTCCATCACCTGATTCATTCTCTCGGTCTGTCCATCTGTTTGTGGGTGAAACGCAGTGCTCATAGCAAGAGACGTACCAAAAGCCTTATGGAACCTACGCCAGAATTCTGAAGTGAAACGAGCATCACGATCAGAGACAATCGTTACAGGTACTCCATGAAGCCTCACTATCTCGTTCACGTACAACTTACACAATGCATCCCCTGAGTACGTTTTTGCCACTGGAAGGAAGTGTGCTGATTTAGTCAACCGGTCAACAATCACCCAAATCGAGTCATAACTTTGCCTGGATCTGGGCAATCCAGTCACAAAGTCCATAGAGATGTCTTCCCATTTCCAAACAGGAATCGATAAGGGGTTCAGCATTCCTGCTGGTCTCTGATGCTCTGCCTTCACCTGTTGACAGGTAAGACACTTCGACACGTGCTCCGCCACATCCCTCTTCATACCATACCACCAAAACTGCCTTCGTAGATCCATATACATTTTAGTACCTCCTGGATGTATAGTATATCGAGACCTATGTGCTTCCCGCATGATCTCCTCCTTGAGGTTATCAACACTCGGTACATACAATCTCCCTCGAAATCTCAACCCTCCATCAACCCCAATCATCCACTCAGAAGGACCCTCCACATCCGGGTCAGCAGTCATCTCAGAAATCCTTGTCTGAGCAAACTCATCAAGTGTCTGACCCTGAATGATTCTGGAGATCAAGGTGGGCTGTAAGGTGATACTACCGAGAAAGATTCCCTGTCCTGCTCCTGTGGGCATAAGGTCAAACTCAGACGCAGCTTCTAACATGCGCCACTCCTGCACCATAATCGATGCCATGATTACCCGCGGTTTCCTACTCAAAGCATCCGCCACCACATTCGCCTTTCCGGGATGATACTCCAAGGTGAAATCATAGTCCTTAATGAGCTCCATCCATCTCCTCTGCCTCATGTTCAATTCCTTCTGGGAGAATAGATACTTCAAACTCTTGTGATCAGAAAAGAGTTCAAATTTCTCACCATAAAGATAGTGCCTCCATATCTTCAAGGCAAACACCACTGCTGCTAGCTCTAGATCATGAGTAGGGTAATTCTGCTCATGTACCTTCAACTGTCTAGAACCATATGCAACGACACTACCATTCTGCATCAACACACACCCCAAACCCTGATGAGATGCATCGCTGTAAATGACTAATCCACCACAACTAGTAGGAATAGTCAACACCGGAGCTGTAGTCAATCTAGTCTTCAGCTCATTGAAAGCCTTCTCACACTCATCCGACCATACAAACTGAGTGTCTTTCCTGGTCAATTTGATCAAAGCCGAAGCAATACCAGAAAACCCTTCAATGAAGCGCCTGTAATACCCGGCCAGTCCAAGGAAGCTACGGATTTCTGTAACCGTAGTAGGGCGACTCCAACTCATCACTGCTTCAACCTTCGAAGGATCCACAGAAACTCCATCCTTCGAGACCACATGACCAAGGAACTTGACTTCACTCTGCCAGAAGTCGCACTTCTCGAACTTGGCAAATAGTTTCTGCTCTCTCAATGTCTGCAGCACTATCCGCAGATGCCTCTCATGCTCAGCTGACGACCTTGAATAAATCAAGATGTCGTCAACGAACACTACCACAAACTGATCCAAGTAAGGACTGAACGTACGGTTCATCAAGTCCATGAATGCTGCGGGGGCATTCGTGAGACCAAAAGGCATGACAAGAAACTCAAAATGTCCATACCTGGTCCTGAACGCTGTCTTTGGAATATCTTCCTCCTTCACCCTCAACTGGTGATATCCAGACCTCAAGTCAATCTTCGAGAACACAGTAGCTTCTCTAAGCTGATCGAACAAGTCATCAATCCTAGGTAAAGGGTACCTATTCTTGATGGTCACCTTGTTCAACTGTCGATAATCCACACATAGACGAAGTGAACTATCCTTCTTCTTCACAAACAACACTGGTGCGCCCCAAGGAGACACACTTGCCTGAATGAACCCTTGTGCAAGTAAGCCCTCAATCTGAACCTTCAACTCCTGAAGTTCAGCTGGAGCCATTCGATAAGGTGCTTTTGACACAGGTGAAGTACCTGGTATCACATCAATGGAGAAGTCCATTACCCTTTTCGGTGGTAACCCAGGGATCTCCTGAAACACATCTTCATACTCTGAAACTACAGGAATCCCTGTAATCTTTGAAGTACTACTCCCTGATTCAATATGGGCCAAAATCCCTATCCTCATGGTGATGTCAGACTTCAGACAACGGTAATGAAACACCGGTTGCCCCGGAACATGGAAGGACACAATCATCCTAAAGCAATCAATAACAGCATGGTTCGGGCTCAACCAATCCATACCCAAAATCACATCATACGTGTGATCCGGAATCACAATCAAAGATGCAGAGAACTCTCTGCCACCAATCCCAATAGGGCAATCATCACAAAGCATGCTAAGCTCAAGAGACACACCGAGAGGTGATGTAACACACAATGATCTAGTCAGAGGCATAGCAATCAAACCCAAAACATCCACAACCGAACTAGATATGAAAGAGTGTGAGGCTCCCGTATCAAACAGTACTCTAGCAAGAAAGTGATAAACAGATAAGGTACCTTCCACTCCCGTGCCTGCCTGACCGATGGCAAAGACCCTAGCATGAGCAGGTGGTAACTGCCTCTGCTGGTTACCCTGCACTCTACCCTGAATCCGAGGACACTCCCTAGCCTGATGCCCTGCCTGTCCACAACTGTAGCATAACCTACCCCGTGGCTTCGTGCACGCACGAGAGATGTGGCCCGGCTCGCCACAGTTAAAGCATTTCACTGGAGCTGCTGGTGCTATCTGCCTGATAGGCATAGCCTGAACAGGAGGAGCTACTGCTGCCCTAGCTGGAGCCTGATGCTGAAACTGAGTTCTCTGTCTCTTCCAGAACCCACCCCTGAAGTCTCTAGCTCTACTGCTCCCTGCTATGGCCTTCCCCTTGCCCTGGAAGTCTCTCTCAGCAGACTCCTTCTCTCTACGAATCAGGTTCTGCTGCTCAATGATCTGTGCCTTAGCCAAGATCTCTCTCTTGGTCTTCAGCTCCAAGATAGCTACATCACGCTCGATCGAAGGACTCAACCCTCTCTGAAACTTCTTGGCCAAGTCCTCATCCTCCATCTGCCTCACATACTTGTACAATCTGGAGAACTCCGCATCATACTCAATTACGGTCATCTTCCCCTGTACAAGTGCAAGGAACTCTCGCTCCAACCTCTCCTTCACTGCTGGTGGAAAGTACTTCTCCCTGAACAGCCTCTCAAAGCCGTCCCATGTCAAGGTAGACACCTCAATGCTCCTCTGAGTGACGTTCCACCACACCCTAGCCTCATCCTTCAGCATGAAAGCGGCTAGCTTCCTCTTATCGGTCTCAGTGCAATCAAGCAGATCGAAATAAGTCTGCAAATCCTCTATCCAACGATCCGCCACCATATAATCTGTGCCTCCTCCAAACTTGGTTGCTCCCAAGCGAGTAATTTCCCTTGCTAACATCAGCAAGCGAGCAGGATTATCAACCACAGCTACAGGAGGAATAGGCTGATCCTCATAAGGTGCATCTTCCTCCGACTCGAATACTTCCTCAACTGGAGGGGCCCTACCCCTTCCTCGGCCTCTACCCCTGCCACGAGGTCTACCTCTACCCCGACCTCTGGCCTCGTTTCCCTCAATCTCCATTACCTAATAAGCATGATATACTTGATTAATACACGCATAACACTTAAATAAAGCATAAGTCAATGCAAGTCCATATTAACCAAGTACTGATCATACATAACGATACTCAAATTTCCTAAATGTACTAACGTTCCTAGCCAACCTAACGCACTCACATACCCAATGACATTGTCAATACCGAAGAGCACACGATGGGGATCCGCTGCAGACGGGCCATCACTCGGTAAGTATTGACATATCACCAAATATGTACCTTACGTTCTGATACCAAACTGTCACGCCCCGAATTTTATAATAACAATTCAAAATCCGAAACATGAATAAACTACAACACAAAATAATCATCCTGAAAATTTTTCTTTTCTTAACATACTCACCACACAGAATAAAATCAAACCGAATTTAGTCTCGGTTAATTATTACAACTCAAATCCAAATGTAATGTAAAGCTCTAAATGAGCATACACACACATCACGACTAAATAAATAACATGACTGCTGTAACACCTAAGCAGCCCGGTCACCTCCCTGATTATCCTGACCTGCAGGAATATCCGCTACACCATTGAATAGTGTACCGGGATTGCAACAACACAAAACCCGGTAAGCTTATGAAAGCTTGTATGAGTAAAAGAATGAACTGTTGCTTAATTGAATCTCATTTATTTCCACACACAGCAACACTCAATTATTTCCACATATGCAATTAATAACAATCTCAATCAAACACCAATTCAATATATCAAGACCACACAACTCACAACTTTCCCCACAACTCTCATCATCGTATTTATAAAAATACGGTATTTGACAGACTAGAGCTCTAACTGAATCGTAGCCCGTCACCTGGCCTAGGTTATGGCATCCGACATATTTATCAATTATTGTATTTCATCAATATGTATACCTATATACATATTTAGAACGTCCAATAATTCCACATACTCAACCAATCGTATCCCATCATCCACACTAGGATTAGAGCGTCCGATTACCCACACCAGTCATTACATCGATCCTAAACCCATAAATGAAACACAACATATAATTTCACATACTGAAATCAACCCAACCAAGATACATCATATTATTATGGAATTACACCATCGAAATAAAATCAACTCATCAATTCCACTCAATCATTTCACCAATCAAATAAACCACTCATCAATATATATTTTCCACGTAAATATATATATACGTAATCATCCACTCAGGAATGACCACTAATACCATCTATAGTTCACACAAGAAAATTATGAAATTCATTTGTATAGTTAAAATTCATTTTACTTACCTATGGACCGTGGTGATTCAAGTCCATGAAATTTTAAAACAAATATTTAATCCGCAAATATTTTTCACACAATTACCAAAATAAATAAATTAAAATGTTCGGTTCGTAATATGAACCACGTGAGTTTTACTCACCTCGAAACTCCTGCTGCGTCTTCAATATAATTATAAATTATAATTTATAATTAACGCCGCTAGCCCACGAAATTAAAATCCGTCAATCACCTAATCAAATGTGATTCGAATTTAGCCAACAATTTCAACTCATAATTTAACCACTAATTAACGGTCAGATTCTAATTTACATTAAAATCCGACGAGCGGTTTCTCACGAATCGCTCCCCTAATTACCGTTTTTCACATATACGAAGATCCAACGGTCGGATCTTCGCCCATGACCACACAAAGCCTCTGGGACAGTCATATGATCATCATAACAAATTTACAAGTTCATCCAACGGTCATAATTTCACAGATCAAAAATCTAACGACCGAAATCGATCGAAATCACAAAATTCATAACTAATTCATACGATATCCAAAAAATGCGTATAGTACGCCGAAATGATCGTATCGAAACATAGAATCATAAAATGAACAGAAACCAAATTTTAGACCTCCGGAGGTGGCCGGAAAAGGCCGCCGGAGTTAGGGACAGAGCCGCCACCGACCACCACCAATGGTGTCGGGGCCGAGCTTGTCCCCTTCGTTTCATCATTCTGAGCAACTTTCATAACTAGCACAAGACCTAAAAATGATCGGAAGGCATCGAAATTACCGATTTACAGTCGGTGGCCGGAAAAATGCAGAAACCGATGAGCTTGAAAACCGACGTGAAAACTGCAACCTCAGGCCCCGATCCCTTCTGGAAACTTGTTCAGAACTTCCTTGCGAACTCAACAAGCTTGGAATCACAAGAAACGATCGTGTATAGCTCGAGATATCTTGATCGAAAGTTTCGGTATTTCGATCCGTTCGGGTCGAGCTCCGACGAACGTGAAAACGTTCGACCCAGTTCCGGTCCTTCTTGGTGCTTGTAGAGGAAGTTGAGGCGAGCTCAATGAAGCAAGAATTAAGTGAAATGATGGAGTGTAGCTCGAGATATCGAGATCGAACCGAAAATAGACGTTTTCGGTTCGGGCTTCGCCGCCGCCGCCACAGGCTGCGCCGCCGTGTGAGACTGCCTCCGGGAGCTAGAGCAGCTCGAGACGAACACCTGGGACTTGGTTTGAGGTCGAGAGGTGGTCTGTGGAGGGAGAACAATTAAGGAGAAGTTTTCCTCCCCTTCGGCCGATTTCCGTCTGTAAGAGAGAGAGAGAGAAACTGTTTTCTCCAGAAACGGACGAGGAAGAAGAAGAAAGAAAAAAAAGAAGAAAGAGGAACCGGTAGGGAAAAAAAATTAGGGTTTGCAAAATTTTTCTATATATACAAGTTTTCGGAAAACTTCGAAATTCGATAACTAATTCAGAAAAAATCCGATCTTCGTGTTCCGCATGTGCACGGACTCGTATTGACGAGCTCTACAACTTTCATGAAGGAAGTTTCTCCAAATTTCGTACGTAGAAAAAGTCGATTTCTCAAACCGAGTATTTCGAGCTTTTCGTTAAAATAAACGTTTCGAAACTTTGATAATTGTAAAAATGAATGATTATCGAACATAAATCGTGAAATCGTATAATAATCATTCGATACAATAATTCGAAATTAAAGTGGAATTTGCGGGTATTACAATAACCCCTCAGAGTGATGACTCATCCATTTTGCTTGTCATTCGTTAAATTTGAAGTTGTGAAAATTTGGGTATCAACATGAATGAATGTGGATGAGTTCTTTCTTGTTTAATTTATTTTGAATTCCTTACCTCCTCAGTATGAGGCATTTCAGATTAACTATAACACTATTAAGGATAAGTGGAATGTTAATGAATTGTCTAGTATGCTTGTTCAAGAGGAAGGAAGGCTTGAGCAACAAGAACAAAATTCCTATTGATGTTTAATATTAAGCGGTAGCTAAACTATGATCAACGCAGGTCCGGTGGGCGGACCGTTAGTTGATATTATCAGTGTTCCCGCCACCTGCCAAGTGAAATACAAAGAGGCCGTCAGAGGGAGACCACGTCGGGCGGTCTTCTCTTCTCCGATGCCTAAGTTAGTCAATGTATTTGCATTGAAATGGTAATAGTAGACAAGTGGTAGATGCGTAATTAATGAGGAGAGAGGAGAGAACCTTTTATAGGTAAGGAGAGAGTTGATCTTCTCCATGCTTTTGATGTGGGACTGATATTAGGGGTGGCAAACAGGCCACTAAGCACGAGCACGGCATGGGCCCGGCACACTTATAAAAGCCCCGGCACTGCCCAAGCCCGTTAGTGGTCCGGCACGACCCGAGCACTTTAGAATAACAGGCCGGGTGGGGCCTAGGAATATTGACCCATTGGCCCGGCCCTGCCCGAGCCCGTAATGGGCCCAGCACGACATATTGTGGGCCGGCCCGTTACAAACACAAAATTTCATTTTGTTTTTAAAAATATTTAAAAACCACAATGATGAGATTTGAATATTAGACCTCTTTATTTAAAATCTCATGACAATTCCACAAATACTATTTCTTTATATTGTAAAAATAGTGAAATAAAACATTATATTCTTGCTTTGACATAAAATATTTTTTCTAATTTCATAACAATATAACTATAGAATGAAGGAAAGAATAATATGATACTAAATCTTCATTATATTAATAAAGATTAATGACACAATAATATACTACAAGCAATGTATTTTGAGTTTTTTTCTTTCTTTCTTTCTTGTAGACTACAAGTTGTAGTGGAATATAAAAAATATTAGAAAACTAATCTTAAAAAGCTAAGATTAAGAAAAATATTGTAGAACTTAATTTATTTTAATTTTCTAAATAGTTAAATAAAATTAATTTTTATTTATTCAAATTAAGATTTTTAAATCGTGCTTTATAGTGGGTAGGCACGAGCACGGCCCGTTTATTGACCCGGCACGAGCACAGCCAGGTATGATATGGGCTCGGGCCATCAGCCAGATCGGGTTTAATGTTTAAGTAAATGGGCCGGCATGATAATAAATGGGCCTACCCAAGCACGGCACGTAGCACGACTAGGCACGCTTAAAATGGGTCGGGTCGGGCCGGGCCGGCCCGTTTGCCACCTCTAACTGATATGCTTCAGTTCCCAGCTTCTAGAGCTTCTGATTCTGTGTTGGCGCGGCGCGTAGCGGCCAGTCAGTGGTGATCTGGTGGTAAACTGGGGCCTAGGTGGTAGCCTACTTGGTTGTGTTCCCATAGGTGACTCTTTAGGCGGGAGTTGGTATTGTTGGCGGTTATATGAGCGTGGTCATTATAGCTAATTATGCTAGTCAAATGCTCTTGTAAGTACAGGTCCCCCAAGTCCCTAGTCAAGGAGGGCAATCTTGGTTGGGGAGTTGCCTAGCGGTTTGAAAGTTACTCCCGCTAGACTTGCAAAGCATATTAGTGTCAGTGCATTGTCAACCATGGACTTATTGAGCAAACGCTTTATACCATTTCAAGTGGGCCCCCCAGGGAGTCCCCCACTCCCCGGCTAGGATAGACCTCCGTTTGGTCTGTGTATTGTTTGTTGAGGGGATCTATGTTGAACAGAGGGAGTTGGGTAGCGAGCCCAAACTTTGATACCCAAGTGGCGGGGGTCAACGTGCCTGATCAGGGCTGTCGACGACTGTTGACGTGTCCTCGTATTTGTCCGAGAGGACCATGGTTTTAATGCAACGCCGTGTGGCAGTCGTTATCCGTATGAGGCATAGCCTGAAGAATCGGAGGTGGCGGGAATTACTCCAGCCGAGGGTAAGGGGACGGTAGTGTCGCGGGGACTGATGTTTGGGAGACATTTGCTAGTGGTATTGTGCTTAGCGGCGATTGTCGCCTCCCCAATGAAAGGGAGAAGTTCCACAGTGTTGGTCGTAGCGGAGAATCGCTTGCAATTTAAGAGGGAATTGTTCTGCTAGCAGTGTTGCACGTAGCGGAGACTTGCTTACAGGCTAAGTGGGAGAAGTTCCGCTAGCGGTGTTGCTCGTAGCGGAGACTCGCTTGCAAGATAAGGAGAGAAGTTCCGCTAGCGGAGTTGCGTGTAGCGGAGACTCGGTTGCAAGATATGGAGAGAAGTTTCGCTAGCAGTGTTGTTTGTAGCGGAGACTCGCTTGCTAGATAAGAGGGAGAGAAGTTCTGTTAGCGGTGTTGCGCGTAGCGGAGACTCGCTTGCAAGATAAGGAGAGAGAAGTTCCCTCTGGCGTAGGGCATTGAACTTGGATGATTGGTATACTCGCCCCCTTTGATGGCTTCTGCCACGTGGCCGTTATGCGTCGGTCTAACATTTGGGATTGTAAATTCTCAGCACTCCGTCTCTTCGTCATTAATGCGAGTAATTATCAACTCAGTCTCCAAGGCGACGCCTCAGTTATTCCGAAAACTAAATGCGATCGTAGGGCACGTGTGCGGCTGGAGAGTGACGTCGCTTTTTGGTGGACAACCTAGACTTGATTGATGTTGACATTAAAAGGGGGGAAAACCAGAGGTTGTCGCCATTATCTCTACTTCAAACTTTCTCGTCGTCCTCATGCTTTGTCCTCTGGCATTCGAGAAGTTACTTTTGCCACTCGAGCGAGAGATCAGTGTTTTGATGTAAGGGATCCCCGGAAGTGAAGGCGTAGAGTTCGAACGCTCCTGAATTCTCACACCAATAGGTTAGTGATTCTGAGCCTTTTCAGTTTTTTTTTGTTTCTGCTTTGCTCTGCCACTTTCTGGGTTTTCGATTTGAGTGGTTTTTGTGTCTCGTTGGTGTGTTCTGAGGGTGCAACACACGTTTTGGGGGGTCTGTTCTGGTGTTTTTGACATACATGAGGTTTAGGGATTTTTGCTAGATGGTCGAATCTGAGTTAGTGTGGGTTGGTGTTCGTGTTTTGGTCAAAACTGGGTAACTGTTATTGACGTTCCTGGATGAAAATTGTCGTAGGGGTAGCTTAGATCTAATGTGAACTAACTGGTTTGGGTTTTAGGGTTTGTGATGGCTAATGAATCGCGGTTGATGAGGCGGGAGGGGCGATGACCGAGGTCGCCGTCAGCCGCCTGAAGCGGGTGTTCCGCTTACCTGGAATGGTGAAGTTGCACCCGCCAGTCACTAATGAGAAAGCATCCATTTTTCCGCCGGGGTACGCTGTTGTTCATGAGGCCATCTTCCACCAAGGTGTGACTCTTCTGCTACTCCCCAATCTGCAGGTTTTGGTTTGCGAGTTTGGCCTCGCCTTTAGGCAGATTTGTCCCAACATGTGGCGGTTGCTGATGGCGCTGAACTCGTTATGGCGCCTGTCAGGTTGTGAGGGTCCAACCGTGGCGGAGGTGCTACATTTCTTTGAGTTGGTGTACCTGAGGCGCCGAGGTTGTAGCGGTCAAGTGAATTTGAGTCGATGGCAAGGGGCACCCAAGTTAATAGTGAACATGAAGGATTCCATGTCGCACTAGCGGGGGACCTTCTGCGTTGCCACCGGCGGGTGGGAATACCAGGCGGGGCCTAATGTGGAGCCGCCGACCTTTCAGATTAAGTCAGAGTTTCAGCCCATCAGAGGTTGTCGTCGACCTACGCCACTCCAGATTTTGGCGTTGCTTGTCGACTCTTATAATTCTAATCGTGTCTCACTTTTTTTGTAGCGGCTTCCGTTACAACCTGTCGCGATGAGGAGTGCCATGTGGCGAGGATTAGTAGGTGTTGGCAGAACCGCAACCTGCTTGACCTTAGGCTTCTCACTGGTTGGGAATTGTTGGTCGCCCAAGAGTTGACTCGCGCCCTTGGTAGGTAACTTTGGGTGATTTATGTTCTAGTCCAGTTTGCAGTGGGCTAACCTGTTATTTTTTGTGTAGAATCTCCGTCGGGAAATAGAAGGAGCCAAGACGCCTTTGCCAAGGTAATGGATCGTGCAGAGATGAACGATTTCTTGGAGAGCATGTACGCTCAAGGGCTGGCGGCCCAGAAGACTGCTGTCGACCCGGAGACACTGGCGCTGAGCCAGTCTGAGGTGCGTGTGGTGTTGCCGATGCATCATTATTCCTATCTTGTTGGTGGGAGGGCGGCTCCTGCATCCACTGTGCAGACGAGGGAGAGAGTGGTCGCCACCGGCGTGGGTCCCAAAAGGAGAAAACAGTGGCCACGAAGGCATCGGTTACGATTGTGGAGTTGGAGCCGCAAGTGGCCTCAAGGTCTGTCACCGTTGGTGCTACAGAAGTGTTGCAGAAGAAGCGGCATCAGAATGACGAGGTAGAAGAGGCCGAGACCATATGGGCCTGTCAATAGAAAAAGTTGAAGTAGGCTGTGGCAGAGGCGACCGTCTTCGCTGGTAGAGAGGCTCGGACGAGTGACGTGGATTCGTTCGCCTCCTATGTCGAGTTTCTTACGGACCTTGAGCAGGAGTATTTGTATCACCAGTGTGAGAAGCTGGGGTTCGACGGCCTGGAGGAGATTGTTCACTCCACCGCCCTTGATCAATCGCCCTTCAACTCTGCCTTTGGGCACTTGTCTGTTGGGTTGCATCAGTTGTTTCTGGCGACGTCGAGTTAGCCCCGCACTGAGTGACAACTGAGGGAAGAGATTGGCGGTCTCTAGGGGGAGTTGGCGGGAGCCAAAGAGAAACTGGCGGAGGCTGAGCGGCGCCTGACCAAGGCCAAGTGTGATATTTCGGATGCCCGTGGCAAGCTGTTTGTCGCCATTGAGTGTCACCTCGAGTGGAATAACGACGTCTCCAAGCTAGAGCAGGACATAGCTCGGTTGAAGGATCAATTGGCGGCTAAGGGTAAGAAGATTGAGATTCTTCAGCGGGACTCTGCCTCCAAGTCCGCCGAGGTGAAGAGGTTGGAGGGTGGGGTTTCCCAGTGGGAAGTGGATAGAGTCGCATGGAGGCCGCCGCTATGGAGGCGTTCAAGCAGTCCATCGAGTATAAACATGCAATGGTGGAGGCGGTAAAGTCTGGCACCACTGCTAACCTGGAGCTGCTGAAGCGTAAGGGTGCTATTGACTGGGTGAAGGCGTCCCAGCCGTCAGGGCAGACAACTCCTCCTGCGAGTGGTGTGACTCCCACTCAGGCTGAGGGTGTTTGTTCAGGAAGTGGGGATGGCGGTGTACATCCGACGGACAATTATCAACAGACTCCACCTCCTACGTGGTCTGAGGTTTCACATGCCAGCTTTCGAGCTGCACATACTCGACCGGATGGTACCATCATGACTCCCAATCCGACCGCTCGTGGGTCTGATCAAACAAGCCACATGTTAGAGCAATAACAGCTGCCGGCAGATGAGGATGGCGCTACAGCTTCCCAGAACGCATGAAGACCGACCATTATAGTGCCGCTGAGACCTCTTTTTTTTTTTGGCGCCGCTAAGGCTGCTTTGTAATTTTGGAATCATCTTTGGGCGGGGAATCCCTATCCCTAATAAATTCAACTGGTTACTTGATTTTGAGATTTTTTCTGTAGTACTAGTCGTTGATTTATGTTGGTTGCATGCCGCCATACTGTTAGAGCATTGACCTGTGATTTTGTTAATCAATCGAAACATTAAAGGAATTAAAATTGTTCCAAGTGCACGAGGTAGCGGACATGGTCCGCCAAATGTTGTTGGCGTTGCCAGTTAATTCTTGTGCATGGGCTTGACAACAATGGTTTGAATAATTCCTCGTTTCATTGGTAACTGACAGATCAGCGTTTACAAAAGTGGGGTTGTACCCGTTGGGTAGCTTCCCTTAGCTAAATATTGAACGAAAATTTAGCGAAGTCAAGATGCTCTTGGGTAGCGACATGACTATTTGTAGTAATATCGAAGGTGTTCGATATTCCAAGGGTGGGCCGTTGTGACGCCATCCTTGTCCATTAAGTAGAAGGTACAGGGGCTAACGACTTCCATAATTTTGTATGGACCTTCCCAAGTTGGACGGAGTGCCGTTGGCGGTGGGATGACCTCCTTCATTACCCAGTCCCCCAGTTGGAGGTTCCGGGCCTTGACCCTGGTGTTGTAGAAACGCGATACCCGCTGTTTGTTTTGCAAATTGTGCAAATAGGCCTTGTGTCGTATCTCCTCTAGAAGGTCCTTGTTCACGCTGAACCCTTTCTCCGTTGGTTTTAGGGCAATAGCCTTCGACTCTAGCGGTGGGTTAAGTGACCTCGATAGGTAGGACAGCTTCTGTTTCGAACATCATGCAGAATGGTGTTTCACCAGTGGTTGAAGTTAGGGTAGTCCTGATGGCCCATAGGACTTGAGGTAGCTTCTTCGCCCATAAACCTTTGGCGTCGTTGAGTTTCTTTTTTAGCAGCTTTTTGATTATCTTGTTTGCTGCCTCGACCTGGCCATTGGTTTGGGGGTGAGCGACAAATGCAAAACTCATCCGGGTGCCCAAGTTAGATATGAAGGATATGAGTTCCTTGTTATTGAATTGCATGTCGTTATCTGTGATGATTGTTTGGGGGATGCCATAGCGGCTGTAGATGTTCTTCCAGAGGAAGTGAATTACCTTGGCGGTAGTTATTGCTGTCAGAGCTTCCGTCTCTATCCATTTACTATTGTAGTCGATGATGACGATGATGTACTTGAACTGTCCTTTTGCGGTTGGGAACTTTCCTATTAAATCTAGGCCCCAAGTTGAGTGAATCCATGGGCCAATGATGATTGAAAGGGATTCCGCCGGAGTATGTGGGAGCTCAGCATATTGTTGACATTTGTGGCAAGACTTCGATATCTTTCTGGCATCGTCGCTGAGCGTAGGCCAAAAGTAGCCCTGTCGCATTGTGCGATTGGCCAGGAATCTGGCGCCCAAGTGGTTTCCACATTCCCTGCCGTGTATCTTTGCAAGTACGACCTTTCCTTCCTTCGAGGTTAGACACCGAAGGTTGGGGTGAGTGAAACCCTGGCGATGATTTCGTTCATCCAACTAGGGTTGATTTTAATGTTAAAAATCTCCGCTAGGGTTTTTGTGATGCTTGGTCTGTCAAGACTCTCCACCCTTGTGTCTGGCAGACTTTGGTGTGCTTGAGCGGTTGCGAGGCTTGCCAGTGAATCAGCCTTGGCATTCTTTTCCCTGGAGATCTGTGTAATAGTGAGGAATTTGAATTTTTTGAGAAGCGTCTTGATGTATCCCAAGTATGACGCTAGCTGTTGATCTTTGGCTTGGAAACTATCGTTGACTTGGTTAACGACTACCTGGGAGTCGCTGAATATGTTGACGCTGTCAGCCCCCGAATCAATGGCGAGGAGTAAGGCGGTAATGACTGCTTCGTACTCCGCTATGTTGTTAGAGGCTTTGAAATTGAACTTCAATGCGTATTCCATGTTCAGTTCCCCCGGCCTTGTCAAGATGACGCCAGCGCCGCTGGCCTTTACGCAAGCTGAGCCATCGACGTGTAGGTTCCAGTCTAAGTGCTGGGGGGCTGGGTCATCAGCGGTTATTATTTATGCGTTGGGCTCAGCCTCTGTGCCAGTTTCAACCTGTCGCTCCGTGAGCTCAACAATGAAGTCCCCCACTGCCTGGCCTTTCATGGCGGTCCTAGGCTTGTAGTCAATGTCAAACTCACTGAGTTCGATGGCCCACTTGCTGAGGCGCCCTGAGTGTTTAGGGTTCTGCGTTACCTGTCTTAGCGACTGATTTGTTAGGACATGGATTGTGTAGGCCTTGAAAGTATTGGCGGAGGCATCTGGCGGTGACGATGAGTGCGAGAGCGAGCTGCTCCAGTGGGGGATATCTTGTTTCTGCCCCGTTCATACCTCTGCCGGCGTAGAATACGGGGAGCTCCTTGTGACCGTCCCGCAGGGCAATGGCACAGCTTACCGCTGACTGTGATACCGCTAAGTATATATACAATGTCTCTTGTACAGGAATAGAAAGGAGTGGGACCGCTGCCAAGTACTCTTTGAAGCTTTGGAACGCTGCCTCACAGTCTGGGTTCCAGTCAATGACCTTCTTATGGGTTGTCTTCATAACTTTGAAGAATAGGAGACATCTGTCAGTAAGTTTGGAGATAAACCGAGAAAGGGCGGTTAGTTTGCCTTGGAGACTTTGAACGTGCTTCTTCCACTCTGGAGCCTTCATGTTGAAGATGGCCTACACCTTGTCAAGATTGGCTTCTATGCCCTGTTGACTGACTATGTAACTAAGAAATTTGCTAGCGGTGATGCCAAAGAAACATTTCTCTGGGTTGAGGCGCATGCCATAAGCCAAGAGAATGGTGAATATGATTTTGAGGTTTGCCACGTGTCCGCTAGCCTTGATGCTTTTTACCAACATGACGTCCACGTAGACCTCGATGATTCTTCCCAGATGTTCAGCGAACATGGCATTCATCAACCGCTAGTAAGTTGCCCCAGCGTTCTTCAAACCGAAAGGCATGACATTGTAGTAGTATAGGCCCTTGTCGGTAGTTAGGGAGGTGCACTCCTGGTCGTCGGGATGCATCTTAATCTGTTTGAAGGCGGAAAATGCGTCCATCATGTTGAGCAGCTCGTGTGCAGAGGTTGCAAATACCAGTTGGTCTATGCGAGGTTGTGGGAAGCTGTCCTTGGGGCAGGCCTTATTGAGGCTCTTGAAGTCGACACACATCCCCCACTTTCCGCTAGGCTTTTTGACCATGACAAGTTGGATATCCACTGAGGGTAATTGACTTGGAGGATGAATCCAATGTTCTGGAGCTTGGCAACCTCTTCTCCTATTGCACGATACCTTTCCTCATCAAAGGCCCTTCGCCGCTGCTTGACAGGGTAAGAGGATGGTTTGATGCTCAATTTGTGCGTTATGATCTCAGGGGAGATGCCTGGCATGTCAGCGTAGGACCATGCAAAGACCGCTGCGTTGTCATGTAGAAATTGGGTGAGCTCATCCGCTATCGCTTGGCCAAGCTGAGCACCGATGCAGATTGTCCGCTTAAGGTGTTCGTCTGAGATGCTGATGACCTTTAAGGAAGTTTCTGGGTTGACAGGCTCTTTTTTGACATATTTCTTCTTGTCCTCCCTAGGGTCCTCAAAGATGTTTGGTGCTGGTGCATGGTTTCTCACCATTAAGATCTCATGGAGGCACACCGAGCATGCCACAGTTGTGGAATAACATTCCCGAGCCAGTTGTTGACTTCCCTTGACACAGCCTGTCCCATTGGGCGTAGGGAACTTCATGAGAAGCATATATCCGGCTATGATGCACTTGAGCTTGTTGAGCGCCGGTCGACCAATAATGGCATTATATGAGCTGAAGCAGTCTACAATGATGAACTATGTGTGGATTTCTACCGTACGTAGGCTAGTGCCAATAACTAGTCGCATGTAATCAGAACCCAATGGTTATGTGACGTCACTGGAGAAACTAAGCAATGGCTCATGATCCTATAGTAATTTCCTATTCCGTAAGAGTTTGCTGTAATAACCGTTGAAGATGACATTTACAGCGGAACCGCTGTCGACAAGGACTCTTCCTACTGACCATTTGCAGAGTATGGCGTCGATTAAGAATGGATCGTCGTGGGGCAAATGTACTCTACGCTCCTCTTCCTCTAAGAAGGTAATGGGTTCCCAACCAGCCTTTGGAAGTTTAGCGGACTTCTGATAGCGGATGTTGCAAATTTCGTTGGGGTGGTTAGCACGTGCATAGTGCTTCTTTGCCATATGAGACATGTTGGTTATTGGGGCACCACCGTTGATGGTGTTGATGTGGCCCATTGGTTCAATGTTGGCCACCACTGGTTGCGCTTGGCCCACTTTGAATTGCTCCATCTTACCATCTCAATATAAAGTTTCGATGGCTGTTTTGAGAGTGTGGTAGTTGTTGGTATTGTGTCTGCTGTCCTCGCAGTATTTACACCATTTGCCAGTGTTTCTGGGCTTTCCCACCCTTGGGTACTTTCTTGGGGTGGTGGCGGAATCTGCTCTTTGCACTGGTTGAATATATCCTCGTATGATGCCGTGAGGACTGTAAACACTCAATGCCGCTGGGAGGACTCCGTTTGTTTATTACGGTTATCCCCCTGAGATGAGCGGTTGCCCCTATTGTAATGTTGGTCCCTTTGCAGCTTGCTCTGGCAGTTGCCTTGTTGCCATTCTTTCTTCTTGTCAATTGGTGGGGTGGCGGTGGTCTTGCTAGCGGTTTCCCGATGGATGGCAGAGGGCTGGGCTGACTTTACAGGTGTTGGTGGTGGTGGTGAGCTCTCTCCGTATGTGATGAATTATGCCTGTGCATGGATGACAGCCTCGCTCATGACATGGTCATAAGCAGCATTTGGATGATTGTAATTGAGGTGATAGAGGACTAGCCCATTGAGGAGTCCCTGCTTGAAGGTTGCCAGTGCCATTGTCTTATCAAGATCGCGGCACTGAGAAGTTGCCACCCGCCATCTAGAGACAAACGCCTTTAATGTTTCCTCTGTCCCCTACTTGAGGTTGAATAGCTGAGTTGTGTTGTGATGTTCGGCGGTCAACATGATGAACGAAGCAAGGAAAGCATTTGACAGTCCTTGAAATGGGTCGATGGATCCTGGTAGTGATTGACCTAGTCTGGATATGAAAAGCTGATTTGGTTTTGGCGCTGGGGCGCCTGCCTCCACCAGGGCTAGCCTCTGCTCCAACTATTGCATCCTTTCCAGTATTAGGGTGGTGGCATCGCCGGCTGGCCCCGCTTAGAGGTTTCGCCGGATTGGCCCTTGCCTGGTGGCAGGTGGGTTACCTTCAATCCTAGCTCTGACTGCCGAGTGGTTGGCATTTGGCTGTGATTCGGCTTCCTGCTCCATCATTAGGTGGGGCAGAGGAGGTGGGCCCATTAATTCTGGTGGGTTCAGCGGCACTTGCATCTGTATGATTGGTACAGGTACAATTCCGCCTGTGTTGGGTCGACCACGTCTAATGCTCCGTGACTGTTTGCTCTGTGCTGTATTAGCGTTTGCCTCCGACGCCTTTTTCAATTAGTCGAACGTCGACATTAGCGTGGCCACTTGTTTTTGGGCTTCCGCCTTCTCCCGGCGCTCTTGTTCGTGCTCCCTGTTTGCTTTGTGGAGGTTCGTTAATGCCAACTCGTACATAGCGGCAAGGTCCTGGATCGTTGGGCGACTGCTACCCGGCTGGGCCTCCATTGCAGTTTGGGTCTGCTGGACCTGGGATGAGCCCTGGGGACCCATGCGAGGGTTGGTTGGAGTGTTGAATAGTGCTCGGTTAACGCTAGCCGCGGGGTTGGAGGGGTGGGGGTTGGCAGACTGGTCCGCTTGCTCCTTGGCGTTTCCCCCGCTACCGTTAGCCATGGTGGTGGGTGACCTTTTATTCAAAAGATTCCCACAGACGGCGCCAATGTTGATGTTTAATATTAAGCGGTAGCTAAACTATGATCAACGCAGGTCCGGTGGACGGACCTTTACTTGATATTATCAGTGTTCCCGCTACCTGCCAAGTGAAATACAAATAGGGCATCAGAGGGAGACCGCGTCAGGTGGTCTTCTCTTCTCTGATGCCTAAGTTAGTCAATGTATTTGTGTTGACATGGTAATAGTTGACAAGTAGTAGATGCGTAATTAATGAGAAGAGATGAGAGAACCTTTTATTGGTGAGGAAAGAGCTGATCTTCTCCATGCTTTCGATGTGGGACTGATATGCTTCAGTTCCCAGCTTCTGATGCTGTGTTGGCGAGGCGCGTGGTAGAGCGTTAGTGGTGATCTGGGGGTAAACCGGGACGTAGGCGGTAGCCTGTTCGGTTATGTTCCCATCGGTGACTCTTATGGCGGGAGCTAGTATTGGTGGCGGTTGTATGAGCGTGGCTCATTATAGCTAATTATGCTAGGCAAATGCTCATGTAAGTACAATTCCATTCATCTTGTAGGTCATGGAGCTGAAAGAAAATTTGGAAGAAAACATGGAAAGGGTGGTAAGAAAGGACCACCAAAGAACAATGGACATGCTGATGCTGTTCAGGCTCCTAATAAGGGACTGAAGGACAAATGTCTTTTTTGTAGAAAGGATGGACATTATCAGTATGATTGCTCAAAACGTAAGGCATGGTTGGAAAAGAAAGGTAAGCCTTTGGCTTATGTATTATTCGAATCAAATTTAGCTGAAGTTCCTTATAATACTTGGTGGGCTAACTCAAGTGCCACTGTTTATGTTTCTAATTCGATGTAGGGATTCCTTACAACCCAAAGCCTAAATCCAAATGAAAATTTTATCTATATGGGGAATCGGGTGAAAGCACCAGTTGAAGCCATTGGAACTTTTCGTTTGATTTTAGATACCGGCCATTATTTGAATTTGTTTCAAACTCTTTATGTTCCAACTTGTTCTCGGAATTTAATTTTTGTTTCCAAACTTGATCTTGATGGTTTTACTTTCAAATTGGTAATAAAAGTTTGAGTTTATTTAAGAATAAATCCTTTGTTGGTTATGGTATTTTGATTGATGGGTTGTATAAAATTAAGCTTGATGGTCTTTTTGCTGAAACACTTTTAACCCTACATCCTAAGGTTGGAACTAAACGTAGCTTGACAGATGAATCTTCCTCTTTCTTGTGGCCCGAAACGCTGGGTCATATATCCAGAGAAAGAATGGAGAGATGGTAAAGAATGATGTTCTTCCGAACCTAGATTTTACTGATTTCGGTGTTTGTGTGGATTGCATAAAGGGAAAGCAAACCAAACATATAAAGAAAGGTGGCACAAGAAGTTCTAAGCTTCTTGAAATTATTCACACAGACATTTGTTGACCGTTTGATGTTCCATCTTTTAGTGGAGAAAAATATTTCATCACCTTTATAGATGATTTTTCACTTTATGGTTATATCTATCTATTGAATGAAAAGTCTCAATCTGTAAATGCCCTTGAGCTATTCATCACTGAAGTTGAGAGACAGTTAGACAGAAAAGTGAAAATTGTAAGATCAGATAGAGGTGGTGAATTCTATGGAATGTATGATGAGTCAGGACAACATCCTGGTCCTTTTGCTAAGTTCCTTAAAAAGCATGGCATTTGTGCTCAATACACTATGCCAGGAATGCCATAGCAGAATGGTGTTGCTGAAAGGCATAATCGTACTCTTATGGTTATGGTTAGAAGTATGTTGAGTAATTCAACATTACTTATATCATTGTGGATGCATGCTTTAAGAACCGTTGTATATTTACTTAATAGAGTTCCTAGTAAGGCAATTCCAAAGACTCCTTTTGAACTGTGGACGGGGGAAACCTAGTTTAAGGCATCTACATGTTTGGGGATGCCCTGCAGAGGTTAAGCTTTATAATCCACAAGAAAAGAAATTAGACTTTAAAACTAAAAGTGGCTTCATTGGTTACCCAGAAAAGTCTAAAGGATATAGGTTTTTTTGTCCTAACCATAATACAAGAATTGTTGAAGTCGGAAATGCTAGATTCATTGAAAATGGTGAAATTAGTGGGAGTGAAAAGAGGGAAGTGATTATTCAAGAAGCTAGGATGCAGTTTTCTGCACCTATATCTTCTCAAAGAAGTGTTGTTCCTCTAGTTGTTATATAGCCTAACGACAATGAACAACAACTGAATAATCAAGAAATGAATGGTCAAGAAATGAATGATCATGGAATAAATGATCAAGAAATGAATGATCAGGACGTAGTGAATGATCAAGAAATGAATGACCAAAACCCATATAATGAAATCATTGACAATGAACTTGTAGCACAAGAACCACAAGAAATAGGAGTAAGACAGTCTCAAAGAAATAGGAGACCTGCTATTTCCAATGATTATATGGTATACCTGCAAGAATCTGAATTTGACATTGGGTCAAGTAAGGATCCGGTTTCTTATTCATAAGCCATTCAGTGTGAGAATTCTGAGAAATGGATTGATGCTATGAATGATGAACTGAAATCAATGGACCAAAACAAAGTTTGGGAACTCGTTGAGTTGCCTGAAAGATGTAAAAGAGTTGGGCGTAAATGGGTTTTCAAAACCAAACGCGACTCTAATGGCAACATAGAACGATATAAAGCCAGAATTGTAGCCAAAGGTTTCACTTAGAAAGAAGGCATTGATAACAAAGAAACCTTCTCTCCTGTTTCTAAGAAGGACTCTGTCATAATTATTATGGCACTTGTAGCTCATTTTGATTTAGAGTTACATCAAATGGATGTGAAAACGGTTTTTCCAAATGGGAATTTTGAGGATGAAGTCTAAATGAATCAACCTAGAGGCTTCTCATCAGAAGGAAAGGAATACATGGTCTGTAAATTAAAGAAATTGATATATGGACTTAAACAAGCTTCCCGACAATGGTATCTCAAGTTTAATGATATTGTGGTCTCCTTCGGTTTTAAGGAAAACATTGTTGATCGATGTATATACCTGAAGGTCAGTGGGAGTAAGTTTATATTTCTGATTTTGTATGTTGATGATATTTTGCTTGCTAGTAGTGATCTTGGTTTGTTACATGAAACCAAGAATTTTCTCTCTAAGAAATTTGAAATGAAAGATATAGGTGATGCATCCTACGTGATTGGAATTGAAATATTTTGAAATAGATCACGTGGACTGTTGGGGTTGTCTCAGAAAGCATTTATTGAGAGAGTTCTAGAGAGATTTAGAATGGAAAAATTTTCACCAAGCATTGCTCCAATTCAGAAAGGGGACAAGTTTAGCCTTAAGTAATTCCCACAAAATGAATTGGAGCGGAAGGGCATGGAAAGAATTCTTTATGCATCCGCTGTAGGAAGTTTGGTTTATGCACAAACTTGTACAAGACTAGACATCAGTTTTACAGTTGGGATGTTAGGAAGGTACCAAAGCAATCCAGGAATGGATCATTGGAAGGCTACAAAGAAGGTGATGAGGTATCTACAAGGAACAAAGGATTATAGCTGACATATAGGAGATCTGATAACCTTGAGGTAGTTGGTTATTCAGACTCTGATCTTGGTGGTTGTCTTGATACTGGAAAATCAACTTCTGGTTACTGGTTCCTACTAGCTGGGAGGGGGGGCAGTTTCATGGAGAAGTGCAAAGCAAACTTGTATAACTACATCTACCATGCAAGCTGAGTTTGAGTCAGTCTTTGAGGCCACCACTCATCATTGTGGTTGCGGAACTTTATCTCAGCGCTTAGTATTCTCGACAGTATTGCTAGGCCGCTAAGAATTCATTGTGACAACACCACAACTGTTTTCTTCTCCAAAAATGATAGGTATTCTCAAGGTGCTAAACGAATTGATCTAGAATACCTTGCCATGAAGGAGGATGTTCAGAAACAAAGAGTGTCTATTGTTAGCATAGCTACAAAACTCATGATTGCAGACCCACTTACAAAAGGGTTAGGACCAAAGGCATTCATTGAGCATGCTGAAAGAATGGGTCTTTGTCATAACCCATGACTGTTTCAAAATTTTGGTCTGTAGAATGATATATTGTTCTATTTTTGCTACACTCTGAGCTCTATAATGAATATGTTTCTGATTAATAATTTTCCTGTTTTCCATTGAATGTACATGCATGAGTCTGGATGAATGACAACAGGAACGTCTCTATATGTTAGAGATATGATGGTTGGACCATTAGGAGACCTCTAACTTATTGGCTACTGCTTGTAGTTTAATAATGATGTAGTACATGGAAGGGATTATTTCAATTTGATGTATGATCGCCATGACTTACTTTGGTAGGGTGCTTGGAATGGTGTGTATCATGATCATATGAAAGTAAGGATTCAATCGATTGTATAGCGAGTCAATTTTCTATCACACGATCCAAGCGGGAGAATGTAAGAATTTACTCCTTTAATTATGGATCATTTGAAGTAATTGGTGTTTATGGTGCATATTCCATATATGGTTTGATAGACTAATTGATGGATCCTAATTGATCGATCAAAGGGAATTTCCTATATTTATTTCCGTGATGGATGGAAATCACTTAAGTCATTGATGGAAATTGGTCCTCTCTCACCCTATATAACAAGTGCACAATTCCATCTTATGTACACACATAAAATACTCAAAACACGTATGAGAGTTTGAGGTGCAAGGGCTGAGAGAGAAACCATTTCCTTTGGATTGACGACTTTGCCGAACCGCTGCGTCTTGGTATACTACATATTGCTCCAATGGAACAAGGTATGTAGTTTATGTTTCCTCCTTACTGTTAATGCTGTGAGATCATGTAAGTTCTAGATCTTGGTTTTATGTGTTTAAACTTTTACACAGCAACCTAGCTAGCCTTCGCAAGAACTTCCTAAATTATAAATCTCTCAAAGTCAAGAGGATTCTCCAAGAAGCAATGCCACCAAAAATTAGTTTTAAACCAGAAACTATCTACAAATAGAGTGAACCACCTGAAAATGTTTTGAGGAAGATGGGGTGAGCATAAACGATGCCCAGAAAGGGTTGTTTTTAAAGAGAAATGAGATTTCATTTGTCTAAAGAATCTGTCTATACTTTCGTAAAACATTTTCAATAAAAGCTTAGTTTGCATAAGGAAAAAGGGATCAACAAACTCACAAACCTTATACACATTAGCTGAAAACTATAAAACATTGTCACAAGGTATGAAAGGGTTTTTTCGACAATAGAAGAAACAAACATTCATTGAGAAACAGCTCTCTAACTTTCCAAATCAAAACAGAAGTCATTTCGTAAAATAAAGAATTGGAAGGGAGTGTAGCATGCCTTATCGTACCTTTTCATACAGTCATAACTCGCATTTACGACCTCACAAGGGGCTTCCGCGGGGAATTTGGGTCATTGTGCCCATAACAATCCAAAGCTCACGGGTCATTATGCCCGAACATTCACAATCATCATCCAAGCTACATACTCACCACTTTCCATAACTTAAACATGCAACTATAATTTGGATTTCATTACACAAGAACATCAGAAACATAACTTTACTAGCTTTTAAATTTTCAAGCTCGAAGAAGCAAATAAGTTGTTGCATTGGAGTAAGAAAACAGAACATGCAATTGCATCTGATTAGCAAAGAAGCAAACTGGGCACTGCAAGCATAGATCGCAAACCCTTTTTTTTTTTTTTTTACTCAACATCGAAACATGAAAAACATGCAATTGGTTCAACGGACCAATACATTTCTAAAAAATAAAAATGTTGAGTTCAACAAAAATCACCACATAAATTTTCTTTAAGAGAATCATAACCCCAATAGATTAAAAACAATTTTTCCCCTACCCCAAGCTTATTAGGTGGCTTTTGCAGAATCATGGGCCTCAGCAGCTTGCTCCAATTGATCTCCCCCTTGCTTATCTTTCATGTTTGCTGTCAACGACTTTATAATATCAATTTCTTAACATTTTTACAAATTTGAATTTGAAAAGAAGATTTTTTTTTAAGGGGTTTGGAACCCAGCCAAGCTGGGAGCCTCAGCCCTACGCCCGGTTCCATTTATTAAAATAAAACTTTGCATTGGAGGGGGACATAAAACCTGAACCCCGAGCTACATAAGAACCAATACAATGAATAGTAAACAAAAAACAAGCAAGGTGCACTAGACAATCTTCTACTCAATTGCTTAAACAAAAAGAAATAACTCTAATGGAGACAATAACTAGTACGTGAATTAAAATCATGACTAAACTGAGTATTGATGAACGAAGGAAGGGAAGCCCACCATACAAATCCCTCATTCAAAGCTCCATAATTTGCTAGCTTATCTGCAACATTATTGCCTTCTCGATATATATGTGAGACATGAAAAGTGAGTTGACGTGCTTGAAACAAACAATTATGCCATCGGGTTCTAAGTTTCCACGGAATAAGACCTGGGTTTCGAAAATAATGTAATACAAGCATTGAGTCTGTCTCTAGCCATATATAGTCCAACACCGAATCCAAGCAACCTGAATGGCCTCAATAATAGCAAGTACCTCAGCATCCATGGCACTAGGGGTGTCAACTCTGGCTGAAAAAGCACCCACAAAATTTCCAGCTACATCCCTAAAAATACCTCCATATCCAGCACTTGTAGCATCTCTAAAAGACTCATCTGTGTTCACTTTCAACCACTATGCCGGTGGAGCCGTCCAAGTCATAGGCTTAAAAGGCTGTGCACTGCACCTCAGCGGTGATAATTCCAGTAATAGAAAAATTGGAAGAGTAGAAGCAGAATTTGAATAAGGTTTAAACACTAGCTGAGCAGCTTCCTTCAGAACTAGAATGAAACACTGTGTAATGCGCCCCAAATTAAACTTACAGCCATTGTTTCTTATTTTATTACGTTCTATCCAAGTGAACCAGAGAAGGCTGCACACATTCATCCTCCACAGCAGCTTTGAAGCAGGGGAAAGGCGCTTAAGCAACTCAGTAGAAAACAAAAGGCCTAGACTTGGATCTTGCCAAGGCTAGAGACGAAAAAGGGAGAACAGCCAAGCCCAAACCTCTTTCATAACATCAAAATCCAAAAATAAATGAACAAGGATTTCGTTGCTTACCATGCAAAAGGAGCATTTGTGAGCAAAGATGCACGCCAATTTTTTGCAGATAACTATCAGTCTTAACTCATCCATTAAAAACTTGCCATGCAACTAGACTCTTCCTTGGCTGAATTGATTTATGCCAAATTAGTTTTCTCCAATCAACAATCGCTCCAGGAGGAGACAAATATTTGTAAGCCTTTTTAGCAGTTAGTGTTCCAGACGAACAGCCAAACCAAACTGCTTTAGCCAGCTGAGCATCCAAAGGTATATAAGTGTTTAGAATTAGTGCAGAAGCCTCCTTGAAAAAAGAAGAGAATATATAAGGCAACACCCATTCGTTATCAACAATAAACTTACTTGATCATCGAGAAACTGTAAGAACTCTGGGTCGACATTATACATTGCACATAAAGGAGCACCCAACCAATTATCTTTCCAAAATGACACCTTCTCACCAACGCCAATTAGCCACTGAGCATTAGAAAAAATAGAGGGCCAGAGCTTCTTCAAACCTATCCAAACTGATGATTTTTTGTAGTAGGAACAAGGTGACAAACCTACTCTCAAGAATCTACTCCTCAGAAAACATGCAGATGGGGACAAACCTTCAACCATATCCCAACAACAGTTGAGCAATAAAGCACTATTTAGATGAAAGAGATTTTTCAACCCAAGACCACCCTGATCAATTGGTGTGCAACATTTAGACCAAGCTATAAGGTTCGAACCCTTTCTCAATGAGTCTTTTGTCCAAAAAAAATTCCGAGTCCACCCTTGAACCTTAAGAAGCAAAGAATGAGACCACTCATATACTTGGAAACTATATATCAAAAGACTTTGAATGGTAGTAAAAATAAGTTGCAGTCTTGCTGCTTGAGAAAGCTGTAGGCCCTTCCAGGATATCAGCTTACACCTAACCTTATCAGCAATAGTTCGTAAATAAGCTGCTTTTGGTCTACCATGAAATACTGGCACCCTAAGATAGTTGAAGGGTACCGCACCTTCTCTGAACCCAAGTAGACGCTGGGTAATAATTTCTCTAGGCCATGCATGCTTACCAATAAATACAGAAGACTTTGATTTATTTATAACTTGGCCAGAATTCATGGCATATTCATCTAAAAATTGCATTAAGGCACGAATACCTCGGGAACTTCCCTGCATGAAAATCATAACATCATCCACGAACAATACATGTGAGGGAGGAATTAATTTACCTGGGCAAGCCATCCGATCAATATTTTCTCTATCAACTAGATTACTTAAACCCCGACTAAGATCCTTTTCCGTAATGCAAAATAAGAGCGGAGATAAAGGGTCGGCTTGCCTCACACCCCTAGAACAAGTGAGAAAACCACACTGCTATCCATTCACCAACACTGATAAGTAAGCAGACCTCAGAATACCATGAATGTAATTAATAAAAATAGGGTCGAAGCCGAAAGAAGTGAGGACCCTTAGCAGAAAATCCCAATCCATGGTGTCAAAGGCTTTTCTAATATCTAATTTAAGAGCAATGTTTCCACTCTTGCAGCGATTGTCTAACAAATTTATACATTCAGAGGTTAAGATAATAGGGTCAGCAATGGATCGCCCTGTGGTAAAGGCGCTCTCATTTGGGGATAAGATTCTAGCTGCAATAGGAGAAACACGTATGACAATAATTTTAGTGATAATTATAAAAGCAAAGTTAGCAAGAGCAATGGGTCTGAAATCAGCAACACAGTCAGCTTCAGGCTTTTTTGGAATCAAGATTATCACATTGGAGTTAAAGTGCGGGAGGATGAACTCGGTAGTAAAGAAGCTTTGAACTGTAGAAATTACATCAGAAGCTACGACACTCCAACAATTTTTGAAAAACTTCCGTTGTACCCATCTGGCCCTGGTGCACTGAACTCATCCATAGAAAAAACTGCTTTATGTATTTCATCAGAAGAAGGCAAAGAAGTGAGAGCAATATTCTCCAAGGCTATCACCAATCTTGGAATTACTCTTTCAACAAGGCCAGTGTCCTCAAGAGCATGATCTTTAGTGAAAGTTGTCTCAAAATAGTTGACAATATGACCCGCAATTAATTCATGAGTCTGCAAGATTATGCTACCAGCACGGAGGGAGACTTGAGACTTGTGTAACCTTTGAATTTTGACCATATTATGCAAGAATGAAGTATTTCAATCCCCTTCACATAACCATCTGATTCTAGCCTTGTCTCTAAGAATAGTGTCTTGCATTGCCAAAGCCTGCTAAAACTACATATGAGCCAACGTCTCTCACTATAACCGGTCTTCTGAAGGGGCCAAATTAGAAATCTCAAGCTGAACTAAGTCTAATGTAGTTTCGGAGGAGCTCACTAGTTGATGTACATTCCCAAAAGTGTTAATATTCCAACCTTTGAGCATAAATTTCAGTGCTCGGAGTTTGGAAGAAAGCATAAACATTAGGCAACCCACAAAGCTTAGGGAAGACCAGAAGTTACCAACCGTACTATGGTAATCAGGGTGTTGCAGCCACATATTCTGGAATCTGAACTGAGGCTTAGAAGCAATTGGGAGTCGAGAGCATGTCAATAACAAGGGACAATGATCAGAAGCTACTTTAGGTAAAGTACGGCAATAAAAAATACTCCATGCATCCATCCAACCAGAGTTACAAAGAGCCCGATCCAGCCTTTCATAAGCTCTGCGGTTTGACCAAGTGTAAGATAGACCTCTTGTATGCACATCAATAAGCTGACTAGCAGAACACATATGCTGAAAATTAAGGCATGATGCAGCACTGGGGAGCTTCCACCTCTTTTTTCTTGAGCTCCCATGACACAATTAAAATCACCGAAGACTATCCACAGACCAACAACAAAATTGGAGTGGATTATTAAGATCCTGCCAAAGATCTCTACGACCAACAATAGTTGTCTTAGCATAAACTGCTGTCAGCATACATTATATACCATCAAGGGCAACTGAAACTGTGATCTATTGAGCAGTAGAAGAGACTACTATGGGGTTGATATCCCTATGACATAGAAACCATATATTGGGCTCTTGTGTTCCCCGATCATTAGTGGCCATTGGAAAAAAAGATGAACAGATGAACCCGAAATATGCTGATTGCTGATTTCTCAGCAACCACTACTGACGCTAACGTACAGACCTCAATACATATATGATTAAGCTGATTTTCAGATATGTTATAGATAAGATAATGATGAACAACTTTGATGAGAACTTGTTTTGATCTAAGGCTCGGATCTAGGTGTATTTGGGAATGCAAATCGGCTCACGAACATGGGTAAGAGAATAATGAAAAAGGAAGGAATGAGGCTTAAATGATCGATCATGTCAGAAATCAGATGAAATACCCGCGTAAGTGTTTTTCTCTAAGGTCTAGAATGGGCTGGGCTTAACATCATTTGGATAATATTTCTAAACTTGAGAAAATCATTACTCAAGGAAAGCTCAAATGTAGAGAGAAAAAAATAGTTTAAACTAAAAACTAAGATGGCAATTCTTAACAAATTTCGCAAATAAAACTTGGCACAAACTAAAGTTCCTCAAATGTCACAAACTACTTGTTGACGTAAAAAGAATTTGGGGTATTACAATAGGACCAAAATATGAACATAAATGATTTAAATTGTGTGTAAATAAATGATGATTCTGCATTATTAAAAAACAAGAAAGAGAGATGCGACTTTTTGCTCTGCTAGGGTTTTGCCTAGCTGCAAAACTGATCAAGCATGGAAATTGGTCCATCGACTTCTCGGGTTGGTATGTCAGGCACTATCCCCTCTTAGGGTTTGGTGGGCTTCTGCCCTCTTTCTTCTCGTTTCCTCTTCTGGTTCTGCCATGGCGGGATTGGCATCGAGGAGGTGATGGGTCTAGGCTCTGGCCGTTGGATTTGGTGGGCTGGTGACCGAATTGGTGTTCCACTTACGGTGGCGGCTTGTTTTGCTAGAACTGGAAATGGCTTTGGGGGTGCTTTTCATGACAGTTTGTGTGCCAGTTCTGGTTTTTGGAAGGCCAGTGGTAGATCCAAGGTTATCAAGTCGGTGTTGCAGGCTGTTAAAAAGAAGTCTAGCGACGACAATGATTTCATGATGGCTGGGCTGCAGGGCGGCAGCTTTGTTGCAAGGCAAGATCTGTGCAGTGTTGTTACGGGCTAAGGTCTGGAGCCTTCTACTAGGCGTTGGGCCTTAGTTTTTGTGCTCTGAATTTTACTACCTTATGGTGAAAAGAAGGCTGCTAAGCCTATTGAGGCTTCTAAGAAGACAAAGACATCCAAGAAGGACAATTTGGTTGATTCTGCTAATGGTACGAGCTCCAACTTGAAAGGGAAGGAGCTGGCTATTTTCTAATTTTCTTTCTAGGGTATAAGCCTGCGTGAGAGTGAATGGATTTCTATGAGTCTTCCATGACGTTTCTAGTTTCTTACTTGTACCATAATTGCGTGATTGGCAAGGGAGGGCTAGTTAAATGATTTCTTTTCGTAGAGGGCGAGGTTTATTCATTCTTAGATAGGCTTGCTTCAAAGCGAGTGTCCCAAAGATTTTAATGATCTGCTTTAGCATAAATAGTTTAGTTCGGATTTTCTTGCCGAATTTTGCTTATGTAAGTTATGGTAGACTCTAGCCTTTGGCTGTTGATCTAATAAATTCAACTTTTATTTAAAAAAATTATAATGATTCTGCGCCACCATAGTTTCCCCCCTAAAATAATCATTTACGCCAAATTTCCCAAGGTCAATGGCCCGATAAGCTTCTCTATTGAAGTTGATTAGACCATTGACACACTCATATGCTTGTGGCTTGTGACTTGTGAGCATGCATGCCACGTTTTGATGTAATAATTCTTGTTAGTGAAGTTAGTGCGTCACATTCGCATGTTAGTTAGTTGATCGATTTCTGGTTTCTGATCTAACCCTCTCGATTTAGAAAGTTTTTCTCATTTATCCATTTTTGATCATCTCAACAAACAAATACCAAACTCCATTATTGCTTTGCAAAAGTAGTGCATTTTATAGCAAAATGAGATATCTTGTTTTGTTAATGTATTCATCTTTACAAAGGGGGATGCATGAAACTTGATTAGGTAATCAATATCTGTTAAGTCACTCACACAACCAATCCCTCACATCATAATAATCGATCTCCTTCCTTATATCAAAACGAAACTATCTTTCAACAACAGCTAGCTAGCTCGCTTGATTTCTGAACATTGCTTTACATATTTAGCAAAAGCTTATATTGAGCATACGTCCCCATTAAATACGGTGTAGCTAAGGGTGATCGAGGGGATCACTATAGCTTTTATGTTTCACCTATGCAATATTTTATATCTTTTTCAAATTCTATAATTTCTCATTATTTTTTGTTTACCTTTATAATATAACCTCTAAGTTTTGCCCAATATCATTTAGTCTAGTGGCACAGTCTCCTACTCATAAATGGAAGGTTATGAGTCGACTCACGAATGACTAGCTATAGCAAAAAAAAAAAGTTCTAATAGATTTAAGCCACAAATGTTGTAAAAAAGATTTGTGTGTTCATTTAACTATTTAAACGTACAAATTTCGTCTAACAGAAACTTATTTACTCCACTAAAAATTTGTGTGTTCATTTACCCATTTAAAAGTACAGATTTGATCTCACACAGACTTATTTACTCCACTATAATATTTGTGTGTTCATTTACCCATTTAAAAGTAAAAAAAAAAAATTTTAGCCTTAACCCAATTACTAAATTATGCACAAACTTTAACATTCACAATTACTCTCTCTCTCTCTCTCCCCAACCCCAACCCCAACCCCCCCCCCCCCCCCCCCCCCCCCAAGTAGAGGCTGAATCAGGGCCGCCGGTGAAGGAGTAGTGCTTGTCGATGTCAGAGCCTGGTAGTCCGGCTCGGATTTGGTGACGATCGGGTTGCCGACGGTCAGTTCAGGTAGGAAGAGCTCGCTGAGCAAGGTAAGGAACCTGAACAAGTCTCGGTACCCGTCGAGTGCACCATAATCTATTTTCCGGCACGAGTTTTTGAGGTTCTTCCTGTCAGAGACGCTCATCGCCGCCGTGTGAAATTTGGAGCAGAAGAGGTCAACGAAGGAGAATGAGGTGGAGTTTCTAAGGCTGGATGCCGGAGCTGGGGACCCGTAGCCGGAGTGCAGCGATGAAAAGTTAATGAGGCATTTTGTTGGAATTTGGTGAAGAAATCACATGAGAGGGCGTTGCGGTGGTTTGGGATTTTCAGGTAGAGGTAGAAGACTGGGAATTGGATATGATCAATTTCCAGGGTTTGATACTTCTCCATTGTGCAAGTCAGTAGCTCAAGTCCGAAGAAATTTTTTTTTTCCCAATGGACGAACAAGCTGTTTGGAGTATTTCGATCCTTTGATTTGAAACCTAAATTAATTTCCCCATTAATATAATGACCAAGAAAATGTAATTCCTTCGATCAAGTCGTGCTTCAATTCCTTTACACTGCCCTTCATCATTTAAAATTATGTTTTTGAGGTCGGTACGCATGCGAGGTTGGTTAGTTTGATGGTTGGAGAACTCTTGATGGTTGGTTTGATAATGGATTTAAGCTTGTGATAACACGTCGAGTGAACATATAAATTGATCATCTGTGCCTGGAGTGTATTCATTTTGGTTTGGGAGTTGATGCAACTCATACCGAGCAGTTGGTGTTGGTTATTTGCTTTCACCTTAGTTCTGCAGAAATTCAACATGTGTTATACGCATTATTTCTTTGCTTTGTTCCCTTTGTAGCTCATGGCATAGTGTGTTTTTGGTCCTTTATGTTGTATATTCATTAGTATTTTGCTTAAACTTGCTGTGTTTTCAATTATCTAATTTCTGTTATCAGAAAGCTGGTAGTTAACTTATGTTAAAATTATACCGATTGTCTTGCAAAGTTTCTCCACTTTTACAGCCAATCGGAGCTGCACAAGCATGTGGTCAAGCAATAATTTGTGGACTCTTGCATTTTTGGTTTTGAATTTTTCTTTTTTTAGCAATGCATTTTTGGTTTTAATGAGTTTGTATGGGGCAATAAATTTTTATTGGGTTTAAAAATTTTATTGCTGAATTTTTATTGAGGGCAATAAAACTTTTATTAGGGATCAATACACCTTTATTTGGAGAGCAATAAAACTTTTGCTAGCTTTTATTGGCGAGCAATAAAAGTTTTATTGGAGAGCAATAATAGCTTTTATTAGGGGTCAAAAAACCTCCGAAAACTTTTATGAGATCTCTGACGACCTCCATGTAGACCTCTGGCGATCTCTCTGGTGACCTCCGACGAACAGAGTGATTTTAGAGAAATTCAGCAGCTGGTTGCCGGATTCTGGTGATCGGTGACTATAGTCCGGCAAAGTCTCCGATGACTTCTCTCTCTAAGTGACAAAGTGTATTTACATGAGCATTTGCCAAGCATAATTAGCTAGAATGAGCCACGCTCACACCACCACCAACTGGGTGACCTACGGAAACACAGCCAAGCAGGCTACAGCCTGAGCCCCGACTCACCCTCAGATCAACGCTGATGCGCCGCCACGTGCCGCGCTAAGATAGCATCAGAAGCACGAGAAGCTGGGAACTGAAGTATGTCAGTCCCACATCGAAAATAAGGAAGAGGTCAGCCTCTTCCCAACCTACAAAAGGTTATTTCCTCTCTCCTCATTAATTACGCATCAACTACTTATTTACTGTTATGTTGTCTATATATACACATCAACTAATTTAGGCATAGGAGAAGAAAAGACCACTTGACGCGGTCTCCCTCTAACGCTTTGTCTTATCTAACAGCTAGGAGGAAGCCTTCATTGCATCACAATCAGCGGTCCGCCCGTACGATCATCGTTAATAGCCCCATAAATACAGACATTAACATTGGCGCCATCTGTGGGAACCGCTAGAACAAAAAGGCCATCCTACCACAACAATCACCATGACTAACGGTTGTGGGGAAAACGTTGAAGAGCAGGCTGACCAATCTACCAACCTCCATCCCGCCAACTCAGCGGTAGACAACAATCCAGCGGCTAACGTCCAACGGGCATTATTCGCCACACCAATAAGTTCCAGCGTGGATCACCAAGTACTACAAACTGAGACTCATCCGGGCAGTAGTTGCCGACCTCCAAGCCAAGACTTCACCTCTATGTATGAACTAGCCTTAGAGGACCTCCACAAGGAAAAACAGGGTATGCGAACAAGAGCACAAGGAAAAGGCCGAGGCCCAGAAACAGGTGGCCACGCTGATGTCCAGGTTCGACGACCTAAAAAAGGCATTGGAGACAAAACGCTAACATTGCGTAAAGCGAGCAGTCACAGAGCACCAGATGTAGTCGATCCAACACTGGGAGATTGGCACATACAGCGGCTTTGCAAATGCCAATATCGCTGAACCCACCAGAACTATTAGGAATGGGCTCCCCTTCACCGCCCCAACTAATGTTGGAGTAGGAAGTGGAATCACAACCGCTCACCAACCGCTCGACAGCTAGGGCTAGAACCGAAGGTAGCCCACCTGCACATAGGCAGATGATAGTGCAGTGGAACCATCAGACGGGACCCGCTGATGACTCAACCGCCATAATTCTGGAGAGAGTGCAATAGTTGGAGCAGAGATTGAGGTTGACAGAGGCAAGAGCCTAAGTGCCAAATCCACATCCCCTCTTTGCGTCTAGACCAGGATCGTTTACCTCTAGATTCCTGCATGCCATCCGGCAGGCACATGCGAAAACACCAAAGATGTCACATTACAACGGTATGGCCTACCCCTTCGTCCATATGGACACCTTCAAAAAAGTCACCAACAACAAGGGGTTTGATGACGCCACCTTCTGCCACTTGTTTAGCGAAACATTGGATAGTGAGGCAATGAGCTGGGTATTTGAGTGTCCATCAGGATCCATCGACTCATTCCACACATTATCAAACGCTTTCCTCTGACGATTCATCCTGTTGGCCGTCGAACGCCACAACACAACCCAGTTGTTCGACATTAAACAAGGCGCAGAGGAAACACTAAAGGCATTCATCACCAGGTAGAGAGCGGTAGCGTCTCAGTGCCGCGATCTTGATAAAACAATAGCTCTGGTAGCTTTCAAGCAAGGACTATTGAAGGGACCGTTTCTCTATCATCTCAACTACAATCATCCAAATGCTGCGTATGATCACGTCATGAGCGAAGCCGTCATCTATGCATAGGCAGAGTTCAACGGATATGGAGAAACCCCACCCTCGCCATCAACGCCATCAAGGTCAACTCAACCTTCCTTGAGCCATCAGGAGACCGCCAGTAAGAATTTTGCAACACGGCCAACCGATAAGAAGCAAGAATGGCAACAACACCACTATCAAAGCAAGCGACACAAGGACCAACACTACACCAAGGGCAACCGCCCATCCCTCGGGGACAACCGTAGCAAGCAGACAGAGTCATCCCAACGGTACGTAATGTTTACGGTCCTGACAGCCTCATATGAAGAAATATACGACCAGTGCAAAGACCATATTCCGCCGCCTCACCCGAGAAAGTACCCAAGAGTGGGAAAACCAAGAAACACCTGCAAGTGGTGTAAATACCATGAAGATAGCAGTCATAGCACAAACAACTGCAACGCTCTTAAGACAATAGTTGAAACTTTGTATCATGACGGCAAGATGGAACAATTCAAGACGCGTCAACCACTGCCTGTTATCGCTAACATCGAGCCCATACGCTTCATCAACACCATCGACGGAGGTCCCCCGATCACCAACATGTCTCACAAGGCGAGAAAGCTCTATACACGTGCAAACCACCCCAAAGAAATTTGCAACATCCGCTACGAGCGATCAGCAAAACTCCCAAGATCTGGTTGGGAGCCCATTACCTTCTCGGAAGAGGAGGAGCATGACGTATATTTGCCGCACGATGACCCATTCTTGATTGACGTTGTGCTCGACAAATGGTCTGCAGGAAGGGTGCTCGTTGATAGCGGCTCCGCTGTCAATGTTATGTTTGCTCAGCTTCTCCGGCGATATCGCACAACTGCTCGGTTCTAACTACATGCGCCTAGCCATCGGCGCCAGCTCAACCACAGCGGAGATTCATACGGAGTTCATAATCATTGACTGCGTTAGTGCATATAATGCCATCATCGGTTGATCGACACTCAACAAGCTCAAATGCATAATAGCTGGACACATGCTCCTCATGAAGTTCCCTACATCCAACAGGACAGGCTCTCTGAAGAGAAGTCAGTAGCTGGAACGAGAATGTTACTCAACAACCATGGCCCAGCCAACACACCGCCATGAGATCCTAACAGTGGGAAACCATGTGCCGCCGACAAACATTTTGGAAGATCCTAGGGATGATGAGGAGAAATATGTGAAGAAGGAACCCGCCAACCCAGAAACATCCTTGAGGGTTATCGGCATCTCCGACGAGCACGCTGAGCTAACATTCCAGATCGACGCTCATCTAGCCTAAAAAATAAATGCAGAACTCACTCAATTTCTACAAGATAATGCCACCGTCTTTACATGGTCCTACACTGACATGCCTGGCATCTCCCCTGAGATAATCAAGCACAAGTTATGCATAAAACCGTCCTTCTACCCGATCAAGCAGTTGTGAAGGGCCTTTGATGACGAACGATACCGTGCCATAGAGGAAGTGGTTACCAAGCTCCAAGGCATTGGGTTTATCCACCAAGTCCATTATCCTAGGTGGATTTCCAACCTAGTCATGGTCAAGAAAACTAGCGGAAAGTGGCGGATGTGTGTGGACTTCAAGGATCTCAACAAAGCATGCCCCAAGGATAGTTTCCCACTCCCACACATCGACCAACTGGTTGACGCCAAGGCGGGACATGAGCTGCTCAACATGATGGACGGCTGATGCAGCTGCCCTCAAGCCCTGATTAATAAAACAGTCAAATACAATGGGCAAATCTAAACCCCTGATTACAATAACCATCTAGAAAGCATCTTGAATGATATCAGGATTCTTTACAAAATACATGTATTCTAAGAAGTAATAATTAGCAAAAAGTGCTTTACAGGCTATTCTATTTGCTTTGACATAGCGGTGACATACTAGAAAGATAACTAAATTACAACGAAGCATAATTACCAAAATTACAGCTTTCCTACTATGTTGCCGCCAGAGAATAAATCCGACGACAGTTAGATTTATCCTGCCACTAGGAGGTTACGACCATTTAACTATAAGAAAGGCATAAGTTTTATGTGGATAAAGAAAAAAAGATAAACATATTTTAGAAAATAGAAAAAATAGAGAATTATTAGAGCTCAATTGGACGAACTTAAAGGGTCAGCCCGGAGGGGAGGGATGGGCTGGGCTAGGGCTTAATTTTCATGGCTCATACCCTATCCTATTTGAGAAAAGACCGGGCTGGGCTAGGCTTGAAATGGGCTTAGGACCCAAGGGCCAATAGATAGCCTTTTCTTTTGGGCCTCAATTCAAAGTCACCCGTGAGGCTTCCATTCAAACCACTGTTCCAACAGCTTGATTTCAATGAATTTCGATTGCACGACAAATTTCTACTTCTAAACGCCTTCCTATATATAAATCTATGTAATTTTGAAAACAGAAAATAATGACTCCTTTCTTTTCAACTCCATGCATTCATATGGATTGAAATCCCATCTATCTCGATCATGCTTCTATTTCTCTCACTCTTAAGTCGTATGTATTTTTCTGTTAAGGTCCAATTGTCATTACAAATTGTTTTCTAAATGTTTGGATCATGAGTCGGCAACGCGCCTCTAGTCTCTCCACCCTCTGTGGTACATCTACACCCTTTTGTGGTAAGGCTTTCTGAGCTTTGGTCTCAGTTTTAAATCTTTTCATGTATCTTTTCTATTTTATCTCTCCTTGTGCTTGCCCAACTTCTCATTAGATTTCCATATCTATTCTCAAACCTCCCATCCTCCTCCATCTTAGACACCTCATCCTCTCATCTGCATCTGACTTTTCCCTTTTTCCACAACCTCATCCTCACATTCAACCCTTGGAGTCTCAACAGGGATCTGTTCACTTAACTTCACACTTGATGATTGTAGCAGTACCGGCAAGCCACTGAAGTTTGTGGACATCGCCGGGCCAGTGGTGTTGTGATGCTTGGTGGTCTCCACCTCCATGACTACCTTTACTAAGTTCTCTGTTTTTCTTGTTTCTTCCTGTGCATGCAATTTTGGTGTGAAGACTGATGGTAGAGAGTTATTTGGCCTCTGCAAGTCAAGCTTCTGTTGGAGCTCATCTGGTCATGGTGGTACTCATGGCAGCCAGCTTGTTTTGCAGCAAAGACTTTGGTTTTAGATCTAGGTTTTCTGGTATTTTGGGCTTTTAGGCCTCGGGTTGTCAATTAGTTCTAGTTTAGTTATGGGTTTGTCTATTGGGTCTTTGGGCTTAGGACTCCTACTTTATTTGTATTACCTTTGTATGGTTTTCCTCTAATGAATGAGTTTATTTGACCCAAAAAAAAAATGCTTGGATCATGTCACAGCTGGTGATGTACTTGCCATAATCACCCTTCATAGTGCAGTTGGTTTACATTTTGTTTTATTTGGTATTTGAAAAGATTATAAACGAATTTGTGCTTGGCCTATCCAAAGCAACCAAAATCTACTCAATCTGTGCCTAACGTGTATTCTTAGTTATATCACAATCAACCAGTTGCACAGTACTTTTAGAGAGTATTTTTGTTGCAACATAATGAAAAACGCTCTTCACTAATGACCTATAAATTTATTTATGTATATGTATATGTACGTGTGTGTGTGTGGCCATTTGAATGAAGGATCTCTTTTTTTGGTTATTTTAAGGGATCACTCATTAGACCCACGTTTCAATCACATATTCACATCTTAACCATTCAGTTTTTAGGTATATATGAGTAGATCATCTATACAAATTTTCATCCAAATTGATATTCATTAACACATTCATTACTCCGATTTACAATTATGAACACGAAAGATTCAAGTTGATAGATTCGGTTCGATCATTGATTTAATCTAGTTCCATACATTAATGATCATCAATTTGGCTGAAAATTTACAAAAGTGATCTATACATTAGAACCTAAAAACTGAACAGTCAGTATGCCGAAATACGATAGAAAAGTGGGTCCCACCGTAGATCCCTTAAAATGGCCAAGTGTAATTCCTTTTTTTTTTCCATTTTAAGAGATCTCTTGTTGGACCCACTTTTCGATCACATTTCAGCATCTCAACAGTTCAATTTTTAGGTCTCAATGTGTAGAACTTTTGCAAATTTTCAGCCAAATTGATGATCGTTAAGGCATTCATGATGTGATTTAATTTTCTAAACATGAACGGTTCATGTTGAACAGATTTGGTTGGTTCACTGATTTGATCTAGTTCGGTATTTTAACGATCATCAATTTAGCTAAAAATTTGCATAAGTGATCTATTCATATGGACCTAAAAACTGCATAATTGAGTTGTTGAAATGTGATCAAAAAGTTAGTTCTAAACTATATGAGATCCCTTAAAATGACCAAAAAAAAAGAGATCAACCACTAGAAGGACCCTGAACACACACACAGACATTTGTGCTAAGAAGTGTAGTGATTAATACTTTCACTCCTTAAAGGTATTTCAGAAATTACATCTACGAAGGAATTTCATCAAGTATTTGGTTCTTATTTTAGAGGCATGATTACTAATTTAGTAGGATATGAGAATATTTATTGTTTGGAGAAATCACCAATTTATCTCTGTGTGTGTTTAAGGATACACGAATTATTGGCACGTTTACTTACCTGGAATGAGAATGGAAATAAAGGGAATGATTTTGGTGTATGAGATTTTCTGCGTTTACTAACATATATAGGTATAAGAATGATTTCAATGTATGAGATTCCTGCGTTTACTAATATATATACATGTGTGTGTGTGTGTATTAGAATTAGTGTGGGTCCGACCTCATTATCAGGAATTGAATCCTGAATGATCTTCATTACTTGTTTCAGTTGTAATGTGGTAGAATCTTCTAGATATCCTAATCAATGTTCGATTAGGTTTTCCTTGTATGATTCAGTTTTTGTACTTGCATGTAATCCTCTATACAAAGAGGTCTCTTTTATAAGTGAATCTCCTGAATCTGTTTCTCTACAACGGTGTACAATTTCTTTTTATTTTCTTGATAAAATAGAAGATGAGTATATGTTGTGTGAATGATGTCAACGTATCACAAGATGATTAGGCATGTGACGGGGCATCCATTTAATTTCACAATAACAAAACACATTAGATTACATTTTTCTATTTATAATGAAAAAAAAAAAAAAGGAATGTCAGTAGATGAACAAAAGAAGAGGATCAAAAAAGGAAAAAAAATAAAACATATGAACAAGAACGCCTAGATGAAGAATCCTATATCTATCTCCATCTGTAATTAAACTAGTTTCATCCGGCCATGAACTTGTAGGCATCAATTTAAAACTAGTTCAATCTTGTTTTGTTTCCCATGTTGCATAAGTAAGATATGAAGTGAGAAAAGTAATGGAAATGAGAAGTTTATTATGAGAAACAGGAAGTTAACGACTTATAGTGATAGGGTAGCTGCTTTGAATAATTGTATAAAGAGAAAAATTCAGCTATCGTCCCAAAACTATTTTGTCAAGGCCAATTTGATACCCAAACTCTCAAAAGTATCAATGTGATACCCAAAGACCTAAATTGGTGTCAACGTGATACTTCCATCCAAAATTTCTGCCAGCGCCGTCTATTTATTGACATGGCAAGCACGTGAGTCCAAAAAAAAAAGTGAAATGACCAATTTATCATTTTTTCTTTTGAGAAAAATTCATCTACCATCTCCAAACTATTTTGCCAAAGCTAATTTGATACCCGAACTCTCAAAAGTATCAATGTGATACCTAAAGACCTAAATTGGTATCAATGTGACACTTCCGTTCAAAATTTCTGACGACGCCGTCTGTTTACTGACGTGGCAAGCACGTGGGTTCCAAAAAAAGTGAACTGACCTTTTTTTTTGTTAATTCATTTTTTTTTCCTTTTCTTTTCATTTTTTTTCTTCCTTCTTCTTCTTCTGGGATTTTCTTATTCTTCTTCTTCTTCTTCTTAGGATTTCGGGGCGCCAAGCAGCTTGGGGATGAAGCTTCCAATCGAACCCGATACCCATCGAAGAACCTGCTGCTGCTGAGATGATCAACGACCCATCGACGTAAATTGGGGTTGCCGAGTTGTTGAGCAAGACGAGACATTCAGCAGGAAGGTAACATGAGAGAGTGGCCGTCCCCAAACTATTTTGCCAAGGCCAATTTGATACCAAAACTCTTAAAAGTATCAATGTGATACCCAAAGACCTAAATCGGTATCAACGTGATACTTCCGTCCAAAATTTCTAAAGGCGCCGTCTGTTTGGCAACGTGGCAAGCACGTGGGTCCAAAAAAAAAAGTGAAATGACCAATTTACCTTTTTTTCTTTTTGAGAAAAATTCTTCTACCGTCCCCAAACTATTTTGCCAAGGCCAATTTGATACCCGAACTCTCAAAAGTATCAATGTGATACCCAAAGACCTAAATTGGTATCAACGTGACACTTCCGTCCAAAATTTCTGACGGCGCCGTCTGTTTGCTGACGTGGTAAACACGTGGGTCCCAAAAAAAGTGAAATGACCAATTTACCTTTTTTTTTAATTCATTTTTTTTCCTTTCCTTTTCATTTCTTTTTCTTTCTTCTTCTTCTTCTTCTTCTTATTAGGGTTTCGCAATGCCAAGCAGCTTGGGTCTAAAGCTTCCAGTCGAACCCGATACCGGTCGAAGAACCTGCTGGTGCTAAGATGATCAACGACCCATGGAAGTAAATTGGGGCCGCTGAGTTGGAAGGTACCGTGAGAGAGTGGCCCTCGAGCATGGTAGCGATGTTGGCGCTGAACGGGAGGGACTTGAGTGATCGGATAGGGAAAGCGATGGGAGGAGGTGGTTAATCCACATGAGTGTGAGGGAGTTGGATTTGTAGCAGGAATTGGAGAGGATCTCGGCAACGTTAGTGATGGTTTGGGTGGAGGAGAAGAAGAGGAGAGAGAGAGGAAGAGAGAGAAGAAAAAGAATAGCAAAAATGGTATCCCTATAACTGGATCGCCTTCTCTTTGGAGACCATACGCATACGTACTCCGCCTCGACAACCACTCTCTTACGGTACCTTCCAGCTGAACACCTCGTCTCGCTCAACAACTCGACGACCCCAATTTACGCCGAGGGGTCATTGATCATCTCAGCACCAGCAAGTTCTTCGACCGGTATTGGGTTCGATTGGGAGTTTCAGCCCCAAGTTGCTTAGCGCCACGAAACCCTAAGAAGAAGAAGAAGAAGAAGGAAGAAAAAGAAATGAAAAGAAAGGAAAAAAATGAATTAAAAAAAAAAGGTAAATTGGTCATTTCACTTTTTTTCGAGACCCACGTGCTTGCCACATCAGTAAACAGACGGCGCTTTCAGAAATTTTGAATGGAAGTATCACGTTGATACCAATTTATCTTTGGGTATCACATTGATACTTTTGAGAGTTCGGGTATCAAATTGGCCTTGGCAAAATAGTTTGGGGATGGAAGATGAATTTTTCTCAAAAATAAAAAAGGGTAAATTAGTCATTTCACTTTTTTGGGATCCACGTGATTGCCACGTCAGCAAACAGACGGCGCCGTCAGAAATTTTGGACGGAAGTATCATGTCGATACCAATTTAGGTCTTTAGGTATCACATTGATACTTTTGAGAGTTTGGGTATCAAATTGGCCTTGACAAAATAATTTGGGGATGGTAGTTGAATTTTTCTCTTGTATAAATGAATTTGGGAAGAGAAACAGAATCCAATCCATGCTTTTGATGCCAGCTTGGATGAAGATGACACAAATATACAGGAGCTAGCTAGGGTTCTTCGTTTTATTGTTTTTGTTTTTTCTTTTTTAGAGAGGTATTCATCTTGTTTGGCTCCAGTTTTTCTTGAGCTGGTCAACAGTCTCTTTTCTTGAGTGGGTATGCCAGCACCGTTCGGGTGCGGTCGTCGAGGGTGTCCCTTGACCTGACGTCTTCTGAGCGATTGTGGACGAGGAGAGCACCAACCTCGTCGTGGGATTCTTTGTGCCTCATGGGGAGGACTGTTGCTGAGCTTCTTCAAAATCACAATCGATACTCGATGTTGTAGATTGAGCAGAGCGAAAAGCACTGGGAAGTGAGGGGAACTTGCTAAAGCGTGACTCTAGCTTGGCTGGTTTGCGAGGGTGTTACCCCTGCTTGGCTGGTTCTGTAACCGTTATGGTCGTGATATTATAGTCGGCTTCCGAGGAGACTAGGACCAAAGCACTTTGACAGAGGGTTTGGTGGTACTGAAAGTTGGCTCCTAAGGAGATTAGAACTTGGAGTGTGATCACCGATAAGAGAAAGAGAATGAGAGGAGTTGCTCTTGGAGAGGTTGCTCTAGAGAGAACTTAGATCATCTTATAGATGTTTTGATGAGTGAATTGATCAGATGATACTTATTGTAACCTATATATATAGGCTTCCAAGCAACACTATTTGGCCTTTAAACAAATCATAGTGGGTTAGGTTTGAGCACACAAACACTTAATGGATTTGTTAGGTGAGATCACTAACACTTCTTTATTCCTTTAATTTTTATCTCCACTAAGAACTCATATTTAACCTTCGACTTCTTCATATGAAATGATCCACTATGAATGTAGATTATTGTGGTAAAATTTCAGAATTTATTTCCATGTGGTTGGGCCGAAAATGCTACTGGGCTCCTTACAGGTCCAGTTTTCCAGTTTTGCTTATGCAGAAAATTGGACTGATTGTTTGAAGGTTTTCCATTCTGAACAAGCTCTAGCACTCTTCATAAGAAATGATCCTTGGGATGTCTAGAATGAATCTGGAAAGTTTCAACTCATTTGAAGTTCGGATGATTAGTCTGCCGCCCCTCCTTCCTTGTTAGCTCGGTTTCTCCTAGCTGAGGTAGGAAAATGTGCTAAAGTTGACTTTTCATTTCCATGCTTCCATAGTAGGCTTTATTTAGCCTCTAAATATATATTTCGAATTTATCGACAATATATAGCTTGAGCCACTATCATTGGCTTTCTTCAAGACGTGCATTGTCAGGCCAAAATGTTCATTTTGGGTCCAAACATTGCCCCCAGACCTCGAAGTCAAAGGTCTTCATCTTGATTGAAGAGGTCCTGAATCAGTACTACTCTTATAATATCATTGCTCCGAAGCTACTTGTATTGGCTTGATTGAAATTACTTGATTGATTCTATATAGGCCTCTAAATAGGCCATAAAGCTTGGATGCCACAATCTGAATTGCCTTTGTCATGAACTGTTGCTTTCTTTGCCAACTTTATTGCCCCCGTATCTGATGTCTAGTATGCAGTGAATTGGCGAAACTTAAGCAGGTTGTAGGATATCAGAACTTTAGTGTGCCCCCCATGCGAAGGAGACTGCTTTTGATTGCGAATGAGGATCCTTCTCTTCTTTGGTGGTAGCTTCGCCATGTGTATAGCAGTAAGTATCTGCCTTGATCGCTGGCTCTCTGTTGATTTTCTCAAATGTAGGTGTTTGGAGCCTTTTTGCTGGCTAGATCAAGTTTGATCAAGGCCTACAGTACTTGGCAAAATAAGATGCTGAATAGTAAACTGTTTGCTGCCATTTAATCCTTCGTGAATCTTATGCTGAAGAGGGTGATTGAATCATGGCTATCGTCATCATGACATGTGACGAAGTGAAACCACCATATTTGCTACAACTTTAGCATCTAAAACTGAATTGGTTTTAATCATGTTTTATAAAAAAAAAAAAAAAACAGGCCACTATGCTGGCCCTGCGGTGGTAGGAAAAGGTGGAATATCTTCACTGTCGCCTTAGATGCAATTCTCAAGATGAAATAGTGATTCATTAATTATCAACTAGGGCCACTCACTGGCCCAGCTAATAAATTAATCTCCAAAAACACCTGAGCTATAAATCAAGGTGTAATGGAGAAGTGTTCCTTGTGACCCAGAAATGACATCCAAGAAACCATTCATTATCGATCAGGCAGATGAAATCACTGAGAAAGCCACATTCACATGGCGGACTAACATGAGTGTTTGATGTAGAAGTCAGACCGGAGAGGAGAGAAGTCGACTGATGGGCTTTGGTGGCGGTGATAGTCAAGTGAGTCTGGGTCCCACACCGTGATCGTTTGCCAGATGATGCTATGGCCTATTATGGGCTTCCCATAGCAGTTCTTCGGCAGGTGCCTAGTGATTTTAGCAGTTGGGGACCAAGGAGGAAAGTGGGCTTCTGGCCTACCATCGCTCTCCAGGAAAAGGTTTGGTATCAGGAGGTCCGAGCGAGAGATTTGGCCCGATGGGATGCGGTGGGTATCACCCAAATCATCGATCTATGTTTCTGTCTTCCCCACAATACTAGCCCTGCACCGCTAGTTGCCATTCTTTGCTTCTGGAACACCTCTAGCAATACATTCGATTTCCGATTTGGGCAGATGAGCATAAATCTGCTCGATGTTCTTACCATCAGGGGGTTGCCCATTGATTTTGACCCCTATGTGCATGGTCAGTTTGATGGTATTCAATTTCCTTTGAGAATGGATATGGCTGGTCGGGGGCATCACAGTAAATCCTACCTTGTCTGGCGTGATTATTACCGCACCCAATGTGACCATACAGGAGGTATCGCATTCCTGGAATTCTGGCTTTGCAAATTTATCTTTTGCACTTCTTCCAACAAACTTACTGGGTGCTGGAATTCTCTGGTCACTGCTCTCTACAATGGTATTTGCGTTGGCCTTGGGCAACCTATATTGGGTGCATTATATCGCTCGCTTTATAGAGCTGTAATGCGCCCCTTTGATACCGACATTAGTGGTCCATTCTGGATCCTTGCCTTTTGGTTGCAGATTTATTTCCCTCGCTTCCGTCGCGGTGATATTCCAAAGGAACCTCCAGTCGATTCCCTTTTGGGGAACTGGCTTTGTCACAACGTAAGGTATCGAGCTCCACCCTACTCCGAGTGTTTTATTTACTTGTACTTGTTGGAAGAGATGCCGGACCCAAATATAGTCCTTTGTAGGCGATTCCCTCCTCCGCTTGATGATGGCTTTCTGCCCAGTGGACGTGATTATAGCGAAAGAGCCCTCTTGGCCTTTCGTCGAGCCATCTCCTGCTTGGATATTCGTCTTACCACCGACCGCGTAAGTTATGAGCTCTATGCCTCTGGTTGATTCTGCCAATTACTACACCTCTTGGCGGAGATTAGCCCCACCTGGGTCTGCCTCCTTTCAGAGTCAGTTTACTTTGATAGTGATTCCCCCTTGGGTCAAAGCGCTGTATCCCCTCAACGATGTCAACAATGATTATGTTGATTGGTGGAAAGAAGTGTCCGTGAACTGTTGGGACCTACCACATGACGAACTCTTCATCCAGATCTTTCGTGGAATGAGTAGTCCTGGTCCGGATGACCGCAAGATTCTTGAGCGCTTCTCCAATCCTGCAGCACAACCTCCGCGACTTACTCTACCTTCTCGCTCATCGCGTGCAGGGATACAAATCCACGAGCCTAGGGCAACAGTAAGTTTTTGTCTTTCTTCACCATTCCTTTTCCTTGTCTTGATTTTCCCGCTCTTATTCCTGAGTGTGTTTTGCAGTAAACTACCACTGTTGGCCAATGCTTTCCATTTCCCTTTCTGATCCAACCCCGCTCTCTGAGATTTCTGAATCTGACCAGGATTCTATTTGTACTGAGGAGGTGGCTGCAAACGTTGAGGGTTCTATCAGCTGGACAGTCGCCCCGGAGATGGAAAATGATACTAACGGATATGGTGCCCCCCAAGTCTTGCGAATAAATGAGACAACCGTCGGAGCCGAGGGCTCTATGCTTGAATCTGCTCCACTTACCCATGGTGAGCCACGAGTTGAGTTTCCAAATTCTCCTGCGGCTGAAAGGACAGACCAACCTGTTGAAGATGAAGAAACTGAGGAAGCTGTCCACCCATTTGCAGTGGTGGTTCGTGATCCTGTGGCACCTCCCCCGCCTCCTCCTCCTACCAGATTCGAGAGATTGATGAGGGTGTTGGAGGTAACTCCATGGCAATTTAGTGTTATCGACTCTCTGCTGAATGAACTTGATATGGCCCGCCGACGTCAATCGGCCATGAAAACCTAGGCTCACGATGCTCAAGAGGCTTTGAATAGTGTCTCTCGAGAAATGGACCTCTCCCGCGATATTTTAAATGAACGAGCCATCCGCTTTCGGGAACTACAAATCCAAAGGTCTGACTTCAAACTTCAAATTGAGAACCTCCAAGCCCATTTAGCCTTTGTTGAGAATGCGATTGTTGCAGAAGAAGCTCAACTCGATGAACCTTTGGCTACTTCTGAAGAAATGGGCCGCAACCTGGCCCGTATCAGAGAACGGGCCACACAGGCCGAAGCTGGTGCCATTGCGGCGAAACGCCACGTGGAGGAACTTTGTTTGAAATTGAGCTTTGCGGGCTAATCTCTTTAGGCCCCCTCGAAAACCGTTCGGTTTCCCACATGCTATTAATCTCTTCTTTTTCGAGATTTAAGGCATTAATCACTCGTTGAAAAACAATGGTTGTAAAAAAAAAATAATCTCGTGAAAAGAACAGTTACCTCCTCGAAAACCGTTCAGTCTCCTCACATGCTATTAGTCCTCTAATAATAGCTAACTCCTCAAAAACCGCTCCTCACATGCTCCTAGTCCCTTTTTTCCCAAGATTTGGAATCACTAATCTCGATTTACTGACATCAGTTTTGAAATTGAGCTTCATCCAAGGGTGGGGATTTGCCTGAAGTCCCTATAAATTGTTGTATTTTGGGAAGGGAATACTCACAACAACTTTTCTGAAATATTCAAGAAATGTCCTTTCAGTTCATGCTTCTTTTTCTCCTTCTTCACAAATCTTCCCCTCATGAAATGACCTTTAGCCTTTAAATTTTAGGCTTTATGGCGTAATCTTAAGCCTAGGTTAGGCCTTATGGCGTAATCTTAGGCAATCCCTTGTTTCGCACTTCTGGAATTTTGCAACAACAATGACAGGCTTCAGATTGGTTTAGAAACGTGAGGGGGCTGCGAGTGTGGGATCCACGATCATGCGAGATCATTTTTGTTAGGATCCCACACGCGGAGTGAAATGAAGAAAGGGAGGAAGGCCACTTTGTGGTTCATCTTTCCTCCTCTGTTTCCTTCCTTCTGGACCCGGCCCGTGTTGTGCTCTGCAGATGGAAGGGGCTTTGGTTCTCACCTCCTTCTCCCCCTTTCTCTTCTTGAAAGAATCTTGGAGGGATGAGAAAGGATGGGCTCTTTGAAAGAATGGGTTCAAGCTACAGAATGGTTGTTCCTATACTTCACGTCCAACTAATGATGGTTACCATGGCTAGAGGGGGTGCAGAGACTCAAGCTGATATTCAGTTCCTTCACTCTCTACCCTTCTGGAGATAATGGCGCGGCTCAACCGACGTTGGATTCCATAGCTGCTTCCAGTTGTAGGGGCTTGGATGCTCCATTTTCTCTCACTGGAGTCTCCATTCTCATGGATAATGGTGTTGGCCAACCCTATGTTGTATTCCTCTACCGCTTCCATGTAAATGGGGCGCGGAGGCTCCCTTACTTCTCTTTTTCCTTCCCTGAAGTCTACCTCTCCTTGGTATAATGGTGTTGTTTAACTCAACGTTAGATTCCATAGCTGCTTCCACTTGAGGAAAGATTCAAAAGATATCCGAGGATTCCTGTTTTTGTATTTTAGCCACCTTTGGCTTTGTAATGAATGTATTGCTTTTGGCCGCAAAGCCACTTTATGAATACAATAATATTTTTTATCCTGATATTCCAATATCCGTGAGAAGCCAAGAATTGTGTCTCACAAAGCCTCACATATAGGCCCCCATAGTTGTATATTGAAAATAATATGAACTTTTAAAATATGTTCTATGTCAAAACGAGCCTCGCGATGACGGTTTTGAGAAAATATTTATCTTTTGGATCCACTTGCTGGCCCCAACTCAATTTGCATTAATTAGCTGTTGAAAACTCCACCGTGAAAAAATAATCTCTCGAAAAGAACAGTTACCTCCTCGAAAACCGTTTGGTTCCCTCACGCGCCAATAATCCCTTCTTTCCAAGATTTATGGCAACTTTAATCACGCTTGACTGACACTTAGTTTGACTCTTCTCTTTGACCGTCCATCCAAGGGTGCCATATTTGCATGCCTATATCTTCCTCCACATTATAAACCCAAATTTCCAATCCCAAAATCGTTTCATCAACTCGAATATTTCTAACAGCAATCTTTCTTAATTACTCATCATCACCACTCTTCAATTTTTGCATTCTCTCAATTCATCACCAATGGAACCACAAAACCGCATCCAACAAAGGATGGAGGAAGTAACAAAGCAGCCGGGAGTAGGGCTAACATGCTTCGCAGGAGGAGCAGGACTAAGTGGATTCCCACTACAGATCAGATAAGAATCCTCAAGCAGCTTTTCTACAACAAGGGCGAAAGAGTCCCAACTATAGAGCAGATTCAGAGGATCTATCTCCAGCTGAAATGGTACGGCAAGATCGAGGTCAAGAACGTTTATTATTGGTTCGTGAACCAAAGGGCTCGGGAAAAGCAGAAGAAGAGGTCCACTTCGGATGTTCATGTGCCCATGCAAAGATCAGGGCTTGTTGGTGCTGATAATGTTACCAATTGGAAACATGAGGATCAATATATTAACTTTGGATCTTCTGCACCTGCTTCTGCTTCTTCCGCTGGTGTGATGATTGCTTTTAACAGGCAGATGGAGAACTATGGCTGTTATGGATCTATGAACATGGAGAATAATGCTAGGGATTGTTCAATCTCAGCTGGAGGGGGAACTAGTTCTACTTTCTTTGACATGAATGCAGAACAAACTTTCATGGAACAAAGAGGAGAAGATCACCAGGCGATTGAAACCTTTTCACTGTTTTCTGTGCATGGTGAGGACATCTTTAGCAAAATGAAAACTACTTCCGATGGAGGTGGCGGTCAAGGTGGTGGCTCTTACACTTCTCTTGAGCTCAACCTTTCCTGCAAGGCAAAGCTGGAAAAACCTTCCAGAGCCGCTGACTCGGCTTAGTAGCTTCGTGAGTGTAGGAACACTTAGAATTGTCCCCTAAGAGTTGTATCTATAACTTTTTTTTTTAAATAAAATAGCATGAATATTTATATACAAAGCTGCCTAGTGGGCGGGTTTATGCTTAGTATGGTATAGTGTTGCCCCCTAGTGTTGCTAGGCATAGCGAAGAAATGAGTGTAGGAACACTAGAATTGTCCTCATGTCTTATGCGAATAAATTGTCTACGACTCCTCCGAGTCCCAAACATTGGGAAAGTATTTCTTCAAGTATCTCCCATTGATAGGGTTATGATGGACATCTCAATCTAGGTCCTTGCGATGAAAAGCTCCTTTCTCTAAGATTTTATAGATGATGTACGGGCCTTCCCATCTTGGAGTCCATTTGCCGCGACCATCTAATTTTTTGCCAAGCGGGAGAACTGCTTTCCAAACCAACTCTCCTTCACTGTAACTTCTTCCCCGCGTCCGCCTGTCATAGGCACGAGCAACTCATTGCTTTTCCATGACCAAATTATATAAAGCCTCCAAGCACTTTTCGCTAAGGTCTTCATGTTCCTGCCACATAGCCTGAATGTAGTCTTCTCCAATAAGATGATGTTGCTCTTGAACTCGTAATGATTGGACGTTGACTTCCAATGGCAAGACTGCATCATGGCCAAACATCAAAGCATAAGGTGTTGTCACGGTGGGATTCTGATTAGAGGTGCGGTAGGCCCAAAGAGTTTCATAAAGTGTCTCATGCCACTGTTGTGGATTAGCTTCCAACATTTTCTTCAGCAAATTGATAATGATCTTATTGCTGGCCTCTGCTTGACCGTTAGACTGAGCATAATACGGACTGGAATGGATGAACTGTATTCCCCATTCTCTTGCCAGTTTATCAACTTCACCACCCATGAAAGCTGCCCCCCGGTCTGAAACAAAAACTTCTGGGATCCTAAATCTGCAGATGATGTTTCTGAATAGGAATTGTCGCAACGTGCCACCAGATGCTTCCTTCAAAGGTTCTGGTTCAACCCATTTTGTAAAGAAATTAGTCACAACAATGATGAACTTATGTTGAAATGATGAATGTGGGTGAATCATCCCAATTAAATCCAGCGCCCATCCTCTTGCGGACCAAGGCTGTATAATGGGCTACATTGGAATATTAGGAACATGCTGGACCGGCCCATGAGCTTGGCAGTCCAAACAACCTTTAGCGAACGCGATACAATCCTTCAAGATACTGGGCCAAAAATATCCATGTCGTCTGAGCAATTATCGCATCTTTGGACCTGCTTGGTGAGCTCCACAAATGCCAGAATGAACTTGGCGCATGAGTTGTTTGGCTTCGCGGCCATAGACACATCTGAAATCCATGCCATCTTCTCCTCGTTTGCGAAGTTCATCACCTCTAAGGAAGTAGTTGAGGGCAAGATAGCGAATCCTTCTATCTGTGGTATGATCAGGATGCTTGAGATAATTGATCAAAGGGATGCACCAATCCACGTCAATGGATTCCAGGGTTGCAACTGACATATTGTCTGGAGGATCTCTTCTCGCCATCTATGAAGGAAGGGTGCAGCGCTCGACTTTAAGGATTCTCTCCCGTATGCCATATCTCAATGTTACCCTTGTTGCCAGCTAGGCCAACTCGTTCGCCGGCAAAATTTCTCTCGCGAGGAATGTGCTTAAGATGTACGTTATCAAATTGGTCCAACAGTTCTAATGTCTTGTTCCAATAAGGGACCAACGTGAAGCTATTGCATCTGAACTCATTGCACAACTAATTGATAACCAAGAGAGAATCGCCAAGTATTTGTACATCTCTAATTCCCATTTCCAGCAGTACTTCTAGGCCTATAATTAAGGACTCATATTCTGCCTGGTTGTTGGTACATTGAAACTCCAACTGGAAAAGTGATCTCTAGCCGGATTCTCCAGCCGGATTCTCCAGTGCAATTCCTGCTCCTGCTAGCGTATCCGTTCTTGACCCGTCAAAATATAAAACCTAGGGCTGGAGTGAGACTGTGGCTTGATACAGTGCGGCGTACTCTAGGCGATCTAAATTTGTGACAGCGACCTCTAAATCTCTAACCGCGGGGAGATCTAGCATAGGGTGATGTGCCAGAAAGTCCGCAATGGCTTGCCCCTTTACTGCTTTTTATAGGACATACTGTAATGAGAATTCTGATAAGGCGAGCACCCACTTGCCAATACAGCCTCTCAGGATAGGTCGCGATAGCATATACTTGACTAGATCGGTTTGAGCAATGATGCAAGTAGTAAAGGACAACATGTAATGCCGCAACTTGCATGCTGAGAAGTATAATGTAAGACACAGCTTTTCCATTGGAGTGTACCTTGTTTCACAATCTATGAGTGTCCTACTGAGGTAAAAGATGGCATGTTCGACACCCTCTTCATCATCCTGAGCGAGGAGGCTGCCAATGGAAGCTTCAACTGCTGAAACATACAACTTTAATGGAAATCCAGCTCTGGGAGGAACAAGCACCGGCGAGCTCGCCAGATAGGCCTTGATTTTGTCAAAAGCCTCTTGATGTTTAGGTTCCCACACAAACTCATTCTGTCCTTGCAACTTTAACAGTGGGGAAAAGGGCTGGATTTTGCCCGCAGAGTTAGAAATGAAACGTCGCAAAAAGTTGATCTTACCCAGTAGTCGCTATAATTCTTTCTTCGTTCGAGGGGAAGATGCATTGATGACCGCCTTTGCCTTATCCTCAGGGACCTCAATGCCCCTTTGATGGACAATGAATCCCAGGAAATCGCTTGCCTTAACTCCAAAAACGCACTTGGCGGGATTCATTTTGAGCTTGTGTAGCCGCATGCGCTCGAAAACTTTTCTGAGATCCGCGAAGTGATCTCCACTCTTCTTAGATTTCACGACGACGTCATTAATGTAAACTTCTAAGATCTTCCCAAGTATGTGGTGGAAGATCAGGTTCATGGCTCTCTGATATGTTGCTCCGGCATTCTTCAGTCCAAAAGGCATGACCACATATTCAAAAACTCCCATGAACCCAGGGCAGTGGAATGCAGTCTTGTGTCTATCTTCCTCCGCAACCGGCATCTGGTGATATCCCGCTGTGCCATCCATGAAAGACAACAGTTTGTGCCCTGCAACTGCGTCTACCAACATGTCCACCACCGGCATGGGGTAAACGTCTTTAGGTGTAGCCAAATTAAGGTCTCTGTAATCCACGCAGACCCTCATCTTGCCATTCTTCTTGCGAACAGGCACAATATTAGACAGCCACTGATTGTACTTGGCTACCTTGATAATGCCTGACTTGTGCATCTTTTCGACTTCCTCTTTGACCAGTACTTGGGTCTCTGAGTTCATTCTTCGCGGCTCTTGATTCAAAGGCCTCTTATCAGGTAGCGTTGGTAGTTGGTGGCATACCAAGTGTGGTGATAAGCCTAGCATGTCCTCGTAAGCAGTCCTTGAATTCTAGCAATAAGTCAATGAGCCTCTGTTTCTCGCTAGGCTCAAAGTAAGTGCTGATAGCCACTTTTATAGGCTCATCAATTGTTCCCAGATTGACCTTTTCAGTAGGGTCCCTAACCTTCGGAGGTGTCTCATCCAATGTCGCTGGAGCAAGCAGAATCTCTTCTTCCTCCTCTTCTTGGTCCGTGAACTCTTCATAAACAATTTCTAAGGATGCAACTCGATCATAGGCCTCTTTTTCCACCAAGTATGAGGATAGCCTCTCGTACAAGGAATGGAAGACCTCTATCCCTTCCTCTGGAAGGTCGTAATCCATTAATTACCTATTGCGTGGGGCACAGCATGGCCGGGCCTCGCTAGGTATTCTTTTGCGAGCGTGAGTCCCCACTGTGCCAACTCAAAAGCCGTCACCCCTGTGGGGCGGCCCTTATTGTCAATGCTACCGACTTGCAATGGAGTAATTGGCTCCAAGTAGAACTTGGCATCTACGTAATTCGCTGAAACAGAAAAAGGGCGAGGGTCTGCTTTAATTATCTCAGCCTTATTTGTCACCCTATTCCACATAATCAGCACTTGGTGGAGTGTTGACGGAACACAATAGCTTCGATGAATCCAATCTCTTCCCAGGATGGCACTATAGGTCGCGTAACAATCCGTAACAAAGAACGCATAAAACGCTTTCTGAAGGACCCACCTTGATTTTTAGGAACAGTAAACCTAACGTCTTAGTTACGTGAGAGAGGTAGACTGGATCTTCTCCTTCTTGATTCCCAAAAGCTGCATGGTCCTTGTAGTAATGACATTCACAACCACACCGGTATCAACCATTATCTTGCTGACCTTAGTCCCATTAATTTCTGCTGTGATATACAAAGGTCGCATGTGTTACACCATGGCGGGTGTGGGTCTTGTGAAGCTCACGAAGAAACCCTTGCTGTTAGCATCTTCAGTCTCAAGGAACACTACTTCTTTCATTGGCGTTGTTGCGGCTGAAGTGATCTGCAACTGCTGTTCTCCAATTGCGTCAGCTTCTATACATTCCTGGGCAGTGACTGGTAAGGCATACTTAGCAGGGAGCACATAAACCATATTGCAAGAGATATCCACCATTTCTGTTTCGTCCATGTCATCATCAAGATTGAGCTTGGGTTCATCTGCTGGGATATCGGCGTTAAACTGTTTAACCATGAAAGCAACCAAGGATTCCTCTGCGGGGACCACCGCCTTAGCTTGTTCGTGCTCCAATACTATAGGAATCTAGTTCAGTGACTCTGAAATTTGTTTTGTCCCTAGCACTTCCTCTAGGAGAGTGACCACCAAGTTTTGAACTTTCTGCACAATCGCGGACCGATTGTCTTTGCCCCCCAGCTTGTCAAAGATTGAAGGCTCGCTATTTCTTCCTTCGCGAGATATTCTCCGCCAAACATTGACTTTACGAGCTGGCGGCAGTTCTTGCCTCGCTGGAACTAGGGACTTCTCCTGAGCGCTGATCTTGGGGGCACATGGCTTTTGCCCTTGGCGCAATACTTTGGGATGTGGTTTCTGAACTTGCGGGGAAACGAATCTCTCGGAGGCTAGTACCTCCAATTGTCTTTGATACTCCTGGTTTCAGTAATTGTGATGGCTTGATCGGTCCTTGATCTAGTGCTTCCAAAGTTCGCTTTGCTTCTCCAAACCTTCGCTGGAGTTTTCTCTTCTTTGAAGAGCTCATCTCCACCGCCTTACCATTCTTTTGGGTATACCATCTCCCTTCTTTGATGGAGGATGTCAACACTGGCAGAATGTAAGGTCTGGTAAAAACCCCTTGCCACTTATCTGCTTGCCTTTCTTCCCTCACAGTCTTCAACTTTTTGAATAAGTTTGAGTCCCTTAGAGAAGGAGTTTCTAAATCACTGTGTACTCTTGGGCTGCATGGTTGGAAGTTTCTAGAGGATGATACTAACCATATTGGCGGCAGAGATCCAAACTGGACAGTCTGGGATGTTTCCTCATGCAGGACTCGAGTGTCGCATTCTTCCTTGCACCGTGACCATAGAACAATGGGTAAACTAGTCTTGGATTCCTGCTTCATGGCTTTATCTCCAGCCCTTATCAAATCCTTAACGACATAGTCTGGACTTTGATTCTGCTGATCTTTTTCACCCCATGCCACGTCCACCATGTTGATGCTGGTATCTGGGAAGGGATCTAGGTCCACCAACGCTGCTGCTGTTGTTGGCGCCTCTACTTGCAAACTACCATTATTTAACCAGATTTGGATCTGATCCTTTAGCTTAACACAATCGGCTGTATTATGATTCCACATATTATGGAGTTTGCAGTATTTCTTCCCCCTTAGCTGCTCTGGTTTGGGAAATGGGCCGAAGTCGGTTTTCACCATCTTCACGGTGATCATTTCATCCAAGATTTCATGAGCTTTGTTCGCGTAGTAAGTATAACTTGCGAACTCTGGTTTGGTGAAAACCACCGACTTGAGCTTCACCGGTTCTTTGCACAGCTTCAATTGCTTTAGCGTTGAAGCCTTTTTTCCGGTGAGTTCCAATGCAGCAATCTCGTCTTCTTCAGACTCGTCAGCCTCTGCTGTACTAGATTCCTCACTCTTGTAGTAAGGATCAAAGGGACTGGATTGATGGCTGAGCGCAGCCACTATTCGGCATTTCCCTGGGATGTATGTCCCTTTTGAGGTGTATTTCATAGCGTCCATCTCCTTGAGCAAGTGCTCGAAACTTCCTACTTCTGTGATCAGTTCCCCCATGGAATTGAACATGCTTCCATGCTATTTTTTGTGTTAGCGGGGCTCTAAGCCTTTGATTGCCAACTTCACCAGTTCTTTCTTTGGCAGAATCACGTTCAACTTTCCTTTCTGGATCTGAAAGCGTTGAAGGTACATGACAGCAGATTCAGTTGGCTGCTGAGCCATCTGAGTGAGTGAATCCAGATTTACTTTCGACTCTATAATCCTGAAGGTTTCCTTGAACAGCTTCTCCATCGCGGGCCAACTCGCAACTGATCCCGGTTGCAGCTTAGTGAACCAGGTGAAGGCAGACCCTGATAAAGAAGTAGCGAAGATATTACACTTCAGATTGTCATCGTTCTGGTACTAGCCACACTGTACTCGAAACCTAACCAAATGGGCCGCGGCATTTTCAACTTCCTCTTCCGAGAAAGTAGAGAACGTAATGTTCTTATAACCCCTAGGATAAGGTGTCTGTGTAATATGCGGTGGGAAGGGCCCCTGGTATGCCTTCTCCAGGTTAGGCCTTTGGTTCACAGCCCTGATCATTGCTTCTACCTCCTCTCTCCTTACATATCTTGGATCAGGAGGAGGTGGGTGAACCACTGTATCTTCAACTGGTCAGATCAGCGGTGGTGCCTGTGAAGCCTGATTAACCAAAGACATGCCACCTCCATAGGTCATTTTATGTCAGGTTGACGTCTGCGACGTAAAACCCACTGCAGGCTAACCCTTTGTGGTTGCGGTGACCTTCGCTGGACTTTCAACCCGGTCGATACCATAATGGCTTGCTGGAGGTGGATCGTGGTGCACGTATTCAACTCCGTCACTGTCATATTGGGGAAACGTGCTATGATCAACAAAGGCCCCTTCATTGATTTTCAAAGTCCTGGTCCCTTGCATGACTGATGACGCGGCGTTGTTCTTCCCACCCGTTACCAGAGTAGTCTCTTTACCTCTGACTAATGTTGTAGTAGCGGATGTGGATGTACTGCCGCCGCGAGCATTTGGTGGTATGTACTTAGCAGATATGGAGGACTAACCTAGAGAGCCTAGAATGGCACTAGGATCTCCCAGTGTTTTATGTAGAACCTCTCTGGCCTGATCGAGGTCAGCCTTCTGCATGGCCACCTGGGTTACGACGTTGGATCCTTCTTTGCGAATCGTCACGACTTCTGAAGCAATGTGTTTGCTTGCGACCAACAGCTCTTCATGGTTCTTCTGCATTATTTTGGTTCATGCCATCCAATTGCCCTTGTGTTTGTTGTGCCCCTAGCTCAAGCCTCTTGATCAAGATCGTGAACTCATCAAGCCGTCGACGGTCCTCCGCAAAGGCTTTTTCCATCTTCTCATGGTATGCGGCAGAATTCTGTTGAAGGATATTAAGCCGCTCTTCTATGGTCACATTTTCTGGAATGAGAATAGCCACAAAGTCAATAGTTATAACTGCGCTCGTGGCTTCTTGGTTGATGTTAGATGTATCGCCAGCCTAATTAGGCTGGGTGGCGGGAACTTGCTCGGCTTCAGTAGTAGGATGTCGATTTCCTCCTCGTTCAGTTGAAATCTCTGTCGATGGAGGGTGGGAAGAAAATCTTTGGATTACCTGTTCATCGGAAAGACCACGACAGTCTGCACGCGAGTGCGGTCTGTAACTGGAGGTATTATGTTTCAAGCAGTTAACGTAAACCTTTTGATAAGGGTTTACACTTGACTTCCCAATGGCTTCTGGAAGTCTGAATTCAATAAGTAGCTGAATTCAATAAGACACTGTGAATCAAGGTTTAGACCTGCGGCCCAAGTATAGTCGCCTAGACACAAACTTTCTTTCAAATCCTTTGGGTAACCTTACTGAAATGGCCAGGTGGGGGAGGGCGAACAAAAGAGGCAGAATCCATTTTGGCATGAACTAATCCCACATAGTGGTTTAGGCCTATTTGCACGCACTTCTGGATTCAATAGCCTGTTATGAACGTTGTCCCCTTTCTAGACACCATTTTCACATAGGCTATACTTACTAAGATGAGAAATATCATAGGTGTGAAGATAGTTCAACAAGTGTTAATAAAACTGCCCTTAACCTTAATGGACCTGAACTAGGCACCAATAAGGAGTTTAGGTCAATATTAACAAAAGAGACTTCACCTATTCCGTTATGATTCACAACCCCTTACCAACCTCATCTTCTTAATAGTGGTGTGGTTTACAGCTTGCAGTGTGTCCCACCGGGTGTGCCAAAATGTTTGGTTCTAGTTTTTCTTGAGCTGGTCAACAGTCTCTTTTCTTGCGTGGGCGTGCCAGCACAGTTCGAGTGCGGTCGTCGGGGGTGTCCCTTGACCTGACTTCTTCTGAGCGATTGTGGACGAGGAGAGCACCAACCTCGTCGTGGGATTCTTTGTGCCTCGTGGCGAGGACTGTTGCTGAGCTTCTTCAAAATCACAATGGATACTGGATGTTGTAGATCGAGCAAAGCGAAAACCACTGGGAAGTGAGGAGAACTTGCTAAAGCGTGACTCTAGCTTGGCTGGTTTGCGAGGGTGTTACCCTTGCTTGGCTGGTTCCGTAACCGTTATGGTCGTGATACTATAGTCGGCTCCCGAGGAGACTAGAACCAAAGCATTTTGACAGAGGGTTTGGTAGTACTGAAAGTTGGCTCCTAAGGAGATTAGAACTTGGAGTGTGATCACCGATAAGAGAAAGAGAATAAGAGAAGTTGCTCTTAGAGAGGTTGCTCTAGAGAGAACTTAGATCATCTTATAGATGTTTTGATGAGCCAATTGGTCAGATGATACTTGTTGTAGCCTCTATATATAGGCTTTCAAGAAACACTATTTGGCCTTTAAACAAATCATAGTGGGTTAGGTTTGAGTGTACAAACACTTAGTGGATTTGTTAGGTGAGAGCACTAACACTTAGTGAATTTTTTTAGGTGAGAGCACTAACACTTCTTTATTCCTTTAATTTTTATCGCCACTAAGAACTCATATCTAACCTTTGGCTTCTTCATATGAAATGATCCACCATGAATGTAGATTATTGTGGTAAAATTTCAGAATTTATTTCCATGTGGTTGGGCCGGAAATGCTACTGGACTCCTTACAGGTCCAGTTTTCCAGTTTTGCTTCTGCAGAAAATTGGACTGATTGTTTGAAGGTTTTTCACTCCGAACAAGCTCTATCACTCTTCATAAGAAATGATCACTGGGATGTCTAGAATGAATCTAGAAAGTTTCAACTCATTTAAAGTTCGGATGGTTAGTCTGCCACCTCTCCTTCTTTGTTAGCTCGGTTTCTCCTAGCCGAAGTAGGAAAATGTGCTAAAGTTGACTTTTTATTTCCATGCTTCTATAGTAGGCTTTATTTAGCCTCTAAATATATGTTTCGAACTTGTCGACAATATATAGCTTGAGCCACTGACATTGGCCCAATTTCTCCAAGACGTGCTTTGTCAGGCCAAAATATTCATTTTGGGTCCAAAAACATCTAATTGTATTTTTTTCTTTATAAAAAGAAAAATTTAATCTAATCTAATTTTATTATTGTGAAATCAACTTGATGCTACGTCATATGTCATGCAATCTTATGATATGTTGACATTATTCACACAGTTATATGTTGACATCTTTCACACAACTAATCTTAATCATTGAAAGATTTAAAATCTAATCCTATAAGAAGTGTTAAAAATTATGTAAATTTATGTACGTGTCCCATGACCCGGAGTATGATATGAATTGCTCCACCGATTTGACTTCTTTGATAAAAGGGTTTGTTGTCTACTCCACTCTCCATCTCAATGTGTATGAGGCAGCAGGCACTAAAAGAGACCAAGTAATGGGCACAATCTGGCAGATCACAGGTTTCTCTCCACTTGGATTTCCAGGAATGTACTAGTATCACAGTTGGTGGTCTGATACAACAGTGGTGTTGGAACCAAGAACAATTAGTGCCATACGAACATGCAAGCCGGAACATGCAATAAATTATTAAAATCTGTGAACAATAAAGTAATAAACTGTTTGAGATTTGGTCGATCTTTTTATAAGGCTGATCATTAAAGAGTACACTTTTTTATTATTAAAACTCCACCTCATTCTCATGTTTGACAGAGTTTGAATTCCTGATCTCTTATATATGAGATTAAAACCTTATCACCCCACCAAACACACACATCTAAAAATACACTTAAATTTGACAATAATGAGATTAAGTTATTGAATCGCTATGTGGGGTAGTGATTAGTTCTGCATAACAAAACTAAGTGGCCGTTGAGCTCCACAAGAGTCATGTAATTCATAAACAGTTGCTTGATTTTTAATCGATCAAAGTATCAAACTCAATTAAAGGAAATGTCATGAGTACTTTACAATATGTCACTCATGGCGGGGCAACTGAGGATCGTGTCGGTTGTTTGAGTTCTTCCCTACAAGCCTGGGACCTTGGAACCAATTAAGATAAGAATAATTGTTACAGAAAACAAATTAATCAAGTTCTTAAAAGCCATCAGAAGCCGTTTGAAACGCTATCTTTTCCCCTTAACAGGCAACAAACCACTCCATGATCTTTCGTCATATTGGTTGAATATGGGAATAAGAGGCGAAGGTGAAAAATCCCATCCTAGAAAAATGGTTGACATGATTGAAATGCAATCCCTCCAGACGCGAAAAATTATGGATTTGAAGTGAAGAAGGTGGGTGTAATTATTGAGGATGTGGAAGAAGCGTTCCTTTATTTATTTGGTGTAACTAGACGCACATGCATGGTTCCATGCAAGTTCATATGTCAGTGCATATGTCACTCGGATAAGAAAGATGGTCGTTCTACGAATTATGTACCATCATATTACTATATTACATTTTAACACCCTACTTACCGTTAATTGGTTACGATTTGATCAATAGGATGAAACTATATTATGATATTAAAATCAGGGTCATTCATAAATTAGCTCACGTATAACGTATAAATCTACCAATCTCGGATAAGAAAGATGGTCGTTATACGAATTATGTACCATCATATTACTATATTACATTTTAACACCCTACTTACCGTTAATTGGTTACGATTTGATTCAATAGGATGAAACTATATTATGATATTAAAATCAGGGTCATTCATAAATTAGTTCACGTATAACGTATAAATCTACCAATTTTACATATTTCACATTACTCATCATAATTGTATTATAAATTTGGCTTAGCCTTAACACACACATTAAAAGTGTGGTAATTAAGAGCTAGTTTCACTGCCAATAAGGAGTAACAGGAATGACAATGCACTTGTTTGAGTGAAACTCACACCCAAATTCTAGCCTCAGCATTCACAAGTCTCTCATTAGTAGGTTGCTGAGTATTGGAATTCTACGGGATTCATGTGATGTTGGTGAATGTGTCAGCTTATTTCAAAGAGTCCAAGTTATCACGTGACCCTGCTATAGGATGCCTGCGGGATTTTAGGTGAAAAACCTTAGGCCAATGGAATATGATTGCTCTCATGTAGTAATTGACACTGGACCAAGATATTAGTTACGTTACAAAGAAAAATACATTTATCGAAAAAAAAATAAAAATTAGTTTCACCGGTTAGTTTCACAATACATTTTTTATGTTATTTCTCACGATACCTTATGTCAATGTTTTAAATATGGCAATGATGTGACTACAATATAACTAGCAAATCGATCTAAATCTTTTAATTAGTTCTAAGCTTGCTTCATTGATCTTGTAGATTCCATCTTAGCGACATTAAACTAGCTCCTTTTCTTTTCGCTTAGAGACCAATTACGAGGCTATTCTTTTTCAAGCTAGAATGGCCAAACAAGAGCTTGCAACAGAAGAAAACGAAACCTGATATGGAGAGGAAGGGTCGGTTGCACCATCTTTAATGAACAAATTAGGCATGTGCTTCTATAACAAAACGTGGGAGGAGGGTCTTTGCTTGGTTAGGTAAACGATATTTCATCTCTTATCAAATATAATTAAAGCACATGAAATAAAAGAAAATTGCTTCCATCACAACCTAAAATCCCTGCATGGACTCTCTCAGTAATACATGTGCACATGAAGGCGACATTGGTAGAAGAAGAAAGTGACCCAAGACTAACAATTGAGAAAGGTGGTATAATACAAGTTCCCTTCAAGAAATCTGAAAGGAAAAATTAGGCCCCAATTTATATTTCCACGTGAAGAAAAGATCAACTAGTAAAACGCTATAGGACTTTATTTTATTTTATTTTTGTGAGAAGAGGTAGTGGATATGTTTGTAGTTTATTTTGAAAACTGACAAAGTTCGGTCGAGTAATAAGGGATAGTGGGCATTAGGCATTAGGCATTAGTAATTGTTACATTTAATTCTCAAATATCCCATCGGCCGTTTAAACTAGCGAGGCTCATCATGTGCATGATCTTTCTGGTTTGATCCATACCTACACTACACTATGTTCTCTTTAGGTTGAATTCATCAAACTCCATGACATAGATATTTATATTTTGATCTTTGTTCGGTTTATAATTACGCAAAATTATAAGTAGTTTTGACATGAATTAATTAAATTTAAAATGTAAAGTTAAATTCTTTAAATGAATGTCATTTTAGACATATGCAAAAAGTCGATACAATATATATATATATATATATATAAAGGATCTATAACGCTATTTTCGCTTCCACCGATTCTCCCATGTCCTTATAAATTAGAACCTCCAACGCTTGTTAATTTCCAACAGAAACCCCTCTCTCTCTCTCTCTCAAGGAAAGAAAACAAGGCCAAAAAAAATCCTAGTCGACAATGGTTGCAGAAGCAGCAGAGCAATCCCAAAAGTACCCGACAATGCCAGAGGTACGAAATATCTCAATTATCAACTCTTAAAGTTTCAAACTCTTTTTTCGTATCTTTTCCAAAGTTGAACATCTTTTTCTTATCCTCCGTAGGTGGTGGAGGAGCTTCACAGGATGACAGATATTGGCTTCCCCATAGCAGCCATGAGCTTGGTTGGCTACCTCAAAAACATGGTCTTAGTTGTATGCATGGGAAGACTAGGAAGTTTGGAGCTAGCAGGAGGAGCTTTAGCCATTGGCTTCACCAACATCACAGGCTACTCAGTCCTCTCTGGCTTAGCCATGGGTATGGAACCCCTCTGTAGCCAAGCCTTCGGATCCCACAACTTCTCCATGGCTTTCCTCACTTTGCAAAGAACAATTCTCTTGTTACTACTCGCTTCTCTTCCTATTTCCTTGCTTTGGGTCAATCTCGAACCTCTCATGCTCCTTCTCCATCAGAACCCGGATATAACCCGCATTGCAAGCCTGTATTGCCGGTTTGCCATCCCTGATCTCCTAGCCAATAGTCTTCTTCACCCTTTGCGTATTTTCTTGCGCAGTCAAAGCATAACTTGGCCATTGATGTGGTGCACTTTACTAGCTACCATTCTTCATCTTCCTCTCACCTTTTTCTTGACCTTCACTCTTTCTCTTGGAGTCAAAGGAATAGCCATTTCCACTTTCCTCACCAATTTCATCACTCTCTTTTTTCTTTTGGGTTACATATTGTATACCTACACCACTAAAGCACATTTGTATTGCTGGGTAACGGACGAGCGTGAACCCACTACTAGTTCTGAACGAGCATTGTATTATAACATAAAAAATAAACCTGAACTTACAAGTAGGACTAATTCTGAACCAGCACCCATATTGTCACCATTGTTACCCAAACCGTTAGTTCCACTTTCATTGAAGAGTTCACTACTCGGAGACGGATTGGGGATGCTAATCAGACTATCAATACAAAGTTGTCTAGCAGTTTGCCTAGAATGGTGGTGGTACGAATTCATGACAATTCTAGCTGGTTACCTTGACAAACCTCATATTGCCCTTGCAACATCAGCCATAGTAATCCAAACCACCTCTCTCATGTACACATTGCCTGCCGCCCTAAGCGCGTCGGTGTCTACAAGAGTAGGCAACGAGCTTGGGGCAGGCCAACCCGAGAAGGCCCGTTTAGCTGCGGTGGTGGCGTTGGGGATGGCACTAGTGAGCTCATTGTCGGGCTTGTCACTTACAACGCTAGGAAGAGAGCCATGGGGGAGAATTTTCACAAAAGATAATGAGGTTCTTGAGCTAACCGTGGCTGTCCTACCGATTATCGGTCTATGCGAGCTCGCCAATTGTCCACAAACCACAAGCTGTGGGATATTGAGAGGCAGTGCTAGGCCTGGAATTGGGGCATGGATCAATTTCTTCTCATTCTACGTGGTGGGTGCGCCTGTGGCCATAGTGATGGGATTTGTTTGGAGTTTAGGGTTCAAGGGTCTTTGTTACGGGCTTCTAGCGGCTCAAATCACATGCATAGTGTCGATATTGACAGTGGTGCACAGGACAGATTGGGAGAGGGAGTGGCTCAAGGCTAAGGGCTCTGTGGGAAAGAATGGAAGGGATGGATTTGCACATGCAGATGATCATCAAGCAATCAAATCTGAAGAGGCCTAACTACCTAGGGTGTTTCAAAAATTGATCGAAGATCGTTTTGAAAAGTGATAAGGGGTTCAACGGGAAAAAGAGTGTTTATGGAATTGCACATGCACGACCAACCAAACTGTCAACTCAATGGTGAAAGGGAAGCATGAGTAGGAGGGAAGCGTGACTAGGATTTTGCATGGGGAAAACGATTTGTGAAGATGGAAGTAATGCATGTTTTGATTGAATGGGACAGCTTATACTCAAATTTATGGTGTCATCGTTCATCCTTGTACATTATTATCTGTACTCGTTTCTGTTTTTACTTTGTCTTTGTAGGTCAAAGCATTTCAATGTCAGCAATATTATTGAAATTTCAGTTTTTAATATATCTCAATATTCTCTGTTATTTGTACATATTTAATTTGATAAATCATTGTTATTTTAGGAAATTATTACATGATCCCGGACCATAGCACACGTGGTGGTCCGGGGTGATATTATTGGGTCATGTGACTCGTAGTGATTTCTTATTGATCTCTTCAATTAATTTTTCTTTTCTTTTTCACTCCCTGCATGGTCCCCACCATATTCGAGTGATATTATTGGTTGGGACCATCACATGAAGTACCACGTTGTACTCCAGGACCACCTAATAATTCCCCGTTATTTTCATATAGTGTCCATCGATATCAATTTTTTTTTTCCGATATGGATATATGTGTTGATATCTCCAATAGTCCAATAGAAATTATATTATTTCTAATATTTTTATTATTTATATAATTATCTCCAATAGGAGTAAGATTCTAAATTTCTCACTCAAGCAGTTACATATGGCATGAACGCCTCTACTCCATGTCTCCATGTGCGTTACAGCCCCCTTAGATTGACTGCTTTATGGGTTAGTGTGGTACAATTGTAATTTTAAGAAAAGTTGGCTTTTGCTTGTTGTGAGAATAGTGGCTGCAAAGTAAAACAGCTAAGTGTTTGGTAAACAAGTGTTCTAAAAGTATTGTGAGTATTAAAAACAATGAAAGAGTATTTGGCAAACTTAAAACTAAAAGTGTTGTGAGCTTGTAGAATGACCAATATGAACTTAGTGCTGAAAATACATGTTGCTTTAATCATTTAGTAATATAATGCTTAATTCATTACAGCTTTCTGTGGACCTGAGGTTATGTTATTTAGCTCTAGAAATTAGATTTTGAGATTTTTACCTATCTCTTGAAGATAAGCTATATTATAGTTCTACTTATGTATTATTGTTTCTACATTTTCATCAAGTTTTTCGTAGGGAGACAAAATTCTAAAGCTTTGTCATCTACCTGTCTTTCTTTTAGATCTACTCTTTGATTCATCCTATCCTGGATATAAAAGTTTCTAAAAGATTTCTCAAGTTTTCTTGAGTGTTCCTTAATTTAAGTACTTGCTGGTGGATGTTGTAAGCAAGATTTTCAGTTCGAACTTCTTTTTAGTATAAGAAAGATATTGCTTTTCTTGATGATAATCTAGCTTGACTTCAAGCCTTGCTACTTTGAATTTATTTCTTTGAATTGGTTAGTCCTTATTAAACCTTTCAAGTTGCTATATGTAATCTTTTCAGAGCTCTTCTCTCTAGATAGATGATCTAGACATTCAATTAAGTTTGGTCTTGAATCTTCAAGGATCAAGCTCTTCTACTCCTATATCCCTCTGAAGATGAATATGTTCGTGGTAAAGAGTGTTTAGAACTCTACACACGTATTCAATGGAGCCTTGATTTTTGTGGATGTGTCTTGTATGAAAACATACTTATCACTTCTCACTTTTTTTTTTAATTTTTAATTTTTTACACAAAAGCTTTAATATGGTTTAGGTTTCGATTCTGTTTTATTTGTTAAGAGACGCCAACTTTTAGGCATAAGTTTTTTCCTACTTGTTTTTTGAGTAAAACAAGCTATGATACCAACTGAGACATAACTACTTGTACGTTCTTTTTTGAACTAGATAGGGAGTATCCCAATACTCTTCAATGGTTTTTCTGTTCTTCTAGCAATTTTTCCCTACTTTCTTTGTAAATAGTAAGTAATTGTACTCTAGTAAGCAACAAAATTATGAATAAAGAAAATTAACTGTCTACCTTTAAGTGTAGATGATGAATTCTAGCTGCAAAAATGCTTAAACACATAAATTCAAGATACGGACAAAATATAGTAGAAAAAAATATTTCAATTCGGGGTTAATTCGATAATTCTATTCATCCCCCAAAATCAGGGTATATAAACAAATACAAAGGAGTAGTCTAACTCTAATAGGAAACAAACTTTCCATAATTACATGATATCCTAATTAAATAAAATCCTAATTATATACAGATTTACAGCGATTCTACACTCCCCCTCAAGTTGGTGCATATATGTCTATCATGCTGAACTTGTCAACTGAGCTGTCAAATACCTTCCTGGACACTCCTTTAGTAAGAACATCAGGTAATTGCTCCTCTGAGTTTACAAATGGAAAGCGAATAACCTTTCTGTCAAGATTTTCTTTAATAAAATGACGGTCAACCTCCACATGCTTTGTTCTATCATGCTGAACTGGATTATGTGTAATCTCAATGGCAGCTATATTATCACAACGCAAATCCATAGGCTTTTTAAGCTTGTAACCTAGGTCTTTCAAGACATTACGAATCCACAACATTTCACAGACTCCATGTGCCATACCTCATAACTCAACGTCTGCACTTGATCTGGCAACAACTTTCTGCTTTTTACTACACCAAGTGACAAGGTTCTCTCTAACAAAGGTCAAGTACCCAGATGTAGAACGTCTGTCAGTTTTATCACCAGCCCAATCTGCATCCGTGTACCAAACAACTTCCAATTCATCTTTTTTCTAAAACAATAACCCTTTACCTAGCGCCATCTTCAAGTACCTCAAAATACGAACGACTGTATCCATATGCTCTTCACTAAGACAATGCATAAATTGACTAACAACACTCACAGCATAAGCAATATCAGGTCTAGTATGTGAAAGATAAATTAACCTTCCTACAAGACGTTGATACCTCCCTATATCAGTTGGAACTTGATCAGGATAAATAGTAAGTCTGTGATTCATCTCAATGGGTGTCTCCATTGGTCTGTAGTCCAGCATCCCCGTTTCAGCAAGTAAATCAAGGACATACTTCCTTTGTGAAAGCAAAATCACCTTCTTAGACCTTGCAACTTCAATACCCAGAAAATACTTTAGTTGTCCCAGATCTTTCATTTCAAACTCCTTTGACAAATACTTTTGCAATTCATTCATCTCTTTCAGATCATCTCCTATAATAATCATGTCATTAACATACACAATAAGAGCTGTAATCTTACCATTCTTGCGTTTGATAAACAAGGTATGGTCAGAATTGCTCTGTCTATATCCAAAGGCTTTAATGAACTTTGAAAATCTTCCAAACCAAGCTCTTGGAGACTGCTTCAGGCCATACAAAGACTTCTTCAATTTACACACCTTGCCAACGTCGCTTGGGTAATTAACACCTGGGGGCATATCTATGTACACTTCTTCCTCCACATTCCCATTAAGAAACACTTTCTTCACATTAACTTGGTGTAAGGGCCAATCTTTGTTTGTTGCAAGTGAGATTAAAATACGGACAATATTAATCTTTGCCACAGGTGCAAAAGTCTCCTCATAATCAACCCCATAGCGTTATGTATATCCTTTGGCAACCAACCTCGCCTTATATCTATTAATAGTTCCATCTGCATTAAGCTTCACAGTAAATACACAACAACATCCTACAATCTTCTTTCCAACCGGCATAGGTACTAGCTCCCATGTTGCATTCTTTTGAAGAGCTTCCAATTCTTCATTCATCGCCTTTGTCCATTTTGGATCCGTCAACGCATCCTGCATGTTACTAGGAATAGATACAGTAGATAATTGATCAACAACAACTGCATATGACCTAGAAATCCTATGATTAGACATAAACTTAGCTATAAGGTATTTAGCTTTGGCTTTGATATCTGGTTCATATTGTTTCTTAGGAATTCCCTTGGTAACCCTATGTGATTTCCTAGGTTCGACACTTTCTAACCCACAAGACTCATTAAAGTTTAGGGGAACCTGAGGTGGATCATTCTGACCAGGATCTTCAATTGGTGATGCAGAAGGGGGAATATCTTGTGTGTGAGCTTCAGATACGTGTTGATTTTGATTCAAACTACCCAGAAATTTCGTCTCTTCTGTCTTGAAATTCACAACGCTCTGTTCGGCAGTTGCACTTTCTGTTTCAGAATTCACAATGCTCTGTTCGATAGTTGCAGTTTCTGTTTCAGAATTTACAACACTCTGTTCAGCAGTTGCATTTTCTGTTTCGGAATTTCTACCTTCAAATGATTCCTCCAAATTTTCCAAGTCTTCAAAGGCATCAAAATCAATAATAGAACGAGGATTCCCTTCACAACCTCTCCCTCCCCTGACGGGAAGACTGAGAAGCTCCCCCTGAGTAATAAGACTCAGATTCACGAAAAGCAACATCAAGAGAGATATGTATAGTGCCAGTAAGACGATCATAACATCGATAACCCTTCTGGAAATCAGCATAACCAACAAATATACACTTACGGCCACATGGATCAAACTTACTGCGTTGAGGCTTGGGAATATGAACATAAGCTATGCACCCAAACAGTCGGGGCTCCAAATTAGGCATAGAAGGGATGGGCAAAAGTGTATGAAGCTTCTGATGAGGATTCTGAAACTCAATCACCCGTGAAGGAGTACGGTTGATAAGATATGCTGCGAATTTCACTGCTTCTCCCTAATAGGACTGAGGTACATTCATGCCAAACAAGGAAGCACGAACAACTTCTATCAACTGCCTGTTCTTCCATTCTGCTAAACCATTTTGTTGAGGAGTATAAGAATTTGAGGTTTGATGATGAATTCCATGTGACTGGCAAAACCCAATCATATGGCCATCCACAAACTCTCCACAATTGTCAGACTGAAACACTCTGATGGATTGTTGATACTGAGTTGCCACCATTTTGTGAAATTCAGTAAACCTTCCAAATACATCATTCTTATTCTTCAGTAATGACACCCATGTCATGCGAGTGCAATCATCAATAAACGTTATAAAATTCCGAGCTCCAGAAAGAGAAGGAATTTTCGCATGACCCCCGACATCAGAGTGAATCTTCATAAAAGGAACAATACTTTTATTAAGACTTGGTGAATATGAAATATGATGACTCTTGGCCAGTTCAGAAATGTCACAGTGGAAATCCAAATCACTAGCAACTGAAAACAAATGAGGTTGCAGCTTCTTAAGATAACTAAAGAATAGATGACCTAAACGGCGATGCCATAACCATACAGCTTCCTTCGCATTCTCTACCTCGTTGATCTGATTAGCTTGTCCCAAAAGATGCTTCTGTTTTTTTCCAATCTTTGTTAGATCCAGATAGTATAATTTCCCCCTTCTAACACCATAATCAAGAATTCGTCGAGTCAGAATGTACTGAAACACACAGAAAGAAGGATAGAAGGTCACAATACATGCAAGAGCTGAAATAATTTGACCAACAAACAGGAGATTGTAAGCTAGTGATGGAACAAATAAGACAGATTCAAAGGTTAAGGTATCAGATAAAGCAATAAAACCTTCTCCGGTGACCGGGGTTGGAGTACCATCAGCAGTAGAGATAACGTTTTGAGGGGAACATCTAAGGTTTTTCACAAGACTTGTGTCATTGGTCATATGGTCATATGCACCTATATCAATTATTCATGTACTATTAAAAGTAACCTTACCCTTCATACCCGACTGCGCTACATTAGCGGAGGCATTGTCTAGATAAACTTCCTCTGTAGTAGCAACAGCGGCCTTGCCTAGATTCTTTCACTGTTTCTTGGTGAAGTCCCACCAATCAGGGTAACCAATCACTTCATAGCACATCTCCTTGCTATGACGTAATTCCCCACAGATAATGCACCTTTTGTTTGCATATGGATTTGGTTTACCTAGAGGATGGCGTGGAGAAGGTCCTGAGAAGCCTAGAGGAGGACCCTGTTTGTGTTGAGCCATAACAGTAAATTCGGTAGTTACCGAATGCCCCATAGCCTATTTCTCTGATTGCACCATTGAGGAATTCAAGATTTCGCAGGATTGGATTTTCTAGGGTTTCAAGATGGATATGAATGTTTTGGAAAAAAAAAAGTTTTTTTTCCTTCTTCTTTTTCCGAAAAAAAAAAGGTAGGGTGATGGTGGTTTGAAATTCAGGATGGTTTGATTTCAACGGTGGTGGTATGCAACCTGGCTCTGATACCAAGTAGAAAAGAATATTTCAGTTCAGGGTTAATTCGATAATTCTATTCATCCTACAATGAGGGTATATATACAAGTACAAAGGAGTAGTCTAACTCTAATAGGAAACAAACTTTCCATAATTACAGGATATCCTAATTAAATAAAATCCTAATTACATACAGATTTATAGCTTCTACAAATATTAGGTCAGTTATTAGGAAAATGAGAAGTGGTTGGCATTTCCTAATTTCTCAAAGTTTGTAACTTTAGAGCAAGTGAAAGCGGCCACCTCTTTGGCACCGTTGTAGCATCTTCCTCCATGGTGGTGGGGGAGCACGGTGATTATGTTCTCGGGGTTGAGTTCTCATCGCAGGGTTTGTGGCCTTGCTTCTTGATTACCGATCGCTCAAAGTGTTCGGGTTTTCATCATTTAATCCAAGGATCTTGATCTACATGCTTGACTGGTGGTTGGTGTTTATTATCGGGGTACAATGCGGTGCTATGAGCAGTGGTAGGCATCCTCTGGATTTCTCGATCTTCAGGTTATGTCATCGGAGGTAGCGGTCTGGTACTACTTTAAATGGCTATATGTAGTCGAGGTCGGGTGTTTGGAGGGCTCCTGGGGCACCGACCTAGATCTGGGTCTATACCTTTTTCTGGCGGTACCTGGTGGTAGCACCATTACGCCTTGCCGGATGTAGAAGAGACCAGGTTGCTAGTCTAGGTGCCCAGAGCAACTCCTCTTGGGTATGAACCTGTTTTTTTGGGTCTGATTGCCTGGTGCTTATACGCCCTCTCACTTTGGGTTCCTGATGAATTTTGTATTAAAACATAGGATTCGGGTTGTTTTTGGGTTCAGGTTTGATTTTTATTTTTCTGGAAAAACCCGTCTGTGTAGGGTTGCCCTAGAAGATTATGAATAAATTAGAGTTTGAACTTAGCTGGCTCGGTTCATTCCCTATTAGTGTTAGGTTACTTGGTTACTTGAATTACATCGATGTCCAAGGCATCTTTACTTAGAGTTCTAGGGTTCTTGGGCTTTTAGCAGTAGCTCAGTTCTGATTGACCCACCATAGGGCAAGTTATTGTGTAATGTTGGCATCTTACTACTTATTAATGGATTGACAACCTAATTTGATAATATATATATATATATATATATACACACATAGGAGGGTTCTGGGGCGAACGTCATCATTGTCACTAAAGTGCGGACGTTAACACTGCATCAGCGTTTAGGCAGCGAAGATGGTGCGAATCGTGCCCTATAGAGGCCAGACCGCTTCTGGGCAGCGATCGAGGTCGAAGGTTTTGGGCAGCGACCTCACCTGCAACTTCAAGGTTCTGGGCAGCCCTGTAAACTGGTCGCCGGTGACTCCACCCGACTGCAGACTGGTCCGAGATGCCTCTTGCCTCCATCTAGTAGGAGACACTGCATCGTCGACGCTTGATAGAGCAGAAATCCCGGATGTCCACATTTTAACTACAGTGCAGACGTCCCTTCAGAACACCTCCGCATATATATCTATATATATATATATATATATCTGTGTGTGTGTGTGTGTGTGTGTGTGTGTGTGTGTGTGTGTGTGTGTGTGTGTGTGTGTGTGTGTATGTGTGTGTGAGTATCTATATAAATGGCCCTTCTAGTGAGGGATTCTTTTTTTTTTGTCTTTTATAGGGATATGGCATAAGACCATCTTTTCGATCATATTTTGGCATCTTAACTGTTCAGTTTTTAGGTCCTAATGTATAGATTTTTTTGTAAATTTTCAGTCAAATTGATTATCGTTAAGGTATTCAAAATGACGACTTAAGATTATAAGTACGAACAGTTCAAGTTTGTTAGATTTGGTTCATCGATTGATTTAATCTATTTTAATACCTTAACGATCACGTATCGATTTGGCTGAAAGTTTGCAGAAATGATCTACACATTAGGACCTAAAAGCTGAACGGTTGAGATGCCGAAATGTGATCGAAAAGTTGGTCTAATACCCTATCACTAGAAAAGACCAAAAAACTTGATCCTGACCCATATATATATATATATATATATATATATATATAAGGGACATTTATTTTGACACATTTTTTTACACTATTTTTTAGCCTTCATATTTAACTATATCCAACGGTCCTTATAACTCCATTAATGGATATTAAAATCAAAATATAAATAAATTATTTTTAATAATAAAAAAAACTAATAAATAAAACAAAATTGAAAAGAGAAATTTTATTAATACATCCCTAAATTCTTAATACACATTGAAATTTTTCTACATTTAAAATTAGATTATATGGGTAAAATGAAATTATTAAAAAGACATCTATATTAGAAAAGGAACTATAGTTGGAATATGTTTAATAGCTTTTAATATTGTTATAAATTCAAGTTAAAATCTTTGTCATGAGTTCATGACATGCTTCATTATTAGCAATTATGCATTACAAAATTCTTATGATTGTTCATATTGTTTCATGGTAATTAATAAAAAGAAAATAAAAACTAGTATGATATATATAAACCCTAATTGGAATCTTCTTCTACAAGCTTGACTACTAGCCATTTTCCATTACAAAATCCTTATGATTGTATATGTTGTTTCATGAAAACTAATGGAGAGAAAATAACAACAATGTAGTTATAAACCTAGTTGGGATCCTCACCATGTTTTCTTGATTATTTTCAACAATCTTGACTATCAGCAATTTTGAATAACAAAATTGTTAATATTGTACAGGTCTCATGATAATAATTGAAAGAAATTAAAATTATTATGATGATTCTGATAATTAAACACATTTAAATTCATTATAGTATATATAGAATGTTGTGATTATGATAAAGTTTGGCATGATGATTTTCATATTGATTTATATATAGTGATTTTATATGGAATTTTGAGATTTGAGGATAATTTAGGTAGTTTGAGTGGTGTATTTAATAAAATGATAGAATAAGAAATCAAATAGGTGCTGTATTAAGTAAGAGGTGTGTATTAAGTATTTAAATATGTGCGAATAAAATTTCTCGATTGAAAAACATAACACCACAACTGTGCTGCTGTGCAGCACCACCACTTAGAACATAAACTTAAAGACCTGAATTTGATGCCAATTGAAGAACTTGTGCACAAAACCCAGAACACAAGAACTTTGCCTACACACATGCGCACAGCCACACACACTCTCTCTATCTGTGTGAAATTCTCTTTCTATGAGTCTGCATCAATGGCGGGCATGTAACCTCTTCCCAGAATATGAACCATGGTTTAAAGGTTAATTACAATTGCAATATATCATGTTCAATTATTAAGTGAAACATGTTTTTCTTAATACTTAATTGATGGGTATATTCATGGGTCATAAGAAGAAGAAAGATACTATGCTCATCCAGTTTTGCTGTTAATTGACAATGGTGGCTAAGTGGCTTGTAGAATTGTAGGTATCGGTGTTGCTGGCGGGTTGTTATTTTTTGTTAATTTTTTTTGTAATTTAAAAAAAATATATATATTTATATTTTTATATTATTGTCATTAGTTAGTGAGGTGTTGAGAACCGTTAGATGTAGTGAAGTCTAAAGGTTAAAAAAGAGTGTAAAAAAATGTGTCAAATAATGTATCCCTTGATCCTAACCCACCCTATATATATATATATATATATATATATTTTTATATTATTGCCTTTAGTTAGTGGGGTGTTGAGAATCGTTAGATGTAGTGAAATCTAAAGGTTAAAAAAGAGTGTGAAAGAATGTGTCAAATAATGTATCCCTTGATCCAAACCCACCATATATATATATATATATATATATATATATATATATTTGTGTGTATGAGGGCCGTTCCACTAAGGGACCATTTTTTTTTGTCATTTCTAGGGATAAGGCTTTAGACCAACTTCTTAATTACATTTTCGTATTTCAACCGTTCAGCTTTTAAATTCTAAATGTGCAGATCATATCTGCAAATTTTCAGCCAAATCGATGATCGTTAAGGTATCAAACTAGAATTTTGAATCATCATTTTGAATGTCTTAACGATAATCAATTTGGCTGAAAATTTTCAGAAATGATCTACACATATATTAGGACCTAAAAACTAAATGTTTGAGATACTAAAATATGATCGAAAGTTTGTCTAATGTCATATCCCTAGAAAAGACCCAAAAAAGGGATTCCTTACTAAAAGGGCCCCGATACACACACACACACTAAATTTAGTTTATTCCCTTAAACTTTGGGTTAAAAATCAAGGTGGTCTCTGATATTTTTTTTTTAACACGATCATCCCTGATCTTTCAAATTACATCAGCTACGTCCAAATTACAAATTTCCTTCCAACTATAACGTTACATGCTGAGTTGGAGCCGATATAGGGGCCTCACTATTCAGCCTTGGACCTTCCAAGAAGGATAAAATAGACATTTTCAGCCTTTGATCCTCCATATTAAACTTCTTCTTCAATTCAATCAAAAACCATAATTCTCAATCTGATCCCTAAAACCCAACTCAATTCCTTGACCTAATTCACAATCCACCTTCTCAATCAAACCCATAGCGTCAAAATCAGACATTTCTTGGCACAATCAAGGTGTGCAGCGAGAAATGAAAATCCTAACTACCACCACCGCAGCATACACCTACCACGTGCTCGACGTCGTGCACTGAAAGCAATAATGGCTGCCACGAGTTCAAGATCAATGGATTTAATAGAGACGGAAGCTTACCACTACCAAGGTACTGAGTTCCAGTTCTGATCCTACCTCCAAAACCCGAATACAAACCCCCCTAGTCCGGGCCACCATCCTCCTCCCTCCCTCCTCCGCCGCTGTCGCCTCTCATGATCATCAACACCCTCTTGGACTTCTTCCTTACCCTCTCTCTCTCTCTTCTCCACCTCACCCCACACTTACACCGCCTTCGATTCCCTCACCAGACTCCAGAACCTTATCGACACATGGCTCAACGCATATAGTTTCGCCACACAGTTCTTGTGCGTCGACCCTGAGTCCATCTAGTCCTTCCTTAGCATTCCACTAAATACTCCATGTCTTTAGTGTCCAGCGTTTCCTAACTTCCCTCGCCACAGATATCAAGGTTGCATGAAATCAACAAAACCTGACCCGAGCGCTTTAAAAGGCGCCAGAAGCATCGGCACCGAGTTTAGCTTCACGAGTTTGACTCGGCTGCTCTCCACTAGAGTTAGGTGGTAGAGTGCCAGAGAGGAGTTGTGGCGGGAGCGTTTACTCTCCAACCTTATCAACGCGTGCATGAACGGAGGCAACGTGCCGAGAACTCATCAGATCACCCACCTTTTAGAGTAAAGATTTAATTTTAGTGTTTGATTATGGTCGTGGTTTAAGGGGGGAGGACATGGATTGAGACATGGTGGAGGTGGAGAGAGAAAGAGAGGAGCTCTCGGGTTTTCGGGCTTCGATTAGGGTTTAAGTTCAGAGGGAAATTGGGATTTGAAGAAGAAAATTAGGTTGGAGAGTTGGCTTGAGAAGAAGAAGAGGAAAAGAGATAAGAAAGGGGTAGTTAGGACGTTTCGTCCCAAACTAAGAATCAAAGGCGGAAAAATATGGCTCCATTTCAGCTCCAACTCAGCATGTGACGTTACTTGGAGGGAAGTTTGAAATTTGGACGCGGCTGATGCAATTTGGAAGATCATGAATGTCGTGATTAAAAAAAAAAAATCAGGAGCCAAACTGATTCTCGACCTAAAGTTTGAGAGAGTAACTAAAATTTTAACCCCATATCATATTCCCTATGTAATATGTTACATATGTTATAAAAAAATCAAAAAACATATAATGAAAAAGTTGAACAACAACTTTCTAATCTGTACTACAACAAGCAAGATTGAATAAAAAATTCAATCTCTTTCTCAAATTGTAGACATAGATCTCAAAACAGAGACTAAAGAACAGATAAAAGAATTAACTAAAACAGTTAATACATGTATATATATATATGGGTGTCACGTCCCGAATTTTAGAATAACAATTCAAAATCCGAGACATGAAAATACCACATCACAAAATTATAATCCTGAAAATTTTTCTTTTCTTAACATACTCATCACACGAAATAAAATCAAACCGAATATATTCTCGGTTAATTATTACAACTCAATCCAAAATATAATGTAAAGCTCTAAATGAGCATACACACACCTCACAACTAAATAAATAACAAAACTGCTATAACACCTAAGCAGCTCGGTCACCTCCCTAGTTATCCTGACCTGCAGGAATATCCGCTACACCATTGAATAGTGTACCGAGATTGCAACAACACAAAACCCGGTAAGCTTATGAAAGCTTGTATGAGCAAAAGAATGAACTGTTACTTAATTTAATCTCATTTATTTCCACACACAGTAACACTCAATTATTTCCACATATGCAATTAATAAACAATCTCAATCAACACCAATTCAATATATCACGACAACCCCACTCACAACTTTTCCCACAACTCTCATCATCGTATTTATAAAAATACGGTACTTGACAGACTAGAGCTCTAACTGAATCGTAGCCCGTCACCTGGCCTAGGTTATGACATCCGACATATTTATCAATTATTGTATTTCATCAATATGTATACCTATATACATATTTAGAACGTCCAATAATTCCACATACTCAACCAATCGTATCCCATCATCCACACTAGGATTAGAGCGCCCGATTACCCACACCAGTCATTTCGTCGACCCTTAACCCATAATTGAACACAACATATAACATCACATACTGAAATCAACCCAACCAAGATACATCATATTATTATGGAATTACACAATTGTAATATAATCAACTCAATCAATTCAACACAATCATATCATAAATCAAACAATCCACACATTAATATATATTTTCCACGTAAATATATATATACGTAATCATCCACTCAGGGATGACCACTAATACCATCTATAGTTCACACAAGAAAATTATGAAATTCATTTGTATAGTTAAAATTCATTTTACTTACCTATGGACCGTGGTAATTCAAGTCCATTAAATTTTAAAACAATATTTATTCCGCAAATATTTTTCACACAATTACCAAAAATAAATAAATTAAAATGCTCGGTTCGTAATATGAACCACGTGAGTTTTACTCACCTCGAAACTCCCGCTGCGTCTTCAATATAATTATAAATTATAATTTATAATTAACGCCGAATAGCTCACGCAATTAAAATCCGTCAATCACCTAATCAAATGTGATTCGAATTTAGCCAACAATTTCAACTCATAATTTAACCACTAATTAACGGTCCGATTCTAATTTACATTAAAATCCGACGAGCGGTTTCTCACGAATCGCTCCCCTAATTACCATTTTTCACATATACGAAGATCCAACGGTCGGATCTTCGCCCATGACCACACAAAGCCTCTGGGACAGTCATATGATCATCATAACAAATTTACAAGTTTATCCAACGGTCATAATTTCACAGATCAAAAATCTAACGACCGAAATCCAGCGAAATCACAAAATTCATAACTAATTCATACGATATCCGAAAAATGCGTATAATACGCCGAAATGATCGTATCGAAACATAGAATCATAAAATGGACAGAAACCAAATTTTAGACCTCCGGAGGTGGCCGGAAAAGGCCGTCGGAGTTAGGGACAGAGCCGCCACCGACCACCACCAATGGTGTCGGGGCCGAGCTTGTCCCCTTCGTTTCATCATTCTGAGCAACTTTCATAACTAGCACAAGACCTAAAAATGATCGGAAGGCATCGAAATTACCGATTTACAGTCGGCGGCAGGAAAAAAATGCAGAAACCGGTGAGCATGAAAACCGACGTGAAAACTGCAACCTCAGGCCCCGATCCCTTCTGGAAACTTGTTCAGAACTTCCTTGCGAACTCAACAAGCTTGGAATCACAAGAAACGATCGTGTATAGCTCGAGATATCTTGATCGAAAGTTTCGGTATTTCGATCCGTTCGGGTCGAGCTCCGACGAACGTGAAAACGTTCGACCCAGTTCCGGTCCTTCTTGGTGCTTGTAGAGGAAGTTGAGGCGAGCTCAATGAGACAAGAATCAAGTGAAATGATGGAGTGTAGCTCGAGATATCGAGATCGAACCGAAAATGGACGTTTTCGGTTCGGGCTTCGCCGCCGCCGCCACAGGCTGCGCCGCCGTGTGAGACTGCCTCCGGGAGCTAGAGCACCTCGAGACGAACGCCTGGGACTTGGTTTGAGGTCGAGAGGTGGTCTGTGGAGGGAGAACAATTAAGGAGAAAATCTCCTCCTCTTTCGGTCGAGAGCGGCTGTGAGTGAGAGAGAGAGAACCCAGTTCTTGTTCAGAAACAGGAAGAAGAAGAAGAAAGAAGAAGAAAAAGAAAAAAAAGAAACCGGTAGGGAAAAATTTAGGGTTTTCAAAAATTTTTCTATATATACAAGTTTCGGAAAACTTCGAAATTCGATAACTAATTCAGAAAAAATCCGATCATCGTGTTCCGCACGTGCACGGACTCGTATCGACGAGCTCTACAACTTTCATGAAGGAAGTTTCTCCAAATTTCGTACGTAGAAAAAGTCGATTTCTCAACCCGAGTATTTCGAGCTTTTCGTTAAAATAAACGTTTCGAAACTTCGATAATTGTAAAAATGAATGATTATCGAACATAAATCGTGAAATCGTATAATAATCATTCGATACAATTACTCGAATTTAAAATGGAAATTGCGGGTATTACAATGGGCCTTCCACACTCCATCTTAAACGAAAAACCGTTTTTATATATACATTTACTATTCACAATAAAAGTAAAAACAAAATGGTAAAAAAGTAAAAGGGTAAATATAATAGTAACCTTAGTGAAAAAGGTATAGGGTATAGGGTAAATATACATTTACTATTCACAGTAAAAGTAAAAACAAAAGGAAAAATTTTAAGAACAGTACATGAACTATAGGTCGTTCCGAAGTTCGGTGTATTTGGTTTCAAAGAATTAACTTTAGTAAATGAAGTTCCAATCCCGACCCAAAATCAGTGTATACCGTTACGGCTCCTGTTAGTCAATCTGATTTTAGTCAAATTTGTAAGGGCAAATCCATTTCTTCATGAATCAACAAAAAAAAAATATTGTAGAAGAAGAAGAAGAAGAAGAAGAGGGAAGAAGGAGGAGAAGAAGAAAATTATATTTGGGTACCCAGATTTTGGGTGTCCAAATCAAATTAGGAAGGGAGGGAGGAAGAATAAGAAGAAGAAGAAGGAGAAGAAAATTATATTTGGGTGTCCAAATAAAACTTGATATCGGAGAGGGAGAGAGGGAGGAAGGAAGGAAGAAGAATAAGGAGGAGGATTAAATCAAATAATCTGGGTATCCAAATCAAATCGGGGAGGGAGGGAGGAAGAAGAAGGAGAAAAAGGAGGAAAAAGAAGAAGGAAGGAGAAAGATACCCAGAATTGAGAGAGTGAGAGAGAGATAGAGGTGAAAGCTTAAAATTACCCTCTGAAAATTGAATAATTTCATAGGTTTAACTGTGTTATTGACGTCATGTACTAAAAGTGGGTCAAGATTGAAACTTCATGTACCAAAGTTAATTCTTTGCAACCAAATACACTGAACTTCGAAACGGCCTATACTTCATGTACTGTTCTTAAAATTTTCCCAAACCAAAATGGTAAAAATGTAAAAGGGTAAGGGAAATTTTTAACAACGGTACACGACAAATAGGTGACTCCGAACTTCGGTACATTAAGTTTCAAAACAATCATTTCGGTACATGAACTTGAAATCCCGACCCAAAATATATACATGTCGTTACTTCCCCCATAACGACATATGTCATTGTGAGAAAATTGAAGGGTAAAATAGTACTAGCATATTTGTAAACCCTATCCGTGTATATATTGAAGTCCACATGGGGTCAGTGACAGTCAAAGTCCTTTCTTCTTCCCGAAAGCTTTGTTTTGTCGTTGTCTTCTTCAGAAAAACATGTAGAAACAGAGTGTATAGAATATTTGCAAAACTTTGTGAGGGAGGATATCTATGGCAGAAGATTTTATATGGAAATATTAGGGTTTTCGAAGTATGGCGGACTATTGGAGGTACTTTAGGCTGGATGGAGATCCACCTAATTACGGAGGTATGGAAAAAGTGGTTGCCTTTACCATCTTTTTTCCTTTTAGGGGTTTGTCTCTATTTATGGTATTTTGGAATGATTGTGGTCGAAAGATTCCACATTTGTTTATGGAAGTCAATATCGCATTGTCTAGGGTTGGGGGGTATTGTGTATAACCAATACTTTTCTCTATTGTCGCTTTTCGCTTTTTCAAATAAACCCCAATTTCATATTATTAGGGTTGGTTGGGAAAAGAAATTGAATGTGATTAGGGTTTTAGAACCTGCAATTGGTGTTGGTTTAGGTGTATTGTTTGGTTGGTAGGGAGGTTTGGGGTTTAATAAGTAGGATGCAGATCATTTGCTATTTATCTACCAGAAAGAGGTTGGTGAAGTGAAATCAGAAGAATTGAATGAAAAAGGGATGTAAAATTAGTAACTAACATAGAAAGTAGGGGAAGTAAATGATGATTGTTTTTTTTGTCCTTTTTGGATGGATATGGAATTTGGGGTTGGATGGTTTGTTGACATTCAGTTTTTGTATCCATCTTTGCAGGATCAAGCGTTTTTACAGTAGCCATCCATCATGGTGGTAGGTTTCACAGTAATGGTGGCATGAATAGGGTGTATAGGGGTGGTTGCCCAGTTGTATATGTGGATGGTGTATATGTGGAACTGTTTGATGATGTGGTAGACCATATCAGTTTTTTTGGACATTTTATGGAGGACCTCCCTCTAACAGATGATGAGGATATGCAAGTGGAGAAACCAGTGGTTGAAGAAATGCCAATTCTAGAACAAGAGCCCACTTAGTCTGAAGACCCAATAGGGAGAAAGCAGTCTATGCCTGTAGCACAGTCCACAATTGGTATGGATGGTGTCTTGGATAATGATGACTTGATGGACCAATTTTTTGTGGAAGAAATGGGCCTTATGGTGATAGCAGGAATCAAAGGTCAGGCCCACAAAATGGCCCAAGGACAAGGTCAAGAGCTGGAATACGCATTACTGATGCCCCAAAATGGCCCAAGGACAAGGTCAAGGGCTGGAATACACATTACTGAGCCAAGTGATGGGCCATCTCAACCAAGTGGACCTTCTCAGGTGACAAATGATAAAGGGAAAGGGAAGCAGAAGGTTATGGAGAAACCAAAGAGAAAGGTTAGGAGATCAAAGAAGCAGGGGCCATATAATACCTGGATTGGGGGTGAGTGTTCTAGGTCTATGCCTGCAGTAGCCTGGGAGTAATCAAGTGATGACTTAAGTGATAAGGACTATGATGGAATTGTGGACAGTGACTATGACTTGGCTGAAGATGATGATGATGATGCAATGTTTTATTAGCATGTTGATGGGGAGACACATAGGGTGCCAGAGCAAGTTGAAATGGGTTATGAGGGAAACATTAGTGAAGATGAGGAAGCAGATGGAGGTTCAGATGGTTTTGTCAGTGCACATGAATCTGATAGTGATGGAAATGATGTTCGTCCCTTTAGGGTAAAGGGTAAGAAGAGGTTTGCTGACTAGGTAGAGTTTAATGAGAAAGCTGATATGAAGAATCCAAGGTTCTGTCTTGGAATGGTGTTCCTAAATGCAGAAGTGTTCAAGCATGCAGTTAGGAAGCATGCTGTGTTGACCAAGAAAGAGTTGAGATTTCCCAGGAATACAAAGCATCAGGTGTTGGTCAGATGAATAATTTCTCCAGATTGCCCTTATTGGATGTATTCTAGCAGTCCATCAGCTGATAATCCCACCCTCCAAATAAAAACATTCAAACCAGATCACACATCTAGTATACCATTGTCATGCTCCATTTTTGGCCAAAGAATATAGAGATGTGTTCCTTACTGATGGTAAATGGACTAGAGAGGGTATTCAGAGTGCTGTGAATAGAGATTTTGGTATGGAGATTGGCTATCAGATGGCATATAGAGCTAAGGCTAGGGTTGCTAAGAGGGCACAGGGTAGCCTTGAGGAACAATACAACCTCCTAAGGTCTTATGCTCATGAATTGAAGAAAAAAAAACCTTAGGACTAGTGTTTGGATTCAAACTGAGCTTGATGAGGATATGGCATATTTCAATAGAATCTACATATGCATAATAGCTTTGAAGGAAGTTTGGATTGCAGGATGTAGACCTATCATAGGTTTGGATGGTTGTCATCTCAAATGTTTTCACAAGGGCCAGTTACTAATTATTGTAGGCATAGATGGCATGTACCTTGTTGCATGGGCCATTGTGGAGAAAGAAAATAGGGAATCTTGAACCTGGTTTTTGTCTTTCCTCAAAGAAGACTTACAAATCCATCACTTGAGGCACTTTTGCTTTATGTCAGACAAGCAAAAATGCCTTGAACAAGCTATGAAGAACCTGTTTCCTGAGGCAGACACTGCCAATAAGTTAATCATACAACAGACATCAGACGACATAAAGCTAATTTTCTGTCATCCCAAATTTTCAGACAACAGACAAACCTAACTCTGTTGTTTGAGTAACCACCGAAAGATAGTTTTTTCATTTTGAGTAAATGGGTGACAGTCAGACGACATTTTAATGTTGTTACCTGAAGATAGAGATGTACATATAATTTCATTCCTCTGAAGGCTCTTATTGAAACAACATTTTTATGTTGTTGGCTCAAGATAGAGAATTTCGTTCCTCTGAAGCCTAAAAACTTGATTTATTCAAACAACAGTTATAAGAAAATTCTGTTATCTAAGTGAGTTGGTTGAAATTTTAGAAATTTCCCTCCCAATCGATTAAGGCATTTCCCTCTAAAAATTGGTCAAAACCCTAGTTGAGTCATAAAGTGGTAACCATCAGACAACTTAATTGTGTTGTTTGATTATATGAGAGGGTCAACTCATTTAATTTTGGTTTTTTTTTTGTCGAAGGCAAAATTGCCTTTTGTGCTAGGCTTAGCCCAACTTCATTCATTCAGTCTAAAACTCTATGCCTTTTGCCTTTTGTCTCTTAAACCTCTCAGCTCAACTATTGAAAACTGGGCATCTCTATCTCATGTCTCTAGCGAAATCGCGACCACACAGCACCCACAACCGATTACCTACAAGGCCGTACCGAAACCCTAATCTCAGATTTAGCAGCAGAGGTGCATTTCAAGAAAATCCTAATTTCAGCAGCGGTGGTGCATTTGAAGAAAACCATGATAGGTCATCTAACAATCGTCTGAGAAGGACCCGTTGAAGGAAGTAGAGGTACGAGTTGATCTAGAGGAAGGTCCAACATATCCTAGATCAAAAATTTGGGGGATTCATTTGAAGAAGAAGAAGAAGAAATTGGGGCCGAGTTTCTGAATTAGGTCTCAAAGTCGCAATCGAAATTGACCGTAAGTACTCTTTTATCTGTTACTCCTTATTCTATGATTGCCTAATTGGGTTTTTCAATTTTCATTCATGTCTTGTATGTTCATCCTTGTTTGGAAGTCTGCCTAGATTAGTGATTTAGTTATTAGTTTCTGCAATTTTAATTTTAGCTAGTGTTTTCAGACTGTTCACTTAGTTCAAAGGATGATTCTATTTTGCTTTCTCTGCTACCCATTTCAAATTAAAAGGTTTGGACTTATTTTGGGCTTTCCCTGCTTTGTCGTTTCAACTTGTTTTGTTTGTGAATTCAAGATTCGTCTTTGACTCTAAATAGTGTGGTGTTGAGGTGTGTGATGGTGTTTTTGGGGGTATTAATTGGATCTATGCTTTGTTGTTTGGTGGGTTTTGAAAATTTGATTATGTTTTCTTTTATATTGGGAATGCCTTTCTGGTTTTTGTTTTACTTATCCAGATGTGAGACAAAAGTGAGTTTTATAAATTCTATGGTGTTGTTTTGTAGCTATATGGTACTACATTGTTGTATGGTTTATGTAAATATTCAAAGTTTTGATTTTTATTTTGTATAAAATGTTGAAGGAGAAATGGCTTTGATGAGAAACCAGAGTGTTCCATGTTTGGGGTTTTAGTAAATTAGAGACTGCAGCTAGTTTTGAGTTCTTGAGTGGATTTCTTTATCTGTCTTCCTTTGTATTTTTGCAACAATTACCACCTGCATATAACATTATAAATGACATGGCATGAGTATGTAAATGGTCTCTCAGAACCACTATGTATTTGTTATGGCTGTTGACCTCTTCTTTTGGTGGGCATATGCACCTGGACATGTTAGCCTTCTTATCTACTCTCATAAATCATAATGTTGTAGATTCATTAATTGCTTGCCACGAGTTCCACTAATCTTGTGATTTCTTATAATTAAGGGCCCCTTATGTACTGTTTTTGTGTTTGTGTTTTCTGTTTTCTTCTCAAATATAATAGAAAATTATGGAATGAGAGAGGTATATGAGAAATGAGAGGTGAAGAACATGTGAAGAGAAAACATAAAAGTAAAGAAAGAACTCTTATTTTTATATTCATTTTAAACTCATACAAAGGCACTGCATTGTTGTATGGTTTATGTAAATATTCAAAGTTTTGATTTTTATTTTCTCTAGAGATGAGATTATTGTTATGTTCGTTATATGACCAAGAAGAAGGAATGAGAATCGTTTGTTTTCTTAATTTTTTTTTTACATGCTTTTAGTGTTTAACAATCACTTTTGTGTTCATTTCATTATAGTTGATTTGTTGCTGTTAGCTTATGTTAAGAATATGAAGACCAATTAAAAAGTTTTTGTTTATGTTATACTCATGGGTGTCTATTGTGACTACAGATTGAGGTGATCAAAGACTCGCAGCCTTGTCCAAAGTCAAATCCAAAGTTCAAAGTTCACAGGTATAGTTTCTCACTCTTTATATGAGTTATTAAGATGGGCTTGATTATTTGTACAATCTTTTTCCATTTAAGTTGAATGCTTTTCTCTGCTTTGATTGCATTTTTTAATAGAAAACTTGTCAACTACTGAAGTTATGTTGATTATGAAGAGCTAGAAAGTCTGGTTTCCTTATTTTGCTTCTTGTCAATGTTGGTTGCATGCATATATGATTTTGTTTCTGGGAAGATCTGGTTTATGCTATGATATTTCTCAGAGCTGTTTTTTTTATCTTTTGTGTTTATGTTAAAATGAATGTATGAAGGCATATGATGCACAAAACAGTAGACTAACCATGTAATTATATTTGTTAGTTGGGAATTTGTATGTATTTCTGGCACATGTGGCAGCAGCATTAGCATCTGTACGTTATGTTTAATTAGGATATATATTATATGTGTAGGCTATAGTATATGGATAAGTCATGGATGCACGCCGATAGAAGATCACCGAAGTTTGAGGTAGGACTAGTAGAATTTCTAAAGTTTGCCTCTAGGAATGCTAGCAACAAAAGGAAGATACATTGTCCTTGTTTAAAATGCTGCAACACCGATGGATTTTCCATTGGAGTTATTAAAGACCATATATTCTGGAATGGTATTGATGAGACTTATAAGAATTGGAGGTCGCATGGAGAGCCTTCTACGTCTTACATAAATAGTAGAATGGGAGGCGAATCTGAAACTGTAGATTGGGAACCTGCTAGTGGGGTGGGGCAAAATGATGTAGATATAGGAGAGAGTGAGGATGAGGAGATATCTGAAGACTCAAATGAGTTTCTGAAGTATGTGGAGGATGGTGATAAGCCCTTGTACCCTAGTTGTATCAAGACAACCAAGTTGAATGGTTTGATTCAGACATTCAATCTGAAAGCAAAACATGGAATGGCTGATGCTTGCTATTCCGACATGCTAATAATGATTGGGGGTTTGCTTCTTGAAGGGAATGAAGTTCCAGCCTCATTGTGTGAGGCAAAAAAAACACTTAGTCAATTAGGGAAGGAGTACGAAAATATCCATGCATGTCCTAATGACTGCATCTTGTATAGACAGCAGCATGTAGATTCTATTATATGCCCCACTTGTGGTGTTTCTCGGTGGAAATTGGGCAATGATAAAATAGAGAAAGAAGGGATTCCTCCCAAGGTATTATGGTACTTTCCATTAATCCCAAGGTTAAAACGATTGTACCAATCAGCAAACACATCTAAGAATCTGACTTGGCACGACCATGGCAGAAAAAAAATGGGATGATGCGACATACGGCTGATTCTCCAACTTGGGATTTAATTGATAAAAGATGGCTAGAATTTGGATGTGCAGCGGATCAATTATGTGGCTATGTGTGTTACTTGGGTATTAGCGGTCAAGTACAACATGTGTAGCATTACAGAATGACGACAAGTACACTGTTGTGGTCATGTAGCTAATGAGTGTTGGAAATTTTATGATTTAAAATTAAAATATATTTTATTTATTTCTTTATTTATTTTGGGCGTTATTTTTATTTTGTGTTTATTTCTCTATTTATGGTTTAACGATTTTATGTTTTAAATATATGATTATTATTTGACTGTTACATGTTTAATGAGGCTATTGATGGTATGGTAAGTGTGTCCTATATAAGGGTACGTGGCTATGGGTGGAAGGCATATGGTGAGACATGAAACATGTACATGTGTGGGAGTTTAGATTGTCGGATAATGAGGGTATACATGACGGTATAATCCACCATAACGCAACCACTCTAGCCAAATACCTCTACCAAAGATGATCTTACAAACTATACATATACATACTTTACTTATACACCATTTTGAGTGCACGAGTGATTCAGGTTCAATGAGGCTTCTTAGCTGCACGACGGAGCTCGAAGAGTTGTTGTATCTTGGGGGAAGTTCGTCATTCAACCTTGTGCAGTAGGGGACGAATCTTCTCTTAGGATAGTGCGCTTGCACGCCTCAAATCAATAACTTTTCCTATATAAAAAACCTATATATTATATTATTTTCTTATTTTATTTCATTTTCTTATCTATATTGCTATTCTTATTTCCCAAGATATATTCATATTATTTTATTTTAATTTTACAGGAATTCCGTCCCATATTTTTTACAACAATCTGAGAGAAGATTCGTACGGAATCTCTGTTAACTTATTAATCAAATCTTTCTATATTATTAGTCACCTATTCTGCACTATTTGTTTATACTAATTGTCAATTCTATTTTGCAAGTTTTGTTCCGAAGCCGCAGTTAAAAGAAAAGTCATACAAGCATTATGGTCTTGTGCAACTATGGCAAATTGCAACATGTAATCATGTGTCCTATCATTTAACATCAAGGTTATAACCAGGGAGTATGAAATGGTTGGTCATTAATTCTTTTCTAGTATTCTACTGTCTCTTATTTATTATATCATCGGCTATCTAATGTCTATCGTATGAAGCTATCATTCTCTTCAATATTTTAGTGACAATTTTTGGGTTGTTGAATACCTTCATATGTGCATATATGTATATAGACAACTAACCAATTACAATTATTTTTTATTATTAATTGCCGGTTTGTGGTTGATGACCATGAGATAGCCTTGCTTAACTTGTTATATTTCCCAAGTGTAATTCATATTTGTCTATATTATATTAAGATCTTTCGTACCCACCAGAACTGCTACTATGGTACTAGTTGAGAGGTAAAGCTATGGTATGTTAACAATTCTCATACATCAACTATTTTTACCACTTTAAGTACTCATGTTACCACTTTGAGGACTAATATTACTATTTTGGAGGACTCATATGGTAAACTAAGTAAATTTACCACTTTAAGGACTCATGTTACAACTTTGAGGACTAATATTACTATTTTGATGACTCATGTGGTAACTAAGAAAATTTATCACTTTAAGGACTCATGTTACCACTTTGAAGATTAATATTACTATTTTGAGTACTCATTTTACCACTTTTAAGGCAATTGTATGCATGTCATATGTTAACATATTGTAGAATTTTCCCTAGTTGAGTAGCAGATATCTTTATTCCTGTCAACATTGTTACTAAATTTTCATGCATAATATTGGTCACGTGGAAAAATCCTTGTCAGTTACATGATAATAATAATAATAATATTTCACTGTAAACTATATATTGCATAATAGTTTGTAGACTGTAGGCATATGTTTCTTGCATGCCAGCATAATTTGTGTTTAATGGCAATGAGTTTTGTCGGCATATCAGTTTAGCTATTTCTTGTGGCAATCAACACATATTACCTTGCTCAATGACGGTAAAGAAACGTTTTACTATTGAGGTATGTATATCTTAAATATGAGATACTGTTTGAAATATACGAGTTATTATTTCAATGCACTTATATACATGGTAGTAAAACTTTTGCGTACCATTAAATATGTTAACAATTATATTATGAATGTGATTGACCTTAAGTCTATTGCAACTCTTTATATGTTGTCAAGTCAGTTACAAATGACTTTTGCCTTTTGTTTTGAGAAGTTTATGTTTCGTTGCAGTTACAGATTATAATTAATGGTTATTTATCCTTTCTTTCATATCTAAAATGATGTTGCTTCAAATTGTGGTGATAGTATTAATTTTGTCTCATTATTAAAACTTAATTGAGTAATTAGCTATAATATTTATTGAGAATCTGAGTGATTGCAGGAAAGAAAATAGTGATCGATGGTATGTTTTCTTTTACTCTAAAAATTTAATTTATATATACATTATGAGATATTCATATGCTACTTTATGTTAGCTTCTATGTACACAAATATAATTGGTTATCTCATAGACGAGAATACTCCAAGAATACTTGTAAGTTCAATCTGTGAGAAGATTTCATTTTGCTTTAATGAGTCAATAAGAAGTTATTTTCAATTCCAATAGTGGGGGTTACTATTTTAAAATTTTAACTATTTCATTAGTATTCTTTAATGTTTATTAGTAAGACTTTTACATAACTGATTTTGTTATTACTTATGAGTATAATTCTCTCATGAAGAGCATCTATCTTGGTGATGTGGGGGTAAGCTCTAGCTATAACTCCTGTAAATATTTATAAACATGTCTTTAAGAACATTAAATATCAAGTAATGTGGGGGTTATGATTTATATTTCTAGTCACCATTTACTATTTATTCAATGATATTTTGAAATGCCCTATGGTAATGTTGGGGTAATGCTCGTAGCGATTTATCATACGTGATTATTAAATAATTAGTGCAAATTTATAAATTTTCTTGTTCCCATATTGAGGAAAACACTCCTATGAGAAGTGTGGCTGATGGTTTATTTAAGGCTTGCAGATAAATTAAAATGCAGGTTTTGCGAGCTAAAGTGACAAGCAAGATATAACCAAAAAGGAAAAATAAAATAAATATAATATGACAAAAGTCATATAAACATGCCTCAAGGAGGAGGCCCCTATAGTCTCGAGGAGGAGACTATATATAAAAAATTGCTGAAGGGGGATGTGCTTAAGCCCACAAGGGAGTCACCTACGGAGGTAACCCAACTTCTGTGATTGGAGATCCCATGAAGGAAGTTCAATGTGGTAGAAACAATCCATATTGCGTGACTCAAATATAGCACACATAAACTTTAAGGATATATCCAAAAGTGATATTATCTTGTGCATCCCTAAGGCATTAAGTGATATATTAAATATGACGTTAGGAAGGGAAAACAATGATACCTTGAATGGTTTCGAGGCGGGCAAACTCCCGCGGGGTTCGGGCACACGTACCCTTGGAGAACTCACCTAAGTGAGAGTTGTTCGTGAGGCCGCGACAATGAGAATTGGGCTATTCTCTAATACTCTCATGAGAATCAAGATACGTGCACGGCCATAAATGCGCCAACACGTGAACCTGTCTAATTACCAGTACTGTGTGTGTGATATGTTGAAGTTTGGTCAAAGGTATCAAAGTTCAAGACTGTGTCACTTTGGTTCCTCAAATGGAGACTATCACACTAAGCTAGGTTCAAACCTGAAAGGTACCTATGCCTATTGCACAGTAAAAGCACTCACTTATTTTGTTTTAAATGAACTTATTTTAGTTTTAAATCAGTGGGGGATTGTTGGAAATTTTATGATTTAAAATTAAAATATATTTTATTTATTTCTTTATTTATTTTGGGGGTTATTTTTATCTTGCGTTTATTTCTCTATTTATGGTTTAACAGTTTTATGTTTTAAATATATGATTATTATTTGACCGTTACATGGTTAATGAGGCTATTGATGGTATGGTAAGTGTGCCCTATATAAGAGTACGTGGCTATGGTTGGAAGGCATATAGTGAGACATGAAACATGTACATGTGTGGGAGTTTAGATTGCCGGATAATGAGAGTATATATGACGGTATAATCCACCATAACGCAACCACTCTAGCCAAATACCTCTATCAAAGATGATCTTACAAACTATACATATACATACTTTACTTATACACCGTTTTGAGTGTACGGGTGATTAAGGTTCAATGGGGCTTCTTAGCTGCACGACGGAGCTCGAAGAGTTGTTGTATCTTGAGGGAGGTTCGTCATTCAACCCTGTGCAGTAGGGGACTAATCTTCTCTTAGGACAGTGCGCTTGCACATCTCGACTCAATAAGTTTTCCTATATAAAAAACCTATATATTATATTATTTTCATATTTTATTTCATTTTCTTATCTATATTTCTATTCTTATTTCCCAAGATATATCCATATTATTTTATTTTAATTTTACAGGAATTCTGTCCCATCTTTTTTACAACAATGAGCTCCTGTACAGATAATTTATTATTTGTCCCTTTTGCAAAGCCACGGATACGCGGCTTGCATATAGAGCCTACTATGCAGATAAAGGATGAAGGAAGATAACTTAGCTTTATTGGTTGTTTGACCACCACAGAAACCCACAGTTCGACTGCATATTTGAAGGCAGAGTCCGCCGCGGTACATATATCTTTCGGCATGTGACAGATAAGATCGGACGATCATTGAACCTCATTGGGTGAGGCCGGTGCTGATCAAAGAAGATGGTGCTGGGTGTCCAAATCAGATTTGGACTGGGTGTCCGCCAGTTTTCTGCTTACCGCTGGCGTTCGGCCTTACCCCTGACGATGACCGCGTTAAGTTATGCAGGTGAGGAATTGCAGAGGGCTGTTGGCGGGTATTGGCCTCTAGGCCTTGGTCAACGGAGTTTTGTCCACGGTGGTTGTAAGTTTCTCCCTTTCTCCGTATTTTGCAAGCTAGTGGTAGAGATGGAAAGAAGAAACAACCAGCGGTGGTGCTGGTTTGGATGAGCTTCTGGTCAGCGATAGCTTCATCGGAGCTTTGGCGGAGATGCTGGTTAGCGGAGCTCTTAGTCATCGATGGAGTTGCTCAGCGAAGACCACCCGAAGTCCAGCGGAGGCCACCCAGCGGATGAGAAGTTTAGCGGTGAAGAAGCTCGGCGCTGATGCCCAGCGGAGGAGAAGGTCAACGGTGGAAAAGTTCGGCGGAGCGGAGCTCGTTGACGTCGACAGCTAGCGGAGCTCGTTGATGGAGCTTTGGTCAGCGATAGTGGAGCTTGGCCAGCGGGTTGGCGGAGCCTTTTTGCGGGAAAATGCTAGCAGATGATTGTCGGCGCTTGTTGTGGTTGCGGATTGAGGAAGAGAAAACATGCCGCTGATGCGAACCGGCGGGTAGCGCTGATGTGCAATGAGGAGAAAGATTACACATGGTGCGGACGCTATTGATGGAGTTGCTCGAAGCTTGACCCGCTTGCTATGGGTAGTGGACTGAAGCTTGGCTTGACGCTGACTGGAGCCTTGCGTTACTGTCGATGGGAGCTCAGCTCTGCCTTCTATCGCTGATAGAAACTTGGCGCTGTTGCTGCTTCGTTTTGGGCTTTGTTTAGTGATGCCTAGCTTATGATGGCGAGATCCAGACAAGAAGAGTTGCGTCGAGGATCTCTGCTTATGCCCGGACTAGCGGTGCACAGTTTAGCGAGGGCGCTGATGATGATTGAAATGCCTTCGGGTGTCCAGAGCAAATTGGCCGAACTTTTTTTTTTTTATGCCGCTGGCTTTGTGCAGCTCTTGGCCTTTTGTTGTTGATCAAAAAGAGTGCCCAAAGGAGACATGTGGGTGTGCAAAGTAACTTGGCACCCAAAGATGTGCTTTTTTCTTTGTGCAGCGTTAACTAACCTTGTTCGGTGTTGACCAATCTTATGGTCGTTGACCCTGAGTTGACCTGGATCTTTGCAAGCACCGAGCCCAAGTTGAACTTGATGCAGACTTGTGTTTTTTGTTTTACCGCTAAGATGGGTTTGGCAAGTAGTTTTGAATTTTTGTGTCTATCGCCAAAGATGGGATACTTGATGTAACTAAGGCTGCGTTTCGGGGGGTGGGCTTTTTAGCTCCCCCGCTTATAAGCAACAACACCCAAAGTGTTTGGTAACTCGGCTTCTTCGTAGCTTTTTCCGGAAGCCGCTACTTTTTTTGTTGAAAAGCAGAAGTCGGTTGAGCCTAGATTTTAGAAGCCAGAAGCCATCAACGGTACTGTAGCGCTAAATATTTTTCATTAATGACTCTTTCGTCATACCATCTCCTACCCTTCCTTCAAGGAAGAAACTACACGCAGCCATGGAAGACTCTTCAAACAAATGACGCTCTTCTTTTCAGAGTTCTGATGCACTCGAATCTCTTTCTGGCCTCTCTTTCTTCTGTCTTCATCAATCAACAACTTGATTCCGAGTTCGAAATCGAAGTTTCAATCAAGGCACGCGGTTGCAATTTGATTCAGGGTTAGCCTTTTAACTATTTCAGTTTCAAATTTCTCTGATTTTGATGAATATTTGGGTTCAAGTTTGTTCTGGGTTTGTCTTGATTTGGTGTTTATGTGAACTTAATGGCAGGGAATTGATGAGCTTGTTGTTCATAATCTGGTAGAGAGACATTTCATACGGGTGAGTAATGACGTTTCCTTTTGGATTTGGTATACATTGTGTTTGAACTGATATGACCAAGATATTCAATCTTTGTGAATGTAATGACGTTTCCTTTTTCTTCAAACTTTTGGGTTTAACCTGTTTCTTTGTATATTTTTAGAGTAACTTCATAAACTGTAGAGATTAGAGAAAATGGTTTCCTCATTATCTAAGAGGGACTGTTTGTTTCGTTCTTGAGGAATTGGATTGCAAATGCAGAAACTGTGGTGGTTGATTGAACACGTCTCCTACATTTTGGTAGGATTGATTTTTTCTAAGTGGTTAATTTGTGATTAATATCAATCTGTTATCTAAGTGATTAATTATTACTGTAATTTTGGGGCAATGCTAGTAATGCAAGATAGGAATTCAATGAAGAGTGTGTTTTATAAGAAAAGAAGAAATTCTCATTTATGAGATTTGGGTTTCACTAGAAAATAGAGATTTGGGAACATGATTATGATCTTTCTAAACATGATCGTTATATAACATTGTATACAATCACAGGATATATACAATGTTAGGATCTTTCTAAACATGATCGTTATATACATTGTTATGTTGTTGATTTGAAGCTCAGTATGAGATGATATATATGCAGCTTCCCTTTGTATGTATCCGCAAAAGGATTTACACAAACAATATGGAATGAGTTGATTTCTATAAAACCTTCGAAGGAGATTTCAATTGTGTTGATGATTTTAAAGAAAAATTAGGTAGCTCTCAAAATAACTTCTTATATGCTTGACTTTCAGGAATTTTTTGAAGCACTTATTCTCTTATTTCCTTTCCTAGTACAGGAAATGCTTATACTTGGTGCAACAATTAAAATCATAGTCTCATATATATGAAAGATTCGATAGAGCAGTATTGCTTAAGAGACATTTCTAGGTATCATTCTCAAATAAGGAAATATGATGATATGTATTCATTTTCAATGCAGGTTTCTAAAAAGAGTAAAGAAATTGGAGTCAGCATCTGAATACACTTGCATGAGTTGCATCACCTAATATAGCGAATGAAATAGCAGGTTCCTCTTGTTTGTCTTTTAGGTCCAGTTAAGTGTTCCATTGAGTCCCTTGGTGTTGGACTTAAATGGTACCACTAAAAGAGTTTTCTGCTATGGTTGAATGCCACTTGACTTGGTCCCCTTTTTTCCTCTATTAATTACTAGTTCTATTTATGTTGTCCTCTATGTTTTAGAATGGCATGGTTGCAGTATTTATCAATGGCTTTACATGTCACTTGTAATGAAAAATGCCCTTGCAGGTGCCGTTGATATTGCTATACACCATGCTGATTTCTTAATGACCTTAATCTTACAATTTTTTCTTAATGAACTTAATGACTATGCTGAGTTATCTTGTGAGCACTTTCTCTTTGTACCATACATATACCCTTTGTTGTTTTCTTTTCTTCCCTTTTTGGTACAAATATTCACGCATGTGTTTTTTGGACGTGCAGTATAGATTCATCCCCTGTTATTCATTCTTTATTGCATATTTGATGATTCTTGTGACTGTTGAATTTGTTGCGGATCATTAATAGCTGGAGACAGGGTCGGGAAACCCTTGAAGGTATAAGGGTGGTATGTTTAGGTGCTGGGTTTGCAAGGAAGATGCTGCAAGTTGTGACCACAGCAGCCACTGTTGGTGCCCTTCAAGTTTGAAAATAGTCTTACTCAAAGTTTGATGAGTGCATAATAACGTGGACATTTGAATATGTTATGATTTTCTTTGTAGTTACTTGATGCGAACCAGAAACCAATTGTTATTAATATTACTAATATATTTGTATAAGTTATTTTTAAAATTGTCCAATATTAATCATATGGTCATCATGATTTATAAAAATTAAAAGTTAACAAAAATTAATAAGGAGATAATAAAGATTAAAAATAATAACAAGAGCATTTGATCAACATTGTATTACCAACACAATCAAGGTAAAATAATCTCTCATGTTCAATTTGGTCATTTCATAAATAAAAAGCACAAGCCAGTTTGAGTTTACAAAACACTTTGTCACTGCTTTTGCCACTGATAGCTCTTATAAAAAGCTAATTTACCAAACACTCAGCTGTTTTTCTTTTTACCCACTTATTCTCAGAAATAAGCATAATCCAGCTTTTCTGAAAAGCCCAGCCATTCCAAACATAGCCTAAAGGTAGCCAGTGGGAGCTGATGATGATTTTGAAAACAGTGAGTGATAATCAAAGAAATTGGGTGCTTAGTGAGCGGACCAATTTTGATGACTCAAGGAAAGAGAGAATTTTAAGCTCGTTAAGCTGACTTAAAGCATGGTAAGTGACGAAGTCATGATTTAAAGCATGGTAAGTGACGAAGCTATTATATCGGCTTCCCACATATGGCGCCTTAGCAGGAGACTACGTCCACTTGAATGTTTAACAATGTGTGTTTGGGCCTTGCGGCCCAAAGGGGATTACAAAGTGTGTAATGGGATGTCTTTAAGTGGGAGGAGGAATGGTTCCTTTTATAGGTGAAGGATTCCTCTTCCTTTACATGATTTCCGATGTGGGACTCAAATACCGCTATTCTAGTATAGAAAAGCTATGTTGTGAGGGCAACTTGGCAAGGCCTGAAAGGTGGCTTCACGGCAACGTATTTGCCACTTCCGGATACCGTGGCGTAGCTTGAACATAGGGCTACAAGATGCAAGTAGCGGTTGGATCCCATGAGAGTGTTGTTTATGCTTGGTGAGGTAGCAAACTAGTCATGCATAGTGAGAGGTATCTACAATGTACATTTATGAGCTTATCAGGTTCAGATCACAAACATGCCTCTAACTTTTGAGCAACAAAAGACTATAAAAAATGTAGCATCTGTGGAGGGGAAGTACCTTGATCTTGATCACAAACTTTTCGACTCTACATGTTGCATTAGGTTTAGGGTAGGCCTCGTCAATGAGTGGGGTCGGCTAGGCCGGACCGGACTTTATTTACAAAGAAATCTTTAAATATACTATTTTTTTAATGGGTTTGGATCCAGCCTAACTGGGAGGCTCATCCCCACGCCCAGTTTAATTTATAATACACACACACACACATACATATAGGGGTGGTGCTATTCACACACTCATTTTTTCTATTCACACACCCCTCTATTTTTCCATTACTTTAATACATTTTTTTTACAAATTACCCTAACTACCCTCTTTTTAATTATGTTTATTTTTCTTTCTTCTATTTGGCAAGTCAATCATGAATTAAACATCATTATACAATAAACCAATTTTTTTCGTGAATGTCAATGTTGATTAGGAAAAAAAAAATTGATGGGCAGGACCAAGTGCAATCTATCAAAAGTTCTACAATTAGTGTGGCAAAGTTTAGGGCTCAGATGAAAATCATGATGGAACTAAGTTTGGGGATTTAAGTATGTCATCATGACTGCTATACAGAACTGAAGAAAGATATAAGCATATCACCTAAACTAAAAGAGATCCAAAACCTCTCGCATCTGATTAAGCAACGTTGATTCAAGATACCATTTCCAGTGACATAAATGATTTGTAGAGTGATGATATGACTAAAGTCAAAATGAAATCAAAGCATCAATAATTTCAAAATTACCAATCAACTCAAGTCAAAACCATGATATTAGCAAGCAAGCCATACAAAAGGACAATTCTTAGGTTCACCCTTAGAGTAAAGAAGCATATTCACCCCCATTGTCGACTAACATACTTTTACTTGATAAATTTATAATCCAATGGTTCGTATCTTAAATTAGCCTTTAAAGATCATCTCTGTAAAAAATCAATCGAATCAGAAATCGTTTAATTATCTAATTAAATCAAACAAATGGATTGTTTTAACAACACTTACTACTATTATGATGAACCGTTCATGTATTTCATAGAAATGAATAACTAAAGGTCTTCAATTTGATTATTTTTTTTTTACAGAGTTAATCTTTGTATTATGTTACACACCATGAATGGTTGTATTACAAAATTATAAAGTTATTATGTACTAATCGCAAGAGAGTATGAATAAGCTCATTCACTCAAGGGGTGAACATAAGAATTTTCCATACCAAAATCAAACTAAGATGAACAGAACACACAAATTTAAGACTCCTAGTCCACCAAATCATTGAGAAATTGATCTTTTAGAGGAGAGCGATGAATTGAAATACACCAGGAATGATGGATTCAAAGGGGCTCGAATGGTCACTAAACTCATAGTTTTCTTCTATGTCTTCATTGCAAATTAGATGTAAAAATTTTTCCAAAGATGGGTCTAAAATTGCTTGTTCTGCCATAATTAAACTTCAAAACATCACGTTAGAGAGATAGAATAACTATGCTAGAGAAGTTTTTGATGGAAAAGAAAAGAGAAAATCGCAAAGATTTTTGAAGTTCTCTATGTCTGCATGAAAATAAGAGTTGAAGATGTGGGGATGATTGACTTTCCAAATAGAAAAAAGAAAAAAGAAAAAGAAAAATTAAGACTGTTTGTGTAGAAGATAAATATTCTGTTTCCACCATAACTCGGCTGATTAGGTTTACGTACGAAGTTGGAAAATGAAATTATAAAAAATCCTTCTAGTAGTATATTCCCTATTGTCATATACATTCGCCAAAATTGATCATGATCAATTCCAATTCTTCTTCCGGATATTATCTTATGAATAAAGCAGAAGAGGCATCTTTCGATTTGTGTTCTTGTGATTTTCAGAACTTCACGGCCATGCATATTGATCCGGAGAAGATGCAAGTGCTAGAGAATACTTTACCAATCAACATTATTCGAAGTCAAGGACTTATTTCTCCGAAATATAGGCGATAATTTTGTTTTTTTCACCTATAAATGGGGATATTCCCGAAACTCATAAAGAAAAAAGGAAGTGAGTTAGACAAAAAGAGAAGAAACTTGAACAAAAAAAGAAGTAACTTGGACAAAAAGAAAGGAAGTGACTTAGACAAATCTTTTTTATCGATAACCTCAGACCAATCAATCGAATATTGATTAATACGTAATCGATCGACTACTTGAAAATGAAAATGGCTCTTCTGCTCAGAAATGAAATGTTCCCCAAATGTTCCAATGGCGATATTTTAGTTACCTTCCAATTAAGTTTCGTGAGATTTTATCGAAATTTCCCGAAATCTCGCCAATATCTCAAAAATCCCAAAAATCCCAAAAATATCGAGAACTTTCCCACGATATTAGCATTTTTTCAGCAAATAAACCAGCCAAAATTTCAAGGTTGGGTTTTGACCCTGTGCCAGCGCCAAATAAATTGGAAGCCTTTGCCAATCCAACCAAACTGACGCTCAGTATGCATGTACCTTGAATTATATTTAAACCATTATCTTTTTCTTTCTTTGCTTTACCACCCTGTTAGTTTCTTACTTAGGTACTTACCTGAGCTCTTATCACACTCATACTCCATATTTCCAAAACGAAATTAAATTAGTTAAAGCTTCTAACAATTAACAAAACCCAAATTTCTTGGTCAAATTTTGACCAAAAAATAAAACCACATTAGCCAAACAATTATTTTTCTCTGTAAAAATAAATGAAAATGTGTGATTAAACATGTCTTTCATTCTAATTAGATTAGTTTTACATTAAGATGTTTAGGTAAATAGATGTAATAAAATGCAAATTATTTTCAACTATATTACACATAAACTTGGATGTGTAAAAGACTATAGGTGTAATTTCATGTTTCAAATTGTGTTCCAATCCATATAACATCAGAAGTTGAGAATTTGAGATGTATTAAGTTAAATGTCAAACATCTTTATTTTGTCAGCGCATATGAATTTATCGTATTTCACTACAAATCCATATGCAATGAGTTTGTTAAACATTTTATTGATATAAATACAAGAGATAATTGATCAAATAAGCATTTCTTAAGGCTTCATTTCAAATATCCATATTTTTATATAGATTTCCCTTTTTTGTTTCAAATATTTACCGAAATCGATATTTCCATCAAAATTTCCATTTCCGGGACCATCGATATTTCCTTAAAACTCAATAGTTTGGTCATTGTTCGAAGTAGACCAATTTTCACTCGTTTATACAGAGGTTCTTGCTTTATATCAGCACTTGTTAGTGTATTTTAATATAGCCACTCTAGTTGATATAATCTAGCACTTGGTATTTCCCTCATTCCATTCACATGCTATTTGAAAGTCCTTTTCTAAAAAAATGCAACAATTATTCGGGCTTTGTATATAATTTTAGGGAAAATTACTAGTCCCCCCCTGCACTTTGGGTGCGTCAATAGTTCAATCTCTCACTTTTTAAACTAAACAGTTTAGTCCTTATTTTCTTTAATTTTCACATAATAGGTCCAAAATGGCTATTTTACCCCTCACTTCTTCTTTTTTCCTTTTTTTTTATAATTATGTTCTCTCTCTCTCTCTCTCTCTCTCTCTATATATATATATATATATATATCTTCCCCTACCAACAAATAAAAAAGTTTCCCTCCTTTTGTTTTTAGGGGGAGTCCTTTTTTTTATAATTATGTTTTGTGCCTCTCTCTCTCTCTCTCTCTCTATATATATATATATATATATATATATATATATATCTCTTCCCCTACCAGCAAATAAAAAAGTTTCCCTCTCTTTGTTTGTAGGGGGAGGGAGAGAGTGAGAGAGAAGCAGAAATAATAATAAAAAAAAGACAGAAGAATTGAAAGGAAAAAAAAAAAAGAGGAAGTGAGGGGTAAAATAGTCATTTTAAACCTATTGTGTTAAAATTAAAGAAAATAAGGACTAAGTTGTTTAATTTAAAAAGCGAGGGACTGAACTGTCGACGCACCCAAAGTACAGGGAGGACCAGTAATTTTCCCATAATTTTATATAATATATATTAATTTAAGGGCTTTTACAGGCCAAGTCTGACCGGCTTTTGGCAGGCCGTCAAACCCCTAAACCAAGGGCGGCCCTCTGCCCAACGAGCCGAGCTTATTGCGGCATTTTATGCGGGCTGGGTCGAAATTTTACCTTACAGGCCTTGAGGGCCTCCATTGGCCCACTTGATCAGCGGGCCAAACAGTGAGGCCTAGTTTATATTTTGAAACCGTTCTTCCCGAAAAAACTCTCAAGTTTGCTCAAGGTGTTGAACAGGAGGTACACTTCTTTTTTGAAAATTTGGCTGGTAAATGTAAACATGTAATCTTGTGTTCCATGAAGATGGGCTTTGTCCTATAACCCTTGAAAAAGCTCAGACTATGAAGGTCGTCAAACCTATGACACGCCGACTTGAACTGGGCACCCTCTACACAGCTTCATAGGTAAGAACCATTTTCAGAAGGGTACTTTTTTATTTTAGGGTGTCACTACTCCCATTTTACTTTCTGTGGGTAGAACCTTATTTGGTGGTGCCGAGTCAAACAAGGCCAGAAAGTCTATTGTCATTTGCAGTGTCGATTTGAGAATAACTAGTGAGAGTGATGCTCTGGCTATGGTACCGGTAGAAACTGAGCAGCAACTAGCTGTTAATAAAGAACGCCTTGCTTCTCTATTGTCCTCCCCCAAGAAATTAAAGTTCTTAATACCGGATGTATTTAATGGAAAACCAAGTGCAGCTGCTCCCACAAAAAAGGTGAAAGTACCTTAATTCAATGCCAAATTCATAGCCGAATCTTTTTGACTTGTGGAAACACCAGGAGATATGTTGCTTCCACCTGAGGTGATGCTGCCAAAGGCTATGCAAGAGGAGCTGCCAAAAAACAAAAGAGGTAGGCCTCTGGGCTCCAAAAACAAGAATCCTCCAAAGTCAAAGAAGGTGTTTGCTACTGAGGTTTTGGGTATGTTGTATTCAGGAAAGACTCCTAGCCTTAGCTTGAAGGGCAAGGAAAATGTATAGTTTTTATTTGTTCTATGCCTAGATACTATGTGTACTTTACATAGTTAGAGGCTTACTTTAAATAAGTAAGCGCTCATTTCAAATATAGTGGGTCTATCTCTATTATCACTGTGGTCTTCACCATGAATCATTGATCTATTCATAGCAATGTAGCAGGAGGATATGTAGTGGTTTTCTTGGCATGAGTTTTATATCTATAAAATAATGTGTACGTAATTTCAAGGATCACAAAAAATCATCATCACTCTCGACTCTAAACATATACTAAAAGGTTTATAAAAACTCAAAAATATATATGTACAGTAATTGGACTTTGAGGCTACAACATATAGTAAAATAATGTTCCATAAATTAATAACCTCGATAAAATAATAAATTTCTCCAATCCAGACTTGGGATCAATGTATATTACTAAGAACCTCGCTAAATGCATAAGATAATAATTTTTCTAGACATCCTTAAGGACGTCCCAGCAAATATATAAAGTAATAATTGATTAAAGAAATATCGCAAAAGATATTAATGATTGATGAAACACGTAAAGCAATAGTATATAATATTAAAAAATATATTAATTAAGTAGCTTTTTACAATTTCTATTTTCTCAATTTAACTATTTCTCAAAGTATCATTTTATAGTCTTTTGTTATTTCTTTATATATGTCGTAAACGAATTGAACTTCATCCTTAATTTATTGCAATGCATGCATCAGATTTGTTTTATTATTTTCATTTTGTAGAAAGTAGTTATTCAAAATTATCATTGCTTGAAATGTCTCTTTCGAAAAATATTTGGTATAGCATAATTGTCATTTGGATCTTGGTTACCTTCGATCGGTAGACAGCATAATCAAATTACACTATGCTATGATTTTTTTTTTTTGAATAACACATAATTTAGAGAGCGACAAAGAGGCTAGGGCTTTTGTCTAGTTTTCGGATCTAGGGTTTCTCGCTTTCTCTTCAGTCAGCACCTTACTGCCTCCAGATGTCTGAGGAGGTTTCTTCTAGGTTTACGGCCCCGCTGGCCATCACCGACAATGGTCGGGTTTCGTTCAGCACCTTTTGGATCTCACTTAGTTCTCACCTTATTTGATAGTTCATGCATGTCATTTAAAAACTGCTCTATCAGAATGTTTTATTAAATGATGTAGCTATATTACATGAATTATTCTAAAATTATACTTCACTTAACATTACTTATAGTTTATCCATGATAAATTAACAATTAAATTGATTGTAGAGACAAATGTACGAAATTACTACAACTTTACCTAAATAGCCGACTAGTTAGAAAATTGAATGTACCCTAGGATCATAACTCATCAAATATTATATAGTAACATTAATTAACCCTCGAAAGTAACCGAGACCAAAAAAAAAAAAAAAAAAGATCAAACGTTGTTATTTGCTTTACCCTGACCCTAACCGGCTAACCCTAACCCTAACCCTCACCGCGCGGGCAGTCCAATAGGTACAGTAAATGTAAGTGGATGAACAATATGTCAATATCGAAGATCGCCAAAGCAAATCCACAGAGGGGTAAAACTGCCGTAGTACTAGTAGCACACATGGCATATTAACATTGAAGACATATCTGAAAAGTAATATACAGAGGCCACCTGTCCCCAACTGTGCTTGGCCGTATGGGCTGAGGCGCTGGCTTTATATAAAGAATACGTACTGCTACTCGTTCCTATGTGGATTCTGGACGGAGCTTTTAATTCCTCTGGCTCCATCTTTACCATGCTCATCATCTCTAGCTGGCTCTGTACTTCGTTATCAATACGATCGGATCTCTTAATACTCTCATTTCTTTTGTGCTTATTTATGTGTTTAGGGAAAGAGTCACTACTACACAAAAGGCTAGGCTTCACACGACGGTTTAAAACTGTCGTCTCACGTTTTGCATTTCCGTGGTCTATCGAGGTGTCGTCTGATGAAACGCTATCACACGACGGTTTTCAACCGTCGTATACCTATCATTGGGTCGATGGTGTGCGGCTGAATCCGTTGTCTGATGCATCGGCAGATCTGTCGACAAGCTGTTGACAGAAATTTGCCGTGGTGTGACTTCTATTCATACCACGGTTTTTAGGATTCCAACCTTGTCTCTTTGTTGTTCAAAAGTCAGTTTTTATTTTTAAGACGTTGTGCAAATTGTACACACATGACAGTTCTTCCAGCATAAATGTGGTGTGATGACTTAAAAATTCAATGAATGTGTGCTTTCACACGACATATATAACTGTAACAGTTGTATTGTGACATTTGAGACCATGTTTTTTGCTAATAATTGTTGTCTTTGTGTGCGTCCAACAATGATATCAATAAGACTGTCGTGTGAATTGTAGAAATTTTGTTTGATTCCACCCTATTATCCTCATCAGACGACATATTGTTCTATATTGTGTTGTTGTAATGGCAAGATTTAGATTCTGGAATGAAAAATGACCAAAAGAACAGTAAATTAATCATAATAGATAGTTGTTACAATCCCATAGCAATCTAAATGGGTCTGACAATGCTAATTGTATCTACAAAATAAGAGAACAGAAAAAATTCCAAATCAAGTTCTAATTCACTGATCTCCTGCTTTTCTTAGCTTTTGTCTTCAAAATTAGGCTTCACTTCATAACATTGGCACTCTCCATGGCCTAAAGAACAGTAATAGGGCTTCCGCATCGAAAGAGTTCTAGGATGTTGCAGTGCTCCAAATACAGGAAGTTGTGTTAATTATACAGCAGCCAAATATTCTCATTTGGTGCTCCAAGTACTTATATTTACAGCAGCTATATCATTCTCAGAATCCACCACTGCCTCACTGCTGCTAACCAGACAAGAAAATCAGCTTAGTAGCTATCCAAAGAATAAAGTTTTAGTCTGTATATATGCACATTTTGTATACAATTATCAAAACTATTCGCTTTACCAACATTTTTCAGTGCATCGATGACTTACAAAAGCAACCCTCCTTCACAATATCCTATCACAATGTACACAAAGCACGACTAAAATTGATATATTTAAGCCAATTACACCAACTCTTGGCAACTAATTCCAAACAGATATCACTAGAATAGAAGTAAAGGCCATTTTACTCTAATTCTTCATTCATACACTGCAAACAGAAAAAGTACTAGCAACACAGTACAACACTTGATTTGTTCAAATAGCCAAAACTCCCTAAGTGAAAGTGTGAAACCAGAGGCAGTTTGAAAAAAACAAAAATATAAGTTATACCTTGATTAAAGAAGCTATGAAATCACACACATGCACACACAGCCATCTATGTTAATTGTAGCGAGGAAGGAGCAGAGTTGACCAAAGAAAGAAAAGCAAAAAAAAAAAAAGAAAAAATTAAAAAAGGAGCAGAACACTGCTTGTTTTGCAGACTTTATCTATGTAACCTCTTGGTCCAAATAAATGACATGAGATAAAGTAGCTGATGAGTAAAGATAACAAATCAAGACTAAAAGTTCTCCCATGCTTCAAGCTGACTGAGAAAATATCCTAGAGTGACAATTGGTTTACTCTCAAGGCTAGTGGAAAGTTACATTACCGACCTAGACATATATTCTTGCAATAAAAGGGGATTCCATGAGCATATTATTAGATAGTACCTTATTATAACCAAATGCATTTTCTCGAAGAATATGCCTTGCAACAATAGGATCTGATACCACAACAAATCCTTTCGGTCCAAACGCAAGCTTATACACAGAGCCATGCTGTAGAGTCCAGCAGAAGGTTACAGAGAAACTTAATTAACAAACCTCAGTACCACAGTTGCAAGAATATATTCTTATCACCAAAGGACAAGAAAAAGAAGGAAAAAGAGTCACTTTCATAACCATGATTAACTCATGTAAATGAAGAAAGGTCTAATATTCTATTGTACAAATGCAAAGGCATATGATGGCATGAGAATGCATATATATACCCTAAACTCCTTTAGGAAACTTTGTTAGACGCTATATTTAGTGGCACCCATAGAGCACATGAAAATACACTTGGTCGTGTAAGCTGATTCTTATTGACAAAAGAAAAGTGGAACTAGTGAGAATGGAATGCTCGTATCTTGTAGACCAACAATACATAGACCAATGCCAATACTTAAAAAGAAAAGGCAAGCTAGTAAAGAATCTTTTTTATCAATCGCCCTTATTTCACTTGTCTATGACAAAAGATTTGAGTACAGGACGTAGACATAGAAGTATGAATCTAACATATAAATGTAGAGAGATTACATAAGAGGCAATGATCTAAAGCCATAACAATAAAATAGAACTTGCTAAACTTGCATCCAATTTTTGAGTTCCCATTGTGCAGTATATACAGTAAAATATAACCCACTACTTTGTATAGTTGAAGACTGAAAAGAATTAGGTCTCAAATATAAAAAATAATATATATATATATATATAAAGTTATAGTATAACTGTAATACTAAGGTCAAAAGCTGCAAAAGATTTGCAAGAGAAAAGATGATTATAGTATAACTGTAATACTAAGGTCAAAAGCAGCAAAAGATTTGCAAGAGAAAAGATGTTACAGAAGTACGTATTATTCTAATTTATACTTCTAATTATCTAATAGTATTAGGAAACAATCACTAGACTTAACATGTTAAGTCCTTAATTAAGGCTTGGCTTTGCTCTAGACCATTATGAAACACAAAATGCCTGGATAACGAAACATTAAATGAATGAGAATGAGAGAGAGAGAGAGAGAGAGAGAGAGAGAGAGAGAGAGAGAGAGAGAGAGAGAGAGAGAGAGAGACCTGTTGTGTGAGAGATCTAGACTTACAGCAAGCAATCTTCATGAATTGCTCTTCAATTTCAAAAACCACACTCTCCCATTGAACCTGGTCATTGTTTTGTGAGATCAACTTCCAAGCTTTAGTTCCTTCCTCAACCAATGTCTTTGCCCTAATTATTTGGTGCTTAAGGGAAGACTTATTATCAAAAAATGCATCCAAAGATTAAAGAGTTTTGTCTTTTTGATGAAATAGGCACCAATTATAGATCCATCACCAAAACAAATATAAGAAAATTCAACCAAAAGAAGCTTCACTAGTTCTGGGATTCTACATTTCAAGATAGAAGCCAAAAGTGATAATCTTGCTTTATACTTCACTACTGTCTTTTACCATGCAATCATTGAATAATCACAGATAAGAAAAAGGTGAGACAAAAGTTGGTCTTTCTGTGTTGTTCAAAGCTACTTGATGAAAATTCCATCAGCTACTTATTACTTAATGTACAAAGCTCTCTTTACTTCAACACTAAGCAATAATACCAGATCCAAAGAAAAATTCATGATAAATGGCTTTCTGGAAAACTAAATAGGTTCAGTTTAGGCTAAATACTAGGAGATCAAGGCAAGCCTAATAAGAAACATGATTTTCTTTCCACTTAGTTAGACTTTAACAAGACAACAACAGGAGAGGGGGGAGGATAAGAACCAGCAAAACTCAAAGTTCAAAAGAAGGAAGTATAAAAAATGCCATCAACTTCTTCTATTTGATAGTTTCTTAGCACACATTGGTCGGGGCATAACAAGTGAATTTAACACATAAGACTGTTTAGTTTTAACATAGCAATATAGATAAAAATACAAACCACCACTTTGTGCAGACGTTGCTTTAGTACTACTGGCATTTTGGTATTCCATCAGTTAAAGAAACAAGTCAATGGAAAACAAGGCCAAAAGGTGTGGCAGAAAAACAAACCGCAGGAAGCATCAAAAAATATAGTAAGGTCATATAAAATGAAATCAATGGAGAAAATGGTTTGAATCTAGATAAATGAGCAGAGAGATCATGATTAATAGCAGTAGTTGCTGTCAAAATGCAGGTCTAAAAGTACTTACTAGGATATTGCTACAGCTCTCGCTGGATGAGGTCATAGGGGAAGGGGCAAAGCTGCTCCACTCCACATTTTGCAACATCCTTCACTCTTCTGCAGAGAAAACTGCAATTGTAGCAAATCCTCTCAACAGAAAGCCATATAAATTTCTATTAAAATTAAATGGGGACTTTTACCTTTCAAAAAACCATAACCAGATTCATTTCGCCTAACAATCCCTAAGAAATTCCAACAATTTTGAAAATTTATGTTGGTGATGGGAGAGAATAAGACAACCACCAACTAAAATCCCCCAAACTAAAAACCCTAGAAATTTCAATTGAAGTTAAATTGGGGATGTTTACCTTTCGGGAGGGATCAGCTTTGGAGCTAGACCGCTGCTATGAGGTTGTTCGTCATCTGTGCTAGGCACCGACTGGATCCTCTTCACCTGTTCATGAGGTTGAAGGAGCTCACCCTTCAGGTTCTTCTGCTCCTACGTAGAGAGACCAAAATGGACTGCGAGAGAGAGATTTGAAGAATTGGAGAAGAGATGGTTTCCAATCTAGGGCTCTCTCCAGGCTACCCATTAGGCTTTCAATGTAGAGGCAGAGATGGTTTTGGTAGGGATTCGTCGAAGAGAGAGAGCTCTGGTTGGGGTTTGTCGAAGAAGAGATAGGGTCGGGGTCTGTGGAGGAGATAAAGTTGGGGGCTTGGGGCTTGTCAAGAAGAGGGAGGGAGACTTGTGTCGAAGAAGAAAGAGGGAGAGGGTCGAGGACTCGAGGTCTATCGAAGAAGGGGTTCCTCAAGGAGATAAGGTCGGGGTTTGTCAACTTTCGTTCCCAAAGTGAAATATAGGCTAGGGCGTGGTTTTGAATAGCATTAAGAAGCCCTCGTTAAATTCATGGACAAACCCTCAGAGGCTCAGACAATGGTTTTTCAGATCTGTTGTCTGAATGCCACTTGAAAATTTTCAATTTTGCCTCCTCATGCTGCCCGGTGAGAGGGAAATAAATTTGGGGTAGAGAATGGTGGGAAATGTTGGAGGGAATGTCGTGAACATGTTTTGACTTGCAAATCTATAGATTCACACCATAGTTTTAAAGAAATTGTCATATAAATACTACATGCTGAGGAAATTTAAATGGTACCAATTGGTGAGAAACTTGCTGCCTCTATAACGATTTAACCTCACACCACACTTCTATTTATAAACGTCTTCTGAAGTAATATATAATTCTAGCATGAAAAACACTCATTGGTTGAATACATATTAGAATACTCCGTCGTCTCAATAATAAGAAATTATTCACACCACGGAAAACAGTATTACGTCGTATGGGAAGTGTCATATGATTCTGTAGTAGTGACTGTTTACCATATATGTACATATATAGGTGTCGATATATACTTGCTAGTTAAAGGAGTAAATGTATATGACTCCATCGCTATATCTTCTTCATCAAACACTAGTGCAGCTTCAACTCTGTCCTGGACTCTCTAGTCTCTCCTAGCTAGGCTGCTATAGACTTTGAAAATACAAGGATAGAATGTGATTTTCAGGAAAATGGGGATTGTAATACACAGATCAATCCCTACTGGGCAGCAGAAACTAAAAGTGAAAAACAGAATACCAAATTTTAATTACGCAGTGAAAACCTCAAATATGAGATTAAAAATACTGCGGAGATCTTACTCTTGAGAACCCAAAATAAGAATCATCTTATTATAAATGATATGTTCTTTTACAGACTTGAATTGCACAAGCTTGGCTACAAAGATAAGACAAAGTCTACTCTAAAATTTGTCTTCCTTCTTGAACTCCTTTTCACTTGCACGATCTCCAAATTTTGCTTTCCTTTCATCACAGTCTCTCTATTGATGTTTCTGAAATTGAGAAGAAATAACCTAGCTAAAAACAACTTAACCACACCGTGAGGTAAAAGAGTAAAAATAAAGATAAATAAATGATATGAGGAATGCAAACATGCTATGCAAAAACACAATGATGGTGGAACGTATCCGAGTGAAGAAATAGACTATGAGCATGGCTTTTCCAACAAGAGCAATACCACATAACCACAAATAGGAGTGCAACAAAATAAGTACACACGAGTGGATTGTCTCTGACAAACACAAAGTAAAATAGAGGCTGATCGAGTATTCTATATTGCTTGGTGTGTAGAGTGAACATATCTGAAGATGGGGTGTGAAATATTCATGGAGACCTGAAAAGCAATTCTCACATACGAAACACATGTAAGTACATAACCTTTATTTCCCCTTATAACACCGTGTGGGCATGATTTTGAATTTTTCTTTTTGCCTTTCACACAAAAGAATTTGTCTTTTTTTTTGTTAGGATGACTACGACTCATGTAACGAGTATTATGCCAGCAGCTCCCAAGTCAGATAACTTTAAGGTACTAGATGTAACAAGGACATCCCAAAGAGCACATCTACTCGAGTCAATAGTTTCACAATCCACCGGGGTGACCAAACCATTCTTGTTTCTTCTCAATCCTCATATCGTTCGTTACGACCGAGGCCTGTTTACTTTGGGAATAGCCTAGCAATGCTCCAAAAAATATTGTACCTTTTTAACAGGGAGCAATAACAATAATGAATAACTTCTTACATGAGCATTGAGAACAAGCCAACCACAAGTATGACTTACCACCACCTAGAGTATGTGTGCATGCGAGGATGCAAGGTAATAGAGAATATTTTGTTCAAGCTCACAAGTACCAAGGGATGTAAGAGCAAATTCAAAACGTGCTAACCACCTTATTGCACACAGATTTAAAGAAAAGAGTATTGCCCTTGTCAATCTAAGTTCAAAATAGTCTATCAGTCACTCATAGATACAAACCAGTAGAGCAATCCTGAGTATCCGGAAACTAAGCCTAACAATGCAGAAAAAAAAATGCACCTATACTACCATGGAGGCATACAATATGAATGCATGGAGTGATATATGGAAATTAAGGAAGAGTCTCAGAACTTAGAACACCAATGGCACTTCTAAGTGATTCAAATCGTGCATTATCCAAGGGTTTTATGAACAAGCCTGCTAATTGATATTCAGTAGGCACAAATGTAAGTTCAAGTATATCTTTCTCAACCAAGTCTCAGATAAAGTGATATCTCATGTCAATATGCTTAGTGCGAGAATGTTGCACAGGATTTTTGGAAATATTTATAGCACTTGAGTTATCACAAAATATGCTCAACTTACCTTGAGAGATTCTGTAGTCACGAAGCATTGCTTCATCCACAGAATTTGAGTACAACAGCTACCTGCAGCCACATACTCTGCCTCAGCAGTTGAAAGTGATATGCAATTTTGCTTCTTGCTGTGCCAAGCCACCATGTTGTTTCCTACAAAGAAGGATCCACCAGATGTACTTTTTTTATCTTTCAAGTTTCCTCCCCAGTCTACATCTGAATAACCTGCAATCTCAACGTTAGTGTCAAAGGTAAAGTAGATGCCATAATTGATGGTACCTGAGACATAACGTATGATCCTTTTTACGGCCTCCAAATGAGATTCTTTGGGGTTTGCTTGAAAACGGGCACAAACTCCAACACTGTATGATACGTCAGACCTACTAGCAGTGAGATAAAGAAGACTACCAATCATACTCCTGTAGAGAGTTTGATCAACAGACTTACCTGTAAGATCCTCACTGAGTTTGGTACTTGTACTAATTGGATTGGTGATAATTTTTGCAGATTCAAAACCAATTTTTTTCACAAGATTCTCAGCATATTTAGTTTGTGACAGAAATATACCTGCTTTCAGTTGATGGACTTGTAGACCCAAAAAATAATTCAGCCCTCCACACATGTTCATTTTGAACTCACTTTCCATGATGTTAGTAAATTCTTTAACATAAGTATCAGAGCTAGAGCCAAATATGATATCATCAACATAAACCTGAGCAATCATGACATGGTTTTTATCCCTTTTCACAAACAAAGTTTGATCTACGGAACCTCTAAGATATCCTTTACTCACAAGGTAGGCAGATAAACGCTGTTTCAAACCATACAAAGCCTTTTTAAGTCTATACACATGATCAGGTTTACAAGGGTCTTTAAATCCCTGAGGTTGTTCTACATAAACTTCCTCTTGCAAGACACCATTCAATAAAGCACTCTTCACATCCATTTGGTACAATTTAAACTGAAGATGACAAGCAATAGCAAGAAGAAGTCTGACAGATTCAAGGCTAGTAACCGGGGCAAAGGTTTCATCAAAATCAAGTCCTTCAACTTGTGTGTACCCTTGAGCAACAAGTCTAGCTTTGTTCCTAGTAATATTTCCATGCTCATCACTTTTATTTCGAAATATCCATTTAGTACTTATTACATTGAACTCACTAGGCCTAGGAACAAGATACCACACATCATTTCTAGTAAACTGATTTAATTCATCATACATGGCATTTGTCCAATCATCATCATTCAAAGTCTCTTTAACATTTTTTGGTTCAATAAGTGAGACAAACCACAATTCGAAATTATGTTGATTTTCACTTCATTCTTAGTCAAAAAACAAACAAGAGGAGAATCGATACTTACCTGGTATGTAGCTTGTCTGCGAGTTTGAATTCCTCCATGTATGTCCCCTATAACATCCTGAGTGGAGTGATCTTTCTGAACTTGTTTGAACCCCGTTCTTTGTACGGGTGGAGGATCAAAGATAGGATTATTTGAGGAATCATCTTATTATAAAGGATATGTTCTTTTACAGACTTGAATTGCACAAGCTTGGCTACAAAGATAAGACAAAGTCTACTCCAAAATTTGTCTTCCTTCTTGAACTCCTTTTCACTTGCACGATCTCCAAATCTTGCTTTCCTTTCTTCACAGTATCTCTACTAATCTCGAGAGAGTTTTATGCATATGAAACTATGATCACAAACACTTATATATGGACCAAGTGTTTTGACTCTTCGTGAAGACACAAACTCAAACAAACATGCAAGACTCTAACAAAAATTCTTGCGTCTCTGGGTTCTTTCTTGCCGAGTATATTCCTCCAATATATATTCAACCAGCGGCAACAACTCAACAAACCAGAAACAACCCTAATTAGACTTCTTTTAGGAAAGAACTTTTATTCCAAGATATCCACAAAATCCTAGAATACCTAGGACTTCAAAACCACCCTTTTATTTATCAGAGAAAATCTTTTAAGAATATAATTTCATAAAGCCCAAAACCAACTTCCCAAAAACGGACTCCACATAAAACTGACTGCTGATGCAAATGCATTTACCTGATTCTCCGAGATCAGTAAAGGGACTCTTTGTATGGGACTACCAATACGACAGGTGTAAGAGTTGTTCCTACAGACTTTACTGCCAAAAACCATAACCAGATTCCTTTTAATTTCCTTTACCATTTTGGAACAGATAGTATTCTTTTCTTGCTACCTGTACCCAGCTATCTTCAGCTGCTTCAGTACTGCTACTACTAACCCAGCTGGCCGGTTAATTAATTTACAACTACTTTCCTACTGATACTATAGTAAGCATAATTCTCACTTCAAATTGACAATAACCCTGCATTATTTGTAAAAAGTTACTTGCTTGCACCTGGTTCAAGAATATATGAACTACCTGGTTTTCTATGGTTACAAATTGATTGATTGATTCTATGGGTCAACAAAAAACAATTCTTAGGTTCACTTCTGAAGTGAATGAGCATATTCACTCTTTATTGTGATTAATGCACTTTAACTTTTTTAATTTTCTAATCTAACCATTCATGTTGCATAACATCATAAATCAATCAAATTGAAGATCTTTTAGTTATACATTTCTATGAATTACATGGATGATTCATTATAATAGTAGTAAGTGTTGTTAGAACTATCCATTTTGTTTTCAATTAGATAATTAAACGATTTCTAATTCAATTGATTTTTTACAGAGATAATATTTAAATGCTAATCTAAGATATAAACCGTTGAATGATAAATTTATTAAATTAAAGTATGTTAATCGACAATTGAAGTGAATATACTCGTTTACCCTGAAGGTGAACCTAAGAATTATCCATAGCAAAATGGTATTATCTAAAATATATGAAAACCGAATGATGTTCACCTTTTCTAGGGCTCTAACTTTAGCAGTGCTTTTAATTGGTGTGCATGCCGTTTGGTTAAGTTTCCTTTGTAATGAGTTTCTATGCATTAGCTTGACAATTAGCCTCCTATATTGGTGACAAGCCTGTATAGAAGCTCATTGTCGTTCCCTAACAAGTTATCTTGGTGAGAGATTACAATTATGGCCTCTTTCAAATCTTATTTTTCATATTTTCTTTTTTCTATTTTTTGGATAAACTTACTAAAATATATACCATTTAATGCTTCATCAACTTTAAAAAATATGTATGGAACTCACTAAAATATATATCATTCAACGCTTCATCAACTTTAAATAATGTGCAGAAATAACTGCAAGAAGGTCCCCCTCTATTTCAATTCGGAGTGATGAAAATACCTTGCGCTCTGCTAGGGTTTGGAAAGAGCCTGCCGCTTTTGGCGTCTCTGTACCTTCCTCCGTCATCGATGGAGCACTTTTCCGGCACCGTCCTCGGCTTCGTTACCTTTGTGCACGACTTCTATTAGGCCTAATTATCAGCCGCGGCAAGCATGCTTCCCGGCGATGACTTTTTGCTCCTAACCTTTATCTGATCATGGCTGGTGGCGAGAAGATGGAGTTGTGCCGCCTTGCTCGGTTGGAATGACATCGGCTGTTAACAGACTCCGACCGTGCTGGGCACGTTTGAAGCTGGGCTTGTTGGATAAATCTGGTCCCGGGGCAGTGAAGCTAGGCATGATGGGCCGCTGCTTGACCGTGTTTACAAGTGATGGGATTCCAGCACCAACTTCGCCAACACCATTTTCTCCATGATACGAAGACCTCAACCCTGTCTCCGAGGAGCTCCAATCCTCGTAAGACGAACGATGCAGGCTGGCTTTGTTTCCAGTCGGTACCACTGGGGCAGGCGGCGGCGCTTTGATTAGAGCGGACAGGTCTGTGAAGGGAGGTCTCCGGTGAGGACTGACGGTGCAGGGCCTGGGGTTGAGGGCAAAGCAGGTCTGTGGGCCTGGGCTGCTTTATGTTTGGGCTACTCAAGATGGCCTTTGTTTGGGCCTTGTTTTCTGTTCGGATTCGCATCTGGGATCCAGGAGACTTTTTGTGGACTTCTTTCTCTGCTACACTCTGGAATTGGAATTTCGGCTACTTAGGTAGAAGATTGCTCTCTACTCGACGTATTAGTTTGCGTGGAATTGGCAAGATCAGTCACACTACCACTGGTTACCTTGATAGAAGATGATCCTCTATTCGACGCATAGTTTTTGTGTGGAAGCATGGTTGCCCATACTATTGGTACCATTTTACATAGCCCGGGGTCTGCCTAGTGCCTCATCAAATGCTTTTTAGCATCCATTTCTATCCTTGCTAGGTTTTATTTCCGATGCCTTGTTGCATCTAGTATTGTTTCTGTTATTTTTTATTTTGATGTAGTCTCTACATCTATAAATTGTAATCGTTTTTATTATTATTATTAATAAAATGGTTGACTATTACTCTAAAAAAAGAAAAAAAAAACTTTTAAAAATGTGCAGAAACAAAATCAGCTTCTCAAAATACTTGTTAGATGAGCTCTGCGTCAGCTTTCCTTCTTCCCCCATTTTATTCCAAGATAAAGTACCCAAGTAAAAAAGGGCACATGCATCTTCATTAATCACATTTCTTCTAACAGTTTCTGGAATAGTAAGAATCAGCTGTGTGAGATCGAACTGAACAACTAATATCAATAATCTCATGACGATCTTCATTTGCCCTCAATCAAATCAATGTGTTCGTTTTACATCTTTTTTTGACGATCGATTTGTTTTAGTATCCAAACTAATGTCACATGTGGTGACATGTCATGCTGGACTTTATTGAGATACTAAGCGTCGGTAAATATCTTACGTACATCTGCAATCCAAATGGGGTATAATCTTCTTTTCATGCCGTGATACAGTAGGTCGGAAAGATTAAGATAAACTTAATTATTGATATTGCGATGAAAGTGAAAGCTAGCATGGGTTGATCAAGTCTCATACGTACTTGTTTTTATTAGGAAGCTTAGATTTCATTAACTCTATTGAGCAAAAGTTTTGCCTTTTATATGATTAACCATTTCCCGGTAAACTCATAGTGAGATGTGGATGTGGTTAAAGTAACATAACATAAACCTTTATACTAGCTCTAAGTCTAAGCGATAATGAGATAGACATACATGCCATAAAAAATCAAAGCGATCAGGGTATAGAATAATGGACGTTTGTATCTCAATTTGACGTTGACGTTGCATTTTGTTTTTTGTTTTAAGAATGACTTATAATTCTTTTTAGAAATAAATACTCATATTCGCACGACTTCATTGAGTCACCGCCAAGAAAATACACATATCAAGTCTAAGTCTCTGCAGCTACTTATTCAGTCTAAATGAGGAAAGAAAACTCTAACAAGTAAATTCCATATATTGTACAACTTATGCACACTTATTTAAGAATAACAATAAAAAATAAATCATGTTTTGACTAACTATATAACTCTGGGTAAGGCTAAACGGTATCCTGCTAATAAACGCAATTGTGATACTAAGCACCATCTGTACCACCCAAGATGAGAAGTAGAAGATGAGAGAGTTTGAGAGCTACAATAGATTCAACACCGATGTGGGAGTCCGAGAGCTGTAGTAGCTTCTCGTGCTGGAGATTTGATGCAGAAGGCGCTTCCAGCTCAATGAAGTCATTTCCATGACCGGCTGCCTGGAGTTTCTGTATTCAGGCGAGTCGAGATTGGAGATGGATGCGGAGATTGGAGTCGGTCGGAATTTATTGGTGGTGGTGAGAAGATCAGTGGCGTCGTCGTTCATGGTTGAACACTAATTGGGTGGCCAGAGATTTTCTCTGGGTGCCCAAATCAATTTCTAGTTTTTTTTTAATTAACGGGACAGAAGGAAAGAAAAAAAAAGTTATGAATGTCTATTGGTCCCCTATAAACGTCTATTGGGGGCAATAGATGTCTATTGGAGGGCAATAGACGTTTTTAAATTGATATAATCTTTTTTTTTCTTTAATTAAAGTTTTATTTGTCTAATTTTAGGAAGATTAGTTCTCATTCCGGCTACCGAAAGTTCTATTGGGGGGGCAATAGACGTCTATTGGAGGGCAATACATGGCTGATAGACGTCTATTGGGGGGCAATATACTATTGGGGCAATAGACGTCTACTGGAGGCCAATAGAGGTTTACTGCCCCTCTATTGGGGGGTAATAAATGTCTATTGGGGGCAATAAACCTTACCAATGAAGTTTTCAGAAAAGTCCGGTGGGCGGTGGCCGGTGGCCGGTGACCTGATTCCGGTGAAAGTTTGCCGGATTCCAGCGACCGATGACCGGGCTCCGACGAAGTCTCTTATGGTTTCTCTCTCTCTTTATTTCTCTCTCTCTAAGTAACAAATGGTTGAGGATAAAATGGTATTAAAAATCAAAACAAAAAAAATATATTAATGGGTATTAGCGAATACCTCCTTAGAGTGTTTGGGTAAGAGAGAATTAAAAAAACTTAATGGGGTAAGTGAGAAAAAAAAATCTTTAAAAATGGGTTAAATAGACAAAAACCGTATTAATAATTATTTTAATTGCTTCTATTCATGGTCAAGTTAGAGTCCTATAGTTTCTTTGCAGTTCCGAAATTGATTAGAATCCTGATCTTATTCATTTTATTTCATCTTTCTGGGGATGGATGACTAATACCAAGTCAATCTAAAATCAAGTTGGTGAGTTGGTGGGGAAGCAAAGATAGTAGCTTCAGTCTGCAATTGACTTGGTTGAAATCTGAAAGCAGAGACAATCCATATTTAAAGCTTGAATCTTTAGAGTGTCCAGATAGTTGGTGAGGTCAATAATTCAACTTAGTGTTGAAGAAACAAACAAGGACGAACGCTCACTGATATCAAGATCTCAATGATGATCTTCTTGGGTTCAGTCATTGCCATGGTTTCAACCTCTTACTTAGAGCAACTCCAATAGTTTCCAAAAAAATGATATTTTTCTCTATTTTAGGGAAAATGAGCTTCTTTTGCTCCAACATGCAGATTCCCTCCACTATTTTCGGGATAGTGATGAAAGAGAATAAAATTCCCTAAATTTATAGAAATGTCTAAAATTTTAAGAAAGAATCATGGATGTGAAGACCCAAATCATATAATAAATTTATGTAATTCAATAATTGTTATATTAATTGAATTATGATATTTGGGATTTATTGGAATGTCGTGGTTTGAGAAAATTGGTTTCAAATGATTTTATTTTTGAAAACGAATGTTATTTAGGGGGTCGTGAAAATCGACTTTTTATACATTCAAAATTTTGGAAAACTTCCTTCATGAAAGTTGTAGAGCTCGTTGATACGAGTTCGTGCATATGTGGAATGTATTATTCGGAGTTCGTATGAATAAGTTACGAATATTTGAAAATTAGAAATTTTCTATGAATAGAATGAAAAATCAAAGTTTTCATTAAGGACGAAAAAGTTACATTTTTTGCATTTAAGCCCTCCCCCCCTCGTGTCTCTCTCTCTCTCTCGCGCGGCTTCGTCACTGTGGTTGCAGACCCGTCGATCCGACCCGGCCTCGCCGCTGCCGGACCTGGCCCCCTTCGGCATCGCCGCCCCTCTCCCAGCCGCTCCTTGCCCTCAGTTTCGCCACCCGCTGCCTCTAGCTTCAGATCGAAGCTACCTCAGTCACCGAAATGTGACCCGACCGGATCTCCACTTTTCCGGCATCATCTCAGCCGATCGACCCTATTGTAGTGACGTGCTCTTCCTCCTGATCATCCCCATATGTGGCTTGCATCACGATTTTGAGTGTAGAGTGGTAGATCAAGAGTTGAAGGTTTTGACGTCCCTGATTCAATCTGAAAACTGATCAGAGGGCCGAGATTAATCCAACTTCAAAGCCCGATCTAGGACGATCTAGACCTCATCTAGAAAAACGTCAGGTATTAAAGTTGTTCACAATTTCATTTTGAAGAAGTTTGTAGTTGACGACTTTTGCATCTGAGGTGGTTGACCGGAGTTGACCGCCGTCTGACCACCGCGTGTGGTGGCGCGTCGGACCAAATTTTAAGTTTATATTATCTGGACGATGATCTATGCATCCATACGAGCGTTTTGATATATAACATGGTCATGTTAGAAAAAGTTGATAAATAGTCAATTTAAGTTTTGACTTTACTATTTACGGTTTTACAGTTTACCTTTGGTTTGCGATTTACGGAGATCAGACCATCGGTTTACTTCAAATTTTAATATGATGTTCATATGACTGTCCCGATGACTTTGTGTGGTCACGGGCGAAGATCCGACTGTTTGATCTTCGTATAATTGTAAAACAGTGATTCGGGAGGCGATTAGTGAAGATCCGTCCGTCGGATTTTCATATAATTTTGATAGGATGTTTCCAAGGGAGATCCATAAGGATCTAACCATTGGATCATCGTTTAAATTCGATCCGACAGTTGGATTGTCTTTATTTTAGAATCCGACTGTTGAATTGTCTTTATTTTGAAATCCGACCGTTGGATCAGCATTTAGGTTTATTTCGTGCTTCCTTGCTAAGTAAAGACTGTACTTGATTACATACTTGACTGCTTGAGTTGATGAGCATTTGGATTATTGTGAGTTATATTTTATTGAAGACGCAGCGGGAATTTCGAGGTGAGTAAAACTCACGTGGTTCATATTACGAACCGAGTACTTTAAATTAATTATTTTTGTAATTGTGTGAAAAATATTTGTGGATTATATATTTGTTTTTAAAATTATATGGACTTGATCGCTGCGGTCCATAGGTAAGTAAAATGATTTTTAATTATACAAATGAATTTTACTATTTTCTTGTGTGAACTATAGATGGTATTAGTGCTCATTCCTGAGTGGATGATTACGTGTGTGTGTATATATATATATATATATATATATATATATTTACGTGGAATATAAATATTGATTGGCGTGATTTTGAGTGATGATATGATGATTTGGATTTTATTTCAAATGCTTAAATTTCATAATAACATTATGTATGTTGGATGAGTTGACTTAATTATGTGAAAACATACTGTTGTGCTTATTGTGGATTTAGGGTTAACGTAGTGACCGGTATGAGGGAATCAGACACTCTAATCCTAAGTGGATGATGAGATACGATTGGTTGAGTATGTTCAATTATCGGACGTTCTAAATATGTATATAGGTATACAAATTGATGAAATACGATAAAGATAAATATGTCGGATGCCATAACCTAGGTCAGGTGACGGGTTACTGTTCAGTTAGAGCTCTAGTCTGTCAAATACCGTATTTTTATAAATACGATGTTGGGGTTTTGTGAAGGATGATGTGATTTAGGGTTTAGTGTTGAGTTGTTGATTGATTGAGATTGCTATTTTTTGTGGATGTAGAAATTGTTGCTTGTTGACTTGGGTAGAAATAAATATGAGTTAATTAAGCAACCGTTCTTTCTTTTACTCATACAAGCTTTCAAAATCTTATCGGGTTTTGTGTTGTTGCAATCCCGGTACACTATTCAAATGGTGTAGCGGATATTTCTGCAGGTCAGAATAACCAGGGAGGTGACCGAGCTGCGTAAGTGTTACAGCAGTTATCTTTATTTCATTGAATTGTGAGGTGTGTATGCTCATTTAGAGCTTTACAATTTATTTTGTATTTGGGTTGTAATAATTAACCGAGACTAAATTCGGTTTGATTTTATTTTGTGTGGTGAGGTTGTTAAGAAAAGAATTTTTCAGGATGACTATTTTAAGTTGTAGAAATTCATGTTTCGGATTTTGAATTTTATTCTAAAATAATGGCCGTGACAGTTTGGTATCAGAGCGTAAGGTACATATTTGGTGATATGTCAATACTTTCTGGGTGATGGCCCGTCTGCAGCGGATCCCCATCGTATGCTCTTCGGTATTGACAATGTCATTGGGTATGTGAGAGCGTTAAGTTGATTAGGAACGTTAGTATGTCATAAGAACTTTAGGTGTTGTCTTGTATGCTTAGTTACTTGGTTAATATGGACTTGCATTGACTTATGCCTTGTTTAAGTGATTATGCGTGTATTAATCAAGTATACCCTGCTTATTAGGTAATGAAGATTGAGGGGAACGAAGCTAGAGGTCGAGGTAGAGGGAGACCTCGTGGCAGGGGTAGAGGCCGAGGTAGGGGTAGGGCCTATCCGGTCGAAGATGCATATGAGATAGAGGTAGAGGGACCTTATGAGGATCAGCATATTCAACCCGTAGCCATGGTTGATGATCCTGCTCGCTTACTAGTGCTAGCAAGGGAAATTACCCGCTTGGGAGCAACCAAGTTTGTGGGGGCACTGATCATATGGTGGCGGATCGTTGGACTGAGGATTTGCAGACCTATTTTGATGTAATACCCGAAATTTTCATTTTAAATTCGAGTAATTGTTTTGAGTGATTATTATACGATTTAACGATTATTGTTTGATAATAATTCACTTTTACATTAATCGAAGTTTCGTAACGATTATTTTTAACGAAAAGCTCGAAATGCTCGGTTTGAGAAATCGACTTTTTCTACGTACAAAATTTGGAGAAACTTCCTTCATGAAAGTTGTAGAGCTCGTCGATACGAGTCCGTACACGTGCGGAACACGAAGATCAGATTTTTTCTGAATTAGTTATCGAATTAAGAAGTTTTTCGAAACTCGTATATATAGGAAAAAACCCTAATTTTCCACCGGTCTCTCTCTCTTTCTGTTTTTGGAAAGGAAACAACATTTTCTCTCTCTCTCCCTCCGCGCGGCCGAGACGCAAAAACAGGACAGAAGTTCACTGAGCTCCCATCTCCTCCTCCGGCCACCACTTGAGCTGCAACCACTTCCAGGAGCTTCGTCTCGACCTTGCACAGCTGCCAGAGGCGGCCTTGCGCTGCGACACGGCCTGTAGCGGCGGCGGCACGGCCCGAACCGAAAGGGTCGATTTCGGTTCGATCTCGATATCTCGAGCTACACACCACCATTTCACTTGATTCTTGGCTCATTGAGCTCGGCTCAACTTCCTCTACAAGCATCAAGAAGGACCGGAACTGGGTCGAACGTTTTCACGTTCGTTGGAGCTCGACCCGAACGGATTGAAACAACCAAGCTTTCGATCAAGATATCTCGAGCTATACACGATCGTTTCTTGTGATTCTTGGCTTGCTGAGTTCGCAAGGAAGTTCTGAACAAGTTTCCAGAAGGGATTGGGGCCTGAGGTTGCAGTTTTCACGTCGGTTTTCAAGCTCGCCGGTTTCTGGAATTTTTCCGGCTGCCGACTGTAATTGGTAGTTTTCGATCCCTTCCCGCCATTTTTTGGTCTTGTGCTAGTTATGAAAGTTGCTCAGAATGATGAAACAAAGGGGAAAAGCTCGGCCCCGACACCATTGGCGGTGGTCGGTGGCGGCTCTGTCCCTAACTCCGGCGGCCCTTTCCGGCCACCTCCGGAGGTCTAAAATTTGGTATCTATCCATTTTATGATTCTATGTTTCGATACGATCATTTTGGCATATTATACGTATTTTTCGGATATCGTATGAATTAGTTATGAATTTTGTGATTTCGATCGATTTTGATCGTTAGATTTTTGATCTGTGAAATTAGGACCGTCGGATGAACTTGTAAATTTGTTATGATGATCATATGACTGTCTAGAGGCTTTGTGTGGTCATGGGTGAAGATCCGACCGTTGGATCTTCGTATATGTGTAAAACGGTAATTAGGGGAGCGATTCGTGAGAAACCGCTCGTCGGATTTTAATGTAAATTAGAATCTGGCCGTTAAATGGCAGTTAATTTATGGGTTGAAATTGTTGGCTAAATTCGAATCACATTTGATTAGGTGATTGACGGATTTTATTTGAGTGGGTATTTCGGCTTTAATTATAATTATATTGAAGACGCAGCGGGAATTTTGAGGTGAGTAAAACTCACATTGTTCATATTACGTACTGAGCGTTTTAATTTATTTATTTTTAGCAATTGTGTGAAAAATATTTGCGGATTAAATATTTGTTTTAAAATTTCATGGACTTGAATCACCACGGTCCATAGGTAAGTAAAATGAATTTTAATTATACAAATGAATTTCATGATTTTATTGTGTGAACTATAGATTGTATTAGTGGTCATTCCTAAGTGGATGATTACGTATATATATATTTACGTGGAATATAAATATTGATGGCGTGATTTTGAGTGATGATATGATGATTTGAATTGATGAATTGATTATATTGCAATTGTGTAGTTCCATAATAATATGGTGTATCTTGGTTGGGTTGATTTCAGTATGTGATATTATATGTTGTGCTCATTTATGGGTTTAGGGTCGACGTAGTGACCGGTGTGGGGTAATCGGACGCTCTAATCCTGGGTGGATGATGGGATACGATTGGTTGAGTATGTGGAATTATCGGACGTTCTAAATATGTATATAGGTATACATATTGATGAAATACGATAATGATAAATATGTCGGATGCCATAATCTAGGCCAGGTGACGGGCTACGATTCAGTTAGAGCTGTAGTCTGTCAAGTACCGTATTTTTATAAATACGATGATGAGAGTTGTGAAGAAAGTTGTGAGTTGGATTGTCTTGATATATTGAATTGGTGTTGATTGAGATTGTTAGTACTTGTGGATGTGGAAATTTTTTAGTGTTGTTGTGTGTGAGAATAATTATGAATTGAATTAAGCAATAGTTCTTTCCTTTTACTCATACGAGCTTTCATAAGCTTACCGGGTTTTGTGTTGTTGCAATCCCGGTACACTATTCAAATGGTGTAGCGATATTCCTGCAGGTCAGGAAAATCAGGGAGGTGACCGAGCTGCTTAGGTGTTACAGCAGTTTTTGTTATTTCATTTAGTTGTGAGGTGTGTATGCTCATTTAGAGCTTTACATTTCATTTTGGATTTGAGTTGTAATAATTAACCGAGACTAAATTTGGTTTGATTTTATTTCGTGTGGTGAGGATGTTATGAAAAGAAATTTTCAGGATGATTATTTTGAATTTGTAGTATTTTCATGTTTTGATTTTGAATTGTTATTCTAAAATTCGGGGCGTGACATTTGAGCTATTAGATTGCAGTGAGGTTGATAAGAGGAAGCTAGCCGCATTCATGCTGAAGGATGAGGCCAGTGTGTGCTGGAACGTCACACAGAGGAGTGTTGAGGTAGCTACCTTGACATGGGATGGCTTTGAGAGGCTGTTCAGGGAGAAGTACTTTCCAGCAGCTGTGAATGAAAGGTTAGAACGGGAATTCCTCGCACTTGTACAGGGGAAGATGATCGTGATCGAGTACGATGAGGAGTTCTCCAGGCTGTACAAGTATGTGAGGCAGATGGATGACGAAGACTTGGCCAAGTTTCAGAGAGGGTTGAGTCCTTCAATTGAGCGTGATGTGGCCATCTTAGAGCTGAAGAATAAGAGTGAGATCTTGACTAAGGCATAGATCATTGAGCAGCAGAACCTGATTCGTAGAGAGAAGGTGTCTGCTGAGAGAGACTTCCAGGGCAAGGGAAAGGCTATAGCAGGAAGCAGTAGATCCAGAGACTTCAGGGGTGGGTTCTGGAAGAGACAGAGAACTCAGTTCCAGCATCAAGCTCCAGCTAGGGCAGCAGTAGCTCCTCCTGTTCAGGCTATACCTATTAGGCAGATAACACCAGCAGCTCCGGTGAAGTGCTTTAACTGTGGCGAGCTGGGCCACATCTCTCGTGCGTGCATGAAACCATGGGGTAGGATATGCTACAGCTGTGGACAGGTAGGACATCAGGCTAGGGAGTGTCCCCAGAATCAGGGTAGAGTGCAGGGTAACCAGCAGAGGCAGCTAGCGCTTGCACCTACTAGAGTCTTTGCCATCGGTCAGGCAGGCACGGGAGTGGAAGGTACCTTATCTGTTTATCACTATCTTGCTAGAGTACTGTTTGATACGGGAGCCTCACACTCTTTCATATCTAGTTCGGTTGTGGATGTTTTGGGTTTGGTTGCTATACCTCTGACTAGATCATTATGTGTTACATCACCTCTCTGTGTGTCTCTTAAGCTTAGCATGTTTTGTGATGATTGCCCTATTGGGATTGGTGGCAGAGAGTTCTCTGCATATTTGATTGTGATTCTGGATCACATGTATGATGTGATTTTGGGTATGGATTGGTTGAGCCCGAACTATACTGTTATTGATTGCTTTAAGATGATTGTGTCCTTTCATGTTCCGGGACAACCGGTGTTTCATTACCGTTGTCTGAAGTCTGACATCGCCATGAGGATAGAGATTTTGGCCCATATTTTATCAGGAAGTAGTACTTCAAAGATTACAGGGATTCCTGTAGTTACAGAGTATGCTGACGTGTTTTAGGAGATCACTGGGTTACCTCCGAAAAGGGTAATGGACTTCTCCATTGATGTGATACCAGGTACTTCACCTATGTCGAAAGCACCCTATCGAATGGCTCCAGCTGAACTTCAGGAGTTAAAGGTTCAAATTGAGGGCTTACTTGCACAAGGGTTCATTCAGGATAGTGTGTCTCCTTGGGGCGCACCAGTGTTGTTCGTGAAGAAGAAGGATAATTCACTTTGGTTATGTGTGGATTATCGACAGCTGAACAAGGTGATCATCAAGAACAGGTACCCTTTACCTAGGATTGATGACTTGTTCGATCAGCTTAGGGAAGCTACTTGTTCTCAAAGATTGATTTGAGATCTGGATATCACCAGTTAAGGGTGAAAGATGAAGATATTCCAAAGACGGCGTTCAGGACCAGGTATGGACATTTTGAGTTCCTTGTCATGCCTTTTGGTCTCACGAATGCACCTGCAACATTTATGGACTTGATGAATCGCACGTTCAGTCCCTACTTGGATCAGTTTGTGGTAGTGTTCGTTGACGACATCTTGATTTATTCAAGGTCGTCAGGTGAGCATGGGAAGCATCTGCGGATCGTACTACAGACGTTGAGAGAGCAGAAATTATTTGCCAAGTTCGAAAAGTGCAATTTCTGGCAGAGTGAAGTCAAGTTCCTTGGTCATGTGGTCTTGAAGGATGGAGTTTATATGGATCATTTGAAGGTTGAAGCAGTGATGAGTTAGAGTCGCCCTACTACGGTTACAGAAATCCGTAGCTTCCTTGGATTGACAGGGTGTTACATGCGCTTCATTTAAGGGTAATCTAGTATTGCTTCGGCTTTGACCAAATTGACAAGGAATGACACTCAGTTCTTGTGGTCGGATGAGTGTGAGAAGGCTTTCAATGAGCTGAAGACTAGATTGACTACAGCTCCAGTGTTGACTATTCCTACTAGTGGTGGTGGGTTAGTCATTTACAGCGATGCATCTCATCAGGGTTTGGGGTGTGTGTTGATGCAGAATGGTAGTGCCGTTTCCCCACTCATGATCTAGAGCTAGCAACAGTGGTGTTTGCCTTGAAGATTTGAAGACACTATCTTTATGGTGAGAAATTTGAACTCTTTTCTGATCATAAGAGTTTGAAGTATTTATTCTCCCAGAAGGAATTGAACATGAGACAGAGAAGATGGATGGAGCTCATCAAGGACTATGATTTCACCTTGGAGTGCCATCCCGGAAAGGCGAATGTAGTGGCGGATGCATTGAGTAGGAAACCTCGGGTAGTCATGGCGTTGATTATGGTGCGAGAGTGGCGCATGTTAGAAGCTGCATCAGAGTTTGACCTTATGCCCGCAGGAGCAGGACATGGAATCTTTCTTGGTAGTATCACCTTACAGCCCACCTTGATCTCCAGGATCACTCAGGGTCAAACACTTGGTGATTTTGCTCAGGCGAGGATTGCTGAGATGACTGCTGACCTGGATGTAGAGGGTCCTTCAGAGTGGATGATTGGGGCAGATTGAGGGTTGAGATTTCGAGGGAGATTGTATGTACCGAGTGTTGATAACCTCAGGGAAGAGCTCATGCGGGAAGCACATAGGTCTCGATACACTATACATCCAGGAGGTTCTAAAATGTATATAGATCTACGAAGGCAATTTTGGTGGTATGGTATGAAGAGGGATGTAGCAGAACATGTGTCGAAGTGTCTTACCTATCAACAGATGAAGGCAGAGCATCAGAGTCCCGCAGGAATGTTGAATCCCTTATCGATTCCTGTTTAGAAATGGGAAGATATTTCCATGGACTTTGTGACTGGATTGCCTAGGTCCAGACAAAGTTATGACTCGATTTAGGTGATTGTTGACTGGTTGACTAAGTCAGCACACTTTCTTTCGGTGGCAAAAACTTACTCAGGGGATGCGTTGTGTAAGTTGTATTTGAAGGAAATAGTGAGGCTTCATGGAGTGCCTGTGACGATCGTCTCTGATCGTTATGCTCGTTTCACTTCAGAATTCTGGCGTAGGTTCCATAAGGCATTTGGTACATCTCTTGCTATGAGCACTGCATTTCACCCACAGACAGATGGGCAGACCGAGAGAGTGAATCAGGTGATGGAGGATATGCTTAGAGCTTGTGTTCTGGATTTTAAGGAAAGTTAGGCGGATCATTTGCCATTGGTAGAGTTTGCCTACAACAACAGCTATCACTCCAGTATCTGTATGGCTTCATATAAGGCTCTTATGGTAGGCTATGTAGGACTCCTATCTGTTGGGTGGAAGCACGGGATAAAGGGTTCATCGGTCCTGAGATTGTACAGGAGACCATAGAGAAGGTCACTACTATTGGGGCAGAATTTGAACCGCTCAGAGCCGACAGAAGAGTTATGTTGACTTGAGGAGGAGACCTTTAGAGTTTGAGACAGGCGATCATGTGTTCTTGAAGGTCTCACCTATGAAAGGTGTGGTGAGATTTGGCAAGAATGGAAAACTCGCACCGAGGTATGTTGGACCCTTTGATATTTTGGAAAGGGTTGGAAACTTGGCATATCGACTTGCTTTACCTGTTAGCATGTCAGGTGTGCACAATGTCTTCCATGTGTCTATGCTCAGAAAGTATGTTCGAGATGAGTCTCACGTGATTGATCATGGTACGATCGAAGTAAACACTGATGTGACATTCGTAGTTGAACCTGTTTGTATTTTGGATAGGTCTACAAAGAAGCTTCGTAGGAAGGAAGTTGATCTTGTGAAGGTGTTGTGGAGTCATCATGATGAGGGTGATGCGTCATAGGAATTAGAGTCCGACATGAGGAAGAAGTACCCTCAGCTTTTTGTGGACGAGCATGCTTGAATTTCGGGATGAAATTCTTTTAAGGAGGGTAGATTATGAATACCCAAATTTTCATATAATAAATTTATGTAATTCAATAATTGTTTTATTAATTGAATTATGATATTTGAGATTTATTGGAGTGTCGTGGTTTGAGAAAATTGGTTTCGAATGATTTTATTTTCAAAAACGAACATTATTTAGGGGTCGTGAAAATCGACTTTTTATACGTTCAAAATTTTGGAAAACGTCCTTCATGAAAGTTGTAGAGCTCGTCGATACGAGTTCGTGCATTTGTAGAACGTATTATTCGGAGTTCGTATGAATAAGTTATGAATATTTGAAAATTGAAAATTTTCTATAAATAGAATGAAAAATCAGAGTTTTTCATTAAGGACGAAAAAGTTACATTTTTGCATTTAACCCCCCCGGGTCTCACCATCTCTCGCGCGACTTCGTCACTGTGCTTGCAGACCCGTCGATCCAACCCAGCCGGAACGGAGCCTTCCTAGCCTCGCCGCCGCTGGACCCGGTGCCTTTCGGCATCGCCGCCCCTCGCCCAGCCTCTCCCTGCCCTCAGTTTCGCCAGCCACTGCCTCTAGGTTCGGATCGAAGCTACCTTAGTCACTGAAAGGTGACCCGGCCGGATCTCCACTTTTTCGGCATCATCTCGGCCGATCGACCCTATTTCCGTGACGTGCTCTTCCTCCTGATCATCCCCATATGTGGCTTGCATCACGATTTTGAGTGTAGAGTGGTAGATCAAGAGTTAAAGGTTTCGACGTCACTGATTCAATCTGAAAACTGATCAGAGGGCCGAGATTAATCAAACTTCAAAGCCCCGCTCTAGGACGATCTAGACCTCATCTCAGAAAAAGTCAGGTATTAAAGTTGTTCACAATTTCATTTTGAAGAAGTTTGTAGTTGACGACTTTTGCATCTAAGGTGGTTGATCGGCGTTGACCGCCGTCTGACCGCAGCTTGTGGCGGCGCGTCGGACCAAATTTTGAGTTTATATTATCTAGACGATGATCTATGCATCCTACGAGGGTTTTGATATATAACATGGTCATGTTAGAAAAAGTTGATAAATAGTTAATTTAAGTTTTGAGGTTACTATTTACTTTTTTACAGTTTACCTTCGGTTTGCGATTTACGGAAATCAGACCATCGGTTTTACTTCAAAATTTAATATGATGTTCATATGACTGTCCCGATGACTTTGTGTGGTCATGGGCGAAGATCCGACTGTTGGATCTTCGTATAATTGTAGAACTGTGATTCGGGAGGCGATTAGTGAAGATCCGTTTGTCGGATTTTCATATAATTTTGATAGGATGTTTCCAAGGGCGATCCTTTAGGATCTAACCGTTGGATCATAGTTTAAATTCGATCCGACCGTTGGATTGTCTTTATTTTAGAATCCGACCGTTGGATTGTCTTTATTTTGAAATCCGACTGTTGGATTATTATTTAGGTTTATTTCGTGCTTCGTTGCTAAGTACAGACCGTACTTGATTAGGTACTTGACGGCTTGAGTTGACGAGCATTTGGATTATTGTGTGTTATATTTTATTGAAGTCGCATCAGGAATTTCGAGGTGAGTAAAACTCACGTAGTTCATATTACGAACCGAGTACTTTAAATTAATTATTTTTGTAATTGTTTGAAAACTATTTGTGGATTAAATATTTGTTTTAAAATTATATGGACTTGATCGCTACGGTCCATAGGTAAGTAAAATGAATTTTAATTATGCAAATGAATTTCACTATTTTCTTGTGTGAACTATAGATGGTATTAGTGGTCATTCCTAAGTGGATGATTACGTATATATATATTTACGTGGAATATAAATATTGATGGCGTGATTTTGAGTGATGATATGATGATTTGGATTTTATTTCAAATGCTTAAATTTCATAATAAAATTATGTATGTTGGATGAGTTGATTTAATTATGAGAAAACATACTGTTGTGCTTATTGTGGATTGAGGGTCAACGTAGTGACCGGTATGGGGGAATCAGACGCTCTAATCCTAAGTAGATGATGGGATACGATTGGTTGAGTAGGTTCAATTATCGGACGTTCTAAATATGTATATAGGTATACATATTGATGAAATACGATAAAGATAAATATGTCGGATGCATAACGTAGGCTAGGTGACGGGCTACGATTCAGTTAGAGCTCTAGTCTGTCACATACCGTATTTTTATAAATACGGTGTTGGGGTTTTGTGAAGAAAGATGTGATTTAGGGTTTGGTGTTGAGTTGTTGATTGATTGAGATTGTTGGTTCTTGTGGATGTAGAAATTGTTGCGTGTTGACATGGGTAGAAATAAATATGAGTTAATTAAGCAACCGTTCTTTCTTTTACTCATACAAGCTTTCAAAAGCTTACTGGGTTTTGTGTTGTTGCAATCCTGGTATACTATTCAAATGGTGTAGCTGATATTCCTGCCGGTCAGGATAACCAGAGAGATGACCGAGCTGCTTAGGTGTTACAGCAGTTATCTTTATTTCATTGAGTTGTGAGGTGTGTATGCTCATTTAGAGCTTTATAATTTATTTTGTATTTGGGTTGTAATAATTAACCGAGACTAAATTCGGTTTGATTTTATTTTGTGTGGTGAGATTGTTAAGAAAAGAAATGTTCAGGATGACTATTTTAAGTTGTAGAAATTCATGTTTCGGATTTTGAATTTTTATTCTAAAATTCAAGGCGTGACAATAGAGATTTTAGAGATTGCTGTAAAGTAGAGAATCTATTGGAGTTGGAGAAGAAAAACTGCTTAAAGTTTTGACTTTTGTTTCTCTATAATACAAAAAATTATAGAGAAGCTGTTGGAGTTGCTCTTAGTGGTGAAGTTGGGGATCTTGGATTAGAGATGATAGGCATTGACCCATACAAAATTCAATAAATATAACGAACAGAGTAATAAAAGAAAATAAAAATAATAAAAAAATCTAAATATAAACCAATTCAGAATTCGATTTTGAGGCCCAGTACCATTTGATCTACTGGCATAAGTTTTCCCTTTATAAATGGGAGGTCATGAGTTCGATTCATAATAGACTAGTTGTTGTATATGAGTTTTTTATTTAATAAAAAAAAATTTGATTTTGATTTGAAAAATCTTAAGCCCAAAATCAATGTCTAGCATGTTCGGAGCCACTTTCAAATCATAGAGAAAAAAAGGTTCAAACCCAAATCTAATAACAAATACCTTTGTACATGTACAAACCAGATAGAGACATCTGAGGGATGAAGGAAAAAGATCTGGCTGATTTAGGGAGAGAGACGGTTCTCACTCTTCTCACCTTGATCTATCTCGATCTTTTTCGACAACTTTGGGTCATGAGATTGAGCGACAATGTTGGCTTGGCTTCTGCCATCGTCTAAACCAGACATGATTTGGGTAAGTCTATGACCCCCAGCTTTGGGTCTTCATTCTTCTTTAAGTAGGAAAGAGATCGAATTGAAGAAAGGAAAGAGATAGTCCTTGGAAAAGCCTCATCCTCGATCATATCAGTATTTTTTCCCAAGCCAAGTTCAGCAATGGGGGGGTAAAATATTAGAATAAAAAAACAAAATGTTTTGCCACCCATATAAGCGATAGTGGGAATTTAAGGCACCAACAAAACGTAAGGCAACACCCTCGTATGAAGAAAAGGGAAACATACCCACGAAAGATTTTCGGTGCCTAACAAAGTGTGGATGTTGCTTAGAATTGTAGTAGTGACATTGTCTCTCCAATCAGGCAATCACGGAAACAGTTGGAGGAGTCACATACATCAGCAACAAAATATGAATGTGCATCCTAATCTAGATGTGATTCATCGGGCCTAAATTATAGTTACCTAACAAATCTCTACGCAAATGCACCTAATCAAAACGAGTCTGGTACCAACCAATCCAAGTATTCAAGATCTTTACACTTGTACTATCGGAAAGAAACCATTGTAGTCGTTAAGCATTACATGAGCATGGTTGAAACTCCATGGCCCTCCCATCCTAATCCTTTCAAAACGTGTAGGCACAGAATACTTACCTCATTTCCAATCACCTCCCAATAAGTCTAGTAGAATCTTGGGGAAAACCCATCCTACCCCGGCGACTTATCTTAATCCTTAAATAGTCATTACTATCTTTCGAAAAGATACTACCCCAAACCGAATTGCTATTACCGACTACCTAAAAATTTACTGTTATTCTCCAAAACAAGCTACTATCACTCGTAATCATTTTTTTAAAAACTATTGGCATATTTTGAAAAAACTATTGTTAATGAACCAAAAAGCTAATGTCGGCGAACAGAAAAATACTAATTAACCCATTTTTAGGCCAAACCTGATCCAACCGGAAATGCACTATCCGTTCACCTTTTGATAGTGGACTGGTGCGGATGTGTTCCTCTCTCTCTCTCTCTGTGTAATTTTAAGGGCTTAATTGATAATATAAGTCTTAGAAAGATACTTATGCGTAATTTGCTATAAATTGTTTGTACTATCTCTATAATGAGATATATACAACAATACAGCGAAGTTTTCCCAACTCTTAACCCCCACACCTACGGACTACGCAATTCTTATCAAAGAATAATTCAAGATACTCGAGGCCCAAACACCAGACCTAATATGCATCATGTACTTACATGAGCATTTGCCTAGCAAAATTAGCTATAATGAGCCACGCTCATGCAACCGCCAGTAATACCAGCTCCTGCTATAAGAGTCACCTATGGGAATACAACCAAGCAGGCTACCGTCTAGGCCCCGGTTTACCCCCAGATCACCACTGACGCGCTGCCACGCGTCGCGCCAGCACAACATCAGAAGCTCTAGAAGCTGGGAACTGAAGCATATCAGTCCCACATCAAAAGCATGGAGAAGATTAGCTCTCTCCTCACCTATAAAAGGTTCTCTCCTCTCTCCTCATTAATTACACATCTACTACTTGTCTACTATTACCATGTCAACGCAAATACATTGACTAACTTAGGCATCGGAGAAGAGAAGATCACCCGACGCGGTCTCCCTCTGACGCCCTCTTTGTATTTCACTTGGCAGGTAGCGGGAACACTGATAATATCAAGTAACGGTCCGCCCACCGGATCTGCGTTGATCATAATGTTAATGCTTGATATTTAGCAGTCACTAAATATGATCAACGCGGGCACAGTGAGCGGACTGTTACTTGATATTACCTGTATTTCCGCTACCTATCAAGTGAAATACAAATAGGGCGTCAGAGGGAGACCGCGTCGGGCGGTCTTCTCTTCTCCGATGCCTAAGTTAGTCAATATATTTGTACTGACAGGATAACAGTAGGCAAGTAGTAAAATGCGTAATTAATGAGGAGAGAGGAGTTAACCTTTTATAGGTGGGGAGGGACCTGATCTTCTCCATACTTTCGATGTGGGACTGACATGCTTTAGTTCCCAATTTCTAGAGCTTCTGATGCTGTGCTGGCGCGGCGCGTAGCTTACTTGGCTGTGTTCCCATAGGTGACTCCTATGGCGGGAGCTGGTATTTTTGGCGATGGTATGAGTGTGGCTCATTGCAGCTAATTATGCTAGGCAAATGCTCATGTAAGTACAAGTCCCCCAAGTCCCCAATCAAGGAGGGTCATCTTGGTTGGGGAGTTTCCTAGTGGTTTGAAGCGTTACTCCTGCTAGACTTGCAAAGTATAATTAGCGTCAGTGCGTTATCAACCATGGACTGATTGAGCAAATGCTTTATACCCTTTTGGGTAGGCCCCCCAGGGAGTCCCCCACTCCCCGACTAAGATAAACCTCCATTCGGTCTATGTATTGTTGGTTGAGGGGATTTTCGTTGAACATAGGGTGTTGGGTAGCGAGCCTAAGCTTTGAATCCAAGCGACGGGGGTTAACGTGCCTGATCAGGGTCATCGAAGATGGTTGACGTGCCCCCGTGTTTGACCTGGAGGATCATGGTTTTTGATGCAACACCGCGTGATGGTCGTTGCAAGTGAGGGGAAGCCTGAAGCGTTGGATGAGGCGGGAATAACTCCGCCGAGGATAAGGGGCGGTAGAGCAGCGGGGAGTTATGTTTGCGAGACATTTGCTACCGGTATTGTGTTGGCGGAGTCTTGCTTGTAAGGTAAGTGGGGGGAGTTCCACTAGTTTCTTGTAGCGGAGTTTCCCTTGTAAGATGAGGAGTGAGAAGTTCCTATAGCAGTTGTTGCATGTAGCGGATACTCGATTTCCAGCTGAGAATCGAGCAGTTCCACTAGCGGTGTTGTGCGTAGCGGATATTCGGTTTGCCAGATGAGGAGTGAGAAGTTTCGCTAGCGGTGTTGCGCGTAGTGGATACTCGATTGCCAGATGAGGAGCGAGAAGTTCCACTAGCGGTGTTGCACGTAGCGGATATTCTTTTTGCCAGATGAGGAGCGAGAAGTTCCGCTAGCGGTGTTGCACGTAGCGGATACTCGTTTTGCCAGATGAGGAACGAGAAGTTCCATTAGCGGTGTTGCGCATAGCGGATATTCGTTTTTGCCACATGAGGAGCGAGAAGATTTGCTAGTGGTGCTACGCGTAGCGGATACTCGTTTTGCCATATGAATAAGGGAGGGGTTCCCTCTAGCGTAGGGGCACTGAACCTGGACGATTGATATGCTCGCCCCCTTTTATGGCTTCTGCCACGTGGCCATCATGCGTCTGTCTAACGTTTGGGATTGCGAGTTCTGAGCACGCCCGTCTCTTCATCATTAATGCGAGTAATTATCCACTCAATCTCTGAGGCAACGCCTCGGTTATTCGGGAAACTGAATATGATCGTGGGACACGTGGGCGGCTGGAGAGTGAGATAGCTTTTTGGCGGACGGCCTGGATTTGACTGATGTTGATATTAAAAGGGGGGAAAATTTTAAGGTTGTCGCCATTATCTCTTCTTCAAACTTCCTCGTCCTCTTCAAGCTCTGTTATCTGGCATTCGAGAAGTGACTTTTGCCATTCGAGCGAGAGATCAGTGTTTCGGTGCGCAAGGGATCCTAGGTAGTGAAGGCGTAGAGTGTGAACACTACTGACTTCCCACACCAGTAGGTTAGTGACTGAGTACTTTCAGTTTTTTTTTTTTTTTGCTCTGCTACTTTCTGGGTTTTATGATTTGAGTGGTTTTTTGTGTCTCGCTGGTGTGTTCTGAGGATGGCGTATGTATTTCGGGGGGGGGGGGGGTCTCTTCTGGTGTTTTTGACAAAGACGAGGTTTAGGGATTTCTGCTAGATGGTCGAATCTGGGTTAGTGTGGGTTGGTGTTCTTGTTTTGGTCAAATCTTGGTTAATTGTTCTTGACATGCCTGGATGAAAATTGCTGTAGGGGTAGCTTAGATCATTTGTGGACTAACTGGTTTGGGTTTTAGGGTTTGTGATGGCTAGCGTCGTAGAGATTTTGAGCAATGAGGATTCCGAGTCTAACTCATCTTTCAGCGAGGCGGATTGGATATTTATTGATTCGTTGCGTCCGTCTACCACTAACGGAACCTCACTGTCGGAACCACTAGACATCTTACCTTTACAAACCATACCTGGGGACCTGGCCATGGAGGATGATGGCGGACTAGAGCGGCGTGAGGAGAGGCTAGCGAGCAATAGTGCAGCTAGTGGCTCCGCTGATGGGGAGGACGTAAGCGGAGAGGAAGTGGAATCCGCCTGGTTCCTGTCTGATGGAACCGCGATTGATGAAGTTGGAGGTGGTATGACTGCGGCCGTAGTCAGCCTTCTGAAGCGGGAGTATCGCCTACCTGGAGTGGTGAAGTTGCGTCTGTCAGCTGCTAATGAGAGAGTATCAATCTTGCCGGCGGGCCACGCCCCTGTTCATGAGGCCATTTTCCGCCAAGGTGTGACCCTTCAGTTGCTCCCTAACCTCCAGATTTTGGTTTGCGAGTTTGGCCTAGCCTTTGGGCAGATTTGTCCCAATATATGGCGGTTGCTGATGGCGCTAAACTCATTATGGCGCCTGTCCGGTTGTGAGTGTCTAACCGTGGCGGAGGTATTGCACTTCTTTGAGTTGGTGTATGTGAGGTGCCGAGGTTGTAGTGGTCAAGCGAATTTAAGTCGACGGCAAAGGGCGCCCAAGTTAATCAAGAACCTGAAGGATTCCATGACGCACTGGCGGGGGACCTTTTGCATTGCCACCAATGGGTGGGAATACCAGGCGGGGCCGAATGAGGGGTCGCCGACCTTTCGGATTAAAACGGAGTTTTAGCCCATCAGAGGTTGTCGTCGACCTCCGCCACTCTAGATTTTGGCTTTGCTTGTTACAATTCTAATCGCCTCACCATTTTTTTTTTTTAGCGGGCTTGCGTTACAACCGGACTCATGAGGAGGAGTGTCGCGTGGCGAGGATTAGAGGGTGTTGGCAGAACCGCAAACTGCTTGACCTCAGGCTTGTCACCGGTTGGGAATTGTTGGTTTCTCAGGAGCTGACTCGCTCCCTTGGTAAGTAACTTTCGGTGATTTGTTTCCTTAGTCCAGTTTGTGGTGGGCTAACTTGTTATTTGTTTTTGTAGAATCTCCGCCGGGAAATAGAAGGAGCCAAGACGCTTTTGCAAAGGCAATGGATCGTGCTGAGATGAACGATTTTTTGGAGGGTATGTACGCTCAAGGGTTGGCAGCCCAAAAGACTGCGGTCGACCCGGAGACATTGGCGCTGAGCCAGTCCGAGGCGCCGGTGGTGTTGCCGATGCCTTATCATTCCCACCTTGGTACCGATGGTTTGCCAGCCGTTCAGGCAGGGGCTACTGTCGATCACGGCATTTCTAGCCGAAGGTCGGCTCCTGCATCCGCTGTGCAGGCGAGAGAGAGTGGTCGCCACACGACGTGGGCCCTAGAAGGAGAAAACAGTGGCCACTAAGGCGCCTGTTACGGTTGCGAGGTTGGAGCCGCAGGAAGCCTCAAGGTCTGTCTCCGCTAGTGCTGCGCAAGCGTTGCAAAAGAAACGGCGTCAGAATGACGAGGTGGAAGGGGTGGAGACCATGGGGTCCGCCAACAAAAGAAATCGAAGCAGGCTGTTCTGGAGAAGACCGTCTTCGTCGGGGGGGGGGGGGGGGGGGGGGGGGGGACTCTGACTAGTGACCTGGACTCGTTTGCCACCTTTACTGAGTTTCTTACCGATATTGAGCGGGGGTATCTGTATCACCAGTGCGAGAGGCTGGGGTTCGGCTGCCTGGAGGAGGTAGTTCGCTCCACTGCCCTTGATCAGTCGCTCTTCAGCTCTGCCTTTTGGCACCTGTCTGTTGGGTTGCACCAGTTGTTTCTGGCGACGTCGAGTCAATCCCGTACTGAACGACAATAGAAGGAGGAGATTGGCGGTCTCTAGAGGGAGCTGGCGGGAGCCAAAGAGAGACTGGCGAAGACTGAGCGGCGCTTGTCCAAGGCCGAATGTGATCTGTTAGATGCTCATGGCAAGCTGTCTGTCGTCGTTGAGCATGACCTCGAGCTGAAGAACGATGTCGCTAAGCTGTAGCAGGACATGGCTCTGTTGAATGATCAACTGGCGGCCAAGGTCAAGAAGATTGAGATCCTTCAGCGGGATTCTACCGTCAAGTCTGCCGAGGCGAAGAGGTTGGCGGACGCAGTTACCCGGCTAGAAGCAGATAAGAGTTGCGCGGAGGCCGCCGCTGTCGAGGCATTTAAACAGTCCGCCGAGTACAAACATGCTATGGCGGAGGCGGCAAAGTCTGGTGCTGCCGCTAACCTGGATTTGCTGTGGCAGAAGGGTGCTATAGACTGGGTGAAGGCATTCTAGTCTGCCAGACCGGCAGGTGCAGACAGCGCCTTCTGCTAGTGGGGTGGCTCCTCTCCAGCTGAGGGCGTTCGCTCAGGAAGTGGGGAGAGCGGTGAACATCTGACGGGTGATTCTCAGCGGACTCCACCTCCTATGCTGTCTGAGGTTTAGCGTTCCGGCTTTCTGGCTGCACACATTCAGCCAGATGGCACCATCGTGACTCCCAGTCTGACCGCTCATGGGTCCGATCAAGCGAGCCATATGTCAGAGCAGCGACAGCTAGCGGCAAGCGAGGATGGCATTGTAGCTTCCTAGAACCCTTGACGATCAGCCATTGTAGTACCGCTGAGGCTTTTGTAACTTTCGGAAACACTTTTGGGCGGGGAGTCCCGATCCCTAATAAATTCAACTGATTATTTGATTTCGAGATTCTTGCTGTGGTATTCATCGTTGAATTGTGTTGTTGTATGCTGGCATACTGTTAGAGCCTTGACTTGTGTTAACTAATCGAAACATTAAAGCAAGTGCATGAGGTAACGGACGTGGTCCGTCGAATTTTATTAGCGTTGCCAGTTAATTCTTGTGCATGGGCTTGGCAACAATGGTTTGAATGATTCCTCGTTTCATTGGTGACTGACAGATCAACGCTTACAAAAGTGGGGTTGTACCCGTTGGGTAGCTTCCCTTAGCTAAATATTGAACAAAAATTTAGCTAAGTCTAGATGCTCTTGGGTAGCGGCATAGCTATTTGTAGTAATATCGGAGGTGCTCGGTATTCAAAGGGTGGGTCATTGTGATGCCATCCTTATCCATTAAGTAGAAGGTGTCGGGGCTAACGACTTCCGTAATTTTGTATGGACCTTCCCACGTTCGGCGGAGTACCGTCGGCGGTGGGATAACCTCCTTCATTACCCAGTCCCCCAGTTAGACGTTCCAGGCCTTGACCCTGGCATTGTAGAAACGCGACACCCGCTGTTTGTTTTGTAAATTTGGCAAATGGGCCTTGTGTTGTTTTTCCTCCAAGAGGTCCTTGTCTAGTCTGACGCCTTCGCCGTTGGTCTCAGGGCAGTAACCTTCGACTCTAGCGGTGGGTTGAGTGACCTCAATAGGTAGGACAGCTTCTGTTCAGAACATCATGCAGAATGGTGTTTCACTTGTGACGGAAGTTGGGGTAGTCCTGACGGCCCACAGGACTTCAGGTAGTTTTTCCGCTCATAAGCCTTTGGCGTTGTCGAGTTTCTTTTTTAGCAGCTTTTTGATTATCTTGTTTGCTGCCTCGACTTGGCCGTTGGTTTGGGGTGAGCGACAGATGCAAAACTCATCCTGGTGCCCAAGTTGGCGATGAAGGAAATGAGCTCCCTGTTGTTGAACTGTGTACCGTTGTCTGTGATGATTGTGTAGGGGACACCATAGCGGCAGTAGATGTTCTTCCAGAGGAAGTGAATTACCTTGGCGGTAGTGATTGCTGTCAGAGGTTCCGCCTCTATCCACTTGCTATTATAGTCGATGGCGACGATGATGTACTTGAACTATCCTTTTGCAGTTGGGAACTTTCCTACTAGTCCAGGCCCCAAGTTGAGCGAATCCATCGGCCAATGATGATTGAAAGGGGTTCCGCAGGGGCGTGTTAGAAGTCAACATATTTTTGACATTGATGGTAGGATTTCGAGATCTTTCTGGCGTTGTCGCTGAGCGTGGGCCAAAAGTAGCCCTGTCGCATTGTGCAGTTGGCCAGAGATCTAGTGCCCGAGTGGTTTCCACATTCCCCGCCATGTATTTTTGTAAGTACGACCTTTCCTTCCTCTAGGGTTAGACACCGGAGGTTGGGGTGACTGAAACCCTGGCGGTAAAGTTTGCCATTCTGGATGTTGTAGCGGGTTGCTCTCTGCTGGAGTTGTCGTGCTTCGACTTTATCTGCTGGAAGAGTCCCATTGCGTTTGTACTCGACGATTTCGTCCATCCAACTAGGCCCGACTTCAATGTTAAAAATCTCCGCTAGGGTTTTTGTGATACTTGGTTTGTCAAGACACTCCACCTTTGTGTCCGACTGACTTTGATGCAGTTGAGCGATTGCCAATCTTGCCAGTGAATCAGCCTTGGCATTCTTTTCCCTGGGGATTTGTGTGATGGTGTGGAAGTTGAATTTTTTGAGAAGCGTCTTGACGTATCCCAAGTATGCCGCTAGCTGTTGATCCTTTGCTTGAAAACTATCGTTGACTTGGTTAACGACTAGCTGGGAGTCGCTGAAAATGTTGACGCTGTCAGCCCCAGAATTAATGGCGAGGAGTAAGCCGGCAATGAGTGCTTCGTACTCCGCATGTTGTTAGAGGCTTTGAAATTGAACTTCAATGTACTTGTCTTAGTGGCTGATTTGTTAGGACATGGATTGTGTGGGCCTGAAAGTATTGGTGGAGGCGTCTGGAGGTGACGATGAGTGCGAGAGCGAGTTGTTCCAGTAGGAGATATCTTGTTTCTGCCCCATTGATGCCTCTGCCGGCATTGAATACGGGGAGCTCTTCGTGACTGTCCCGCCGAACAATGGCACAGCTTACCGCTGATTGTGATACCGCTAGGTATATATATAATGTTTCCCCTTGTACAGGAATAGAAAGGAGTGGGACCGCTGCCAGGTACTCTTTCAAGCTTTGGAATGCTGTGTCACAGTCCGCGTTCCAGTCGATGACCTTCTTGTGGGTTGTCTTCAGCACTTTGAAGAATGGGAGACATCTATCAGTAAGTCTGGAGATAAACCGAGAAAGAGCGGTTAGTTTGCCCTGGAGGCTTTGAAGGTGTTTCTTCCACTCTGGAGTCTTCATGTTGAGGATGGCCTGCACCTTGTCAGGATTGGCTTCTATGCCCCGTTCACTGACTATGTAACCAAGAAATTTGCTGGCGGTGACGCCAAAGAAACATTTTTCTGGGTTGAGGCGCATGCCGTAAGCCAAGAGAATGGTGAATATGATTATGAGGTTTGCTACTTGTCCGCTAGCTTTTATGCTTTTTACTAACATGTCGTCTACGTAGACCTTAATGATTCTTCCCAGATGTTCGGTGAACATGGCGTTCATCAACCACTTCAGACCGAAAGGCATTACATTGTAGCAGTATAGGCCCTTGTCAGTGGTGAAGGAGGTGCACTCTTAGTCGCCGGGGTGCATCTAGATCTGGTTGTAGCCGGAGAATGCATCCATCATGCTGAGCAGCTCGTGTCCAGCGGTTGCATCGACTAGTTGGTCTATGCGAGGTAGCGGGAAGCTGTCCTTGGGGCAGGCCTTGTTGAGGCTCTTGAAGTCGACACACATCCTCCACTTTCCGCTAGGCTTTTTGACCATGACCAAGTTGGATATCCACTGGGGGTAGTTGACTTGGTGGATGAATCCAATGTTCTGGAGTTTGGCAACCTCTTCCCCTATTGCTCGATACCTTTCCTCCTCAAAGGCTCTACGCCGCTGTTTGACATGGTAGGAGGATGGTTTGATGCTTAGTTTGTGTGTTATGATCTCTGGGGAGATGCCTGGCATGTTAGCATAGGACCATGCAAAGAAAGCTGAGTTGTCATGCAAAAATTGGGTGAGCTCATCCGCTATTGCTTGGTCAAGCTGAGCATCGATGCGGGCTGTCCGCTCAGGGTGTTCGTCTGAGATGCTGATGATCCTCAAGGAAGTTACTGGGTTGACAGGCTCTTTTTTTATATATTTCTTTTCGTCCTCCCTAGGGTCCTCAAAGATGTTTGGTGCTGGTGTATGGTTTCCCACCGTTAAGATCTCATGACGACGTGCCGAGCGTGCCACGGTTGTGGAATAAAATTCACGTGCCAGTTGTTGACTTCCCTTGACATAGCTTATCCCGTTGGGTATAGGGAACTTCATGAGAAGCACGTATCTAGCTATGATGCACTTGAGCTTGTTGAGCGCCGGTCGACAATAATGGCATTATATGAGTTGAAGCAGTGTACAATGATAAACTCTGTGTGGATTTCTGCCGTTCATAGGCTAGTGCCAATACCTATTCGCATGTAGTCCGAACCCAATTGTTGTGTGACGTCACCGGAGAAATTAAGCAATGGCTCATGATCCTGTATGTCACGCCCCGAATTTTAGAATAACAATTCAAAATCCGAAACATGAATATCCTACAGCACAAAATCATCATCCTGAAAATTTTTCTTTTCTTAACATACTCACCACACAAAATAGAATCAAACCGAATTTAGTCTCGGTTAATTATTACAACTCAAATCCAAATGTAATGTAAAGCTCTAAATGAGCATACACACACATCACGACTAAATAAATAACATGACTGCTGTAACACCTAAGCAGCCCGGTCACCTCCCTGGTTATCCTGACCTGCAGGAATATCCGCTACACCATTGAATAGTGTACCGGGATTGCAACAACACAAAACCCGGTAAGCTTATGAAAGCTTGTATGAGTAAAAGAATGAACTGTTGCTTAATTTAATCTCATTTATTTCCACACACAGCAACACTCAATTATTTCCACATATGCAAATAATAACAATCTCAATCAAACACCAATTCAATATATCAAGACAACCCAACGCACAACTTTCCCCACAACTCTCATCATCGTATTTATAAAAATACGGTATTTGACAGACTAGAGCTCTAACTGAATCGTAGCCCGTCACCTGGCCTAGGTTATGGCATCCGACATATTAATCAATTGTTGTATTTCATCAATATGTATACCTATATACATATTTAGAACGTCCAATAATTCCACATACTCAACCAATCGTATCCCATCATCCACATTAGGATTAGAGCGTCCGATTACCCACACCAGTCATTACATCGACCCTAAACCCATAAATGAACACAACATATTATTTCACATACTGAAATCAACCCAACCATGATACATCATATTATTATGGAATTACACAATTGTAATATAATCAACTCATCAATTCAACTCAATCACATCATAATCAAACAATCCACTCATCAATATATATTTTCCACGTAAATATATATATACGTAATCATCCACTCAGGAATGACCACTAATACCATCTATAGTTTACACAAGAAAATTATGAAATTCATTTGTATAGTTAAAATTCATTTTACTTACCTATGGACCGTGGTGATTCAAGTCCATGAAATTTTAAAACAAATATTTAATCCGCAAATATTTTTCACACCATTACCAAAAATAAATAATTAAAATGCTCGGTTCGTAATATGAACCACGTGAGTTTTACTCACCTCGAAACTCCCGCTGCGTCTTCAATATAATTATAAATTATAATTTATAATTAACGCCGAATAGCCCACGAAATTAAAATCCGTCAATCACCTAATCAAATGTGATTCGAATTTAGCCAACAAATTCAACTCATAATTTAACCACTAATTAACGGTCAGATTCTAATTTACATTAAAATCCGACGAGCGGTTTCTCACGAATCGCTCCCCTAATTACCGTTTTTCACATATACGAAGATCCAACGGTCGGATCTTCGCCCATGACCACACAAAGCCTCTGGGACAGTCATATGATCATCATAACAAATTTACAAGTTCATCCAACGGTCATAATTTCACAGATCAAAAATCTAACGACCGAAATCGATTGAAATCACAAAATTCATACGATATCCAAAAAATGCGTATAATACGCCGAAATGATCGTATCGAAACATAGAATCATAAAATGGACAGAAACCAAATTTTAGACCTCCGGAGGTGGCCGGAAAAGGCCGCCGGAGTTAGGGACAGAGCCGCCACCGACCACCACCAATGGTGTCGGGGCCGAGCTTGTCCCCTTCGTTTCATCATTCTGAGCAACTTTCATAACTAGCACAAGACCTAAAAATGAACGGAAGGCGTCGAAATTACCGATTTACAGTCGGCGGCCGGAAAAAATGCAGAAACCGGTGAGCTTGAAAACCGACGTGAAAACTGCAACCTCAGGCCCCGATCCCTTCTGGAAACTTGTTCAGAACTTCCTTGCGAACTCAACAAGCTTGGAATCACAAGAAACGATCGTGTATAGCTCGAGATATCTTGATCGAAAGTTTCGGTATTTCGATCCGTTCGGGTCGAGCTCCGACGAACGTGAAAACGTTCGACCCAGTTCCGGTCCTTCTTGGTGCTTGTAGAGGAAGTTGAGGCGAGCTCAATGAAGCAAGAATCAAGTGAAATGATGGAGTGTAGCTCGAGATATCGAGATCGAACCGAAAATGGACGTTTTCGGTTCGGGCTTCGTCGCCGCCGCCACAGGCTGCGCCGCCGTGTGAGACTGCCTCCGGGAGCTAGACCAGCTCGAGACGAACGCCTGGGACTTGGTTTGAGGTCGAGAGGTGGTCTGTGGAGGGAGAACAATTAAGGAGAAGTTTTTCTCCTCTTCGGCCGATCGCGTCTGTAAGAGAGAGAGAGAACAGTTTTTTTTTTTTTGTTCAGAAACAGAAGGAAGAAGAAGAAGAAGGAGAGAGGAACCGGTAGAAAAAAAATTAGGGTTTGCAAAATTTTTTCTATATATACAAGTTTCGGAAAACTTCGAAATTCGATAACTAATTCTGAAAAAATCCGATCTTCGTGTTCCGCACGTGCACGGACTCGTATCGACGAGCTCTACAACTTTCATGAAGGAAGTTTCTCCAAATTTCGTACGTAGAAAAAGTCGATTTCTCAAACCGAGTATTTCGAGCTTTTCGTTAAAATAAACGTTTCGAAACTTCGATAATTGTAAAAATGAATGATTATCGAACATAAATCGTGAAATCGTATAATAATCATTCGATACAATCACTCGGATTTAAAATGGAAATTACGGGTATTACAATCTACCCCCCTTAAAGGAATTTCGTCCCGAAATTCAAGTACCCAATTCCCCAAAAAGCTGTGGATACCTCGTCCTCATGTCAGATTCTAACTCCCATGATGCATCACCCTCGTCATGATGACTCCACAACACCTTCACGAGATCAACCTCTTTCCTACGAAGTTTCTTTGTAGACCTATCCAAGATACGAACAGGTTCAACCACAAACGTCACATCCGGGTTCACTTCATTCGTACCGTGGTCAATCACGTGAGACTCATCTCGAACATACTTCCTGAGCAGAGACACATGGAAAACGTTGTGCACACCCGACATGCTAACTGGTAAAGCAAGACGATATGCCCAGTTACCAACCCTTTCTAGAATCTCAAAGGGTCAAACATACCTCGGTGCGAGTTTTCCTTTCTTGCCAAATCTCACCACACCTTTCATAGGTGAGACTTTCAAGAACACAAGATCACCTGTCTCAAACTCCAACGGTCTCCTCTTCAAGTCAGCATAACTCTTCTGTCTACTCTGAGCGGTTCGGATTCTGTCCCGAATAGTAGTGACCTTCTCTGTAGTCTCCTGTACAATCTCAGGTCCGATGAGCCCTTTATCCCCTGCTTCTGCCCAACAGATAGGAGTCCTACATGGCCTACCATAAAGAGCCTCATATGGAGTCATACCGATACTAGAGTGATAGCTGTTGTTGTAGGCAAACTCTACCAATGGCAGATGATCCGCCCAACTACCCTTAAAATCCAGAACACAAGCTCTGAGCATGTCCTCCATCACCTGATTCACTCTCTCGGTCTGTCCATCTGTTTGTGGGTGAAATGCAGTGCTCATAGCAAGAGACGTACCAAATGCCTTGTGGAACCTACGCCAGAATTCTGATGTGAAACGAGCATCACGATCCGATACAATCGTCACATGCACTCCATGAAGCCTCACTATCTCGTTCACATATAACTTACACAATGCATCACCTGAGTACGTTTTTGCCACCGGAAGGAAGTGTGCTGATTTAGTCAACCGGTCAACAATCACCCAAATCGAGTCATAACTTTGCCTGGATCTGGGCAATCCAGTCACAAAGTCCATTGAGATGTCTTCCCATTTCCACACAGGAATCGATAAGGGGTTCAGCATTCCTGATGGTCTCTGATGCTCTGCCTTCACCTGTTGACAGGTAAGACACTTCGACACGTGTTCCGCCACATCCCTCTTCATACCATACCACCAAAACTGCCTTCGTAGATCCATATACATTTTAGTACCTCCTGGATGTATCGTATATCGAGACCTATGTGCTTCTCGCATGATCTCCTCCCTGAGGTTATCAACACTCGGTACATACAATCTCCCTCGAAATCTCAACCCTCCATCAGCCCCAATCATCCACTCGGAAGGACCCTCCACATCCGGGTCAGCAGTCATCTCAGAAATCCTCGCCTGAGCAAACTCATCAAGTGTCTGACCCTGAATGATTCTGGAGATCAAGGTGGGCTGTAAGGTGATACTACCGAGAAAGATTCCCTGTCCTGCTCCTGCGGGCATAAGGTCGAACTCAGATGCAGCTTCTAACATGCGCCACTCCTGCACCATAATCGATGCCATGATTACCCGCGGTTTCCTACTCAAAGCATCCGCCACCACATTCGCCTTTCCGGGATGATACTCCAAGGTGAAATCATAGTCCTTAATGAGCTCCATCCATCTCCTCTGCCTCATGTTCAATTCCTTCTGGGAGAATAGATACTTCAAACTCTTGTGATCAGAAAAGAGTTCAAATTTCTCACCATAAAGATAGTGCCTCCAAATCTTCAAGGCAAACACCACAGCTGCTAGCTCTAGATCATGAGTAGGGTAATTCCGCTCATGTACCTTCAACTGTCTAGAACCATAAGCAACAACACTACCATTCTGCATCAATACACACCCCAAACCCTGATGAGATGCATCGCTGTAAATGACTAATCCACCACCACTAGTGGGAATAGTCAACACCGGAGCTATAGTCAATTTAGTCTTCAGCTCAATGAAAGCCTTCTCACACTTATCCGACCATACGAACTGAGTGTCTTTCCTGGTCAATTTGGTCAAAGCCGAAGCAATACCAGAAAACCCTTCAATGAAGCGTCTGTAATAACCAGCCAATCCAAGGAAGCTACGGATTTCTGTAACCGTAGTAGGGCGACTCCAACTCATCACTGCTTCAACCTTCGAAGGATCCACAGAAACTCCATCCTTCGAGACCACATGACCAAGGAACTTGACTTCACTCTGCCAGAAGTCGCATTTCTTGAACTTGGCAAATAGTTTCTGCTCTCTCAATGTCTGCAGCACTATCCGCAGATGTCTCTCATGCTCCGCTGACGACCTTCAATAAATCAAGATGTCATCAACGAACACTACCACGAACTGATCCAAGTAAGGACTGAACGTACGGTTCATCAAGTCCATAAATGCTGCGGGGGCATTCGTGAGACCAAAAGGCATGACAAGAAACTCAAAATGTCCATACCTGGTCCTGAACGCCGTCTTTGGAATACCTTCCTCCTTCACCCTCAACTGGTGATATCCGGACCTCAAGTCAATCTTCGAGAATACAGTAGCTTCTCTAAGCTGATCGAACAAGTCATCAATCCTAGGTAAAGGGTACCTATTCTTGATGGTCACCTTGTTCAACTGTCGATAATCCACACATAGACGAAGTGAACTATCCTTCTTCTTCACAAACAACACTGGTGCGCCCCAAGGAGACACACTTGCCTGAATGAACCCTTGTGCAAGTAAGCCCTCAATCTGAACCTTCAACTCCTGAAGTTCAGCTGGAGCCATTCGATAAGGTGCTTTTGACACAGGTGAAGTACCTGGTATCACATCAATGGAGAAGTCCATTACCCTTTTCGGGGGTAACCCAGGGATCTCCTGAAACACATCTTCATACTCTGAAACTACAGGAATCCCTGTAATCTTTGAAGTACTACTCCCTGATTCAATATGGGCCAAAATCCCCATCCTCATGGTGATGTCAGACTTGAGACAACGATAATGAAACACAGGTTGTCCCGGAACATGGAAGGACACAATCATCCTAAAGCAATCAATAACAGCATGGTTCGGGCTCAACCAATCCATACCCAAAATCACATCATACGTGTGATCCGGAATCACAATCAAAGATGCAGAGAACTCTCTGCCACCAATCCCAATAGGGCAATCATCACAAAGCATGCTAAGCTCAAGAGACACACCGAGAGGTGATGTAACACACAATGATCTAGTCAGAGGCATAGCAATCAAACCCAAAACATCCACAACCGAACTAGATATGAAAGAGTGTGAGGCTCCCGTATCAAACAGTACTCTAGCAAGAAAGTGATAAACAGATAAGGTACCTTCCACTCCCGTGCCTGCCTGACCGATGGTAAAGACCCTAGCATGAGCAGGTGGGAACTGCCTCTGCTGGTTACCCTGCACTCTACCCTGAATCCGAGGACACTCCCTAGCCTGATGCCCTGCCTGTCCACAACTGTAGCATAATCTACCCCGTGGCTTCGTGCACGCACGAGAGATGTGGCCCGGCTCGCCACAGTTAAAGCACTTCACAGGAGCTGCTGGTGCTATCTGCCTGATAGGCATAGCCTGAACAGGAGGAGCTACTGCTGCCCTAGCTGGAGCCTGATGCTGAAACTGAGTCCTCTGTCTCTTCCAGAACCCACCCCTGAAGTCTCTAGCTCTACTGCTCCCTGCTATGGCCTTCCCCTTGCCCTGGAAGTCTCTCTCAGTAGACTCCTTCTCTCTACGAATCAGGTTCTGCTGCTCAATGATCTGTGCCTTAGCCAAGATCTCTCTCTTGGTCTTCAGCTCCAAGATAGCTACATCACGCTCAATCGAAGGACTCAACCCTCTCTGAAACTTCTTGGCCAAGTCCTCATCCTCCATCTGCCTCACATACTTGTACAATCTGGAGAACTCCGCATCATACTCAATTACGGTCATCTTCCCCTGTACAAGTGCAAGGAACTCTCGCTCCAACCTCTCCTTCACTGCTGGTGGAAAGTACTTCTCCCTGAACAGCCTCTCAAAGCCGTCCAATGTCAAGGTAGACACCTCAATGCTCCTCTGAGTGACGTTCCACCACACCCTAGCCTCATCCTTCAGCATGAAAGCGGCTAGCTTCCTCTTATCAGTCTCAGTGCAATCAAGCAGATCGAAATAAGTCTGCAAATCCTCTATCCAACGATCCGCCACCATATAATCTGTGCCTCCTCCAAACTTGGTTGCTCCCAAGCGAGTAATTTCCCTTGCTAGCATCAGCAAGCGAGCAGGATTATCAACCACAGCTACAGAAGGAATAGGCTGATCCTCATATGGTGCATCTTCCTCCGACTCGAATACTTCTTCGACTGGAGGGGCCCTACCCCTTCCTCGGCCTCTACCCCTGCCACGAGGTCTACCTCTACCCCGACCTCTGGCCTCGTTTCCCTCAATCTCCATTACCTAATAAGCATGATATACTTGATTAATACACGCATAACACTTAAATAAAGCATAAGTCAAATGCAAGTCCATATTAACCAAGTACTGATCATACATAACGATACTCAAATTTCCTAAAAGTACTAACGTTCCTAGCCAACCTAACGCACTCACATACCCAATGACATTGTCAATACCGAAGAGCACACGATGGGGATCCGCTGCAGACGGGCCATCACTCGGTAAGTATTGACATATCACCAAATATGTATCTTACGCTCTGATACCAAACTGTCACGCCCCGAATTTTAGAATAACAATTCAAAATCCGAAACATGAATATCCTACAACACAAAATCATCATCCTGAAAATTTTTCTTTTCTTAACATACTCACCACACAAAATAGAATCAAACCGAATTTTTAGTCTCGGTTAATTATTACAACTCAAATCCAAATGTAATGTAAAGCTCTAAATGAGCATACACACACATCACGACTAAATAAATAACATGACTGCTGTAACACCTAAGCAGCCCGGTCACCTCCCTGGTTATCCTGACCTGCAGGAATATCCGCTACACCATTGAATAGTGTACCGGGATTGCAACAACACAAAACCCGGTAAGCTTATGAAAGCTTGTATGAGTAAAAGAATGAACTGTTGCTTAATTTAATCTCATTTATTTCCACACACAGCAACACTCAATTATTTCCACATATGCAAATAATAACAATCTCAATCAAACACCAATTCAATATATCAAGACAACCCAACGCACAACTTTCCCCACAACTCTCATCATCGTATTTATAAAAATACGGTATTTGACAGACTAGAGCTCTAACTGAATCGTAGCCCGTCACCTGGCCTAGGTTATGGCATCCGACATATTAATCAATTGTTGTATTTCATCAATATGTATACCTATATACATATTTAGAACGTCCAATAATTCCACATACTCAACCAATCGTATCCCATCATCCACACTAGGATTAGAGCGTCCGATTACCCACACCAGTCATTACATCGACCCTAAACCCATAAATGAACACAACATATTATTTCACATACTGAAATCAACCCAACCATGATACATCATATTATTATGGAATTACACAATTGTAATATAATCAACTCATCAATTCAACTCAATCACATCATAATCAAACAATCCACTCATCAATATATATTTTCCACGTAAATATATATATACGTAATCATCCACTCAGGAATGACCACTAATACCATCTATAGTTTACACAAGAAAATTATGAAATTCATTTGTATAGTTAAAATTCATTTTACTTACCTATGGACCGTGGTGATTCAAGTCCATGAAATTTTAAAACAAATATTTAATCCGCAAATATTTTTCACACCATTACCAAAAATAAATAATTAAAATGCTCGGTTCGTAATATGAACCACGTGAGTTTTACTCACCTCGAAACTCCCGCTGCGTCTTCAATATAATTATAAATTATAATTTATAATTAACGCCGAATAGCCCACGAAATTAAAATCCGTCAATCACCTAATCAAATGTGATTCGAATTTAGCCAACAAATTCAACTCATAATTTAACCACTAATTAACGGTCAGATTCTAATTTACATTAAAATCCGACGAGCGGTTTCTCACGAATCGCTCCCCTAATTACCGTTTTTCACATATACGAAGATCCAACGGTCGGATCTTCGCCCATGACCACACAAAGCCTCTGGGACAGTCATATGATCATCATAACAAATTTACAAGTTCATCCAACGGTCATAATTTCACAGATCAAAAATCTAACGACCGAAATCGATTGAAATCACAAAATTCATACGATATCCAAAAAATGCGTATAATACGTCGAAATGATCGTATCGAAACATAGAATCATAAAATGGACAGAAACCAAATTTTAGACCTCCGGAGGTGGCCGGAAAAGGCCGCCGGAGTTAGGGACAGAGCCGCCACCGACCACCACCAATGGTGTCGGGGCCGAGCTTGTCCCCTTCGTTTCATCATTCTGAGCAACTTTCATAACTAGCACAAGACCTAAAAATGAACGGAAGGCGTCGAAATTACCGATTTACAGTCGGCGGCCGGAAAAAATGCAGAAACCGGTGAGCTTGAAAACCGACGTGAAAACTGCAACCTCAGGCCCCGATCCCTTCTGGAAACTTGTTCAGAACTTCCTTGCGAACTCAACAAGCTTGGAATCACAAGAAACGATCGTGTATAGCTCGAGATATCTTGATCGAAAGTTTCGGTATTTCGATCCGTTCGGGTCTAGCTCCGACGAACGTGAAAACGTTCGACCCAGTTCCGGTCCTTCTTGGTGCTTGTAGAGGAAGTTGAGGCGAGCTCAATGAAGCAAGAATCAAGTGAAATGATGGAGTGTAGCTCGAGATATCGAGATCGAACCGAAAATGGACGTTTTCGGTTCGGGCTTCGCCGCCGCCGCCACAGGCTGCGCCGCCGTGTGAGACTGCCTCCGGGAGCTAGACCAGCTCGAGACGAACGCCTGGGACTTGGTTTGAGGTCGAGAGGTGGTCTGTGGAGGGAGAACAATTAAGGAGAAGTTTTTCTCCTCTTCGGCCGATCGCGTCTGTAAGAGAGAGAGAACAGTTTTTTTTTTTTTGTTCAGAAACAGAAGGAAGAAGAAGAAGAAGGAGAGAGGAACCGGTAGAAAAAAAATTAGGGTTTGCAAAATTTTTTCTATATATACAAGTTTCGGAAAACTTCGAAATTCGATAACTAATTCTGAAAAAATCCGATCTTCGTGTTCCGCACGTGCACGGACTCGTATCGACGAGCTCTACAACTTTCATGAAGGAAGTTTCTCCAAATTTCGTACGTAGAAAAAGTCGATTTCTCAAACCGAGTATTTCGAGCTTTTCGTTAAAATAAACGTTTCGAAACTTCGATAATTGTAAAAATGAATGATTATCGAACATAAATCGTGAAATCGTATAATAATCATTCGATACAATCACTCAGATTTAAAATGGAAATTACGGGTATTACACTGTAGTAATTTCCTATTTCGTAGAAGTTTGCTGTAACAACCGTTGAAGATGACATTTACAGCGGAACCGCTGTCGACCAGGACTCTTCCTACTGACCATTTGTCGAGTATGGCGTCGATTAAGAATGGATCGTTGTGGGGCAAATGTACTCCGCGCTCCTCTTCCTCTGAGAAGGTAATGGGTTCCCAGCCAGCATTTGGCAGTTTTGCGGACCTCTCATAGCGGCTGTTGCAAATTTTGTTAGGGTGGTTAGCACGCGCATAACGCTTCCTTGCCCTGTGAGACATGTTGGTGATTGGGGCGCCACCGTCAATGGTGTTGATGCGGCCCATTGGTTTGATGTTGGCGATCGTGGGTGGCGGTTGGCCCACTTTGAATTGCTCCATCTTACCGTCTCGGTATAGAGTTTCGATGGCTGTTTTGAGGGCGTGGCAGTTGTTGGTATTGTCACCGCTGTCCTTGCGGTATTTACACCATTTGCCAGTGTTTCTCGGTTTTCCCATCCTTGGGTACTTTCTTGGGGGTGGTGGCGATATCTAATCTTTGCACTGGTTGAATATATCCTCGTATGATGTTGTGAGGACTGTAAACACTGCATACCGCTGGGAGGGCTCCGTCTTATTACGGTTATCCCCTTGAGATGAGCGGTTGCCCCTATTGTAGTGTTGGTCCCTCGGCTGCTTGCTCTGGTAATTGCCTTGTTGCCACTCTCTCTTCTTGTCAAATGGTGGCGTAGAGGTGGTCTTGCTAGTGGTTTCCCGATGGCTGGCGGCGGGCTGGGCTACCTTTACAGATATTGGTGGTGGTGGTGGGCTCTCTCCTTACGTGATGAATTGTGCTTGTGCATGGATGACAGCTTCACTCATGGCATGGTCGTAAGCGGCGTTTGGATGAATGTAATTGAGGTGATAGAGGAATGGTCCTTTGAGGAGTCCCTGCTTGAATGCTGCCAGTGCCATTGTCTTATCAAGATCGCGGCACTGAGACGTTGCCGCCCGCCATCTGGTGATGAAAGCCTTCAATCACTCTGCCGTCCCCTGCTTAAGATCGAACAGCTGAGTTGTGTTGTGATGTCCGGCAGCCAACAGAATGAACCGAGCAAGGAAAGCATTTGACAGTCCTTGAAATGAGTCGATGGATCCTGGCGGGCATTCAAAGAACCAGCTCATTGTCTCACCATCCAATGTTTCATTGAACAAATGGCAGAGGGTGGCGTCATCGAATCCCTTGTTGTTGGTGACCTTTTTGAAGGTGTCCATGTGGACGAATGGGTCAGACGTGCCGCTGTAATGTGACGTCTTTGGTGTTTTTACGTGTGCTGGTCTGACGGCCTGCAGTATTCTAGCGTGAATGGCCCTGGTCTGGATGTGAAAAGCGAATTTGGTGTTGGTGTTGGGTCGCCTGCCTCCACCAGGGCTAGTCTCTGCTCCAATTGCTGCATCCTTTCTAATATTAGGGCGGTGGCATCGCCAGCTAGCCCCGCTTGGGGGTTCTGCCGAATTGACCCTTGCCTGGCGGCGTGTGGGTTACCTTCGGTCCTAGTTCTGACTGTCGAGCTGTTGGTACTTGGTTGTGGTTCCACTTCTTGCTCCATAATTAGGCAGGGTGGAGGGGGTGGGCCCCTTAATTCTTGCTGGTTTAGCGGCATTTGCATCTGTACGATTGGTACAGGTATAATTCCGTCGGTGTTGGGTCGATTGCGTCTAGTGCTCTGTGACTGTTCGCTCAGTGCTATGTTTGCATTTGCCTCTAGCGCCTTTTTCAATTCGTCAGACCTTGACATTAGCGTGGCCTCTTGTTTTTGGGCTTCCGCTTTTTCCCGGCGCTCTTGTTCGCGCTCCCTGTTTGCTTTGTGGAGATCCGTCAGTGCTAGTTCGTACATAGCGGCAAGGACCTGGACCGCTGGGTGACTGCTCCCTGGTTGGCCCTCTGCTAGAGTTTGGGTCTACTGGACTTAGGATGAGCCCTGGGGGCCCATACTAGGGTTGGTTGGAGTGTTGAATAGTGCTCGGTTAATGTTGACTGCTGGGTCAATGCTAGCCGTGGGATTGGCGGGGTTGGGGTTGGCGGGTTGGCCCGCTTGCTCCTCGACGTTTTCCCCGCTACTGTTTGTCATGGTACAAGTTGCCTCTAAGAATTTTTTTAGATGACTGAACTCAATGATAAGTGACGAAGCCTTTGTGTTGGCTTCCCACAGACGGCGCCAATGTTAATGCTTGATATTTAGCGGTAACTAAATATGATCAACGCAGACCCAGTGAACGGACCGTTACTTGATATTACCGGTATTCCCGCTACCTGTCAAGTGAAATACAAAGAGAGCGTCAAAGGGAGACCGCATCGGGCGGTCTTCTCTTCTCCGATGCCTAAGTTAGTCAATATATTTGTACTGACAGGGTAATAGTAGGCAAGTAGTAAAATGCGTAATTAATGAGGAGAGATGAGTTAACCTTTTATAGGTGGGGACGAAGCTGGTCATCTCCATGCTTTCGATGTGGGACTGACATGCTTTACTTCCCAATTTCTGGAGCTTCTAATGCTGTACTGGCGCGGCGCGTGGCGGCGCGTCAGTGGTGATCTGGGAGTAAGTCGGGGCTTAGGCAGTAGCCTACTTGGCTATGTTCCCATAGGTGACTCCTATGGCGTGAGCTGGTATTTCTAGCGATGGTATGAGCGTGGCTCATTGCAGCTAATTATGCTAGGCAAATACTCATGTAAGTACACATAGTTTAGCTACCACTAAATATTAAACATCAACACATCACATATTATGCAACCACCCCCTAAACACAGCATGCATATGTAACACCAACTCATAACTCGTGTTTACAACACCTCGTAACCTATTAGAGAACCAATATGCCATCCTCTTAGACCCCTTGTCTAGGGAAATCCCCTGAACAACCATTGTACATCATGCTACATGCTGCCCAACACCAGTTCCTTGCCACCACAATTGTGACCAAAACCGGTTTTGAGGTTTTTGATGCCCTAGGCGAAGAAAATATTGGTGCCCAACTACCCATAGATTTTTTTTCAAATGACAAACACTAAAACAACTTCCGACTTCCAATTTATGTGCACCTAATATATGTCAGATTATTACATCAAAATGTCGAATTATATATAAATATAAAGCTGATACTACGTTTGTAGAGAAAAAGGAAAAGAACAGGGAAAAAAATCTTCCATTATAGGGGAGAAAAAGTCATCTATTGTTAAATATCAAACTTGTAAGTACAGAGGTTGAACATTGCGAATTTAACATTGAAGGTGATGGTAGATCCGAGATTTTCAGGTTACAGCTCAAAAAATTACAGTTGTTAGAATAATCAACGAATACCACAAAACGCCAACAAAAGAACTTCTAATATCCAAAATTTCAACGAATTTAAAAATTGAAGAACACCCACCGTCAATTTTTTTTTTGAAGAACACCCAATTAGTTATACCTATTTTGGTCTCTATAGCAGCATGCATCGATAGAATGCCAACAATTGTGTCTAATTAATGTAGAAGAAGAGAAAATATAGGGAGAAAGATTGAGAGGAGGTGGCAGATGATGAGAATGAATTGCTTGATTGAATAACCATTGAAACCCCAAATTTAAAGAAAAAATCTGTTTGTTTTCAAACTTTTGGGGAGAGTTAAGGAAGACTCTTGAAATTTATCTACAATAATTCTATATGAAATTCACAAATTGAAGAGAAAAGAAGACAATTCTCAAAGATAGGATAAGAGAAAAGAAGACACTATGTTTGGGAACAAAGCAGTTCTTTCGTTTACTATCGACATATACTATATATAATTTTTTTTTTGTGTACACACACACACACACACACACACACACACACACACACACTTTATATAAAAAAATAAAATTTGTGACTCCTCTCTCTTGGGCCCTGGGTCGTCGCCAAGTCTGCCCTGGGGCAGGATCGGGCCTTGTCGCGACCACCAATTTGCCGCTGTCTCAGGCTCCAAAATAGAAAAATCAAAACCCTATTCCAACGTTGCATGCATGCATCGACCTCTGAAGACTAGAACCACCACCCACGTTGAGTAACACAAACCCGGAAACCATCTAAACCTATAGGTCCCCCATACGAGAACTGCCCTAACCCGGCACCTCTCAACATTAGGCCACCCACATAACTAATACCCAACATCCCGAGTCGTTTCCCCACTATCAAAACTACACAAGTGAGCACCACAACACTCTTGCCGGTTGCCACGAGGAAAGCTTCGAACACACAGGCCACAAGCTTTCCTTATTGGAAAATAGCATTTAACCACATTGACAGTCTTTTGAGTCAAGTATATATTATGATTTATATATATAACAAATTACATATAAGTTATTGACAAAAAATGACTTAACAAATACATCCTCTAAAGATTGAATTAAACATTTAAGGACTAAATCTTACAAATCAGGACAATGTGTTCTCCACATGCCACATGTCATGAGTTAATTTACTTTTTTTCTTCTAATCCCTTTATAAGATCTAATCTTACAAAAACGACAATTGTTTTCTACTTGCCACATGTCATGAGTTAATTTACTTTTTTATCCTTAACTACTTCTTTTGACTTCTAATCCCCTTATGTTACTCTTTTTTTTTTCTTAGAATAATTCTTTATGTTATTTTTTTTTTAAGAATACTCCGTTTATGTTACTTTTTTTTTTCCTTGAGAATAATCTCTTTATGTTACTTCACAAAACCTCACTCTCCTACTACTCTAATCTCATCATCTAATCCTACTACTGCAGTCGTCTAATCCTGCTACTGCATTCATACTCGTACAGTTCTGCTACTCGTGTCCTGCTACTGCATTCGTCATCGCCTAATCCTGCTACTGCACTCGTCCAATCCTGCTACTACACTCATACTCGTCAAATTCTGCTATTGCACTCATACTCTTCCTCACTTAATCCTGCTACTGCACTAATCCAATCCTGCTACTGCACTTATACTCATCAAGTTTTGCTACAGCACTCATACTCGTCAAGTTCTACTGCTGCACTTATACTCGTCAAGTTTTGCTACAGCACTCATACTCATACTCATCAAGTTCTGCTACTGCACTCATACTCTTCCTTTTACACATTGTAAAGAGAGAGAATCTCAAGATCTCTTCGTCAAACTTCTTTTTCTTCTTTGTTGCTAAATATGTCCTTGGTCCAGTAGCAGCTTCATTTGCACTAGTAGTAACAGTAGCAGGAGCAATTAGATCTATCAATCCATGAATGATATTGAAGCCTCCGGTTGAATCTCGGATTACTAAAATTTCTTTTTGTATCACCAACTTGCTCACATACCGTCAAAACAGCCACCAAAATCTTACAACTCGAGAAGAAAAGAAGATTAAAAGATACATTAATTAGGAACCATCAAAGACTATTTCAGACAAAAGTAGCAGTTCATATAACTATACCAATACTGACACCAAAAGAGAAGTTCAATCTCTGGCTTGTTCTTTTCAACAGTTCTGTAGCACTCATAGGCTTGATAAGTATAGCAAGGATCATCCTGCAAATGTTTCAATACGGGGCATTAAATATCTAAAGATAGTCACATGTACATTTCAAGCAATTAGATAGGGAGGGTCATTTGATGACATACACAAGTCCTCTGGTAAGAAATGATCTATCATCTTGTATACCTAACAACGAAGAAAGAAAATAAGTTAATTGGCCACCGAGTCAAATCAACAATCTGAAAAAGTACACAATACAAAAGAACAAAACAGCTCATATCCATACCAAGCAACTGCACATTTTTATTCTTATAATCATATAAAACTTAATCCACACTCCTAAAAAATTAGTAGTAGAGACACAAAATTTTCATCTTAATGCATATGGAAATATCTATAAAAAAAAAAAACAAGCATCAATACAAAAATCTTAAGGGGATATGGGGATGATCACAAATAGAATCCAATTGTCCGTGATTGTGGCAACTCAACTGCAATTTTAATAGACTAAAATATATCTAGCTCTGAATGTATATGCTTAGACTAGTTTCTGAGGAAGGGGACTTTGGTTCATACTCAAAGAGGCAATTTGCAGATCTAATTTTGTTTTAAGTAAGGTCCATATAGCAAGGTTAAGCTCCTCAATCTCTTTTTTTCAGCTGTAGTTTGTTAACTATGAAAGATTCCTATCCACTACTTCATGCTTTTGTCTCTTAGTTAATTAAGTTTGCTATTAACTCAAGCCTTATATTTTAAGTGAGGTTAACCTTAGTTGAGAAGGCCTATAAAGAGAGTTTTATTCCTATTCAAAAGATGTCCCCTGCTTCAGATTTGCAGCTCCTTAAAGTAATGGTTCACTAAGTTCATGTTTTGACTATACAGATGTTCCTGCATCACAAGGTCTTATGAACTCAATAATGAAGGAATTTTATCCTAAAACAATCATTTTGATATAATTATTATTGTAATTATTATTAATAAAAAAGGGCAAGTTTATTGTTCATTGCTTATATTTAATATTTGATTGAACAAGGTCCAAGGAATATGAGTTAAAGAGAAAGTAATTTAAAGAGTTACATGTGTGAGACCTTTACTTTGTCACATTCTTATCCTAAAAGGTTCCTAGTCATAGGATTATCACCTGGACATTGATAATCCGGAAAGACTAGCACATACTATGTATGCTCAATATGAAGGATGATATGTCTCTTGTCATTTGTGTAGAGACACTAATACAAGTTTGTGGATGATCTTAACTTAAAGAATACACTGAACACGATCATTAGAGTTCTTGTATGGAGTCTTACTTACATGTCAAACTTGAACTCTAAATTGCAATAATACAAATTAGTCCTTTGACCTGAGACACCATAGTTGTCTTATGAGTGAATTGATTATCTCTTGATGATGCAATAATATTATGTCCCGTAATGGATATAATAGATGCATTCATTGGTATAATTAATTCGGTCATGGAGACATGTGAGTGTACAATAAGGAATCTCTATCCTTACGTAAATAAGGTGAATGTTCAAAGATGTGATTCAATGAGTCTTTCGCCAAAGCATTGAAGAGATTAAAAATGACTTTCTAATCACATTCTAAGAATCGCATAAGAATGAAAATCACATTAGAAGATTGACATATTAATTCCATACCCTGATGATGTGATTTAGAACATAGTGTTAGAGAAGGACCGTATTGTATTGTAATTCCAATTGAATAGGTTCTTTGTTATTCTATATTAACTAGGATAGTCATGATATGTTGCAAGATATCACTCATGACTTGTGAAGTCTCCGAGGATTAATAAACATTTATAATCCTAATAACAAGGGAGAATCAAAAATGGAGTTTTTGATTCGTAAACAAAATAGAATGGTTTCTATAAACTTCACTGCCTTGTTAATTAGAACCTAAGAGATCGCACACCATATAAGTGGATCCTTGAGATTGTATATGAAGAAAATTAAACAAGAGTTGGTTATGACCAAATAATTAATTACATTTATTATTTGAACATAATTAGGAGTTTTGGGTAAAACCGAACCTATTGGGCCTAAACGATTGTCGGGTTTTTTGGTGTGGACTTGGGCTTCACTAAATGAGATTTAAATGAAAGCCCAAGACACATTTTTAGTGCCCAATAGAATATATGGACCAGCCAATACATTGGCTTTATGAAAGTCAATATTTTTCTTTTCGTAATTGGATTTATTTCCTATTATATAAAGTAAAAGCATGGACAAAAATGATAAGTGTGTCTCCACACTATTATTTTCAGATTTGAGAGAGAGAGAGAGAGAGTTCTCCCTTGGTCCATTACAAAATTAAAAGGAAAGAAGAACACTTGCATAATTTCTTCTTTTCTTTCATCTTTCTTCATCTCTTGATTCACTTGGTGAAGATTCTTAGAGGCCATATACTTTTATGGCTTTACTTGTTACATCAAAGAGAAGATCACAAGCACAAGAAGGAGTTCTTAATTCAAGGTGCTTCAAGGTGGAGGAAACACACACAAGGAGAGATCAAGGAGAGGAACTTTCGTGGTTCACTTAGATCGGATTAAAATCATGCTCCAAGGGTGAGTAGAACATAAACTACCTCTTTGTTCTTCCTTACTATGTATGTTATGTTTATATACATATCACAATAATCCAAGATCATGGGTTAAAGGAATGGATTTTATGTTTAGTTAGTAGTTTAATTGTTAAACTAATTCCGCACTAATTAAAAAGTTTTGAAATCCATCCATTCCTTCAATTGGTATCAGAGCCATTGGCTTAATTTTGATATGTTATAAACATGGCTAAGTATGTTGGTTGATGTGATTTTCTTAAGCCTAGAGTAATATATAATTTAGATCATAAAATTTGCTTTGTCATAAAAGTTATGAAGCATGTGATGTAAGGTAAATTTTAATGATAGCAAGAAAAAATTTCTAGAAATTACATGTAGGAAGTGATTTAAGTTTTATGAAACTTTGATGCATATGAGATTGTATTAAGGGGACCATATGTTTCTAATTAAGGTGTTAATCTTAGAAACATGTTAGATTATATATGCTTTAGGGTATGCATCATTTTTGGCTTCAAAGAGGAAGTAAACAAGTGCTCAATGGAAGAACACAAAGCTGGAAATAAAATTTCCAGCTTTGGAACATGTCTAAACTAGTTATGAACTAGCTAATTTTTCATGGTGTTTGCTTTTACTTTTGATCCATAAATTCATGAATTGAAATCTACCTAAGAGTTAATGATGACATAAAATCATTTCCATGTTTCCCTCACCAAATAGTTTGTAGAGTTAGTCATCTTTACTATTAGTTTCTCTAATTTACTCACCAAAAGTTGAAATGAGATAAAAGACATGTCTCCCTAAATCACTCATCAAAAGTTGGAGATGCATGATTAAAGACGTCATCCCCTAAATTACTCACTAAAAGTTGGTGATCCATAATTAAGACATCATTCCCCTAAATCACTCATCAAAAGTGATGTAAGACATCATTCCCTAAACCACTCACCAAAAGTTGGTGATGCATGATGTGAGACATCATCCCCTAAATCACTCAACTAATTTACTTGCATTAAATTAAAGTAATTTAGTGGTTAACTTATTTTGATTGAGTTAATTATGCTTGTTTAATTAACCTTATTAATCTTGGTTAATTAAGGGATGATTATGGACTATGACCTAATATAATTGAGCATGAGATTGGCCGACTATTCATTTTGAATGAATGTGGTTATGTAATTAAAGTAGTTAATTCATTTGGGTTATGTAATTAATTTAATTAATTCATTTGGTTGTGTAACTAAGTACCTTATTTAATTTATCAAGTTTGATTAAATTTAAATGGGAGCTTGTATGCCCCTTATCCACTCCTGTAATCGAAGAAGGAGGCACATGAGGATGATCCAAAGAAGAAGTTTGAAGTCATCAAGCCTTGAAAGGAGTTCAAGTGCAAAGTGTAATAGCTTAGCTTAGTTATTTAATTTTCGTAATCGTTACGCGTAATTAAAATCAACCATCCAACTATGACCTTGATCCAACATATTGGCTCATGTTGGATCAAACAATAAGCCCATAATCATCCTATATGACCTATTATAATTGTATGTTCATTGCACTTGATCAAGTAATTTTATACTTCCCATGATTCCATTTGAAAAATGTTTTTGATGAAATCAAATTGTTTTTCTGAAAACAATTAGTGGGAATATTTTATTATAGATCAAGTATAATGAATATGTGATTGCATTAGGATCAAAGCAAATACAATGTGATTGTTATTAATAAGATTATTAAATATGAGATCTTAAAATTCCCTCAAAGTGATATTAAGTTGAAAAACGAAGAAGGTATTATGAATACTTCTTTGTGGCCTTCCAGCATTGTAATCTCTTATATGTTCTTGCATGTAAATATCATTCTGAAAAGATGTATTTCTTGCTAGGAGCATTGAAAGAGGTTATTCAACATTTGATGTTGTAAGGTAGGGACAAATCTTGGTCAATATTCTATTATGATGAGATTTAATTTTTGATCCATATACTTACATGAGATGATGGGTATAGTTTAACTAAAGTAATTTATCAATATCCTATTATGGTGAGACTTACTTACTTTAGAGGCCAAAGTTATAGATATTCACATTTGATGTGATTGGATAAGAGTATCCTCTCATGGAAATTAAGTTGACCTATAGTTCTATTATGATGCGGTTGGCTTAATGAAAATGAGTCTTCCATACTCACTAAAAGTTTTAATTTATACTCTCGAATTCCTTGAGGGATTTGGAATTTATTAAAATAGTGAGAGGGTGCCATTTGATTCTTAAGACCCGAGTCACTTGGTTTAAAATCAATCTCATTTACTTTATTTTATGTTATGTAGATTGCAATATGTCAGGACATCCTATCATCAAAATTCTCAATAAAAATCGTCTTGAGGGCCCAAACTTCAATGACTGGCTCCGTAATTTGAAAATTGTATTGACATTACGTCTTATAAAATGCACCCCCTCACACTCCTTTGGCTCAAGATGGAACCGATGAGTAACGTGTTGCTTATCAAAAGCATAAGGATGATGACACTCAAGCTAAATGTGTTATGCTTGCATCCATGAACTCACAACTTCAGAAGCAACATGAGAATATGGATAGTGCTAGTTCTATATTACTCCATTTCACTGAATTTTTTGGTGAGAGAAATAGAAATGTGCGCTTCACAGCAGTCAATGAGCTTGTTAAGACAAAACATGTGAGGGTGCACTTGTGCATCAACATGGTCTCAAAATGATAGGTCTTATTGAGCAAATTCAAGACCTAGGATTTGCACTTGATGCGGAGCTAGCTCAAGATCTTCTTCTATCCTCCCTACATGATTCATTTTCTCAGATCATAATGAACTATAATATGCAACAAATGGATCATACTCTTTCTGATCTTCTCAATATGCTGGTATCAGCTGAGAAGCAGATTAAGAAAGAGAGTGGGAGTATGGCCATTGTCACTTCTTCATCCACCAAGTCCAAAGGCAAGGGCAAAGGGAAGAAGAAATAAGTGACAAAGCCTAAGGGAACAGTCCAAAAGAAGAAGAAGAAGGAACAAAATGAACCAAAAGGTATGTGTTTCTTTTGCAACAAAGATGGGCACTGGAAGAGGAATTGCAAAGCTCATCTTGCATCCTTGAAGAACAAGTCTTCAACAGAAGGTATGATCAATGTGATTAAATCAATATTTACAGTTAATAATACTTCTACTTGGATAATTGATTCAGGTGCATCTCCCCATGTTTGCACTTCGTTGCAGGACCTAGTGGGAGCTAAGAAGCTTAAAGCTGGAGAAATCACCCTACATGTAGGAAATGGCACAAGAGTTGACGCCAAAGCTGTGGGGACTTATATTTTGAAGTTACCATCAGGAGATACATTGGAGTTAAATAATTGTCTTTATCTTCTTATATGTATAAGAACCTTATCTCCATCTCCATGTTTTTGAAGGATGGTTATAGAGTAGTTTTTGATAAATTAAGTAGTTTTGTATCTATTAATGAACGCGTGATATGTCATGCTAATATTATTGATGGTCTCTTTCATCTAGCTTTATAAGATAGTATTAACTGTATGAAGGAAAATGCTTTGGGATCTAAGAAATCTCGAGAAACGGTTAACCCCAAGCTTGGTCATATTAGCCAAGATAGAATTCATAAATTATCCAAAAATAGATATTTAGAGTCGTTAGGATCTGATCTTATGCCTACTTGTGAGTCTTGTCTAAAAGGCAAAATGACCAAGTCTCATTTTGGAGGACAAAGAACAAGAGTTAATGAACTCCTAGGCCTAATACATACAGATGTTTATGGTCCTATGTCCACTATTAGTAGAGGTGGATTCTCATACTTCATAACCTTTACCGATGACTACTCTCGATTTGGTTATGTATACCTTATGAAGCACAAATCTGAAGCCTTTAAAATGTTCAAAGAATTTAAGAATGAAGTTGAGAAACAAACCGACAAGAGTATTAAGGCTCTAATATCCAATCGAGGAGGTGAATACTTAAGCAATGAGTTTATTGATTATCTCAAACAAGAAGGCATTGTTTCTTCATTAGCTCCTCCTGAAATACCATAACTCAATGGTGTATCTGAAAGGAGAAATCGAATTTTATTGAACATAGTTCATTCCATGATGAGCTATACTAATTTACCTATATCCTTATGGGGATATGCACTTCAAACAGCAATTTATTTGTTAAATAGAGTGCCTTCCAAATCCGTCCCACTTACACCATATGAGATGTGGCATCGGAAGAAACCAAGTCTCAATCATATTAAGATTTGGGATTGTCCAGCTTATGTCAAAAGACTAGAAGCAGGCAAGCTCGAAGAATGTTTATTTGTGGGATATCCTAAAAATAGTTTAAGATATTATTTCTATCAACCTAAAGAACAAAAGGTGTTTGTTAGCAGAAATGCTACTTTCCTTGAAAGAGACTATGTCCTTGATGGAAATGTTGAGCAAATGATAGAACTCAAGGAAATGTCCAATAAGCCACAAACAAACACTTCATCTCCCAATGAACGACTTCCTGAACCAACTATAACACAAACTCCAAGAAGATCTAGTAGGATCAGGATACCTTCTAAGAGGTATGGTTTATGTCATGAAAGTCTTGGAGAGTTAAATCTCCTTGGTGACAATGAAAACCTACATGATCCTTCTAGTTATAATGAAGCAATGTCGGACATTGACTCAAACAAATGGCTAGAAGCCATGGAATCCGAGATTGACTATATGTACACCAATCAAGTCTGGACTCTTGTTGACCCTCCACCTGGTATTAGACCAATTAGAAACAAATGGGTATTCAAGAAAAAGATAGGCTTAGATGGTAAAATAGAAACCTACAAAGCCAGGTTGGTGGCAAAGGGTTATAAGCAAAGAGAAGGCATTGACTATGAAGATACGTTCTCTCCTATTGCCATGGTTAAATCCATTTGGATATTATTTGCTATAGCTGCTCACTATGATTATGAGATATGGCAAATGGACGTAAAGACTGCTTTCTGAATGGAAACCTTGAGGAAGAGCTTTATATGGATCAACCTGAAGGCTTTACATCTAAAGATGACATTCATAAAGTGTGTAAGCTTCATAGGTCCATCTATGGACTCAAGCAAGCTTCAAGGTGTTGGAACATCCGTTTTGATGATGCAGTCAAATCTTTTGGTTTCACACAAAACATGGATGAACCTTGTGTTTACAAAAAGGTCAGTGGGAGTGCTGTTGTGTTTCTTGTACTTTATGTAGATGACATCCTACTCTTTGGGAATGATGTAGGAATGTTATCTTCAATTAAAGTTTGGTTGTCCAAGACCTTCCTTATGAAGGATCTTGGAGAAGCTGCCAATGTATTAGGAATAAAGATCTACAGAAATAGATCAAAAAGATTAATTGGATTATCTCAATCCTTGTACATAGACAAAGTGCTGAATAGATTTCACATGGATCAATCTAATAAGGGTTTTCTGCCTGTCAGACATGGCATTCACCTCTCTAAGAAAATGTGCCCACAAACGATTGAGGAAGTGCAAAAGATGAGCAAAATCACATATGCATCTGCAATAGGGAGCCTCATGTATGCGATGCTGTGCACTAGACCTGATATTAATTATGGCATAAGCATAACTAGTCGATATCAATCCAATCCAGGTTTATAACACTAGAATGCTGTTAAGAATATCCTCAAGTATTTAAGAAGGACTAAAGATTTATTCCTCGTTTATAGAGGTGGTGATTTGCAATCAGAGTTGCAAGTTGAAGCATACACAGACTCAGATTTTCAATCTGATGTGAATGACAGAAAATCCACATCAGGATTTGTCTTCACCTTGAATGGAGGTGCAGTAAATTGGAGAAGCTGTAAACAAAGCATTACTGTCGATTCCACTACTAAGGCAGAATACATTGCAGCTGCAGAGGCTGCAAAGGAAGCAGTTTGGATGAAAAACTTCATCACTGAACTTGATGTTGTTCCTACCATTGAGTCACCGATTCCACTTTACTGTGACAACAATGGGGCAATTGCTCAAGCCAAGGAACCAAGGTCTCATCAAAAATCCAAACACATCGAAAGACGTTTCCATATCATAAGGGAGATTGTTAATCGTGGAGACGTTAACATTCTCAAAGTAGCATCTGTTGATAACATATCAGATCCATTCACTAAGTCTTTATCACAAGCAAAACTAGAACGACATCTTAAGAAGAAGGGTGTACGTTTCATGGCTGATTGGGTTTAGTACAAGTGGGAGATTGAAGGAATTGTGTCGTAAAACAATCATTTTGATGTAATTATTATTGTAATTATTATTAATAAAAAAAGGGCAAGTTTATTGTTCATTGCTTACATTTAATATTTGATTGAATAAGGTCCAAGGAATATGAGTTAAAGATAAAGTAATCTAAAGAGTTAGATGTGTGAGACCTTTACTCTATCACACTCTTATCCTAAAAGGTTCCTAGTCATAGGATTATCACCTGGACATTGATGATCCTGAAAGACTAACACATACTATGTATGCTCAATATGGAGGATGATATGTCTCTTGTCATTTGTGTAGAGACACTAATACAAGTATGTGGGTGATCTTAACTTAAAGAGTACACTGAACGCGATAATTAGAGTTCTTGTATGGAGTCTTACTTACATGTCAAACTTGAACTCTAAATTACAATAATACAAATTAGTCTTTTGACCTGAGACACCATAATTGTCTTATGAGTGAATGGATTATCTCTTGATGATGCAATAATATTATGTCCCGCAATGGATATAATAGATGCATTCATTGGTATAATCAATTCTGTCATGGAGACATGTGAGTGTACAATAAGAAATCTCTATCCTTAAGTAAATAAGGTGTATGTTCAAAGATGTGATTCAATGAGTCTTTGGCCAAAGCATTGAAGAGATTAAAAAGGAGTTTCTAATCACATTCTAAGAATCACATAAGAATGAAAATCACATTAGGGGATTGACATATTAATTCTATACCCTGATGATGTGATTTAGAACATAGTGTTAGAGAAGGACCGTATTGTATTGTAATTCCAATTGAATAGGTTCTTTGTCATTCTATATTAACTAGGGTAGTCATGATATGTTGCAAACATTTATAATCCTAATAACAAGGGAGAATCAAAAATGGAGTTTTTCATTCGTAAACAAAATAGAATGGTTTCTATAAAATTCACTGCCTTATTAATTAGAACCTAAAAGATTGCACATCATATAAGTGGATCCTTGAGATTGTATATGAAGAAAATTAAACAAGAGGTGGTTATGACTAAATAATTAATTAGATTTATTATTTGAACATAATTAGGAGTTTTGGGTAAAACCGAACCTATTGGGCCTAAACGATTGTCGGGTTTTTTGGTATGGACTTGGGCTTCACTAAATGAAATTTGAATGAAAGCCCAAGACACATTTTTAGTGCCCAATAGAATATATGGACCAGCCAATATATTGGCTTTATGAAAGTCAATATTTTTCTTTTAGTAATTAGATTTATTTCCTATTATATAAAGTGAAAGCATGGACAAAAATGATAAGTGTGTCTCCACACTATTATTTTCAGATTTGAGAGAAAGAGAGAGAGCTCTCCCTTGGTCCTTTACAAAATTAAAAGGAAAGAAGAACACTTGCATAATTTCTTCTTTTCTTTCATCTTTCTTCATCTATTAATTCACTTGGTGAAGATCCTTAGAGGCCATATACTTTTGTGGCTTTACTTGTTACATCAAGGAGAAGATTACAAGCATAAATAGGAGTTCTTAATTCAATGTGCTTCAAGGTGGAGGAAACACACACAAGGAGAGATCAAGGAGAGGAACTTTGGTGGTTCACTTGGATCAGATTAAAATCACGCTCCAAGGGTGAGTAGAACATAAACTACCTCTTTGTTCTTCCTTACTATGTATGCTATGTTTATATACATATCACAAAAAACCAAGATCATGGGTTAAAGGAATGGATTTTATGTTTAGTTAGTAGTTTAATTGTTAAACTAATTCCGTACTAATTAAAAAGTTTTGAAATCCATCCATTCCTTCAAATAAAAGCATCTTAACAAAAAATACACCAAAAGTTGTATACATTACGTCAAGAACTGCCTTCAATACCCACAAGAACGCTAGTAGTAGCACCCCACTAACAGACAACCCCACCTACTTCAACAATTCAACTATAGAAATCCACTCGAAAACTCATAGTTAATTAACATTATAGAATCCACTCGAAAACTCAATAGTATACGGTAGTGTTCTTAGCATTAAGTTTAATTAAGCTAATTTGATCTGAAATGTTAGCCTATAATTCAGAAAGCCTTGGAATTTGATCAAATAAAATGCCCAAATTGAAATGAGACTCATAATTCAAACAGAGCAGTACATAAATAATATTACTTGAATATATCAAAGCAGTTGCGAGCAAAGCTAAGGCGAACATCCTTCAACTGATTCACTTCAGTATAAACACGATCAATCTCGCCATACTCCGCAGGCGGCGGCGGTTTGATGAAGTAGCCCTTAGTCTTCAACCCGTCGATGAAGGCCACCCACTCCGGTCATGGGTGGTGCACAGGGGCTTTGGTGCTACTGGCAGTAACAGTATCGATGGAGGAGACTGCTGCGGCGGAGGAGCAGTGGCGGGAGAAGAGGAGAGACTATGAGGCAGTGAAGGGTTTGAGAGAGAGGAAGGAGGAGTTCGAGGGGAGAGAGTTGGTCTAGGAAATGGAAGAGTGCGATGCAGAAGAGTATGAACTTGGAAGCAGAGGACATGGTGGAGTTTGGGGTGTGGAAAATGGCGTGTTTTGGGGTATTGGTATTGGGTTAGTGGCATACATATAAATATCTCATCAAACTGAGCATTTTGATCATTTTTCATTAAAATTGGAAGTCAGGCTTACATTATATGGCTTTTGGGCCTGGGCTTATGTCTTTCTTTGTATAAGTCTTTTTGAAAGTGGGTTTTCTATGTTTACATATTTGATCATGTGCTACTATGTAATTTTCTATTATATATACTTGTTCATCTTGAGAATAAAAAAAAGGAGGCAGTGGCTAGTTAACCGCTTAGCTATTTTCTCTTCCCTCTTCATTTATACTATGAAGTCAGATAATTCTTAAATGGTTCCTTCTTAAATTCACTCTCCTTGTTGACCCAAACTTTGATTACTAAAGTCTTACCTATCTATATTATACTTTAAAGAAGAGAGTTTGTCAACCATAACCAAAAATTCTGACGTAAATATTCCTTAAATATAAAATAACATAGAAATATGTTTAGGATAATATTCAATAAAAAAAATTAAAGATAATAACGTCAAATAAAAAATAGCAAAAAATAAAATTATAATTATACAAAATTATTTAATTACTCACTCCACTTTGTATAATCACCCACTCTCCCACACCCATAGAGGAAAAAATTATTCTATAGTCTCAGATCATGGTACACGTGGTGGTCCGGGTTAATGTTATTTGTCTATATGACATATACTTGTTGCTGATTGGTTCCCTTAATATATTTTTTCTCTCCCTGCAAAGGTCCTCATCAAATTCAAGTGATATTATTGGCCTCGGATCACTACATAGTAATGTCACGTGGTAGTCTCGGACATAAAAATAATTACTCTCCATTGGATGTGTAGAGATTTCTAGTAGTTTTATAATTAAAACGATTCATGCTTTAAGAACCCTTTAAAGATCACATTCACATAATAATTAATCAAATGGAATAGGTTTTAACCATTTATGTATTCAAATAAGTATATGAATTGTTCATTATGACAATCTGTTTATTTATTTGTGACGGTTAGATTACTAAATAATTTGTTGTTTGATTAAGTTTTTGAATATATGATATTTAAATGTGATTTATAAAGTGAATAGTTCAGACTTTTTTTTTTTTTTATGGAAAGAGGTCAGCCCTAACAAGCAGTACAAAAACGAAACACCCCTAAGGGTCGACAGAAAGAATCATTTCTCAGAGTATCCTGAGACTGCTATTCTAAAACAAGAACAAAAACCTACTATAGCCCCAGTACACCCACCTTTTAGACAGTTCACACACTTTGTTTCCAAACAAAAATCAGTAATCTCCAAAGTAAGATAAAAAAAAAACCCTCAGAGATTATGATCTTTGCGACCTAACAAAAATTAAAATAACAATTGGAGATGTCATCCTGGATCCCAAATCTTTATAAGAAATCCACTGGGATCCCAAATTCAAATCCAGAATAGCATAAGCCTACACTCTGCAACCTTAGTCAACCCATTGGGGCCCAAGCCCAAATCAGAAAAGTAGAGCCAAGCCTAAACCCAATTAGGGTTTGCCCTTGTAGCCAACGCAATAGTGGCTCTGGTCTTGCCGCCACCGCCGCACCCACCTACCACCATACCTCCGATCAACCTGCTCTAAGGAACTAGAAAACTCCTAACACCAATACAACCTGACGACCTAGGCAGAGAGAGAACATCAACCACCATGCCTTCAACCTGCCAATGATGAAGGACCAAAAGACTAAGCCCAACGTCATCAACCTGGAGAACAGATGAGCAAAACGGAATTGGAGCTACAGGTTGACTTTGCCCCTATACCAGTAACCCCATGAAGGTACTTGAACAAGATCTGACCCAACCCGTGCAAAACCCAACCCTTCAATAGCAGGATCCTTTGAGTCGCGCACGCCGTGGCCTAGACAAGCCACCATAACTTGACGGCACCCCCAAGACTGCACAGTCCTGCACCACAAAAAGCAATCGCTCCAAAAAGACCAGGTCCCTATTCCTATTAGCCACGATGATGCAGAAGAAACATGCGGAAGAGAAGACACGACTTGCCTTGATTTGGGCAATTCTAATAGAGACGCCGTAGTTGTATTCCATACATGACGGAGAGAGGTACAGAGAGGCCAAACCCGAAGGTGGTGCTCTCCCAACCCTAACAGAGCTCTGCTAGGTTGAGACATAAACTTTTTTTGTGAATAGTTCAGACGTTATGAATGTGCATGGCAAAAGTTTATTAATTACAAATGAACTTGTAAAGTGAGAATTTATTAATTACAAGTGAACCCTCATCATCGTGAGGTTTACACCAAAGCATTGTCCTATATAGTTTGATAATCTACCAAGAATATATTACCAATTTAACCCTCATCGTTGCATCATCCCTTCTTTGCGGTTAGAAGATAATCTACAATTTCGATTTTGATACCTTAAAAAAGCTTTAATGGCACGTTATTTATTTAAAATGGAGAGACCAATAAAATCAATCAAAAGAGAAGGAATTGGTATTGAAATAAATAATTCCCAAAAGTTGTGTAATTACCTAGATTGGAAAAGGAATATAGCTAATTTCAATTCATATATATTGTTTAGTAATGTTCATAAATCCCAAGTACTTTAATACTATAACCAAATAGTCGGAGAGTTTATTTGTGGGTCTTTGTCCATTTACCCTAATTTTAGGGATTTTTACCATTTATCCCAATAAGTTTTTTTTAATTTCCCCTACCCAAAACACTCTAAGGAGGTCTTCCTTTTTTTTTTTTTTTTTTTGAAAGGAAGGAGGTCTTCCTCAATACCCCATTAATTTATTTATTTTATTTTTTTAAGACTATTTTACCCTCACCCCTTTATTACATAGAGAGAAAAGAGAGAGAGAGAGAGAGAGAGAGAGAGAGAAACCATAGGAGACTTCGTCGCAGGTGTCCGGTCACTAGCCGCATCCAATCACAGGCCCCCACCTATTGGACTTCTCTGAAAACCTCACCTGGAGGTCCCCAAAGATGTCGTCCGAGATCTCATAGGTCCCCAGAAAGATTTATTGCCCTCCAATAGAGGGACAATAAACCTGTATTCTCCCCCACCTAACAGATTTCTCTGGAAACCTCACCGGAGGTCCCTAAAGATGTCGCCTGAGATCTCATAGGTTGCCAGAAAGATTTATTACCCCCCAATAGAGGGATAATAAACTTGTATTCCCCCCTCCCCCCAATAAACATTTATTAGGGGCAATAGAGATTTATGAAACCTCGCCGAAAGGTTCCAAAGAGGTTGTCAGAGATCTCATATGGGGTCGAAGAGGTTTATTGCCCCTCCAATAGACATTTCGGTTGCCGGAATGGGAACTAATCTCCCTACATCTAACAGACGTTTATTCACCCAATAGCCCTTTATTGCCCTCTAATATAACCTCTCTCTTTTTTCCCCTTCTGGGCTTCTACCCCTAAACCCTAAAAAAAAAGATTTGGGCACCCAAGTCAAAAGCTGGGCCAAAATCACCGGATTGAGTCACCACTGATGCTTTTCTCTTCCTCGCCAACTATGCCCGCCACATCCACCTCCTGCCGCTAAATTGTGTGGCTCCGGCACCGAAGCTCGACAAAGCTGGCCGACACGTTTTCCTAGTACTAATGATACGAAGCTCGAGGAAGCTCTACAGAGAGAAAGGGAGTGAATCACCTCCGGAGCTCGCCCTCGACCTCTCTCACCTTTCCGAACCTCCAATCCTCGTTGGAGTCAACACTGATGCTTTTCTCTTCCTCGCCAACTTCGCCTGCCACATCTACCTCTTCGCGCCTAATCATATGGCTCTGGCACCGAAGCTCAACGTAGCTGGCCGACAGGTTTTCCTGGTACGGCTAGTCACCTAACCGATGATACGAAGCTCGAGGAAGCTCTTCCGAGAGAGAGAGAGAGAGAGAGAGAGAGAGAGAGAGAGAGAGGAGAGAGGAAAGAGAGTGGCAATGCTATAATTTATTGATTAGACTTAGGGCAAAATGGTCATTTAGTATTAAATTGTGTAGGTGAGAACAAATATCTGTTGCTGGGGTAAGTGAGATAATTTTTTCTTATTTTGGTGCTTTGGGTCAAGGACCCTTTATGTTTTTAAAGTGTAATGGGTAATGTGGAATGATGGTGAAATATTTTTGGGAGGCAAAGTATATTTTGGAGCATTCATAAACCCAACTGCTTCCCCTTCTCCCTCGGATTTTGAACTCTGGGTTGTTAAGAAATAAGTTACTAATTTTAAGGTAAGACTTACTTCAATTCCAGGCCAATTCCCTTTTATGTTAGTAAATGCAAGGAAAAACACGTTTTAAAATCAATTCCCTCAGTTTAGTTTCTCAGTAGAGTAATGTGACACACCCATTTTCTATATTCACACACTCTCTATATTTTTCTATTACTTTAATTCTTCAATTTTTTTTTTTAGAACCCTCCTATGGAATTATGTTTCTTTTTATTTTTTTCTTTTTTCTATTTTGCGAATCAATCATCCCAACATTTTTTCTCATCATCATTCTATTTTTCATCCTCAACATGGGCTCAGACTCAAACTCCATCATGTACCTCAAGCTCATCCCCGTCTACTTTATACACCCCCATATTTGCACTCATCAATCAAGCTCTTTGAGAAGGAATCGCACGCCTTCTTAACCGTCATGGCTAACGAGCCCACACCAATGCCACACTGATGATAGAAATCGAGATCATGAATTTAAAGGATGACGACAACGAATTGGGAGACCTCTAGGATTCCAAACCTTAGGGTTAGATTTTAACTAGAGGATGATCCATCACTGAATCACCACCCAATTGAAATTTCCAAACTGTGTTTTTGTGGCTTTATTTGCTTCTCTCTGCTGGTTTTGGCCTTTCGATTTTTCTTATACGAGTGGTGCGGTTTTGAGGTGGGCTGGCGAGGCAACACATGGCGGAAAGACGCTAACCCCATCTAAAAACTCCGTAGGTTGCGTCAGATGATTGGCTTGCCAAATAGAAAATAGAAAAAATAAAAAGAAACATAATTGGGAGGGAGGGTACTTAAGATAATTTGTAAAAAAAAAAATTATATTAAAGTAATAGGAAAATAGAAAGAGTGTGTGAATAGACTTGGTACCAATTCCAAGTAAATAAACGTGTTTCAAAAAGAAGAGACATTACTTGAAACAATATTAGAAAAATATGATATTCAAACTTGACAGTATAAGTAAACATTCTTAACGGTTAAAGTTATACGTTTGCACACGTGAATTTAGACATAGAACAAAACCTTAAGAGATAGATTTTTTTTTCTTTGATTACTACACGAAAACTTGTCATCCGAGTCAAGCTCCGGTCCTTACACTTACTCATTTATATAGAAGAGACTTATGTTACAACATCCAATGAGCGAATCCTATTTTCTTTTATCAAGGATGCTAAAGTAAAATAATTAATATCATTTTAATGACCTTACTGAGGGGTTAGGAAACATTTATTTATTTATTTTATCAAGATTAGGAAGTATTTAGAAAGTACATCTATATCAATCTGACAATCTATATATAAACATTTTCATGATCAGAACCTTTTAGAAAACAATTAGTAAAGCCCACCCTATCTGTTAGTGGGTTCGGATTGGGTTAGAAATTTCTCCTTACATTGGTTAAGATAAAGCAAAGAAAAAATAAACAAACCAGAGTGTGGGTTGGGATAGAGCTTTCAACATAACCAAAACAATGGCCACTCATCTTCATCTGTACAAATTGATACCTTGAACAGTTTTCCCCGTATCATCCATAACTGGTATATATCATAATTAGTACATACTTTATATTGGATATAAAACAATATGAGTATCATAATTAGTACATACTATATATATTGGATATAAAATTAATATGAGTATCATAATTAGTTCATACTATATATTGGATATAAAGCTAATTATGAGATTAAGTATTTTTATATAGAAACAATACAAGGAAGTTACAAACTCTGAGTTTTAATTTTGGCAATTTTGCATATAGACAAAGAAGCAACATGCTCTCAGTGTGTTGATGGTTCATGTATAACTCACACAACCCATGCAACCCCCTTCTCAATTGAAAGATGCTCACATGACCATTACTGCCGACTGGGTTTATTTATCTTCTTTAACTCCACCATAAATAATGCTACAAAACCAGTTACGCAAGCAAACAGAAGCCTAAAACCGTAAGCACAAGCAGCCAAAACAAAAATCGAAAACAAAGAAAATTATGAAAAAACAAAATTGGGAAAAGTTTGAATCGCTGAAAGAAAAGGGGTATGTGGCAGTTAACCAGCACAAGGAGTTAAATCGTTGGCTACGCTAATCGTCCTTGTTACTGCTCCATAGCTGTGTGATGGGTCCCACCATCCTCCTCTTGCCCTTTGTTTCTCCCTTCTATTTATTTTTGCTCAGAATTTCTCCATCAGAGCCAAGCCCCTCTCTTCTTCTCTGAATTTCAAGAGAAAGAGAGCTTAACAGAGTGGGTGATTATAGGGGAGGATGAGATATGGTGGGACTTAGTGTATTATTGGAAGGTCAAAATGGTAGTAGTACTACCGCTACTACTGCTGTTGGTGGTGATGGCAAGAAAATCCCGCAAGTTATTAACAAGGCCACTATGGTGATCAATACCAACACCAAACCCTTCTCTCCCACTACTCTGCCTTATTACCCCAAAAATTTTAACCACTCTCCCTATTTGCCACCCAATCCCAATTTCCTTGAAAAATGCTTTCTGTGCAAGCAGAAACTCTTGCTTGGCAAAGACATCTACATGTACAAGTAAGTTAAAAATCACACCTTGAAAAACAGCCCTCTTCCAATTTTAGAAAAACCCAGATTTTTATTTTGGTTCTGCATGCACAAAGTTCACACCTTTCTCAAAAACAACCGAAACCCATCTCTGATTTTATTGTTTCTGTAGAAACCCAGATTTTGGTTTTGTAAATTTGCATGGTTAACTAAAGTGGAAATCTTTATTTGAAAAATACAGGGGAGATAGGGGCTTTTGCAGCGTGGAGTGCAGGTACAATCAGATTTTGATGGACGAGGAGGAGATTGTTCGCAATGAAATGCACTGCTCAATGGTGGCCATGAAACCCAATTCAGCTTCTTCTTCTTCTTCTTCAACCTCTTCAGCTTCTTCTTCCAGAGGCTCAAACCGAAACAAAGGGAGCAGAAACAAAGCGGGTGGATTTGCCTACTGAGAGAATAAGAAAAACCAGTTGGAACTGAGAAATTGGTTTCTTTGTTGTATCCCCTTTGTACCCCTTCGTTTGTTTCCAAATGACCTTCTTGTCCCCTTTTGTAGTTTCTTTGCTTCCTGGTTTGAGGCCAAAAGAATCCAACTAGTTTTGGCCCCCATCACATTATGTATGTGATAATGTAGCCCATAGTTTTGGATGTTCCTCACATTGTTTAGAACACAAACAATGGAGGACAGTCTGAGTGTAATTTGTGACAGAGAGGGCATTAATGGCGTTTTGTTCTGTGCTTAAACCTGGTTAGTTTGAGTTTCTTTGAACTTCGGTTGTTCCCAACATGAGAGTTTAGCCTTTCCTGGATACAAGCGACGGTGGTGTGTGTTGTGTGTGGTGTTTGGTCTTTAGCACTATGGCAATGCAAAATCAGTGTTGTGTTCTTCTTTTGTAGGTTTTCTCGGTGATGCGCATTTCTAATGGATTTGTAGAGGGAATGTCTAAATTGCGCACCGAGGGGACAATAGTATATTATAGTGGAGAACATGAGTGCAGAATTAGTACTTGGAGAACAATGTCATGGTCCCTATGAAGAAAAAAATAAAAATAAATAAAATAAAAAATTATTGCCACCAAGGAGCATGAGATTGAACATATTTGATATTTCTTTAAACCTCTCTGCACTTTAACTCTCGAGTCCCTATTTGATTAGACTGCAACATTGAATACAACATTTACTGCTGGAATTGAATGATTTTGAACCCTTTACTACCGTTTAGTTCATAAGTTTCCCATTTTAACATCGCAAGGGGTCTCTGCTGGAGAGGACAGGACAGGACAGGACAGGAGTTACTCAAATTCCCAAAAGTCACGAAGTTTTGATTTATTGGTTGTCTGCAAATTAATGGTGATGCAAGACGCTTAGCCTTGTAGGTTGAGTAATTTTTCCTTATCACTGATTGTATATGGTTGGTCGATAAATTTCCAACAATATTCCGATTAAAGTTTTAGGATTTTAAGTGATTGATAAAAATAAACAGATTAATTAAAAATCATAACTAGGATAAAAGAAAAAAAAATAAGATTTTCGATGAAGTAATAAACACATAATAGATATTATCCAAAAATAAAAATAAACACATAATAGATATTAGTTATACCCAAGTTAGTTGCAAATCTTTCTCTACGGATGCCAAATTAGGAAGGAAATCTTTATATTTATCATAATGTATGTTGTATCTAAGGATATACCGAGGTTGGTTGCAAATTATTCAAAACTAAAGTTAGTTGTTGTCGTTATTAGTGTCACATTTGGATGTAGACTTTGTATTTGTCGGTTATACATAAATTTTGAATCCTCATACCTGTGTCTACATGATTGATCAATAGAAATTGAACCGCAACAATGGAAAAGAGAAACAAGTAAAACACATTCAATGAGTATCATCTAATCCAGGTTAGTTGCAATGTTTTAAACGAATGATATTTGTTGTCTATCATATAGACTAATATGGAGGAAATTTTCATATTTGTCGCGATGCATGTTGTATCCATGGATCTACGGCAGTTAGCTGCATATTTTTAAGAAATAAAGCTAGTTGTTGTTATCAGTGTTGCATTTGGAAGTCAACTTTGTATTTTTCGGTTATATATAAATTTTGAATCACAATATATGTTGTACGTATCTACATGATTGAATAGAAATTAAATCGCAATAATGGGAAAGAGAAATGCGAAACTTTTAGTGAAGCAAAAAAACATCTAATGAGTTTCAGTTTTTCCAGGTTTCGAACAATTGTTATTTGTTGCTTATCGATGTACGTGTAGACTATTAGAGAGGAAATTTTCATATTTGTCGCGTTGCATGTTATATCCATTGATTTACGGAGGTTAGCTACAAATTTTTAAGAAGTAAAGCCAGTTGTTGGCGTATCAGTGTTGTATTTGGAAGTCAACTTTGTAACGGTTATATATAGATTTTGAACCACAGTAGATGTTGTATCTACATGATTGATCAATAGAAATTAAATGACAATTATGGGTAAGAAAAACGCAAAATATTAATGAAGAAAAAAATATCTAATGAGTGTCAATTATAATAGGTTAGTTGCAATCTTTCAAAATGATTGATATTTATTGTTTATCGACATAGACTAATAAGAAAGGAAATTTTCCTATTTGTGGCGATGCCTGTTGTATTTATGGAAATAAGGAGGTTAGTTGCAATTTTTTAAGAAATGAAGCAATTAAGTTGTTACCATTATTAGTGTCGCATAAGATCTCTAACATCTTATAGAAAAACCAGAATCCCTAGAGGTAGTTAGAGAGAACGGCGGCAGCCTATGAGGACACCGTCGGATCTAGCAGCAGTGACATCTTCTCTGACTAAGTGGTCAGATATCGGATCTGGCAAGGACAGGGGGCGGCAAGCGGTGGTGCTTCTTGAATTGACTGAAGAAGAAGAAGAAGAAGAAGAAGAGTAGGGTGCGATGTTGTTGCTCATCGACATTTCCAAGGGAGACGGAGTAAGGTAACGGGCAGTAAAGCAGGATCCAGCCGATCTTGTGTGTCAATGAGCTGAAAGAGTTTAGGGTTTAGGGCGCGGGCATTGAGGCCGAGGCGCACTAGGTTTTGCCGAACGTGACTGGATTTTAGTGGATCGGGTTGACATTTTGATGCAGTGGTGGACAGGCTGACCGCCGGAGGGTTTGACTACAGCAGCCTGGCAGAGGGCTGCCTTTTGGGCTTGGGATCAAGCTTGGGCTGTTGGGCTCTCATTTGTGGGCCAGTAGGAAGGTGCCTTGCCACTCTCATTTATCACTTAGTGATGAGGGTGGACCTTTTTGAGCTATTAGGTTGATATACGGTCCATGACCAATCGTTTTTCGGATCAAGAATACTATAGCAGTTGGTAATTATCTGGAATAAAATTGGTACTTTTTCAAGCGGCTTATCAATAAGGAGTTGGTCCTATTTGTTCGCTAGGACGTGGTTTTTTGTTGGTACCACAATTGCATGATTAGCTAATGGCAGGCTAGTGAATGATTTTGCCCTAGCAGACATGGAGTTTTTTTGTTTATAAGTTCACTAATTTTAGCGAGCTTATCATTGACTTGTAATGAGTTTGCTTTGTTTAGAGTAGGGTTTCCGGATTTTCTCGCTGCTATCTTGTTGTAAGTGTAGATAGACTCTAATCATTGGTAGTTTGCCGGCTATTGATTCTAATGATATCAATTTCTATTAAAAAAAAATTAGTGTCGCATTTGGACGTAAACTTTATAGAGAAAAATGCACCATCAGTGCCTCAACGTTTGTGCACCATCCAAGTTGATACCCAGACTCTCAGTGCTACCAATGTGATACCTGAACCCTTATGTCATTATCGATGAGATACTTCTGTTAAATTCTGCTGATGACTCCATTAAAAAAGTCATGTACCAAGCATGTGTGCTCAAGAAAAAGGGGCAAACACGTCTTTTGGCCTAAAATGCATGCATCCCTACTCAATCAAAACCTCCACTTCTCCTCCATTCTCAGAGTCATCCAAAGCAACCATTCTAAGGGCATAGGCTCTCTCATCAAGACGATCATGATCTCATACCACCAACATTCCAAGAAAACTGATAGGCAACTCAACGCGGCCAACAAGAGTAGTGGCTTCCAGCCGGTCAAGCATTCCCTGAGCGACGCCGTCCACGTGGGCACATGCAGCCCGATCGCCTAAAAGTATGCAACTAGGCACACCAGCACAAAAAAATTCAACGTCACGGAGGCCGCTACGACACCGAGTCAGATTTTCTTGACTAGCAGAAGATTCATAGGGAAATGGAAGACGGCTCCTGCGAGGGAGGTGAGAGTGAGCGAGTGGGTGATGCCCTGGGTGCAAAGGTAAATGTGGATTGGGTGAATGAGAAAGTTGATGAAAAGGTCATAGAGGGAGAACATGAGATAGGTGTAAGCCATTTTAGTGATATTCGGGTCTCAATGGATTTTGGGTGGCTCAAATTCTAAAGGTGGTGGTGATTTCTCAGGTGGCTTTGATGTTAATGGCGGCGGTGGTGGTGGAGGTGAACTTTTGAAGTTTTGAGGTAGGGGAGATTTCTTAGGTGGCTCTGATGGTGGTGGAGGTGAACTTTTGAAGTTTTGAGGAATCCCAAACCCAAACCTAAACCCATTTTGCTCACTCTCATTCTCCTCATCATCCGTCTCCGACTCCCCTGGACTATACCTCATCTCATCAAACCCATTCGACTTCTCTAAATACACCCTCTGATTCAGGTCGTGAAGGTAGTGTTGGTACTGCTCTTCCACGACGACGTCGTCTTGGCCAAAATTCTCCTCGTTTAGGTCGTTGTTGATAGAGTTATCATCATCTTCCAGCTCGTATCGATTAGGAGCTGGCCGGGAATACGGGTTGTTCCAAAGGTGGCCGTCGTCCTTCATAACCCTAATTTGGAAATTTGGGTAATTGGGTTTTGATTCCGGAGAATTCAAATTCGGAATTCTAGATGGTGGTAATTGGAATGAGTTTGAAGCCTAAGTCTCTGAGCTATTTGTATGGGTCCCTATGGTTGTGGCCATTGGGTTATGTATGTGAAGAAAAGCGTATGAAAAAAAAATGGATGATTTGGATTGGAATTGAGGGATAAAGTAAGAACTTAGTGTGAAGCAATCATGATGTGGTAGAAATTTTAGAGAAGAATATTTGGAAGAAGATTGAGATTGCAGCAACCAGCAACAACTGAACAAAGGAGGAGGAGGAGGAGGAAGAAGAAGAAGAAGAAGAAGAAGAAGAAGAAGAAGAAGAAAAGAGAGAAAATTGTAAAAGAAAATCCTGGGGTCATTTAAGTCATTTCATGGCATTTTGAGCCCACGTGCTTGGCACATGACTTTTTTAACGGAGCCGTTAGCAAAATCTGACGAAAGTATCTTATCAATAACGAAATATGGTTAAGGTATCACATTGGTAGCACTGAGAGTCTAGGTATCAACTTGTTGACTGGTGCACAAGAGTTAAGACACTGATAGTACATTTTTCTCGACTTTATATTTATTGGTTATTAGGGTTTCAACTCTAGCCTCTCTCTCATTTCGATTACTGTTCGATCTCTAGCCTTTGCCCCTGTGATAGACACCTAGGAGGATATGCTATTCTTCTAATCATTTTTTTGTTGTTCTCAAGAATGAACCTTCCTAAGCACTTGTGTTTAGGATCTTTTTATGTTCCTTTTTTTTGGTGAATTTCTTTGGCAACTTTTTCTTGTGTTTACTACAGGTCTAGGGCAATGTTTATTATTATGGGTCGCTCGTTGGTGGTCAGTCGGTCATTGGTTTCTCCTCTTATTCCCTCGTCCATAAGTATTAGGTATAAACCACCTGGATCTATATCCGTTTTCGCAATGTTGGCATGGTCATTTTTCGTCCCATCTCTCTCAGTTGGGGATTGAGGTTTTGGACAAGCATCTACCTCCTTCCCAACATGGTTTTTTTTTTCTTTTTTCTTTTTTATGGTACTTCTCTATTAGGGTTTTTCAATACCGTTATTATGGTGTTTGGTTCTATTTTGGGTGGTCGTGGTCTTTCTGGTGGTGGCACTGGAACTTTTGGGTGTTAGGCTTTTAGCCTTTCCCAAAGGGTGTTTTGTGCCGCCTTCCCTTATGGATCAGATGTTTTTGCTAATAGTGGTGGCGGTTGCTTGGGTACCTGTATTTTATATGATGAGGATATTTCCAAGGCTAGCCCTAAGAATTTCTGAGCTAAACATAAATCTATGGTGCTCGAGACCTTTTTGTACATCAAAATATTTTTTCTTAACTAACCAAAATAGAAAAAAGTTATATTAAATGAATCTAAAATAAAGATTACATTGCACATAAATGAACATACTCCAACTAAAAGTTTTTTTCTCAATTGTGAACCAAAATTGAATTATCAAAAACTCAATAATAAAATATCAAATTTTTTTTTTAGAGAATGTGGGTGTCAATCCATTAAAATGCAAGTAGATAAAATACACCAAAACAGCTCACCCAGAGAAGGGCTACGACAAAATTGAGCCATTCTTAGAGAACCATAGGGTCAAAACCAAGATGGTACAAGAAAAAATCGGGTAGCATAAAGTGTAAATTATCCTAGAGGAATAATAAGTCCAAACTAAAAAAGTTTCCTGACACTATTAGGGAATGTTCCGAAAGTGTGAGTGCCAACAAGCACCCTACTCAAGGGCACTAGCAGGAGTGCCAACTGCTTTGTCCAGCTCGATGCCAACCTCCCCAATCTCCATAACAGTCACCTCAAAATCTAGTAGCCACTAAAGAAGAGAGGAGATTGAAGAAGTTGGAGTCATCATCATCTTGCTTTTATGAATTTTAAGCTTTTAGCGGTTAGTGAAATGAAATTATAACAACCAGCAATTAGCTTTTTTGAAGAGTTTCTTACCAACTCAACAACACTAAGAAATTATATATACCCACCTCAATGTTCTAAATACACATCCCACTCCTCTCTCTCAACTTTTTTGAACTTTTCATAATCCCCAAATGTGCTTCTATCATATGAATAAAATACCAAATTAAAAAAAAACAATAATAACAACTTTAATTGAGGAAGCAAAGTGTCTTCACAACATGAATTTTTTACTTCTCTTCATAATCCAATAGAAATCACATTCTTATTCTCCACAACCATCCTTGTTAATGTCTTTCATGAAAAAAAAATCTTATTGATATTGGAATTATTGTAAATAGTCTCACTCTTCCAAGAATCCATAGGAATCACAGAAGAAGACGATCATAATAATTAATAAGCCTTAAAACTAATGTTCAAATAAAAAAAATTAGCCTTGAAACTATCTATGTACCAAGAATTGTAAAACGAAGAATCTTAAACATCAGAGGCAGAAAACTCAATATTCATGAACTACTCGAATTTCTTCGAGAGGTCAATTTGAGCAAGAAGAAGAAGAGTTTGGAGGCAAAGGTTGAGTCTTTGAGAGAAAACTAATGCCCTTTTTTTTAATTAGTAAATAGGGGCATAACAAATTTTAAGAGAAAAATTGAATAAAAAGATTAGGGAGTGTGTATTAAGTAGGTAGGGATGTGCATATAAAATTTCTTAATAACACCACAAGGCAAATAATCTAAATGTGAAATTACATCCGTGTTATATTTGAGAAGATCCTCATGGCGGTGGAGAGCAAAATGCTGAATAAAGCAGTGGTTGCAAAGGATGACAAAGATGCCTTAGAGATGAACATTGAAGAAATCCAATTCCAGCTTCTAAAGCTTTACAAGCTATATGGTTTCAAAGTCTCAAACCAAAATTATTCAAATAAATTGTCACATCTTTACTATTACTAAGAGAAGATATTGTTTTCAATTACCATTTATCAATGAACTATCGCTCCGAAAAAACTCAGACGGTCTTGAGTCTAGGGTTTGCAAATTCCTCCTCGTCCAGCTGCGCTCATGGTCAATTGGCTGCTACCGGACGGGTCTTTGAACACTATGTGCCTGGAAGTCTCTTGGGAGTGGTGTTTGGCTCGAAGTTTGGCTAGATAGTTTGGCGATGAGTACTAGACGAAGTCTCGGGCGGTGTGGACATGGCGGCATGTTGAGGCGCGGTGCGGCTGCGTGGGACGTTGTGGCATGGATTGCGGTGTTTAGGTCCGAAGGAACTGCACCGAATTTGTGTGCGGTCAGTATTGCAGGAAATGGTCTTTGGGCTTGGGTCAAGCCATACTTTTTTGGGCCTCTTTCTTGGGGCTGCCCTCTTGGGCTAGTAATTTAGGTTGGGGTGTTTCTTATTAGTCTAATTTCAATAATTTTATTTTCTCTTAGGAAGCTATGCACTTTGTGTTGGAAATTTTGATTCAATATTTCAAAATACTTTGTGTAACTCCCAATTCATTGAAAAACTATTTAGTATACATTTATTCTAAACCGTTACTAATTCATTATGTTCATAATATTATGACATATTAAGGTTACGAGAGTTACAATATTCTAATAATTATCTTATTAAATTTGCATAATATCTCTAAGCCTTTTCATCTACTATATATACCTATCACTTCTTGATCTTACATACACAATGAAACTCATTATTTTCTATACTTCTCTCCGTAGCCATTTCTCTAGTGAGTTCATTGTTCTTACTCTTCCATGCCAAAGGGAAAAATCAAGCATTTCTAGGATCCAAGTTTGCGAGTGTACGCTTACAAGGATTAACGGTTGTTGTACCCTGGAGGGTAGGACGCCACTAACCTGCTACACCAAGACATTGTCTCCAAGGGGCGAAATCTACTCTTAAGGGCAGTGTATATACGCCTCAACCTTAAACTCTTTTCTAATAATGTGTCCTTCATAAGCCTATAATTGAAGAGATAAGTACTATAATCCTTGTTATTTAATCTATTATGACAATAATATTATGATTATTATTCGTTACTAATATGTTGTATTTTTGAGATATTGTAGGAGGTGAAATCTGGTGATGGAAGTAGCATTCATCAACCAAATTTTCCAACAATCTAAAGATCATTGGTGAATGTTTCCCTTCTGGAAATAAAGCTTGGATATAAAGATAAGTCTGGTATTCATTTAATTGTTGCGAGTATAATTTTTTCTCATTAAACATCTTGCCTTTCTACTCCAAAATTTGAAAAGAATGTAGCGTGAGTTTTTTCTAGGTTTGGAATTATTAGTATGGCAGTTAGCTCCCTGCAAATTGCAAAATGTTCATTGCATTTTAATCATGCATTAAGCTCCATTTTATTTTATTTTGGCTTATGATAATAAGAGGTCTGCTTAGCCTTTCAAATAAGATCTCAATATGCTTGGACCATTATCAATCTATTGCATTCGTTCCTTTCATTCAATGCCTTCGTTGTCCCTTGAAAAACAAAACCGTTTTACATGCAGTCGTACGTTATTGTTTTGCTCCAATACGATTCTCTATTAATACTACTTATTTTGCACGGTTATGGTTACATACATGATTTTATTATAATTTATCATCTTTTAATATATGTTACGATGGTAAAGTGTATATATTTTAATTACTAATGGGTTTTCAGTTGCATTTGAATGTTGATCCTATAATGTGCATTTTTCGGTTAGTAATGCATGCTGTAATGATGTTTTGAATTGTGTGCTACCATTAATTTTAGTGCATTTGCATTCACTTCATTCTTCAATGGAATTATGTTTGTAACTTAAAAACAAACCGTTTCGCACATTTACTTTTCTAGATTAATTTCTGTGTATAATATCGTTTTACCATTTTCGTACTATTTATTTGCATCATTGCTATTAACCTTATGGTTTAGCAAGAGTTTTTAATTCTCTTTGTTATATGATTTGAACCATAATTATTTTCTATGCATTAAAATATTTTTTACTGTTATAACTCGAAAAGTTGTTCCTTTGTTGTTGCCTTCGGAATACGTCCCTTCAAAGTTTTTTTCTTCAAGGAAGAAAAAAAAAAATTTGAAACGCTGCCTTCGGATTATTGTTTCTTCATAAACAATAAAGTTGTTGCCTCTCAATATTTTCATTGCCTCTTGATTAAGATGATGCCTCGGTTGCCTAGAAAAAAATGTGTTATCGTGATAACGCATTGAGAAATTATTTTGTCAATTTTACATTGACAGTTGCCTATGGCAATTTGATGCCTCGGAATATTAATGTCCCTACGGTTGATGTCCTCGAAAAGGAAAAAAAATGTTGCCTTAAAGTTTGGTTACAAGTAATAAGGGTTGCCTCATTTACATCTTGAATGATGAATCAGAACCTATCATATGGATTAGATATAACGGTTGCCTCAATACTTTAATGGTAATGAACATGGTTGCCTTGAGAATTTGGATACCAAGAAAATAGTTGCCTGATTATATATTATCAGTGCTTCTAGATATAATGCAGAGACAACAAGTCTCTAAACATGGTTGTCTAGCCATTGAAAGCGTCAATATTGTTACCACAATTATATATTGTTGCTTACTACGGTATTTGCTCGAAAGATTGGCTAGGTATGCTACCTTAAAGATTTTGGGATGCTTGTCGAAATTTTGTTGCCTTTCGGTCAATGTCGTTCGTTGACACCTCGATATTATCCCTAACGCTGATGCCTTAAAAAACTATCTCATTAATTGCTGCCTTCGATTTATGCTTTGAGAAAATGGACATTCGATGTACCTCCATGATCAAATTTTTAATTTTGATCAAGAATAAAGAGACATTTGATGGCTCCAAATGTGGGGGTGACTAAGGTATTCGAAGTCACTAAATCGGTAAATAATGTTGCCTATTAAATTTCAAAGTCCTTGACCTGCGAAGATTCGTTGCCTATATATATATGGCTTGATATTATCTTGCCTATATATATGAGCCAAACATACTCAAAAATGTGGGGGTCAAGGAAAAACATGAAAAAATAGGCTCTTATATTTAAATGAGATTGGATAACAAAAAATCCAATGAAGATTACTTATTGTTGATGTCATTCAATATGTTTTGTAGGTTAGAGTAGAACTTGGCCAATACTCTGACAAAACCACTAGTCTAAAGGCAAAAGGTGGTGGTTAATACATCGAGGGGGATGAGATTATGCCTATAACAAAGGTCAAGAGTGATGGTAACCCAACCTATGTGAATGGCGATCCCAGGAAGTAGGTTCATATGGGTAATAACAAGTCAATTGTTAATCAGTGTCGCACTATCAGATTAAAACTTTGAGTCCATCCCTATGATGCATAGATAGTGCTTTAACTGGAACGTATGAGGATGAACTTTGTTCTTAATGAGTACCATACATATGGGTGGTGTGTTTGATTCCAGTACACACTTGATGGACTTACCTATATGAGTGTGGAAGTGGGGCCGCTTCCTATGAACTTGGGTAAGTCTTCTAGAGCACTCATGAATATCCAGGTACGGGCGCATGGCCTATTCATGCCCACCCGCGGAAAATACTTGATTTCGAGAGTTCAATGTGGATGATAATTCTCTGATTCATATTAAGAAATTTTGGTTTATAGAAAATTTAATTTTCACCAAATGTCTATGGATCACAATTATTTATCCTATGTCTGGTTCATAGTCCAAAACACACCAGTTCAGAAGCATTGGATTCTCATTTTCCTTTGGCACTCTATAATTTCCTTGTTCAGTTAGTAGCTTCCGTATTTTGAAATATGTGGGGGATTGTTGGAAATTTTGATTCAATATTTCAAAATACTTTGTGTAACTCCCAATTCATTGAAAAACTATTTACTATATATTTATTCTAAACCGTTACTAATTCATTATGTTCATAATATTATGGCATATTAAGGGCAGTGTATACACGCCTCAACCTTAAGGGCAAAATCTGCTATACCGAGACATTGTCTCCGAGGGGCAAAATCTACTCTTAAGGGCAGTGTATACACGCCTCAACCTTAAACTCTTTTCTAATGATGTGTCCTTCAGAAGCCTATAATTGAAGAGATAAGTACTATAATCCTTGTTATTTAATCTATTATGACAATAATATTATGATTATTATTCGTTACTAATATATTGTATTTTTGAGATCTTGTAGGAGATGAAATCTGGTGACGGAAGTAGCATCCATCAACCAAATTTTCCAACACTTTGTGTGCACTCTATGTACCTCTAGTGCCTCTGGAGTAGTACCTAATGAGGATTCTCGCTACATCTACGTACATAAATGTCTGATGAGTGGGTCTATTTCTTTGTACCACTGTGAGTACTACCACTATCTTCTTGTCTGTCTGTAGATGGCAGTGGAAGAGTATGTAATGGCTTATTATGGCTTTAGATGAATATACTAGCACCTGATTTTGATTTGATTTAAAAATAATAATAAGCAGAGAGAGAGAAGATATTTTCTCAAATTTTTTACCTTAATAACTTCCAAGTCATAACTGAAATTTTAAGGAAAAAATGAAAATTTTAATTAAAAATTAATTAAAGAATAAAATAAAAAATCAACAGCAAATTAACATTTAGTGTAACATCCTGAACCTGAACTTACCTGTTTACTAATCATTTGGACAGTAAACAACCTTTATTTTCACTTTTACTGTCGTTTCGGTACTTTTTGTGGCCCTAAAAGTTGACTTTTTGATCGGGTTGAAAGTGGAGAAAATTTTTTTTCATGAAAATCGTAGAGGATGATGTTAAACCGAGCACGTGCATATGTGGTACGTAAAAATCTGAGTTCGTATGCGAAAGTTATGAGCGGAGTACAAACATTACTATTTATAGTAAGTTTCTATAAAAGTGGGAACTACGGAGGTAAGTTTCCATTTTCGAAAACTTACCGAGCTCTTTCTCTCTCCTCTCCCCCAATCTCTCTCTCTCTCCTTCCCTTCGGCCTCCTCATTTGTTTCTGTCGATTCTCCGCCGTCTGAAGACCAAACGATGAGCCACCAGTCATCATCGACGCCTCCTCCTCCTCTCGCACATGCTAGCAGTCGTGGTTCACGATGATTTGGCCGGAGAAGAGAAATACAAGCTGCGGAAGATCATTGTAGCAATTCGTCAATTTCAGGCAATTCTCCCAATTTCACCATCTCTGGTGATGAAACCGGGTCTAATCGAAGTGCCTTGAGTCATGGATCATTTCCCCCGAGCCTCTTGCCTTGATTTGCAGTGTGGAGAGAGAACCGAAGAAATTTAGAAACGAGGGTTTTCAAATTTCTGGGCTTCTGTTCACCGGCCAAATTGAAAGCCTTCAAGGTAAAATTGGAACTTGTTGTAGTTGGGAAAAATGTTGGGTTTGTTGAGTAGGTGATGTTGCCAAAATTTGGTGGCCATCAGAGGTGGTGACCAGCGGCGCGTGGGTCCCACGCGCGGCCACTGTAGATGGCGCGTGGAGAAGCGTAGCGCAGGTTTTTAATTCCTGTTACAGCCCATTCAAATCTTATAATTGTTGTAGAAACCCATTCAAATCTTATAATTGTTGTAGAACTTTTAGATGTGAATTTGGTTGAAAACTGGAGAAGTTTTGTGTTGATTATCAATTTCCAGAATTTAGAATTCAATAATCGACTTACTAGAATCCGACTATTGGATATCTCTCGGTTCTACCTTGGAACTTTTAAATTAACTAATTGGCATTAGTGGTAAAATGTGGGTTGAATCCGAGAAGAAGTAGTGAGATGATTTATGAGGATTTGGTTTCACTGAATATATTTGTGTACAAGGCGATGTGCTGAGCTATTGCTCGATGAAGGAACTCGTATGCGTGATCACCTAAATAGTACTGTGAGTGGACTTTTGTTTTTAAGAATTGATGCATGCGATTTATTCCCTAAATAATGATTTACCTATTTGTTTATCATTTTATCTTTTTGCTATAATTTACTTTTGGGAAATTGATTTCGAGATATCTTATGGATTTGCTTGCATTGTTTATTTACGAAGATTATGATTTATCTCGATTATTATTTTGGTTTATGATTCATGTTGATTTTCGACGAGCTACTTTTCGAGGTGATTTGTGGAGTTCAATATTATATTTTATTCTTGGATTTTTAGAGATTTCTGGAATATTATCGGAAATAAGATTTTAAGGGGAATTGTTTATATTTATTATTTTCGTCTATTTGTTTATGACTCCGAGAATGTTTTGGCATGCGGGGCCACTTCATTAGAATATACTCTCTTTTTTTCTCGTGAGAAAATGGGGAAGCCTTATGGATTTATGGCTTTCCTGGTTTTCAATTATTTTCTTCATCATATTGGGGTCGTTCTATAGTGTCCTTCTCACTTACTTTATGTTTGTGAGTGACAGTCGAGGTGATTTATTCTCCTCCTCATGTGAGTGGTAGTCGAGGTTATTAGTTCTCCTTCTCACACAATCTATGTGTGAGTGGCAATCGAGGGTAGAGCCTAAGGGGCTCCTTGACCCGTATGGTGATATTCCTTCCTCATATCCTATTACTACTTGACTAGCGGGGCTAGTCAGATTTCTCTTAACCAATGGGGCTGGTATGTTTTCATGAGATTTTGAGTTTAAAGAAATATGTTTTATAAACATTGCATGCATCGAAGTTTTATAAAAGTTAAATAAGTGGGAAAGTATTCAAGTTTGCTTCATTTAAATTAACTTGATTATATTATTTTTGTCCACTCACACTAACGTTTTTTCAATACTTTTCCCCTGAATCCTTCAGTTTCAAATGCCCAGTTTGCAGGTTAGGTTAGTTGAGGTCGGGCGTACATGGAATTGAGGTATAGTCAACAACACAACTTCCGTCTAAAATTGCTCTGATAACCTATGGGATGAATGTTATTAAGTTGAGATCTGTACTTGTGAAATGGGAGATGTTCATATTTGGAGAGCATGGTGGCTCCAGGAGAATAAGGATGGATGGTTTAGAAGTGTAAAATGTCTTTCTACAGGTCTTAGGTAGTCCATTTTTAGGGGAAGTTCCACCAAATTTTTGGTAGAATTTCTTCTAAGGTGGGCCGCGCAGGGCCACTTAGGATTTCAGGGTGAAATCTGTGGCGGGTCCTGTCAACTTGGTATCAGAGTATTAGGTTGTCAGATTCTGTAGACTTGTTCCTAGCTTGTTACCGTGTATGTTTGCTATTACTCAATACCTTAGGAGTGATGGCCCGACTGCAGCGGTTCCCCATCATATACTCTTCGGTGCTGATGTACTCATCAAGTGTGTATGGTACATATCTAGTTGGTTTTCCTTTAGGTTCTATACGTCTTGTACACCGACCTCATAGGGATTGCACTGCATATCGGATTGCTTACATGTCATGCACCTTTCCATGGTAATAGTAAGACTACTCTACAGATTCATGTTATGCTATGAAATATGATTCGAGGAAATGTAGTAGTTATCTCTTCCTCGATGCCTACAAGTTTGTTGAGTATGGTTTAAGATGCGAGACCAGAGTTTGATTTTGTATCTGATTGTTAGAGATGTGCTACCATTGTTTTGGGCTGTCTCTGAATGCTAATTGATTCAGAATCAGAATTGTTGGTGGGAATGGAACTAGTGGTAATCGTGGTTCTGATTTTAAACTGAATTTCGGGAGTTATGTTACCTGATGTGACCAGCTATGTAAATGATATTTTGGGATATTGTTGGCAATCATTGGAGATCAGTTGAGAATCTCAATATTTGAGATCCATATCCCTAATATGATGATTTGCAGAGAGATCCATACTGATGTTTCTCCAACTGGAGATCTTATGTCGGCATCATGTACGCATCACTCTCCAATAGACAACAGAGAAATTAAAGAAATATTTTGGGTTGTTATGGCTAGATGTCGTATTTATAAGTGGCCCTGTTCACTGATAATGATAAGTGAGAAGTGTTGACAGTAGATAAGAGATGTAAATAGAATGAGATTTTTAGAAATTGTCATTTTGGGTTGTTACCCTAACCAGGGTGTATGGGTATAGTTTTGCTTTGAATGAATGAATTGATTTCAGATACCACAACTTATAGTTTTGTCTTCCAGAGTCCTGGATTGTAGCGAGTAGGGAGATGAATAAGTGTGAGCTTTTGAAGTTAATATGTGCTTGAAGTTCGAGGAATCAGAAGGATGCTTAAGGTTTTACAATAGAGTCATGACTTTGGTCGGTAAATAATTGGGAGAGTTAGAATCAACTCTTCGTATGTGATATTATGCAAATGAGTGTCTTTGGTTATCCGTTTTTTTTTTAGTGAAACGGTTACACGTTAGACGAGGAATAGCGATAGCGACATTGTTGGGTGTCCATAGAAGTTCGAACGGAATTGATATGTGATATTGAATATGAATCGGGTTCTGAATCATGGAGCCTTGAAGGTTGAATTGTGGTACATTTTTTGTGGAGGTTTTGCCTGACCGATGGGTTGTGTTATGATATTTGTGGTTGGTGGAGTAACTTTACTGAAATAAGTTTTCCAGCTGGCTCTAGAAATATTTTAAGTCAGGGCTTGACCAGAACTCTAGTTACTATGGGTGAGATATATTGTAGCCTATTTTTAAATGATGTACTTCAGTGGTGATTAACTTGAGAAAATTAGATCATTGTGTGGTGGGACCACATTTAGATCTGGATATCGCTTTGTGTGATACAAGATGTCGGACAGATGTCTGTTTTGTATCAAGCATATTATCGATGAAAGATCTTGTAAATTATGTTTGCTATCTGGGAGAATTCGTTGTTGCTTGAATTGAATACATGTAATGGAATTCTTTGGAGGAATTTAGTGAGTTTTACCACTTTGGTGCCATTATTGGTGGTGGTGGGTTAAGCTGTTTGTGATATCAGTTCTTGCCCTGATCGAACTTTCTACCACATGGTGACCCTTAATTGGAAAGATATATAAAGTTGTTGGTATGAGTGATATCCGGTCACCACCGCTTGTTTAACGGTAAGATGACCTGAATAGGAAGTACATTTTTGTTTTTGTGGTATTCAAATGTTGTTCGTTTAAGTAATCGACCTTGAGCTTTTCATTTTCGGTATTCTATGGCTTAGATTTGGGCACTTATTCGACTTTCTTTCCAGGCTGTTTAGTGCAAAAAGAGTTTTTGCAATGCCCCTTATCAATGGCTAAGACTTTTCGGTAATGCTAGTAGGCCTATCTATACTTTAGGATTATTGGGTCAACGGGGGATGCTGTGAATTTTTGATGAGATTGCCGTTACTGGCCAGATTCCAGCATGAGAATTGTTCATTTCAAGTGTTGAATTTCTTTTCTAGTTGGTCAACTTTGGATCAGTTTCTGAGCAATTCCTAGTGTTGTTGGATACATCATAGTCCATTAGGGGATTTGGTACATGTAGGATTTGGAATATTTCCATCATGTCATACCTGTAGTAGAATTGTCATGAGGTAAATTCGGACAGTTGGTTGGAGATGTTCTGCATGGGGTTGGTGAAGCAGTTATAAGAGAGTTTTCCTAGCTAACTAAAAAGGCTATTTTATTTAAGATTGATTAGAATTCCAGTTAAGCATCTAATAACACAGATTGTGGTATTTCTAGTGGTGAGAATTACATTGGTATATGAAATAGATTTGTCATTTATGGCATTAGAGGCCAGCAAGGACGACATGGTTTCAAACAGATTTTTGACCTATGACTATTAAAGAAGTGTAGCCTTAGCTAAGAACAACTTTAGTGTGATGCATCTCCTCCTGGACTTGAGTCTTTGGGCTGGAGTAGAGTGAGTACTTACTGTTCTTGCTTTGCCCGGGTTTTGAAAGACATGGTATTTATTATGTACCGTTAAGTAAACACTAACTTGTGAGGAATTTTAGCAGTTTTGATTGGAGACATTGGTAATTAGTAGATTCCTTGAGACACATTCGATTTGGAAGCGTTTTCCACCGCATTATATTTATAGGAAGTTTTTAAGGGACAACGCTAGTTACCCAGTCCGAGATACTATAAGTGTGGCCAGCCGGGTAACTATCAAATGAGTTTTCCTTGTGGACTTGGAATGTTGTTTCATGGCGTGATCAATGTTCCAATTAGTTATTTGAGCAGCGCAGAGAAAGTGTAGTGGCCCCCTTAACCTATATGATTAAGAACTTATAGATTTGTTCGAAGCTACCCTTTGTTATACTTGACAATTATGGGACCTTTATGTGAACGATATTTGATCAGAAATCTATGCAAAAACTGGCATAAAGTGTTGTTTTGTGGTACCTACAGAAATCACTTGTTTTGGACTTGTTGGTTAATAGTAACCATCTTGTGGCATATTAGTAGCAGTTGGGTTATCCCCATGAACGCAAGTACGAAGGAAATGTATTAAGTATGGATTGATATATTATCACAATGTTGTTGGAGAACGGGGTGGATCTTCACTGTGCGACTTATATGAAAATGTTATGAATACTTCTATTCCAACCGAATGACTTGTGATGTCAATACCTTGTGCTATCTGAGCTATAAACATGTTGTGATTTGTTTGAGTAGTTGGGATGATCGGAGACGCTATGGATTGTTAAAGTAGTGACTTGAGGTTGTAAAATAAAACTTAACTCAAGAAAGAGACGACAAGTATAGAGATTCAGGCAGCATCGAATGAGGATTGATCTTCTTGTTCAATCGGCCAACTCTGGATCATTTTTAAAACTGATTTCTACAAGTTTGGAGCAATTTGGCACATCTTTTTTGTGCCTTACCATCCCCACTGTTGTGAGGTTAATGTGTTATCTTTCATCGTAAATGTGTACTTCGGGTTGGTATGTACCCTTCAGCAGTATGAAATTTCGAGGACGAAACTTTTATAAGGAGAGGAGATTGTAATGTCCTGAACCTAAACTTACCAGTTTACTAGTCATTTGGACGGTAAACGACCTTTACTTTCACTTCCACTGTCGTTTTGGTACTTTTAGTAGCCCTAAAAGTTGACTTTTTGATCGGATCAAAATTTGAGGAAATTTTCTTCATGAAAATCATGGAGGACGTTAAACAGAGAAAGTACATATATGGCACATAAAAATCGGAGTTCGTATGCGAAACTTATGAGCGAAATACGAAATTACTGTTCATAGATAGTTTCTATAAAAGGTGGGAAAAACTGTGGTAAGTTTCCATTTTCGGAAACTTACCGAGCTCTTTCTCTCTCCTCTCCCCTGATCTCTCTCTCTCTCTCCTTCCCTTCAACCTCCTCCTTTGTTTCCGTCGATTCTCCACCGTCCAGCGACCAAACGATGAGCCACCAGACTTCATCAACACGCCTCCTCCTGCCGCACACACTAGCAGTCGTGATTCACGACGATTTGGCCAGAGAAGAGAGATACAAGCAGTGGAAGATCACGGTAGCAATTCATCAATTTCTGGCAATTCTCCCAATTCTGGCCATCTCCGGCGATGAAACCGGGTCTAATCGGAGTGCCTTGAGCCGTGGATCATTTCCCTCGAGCCTCTTGCCTCCATTTGCAGTGCGGAGAGAGAATCGAAGAAATTTCGAAACTAAGGTTTTGAAATTACTGGGCTTGTGTTCACCGGCCAAATTGGAGGACTTCAAAGTAAAATTGGAACTTGTTGTAGTTGGGAAAAATGTTGGATTTGTTGCCAAAATTTGGTGGCCATCAGAGGTAGTGGTCGAAGGCGCATGGGGCCCACGCGCTGCCACTATAGATGGTGCGTGGAGGAGCATAGGGCAGGTTTTTAATTCCTGTTACAGCCCATTTAAATCTTATAATTGTTGTAGAAATTGTAGATGTGAATTTGGTTGAAAACTGGAGAAGTTTTGTGTTAATTATCAATTTCCAGAATTTAGAATTCAATTATCGACTTACGAGAATCCGACCATCGGATATCTCTCGGTTCTGCCTTAGAACCTTTAAATTAACCAACTGGCATTAGTGGTAAAATGTGGGTTGAATCCGAGAAGAAGTGGAGAGATGATTTATGAGGATTTGATTTTGGGAAACGTATTTAATTGTTGAATAGTTATTCATAGTCGACGTTCAATCTTCAAGGTGGGTTTCCACGATATTGTATACAGGGTGGCGTACCGAGCTATTGGTCGACGAAGAAACTCATATGCTTAATCACCTAAATAGTACTGTGAGTGGACTTTTGTTTTTAAGAATTGATGCATGCGGTTATTTTCCCAAAATAATGATTTACTTATTTGTTTATCATTTTATCTTTTTGCTATAATTTGCTTTTGGGAAATTTATTTCGAGATATCTTATGGATTTGCTTGCATTGTTGATTTACGAAGATTATGATTTATCTCAATTCTCATTTTGGTTTATGATTCATGTTGATTTTCGACGAGCTACTTTTCGAGGTGATTTTCGGAATTCAATATTATATTTTATTCGTCGATTTTTGACGATTTCTGGAATATTATCAGAAATGAGATTTTAAGGGGAATTGTTTATATTTATTATTTCTCGCCTATTTGATTATGACTTCGAGAATGTTTTGGAGTGTGGGGCCACGTCATTAGAATATACTTATTTTTTTATCATGAGAAAATGGGGAAGCCTTATGGATTTACTGGTTTTCAGTTATTTTCTCCACCATACTGGGATCGTTCTATAGTGTCTCCTCCTCACTTACTTTATTTTGAGAGTTGCAGTAAAGATGATTTATTCTTCTCCTCACATAAGTGGTAGTCGAGGTTATTAGTTCTCCTTCTCACACAATCTATGTATGAGTGGCAATCGAGGGTAGAGCCTAAGGGGCTCCTTTACCAGTATGGTGATATTTCTTCCCCATATCCTATTATTACTTGACTAGCGGGGCTAGTCAGATTTCCCTTAACTAATGGGGTTGGTATGTTTTCATGAGATTTTGAGTTTAAAGAAATATGTTTTATAAACATTGCATGCATCGAAGTTTTATAAAAGTTAAATAAGTGGGAAAGTATTCCTGTGGGATGAATGTTATTAAGTTGAGATTTGTACTTGTGAAATGGGATATGTTGAGATTTGGGGAGCATGGTGGCTCCAGGAGATAAGGATGGATGGTTTAGAGGTGTAAAATGTTTTTCTATAGGTTTTGGGTAGTCTATTTTTAGGGGAAATTGTGCCAAATTTTTTGTAGAATTTCTTCTAAGGTAGGCCCCGCAGGACCACTTCGGATTTTAGGGTGAAATCTGAGGTGGGTCCTATCATTTAGATCTATTCGCTCTTATCTCAACATTTTTTAGTAAATATTAAGAAGCCACTACAAGCAACTTTTGATATCTCCTTGATTTTTTTTTAATTCGATAATAGTTTCTCATCTTTGTGAATTAAAAATTTGTGTGTTGCAGTCCAAAATCGATTTAGCGTTGTGAAGTGTAAACCATGAAAATAGATTGCATTAGGTACAAAACAATTTTATTGAGTGTAAATAAATATCAACCTAGCTCTGCTAGGGTTTGAGAGTGCCTTTTTATTAGGATCGATTGGACCTCATCATTCAGCCCACGGATCAAGTGGGTCGATGGAGGCCCGTATGCCTGCAGGGCCAAAAGCCAGGCCCATAGGCCCAGCCCGTAAACTATTATATTATATATATATATATAAACACACACACACACACACACATATAAACACCCTACCAACACTTTGATAGCATTGAACTATGACATTGAATTTCCCAAGTTTGAGTTCCAGTCACATGCAAAACCTTCTCTGTCTAGAGTATCTGAAACTGCCACAGTCGATGGCCATTGCATTGGCTGTGAAACTCCCCACTGCAGTTTTGTCAACATCAGCAAAGGTCACCAAAGCTCGGGACTAGAAAGATGCAAACAAGGCAAATGCTAAAAAGTCATAAGTACGTGTGTGTGTCTGTGTACACACATATGTGTGTGTGTGTGTCTGTGTTATGAATCTGTTGTAATTTGGCTTAAGTGAAAGTTCTCATCCTCCTATATAGAATATGTTACAAGAGTTCTACATATCATGACTACGGTTGACCAATTCGATCGGATTCGAAAATATGGTGAAATTAGCTAAATTTTTTACCACACTCACAATTTATTGTAATAATCTCATCCAACGGTCGGTTTTCCCATTTTTTTTGAATTGATAGAGGTTGTCATTTGGAGTGTATGATATATAAAAGAGATAAATTCATTTTACCTCCTTGAACTTTATGTCTAAAATCGTATGTGCCCCCGAACTTTTAATTTAATCATATATGCCCTTATACTCTCTAATATGATCAATCATAATCATTAGTAAACTAATTCCTCAATTTCTTCATAAATTAGTGACAATGCATGCCCACTTAGGGTAAATTTTTAGCCTTGATCATGTAAATAGTGTGTTTTTTCATGATCAAAGGCTAAAAATTAGTTTGAGTGGACAACAATATATGAATAAATTGATAGATTAGTGAAGGATTGGCCATAAATGATCAAATTAGAGAGTACAATGGCACATGTGATCAAATTAAAAGTTTGGGGACACAACTGATGTTAAGTGTGAAGTTCAAGGTAGTAAAATGAATTTATCTCTATATAAAATATAGGTTTCTAAGAGTAACTAAGTTTGACCTAGTTGATCGAATTCAAAATGAGAACCAAATTGGTTGGATTTTTTACAACCACCATAGAACATACAACCTCTCCATCGAGCAGTTGGTTTCTCCAAATTCATTTTCCACTTCATGGTTGCTTTAGAATGAACCTCAACAATTTAAATGCAATATATAAGTCATACAACTTTAGGAGGCAAATTGGTATAGGCTAACATTTTTGTAATTAAAATTGAAATTTTTATCTTATGTCCGCGCATATCAATCGATGGAATATTTACAGGCATTATGTGAAAAAATAAGTACGTTTCGCGGTCGTCATGCCATCGGTCAACCAAGAAGACATACAAGTGACGACGGTTGACCAATTCGATCGGATTCAAAAATATGGTGAAATTGTTAAAATTTTTTACCATACATAATTTATTGTAATAATCTCATCCAACGGTCGATTTTCTCATTTTCTTTGAATTGATAGAGGTTTCCCTTTAGAGTGTATGATATATAAATATAGGTCTATAAGAGAAACTAAGTTTGACATAGTTCATCGAATTTGAAACAATAACCAAATTAGCTGGATTTTTTATAACCACCATAAAACATTACAACCTCTCTATCGAGCGATTGGTTTCTCTAAATTCATTTTCCACTTCATGGTTGCTTTAGAATGAACCTCAACAATTTAAATGCAATGTATAAGTCATACAACTTTAGGAGGTGAATTGGTATAGGCAAACGTCTTTGTAATTAAAACTAAATTTTTATCTTATGTCCACGCACATCCATCGATGGAATATTTACACACATGATGTGAAAAAATAAGCACATTTTGCGCTCGTCACGCCATCGGTCAACCAAGAAGACATACAAGTAACGACAGTTGACCAATTCGATCGAATTCAAAAATATGGTGAAATTTGATAAATTTTTTACCGCACTCATAATTTATTGTAATAATCTCATCCAAATGTCGATTTTCCCATTTTCTTTGAATTTGTAGAGATTACTCTTTGGAGTGTATGATATAAATATAGGTTTATAAAAAAATTACTAAATTAGTATCTTTAAAGATTTATTTGTAAATAAAGCCCGCGAGACCCGTTTTATATAGACGGATTTGGATCTTGCAATTTACAATAAAGTCCGGCATGATCCAACTGTTACTATTTAAAAATATAGTAAGGCCCGGCCTGTTGACGTGGCCTAGGATGGACGCCCTTGCACCTCTTCGATCCTCATGGAAATACCTTTAGGCTTCGGCCTACTCCTTACTACCCTCACCACTTTCATTGGCGGTGGTTGTGTGGTGTGCCCGTCTATTTATGGGGTGGTGGTTTTATACAACACGAGTTTGTATGGTGGCGATTGTGGTGTCTTGTCACTGTGTCTCGTGTGTGATTGGACAGTTGTCTTTGGCAATGGGAGGCATCTGAACTTCTGAAGGGTTTTGATATGATTAGAGGAGAGATCGTGAGTTCATATTGGGTGGATCTAGATTCTCTCTTGGCAGATTGTACTATTTCAAAATAGATGTCGTCAGATGGGTGGTTGTTTTACCTAGGTGTGCAGATGGCTTTTTCTTACACTATGACATGCTTGTTGGGTCTCATAGTCATGGTAGAAGGGTTCCTTGCTCTGGCTTTACTATCCAGTGAAGGCACTGGCTTACCAATGTGACCTTGAGGTCTGACGCTGGCGACCAAGTTGGTCTGGGTGCCAAGTGGATCTAGGCCTGGGCCTCTCTTATTGTCTCAGAGTTTGCAATTGGTGATTTTATGTGGGTTGTGATATTTGGGCCCATTCATTCTTGGATCCTGGTGGATTTTGTATAAAAATTTGAAGTTTGAAATCTGAGACTAGTATTGTTTCAGTTACCACTTTCATCTTCTTTTATTGGAATCAATACCCTCAATGAATTGTAAGGCTTATTGGTCTAAGGACATTTGGGACTCTCCTACTGAATCTTGCTTCACCTAGTCATGCCGACCATTGTTGCCAAATGATTGATTGGTACTCCCTTTTCTCTGCATGTTTCACTATCGAACTATTGCCTAGTGCCAATTCGCAGAGGCATGATGTTCCAACTTCCAATCATACATATCCATCTTGCTTCACCTAGCATGAAGATCATATAAGTTACATCAAATCCTAGGATGTTTTTTCCAATTGCGTCATACAATGAATTTTCTACACGATGAAATGATATGCTATGCTACCCTGCATGATTGATTTGTACAGGCGATAATTAATGATCGAGCAATTTTATATGATCTTCATGCTAGGTGAAGCAAGATGGAGATGTATGATTGGAAGTTGGAACATCATGCCTCTGCGAATTGGCACTAGGCAATAGTTCGATAGTGAAACATGCAGAGAAAAGGGAGTACCAATCAATCATTTGGCAACAATGGTCGGCATGACTATTGGTCTGTTCGTTTCCTTTTTCTTTGTGAATAAACATTTGGTTTCAAAGTCTAAATTCTAAAATCAAGCACATGAACTAGGACCTCGGAATGGAATCTATGCTTTAGTATTTTTTATTTTTTTTTATTTTTTTTTTTTTTTTTTGCGGTACTGAGTAATGGAACTTGGAACCCGATAATGATTAAGATTTGCCACTTCTTTGTCTTTTTGCCTCATTATGCTCTTAATCAAACAACACCTTGCTTCAACCTGATACAGCATGCTCTTCTTTTGAAAGCCAAAATGATAAGAGACTTTCACAGCCACAGTCCTACAGAGATTGATGGAGTTGTCAAACAATGAACAAAAAGCCCGAAAATTTTAGAAGCTTATCATGTCTTCTCTCTTTTAAGCTATCTCCATCCAAACCATCGCTTTCAAATTACTACTCCAATACCAATTATCTTCTTTAGTATGCTCTTAAGATAAACAAGATTAGCTTCATTCGAGCTTAATAATTTATTGGTGGTGGAGTCTAGTAATCAATGATATCTTAGAAAATAGAAATGTCAAAAACGTTATGGAGATTCTGGGGTAGAATTGACAACATGTAGTTTCAACTTCTAAATTCTAGGTGATGGAAGTCTGAGTTGCAATGTTAAGATTCGCTTTCTTCTAATGGCAGCACCAAAATCCTATATATTGTGCTGAAAGTGCTAGTTTGTTTATTTGTTTATTGATAAAACATTTAAATTTAATCATATTACTCAGAGAAGAGATTGTAATGATCAAAATTCTTTATTCTTTATGGGTCAAACTAAATATACCCAGTAAATTTTTAAGTAAACCCAGCAGATTTAAATTTTTCAATTTCACCCTCAATTTATTAATTAAAAATATTTGTCTAGATATTCCCACTCTTCGCTATAGACCGTCGCTGATGGCAACTCACCCTTCGTTCCCGAACTACGATATTGCTGATTTGTATTTGGTCCCTGCTTTCTGATATCTTCTTGCACCTATGGATTTAATTGTTGGGTTTCGGAATATTAAATTTGTTAATCAATACTAGACATCAAGCCTAATATTCAGTTTGGAGACGACGATATAGAGCATCTCCTTTTAGCAATTATTTGCAAGTATATAACCACAATCCTCTGTATAATATACCTAGAAATTATCATATGAAAATTATTCGTTGCTCAATCTCTCATGTTGTCCCATTTAATTGAAGGCTGAAAAGAAATTAGTACTTGAATATTCAATCTAGAGGTGGCAAATGGGCCGGCCCGGCCCATTTTAAGCGGGCCTAGTCGTGCTTCGTGCTGTGCTTGGGCCAGCCCATTTATTATCGTGCCGGGCTCGTACCAGCCCATTTACTTAAACATTAAGCCCGGCCCGGCCCATGACCCGAGCTCATATCGTGCCGGGTCAATAACAGGCCGTGCTCGTGCCGGGTCAATAACTGGCCGTGCTCATGCTTACCGACTATAAAGCACGATTTTAAAATATTAATTTGAACAAATAAAAATTAATTTTATTTAACTATTTAGAAAATTAAAATAAATTAAGTACTACAACTTTTTTCTTAATCTTAGCTTTTTAAGATTAGATTTCTAATAATTTTTTATATTCCACAATAAGAAAGAAAGAAAGAAAAAACACAAAATATATTGTTTTAGTATATTATTGTGAGATTAATCTTTATTAATATAAGGAAGATTTAGTATCTATTATTCTTTCCTTTATTCTATAATTGTATTATTATGATATTAGTCTTTATTAATAAACATATATTTAATATTTAGAAAAAGGGTTAAATACTGTTTACTCCTTGTACTTTTGCTCGAAAAACACTTCAGTCCCTAACCTTCTAATTTCACACGTTTAGTCCCTGTACTTCAAAATTTCAGACCAATAGGTCCTTACCGTCTAAAAGTCGCGGTGAAATATCTATTATGCCCTCAGTTCTTTTTTTTAATTAATTAATTATTTTATTTTTTTTGGAAAAGGAATTTTTTTTCCCTTTCTTTCTTTCTGTTTTTTTTTTTATTTTTTTCTGTTTTTCTTTCTTTCTTTCTTTCTGTTTGAAAAAAAAAAAAGAATAAATAAAATAAAGAAAAAAGAATTTTTTTAAAAAAAGAGAAAGGAATAAATTTATTATATAAAAAAAGAACTGAGGGCATAATAGACATTTCATCGCGATTTTAGACGGCAAGGACCTTTTGGTCTGAAATTTTGAAGTACATGAACTAAACGTGTGAAATTAGAAGGTCAGGGACTGAAGTGTTTTATGGTCAAAAGCTCAAGGAATAAATAGTATTTAACCCTTAGAAAAAATACTTATGTCAAAACAAGGATATAATGTTTTGTTTCATTATTTTGACAATATAAAAGAAAGCATTGGTGGAATTGTCATGAGATTTTAAATAAAAATGTCTCATATTCAAATCTCATCATTATAGTTTTTTAATATTTTTAAAAACAAAATGAAATTTTGTGTTTGTAACTGGCCGGCCCACAATATGTCGTGCTCGGGTCGTGCCGGGCCCATTACGGGCTCGGGCCGGGCCAATGGGCCAATATTCTTACGCCCAGCCCGACCCGTTATTTTAACGTGCTCTGGTCGTGCCGGGCCATTAACGGGCTTGGGCTGTGCCGTGCCGCTTTTAAGAGTGCCGGGCCCGTGCCGTGCTCGTGCTTAGTGGCCCGTTTGCCACCTCTAATTCAATCTAGGTAGTATTCAGAGAAAGAAGGTAACCAGCAGTGATGGTCACCAGCGAGTTGTGGCCGTGAAGAAAGAGTTTACGTCGATATAAATATATTTTAAATATATTAAGTTAGGGTAAAATTGGAAAGTATCATATAAAAAGTCTAGGGCTGGGTATTCTTAGAAATTTGCTGGGTTCAAATAGAAACACCCTTCTTTATTCATAGTCAAAAAACTCAAAATCGTATTTTCAGAACTTCAAAAGCAACTTACTTGACTCCTGTGATTCACAGCCTCAGAGCAAGCAATAGCAAAAGTTGTCCTCCAATCATTATTCATAAGGTATCTGGAATCTTTGTTCAGGTGAATGTAATCATAGCTTAGAGTAATCATCTTGGACTTCAGGACCCATTTTTGCTTTAATAATGCTAGAAAATATGTCCACGCTTTGCTGCGGGATTTACAATTGTTAAAATACCAACATACATCATAAAGTTGCAAAAATGATTATCCACATTCATCAAAATATAAAGCTGTGACAGGACCATGAAAGGGTGATTCGATTTCACGTACTGAACCTTGATCAGAATGTTGTTCCACACCCGGGTTCGAATCCCCTCTCCTATACCTTGTGGTCAGCTTGTGGTGGAATTTTTCTCATAGGCGTGCAGTGGATTAGTCTGGCTTCGGCTGGGATACCCTGTATGGGTGTGTGTGTCGCTAACTTACTAACGCTGACCCCCCCAATAAAAAAAAAAAAGAATGTTGTTTCGCAAAATATATAGCCTGCTTTATCTTTATTTTAATCTCCATAACACACCCAATCCTTGATCGATATGTTTTTCTTCAGTGGTTGGATCTGCCATAATTTAACTGGCCGCATCTCAATTTCGATTCTCATTGCCTGTCAAGAAGGTGAACAATTAGTTAACACTAACAGATTTATGGAAGTGGTGATTATAGGTCAGGGCAGGAATACCATTTTAGAAAAGAAGGGAGGTTTCAATTTAGTGCAGTTTCATAGTTTTGAAGATATGAAAAGTAACTTTTTTTAGTCACCAAAAGTCTAGTCAACTTTACCATCTGTTTTATATATGAATTTGAACACCTAATAAACTTATATAGAGTTATAATAAAGCAAAGTGAAACTTCTCATAAGCTTGTGTTTCGCCCTGTTCATACACAATACATGTATCTATATCATTTACATACTCGGGATGTATATGGTTAACTGAAATTTGTATTTAAATCTTGATGGCTTAATCACTTGAAATACAATGAACATGAGAAGAAAAAAGTAGGATACCCTCAAGAACATATTTGAATGCCATCGGACCAGTTGCACTAATGCACATAACAAATCCAAAGAAATGAAAGCTCGGCCCACTCTGCCATAAACCAAGAAATTCTTGTAATTCCACTGAAATTGAAAAAGAAAAAAGATCATGCACATTACGGTAGGTGAACCAATACTCCATAGCAGTCGATAAGTGGAATAGTTAATTTCTTCTTTGTTTTTCTTTTTCTCCTTTGTCAATGAATGTTGCATTTGGATAATTCACAAAAAAGCAAGGCACTGGTAAGAAGCAGTCGACTGCCAACACATACATAAAAGTATAAAACGCAAACCTGGGATACGGAAACACGGTTTTGTTTAAGACCAACAGAAAGTTTAAGTAATCTTTCTCCTTTGTTCATGTTCTTACACTTATTCGGTTTACATAGAAGAAGCAAAAGCATCTCAAAGATTTAAGATCGTCCAACTTTGGAAAATAACGAAGCCAACTGATATAACCTTAAACTGAACCACACTCCACCAAAAAAAAAAAATTTCTGAAAATGTAGCAAAGGAATTCCAAAAAACTGACATAACCCAACACGTAAACTATACCAAAGTTTCTATTAGCTTGAAATTAAATTTGGAAACCGCAGATTGAAATTGGAAATGCTTCACAACAGTACACCTCAATAATAGATAGGGAAAAAAAATTACCTTCACAATTGCATGGAGAAGAGCAGCCCACACCTCTCTCTCCCTCTCCCTCTCCCTGTGCAAATCCAACACACAAACCACTCCTCTCTGTACGGACAGAACAAGCCCCCCAAGGGACGGAAAACAAACCGAGAACTCTTCCTCTCTCCACATACTGCAGATGAAATGCAAACGCTGTCTTTCCAGCCCGAAAACGCCAGAAAACGGTCATGTACGTTCGGATGCAGGAGCGAGAGAGAGGAAAAAAGTTTAGGCTGCTTTTGTCGGGCCGGATTTATACCTAGAAGAAATGGCACTGTTGTAATTTACCAAAATATGGGGCCAAAAAGGTCTTTCCCTAAACCCTTAGTAACAGCAGCAGTAATCCCTGCTTTAATATATAGTATAATATAGTATAATATGCTTGATCACTATCACCTATTTATTAACTTGATTTAGAAAAAGCTTATGACTTCCTGAATTAAAAGAGTCATATTTCAATACATCTTTTGATGTACTTCCTGAATTGAGACTTTATTAAAGCCTGCCTTTCTAAGTTTGGATTTCACTTAGACTGGATTAATAGAATTATGAACTGCATTACTAGTATCACTTTCCCTCTGATTATTAATGGTAAAGCTGAAGGCTGGTTTAAGCCATCCAGAGGAACAGTAAATATTGGATATCAGGAGCAAAAACAGTCTACGAACATTTCAATAATAATATGACCTCTTGTTTAAAGGTAAAGTAAATATTGGACATCAGGAGCAAAAACAGTTTCTGAACATTTCAAGCTGGAATAGTAATAGGGTTTTTCTTTTAACTAACAAATACAAATAAATTTAATGTCAAAATTGTATAGAACTATATATCGATGAATGTATTTCAATTAAAAAACTTTTTGTGCAATTGTGACCCAAGGTTGAATTATGCGTACACAATAATAGAAAATCAAACTTATAAGGTAAATAAAATTGAAGTATCAATGAAAAAATTCAATATCAACTAATAAAGAAGAGAATAGAATTGAAGAAGTTGGAGTTGAAACCAAGGCTTATGAACACTCTAATGTATTCAATATCCAGATAAGTCTGACCTAGCCACTCTACTAGGGTTTCTTGTGAACCTCCTGACTATGATAAAACTTCCCAAAATTCCCAAATTCTGATGGCCATGGCCATTATTAGCCTTGTGGCCGGCTGTTTTTGCATTCTCATCACTTTCGCTCTGGGTGCAGGACAGTCATCATCTTTGGGACCCCGTTTGGCCTGCCTTTGGGGTTCGGCAACGTGTTGCCGATGTTGGATTCGAGCCCGAGGCAATGCCTGTTGCCCTGGAGCGCTGGTGGATTACTACGGCGATGGTGCGATGATCTGATGGATTTTGTCGGCGTGAGTCGCCATTCAAGATTGAGAATGGTTGTGGGGAAGATGACTTGGGTTTTACTGCTAGTAGGGGTGAGGCCGAGGCACTGGTAGACCGAGGTAGGGGCAAGAAAGGGCTGACGCACCCACTCAAATTTTCTACAAAATGTATATAAGTTATATTCTATCAAATCTTGTCTTCTCTTTAACATTAATGCCCCCACTTAATCTAATATTTTAACATTATATATATATCTATAAGTGGTGATGGTCTGATGGAGTGAAATGTGATAACAATTATATATATCTATAAGTGGTGATGCAGTGAAACATGAGCCAGAGAATGTGTAATTAAAAAACAAAAAACAGAAATATTTAATGCTAAAGAGACATAAAAGCATAATATTCCCCACATCACCAAGATCCTACGTTCCACTACGCCCCCAAAATAAGGAAAGCAGCCAGGAGAGGGCACAAAGCAAAACTCTGAATCTTTGATTAACTCAGGAGATGAATCGTTAATGAACTGATGAAGCATCATAAGACAAAATATTTTTTCACAGCAAACAAATCATTTTCTCTATACTTCTGCAGTTCTGCTTCTGTTGATTCTGACCAACAAGGCAACAACTCAACAAGTACAACACAGCCACACAGGTTACTCTTTCTTGTTCTCTATATTTTTACAAAAATTTCTCTCTTAGTCTTTTGAATTTAAAGCTATAAAGTGCAATATTGATTATTGTTGTATGGTTTAATACTTTAATAGTTTAATTGGATTAGAAAAAATTAGCCTTTATTCATTTACATATTTGAAATTTACTTTTGAGGCAGAAATGGAAAGATTTTATAAGAGAATATTGGAGTTACCACACCCTAGAGAAGAAAACATTGGTAGTTCAAAGAGAAGTTGTATAGAGATCAATATGGCAGAACTTCCATCGGATCCTGGCTTGGGAGCTCCGATTTTAGATTACGATCCAAATGTTCGATATGAAATTCGAAGACATTATTTACAGCAAGGGCCTTGTCAACCGAAAGATCATGAATTTCCTTACTCTCTTTTTGGAAATGAGCAACGACGGTTCAACCCTGTTTGGTTCGATAAATTCTCTAATTGGTTAGTATATAGCATTGATAAGGATTCTGCATTTTGCTTGTGCTGCTACCTTTTCAAGCAAAATAATGGTGAACAAGCTGGTGGGAAATCATTTGTTAGTAAAGGTTTTAACAATTGGAATAAAAGTGAAAGACTTGGACAACATGTTGGAAATCATAATAGATCTCATAATCAGTCTTACAAGAAGTGTGAAGCTTTAATGAATGAAAGGCAACATATTCAAAACATTGTCATCAAGAAGAACATTAGAGATCGAATTAGCTATCGAATTCGTTTAGCTGCATCACTTGATTGCATTTGATTCCTTTTACGACAAGGACTTGCATTTCGTGGTCATGATGAGTCCGAGGAGTCAAGTAACCAAGGTAACTTCCTTGAATTATTAACTTTTCTTGCCGATCACAATGAGGAATTTAGAGTTGTTGCTTTGAAAGATGCTCTTGAAAATCTTAGAATGACTTCACCAAAGATCCAGAAAGATATTGTAAATGCATGTGCAGTTGAAACAATTAATGTTGTCATTAAAGAAATTGGAGATGCTGTATTTCTATTTTAGTTGATGAATCTCGTGATAAAGGAGCAAATGGTGGTGATGTTTCGTTATGTGGACAAAAGAGGGAATGTGATTGAACGGTTCATTGGTATTAAACATGTTGCTAACACCATGGCCGTCTCGCTTAAGATAGCAATTGATAAGCCATTTTCAAAGCACGGGGGATTGAGCATATCTAGGTTACGAGGTCAAGGATATGATGGTGCTAGTAACATGAGTGGAGAGTTCAATGGTTTGAAAACTATTATCATGAGGGAGAATGAATGTGCTTTCTTTGTTCATTGTTTTGCTCATCAACTACAATTGGCACTTATGGGTGTGGCAAAAAAGCATGGTGTAATAGGTACTTTCTTGAAGATTACTTATTCTTTATGATTTGTTGTGTATATTATTTTTTCAACTAATGATTTTTGTTGCTTAAAAAAAAATAGGTACTTTCTTCACTGTGGTATCTAATGTGGTGAATATTGTTGGAGCGTCATCCAAGCGTCGCGACATTCTTCGTGAAAAACATGCTTTAAAAGTCATTGAAGCCTTAAAAAAGTGGTGATCTTTCAAGTGGAAAAGGCTTGAATCAAGAAATTGGGATCAAACGACCATGTGATACACGTTGGGGCACACATATCGGTACTTTGGTAAGCTTTACTACCATGTTTTCATCTATCATTGATGTGCTTGAGGAAATTGCAAATGATAGATTGAATAGTGAACAAAAAACTGAAGCATCCATTTCATTACGCTTGGTGCAAACATATGACATTGTGTTTAGCTTGCATTTGATGAAGACTATACTTGGAATTACAAATGAGTTGTCACAAGTCTTACAGAAAGATGATCAAGATATTGTGAATGTCATGGATTTAGTTAAAGTATGCAAGCAACAATTACAGATGATGAGGGACAATGGATGGAATTCTTTATTGGAGGAAGTGTCTAGTTTTTGTGTTGAGCAAAATATTGATGTCCTTAATATGGATAATATGTATTATCCTCCAGGAAAATCAAGGCACAAGGCTCCTAATCTCACAAATATGCATTATTATCATGTTGATTTTTTCAATGCTGTGATTGATTTGCAACTACAAGAGCTCAATAATCTTTTCAACGAGGCTAATACTGAGTTGTTACTTTGTTTGGCATGTTTATCTCCTAATGATTCATTTTCTGCTTTTGACAAGAAAGTTGATCCGCCTTGCTCAATTTCACTCACATGATTTTTCTTCCATGAATCTACAGGTGCTAGAAAGTCAGCTGCAAACTTATGTTAATGACATGCGTTCTAATGCAAAGTTTTCCGAATTGAAAGGAATTGCTGAACTTGCCAAAAGACTAGTGGAGACAAGAAAGCATGAGGTATATCCATTAGTGTATTTGCTCATTAAATTGGCATTAACACTTCCGGTTGCAATAGCTTCTGTAGAAAGGGCATTCTCTGCTATGAATATTGTGAAGAATCAAATGCGAAACAAAATGGGAGATCAATGGTTGAATGATTGTTTGATTGTGTATCTTGAAAAAGATGTATTAATGCTATTGACAATGAGTCTATCATTCAGCGTTTTCAGAACATGAAGTCTCGTCGAGGACAACTTTAAATGTTTGATCTAAAATTATTTCTTTTGTTAAGTACTTATTCGAATAATTTTTTTGATCTAGTTTTAACTACGCCCCTATAGAAAACAAAAGCTGGGTCCGCCACTGGGCCGAGGGAGAGGGTGGTGATGTGATGGTTGATGTTGGTGGGTTTGCTTTCCTCTAGCATCGATCGAAACGGTGGTGATGGACTTATGCGAGGCTTGGATGGACTCTGGTGGGTCCAAAGGTTGTGGCCATCAACGGCGAAGGGCACGGTGGCAGTTGATTTTTGGTTGTAGTTGGTGCAGCGGCACTTTTCCTACACCATCCAAAGCTTGGACTTGTTGGGCCAAATTAGGCCACGATTATGGGCCTCTTGGACACATTATTCGAGATTTTTGGGGTAGGCTTTTATTTGCTTTAGGTCCCCTTTGTGGGGTTGGTTGGATTCGATCTCTATGGCTCATGGTACTGTTTAAATTTTGTTAGGTCGTAATGAGCAGTTGCTTTGTTGAACCTTTTATTTTCCTCCTTCGGAGCTCCTAGATTTTTGTTAGAATAATGGTGTGTGGACTTTTTAAAAGGTGGGTGTACTATGGGTATGTTGGGTTCTTATTCTTTTTTAGAATAGGATTTTAGGGTGCTCTGAAAAACGATTTCTCTATCGACCCTTTACGGGGTGTGTGGTTTCTGCACTTCAATGAAATGGTTGACATTTTCCCCTAAAAAAAAAAAAAAAGGCTTATGAACCTACTTTTTTGTTTATAAACTTTTTAGCAGCTTGAGAAATGAGAAGGGCCAAATGTTAAATAGGGTTGTGCGTTGAGCAATAAAAGTGTTGTGATGCTAGTGATGGTGGAGTGCGAGACATTTCAGTATATTAAACTGATTCATCGACAAGGGTTGTTCTTCATCAAATAATTAATTTTCTTTATTTATTGTTATCGATGAAAAATTTCATTCATAAAATTGTTTTTCATTAAAAAAAAATTAAATTTCTCTATTTCTTGTGCCGATAAAATTTTTGTTGACTATTCTTCCGCATAAAAAAATCAACTACAATTATGAATGATTATTTTCGTGAGCGATGGTTGTCCTTCATTTTTTTATATATTTATTTTAGTTGACGACCCTTCCTTTTTTTTTTTTTGTGAATCAAGGCAGAAGCCAATATATTGATCACAAACCAGAATGACCATTACATACCCTCCTGCTACCGATTAGGGGTAAACAAGAAGTTGTGCTAATACCTACAGTGATACGTGGAAACTAGGACACCCATTTGACATTAAATAAATCGAAATAGCATGAATCCTCCTTCGGTACTACTTTAGAAGATTCGTTAAAAGCACAACAAAGTGCATAGCTCTCTAACAAAAAGAGAACTATTGAAAATACACTAGCTATTAACCTAGGGCTCCCAAAACAAAAGAAGTTAAAGCTAAATATAAGCCGAAAGAACGGCTAAAACCCTAGACCCAACACACTTGGTCCAACCCAGACCCTTCTCCTCCTTGTGCAAAGCAACCACACCCTGGCCACCGTTGCCGCCATAATCAGCTGCAGGCAAACCCTCCACCTGCAACTCACTGCAAGTCGATCAGCGCCGCCATGACTTGCCCCAAAACAGATTCGAAGTCCCGACCAAACTCGACGTCGCCACCACCCCGCTTCCGGAAGATTTGGATTACGATCTAGTCACCCCTGCGCCACCCACTCATGCCTTGAATCGGTGTTCATGGCTGCCCCGCTGAAGAGAAATATGGGCAAACCCCGCCAAACCAAACCTGTCAAATCCACAAGCACAACAATCCAAAGGACCAAATACTATATTCCATTCATCACCCGTCCGGCAGTATCAAGACGTCGGTGAAGTGACGTCAGATCGCCACCATAAGAGAACGAGGTTGCAGAAGTCAGCAGCTTCTTAAGGGTTTTCTCCGCATAGAGAGAGAGAGAGAGAGAGAGAGAGAGAGAGAGAGAGAGAGAGAGAGAGAGAACTCAATAAAATAATAAGTTTCTTTGGGATTTTACTAATTTTCTCCATCGCATTCTAAAAATCCTTGACATGATTTCAACTTGCCATTTTCCACAAAAAGAGTATGCTATATAGTAAACCATTTTTCATCGGTTTTGCATGTTTCAAAAATCCATAACAAAAACCTAAATTTCAAACAATTTTTGCTTTAAATGTGGCTCCTAATCTCCGGACTCATACCCAAGATTTAGGAGTCCTAATCTCCGGACTTAGTCTATATATTCTCAAATACAAAAATTAAAATTTGGTAACACTACTAGAATTATGGCCGCAAACATCGGCCAAAAACTGCTGAGAAACAAAAACCTGACCGATGTTTTAGTGGCTGTTGAGAAAAATCAAGAAAATCCAGACATCGGTTTTTAGCCGATGTCTAGTATTAGTTTACACATCGGTTCCTCATTATAAATCGATGTAAATAGGTTTAAATGATAACAAACTTGCATGTTTTACTATTGTTAAACCCTCATTTTATTGTATTTAATGGTTAAAGAAATATAGATCATACAACACAAATTTGGGTTTTAACATCGTTATTGATTAAAGAAACGATGACTAATACTGTTACAAACATCGGTTCCCATAGACATTTCTTGTTGTTCATGATTTTGAAGCGTAATTTGCCACATATACCATGATTTTAGATTCAATATACAAAGTCTAGTATTGTATGAACCGATATATTTACTTAGATTAACATCAGTGTGTAAGGAAAAAAAGATGTTAATTATCTATTGCACATCGTTTCTATTGAAGAAATGATATTTGGTACTCAGTAATATATCATTTTTGACAAAAAAATCGATGTCTGTATATTTTAGTAACATTGATTTTCATTTGGAACTAATGTCTGGTACTCAGTAATATATCTTTTTTTTTACAAAAATCGATATGTATATATTTTAGTAACATTGATTTTCATTTTGAAACTAATATATCTCTATTACTGAACATCAGTTTTTATGGTTAAAACTGATTTCAACTTTATATCTAGACATCAGATTCTATAAAGAGGATGATGTCCACAAAATATGTAGCTGCTGCTATAAATTGCACTTTCGACAGTTGACCAGAGTGATTTGAATATTGGAGTATTTTATCTAAAATCATCATCCTTAACAGTTTACAAAATGGGCAAAATAAAACTCCAATTCACCTACTACAAGGCTAGTCTAGCTATTATTATTCATTTTTGTTCATAATTGAAGAAAGCGCTTTGTTCACAATTGGAATCCTGAGCATATCTGAAGCAGTTGAGTCTGACATTCTTCCCACTTGGTATGTTGTCTCCAGAACCTCATACAAATTCACTTGCTTAGAAATATTTACAAGTTGAGCAACTTATAAAGATCCTTAAGTTCTTAAGGATCTCTTCTATTAAAAATTAGAGCAAGAACAAATGGATAGAAAGTCTGTATATTTTAATTTATGCTTTACTTTTGCAGAACCAGTTCAAATTAAATTTCTGTTATTAATCAGAGTTATATTCTAGAAGAAATTTGTGGGAAGATATTCCCTTTTCCAGCTCCCAATCAAAGAGGTAGAACAATTCTTGCAAGAGTTGAAGCTAGCTGGAGTCGTTATGTCACCACTGTCATTATGGCACCACTACCACCATTGTGATTAGTACCACAACCTTAAGAGGAACCTAACATGACAACCCACAAAGTACCTTGCAAACAATGAATTAGTCGCTTCTAGACAGGGACGCAGGGGTCATTACCCACAGAAGATTGGATAACAACTAAACTAATGAACACAAAACAAATTGCTACTCTGACCAAAAACCAAAACGAAAATAGAAAACAAACCTAAACTGCTCAGATATCAATGAAATTTAATAGCCATTAAGCTAACATACTAGACTGGATACTGGTAAATTTTTAGGGATTTTGGTGATCATTTGCTATGGTAATCAATTAAAAGAAAACATAGGACAAAAACCTGCGAAATCAGAATTACTAAAGTAATAAACAACAAAATGATTTTAGGGTTTTTGGTTTTGAAAAAAACAATCAAAATAAACAAGTTAGAGACAACCTATCCACTTGTCACGCCCCGAAATTTTAGAATAAAAATTCAAAATCCGAAACATGAATTACCACAACTCAAAATAATCATCCTTAAATTTTCTTTTTCCCTAACAACCTCACCACACAATTTAATTTCAAAACCCGAATTTAGTCTCGGGTAATTATTACAACTCACTCACAAATTAAATTGTAAAGCTCTAAATGAGCATAACAAACCTCACAACTTAAATGAAAACAAATAAATGCTGCAACTCCTACACAGCAAGGTCACCTCCATGGTTATCCTGACCTGCAGGAATATCCGCTACACCATTGAATAATGTACCGGGATTGCAACAACACAAAACCCGGTAAGCTTTTGAAGCTCGTATAAGTAAAAAGAAAGAACGGTTGTTTAATTAATTCACACTCATTTTCACCCAAGTCAAGCTCAACACTTTCCACATCTACAAAGAACCAACAATCTTATAATCAATCACCAAATCAACAAATCCACACAAAACCCTAACTGGTATCTTTCATCTCAAAACTCCGAAATCGTATTTATAAAAATACGGTATTGACAGACTAGAACTCTAACTGAATCGTAGCCCGTCACCTGGCCTAGGTTATGGCATCCAACATATTTATCTTTATCGTATTTCATCATATGTATAAATATATAAATATTTAGAACGTCTGATACTCGTACTTACTCAACCAATCGTATCTCATCATCCACCTAAGATTAGAGCGTCTGATTCCCCCATACCGGTCACTACGTTGACCGTAAATCCATAATGAGCACAACAATATGTTTACACACAATGAAATCAACTCATCCAACATACACAATATTATTATGAAATTTAAGCATTTAAAATATAATCTAAATCATCATTCCAACTCAATTATATCATCACTCAACAACACACCAACCAATATATATATTCCACGTAAATATATACATACGAAATCATCCACTCAGGAATGACCACTAATACCATCTATAGTTCACACAAGAAAATCGTGAAATTCATTTGTATAATTAAAATTCATTTTACTTACCTATGGACCGTAGTTGATCAAGTCCATGTGATTTTAAAAACAAATATTTAATCCATAAATATTTTTCACACAATTACAAAAATAAATAATTTAAAGCACTCGGTTCGTAATATGAACCATTTGAGTTTTACTCATCTCGAAACTCCCGCTGCGTCTTCAATTAAAAATACAAAACCACACCGAAACAGCTCACCCAAGTACAACCCGCCAATCAACTAATTAAATGTGACTTGAATTTAGCAAATAATTCCAAAACATACTTAAACTACCATTCAACGGTCGGATTATAAATTATAAGAAAATCCGACGGACAGATTCTCACGAATCGCCTCCCTAATCACCGTTTTGCAATTATACAAAAATTCAATGGTCGGATCTTCACCCATGGCCACATAAAGCCACTGAGACAATCATATGATCATCATATCAAAACTACAAGTCCATCGGACGGTCCTAAATTCATAGATCACAAATCTAACGATCGAAATCTAAAAATTCATAACTAAATCATACGATATCCAAAGTTCACATGCTATATATCAAAATGATCTTATCGACATGTACAATCTAAAAATGAGCAGAAACTGCTCTTGGGATGGCCGGAGGTCACCGGAAACCACCACCACAGTGGCGGCGCCGCCGCTATACCAAAGTCAAAATTTGTCAAAACTCCCAACATCAAAATTCTTCATCTCAACTCCAATTTCAACTAGGGGTCATCATGGGCCGGGCTAGGGCCGGCCCTACCCTAAATTTTAGGGCTTAGGGTCGGGCGGGGCCGGGCCTAGTCAAAGTCAACAAAATTTAGGGTCGGGCCGGGACTTAAATATGCTAACCCTTACCCGCCCGAAAAGCCCGATCTGTTAGGGCCGAAAGCGCCAGGTCGGGCCGGCCCTCAAATAAGGCCAAATAGGGCCGAAAAGGGCCTTATTTTGTTTAACAAAAAAAAAACATTATTTTTTTTTTCTCAAAATATGGCTTAATGGTATATATTGGTGATAAAAGACTCATTATTTTTTATTGAACATATTTTATATTCATATAATACTTGTAACTTATAACATTTATTAATATTAATTAAGGTGGTTATATTCAATTAACTATCTATATAAATCTCCCAATATTAATTGTTGTGTAACAAAGAAAATAGAAATTAAAGAAAACAAAACTTATGAAATCAATTAAAAAGAAAGAGATAAATTACATATTATAGAAAAAAGAGAAACGTAATTAAAAAATATAAAAAATATAAAAAAATTATGACTTATTCAGGCGGGTCAAAAATTTCAAAATGAAAATTGATCAATCTGACAATGCTCATGGAGGGTAACAAGCCTAATAAACTAGTTATACTACATTACAAGGCATATAAGTATTATGTGTGATCCAAAAATTTTGAAATGAAAATCGACCAATCTGAAAATTCTCATATGTTTATACAACATTGATAGGTATTATGTAAAGAAATTAGGCCGATCTGCAGTGAATAAGGCGTCCAACGTAGCGGTCAACGCTTTGCACAAGCAAACTTCCCTAAGGGGAGCGGCACCATGCGCAGACAAATGTTGCGGAATTTTGACATCCGTAAGTAGACCCCCTACCCATGAGAGTGTGGGAGCTGAAAGATCCAAAAAAGTGAATTGTCAAGGACCGGTTAAGAGCATATTTGTTTTATATTCTATTTAGGGTATTGAGTTGACCGGGTAGATTGAGGTCCAACCGAAGGCGGAAATTGCTGAAATTTCTACCACTAACATATATTCATATAAAAACAACATCCAGCGGTTCATTTTAAAAAATTCTATTTCGTCCCCCATTTTGCTCATGGAGGGTAACAAGCCTAATAAACTAGTTATACTACATTACAAGACATGTATGGATTATGTACGATCCAAAAATTTTGAAATGAAAATCGACCAATCTGAAAATTCTCATATGTTTATACAACATTGATAGGTATTGTGTAAAGAAATTAGGCTGATCTGCCGTGAATAAGGAGTCCAACGTCAACGTAACGGTCAACTCTTTGCACAAGCAAACTTCCCTAAGGGGAGCGGCACCATGCGCGGACAAACGTTGCGGAATTTTGACATCCGTAAGTAGACCCCCTACCCATGAGAGTGTGGGAGCTGAAAGATAAGAAAAAAGTGAATTGCCAAAGACCGGTTGAGAGCATATTTGTTTTATGTTCTATTTAGGGTATTGAGTTGACCGGGTAGATCGAGGTCCAACCGAAGGCGGAAATTGCTGAAATTTATACCACTAACATATATTCATATGAAAACAACATCCAGCGGTTCATTTTAAAAAATTCCATTTCGTCCCCCATTTTGCTCATGGAGAGTAACCTTAATCATTTAAATCCAATGTATAAGTTATACAATTTTAAGAGATAAATTGATATAGACCAACATATTTGTAATTAAATTTAAAATTTTTATCTTATATCTACGCATATCCATTGATGAAATATTTAAAAATGTGATGCAAAAAAATTAGCACGTTTTGCGGTTGTAACGCCATCGGTCAACCAAGAAAACATACAAGTGAATATGGTTGACCAATCCGATCGGGTTCGAAACTATGATGAAATTGACTAAATTTTTAACCACACGCATAATTTATTGTAATAATCACATCCAACTGTTGATTTTCTCATTTTCTTTGAATTGATAGAGGTTGCTCTTTGGAGTGTATGATATATAAATATAGATTTATAAAAAAATTAGTGTCCATTCTCTTTGGAGTGTATAATATAAAAATTAGATTTACATAAATTAATTGGGTTCAAATGTTCAATCTAATACCCATTCTCTAAAATAACATATTTCTTATTTCTTTTTATGTAAATATGTAATACAGAAAAATAATAAAAATAAAATATAAATTTTAGGGTCGGACCGGGCCGAGCCGGGCTTTTAGGGCCTGGCCGGGCTTGGCCCTTTCAGGCTCAATCGGGCCGGGCCGTAGGGTAGGGCCGGGTTTCATTTGCATGACCCTTACCCTACCCTATTTGAGAAAGGGTCGGGCCAGCCCGCCCTAATGGAAGGGCCGGGCCAGCCGGGCTTAGGGCCCAAGGGCCATATGATGAGACCTAATTTCAACTTTCATAATTAGCACAAAGTCAAATTTCAAGTCTAGGGGCCGAAATTTACCTCAAAAAGAAAGAGGCTGAAATAACCCAAAATCGATCAAATCTGAAATTCGTCTTCCTCGAGTTAAATGGAGATGTGAAAGTTGGTGAGTTTGCAGAGCATGGCAAGGCAAACAAAGCCCAGTTGGTCTCTCCTTCTAATTTGATCGGAGTTGGCTGGAATTTAAAGAAATGTCGAAAAAATGATCTGATCTTCTTTACTTCGATTCGTTGTCTATGGTGAATGATAGGATATAAGGCATATATGTATAGAAAGCTTGTTTCAAGGCAAAGAGATAGGGACAAGCGGCTCGTCGATTGGTGGCTGGAGGAGGAAGAAATCTATCGGCGAAGGGAGGAGCAGCTCGGGCGATTTCAGCCCGACCTGTGTAGCTTCTCGGCCTTGTAACGCCTCCCACGGTTCTTTTTTTGACTTCGATGTCTTTTAAGAAGTTTTAAATGACTTCAAGGCGAGCAAAATTGTGTTTGAAATCAAGTCGATTGGTCACCTGAGGAGGGAGATATAGCTGGACAAATTGGAGCCCAAAAATCGCGACGGGAGGGAGAGAAAACTTGGGAGGAATATAGAAAAAATAGAAAATTTCGGATTTATGAAAAAAATCCGGAATTTTCTTATATTTATAGAAAATTCTCAACTTTCAATCGTCAATAACTTCCTCATATGAACTTTGATTTTTGCGTTCCATATATGTACGGACTCGTATCGACGAGATCTACAACTTTCATGAAAGAAGTTTTCCCAAATTTTGTACGTATAAAAAGTCAATTTTCACGACCCCTTTAAATAACGTTCGTTTCAAAAATAAAATCGATTCGGAACCGAATTTCTCGCACAATGACTTCGAAGTAGTCTCAATATTCATAATTCAAATATCCGAACAATTATTGAATTACAAAAATTTATCTAATGATATTTCAGGTCTTCACACCACTCTAAAACAATCAAGCAACAAAGTTTTGCAACTTGGTGAACTTACAATCCTATAGAAAGTTTGAGGCAGAGGCAACAGAGTGCAGAGGCACAGAGCAGTAGATAACAGTAAACATAGTGCAGTAGTGCAGTCCTATAGCATGGATTCGAATTCCACAAACATGTACTGGTGAACAAAATTAACATAGAGCTCTTCTTTATCATGTATCTTACAAAAACGGTGAGAAGAACATAGCAGTAAATTGCAACCACATGTTTCATTGTGGTCATAAGCTAATACTAATGGAATAATCTAACATGACACAGCTATGAACCAACTAGGTATGGAGTCAATTATGTTAAAGACGACATCCCTAAGAAATTATATAACAATGCAAGCAGAAGTGAAGAACTCAACCTATTCTTAACAATACTTCCTAAATGCTGAGAATAGCTGAGCAGCAATAATAGACTTCACACACAAAGTCCAGGGATACACCTAATCATGCTATAACGATTACAGCTAAAAACCTGTATGAGTTTTACCATTTCAAATGGTGATGCAAGAAAACCATGTACTCTTCATTTCTTGATTGATACAATGTATAAACGAAACACAAGAAAACAGTGATGCAAAAGAAGAACAGAGAAAATCCATGCCTGCAGACAATCTCTTTGATAAAGATTGTAAACTTAAAAATCATTTGAAAAAAAAATTATCAAGTTTCAACTCATATAAAGATTCAAAACAACAAAAACATTTCCTATAGCTTTCAAAAAGTGGATTGCCAATTTGACAAAGAAATTCATATAAAACAACAAAATTGAAACAATCATACCTAAAAGTTAACAATGTTTTCCGCTACGATACTCAAACTTTTCCTTCAAAAGCAACATAAGAAAAAACAAAAATTACAAACCAAGCCAAAGTAGCAGCAAAATTTTAAAAATTGAGACATGAATTCCCAGATTACCAAATGAAAGTGAGCAAAAATACCATAATACACAATGCAGTGAACACAATACCATAATCCTTTCTAAATCTTGCATTTATCTGTCTGCAACATCCATTGTATACAAAGGTTACTCTGGTCCCAGTTCTACAAAAAAACATTTTCAATACGCTTTTAACTTTCTCAAAGTTATCCTACCCATTCAAGCCATAAAAAGCAGAAGCCAAAATCTTTAAAAGATAAAAACTTTCAGACCAAGATTACCTTTTAATTCAAATGTTGTAGACACTATTGTAGTGTTGTGCTCCAAGATTCGCAAACACAAACTAATCAAGATTCACAGTGTTGCCCAATTCCGCAGTCTGATCATGAGAAGAAGAAAGAATCACAAAAACATTAACTTAGAACAAAAACAAAGCCAAAAAGCCAAAAACCCAAACTTCTTATTTTCATACTCCTAGATGCATTTCCAACTTCTACCATGAAGGAATATCATATTCCAATCAATTACCAAACAAACAACACGACTACAATGCAAGTAACCATCAATATTTCCAAAGGTACGAGTATTACCTGTCTCAATCACAAAGCTGCAGGATCTTCTTTGTCTTTGGATCAATGGCATCGATACTGAAACTACAATAATTAAAAGTATAAGCAAAAGAATCAGAACTATAAAGACCTCAATATATAAACAGCTTAAGGATCATGACCTACCCACAGATACGAATGATAAACAAAAGCTTAGACTCTAGCTCAGCATAGAATCCTCCTTTCAGCCTTGCTTCATGCTTTAACTGGACTAACTCATTGTCCTATATAATGCACACAAATAGTATGTTGACATGAAGAATAAACATAAAGGGCAAATCAATTCAAAGAAGCAGAGTGAAAAATTAATATACTAAACCAAATAAGATGTACCTTCTCTGCGTATTCCTTGGTGTACTGTTTGGATTTGTTGTAAATAAGCTTCCTATTCTCAGCATTCTTCTTCTTGGTGGCTTCAAGCCCCTGCCTCTTTGCCAAGGCTCATTCCTCCTCTCTCTTCCTCTTCTTTAGAACAGACTCCGGAACCACTACCTTGACTACTTCACCGATCTCTACAAATGTGGATCGCGGATAAATGAGCAGGAAGAACCCATAATCTGCAAACCCAGAATCAAAGAACAAAGTGTGGAGGCCAGTTGGACTTGTTGGGTTAGGATCTCGGAGCAAGGACGTGCTGTCGTCGGACGATAAGCACCGGCTTGCGGCCAGATAAAGCTTGTCGGCAAAGCCGATGGCACCGGTGAGGGGGCAGAGGTGGTTAATGAGGGAGAGACAGTAGCCATAGAAAGAGAGCAAGAGAGGAAAGAAGCGAGTGTTAGGGTTCCAGGCAAGAGCAAGAGAGAACGAGCTCAGGTTAGAGAGCATCGAAGGAGGTGCTAGTCTCAACTGTAGTCGAAGTGAGAGTTAAGGTTTGAAAGTCTGATACATAGTGAAAAAATAGTAAGTGTGGGGGAAATGAAATTTTCAGTCACTGTGTTTCTCAAAAGTTTCAAACTTAGTCCCTCCGCGTTTTTAAAATGTTTTTGAATAGAACTTTATATGTCGGCTAATTTGACAACTGATGTTAATAATAACAATAGAAATCGGTTATTTCATAAACTGATGTTAGCACGTTTTTTTACATCGGGTGCAATTCCGACCGATTTAATAGTAGTGATGTCTAATGGCATTATTCTAGTAGTGTAATCTTCGGACTTAGTCTATATTTTTTTTCTACCTTTTTATTAGGAACCATGTTTAAACTATCATGCTGTTTTTTCATTACCTTTTGCATAAAAATTCGTACTTTTCATACCTATTACAAAGGTAGAGTAGTGTTGGTTTCTTTTTTCCTACCTATTAAGTAGGAATAATATTAAAACTCGACCATGGACTAGTCTATTACTATATCTCTAAGTATTGTTGTGTCAACGACTCTACTTAGTTTGTCTTATTTTTTCTTTTTTGACTCTAAGACATAGATACAATACATTGTTTGAGAATTTATTGACCTTTCATGTAGGTATAAATGATATGTTTGTTCAAGTAAATCGAGAATATGTGTGTGGCCCAAATTCTAGATTACTTGACCTAGTGGTAATAGGGTTAGAATTAGAGATAATATCGTAGAATCTTGGAGATATCTAATCAATTGTAATATTACGTTTCCTTATAGAACTCTGATCCTATGCCTTGTAATCCTTTATATAAAGAGGCCCATGTTATCAATGAAAGCATGACTCAATCCTCTCCCAATTTCAGTTTTCCTCAAACACATTATAAGAACGAAACCCTAACCCTGAAACCCTAAATTCATAGCCTTCAGACCCTAACCACCACCACCGCATATATTAGAGCCCTCAATCTCAGGATTCCAGAACTGGCGGCGGAACCACCAGAACAGGCTGGAAAACAATTGAACCGGCCAGCGGAATTATCAAACCAGCCCTCTAAGAAGGAAAAAAAAAGGGATCCCTACACCGGTTCACCACCTTCCGGACCTTCGATTTCCCCCAAATTTCTCCACCAGCAGCATCTCAACCCCAGGATCCAGGAACAGGAAACGGAACCATAAAAACCTGAAAAGAAGCCCAGAAACCCAAGCCCAAAGCAGAGGCCCACAGCCACGTCAGCATAAGGACCCGCGCCACGTCAGCACCCAGGACCATCGGCACGTCAGCAACCGAGACCCACACCACGTCAGGGCGCGGAACCCACGCCACGTCAGCTTATCTACCACATCAGCAGCTCCGTCAACTCCAGTCAATCGTTGGTCAACCACCGCCGGTGACATTTCCGATCAACTTTCAAGTGAATTTTCAAGCTACTTTCCAACCACTTTTCCTGCGATATTTTTCCGACCACTTTTTCGGGCCATATTTTTCAGCGACCAATTTCAAGGTAATTTTACTAAAAGTTCCCATTTTATTTCTTTTCTCTTCTTTTTCTCGGAGACTTGCAACCTCCCTTCTTCTACCCCCCTTCTTCTTCATAGGGGTTGACCAAAAGCCGAACTGTGGGGGTTCGTGTTCACTCCAAGCTTGGAGCTTGTAGAGTCCTTCAAAATTATAGTTTGTTGAGAAGAAAACGATCGACCACACACATCATTATTTCGATTTAATCCAATACCTCTTGGAATTGGATTTCTTGGAAGCGACTATGCCCAGAAATCCTAATTACGTGGAAGCGATTACGCTCCGAAATTCATAATTTCTTGGTAGTGACTACGCTTAGAAATTTTATATGTTTTCGTGGTACCCTTTTACGCTCCGAAACTAACCCTAATTTCTTGTTCTCTTTCAAGATGAGCAACCTGAAGAAACTGGACTTCACTCCATTGGGAACAACTGGCTCTGGATATCACAAGTGGGTTCGTGATGTTCGCCAGCATCTCAAAGCCGATGGAATCCTGGATACGATTCTCGAGCCTAGCCAGGACATGCTAACTGTTGAGCAAGCTCAAGCTTTGGAAGCAAATAGAGCAGCCTTAGAGGCAAATAAGGTGAAAGCCATCATCCTAATAACTTGTCATATGGATGATTCGCTCCAGTACAAGTATATGAATGAAGAAGACCCTAGAAGGTTGTGGTTCTCACTCAAAGAAAGATTTGGCAACGTCCATGACTGCCTGCTTCCTAAACTAGAAGTGAGATAGCATAGCCTCTGCTTCTATGGTTGCAGGTCAGTTATTGACTACAACTCAGAAGCACTTCACATTAAATCCTTAATGGAATTCGGCGGAAAAGATATCACAGATGCGATGTTGATTGAGAGAACTCTCTCTACCTTCCCCGTCTATGCTTTGATGGTTGCAGAGAACTATCAAATAGATGTTACTGCAGGAAGGATCACAAGGTTTCATAAGCTTATTGGAGCTATGAATGTCGTTGAAAAGCATGACAACATCCCTTGTGAAGAACTATAATTTGAGACTCGTGGGAACAGAGCATATTCCGGAGTCCATTATAGTAGTGCCCCTAAGGGAGGGCGTCAAGAGCGAAACCCTAAATGTAGGGACAATACTGGACGTTCTGGTCCATATTATCACTCTAATGAGGAAGGTAACCACCAAAATAGGCGAACACGGAACCGAAGAAGTCAACGTGGAAAGAAAGAGAGAGAGGCAATACCTCTGGCCATGTTGGTGGCGCTACCAACACTAAGAGTCATTCTAATGATGCTTTCAAAGTGCCTCAATGAATGGACTCTGAGCATAGAGATGTATGTTCTCGATGTGGTGTATCTGGTCATTGGGCACACATTTGTAGAGCTCGTGAAGAAATTGTCACCCCCTACAAAGCATATTGTGAAGCAAGAAAAGCTCACTATGTGGAACAAGATGATCAAGAAGCTGATCTAGAGTGAAAGGTTGAAGACTACAAATCTAGCTGGGATCAATAGATCCCAATTCTCTTTAAGTCTTTATTTTTCCAAGAGATGTAATAGGCCATTGCCATATATTTGTGTAGTAAGTGTCAATGGGTTAGTATTTCTTCAAAGTAGGCTCACCGAAAGTAAGTGTGATGTCTAAGAATGTTCTGAGATTAGTGGTACTTAAGCGAGCCTTGCTCCACCAACATCTCTTTACTCACCTGGTCACATTTATTTTGGAATTACCGAAAAAAGTTAGACGACTACCATTGTTTTGCATTAGCTGGCATTTTGGATTAGATTTTCTTTGGTCAAAGAGACAATTATGTAACTCTGTTGGCTTATGAATAAAATTTCGAGTTATTTTCATTATGACTCCATTTTGATTCTGAGCATATGACTTTGTGACTACGATGGCTGGGTCATCAGTATTAACTCAAGGACATGAAATAGCCCAAGTTCCCTTTGCCAAATGGCACCTTGATTACTGTTAAAGAAACTCTCTACGCTCCTACGGAAAATCACACCTATGAATAGCCAACAGATTCCATGCGAAAATGCATTTAGAGAATGGAAATGAGTTCCTTTGCAATGCCTCTAATGATTGCAAATAAATGCGCATCTTAGAGAAGTTTATGTGTCTCTCTAGTCGACTCTAGATCACTATTCGAGCTATTAAATCCAAGAAAAGTTATGAGAGAAGATCTCTTGGATTTAGACACATATTGGCTTTGCACGACAGGATAGGTTATCCTAGTCTTGATATGATGATCCGTCTACAAAACACTTCACATGGACATCCTTTCTTTAGAGCGAAATGAAGCATTAATCAAAAGTTGATTCCTGGACTAAGTGTGACCGTCGCCGGTGCCTCCGGAGTCGCCGCTGTCCACTACCAGCTAAGGTCTGGAACATTCCCTATCCATGACACCATGGATGGCGTCCATCATGGTTATGGTGCATGCAATCACCAACTTTGCTTCAAATAGCGTTTCAGGCGCTCAAGCCCAACCAAAATCCTCATTGGTTGATTCTAAGGCCTCTTACTCGTTTTACAAAGCCCGTTCCTTAGGGAAATTAGGACTAAGACCGTTCTATGCAAAGGATATGAAAATACTCATTCTGTTCTTACATAGAATCCATGGGGATTCTGTGCACCAGTTCAACCAACTTGCGGACCTTCAAATATCTCATGATATTGGTTGACATGCAAACACTTTGGTCACGTGTTGTGCCATTATCCATCTGTAAATGCTGCTTATAGTACACTCCTAGCACATATCATATGACAACTGGCTCACTCCCCGAATCATCATATTCAGTCAATTGGACTTGACGATGCTAGAGAGTTTACATCGAAGACTTTCAATGGTTATTACATTGGAACTGATGTTGGACATTATATTCTCACGTACACACTCAATTGGTCTTGCAGAAATGACTATGATGATAGTCCGGACTTTGATAATGTGCACCAATCTCCTTGTATCCGCTTGGGGTGATGCAATATCTCATGCAGCTATGCTAATTCGTCTACGACCCACTACCACTCAATCTACCCATATGTTACAGCTAGTGATTGGGTATAAGTATCGTACTTACGCATATTTGAGTGAACCATTTATATTCCAATTGCACCGCCACAGCATACTATGATGGGTCCTTACAGACGAATGGGCAACTATGTTGATTTGAGATTCCAATAATCGTCCGCCATTTAATGCCCTTGTTAGGCGATCTCCTTACCACTAGATTTATGAGTTGTCACTTTGATGAGACAGTCTTCCCATCGTTAGGGGGAGATAAGAACACGAATGTTCAGCATGAACGACAAGAATTGTCGTGGCCTATCCCCACTATGTCTCATCTTGATCCCTGTTAAAGTGACGAGATCACACATCTGCTGCAAATATGCCTGCAAGGAAGTACGTCCTTACGAGAGGACGTAGCACCACCCTACACTGAGGTAGGCATGGCGCCAATGCCAAAGAGAGTGGCACTCTAGCGTTACAAGCCATGGCCCCAACTAGGATGCATGGGAGGCCGGTGGGCTCGAAGGATGCTTTGGCACAACCTAATCCTTGGATCATCGCCACTCAAAATCTATCTCATGAGAATCTTTCAGGTTATGGTTATTGTTGGGGGACACCTCAACGTCAGAACCTATTCCTGAGAATATATAACTCTTTGAAAATTACATTAGCGTACATGAGACGTGGGATAGAAACTCCATCATAATTGATAATGTAGTTGCGTATTTCGTTGCACATGAGTTTGTTGAGTCCGATGATATCGAACCACGCTCCGTTGATGAATGAATACCAACGTAGAGAAATTTGGCCTAAATGGAAAGATGCGATCCAGGTTCAGTTGGATTCTCTTACGAATATGAAGGTTTTTGAGTCAGTGATGCCAACACCTCCTAACATAAAACCTATTGACTAATGGGTCTTTGTTAGAAAGCATGTTGAGAAAAAGAGATAGTAATCTCGCCTTATGGCTCAAGGCTTCTCACAAACGCCCTGGAATCGACTACAATGAGACATATTCTCTCGTAATGGAAGTCATTGTACTCCATTACCCTATCAATTTGGTAGTTTCCTAATAACTGATCATGCAGCTTAGAAATGTGGTTTGTACATATCTTTATGGGGATCTAGATGCGGAATGTATATGGAGGTCCATGGTGAACTTCATTTACCCAAGTCAAGTGGCTCTAGACCACAGAGTGCGCTTACAATAAGGTTGAAACGCACACTAAATTGACTGCTTGATTGGGAAGGGATGTGCCCACGCGTTTCCATAATAAGTTTCTGATTCTATCGCGGTTCATGTTGGACCTGATCTTCATTGGAAGCCCTTAAAGACTTAAGGGAAACCGTTGAACACTTGATATCCGATTTTGAGATGAAGGATTTTGGGAGAACACGATTATGTCTCGGTTTGGAACTTGAGCATCGTGTTAAGAGATGATGGATTCAGACTCATCACACACCAAAAACGCTGCCAACGCTGGCCTGCGTTTTCTATCCCCATCCGAAAATGACATAAGTGTTTTGGAAGATTTTGCTGATGTTAGGTATCTCTCTGACCCACACAAACGTCTTCCCAAACTAGTAAAGTGTTCATCATGGGTAAAGACAGCGATATCTTGGAGGTCTACAGAATAGACCTAGTCGCTATATCTTCAGACAATGCAGAGACTATTGCTCTTTACGAAGTGGTTCGTGAATGTATATGGATTGGATCCATAATTACGCATGTTCGAATAATTGTGGTTTGAAGTCTACCACAGATGAGCCTATGAACATTTAGGACAATGCTGCTTGTTTTGAACAAAGCAAGGCTACATCAAAGCAACAACACCAAGCATAATCAGCAACAATAGACTCTCCTCAAGATCAATTGAACTAGGTTCAATCTGAGGACAGTGTGGCAGACTTACTCACTCAGTCATTGCCTAAATTCCACTTTAGGGAAACATGTTGGTAGCATCATTTACGGAAGTTATCCGAACTCCAATGACCGTAGTCATCAGGGGGAGATGTCTACATGTATGGTCTCGAAACGTGAATGGTGTGTTGTGCTTTTTTTCCCCTTTGATCGAGGTATTTTTGTCCCACTGGGTTTTTGTTACTCGACAAGGTTTTTAATGAGGCAACGAGAAGAGCACCACGTTTAGGCGACACAAGGGGGAGTGTTCAAATAAATCCAGAATATATGTCTGGCCCAAACTCTAGGTCACTTGACCTAATAGTAATAGGATTAGAATTAGAGATAATATCGAAGAATCTTGGAGATGTCCAATCAATTGTAATATTACGTTTCCTTATAGAAATTTGATTATATGCCTTGTAATCCTCTATATAAAGAGACTCCTATTATCAATGAAAACACAACTCAATTCTCTCCCAATTTCAGTTTTCCTTAAACAATGTTTACATATTTAGCTGCCATATTATTTATTATAATTTTCTTGAGTAGATTTTAGGAATTTGAAATTCAAAATTTAAATATTTAAATAGAAAACAAAGTCCCCAAATATGAGATTTTGATTTGTTTCCTTTATTTACCTTGAGGGGCAAAATGGACAATGAAAAAAGTGGTTGGACCGCAATTAAAAATAAAAATGTAGCCCGAACAATGAAAATTGATGTAGCAAATTGGATCTTGATTAAAATACCTCAATTTTAAATACATCCTCCATCATCTTAAATTGAAAAAAAAAAAAAAATCACCAATGGTCATTCAGTTATGACCCGTTAGACTTAACCCACTATGTTTTCATTAATATCACTTAACTCACTCATTCACTCATTTAACTCACTATCATTAAATCTATCGTTAGAAGCTATTAAAATTGAGGGTATATTTTTCAAAACACTAAAAAATGCATTTCTAACTTGAAATTTTTTTACTCTGAAGAAAAAAATAAATATTTTTTTTTCAAATTAATTTTTAATATTAAAAAAATCCTTTTTTGTTAGAAATTCCAGAAATTAAAAAAAAAGTTGATAAAAGATCTAATAACTTCAGATTTTTTTTTTTAAGTTGGAAACGTATCTTTAAGTGTTTTGAAAAATATACCCTCAATTTTAACGGATTCTAACGAGAGATTTCGACAGTGAGTTAAGTGTATGATAATGTTAAATGTGAGTGAGTTAAGTAATATTTTTGAAATGTCAGTGAGTTAAGTCTCGTATAAGTCAAAATTTAGTAACTATTTAGTGATTTTTTGCCTCTTCAATTTCTAACTTTTAACAAAAAAATATATTCCAAATTTATAAATTTAAAAAAAAAAACAACTCTTTAACATCTTTAATAAAAATATTAAATATTAACTATAAACTCCATATCTAAGAACTTTCTCTGACCCACTTGTACATGACATCCATCTCTCGTATGTTTGAGGAAATCTCATTCTCTCATATTCTTCGCGAAGCAAATATTGTGGTGGACGCAATTACCTCTCTTGGACATCATTCTCTGGATCCGATTATCTGGCAAGATGAGATTCCCCTTTCGGCTTGCTCAGCTTTTAATTTAGACCGATTTAGTTTTTGTGTAGTTAGAGGGTTTGTATTGTAACTTTCTTTACCTCTTAAAAAAATAAAAAATAATAATAAAAAAAAATTAAAAAAAAAATTATCTACCCAATGAGACGGAGATTGTTACAAATGAGTACCTACAGCATTATTCTGAAATAAATGAATGATTCAACAAGATAGGCTCAAGTCATTTTGTCTATACCCATTGAACTATCTTTACAAGAATGTAATAAACATCCGTGCATAAGTGAAGCAAGTAAAAGCAAAGTCATCTATCAAACATTCATTAGTCTTCGAAAACCCCCAATGTGTTTGACTAGTGAGCATTCATTAACCTCCTAATTCTACCTCAATCAGATCATAATTTACTTGGGGGGGGGGGGCGCGAAAGAAAAAAGAACAACGGCGTCATTTCCAACCCTTTTACACAATGAACTGATTTGGTTTCCATGAATAATCCGAATGCAGCATATAAATTTCAAACTTTCATTTCATCCGCAAAGGTAAGATGAGAAAGCTTCGAGATTAACAAGAAAAGTTCGGAGAAATCATTAATTTGAAAGACTGAAATTCAGACCAAAGGTTCAAAGCCAGTAGAAGGGATAGTAGATATACAAGTTAAGCACACGCATTTTTGCAAGCTAGCAGATCTCAATTAATACATACAGGTGCAAACTATAGCATCACAAGCTCAGGCTCATCATTCTTTTCGTCCGATCTTTATCGACATCACAGGTGGTCAACCAGATTTGAATAGCAAAACTGCTTTCTGATCCAGGTAGAAATAGACAAAGTGGTTCGTTTCATGAGTCACATATGAACCTGCACAAAGAAACATGAAAATAACTGAGTGCTTCTTAATCTATGCTAAACGAATTTTGTTTTATACTTGCAAATTTTTTTTTTTCTCCGAGTATAATTGCATAGGTTATACGAATAAAAACCAATTGATTCCAACTACCGGAGCTAGATAAAAGCAGTTTTCTCTTAAGTTGTTGAATATTTGGATTCAAATCCAGACAAGAAATACAAATTTCGCATAATCCCAAATTAAAGCCACAACTTTTATATTCTGAATGGAGCAAGAAAAGAATTAGAAGTCCTTGTTTCATCTGGAGCAGGATGCCATACCAAAGACCAGGAATGCATCAGACACCCCTACATCCTATTCAATGCATCTATCAGGAATGCATAGAACAGAAGTGGTGGCAGCTAGTTCAAACCTAACAACTAAATATAAGAACAAGCCCGGATTACGAATCATGAATTCAAAAGTAGCTACCCTGTGCTTCTGGGTTCATAACAAACCAAATAGATGTTCGTGGAAGACAATAGAAAAATCACAATGAAATTTTGAACAACTATTCAACCTAGGTGCTGCCTCGCATTTTATTACAAGGGTGTCAAGCTGGGAGTTGGCAGAATAGAAACTGAAGGAAGTGTACTTTGGTTACATATGGCAATCTAACCAACTGTTTCATTTCAAAAGAGATTGACCAAATTAATATTCAATTAAATAGAAAATACGCAGCAATGATAAAACTTCAAAGCAAGGATGGATCTTTAATTTTACACGAATCTTGTTCGACAGCATGAGCCAAAGCAAACACTGGGAAGCAAATAACAATGTACACACACAAAAGTAGACCAACAAGTATAGACAGATAAAGTAAAGAACAACAGCGCATCGAGGGGTAACTATTGCCTGGTAATACATCAAGCATCACCTTTTCATACAAAGATTGAGAATATACAAGATTGACTCTTGACTTTCTGTCAACAACAAGTTGAAAAGCCTGATTCAGCAGTAGCTGAGTAAGAATATTCATAAACATCCCTCCGAAATTATGATCATGTGGAGAATACGCATTAGACATCAGGGTTTCCCCTATCAGGTTAAGCACTCTTTAATGCCATCAACCGAAGTATCACATATTTCAGCTAAAGGATTCCCAATTAGACGATTCTACTTGTCAATTAAAAAAAAAAAACTGTGAATTGCCACACGAAACAGTAACCCAGGAATTAATCAAAGCTTAGATCTATTCCTTCTCAAACAGCTCGATCCATTCTCATCAAACTTGCTACTTAAAGCACAAAACTATCCATTAGATTTGTTCACCATCACTCAAATTCTATCACATACTAAATCTTGACCAAAACACCCCGATAAGAACAAACCAGGCCAGAAAAACGAAACTGAAAATTGAAGGAGTTACCGAAATTGCGACCGACGATGCAATGCCAAGTAGGTCCGTGCCTCGAATCAAACTCCTTCTTTATATGCTCCGCCACGTCCTTCTCTACGCTATGAGTCTCAAATGCCTGAACCAAAAACCCTAATTCCGTAAGCGAAAAACCTATTTCCGAATCAAATCCAGTAATTAACACACAAAAAACACAAACGAAGTTCAAGAGAGAGAGAGAGAGAGCTGACGCCGATGGCGATTTCGACGGCCTCCTTCTGCATGTCCTGGAACATATCGGCGCTCTTGATGATGACGCGCTTGCCGGTGGAGGTCGTGACGGCCGGCGAGGGCTTCCGGTCCTCGGAATTCTGCTTCGTCGGCAGAGTCCCGGGAACGCTTCTTTTGGCGTCTTGGCTCATTTCGCGGTCTCCTGGTTCCGATTGAGGTCAACAAATCAAGGGCTTGCTTAGGAAAGCTGGAAGAGTGGTAGATTTCTGAATCGAGAAGAAGAAGAAGAAAAAGGAGGAGGAGAAGCTTAACGCATCCACCTATTTCTTTTTGTTACTTTGAAGTAACTGACTGTGAGTCTGTGAGCGGAAAGTGTTTCTTTTCCTTTTTGGGGTGGGGTGGTTTTTTTTGTTTTTTGTTATTTACTGCGGTGTTTTTACAGCGTGTACGGGAACTTCTGGCAGTTACAGAAACAGTGAAAAGAGAATCGATTCCCTGACGACGATATGCAAGTTTTACCGGGAAGTAGGGAAATCGGAAAGCGACGCAACGGTGTCGTATTCCTGAATTTGCTACCAAATTCTAATTATTTCAGTCTGCACTTTCAGTTCCAACTCATCGTTCAACTACAGGACCGACACAGACAGAGTGTTTCTTTTTCTTTTTGTCTATTTTTGTGTGTGTTGAAAATAAAACGAGAGACCCGATGCAATTTAATCTAATAATGCAATTTTATTTTTTTTATAAATAAGATGTCGTAAATTTAACTCACAAAAAAATTAGTTGTAAACTTATAATCCTCAGTATGTAGCCAAAACAAAAAATTGAACAGGAGATTTCGGTAAATGCTCTCATCCAAATTACCCTTGAACATTCTGAAGTAACTTTAATAGTTAAAATTTAAAAACATCGATCCTTATACCCCCTTTATACACGAGGTCACAACTCACGAGTTTGATTGCTCGATCTCGCCGCAGTGTTTGATATGTAAATCAAAGCCGTTACCTTCTAACTATTTGTAAATTTGTAACAATGAAACCATTAAGATTATGTTATAGTTACAGCATGCAAAATATCAAAGTTCGTTTTAACCTTACAGCAATCATGAAGAGGATGCTGTTTGGTGCTACTCAAAAGATGGGCGTTAACATTCGTCCCCCTGTTTGGTTTAGGCTTCATCCTCAGAGTCCTCCACAACTCTGTTGACTCTCTTCAGCCTCTTGGCACCGGGAGGATGATCATCTCCATCTTCATTGTCAGAGCCTGAATCCTCCACAGCCGTAGGACTATTAATATAATCCGGTGACAAAACCCTCTCTGATGCATTTCCTTCATTATCATCAAGATCCTCAGCAGACTCATTTTCAGCTGCATTCATATTGCCATGGTTTGCTTCAGGACTCGGAGCATTTTCTTCTTCCCTGGTCTCCTCATCTAGTTTTATTCTGAAATCTCGTGCAGTGCTACGCTTGGCATGCCTTAATAAATTTACTTTGGTCACCTTGCTAAGCTGGATGAGATATTTCTCATAATCTTCTATCTGAAATATGAGGTCGGGGATGCATCTGTTCTCCCTCTTTATTTTGTTGATAATTCCCTTTCTATTGGCATTCTCTTGTTGTTTCTGCAATACAAGTATGATGGAACCCCAGCATCAGGTAAACGGTTATAACCAACATTTAACATGTGATAGTGCAAGTAATGTGAAGAGTGACAATTTTTTTTGTCATAATGTGGAGGGACATTAGACAAACAATGCAAAGAGAATCAGAATTATACCTTTTGCATAATTTCCACGAAGATATACAGAGGAACTGTCAGCTCCTTGCAAGTTACCTCCACAAGCTTCTGAAACTTGAGGCTCGGAAAAATCTGTTTACAACCTTTTGTAGCAATCCTAAGCTTTGACATCTGAGCTAAATGCTTGTAAAACCTTGCTGCCAGTCGCAGCACATGCTCAGCTTGCGTATCTGTACAATTTAAAGCAATGTGCATAAACAGGAGTGACAGACAATATTCTAGTAAATCAATACTAATTATAGTAACTGCATATACCACTCAGGCTCATTGAAACAAAAGCTGAGAGTACTTTCACCATTGCTTCTGCCCTAGCATAGAGATTTTCCTCAAATGCCAACTCAGGAGATTCCTCACTGTTCTGATTCAGATGAATCCCTTTTTGGGAGACTAAAGAGAATGTCTTCAATCTTTTGATGGCCCAATCCATATCAACGACAACTGCTTCAACAATGTCCAGTATAGAGGAATTTATTGCTGAACTTGTTTGATGGTTTATGAGGGGGTATATCTCGGACACCTCCTCTGGAGTATCTCCTTCTGATCCGATAACATGTAACAGCTCTCTAGCCATGTCTTGAGATATAGCTAGATCATTTGGGGGGGAGCTTAAACTTATAGCAAGTGTCACAACGCTTTTTCCAACCTTCATGTTTTTTATTTCATTGTTTTTGCAAAGACTAATAGCCCAAGCTCCATGGGAGTTCCTCAATTGGCATGGCAATTTTCCCGCAATCATCAATATCAGATCACAAATAATCTGAAAGAAAAAAAAATCCTTTAAAATCAATAAATCTTCAGTAGGAAAAGAAAAATATATAAATCAGCAAACTCCCAAGTGCTGGTTACCTCAACTTCACCAAATAATGAAACTGCAAGAAGCTCAGAAAATAGAGGCTTCAATGTCTTCAAAATGAACAGTTCTTTGCTCCTTACATGTGGATCCTCAATTGTAGAGGCTCTTTCGCATTCAGTTTCCAAATCAGCATCCTGAAGAGTGGATATTGACACCATGTCTTCAAGCAAACCAGTCAAGTCTGACTTAGAACAAATCATTATCAATTCCTTCAAGCAAATCAAGGCAAGATGGAGATGCTCCCTTCGTCCGACATCTTTTTTCCCCTTCGCTTCCTTTTTCTTTTGATCCATCACCAACTTTGGCCCTGATTTGAACAAAGAAATTAGTTTCAACAAGGGGGGCCCCAGGATCTTGATTTCCCCATAGATTAAAGTTCTCAAAGGGTCTTCATTTCGCAGAAGAAGGGAAGATTTTATATGACTAAGGGACACATTCAAGACAAAAGAAATAAATTCAGAGCTGCATTTGGATGTCTTGCTGGTAGACTGACTATGCATTTGGGAAGCTTCAACATTATTAGAATAATCAGGGTCAAGTAGTCTCAACAGTGTTTGCAATATCTGATATATGCTTGAAGTTGCAAAGAAGGAAATCCGTCCTTGCATTTCTTTAGAGTGGCTTGAATTGATGTTGTTCAGTATATCGTGAGCAGGAGTGCGAGTACTCCCTTTTCTTACTGCAGTACTCTTGCTGGAGAAACATGTATCCTTCTTGAGTGAATGATGAAGCTCAACAAACTGAATAAACTCCTTTTCAAGATCTAATTTCGTTCTATCCGATGCTTTGTCCAACTCAGTAGCAATAGCATTCACGAGTACTTCAATAATTCCTGATAAAACAAAAGCGGAGCATTTTCTTTTGTTGTCTTCAAAAGATGAAGAGCCTCCATCCTGAGTTTGACCAAAGATGCCTGATCTGACACAAAAAGAAACCAACTGTTAAGGAGGATTTTATCTTAAATAGGAATAACCAATCACTGTTTAGTTCACCCCTTCTTCAGGGAAATTATTAATAATGTTGGAAACAATAACTTGAAAGTTTCACCATGACCCACAAGGCCACAACAATCATTTTGGTAGTGGCAATCCCCTTCAAATAGTGAAACATATGGTGCAACTAGAGTATGAAAATCCTTCTTTTCATTCCTTGGATATTACCAAACAGGAAAGATGAACTGATCTTCTCCGTTCTTCATAACTTAATTCCTTTTAACTGTCCAGCCAATAAACAGAGTAATTTAATGAAACCTAGCTGGGATGCAGGTAATGTATCTCTGACGAAACATAATATACTTCTTTTTCTTTCTTTTTTTACCTTTTTTTGCTTGGTGTTCTACCAAGTGCAAATTCCTTGCAATACAAGAATATTTAACAAAGCATTCCCCCTATTTCGCAATAACAGATGGGCGATAGAAAAGAGGGAGGGGAGATATACCATACGTTAATAAAGCCTACCTTCAATATTCTGATTTCGTAGAGACTTCCGAATCTTCAAGAAAGAACTGTAGAATGAGTCAGCAGACGAATTTCTTCCTACCTGCAAGGGGTTTGAGATTGATTAAGAGATCATCTTCTCTTTGGATCATAAAAATGAAATCATGTCTGCATCCAAGAAGAATCCGAAAGATACAACAAAATCATATGTACCCCAAAGTACATGAGTGTTCTTCACTAGAATTCATATACCTCATTTTCTTGTGAAAGGGAGAAACCCAAACATGCCCATGAAGAATTCAAGGCTTTCTCAGTTTTTCCATTTGGTTGTAGAAGTAACATCCAAGAAACACAAGACAGAAGGCAATCTAAGGGCTCTTCAACATAAGCTTTGCCACTCTCTGATTTTATGCAGCGGCTAATTCCAAATTGAACATCTGCATCCTGCTAAGGTAGTACTTCACTGTTAAGCATAGAATATAGGTTAATTGTCTCAGCTATGTGATGCATAAGTAGCATTATTAAAGTTTCTTTCCATGACATTTGGCATGTAAATCAGAAGTCTAACCCAATAATGAATCAAAACTTGGGATAATATACAGCAAACAGCTTCAGAAAATCAGAAACCAGAAGCATCTGCAGTCTACCTCTTTAAAAAAATGGAGGAAGTGAGGCAACAAAAAATCAAAGACAGCCCCCCCACTAGATGGGTCCATCAACACAAGCTTCACAAGTCCATGATACATGACTTCTTTGACATTTGCCTAAAAAGAAGTAACCACATAATAGTCAGAGACAATATTCAAACAAAAGGAGGATAGGTTAATGCAAATGGGAAACTCAAGATAAATACAGTACTGGTTGATAAAGACATCTCTGCAATAGACCACTGAGCTCTTGAAACAGGCCTCCCCCAACATTGTAGGGTATCTCAGATTGCTGACTGCTACTGGCTTGGCTAGATGACTCTTGAAAAGACAACAAATCATCTTTCTTGGATTGCTTTTCGGCCAGAATCAAATCAATAACAGCATTGGTTGCTGCAAGACGAATTGTATCTTCTCGTCTAAACATCGCCTTACGCATTACCAAAATAGTGTAATCCTGCATCATCAAATTAAACAAGTACATAAATATACTTCAACAGAATTCTAGCTTCTATAATAGAAATTTTTACTCAAGATATGGCTGTATGAGAGATTGTTTCAGCACAGTTCACAATGCCCGGGGTCATACATCATCTCATTGAAAATGCTATTTCTAGTATTGAATATTACAAACAGTTGTTTGACTTTTCAATTTTAAAAACTGGGGATTTCGGTGCTCATTCCAGGTAATTATAGTAAAGATTAGCTTCCCAATACTGCATAAGGAATTTGTATCACAATTCACAAGTATGAAATAAATGGAACAATAAGGACCTTGAGATCACGGCTGAACTTGATGAGAGGCAACAAAGCAGTAACAAGTTGAGCAGCAACCTTGCCATGCATGAAAGTGAAGTAATCCAACAATTCCTTTAGCCGGGAAACATGTTCTAACATGGGGTACGGATAACTTTGAGCTAGATTACTGAGAAGTCTGCACATAAAATTACTTTTACTTTTTAACATAAAATACAATTAACATCAAAGCTGTGTAGTTGACTTCAATTACCTTATGATAACCATGCTCTGCTCTGGCTTCAAAGAAAGGATCCGAAATTTACACTGCTCAATAATCTATAGGAAATTCAATAAATTAGTTAATGGTGTGTGATTGTAAAAGATTAGTTATAGACGTCAACTGGTTAAACATGATTACCCAAAAAAAGGACATCTTCCAATCGCATGCTATCAGCTTTTTCAAATTGAATTTCATTTAAAAGAAAAACAAAATGACTGTCAGAAATTTCTTCATACAATTCATATATTGATGTACTTGAAAAATAATCAATATCCTACAGCTAAACATGAGGGGGAAGTAGCACAGTTCTTTTTTTTTTTCTTCTTTGTTTCTTTTTTTGTGAAAATAAGGATGTTGCACAGCTCTACAAGAGATAAAGGCCAGTAGTATTATGCACACCATATAAAGATACTTTATAAATAGCATTCTATACAACCACTCTTCTTTTCCCTCCCCAACCCTAAAATTACATATAGGATTAACATTTTTAATATGATTCAATAGATATATAGTTTCACTGACCTCATTTCTAGCCATATCATGGGCCACAAATATAGCTTTTAGCATCTGAATAGCAAGCTCCTCAATGCCTAACAAACCACTTAAATTGCAGAGCTCTTTATGGTTTCCCTCTTCCACTGACTCTAGCAATACAAAAGCAAACTGCAAAATGCTAGGCACAATGTGTTCCCTTCCATAGTTGCTCTCGTTAACCTAAAACCAACCAAAAAAAACATGAAAACTACATAACTTATATGTATTTACATATATTTCAAACAACTGTGTCTCCTATAAGAAAAATAACATACAAGAGGCAATTACCGCTCTTAACATGGCCTTCTCGACCACTTTGACACTGTGCAGATATTCTTCCTTCATGTCATCCGGTATCCATTTACAGTCTCTGAAAGATATGAAAGAGTTTGCATATAGTTACCTACCCGACGAGTGCAACACAAAGCAACATTTTTTTGTTAAAAGAGAAAAAATACAAACATCATGTTAGAATCGCACGGTTATGAATCAAAACCAGGTGTTCAAACTACATGGAGAAGTATTCATGCAACCTAGGCTGGCGTTTGGATAGTCCTAAAATTAATATCACTAGACCAAATGCTACGGCATCAAACGAACAGATTATTACTAATTCATAGAAATTATTCACACCACGGTTCAATGAAAATTTATAATAAAACTGAAAGCATAGAACCCTTACTTAGCAAACTTATAATCACGGTAAGCAGTTAGAATTGCCATTTTCAAAGCCCCCATTGATTGCTCACCAAACCTCCTCACCCTCGAAACTGATAACAAAACAGCAACAGTAAAATGATTGAAAGCTCTAAGATCAGACTTCACAAGCCCCATCACCTCTTGTCCCAATGAAGGGTCCTGCTTCACCGCAAAGTTGACATGCAGCAAAACAGTCCCTTCCACTTGCCTGACTATAGAGCTCGCCTTCTTCCTCCCCATTTTCGACCCGAAAAACATCACAATCCCTTCAATCACATCCTTCTTAACAAACCCTTTCGAAGCCAAAACCAGCAATTGGTACACAAGCGAAGGCAAGTCCTGCAAGTCTAAGCTAGACATTCCGTCGAACACCTTGTCTACAAACTCTCTGGCCCTCGATTTATCAAGAACCGGAAAGTCCCTTACGATCGAAACCATCTTGATCAACAGTCCTTTGGACCAATTGAGCTCCAGAATCTGATCGAGCACCGAATTAACGACATGGCCGCCGCGTTCTACCTCGTCGGAGTTTCGAATCAAGCTCAGGCACCGGGGGAGGAGATCGAGGATCTGGTTGTTTTCGGAGTCGGTAATTTGGGGGAGAAATGACAAAATGGGTTCGATTATTTGGGGGAGATGAGAAGTGGGTACGTGGGGTAATAGGGTGTGGAAGAATTGGAGGGTCTTGAGGGAGTTGGGGTCGTGCGGGATTTTGAAGGAGGTGAAGAGGTGGGTGTAGGAGAGGAGGAGAGAGGAGAGGAGGGTAGAGAGGGAGTGGGTTTGGGGAGATTGGGAGATGAGGGAGAGGAGAGAGAGTGTGTAATCGGAGACGGGCTGAGACGGTGAAGAGGATTGAGAGCGGGAAGTGAGGTAGGAGAGGAGGGTTGGGTGGGATTGGGTGGAGAGAAGGGAGGAGGGGATTGGAGCGCAGGATTGGGCTAAGCGGATGATATCGGAGTCTGTTGGAGATGGTGAGAAGGGTGGGGTGGCGCTCATGGTGGCGGTTGGGCGGAGCTGCGAAAGGGATCTGGGTTTTGGGGTTGGAGAGAAGGTTGAGGTTTTTTTCGCGCGGCTTCTGGCGCTTTTGAAATCTTTTAATTGTGCGCCTTCTATCACCACTCACTAAGCTAACGAAGGCTTGTGAGATGAAGCATTTCCGAACTTATTGTAAGAAAAAACGGCTGAAATGTTTGATAAACTGTTTTTAAAAATACTGTAAGAACGAAAAGCAATTTATAAGTGTTTGATAAACTACAAGATAAAAATACTTTAACTGAATATAATTACCAAATTAGACATACATGCTTTGATATGCTACTAAAATACATAATTTTATTTTTTGATTATGTAACTATACCAAATAAAAAAATTTCTCATATATTATCTTATACCATTGGTTGGACCGAATAAAAGATTTACTTTAAACTCTTCAATATGCACATCATGTTTGACTATTACACAAAATAAGTCAAGAATATTTGGATTAATTTCCCGACCATAGTTCAACGGGAACCATTACACAAAATAAATTAAAGTCACTTGAAATTTGCAATTAAATGCTAAGTAGATGCATTCACTGGATTTTGTGCAATTGCATTTCTTAACACCTCCATTTCTTGTTTTTCCGGACCATCTCCATCATGTTTATTATCCTCCATCTCTTCACTAGAGCCAATGCAGACAATCTGTAACAAGATGGCAATAATCAATTCTCTGAGCAAACACATCAGGACCCATTTATCATTGAGTGTAAAAAACAATGTGAAGAATCGAGATCCAGAAAAGACAACTATGGCATCAAATTTTAGTTCATTAGAAGCCGAAAGAGGTACAAGCAGAAAGAAAGAAAAAAACAATTAAAATTCAATATAATTGACGCAAAATCTTAACTCAACTAGTACTACATAACCAAAGATTGAAATACTACATCAAGTAAAAAGTTCAACTTCCAGAGAAGAAAAAGAACCTGGACTGAAATTAACCAAAACAAAAGCTATGGTGTCACTACATGCAATAAAAGCTAACCAGCAATAGAGCATGTAACCAATGCAACATTCCTCCACAACAAAGTTGCAATACATAATTGACTCCACCAACAAAGGGCCAAAAGGAAACTGAACATTCTTACACCAGCAAAATACATCAATCAAAAACGTTGAAAAGAACAAGTACCCAAACCAAAAGAAACTAAAATAAATAAATAAATAAAATTAAACTTCCTCAATCATAACACAAAACGCTGACAGCAACCAGGTAGATCTAATTACCCACAGCACCGCCCAGACTACTAGTCTCTAACTTTAACAAACAAAGGGAAACTGAAACTAATAGAAAAGTTTTGACTCGATTAAAACCACAATGCAAAAAATAGGGAGTCTGCAATCAAACTCTTGGGCATACAAAGAGAAGTACCTTTCTTTTAACCTCTGGTGCCGATTTAAAATTTATCATTTGCAAAACAAACTGGATTTAGCAGAAAGCCTAAACTCTCAATAAGTGCCGGAAGAAAACAAAACAGGGTTCACCGAGCACTTGCTTACTCTTGCTAGTCAGAAGATAACATACGTGAAACTTACAGACAAAACTAACAAAACTGAACCAGTCCCAATCCAAAATCAGATAACAAAAACTAGACTATTTGACAGTAATTCTCACAACCTAGAGACTGTGCTATCAATCAAAGTAAAATCATCAAGAACATAATAACAACTACACTAATTCAGAGAAGATAGAAAGCACTCACACAACACAAAACAACAGATAATAATTGAATCAGTACAAGCTCAAGACTGATTTCAAAAGCTAAAAATAAACCCAAGAGCTCCTTTAACAATCATTATATACCAAAACAAAAACCCAAAACAGTTCAATTGATACAGAGCATAATCAACATAGTACCAATACAATATAATTGATAAGCATCGTGCAAAGAGCACCCAAACTAAAAATCAACAACCTCAGCAAGTTCACATAATATCAAATACCCCAACATAACCCTTTATCAAAACCAACTCTCACATTCCACATTCCATGTACCCAAAATACCACAAATTGACCAAACAATAAGAAGCTAGTTGTTTCGATCTGTTGCTACTTGTTCTGCAGGTGACGCATATGGGGAAAATTAAGAACTTTAGAGGAGACAAACAATAAGAAGCGCAGTTGCAACAACAATATATTGTAAATTTGGGGGAAAGATGGAGAAGGAGAGGACTTACAGTGAGTTTGATTCGCTGAAGACAGAAACTTTCGGCTCAATTTGCTGCTGGGTTTGAGAGAGAGAGAGGCGGTGATAGAGTGGTTCTTGGTAGGCTTGTGAAGATGTGATTACGCGAAATTGATGGTTACTCGGTTCCCTGCGCCGCTCATGTCAGTGGGGTTTTCGCCGGATTGTATGACTAGGTTATGGGAACTTCGAATGGGATGATATATGCTGGGAGGAGGAATAACAAGGAAGATCTCGAGAGTGATTCTGATGAGGAGCTTACCAAGTACGAAAGGAGGTTGAAGAAGCTGGGGTCCAGGAATGCTTTGGGTTTGGGGCGTGTGGCGGAGGAGCGACGGTATCGGGTTTTGAAGACACAGAAGAGATCGATCGATGAGCTGAGGTGTTTTGAGTTTTGACGGCAGAGGAGGCTGGGAAGAGAGGCTGAGCATAACAAAACCCAATCTGGTTCAAGGTAAACTCATAGAAAAGATGAGGACATAATAGGAAATCTATGTAAATTTCATTTAATGAATCCCTGTTCACTCCGTGTTTTCGCTGAATCAGTTTCCCAAAGCTGGTACTTGGGCGATTTTCAATTTCAGCTTCTAGGAGAATCAATTTAGACCATAAGTCACTTCTAAACATTTTACCAAACACCATAGCTAAAGCTCAAAAGTAGAAGCAGGTTCAAAAGCATCTCCAAAATCAATCCTAAACTAAGCCTAAGTGTTAAGACTTTTTGACTTGCGAGGCACGCACGTTCACTTAAAACAAAAATGATAACCATTAGAGCATTTCCAATAAAGTATTCAAAATGCTTGTGTCAAATTCAAATTTGAAGGCTCATGTGTCAATTGTTATTTTTGACAAATTTCCACTCCAGTGAATATGTTAAATTTGAACATTATTTCTATATTTTTCAGAATATTTTATAACAAAAAAAAAGCTCTTCTCTTTCTACTTCTCTTTTTTTCTCTCTTCTTGTTCGTGGTTCAGATGTCTTCAATCTTGTTCTTCTCTATTTTTCTTGTTGTTCTTGGAAAACCAAGAAATTAGGAAGAAGATGTTGTTGGAATTGTGGATCTGTTGCGAAATCTTTAAATTTTATGGACTATCTGCTTATTTATTGTTTAGTAATTCATATTTGGGGGTTGGAGTTGGAATTGGAGATCTTCAAGTTCTTCACTCATCGTAGACTCATAGTCATCTATTTTGTTCAACTAAAGGCAAAAGCCAAATCAACACATGCTATGACTATTCCACATATACGAGGGATTTCGTTTTGTGGGAATTGAGACTTGGGTTTATTGTGCTTGATCTCAATTGGGTGAGAGGTTTTTAGCTCAGTTTTTCTAGATTTGAGTTCTGGGTTTAGAGGTGGGATATGATAAATCATTCCATTTGCTAAGGCATTAATGTTCCAGTTCAATTGATAGAGATCGATCACCATCGATTGCCTGAGAAGATGCAGCACCAGAAAAAGAAAGAGAGAACCTCTGTGGGGCCGGGGGGAGAGAGAGTAGGAAGAAAGAGAAATAATGATAAAAAAAATAAAAATAAAAAACAGGTTGAGTTTGGTCTGTCAAATTTGACAGAAAATTTCAGAATTGTTATCCACGTGGATTTGACTTGTGGGTTGGAAATGATGTCATAGTCATTTGTTACCGTTCTATTGTCCACCTGGCAAATGACCACTCCGTTGGAGATGGTCTTATGCATATAACTATTCTGTAGCTATTAAGTAGTCTATTAGAGATGATTACTACATATTTAATATATGTTATAATACCTAAAATAATAATTTATTTAAAATAACACTGTTGGAGATGGTTACTAAATATTTAATATATGTTATAATGAGGGCCCTTCCACTAAGAGATCCATTTTTTTTGTCTTTTATAGGGATAGGCATTAGACAAACTTTTCATTATATTTCGGCATCTTAACCGTTCATTTTTTAGGTCCTAATGTGTATATCATTTCTGTAAATTTTCAGCCAAATCGGTGATCGTTAAGACATCTAAAATTACAATTTACACGAACGGACAAGTTGTTAATTGTGGAGTTGTTGTGATTTGGGGAGAGGGCAGCTCCAGAAGAATTAGGATGACTTATTAGAAGTGTGAATATGTCAGAACCCATTCCGAAAATTCTTTCAAATTTTCAAGATGTACTCTGCGGGGCCCACTTTTAAGAAAAATTCGACAGAACTTCCCTTAAAAGTGGACAACCCAACCTGTGAGAAAAACGACAAAAACAAATTTTTCTAAATCCAAGATTCCACAACATGCAGTCATCCTATATTTCACAACCACCACAAGTCATTAAGCAAAACCCAAGCGTAAAGGCAGTAAAATTTATACAATACAGCCTGGGGTTCTAATCTTCAACTCCATAAGTAAACACAATAACAATAAGTCTCTCAGGGTTATCAGAGCAGTCTACGATAAAATCAAATATATTACATGAGGTAGGTTAATATTAACCTACGAAAGGCAAGTGGCAGAACTGGTGCTAAGCCTCGATCCCACGCCGAACAGCAACACTACGAACTGGGCAAAGGAAACCGAAAAGCCCAAGGGAAAGTAAGCGATAAAACATTAGTTGTGAGTGGACAAAAATATTTAATTAAGAAAGAAATGTTTCTCACTTTCCCACAATTATTGTTTAGAACGTTCTTATGCATGCAATAGGGAACTAAAGGTTTTAAATCACTTTCATGACTAAGCCAGCCTGGCCTAAGGGAAGTTCGACCGGCCCTGTTAGTCGGACGAATAGATATATAAGTAAATAATTTAAAAGTTATGAGGAAAAACGTCATCACCATACAATACAGTAAAGTGAGCCGCTAAGGCTCGGGTCGGAGTGTCCCACACTCAAGAGCATCCCATGCTCGGCTCTACTCACCTACAAACACAAAGTAAGTAGGGAGGAGTACTAATAGGCTAGCTAGCAATAAAGTATATCGACCCAGGTATGGTGGGTAAAAACCATATGAAAATCGAGAATTTGTGAGATTTCCTCGAAGTCTCACAAGAAATGAACTCAGTCCAACAACGTGACCCCGCACGCCAACATGATTCAAAATTATGAATCAATATACTAAAATAATGTAAGTTTATAATCTCGAAGAAATCTTCCATTTCCGAAGATTTTTCGAGAAACCCGAATCTATTAATAAATAATGATACTTTCATTTTCAGAAATAATCTTATCGAATATTATTTCTAATAAAAAGTTCGAAATGGAACATAACCACTTCTAATCGGCAATTTGAACCATAACTAATTTCATAATCAAAAATCGAATAATATGCTCATTAAAGAACAGATACTTTGAATAATTTCGTAACTTAGAAAATTTAATTGCATGCATAAATTAAAATCAAACGTTCACTCACAGTATACGGCTAACGTGGTATCCAAGCGTAAGGATCCTCGTCGAATGATGAGTCGGTACCTCGTCCTGTACATAATTATTCGTAACTAACAATTACCGGACGAAAGAAAATAATATTACGATAAACAATAATTAAATTCTAAACCCATAACCTCAATTCCTCCAATTCTCTTCTACAACCAACCAAACTTCACCAACACCGCCCAATCGTCAAATTCAGACTTTACAACAATTATGGAGAAAATCCGACAATCGGATTCACGATTAACATTAATCGAAATCCAAATCTTTAGAAATTTATAACCGATTCAAAACTCCACCAATCCTTACCAAACTTCATATACAAGTTCTAGGATAATTATATGATTTAACTAGTCAGAAATTGGAATTAAACAGTTACCCTAGCCACCGCTACCGCCGCCCACAGTGGCAGCGCCGCCACCAAAGTCACCAGCTCCAATGGCCACCAAATTTTAGCAGCAGCACCTTCTCAACACACCTAATAATTCTCTCAACTATGACCAAGTCAGGAAATGAGTAGAAGTACCTCAACAATTAAGGAGAAGTTTGAACCCGTATGAACAGTAAAATCGTCCAATTATGCTTTCTTCCTCCACGCTGCAAATCGTTGCAAGAGGTTTGAGGAGCATCATCTACGTCGCAAGGCGCTTCTACTAGACTAAGGTTTGTCACCGGAGGTGGCCGGAATCGGGAGAAATCGGCTTTGATCACTTTTGCTACAATGAAACTTCAAGGACCCGATGCGTCATTTTCTGGCCAAGCCGCCGTGAGCCACCACCGCAGGCGCCAAGAGGAGGTCGAGACGAGTCCGTAGCCACCGGTTTCACGCTTTTTGGTGGCCGGAAAAGAGAAAGCAACTGGAGTTGCAGAGGAGAGAAAGAAAATGTGCAGAGGAGAAAGAGGGAGCGCGCGGGAGGAGAGAGAAAGGGAAAAGAAAGTTACCCGGCTACAGTAGAAAATTCAAATTTATACTTTTTTATCATGAACAGTAACTTTAATATTTCGCTTATAACTTTCGCATACGAACTCCGATTTTTACGAACCACATATGCACGCGCTCGGTTTAACGTCCTCTACAACTTTCATGAAGAACATTTTCTCAAATTTTGACCCGAACAAAAAGTCGATTTTTAGGGCCACTAAAATCATATAACGGAGTAAAAATTAAGTGTAACTGACATTTACCGTCAAATTAATAAAAAATCAAAAATTCTGGGTTCGGGACGTAACAGAATATGTTTCTACAGGTTTTGAGTAGTCCATTTTAGGGGTGACTCTATCAAATTTTTGGTAGAGTTATTCTTAAGATGAGCCCCATAGGGCCACCTCGGATTTCAGGGTGAAATTCAGGGCGGGTCCTGTCAAACCAGCTCATACGAATCAAACGCAACTGTCCTACTCGATAAACAAGTCTCGAAGCTTAAAGGGAACTGTCTTACTCAAGGAACCAGCCTCTACGAATTAAACGCAACTATCCTACTCGAGGAACCAATCTCGAAGCTTCAAGGGAATTGTCCTACTCAAGGAACCAGCTTACTCAAGGAACCAGCCTCTACGAATTAAACGCAACTGTCTTGCTCGAGGAACCAATCTCAAAGCTTCAAAGGAATTTTCCTACTCGAGTAACAAACTCTTACGAATCAAACGCAGCTGCCCTACTCAAGGAACTAACTCCTCCAAATTAAACGCACTTGTCCTACTCGATGAACCAACTCCTACGAATCAAACGCAGTTGTCTTACTCAAGGAACCAATATGGACAACATTATTAATGAAAGGCAAAAAAAATTTCGACGTTCTCTTGAATAGGAAGATCAACATGCACCAAAAATCACTAAACAATCACCAAATACTTTTATTTTCTCACTGTTCAAGGAAATTTAGATTATGTGTCTGGCCCAAACTCTAGGTTACTTGATCTAGTGGTAATAGGGTTATAGAAGGATTTAGAATCCTATTCAATGTAGAATTACTTTCCTTGTATGTTCAGATTCTATGCATTGTAATCCTCTATATAAAGAGACCCCTATTATCAATGAGAATACACAGCGAATTCCTCTCAATTTCAGTTTCTCTACAACACGTTATCAGCACGAAGCCCTAACCCTGAAACAAATAGCCAAAACTCTAAATTCTCAATCCCAAGATCCTCAGCATCCTCACTTCATCTCCTCAACATCCTCGCGACATCCCTGCAGCATCCTCGTGGCCTCGCGACATCCCCGCAGTGGCCCCACAACAGTCCTGCACTGCCAAGCCAACAACTTTTCCGGCCAAGATTTCTGGCATCTTTTCGATGTAAACTTTTCTAAAATTTCCAGTTTTTGAAGTTTTTCAATTTCTTCTTCTTTTCGCGGGGACTTGCAAATTCCCTTCTTCTACCCCCCTTTCTTCATCATAGGGGAGACCTAATTAAGCCGAACTGTGGGGGTTCGTGCTCACTCCAAGCTTGGAGCTTGTTGAGATCTCCAAACTTAGAGTTTGTAGAGAATTTATGATCGACCACTTACGTCATTGTTTCGATCTAATCCAATATCACTTGGAATTGAATTTCTTGGAAGCGATTACGCTTAGAAATTCCTAATTTCTTGGAAGCGACTACGCTCAGAAATTTTATATGTTTTCGTGGTAGCCTTTTACGCTCCGAAACTAACTCTAATTTATTGTTCTCTTTCAGGATGAGTAACCTAAACAAACTGGACTTCGCTCCATTGGGAACAAATGGCTTTGGATATCACAAGTGGGTTCGTGATGTTCGCCAGCATCTCAAGGCCAATGGAATCCTGGATACGATTCTCGAGCCTAGGCAGGACATGTTAACTGCTGAGCAAGCTCAAGCTTTGGAAGCAAATAGAGCAGCCTTATAGGCAAATAAGGCGAAAGCCATCATCCTAATGACTCGTCATATGGATGATTCACTCCAATACGAGTATATGAATGAAGAAGATCCCAGAAGGTTGTGGGTCTCACTCGAAGAAAGATTTGGCAACGTCTGTGACTCCTTGCTTCCTGAACTAGAAGTGAGATGGCATAGCCTCCGCTTATATGATTTCAAGTCAGCTCTTGACTACAACTCGGAAGCACTTCGCATTAAATCCTTAATGGAATTCTATGGTAAAGAGATCACAAATGCGATGTTGATTGAGAAGACTCTCTCTACCTTCCCCGTCTCTGCATTGATGGTTTCTAAGAACTATCGAATCGATGTCACTGCAGGACGAATCGCAAGGTTTCATTTGCTCATTGGAGCTATGAATGTCACGAAAAGCATGACAACATCCTTGTGAAGAACTATGATTCGAGATCTGTGGGAACATAGCATATTTCGGAATCCAATTATAGTCGCGCCCCAAAGAAAGGGCGTCAAGAGCGAAACCTTATCTTATGAATACATTTGGACGTTCTGGTCCATATAATCGCTCTACTTGGGAAGGTAACCGCCAAAATAGGCGAACACAGAACTGAAAAGGTCAACGTGGAAAGAGAGAGGGAGGCAACGCCTCTGGCCATGTTGGTGGCGCCACCAACACTAAGAGCCATCTAAATGATCATTTCAAAGCACCTCAATCAATGGAGTCTGAGCAAAGAGATGTATGTTCTCGATGTGGAGTATCCGATCATTGGGCACAAATTTGTAGAGCTCGTGCAGAAATTGTCACCGCCTATAAAGCATATTATGAAGCAAGAGAAGCTCACAACTTGGAACAAGAAGATCAAGATGATGATCTAGAATGAAGGGTTAAAGACTACAAATCTGGCTGGGATCAATAGATCATCAATTCTGTTTAAGTCTTTATTTTTCCAAGAGATGTAATAGGCAATCGCCATATTATTTTTGTAGTAAATGCCTATGGTTTAGTCTTTCTTCAAAGTAGGCTCACCCAAAGTAATTGTGATATCGAGGAAGGTTCTGAGATTAGTGGTACTTAAGCGAGCATTGCTCCACCAACATCTCTCTACTTACCTGATCACATTTATTTTGGAAATACCGAAAGAAGTTAGACGGCTACCATTTTTTTGCATTAGCTAGCATTTTGGATTAGATTTTCTTTGGTTAAAGAGACAATGATGTAACTCCGTTGGCTTATGAGTACAATTTCGAGTTTTTTTCATTATAACTCCATTTTGATTCAGAGTATATGGCTTTGTGACTACGATGACTGGGCCATCAATATTAATTCAAGGACATGGGATAGCCCAAGTTCCCATTGGCAAATGGCACCTTGATTACTGTCACAGAAACTCTTTACACCTTGATTACTGTCACAGAAACTCTTTACACTCCTAGGGCAAATCGCACCTATGAATAGCCAACGGATTCCATGCGAAAATACATGTAAAGAACGGAGATGAGTTCCTTTGCAATACCTCTAATGAGTGCTAACAAAAGCGCATCTTAGAGAAGTTTATGTGTCTCTCTAGTGGACTCTATATCACTATTCGAGCTATTAAATCCAATAAAATTATAAGAGAAGATCTCTTGGATTTAGACACATATTGGCTTTTCCACGACAGGATAGGTAATCTTGGTCATGATATGATGATCCGTCTACTAAATACTTTACACGAACATCCATTCTTCAGAGTGAGAAGAAGCAAGAATCGAAAATTGATTCCTAAACTTAACAAGACCGCAACAATTGCAGCATCACCACGACAGGATAGGTCATCCTGGTCATGATATGATGATCCGTCTACTAAAGACTTTACACGGACATCCATTCTTTAGAGTGAGAAGAAGCAAGAATCGAAAATTGATTCCTGGACTTAACAAGACCGCAATAATTGCAGCATCTGGCGCTGCAGCCATCTTGAGGCGCCATAGGGCCGCCCAAGTCCCATGTGACAACGCCATAAATGGCGCTACCCATGGCCATGACACCATGGAAGTCCCTTCCCATGGTCATGACACCATGGATGATTCTCCCCATGGTCGAGACGCCATGGATGCCACTTTCCATGGTTCCAACGCCATGATGAGTGATGTAGTCACACATTTTGCTTCTAATAGCGCTACAGACGCTCAGGCCCCACCAAAATCTTCATTGGTTGCTTCCAAAGCCTCTCGCTCATATTGCAAAGCCTATTCCTTCGGGAAATTAGGACTGAGACCGTCCTATGCAAAGGATATGAAAATACTCATTATGTTCTTACATCGAATCCGTGGGGATTCTGTGGACTGATTCAACCAACTTGCGGACGTTTACATATCTCATGATATTGGTTGACACGCAAACACACTGGTCACGTGTTGTGCCATTGTCCACTTGTAAATGCTGCTTCTGCTACACTCCTAGCAAATACCATATGACAATGGGTTCACTCCCCGGATCATCCTATTCTGTCAATTGGACTTGACGATACTAGAGAGTTTACATTGAAGACTGTCGATGGATATTGCAATGGGATTGATGTTGGACATCACATTCTTATGAACACACCCAAATGGTTTCGCAGAAACAACTACGATGGTAGTTAAGACATTGGTAATGTGCACCAATCTCCCTATATCCGCTTGGGGTGATGTAATATCGCATGCAGCTATGCTAATTCGTCTACGACTTACCACCACTCAATCTATGTTTTACAGCTAGTGACTGGGTACAAGTATTTTGTACTTACGCACATTTGAGTGAGTCATTTATGTGCCAATTGCGCCGCCACAGCGCACTATAATAGGTTCTTACAGACGAATGAGAAAATTGGATTTGAGACTCCAACCATCGTCCGCCACTTAATCCCCTTGCTAGGCGATCTCCTTACCGCTAGATTTGCGGGTTGTCACTCTGCTGAGACAGTCTTCCCGTCGTTAGGGGGAGATAAGAACATGAATGTTCAACAGGAACGACAGGAATTGTCGTGGTCTGTCCCTACTATGTCTCATCTCGATCCCTACAAAAAGTGATGAGATCACACATTTGCTGCAAAGATGCCTGCAAGGAAGTACGTCTCTACAAAAGGACGTAGCGCCATCCTATAGGGAGGTACGCATAGTGCCAATGCCAAAGAGAGTGGCACTCTGGCGTTACAGGCCATGGCCCTAGCTAGGATGCATGGGAGGCCCGTGAGTTCGAAGGATACTTTGGCACAACTCAATCCTTGGATCATCAAGACTCAAAATCCGTCTCATGAGAATCTTCCGGGTTATGGTTATCATTGGGGGACGCCTCAATGTTTGAGAATATAGAGCTCTATGAAACCTACACTAGTGTACATGAGATGTGGGATAGAAACTCCATCAAAATTGATGATGTAGTCACGCATTTCGTTGCGCATGAGTTTGTTGAGTCCGATGATATCGAACCACGCTCCGTTGATGAATGAATACCAACATAGAGAGATTTGGCCTGAATGGAAAAATGAGATCCAGGTTAAGTTGGATTCTCTAACGAAGAGGAAGGTTTTTGAGCCAGTGATGCCAACACCTCCTATCATAAAACCTGTTGACTAATGGGTCTTCGTTAGAAAGCGTGTTGAGAAAAAGATATGGTAATCTCGCCTTATGGTGCAAGGCTTCTCACAAAAACGCTCTGGAATCGACTACGATGAGACATATTATCTCGTAATGGATGTCATTGCACTCTACTACCCTGTCAATTTTGTAGTTTCCAAATAACTGATCATGCAGCTTACAAATGTGGTCACTACGTATCTATACGGGGATCTAGATACAGAATGTACATGAAGGTTCATGGTGAACTTCATCTACCTAAGTCAAGTGGCTCTAGACCACGGAGCGCGTTTACAATAAGGTTGAAACGCTCACTAAAGTGACTACTTGATTGGGAAGAGATATGCCCATGCGTTTCCATAACAAGTTTCGGATTCTATCGCGATTCATGTTGGACATGACCTTCATTGGAAGCTCTTAAAGAGTTAAGGGAAACCGCTGAACACTTGAAATCCGAGTTTGAGATGAAAGATTTTGGGAGAACACGATTATGTCTCGGTTTGGAACTTGAGCATCGTGTCGATGGATGCTTAGGCATTTTGACAAGGTCAAGCCTTCAAGCACCCTGCATAATTGTCTGTAGTCTTGATCCTGAAAATGATCCTCTTCGTCCGTAGGATGATGGCGAAGATGTGCTAGAGGCAAAAGTGCCCCACTTAAGTGCAATACGCGCATTATTGTATTTAGCTCAATGCATAAGACCGGACATCTCATATGTTGTGAACTTGTTAGCTAGGTATAGCTTTACACCAACGTGATGCCATTGGATTGGTGTAAAAGATATCTTTCGATACTTGAGATGTACGATCGATATGGGCTTGTTCTATCCCTATAGAGAGATGATGGATTCGGACCCATCACACACCAGAAATGCCTCAAACGCTGGCCTGCGTTTCCTATCCCCACCCCAAAACAACATGTGTTTTGGAAGGTTTTGCTGATATTGGGTATCTCTCTGACCCACACAAAGGTCATTCACAAACTGCTTAAGTGTTCACCATAGGTAAAGACCGTGATATCTTGGAGGTCTACAGAACAGACCCTAGTCGCTATATCTTCGAACAATGCAGAGATTATTGCTCTTCACGAAGTGGTTCCTGAATGTATATGGATTGAATCCATAATTACGCATGTTCAAAAAATTGTGTTCAAAGTCTACCACCGATGAGCCTACAAGCATTTAGGATAATGCTGGTTTTGAACCAAGACTACATCAAAAGCGACAACACCAAGAATAATCAGCAACAACAGACTCTTCTCAAGATCAAAGTGAATTAGGTTCGATCTGAGGACAGTATGACAGACTTGCTCACTAAGTCATTGCCTAAATTTCACTTTCGAGAAACATGTTAGTAGCATCGTTTGCTGAAGTTATCTGAACTCCCATAACCGTAGTCATCAGGGGGAGATGCAGGCATCAAGGGGAGATGTCTACATGTATGGTCTCGAAACGTGAAGGGTGTGTTGTGCTCTTTTTCCCCTTCGACCGAGGTTATTTTTGTCCCACTGGGTTTTTGTTACTCGGCAAGGTTTTTTAATGAGGCAACGAGAGAAGCACCACATTTGGGCGACACAAGGGGGAGTGTTCAAGGAAATCCAGATTATGTGTCTAGCCCAAACTCTAGGTTACTTGACCTAGTGGTAATAGGGTTATAGAAGGATTTAGAATCCTATTCAATGTAGAATTACTTTCCTTGTATGTTCAGATTCTATGCATTGTAATCCTCTATATAAAGAGGCCCCTATTATCAATGAGAATACACAGTGAATTCCTCTCAATTTCAGTTTCTCTACAACACTCACATGGTTTTTTTTTGAGTCATACTGATCTTTTTGTCAAGACAAAGTCATGATATCATCATATCTTTTCCATTGCGGGAGCTGCACCTTAAGGGAAAAGTGATGCGGGAGCTGCACCTTAAGACATCTCTCAATCCTTCGTGACAAAAATAGATGTCTTGAGGTGCAGCTCCGGCATCACTTTTTAGGGAAAAGTGTTTCTCACAAACTGTGTCAATTGTTGATGATGAAAAATTTTGAAGAGGATTTTGACTCACCAATGAATGCGGATTGGAGCGAGAGCTGACAAGGAACAATCGAGAAGTTTTCTTCGAGCATTGACTCAGATGTTTGACCTTCGGCTGGAAGATAAAGGGGGTACCTGTAGAAAATCCTCCGATGCATAAGTCAGTACGTTTCTTAATCGAGTGGAGTAGAAAGTGTCGGAATGGGATGGTTTACCTTGACGTCGGGCTGCTTTTATATAGGCAATGACTTACTTGAGGGACAAGCCACCATTATTCCCGCTTTTATTGTCACATTTACTTACTTACTTATGATAATAATCATTATTACATTAACAACTATTAATCATAACTCATTTACGACAGTCATTCATCACGTATTCATAACCATAATTACTGCACATAATTATTATCATAATTAATACCGTAATAATTACCATAATTACTGTATATAATTATTATCATAATTAATACCGTAATAATTGCGACGTTTATGACTTGAATTTATCATCATCCTAACAACGAATTTAATCATCTTAATTGCGGGCCAGCAAAAGATGATCACTCCCACATCTGTCTGTTAGACTCTAGACCGATGGCATTGTAATTCGTGAAACACTGAAACAGCCGACGACTCGTCTCTCTGATCCGTTTATCCTCCGGGAATATTTCTCCACACTCCTCTGCACATACCACCTCCATCCCAGCCAATCAAAACACGCCAACAACTCATCCGGAAACGGCAGCAAAATAATTGCACACCTGTACCATTGAAGTTGGCCTCCGAATATCTGACGTGTCTCTCTCTTGTCAAAACTCGATCGTTACCCATATTGAAGATTTCAAGAAAAATTATTTTTCTAAAGAACCCGCAACGCGCAACTCACACGCGTGGCGTACACGACCTTCATTACTGCGTGAGTGAAGTTCATCGTTGTGAGCACGCTACGGAAAATTACAGATCTGCGGGACCGTTCTCTCTCTCATTTTCAGACGTCACTTCTTACCTGTCCGACGTCCCACGTCAATTAAAACTCCAACAAACCATTTGAAACTCTACTCCTTCTTCCCCATCAGAAATTGAGAAGTAGACGTAAGAAGAAAGAAAGATAAAATTGTGAAGCAGAGCGCGGTAGTGAAATGGGTAGCAAAGCGAAAGGAAGAACTGTTCTTGAGGTTGGAGCTGATGGGGTGGCTCTCATCACCATCATCAACCCTCCTGTCAATTCCCTCTCTTTTGATGGTATCTTTATCCTTGTGTCCTGATTTTAATTACTGGGTTTGGTTGTTTCTGATAGATACTATTGATTCCAGAAAGGTCGGAAATTTTGCTGATTTTTGTGTCTGTTTTGCAGTGTTGTATGGCTTGAAAGAAAGCTATGAGGAGGCTCTGAGGAGAGAAGATGTCAAGGCAATTGTCGTTACAGGTGCAAAAGGGAAATTCTCGGGTGGATTTGATATTAGTGCTTTTGGTGGACTTCAAGGAGGGCAGAAAGGTTTGCTTTTTTTTTTTTTTTTTTAATGATCGGAATAGTCTGGTAATGGATTAGTATATGTTTATGAAGTTACTGTTGTGTTTTACAGCGGAGCCGAAGCCTGGTTATATATCTGTGGAGGTTATCACTAACACTTTAGAAGGTATATAGTATGTTTTCTTTTGAATTCTTTATAGAAAAGAAAAAAGATGATGAGGATGATTTAAGTAAGTTGACTTATGATGGGTTGATTAATTTTCCAGGTGCTAGGAAGCCTTCAGTTGCTGCCATTGATGGCCTAGCATTGGGGGGAGGATTAGAGGTTGCAATGGTAAGTGTTGCAATTTTTTATTTTTTTTTTTGAACTCTTGACTGAAGTTTTTTGTACTGGATTTGTTTGGTGAGCTTTTGATGTTTTTTGTGTTAGGCTTGTCATGCCCGAATATCAACTCCGACTGCCCAATTAGGGTTGCCAGAACTTCAGCTTGGACTCATTCCTGGATTTGGAGGTACAGCTAGATTTTTGAAATGTTTGAAGTGTACTGTTTGTATCTGGTAGTGGCTTCTGTGACTGAGCAAATGAAGAACTAGAATACAAATAACTATTCACGAATATTTAAGTTCGTACTTACTGTTTTGAGATGTTACAATGTCTTCCACATCTGTAATATTTTTGGTATTTTACCTAGCTTAGTCATATTTCTGAATATCTCAAAAGTGCAGCATTATGTTTATCTCGATAAGTTTATGAAATTATGGACATATGGGTTATTTCAATCTGTTGAGAGATTCTGTTCATATGTTGAAATGCCTTTCTAGTTTCTACTAAAGGTTTTCTCAAATACTGCCTTCACATGGACTGGTGGTGGGGGCTGTCTCATGCTCTGTAGCTCATCGAATGGGACATTAAAAGAAAAAGAAATTTGGAGAACATACTGGCACTGTTTATATGTTACTCTTTGCATAATGTTGAATTCACATGATCCTATTTTTTCTCAGGAACACAACGGCTTCCGCGTCTTGTTGGAATCTCAAAGGCACTTGAAATGATGCTGGTGTGTTGTGGTTACCTTCTGCTTAGTTAGTTTGAAATATTTTAATTTTCTGAATTGCTAACCCATTCCCCTTTGTTTTTGAATGATTAGACTTCAAAACCGGTTAAAGGGGAAGAGGCTCATGATTTAGGCCTTGTTGATGCTATAGTTTCACCTGATGAGTTGGTAAGCACTGCACGTCAGTGGGCCTTGGATATCTTGGAGCGTCGGAGACCATGGGTTGCTAGTCTTCATAAGACTGACAAGTTAGAACCCCTTGGCGAAGCTAGGGAAATACTTAAATTTGCAAGAGCTCAAGTACGGAAGCAGGCTCCCAATCTCAAACATCCATTGGTTTGCATTGATGTTGTTGAAGAGGGTATAGCTTCTGGTGGCCGGGCTGGACTTTGGAAGGTCCTCATCTGTTTCACTATTGTTTTTGCTTTTCAAACTTATCGACCTGGAATTTTGAAACATTGGTTCTGGCTATTGCAGGAAGCTCAAGAATTTCAAGGACTTCTACGTGCTGACACTTGCAAGAGCTTGGTCCACATCTTCTTTGCTCAACGTGGAACATCAAAGGTTTGACAATTGGCTTCTAATTAGTTATCTTCTTTTCTGAATCGATCTGTACATGTAATCAGTTTAACTTTTTGGTATATTATTGATATGAAAACCATTACTAGTTCATTATCATAATCTGATATCCTAAGATAAAGTGAGACTACCACACTCTAAATTGTAAACTGTTTTCAGCCTTGAGAATCTTGACTACCGTTTCTCTAATACAAACGCACACTTGTTGTCTTACCATATATAGGTACCTGGGGTTACTGATCGAGGTTTGGTGCCTAGACGAGTGACTAAGGTTGCTGTTATTGGTGGAGGCTTAATGGGTTCTGGAATAACTACAGCATTGATTCTTAGTAATTATCCAGTGATCCTGAAAGAAGTAAATGAGAAGTTCTTGCAGGCTGGGATTGGCAGAGTCAAAGGTGAGGTTTACTATCCTTTAATAGTAAAGCTTGTACTGAGTATCTTATTTTGAGCTATGTTTATTTTTGTGAAAGCTTTATCTTTGGTATTTTGTAGTTCCCTTCCTTCTAGAACCATTATTTTTCTTGAATTGCTAATAGACTGTGATTGCTAGTAGTCTGGATTCTTGTGGCATGATGATGGCTAAGTAATCAAATTTCAATTTTGTGATCCAGCCAATCTGCAGAGCCGCGTCAAAAAAGGGAAAATGACTGAAGAGAAGTTTGAGAAGACACTCTCTCTTCTTAAAGGTACCCTGGACTATGAAAGCTTTAGAGACGTTGACATGGTCATAGAGGTGATTCCTCAAGCATGTTATTTTTTTGTTTTTTGTTTTTTCCCTTGCTTATTCTGCTCTTTTAAGGGAAGGTCTGAAGTATTCCTCCATGCTCGAAACAGGCAGTTATTGAGAAGGTTTCTTTAAAGCAACAAATTTTTGCTGACCTTGAAAAATATTGCCCACAACACTGCATACTTGCTAGTAACACTTCCACAATTGACTTGAACCTTATTGGAGAGAAGACCAAATCCCATAATCGAATTATTGGAGCCCATTTCTTTAGGTAACACTTATTAAACCGGAACCCTTACTTGTGCATTTCACTTGGTTTTCTTTATCACAGATAGTTAACTTGAGCCTTTATTTGTGCTCTTGATGCAGTCCAGCACATGTCATGCCACTTTTGGAAATTGTTCGCACTAATCAGACATCTCCACAAGCTATTGTTGACTTGCTAGAAGTTGGGAAGATGATAAAGAAAACCCCAGTTGTTGTTGGTAACTGCACTGGATTTGCTGTTAACAGAACATTCTTTCCTTATGCCCAAGCTGGTCTTCTGCTTATTGAGCGTGGTGCAGATGTATATCAGATTGACAGGGCAATCACCAAATTTGGAATGCCCATGGGCCCATTCAGGTTAGTAATACTGTTGTGTTCCAAAAAATTATGACTTGATTTTGATCCTGTGCTGTTGATGTCCCACTCCAAATATTTCCCTTTACTTTCCCTTATACTTTCTTTGTCCATGCAGATTGGCTGATCTGGTTGGCTTTGATGTGGCGATTGCAACTGGCATGCAATATATTGAGAATTTTCCTGAGCGGACATATAAGTCGATGCTTATTCCTATGATGCAGGAGGATGGGAGAGCAGGTAATTCATTATTCTTGAAGCTTTAGGTGCCTAGTGAAATATGTGTTGACTGACTTCTGTTGAACTTCAGCACAGATTTGTCTCATTTTCCTATTTGATATGAAAAGTATTTCTTCTTTTCCTGTTTTCTACTGTTTTAGGTGAAACTACGAAAAGAGGGTTTTATGTTTATGATGATAAACGCAAAGCTAAGCCAGATCCTGAATTGAAGAAATACATTGAGAAGTCGAGGAGCATTTCTGGTCTTTCAATAGATGCCAAGGTCTCTCTCTCTCAGATTTAGTCTGCACACCGTAGTATCTTGGCTGCAAACTTTAGTACCTGATCGTTAATATAATGAGCTATCTCATCTCTGACTCTATTTGTACCATTTGAACACAGCTAGTGAAGTTACCAGAAAAGGACATTGTGGAAATGATCTTTTTCCCTGTTGTGAATGAGGCCTGCAGGGTGTATGCTGAAGGTATTGCTGTAAAAGCTGCTGACCTTGATATTGCTTCAGTCATGGGCATGGGGTTTCCACCTTACAGGTTTGTATTTGTAGACTTCGTTTGCATACCTTCTAAAATATACCAACTTATGCTCTAAACTTGTTTGGATACTTCTGATCAGGGGAGGTATCATGTTCTGGGCCGATTTACTTGGATCCAAATACATATATTCAAGACTGGAGCAATGGTCAAACATTTACGGTGAATTTTTCAAGCCTTGTGCCTATTTGGCTGAAAGGGCTGCGCAGGGAGCTCCTCTGGTGAGAAATCTGAAAACTAAGCTATGTTTATCATAGGACTACAATGGATATGTCAAATTTAGTTAGATTTATCAAATGAGTATTTGATTTCTGGCTTTCAGAGTTGATTAGCTTACTAGTTATTACACGGTCTAATGCTTCTTCCACTATTTCCTTGCAGAGCTCTCCTTTGAAGCAATCAAAATCTCGGTTATAAATTATGAGATTCCCATTGTTGCTTTCACTGTTTCCCACAGCATGGCAATTATTGGTTTCTCATTTCTGTAGTCAGAGGTTTTGTTCTCTTTGATGTTTTAGATGGCTCAGGAACGCTTAAATAATGTTCGAGATGGCGATTGTATAACAAGTGATCGCTTGGTGAATAATTGCCACTAGTTACTTGCTCAATGTGTAGCACGTGATGACTTTATAGATAATAATTGTTTAGAAATCTATGTTGTTAACAAAGATGATAGTGTAGAAATCTTTCCCATATATTTTCAATGGTATACAATCATTATATTTCTTCTCAGTTTTTAATTCCATTTTCTGCCTTTTGCCTATAAAAAGAAATTATCATTCACATTCATTCATATCTATCTAGCAGGAAGAAAATCTTAGGTAGGGAGGACCATGATTAATTAGTAGAATATCAGCCGTAGGAGATATATGGGAAGTTTTTCAAAAATTGGTAGGTATATCATTTGTCGAGAAAACATCAGGGACAGCTTCATATAAGTCTCCACTTTGATATCACCATGTAAAAAGCGTACCCTTAACATCATTTGGTAGAGAGGCCATGCATGATTGACTGCAATTGATAATAAAACTCCCAGTGTGTTCATTTTAGCAACAGGAGCAAATGTTTTCTTGTACTCTATAGGTCTGAGTAAAACCACGAGCCACTAATCGAGCCTTGTCTCTCTCCATAGTGCCATTAGAATGAAATTTTGTTTTGTATACCCATCTACTGCCTACAACCTTCTTCCCAACTCCATGTATTATCCTCATTAACAACTTGAAGTTCATCTGTCATAGCTTGTTTCCATACTTCATGTAGATTTGTCTCTTCAAAATTTTGGGGTTCTTGAGTATTATCAATAGTACCAAGAAAAGCAGCATAGGAAGCAGAAAATCTCTTACAAGAGCTAAAAGCTATCATTGGATACCTTGCAATGTTCGTCACATAACCATTGAGCTTTGATGTCGGACTTCATTCTCATGTAGGATTTCTATTAAGTACAAATGGAGGTGGAGAATACGGCTCAAAAATAGGTTGCATATTTGACTCAAATAGCATAATTTCTGGATCAGTGATTATAGCTTGAACTTCCTGAATAAGAGCAGTAGGAGTGATAGACTGACTGCAATCCTCATCATCAGGAATACTAGGATTTGGAAATAGATCAGATAGGGAACTCCCCCTGACTGTTACCATCTGACTTCCTGGTAAAATAAGGAGTAACTTCATCAAATCTCACATCCCTGGAAACAAGAGTTTTCCAGTGGCATAAGTGTAGCATTTATACCCCTTCTGAGTAGAGGAATATCCTAGGAAAACACACTTATCAGCTATAGGATCAAGTTTGTTACGTTGATGAGCTTGAATATGAACAAAGCATGTGTAGCAAAAAACTTTCAAGTAACAGGAGATGATTTGAAACTAAGAACTCTATTAGGTATCGATTGATGAGATAGGTGGCAGTCAAGACACCTTGAGACCAGAATTTCTTAAGAATATTCATTTGAAATATGAGGGCTCTTGTTTTTTCGAAAGGTCTAAATTTATTCTCTTAATATATGAAAATCCTTAAAACCATTCACAACTTCACTTTTAAATTTCAAAATATATAACCAAGTAATTCTTGTAAAATCATCTACAAAGGTTACAAAATACTTAAATCCATCATAGGACTCAAGAATTTGACCCCAAATGTCATGCAAATTTGTAAGTCTGTTTGTCATGTGATCCGTAGCACCTGAGTTTATAATCCAACAATCATCCATAGCATAGACATTTAAAGCAGTTGAAAAATACATTTAGAATACTTGAAGCTTCATCTTGTGGAACATGATTAGTTTCTGTAAAGAAACCAACAAATTTTCCAAGAAGAGCAGTGTGGCTTTCACTCTCAGACATAGTTGTTTCTCCACCATACATCTCCTTCTAGTTGAGTTAGGCAGCAAATTCATTAATCAAAGCAACATGATTTGAAGTGAAATTCATCATACCCTCAAAAGATGAAGCAACTACAAGGTTTGCTCTATATTCCAGCCTTTTTGGAGAACTTTGCCTTCCTTTAAAAACTTTGGCTTTTGTTGAGGATGGAGAAACCAATGTCTAGCCTTGATGTGTCCAACACCTTCACAGTGACTGCATTTCAAATCAGGTCTCTTGCCTCTGTATGTTCTCTCTTGAAATTGCCTGTGATTTGAAACATAGGCTCTAGTTTCATATAGACTTGGCTAGGTCTCCATATTCATCATCTTTTTTCGAACCTCTTCCCATGGTAGCACAAACATTGTTGAAAGATGGAAACTCAACATTCATGAGAATGTGACTTCTCAAATCTTCATAGTAAGGTGTTAGCCAAATAGCTACCCTCAATTATAAGGGATACAAGTAATAGTATAGGAATATAAAAAAGGTTGTCGAACTCACAAGGATTTGATTACTTTCACTAGCTAGTGTTAACCTAAGGAGGGCTAGAATATGCAAATATACAATCACAAACCTAAATTCACAAGGAAATCTAGAGTCATGGTGAGTATGTGCATTGTGATAGTAGTGAAATTGTTTGTTAGATAGAGTGGTGAATCAAATTAAAATAAATACTCAAATGTAACCTAAACTACTGTAAATTAAACTAGTAATATAATGGATGAAGTTAAGGGTTAGATTGTCTACCACTAACCTCTCTTGAAAGTATTGAAATTCAAATACAAGTGATGCTATTCTAATTTCCCACTTACCTTCTTTGCAGCCGGATAAGACAACAAATGCTTAAACTTCTTTAATGTTATCAATTCCATCAGGATAATTCTATAATTAACTACCTAAGAACAAATCCTATTACCGGTTAAGCTTCAATTCATTGTTCTTAGATGCGTAAAGCTTTGAGTTTAGATAATAATGCAAGCAAACCAATCCTAGATCTGGTGATTTTAACTCACAACCTTCACATGCACATAAAGGATTCTATCATGCTATCATGCTATCAATGATTAAGGTTAACTACTCCCTAAATAATTTTCATGAGATGACAAGCACAACACATTCAAAGTAGTTAAGTTTGAATGAATGCATTCACTTCTTGGATTAGCATATGAATATGAAAATCACAGATAACATCAAATGTAAATTAAAACATCAATTCATACAAGTTTGGCTAGGGCATTCAACCCTAGTCCCAACAAAGTAACTACTCACTCATAATCATACAAATTAGCATTAAATCTATAAAGTATATCAAGGTAAATTTAAAGAGTTAAGGAATGAATGAACTAGTTGAAGCTTGACAGATCAATGGGTAGCTTCTTCTTTGTTTTCCTCCTTCAATGCTCCTTGAATTCTCCTTGATGGTGGAATGGATGGATGATGAATTTATTGACGGTGGTGGATGAATGGAATGGTGATAAAGATATGATGCTTCTTTGACTAACTTTGAGTGGTAGTGATGGAGTAGTAGTGGTGGTGGTGGAGTTTATTGTGGTGGAAAATGGTAATTGTGGTGGTGATGATGGAGGAGATGGAGTAGTAAAGGTGTATGGGTTTGGATTTTGGGAGGTGAAAATGGAGGTTTTGTGGTGTAGATGGAGAAAGAAAAGAGATGCAATGGATGGTAATGGGTGATATCTCTTTCTTGTGAAGAATGGTACTTAAATAGATGGAGAGGGATGTGAAAATGGTGTTGAGAAGTCAAGATAGCAGCTAAGTTTTTCAATTAAGCAAAGAGTTAGAGTATGAGAATGGTAATAGATCTCAAAAATAAGGGAAAAGAGTATGGGAGTGATGGTGTATGTTAAAGTAGGAAATGATGAGTGAGGTATAGTGATTAAGCCTAAAACATGATAGATATTGAAGTGATGATGATTGTGGACTTTTGGGTAATAAGGAGTGCTTGCTTGAATTGGAACCAAAATATTTGGAATTTGGTTAAGATAGAGTGATGGTGAATAGATTTAATGGAATAGATGCTATGGTACTCATCCTTCTTGCTCCTCCATAAATATGGCCGGAAAATACATGGCACCACCGTGAGTGGTGGTGTGCCGCCATTTGTGGTGGTACGCCTGAATTTGGAATTTAACATTTTGCTCCACATTTAACCGTCATTCTTCCTAGCTCCAATTCTTTACTTCAAAGCCCAAAATTGATGTTTCCTCACTCTTACAATATTCCTAGATAAATAATAAAATGATTTAATGAAAGCTAAAATAGACTCAAAAACAAGTTAAATTCAATATTTAGAGGAATGCATATATGTGTAAATTGTTAGACCTTAATTTACCACCATTACTACTCCATCACTACCACTCAAAGTTAGCTAAAGAAGCATCATATCCTTATCACCATTCCATTCATCCACCACCATCAAGAAGCTCATCATCCATCCATTCCACCATCAATGAGAATTCAAGGAGCATTGAAGGAGAAAACGAAGAAGAAGCTATCCATTGATTTGTCAAGCTTCAACTAGTTCATTCTTTTGTTAACTCTTTAGATTTACCTTGATATACTTTATAGATTTGATGCTAATTTGTATGATTATGAGTGAGTAGTTACTCTGTTGTGGCTAAGGTTGAATGCCCTAGCCAAACTTGTATGAATGGATGTTTTAATTTACATTTGATGTTATTTGTGATTTTCATCTTCATATGCTAATTCAAGAAGTGAATGCATTCATTCAAACTTAACTACTTTGAATGTGTTGTGTTTGTCATCTCATGAAAATTATTTAGGGAGTAGTTAACCTTGAGCATTGATAGCATGGTTGCATCCTCTATATGCATGTGAAGGTTGTGAGTTACAATCACCTAGATCTAGGATTTGTTTGCTTGCATGATTATCTAAACTCAAAGCTCTATGCACCTAGAAACAATGAATTGAGACTTAACTAGTAATAAGATTTGTTCTTAGGTAGTTAATTATAGACTTATCCGGTTGGAATTGATAACATTAAAGGAGTTTAAGCCTTTGTAGTTTTATGCGGATGCAAAAAGGATAATTGGGAAATTAGACTAGCATCGCTTGTATTTGAACTTTAATATTTGCAAGGGAGGTTATTGGTAGACAATCCAACCCTTAACTTCATCCATTATATTACTAGTTTAGTTTATAGTAGTTTATGTTACATTTGAGTATTTATTTTAATTTGATTCACCACTCTATCCAATAAACAATTTCATTAATACCACAATGCACATACTCACCATGACCCTAGATTTCCTTTTGAATAAAGGTTTGTGATTGTACATTTGCATATTCTAGCTCTCCTTAAGTGAACACCCTAGCTAATGAAAGGAATTCAATCCTCGTGGGTTCGACAACCTTTCTTAAATCTCAATACTATTACTTGTACGCCTTATACTTGTAGCTATTTGGCTAGTAAGTTTTTGGGGCCGTTGCCGGGGATCTAACCTGAATCTCCCGCATGATAGGCGGGAATACCTACCACTATACTACAACGACGCCAAAGTGACAGGCGGGTTTAAGCTTGCAAGAAGTTGAAATATCTTGTTCTCTTCAACTCTCTTTAACAAGACAGTAGCCTCTAGCGTATGAGGTCTGTAAACATCTAGCTCATTCCACATGCTTGTAAGGCTACCAAGATGTTGCACAAAAGGCTTACCTTCTTGTTGTAAATCAACAATGTCTTGCTTGAGTTGAAAGACTCAAGTAACATTCTTTTGATTTCCATACATCATTACATCTCCTTAACATGTTTCCAGAGATGCATAGAAGATTTAGAAAAACTAAAGATCTTTGCAATTCTGCTCTCCATAGAATTGAGTGACCAAGACATAACAAGCTGATCCTTGCATAGCCAAGAATCATAGGTAGGAGAGTTAGCTTCAAGCTTTTGTATGACTCCATTAACATAACCAAGCTTGGACTTTCCTCCAAGAGCAAGTGTATTAGCTCTAGCCCAAGAACGATAGTTGAATTCATTCAACAAAACTGAACTAGGATGTTGGTTTGGATTAAACTTAACATCAGAAGAAATTGATGTTACAAGAGAACTCTCTGCTTTAGAAACAATTTTCTCTTCCATAATAAGATGAAGAGATCAAGAACAACACCGAGTTAGACCTTGAATTCCTACTCTAATACCATGCAGAAAACTAGACACAAGTGTGTGAAGGTTTTCTTGCATACTACTTCATTTAAGAAAAACAAATTACATGCTTACACTATAGAGAAAAAGTTTGAGAGAGGAAGCAGACTTCCATCACCCTTAAAACACTCAAAGAGGGCTTAATATTAATTTAAGGAACTAGCCACCCATAACTATGTTAACAACTCTATCAACTAAGGTAAAGTAAGGTATTAACAGTAAAAGGTAAGGAGGTGCGAACCCCTAAAGTGAGTAAAGTGATGCTGCCATGCATATTGCCAATACATTTCGAATATTATGTAACTTTGATTTCAATTTTTTGAGTTCTCGCTATATAATAAGAGGATGAATGAGGTTTTGGTAGCTGAATATATAATGTCTTATATACATCTATTGAGTTTCATGAACTTCTTTATCATGCTCTCACAATCACAAATTTTTGACTCGATTATTATGTAAATCGAGTCTTATAGTCACATAAACCTAACAAACTATAAGAGGTTTTTCATTTCCCTACCATGGTAGCATGTCACGGTTAAACTTGCAGAACTTGATGTTTGAAAGAAGTTCAAAAAGATCAGAAATAAGGTAGCATCGATGACACTGATCTTATAATTAATATGGAGGTGGAATCTGATCCAGTTGTCCACATCAAATTGCTCCCTAGCAATGACATTGATTTTCATCCTGTTGACATTCTTCCTGCCCAACTGCATGATTCTTATTCAGTTTGGGTTTTGCTCTATTCATCACATTCGTAAAAAATATCACGTCATTTTCAATAATAGAAGGAGACATTGAACGTACGTGGTCTTTTCAAGTATTTTGGCTTCTTCAGAAAAAGACTGCATGTAAAGTTTGAGAAACAGTATATTATTTCATGACTAAATTACAGAGGAAGACATATTATATGTGTGTGCGCGCGCGCATCTAGCTAGGAATTCACGACCTGTTGGTGAGGTACACTGCGTACAAACCAAACAAAACAAGAACCTGCAATATTTTCTTTTCGGCAATCAATATATACTGCGAACAATTATTTCTATAGCCTTTGGTTGCCTTTTCCCTGTAGAGTTTTAGTATTATACAATGAGTGTGAGTTTACCAGACATGTGTAATTATAATGAAGTCTTAGCTGCCACTAATTTCAATTTATTCATGAATTAAATGTTTAGATTGTAACTTTCTTATTCCCACGAGTTTGAACTTAATTAGATACCATTAGTTTTTCTGGAATGAGGATAGTCTACATGAGTTTGTAGTTGCATTGTTTTACAATCTTGAAAAAGTGAGTTTTAACTCTGTAATTGAACAACTATTTGGACAACTTTTAGTTTGTTCTGCTTTAGAATTTCATATATTTTAACCATCTGGATTAATTTTAGTTCAAGTTGTTGATCAGGATGCCTCTCTATCTTAAAAGTTGTATTATGATTGTATCCAATACATGTTCAACTTTCACACCAAAAATAAAAAGAAAAAAGAAACAAACCTATACCACTGATTACAAATATTTCAAAAGCATGCAAGAATATGGGCCGCAAGAATATAGTTCTTCAATAAATTGAAGAACTACTATGGGAAAATTCTACGGTACTATGTATGTGATACACTCATTTACATATTTAACAATAATTTTGTTGTCATTGTGGTAAATAGAGTTATTTTTTGGTAATTTTTAGTTCTATTAAAGGTAATTACTCCACCTATGCTATTTTTACAAGTTTGTGAATAAATTGTTATCGATGTGATAACTTTGTTCAATTATATGTAAATGTGTAAAACAAATGTGATAAATTTGTTGTCAGTGTTGTAAATTTGGTTCAATTAAACTGTAATTTTGATTCAATTAGATGTAAATGAGTGTATGGTAATTAAACATCCAAATACTGTAGCAAAACCCCCCTAATATGAAGAAAAGGCCTTCATAAATTTGGCCGGTTGTGGTTGATTAGAATTAAACCAATGGAAGCAAAAAGCACACGCGTACATTTATAAATGATGATTCGTATACTACCCAACAATTATAAGATGTTGCTTTCCCAGTTCCGGGTGGATAAGAAGTCTGAAAGAATGAAGGTAGTAATTAATTTGACTCTGATGGTAAAATCTGTTGTGGGAGAGATGAAAGGGACATGAGTTGCATAGGGTCCCTTGGATTTTAGCTCCAAAATGTGCTGCAATGATAAATGGTGTGCTTTGAAATTTTACAGATCAACACCACAGCTTAAATTTTGAAGTGTTTGATGCAGTAATATTTTCTGGGATGCAAATATCAAACCCCACACACCAAAATCTCCTAGCGCATCTTTACTAATCATTGTCATACTTGATTTTATGGCTCTCAGCCAAAAATAGTAACGTTGCTGCTGTCGGCTTTATCATCAGAGACAAAATAATAGTGGTTGTCCTCTCATCTCTGGAGCAAGAAAATCTGGAATTATTAATGTTCTAGCAGCTGGAGGTTAAGGACTTCAAGCTGGTTTGAAAGCTGTCATCTGACTGATCTAAGCAACTTACAAGTGCATTCAAGTTGAAGGGGACTAGTTCTAAGTTACTGGTTAATTTCTTTAAGAATCGTGTTGATATCACTTGGCGAGCCACCCTTGAGAAACATCCATTACCTTCATCATTTCTTTGAGGCTGTCACCTTTAGGCATATGTATAGACTATAGATCAAAGAAGATAGGATTTGTTTCACTATTTGTTGCCTACAAAGGCTTACAACGCATTCTGCTTTGACCAACTTAATGTTCGTTGTAGCATGAGTTTCTTACTGTGAATTTCTTTATTTAACAACGCCTCGTATAAGCACCTTCAATTAGTACCTAATATCTCTAAGACTCTAACCTACGTATTACTTACAGGGAATTTGAGGTATATATATGAATGTACACCGCACATTTCTGGAGAAAATGTATAGATTAATTGGGATTTGAAGGAACGGGGCCGGGGAACATAGAAAGACAAAAGAAAACGCTCACGTTAGCTTCTGACATAATTAATTTGCTAAGTAATTACATATATGAAACTGGCAGTACATAATGCCTGTACTTAACGTAAGTAATGGACTAGATATACGTATATTAACATAATTAATTAGCCAGATTGGCCCAGCTACTTAATTGGTGAATATTATCAACAGATATGAAAGAACAACATGCATCTATTATTAATGGCATTGTCTGTGTATTGACATTGCAAATAATCATTAATGGACCATTCACCGACAACAAATATAATATTGAAAAAGACTGATTGAGAACCTCTCTTGCAACGAAATCTAATGCGTATTTCTTATTTTCTAATGTCTAAATGATATTTAATATATAGACTTCATAACATAATAGTCGATGATATTCGTGCATGTTATAAATCATCAGTTTAACACCGATAAAAAGAATGAGATAATTTTATTAGCTGACCTAATTCACAATAAAGAGTTGAAAAAGTTACAAAACTTCACCCATTCCGATAGTACTAAAGCCATTGAAGTGGTTAATCAACTCCACAAGCCATACAGGCTGAGATTCAATGCATATTCATAGCTCCATTAATAATATCCACAACTAATTAACTAACAAAAAAATCTAAAGTTTAAGTTATTAAATATTAAAATTACATTAGACATCGAGTGAGGCAAATATCAAGTCCATGAGCAGCTTGAGAAAACCTTATGACTCAAGCTTCAAATTTACTAATTGATCAGCCACAAAATTAACATATCTAAATGTGTGTTTGAAACTGATGTCTTCAAAAGAGGGAATAAATTTCAAATATATATCACAATTGACTTGATCCTCTAAGAGATGGAGAACATTACATTTATATACAGTAAAATTTCAATAAATAATCGCGCTTAAATAATAAAATCTCCAGGTACGACTTGGACCAATGTACTAAATAAATATGGAGCCGGATCCTCATCTTGGCATATACTTGTCCTTGTCTATCCTTGCCTTTATATACAGAGCGTTGATTCAATATCGATCCAAAAGCCATAAACACGAGACCTGATCAGTAATTATCCATGAAAACTCATTAGATGAGGCATTTCTCTTAGGTGAAAACCCCGTTAAGTAGATGTTAATAAACAATTCTCTTTCCTCTTCGTTGACTCACTCATCCCACCGTCCCATCAGTTCTTATTTCCAGTTCATACTTCATCTTCTTATTCTACCTTATTCAGTTTTATTTCCCTTCTCTCTCTAAACTCTCACATTAATTTTGATATCTACAGCCTTATTATTAAATAATAGTTTCTTAATTTTTATATTTAGATATGTTCCTCTTCTTTTTCTGGGTTTATGATAAGTGTATGTTGGTTGTTTTCAATGCTATTACAGTCTGGATTTATACTATAGTTCTTTCTCATTCCTATTCTTTTTTATTAATTTCTATTTATATAGACTTTATGTGGGAAAGGGAGTTCTTTGTTTCAATTCCATGGGGGTTGCAACCTTCTTCCCTTCTTTCTTTGATGTTCTTTCGGTTTGATGCGATTATAACAGATTTTCATCGATACTTTGCAGATGTCTATTTTTCTTCTCTTCTTGTGTTTATTTGGCACATAGATGATTACTAGGTTATTTGTTTCATCAAGAACACAACAACAATATCTATTTTATAACAATTCATGACTTTTGTTGAACTAGGTTCAATTCCATATCAGTTTTCTATTTTATAACAATTCATGAATTTTGTTGAACTGGGTTCAAACTCCCTATCAGTTTTCTGCAGAAGAAGTAAGATTAAATCGATATAAATTATCTGGACAAATATATGCAGGCTTTTCTTATGCTAAACGGCTAAAGTAAGTGAGAAACGGATCAACAAATGAAGTTTTCCCATAAATGAGCTTTAGTGAGTAACTGCTGAGGTGTCATATTTATGGCATTTGGATATCAGATCAACGGACTGTATTAAAAGTCAAAGATAAACAAGTCTATGTCAATGAGAGGATACCGATCCAATTAATTTTCTTGCTATGCATAATATATTGATATATATATATATATTTTAACTTCTATAGGTTCCATTGAATATATAAATTAATAATTGATTAGAGACATATAAAAATTTATTTTTATTTACTTATTATCAACTTGACAACTTATTCTTCTAAAACCAAAAAAAAAAAAAAAAAAGATTGACAACTTCTTTTTTTCTTAATTCTTCTCTTGCTCAAAATATGCAAATGTTGTCGCTTGCTTTTTGAGTAGACGACAGATACTCATATTTGCAATGCTCTCCTCATCTCATCAGTCAATGTCGATTTTTTCACTCCTTTCAAATGAGATCCCTTTGATAGGTGCAAGAAGAATATGAAAATTATTGTGATTATGAGTCTAAGACTAAAGCTAATGATGACTGTATTTATACATATGATGTTCGATGCATATGCATATAACGTCTTGAGACATTTCATCTTTTATGGAATTAAATTTTGAAACACTTGATCTTCTATAGAATTGTTCATTGTTTTATGTATGTCTTGATTTGATGATGTACTAACTCTTGATATACTATGTATGTACATACTAACTTCGATGTACATCAAACATAAAATTCTTTCTAAATTAATATTTTATTATTTTATTGATAAATTAATAATTAATATTTTATTGATTAAATAATAATCTCACCAAATATTAATAATTGTCCATGGTCCCAACCTTATTAATTTATCGAAGTTTTACTATAAATAATCAAAGTATTGTAGTCACACGTTCCACTTAAATCTTCTTGAAACAATGACTTAAAGCATGAATGAGGGCATCATGAAGAGCTAGAATTTCCACTAACGAAGTTATAAAACAATAGACGAATCCAAGTTTTTGGAGCCAGCAAGGAGTGAACTGTCATTTGAATCACGAATGACGAGCCAAGACTGCATTTTTGTTGCGAATCACAGAACCATCAAAATCAAACTTAACGAAACATGTGATAAGGAGAACCTCTTGATATGTTGAATTTGATTGGTTAGTTAATTATTGGTGATATATAGACATAGAACATTAGGACTAAGCTGTGTCGGCCGACCAATACAACTCAGCATTGAGTACACGTACATCACATGGATTTTAGGACGTGAAGCAACCTCAGTTAAACTTAGAGTTGGTTCAGTAAAGGATCGGTTAACTGCAGTTTAGAGATTGCAGATTACGTGGTTAATTAGTCACTTAGTTAATTACATAGAGTTAACATACAGATGAAGGTCGCTTTCAAAAAAAAAAAAACATATAGATGAAGGTTCTGACTCATGGTTATAATGAAGCCAATGATCATTCCAAATGATATTTTTAGTTTATTCCCAGCACGTGAATCTTGCTTTCATATATTAAGTAGATCTTCCTTGATTTTTTTTTTTCCCCTGTTTTGGTGTCTTCCTTGTTTAGAATGTCTAGGCATAGACTTTCTGATTCTTTTTCGCAACAAGAAATGCTTTCCATTATGCTCAACCCAGACCCACATTGTTAAACATTATAAGTTCTTGAACCCACATTGTATCATCAACAAAGAAACTCTCTCTCTCTCTCTCTCTCTCTCTCTCTCTCTCTGGCGAAGACCAAGCAAGAATGAGATCGGACTGGCTACTACTCCATATTGTTTCTCTAGATATGGAAACTTTAAGTTTCTATATCGGAGTTATTGGTAAGAACTGATTAAACCCTCAACTTTGAGTTCCTGTATGTTCATGTAAATAAAGACAAATAGTTAACTTTCCTTTTCAATATATAATTGCAGGCAACCTCATTTCAGTGCTAATGTTTCTTGCTCCTGTGTAAGAACATCGCTAGCTCAATCTCTCATCTAAATCTCAAGCTACCTCTGTTTGATTCCCTGTTATAGATAAGTAATAACATACAATCTTTTCAGGTATACATTTTCGAGAATCATAAAGAACCGTTCGACAGAAGAGTTCAGTAGTCTTCCCTACGTCTGCACATTCCTCAACTGCTTCCTGTGGACTTACTACGGAATCATAAAGCCCGGAGCTTATCTTGTATCCACCGTCAATGGCTTCGGAATTCTTGTTGAGATCGTCTATCTCTCTTTGTTTCTAACATATGCCACAGCAAACAAGAGGGTGAGCACGTTATGACCAATTATGAACAGTAATTCTACTAATTAAGAGTTTTGCCGTTACAAATTCCGATTTCAGGTGAACACGGCGATCTGGATTGGTATCTTGGATGTGGGTTTTCCGGCAGCGGCCATTTTAGTGACTTGGCTGGCGTTGAAGGGAGATGTACGTATTAATGCAATAGGGTTCTTGGGTGCTGGCCTCAATATCATCATGTACGCCTCACCTCTAGCTGCAATAGTAAGTACTGTAGCACGCCCAAATTTTGCTTTGTACACACAGAATTTGGTCAACTTCACAAATAGTTCTTTTATTTCTGAACAAAATAATTAGTGATTGTAACGTATGAATAAAACCAACTTTGTAAATATATCATTATCATTTTAAATTGCAAGGTTGAGCTGTTAGCTTCTTGATGATCGACTTTTTCATGTTCTTAATTGTTGATTCGTTTCTTTTCGTGCTCTTTATCCTTTTTTATAGTTTGATCATGTCCCCATAGACTAGGACATTTTATTACATTTTTATTTTCTTTTTATATTTGTTTTAAGAAGAGGATAATTTATAATTGGTGTAAAGAAGTTGTAGCTAGCTGTGTTCTTATAGCAGGTCTTAAGAAAAAAAATGAATGGATATTTCTCTAGCCATGAATTGTAGCCATGAAATTAACGAAGTAATATTTTCAGGACGAAATGAAATGAAGTGATATGTTTTAATGCTTCATTTTCAATGTTATTTTCAGAAAACAGTGGTGACAACTGAGAGTGTGGAGTTCATGCCATTTTGGCTATCATTCTTCTTTTTCCTCAACGGAGGGGTCTGGCTTTTTTATTCTTGGCTCGAACAAGATTATTTTCTTGGGGTAATACTAATTTTCCTAATCTCTTACTTATGCAGTCTTTTTTGAATATTGTTAAAATATTGTATAAATACTAGTTATTTGAGGAAAATTAAAGTAGGGGAGTGATTTTGATACCCTACTTTTACACTTGCACTGCACTTTCGTTTACTTTAAAATAGAGTGTAAGTACGTGGTAAAAGTATATTGAAAACTAGAGTGCCTAAATCACCACCCCAATTTTGTTAATTTTGGGTGTGCATCGGTTATATAGGTACCAAATGGGATGGGGTTTTTACTCGGAACAGTGCAGCTCGTGCTATATTGCATTTACACAAAACCAGCCAAGAAGGAAGACGAAAGCTTTTCAAGTGCACTACTGGTGGAAGAAGGAAGAGAACATGAACCTCTTACCTCATCAGATACTACTACTTAATTAGCTCATCAGTACTCATAAATGCACTTTAGACTCAAGTTTTTGAGTTAGAAATGTAGTAATTTTCAGCTTACAAGTGTGTATTGGGGAGCCAATTAAGTATATAGGTTTTTTGGGAGTTGACTGTTAGTGTCTGTAATTTTGATTTCAATAGAATGATATTATATGTATACTACCTGGTACTCTTCCATGTTTCAAAGGGTTGCCTTCTAATCAAGTCTATATGTCTCTTCACGTACTAGAAAAGGTCTCTAATAGAGTGAAACCGCAAATGAAGATAATGAGTTAGAGAGAAGAGGGTCGTATAAATAGATGGGATGCAGCCTATTTCTTCTCTTCTCTATCATTTTTGGCGGATCCTTTCTATCTTTTTATTTGCTTAAAAGATCAACATCTTGTTTTTCAATAGAACGTTGCAGGAGGCACACCAAGTCTGAAATTCTCATTTTTTCTCTTTCAGTTTGAAATATTTCAAAGTCATACTATCATCTTTGTATTGTAATGATTCTGTTTTTTCTAGTAGGTTATTATATAACCCCCATATATAATTTTTTCCCGTTAATATAGGTGATGTTTCTATTTAGATATATATACACACACACATGTGAGTTTTGATTCTTGAATTGTCACGCTCCATAAAGCCATGCCTGAATTTACAAAGCAAATGCTGAATGAACAGTACTTTTATTTGGTACAAAATGACCACAGTATTTTGTAATGCCAATGTCGGCTCCAGTGGCGCCCTTATTACCCCACCATCAAGAAGTAAGGTAATTAATTAGCTCGCTAATACCTAAACCATATCCTACAGCTGCAGAAATTTTAGCTGCTTATTTTATGACCGTCGTAGAGAAACTGAAATTAAGAAGAATTGCTATGTATTCTCATTGAAACTGAAATTAAGAAGAATTGCTATGTATTCTCATTGATAATATGAGCCTCTTTATATAGAGGATTATAATGCATAGAATCCAAATTATACAAGAAAAGTAATCCTACATTGAATAGGTATCTAGATCCTTCTAATGTAACCCTATTACCACTAGGTTAAGTAACCTAGAGTTTGCGTCAGACATAGAATAAGATTTACTTGAACACTCCCCCTTGTGTCGCCCAAACACGGTGTTGCCTCATTAAAAACCTTGTCGAGTAACAAAAACCTAGCGGGACAAAAATAACCTCGGTCGAAGGGGAAAAAGAGCACAACACACCATTCACATTTCGAGACCATACATGTAGACATCTCCCCCTGATGACTACGGTTATGGGGGTTAGGATAACTTCCGCAAACGATGCTATCAACATGTTTCTCGAAAGTGGAATTTAGGCAATGACTTAGTGAGCAAGTTTGTCATACTGTCCTCAGATCGAACCTAATTCACTTTGATCTTGAGGAGAGTCTATTGTTGCTGATTATCCTTGGTGTTTTCGCTTTTGATGTAGCCTTACTTCATTTGTTCAAAACAAGCAGCATTATCTAAATGCTTGTAGGCTCATCTGTGGTAGACTTCAAACCACAATTGTTCGAACATGCATAAATATGGATCCAATCCATATACATTCACGAACCACTTTTTAAAGAGCAATAATCTCTGCATGGTTCGAAGATATAGCGACTAGAGTCTATCTGTAGACCTCTAAGATATCGCAATCTTTTCCCATGGTGAACACTTAACCAGTTTGGTAATGACCTTTGCGTAGGCCAGAGAGATACCAGCATCAGCAAAACCTTCCAAAATGCTAACTTCGTTTTGGGATGGGGATAAAGAACGCAGGCCAGTGTTGGCGGCATTCCTGGTGTGTGATGGGTCCGAATCCATCATCTCTCTGTAGGGATAAAGCATGCCCATATCCATCGTACATATCTAGTATGGAAAGATATCTTTTACACCAATTTAATGGCATCGCGTTGGCGCAAAGCTATACCTTAGCTAACAAGTTCATGGCAAATGAGATATCCAGTCTTGTGCATTGAGCTAAGTACAATAATGCGACTATTGTACTTATGTAGGACACTCCTGCCTCTAGCACATCTTCGTCATCATCCTTTGAACGAAGAAGATCCTTTTCAGGATCAAGACTACAGACGATCATGGGGGTGCTAGAAGGCTTGACCTTATCAAAATGCCTAAGCATCTATCAACACGATGCTCAAGTCCCAAACCGAGACATAATCGTGTTCTCCCAAAATCCTTTATCTCAAAATCAGATTTCAAGTGTTCAGCGGTTTCCCTTAACTCTTTAAGGGCTTCCAATGAAGATCATGCCCAACATGAACCGCGATAGAATTCGAAACTTGTTATGGAAACGCACAGGCATATCCCTTCCCAATCAAGTAGTCATTTTAGTGAACATTTCAACCTTATTGCAAACGCGCTATGTGGTCTAGAGCCATTTGACTTGGATAAATGAAGTCCACCATGAACCTTTACGTTTATTATGTATCTAGATCCCCATATAGATACGTAGTGACCACATTTATAAGTTGCATGTTCAGTTATTCATAAACTACCAAATTGACAGGGTAGTAGAGTGCACTAACATCCATTATGAGAGAATATGTCTCATCATAGTCGATTCCAGGGCGTTTCGTGAGAAGCCTTGCACCATAAAGCGAGATTACCATCTCTTTTTCTCATCACAGATTCTAACAAAGACCCATTAGTCAATAAGTTTTATGTTAGAAGGTGTTGGCATCACTGGCTCAAAAACCTTCCTTTTCGTTAGAGAATCCAACTTAACCTGGATCTCATATTTCCATTTAGGCCAAATTTCTTTACGCTGGTATTCATTCATCAACGGAGCGTGGTTCGATATCAACGGACTTAATAAACTCATGCGTAATGAAATGCGCGACTACATCATTAATTATGATGGAGATTCTATCCCATGTCTGATGTACACTAGTGTAATTTTCATAGAGCTCTATATTCTCAGGAATAGGTTTTAACATAAAGGCGTCCCCTAACGATAACCATAATCTGGAAGATACTCATGAGACAGATTTTGAGTGTCGATGATCCAAGGATTGGGTTGTACCAAGCTATCCTTCGAACCCACGAGCCTCCCATGCCTCCTAGCTGGGCCATGGCCTGTAATGCCAGAGTGCCACTCTCTTTGGCGTTTGCGCCCTGCCTACCTTCATATAGGGTGGCGCTACGTTCTCTCGTAGGGACATACTTCCTTGCAGGCATATTTACAACAAATGTGTGTGATCTCGTCACTTTAACAGGGATCGAGATGAGACATAGTTGGGACAGACCACGACAATTTTTGTCGTTCTTGCTGAACATTCGTGTTCTTATCTTTCCCTTACGACGGGAAGACTGTCTCATCAAAGTGACATCCGCAAGTCTAGCGGGAAGGAGATTGCCTTGCAAGGGCATTAAGTGGCGGACGATTGTTGGAGTCTCAAATTCAACTGAATTACCCATTCGTCTGTAAAGACCTATCATATTGCGCTGTGGCAGTGCAATTGGCAAGTAAATGGCTCACTCAAATGTGCATAAGTACAAAATACTTATACCTAGTCACTAGCTGTAACGCAGAGATATATTGAGTGGCGGTAGGTCGTAGATGAATTAGCATAGTTGCATGCGATATTGCATCACCCCAAGCAGATATAAGGAGATCGGTGCGCATTACCAATGTCCGGACTACCATTGTAGTCATTTTCGCAAGACCAGTTGGGTGTGTACATGGGAATGTGATGTCCAACATCAGTCTCATTGCAATAACCATCGAAAGTTTTCGATGTAAACCCTCTAGCATAGTTAAATCTAATTGACTGAATAAGATGATCCGGGGAGTTAGCCCGTTGTCATATGATATGTGCTATGAGTATAGCATAAGCAGTATTTACAAGTGGACAATGGCACAACACGTGACCAGCGTGTTTGCGTGTTAACCAACATCATAAGATATTTAAACGTCAGCAAGTTGGTTGAATTAGTCCACAAAATCCCCATGGATTCTATGTAAGAATAGAATGAATATTTTAATATCATTTGCATAGGATGGTCTCAGTCCTAATTTTCCTAAGTAACGGGCTTTGTAAAATGAGCAAGAGGCCTTACAATCAACCAATGAGGATTTTGGTTGGGCCTGAGCGCCTGTAACGCTCTTTGAAGCGCAATTGGTGATTGCATAATCACCTAGGGCTCCATCACAATGATGGACGCCATCCATGGCGTCATGGATAGGAATTGTGCCAGCCATGGGCTGGTGGTGGACAGTGGCGGGTGCCCTAGGCAGCGACGGCGGTCATATGTTCAGAATCAAAATAGAGTCACAATGAAAAGAACTCGAAATTTTATTCATAAGCCAACTGAGTTACATCATTGTCTCTTTGACCAAAGAAAATCTAATCCAAAATGCTAGCTAATGCAAAACAATGGTATTCGTCTAACTTCTTTCGGTAATTCCAAAATAAATGTGACCAGGTGAGTAGAGAGATGTCGGTGGAGCAAGGCTCGCTTAAGTATCACTAATCTTATAACCTTCCTAGACATCACACTTAACTAAGTGTGATGTCTACTTTGAAGAATGGCTAAACCATCGGCATTTACTGCAAAAATATATGGCAATTGCCTATTACATCTCTTGGAAAAATAAAGACTTAAACAGAATTGGCGATCTATTGATCCCAGTCAGATTTGTAGTCTTTAACCCTTCACTCTAGATCATCTTCTTGATCTTCTTGTTCCACATATTGAGCGTCTCTTTATTCACAATATGCTTTGTAGGCGGTGACAATTTCTTCACGAGCTCTATAAATGTGTGGCTAATGACCGGATACTCCACATCGAGAACATGCATCTCTTTGCTTAGACTCCATTGATTGAGGCTCTTTGAAAGCGTCATTTAGCTGGCTCTTAGTGTTGGTGGCGCCACCAATATGGCCAAAGGCGTTGTCTCCCTCTCTCTTTCCACGTTGACCTCTTCGGTTCCTTGTTCGCCTATTTTGGTGGTTACCTTCCCAAGTAAAGCGATTATATGGAGCAGAACATCTAAAAGTATCCCTAAGATGAGGGTTTTACTCTTGGCGCTTTCTCTTAGGGGCGCAACTATAATTGGACTCCGAAAAATGCTCTGTTTCCACATATCTCGAATTATAGTTCTTTACAAGGATGTTATCATGCTTTTCAGTGACATTTATAGCTCCAATAAGCTCATGAAACTTTGTGATCTGTCCTGCAGTAACATCGATTTAATAGTTCTTAGCAACCATCAATGCAAAGACGGGGAAGGTAGAGAGAGTCTTCTCAATCAACATCGCATTTGTGGTCTCTTTACCACAGAATTCCATTAATGATTTAATGCGAATTGCTTCTCAGTCGTAGTCAAAAACTGACTTGAAATCACAGAAGCGGAGGCTATGCCATCTCACTTCTAGGTCAGGAAGCAGGGAGTCATGGACGTTGCCAAATATTTCTTCGAGTGAGACCCACAGCCTTCTGGGGGCTTCTTCATTCATACACTCGTACTTGAGCAAATCATCCATATGACGAGTCATTAGGATGATGGCTTTCGCCTTATTTGCCTCTAAGGCTGCTTTATTTGCTTCTAAAGCTTGAGCTTGCTTAACAGTTAGCACGTCCTGGTTCTGCTTGAGATTCGTATCCAGGATTCCATCAGCCTTGGGATGCTGGCGGACATCACGAACCCATCTGTGATATCCAGAGCCAGTTGTTCCTAATGGAGCAAAGTCCAATTTGTTCATGTTACTCATCCTGAAAGAGAACAAGGAAAAATGGTTAGTTTCAGAGCGAAAAAAGCTACCATGAAAACAATAGAAATTTCTAAGCATAGTCTCTTTCAAGAAATTTAGGGATTTCTGAGCGTAGTCGCTTCTAAGAAATCTGATTCAAAGAAGAATTGGATTAGATCGAAACAATGATGTGTTTGTGGTCGATCATAACATCTCAATAAACTCTAAGTTTGGAGGACTCTACAAGCTCCAAGCTTGGAGTAAGCATGAACCCCCATAGTTCGGCTTAATTAGGTCTCCTCTATGATGAAGAAAGATGGGGAGAAGAAGGGAGATTGCAAGTCCCCGAGAAAAAGAAAAGAAAATGAATAAAAACTCAAAAACGGGAACATTTAGTAAATAATACCTCGAAATAGGTCGACGGAAAAGTTTGACCGAAAAGTCACTGGAAAAGTTGTTGACCTGCTTTGACCGGGTGGTTGACCAAAAGGGTTGACTGATGGGCTGCTCCCCTCTTTTTTTCTTTCTTTTCTTCTTCAGGCCGTGGGCCTTCCTTTTTTTTCTCTGGACTGGTCCCTTTTTCTTTCTTCTTTTTTGGTGGCAGGTGGGCCGCGGGGCCCTCTCTTTCTTTTCCTTCTTCTGCTGGGCGCCGCACCTCCTTTTTTTTCTATTTTTTTTTCTTTTTTGCTGGGCCAGCCTCTATCCTTTCTTCTTCTCCTTTTTTTTCCTTCTCTTCCTTTTCTTCTTTTGGGCCTGCCTCCTTTTCTTCTTTCTGGGCCTTTGGCTTTGTGCTAGGCTAGTGGCGTGGCAGGGCAGGGAGGATGGGAGGCTTGCGGTTCACCAACGTGCAGTTGTTCTGTCGGCAGGTTCAGAAAGTTTCCAGCAGGTTTTTCCAGTAATTTTACTGGTTTCTAGCTTCTGGGTCCTGGACGCCTCTGATGGTAGAAAATTACGGTAGAAGGCGGACAGGAAGAGTGTGAACCCGTCAGGGGACTGTTGTTATCTTCTTGTGGCCGGTTCATGAGTTTTCCGATCGGTTCTGTGGGTGGTGCCGCCGGTTCTGAACTCCTTGTATTGAAGGCTTCAATATATACTACGGTGGTTGCTCGGATTTGAAGGTTATGATATTAGGGTTTCAGGGTTAGGGCTTCGTGTTGATAACGTGTTGTAGAGAAACTGAAATTGAGAGGAATTGCTATGTATTCTCATTGATAATATGGGCCTCTTTATATAGAGGATTACAATGCATAGAATCCAAATTGTACAAGAAAAGTAATTGTAATTGAATAGGAATCTAGATCCTTCTGATGTAACCCTGTTACGATTAGGTCAAGTAACCTAGAGTTTGGACCAGACACAGAATACTGATTTACTTGAACATTGACTACTTTTTTTATCCCACGGTTGTTTTTAAGATAAAATATTGCATGTTTTTTAAGATTGTTCTCCCTTTCAAAATCATTAGCCTCTTAACACAACTTTTTTAATTATCTTTCGACATGTTTACAGATAAGCTAATTTTTTAGGTGATCATGTAGCGTTAGCATATAACCTCCATAATCCGAGAATTTGGTTTTTCTCTTTACCCATTTCGGTGTACCCAGCGGTCCAGTTGGATCAGTTGGGAGGGGGTGATTGGCGTGATTTTTCTTTTTCGTTGTAATTTTATTTTGTCATAAAAAAAACACAACTTTTTCAATTTTTACTTATGAAAAGATCTTTTTTTTTAGAAGAAAAATAACTTTGGCCAGCAAACTGCAATTGAAGTTACAATATGCTCCAATCCCACGTTTATCAAGGAAAACTGCATCGACATTTTTTTATTGCTCTTTTTCCAAATATTAGTTAAAGCACCATCATACCTCTATTTATTAGATATTTAGTTTTTAGCTTTTAATCGAATCAAGGCAAAGAGAAGATTTTTCAGTTTGCTTAATTGATACTGATTTATGAAGATTTAGTAATTGTATAAAATAAAACAGACGGTTAACACGAAAGGCCATTATACTTAATTGAAAAATTCTTACATATGGCAGCCGCACCACGTGGACGTGCGGCTGCCCAATTAAAACCCATCAAATTTTACTTCAATTTCGAAACTACCCTTAATTTTTAAAGTGAAATACCCAAAATACCCCTTGCAATGGGTAGCCCTACCACATACCCTTTACGGCAGTCCTACTCAAGACTTTTTCTACTTAATTAGCAGGGGCGGAACTACCACCCTAACACCCCCCCCCCCCCCCCCCCCCCCATAAAAAACAATGGAAGCAACACGTAACGGAAAAAAATTTATTCTCTTTAATTAAAATTAACAGTGCTTTTGTCTTTTTGTGAGAATTAACAATAACTAATTAATATGTACTAATTAATGAGAAGTATGGAAATGTTGCTTAGATTATAATATTTTATTATTAATTATCATTGATGTCTAGTTAGCTTATTCAATTTTATTTTATGAATCTTAATGAAATGCATTAGATTTACTAAATTTAACATTATTATTCTATATATTCTTGTGTTCTATATCTCGACCCCCCAAAGTTCAAATCTTGGTTCTGCCCCTGTTAATTAGCTTGATGATAATGATGACTCCGCTAATTACCACTTATGGCTTTAGTTGGATTAACTTGTTATCTTTTGTATGTATGTATGTATGTATGTATGTATGTATGTATGTATGTATGTATGTATGTATGTATGTATGTATAGATGTTGATGTCCTAGTGCGGTGTGGTGCCAGAAATACTACGATTGCTAGTGCGACAACCAATTCATTAGGAGAGTATTCACTCTGGTTGGATGGTTCCTTCCTTTAATGTCACTCAAGTATTCTTCCTTAACAAGAAATCAAACTCTGAATTATACACACACAAACACACATGCATATGCACAACTTTTATCTGCTAAGCAAGTCCTTAAATATTAATATCCAAGGATTTCCTTGATAGACCCACTTTTCGATAACATATCCACATATCGATCTTTCAGTTTTTAGATCCTAATATATAGATCACTTCTGTAAATTTTTAGCCCAATTGATGATCGTTAAGGTATCGAACTTGATTAAATCAACGAGCGAACAGAATCTGTCCAACCTGAACCGTTCGTGTTTATAATTGTAAATTGCAGTTTTAGATGCCTTAACGATAATCAATTTAACTGAAAATTTACAAAGATGATCTATATATTATGATTTAAAAACTGAACGGTTAAGATGTGAATATATAATCGAAAAATGGTCAAAATATGGAAATCCGCTCCTTAGCTAAGGAACGGACCTCCTTAGTAGAGCAAGCATATATATATATATATATATATATATATATATAATCGCACACTCATTTTCTCTCCCTCTATTTATCTATTACTTTAATTTATTTATTTTTATCTGTTACCCTAACTACCCTCTCTTGCAATTTTGTTTCTTTTTCTTTTTTCATTTTTCGTTTTCCTTTTTTCTATTTGAAAAGTCAATCATCTCCAAATCCTAAACCCTTATTTTTCCACAGACACAGAGAACTTCAAAACTCTTTGCAATTTTCTCTTTTATTTTTCATCAAAAACTTCTCTCGCATAGTTATTCTATCTCTCTAATGTGATGCTTTGAAGTTTATTTAATGCAGATTCGTAGTGCCATTACGTAGCAACAATTTTTGCTTGAAATGCTATTGTATTTTCTTTGGATGCAAGTTCTATTCTAAGCGCTCATATGTTTTCTCATGTAGTTTTCTTCTGCTACTGTAAATTTAACTTTTGGAGCTAGATGATTTTTTCTTATTCTTTTGAGATTAGAAACAAAGATTCCAGAGTCTTCTCTCTTGAGATTCCTCAGGATATCACAAACCAAATTAACTATAGTGTTGTAAAAGTACTAGTGGTATCATGAAATTTTGCTAAGGTACTCATTCTACATGATTTAGAAGATGCTAATTAACATTGTTGACAGCTGTATGTTCAATCGTATTTTGATTATTCTGGCCTTGCATAATACATTTTTATTATTGTTTTCTGTTTTTGCTACGTACACTAGACATAGATTAAAGGGTTGAAAAAATTAGTCATATCATCACTCTACAAAATGCTTTATGTCATTGGGAATGGTATCTTGAATCAATGTTGCTTAATCAGATGTGAGAGGTTTTGGATCTCCTTTAGTTTAGGTGATAAGCTTATACTTTTCGTCAATTTTTGTATAATAGTCATGACATACCTTAATCTCCAAACTCAGTTACATCGTGATTTTTTATCTGAGCCATAAACTTTTTGCCGCACTAATTGCAGAACTTTTGACATATTGCACTTCGTCCTTTTTTCTAATCAGCAATGACATTCATAATAAAAATTGATTTATTGTATAATGATGTTTAATTCATGATTGACTTGCCAAATAGAAAAATGGAAAAAGAAAATTGTAAGGGTGGGTAGTTAGGGTACTATGTAAAAACAATTATATTAAAATAATAGAAAAATAGAGAGAGTATGTGAATAGAGAAAATGGGTATATCAACATTAAACATGACACATGCAATAGAGGAGAAAAATAAAGAAAAAACCACGTACATGTTTCAGAGATATATGAAAATATGCATGGCGAAGCATACGTTTCCCATTGATACTGTAGTTGCTGATGATCAATATATTTGTATTATGTAAGGTAGCAGGGCCGGCCCTGAGCCTAGGCAAAACAGGCCCAGGCCTAGGGCCTCAAGTTTCAGGGGGCCTCAAAAAAAAAAAAAGAATAACAAAACAATTTAAGGGATTAAGCGTCCTCCACATCGTTGTATCAAAGTCGAATAGATTGCATCTCAAAGATGATGGAGCCACCAACCGAGCACCACATCAAGCGCTTCAAGTTCATTCGGCGAGTCCTCATGACTCCAATCTCGCTCTCGGAGGCTAGTCTCTTTTTAATTCAATTCTGGGTTCTGGGTTTTGTAAAAACACTAGGGTTTTGATTAAAGTTTAAATCATTGAGCAATGTTGGGTAGGGCGTTTTGGTTGTTTAAGCACAAGCTTCAATTTTATGATGTGGGATGTGTTTCTTTCAGTACTAAACTTTGTGTTTGATCAATTTACCCAGAGCTAAGATTTAACTGTTACTGTATTGTTTGATGGGTAGTTTTGTTTTCATTCTCTCTCTCTCTCTTGCTTAATTCAAGTTTTTGAAGGATCTCTTTCTCAATCCAAGACAAAAATCCAATTGTGATTGAACATCCCAGAAGGTAATTCTATTTCCCAATGGTGGCTGAAGACGAAAAGTCGAAAACCCAGAAGAAGAAGGAGAGTAGGAGACTATGAGAGGATCAGAAGAAAAAGTTGAATTCAGGAATTGAAGAGTAGATTTTATCTCCCAAAAAAGCAAAAAAGTAAGATCTTTAAAGCTCTTTCTTTTCTATTTTGAAGAAATTTTGGTTTTTTCCTTCTCTACTTTATGTTTCTGTGTTGGTTTGGAGCATGGAATTATGAAATCGTGATTTGTTGAAAATTAGGACTTATGAGCTATTTAAAATGCTGTAGAACAATGAACAATAGACAAAGAGAGGAGAGAAGCTTGAAATTGGGATATTGTTTCCTTTTGGAATGTTTTGAGCATTTGTTTTGGGGCCTCAAAATTTTTTTAGCCTTGAGCCTCCAAACTCACAGGGCCGGCTCTGAAGGTAGCAAAATCATTTCAAGCTATCGTTCTTCATTTTTTTTTTCCTTTCCCATTACAAAAGACCAGACTAAATTATAAAATGTAATGTAGGCATGCAATTACCAATTGTTTATTTCAAATTGTTTAGATGCCAACTTAACTATGGGTGAGAACCTCATATGGCCGGTATTGAACCATAAGGACTTAAGGAGGTGATACCCAGGGGCCATGTCTTATGCACGCCGGCTTATGTAGGCCTAGGCACAGGCTAGGTTGGAGCATGAAAAAGTTGGGACCAGGATCGGAGAGACCATATTTTTGGTTCAGTCTTGTTAAATTTTGACTTAGGGACTTGGGAACGGATTGAAATTCGAGTCGATAGAATTTCCCAAGAAAATCATCACTCATCTTTCTTCGAAGTCGGTTCTTAATGAGTTTCATGGCTGAAAATGCTCTCTCTATTGTAGCCGTAGAAACAGGAAGAGTCATCACTAAACGAACTAGTCTTTCAATCAACAAGAATGGTGTCCTTGTGTTAACAAATTCTTGACATAACTTAGAAAGGGTGCATAAGGGAAGGCAAAGTGGAATGTGAAAACAATGTCAAACTTAATCAAAGAGGCAAGGAGCACGCCCGGGCACCTCACCAGGCCACCATACCCTTCCCCACCATTAAGGGAAACAAATTTAACTTACTCAAAAGCTAAAAAACAATCAATCAAAAGTATAATCAACTCAACTCTCAAACAATCAACACAATAAAGAAATTGCCACCATCATGGGCAATTGGATATTAATAATACAAATTAAATATTTTTTTCTATGGATCAATAGATTTGATTACTTACATCAAGAAATCTAGAAATACCCAAATTCTAACCTAAATTACATTCTAATTTCGTCAAAAAATTTCATTATAGAAGAGAAGTTAAAGTGTAATACCTAAATAAGGTTGAGAGAATGAGAGCAAAGTACTGAGGAGAGGAGATAGAGTGACTTGATAGAGAAAGGTGAGAGACTGACGCCGATGCGCAAAGAGAGGTGAGAGTCTGAGTTTGAGAAACACACTGGGCAGAGGTGAGGAGGAGCTGACAGAAAAGGGGAGAAAAGGAGAGACTTGTCGTTTACGGTTTGCTACATATATATCAATTATATATGTTTGACTTTTTTTTTAGGGGTGCTATAAGTTAGTGTGTGTGTGTATAATAATAATTTTTTCCCCCCAAAATGTTGAGATGGGCTGCAGCACAGCTCAGCCCTCCCTTCAGTCCGTGCCTATTCTTTGTGTTGTAATCTGCTGATTTTCTTGTTCCAATCTCTACTTTTACAAGCATTCTTTTTTAGACAGATTTTCTAGGCATTCAAGCTCTTCCATTCTCCACACATCACAAATTCACAATTTTATCATCTAAGTTAAGAAATTCTAAAGTAAAAACATAAAAGCACTATATATGTATGACATGTATAATGGTTGAAAATTCTTGTCTGTTGACCCATTTGATAAAAGAAATGGGTTAAGTGAGTCAATTACGAGTTGGTGGCTGATTCCATATCCATTCGTTTATTAATCTTATTTTGGTAAGGCTAATTCAAAAATGACCCATTTTTTTAATCGTACAGGTTAGAGTCATATATATTAAAATTGACGACCCTATTATAAAGTTGGTATCATTCTCATATACTTTGCCTTGTAACACTATAATTTGTTAAAGAACAAAACATAAATAAAAATGTCAATTCGTGGATGTCGTTGGAGTTATATTTAAATATAGATTCAGTGATATACTTCCTTAGTACTGCCCAGTGCCCGCAGGTAGAAGCAAACTTACTCGGAGGTAGAGGTATCATGTGGCCTCGATCCTTAAAAGTCTACAAGTGAGAACAAATTGAAACCAATGAATTCAAGTTAGGGTTTAGAGATAATACGTACCTATATATATAATGACTGATCGATCATCATTTTGGGAGTACAGAAGTTACATATAAGATCTATCTTAGGATCATTGACCACAAGAGAAAGGAAGTTAGAAGGTGACTAGTAATGCTAGTGAAAGAGCAACCTATATAGAGGGTCAAATTAAAACAAGGCAGGCATGGTTAGTGAGAAGAGAAATCGATCTTGCTAGCTATAGCATCTATAGCTAGGTGAAGCCCACCAACTGAGGCCGCGTGCATGCTTATATATGGTTGAACGAGCTTAGCTTCACTAAAATATACTGATCAGGACAAGAATGTTATTGTCCTCGAATTACATAATTTCCGGATCATCCAAATGACATTCAATTTTGGTCAGAAAACTCTGCAGCAACTTGTCCTCTTGCAGCCTATAAATTGGTTATCAGCCTGCGCAGAATCATATAGCATGATCGATTAACATTCGAGTTGGTACTGCAGTTAGTATTCCATTGATATTGCTATCCAAGAAACATCGATGGCCTCCTTCAAACTTGTCTTTGTGTCGCTCTTGGTTATTGCTGCACTGGCAGTAGTTCCAATCGCCAAAGCCCAACTGGGCGGGCTCGGTGGTCTCACGGCCGGGCTTCTTGGGCTAATCCGCATACAAGGGACTCTGTTTTGCACGGCCAATGGCCGTGTCAGTAATGCTGGCGCCTCCCTTACACCAGTATTCCCAAGTAAGTTACAATAGCCAGCGCCTCAAGTAATCTTTATTTTCAGTTGACCCAGCTGCATTCTCTGTTATATTTCCTATGTTTCTCTTGTATAGTTATATTCTATGATATTTATGCATCCATTTATCTATCTTTTTAACATTAAAGTAACTTAAACACTGCTAACCCTAAAACATGAATGAACCCTAAATCCTATACGTGTCTCTCGCCATGGTCTAAGCAAGTAGCTTTGACATATATAAATACGATATAGAATCTATTGCCATAGTCTGTTATATCTTTCTTTGTTGTTTGTAGATGCTACAGTCCAATTGCGATGTGGATCTGGAAATGTGGTATCCACTACTACTACGAATACCTCAGGACTCTTTTCAATCGTGCTAGATCCTCTCCAGTTTCTTCTATCTTCACTATTGTCTAATTGCAAGCTCGTTGTTAGCACACCACTCTCCAGCTGCAACTCTAGTTTGTCTGGAACCACGATACTCCAATCTACCTTGCAGCTCATTGGAACAACCTTCGCCGGCCTCCTTAGCATCATCAATCTCATTCCAGCCGGCTTCAGCCCCATCATTAATTAATATCTAATTAAGAATCATTAACATGGCCAACTGCACAGAAGTCTTGTTTCTTAATCTAGAATGAATAAGATCAACGAAGGATGAAATTAACCTTTTTGACCAGGTACCTAGCAGATTGTGTGAATCAATTTGTCTTCCAAGTATGTAAGCCAAGATAGTTGGGATTCAGATTGTACAATTCTCCTTGCTTACACTAGTAGTAGTATTCTCCCAATTAGTAATGAAGGCCATGTATGAATAATGTAATCCAATAATTTGTCTTTGTGAGAGACGCAGAGCAGTAAAAAGTAGCAATTGAAGCAAATACTTTGTGATGGTTGACTAATAGTTACTAAATGTTGACTGCATGCAGTTGTGCAACTAAAACAAAACTAAAAGCATATGATCGAATTACTACATTTGGCAGGTCCAACTATAATTTAAACATGGGCGGAACTCTTTCTCGCCCATTCTACTAGTTCTTGCTTTGCCACTTTTGCTTAGGAAACTGGAAGATTCATTTGGTCAGAAAATAACTAAATTGCTCAAACGATCAGAATTCAGAAGCACTTATTTTTACCTTCTGTTGTGGGGTCTCAGGGAACTACAAATAGATAGAGTGCATGAAACTCTTGACAGATCAGTACCTTGATAAAGACTTTGGGGACACATACTGTAGTTATCACATGAGAATTTGAGATTAACTAATATATCATTGAGAAGTTAAAAGTTAATGGTTAAGTATTTGAGTCTATGATTGACTTTTTCAATTGATAGTTTTTTTTTTTTTTTTTGAGGTGAAAAGGTCAATCTCATTCAGTATTTCAGTAACCAGTATAATAATGACTTGTCCAGAGGGCTGTCAGAAAAAGCTATTATACATAGCACACTACCTAGCACACTCCTCACACAAACATGCATACTACTCAGTACACTCCTAGCACACCCACCTTTTTAATGAAGCGCAAACAAAGAGAAGTTCGAGCTCTGAAGGCAAAATAAAAAAGACAGCAGAGTCCAAAACTGCCTTTGCGATCTTTCCCACTCAAACTAAGAAAAAAATAGACCCAACCTCTTTTTGAACAAAAAGAGAGAGGCCCACTAAATTAAACAACGAAAACATAGGCTCGAGGACACATAGCCCAACCAAAATTGACCATAACCCTAGAGCCCAACCCCAATAGCGAGCTCATTTTAGGAGAATCCTAGCCTCCCATATGATTCCGCTGCGGCCGCCGCCGCCGCCACCGCCGTCATCATAGAAACAGCCGCCCCCAACGGGACCACCACTGCCACCATAGGAAACACCACCACACAGATAAAAGCCTTGACTACCGACTTCATACCCACTGTCATAGACAGACCGCTTAATCAGATGCAGTCCGCCGACGAGCAAGACCGATCCACCATCACCACCCTTGGAACCATGAGATCCCAGAATAGCCGACATGAAGAATCAATGCGACAATCACCATAGAAGCAATCATCGCCACAATCCACAGGACGTACACCGATCCCCACCCTCACATCCATCCTCCCCAAAGAATCCACATCACTAGCATACCGATCCAAAATCAGATCGGCCCCAAACCCACCATCACCACAGTTAGGTCTGGTGACAAGAAAAATTAGGCAGTAGCCTAGGACCAAGGACCCCCGTCGCGTAGTCCCACCGGCACCACCAAGAACTAGACTAGAGAAAGGTGAAAGGACACCCGCCGTAGTCAACAGCACAAGACCGCCACCACATGAAAATAGCCACCATCGAGAAACCTCCCTTGCGGGAGCAAAGAAGAGAGCATCGTGTGGTTAGTGAGAGCTTTTTCAATTGATAGTTAGATGAGCAACTTTTTCTTCAATTTCACTAATTTTGTTTTGTGTTTATCAGATATACTATTTGAATAGAAACATTATATTTGAGAAGATCGACTCTATAATCTGACCTAATCATAACTTAATTTTTTTCACCCTTCTTTATCACTTGTGCTCTATGATATCCTGTTGTTGTTGTTGTTGTGTTTTTTTTTTTTTTTTGAAGAAAAATCCATTGATAAATGAAAAGATCACAACGCATTAGAATGATTGATTGTGGCAAAAATACCAAGACGCACATTCCTACCATGAACAATAATTATGGGTTCGTCATTATAAATGACATCCATGAGCCGAAGAAAAATAATTGATCTCAAGAGTTATGATACGACCTCACCACCAATATTAAGACGAACCACTTTATCCTCTCATGTTTAAGTAACAACTAACAAGGGGGATGAAGCGAAAAGTTTATCTTTTATCTTATTTAAGAGATTATATTTTGGGCACAAATGATAGAAGATGCACAAGAAAATGTATCTATCAACTATTTTCACCTCCAAAAAATCCGAACTTTGGATATCCGACCCGAATAAATAAATAAACAAACCCCTGCAGCTTTGCACCTACGTGTCAATTTCCCATGGTTGTATATAAATCGTAACCATATAAAAAGCAACGGAAACCCTAATTAATCTTCCTCCTTCCCACCGCCACACACAGATATCCTTAGAACCGAAGAAGCGGAAGGGAAGCACATCGATCCCTCACTTGTCCTTCATCTACTTCTCCAGTCCAGCAAGCTACTGCACCAGTTTTCATTTTTGAGAATTCCTTTCAGTTTTCCAAGAATTGAGTAGCTTCTGCAGTAGCTAGCCACATAGCTGTTGGATTGATCAACTTAATCACCAACACTAACTTCTTACTATCTGTCGAAACTCCAATGGCTTCCTGTCTCTCAAAAGCAAATCTCCTTCCCCTTGCCGCCTCCATTCATCGGTGAGCGTTCCTCAAAATTATGTTCATTTTGGATCTGCTTCTTCTTCTTTTTTTGATACGTACGATTATTTTATTTTTAGTTCTGTTGGTGATTAATTTAATATTGGCAATTGTCGGAGCAGACGAGGTTACGCGGCGGCATCACATGGCTCAGTGGCAGCTGGATATGGAATGGCAGGGTCCAGGAGTGCTATGGTGAAGAAGCTGGAAGAGCGGGTTGGGATGAAGGAAGAGTCTTCGTCTGCTTGGACACCCGATCCTCGAACCGGGTACTACAGGCCGGCTAATAAGGGGGATGAGATCGACCCGGTGGAGCTCCGGGAAATGCTCTTGAACCAGAAAGTGAGGCAGCAGTAAATGATAATAGTGTTTCGTGTCTTGCTGTGTTCTTGTTTTGCGTTTTTTCTGTTGCAGTAGTTTACTCATGTGTCATGACTTAGTTTGAATCTTAGCAGTTTATTCAAATATGATTAATGGTGTTGTGTGTCCAGTATAGTTGGTAAATGATCGTTCTCAGCAAAATTAAAATTGTAGTACGAAGGGAGGAAATCATCTTCATTAAGTTAGACAGGCCTAGGGATGTAATTCTATAAACAATTTAGATTAAACTCGGCTCTTAAAAAAAAAAAAAAAAAAAACAGTTTTAAGTTTGAGAGCTCGTGAGCACCTCGTATTTTATAACTAGACCACTTGAGTTGAACTTGAGCATGGCTCGTTTGTTCACGATTATAGGCTCGTTACTTAGACAAGCCAAGCTAGAACACATTACAAAGCTCGATCGATGCAATATCCGAGCCAAGTTTGAACATTTGATATGCGCTTTGATTCGGCCTTATTTACACCCTTAGACAGGCCTCCTTTTTAGGAATCGAGCTGCATCTTAGCTAAATCAGACTTGAAATAGCCCAATATAAAGCTACTCAAAACCAAGTCAATACCCAAGTCCATCCTCAAACCTGCTACTACCCTACGGTTAAGGCGAGCCGAAGCACTGCCAACTTGCCAAGGCTTGCCACTCCATAGTCATTCGCGGCACTAAGCTCAATCAGCTCAGCATTGCACGTGGTAACCACCCATTCTTGTCTGACCCAATTGCTCCATCGGCCAAGTCATCGGCCCGATCGGTGTGCCCTGCACTCCAGCAGGGGGAACAGGCACCGAGACTGCCTTTTGTAGTCATGAACCACCAACGGACAAGAGACAATTGAGTTAGCCAAAGTACATAGGCAAGTCATGAAGGGATCGTCAAGTTTTGAAGATGCGACAGAAAAAACTTGTCAACGTCTTCATGATTAAATCAGAGGCAAGAGAGCCACAATCTGAAGCTGCTGGCGCAACTCGGCTAAGATTCAAACAGTTGTTGGAAAATTTGGCCGTTAGATACTAGTGTACACAAAAATTTGATCCTCCTACAAATTCACACAAATATATAACATTATCAAATTTATAATGATGTCAAAATTTAAAAAAATAATAATAATATAAAGATTTATCTTTAATTGATAAGCAGAGAACACTTGTTTCTAGAAAACTTTTAAGGTTAAGCCATGTGAATATTACCTTTGAGAATATATTTTAGCTCTTAGAGACAATTTCTCGGTATAGCACGTTTGTGTCGCCGACCCTCCAAAATACAATAACCGTTAATCTTTGTAAGCACACACTTATAAAATTGGATCCTATAACTACTTCGTTTCTTTCCTTTGGCATGATAGAATTATTGAAAATACTCTCACTAGGACTCTATGCAAAGCGGAGTTGGGAAAACTCATAGAGAGATACAATTAGGAAGATGTATGAATAAAGAATATGTTTATGTGATTTTTCTATTTCGACAATGGTTTATACAAGATTTCTTAAGACTCATTTATGGGTTGGACAAAAAAGACAAGAACAGATGAAAACCCTAGTCGTGCTGGTTCTCGCACTATTCCTAACGCCGCCTTCACAAGTTGGTGATGAACATGTCGGCTCCTGTCGGCTTCCAATGCCAAGGCTTTTGGGACCGATCCTCTTCCTATCTTCTGGGCATGATGCGTATGGTTTATTATTGGTTAGACTGACCCTGTGGTCGGGTAGCTTGTCATGGTGGCTCGATGGCAGCTTGAGTCTGGGTGGTAACCCGATTTCTAGATATCTGGGCATGGGTTGCGGCTTGGCTGTCTCGAAATTGGTTTTTTTCACAATTCTTAATACCAGAGGAGGCTCGACGCTGTTGCCTTGCTTCTGTTCAATGCGAAAGCGATATCGATGATGGTGGCAGTGGCCATGTAGTCTGGTTGCCCTTCCTTAGTTTTATGGGTTCGTCTGTGGCAAGCCGGCGACGGATTCCAACAACCATTGATCTTCCAGCTAGGAGGAAGCGAGGTTTCTGGGAAGTGGTAGGTCGCAGTGGGGCAGTTCGTGGCTATGGTGGCGGCTCTGGGGCTGCTGCAATGGAAGCTATTTACTGTCCTACGATCAGAGGTGAACTGTGGCAATGGTCCTACTGCCCTAGTGGTTTGGGCCCAAATTAGCTAGGGCAAACTGTTGGGCCCATGCTTCAGGCTCTTGACAATGGGTTCCTCAATGTTGTTGTGGGCCAGAAAATGCATATGAAAGCAGAGCATGATGGGCTTGGGCTCTTCACTAATGAGTCAATTCGGATCTTCAAGAGTTTGGGCAGCCGTAAGGCCCACTTCTTCCTGCAATTCGACCCTATCTCTCAATGGACCGGACAATTGTTTTCGACAAAATCTCCTAGCCCTTGCTTGAAGGGCAAAGGCACAAACTAGTTTTATGTGGTGCTAGGCCTATGCACTATGTCTTAGTGTCTTCATAGTCATAGACTCGCTTTAATAAGTGAGCGATTAGTTCGAATATAGGTGGTCTATCCCTATGTATCACACTAGTTCTCTTACTACAACTTTTTGATATGTCTAGTTCAAGGCAACAGAAAGATATGTAATGACCATCTTGAAATGTGTTTAATGAAATCCACATTTACTCAAAAAAAAAATTATGAGTTGTGTTGTAAATATTATTATTTATATGACTGTCCACGTAAATACTCATTAGTCATGTTCTTTGATGTAAACCTTACCTCTATATAAAGGAGGCTAATGAGACTGAATGAGAACACTTCTACTTCCTCCCAACTATTTTCTCTCCATCTTCTTCTTACTTTATTGTTGGACATTATATTCGGATTGAATATTAAATTGAATTGTATGAGACGGTTGAGTACATTATGACTTTATTCAAAATGAAATCTTGCACTTACTAAGGATATATATTTATCCTCTCTTAAAAAAAAAAAAAAGATAAATATTTATAGCAATAAATGTGATGGATTTCAATGCTTGTTCAACCATTACAAAAATTTACAATAACGATGGTTGAACGCATTGAAATCCATTACAACAACAATTAGACCAAAAACAAAAAATCACTATAACAACAAATAACTAACAAAATTCCAACAACACTAACATTAATTGTACCCATTTATAGATTTTCTATTTGCAATCTTTTTCCACAGTACTATTAGTTTCTTGATTTAAAGTACAATTTTTTTTATTCTCATGCTCCATAGAAATACAAAATGAATAACGTCCAACAAATTTACTCCGCGAACCCGAACCAAAAGAGACCTTAGAAATTAGAAGCCATATTTCATTTCTTCGACCACAATCAAAATGTGCTTTTTTGGTCGCATTAATATGTGTCAACCAAAGAGTAGGTTTACAAGCACAAGGCCATGGGAACTTGGGAGCTTGAGCCCCGGATCATGAAAAGGTGGAGTAGCCTTGAATCCTGGCTCTCGTTCCAACAATACAACTCACAAGATCTACCGGACAAAAGGAAAAGGAACTGTACAAGGCTTCATTGTTAGATCTTCCTCCCATCTACCACTACTGCTCTCGCATCATAACAATTAATCGTGTTTATTACAGGGAGAAATAGGTGGTATGCTTTATTCAAAGACGTGGCCACAGATATGGCCTGCAGACATTGTGTGTAAAAGAGAAGATCGAAGGCCATGGACAAACTAAATGTCCAAAGTACAAAGGGAGGTTCACTCCACGAGCTCATCTTCAATTGAGTTCTGATTTATAAGTCAATAACTGAGTCCCCACAAAAACAGTTTTTTTTTTTTTTTGTTTATTTGGTCGGATACCTCATGATCATCTTTCGTCCTGTCCTTTGTTTTGTATCTCATCCAAGTCTTTGGTTCCTCTCATGAAGTTTCGGAATTTCTTTTTCATGGGATTTTTCACCTTTTTCTATTCTTTTATTCTATAACGATGAGAATTTTCGCTGTGCAATAATACAGATTTAGATGAGTGAAGTGAGTAGTGAGTGATATGCTCCTTAATTTTCTTTCTCGAAGCAAATGAAAGAAATTAAATTCGACACTTTATTCTTAACAATATTGATAACATATTTAAGCTTTTAGATATAACCAAGTTGTGACAGGATGAGTGAGAGGTTGAGGATTGAGTTAAAACTAAACTAAAATTACTCATATTAGGGGTTTGATTCCATCAAATGTTATAAAAACGCTTACATTGCTTCTATAGTTATTAGTGATTCAAGTTTCTCCTCGACTCAAAAATTTGTTAGATATAACTATTTTACCTAAAACATTCTTTCAATCTATTTCAAATTTTATACTTTAAACAATGTTTCTCATCGTCTATATGACCATCTATGCACTTTATCTTGCCTCATAATCTCCCAAATAAAACTAAAATTAATAATTTAAAACTTTTGGGAGTTTATGTATATTTTCGTGCATCAAACTTTTATTTTATTTTATTTTTGGGATATTGACCATGGACACAATTTGAACTTAAAAATTGCTCACTTACTCCACTAAGAGTTTTTTACTCTCATTTACCCAATTTAAACATTAATGACAGTTATGCTTACACTCCTCTAAGATCTCTCTCTCTCTCTCTCTCTCTCTCTCTCTCACACACACACACACACACATACACACAGAGAGATCTACGTCTTCCATCGTCGATCTGTCTGAGTCAACTAGCTTCGGCCATTGCAACTCCTCGACGGCTTCGCGGTCATCACCACCGTCTTCTCCATCGTCGAGCCTTGAGCTGCCATCATTTGAGGCTTCGTCATTGCCGTCGTGGAAGGAGAAACCTGAAAATCTGGGTTGGTCAGATTGCGTCACTCATCGACAGCGGCTCAGTGGCTTAAGAAGTTGCTCTCTATAAGCACCGTGACTACTTCCCTCCCTCTCTCTCTTTTGCAAAGTGAGAATCACCAGCGACTTCTCTCTCATATCTGAACAGTCGCGGACGCCGCCGTTGATTGGAGTCATTGTGACCTCTCTCTCTCTCCCCCTCTATCTGCACGAATCACTGGGACTTTTCTCTCTCTGATTGAACAGCCGCGGACAATCAAGCCATGGAATAGCGGAGGATACATAGTCGACATCGTCATTGTTGCAAACGGCGTCTTTGAAGTGGTTGAAGCGGTGTCGGTTGTTGCGGTGGTTTGTTTCTCCAAAAAATTGGCCGATTTCAATATGAGATGTTGATAGTAGTGATTGTTTTGTTTATTATGATTTGGTTGGATAATAATAAGATCATTAGTGGGCAATAAAACGATTATTGGAAGATAATAATAAGATTATTGAGGGGCAGTAAAAAGATTATTTGGGGGCAATAAAATGTTTATTGGGACAATAATAAGATTATTATGGGGCAATAATATGATTATTTATTTGGATAAACCTCTTAAAAATTTCAAAATTAAAAACATCTTCATTTTTGACTAATTATTGATCTCTAATTATTTACTTGGGGCACAATAACTTTTTTATTGGGGGCAATAATATCCTCCGGTGACTTATAAGATCTCCTACGATCTCTTTGGAAAAATCCGGCCTCTGGTGAGATTTCCTGCCTGTGACTAGAATTCGGCGAATGATGAACGGACTCCAGCGAATGATGAAGGGACGACTGCGGCCATTGACCATAATCCGGCAACCGGTTACTGAAGTCCCGCGCTAGTTGATGGGAGTCTGGTGAAGTCTCCGTTGACTTAGAGAGTGACAAAGAGAGGGAGGGCAAAATTGTCTCAAAAATATACAAAAAAAAAATACTTAATTGGATATTAGGGCAAAAAATATTTAATTTGTTGGGTAAGTGGGAAATCTTATAAGCTGCTTGGGTAAATGAGGTTAATGTAGCTCAAAATTGGGTAAATTGACATTTTCCCTTTATTTTTATGAGGAGTGAGGTAGCAAGCCACCTCGGTCACGTTAGCGAGTTAGTTACACACCCACCTAGTCAGTATTCAGATTGAAGTTCACAAGAGTGTCCCAGCATATCCAAACTAATCTATCACCGTAGGCGCACGAATTTGAAGACCCCTCAAATCTACTGACCACAAATTTGTGGCAGTTGTGTATCAGACTTCTGTTTAATTAAGTTATCTTTTTATAATAACTTATAGAATAATACATACTACTCACAAATTTTGCCAAGCAAGTATGCACGGCCCGACCATTTGGGCCCATTTATAAATGGGACGTCTAAAGCTTGCCTAAAAAACAAAAACAATCTCTTGTTTTTAATTGAAAAATAAAAATATCAAGCAACTATTTTGAACAATAAATTCCATGTTACTCAAAAGACTTTTAGTCTCTCTTTATAGTCGGAGACTTTTTTATCGGCGCAAATTCAATCACACTCCAAAATACAATATTCTCTTAGATTTTTTCTTTTTTTATTTACAAAGATATAATTTGTGTCACTACACTAAGGGCTAGTCTGAGTTATGAATTAAAACTGTTCATGTTTGGTAAATAATATTTTTAATAGGGCTCTCAATACATAAAATAACTTCGGAACATGTTTTGATCCATAATAACTTTTAAAAGCAACATTTCAGGTGTTTCTAAAATCTGTTGACTGTGACCTTAATTTTCAATTAAAACTGTTTTTCAATTTTTTACCGAACATAATAAAATCTAAAATTTTAAACAAAACCTGATTTTTTTTAAAAGCGAAGTAATTCCAAAAGAGACCTAAATAGGTGCAAGTCTGTTTCCAGGTTTACAATTAAATTGGTTCAAAATCAAATCTAACGGTAAAGTATACATTGACCTAATGACAACCAAAGTGAAAACGATTGTTCAAAAATATAAATGCCCGAAATGGTGAACTATTTCCAAATTTGGTAATTACATCCTTAGCTATTCAACATATCCTTACATGAAAGTAGAGGGGGACCATTTTAGAGTCGGTAACCATTTCTTTTGTGTATCGATCAAAAAGATAAAAATCCAGTGAAAGTTCCGGAATCAAAATAGTGTTGGGGATTCCAGAGTTTGTCGAATACCAACCAAACAAGCATGTGTATGCATGTGACATCTGAGACCTTACAAATTTTGGGTACACATGCATGCAATACTTTATACATATTTTCCACTCCATCACGGTCCAAGTTACAGAAGATTAATCTATAACGCTAAAATAATACAAGTTCCAATACAACACAAAAAGGATGGGTCAACAACATTTTCTGCAATCTGCATCTTACTTTACCACTACCCACTTCACTCTCTCCATTTGAATACTAAACCCAGAACTTTAAGAACAAGATTCTTCAGGACAATGTGTTACATGGTAATATCACTAATGGAATAGACACCAAGAAATTCAAGATAAATGAACATAGTAGTAATAAACAGGTAATTTAAATTAATTAACAGACATTTAATGTGTATAATCTCGAATTAATCTTCTTCTTCTTCAACTTCATCGATCATCTTCAACTTCTAACAGATAGCAAGGAAGGAATCGCAGACAAGTTAGGGGTGGTGTTCTTATCTGAAGTATTCGCTTGTCTAACAATGTCCCTCTTCCCGTCTTTCGAAGAAGGTTTGCTGAAAGCTCTCATGGGGCTAGCGAAGGCCCAACCCCAGCTGCTTCTGCTTCTCCCGTTGACTAGCGGCCCGGGACCACCGGACATTGGCTTCCCGTTCATGTCTTCGGCTGAGGAGGAGACCCAATACGAGGAAGACGAAGAGGACGAAGAAGATGAAGTCATCATGAACCCACTGAAAAGCCCACCACATTTGACACGCTCGGCGCCGTTGCGAACGGCTGATGATGAGGAGTGTTTGGGCTTGCCTTCTCTTTGTGACTCGACCCGTCTGAGAGTGCAATCACCAAAACCAGTCGAGATCCGCTCGAAAAAGTCGCCGGAGAAGCTCCGGCTGCCGCAGCCCACAGATCTGGATCTGGAGACCTTCCGCTCGAACGAAGAGGCTGAAGCAGTGGCTTGGCTGTTAGGACTGCTGTCGTCTTCAACCTCACCCACCGCGGTTTCGGCTTTATTCCTCAGAGAAGACCCCAAAGACTTGTCCCTTCCAGCTGCTGCTGTTGTTGTTGTTGTTGTTGCTGTTGCAGAAGATGCGAAGGAGGAGGAGGAAGAAATCTTGGAGTTGTCTCTGAAGCTCTTGTTGTCGATTTTCTTGGAAGTTTTGTGGTGGTGGTAGAGAAAGGACCAGAACCCATTTCTCTTTCTGGGGCTAAAGTCATCAGCAGCATCCATGAAATGGCCCCTGCGAGGCGTTGCGGTCGACTTGCTCCTCTTGAAAACCATATCGGCGGCGCGGCTGTGACTATCAGAGGAAGCATTATTAGCGGTCACCTTCTTCTTCTTCTTCGCCAGAAGGAACGAGATCCTGGCCCGCCGGGTGTAATACTCGTCGTGATGAAAGGACTCGCCGTTGGCTTTGGGACGGACCGAGAGCGAGAGCGAGAGGGAGGTAGAGGAAGGAGCGGCGACGCTGACACCGCCGGCATTGGTGGCGCCGGTGATGTCAGATCTAAAAGAAGGAGAGGAGGAAGAAGAGGCGGAGTTACGAACGGGGAGAGGGAAGGAGGAAGAGACGAGCTTGCCGAGCTTCTCTTGGAGACAGAAAGCGCAGATCCCACCTGGGTTGTTTCTGTAAGGATGGTCACTGCACTGCATTCCATCTCCCATGTCTTGATCCTGAATAATCTGGTCATGACCAACACCATTGCCAACACCAATGGCAACTTTCCCTCCTCCTAAGCCTTTGATTCCTTCCATCATTAACAAATCACAACACTTGATCGAGCTTGAATATGATCTTCAACTTGTTGCAGGTGCTGATCTTTTTTGCATTATAATCTAGAACAACAATGATGGGGTTTTTGGTTTTCTGTGAGGGAGAAGAGAAAGGGAGAGCGACGGAACAGAGGAGATAATAATTATAATGGTGGATGGCATTGAAATAAGGCGGACCGCGGAGTGTGGACTAGGGGGAGGGGGAGACCGGGAGAGAGAGAGAGAGAGAGAGAGAGAGAGTCCCCAGGAGCACGTGGAATACTGACGGCTCTACAGCTTAAGAAAAGTGAGAGAAAGAAGACAAACGAAACACTAAATATTTGCAGGGTCCTATCTTCAACCAACGGACCAGCCCCAGCAGAAGAATCTCAAAAACTGTACACTAGGGGGGGGCATCCCTCTTACTTTTGCACGGATTCTTTCGAGTGAAAATCAATTGATCAGTTTTGTTAGGCTCAATGCAAATTTTGCCTTAATATCAATTTGTTATCATCTCAAGTTTTATTTTGGTCAATCGAATAATACTAGCCAGGTCTTTAAAAGGTCAATTTGTTAATTTTTTTGTAAAATTAATTTCTGTCCGACTATTTTTTCGTCCAAAATATACATGTAAGAGTAACATATTAACTAATGGTGAAAATCTATAGTAGCAAATTAACTAATTTTAAAAACTTGTAATCATAAATTGACTAATTTTCATGAACCTTTTTTTTTTAGTATGAATTTTCAAGAACTTAGGGTAGCAAAGTTGAGGAATGATAATAAAATTACCTAATTAAAAAAAATTAAGGTAATAATAGGCTAGAAAAAAAAAACCTTAAGATAACAAATTTACACTAAAGTGAAAAGTTAGATAACAAGTTGACTATTATCCTGTAAAAATATTGATGAAAAACAAAATATAAAGACTAACTTTGGCTAGCAATATACATGAACCATTTTTTTTTCTTGTCACCTTAGCTATATAAATTTTGGTTATGTTTTTATTTTATAACTTTTTTTTTTTTGTAGTGCTTTGTCGAACCTGATGGTTATTTCTTCATTCCTTTGCTCTTCCTTTTCTTTGTTTTCTGTTATGCTATGTTTGAGGGGTTCACCATTTTGGGTTCCCAATTTCCCATAGTGTTGTGCAGCTGATTTGGATCGCCTTTTTCACTTGCTCTAATGGCCATTAAAATTCTTCTTCACTGTAGTAGGATTTTGGTTGGTTCCTGGCTAATCAATATGTCTGGTGGTTCGGGTGGCAATGGCATTCTTCATTTTACATCTGTCTTCCCTCCATATTGTTAGGCGAGGCTCGCTGTATTATTTGGTTAACTCATGTCCTTCTTGGCTCAGAGACCTCTCTATACTATGGGGCTGTTTGTCTCGAATCCACACTCTAGAGATGGACTCAACAAAGTCTTCCCAATTGGCAGATTTGACAATCTAGGCAAAGCTTCTTATGGTGTGTGGTCAACTCAAAGGCGTTGGTTGCGCTGTAGTTGCCATGGTAACCGTTACTTAGATGGAGTTGCTTCCCGAAGCAATCCCTGGCTCCTTGGTGGTAGCTAGAGTTTTAATATGCTGCTCACTTGAATTGTCCTAAGCATAACCTAGCTTTGGTGGACTACTTCCTATTCTTATCAAGGTTAATGCATGTGGAGCAGGTCTAATTGTGGGTTTGTTTCTTCCCTAAGTTGTGTCAACTCAAGTATTTTGACGTATTTAGCGATGTTTTCTGTGTTTGCCTCGTGTATGTTACCAAGTCAGAAAGAATGTACAATGAGGTGATTTTATCTCTGTATCATTTGTTTTAGACAATAAGGTCACGAAAATCAAATTCTGCATCCAGGCTTCTGCAGCCCATGTCATGTTCAAATCAACACCGCTTTACAATTTTCATAATGACGACTTTTCCTGGTTTGATAAGGAAACTTAAAATGTGGAGAAAACACAGGAACTCAAACATTGATATTAAAGATTTTTAATAGCTTCTAAAGTTACAAGTTGCAGGGTGGGGTTGGAGGATTTTCTCTTTAATAAACTAATGATAGAGAACACGGGGCGCTGGTGTTTTTTGAGGTTGGTGCAAGGATATGAAAAATCCCTTATTTGTCCATCCTTTGATTTGAGAAGAAACTGAGCTTCCAACGTATTCGCGAACTATAGCCCAAGATACAAGATCTAGATAAGTTTTGTACCAAATGAAAGCCCCTTATGATCGAACGCAAAAATAAGTTTATACGCCATTTAATTTAATTCCTCCATCACTAGTTTAAGAAAACTAGTCCCCAATAGAAATATTGAAGCCAATCAAAGCTAAATCTAGGTTACAGTAGGTTTTAGATCTCACTTCAAGAGTTATAATTCACGATCATTTACTTTTAAATCTAATATTACATTTCAAATTTTCTATAAACAAAATAACTTTGTTTTAATCTCCACTTGTAAGAAAATTTAAATATCAATCACTCTTAATTTTGTCACCACACCAAATAACTAAAAGAATAACTTTCTTTTTCTTCATCATACATCCTGGTAAACAATTACGAGAATCGAATAGGAGATCTTCCACTAAAAAAAAAAACTTATGCCACGCTAAGTCCCAAACCAATTGATATTTTACAATAATAATTATAATTACTTTACTATAATGCATATAAAAATTCGAAGAACAAAAGCTTCTGCAAGAGATTCCTGGCATGGCTAGCTAGGTGCATATGCTACGTGTCCAGCATGTCTCCTCTGTCAGCGTCTAGCCTCGGGGGCTCACGCCGTGCTACTAGTACGATCTCGCAAGTATTATTATATCGCAACCTCTAGCGCAACCCACTTCTAACTACAATTAATTATGTATGTCACTATTTCTCAACTTCAATTGACAGCTGCATCTGTAGCCATGTCTCCTTGAAATAAATTTGGAGTCATGTTTACGACTCTTAAGCCGTGTAGTTAATTTATTGAGAAAATTCTATAATATACTAACGTATGAACATACATATAATTATTTTAAAAATTATGAAATGAGTCCTTAAAATAATAATTTTAGTCATCAAAGTGGTAACATGAGTTCTTAAAATGGTAAATTTTCTTAGTTATCACATCAGTCCTCAAAATAGTAATATTAATCCTCAAAGTGGTAAATTTTTTTAGTTTACCGTATGAGTCCTCAAAATAGTAATATTAGTCCTCAAAATTGTAACATAAGTTCGTATAAAAAATGTGAATATACCGTAGCTTTACCAAACTTTTTAATATTATCCACCCAACTCTTTTTAATTAAATATAAATATGAAACTAGTACAAATATTTCTTTGTAATAAGACTTGATACCTGGTGTACGGGCAACCCAAGTCTTTAATGAGCCTTACTTATTAGAGATTTCCTTTGGTTAGGTCAAATGTGACTTGGATGGTTTTGTTTTCAGCTCGAGGGCCAAAGCTCTCGTGTATGTATTGACATAGACTTGGTATGGTAGTTTGATAATTAATCAGTGTATTTATCTTTTTTTTTTTCTAAAAAGATTTCAAATCTAGTGACATAGTTAAGTAGTTAAATTAGGGACAATATAAAGAACAATACTAGTGGACTACACAGATAACATTTATACGTTTTTTTATCATGATATTGAAGTGGGTTCTTTGTATATGTCATATTTTTATTTCTTATCTTGTTAGAATTATTTACCCGTTGTTTATCCAACTTACAAATATATTCTGGATATGAGAATTTGTTGCACGTGAGCCTTCGAGATGGATTCCATGTCGAAGAATGTGAAGTCTTACAAATAAAAAGAGAGAAACTAGAGTAGGAATTATTTGCATTGAGACATTTGTAATTGAACTCTAATATGATCAACGCATCATTTCCTCATCATTCAATATAAAGCTCTAAAAAGATCGAACTTCTTTTTTGTTGGATAAGTTCTTTTTTCCCTTCATCTTTTCTATGGTATATAAGTTACTTAAACACAAGTTATTTTTAACACAACCAACTTTCTTGTCTAATTATATTAAACATGTAGTCAACACACACGCACGTACACAACTTTCAGTGTGTTTCAGGTCAGAGCTTTGAGTACGCTACTGTTCGCTTCCTCTCATGCGGCTGATTTGCCGCTACCGACAGGCTCCAGCTCCTCTAATACCCGTCAAGCCTGACCGTTCTTCTTGAGTTATCTGGTTCTCGTACTATTGTAGAACTTAAGAAGTTAAGACCCCATTCTCGAAAAACAATCTTTTTTCAGATTAGGGGTCATCTTCCATGCATGAAGCAGGAGATTTTGATGTATCTATCATACATGTACATACTCCTTCCATTCTTGTGGTGTTGCCTGACCTGGAAGAAGTGATGACTGTAAAAAATTATATCGACGTGCAGTTGAGTTTGTTGCCCAAAAGAATAACTCGGCTCTTAATTAAGAAGGCTACGGGAAACCGATGGGTAGTGCTAAGTTTCTTTATGTTGCTTTAGTCAAAGCCATGAATGCTTCTCCTAAGAAGAAGGAATCACCTCTGAAGAAGACGAAGATTTATGCTTTGAAGTTGCAAGACATGGCCACCTCAATTGAGTATGTTCAACACTTCAATTTGAGGTGGTAGCATAGTTTTAGTATTCACACAGTTTGACTTGAGTATATGGGTTGTTTGAAACTTACATCTCTATTCTTAGTTTAAACTATGTCTTTTCATGAGGTCTTAAGCGTATGAAGTGTAATTTTACATTTGAGAGTGCATCTATTGAGGTACCACTTACCATGCATGGTATGTTCTTGTGTAAGATGCATGATTAGTAATTGACGTCTCTCCTAAAAAAAAAACACACACATTTTTCATTTTTACCTAGCTCGGTGAAAGAGGAAAACGCTCACATCAAGATGCTTTGTTTAGTAATTTGTTAAACACACAGTCACAATGTAGCTCAAACTGATAAAGAAGTATACTTGGCTCCACGTTCAAATCTTATTATAGGTAAAAGAAAGATATCATTATGATTAACCACTAATCCTAAAACAAAATCACTGCCAGCATGCATGCATGATATCTAGATTGGAAAATGACAACATGCATGAATGTCCGAAGCACACATCAGATGGATCTGTGCCATTTAGCAAAGGAAGATCCATTAACTATGTGGAGGCCCCATGTGTGTTTCTCTTGCCCAGGCCAGGCCAGGACATTACTGTACAAAGACGATGATGGTAGATGCCTTGCCCAGCTAGCTTGTGAAGTTGACCATTCAGGGATTAGCTGATCATCATTGAACACGTTATATATAGTCGGGGCTTGAAACTAAATGTTGTCCTTCAATAGTCCTCGCCATGGATCCCCCACCAGCTCACATTATATATCAATATGTGTGGTTTGTTAAGAATTCATAATTCAGATCGCTTGCCTCCACACGTGGAAGCATGCACGACGATGTTATTATAATACGGTAAGACTTGTTCCAGATTCGTAGTCACCAGGGAATGGAAGAGAAGAGACGGAGAGAACGGTAATGGATATGTCTTCCTGGCCCTGTGTTGTTTGTTGTTTCTGGTCCCTGTTATATATTATTTAGATCAGTACATAATCTTTGCACAAAAAAAACAAAAAATGTTCGAGTGATTATCAAAGGTCTCAAAAAATTAAATTAGTTCTTACTTGTAACAAAAATAGAAGTTCGATGACCAAATGACTTTCCAATTTAGTTTGTTTTTGTTAAAGATGATTCTTAAATGATAATTTAGAAAATGACTCCAACAGAAGAGTGTTGAGAAAGATTGGTGGAGAAAAATAATCGGTCATTAGAGATGGCTGACATTCCGCAGTAGTCTCATCTTTCTCTATAATTCTTCAAGGGTATCATCATTTTCATGTTCCTCTTATACATCAAATATATTTGAGGTTTAATTGAACCATTTTGCAAACATTTTTTATGGTATATTAACTTAACAAAGAGAAATTTACTCGATCAAGTATCTCACTCGACATAAAATATTACTGTCAATGGTAGTCATATATGGACATATATAATATGTTAGTAAATTATAATTCTAACATTGTAAAAATCATGAATTCAATTTTTCACACTGACATATGTAAGTACGAAGTGAGTTAAATATTTTTTAAAGAAAATAAAATAAAAAAAGTCATCCGATCCAAAACCTGGCATAGGATTCTTGGCTGTGAATGAATGTGTAACTTTCTGGTGCAACCCAAAGTGCAATTTGGTTGGACTAGTCTTTCTTAGTTTAATCCCTGCAGGCTATCTCGCTGTCACCTATAATCCTATATAGTGTACCAATATCCTCACTGCATAATTCATTCGATCTGGAGCCACATGACAGGATCACAGAGCTGGAACGACCATATACCGAACCGTCCCCATCAATTTTCTCAGACCCTTCTATCAGTGATTCAGTATCACATCACAACACATCCTGGCCGTCCAAAACGATTTTGCTTTTGGCTGGAAAAAAGTACTGTAAGTTCTATAATGTAGTTTGATGCAGTGGTTAATTATAACCTATAAGTTTTAGCAAAACAAATGAGACAAAAAGTTTTGCCTGTATAATTCGGCTTTTGGGGAACCATCGGCAAAAGGCTCATACCCCGGCCATGATAGCCCTATGCATATATTATATGTAGCTGGGGCGCTTATTAAATCTCTTTCTGTGATTCTGTCAATAATGGATATGTTGTTTCTTTTGCAGCGACAGGCGGGGTGAGCATATGCATGCACCAATGTCACCGCGTACTCATTGCTATTTGCTAGTAATTATTGCAGCAACGAAAAAGAACGGAAAAGAAATGAAGACAATTGGGCATGCATGGATATTGAAAGAGATATGGCCTTTATTCATTACTAGCTTCTAGTACAATTAGAATTCCAATTACTTATACTTGGAAGGCAAATATCAAGAGTAATATCAGCTGGTTTCCACTATAGGTTACAAGTATGTAGTACGTATCCTTAACTGACCTAGGCGACCTTTATTCATATGACTAAGAAGTACGCAGAATTGGGCCGGGTCAGGCGGAGACCGACAACGGTGACAAGGAGGTTTCTGACGGAGATGGTTCCGGCTAATGTTAAGTTCGACTTGAGAGTTCCGGTTGAAGACAGAGTGGCGTTGCAGCTCGCAAGTGGTGTGGCAACCACAACACGACAAACGGATAATAGTCGAGCGAGTGTAAAGAATAAACTGTACGTTCACCCTGATTGAAAACTGTCCTGTGGAGTCGGTAAATCTCACTCGCAGTCAAAACACCACTGCCTGTTGATCCGCAACGTAGTTGGACCGTAGCATCTACTGATCTACATATGCATGTACAAGAGATCAATATAACTCGTTATTTTACTAGATAGGTTTTTAGCCTGATGATCAACATGCATAAATAATCAACTGGTTTCGTTCACTCATCATGATCATCGGGCGAACAACTCAGTTGATTATTTATGTTGCACTAATTGGTAATTAATTATCTTACTTGCGAATGGTGGCCTAACAATGACGCCACCGGAACCAACAGTGGCATTACCATTGGCAGTGCAAAAGACGGTGCCTTGGATGCGGATTAGAGTCATTTGACCAAGAAGATTGCCGAAGAGGCCTCCAAGATCAACAGTCCCTTGAGCTACTGGAACAACCAATGTCACTGCAGCCACCAACAGGCACACAAACAACAATGTTTTCTGGGACGGCGCCATTGATTGAAAATGCAAGTGCGAACTAATTATGCTGAAATATGATTCTTGCTAGATTAGATTGCAATTGAACTGAAGACTTGATAATTTGGTGTGTGCGAAGTGACCAATTTATAGGGAAGCCTGGCCTGCAAGCTACAAGAGTACGAGTACGTTGCTGCAAATTTTGTGATTAACATTGACAGAAACCTAAAATGGACTAGTCGACGTTCCTCTTAGAATTCAGTACCACTAGTTTTGGATACTATACTTACATTAGCTACATTGCGCCTTACCTAGATATGTAGATATAAATGGAATTTTTTTTTTTTGTTCTTCTTTGATTTGAGTCATAACTTGATGCAACTAATTACTAAACCAAAGTTGGGCAAGAAATGGCTCCGGTAAAACCTTTCTTATCCAAACTCACAAGAGGAAGGGAAAAGAGTGCTTAACCTCGTTAGCTAGACTCTCAATTACACCATCCATATATTAAAGAGTTTGGATGAAACAACATTTCACTATGATTATTAACTGCAACGAGAAACAGCTAAGGAGAAAAGCAACGTTGCCTTTATTAATTACTTGTTGTAAAATCTGCATTCCAAATGTTACTTTAATTATACTTGGAAGACAAATAGTTTATACACATCCCAATTCCAAAGGACGTAGTGTATAACCTTCGTTGATTATTCCCATAAAAGTAATACGTAGACAGGCCATATCATTAATTAATTGTTATATTAGGGTTACACGGTGTAATTGAACGTCCCGGATATGCCGATATTGATGATGGGCAAGAGGCCACCAGTGGTGTTTCCGAGTGATGTCAAGGTGGATGTGAGAGTTCCGGCTGAAGCGAGGGTGGCGTTGCAACTGACAAGTGGTGTTGTAACCACAGCACGGCATCCGGACAATATTTGAGCTGGTATACAGTAGGAACCGTCTAACAAGATTGAAAACATTCCGTTGGAGTTGGTTTACACAGTTCCAAACACAGTACCATCTCCTGCTCCGCAACCTAGTAGGACGGTAGCATCTATTTGCATCACGATTTCTAGAACAAATTAAGCATGCAAACAAAAAAAAAAATTTGAACATTTAAAAAAATAAAAGAATCTCAATATGATTTTTGCCCTTTGGGTTCAAGCATATAGGGGACCAACACCTGTAGCAAGTGGTGGCATCACTCTGAGAATGTCTCAGCTCCAAGAGTCAAAAACCACTAGGATCTTGTGGTGGCACCATCCACTAAGATCAAAATGGAGATCATCAATGCCTACCCTCTGCGCGCATCCATTAACGAACTTGTAGTAACCGGATCATAAAGTTTACATCCAGGCAGAACGTAGCCTCTGGATATTTGAAGAACTTCGTATTCGAACTGAACCCCTAGTAGGGGTCCATATATAGTATATGCTGCAGCAGGGCACCTGAAGTAGTGCTATACGTAGCAATGGGAAGTGTAATAGTCTAATAGACTCTCCGGCCGAGATCAGGAGTTCGAGCCCCATTAAAGGGGGAATCGGGTGGGTTTTTTTTTTTTTTTTTTTTTTTTTTTTTTTTTTTTTTTTTAAAAAAAAAAAAAGAGATTAGACGTAAATGTAGATGGGTTGTCATGGAAAGGATTAGCAACGCAGTCAAAAGAGTATTAAACGATATCAATCAAGCTGTTGACACTAGCTGTATTAATTCATCACGTCTCTTGCGGCAGTGGCTGATTATCTCTGGAAATAGGAGTTGCACTGTAGGTTGAATGCGGTGCGGAGATGTAAAAGGTTGAGATGGTAAAAAGTTAAGCCTACATAAGGTCGAATAGGCAATCAGGTGAAGAACTGTAGATCCTAAAATCAAGACGAGAACAGAACAAGGCAAAACACAACACCTTGTTATAATCAGTCTCGTGCCTGTGCTTCAGGAAATAGATCCTGAAAATAACCAGGGTATTTCAATATGCCTGTGCCAATAATCATACTTGAAATGCTGGAAATCAGACGTTATATCTAAAGGATTTGAGCAAATTTCATGGGAACCCGATACATTCGAGGAGTACAAGTTTAACATAAAACTGTAGCAAATCCACACTATGGTTCAAAGCTCGCACGCTAAATAAGAACGTAGCAGAAAGTATCAACTAACATATCAAACACAAAAGAAGCACCACAAAAATAATAGTGAATGAAACAATGTTTTCTCCTCCATCTGACAAAAATGGTTCCCAACAAGTGTCTGCCTTCCCACATCTTAACTTTTCAGCTGTCTTTAAATTTTCTTGCTTTCAGTCTTAAAAGTTTGTGGTGTCACTCATATAGGGCAGGGTGGGACTTCAAGTGTGGTTCCAGCTTGGATCTGGCCCCAACCGATCAGGCGCCAGTGCTTCTCAACTCGTCTACTGAGCGCAATTTTCTCTCCTTTGCTTGTGCACACAGGAGAAGTCAACTGAAGCTTTGCTAAATCATTTCTCACAGCTATTACCCTAGCACCAGTCGACATAGAACCAATATTTAACATGAGTATCTCAGCCTTGGCAAGCTTGGAGACCTTCCCCTGCTTTTCAGAACCTTTTGTCCGGACCCCCAGAAGCCTTCTCAACAGGAAAAAGTTTACCTGGAAAATTATAGATCAGACTTTTCAGAACTAAAGTTTTCCGCACAACATGAACTGGAAAGCATTCCAAAGCTGTATTCACAGGCATTTCTGATTAGAAATATCTGTCTATTCCAGGAGAGAAAACAACAGAATTACTTAAACATTCAAAGTACAGATTGCTTACTCAAACATATAAAGCGAAAAAGAAAAGAACATATTATGACAAAGAACAGACATTACCACATCCTTGAAAGTCAAGGAATAATCACTTCAGGAATATAGATGCAGAGAAACACCCAACTCAATCTCATGTTTTTTTTTTCTCTCCCAAGAATCACAGACCTATTAACCAATTACTTGACAAATAGCATCTCATCGAGTTTCAGTTCAAAAAAGCCAAAAGAGTTTTGCACCTACTGCCCTTACCCAAGAATCACAGACCTATTAACCAATTACTTGACAAATAGCATCTCAACGAGTTTCAGTTCAAAAAAGCCACAAAGTGTTTTGCACCTACTGCCCTTACCTCAAGCTCAACAAATACTTCAGGAAGTGAGCCTACTTCACCAAGAACTTGCCCCACTAATCTATCCGCACGTGTCAAGGTGGGATCCATAGTTGTTCCGACCCCTATGAGACCACCTGGAACCGCGAATTGCAACTCGTTCTGCTCAGCATACAGCGAGACTATTCTCGAATATATAGGTGTGCACTTGATGTTTCCACTCTCATCTTTCACAACAATACCAGGACGAACCTCAATAAACTGATTTACTTTCAAAACACCCTGCCAAGATCAAATTGTCAATATATGCATGGAACTAACGTACTGTGATGCCAAAATCAAGAAAGTAGAGGAGCATAAAACACCCACGCACATTCCTACTACCCATAAATCCACCAACAAAGTAGACAAGCATATCAAGCAAGAACAGGGTTTTAAAAACAGAAAAACAATTACTAACATGTGCCAAAGCAGGAATGGGAAATATTTAAACATAGTCTGCGCTCTATATTCTAACAAACTCTTAGTGTCAAAATTAAGAACATAGCACTCATACACTTTCCCACCACCCATAACTCCACCCAAATTAACTGGCAAAAACACGATTTTTAAAACTGAAAAACACGCTCATAAACACTAAGTGCCAAACAAGGAATGAGAATATTTAAACATTGTCTGCACTCTATAATTTTCAGTAAATTTAAACAGAGGCGTACCCTGAGAATACTTCCACCAGCTACACCGCCTCGTATCTCATCAACCTCAAATCCAGGTTTGTTAACATCGAAAGAACGAATAACAATCATATTTGGAGGAGAGATAAAGTTCCTTTCTGGAATTGGGATCTTCTTCACGATGTACTCACACACCACATCAATATTATATTTCAACTGAGCAGAAATTGGCACAACTGGTGCACCATCAGCTACAGTACCCTAAAAAAAATTGTTTGATGTTATAACTCAGCAGGCTGAAACCATAAACCAAAAATATTTTAAAAATAAAATGGTGCTTCGTAGGAGCTTACCTCAATAAACTTCCGGATTGCTTCATGTTGGTTGATGGCCACATTCTCCTGAATAAGATCAACCTTATTTTGAAGGATAATGATATGCTGAAGACGCATAATTTCCACAGCGGCAAGATGCTCAGACGTTTGTGGCTGGGGACAGCTTTCATTTGCAGCAATCAGAAGCAATGCCCCGTCCATAATTGCAGCCCCATTAAGCATAGTAGCCATGAGAATATCGTGGCCCTATCAAAAAATAAAGTATAAAAAGCTACAGTTGAAACAAGATACAAAACCAATGAAAAACAAATAGATCGGTTGTATGCAGCAACCACACGATATTTTGATGGTTACCCAAACCAAATTAAAACAAACCAAACAACAAACATGACATTACCACCTAACAAGTTTTGTCACTTTCTGAAGCGTATAAACTGGACACAACCTAGAATCAGAAACGTTCCAGTGCAGTAAATATAACATGCATATAAAAACCTTACCGGGCAATCTACAAATGATACATGCCGCAACAACTTCATCCTGCAGTTCTCAAATCCAGCAACATCACATAGGGGAGCATCTTCTTTTCCACTTCCATATGCCCTGAATTAAAAAAAAAAAAAAAAAAAAAAAGAGTATGAATAAAAGGAGAGATGTAATTAAAGATAATAACCTAAAATGCACTCCTACTTGTAGCATGATGGTCGTGGGCACTTCTCATCTTCACATTTGTAGATTTTTGCATTTGCGTATCCGAGCTTGATAGTAATGTTACGCTCCAGCTCATTTTTAAAACGTACAGTCTGCAGACATTAACAGATGCTGTTTAATTAAACCAGAAAATATTGTATATCCAGGAGAAGATCATGGCATAAGTCAACACCCCAATCAATGCCTACAAACTTCAGTAAATAAAGCTCAAACAACAAACAATATACTAGGGTGTCATGTTGGATTCCCTATAGTGTAAAGTTACTTTGACAAGTGAAATGAAAGAGATTTGAAACAATAAAGGCCGGTGAAATAGAACCAGTGCACAACACCTGAAGGTTAATGAATGAACTTCAGCTAAACCCAAACACAGCCAATTAAACCATGCACTTTACTTTGATAGCAAAACTCTCAAAACTATATGAGAAAGATTAAATTACCCCTATTTTCTTATAACTTCAAAATAATTATTCTCAAATGACAGGTTCCATGGTACAAGATAACATTAAATATTTTGCTGGATTCACTTTGATATAAAGTAACTATGAGGAGCATAGTGCAAACAGCCAGTATATTAAAATCCGCCCAAAACGACCAACGGTTTTTATAAGCAAACAGTTACAGTTGCATATTATCTCCAGAATTTCGAAAACCAAAGACACTATGCAGTTGGTGTGATAACAACCAAGACTCTCAAAAGTATACAGAGAAGATCACAAGTATCCCTACTTTCCTAGAATTTAGAAATTTAGAAATCACCAGTACTGGAGAACACGGTCCATGGTACAAGAAAGACAGTGGTTATCAGCTCAAAAGTGAAATGATATAAAATTTGTAGCCATCTGTGTATCAGTATGAGATTGCCCAATTTGCTTAATCTACACTTATAAAACACGGGTATCCAAGAATAAATGTCCCCTGACACATTCTTCTATGGCTGTGAGTGTGTGCATTGATAACTTCAAATAGAACAATCAAAATCTGTCACAACCAAATATAGCAACTCATGAGTCCTGCCCTATATACAATTCCCACGCTGAAAGAAGAAGAGAAAGGCAGAATCAAATACACGAGGTCTAAAATTTTACCTGAACACCAGAAATTGCTTTTACAACTGTTGACTTCCCATGAGCCACATGACCGATAGTGCCTGAAAGGTACACAGCAAAATCCACAAAAAGTTTGATGAATTAGCACATGTACAGAGTACAGACTAAATGGTAGAAACACTGGACGGTACAAATACACTTATAAGGACATAGGAGGATTGAAACTGAGTTTACCAATATTAATAGTTGCCTGACGCGATATCACTTCAGGTGAGAGTGGATGTAAAGTCGTTACATCCAGCTTACTGAGATCCTGTTCCATTAACCCCTTCCTCGACATCGTGACAGCTACAATTGGATCCTCTGTGTTCAAGAATTAATCAACTAGCAGCTCGGACTGCATCAAGTAATTGTCACATTGTTAGTTTACACATGGGGCCTTAAGTTAAAGCACAAATAATACTCCGAAACAGTGTTTGGATGCAGAAACCTAAACGAGTTCATCTCAAAACCACAGCAAAATCACCATGAACAAGAACACTAACACTAAATTTATCACTATCTAACGCTAGTGTAATTAAGGCAAGATCTACTAACGCAGATGAGAGTCAAAACCACAGTACGGAGCAGAGATGCCAAAACCCTAAAAACTATAAAAGAAAATTTGGTGAAGCGCTTCCGTTTCAAACCAAATGAAAGAAACAAATTCATGCAAGACTATCGGAAATGTCCACTACAACAAAATTTGAACAGGAAAGAAATCGAATCAAACAAGCTGAAAATCCTAAAAAAATAAATAAATAAAAAATCAGAAAGACATATCGCGAAAATGAGAGAGAGAGAGAGAGATGAAGCAAGAGATATGGACCTGACTGACGATGGAGGCGAGCGTGGTTTGTGAAGAGTTGGAGAAGAAGAAGCACGGTGCACAGGTTTAAGAGAATTGGGTGCGCTAGGGATAGTGCTTTTGATCTTTATATTTGCTAATGAAATCCAAGTGACGGCTTCTTACCTGGGCTGGGAGTTGGGTTAGTCGAATGCACAATACTCACGCCCAATATTTCTTTACGGCCTCGGGGAGGCCCATAATGGTTTTCTGTTCTCCTTTTCCCTTTTTTTTTTTTTTTTGTCATTTTCCTGGTGTATTGAACTGGTGATTGTTGAATCGATAAAACTTCGGCTGCGAGAAGAAACAGAGATAAGGGTCTAAAAATGTTCAAGACTTTTAGTAACGAGCAAGATCTGGTAGAAATAGGTCGTTTACAAGATTTGTGGTTAAAGGTTATTGATTTAAGGTGGTTTAAGCCCGAATTATTTGAAGGCCGCAACTTATAGATTAAAAGTTATTGTCTCATTCTCTAGTCTAGTTGGTGACGATTCATATGTTTTGTCGACACGTTACTCATTATTTGTGAAGTGCATCTATTTAAGACACCCGAGACTTGTATAAATTGACCACCGTTTTAAAAGCGAATTCAAGTTTTAGTGTTACACAGCTACATATTTCAGGAACTCAAATGATAATTTACACACAAGAGTTTTGACGAGAAGTAATCTTAATCAACTCAAAGATAAAGGACTTCTTTTCTTTTTCTTGACCCTCTCTTTTAGTGAAGGAAATGAAAATGTTTTGGAATGTTATACTCAACTGGGTTAAAACTCAATCCACTCCTCTGTCTTAGCTGGCCCAGAATTTACCAGAGTGGTAAAAATGTCTTTGAATCATGAACAACCCAGTTGCTGAAAGTATGTTTCATTTAAGCTCGCAGTTGGTGTCCCAATCTTTTCTAATTGGCAAGGAAGAAAGAAAAACCAAAACAAAAAAAATGAGAAGAACATGTAGAAGAACAAAAGAATTTATCCCTATATACCATTCTCAGAACAAACTGGACTCCGTTGGCATATTTTGCATACCAAGTTTTTATTCCTATAAGGAGTAAACATTACATATATCTATGAGAAAATTTCTTTTTATTCTAACTTTATTTTCCAACTCTATATCTTTTTTCCTATATATCAGTGTTCCTCATCATTTATATGTGAAATTAAAGTAATCAATGGATTTATGCAAACAATATAGATTAAGCTGCCTCAGCTGCAATGTTGTCCTTGGCGTCGCCAAATATGCGCTGTCTAAAGTCAGTAACCATGAGAGGAAGTCCCTTTCTGAGAGACACAGTAGGCTCCCATCCGAGAAGCTCTTTTGCCTTTGAAATGTCTGGCTTCCTCTTATGGGGGTCATCTTCTGTGTTTGGCCTGAACTCTATCTTTGCATTGGGGTCTATGGTGTCTTGTACAACCTACACAAACAATGTAAATTCAGACTTCAACACAAAATCAGTAAAAAATTTGATTGAAAGTTCTAGCATTGTTTGCTCTCCATACCTGAGCAAGTTCTAGCATGGTGAATTCACCAGGGTTGCCAAGATTGAAAGGTCCTACATGATTCCCTTCCATCAACCGCATTAGTCCCTCCACCTGTGATCAGACATTGGCATACACAACAAAATTCTAAGTAATACTACTGATATACACCATGAACTTACAAGTCAGCAGATATACTCACTAGCATAACATTCCTACAAGCAGTGACCGATCTAGAAATTTTTCTTTGTGAGAAAGGAACGCAGAAGCTCTAAAATAAACTTCAACGTTACCATCCTTACAAAACTTATATATAACCTCATAACTGTACTTGAAGCAAAAAAGAGAAGAAATGTACCAAGTCAGAAACGTATTGGAAACTTCTGGTTTGCTTGCCATCACCATAAACAGTTAATGGCTCCTTCCTTAATGCCTGAGTAATTCATAGACACATTGACATTAAATTTGTAGGAATATACATTGACAAAAAAGTTATGATCAGCAGATCATAGGAACAAAAATTAACTATAGGAACTCACCTGAGCTACAAAATTGCTAACAACACGACCATCATCGATGCACATTCGTGGACCGTAAGTATTAAAAATCCTGGCAATTCTCACCTGCGAAGCATTATATACTTTTGTTTAGCTTGCATTTTACTGTTAGGTTAATGGAAAAAAAAAATGTAACAGAAAAGTCCTAGAAAGTGTGTGTGTAACCTCAATGCCAAGGCCTCTGTGATAGTCCATGCTCAATGTCTCTGCTGTGCGCTTTCCCTCATCATAACAGCTCCTTACACCTGCCAAGCAGAATAGAATCATGCAAAGAATCAAAATTTTAAAATCATACAGCAAAACAAACCGATCTACGAACTTTAACCAGCTTTTATTATTATTATCATATTGTGGGTCTTAATTTCGTTGGTCTTCTTCATGAGTCATATAGAAGAAAAATTAAGGGTTACAAAAGGAGGGGAAATATTCACGAGGGACTACTCAGATGAAAATAGGTGAAATAAGTCATGCTAGTGAAGATGGGGTTACTTACCGATGGGGTTGACGTTGCCCCAGTAGGTCTCAGCCTGGGGATGCTGCAGAGGGTCACCGTAGACCTCACTGGTACTTGTGAGCAAGAAGCGGGCACCAACCCTTTTGGCTAGTCCAAGCATGTTCAATGTGCCCACCACATTCGTCTTGTGAACCACCAAGTCAAGGATCCCAACCATTAACAACATGTATCACATTTCATTCACCATAATCATCAAATCATTGTACCTTTACATATATTTCACCAAAAAAAAAAAAAGACTTCGTTGTCACATATTTTTTGTATCTAATATTTTTTGTGTACGTATCTAACAGATCCAAATATTAAAACACAAATCACTTTAATATTAAAATTCATACCAAACTTTTTTAAAAAACAGATTTGCATTGATCGATCACTAGGGACTTCCATTGCTTAAAATTCACACCAAACTTAAAAATATATCTTGTGTTTTAATATTTGATCATGCAATATAGTTTGTTTAACATAACATTGTCAGAAAAAACGTAAAACAAATAAGGAAAGGATATAATAGTCTTGACCGGATTGAACTTGTAATGCACGGGAGAGGCAGGGCAGGCCAAGTGGTAGATCTGGTCAACCTCCAACAGAATCGGCTCAACGACGTCGTGCCGGATGAGCTCAAACTTGGGGTTTCCGAAATGGTGCGCCAGGTTCTCTTTCCGACCCGTAAAGAAATTATCAATGACGATCACACTGTCCCCTCTCGCAATCAGACGGTCCACAAGGTGGCTCCCCACGAACCCGGCCCCACCGGTCACCACGATCCTCTGGCTCTTCGATTTCAACCCCAGCGGCACTTTCCCGCCCACATTCACCGACCCGAGACCCTCTAACAGAACCCGCCGGGTCGGCATGACAGACGACTCGGACGAGAAACTCGGGTCGTGGAGGAGCGGGGAAGATAGGGAGGATGCTAGCTCTGGGCTTGATAAGGGTAAGGCGGAGAAGAAGAGGGTGGCGATGGCAATGCCGATGAGGACGAAGAGGATACGTTGCTCGCGAAGCATGTAGCGGATTGGGTTCGTGGAGTGGTTTCGAGGCTTGTTTTGTATTGTTGATTCGAGGATGGGGGTGTCTTGTAGGTCTTCATTGTGGGTGTGGTGGGTTCTATGAACTAATTGATCGGAGTTCATAGCTATGGAAACTATTTGGATGTGGCCTAGTTTTGGGATATGAGAGAAAAGCTTGAAAGTGAAAAGAGGAGAGGAGGAGAGTGTACGGTAATGTGGAGAAAGAGAAGCAAAATTTTGGGGTGGAAGACACGAAGTGGTCGGTACAGGGGTCCTTCCATGCATGAAAAATGGCCGTATAATCGTTCCAAGGCGCGTGCATCCTTTGTGGGGATATTGGCTGTTAAGGTAAACGTGGTTATTAATTACTATGGACGACCACTGTAGCTGCCAAAATCTATATGGAAATGTCAAAAGGTGTTTGGTAAAGTTCGGTAATGTTTGGTATGGTTTATAAAATGAGAAAGTTAATTTTGACCGATTTTATTACCCTAAGCCAACCCCTTAAATCAGTGAAAGGGTTTTATCAAACTATGATTATGACATGCAAAATGCCTGCTGGATATTTTTTTAAGAAACTGTAAGAGACAGGTGAATTTAACGATGAAGATAAATGCATAGTTTTAAGTTGTTATAATTTCAAATTTTAAATTTAATATATGTGGTTAAGATGCATTTGTTCCAAATAGTCCCTTAGGTGAGCATAAATGATGACGGGACACAATAATTTGTTATAATTTTAATGATGAACAACAATATGAGCAAATCAATAGGTAATTTCTCAATATAAAGTATTGTATAAGGCGATGCAAGCATACCATATTGATTAATACTCAAAATTTCAACTATAAAATTCTAGTTCTTGTAATGAAAATAAACTAATAGAAGATTTTGTCAGAATAAACGTGGCGACCGTACGCTTTTGGCTATAATTTATGGGAGAAATATTTTGTAGACACTAGTTATTGTGAGAGCATATAACTGTTTTGTCGACTTTGTAGAAAGCACTTTTATTATAGGTTGTACAGGTTGTCATTCCATTATCCTAATTTAATTTCCGTATATATAAGTCATGTGATGAGTTATTGTGAGAGCATATAATTATCTAATTGTCCCAAATGAATTCTTTTTTTCAATAGTTGTTGTAAGAACACTCGTTACATTTTTACCGTATGTTTGGGGTGAGTGTACAATTTTTATCACTATGAGTCAAAGACCACAGTTATAATGTTCTAACGCCCTATTCAACTAGTATAAGGTGACTTTCTATGACAACAATTCTTCCCTTGAAGAAAGAAAACAATGGTACATTCCAAAGTGCACAAACCATTAGATTACGAAAAAGAAAATGTAAAAATGAGGCAATGAGTAAGAGAATTGCACAAGATAAGGGTTTTAGCAGGAAAAGGAAGATCGCGCATTTAGCTTCTTTACTTAAACCGCCAGGGATGCATGGCATTAAATTAAGCTTTGCACATTGCTTGTGAGTTTGATGCATCGATCTAAACAGTACTGCATCTCAGGTAAACGCCAAATCCTATTGCAGGACATCTGGACAGTGCCCGTTAAACAATAAATCCCCCTAGTCCCAAGTCCGAAAACAAAAATTTTATTTAATTTTTTATTTTTTTTTCCTTTGCTTCACAAACACAAAGGATGAAAGGATACTCTTCCAAGTTCCAAGAGTTGAGCCAAAGTTCCTATCAACAATAAATTTCTAGTGCTTCACAATAATTCAATTCAAGTCCAAATTCAGCCAATTCTTTGAAATACATTCAACTTTATCAATATAATACAGCAAAAATTTCTATTTCGAGCCAGGAATATCAATTTTGATTAGAACCACGAAGCAATATTACAGGGCATAAAAAAGAAGCAATGGCTACTGGCCCTCCCTTTGTCTTGGTGGTCGTCGATTCTTACTAGCCTCTCAAGGTCAGAGATCTGAAGGTTGGTGCAGTTCATTACAATAACCAATAACCAAGCAGAGCAACAGCAGAGGATTGATGCTAGAACCACTAGAACCGTCTGATATCTTTAGGGGGCTTGAAATTGATAGGATGAGTTTCTGGAGTGGCATTTTCATCTTGTTTCCACATTTTGATCGTCTTGTCAGCTTCACAACTAACAAGCCTTGTACCAGTAACGTCATATGAAAGTGCATATATACCAGCTTCACTATCCAGTGAACCTGTAATAAAACATTTCTAGGTGTTAGCTACCTTCTTGCTACAGCCGAACCCCAAAAATAATAGAAAAGAAAAATACTCAAAGACAAAACACAACAACAAATATACCAGGCTGTACGATTGTTTGTGATTGCTGAAAATTGTGACCACTCTTCCAATCCCAAAACCACAAGCTCCCATTGTCACCTTAAATAGAACAACCAGCAAACAATTAGAATCACCAGGTTTTATGAAAAGAAGAAACAACTACTATCATCCTTATTGTACTAGCAGCTAATAATACAAATAATCCATACCTCCAGTAGCCATAACTCCCTCCTCATTGATAGCCATCGCATTAATTATGGTTTTCTGCTGAGAGCTGCTCAAAGCATCAAATAAATTTAACAATTAATAACAATAATGAAAATCACTGGAGAACTAATTCAGTTCATATAACATTATGTAAAGACGTTAGGCAAATACTTACAGCATGTTGTGTAAAAATTCCCCTCTTGGAAGGCTGAATTTCTTAATGTTATCGGCTGATGCTGATGCAAAAGCATGCCTAGAGAACAGAACACACAGTTAGAAACAATAGCAAAGCATGAAATTTAAGAGGGCAGAATAATAAACACTGGCAGAATAAGTCATTCCATGATGTAAAAAAAAGCACATGTACTAGCACGTACTCTTTAGGATGTTGTGCAATTGCACGTACAGATTTCTTATGGTGTGTGATGGTTGACATCGTTTTTCCTGCAGGAATATAAAGTGATGCTTAGAATTAGTTAGAAAGAGACAAAACCAAAACTAAAATGAGCTTAACTGCTCAAGTAAATGACAGAACAAAATTACCATATCGAAGGTCCCAGAACTTGATGGTTGAGTCGTGAGAGCCAGTAACAACTTGTGGATCCTGGAAATATCAGAGAATAAAGTATAAGAAACAGTGTATTTATGACAGTAAAAATTTAGAGTTACACTAAATTCTATTCTCTGCTACTTATACATCAGACTTGCTATAGGAAAGGAATTTGATCCAAAGATTGCAGGGCTCAAAATCCATATAGAATAATGTAAACTGAAGGACACAAAATGTAAACATAATGTAATCAGGGCATGCAAATAAGGTTAAAGAAAGCCCAAAATGAAAGAAAAACAGATCCAACTCAATCAGATAACATTGGGAAAAGTAAAATTGAATTGTATAAACTAATGGCCACATGCATACTCTCACTATAATCAGAATATGTATAGGAACAAAAAAAGAATGAAGGACACAAAGGATCTTCATACCGTTGGCCGAGTGAAAACCGAGCAAACTGTGTTATCATGCCCGGATAACGCATGAGCTTGCATCTTGCTACGAATATCCCAGACCTGAAAATGTTATTACATCAAAACAAAGGTATTACCACTCTGATACAAATTACAGTAATAATTTCACTCTGTGGCCTTCCCTCACTATGTTAGGTCATGATCTATATTGAACTGATACATACCCGGCATACTGAATCACGCCCTCCAGTTAGTAATATATCGAGAGTGGGATGAAGAGCCAAGCAGTAAACACCACTTAGATGACCATGGTATGAACGGATAACCTGCAAAAATTATATGTTGTAACAACCAGCATTATTTAAAGAACACATATTAAGCTCTATAAAAGTTGGTTTAATAGAAATTCCTACCTTGTTCTGCTCAAGGTCCCAGCATTTGACTTGTTTATCATCACCAGCAGAGAACATATAGGTATGCCTGCTGCTAACAGCAAGGCCTGCAAACATCAAAGCCGTTATTGTTACCAACACAATCATAGATACAACATGGTGAGAATTGACCAAAATCGCACAGTGTCACCAGCAACAATTCAAGAGAAACTAACCTCGTATTTGCTCAATATGTCCTGTCAGTGTAAGCTGTAGTGTTCCGGTTCCTACATCCCATATCTGTCAACAAAATCAGAACAAACAAAATAAAAAAGATATAAAATAAAGAAAATGTCATAAGATTTCCATGGAAGGGCAAAGAATAAATAATAAAAATAAAACTAATGGCTTCAATCTTATCCATGCCACATATGAGAACTGAAACATTTTAATTTCTACCTCATCCCCTTGTATAACAAAAAAAGACCAACAATTTTTTTTTTAAATGGAAGAGATAAAAAAAAAGAAAAAAGACAACAACAAACTAAAAAAAGGGCAAGTGATCTTACAAAAAGTCCTAGAGGGGTCAGCCCTCTTCATGAGTTGCTTTATGGAAGAATTAACATGTGATCAACACATAAAGCAACTCAGATAAACCAACTTGGATGAACAAGCATAAATTTTAATACCTTTATTGTACGATCTGCAGAACCTGTACAAAACCACTTATTACTTGGATCAAAAGCAATAGAGCGTACCCATCCTAAGTGGCCGCTGATGACCTACACAATGAAAAGAAACAATTTCACGATGCTGTACAAGTGAATGCAACTCATATTCATCCAACAAAGAGGTGCGCAGTGCAGGCAAGTCTTATCAACTTGTTAGACACAAAATAGCCATACCAAGTACAACAAAATGAAAACTATGTTGGAACAGTCAAACCAAGGACCAAAAACAACAGAGGCTGGAACGATTAGAATATGAATTTAACTTTTGGTCCATGATCATGTCCATCCAATAAGAAATTAGACATTATCCAGACATAAAAGTCCTACTGGTTTCCCGTCTCCAACTAAACAACTGCAATATTCTTACCCTGTAAATCTTCCAAGGAGCATGCCACTCAGGACGTGGCCATCTGCTGGAAATTCTTTCCATTATAGCTGATGTTGATGGGTTCCTATAAAATAGAAAATTAACAGTTATAGCGACAAATGAAATTATTTTCATAGTTGTAACATCATAATTAGAGAAAATGCAAGATAGTATAAAGCATCATGCACCTTATAACGTTTAGCATTTCTACTGCCCTATAATATCTCGGCAAGAAAATAATAAAAACTTTGATCTTACAACATCTTGGAAGCATATAACTTAGTGCCAACTACTATAAGTCTAACCCTTCATGACAAAACATGCCTAAAACTGAACCTGAAAAGGTATCTGACCGTATCAAAGGGACTGAAACCATTCTAAGCAGATTGATATTAAAGTATCAATATTATGTAGTAACAAATATTTTACTCTTCAAGTACATCCAACTCTGAATAATTTTGTCTTTGTAAAAATTCCAAAGATTTACCTAACACTCAGATATATTACTGTTAACTATACCACAGCCAAGAAATGCATAATACACTACTTATCCCAAGTGTTCAAAGCTATTACACATGAATTGCAGTCTGGAATGAAAAATAATATAAAAGAAAGTAATCAACAGATTAACTTGGATACTATAAAGGCTTCAACAATTTCAGAGAAGGACAAAGCTCAAACCTTTCATATGATCCTGGAGCAGAAACCACTAAAGTGCCTTTACCCGAAATTCCAATATTATTCCTGGCAATAAACAAACACAAATCACATGTCACTACATAATCAACAGTGTCTTGAGTTAGAGATCAGAACAAACTCCACGCGCTCAAGCAACATTAGAAACAAGTAGTCTTCTAAATTTTTTTTAAAAAAAATCCTAGATAAAATCTAAAACATCATGATCAAAGATATATAGTAGGAGAACATGAAATTATATTTGAGAAAGGGAAAATGATGGGCAGCATAGAGCAATTAAACAAATACGAGGGAAATCATTGGAGGTCTACAATCATTGGAAAGCAAGAAAGAAAGCAGCTACTTACGGTGCCTTTGGTGCAGATGGGCCAACCACCAAATCATTTTGAGTTGCTTCCGTCTTTACATTTCTAGAGTCTACAAGACACACATGAAAGTTAACTGTTTGTCCAAGCAAGTTTCAGTGTCAATATGGAAAACATATAGTCTCTCAATAAAACAACACTCAACATTCCCTCCATCCTCGAATCTAAAAGATCATGAGAGAAAAATGTTTGTTTCATCAAGTATTGTAAAATTCCACCAGGTCATTGCAATCAAACTCTGTCTAAAACACATTATTTTCACATGGTTGGTCCAAGCTATGTTTCTTATTCCCTCGAAATTTTAATTACGACAAAGAATACCTGGAAGGGCAAGGGCATTCGAAGGCCCCGATTTTGGAGCACCAGAATCAGCAGGGCGAGGGGGTTTCTGACTAGCAGTGGGCACAATTCCTCCATACTCGACGCTTATCTAAAGATTCAAATTGTAATGCAGCGTCTTACTTCAAATTAAGCAACTCCACAGATTCAAAATGTGCAAAAAATAATACAAAAATTCACTAACCTTGTGGCTCATGCGAATTTTTTTACTGCAAAATAAAAGACACAGAAAATTAGCCTCTTGGCAACAAAAATTTAGGCTAAGATTATCGAAAAATTACGGGTAGAAGCGAATGGGAGTACCTCTGTGGATCGGGAGGAGCTAATTGGGTATGGAGGGGAGAGAAGAGATCGAGAGCGCGCTTGAGGGATTTGGAAGTGAGCTTTTTCAGCGACTGGGGCTCTACTCGCTCCATCTCTAAGGTGGGACCAGGCATCGTCTTCTTCGTCGGAGAATGGCGCCTAGGGTTTAAGGCTCCAAGCCCTAATTGGAGGTTTCAGAGAAGAAGAAGAAGAAGAAGAGAGAGAAGAGCAGCAGTCGAGGCTTTTTGTGTGCCTGGACTATTTGGGAAAAATCCTACAGCTATGGCGGTAGTGTTGATGGATACGACGTCGTGTGCAATAATTGGGTTATCGGGTTGGCCCACGGGTACAGCCCAAGTAATAGGCGGTTCCGAGCGGCGTTCGTTTGGCGGGAGGAAATCCGTTTTTATTTTTGCGCCGCCTTTAGCTTACTAAATACGGAAAGAATTTATTAGGGTCATTTCAATTACTGAATATGATTGATTAAAAATTTAAAATTGATTATAGTTACAAACATAATAATATATGGTCATATGTAGCTCTAGTAATCAAGAGCATTTTGCTATACTCCTAATTGGTATAAACTGCAATCACTTTTAAAGACAGCTGCCTCAAAATACCAACACGAATAGATGTAGGTCCGAGCAACGGATTATAGAAGTTCTGTCTTCTCTTCTCTCGTCACTCCACTCTTCAGAGCTAAAGATTTAAGCAAATGCAAAGAGCGAAGCATGTAGGTCATCAACGTAGGTACAGTGGTTGCCTATAGTACTGGTGGCTAAAATATGCAGCGAGTGTTGAAACACATGCATAAGACGCTTTCATAATCAAACCGGCGGAAGTGATCTCGGCAAAATCATGCAATGTTAATGACTGATTCTTGAAAATGGAATAGGGTAGTAAATATATCTTGCAGTACACTACGATCAGACTCTACTTATGAATGTGTACTCAAATTTATATCAAGTGCTTAAGATGAAGATATGTTCTTTGCTATCGGCAGTTGCGTCTATTTGTGAAAATCAGTTTGTGTCAATGTAAAATTTCAAGCAACCGTGCACTTGCACTACCTGGTAAGTGATCATGGTGAAACAGAAACAGCAAAACTTCTCTCCATATGTTAAGGTTATTAACAAATATGCATGTCAACTAATCAAAAAGAGGTATCAACAAAAGAGCCCCAAAAACCGTAACATCTGGCATACTTAAACTAACTACACCGACAAGTTGAAAGAAGCTCAAATTCATGAACTGCCCGGCAATTTTCTTCTCAAAATTTGATCATTCATGGATCATGTAAAACGATTTCATTATGCATTATCAGTGGCACGGTATCCTAAGCTAAAGTAATCTATTAATAGTACTCCAATGAGTCATAGTTTTCATCATTTAATAGTCAAACTACCATCCCAATAGAAGTAAGATAAGTTGCCACTTTCACTACTAATGAAAAAGGAAAATACTCAACACCATCAATGGTTAATTTGCATATGCCTGGAACTGTCACATGAATGCTTGTTTTCTTTGATAAAGACTTTTTTGCAATTCGATTCGGTTTGCTACTTCTAAAATGTACAAGAGTGCAGTGATAAACTACTTGGCATTAATGGTAAATATTTTTTTCAATTTCATCACCAAAGTACCTTGGAGCCACATCGGAGATCAAATGACAAAGTTGCAGTGCAATTCTGAAACCACATCACTCAGAGAAGCCATATTGATGGAAATATCTACATGTTTGCTTTCCTTTCCCAACGTTCCTTTGTGTCAAGCCCCCAATGTAACTTCTGGCGCTTCTTTGGTGCATCCTCTTGCTGTAATAAAGAACTACTTCCATTATTGTGGCTCTCAGAGTTGGGAACAGCTGAATCTTCAACACTTAAGCTTGAATCTTGATTTGTCGAGTCTCTTGCATTGTGGTTCTTGTGGTGAGATTTTCTGGTTCCAGCTTTTGGTTTCTTTTCAAACTTTGATTTTGACTTGATCTGTAAACGCTTCCTGTGCAGCTCCTACATTGTGCAAGAGTTTAAGAAGTCAGAAGTAATTACAGTTTTGAACATGGATAAACAAAATGACATCAGAGAAGCATTTTCCAGGCCTAAGAAAGTTCATTCAAAAAAGAAACCCTAAACCCGAGATTTTTATCCAGCATCTTCTGCAGAAAACCATTTGAACTCTCACTTCAAACACTTGCACTGCCTTGGACAGACCGAAAAAATGCTTCTAACTATGGACACTCACAGTAGGGCAAGAATGACAGAAAATTATAACTTCCAGCATTCTTAGTTTTCTGCAGCACCTATGTAGAATAAGACACTTCCATCTAGTTTGTACTGCCAAATCTATTTCAATTTTTCTGTGCCCCCTTTGATTCCTGTCTAAATCTTCCACCATTTTTTTTTCCCAAATTGATTCCTATGACGTAATCAAAGTGACAAATCAACAATATCCCCATTAAAACTCCAATACTAGTTCACAAGTTTAAGGAGGAATCCACCAGCTTCAAATTACCAGAAACTACCCACAAACCCGAAATTAACTTCCGGATACAAGTCAATCGAACCCTTTTGATCAAATTGTACTACTATTATCACAAAAGTTAAGGCATTCATAAAAAAAGCACTCAAATTCATCAATTGGGTCTCCATCCTCCCGACAAAGTTCCATTGATTAGCGCACAAAGATTACAATTTTCCTACAAATATGAGGAGCAACGGTAAGAGAGGGTACCTGGAACTTGGAAAGCTGGTCTTGGGTGACGCCTTTGGGTTTAAAATTGGGCTGTAAAACTGCTGTTGATGCTATCGCTGCCTCTTTTCTCTCCTCTTCCTTGTCTACTTCTTTCCCCATCTCCTCCTCTATTCTTCTTCCCCCTTCCTTATTTTCTGCTTCTGCTTCTGCTTCTGCTTTTATAACCAGAGCTTTTTACAAAAACTGTCCAAATTACTTATTTGCCCATAACTCAAAGAGTGGGTCTTTCGTTTCTCACTTTCTGTTTTCGAATTTTACCCTCCTCAAAGATTTTGAATTTCTCTCAGAAAGCGCAGAACTTAGGGTGGCTAGCTCAGTTCCGATGCCATGCGACGGCGTCGTTTATCCTTTTGGATTTACAGATGCAGATTATTACGAGATTCGGATTGTAAGGTTAGACTCTTTCCTTTTTATTTGAAGCTGTTATCATAGTTTATGCTCCATCACTCTCCATTTTTGACACCCAAATATGTAATATTATATACAAACAATCTCATTCTGTATTCTACATTGGCATTGGCGCAGTAGCTCTTTACATACTCGCACGCAAAAGTTTCAAAATTTAGCAAAGAATAAAAACCGCCAGTGCCATCCTTGTTTGCTCTCTCTCTCTCACACACCTGCTTGCGCTTGGTTCTATAGGGGGATCCATCCCTGTTTTATTTTCAAATTATCCGAAAATTAGGATAAATTCCATTGTAGGATCATAATATAAGTGCTAATTAGTTGGTGCTAATTATGAAGAAGTTTTAGAGGTAGTGGATGTTTGAGTAATGCACAGACCTTGATAAGCCCCGCTTCGGTACCACACAAGATAATGTCGTTGGCTGTGAGGATGCTCGTAATTCGGCTTCCCGCTGAGATTCTGCCCACTTTCTGCTGTGTCCTTCTTAGCCATATCTGCTTTCGTAAAGTTGGCTCCTGAGTTTAGGTGCTTAATACATGTTGTGTTCTTGTTTATTTGAAGAGTTGAACTTACCTGGATGCTGTTTGTTGATGAGTTGCAGTTGAGGTATATGAAGTCTTCTGTTATTCCCATTGCCTTCACCTTTTCTCTTTTCCCGGTTTTAAGTGACATTTGGGGTTTGCCGTGTCTTTTCCATTCCTGCACATACTTTGAAATCAGTGGGTGTCTTTCTCTCTTAGAGTGAGATTCTAACCAAGTGTATTCCTTACCTTCAAGTTTGATCCTTCCACAATTGAACTTGCACTGTAAAGCCAATCTTTGTATGTGACAACTGCATTTATGGGTCTCCGTTGCAGCTTCCAAAATTTTGCTGCTGCTTTGATCCCTTGTGCCCGATTGCTTGTTGTAGACAACTCCTGAAAACAGTGAGAATGTGAGATATCACCTAATGCTGTTCCAGTGTGTGCATCAGTTTTGATCTTAAACCAACCTGTATGCTTGAATCCTTGCAACCTGCATAAATCTTCCCATGAACCACCGCCATGCACTTTACCTTTTTATTCGTGCAATTATCTTTGACCTTTCTTGATGCATCAATCACCTGGGAAAAGGCAAGTCATTTCTAGATGAATTCTTTGTTGATCCTAAGTTGCCATGTTTTAGTCTTTGTACGTCTAAATGACAGCTGAAAGTTTTAGATTCCTTCTCTTCAAAGAGGTGTAACTTATAACTGTCATTTCCAATAGCAGAAGCAACCATTCTGATTACCTTAATTCCATGGCTGCGGGTAATTGCAAATATCATGTCCCCGCAAGTATTCAGATGCCAAATTGGTTCCTTGGTTTCTATCACCTCAATGCACTCCAGTTTTTTGTGGACCACTTGCCAGACCTGTAGAATTAGGTTGCAGTTGCAAGTTCATATCTATTTGTGTGACTATCCTGGCGAAGAAAAAAGAGTGTTCCTGCAAGAACAGTTTTCCATACCCTGATAGTTTTGTCCAGTGATCCACTTATAAGGCTGTCCCTGGATTCAAGTAGTGAAAAGCATGTAACTGCCTTTTTGTGCTCCTTCACGTCCCATACGAGTGTGGCTGACTGACCTTTTATGTTCCAGACCTATTCGATGCATCCATATGCATTAGTTTAGATTCTTATGCCACTCAAAGTTAAGCATTTTGGCTTCCAACAGCTTGTTGTAAAGGTGCCTCATGGTCCTAATAAGTAATCCTACCCTTCTACATGCTTAGCTTGAGAATGGAATATGCAAGTAGACTTGTGACCAAGAAAAAAGAACATAAACTTCTTCTTCTTCTTTTTTTGTTAGAAAATACATGTACATTATAGATGTGCAATAACCAAAAACAGTTGTGTCTGATGTACAGGATATTTCATCCTTACCTTCACAGAACCATCTGAGTAGCCACCATGAAGAAATCCTTTGTAATACATGAGGGCACATACAGCTCCACTGTAATTGACTCCAACCTCGAGAATTTGGGTATGAACACAAGAAATTCGCTGCTTTACCATTATAATGATTCCAAGAAAACATTACATAAATATATTACTAATGGTAGATATTATACAAACGACTTATTGATGATAAATCAATAGAGGATCTGTTCTGATAACCATAGAAAATATTAGATACTACTGTGTTGATTTGATCAAATCAGGTGATACTTATTAACTATTTAGTTGCATTTGCTACTTAACAGTATAAAAGGATAGCACTAATTAAAAGAAAAGAAAAATGACTGAAATGTGTGTAGGGTGTTTTTTTTTTTTTTTCCCGTTCAAAATCTAAGGCACTCTTAATAGAGAGATAAAATGATGACATATATGCCCCCGCTCTTGAGTCAACGTTGAGTACTTACTGATCGGTTTGGCAGAACATAATCAGCTACTTTATGTAGCTCCTCTGCCATCCAGGTTACGTTTGACAAGCGTCTTAGTGATTCTCTCACTCCTTCCGAAAAATGAATTAACTTTTTCATCCCTACATGATGAAACTGTTTTAGTTTGCATGCAATAATGTAAGTCTCTTCACTGTTATGTTGCTAATTTGAGAATTCTTGAGATATGTTATTTGCTGAATATATGCCCGACTATCTTGTGGCTTTTTATCTAAGCAGTTTGCTTTTAGACAACTCCTTTCTAATCAGTAAATTTTCTAACCGCCTAAAGATGTTTAAATCTGGTTTTGTGTACAAGTAGTCACAATAGGGCATTACCTTTACCAGAAGCATAGTTATATATGCAGAGACATGCTAGAACTCGTTCTTCTAGCTCCAATCCAGGATGCAAAAATTGCTCAACTCCACTAAGTAAGATCTCACAGGCAGAATATCTGATGATATCTGGACTCTTTGCAATTTCAAACCCTAGCCATGCTATGGCTATTAGACAGTCCCTAGAAACCTTCCTTGTTGTGCTCTTTAGACCCTTCACTAAAGAATCAAAGACAGGATTCCCAATGTTAATGATGCTTCTGGAAATTTTGCTGCACCATGAGTCCATGCCAGAATCCTGTAAATTCGTGCCATATTCTTTTATGGGTTCTTTGTGCTACTATAGTGATAGGTCTCAATATTAGACAACAGCATATTTGATTAAAAGCTCACCTCTAAGCAATCATCCAACCAATGGATAGTTTTTATCATATTCCGTTGATACGAGGAAGTCACACCTGCCTTTTTAACCAACCATGCTACTGTATATGGTTCCCCTGCCCATGAATATGTTCCACCGAGATTTGATAAGATGAATGCAGATAAGTGCTGTGTAGTGGAACTTTCTCCAGATGCGACCAACTTGAGGAGAACCTGCATAGCTTCTTCTGTAAATGCACTCTTACAGGAGGAGTTATCCTGCAGATATCCATTATGTATGTCAATTAGTTCCATTAAAACACATGGTTTAAATACGGATATTTGTCCAACAAATGTTCCTACATGCCTACCTGTACATAATCTCCAAAATGAGTACTTACTAGTGTATCTAAATGAAGCAGCAAATTTGCTGCCAAAAGTTGGTATTCAGGTTGCAATTGTTGGACACAAAGCATGAGTGAGTTCATAATCTTCGTGCTTCCTTCTTTTTGCAGCCTCTGCAACAAGGCAGTAGCCGATGACCTGTCAAAATGAAAAGTCGATGTTGCAGAGCCTTATATACGACTAGGATTACTATGCAACAAACTAAGTTAATTGACAGTTCCATCTTAGATCCTCAAACATCAAAGGATACATGATATGACCAAACTTTCTGACAGAAATTACAAGATTGACTATGGGTCATCTAAAAGATTTTAGTTACAACTGTTTAAAGTGTTGAACTAATTGTAGATCTGATGTTATACATATGTAACTCTCATGTGATGTGAATGCATAAAGTTCTAGCAACAAGACCATTAACATGCATGAGCTTTAAATAGTATTCTGGGTCACAAGAAGAAAACCGTGCACTTTTAATTTTATTCCTAATTGACTTCCATTGTCATCATAAAACCTGAACAAAAATTTGGAATCTAATACATATTTTCATACCTTGGAATGCAAAGAACTTCATGAAAAAATTCCAGCGCTATGCATCTGGCATGCTTCATCTTACATTCTAGGAGACGGGAAAATGGAGCCATTGGAGCTAATCTTGATATATATCTTCTGCAGTTTCCATCGTATTGTGTGCATTTGACAAGAATAGTGGCCCAGGAGATCAATTCTTCAATGTTACTATCTCTTGCAACATCTAGGAGCCCATGCAGCACATTGGGATAACTGATTTCAGCCAAGTGCACATTATTTGTGGCATGGTCAAATGAAGATACTAAAACTCCAATAATCATTAGTGATGCTGTCAGAGGTGTTGGCACTGATGCTGGCCTACCCTTATAACTGTTTGGAGAGCACACAACCCCCAACAATGCCGGTAAAAGTTCTAAAGTCTTAATTTCTGTAGGAGATGGATTCATTAGATAAAACAGTATTGCTGCCTCATGAACATTTCTTTTTAGAGCACTTGCCAAATCAGATAACTGCAGACCTTTCTTCTTTATGTCCTCGATAACTGACTTATTAGCTGCAACAATAGTAGTTAGTATAGACACTGATACCCTTATCACTTTCTCCTCCTTTGAAGCTGAAATACCTATGAGCAGTTGATCCAATATCATGTCTTTCAAGACAGCACATTTCTCTCCTTTTTTGTTGCATAGTATTTGATATATTGTTGTAACTTCTACAGCATAATCTTCATCCCATTTTGCCAATCCTTCCCACTGAAATAGTTTTGAAATTGCATTTTCAGTAATACTCAGTAGTTCACTTTTCGAATCTTTTGTGGAATGTAAGCGAAGTTCAATAGAGCTTTTCTGGCTACGAGAACTATGTTTTTTCCTTGCAACACTTCTTTGGTGATCCCTTTGGTTGATCCTATAGTTCAGCTGAGATGCATACTCCTTTTGTACATATAAATTCTGAAGGGTCTTTGATCTTTTATCTCTATGCTCTGAAATAGTTAATAAAGCATTGATGGAATTTGTGAATCTGCTCGAAAGAATCATAGAGTTATTTACTTGAATGACTTCGTTAGGGACTGGATCCTGACAGACTTGTGAAAAAGATAATGCTTCGTACTTTGGGTCTGATGTGGAGCTAGTAGCCTGCAGTTTCCTGTACAATGAGTTCATTAAGAAAAAATACTGAGGTTCTGATGTAGTTGTCTAGAATCTAGTGTAGGCTTAGGTCTCCAGAAGAGAAACAAATAAACATAGGTAGATTAACTTTAAGTGTCACCAAACCTATCACAAATTTCTTACTTGGGAAAATCTGCACCTATTGTTGCATCTCTGGTTGAGCACTCACCACCATCAATGACCTGCTTACAAAGAGCTGTGTGAACATTATGCAATTATAGTTCTTGAGTAATTACATAATTTTACTATAATATGAGTTATATGAAATAGAGTCAGAGACAGAATAATATGACATGCATATCCTAGTTAAGATAGTAATGAAAAGACCTCTGACTCAATGTCATAATCTGAATAATCAGAGCATGAATCCACTGAAGTTGGTGTGTCTGATTGAGAGTCATTCAGCAAATCTTGGAGTCTTTTAATACTTGAATTCCTCTGGAGCTCTGTAGTTTTAACATGAAACTCTGTTGCTTGATTCAAATCATTTTTGGATTTCCCATATTCTTCAATTTCTGAGGTGTGGATGGATTGTTTCAGTTCATCTTCGATGACAATATCTTCTTGAGGATCAAAAGGGTGCACTTTTCCATACTGCATTGAGTGACATAGCAAAAAAAGTTAAATTAATGGAAAGAGGTTTTGTTTATGCAAACTATCCAGTGTATCAGAAATGAGATTACATATGTAAATTTGCAATTTCATAATTCTTTCAAACTAATGCTAAATGTGGGAATTTGCTGGTATTAGAGCATCAATATAGGATAGGAATTACATTCCATTGAGTGCGCAAGCTGTGGTCATGCTCAATATTATTTGAACAGTCCGACCTAGTGGATTTCCCATGCCTGTTCACAAGAAGCAAATAACACTGTAAATATCATTAATTTTTTAGCCTAATCATGAATAAATAGAGCAACGGGGTGAATCCGTTGTGTAACTGAGTCTTTCACGCTTGAGTTGTGATCAGAAGATTAATGTGTTTTCTTGAATTTTCTGCTGTATAGGTGTTGAAGTATTTTTGTAGAGTAGTACATTGGTAGTATGTTTGGGATTCATTGTGATACCATTTAAGACCTCCAACATTAAAATCTATAGTTCGAGTAATTGTGCTGTATTGAATTATCATGTGAATATTATGACAGGCTGTATCTGGAAAAACTTACAGAGAATATAGTGACTCTTTGTCAGGGGACAAAATGCCTCTGTATCCTCCACCTTGACCCTGAGAAGTCTCGCCATATAACATGACCTTATAATACATCAACCAATCTCTATATATCCTTGCCATCTGCCTTATTGCTTCATCCTTGTCAATTGATTCCAAGCTCTTACTCGCTCTTATTTCTTGTCTTTGAGAACCGCCGCAAGTCGGGAAAAGACTTTCGTAAAGGTCATGCGCAAATTCTGTCTGAACAAGTCTCGGGGAGACCAGCACGGCCTGTAGGAAATGCAGTGCAACCTGCCACTCATCCTCTTGGAGTTTTCGAACAACGGAGAGGTAAAAATATGAGCAACACACCAAATAACTGTTTGAAATTCCAGCTGTGACTCCATCTTCATCCAGTAGTGCCGGCACTTGTAGCATCTGCTCTGCCTTCCTCAGCTGAGCTGCTTTCTCTTCTGGCCATTCAGCGTTAATTGCAGCTTCAATGCTGTCAATACCCCAATAAAGATTTGATATGACGGACTGGTCAGAGAATTCGAAGAAATCCTGCTTCTGATTTTGAAGCTTGGAGGTACAACTCACCCTTATAGAGTTTCTAGTTTTGGCATTTGCTATGAGTTTGAGAATGCATTGATTGACTGAAATGACAACCGCCCGAATGGACTTGAGGTCTAATCTCTCTTGATTATGAGACGAAACCAAAGCAGTAGTAGAACAGCTAGCTGCAGCTTCCACCGAGTCACCAATTAAGTTCATTTTCATAAGAGAAACACAGAGGGTATAGTTTTCTGGGATAAGAGAAAGACAGGGAGATGTAGATAATGAGAGAGATTTAATAGTACTAGTAGAAGAACTGCCTGTAGAGTCTTGGGTTTAGATGAACAACCCCGTGACTTCTGCTCCAGCCAAGCTTCAATGGGGACCCTTTTTTGTTTGTTTTCTGCTAAAGACAAAAAATTGACCGTTGCCAATGAAGGAGGGAAAGATTAGAAAGAAAACAATACATTTCAGTGAACTAACCCTTCACATGTTCTTTAGTTTCTTTCCTATCCATGACATCCATTCACTTTCTTCATGTATTAAGAAATTTCCTACATGACATGACACTAAAGGTTCCATTCTTTCTTTTTTGAGGTCATCACAATTTCAAGGGCCGCTTTGATATGTGTATCTCACATTCTCACACATGCCATTGGATGGTTTCTAGGACTAATAATACTATTGTTAATGGTCTGCTAATAGTGTTTGGAAGTATTAACTTGATAGTCATTCATAACTTGATAATTGGTTATTATTGGTACTCGCAGAACTTGATAATTGTGCAAGCAAAGACTGCAGATAGCATATTGACCTGTCAGAGCATGCAACGTTATAGGAGCCTTACTACACTGCTGTGCCCTGATGTTATTTTACCACCGAAATGAAGGGTAAATTTGATCTTGAAGATTATAATGCTAATTAAAGAAGGGTAAATTAGTTTACCTGCAGAGAGACCCTAAACTTGTGTTATGAAATATTATATGGAACTGAGTGGCAAGTGGCAACTATGTTGGAGATGTTGCCTAGTATCTGGGCGATCATCAGTTTCATCTCATTTTGTTTTGTGGGATGTATAGCAGTGATGGTAGAACTGGTGAAGCTGTCATGACAGGGGCATTACTAATTGCAGCTGCATAACCTCATCTATTATTGATCAGTACTAAAAAGGAAAAAATTTAATTAGAGACAAATACCAAGTGATTTTACTTGCATTAATGTTGCTTTTACAGTGACGGATTTAAGAATTTTTATCACGGATGCGAGTTGAAATATTGTTTCAAAGAAGAAAGGAGTGCTTAGATATTAAAGTATGATATGTATTTGTAATCTCGAAGAGAAATAAGTCTACAGAATGCTTTGTCACCTTTTTGAGGTACTCAACCTAACGAGGGAACAAACCAATAACTTACGGGAAGGAAGTCAAATTCATGAGGTCAATTTACCTATTTTACATGAATCCAACAGACTTTACATAGATCTGATCTTTGTCAAAAAAAAAAAAAAAAAAGAACAGTAATGTAAATGTTAGAATCTACAAGGGATTGTGAGTATTAAACTATTGATTAGAGCTTCTACAAAGTTGTTCAGATTTAGTTTATCAACTTTTTGTAAAATACTAGATTGCATATCATTAACTCCCTGATCAGTTTCTGTGAAGAGATTCATGATCTAAGAGAGGCCCCCAGTTCAGATAGGAATGGACCAACGTCTGTCACGGGCACCCAATTATAGTTCCACAAAGCGCGTACACGCATTTTCAACGTTGAGTTAGAGTCACATGCATTTGCCCTTTTTCTTTTTGTTGGTCTAATATTTGCCAATTTAATCTACTTTATCTATGAAGAAGACTTTTTTGCTTTGTTTTTGTTTTTTGGGTCTGAGCTATGAAGAAAAGTAGAAAACTATGGCAACGGAATGGATGAAGAAATGCAATGACAAAACTTAAGCCAAAGCAGAAAATTTTGTACTCAGCAATTCTATTACTAGTATTAATACCGTCGATTCTGCATGAAAAGAATATGTAGCCAGGCTGGGTAGGGCACTAAGGTACCAGAATCTGCAGTGTTTAGCCTCGATCACCAGAAAAAAGTCGGTTGGGGCCATTCCCAATTTGTCACCTCAAGTCCATATTCTCATCTCTTTCCGCTCAAATGAGCTCAAGGTTATAAGCTAAACTGAAGTCATCAAAATCAAGGGCACTGATTGGAAAGGAAAAGATATATATGTTTCCTTGTTTGATATGCTAAGCTACCAGATTATCACTTTCAATTGTTTTTTTTGGATACATTATCACTTTCAATTATTGATCTGGTAAGTTTGATATATGGTTTGAATTGAGAATCTGCAGAACATGTGTTACTGGCGTAGCCAATTGCTACTGCTCGAAGTATTTACTGAGATGTTTTGTTTAAATATCTTAAACATGTTTAAGCTAGAGCAACTAGATATTGAGAAAGAGGGAGAATATTGTTCGACAAATCGTCTTAAAGGAACCAAAATAATTACAACCAACTAAACTGGTACGAGCTTCTTTATGTTATTATATGAATCCAAGGAACCATGAACCTATATACGATTAGAGATGCATGTACTATTTCGGGCTAGCTGCATATAACTTGGGCATGATGATCATGTTGTTGCTAACCTGCTATCAGTGTGACCTATCAGCTGCCAGCAATGTATCTAGCTAGGACACCACCGCCTTCAATTATTTGAAACCTAAAAGGCTAAAATACACAGCGAGCTAGACGTGCATTTGGGGTTTGCGTGGTGGTAGCACATGTCGTTTCGCATGGTTGATTTTATGAAAAAGCCATGCACTGTGGGGCATGTGATGATGTGATGATCAGAGCTAGCCAGGGCAAGTGCTTTGGGACTTGTTTGTATAATGGGCGAGTGTGTCTGTGTGTGGTGTTGATCGATCACGTTCAAAATAATGCGCATGATCATTACAACTAGTCCTGTACTTGTTTCGAGGAGTTTTGATTTCCTACTAATTGAGAGATGAGTTTTAATTACTACTTGTGTTTTGAGAGATCGATGGTTTGGTGAATGCTTTTTCTAAAGGGCTTTTGAGATTATTGATTGAATGCTATGATTGTAATATTCTTATTGATTGTATTGATGGCCTAGAGTGCTTGGTTAGCTGCTCATTAGAGTGATAGTTCGTGACAAACAAATGGGGGCTTCGTTGACACTAGTTTGGCTGTAAGCCGTATTTTGGGTGAGTTTTACTTCTTAGCGGATGGTCTTCTTGTTATATGGGGGCTTTATGGCAAACCTCACTCTCCCCATTTAGTTTCTTCAGCTCCTAATTTCAAAAGAAAAATTAATATTTTTAGAAGGCTTGTTTCGTAACAGTTTCGGTGAGTGTTGCGTTATGTAACATATTAGATGCACCAATTAAGTTCTCTCATGTCACTACTAAATACTAGTAAATCTCTTGCAATGTTGTGAATTGCTGATAAGCTGATGCCAAAAAATTGGCTAGGCAAACTTCATTTGACTTTTCAACACTCTTCATCTAAGATTAGTTGAATTTCAGAGCAAATCATACTCATGACTGTTTTCGTGGGTACGAACGAACAGGTATCCTCAAACTCTCTAAGGATATTAACTCAAGCGATGAAATGCATAGAATCCAATAGTAATGGGCTGACATCCAAGATTACAGGACCCAAGATTTCAGGAGAAGCAACTTTAGAACTTCATTTTTTCCCTCAAATTTTAGCAACTATAAAGAATCAAAGTTAGAAAATGAACTGAGGGCAATAATTTTTGGTTTGAAATTGAGTTTCTCATCCACCCTTTTCTTTTTTTTCTTTCTAATTTTCTTTCATTTGATTTTGGTAGTTTACCGTAATAACATTTTTAGATTTTTTTTTATAAATTCAGTTTATTTTATTCAAAGGGTATTAATGGTAATTCAAGATTTGGTTTTCATCATGATACCGAACTTTGGCTTCCATTTGTAGTAGTAAGGATATCGGCTTCTATAGGTAAGCAATATTCGTAAAAAATTAAAAAAGGTAAGCACTATCTTTTTCCTCAAAACTTCATTCAAATGTTTGAAGATTCATTGCGAACAAGTAAGATCTGGGCGTATTTGGCTATCTTTACGCTGGTCTCTCCAAAAGCTAGGCTCTATTTTCTTACTTTTGTAGGTTTTTGCCATGAAGTTTTCCCACCCTAAACCTAAAGTAGAAAATGACCAAAATCAAAGTTCCAGTCTTACTAAAGAAGAATGGAGCCGACTTGAAACAATGAATTCAACAATCCGCCATTGATTAATTGACTAATGCCGAAGTTTTGCAACAAAAAATATATATTTAACATATTTTCCTTTTGTATAATTGTTTGGCCGGACGTGCCATAACACCTTTGTGAATAACTTCTTGTGTCATGGTGTGAAAATTGCAGGCATCTATTAAAACTGCCTAAACTGATAACCTAAGGTCCTAAGGGGTTAAAGTTATCATCTAGACCCAACAAAAAAACTCATTAACCCAAAATGGGTTCTCTCTTTGAGAGTCAGTGGCGTTTTGTCACGCCTCGGACCCGGTGTTGGTAGATTTTAATCACTTGACCCCGAATCCTGTTACAAAGCAGAATGTAAATAAGATCTTCCTTCTAAGCTCGTCCAACCCACTTCGGCTCGTCAAAGTCCTTCTCTGTAAAAGGTATCAGAGATGGATGGGTGAGCAAAACCACGCACTTAGTGAGTAGATCATGTAATATGTCAGTAAAGCCATGTCATTTTACACACGCTAGAAAGTATCATATCGTATACAAATCAATTCACATCAATTTATCACATTGCATCATCCCTTCTTATTGATTATCCTTCAATTTAGTGTACCCCACGGGAACCATAATGGCTTTCTCTAGGCCTATACCACCATGTGACACATCCTTACCTCGGTATAATCAATCAAGAAGTCTCATGTTCCATGACTAGTCAAACAATATTCCCAGCACATAATATATATAAACTCCGCATATTTCACAAATAGACATGCTTCACTTGAAAACATAGAGATGTTTCAAAAATAGATAAAACCATGTTTTTCCACCATTTTTATAGTAAATAAGAATATTTGAAACATATTACACAACCCACTCACCTCGACAATACGTATAGCCTCCTAGAACACTGATAGTAAACCGAGCCTTCTAGAAATTACCATCGGATCTAACTCAAATCTCCATGGATAGAAAGAGGGAATCAAGAAAAATCCATAGTCTTTCGCGGATCCTGAATCGGACTTACAGATCAGAAGTTATGATCCACCGAAGTTTTAGAGAGAGATTGAGGGGAGGGAGAGAGAGTCTCTGACTCTAAGAAAAACGGTACGGAATGAAAGAAGAAGCAGCTGATCTCATCTATTTATAGCCAAAGATTGACACGTGTCGACCAAGGATTGGTCCACTTGGTGCCACGTGTCAACACACACACACACACACACCAAGCCTTCGAGAGATTCCTAAATAGGACAGGCGTGCTACGTGGTGATATGCTCAAGCAATTATTACCTATGCAAAGGGGTGTTTTGGATATTTTATTATAATTAAACATGAGTTGTTTTGGGATACAATTAAAAAATAGAGAGATATAATTGAATAGGCGTACGGCGTACCATGTGGCTGGTACATTTGCCCTACATAATAATTTCTCCAAATCATCCCATAATTTGGACACTTGCCATGTGACTAATACTACTTGCTGATGTCATTGTCATCCATGTGGTCAGCTGCCATGCAGCCAACGCGCCACTTGTCACCCTTATTGCCAATCAAAACTCGTCACGTCAGCATGCTATTTTCGTCATACTAAACTTCAAAAACTCCTTAAAAATAGCTCAAGAACTCGAAAAATTCACTGAAAAATGCTGCAAATTCGTGGCACCTCTACTTTTCACTTCCAATCTCAAAAATAAAATTTGAGCAAATTTAAAATTCAGGATCTCACACATTTGAATTTTCTGATCTTCATGGGCATCTTTACCTGTATATTGGCCTAAATCTTAGACTCCTTAATTGCCTCATTTTCTTTCATTCTTTCCTTTTGTTCTATTTACTTTTCATTCCTTTGCTTTTCATGTGTGGTCATTCTAATTGAATACCCAAAACTCTCATTCCTCCCTCCCAATCTAGTTCTCTTCATAATTCAAATTTGATCCTGAGAACTGTTGCGTTTTACAACTTCAATTGCTCTTCGGACATCATCAACACACATGCCACTATCAATACCCCTCCTTGTATCATTGTTCTAAGCGGCTTCCCGCTAGTGCACACAGGGTTGTACCCAATCGTGCAACACAAGAATGTTTTTCTTTTGGTTGCTGTCTTTGTGATCCCTTTGTGGATTTGCTTAGTTTTTTTTTTTTTTCAGATTGTCTTGGTTCTTGTAATGGCTCTATGATTTTGGAGTTGGAGAGTCGTGTTTTCATGTTTAGAAGGAGGCTCTTTGGTTGTTCTTTGTTTCATTTTGCTATCATCATTTCCCAAGCACCCTGGTTTGGTCGATTTGTTGTGGTATATACCTCATGCTACAATTTGCTTATGGCTGCGACTGCTCGACAGCGTCTTCCTCTTCGTTGGTTGTTTGGGTGCTTTGATTGGGCTCGCATGATTTGGACCTGTGTTGTTCTTTTGGTCTCTCTCTTTTTTTTTTTTTCTCGACAGTGTTCTTTTGGTCTTTCTCTTTGCGTAGTTGGACTTTTTATTGTACTTCTTGTTTCATTATAATATAAGCTTTTCAATAAAGCTTTGTGGTTTTTTACTCAAAAAATTTTTCTTTTTACTTAATACACATTCCATGTTTTTGTAAAAAATTTAATCACTATTTTACCCTTCTTCCCAACTTCATAATAATATATATTTATGTATTGAAAAACTTCAACTGCTTGAAAATAGCAATGGTTCATCGATACCATGGCTTTGAAAATGTTCCGGAGTATGAGGCTTGCAACATCGATCATTGACAACAAATTAATTAAACAAGGTTTCCATCAAATTGCTTAAATGTTTATTAATTAACAACTGTAAAAAATTGTAAGTTGAAAATTATATTATATAAATCACTTCCACGGAGTTAACATCATTTCATGTTCAGAGCAATCTATTAGAGCAGAAGAATAAATCCATGAACACATCTAAATGCAAAAATCACTGTAATAAAAAGAAATTCAATTTAAGAGAGAGAGAGAGAGGAGAAAAGAAGGGTAACCATAATAAGATAGGAATGTGTGTATATAATTCTCTTTTGAAAAAAAAAAAATACACGGAGGAAGAAAGAAACAGACAGGTAACATAAATGAAATAACTTCGCTTCCTTCCCATGTTCACTTCCCATTTCCCAGCTCTTTCGTCTAAATTAAGTGACCCCCAGCGTGGGAAGCAGTACTCCAAGTTCCCAGCTTCATTTCTCAGAAACACTTGCCATACACACGTCATCATGTGTGGCATGCTGGCATGCATGTAGCCACTGCATAGTACCTTCCTAACAGGTAACCGAGTAGCAACTTCACATTTCACACATAATATCTCTGAAACCCTGTAGCTCTAGTCCAAAATATTCCTCACACGTTTAGGTCCACAACAATAAACCATTTTAAAACTTCTACTCATCCACACTCAAAAATCCTCCTCCCACAGTCCCACCCATTTTGAAATCCAGAACCAAGAGAAAAACCTCTTCCCTATACAATCCTCTCCCTTTTTTTCTTCCTCCAATAAAAGCCAAAAAGAAAAAGCCAACCCTTTTGAATTTTGATTATCTTACTCTCCTGCACACATCTATAATACACACCCCATCGACATCTTCCTTTTACAATCTCCAATAATTCATAAGCACCCATCATCGTTCAGACTTCAGACAAACGCGTCCCAAACACACCGGCCTATTTTTATAAACCGCCCCTTACTACTCACTAGCTAGCTCCATCAACCCTAAAGCTCGATCACCATCAACCCTAAAGCTCACCATCAAGGAAGTCAAACAACAAATCTCCACAGTCCCCAAAAATGATAGATCAAGACAGGCAAGGAGCAGGAGCACCCCATGGAGTTCTACTTGTAGTTGTGGTGGTTTTGGTGATATTCGTCCCCTTCTTCCTCGGCGAGCAAGGTGAGGCCATAACTGAAGGCATCGCCGAGCTTCTCAGCCCCGTCGGGCTTCTCCTCCTCCCCATCATCCTCCTCCTCACCATCCAGTTCTTGTCCTCGCCTCACGGCTCTTTTGTCTCCTCCATCTTCTCCACCGGAGAGCCCGACACCATCCACAGGGTCAGTGGCTCCCCGGTGGGCGTCGCATTGTTTCTCCTACTAGTATTGTTTCTTCTCTACAATCGCATGTCGATCTTCGGTGGCGGCGACGATGATGAGTGATTGAGATGTACCATGATCGATCTGGGTTTCGTGCTTGAGATTGTATGTTGTATACTATACTTGGGTACGTAGTAGGGTTTTTCGTTTGTAATTAGAGTGAATACCCAGGTTACAAGTGGGATTTCGGGATGATTATAGGAGGGTGTTTTGGTTATTTATGAATAGTTAGTCGTTGACTGACTGTAGCCACTGTCGGTGCGCGGAGGCGCGTGTAAACGCGTTGCCGGTTTAGTCTCTGATATTAATTTCTTCTTTTTTTTTTGGTACGACTCTGATATTAATCTTTCACATGGAAGCTCCTTTATATTTGGTATCAACTAGTTTTCAATGCAATTTTCCTTTTTACTGTTTCTTAAAATTGACTGGTTTATTAATATAAGCACATAATTGTGATGTGAAATGGGTGATCCAATCTTTTGAATCTGAGGAAAGTGAGCAACGTGAAGAAAACAATATAGAAATTTGGGAGCGTTGCTTTTTAATTTTCTTTGGTTCTTTTGAGGACAGAATTGATGAGTGAGATCTGCAGTACATATTTTCTTTTGGGAACAAAGAGAATATACTTGTTTCCACGAAATTATATACAGATGCAGTGGACCAACTCCAAACATGTGCATCGTATCAAACATGTGCAAGGTGATATCTAACAAGTTCTTTATTTCAGCCTTGATCTGAGATTCTGAGATACCAAATACAGGTTCAGGTTTATTTAAGAAATCATTAATCCGATCAAACTCAGGTGGAACTATGATTCGGAGTTATTGCTTTGCCTGAATTCGACCCAAATCCGTTTTGTGCTAATTCGAAACCCTTATTTTTCAAGCCAAATAATGAATTTGAAGAAAATATTGATTCATACCAAAATAATATATCAGATAATCAATGTCTCAATTAAACTGCACATAAAAATCAAAAGATGGGATCCTTGACCAAAAAACTGCTCCTTGGAGAATAGCTTGTAGGATCAATTCACTATGAAGTGAGATATCTGATACTAAATCCATGAATCGATAAGTAGTTATATCTCAACTCCTGAGAGAAGTAACTGTAGTTACTACTCATATACATTGAAATTGTAAGATGTTTAATCACTTAATTCCATACCCACAAGAAAGTGAATAGAAATCTACTAGAAAATACAATCTTTTGCCTAAACTAAATAATTGAACAGCTGCCTGAATTGCTTTTGGGGAAAGTTGTCCTAGAAGGATAGGCCGGTCAGCAAAGGAGGTAACTCAACCTTTCTTAGTGGAGATTTCGTCATCGAAGATGGTTCAGTAAGAACAAATGCTCCATGTCTGATGTAACCCTAGAAGGATAGGCCAAGTCACCTATGGAGGTAACTCAACCATTGTTATTATAAGTCGAACAAGAACAAGGTGCTGCATGTCTCATTTAACACTAATATCCCACAGATGAAGTTCTGTTAGGACCAAGCCCACACTAAGCCCAATTACTACACAAAGCCCACTATTATCATCACCCCCAGACAACCACCTGCATCAACTAGTACAGTAGTACATCGTCCCAGTTCATCGACTTCATCCGGCCTGAGCTGCAACTGCAGCACTGCCCTTTGTCTTCTACCAGAACGTAGCTGCATCCTTATCCCTTACATGTAGTGGCGGTCCTGTGCCACGTGTTTCCATTCTATTGTAAGGGACACACCCATATATGTATGCTACAGCCTCACTTTGAGGCATCCAGGAAATGAAATCAGTTTAATTCCCTTGTTTTCCCTTTTCCTAATTATTGAGCTCACCAAGTTCTTACTGCTCCATAATGACAGTAGTGCCCTCATGTGTAAATGAGGAAGGGTACTGACCCTGAACGAGTCCAAAGCAAGCATACCCCTAGAAGGTATAAATCACATGCATCCTTGAAGGACTCGTCTAAGTGACAGACAGCCTATGGAAGTGAGGATTAAACAGTTCTCCAGCAACCCAAGGAAATACTTGCTATACCAACTACTATGACCCATAAAAACAAAGTCATTCATCAATACTATGTGCATGATTTCTTCGAAATTGGTCAAGGGAAAAGAAGATACTTAACAATCATCAAGACACAACAAAATTTCTTTCAACACGAAACAAGCTACTATTGGAAGTTTGGAACTGAATATGCTAAGTTGCATGGGTACTTCCATACAAAGTGACTTCTCAGAACAAATGAAACAAAATGGTAACATCACCTGCATAGTGTATTAAAAGAATGTAAACGAAATTTACTGTTTCCGAGGGAAAAGTAAGTACTCATTATCACAAACCTACTGCTCAACTGTCATTACTGTTCTGTAACTAGCATTTACCTCCCGGGTAATTGCAAACGCTGTATATAATATTATTTCTAACCAAGTGCAATGTCATTAGGGTGCTGAAAACCCTCATTACCACCAACCCGAACGACATTTGAAAATAGCTCCATGGTCAAAAGTCATATTGGAGAAGAGCAACCTTGGTCACTTCCAAGAATGCAGCCGCAGAATTTACAATATGAACCTGATGCACCTTCTGAGTCCAGGCTTAACATTGTTGTGGTATTAAAGCTACATCAATTCAGCCGCATAGCCTGTTATAACACAAAGCCAACGAATCAAAGTACGCAACTAAGTTGATAATTCAAACAGAAGGAGTTAAAAACTAAGAAGTCTTGGTAAAAAGTGACATAATGATGGTGGATGATGACTCCATAATCAATCATACAATGAACATATATCATTAACAGCATTTTCCCAAACCAAGATACCACATGTAACTCATGACTAACCTTCAAGCTACTTCAAGGGATTTTAACTTATCGCAGTGAGGAGTAGACATTTTCTTATTCCAGTGACGCCTCTGAAGCTCAACACGACAGTAGTGTACAAGCACATTTTTATAATCCTTGATCACGCTGTCCTCAATTTTAGCTCGAGCAGAACTTCCAAGAGGATAACTCTCATCAAATCTTGGTGATTTAACAAAAAACTCCACTCCATGTCTCTCAGTTGTCTTGGGAATCTGGTAGTTGTAATTCTTATGCAAAGCGTAGTCAGGCTCTGTAAAGGGCAGATATGCAAGCAATAAAATTACCAAGAACGGTAATATTTGAATAAGAAGCATAATGTTCAGTCCCCCATGCTGAACCTCCTCCCTATGAAGGCCACCAGTTCCTCTAGTCCTGTAAACTTGCCCTGTCCTAAACATGTCTGACTGACCAAAGAATGCCCTGAATATCTCATCGGGGTCAAAATCATCATCAAACATGTCATTGCCAGTTCTCCTCCTCCGCCTCCTCCTCACATCGTGCTGCTGGTTGTACTCAAACTCCTCAACCAATCCAGTCTGATCATACTGCCGCCTCGAATTTACATCACTCAAACACTTAAAAGCCTTGCTCACAATCTTAAACGCCTCTTCCGAACCAGGAGCCTTGTTCTTGTCAGGATGAACTTTCAACGACAATTTCCTATAAGCCTTCCTAATATCCTCAACCGAGCAAGTCTTCTCCACACCAAGAATAGCATAATAATCTTTATTCCTCTTCAACTGCCTAATCAACTGAACATGCTCTTCAGTATAACTCCTCTCCCCATTCAACCCTGGTTGCCCCAATTTCTCCTTCCCAACCTCCTTCCTAGTCTCACCAACACCCTTTTCCTGAGTGGAAGATGCCGAAGAGCCCGAATCGAGCCTCTCGCAGGCAGCCAAGAGCTCATTAACTTGCAAATTCTGATTAAGGCGTTGGGCTATTTTGATAAACTTGGTAGCACGGGCTTTGTTACCGGCTGCAATTGCCTCCTCCGCAATGCGAACACACCTCAAAGCTTCATCCTTGTTACCATCCATGATCAAACAACTACTCAACAACTCAAAAAACCCAGCTCCTAAAACTCAATTGCCAATCCCCAAATTTCAATTTTATCCAATCCGTGAATTCAAGATATCCTAATTCAAAAGCAACCTAGATTAGATTATGCTGAATCAGTTCATAAATATTGGGTCTTGATTGTAAATTACGCATAAAAATTGCAGAAACTGAAGCAAGAAAATGTTTTAATCGAAGAAAAACAATGATAGAGAGAAGGCTGAGCTTACCTGATCATAGATCAAGACCTCGAAAAGAGTGAGAGCGAGCGAGAGAGAGATAGAGAGAGAGAGAGATGGTTTAATTGCAAAACGAGAGCGCACCGAACCCAGAGCTGAGACAGGTGCGTCGACGACCCGAGGACCCAACCGAGAGTCTAGTTTTGCTCATCAACATGAATGGTCATCCTTCCAATCAGAGGATGCCACGTCAATGTACGATACAAATTAGATTTTATAGGCTATGGGCTTGTACATAATGATCCAAAACAAAACCCGGCCCATTAAAAATCTGTGTTCTAAAAGTCTCTAGGCGGCTACTTAGGCTATATTTGATATGGCTGTGCTTTTCAAAAAAACCTAGTTTCTACTTATTTCTAAGAATAAGTAGCTGAAAAACAAAACAGTTGAGTATTTGATAAACTGTTTTTTTTTTAAGTGCTGTCAGTGACAAAGTGTTTGATAAACTCAAACTGACTTGTGCTTTTTATTTATAGAATGACCAAATTTGATATGATAATTTGGTAATACAATGTTCTTCAAATGCTTTTGTTATTATTTATAATCTTTATTATGTCCTTATTCGTTTTTATCAACTTTAAAGTTTTATAAATTATGATGACCATATGATTAATATTGAACAATTTTAAAAATAATTTATACAAATATATTAGTAACATTAATAACAATTAGTTTCTGGTTCGCATCAAGTAACCACAAAAAATATCATAACATATTCAAACTTTGAGTAATGCTATTTCTTATTGTTTCCATTTCTTGTGCACCATGACCATGATATTCTTCTTCTACATCATCATCCATCTCTATCCCACCACTTGACCCATCACCTTCTCTTTCTTCACCGCGAACAAAATGTCTATCACGATGTAAGATCGTAAATCAGCAAAATTAAATGCCAACCTGCCACAATTACATATAAGAACACATTTTCGTTGTTTACACAATTCACTAATCTACTAGATGGTCCACTGCACATTGTAATGGGACCGAATGTCATACTAACAAGTTTTGATGAGTGAAAAGTTAGCTATCACGCACTCCAAATACAAAGCTATAACCAAAGAAGTAGATGTTATGTAAATATCTTGCAGTCTTGTACAAAACTAGCCATATATCTATAAGTTATAGCTCAGTTCTTACCGTGCAGAAAATAAAGGCCATTGTTGATGTGATCATAATTTTACGGTATTAGATTTGATTATCATGATGTACCAGTCATTTACATCTAACGAAAATGCTAGTACTTACTGATATCACCATCATTATTCCGCAATAACACCAATACTTCTAATTCAATACTAGCATCTCCTTCTAATAACTAAGTACAGTAGCCTAGGTGGAAAGGAAGGCTAGGGGTTTGGAGAGTGATTTTGCATTTATTCATAATTCCTAAACTAATATTATTCATAACAAGTAGATTACCTAAACTAAAATCTGGAAGATCCACGCTTTATATAACAAAACTATTCCCAGTTTATAAATTATTGCCCAAAAGTATAACCAATTAATCTCTACACTGATTACCACTTATCTTGTAGGGCCCTCCTCTAGAACTTCAGTTGTTTGAACTAGCCACACTGCCTAATAGCTACCAACCTCCAATTGGGCCTCTGTCCTAATGTAAGTAATGTCAGTAGCCTAAAAATGTTCCAATTGAATCTGATCAAGTTAAACAGATACTGTTTTTAGTGTTTTAATCTCCTCATTCTTTTCCTTTTTCCTCAAAAGTAGCAACTCCAATTGTTAAAAGCACTTCTCCATCACACTACAACTGTATGTACCAGATTAACAATGGCAACATGAACATCCTGCATTAATAGTTTGGGTCTTCTCTGCACAATCCTACAAGACTATGGTCCTCTATGATTTAAAAACAGGCTTGCCATTAGACAGGGAAGAAGTGTAGTACAGACAACTATACAGATTAAGGGCACTGCCTTTGTCTCCAAATGTTGGCAATGGTTTAAGGTCAGTGCAAGAAACTGCAGGGATCATCTCATCTTTCGTGAAAGTTATCCAAGATCATAAATATTCATTTTCTTCAAAGTTCAAAGGCTTCAATCTAGATGATAAATTGCCATATATCCATAAGTTATAGCTCAGTTCTTACTGTGCAGAAAATAAAGGCCTATTGCTGATTTGATCATAATTTTACGGTATTAGATTTGTTCAATCATACAAGAAATAAAGGCCATATGACAGCACAAACAAGCAATGGAATCAAGTAAATCGACATACACAAAGATCCAAACTTTGAATCCTTGGTTAGAAAAGTAATTAAGGACAGCATAACACAATGAATCTGCATTTGTTTTATTGCAACATAACATGATATGCAGGGGCATCATTCTCAAACAGATTCCCTTCATAGTGGTACTTCAAAAATCAGCTACAAAGTTGAACAAAGCTGCTAGTAAAAATGACAAACCAAAAATGGGTATGTTCATGATCTGAGAACTTGAAGAGATCAAATTTTTCATATATAGGAGTCAGATTAGACAATTGCAGACTCCCAATCCAGAGGATAGATTAGATTGCTTTCAATCCAGCCAGCTCGTTTTACGGTATTAGATTGTTCACTCAAACACCACATTCAACCACTAGCAATATCTAAAAAGGAAATGCATATTACTTGCAATATCATCATCTCAAAACAGCTTGCATATCACTTGGAATATCATATTCAAGACTTGAGAACTCAATACAACATATGTACGTCTATCCAACCATCCACCACTCCTTAACGCAGTTAAACCATGGCCCCGAAATAAATTCTAATCACATTTCTCCAATTTCCCCTAATTGGAGAAGTAGAGATGGACACAAGCAGAACAGTTTAAAGATCCTATACATTTTCAGCAGCTCACTAATGACTTAATGAGTTCAAATTCCAGAAACAACTCTCCTACAGCAATTCAAAACTCTACTATTGTATGCTTCTCAAAGAAAACACTCATTTCTTCCAACATTAGAAAACCAAGCAATCTGTAGCTAGTAAAATTTGAAGGAAAAAAAAAAAAAAAACCAAAATCCCAGATCAAACATGCACTTCTTCTAAGAAAGATTCTAGTTTTTTTTTTTTTTTTTTTCAACCATAAGCCGAGAAACCCAATGTCACATACATAGCAATACAGAATAAAAGTAGCAGCTAGATAGTTGGTAATTGAAAAGACAAACAAAGGAAACAAGAGGCAAGCACCTCTTGACAAACAAGCAGCGGCAGCGGCATAAGAAAGATTCTAGCTTCAACTACAAACTACAAAGTAATCAACTTCTTGGTTGAAACCGTGAACTTATAAACCATCAAGCTTACTCAATAACAATTGCAAACAAGGATTTGAATATAAGGCATGACCCAGATAACCATTAAGCGAATCAAAGAAGAAGACAGATCGAGAATCATAGGGTGAGAAATGAAAGATGAAAAAGGGACTGAAATGGAATAGGGAGGAGTTAATAATACCTGGAAAGCTTTCGATTTTCAGAGCCTGGTACGAAATTCTGGGGATTGGAGGCTTCGATTTCGAGAGGAGGCAGTCAGCAAGATGGGGCTTGTGCGTCTGTGTTCACCGCGGCTTCGACTTTGAAACCAAGAGAAGGGTTTCATGGCATTGTGGTGTAGTAATTGCTGAAAGGAAGAGCGTATACATCCCGGTATATTTCGTAAATTTCATTTAACTACAATACACACCGCTACAGTGAGAAAAGCCATTGGCTGCTTCTAAAAGCAAGGGGTTGCTGGTTTCTGCTTTTCTGGGAAACGTCGGGCAGAAGCTAATTTACCAAACAGAAACCCTTCAGGTGCTTATAAGCAGGGGAGCAAAAAAGACTCCCCACGCACCCTTAGGTCCTGCTTAGACGTTAGAAGCTAGTCAGCCGCCTTAACTAGTGTCTAGACGTGCAGGATTTGAGAAAAAAAAAAATTTTATTCTTTTGATTAAATACTAAAAACTAACTTTTTTCAATCAATTATTACTAATTATAATTTAAAAACACTTATTTATATGTTATATAATCAAATTAAAATTAAAAAAATATCCATCCAGACACCGGCTTAATTCCACCAAAGCACTTAGGTACTAGACTCCTCCCCACCACCCAATACCACCTAACAATTTTTAAAACATTGTTAAAATTTATAACTGACCGGTAGAAAGTGATGATTATGTGTTATATGAGTGATAATCAGATCTTAGTTTATATTTACATTACAACGTAAATGAACACCAAACAAGCCTACAAAATCAGCTTGTTTCATGATGAAGCTAGGAAACTTTTTTCTGTTTCCCAGTTTATTTTAGTTCTCGTCAACAAAGTCAAAATTCTGTCTTCTTCTTACAGATTCCAATACATCTAAGGGCACGCCACTTCGATAGCTCTGTCCTCCCTCGCAGGTCTTGAGCTTAGGCACGCTTAAAGCACTGAGAGGTGGTGTCTGTCTCCCCTTGTTCATGTCCTTGAGCACTGACCTTGCTATGGCTTCAGCAGCTACATCTCCCATTGCCGAAGCCAATCTTACGTCGCCTTGCAATCTGCCAATGGATTTGTTATGCGCCTGTCTCCCGCTCGCAATCTTGGATATGCCGGGAGAGTTAAAGCTAACTGTTCTTTGATGGTTGGCAACAGTCTCGGCGGCTGTAGACTTGAACTTTGCCTTTTCATACTTCTGCATGTCATATATCAGCTCTTTCTGGAGCTGCTTATCAGCAACTAATATGTCTTCGATCTCATTTTTGTAATCCTTGAGGATGATGCGGAGGCATTCCATGAGGGATCCTATGAGGGGGCTGTTTTTGCTTTCCAATAGCCGCTTCAGCTCTATAAAGATGGGTATTGTGCTTTGGATGAGGCCCTTTTTGAGTGCTTGAGTTATTGCCCTTCCCTTAGCAGCTGCTCCACCATTATCACCACCTTCTTCATCGATGTCTCCACTGTCGGATGATAACCCGCGGTTGGATGGTATTCGGATTTCTTTGCAGGCAATAATTTGGAAAGCATCCTGCAACCGAATCATGAATAACATATTTCTATAAGGCAAATAGCAAACAGAAACTCATCGATAACTATCCTAGAAACATACTTGCTATGGAGCTCAGTACAAAAATCGAAAAAGAAATATGAATGAAAGGCACATATAACTGATAAGTTCTGTTGGGTACACAAACATGTTAATTTAATGACCGGTAGTTCTGCAGATTGCACAGATAGAAAGAAAAAAAGAAAAAAAAAAGGAGTTTGTGAACATCATGAGGCAAATTACCTGCAGAACAGACTGCCCGGTAATATCATCTATATTGAGCATGCCATCAGATGCTGCAGCAAGGATCTCTGTACATAACTTTACAAACGTTTGCAATAAGTGCTCAGGAGCCATTTGTTTCAGCAAAGAAACATAGATGTGCATTCTTCTAGACCTCGAAGCTTCATCATTTCCCCTGGAGACAAGATAAACTAGATATAAAAGCTGGTCCCATTAGCAAAGCTGCTTAAGCTTTCACGGTAGACACACCTACCTAATAGAAAAAAGGCGGCTCTCTGCTCGTGAACCCTGAGCACCAGTATGTCCCTTGTGGGCACGGCAGTCATTCAGAACAAAAATTGCTTCAACAAAACTGTTATATCCGAGAAGAGGTGCCTTAGCTGAAAAGGAGGGGAAAAAAAAAAAAAACATGGTCAAATATCAAAGACAGAAAACAACTTCACAATATTAAGTGTGATAGCAAGAGAAAAGCTTGTAACCTTTCAAGATATTGCTGAAAAGAAAGGTGGCGAGCTGCTTTATCTTTTCTGACTCATCAACAAGTGACAAGAGAAATCTGAGGAAAAGAACTCCTCTCCACTTCACATAATCCCTCTGAAATGATAGATTAGATTGAAAGATAAAATTAGTTATCTGCCTGGATTTTAACATCAAAATGGAAATGTATAGTGTAAGACCAACATATACCTGCAGCAATCTTGAGAGCAGTATAAATGTCTGCCTTCTTACAAGTTCGCATGGATCACGGAGGCATTTTGTGATCCTAGGTATATAACTGTTGACATCAACAGAAGCTATTTAGAAACTTATAAAGCAAAGAGTATAATTCATTCTGATTCTTCGTTCTAAATTACAGTTTTACAATGCTTACCTATCAACTAAAGAAGTATGACGAATGCAAAAATCTGCCATCACAACTACCAGATTGTTGCGAAGGGCTGCACAATCACTCTTTTCAAGTTCCTATAAAAATCCTGAAAGATTAGGAACTCAAATGGTAACTAGACACAAGAAGCAAAGTATTTGAAAAACAAATAAATAAATAAATTTGAACCAGCTGACATGCAAGTGTCGCAGATTGAAAACTAGCTTCCTCTTAATGATCTCTCATTTTTTTATTTTCCAATTTTAACTTTGGATTTGATGCTCTAATCCTTGAACCGGCTGACATGCAAGTGTCGCAGATTGATAACTAGCTTCCTCTTAATGATATCTCTTTTTTTTATTTTCCAATTTTAAATTTGGATTTGTTGCTCTAATCCTTAAGGGGAGTATTATATGATAAAAAGGAAGCTAGTTGTATCTAGTGCAGTGAAAGTAATGTGTGAAAGTTTTGTGGACCATTTTGTCAAGTGCAGCGACAATGCTTATGAAAAACATTTATAAGAGTGAACATGATAAATGCCAAGTCCAAGGCCAAACCTGCACAAAAAGAGGAATGTATGTCTTTGCAATTTTTTCATCTGTAAGGCAAATCTTCCCCATAGTCAACCATGCTTGAATGTACAAAGAAGGTGCTGTCTGCTTTAGAGATCCTATAGAGCCTGCTAGTTTATTGACTTTTGGATCAGAATTCCCAGAATTGATGATGGTATATAGTAGTGGAATGGTGGTGCTCATATCAGCAGATGGACAAATAATAACCAAAGACCCAATTGTATAGACTGCTGTCACTACTTTTGACAAAGACTTGGACATGGATATGGCTCTCTTGCTCATTCTACTCCCACTTATAGGTGGCGTAAAGAAGCCACCTTTTCGGGTTGTATTTGACTCCTTGGATATATACTTATCTAATATCTTGGAAGCTTTTGAGGCAATCTGATGTACGCATCTTTTAACAAGTGTATCAGCCTGCTCTGGATCTGAAACCTTCCGCTTGCACAATGTTCTGAGTGCTTTTACATGAGCATTAACCTGTCATCAAATAAAGCAACTGATTTATAAAAAATAAAAATAAAAAGTCCTATGAAATAATAGAAACGTGGGAGAGGAGGGGCAGAGGGAGGACGATGATTTGTATCACTAAGCATACGTTACCACACACGAAAATTTGTATTTAACTCAAGCTATTTGACATTTCCACAAGTTCTTTGCCAACTGAGTCTTCCATTGAAATGTAAAAACATCAGCGGTTTGCAATTCATAAGGTGAAATGCAATTTCATCTAATGGAGCAAAATATTTGCTATTCACCCTTCTAATGTCATGCAACCAGGAGCAACCTTGCCTGGAGTCAAAAGCACAGTTGATTCTAGGTTCATTAATAAAATGGAGGTTTTAAAAAATCCAATTCATTTTGCTATAAGTGAATGCATATATGAAAGACTAAACATCTTGAGCATGTTCATCTCTCTCTCCAGATAGGCCCAATTTGATCAATGCACATTCAGTAAGTTGAATACATCATCCCTCCAGACATGCTAAAGGCAAACTGAAGTACTAAATCCAGAAGCATAAAAAAAATAAGAAACAAAAAATAATAATAATAAAAAAATTAAAAAAAATTATAAGAACAAATTGCTGAAACCAAAGAATGAGTACCTCTGTTGAATGCATGTTAAAATTTTCAATTCTTTTAAGCAAGTCATGAGCTAACTCTGCACCAACTTCAGAAGGCAGCTCAACAGATACATTAGAAATAGTCTGTAAGAGAAAAACACGATCCCCAGCCCAAGCAACAGAACTGGATTCTATACCCCCTCCCTCTTCATGTGCATATCCCTGTGGAAGTGGACTCTGAATATCCCCTCCCACTCCATGCTTGTCAAAAAGCTGCCAATGATGACGGAGAAACTCCCAGTCAACTGCTTTTGCAAGGTATGCTGACACCTCTGACAGAAGAAACCAAGAACCTGGTGGGGCTGTCCATTTCTCTATAGGCATGGATTGACTGAGCCAGAGAGACTCAGATGTCCTTATGATACTCTGAAGTGCAGTAGCAAATTTGTGCTTCAGTCGATTCTTCTTTCCCAAGTTTGTTAAAATTTTCTTCACCCAAGGTGCCACTTCTCCATTGCAAATCTCTTTCAAAAGGCTCAAAATGCCTTCAGGAAGTACTGATTCAGTATTGATTTCAGAACCAACTGTAGATACCCTTTCCAATACCAGCTCTACAAACAAGTTTTCACATTCTTCTTGAATGCTAGACTCATTATCAGTTATTAAAGCTGGAACAGAATGTAGCCACTCAGTAGCCACGCTATCATCCAGGAATGTTCTAAAAGCCTACAAAGTCAATGCAAATAATATAAGATACAGAACTGCAAATAATGAACTCAGTTACAGGCACAAATCAAAAGGGCAAATAAACTGATCAAGAGCAGAAAGACTAATTCGGAGGCATTCGTCTTTTTGGTAACTTAAATATGAGGACAAGCTTATATTTCATTATATCGGGTTGAAACCATTAAATCTCAGAGCCTAGTGCACTATCTGTTGCATCAGCGGAAAGTGTCGACACTAAATGAATGTTAAAAGAGATTTAAATTCACAAACAATGCAGATGTGCAGAAAGTAATTGAATATTTCCTATAAAACATAATCATTCTGAAACTGTTTCTGACCAAGAAAACCACTGTGGATTAGGATTTATGTTCCAGGTGGTTGGACTGTAAAAGACTATTCTTTGCGGGAATGAGGGGAGGAAGTTAGCAGGGTGACTTGTTATTACTTAATTAGTACTAAAATCAAGATGAATGGCAAAAATCATACAATGTCTGAATGTTTATTTAAGATAGATGAGTTGGAGGCCCTATAAAAAAAAAAAAAAAACATTACAAGCCATATATGCCATAATGTCCAACATATACAAACCCAATAGAATTTAAAATTACTAACTGTAATTAAAAAAACAGTGTGAAAACCATTAGATGAAAAGGGAAACATGAAACTTACCACTGAAAGAGCTGAAATTGCTGCTTTGCGTATGCTAACAAGTGGATCAGAACAAGCCATGCCCATAGTCTTGATCAAGGCTCTATCAAAGCCACTACCAAGAATGGCCATCAATTTGGTAACCAAAAGAAGTGCAGCCTTCCTTACAGCTGCTTTCTCATCCATACACCTTGCCCTCAAAATCTCATTCATCCAACCCTCCTGCCTTTCATCCATTGCATCACCAAACCCCATAACTTCTTTCAACACTTCCCGGCTCCTATCATCACCAGACAAGAAGCCAACCAGCTGTGACAAATTTGACAAAGCACGAGCTCGAATCCCAGCCATTGCATCCGAACAGCGCTGAATCAAACCCTCCAAGCATTTCCAACCCAACGAATCCCTCACTTCACTTTCCGAATTCAAATCCATCACATCTCTTAAAGACGTAACCAGCACCAAAATAAGGTCAACAGCCAAAAGCCTCAACCTAGCCTTCCCTTGAGTCATCTTCACCACATACTCCACAAACACAACTTGCTCCTGAACCTCCATAACTCTAACAATCTCCATTATAGACTCCACAGCCAAAGCCCGAGGCTCAGACTTATCCGGCGCCTTGTGGACCAAGTACCACAGAAAATTCACCATTGCTTTCTTCACCCCCTCAAGATTCTTAGCCACACCCATCATCTGATTTCCCACAAAACTCAACGCAAATATCCGAACCTGCGATTTATGCTGAAGAATCATCGGTGCCAATGACTTGAACACCTCAGCTGCAATGTTGGCATGGTCTCCAACCTCAGGCTTGAACACCTTAAGCAAAACCCTAGAGCACAAGCTAGTCAATCTGTTATAATTACCAGAATTGCCACACACCTCAAACCCCATGACTGGAATTTCAGCCACGGTTTGAACCAGAGACTTCAAGCTATCCGGAAACCGATCCAAATGAATCAAATCCATCACAAATTCCAATTTTTCAAGCACAGAAAACAAAACCCTAACATCAAACTCCCTCTCTTCGCTCTCGCAATCCTCACTGTTCTTCAAACCCTTACCTTTGCCTCGCCCCTTCCGCTTCCTAGCGGCCGCGTTACCGGACCCCGTGCCGGGCTCGCCGTGACCCGATTCGGCGCGGCGGTGCTTCAGCGACCGGCGAATCGACTGGAGGAGAGAGAAGAACGCCATGGGAGTGAAGAGAGTGCAGACCGGGGAATTGGGGGAGAGGAGGAGAGAGAGGTAGAGCTTGGAGGCGGAGAGGGTGAAATGGGCCGGGCCGGAATCCATGGCGGCGGCGATGGGGCGGACGAGATTGGAGAGGGAGAGGGACTTGGCGGCGAGCTCGTCGGAGAAGCGGTCCATGGGGTCGGGGTCATTGGCGTCGAAGAGGGTTTGGAGGTCGGAGAGAGTGGAATCGGAGATGGGTTGGGATTGGGTGTTGGTGGGGATTTCGAGGTGGCGGAGGTCTTCGAGCTCTGTGACTATTCGGGTTATGGTTTCTTCCATACCTGATTTGGGTTTGAGGTCGTTGTGACTTGTGAGACTGTTCAGGTAGGAAAAATGGCTCCTCTATCTGGATTTTTGAAATTTTGGTTTTCCCTCTTTTTAGAGTTTAATTATATTTTTGCCCCTCATCTTGTGCTTGTTTATCAGGCCAAAACACTTGTGGTGGTACTTAATTTTCTTTTTGGTAAGGGCATAATGGTAATATTGAGTCGTGTGTTTTTTGGAAATCGGCTTTTTTGGTCAGATTGCAATCAACTGTAATTCAGAGAGACTTGTAACATAAATCAGTGCCAAACTGTAACACTTGGGCTAAACTGAAACTGTCACATTTCCGATTTTAGGTCGAGGGCGCTCGGTGTCGGGAAGTCGAGTTACGAGATTTTTAGGAAAGTTGGATGACGAATTTGAATTTTAAATTGATAGAGATTGGAACATATTTTGAGTTCAATATTTTAAAAATTTATAATATTTTTTTACGATGAGAAAAATCACTTTAACTTATCCAAAAAGCTGAAATTATACATTGGTAAGGAGCATATCAGAGCAATAAGGTTTTCTTTATCTTGGTTCGGAGGGATTTGTCTATTGCAATGACCTATCGATTAACGAAGCTGTACATATATTTGCAGGTTTTAGCACTTGGTGCCATGACCATCATCACATCAAGGAAGGTTCTTCTGATTGTTCACCCCTTATACCAACCAGTCGGTTAAAATTGTAGAAGAAAGAATTTCAAAATTCAAACTGGAAATTAATATTTTCTCTCAAACTAAAAGTGGCCAGTAAAATCCAGAACACACATAAATTGAAAAAGTTTTAGGATGAAACAAACTGTCCCATACCAGATGGCATTAACTAACCAGCCAGACTTATTGGTAAGTCAAAGAAGAAACTACTCTTTTTATTAAATAGTTGTGCAATTATATATGGTTTCTGAATTATTTATATCAAATGGTGTGAGCCCGAGATACTTCCTCTTGATCTTGAACCTGAGAAGCCACCTGGTTCTCCGGGACAGATGAAGCAGCCTGCTGTTGTGGATAATAACGGTGCACGACGATGATCCTACAAAGAAGAAGTGCATATATATATGTAAGATATCAAAGATGCGATGTAAAATCTAAAAGACTGAACTACAGACAATGAAGGGCAAGTTTCAGAAATGACTTGGGAGATTTAAATGCATCTCACACTACATGCAGATTATTAGATGGCATTGAGTGATTGATATGTCAATGTCTACACTATCAATTCAATCAACTCCAAGGAGGTCACTATTAAACCGAGTTTATCCAAACTTACTCCTGCTCATTTGTATAGGCGGCCGTTGGCATTCTTATGTCATTCTGTACACCATTAAAATCGGCAGGAGGAATTATGAAATCACTCGGAATGGCATTAACATCAGCACTAGGAATTCCCAGGTTTCCAGCTGGAGCTGAAACCCCATTACTATGGCCAGCATGGCCACTTGACAGATGTGTGTTGATACAATCATCACAAATTCCATAACGTAGTGGACTCTCTGTTGGTTCGGATGCTTCGGTACGGCCATTCGATTGGTAATTGTTAGGATTACCACCATTCGGGTCTACGGCAAATCCATCTGCATAATCAAAATATTGTTCAAGTCTACTGTGAACAAATTGAATTGATCAAATTAAGGTGATATCGAAAGAAAATGAACTTACAGTCCGACAATAACGGATCCCACTGCCTGCAAGTTTCAAAGCATCCATATGTGAGATGAAGACCAAAAGGATACGAACTAATCATCACGTCTAAAATAGTTATTATTATCTAATCTCAATAATTTGCCTGAAAGAGGTCATGCAATTGTAAGAAATTCTTATTCTCTTTGTTACCAAGATTTTTCCATCTGTCAAAATTACTTTTCTTTTTATTATGGTGATGTGGAAGCAATCTATACAAAGCCAAGCAAATCATGGCACAGAAAATCAATGTGTAAGACAAAGAACACAGAAATAATGAGCATGACATCTACAACAATTATTATTAATGTAGATAATCTGCCAGGAAAAATGTTGTGAGTTCAATGATTCATCACTACATGGCATGATTAATAAGGTAAATTTTTGCTGTGAACGCTTCATCCATGCAAAGATCAAAAGAGAAACATATCACTTTCAGGCAAAACCTAGTAAATCTACATTAATTGAGTACATGACTGACTGGAAAAAACTTTTAAAAATAATGCTTACCAAATATAGTGAGGATTCCCTGGCGGGACCTGAAATTGAATCATAGAAAAAGTTAAAAATAAAATAATAGAAAGCAAGAAAGAAACGCGAAACATTTAGAAATGACACGCCAACAATAAACATCCAGTAAAATAATCAAACTTCTGAACGAACAATTTTATATGTATCCATCCTCTGTAAAATTTTAGCAGAGCATAGGGTTCACTCATACCAATTGATGTCAACTACTGTCATAAAAAAAATTGATGTCAACTACACTCATCTAGGTCCTAATGAAACAATCCAGGTCAGTGAATCGACTGAAACTTGAAAATCATCATAAACAGGTCGCAAACACTTTACCCCATTTGTGTTGATGATGAAAACTCCAAATTTCTAGGTGATACAAACGAATAAGAAAATATCAATTAAAGAGCATAAGGTACGTTCTTGATCCTTCAAGGCAGAATCAAGAATAGTGTGAAGGACATCGTCCTTTGTTGGTTTTACAAACGTACTGGTAATTCCTTCAACCAATTATATCACTCCTTCCTAATAAATCAAGTCAAAATGAAAAGGATATGTTCGATATGGCGAATTATAACTCTCTCTTAGCCCTATCGCCGCGAGAGAGAACCTACGTACCACCAAACGTTTCCTGTTCGGCGGCGGCCACAGGTTTCACAGGCTTTGCTGCATTGTCTTTGTGCTGGCTGTTTCATTGCCTTGGGCTGGGATCTGGAGAGAAGGTGTTTGGCTCGTGGTTTTGGCAGGATGATTGGCGATGGATTTGGGCGGCATCTCTGGGTTTTTGTGTAGCTCCAGCGTGGGGGTTTTGGAGCGTCTGGGAGCGGCGGAGGCTTCCGGGACCAGCGCAGGGCGTTGGGATCGTGTCGCTTTGGACTGTTGGCCGTTGCATAGCTACTTGCTTCGTAGAGGCGCGAGCCGGGGCTGCTTAGGTCGAGGCGGCATGGCTCATGACCGTGCGGGTCGCGGAGGCTGTGGCAGTAGGGGTCGTGGCTGTACAGTTCGTGGTGGTTGTTGTGGCATGGTCGGGCGGCGAGGTACCATAACTGTTCACGGATCTACCGGGTGAAAGGGATGGTCCCTGGTTCGGGTTTGGCCAGTCTTGTTGGGTCTTGGGTTGAGCATTTTCTCTTTGGGCTACTCTTTAGGGTTTGGCAATTTGGGCCGGGTGCTTTTCCATAAGCCTATAGTATGAATTTAGCTTATTCTTTTTTCAATAATTTCCTTTTTAGGAACTTATGCACTTTTGTGCACTCTATAGGAACTTATGCACTTTTGTGCACTCTATGTACCTCTGGCGTCTCTGGAGTAGTATTGAAAGAAGATTCTCGTTATGTCTACGTACTTAATTATCTAATGAGTGAGTCTATAGTTATGTACCATTGTGGATACTACCACTAACTTATTGTCTACGGTGGAAGGGTATGTACTGGTCTATTCTGCCTTGTGATGTAATATATTGGCACCCGATTTGGATTTTGATTCAAAAAGTCAAAATGAAAAAGATAAATGGAATTTACAACCTTGATGAAAAGTATTGATTGGTACAAAATATAAATCAAGTTTTACCATGGAAATAGGCTCCGGAACGTGGTGCTCATATTGATTATGAAGATTCTCAAAATATAAGTTCTGTTCAGGGCCGTGATTCTCAAAATACCTCTTCCATGTTCCATTTTCATTTGCTCGACAAATGGGGCATTCCATCGCACCCCTCGCATTAAACGCAGAACCAATGCAATCTGAATAAAGGAAAGAGAAGGAGAATATAAAATAAAATAAAAATATTCCATAAAAAGCAAAATAAATAATATTCCATTAAAAGCTTAAATTTTGATATCAATCTAGACAGTATAAGGCTATTTTCAACTCACAAGGCTAAAAATAGCCATGAGGTTAAATTTTAGCTTTGATTTCTTTACTATTTATCGATGTAACATCAATCGTTTCCAACCCATCAAGGATAAATTATAGCCCTAAAATATATTTTAAAATTTTGAATATTATATATATATATATATGTTCTTATCTTTTATCAAATTCTTACTTATAGTAATTAAAATCATTTTTAGCCATAAATTTTATACTATTCATCTATGTGACATCAACCGTCTCCAACCAGTCAAGGTTAATTATAGCCCTAAAATATATTTTAACATTTTGGATATGTTATGTGCTTATTTTTTAAAGTCAATTGACTTATAGTAATTGAAATAATTTTTATGATAAATTTTTTCAGTTGTATTTTTTTTTAAAGATAATTAAAAATATCTTTAGCTAATGAGAAATGGAATAAAACTAAAATCATATTTTTAATATTTATTTTATTCATGACAAAAGTATTTAAAAGTTACATAACAAAGTAAGAAAATACAAACACTTGTCAGTGACAACCCTAACAATTATTAAAATCAAAAATTGAAAGCTTTGAAAACTCAATCACATAGCAAAGTTCAAATTCATGGTGCTTGACTTTAGCTTTATGTCATAAAAGGAAAATATATTCATAAAAAATAAAAGTTACAAGGAAATTTTAATAGATTATAATAATTTATTTGGGCAACATTAATTACTCATCCGAGTCATTGAACGGCATTTCCGGGAGGTACTCATTTGACGTCGAACCGGATGACGGAAACAACTCACGACGCCGAATAGGGAGAAAATGAAAGATTTAGAATAGAGAGATATATATGAGGAAGTAGAAGGAAGATGTGAAAAAGAATGTTGAAGTCCAATGTATTTATAGTGTAAAAGTTATTATTATTTAAATATATATATATATATATATATATATATAAAAACAAACGGCTATATAGTCGTTGGCTAAAAAAAAAAAAAACCCAACGGCTAGCTAACGTCAGCAACTGCTTCAACAACTAACCGTTGCTGATGTCATGCTTCCGTCAGCATCCACTAAAGCCCATGGGTCACAATCAATCTGATCCATTTTTTTCAAGGGACAAAGTGCTACTCATAGGGTTATATTTAGCCCTTTAACCCCACCTTTAGCTCTCCAATTTAGCCTTTTGGCTCTTAAGTTTTTGGGTTAGAGTCCAAAAAGGCTTTATTTTGGCCATTTAGCACTTTAGGAAGAGGGGTTGGAGAAGGCCTTAGCCCTCATTTATGGCCCTCTAGCCCTTAACCATTTGGGTTAGACATGAATTGGGTCAAATTTTAGCATTTTAGCCCTTTAACCCTTTGGGTTGGAGAAGGCCTAACACTCACAAGGATAGGCAGGCTTAGCCGATTACTTCAGGAGCTAACAAAATATACAATTGAAATTGTGCAAAGGCTAGCCCCAATATCTTGTTGTTAATTTGGATACCTTCCACCATCATGCATGGATGCCCTTTTTCATGGCATTTCATGCCTTGATGCTTAAAAGGAATCGAACATTTTAGCATCCAAGAGCAGTATGTACCAAGACATATACTGTGGAAAGTCCAAAATTCATAAGAACTTCTTTAGTAGCAATTTTCATAACTCATCCACAGATAAAATGATGTCTATCATTAGGTATAGTTCTTCAATCCCATAACTGACTCTCGACTCAATTCAAGCACTCTAAAATCTAACAACATGCTTTTAAAACAAACGATTTCCCATAAATACTTAACCATTTTCGTAATACTCGATTTAAAACAGTAAATTAATTGTTTTTTTATTACATCAACAACTAGTTTTATATATGAGTCGAACCCACGACCTCATACTTACAAAGAAAAGACTTATGCCACTAGACCAAATGATATTGGGCAACAACTTAATTGTCCTTTCCAAAAAATCACCACCGAAATAACAATAGCATCAATAATCATAACCATTGCACCTTGTAAACTACAAATTGTACAAGCATAATGATTATGGACAAACAATGATTTTCTATAATCATTTACACCAATCAATATAAACATATCTATAGATGAAAACCTAAAAACATATATACATAATCATATCCCATATAAATTTATACGCATCTTGTAAACAGAAGCATAAAGATTGTGAAACAAATCATAATTTTCAGTAATTATTCGTATCAATCAATACACATACTAATCAATATGCAGCGTAATTAGGTAGATAAATACACATAACACACAATTTTACTATTTACTCACCCAGATGAAAAGTATGTGAGCATTGAAGAGTCACGACAGTCCTACCACAGCTGCTAGAAAGGTTGTGGAGACATATAGAGCACTCAGAAGCGGCGGAGGCAGAGGAAGACGATGCCATTTGAAATGGAGAAAAAGAGCAATTGAGAGTAAGGGTGAGAGTGAGGAGTACAGAGATGGCGGCAGAGGGAAGGGTCCACATTTATAGTGCCCTCGAACCATGGTGCTCGTCCTTATTTGAGATGAGTGTTTTCGCTACTTTTGGGAATTTCAAACCCAGGAAGCACCCAAATTCTATAGATGGTATTAACTGATGACTCCATTTATGAGCCTGATTAATTCGTATCTGACGCAAATGGCGAAAACTATTTTGGTGCGGTCAAGTCTATGTTAGTGCATTTGGGGTGTCCAGTGAACGTTGAACGTGTGGAGGATTTTTTCCATAAGCTTGCATGGGATTTGGACTCTAGTGAGCGTTTTTTTTTTTTTTTTAAATCAAATAGAAATTCATTTTAATAGAGTGCAAACTACAGACTAAGTGCAATCACATCATGTATTATAGCACCTATATGAGATAATTAGATATAAACCCAAAAAATCAAACTTGTTTTAGGAAAAACCCACCTATATATTTTTTTTCTAATCTACACCAAATTTGCATAATTAAACCTTCCTTATAGGGTCTGTAGTTAAATAGACTATTTTTTCCTTTTGATTAAATATTCCTTTATTGTAGCTGGATATTTACAATTTATTGTATTTGAATTATGACCACAAATTTAAAATTCATTACAATCAGTTTAATCCTTGATTTTTTCTTTATTTAAAAAGAATAATTGTCCTTTATTTCTTCATTTCTGATGTGAGACATATTTGCTTGTTTTTTTTGTTAGTGTATATGTATGCTCGTCATCATAGTGTGATATATTCATTTTCTGTAGATATTTATCTTTTTCAACGTGGTTAAATATTCTCTCACTAAGGTTGGACCTAAACTCTAGGTGGGAGTAATCTTTAGACATTTAAGGACTTGTAGAATCTATTGAGAAAGAATCAAATTAATAGACTAGCTATGTTGAAAACCCATGATCATTAGCATAAACTCTTAAAAAAAAAAAAAAAAAAAAAAAAAAAAAAACATGAGTCACAAATACCTATTGAGGAGGAATTGACCTATACTAAATCATATATGCATACCTATTTAGATACCTATAATTTGGATATCCACCTAACAATTGGGTATTATAAATAGCCTCTTATATAACATAAACCCTAAGAAATAATACACAAATCACAAATACCTATTGAGGAGGAATTAACCTACATTGAATCATATATGCATACATATACCTCCTATCAAAATATCCAATTCACATAATTGAACCTTCCTTATAGGTATATGTCTATAATTAAGATTTTCCTCTTTTTTTAACTTGACTATTTTGTCCTTTCTGATTAAATAAGATGTAATCTAAATAAAATTTCCCTTAATTGTAGCCGGATGCTTACTATTTATTGAATTTGAATTATGACCATAAATTGAAAATTTATTACAATCAATTTAATCCTCAATTTTTTTCCCCTTATTTAAAACAACTAATTGTCCTTTATTTCTTCCTTTTGGATGTGAGACAGATATTTGATTTTTTTTTGTTAGTATATATGTGTGCTTATCATCAGAGTGTGTTTTTTTTTTTATGTAGATATTTATCTTTTGGGTGCGGCTATTGCCACCCTACCATTTTCTTTGTTCACCCTACTTGCTCATTACACCATACATTTTAATTTCAATTATTAAATTTACTTATTTAATCTTTTTCTTTTCTAACAATATCCTTATATGACATATCCAATTAAAAAATAAATGTTTTACATGAAAAATATCTCATTTAATTTATACTCATAAAAAGATTAATTTTTTTTAATAAAATCATAATCTGGTTAATTTTTTTTGATAAAATCATAATCTGATTTACTCTCATTTTTTTTATCTTTTCTTTCGATTTCAACGTTCGCTATTTCAATCCTTGTAAAAAAAGATTAGTAAATTTACAACTATGATCAATGAAGAAGAAATTGATTTTTTTTCTTATTTGTGTTTTAAACTTTTACTTTTGGTGTCCACAAATAATATTGCAAAGATTTTGATGAAGTTAAATGAATGGTTTTGTGAATTGAATAACGAATTAACGATGAAGAAGCAACAAAAAGATAGTCTTTATACGTATTTAATTAATTACTTATATATTTATTTTTTTCTTATATATTTGAATTTTAGAAAATTAATATACTTATCAGTCATTTTACACTAGAGTAATATAATATTTCAATAATTCAAATGTTTGTAGGGTGAACTAAGAAAATAGTAGGGTGACAATAGCCACACCCTTATCTTTTTCGATGTGGTTACATATTCTCTCACTAAGGTTACACCTAAACTCTACGTGGGAGTACTTTCAGCCATTTAAGGACTTGTAAAATCTATTGAGAAAGAAAAAAAGAAAGAAAGAAAGAAAAAAAAAAGGCTAGCCATGTTGAAACCCATGTTAATTAGCATAAACCCTAAAAAAACAAAACACAAATTGGGTATTTTAAATAACATCTTATCTAGCATAAATCCTTCTAGAAAACACAAATCACAAATACCTATTGAGGAGGAATTAACCTACATTGAATTATATATGCATACATATTCAGATAACTGTAATTTAAGTATCTTAACTAGAAATTAGGTATTACAGTACGTTGGATGTTACATAAAACCTCTTGTCTAGGTATTGATTCATATTGCTTAAATCAAAGGTCTGATTATGTTATGGGAGATGTTTGTGGGCTTCAGTATATATTTGGGGCTTGTGGCATCTTGCATAATTTTTAACAAAAATAGGTTTTATTATTTATTCTAATTAATAGGTTTATTTATTTATTTTGAGATGAACCTAATTAATATGTTTGGGTGTATTTTAAAAGAATCCTATAGGTGGGTTTAATCTAATATGTGATTAGGAAATTGGGTGTATAATAAAATTCCTCTATTTTGACAAAATACCAACAAACTAATGTTACAAATGTTTACTTGAAAGATGAGAGAATGATATGTCAATGAATCTAATAACAGTACTAAGATTGGGTTTCTAATATAAAATCAAATTGACCAAGAACCTGCTAAAATGCACTCGTGCTTTATAGATCTTTAGAACAAGGTTGAAGCGCCTGCAAAATTGTACAAATACAAAATGTTATTGACAAACAACAATAAGAACATTCAATCATTCTCAGCTAAGGTTAATTGGACTTTTAAAATTTTGTGGACACCCTCACTTAAAATACATAAAGTATGAGGATCAAGACTACTTTTCTTTAACATATATGATTTGTGAAAATTTCAATTAAATCGGAAACCATTTAACTATTTAATTATTCATATTTACCATTTTAATTCTATTAGACGCTCGATGTTTTTCTATAATGTTTCACTATTTGGATGACCAAACATTACGATGATTGAAATTTTGTAAATTTACTTAGCAAAGATAAAACTAAAATGATCAGTGATACTAGTTGTTAAAATTTATTGTGTGATTATCAAATTAAGGACGTCCACAATATTTTAAACGTGCAATTAACCTTGGATAAGGGCATAAGGCTTATATAAGCACTATTAATGAAATTTAAAATGCTTGAGTAGAAGAGCAAGGATACCATACCTGCTTTTTAAACATCTCTCGAGATGCTTTTTCTCATGGTCAATTTGAATGATATTTCTGGTCCATAGCCATCAGAGATGTCTTTGAGGCATATTGAGCCACAATTTTTCTTAAAAATTAACTTCGGAGAAGACATGTATAACTCTATTTCTTGAACTTAAGAATCATCTCGGTGTTACTTGTTTCTTCTCAAATAGCTACGACTTCTCATTGAACCGTGGAGGAGGAAGAAGAAGCTATTAAAATGAAACAAACAATACTAAAGAGACACTAATTGTGAATACAGAGACGGTGAATTAGCATAGAAAATGATAAAGAGACAATGACGCGTTCACATTTATAGCATTAGAGGTTCATTGTCGTCCTTATCTGGATGAGCCTTTCTCTTATCTTTTGGTAATTACTCACTGAGGATGCGCTCAAATTCTACAAATGGTAGCTCATTATACAGCCCGTGAACCATTGTGGTCGTCCTTATCTAGAGATTAGAGTTTCTGCTACTTTTGGGAATTTCAAACCTAGGAAATGCTCAAATTCTATAGATGGTATTACATCAGCCCCCATTTATGGGCCTGGTAAATTCGTATCAGGCGCAAATGGCGATAGGTATTCCAGTGCGGTCGAGTCTATGTTAGGGGGTTTGGGGTGGCAAGTGAACGCTAAACCCGCGGAGAAGATTTTCCATGAGCTTGCTTTGGATTTGGGCCTTTGGTCATAGTTTTTTTTTGGGTTAAATATTGTTTACTCCTTGTACTTTTGCTCGAAAAACACTTCAGTCCCTGACCTTCTAATTTCACACGTTTAGTCCTTGTACTTCAAAATTTCAGACCAATAGGTCATTGCCGTCTAAAAGTCGCGGTGAAATGTCTATTATGCCCTCAGTTCTTTTTTTTAATTAATTAATTTTTTTTTTGAAAATGAATTTTTTTTCCTTTCTTTCTTTCTGTTTGAAAAAAAAAGAATAAATAAAATAAAGAAAAAGAATTAAAAAAAGAGAAAGGAATAAATTTATTATATAAGAAAAAAAACTGAGGGCATAATAGACATTTCACCGTGACTTTTAGACGGCAATGACGTATTGGTCTGAAATTTTGAAGTACATGAACTAAACGTGTGAAATTAGAAGGTCAGAGACTGAAGTGTTTTATGGTCAAAAGCTGAAGGACTAAACAGTATTTAACCTTTTTTTTTTAAATATATCAAATAGAAATTCATTTCAATAAAATGAAAACTATAAACTCGCTGCAACCACACCACAAAGTATCAACACACTAAAGTTACAAATGTTTCACTTTGAAAGATGAATGAAGGACATGTCAATGAACCTAATAACAATACTAAGATTGGGTTACTGACACGAAATCAAATTGACCAAGGACTGCTAAAATGTATTGATCCTTAGAGATGTTAATTTAGACACGAGGTTGAAGTGCTTTCAAAACTGTACAAATGCAAGATATTATTGACAAACAACAATCAGAACATTCGGTCTTTCTCAAGTCTCAACTAAGGTTAAATGCACTCTTATAATTTTGTGGACACCCTCACTTAAAATACATAAAGTATGAGGATTAAGACCGCTTATTTTTAACACACATGATTTCTGCAAAATTTCAATTAAATCGGAAACGATTTGACTATTTTATTATTTATTTTTTATTATTTTAATTCTATTGGAGACTCTGTGTTTTTCTATAATGTTTCATTATCTGGATGATCAAACATTACCAACATGGTTGAAATTTTGCAAACTTACTTAGCAAAGATGGAACTAAAATGATCAATGATTTGAGTTGTTGAAATTCTTTGTGTGATTATCAAATGGATTAATTTTAGTTTACCTCCCTGAGGTTTGGGGTCGACATCATGTTAGTCCCTGTAATTTCAATTTAATCAGCAACACTCTTATACTTTTCAATTTCATTAATTGTCTTCAATTTCTTGAGCTCCGTCCAATTTAGACGTTAAATCTGAGTATCTGATTTGAGGGCCCACTATAAGGGCTAAAATGGTCATTTGAAGATAAAAATTAGAATAAAAAAAAAACCCACTTTAGGGGCTAATCGACGTCATTTGGCCTCTTGGCCTCTACTCCACCATCCCTATCCTTCTTTTCTCAGCCCCTGCACCACAAGCAATGGAAATTACACAAACGCAATCCGAAACCAATTAGAAGTCGAAATACTAAAGCAAATTCACATAAACAAACATAAAAAACGAAGCATTCAACTCAAGAATTACATCTATGGTGGCTCAAATCTAGTTTCCAAACCATAAATACACATACAAACATACATATCCAGATACACTTATAACCATATGAATACATACAAGGAGCAGAAGATGAAGATTAATTACCTAGAGAATGAGAAAGAACACCAGAGTCGCTCATAGCCTGTGCGACTAATCCTCTACCCAAATTGGAATTGAAGGATTATAAAGAAGAGAATCGACAATCAATTTCGTGGGAATAAGAAGCCCTAAATTTCAGAATCAGAGAGAGAGAGAGATCGGAGGAATTGTGGGCTGGGAAAGAGGAGGTGGAGGAGGAGCTGAATAGGTTGATTTCGAGGATAAGAGTAAACAAGGGGTCGATGACTACGTCGTTTTTCGGGAGGAGAATGGACGGCTTGGATTGGACAATTTGGGGTGGCTGTGGTGGGTCTAGATCATGGTTGTGGAGGTGGTGATGGTGGTGGAAAAGGTCTTCCTCTACTTTTTTTGGGATTCATTACATTAGGGAAGAAGAAGAGATGAGAAGGTGTGTGATTTATCTTTTGTCTTCTTCGGTTCAAATTCGAAAGATAGTGCCATGCTCCGACTGGGATCGAGAATGCCATGCTCTTCACCTTCGGCAACGACTCATTGTCCCCCATGCTTCGATTGAATTTTTCTAGTCTGTAATTGTTCAAATGATTTGGCAAATTGGGTTTTTGGCAAATTGTCCAAATGAAATTTCTATGATTTTTGCGCTTAATGGAGATAGTTTTTTTTTTTTTTCCATTTTTGTCTCTAATTTTTGTTTTTCAAGTCAATAGAGCTGAAACATGAATGGAGGAATACTTAAGGATTAGGAAGAGGAGTTGGGCTGCGAAGAGGAGGATCTGGATGGTGGAGGAGAGGCCGAGTGGCTAAAAGACATCGGATTAGCCCCTGAAGTGGGTATTTTTTTGTTCAGATTTTCTTTTTAATCTTGAAATGACCATTTTAGTCTTTACAGTGAGCCCCTGCGTCGGATTTAACATCTATTTGGATGGAGCTCAAGAAATGAGACATGGCTGATAAATTGAAAAGTTAAGGGTGTTGTTGATTAAATTGAAACTATATAGACTAACATGATGTCAACCCCAAACCTTAGGGAGGTAAACTGAAATTAATCTTATCAAATTAAGGATGTTTGCAATATTCTAAACGTGCAATTATCTTTGGAGATTGAAATTTACATTCCTCATTTTACAATCCACACTCCATGTTTCCTTTTATAATATGTTAACATCATATGTTTATAATCCACACTATAAAAAGACAATACTTAAGATGTTAAAAAAGGAAACATGATGTGTGGATTATAAAATGAGAACTTTGAATTTCACTGCCCTTATCCTTGGACAGGCATGGGGCTTATATAAGCACTATCTATTGAATTTAAAATGCTAGAGTATAAGAGCAAGGATACCATACCTTCTTTTTACATATCTCTTGAGTTGCTTTTTCTCGTAATCAATCTAAATGATATTTATGGGTCATAGCTATTGAAGATGTCTTTTGGGCATATTTAGCCTCAATTTTCTTAAAAGTGCAGTTTAACTTTGGTGGAGAAGACATGTATAAACACTATTTCTTGAACTTAAGAATCATCTCGGTGTTACTTATTTTTTCTCAAATAGCTACTTCTCATTGTACCATGGAGGAAGAAGAAGTAGCCATCAAGATGAAGCAAACAATACTAAAGAGACAATAATTATGGGTATAGAGTTGGCGAAGTAGTATAAAAATGGTAAAGGGATAGGGACGCGTTCACATTTATAGCATTAGGGATTTATTGTCGTCATATGGATGAGAGTTTCTCTCCTCTTTAGTAATTACTCACTCATGATGTGCCCAAACCCTACAAATGGTAGCTCATTTAGTAGTATGGTAATTCGTATCTTGTGCAAATATAGTACAGATGTTAAAACGTGGTCGAGTCAATGTTAAGGATTTAGGATGACAGCTAAATGGTGAAAGCGCAAAGATTTCTTAACTTTTTTTTTTATTGGATACCGATTTGGGCCGTTAACAATATTTGGTTTGTCTGAGTTTTTGTGTTTGGGTTTGGGTTTTGGCCTAGATCTTAGTTTGTCATTTCTTAATTTTTATTATTTTCTCAAATAGAAAAATCGGCTTTGGGCTCTTTCGTTGGGGGAGATGTCTTAAATTAGTATTGAGTTTCCAAACTTGAATTTTTAGAAATTTGTATTAGCGAAATGCAGATCAAATTGTTTCTTTTGTGGTGTGTGATCGTGAGTTAACACCAATTGCGGTGGAGCATCAAGTAGCACAACACAAGTGGTTTGGCGGGAGGTTCACCATGGGCTTGTTATGAGAGGTCATCTCAATCATTGACCGGTGCTTTCCCTTTTAGTGGAGGTTCCATGGCTGGCACTTGCACTCTATTGGTGGTGACCTAAAACAAAGGTAGGACTTAGGAGAAGATGCTGGTGACCTGAATTTAAGTATAATCATACTTTATGCTACTTTTATTCATGGAGCTCAAGACATGATAGTTTCATTTATTGGTACTTCTAACGATCTATTTTCATTTGTTTCGTAGTAAGCTCTCTCAGAATTCATTTGATATATCATACCAAAACTGCATTTAAAATGGTTGAAATATTAGAGATAATTTCTCAGGATGCTGCTGTCATAATATGTTACAATTTCTTATCATTAGAAATATGTGTCAATTCGTTAAAGTTAACCATAGCATTATTATATTAAAGCAAATTCGTTACATAATATGGGCCAAAATGTGGGCCTAGATTTTTTTTCTTCTTATGCCCGCCAACTAGGCCTACACCAACATGAATTCGGAAATCTTGGTATATATCACGAATCTGGAAGAATAATCAGAAGGGCTTTTACTGGGAAATTCAAAGAAGAAGTTAGTCCTTTCTCGTAATTACACAGCTGCATAGTTCCTTAGTTCCAAGCCAAAACCCTCGCCTATATATTCCAGTTGTCCACAACCACCGAATCCCTCTCTCGCTCTCTCGTCCTTGCGTCGCTCGCTCTCTCTCTCCCCCTCAAAACCCCTAATAATCCCTTTTTGGGCGATCCGAGAGCCACTGCAATCATGTTGGTTTACCAAGACCTCCTCACCGGTATGTCTTATCCAATTCTTCCCTTAATTCCTGATTCATAGTTTTTCAATTAGGGTTTTAGGTGTGGTTGGAGGGCTAAGTTGTAGAGTTATAGGGCAAATAGAATTAGATCCATGTGTTATGTTTGGGTGAGGATCTGGCGCCTAATATTCAAGTTAAATTTCAATGGTTTTCGATGATTTGATCTGTTTCTGCTGTGTTTATTTTGACTTACTTGATGTGCGATTGTGTTTATATGTTTTTTGATATAGTTTTGTAGTGAATATTTTGTTATCGATTTGGTGAGCCTGGTGGACTATCCGTATGAGACTAGAGAAGACGATTTTGTAGGATAATTTGTATGCGATGCGTAATTTTATGTCTCGAAACTGGCTTTATGTGATTGGTAGAATTCTTTTGGATTGTGTTTTTGTTTTTAATCATGACGGAATTGAATCGTAATATTGAACTTTATCATGATAGAACTGTATGCTGATGTGTTAGTTAATCAATGAATCTAACGAACTATCAGAAGTTCTTTGTCATGTTCTGTTTAGATCTGCTTAAATATTGAACTTTATTGTAATACTCTTTCCAAGTTATTGACCAAATTTATGTGATTATATTAGGTGATGAGCTTCTCTCGGACTCGTTTCCATACAGAGAGATCCAGAATGGAGTATTGTGGGAAGTTGACGGAAAGGTATGTGGTTAATTCTCATACTATGGATGTAGTTTGATTGCTTCTTCTCATATGGTTTTGCTGTATATTCCCAGCTTGAAGTTTATTGTTTCATATACAAAATTGTGTGAAAATAGAAGAAGAAAATTATGGGGTTTTGTTCGGGTATTTGATGGTAGTTGTGTGTTCTTTTGTGGTCATTTGAATAATAATGATTGATGGTGTGGTTTGAATGATTTGGCTTGCAGTGGGTTGTTCAAGGAGCAGTTGATGTAGACATCGGTGCAAATCCTTCTGCTGAAGGTGCAGATGCTGATGAGGGTGTTGATGATCAAACTGTTAAGGTTGTTGACATTGTTGACACTTTCAGACTTCAGGTATGTGGTGCTCAAAGTTACTATTAGTATTCATCTATATCTTCGGAAATTTTTTTTTTTATCATGCTTTGATATGAAAGATCCTAATAGTCATTCATTGATTCTTCCAGGAGCAACCTCCTTTTGATAAGAAGCAGTTTGTCACATGGGTGAAGAGGTACATCAAATTGTTGACCCCAAAGCTTGAGGGAGAGCATCAGGAGACATTTAAGAAGAACATTGAGGGAGCAACCAAGTTTCTGCTTTCCAAGCTCAGTGACCTCCAATTGTAAGTTTTGTTGGTTCCTCTAGTTCTTCTGGTGTACTTTACTCACGTGGTATTTACCATAATTTATAATCTATTCTGTCAAGTATGTGACATGAGACTTTGTGTTGTTTTGCAGCTTCGTGGGGGAGAGCATGGGTGATGATGCAGCTTTGGTCTTCGCCTACTACAAAGAGGGTGCCACTGACCCAACCTTTATTTACTTCGCCCATGGTTTGAAGGAGGTCAAGTGCTAAGAAGTAGCAACTGGCTTCAAGCAGAGTGTGCTTGGTGTAATATTAGTCTATAATTATTGCTTTTTTGGATCAGGAGTCTATTTTTGCTTGTTTTCTTTTGAGAATGTTCTGAATTGGCTTCAAGCCCTTCTATCTTTGTTGCAAATTTCGAATTCAGTTTCAAATCTAGTGGGTTCTATATTTTGGTTGAGATATATAATAAGATTGTGCACTAATTTTAGCAGTTCTAACAGAGAAGCATGACTACGTGATAACTTAGCAGAAACCAGAATTTGTTAAGATAAGGCATTCAACAGTACTTGTTGAAATCCCATAAAAACATCATATTCTGTTCTTGTGATCATCTAATCCTATGGTGGAAACAGTGGAAGCCTTTCTTGGCATCTCTGTTTTACAAAAATCATATTTTGAAAACATGATGGGTCTGTTGTACGGAATCTTAGTCTGTTGGGTGCTTTGGAATATTCCAAGGATAAAACTATCATGTTTGAAATGGTCACCTTTCTCTTCTCTGCACTAGTACTTGATCATGCTCACTTGTTTTTGTACGAGAACTCTTTTACATGTTCTGCATGGTTTCAGTTTCTATGTTGTTGGATAGAGGCTTGGGGACTTTGACAAGGATAAAGAACCTTTGAAATACAATCTTGTTGATCCTCCTCTGCGGAACACTTTTGCCGTCCCTGTATAAATGGGTGGACTGCCATTAGGTTCAAGGCTGACAATCCTGGAGTTTGGTTTATGCATTACCATTTAGATAGGCATACGTCATGGAGCATGGAAGTAAATTCATACTGAAAAGTGGAACAGAGCCCCGAAGCACATATCTTGCCTCCACCACCAGATATGCCACCATTCTGAGGCCTAAGGTTAGATGCTGGCCTCCACAATAATTTGATTCTATGGAATAAACTTTTGGACAACACAGAGGTAGTCCATTACTATAAGGATTTAGTTTTTGATCTAGCCCTATATGGTCCATTAAGCAAGCAGATAGTTATTCCTAGCTATACTAGTAATGTTGTTTGAAAAATGAGTTATCATGAAGATTGAAGAAGATTGCTACCCTTAGTACTAATTGGTTAGTCTCAATGGGTTTCCCCACATACTGTGTCCAGGAAAAGAAGTTTGCATAACAAATTTATATTAAAGAATTTGAAAGGAGAGTAACAAGAAGGAAAATGACAATTATAGTAGCTAGCTATCAATTGGCCCATTGCCCTGTTTTCTGATTTACTATCAACTACTACTCTCAGTGTCATGATGATTGTCAATTAACATGAACTGTAGTTTATGTGTTCGACAGCGTCTTTAACTCTCCGGCCACTTCTTCCATTGTTGGTCTTTCTGCACTACTCAACTTGATGCATCGCTTTGCAAGTTCTGCGACTGCTGTGATTTGTTCTTTGTTTTCCTCCTTAACTTGTGGTGCAAGAATCTGAAGAAGGCCATTTTCTAATTCCATGGAGAATAGAAAATGAGAAGTTATGATTCTCTGACTTTCTGGTCTATTAAAATTTATTGGCTTCTCCCCAGTTAAAATTTCTACTAAAACGACTCCAAAGCTGTAGACGTCACTCTTGTCTGTCAATTGGCCTGTATGTAGACACTCTGGGTCTAGAAAATCCAGTGTCCTTTGAAGCAATGTACTTGTCTGGGCCTCATTACTAGGGATTAACCACGGAGGTTCAAAACCAGCAACCTTGGCCAAACAATCAGTTAATAATATATTGGAAGACTTGACATTTCCATGTATGGTTGATAAAGAATGCAGATAAGCAAGACCTGCTGCAGATTCTGCTGCTATCTCTAAAAGAAAATCCCAATGAGGCATTGCATTTCCCCATTTTTCCGCTCATGAATATAATCAAAAAGGGTCCCTCTTATGTCTGTCAATTATTCTTTTTGGTTCGAAAAGCTTTGTGCACTAGGATTTACCAAGGCTCGTTAGTCTACACTTTGCCAACTATTTCATATTTTGATCTACTATTTTATGTAAAATGCAATCAATCTTTACTATTACTATGAGCAGTAATTTGATGCAGGCAAAATCGTTCTTTGAGCAAACCAAATTCAAAGGAGGGAAAAGAGCTCTTACCAGCTGTAGGGTTCAATTTTCTCGTCCGTCTTAAGGCACCACAATCACAAAACTATCTTTTTTGTTTTCAGAATTCTATGCAGATCCCAGTCACTCATCGTATGAGGCATTAAGATTTGTTTCTGTTGTCACAACCACATTCACTCCCAAAGTACTTGGTAAACAATGTACATTTTTGTTGAATGTAGCAAATGTATGGCTATCAGTGGTACGGTGTTTATGGAGATCTGAGGATTTCCTTACAGCAAGTAGGGCTTCTCATATAAGTTTCTTCCACCACATTCTTGGCAGGTCTCAAGATAATACAATTGTACATGGAGGGTTATCGACAAGACTGGAAGCTTTCCTTCGAACAGGACACCGTGAGCAGAGGCGGCTGGTATATATCATTATAAAAATTTGCAAATTGTCACGTTATGTTACCGTTTTTAGTAGTAATTAGCACCAATTTTACTGGAGTGAAATTGTTTGTTTGGCAGGCAGCAGGGTGGGAATTATAGTTGCAGGTCCTGGTAAAAGTGACATCTTGTGCATTCACAAAGTCAGTCTCTATCCTCAATGGGAAGTAATAACCTTGTTAATTAAATGGTCCATCTCAAGTGGGAGTAATGAGTTCAACTTCAGGTACACTGAAACTTAAGACATTGTCTTCCCCAAAACACAGGACACTAATTTTGATAAGGAGAAGCACGTAGATATGGTTTAAAGCATACAAACTGACTCCATTTGTACACATAGAGCCATTTGTAAGAATTTCCGTCTTTGCATTTAGACATGAACTTAATGTCTTACGTTATTCTTCTTCATAGGACAAAGAAGCTGGGAATCCAGATATCACAGATATTCTCAAAGCATGTTGTGGGGTTTAAGTTCTGTGCAGTCTGACCTTTTCCAATTCACTTCTGTGTATCTAGTAATACAACTATGGGGGGTGAAAGTTTTTTTTTCCATTTATACACTGCTGTGTTAGTTCTGTGCATCTATTTACGTATATTTCAACTTATGGGTTGTTAGTTTTTTGTACTCTGACTCTGACCATTGCTGCCCTTTTGGTGTAGGTGAAACATAGGAAAATCCCATTATATGAAGCTCATTCTATTTCTGATGTGGTACACGTTTTAGTGACATTGCAATATATATAAAAGTCAGTTCATGGCTATATTGCTTGTTCTCTTAACGCAAGAAGTTGTTGAAGATTATAAGAAAATGAAAAGTTTTTCATTTTTTTTAAGGGGTTTGAAACCCAACCTAGTTGGGAGCAAGACTCAGTCTCACGCCTGAATCTATTTACTGAATTAAAAATGAAAAAAATACAAAGTGGGCAAATGACGACTACACTAAAACCTCTCCTCTAAAAAAGAAACAAAATTAACTCTACTGTAAGAGAGAACTCACATGAGAAAAAACAAAGCAACGGCTGCTATAATAGGATATATGGGTGGCCATAGCAAATTTAGATCACCCACAAATGATAGCTCTAGCCATAAGAAACAAACCAAACGGTTGAAACCCACTTATCTTAAAATATCTTACATTGTAATTTTCTTTCCTTCAATTTAGTACAATCGAGGGTCCGAAGGATTTTTTCTAGTTGTGAATAATTTGAATTTAGGACTTGAAGTGTGGAGACTAAAAATATTAAAATATCTTACATTAAACTTATACTCAATTTTATTAGAGGTAATGACCGATAACTATAATAGGGCCTGACTTTTTACCATGAGCAAGAGTTGAATCACGTAGCCCATGCGGTCTGCCAACAGTAACGGACTGTCAACCACTTAAAGCCCATTGATAGAAAGGGCACTATAATTTCAAACTAATTACGCTAAATGCCATTGTACTGATACGACTCCATTTCAATTCTCCCAATTCATCGACACTGAGAGAAAGCTCAGACTGCAAAATCGATCGTTGAGCAAGGAAGAGTTTGGTCCTGGCGACAAAGCAACAGATCGAGACTCCGGCGACAAAGCAACAGATTGAGACTCTGGCGACAAAGCAACAGATTGAGACTCAAGTGGCAAAGCAACAAAGTGACGCTCCTATGGCGAAGCAAGAAATTGAGGCTCCAGCGGGGAGGCAACATATCAGGGCCCTGGCGATGAAGCAATAGAGAGAGGCTCCGATGATGCTAGGCCTTAAAGGTTAGTTACTTATGCTTAATAAGTATAGTTTCTAATTACTGATTGATTTTTTGGTTTAATCTGGTTACCAAGAAATCTAAAGAAAGTGAATAATTGATTTATGCGATTATAGGATAGTGGATTCTAAGATTTGAGATTTGATTATGAACTTTCTGATACAGTAGAATGAGTTAGGTTAGGACGAGAAAATGCATGAAATTATTTAGAAATAGTGAGAAATTTCAATTTAAGTTGAAGCTAGTAAGATTGAGTAGCAGTAGCGTTGTTTGGCTTGAGCAAATCCTGAGTTTTGAGGATCAGTAGCATTAAAATTTCAATCACAATTAAAGCTAATGAAAATTGAGTAGCAGCAGCCTGTTTGGCTGAGTAACCTATGTTTTGAGGATCAGTAGCATTAAAATTTCAATTTGAGTTAAACCTAGTGAGGATAGCAGTAGCCTGTTTGGCTTTAGTAAAACTTGTGTCTTGAGGATCAGTAGCATTAAAATGTACAATTTGTGCAATCTAACTTTTAACTTTTATTATGTTTTTTACTCTTGTGCACTTAAATTGTGGAGTGATATAAAACTACTGAATGTGATTTATCCATTGTCACTTAAACTGTGTTTGGCTACTTTTTGTTATGCTGATATGCATGATAGAGTTTTGATCCTTGGATCTTTAATTCTGGTGTAGTCTTTAGTGGTCTACATTTTTACAATGGTCACATTATCTGTGCTGTTTAAGTTCGATTATGAATTCCTATGTGAATTTCATTCAAAGAGTTTGCTGGTTTTTGATGCATGAAAATGCTATTGAGCTTAAGTTTACTTATATACTGATATAGAGATTGCAAAATCATGCAAGGCCAAATTCAAAGTTGCTCTATGTTGTTGAGTCTTTGAGGTTCTGTTGGTCTTTAGCTTAAGCAAAGGACCAACCACACATTGCTAAAATTCAATGATACTTTGTAGACTATGGTAACTATGTTACTACAGTTTACAACATTGTAAAATTTCTAATACTTTCATGATTGTGATGATTGTTCTATTACCATTAGATCATTTAGGTTCCTTATTGTATCTTCTGAAAGAATAATTTTTAACTCATATCTAAATGGTTTACTAATACTATTAAGGGTTAATAGCCCCAACCATAAAGCCTTTTGGTAAACTATTTCACTTTTGTTATGCTCTCTTGTTTGTGATTAGGTCTTTTGTATTCTTATAAGCTATATACATATGTTGAGTTGTGAAAAAAATTATAAACTATAATACATCTATTTCTGAGAAAAAGTCAGCTTACTAATGGTTTACTAATCCTATTGAGGGTCAGTACACTATTGAGGTGCAATAGCTTCATAATTTCATTAAAGCTATTGATTTCTAGCATCCATATGTTGCATCGCTTTGAAAATGTGGGATGCATTATATGATTTTCTTATAGTTCTGTTTTTTAATAAAGATTTGATTTTTGAGTAGTGGGCTCGTGTTCCTTGTTAATCCTCTATGTTTGGGTGTAACATTGTGTGACTAGTTTGTGACTGTTATTCTTGAGAATGTTTCTTTTGGTTTAAATTTGTTCTTCATGTTTTATCACAACATAATTAGGATCAGATACATGGATAATGAGTAAATTATTAAGGGTCAGTATTTAATGAGTAGGCTACTAAGAGTCAGTATTTTGTATAAAGATGTTCTACTGAGGGTCAGTACTTATATATTTACATATCATATGCATCGCTTAATTACAATGGCAAAAAGGAAGGGGAAAACAGTTACTAAAGAAGCAACAAGTGGTCAAAAGACAAGACAAAAGAGGAAAGCTGTTGCAATCGAAGCACCAAGGAAACCTAGGAAATTGCCTGATAAATTTATCCTATAACTCATTGTCTTTTAGTAGCATTATCATATGTTAGCACAATTCAACTTGAATACTATAAATTTTACTTTGTCTATTGTTCATAACGCAGGGATTCATTCTGCAACGAAGGCGATTATGAAATTATACGGAGGAATGATGTGGAAAGATTGCTAAAAGTATATACAAGAACTAGCAAATAGCAATATTTCTTCCACAACTATGAAAGATTGATGAAACGCAACCTGTGTTTTCTAGTGTTTGAATTGTTCTAGGCCACACATTTCAAAATGTGCATATGATGGTAATTTTCTATAATATTTAAGTTTCAAAGAGTAGAATTTCTAAAAATATATTTTCATATTCCTATAAAAGTCGATGAAATGTCAAAATATTATTATAAAAGAAAAAAAAAAATTCAAACATAGCATATCGCTCAATACAGGGTATTTTGGTAAAATACTATTTAATAGAAAATTTAAAAGAAAACGGAAGTCAGCCCGCATGGGAACTCAGCTCACCAGATTAATTTAGTTATAGGCCGCATGGAATTCGTAAAAACAGGCTCTGTGCACGGGTCTTGGTCTCCAGCTTTTGTATCTCGTGGTATTTTAGTAATTTTATTAATACTTGTATATAATTACTTTTAACCATTAAACTTACAAACCAACACTTGGACTAAAAAGGCTCACTTGATCAAAAAACTCGTTTCCAAATTTACATACTGCGCCAACGCTGAGGTCGTGGTTGGTATGCTGTGCACATCTGTACGACGACCAAATCAACGCCTCTTGAATTATCTTTGGTAAATTAGCTTTCTAGTTTCACACTTTCACCTTCCGGCCAAATTAGTTTCAGTAATCTATTATAATTGTCAAAGACATCATGCGTTACTGACTCCATGTGAGATTAAATAAGAAGCACGCACCAGTTGGCAGATGAGACCTGAATAATAATGACAATATAATATAAGTCTTTTTATAACAAATATTGCTTGCTGGCCATATGACTCCAAAACATGAATAATGGAACATCCATTATGGAAGTAAAGAAAATAATATTACCTATGTAAGCCGTGAAAGAGATTCTATACATATGTATTTCCGAGTTTCAAGGTGCAACTTGCAGGTCATCGTCAATATACAAATTGTAGACCCGGCAGTCTATGTCCTGTATAAAACCCTCTATCTTCTGCAATTTTCCAGTCCTACAAAGACTGCTAGTAAGCTCCAGTTATGTATATCATAAACTATAACTAATATAATATAATATAGATGTATTATTTGCCTCTACCGAACGCATTGGCGTCAGCCACGGCATTCACAATTAGCCCTCTACTCTATGTTTCTCCACCCATGCTATAAATTCGCAATAAAAATTCAGGAGAGATACACTGCAAATCTACTTCTTGTTTTTGAAACACTCTTTTTGTTGCCTTGAGCTCTGAAGATATGGCAGAATTTCTGCTCACTTTTGCTGCCGAGGGCATACTGACCAGGGTGACTTCGCTCGCTGCTCAAGAATTCAGTCTCGTATTGGGTTTCAAAGAAGATCTGACACAGCTGCGTGGCTCATTCCTCAAGATTCAAGCTATGCTAAGAGATGTCGACCATTCACGAGTTCGAGGGGAGGCTGTCGAAATGTGGGTGAAGGATCTTGAAGACATAGCTAACGAAGCCGATGATGTATTGGATGAAATTGAGTATGAAGTTCTCCGACGCAAAGTAGAACTCCGAAACCAGATGAAGAAAAAGGTGAAAAATTTCTTCTCCCACTCCAATCCCATTGCCTTTCGATTACAAATGGCAGACAAAATCAAGAAAATCAGCACATCTTTGGTGAAATTATTCAATCAGGCAGCTGGCCCTATTGGGTTAGTTGCTAGGACTTTAGCAGATGCAACCTCCCAAGATATTGAAGTACTTGATAGGGAGACAGTCTCCAGCTTTGATAGCGATGAGAAACTCATAATTGGAAGAGAGGAGGTCGTGTCAGATATTGTCAAAACCTTACTCAAGTCACCCTATAATGAAGAAAATTATCTTTCAGTTTTGGCTATTGTGGGAATGCCAGGCCTAGGTAAGACAACTTTGGCTAAATCAATATATAATGAATCTAAGATTGATAGCCACTTCCATGAAAAAATATGGGTATGTGTATCCTCCCCTTTTGAAGTCAAGACGATCTTAAGGGGGATCTTGGAAACTTTGAAACCAGAGAAAGCAGCAATACAAAGCAAGGACGCGATTTGTAAATTCATTCGAGAAGAGGTAAAAGGGAAAAGATACCTTCTCGTATTGGATGATGTTTGGAGCGAAGATCCTGAAAAATGGAAGGAGTTGAGGAGTTGTTTGCTAACAATTAATGATACTCAAGGAAGCAGCATCATTGTCACTAGCCGTAGTGACGGAGTTGCAAAAATCATGGATACTCTTCCTAGATGTGATTTAAGAAAACTATCAGACGATGAATGCTGGCTCATAATGAAGGATAAAGCCATTCCAGTTGGGAGTCCTCCTATGTCTAAAGAGCAGGAGACGATTGGTAGAGAGATCGCCAAAAGATGTGGAGGTGTACCTCTAGTGTCAAAGGTATGTTAATTATATAAATGATTGTGATCCTTATTACTTTAATCTTTGTTGAGAAAAATCATATGTATTTTCAATATCCTTTCCGTGCAGTGGATTAGTCTGGTTTTGATTTGGATATCCTGCATGAGTGTGTGTGGCTAACTTACTAACGATGACCCCCTAATAAAAAAAAATCATTTCATTTGTTAGAAAGGCAATTTCAGACTCATAATATGTAACAATTAATGGACGCAAGATACATAATATGGTAGCATTCTATGTCATTATGTCATTTAAAGTAATTGCGCATATTACAAGAAAAATGACCTTTTAATTGCAAGGAATTTTTTCCTTCTAAAAAATTGAAAATTCATTGCATTGACCCAAATACAAGAAATATTTATTGTATTCGGGTCCTTGCAAAGAACAAATACAACAACCTAAAAATTCCGTTCGTTTGAGTTCAGAATGCAAGGAATTGTTCATCTCAAATCCAATTACATAAGGTTAAGTGGTTAACTATAGTTAACTTATATACAAGGACAATTTCTTGCATATGGTAGATGCAAGGACGTTTTTAGCAATTAACATGTTTTTCTAGAGTTCAGTTACATTTAATTAATTATTAATTTCTTATTGGATAAAATTCTTTGAGGCTCTAGTAAATGAATACCTTTTATTAAATTAGAGTAATAATTTCATATTGTTTTAGAGAAACAGGAATTGAGATAAATTGGCTGTATATTTTCATTGATAATAGGGGTCTCTTTATATAGAGGATTACAATGCATAGAATTCGAATTATATAAGGAAAGTACTCGTACATTGAATAGAAATCTAGATCATTCTAATGTAACCCTATTACCATTAAGTCAAGTAACCTAGAGTTTAGGCCAAACACAAAATAGAGATATACTTGAACACATATGGAAAATTTCACAAAGATTAATAACTCAAATATTCACATAAATCTCTCTCAAGACATCTCTTATATGTCAAAAACTAGAGATAATCACAAAGCTCTTCGTCTAATACAACCACATAGCACTTCAAGCTGAAAAGATTGAGCCCTGAAAATGACAGACATGAAGAGAAGATATTCAAAACTGATAATAAGGTCACAAGCTCAATGTCTGTTTGGACTGAGAGTTCAGTGAAATAATATAGGATGCAAACCTACTATGTGTGTGTTGTCCTAATGTGTTAAGCAAAAGAAGAAACGAATAAACATCTAAGTAGTCCCAAAACAAAATGAAATCACCGACAACCTGCAAAAAAAAAAAAAAAAAAAAAAAGAAAGAAAGAAAGAGAAGAAAATTAGATACCAATTACCAAATGTACTCCAAACCAAAACCAAACTTACTATGTGTGTGTTTTCCTAATGTGTTGTTCTTAAGCAAAAGAAGAAACAAATATACCACTAAGTCCCATAAACAAAATGAAAGCAACAACAACCTGCAAAAAAGAAGAAGAGAGCAATTAGATACCAGTTGCCAAATGTACTCCAAACCAATACCAACCTCTGCAGCCTGTTTCTTTGCTTATGATCTTTGAATCACATAATCAAGCTTTTTACCTCATTTGGACATAAGGTGGCATGCCAGAAGACAGAAGTAAAACAAAAAAAAAAAAAAAAAAAACAAGAAGAAGCATGGAGAAACATGAGGAATTAATCTGCGGTCCAAGCTAATAATATCACTTGAATTAGATGGTAGCTATTAGATGGTCTTGTAAAAAGTAACTAACTATAAGATGGTCTTTTTATAAGATGGTCTTGTAAAAAGTAGCTATTAGTGTATATTAAGTAGCTATAATTGTTTCACGCTGCTATCTAACATATGATCAACTAATAATAGGTTTTGGGAGATGTGATGCGCTCTAAAACAAGTGATGAATGGCGATCAATTTTAAAAAGTAAAACATGGGATTCACCAGAAGGAGAAAAGAGAATTCTTTCAATTTTGAAGTTGAGTTTTGATGAATTGATACCTCCATCCTTGAAACAATGTTTTGCATATTGCTCGATGTTCTTCAAAGATTTTGATATTGAAAAGGATGACTTGATCCAACTTTGGATGGCTCAGGGATGGCTTCACTCTGTTCTGACAAAAGCCTAGAGATGGAGGAGAGAGGTAATGAATATTTTAAAATACTATTGGCGAAGTCTTTTTTTCAAGACGTTACAAAGGATTATGGTGGTAATGTTACCAAATGTAAGATGCACGATCTTGTGCATGATCTTGCAGAACATGTATCAAAATCAAGGAACTTACGCTCACTTTTTTCAAATGGAGAAGTCCTTGGGAGCAACTTACTTAACCTCAAATCTTTACGTGTGTTAAATTTATACAAAGCAGACATATGGAGTTGCCAATTTCAATTCGGAAGTTGAAACACTTGAGGTATTTGAATGTTTTGAAAACAAGAATCAAAACATTTCCCAAATCAATTGGTCAGCTTTATAACCTACAAACATTGAAAATACCTTATCAGCTTGAAGAATTTCCAAGGGAAATTGCAAATTTGATCAACTTGCGGCACATTTATTTTGGTAGGTATATGAAAGTTCCAGGTGGGATATTGAGACGGATGACTAATCTCCGGTCATTACCTTTTCTCAAGGTGGGTAACAAGACAGGTCCTGGAATTGAGGAATTGGGTTGTTTAAACCAGTTGCACGACACTTTGTCTATATATGGACTGGAAAATGTAGGAGATGGAGAAGAAGCTTCGAAAGCAAACTTGGTCGAGAAGAAACATATACGCAAGTTAATCCTTGATTGGAAGCTTAGGAGGCCAAGCCACAATGTGGAGAATGACGATGATGTACTAGAATGCCTCCGACCACATTCTAATTTGGAATTTATGGAGATTCAGGGATTCATGGGTGTTAACTTTCCATCATGGTTACTCCTAGCCAACCATTTGAAAGAGATTGAATTATCGGGCTGCAACAAATGTGAAGGAGTCCCAGTACTTGGGCATTTACCCAATCTTAGTTGTGTTAAGATTAAGAGAATGGAGAACCTAACTCGCATAGGATCCGAGTTTTATGGTGATACCCATGTTAACTACGGAAATGGATCACGTAAGGAGTCACGGTCTTTGTTCCCTGCTTTAAAAACATTGCATATTGAGGAGGCCCGGAACCTGATTGAGTGGATGGGAGCACAAACAGAAAGAGCAAGTGCGGTGTTTCCGTGCCTCGAGGAGCTGACCTTGATGAACTGTGACAAACTGACAAGTGCTCCCAGTCATTTCCCATCTCTCAAGAAGTTGGTGATAGAAAACATGGATAGCGGAGGCATGCCAATAGCAAGTATTCTAAGCAATCAACTTAGCACTCTCACTTATCTCAGCTTATGGGATGTGGCGGGACTTACTTGTCTACCGAAAGGGATGTTAGAAAACAACAAGAATCTTGCACATTTAGACATAACTAATTGTTCAGAGGTAACTTGTATTTCTCCCCAGTCACAAGGGTTTGAGTACTGCTGCGCATCTCTTTCATATTTGCAGATATGGAATTGTAAGAATTTCAGATATTTACCTGATGGGCTACTCACTTCTTCTCTTAAAGAGATGACGTCGTCGCATTGTGACAATCTAGAGTACATCCCAGAAGATACACACGGTGGTCTCACATCCCTTGAAAAATTGCTCGTGATAAGGTGCTATAAAATAACTTCCATTCCATTTTCACGAGGCCTCCCATCTCTTGGTGACTTAATTATAGGCGAGTGTCCCGAGTTATCAAGCCTACCGGGTGGACTAGAATACTGTACGTCTATTCGGAGTTTGACAATAACAAATTGCCCCAAGGTACCATCCATTTCAATCGAAAGTCTGAGTACATCCCTCGAAGAGTTGCGTGTAAGTAATCTAGAGTATCTTCCAATTTCACAAGGAGGCTTCACATCACTCCGTGAATTGACAATCCATGGCTGCCAGAGTGCACAAATGGGGCCAGAATTTAGTGTCTTTCTTCAAACCCTTGTCTCTCTTCAAAAATTGAAGATATGGTTCTGCGAAAATCTAGAGACTATTCCAAGTTCAGATAAGCTCACATCCCTGCATAGCTTGGAGATTTGGTGTTGTGATAAATTAACATGTCTACCGAATGGGTTAGCAGCATCGTCAGAGTCCTGCAGCCTCGCCCGTTTGAAGGAATTGAAAATTGGTCCTTTCTGCGAGGAGCTCGATGAATTCCCAGCTTTTCAGGCTATACCACAGCTTGAATCATTAACCATCGAGGGGTGGCCCAAGCTCAAGTCTCTCCCTGAACAAATTCAATACTTGCCTTCTTTGGGACATTTGGAAATATCATCCTTCAAGGGAGTGGAGGCTATTCCAGAGTGGTTGGGAAACCTTGCATCTCTTGAGGACCTGGCTGTTCGGTGTTGCGAGAGTCTTAAATATCTACCTTCTGTGGAAGCTATGCAACGCCTCACCAAATTGAAAGAGATAGAGATCTTCAGATGTCCCCTTCTAGAAAAAAGATGCACGGAGGAGAGCGGCCCAGAGTGGCCTAAGATTCGTCTTCTTCCATTCATCACGAGTAAGACTTTTTCTCATCTATTACTAAGCTGTTGTTAAATTCTGCCATTTGATTCTTCTCCTCTTCTAATATTAGTTCATCTGTCTATCTCCACACATTTAACTGGATAATTACTCTCTGTGATTGTTGTTGTGATAATCCCTATTTCTTCTTTCTAATATAACACTGACCAAAATTGTTTTCTATTAGTTGGGGATACAAAAATCGAGAATTGACCAACGCAGAGTACAAATAATTCCTAATTGCCTACAGTGCCCACATTGAGGCAAATAAGGTATGCTCTTCAAACATGCTACCACCGGCCTTTCAATGCATTAAACCCTTCCCTCTCCTCTGCTCTGTCTTTTCTATAGCTATGTTACGAGCAAATAAATAAATCCACTCAGTGTGTTGTTTCTGCAGGGGCATTTTGTTTATTTTTGGCAAACAATTTCTGGATGTTTTCGCTAAATTGGAGGAATACCTGTTGGTGCCATCAGAGTCCTGGTACTTTCGCTGATCCATTATTTCCCTTACTTGGTTATTATTTACACTGTCATAGGGAGACATATGTTGATACTGCTACATGCAAGTTTGCGGATACTTTATCTGACTGGAGCGTGTATAGCATGAGTATCGAGCGTTGATAGAACATGAATACAAAAAATTGTGTTAATTGGCCTGGAAAAATTTATAACTGGTGAAGTTTACAGCATGGTTTGTCTGTGTAATTGGGGATTGAAATTATAGGAAGATACAAACCTCCTACAAGTTGGTGAAGTCTTTGGTATTCAACATTATTACTTGAACAACCCTGATAGTTTTCCATATTACTATAGCATCATGCAAAATGAAACTTGTTTGATTTGCACGGTTTCTGAAACACCAATTGATGAGTAGTTGAGTAGGCTAACTGGTTGGCCTTTCATGCTATCTCCCAAGGTTCCCTTTCATCAAAAGAACCTTTTGTTGTAGTATAAAATGTATATATACCGTATATGTCTATATCATGTAACAAAAATATGTAAAAGTATTTAGATAGGTACTTGAGTGTATAATCATAGGTACTTGAGTGTATGAAGACTTATGTAAACATGCTTTACCAAAGGGCAACAAGCATGACAGAAAATCATCATCAAGATGGTTATCATTTTGATTTTCTCTTTGAGCTTTCACACTTCAAATGTATTCCTATAAATACCCCTTTGTATGAGATGAATAAACACATTGAAATCTCCATTCTCTCTGAAATATTACTCTCCCTTTCTGTTTATCAATTCCTCTTGTTCTTAAACACGTTATCAGCACGAAGTTGCTCTAGAATTAGAATCGAAAAATTGACGAAAGAAGAGTTCATCATCGATCGAAGTCATTTTTCAAAACCTACAAAAAAATCCCCAAACCCTAGCTCAGATTAAAGCCCTTGATTCCAGGAGCCCGGAACCGGTCTCAGAATCGCCGGAACTGGCCGGACACGGCCTGAACCGGCCGCCGGAAGCGGAAAAACCAAACCAGACCGCTGTCGAGAGCTGCCGAGGTGCTGCCGAGGTGCTGCCGAGCAGCTGTCGACACATCTGTCGACAGATTTGCGCGGCGACTTTTCCGACAACTTTTCCGGCGACTTTTTCGACACTTTTCCGGCGACTTTCGGACGATTTTTCTCGACTTTTTCCAACGATCCTTCCGGTCACCTCCGATAATTTTTCCGGTCAAAAATTTCCGGCAACACTATTCCAAGGTATTCTTTACTAAAAGTTCCCGTTTTTGAGTTTTTATTTATTTTCTCTCATTTTTCTTTTTTCTCGGGAACTTACAATCAAAAGCGGAATTATAGAAATTCACACCAAACGAACTAAGAGCGTTCGTAATCAATGAACTAAGAGTGTTCACAATGATTCTTGGAAATTGATTTCTTGGTAGCATAGCTCGGAAATCTTATTATTTTTCGTGGAAGTTTTAATTCCGAAACTAATATTTTCTTCTTATCTTCAAGGATGTCGAATGAACCTAGACTCGATTTTCAAATCCTTGACTCAACAGGTTCGGATTACCATAGCTGGAAAACCGACGTTGAGAACCATCTCACATCAAAGGGGATATTGCCCATCATCCATGAACCAAACCCGGCCCTTGTGTTCCCTCGAACACCCAAGAAGCATGCACAAGCAATCATCTTGATGCGACGTCATATGGACAAAGCACTCAGGCTAGAGTACATGTCCATCAAAGATGCAAAGGATTTATGGGAGGCACTACAAGAGCGCTTTAACAATATCCAAGATTCTCTCCTCCCTGACTTGAAAGTTCAGTGGAACGATATACGCTTCTCAGACTTCAAGTATATTGCTGAGTACAGTTCAAAAGCTCTTCGTCTCAAGTCCATGTTGAGGTTCTGTCAAAAACCCCTCACAGAAGAAGAGCTAATTGAGAAAACTCTCTCCACCTTCCCCGTTGCAGCAAATTTGCTATCAAAGCAGTATCGCACTGAAGTAAATGCTGGACGAATTACGAGGTTCAATGAGCTCATAATTATTTTATCGGTAGCCGAAAAGAACGACAACATTCTCGTAAAGAATTATAATTCAAGACCCATTGGAACCAAGAGCGTTCGTGATGCAAATTATAATGCACCCAAGAGAAGGCACAAGGAGCGGTACCCCAGCAATAGGGGACATGTGTACCCTAATAATAGGGGACATGAAGGACGAACAGGTCCTATAACGGCCCCAATAAAGAAGGAAACCGTAACTTTAGAGCGGGCACACGTGATGGCAACTCCATACGTGGAAGAGGGAGATATGGCAACACCGGCCGTGGAAATAGTATCATAAACCGTGGAGGTCGCACCATGCGCCGTGGTAGTAGCAGCAACCCTCCTAGGGAATATCCACAACGTGCACAACTTGCACAACCTGCACAACCTGCATCTCAAATGAAGGGAGGGAACCACAATGACATGTGTCATAGATGTGGATCAATTGAGCATTGGTTTAAACAATGCCATGCAAGTACCCAATTAGCTGCACGCTACAAGGAGTACAGGGAAGCAAGAGAGCAGGAGGCTAACCTTGCCGAAGATGAAAATAGTGAAGATGTCAATCTCACCGTTGAGGACTTCAAAGCTGTAGATGAAGAGCACGAGGATGCCACAGACTTTGATTAGAATAATCCTCTTTCTATTTTCCAAGAATGGCAAATGTGTCTTAGTCAATAAATGTATAAATACTATGTATGTCTATATTATGTAAACAAATACGTAAATTATTTGGATAGGTGCTTGAGTGTATAATCATAGGTACTTGAGTGTATGAAGACTTATGTAACATGCTTTACGAAAGAACAACAAGCACGGCAGAAAATCATCATCAAGATGGTTATCATTTTGGTTTTCTCTTTGAGCTTTCACACTTCAAATGTATTCCTATAAATACCCCTTTGTATGAGATGAATAAACTCACTTGAAATCTCCATTCTCTCTGAAATATTACTCTCTCTTTCTTTGTGTCAATTCCTCTTGTTCTTAAACAAAGATTTGGTTTTGAATCCATTCTGGTACTAATTTTCTGCACTCCTATTTCCTGAGAAATTAGTCCTCGAGTCCTTTTTCTGTAGTGCACCTCATTCTAGGAATGTGGCTTTTTCTTGTTACTTCAAGCAGTTGAGAACAGTAGTGCACCTCATTCTGGGAATGTGGCTTCTATATCTGGTATTTTGGAATCGGGAGCTCAAGCTGTGAAGATCATTGGCGATATTCTCAACTACAATATACAGTACCAAACAGAAACGAAAAACAAAGTAACAACAAAAGTGTGTTGTTGAAACTTGAACTACGATTTGATAGTGTGCGCCAAGCCTTGCTGTAGTTATGCTGCTTATTCCCAGTTATAGTGGAAGAAACAATGCGTATAGCATCTTGGTTGCTGATAACACACCATACCTTACCTGACGCGAAAAACAAAGCAATCAAATGAAATTGAATCAAAAACTCTCGTGACTACAAATTATGAATATTCTGTAGTTTATTTGAAGATTTGGTTGAATCCATTCTGGTACTAATTTTCTGCACTCGTCCTATTTCCTGAGAAATTAGTGCGAGAGTGAGACTCTGAGAGAGTGCGGAGGACGAAGGCAGAGCGGCGATGGAATCATGGCTCTTCCTACAGAGGTATGCGTAAGGCCTCATACTGGGAATGTAGCTTCTGTATCTGGTATTTTGTAATCAGGAGCTAAAACAGCGGAAGATCATTGGTGATATTCTCAACTACAATAAATAGTACCAAACAGAAAACAAAGAACAACGTAACATCGAAAGTGTGCTGTTGAAACTTTAACTACGATTTGGTAGGGTGCGCCAAACTTTGCTGTAATGCAACGCAAAGATGACACGTGTGAGTTCCAGTAGCAAGCTACTGTAGTGAACCCACCCCTTCAAAAAATTAATTTAATATCGTGTGAACCATTGATCCACGTATCAGATATTAAACTGATAAGAACAGATACTACACTTGATCTTAGCCAAAAGGCCGAGAAAGGTATGCTTTGCTCGGCTTAGCTCTTCGCATTTTGTACTCCTATTCACTTCCGTGCTTCTATCAACCAGGGATGTGGGACTATCACTCTCTCAGCTTCACGAACAGCAAGGGGCTGCTTCCAGGGTCTTTACCGATCAACTTGTGCCTGCCTCGTATTTACACCAACACAAATCCAAAATATTACATTAAACTCAACTAGTAGTCTTCCCCATCTTACGCTTATAATTAAAAGTCTTAAATCCGAGCTTATGAGTCATCTCTGCCATCTGCAAAGAACAACTCAAAAGGACATCTGTGACCATGAGAATAAGAAGTCAATGTAGGCCTGAACGAATTAAATACAAGGAGTTCTGAATTGTATGATAGGAAAGGACATTGTCATAATCATTAGATCAGATCAACCTACAAAAATATGAGCAGGGATTAATGTTGCGGGTGGCTGGTTGACATTGATTTGGATGTGTTATGATCTGCACAAACGGGGAAGGTAGTAACTAATGTGACATAAAACATTGATTGTTTCATGACAACTAATGTTAACTTGGGGTAATCTTCGCGCTTGGCACCTACCTAGCTTTGCTACGTACCGGGCCTAAATCATTCAGCTAGGCCTCTAGGTGGGAGCTGAAGTGCTTTATGATAGCTAGCTAGATGATAATTCTGAAAATGCTGCTGGTATTTGATTATTTATTAGAGGATATGTTGTGCTTTTTAGTCTGTACAGTTGCTGCAGTAAAGAGATATTGTTTGGTGCTTTTTTCCAGCATGGGACCACGACAATGTGCAGACTGCAGACCCAAGTTTGGTTGGTGTCCGGCCTTGCTTTCTGAGAATGAGCTTAATTTACCTCCACTTTCCTTGTTGGGAATATTGTCCTCCAAAGTGGTGGAGTTTAGGGTTTAGGGGGGGAGTTTCTATGAACCTTTTCTGCTTTTTATACATACATAGTTCTCATCATCCTCAAGCTCTAAAAAATTATTAAGAACTTGACAAGAACGATTGTACTTTTTTAACATAATTAATGATTGTCACTTGTCAGTAAATGTCGCAGCTGCTCTGGTATTCAAATGCTGATTATCTGGATGCTAATTCACATAGATCATTCGCATTCCTTTTTGCCACCACATATGCAGGTTGGAGATGAACAAGATGAAGAGGCTTCGGTCTTCAAAATGCTAAATAAGAATAAAGAGCCATTAGTTAGTAGGGAGAGGTGTTGATGAAATTGTCTAGCATAGATCTAAGTCTTCCCAACAGACGTTCTATCTGATTTGATGATGGCGAAAAGCAATTAGAGGTTCCGATCGTGCAGCTTAGAAAAATGGTTCAAGTTATAACAACATACGTGTTGATTAGCAAAGGAGTAAAAAGAAAAAAAGAATATATATAGGCCTGAGAGCTTCTGACAGATATGGTGATCGGATTGATGATTCTATGTATGCAGTATCATAGACGAAGGTGAAAGATAAATCAAAGATGCGAATCAGTTTGAAACAAGATTATTGCAAGAATGCAATCCATTCAATACCTGAATATTCCAAAAAAATTAAAACCGACATAGAAAATCTAGTTCATAATTGGTAAGAAAATCATGCTATCGGCAAACCCCTCCCATCTGCAAAGAAGGAGATTTGTTACAATGATTATCCCACCGACTCAAACGTTGGGCATCCACTTATGAACGCCTGAACAAATGAAAGAGATGTAATACAGTTTTATAATAGAACAGTGCCAATTCTCATGGTGTTGAAGCTGGGAGGCAGCTGGTCTACAAATGGTGAAAGCCACTGCAGCGATTTTATTCAACTCCAATATTGCATCATTTCTGAGCGACGAGATTTACAAAAGTAACTGAGCCATACCTCTCAGTCCATACCCGTCTCTGGTTTAGGCTTAAAGCATACTGGACAAGCCTATCAGCTGCCAGGAAAAATTCAAGGATCGTGTACCTATAAAAGAAAGAAAAAAAACCTCAACTCGTAGCAGCAAAAGTCACCATCTACACTCACATTCATATGTTCACTTAAACATATATTCTGCAACTACTTCCACTGCGCGCATCCGGTATGACGTCGACTTAAAACCCTCTATCAATTATGGCCTAGCCCTAACAAATGCCATCGCAATCAACTTAATTCCACAAATTAATTTCAAAATATGCTTCATTTACAGGTCCTATATATAAGATCACGGTATTCAGGTCCATTTATAAGATCAAGGTTGATTTTATTGCTGTTCCGATCCTTAATTTTACTGTTGTACAAGAAGGAGTGTAGCCACATCAAGACATACTGTCATCAAGCAAATGAAGATATGTGTGGGGATCTCTTTTGGTGTGACTTTAATTGTAAGGATTTGGCTGATAAATCTTGGAAACTAATATTTGAGAGGCACCTGCAGAGGTGCACCCTTTCAAAAATAAAGGTATGCCATTAAAAGCGCCGCGCACACGGTATTCTTTAGTAAAAGGCAAAAGAATAATTCGCTCTGTGCTCAACGCATGGCTCCATGAGTTTTGCACCGCGGAGCTGCTTTCTTGTATAAGCCTCGCATTAAATATCTCTTGCTCTTACTTCTGATGTGGGACTTGTAGCGCCTATCACTTATTACTACTCACATTTCAAAGTTTTCATCCTTTCAGGAGTGCAAATTATGCAGAACATCTGTATACTCTCTTTTAGCACAACCATAAGGTCCATAATGACAAAACCCTGTGTACAAGGAGTAGAAGTTGCATAGTAAGTTCAACTTCTACAATAATCCAAGTGATTCTTATTAAAATTTTGTATATACTTTTACTTGGACTACTTGGTAATTTTACAGTTCCATTCAGCATTTGTTTATATAGAAGATCTACAATGCAGACTTAATACTAGATGAACATAGCCACTAACCAAATGACTATATAGCTCAACTCACACAATTGCAGCCTGCAAAGATCTAAAGTCCTTGCTCTAGATTAACTACTGGTGAGCAGCAGTCCACCATTACAAAAGAAATATAGCCGAAGAAGACTAGGACCCGGCTCAAGCTGACCATGAGCATTCCATTGGTAGCAAAGCCAAATTCTTACTCGAGGCAGCCATAACTCATAAGCAAAGCCTTGTGGACATGATACAACTTTGTACTCTCCACTCACCAGTCTCACTAAAGAAGACCTGAATGTTATATTGATAATGCTTTTGGAAACAATCTTGTATATATCCGGCTATCAGGAGGAGAAAACTTCTCACAACCTTGCTTTCTTCTCCTCTTTGTTGATCATCTTCTTCCTATAGTAGGGCTCACAGAGATACGGTAGTGGCGTTTAGGGATGCAAGTAAGAGTAACCAGTTCGATGGTCCATGGATACGGTGGATTGCAGAATGCAGATGTAGTAATCAGTTAATCACCATGTTCTGCTTTATGTGTGCATTCAGCTCAGAGCCAAGTCTTTCCATGTAGCCAGCACTCGTGAATAATCTTTTTCTCACTGAAGAAACTCCTCAGTTTTTCAAACACGTCTGAGGTAAGGAGTTTAAGATATTGGCCGTTCTAATGGCCTGACACATACAAGCTTTGGCACGACCATTTGGGACATCCAGGTCGTGACATGATGCTCCGTATATTAAAAACTTCACATGGACATCCATTCTTCAAAACGAAAAGAAGTACGAACCAAAGAGTTACTTCTAAAGTGTATCATTCGTTTTGCAAAGCTTGCTCTTTAGCAAAGGTAGGATCAAGACCATCCTATGCAAAGGACACTAAAGAAAATATACCATTCTTACAAAGAATACAAGGTGATATTTGTGGACCTATCCAACCAACTTGCGGACCATTTAGATATTTTATGGTGTTGGTTGATGCATCGACACGTTGGTCACATGTCATGCTCTTATCCACAAGAAATGCTGCATTTGCTAAACTCCTAGCACAAATCATTAAATTAAGGGCTCACCACCCTGATCATCCTATTAAGTCAATTCGTCTTGACAATGCTGGAGAATTTACATCAAGAACCTTTGATGATTATTGCATGTCCATTGGGATTGAGGTCGAACATCCTGTCCCTCATGTACACACCCAAAATGGACTCGCAGAAGCTGCCATTAAAAGACTTCAAATGGTTTCCAGGGCATTGGTTATACGCACCAATCTCCTTATTTCTGCTTGGGGCTATGCAATATTACATGCAGCTGTGCTTATTCGTCTGAGACCCACTGCCACCCAACCATTTTCTGCGTCCCAACTGGTGACTGGGTATGAGCCTAATGTCTCACACTTACGCATATTTGGGTGTGCAGTCTATGTGCCAATTACGCCGCCACAGCGCACCAAAATGGGTCCTCAAAGACGCTTAGGCCTTTATGTTGGATATGATACTCCAAGCATTATCCGCTACATAGAACCCTTGACAGGTGATCTATTTACCGCTAGATTTGCGGATTGTCACTTTGATGAGACAGTCTTCCCGTCATTAGGGGGAGACAAGAACATTAATGTTCAACAGAAAAGACAGGAATTGTCGTGGTCTATCCCCACTTTGTCTCATCTTGATCCCCGAACCACACAGTCTGAAATAGAGGTGCGGAGGATTCTCGATCTTCAGAACGTAGCAGAATCAATGCCTGATGCGTTTTCTGATATCGCTAAAGTGACAAGATCACACATACCTGCTGCAAACGTACCTGCAAGGATTGATGTTCCTAAAACTAAAGGACATGACATCCCCTCTATGGGTGATGCAGTGGCTAGACCCATGGCTCTTGCTAGAAAGCGCGGGAGGCCTATAGGTTCGATGGATTCTCGCCCAAGAAAGAAAGCGAGCTTGACACAAAATAATTCATTAATCATCGATATAAATAATCCATCTCATGAAAAAATTCCGGATTATGGTTATGTCCAAGAGACATCATTGGAGGACGCTCCAATAGTAGAACCAATTCCAGAGAATAGAGAGATCTCCATGAATTACACTAGTATACATGTAATTATGGACAGAAATTCTATGGCTATTGATGATGCGTTTGCATATCATATTGGAAAAGGAATTATAGAATACGATGATATCGAACCTCGGTCCGTTGAAGAATGCCAACGAAGAGCAGATTGGTCAAAATGGAAAAATGCGATCCAGACTGAATTGGATTCACTAACAAAGAGACAGGTATTTGGGTCTATAACACTGACACCACCAAATATAAAACCTGTTGGCCATAAATGGGTCTTTGTTAGAAAGCGTAATGAGAAAAATGAGGTTGTTAGATACAAAGCCCGCCTTGTGGCACAAGGTTTCTCACAACGTCCTGGAATCGACTACGATGAGACATACTCTCCCGTAATGGACGTTATAACGTTCCGCTACCTTGTCAGTTTGGTAGTTTCCGAAAAACTTGACATGCAGCTCATGGATGTGATTACAGCATATCTCTATGGGGATCTAGATTCAGAGATATATATGAAGGTTCCAGATGGACTTCAATTACCCAAATCAAGTGGCTCTAAACCACGGAGCGCGCTTTCAATAAAATTAAGACGCTCACTATATGGATTGAAACAATCCGGACGGATGTGGTATAACCGTCTAAGTGACTACTTGATTGGGAAGGGATATGTTAACAATGAAATATGCCCTTGCGTGTTCATTAAGAGAACAAGATCCGGATTTGCAATTGTAGCAGTTTATGTTGATGACATGAACCTAATTGGAACTCTAGATGAGTTAAAAGAAACTGCTACATATTTGAAATCTGAATTTGAGATGAAAGATCTCGGGAAAACACGGTTTTGTCTCGGAATAGAACTCGAGCACCGTAATGATGGGATTATGATCCATCAATCAGCATATACTCAAAAGTTACTAAGGCGCTTTAATGAAGATAAAGCAAAGCCTGTGAGTACTCCCATGATTAACCGTAGTCTTGAGCCATGAAAGATCCGTTTCGTCCAAGGGATGAGGACGAAGATTTATTAGAAGCTGAAATACCATAGCTAAGTGCGATAGGCGCATTATTGTATTTAACTCAATGCACAAGACCAGATATCTCATTTGCAGTAAACTTGTTAGCTCGACACAGTTCTCCGCCAACACGCCGCCATTGGATTGGTATAAAGACAATCCTTCGATACCTGAAAGGTACGATCGATATGGGCTTGTTCTATCCCTACAGAGAGAAAAGAAATGTAAGCGCCGGCAACACTATCCATAGTGACTGACGTTCTCCTCCTCCCCTCCATCAAAATGATGTTTTGACGGGTTTTACTGATGCAGGGTATCTCTCTGACCCTCACAAAGGTCGCTCCCAAACAGGTTATGTCTTTACCATGGGAAACACCGCGATATCTTGGAGATCTACAAAACAGACTCTTGTTGCTACTTCCTCAAATCATGCAGAGATAATTGCACTACATGAAGCCGTGCGTGAGTGCATATGGCTAAGGTCTATAAATAGACACATTCGAGGAACTTGTGGTTTGAAATTCACCACAAATGAACCTACATGCATTTACGAGGACAATGCAGCTTGTATTGAGCAAATGAAATTAGGTTTCATCAAAGGCGACAATACCAAGCATATATCGCCGAAATTCTTCTACAATCAGCAACAGCAAACACTTCTAATATTGAAGTAAATCAAATCCGATCAGAAGATAATGTAGCTGACTTATTTACTAAGTCACTACCAAAATCCCCTTTCGAGAAACATGTAAGGAACATCGGATTGAGGAGGATATCCGAACTCCCACGATCTTCAAGAGGAGTCTAAATCAGGGGGAGTATCCAGAAACATACTTCACACTCAACGCGCGTTGTGCTCTTTTTCCCTTTCGACCAAGGTTGTTTTTTCCCACAGGGTTTTATTACTTGGCAAGGTTTTTAATGAGGCAACTTCGATGCGCACCATCTACACAATACTATTGAACATGAAATATCCAAGCGGGAGTGTTGTAGTATAAAATGTATATATACCGTATATGTCTATATCATGTAACAAAAATACGTAAAAGTATTTAGATAGGTACTTGAGTGTATAATCATAGGTACTTGAGTGTATGAAGACTTATGTAAACATGCTTTACCAAAGGGCAACAAGCATGGCAGAAAATCATCATCAAGATGGTTATCATTTTGATTTTCTCTTTGAGCTTTCACACTTCAAATGTATTCCTATAAATACCCCTTTGTATGAGATGAATAAACACATTGAAATCTCAATTCTCTCTGAAATATTACTCTCCCTTTCTGTTTATCAATTCCTCTTGTTCTTAAACACCTTTCAGTTTGTTCCTCTGAATTGTTCTCCAAACCAGTGGTGAAACATTATTTGGCGAACTCTGTTTTTCTTACAGAAATCATTGTTACCGTGGAAGCTGTTGCATGGAAAATCTCTTAACAGATTGCAGCGTACAGCTGAACTCTCCTGACCCTTCTTTTATGTCGCTCTATTTGTCCAGATAGAACTGAATATGTAAACCAACTCTTTTTATCCCAGCCCTTTGCAGCAAGATTTGGGGCACAAGGTTTTCGTCATTCTATAACACTGTTGTACTAAAAGAAATTTATAGCAATCAAATATGGCATCTTTGCCTAGCAACAGTGTGTGATGTCTGATGGATGACAGAAACACGCAAATGGTAAAGCAGGTATCTTTCTTTGTCTTCCGATCTCAAGAGTTAACGCTCTGCAATCCTCCTTTACTGTTTGTGAAACTTCACAAAAATGCTGAGATTTTAAGAAATTTTAGGATTGTACCTTGCCAGGTGCTCCGTTGTACTTGAGATTATGGCTGTCATGTAACCCTAAGCAGTCATTTGGTGCAAGCAAAGCATTCTCAGAGCCAAAAGAATTCAGAGGTGAATTTTGAAAGAGCTTTTACAGCTGTCTATAAGTTATTTCTGATTCTTATTTCTTAAGATATCTAAGTCACGAAGCTGCCATCTTCAGTTTCTGAAGCTTATGAGATCCCTGTCACTTGTCATATGAGGCATCAATTAGATAAAAATTTGTTTTTCTTTCTTTTCTTTCTCTTGCATTGATTAGTTCATTGACACACAGAAGGATTGTCTCTGCGGAGGGTTACAGGGATTTACATTATTAAGCACTTTGCAATCCTTTAACTTCATGAAGTTCCACCAAGGCAAGGTAAGCTTTTCAAATTATTGGTTATTCATATGTGATATGTAAGAGAGAGAAAAAAAAAAAAAAACTGTTGTTGGTTCCTTTTTTGTCCAATTGTTAAAGAACATGCAGTCCTCTGTTTATACTTAAAGCTAAGAAAAAACTAAAACCTGTTGTAGTATAAATCGTATATATACCGTATATGTCTATATCATGTAACAAAATACGTAAAAGTATTTAGATAGGTACTTGAGTGTATAATCATAGGTACTTGAGTGTATGAAGACTTATGTAAACATGCTTTACCAAAGGGCAACAAGCATGGCAGAAAATCATCATCAAGATGGTTATCATTTTGAGTTTCTCTTTGAGCATTCACACTTCAATGTAATCCTATAAATACCCCCTTTGTATGAGATGAATAAACACATTGAAATCCTCATTCTCTCTGAAATTTTACTCTTCTATTCTGTTTCTCAAATCCTCTAGTTCTTAAACACGTTATCAGCACGAAGTTGCTCTAGAATTAGAATCGAAAAAATTGACGAAAGAAGAGTTCTTCATCGATAGAAGTCATTTTTCAAAACCTACAAAAAATCCCCAAACCCTAGCTCAGATTAAAGCCCTTGATTCCAGGAGCCCGGAACCGGTCTCAGATTCACCGGAACCGGCCGGAAAAGGCCTGAACCGGCCGCCGGAAGCCGAAAAACCGAACCGGACCGCTGCCGGACCGCTGCCGAGACCTGCCGAGGTCCTGCCGAGGTGCTGCCGAGACCTGCCGAGCAGCTGCCGAGAGCTGCGCAGCAGCTGCCGAGGTGCTGCCGAGTCCTGCCGAGGTGCTGCCGAGACCTGCCGAGCAGCTGCCGAGAGCTGCGCAGCAGCTGCCGAGGTGCTGCCGAGTCCTGCCGAGACCTGCCGAGACCTGCCGAGAGCCCTGCGCAGCAGCTGCCGAGAAGCTGCCGAGAGCCCTGCGCAGCAGCTGCCGAGACGCTGCCGAGAGCCCTGCGCAGCAGCTGCCGAGACCTGCCGAGAAGCTGCCGAGGCCCTGCGCAGCAGCTGCCGAGACGCTGCCGAGGCCCCTGCGCATCAGCTGCCGAGGCACCTGCGCAGCAGCTGCCGAGGCACCTGCGCAGCAGCTGCCGAGACCCTGCGCAGCAGCTGCCGAGCAGCTGCCGAGACGCTGCGCAGCAGCTGCCGAGCAGCTTCCGAGACGCTGCGCAGCAGCTGCCGAGCAGCTGCCGAGCCATCTGCCGAGCAGCTGCGCAGCAGCTGCCGAGCAGCTGTCGACACATCTGTCGACAGATTTGCGCGGCGACTTTCCGACGACTTTTTCGACACTTTTCCGGCGACTTTTCCGGCGACTTTTTGGACGATTTTTCTCGACTTTTTCCAACGATCTTTCCGGTCAACTCCGATAATTTTTCCGGTCAAAAATTTCCGGCAACACTATTCCAAGGTATTCTTTACTAAAAGTTCCCGTTTCTGAGTTTTTATTTATTTTCTCTCCTTTTTTCCTTTTTCTCGGGAACTTACAATCAAAAGCGGAATTAGAGCAATTCACGCCAAATGAACTAAGAGTGTTCACAATGATTCTTGGAAATTGATTTCTTGGTAGCATAGCTCGGAAATCTTATTATTTTTCGTGGAAGTTTTAACTCCGAAACTAATATTTTCTTCTTATCTTCAAGGATGTCGAATGAACCTAGACTCGATTTTCAAATCCTTGACTCAACAGGTTCGGAGTACCATAGCTGGAAAACCGACGTTGAGAACCATCTCACATCCAAGGGGATATTGCCCATCATCCATGAACCAAATCCGGCTCTTGTGTTCCCTCGATCACCCAAGAAGCATGCAGAGGCAATCATCTTGATGCGACGTCATATGGACAAAGCACTCAGGCTAGAGTACATGTCCATCAAAGATGCAAAGGATTTATGGGAAGCATTAGAAGAGCGCTTTAACAATATCCAAGATTCTCTCCTCCCTGACTTGAAGGTTCAGTGGAACGATGTACGCTTCTCAGACTTCAAGTCTATTGCTGAGTACAATTCAGAAGCTCTTCGTCTTAAATCCATGTTGAGGTTCTGTCAAAGACCCCTCACAGAAGAAGAGCTAATTGAGAAAACTCTCTCCACCTTCCCTGTTGCAGCAATTTTGCTATCAAAGCAGTATCGCACTGAAGTAAATGCTGGACGAATTACGAGGTTCAATGAACTCATAAATATTTTGTCGGTAGCCGAAAAGCACGACAACATTCTTGTAAAGAATTATAATTCAAGACCCATTGGAACCAAGAGCGTTCGTGAGGCAAATTATAATGCACCCAAAAGAGGGCACAGGGAGCGGTACCCCAGCAATAGGGGACATGTGTACCCTAATAATAGGGGACATGAAGGACGAACATGTCCATATAACCGCCCCAACAGGGAAGGAAACCGCAACTTTAGAGCGGGCGCACGTGATGGTAACTCCGCACGTGGAAGAGGGAGGTATGGCAACACCGGCCGTGGAAATAGCACCATGAACCGTGGAGGTCGCACCATGCGCCGTGGTAGTAGCAGCAACCCTCCTAGGGGATATCCACAACGTGCACAACCTGTACAAACTGTACAACCTGCACAACCTATACCTCAAATGAAGGGAGGAAACCACAATGACATGTGTCATAGATGTGGATCAATCGAGCATTGGTTTAAACAATGTCATGCAAGTACCCAATTAGCTGCACGCTACAAGGAGTACAGGGAAGCAAGAGAGCAAGAAGCTAACCTTGCCGAAGATGAAAATAGTGAAGATGTCAATCTCACTGTTGAGGACTTCAAAGCTGTAGATGAAGAGCACGAGGATGCCACAGACTTTGATTAGAATAATCCTCTTTCTATTTTCCAAGAATGGCAAATGTGCCTTAGTCAATAAATAACAATTGTATTAAACTCCTTCTTATGTGGCGTACCCAATGAAGTATGATGTCTAGGAAAGCAATTGAGATCGGGGTATTTAAGCGAGCCTCGCTCCACCAACATCTCTCTACTTTCCTGGTCATATTCCATTGGAATTACCAAACGGATTGAGTGATAGCAATTTGTCTAGAGTTTGATATTTGGAATAGACTTATGAATAACTTTGATGTAATCATTGGCTATTTTCCCATTAATAAAGTATCGCATTCAATGTCATGGACATGTGTTAATATTCCGAACTTTATTCCTTTCAGTATGTTTTCCGGAGAATTGGAATGCCTTCTTGATAGTGGCACCACACATACGATATTGCGACATAGGCAATTATTTTTATGGATGACACCCAGTCGATCCTCAGTAACTACGATGGCAGGACCATCACAATTGATTCATGGTCGAGGATCAGCTCAATTTTTGTTACCAAATGGCACAAATATTAATGTCGCCGAAGCTCTATATGCTCCAAGGGCCGGAAGGACCCTATTAAGCTTTAAAGACATTAGAGCCAATGATTTTCATGTGGAAACACATTGTGAGAATGGACAAGAGTTCCTTTGCATCACCTCTAAAAACTACGGAAATACACGAGTTTTAGAGAAACTTATGTGTCGCTCTAGTGGATTGTATGCAACCACTATTAGAGTTATTGAATCCAACCATGTCATGAATGACAAATTATGGGATCCTGACACATACAAGCTTTGGCACGACCGTTTGGGACATCCAGGTCGTGACATGATGCTCCGTATATTAAAAACTTCACACGGACATCCATTCTTCAAAACGAAAAGAAGTACGAACCAAACATTGGTCCAAAGAGTTACTTCTAAAGTGTATCATTCGTTTTGCAAAGCTTGCTCTTTAGCAAAGGTAGGATCGAGACCATCCTATGCAAAGGACACTAAAGAAAATATACCATTCTTACAAAGAATACAAGGTGATATTTGTGGACCTATCCAACCAACTTGCGGACCATTTAGATATTTTATGGTGTTGGTTGATGCATCGACACGTTGGTCACATGTCATGCTCTTATCCACAAGAAATGCTGCATTTGCTAAACTCCTAGCACAAATCATTAAATTAAGGGCTCACCACCCCGATCATCCTATTAAGTCAATTCGTCTTGACAATGCTGGAGAATTTACATCAAGAACCTTTGATGATTATTGCATGTCCATTGGGATTGAGGTGGAACATCCTGTCCCTCATGTACACACCCAAAATGGACTCGCAGAAGCTGCCATTAAAAGACTTCAAATGGTTGCCAGGGCATTGGTTATGCGCACCAATCTCCCTATTTCTGCTTGGGGCTATGCAATATTACATGCAGCTGTGCTCATTCGTCTGAGACCCACTGCCACCCAACCCTTTTCTGCGTCCCAACTGGTGACTGGGTATGAGCCTAATGTCTCACACTTACGCATCTTTGGGTGTGCAGTCTATGTGCCAATTGCGCCGCCACAGCGCACCAAAATGGGTCCTCAAAGACGCTTAGGCCTTTATGTTGGATATGATACTCCAAGCATTATCCGCTACATAGAACCCTTGACAGGTGATCTATTTACCGCTAGATTTGCGGATTGTCACTTTGATGAGACAGTCTTCCCGTCATTAGGGGGAGACAAGAACATTAATGTTCAACAGAAAAGACAGGAATTGTCGTGGTCTGTCCCCACTTTGTCTCATCTTGATCCCCGAACCACACAGTCTGAAATAGAGGTGCGGAGGATTCTCGATCTTCAGAACGTAGCAGAATCAATGCCTGATGCGTTTTCTGATATCGCTAAAGTGACAAGATCACACATACCTGCTGCAAACGTACCTGCAAGGATTGATGTTCCTAAAAATAAAGGACATGACATCCCCTCTATGGGTGATGCAGTGGCTAGACCCGTGGCTCCTGCTAGAAAGCGCGGGAGGCCTATAGGTTCGATGGATTCTCGCCCAAGAAAGAAAGCGAGCTTGACACAAAATAATCCATTAATCATCGATATAAATAATCCATCTCATGAAAAAATTCCGGATTATGGTTATGTCCAAGAGACATCATTGGAGGACGCTCCAATAATAGAACCAATTCCAGAGAATAGAGAGATCTCCATGAATTACACTAGTATACATGTAATTATGGACAGAAATTCTATGGCTATTGATGATGCGTTTGCATATCATATTGCAAAAGGAATTATAGAATACGATGATATCGAACCTCGCTCCGTTGAAGAATGCCAACGTAGAGCAGATTGGTCAAAATGGAAAAATGCGATCCAGACTGAATTGGATTCACTAACAAAGAGACAGGTATTTGGGTCTATAACACTGACACCACCAAATATAAAACCTGTTGGCCATAAATGGGTCTTTGTTAGAAAGCGTAATGAGAAAAATGAGGTTGTTAGATACAAAGCCCGCCTTGTGGCGCAAGGTTTCTCACAACGTCCTGGAATCGACTACGAGGAGACATATTCTCCCGTAATGGACGTTATAACGTTCCGCTACCTTGTCAGTTTGGTAGTTTCCGAAAAACTTGACATGCAGCTCATGGATGTGGTTACAGCATATCTCTATGGGGATCTAGATTCAGAGATATATATGAAGGTTCCAGATGGACTTCAATTACCCAAATCAAGTGGCTCTAAACCACGGAGCGCGTTTTCAATAAAATTAAGACGCTCACTATATGGATTGAAACAATCCGGACGGATGTGGTATAACCGTCTAAGTGACTACTTGATTGGGAAGGGATATGTTAACAATGAAATATGCCCTTGCGTGTTCATTAAGAGAACAAGATCCGGATTTGCAATTGTAGCAGTTTATGTTGATGACATGAACTTAATTGGAACTCTAGATGAGTTAAAAGAAACTGCTACATATTTGAAATCTGAATTTGAGATGAAAGATCTCGGGAAAACACGGTTTTGTCTCGGAATAGAACTCGAGCACCGTAATGATGGGATTATGATCCATCAATCAGCATATACTCAAAAGTTACTAAGGCGCTTTAATGAAGATAAAGCAAAGCCTGTGAGTACTCCCATGATCAACCGTAGTCTTGAGCCCATGAAAGATCCGTTTCGTCCAAGGGATGAGGACGAAGATTTATTAGAAGCTGAAATACCATACCTAAGTGCGATAGGCGCATTATTGTATTTAGCTCAATGCACAAGACCGGATATCTCATTTGCAGTAAACTTGTTAGCTCGACACAGTTCTGCACCAACACGCCGCCATTGGATTGGTATAAAGACAATCCTTCGATACCTAAAAGGTACGATCGATATGGGCTTGTTCTATCCCTACAGAGAGAAAAGAAATGTGAGCGCCGGCAACACTATCCATAGTGACCGACGTTCTCTTCCTCCCCTCCATCAAAATGATGTTTTGACGGGTTTTGCTGATGCAGGGTATCTCTCTGACCCTCACAAAGGTCGCTCCCAAACAGGTTATGTCTTTACCATGGGAAATACCGCGATATCTTGGAGATCTACAAAACAGACTCTTGTTGCTACTTCCTCAAATCATGCAGAAATAATTGCACTACATGAAGCCGTGCGTGAGTGCATATGGCTAAGGTCTATAAATAGACACATTCGAGGAACTTGTGGTTTGAAATTCACCACAAATGAACCTACATGCATTTACGAGGACAATGCAGCTTGTATTGAGCAAATGAAATTAGGTTTCATCAAAGGCGACAATACCAAGCATATATCGCCGAAATTCTTCTACAATCAGCAACAGCAAACACTTCTAAATATTGAAGTAAATCAAATCCGATCAGAAGATAATGTAGCTGACTTATTTACTAAGTCACTACCAAAATCTCCTTTCGAGAAACATGTAAGGAGTATCGGATTGAGGAGGATATCCGAACTCCCACAATCTTCAAGAGGAGTCTAAATCAGGGGGAGTATCCAGAAACATACTTCACACTCAACGCGCGTTGTGCTCTTTTTCCCTTTCGACCAAGGTTGTTTTTTCCCACAGGGTTTTATTACTTGGCAAGGTTTTTAACGAGGCAACTTCGATGCACACCATCTACACAATACTATTGAACATGAAATATCCAAGGGGGAGTGTTGTAGTATAAATCGTATATATACCGTATATGTCTATATCATGTAACAAAATACGTAAAAGTATTTAGATAGGTACTTGAGTGTATAATCATAGGTACTTGAGTGTATGAAGACTTATGTAAACATGCTTTACCAAAGGGCAACAAGCATGGCAGAAAATCATCATCAAGATGGTTATCATTTTGAGTTTCTCTTTGAGCATTCACACTTCAATGTAATCCTATAAATACCCCCTTTGTATGAGATGAATAAACACATTGAAATCCTCATTCTCTCTGAAATTTTACTCTTCTATTCTGTTTCTCAAATCCTCTAGTTCTTAAACAAAACCTACTGCAAGATTCTATCCCCATCGTTTCCTTATCTGCTTACTTATTGTGTTGTCTAATTGCCTGAAGGAAAATATACAATTTATTGATGTTTCTATGTCATTCAATATTGTTGTCAAATTTGAAACATTTATAGATCTTTTCCACCAAATAAAGACCTTGTGCAAGTCAAGAGTCAAAAAAATTTAGTGGAAAGCATATACTGTGAGCAAATCCATGACTTAATGACTCTTCGGCTCACCCACAGGTTTCCTGTCAGCAAAAGAAGCTTTCAGTTTATGCCTCCGAGTTGTCCTCCAAAGTGGTGGTGTAAGATTATTGGGGTTAACTCTGTTTTCCTAAACCCTTTTAAAATCATTACTAGCTTGGAAAGTGCTGAATTGAAAACTCTTAAATGGCTTTCACAGTACAGGTATTACCCTTTGTTTAGTGTTGCACTCTTCCTATCCTTTTGCAGCAAGCCAAGATTTTCTCCTTTTATTGTCAATATTGGGGATTTGGTTCCAAAGCAACTGTTAGCCATCTAATCTGAGATCTTTGGATGATAATCATGATATCAGATGGCTTTCAAATTTTAGTCTCAGATGGTGTTGGTCTCTTCAGTGCCAGTCAAGCTGAGATGTTCCACAAGAGTTGGGAGTACGTACGGATGCCATTGTTGTTCGAATTACTCGGCTAAAGTTTAGAAACAGGCTCATTGTGCTCGTGTAGACTTCTGCCCAAGCAGAACAACCAATCAGGAGTGGACACGCGGGCAACATGCTCCACGTCAGCTCGGAGAACTTATCAAGGAGCCTCTTGTTTTTGGTCTGATATCAAGGAGCCTCACACTCACTCATGATGAGACGTCTGCCCATGCCTTGAGCTACTCACACATTAAAGGATCTTCAATTCCATGCCTTATGGGACAATGTTTCATCATTCTCCATTCAGTTGCATTCTTTATACAGCTAAACCATCATATGGTGTAACTAACCATATTTATTCGATCCTAGCGAAACCACCAGCAAACAACCGTGATGTAGCCCTAAACTCTGACTGAGTTTTGGGTGAACACGTAAATCTCCTGCGTTATTGTGTGATTGTCTTTTACATACAATTTATATTTTTGGGACCTTTCTTCAACATCAACGTAGTAATTCTTCATTGACATAATGACCATTGCACATACTATCTATCTCGCATATTCACATACTACCAAGCATGAGCAACGACCCAGAACGGTACATAGTAATTCTCATGTTGAAGGTGAAAGCAGTTGATGCAATTCATTGGACTGCACCAACTTCAAGGACCTCAACCGTTAAAAAACGTCCCCTAACAATTGCCATCAGCTTTGCAATCAATCTACTTAATTCATCAAATTTCAAATCTGCTTTCAAAATCTAATTTACACATCCTATTGATATTATTTATTTTGACCTTTTTTGGTCTTGCGGATGTTCAGTACGTAGTACCGTAGTTTTTCAATGTGTGGATGCAGTTTGATGATTAGTAAGGATGAATCAGCTGTCTGTTTTTACATGAAGATATGAATTTGTGCTTAGGATTGATGTTCTACAATCTGGTAACCATGACAACAATTGAAACTATGAGACACATACAGAGGTGCATCCTTCAAAAACAGGCGTATGCTACTTAAAGTGCCGCGCACAGGGTATTCTTTAGTAAAAGGCGAAAGAATAGTTAGCTATGTGATCAACGCATGGCTCCGTGACTATTATAATGCTGAGCAGCATCTTTTTATCAACTCCATATTAGATATAATTCTTGCTGTTATTTTGAGGTGGGACTCGTAGTGCTAATGTGCTATCACTTGTTATTACATATGGTTTCATTATTGTTATCCATCAAAGAGATAAGCTTGGCCTAATAATAGTCTGAAACAGTGTATAAACTTGTTTTACAAATAGAAGCAAGTCTGTAATTGAGTTGTTGATAGATGAAGGCCCAGAAGGAAGTTTCCTGGATAAAATTTGCTAGTAAAATTAACCATCAAACCCCCATTGTCAGCTAAAGAATCAATCTAGAACTTCCAACGCATGGAGGCTGCCCATTACTGCCACTCATGTAAACCTATGTAACAACTAAATCTGCTTAGCCCAGATCTCTTCACACCAGAAGAAACCTGGTTTATTCTGATGGTGAATAAGGTGAAAGGAGAAGAAAACAGGAGGTGTCACGCATTGCAATGACTTTTTAAAATCTCCATGCAAGACCAGCACATCCTACCTGTAGTTATGCTGCTTATTCCCAGTTATAGTGGAAGAAACAATTCGTATAGCATCTTGGTTGCTGATAACACACCATACCTTACCTGACGCGAAAAGCAAAGCAATCAAATGAAATTGAATCAAAAACTCTCGTGACTACAAATTATGAATATTCTGTTGTTTATTTGAAGATTTGGTTGAATCCATTCTGGTACTAATTTTCTGCACTCGTCCTATTTCCTGAGAAATTAGTGCGAGAGTGAGACTCTGAGAGAGTGCGGAGGACGAAGGCAGAGCGGCGATGGAATCATGGCTCTTCCTACAGAGGTATGCGTAAGGCCTCATACTGGGAATGTAGCTTCTGTATCTGGTATTTTGTAATCAGGAGCTAAAACAGCGGAAGATCATTGGTGATATTCTCAACTACAATATATAGTACCAAACAGAAAACAAAGAACAACGTAACATCGAAAGTGTGCTGTTGAAACTTTAACTACGATTTGGTAGGGTGCGCCAAACTTTGCTGTAGTGCAACGCAAAGATGATACGTGTGAGTTCCAGTAGCAAGCTACTGTAGTAAGCCCATCCCTTCAAAAAATTAATTTAATATCGTGTGAACCATTGATCCACGTACCAGATATTAAACTGATAAGAACAGATACTACACTTGATCTTAGCCAAAAGGCCGAGAAAGGTATGCTTTGCTCGGCTTAGCTCTTCGCATTTTGTACTCCTATTCACTTCCGTGCTTCTATCAACCAGGGATGTGGGACTATCACTCTCTCAGCTTCACGAACAGCAAGGGGCTGCTTCCAGGGTCTTTACCGATCAACTTGTGCCTGCCTCGTATTTACACCAACACAAATCCAAAATATTACATTAAACTCAACTAGTAGTCTTCCCCATCTTACGCTTATAATTAAAAGTCTTAAATCCGAGTTTATGAGTCATCTCTGCCATCTGCAAAGAACAACTCAAAAGGACATCTGTGACCATGAGAATAAGAAGTCAATGTAGGCCTGAACGAATTAAATACAAGGAGTTCTGAATTGTATGATAGGAAAGGACATTGTCATAATCATTAGATCAGATCAACCTACAAAAATATGAGCAGGGATTAATGTTGCGGGTGGCTGGTTGACATTGATTTGGATGTGTTATGATCTGCACAAACGGGGAAGGTAGTAACTAATGTGACATAAAACATTGATTGTTTCATGACAACTAATGTTAACTTGGGGTAATCTTCGCGCTTGGCACCTACCTAGCTTTGCTACGTACCGGGCCTAAATCATTCAGCTAGGCCTCTAGGTGGGAGCTGAAGTGCTTTATGATAGCTAGCTAGATGATAATTCTGAAAATGCTGCTGGTATTTGATTATTTATTAGAGGATATGTTGTGCTTTTTAGTCTGTACAGTTGCTGCAGTAAAGAGATATTGTTTGGTGCTTTTTTCCAGCATGGGACCACGACAATGTGCAGACTGCAGACCCAAGTTTGGTTGGTGTCCGGCCTTGCTTTCTGAGAATGAGCTTAATTTACCTCCACTTTCCTTGTTGGGAATATTGTCCTCCAAAGTGGTGGTGTTAGATTATTGGGGTTAACTATGTTTTCCTAAACCCCTTTAAAGTCATTACTAGCTTGGAAGGTGCTGAATTGAAAACTCTTAATGGCTTTCACAATACAGGTATTACCCTTCGTTTAGTGTTGCACTCTTTGTAAAGATATCCATGAATATGTATACCAACTCTTCCTATCCTTTTGCAGCAAGCCAAGATTTTCTCCTTTTATTGTCAATATTGGGGATTTGGTTCCAAAGCAACTGTTAGCCATCTAATCTGAGATCTTTGGATGATAATCAAGATATCAGATGGCTTTCAAATTTTAGTCTCAGATGGTGTTGGTCTCTTCAGTGCCAGCCAAGCTGAGATGTTCCACTAGAGTTGGGAGTACGTACAGATGCCATTGTTGTTCGAATTACTTGGCTAGAGCTTGGAAACGGGCTCATTGTGCTCGTGGATATCAAGAAGCCTCACATTCACTCACGATGAGGCGTCTGCCTGTGCCTTGAACTACTCACACATTAAAGGATCTTCAATTCCATGCCTTACGGGACAATGTTTCATCATTCTCCATTCAGTTGCATTCTTTATACAGCTAAACCATCATATGGTGTAATTAACCATATTTATTCGATCATAGTGAAACTGCCAGCATACAACCGTGATGTAGCCCTAAACTCTGACGGAGTTTTGGGTGAACACGTAAATCTCCTGCGTTATTGGATGTGATTATCTTTTACGTACAATTTATATTTTGGGGACCTTTCTTTAATATCAACGTAGTAATTCTTCATTGGCCTAAAGACCATCGCACATGTATGATATATCTATATCACATATTCACATACTGCCAAGCAAGAGCAATTGAGAACGGCACATAGTAATTCTCATGTTGTTGAAGGTGAAGGCAATTGCATCAATTTCATTGGACTGCACCAACTACAAGCACCTCAACCGTTAAAAAATATCAGTTCTGACCTAGCTTGCCTCTTATCAGTTATGGCCTAGCTTCCATCCCCTATAACAATTGCTATCAGCTTTGCAATCAATCTACTTAATTCATCAAATTTCAGATCTGCTTTACATATCCTATTGATATTATTTATTTTTACTCTTTTGGTTTTGTGGACGTTCAGTACCGTAGTTTTTCAATGTGCGGATTTGTGCGTAGGATTCTTTTAGAACATCAATCTACTAATAATGACAACAATTGAAATGAAAATTTGAGTGGCACAAAGCGGTACACCTCTACAAAAATAGGCGTATGCCTCAAACCATTACAAACATAGGCAACCATTACAAAAATAGGCGTAAGGCACTTTAAGCGACGCTCACACTGTTAAAGTACAAACGTAAAATGACAAAGAGAGAGAGTTTTGATTCAGAGAGAATGAAGATTTCAAGTGTGTTTATTCATCCCATACAAGAGGGTATTTATAGGAATACATTGTAGTGTGAATGCTCAAAGAGAAAACCAAAATGATAACAATCTCAATGATGAAATCTGCCATGCTTGTTGCCCTTTGGTAAAGTATGTCACACAAGTCTTCATACACTCAAGTACCTATGTTTATACACTTAAGTATTTGTTACATGATATAGACATATATAGTATAATACATTTATACTACAACACTCCCCCTTGGATATTTCATGTCAATAATATTGTGTTGGCGGTGCGATTCGAAGTTGCCTCGTTAAAAACCTTGCCAAGTAATAAAACCCTGTGGGAAAAAACAACCTTGGTCGAAGGAGAAAAAGAGCACAACGCGCGTTGAGTGTGGAGTATGTTTCTGGATACTCCCCCTGATTTTAGATTCTCCTTGAAGATCATGGGAGTTCGGATATCCTTCTCAATCCGATGCTCTTTACATGTTTCTCGAAAAGGGATTTTGGTAATGACTTAGTAAATAAGTCAGCTACATTTTCTTCTGATCGGATTTGATTTACTTCAATGTTCAGAAGTGTTTGTTGTTGCTGACTGTAGAAGAATTTCGGCGATATATGCTTGGTATTGTCGCCCTTGATGAAACCTAATTTCATTTGCTCAATACAAGCTGCATTATCCTCGTAAATGCATGTAGGTTCATTTGTGGTAAATTTCAAACCACAAGTTCCTCGAATGTGTCTATTTATAGACCTTAGCCATATGCATTCACGCACGGCTTCATGTAGTGCAATAATCTCTGCATGATTTGAGGAAGTAGCAACAAGAGTCTGTTTTGTAGATCTCCAAGATATCGCGGTGCTTCCCATGGTAAAGACATAACCTGTTTGGGAGCGACCTTTGTGAGGGTCAGAGAGATACCCTGCATCAGCAAAGCCCATCAAAACATCATTATCATTTTGATGGAGGGGAGGAGGAGAACGTCGGTCACTATAGTGTTGCCAGCGTTTACATTTCTTTTCTCTCTGTAGGGATAAAACAAGCCCATATCAATCGTACTTTTCAGATATCGAAAGATTGTCTTTATACCAATCCAATGGCGGTGTGTTGGCGTAGAACTATGTCGAGCTAACAAGTTTACTGCGAATGAGATATCTGGTCTTATGCATTGAGCTAAATACAATAATGCGCCTATCACACTTAGATATGGTATTTCAGCCTCTAATAAATCTTCGTCCTCATCCCTTGGACGAAACGGATCTTTCATAGGCTCAAGACTTCGGTTGATCATGGGAGTACTCACCGGTTTTGCTTTATCTTCATTAAAGCGCCTTAGTAACTTTTGAGTATATGCTGACTGATGGATCATAATCCCATCATTACGGTGCTCGAGTTCTATTCCGAGACAAAACTGTGTTTTCCCAAGATCTTTCATCTCTTTGTTAGTGAATCCAATTCAGTCTGGATTGCATCTTTCCATTTGGGCCAATCTACTCTTCATTGACAATCTTCAACGGAGCAAGGTTCGATATCATCATATTCTATCATTCCTTTTGCAATATGATATGCAAATGCATCATCAATAGCCATAGAATTTATGTCCATCATTACATGTATACTAGTGTAATCCATAGAGATCTCTCTATTCTCTGGAATTGGTTCTGCCAGTGGAGCGTCCTCTAATGATGTCTCTTGGATATAACCATAATCTGGAATTTTTTCATGAGATGGATTATTTGTATCGATGATTAATGAATTATTTTGTGTCAAACTCGCTTTCTTTCTAGGGTGAGAATCCATCGAACCTATGGGCCTCCCGCACTTCCTGGCAGGAGCCGTGGGCCTAGCCACTGCATCACCCATATAGGGGAAGTCATGTCCTTTAGTTTTAGAGACATCAATCCTTACAGGTACGTTTGCAGCAGGTATGTGTGATCTTGTCACTTTAGAGATATCAGAAAACGCATCAGGCATCGATTCTGCTACGTTCTGAAGATCGAGAATCCTCCGCACTTCTATTTCAGACTGTGTGGTTGGGGGATCAAGATGAGACAAAGTGGGGATAGACCACGACAATTCCTGTCTTTTCTGTTGAACATTAGTGTTCATGTCTCCCCCTAATGACGGGAAGACTGTCTCATCAAAGTGACAATCTGCAAATCAAGCGGTAAATAGATCACGTGTCAAGGGTTCTATGTAGCGAATAATGGTTGGAGAATCATATCCAACATAAAGGCCTAAGCGTCTTTGCGGTCCCATTTCTGTGGTGGCGCAATTGGCACATAGACTGCACACCCAAATATGCGTAAGTGTGAGACATCAGGCTCATACCCAGTCACCATCTGGGACGCAGAAAAGGGTTGGGTGGCAGTGGGTCTCAGACGAATAAGCACAGCTGCATGCAATATTGCATAGCCCCAAGCAGAAATAGGGAGATTGGTACATATAATCAATGCCCAAACAATCATTTGAAGTCTTTTAATGGCAGCCTCTGCGAGACCACTTTGGGTGTGTACATGAGGGATAGGGTGTTCAACCTCAATCCCAATGGACATGCAATAATCATCAAAAGTTTTTGATGTAAACTCTCCAGCATTGTCAAGACGAATTGACTTAATAGGATGATCAGGGTGGTGAGCCATTAACTTAATGATTTCTGCTCAGAGTTTAGCAAATGCATGACATGTGACTAACGTGTCGATGCATCAACCAACACCATAAAATTTCTAAATGGTCCGTGAGTTTGTTGAATATGTCCACAAATATCACCTTGTATTCATTGTAAGAATGATATATTTTCTTTAGTGTCTTTTGCATAAGATGCTCTCGATCCTACCTTTGCTAAAGAGTAAGCTTTGCAAAACGAATGATATGATTTAGAAGTGACTCTTTGGACCAATGTTTGGTTCGTATTTCTTTTCGTTTTGAAGAATGGATGTCCGTGTGAAGTTTTTAATATACGGAGTATCATATCACGACCTGGATGTCCCAAACGGTCGTGCCAAAGCCTGCATGTGTCAGGATCCCATAAATTTTCATTCATGACATGGTTGGATTCAATGACTCTAATAGTGGTTACATACAATCTACTAGAGCGACACATAAGTTTCTCTAATACTCGTGTATTTCTGTAGTTATTAGAGGTGATGCAAAGGAACTCTTGTCCATTTTCACAATGTGTTTCCACATGAAAATCATTGGCTCTTATGTCTTTAAAGCTTAATAAGGTTCTTCCAACCCTTGGAGCATATAGAGCTTCGACGACATTAATATTTGTGCCATTTGGTAACAAAAATTGAGTTGGTCCTCGACCATGAATCAATTGTGATGGTCCTGCCATCGTAGTTACTGAAGATCGACTAGGTGTCATCCATAAAAATAATTGCCTATGTCGCAATATAGTATGTGTGGTGCCACTATAAAGAAGGCATTCCAATTCTCCGGAAAGCATACTGAAAAAGAATAAAGTTCGGAATATTAACATATGTCTATGACATTGAATGATAATACGATACTTTATTAATAGGAAAAATAGTCAATGATTACATCAAAGTTATTCATAAGTCTATTCCAAATATCAAACTTTAGACAAATTGTTATCACTCAATCCGTTTGGTAATTCCAATGAAATATGACCAGGATAGTAGAGAGATGTTGGTGGAGCGAGGCTCGCTTAAATACCCCGATCTCAATTGCTTTCCTAGACATCATACTTCATTGGATACGCCACATAAGAAGGAGTTTAATACAATTGTTATTTATTGACTAAGGCACATTTGCCATTCTTGGAAAATAGAAAGAGGATTATTCTAATGAAAGTCTGTGGCATCCTTGTGCTTTTCATCTACAGCTTTGAAGTCCTCAACTGTGAGATTGACATCTTCACTATTTTCATCTTCGGCAAGGTTAGCCTCTTGCTGTCTTGCTTCCCTGTACTCCTTGTAGCGTGCAGCTAATTAGGTACTTGCATGACATTGTTTAAACCAATGCTCGATTGATCCACATCGATGACACGTGTCATTATGGTTACCTCCCTTCATTTGAGGTGCAGGTTGTGCACGTTGTGGATATTCTCTAGGAGGGTTGCTGCTACTACCTGTCACGCCCCGAATTTTTTGAATAACAATTCAAAATCCGAAACATGAATATACTACAACACAAAATAATCGTCCTGAAAATTTTTCTTTTCTTAACATACTCACCACACGAAATAAAATCAAACCGAATATATTCTCGGTTAATTATTACAACTCAATCCAAAACATAATGTAAAGCTCTAAAAGAGCATACACACACCTCACAACTAAATAAACAACAAACTGCTATAACACCTAAGCAGCTCGGTCACCTCCCTGGTTATCCTGACCTGCAGGAATATCCGCTACACCATTGAATAGTGTACCGGGATTGCGACAACACAAAACCCGGTAAGCTTATGAAAGCTTGTATGAGTAAAAGAATGAACTGTTGCTTAATTTAATCTCATTTATTTCCACACACAGCAACACTCAATTATTTCCACATATGCATTTAATATCAATCTCAATCAAACACCAATTCAATATATCAAGACCACACAACTCACAACTTTCCCCACAACTCTCATCATCGTATTTATAAAAATACGGTATTTGACAGACTAGAGCTCTAACTGAATCGTAGCCCGTCACCTAGCCTAGGTTATGGCATCCGACATATTTATCAATTATTGTATTTCATCAATATGTATACCTATATACATATTTAGAACGTCCAATAATTCCACATACTCAACCAATCGTATCCCATCATCCACACTAGGATTAGAGCGTCCGATTTCCCACACCAGTCATTACATCAACCCTAAACCCATAAATGAACACAACATATAATTTCACATACTGAAATCAACCCAACCAAGATACATCATATTATTATGAAATCACACAACTGTAATAAAATCAACTCATCAATTTCACTCAATCATATCATCAATCAAACAATCCACTCATCAATATATATTTTCCACGTAAATATATATATACGTAATCATCCACTCAGGAATGACCACTAATACCATCTATAGTTCACACAAGAAAATTATGAAATTCATTTGTATAGTTAAAATTCATTTTACTTACCTATGGACCGTGGTAATTCAAGTCCATGAAATTTTAAAACAAATATTTAATCCGTAAATATTTTTCACACAATTACCAAAAATAAATAAATTAAATGCTCGGTTCGTAATATGAACCACGTGAGTTTTACTCACCTCGAAACTCCCGCTGCGTCTTCAATATAATTATAAATTATAAATTTATAATTAACGCCGAATAGCTCACGCAATTAAAATCCGTCAATCACCTAATCAAATGTGATTCGAATTTAGCCAACAATTTCAACTCATAATTTAACCACTAATTAACGGTTAGATTCTAATTTACATTAAAATCCGACGAGCGGTTTCTCACGAATCGCTCCCCTAATTACCGTTTTTCACATATACGAAGATCCAACGGTCGGATCTTCGCCCATGACCACACAAAGCCTCTGGGACAGTCATATGATCATCATAACAAATTTACAAGTTCATCCGACGGTCATAATTTCACAGATCAAAAATCTAACGACCGAAATCGATCGAAATCACAAAATTCATAACTAATTCATACGATATCCAAAAAATGCGTATAATACGCCAAAATGATCGTATCGAAACATAGAATCATAAAATGGACTGAAACCAAATTTTAGACCTCCAGAGGTGGCCGGAAAAGGCCGCCGGAGTTAGGGACAGAGCCGCCACCGACCACCACCAATGGTGTCGGGGCCGAGCTTGTCCCCTTCATTTCATCATTCTGAGCAACTTTCATAACTAGCACAAGACCTAAAAATGAACGGAAGGCGTCGAAATTACCGATTTACAGTCGGTGGCCGGAAAAAATGCAGAAACCGATGAGCTTGAAAACCGACGTGAAAACTGCAACCTCAGGCCCCGATCCCTTCTGGAAACTTGTTCAGAACTTCCTTGCGAACTCAACAAGCTTGGAATCACAAGAAACGATCGTGTATAGCTCGAGATATCTTGATCGAAAGTTTCGGTATTTCGATCCGTTCGGGTCGAGCTCCGACGAACGTGAAAACGTTCGACCCAGTTCCGGTCCTTCTTGGAGCTTGTAGAGGAAGTTGAGGCGAGCTCAATGAGACAAGAATCAAGTGAAATGATGGAGTGTAGCTCGAGATATAGAGATCGAACCGAAAATGGACGTTTTCGGTTCGGGCTTCGCCGCCGCCGCCACAGGCTGCGCCGCCGTGTGAGACTGCCTCCGGGAGCTAGAGCAGCTCGAGACGAACACCTAGGACTTGGTTTGAGGTCGAGAGGTGGTCTGTGGAGGGAGAACAATTAAGGAGAATTTTTTCTCCTCTTCCGGCGCTGCGTCTGTGAGAGAGAGAGAGAGAGAGAGAGAACAGTTTCTTTCCAGAAACGGACGAGGAAGAAGAAGAAAGAGGAACCGGTAGGGAAAAAAAAATTAGGGTTTGCAAAATTTTTCTATATATACAAGTTTCGGAAAACTTCGAAATTCGATAACTAATTCAGAAAAAATCCGATCTTCGTGTTCCGCACGTGCACGGACTCGTATCGACGAGCTCTACAACTTTCATGAAGGAAGTTTCTCCAAATTTCGTACGTAGAAAAAGTCGATTTCTCAACCCGAGTATTTCGAGCTTTTCGTTAAAATAAACGTTTCGAAACTTCGATAATTGTAAAAATGAATGATTATCGAACATAAATTGTGAAATCGTATTATAATCATTCGAAACAGTCACTCGAATTTAAAATGGAAATTGCGGGTATTACACTACCACTGCGCATGGTGCGACCTCCACGGCTCATGGTGCTATTTTCACGGCCGGTGTTGCCACATCTCCCTCTTCCACATGTGGAGTTGCCATCACGTGTGCCCGCTCTAAAGTTGCGGTATTCTTCTTTATTGGGGCGGTTATATGGACCCGTTCGTCCTTCATGTCCCCTATTATTAGGGTACACATGTCCCCTATTATTAGGGTACCGCTCCTTGCACCCTCTCTTGGGTGCATTATAATTTGGCTCACGAACGCTCTTGGTTCCAATGGGTCTTGAATTATAATTCTTTATGAGGATGTTGTCGTGCTTTTTAGCTACCGATAAAATATTAATGAGCTCATTGAACCTCGTAATTTGTCCAATATTTACTTCAGTGCGATATTGCTTTGATAGCAAAATTGCTGCAACGGGGAAGGTGGAGAGAGTTTTCTCAATTAGCTCTTCTTCTGTGAAGGGTTTTTGACAGAACCTCAACATAGTTTTAAGGCTAAAAGCTTCTGAATTGTACCCAGCAACAGACTTGAAGTCGTAGAAGCGTACATCGTTCCACTAAACCTTCAAGTTAGAGAGGAGGGAATCTTGAATATTGTTAAAGCTCTCTTGTAGCGCTTCCCATAGATCCTTTGCATATTTGATGGACATGTACGCTAATCTGAGTGCTTTGTCCATATGGCGTCGCATCAAGATGATTGCTTATGCATGCTTTATGGGTTTTCGAGGGAACACAAGGGTCGGGTCTGGTGCATGGATGATTGGCAATATCCCTTTCGATGTGAGATGGTTTTCAATGTCGGTTTTCCAGCTATGGTAATCAGAACCTGTTAAGTCAAGGATTTGAAAATCGAGTCTAGGTTAATTCGACATCCTTGAAATAGTGTTGTCGGGAAATTTGGCCGGAAAAAGTTATCGGAGGTGATCGGAAGTATCGCTGGAAAAAATCTAGAAAATCGTTCGAACAGTCACCGGAAAAGTCGCAGGAAAAATGTCAGAAAAGTCGTCAAAAACTAGCCCTGCAGATCTGTCGGCAGCTGCTGCGCAGCGTCTAGGCAGCTCTCGGTAGCTCTCGGCTGGACTTGGTAGCGGTCCGGTTGGTGCTCAAAACTTCCAGCAGCTGGTTCAAGCTTTTTCCGGCCGGTTCTGAGGCCGGTTCCGGGCTTCTGGAATCAAGGATTTTGATATGAGCTAGGGTTTAGGGGTTTTTTGTAGGTTTGGAAAAATGAATTCGATTGATAATGAATTCTACTCTTGTCAATTTTCGATTCTAATTCTAGAGCAACTTCGTGCTGATAACGTGTTTAAGTACAAACGTAAAATGACAAAGAGAGAGAGAGTTTTGATTCAGAGATAATGGAGATTTCAAGTGTGTTTATTCATCTCATACAAGAGGGTATTTATAGGAATACATTATAGTGTGAATGCTCAAAGAGAAAACCAAAATGATAACAATCTCAATGATGAAATCTACCATGCTTGTTGCCTATTGGTAAAGTATGTCACACAAGTCTTCATACACTCAAGTGTCTATGTTTATACACTTAAGTACCTATTTATACATTTAAGTGTTTGTTACATGATATAAACATATATAGTATAATATATTTATACTACAACACACACGTTATTTTTTAATATAAGGCGAAAAAATAGTTCACTGTGTACTCAACGCATGGCTCCAGGACAATTAGAGTGCTGAGCAGCTATTTTTATAACCCCATATTAGATACTTTGATGTGGGACTCGTTGTGCTATCACTTTTTATTACTCATGGTTTCATTATTTTCATCCATCGAAAAGATTCTTCGCCCAATTAGACTGACACAGTGTGTAAACTTGTTTTACAAACAGAACCAAGTCTGTAATTGGGTTGTTGATAGATGAACGCCCAGTTTCCTGGGTAAAATTTGCTAGTAAAATTAACCATCAAACTCCCATCTTCAGCTAAAGAGTCAATTTAGAACTTCCAAAGCATGGAGGCTGCCCAGTACAATGAAGCTGCACGTCCAAGTTCCACAGGGAACTGCAGAGCAGATCTGATGTCCTAAAGTTCCACCCATGTTCTTCATGTAGCTTAGCTAGAGATGGCTAACAAGCACAAACAACAAGCCATCAGTAGAAGTATCGGCAATAGATCAGAAAAAGTATCCAGAAATATCAGATTTAGATATTTGTATCTTGTCGAAATAAGGAACATTGTCCAAAACAAAATTATTTGCTACCTTTCATTTGATCAGATAGATTATCCATTAGTATGGTATTTGAGGAATTCACCATCAAAATGTTGTCAGACACCAAACCCCGAAGAATCATTAATTGCTTGCTGTAGATCCAGACCATGTGTCCCTGATTAATAACCACATAAACAAGTGTCATTTAATCAGCATTTTAAGGAATTTCTAGCAACAGACCCCTTCAATATATATGCATGACTAAATGCAGAATTCTTCTCTACATCAGCATTTTAAGAAATTTTTATATGAACCATGTTATATAACAAAGAGTCTCAAATACATTTTGTGGAAGCAAAGCAAGCAATTTATCTATAACCGCCACTCTGATAAATCTTCATAAGTTTCGGTATTGGCTTCACAAAAATTGACTGAAAAAAATTGTATAAACATCTACAAGTCAACTGAGTTTAGCATCACTGCACTAGCTTAATACATTGCTGAATGTTTGAGGTAGGGGTTTCTTTCAAGTAATTAATTAAGCATTAACCATTCTTATAACTTGCTCATTTCTTCTTCTAGGTAACTCATAACTGCTTCTGTTCACAATACCGATCCTGATATTGGCACTTGCTTAACTAGTGTTTGAATGCAACAATGTCTACTGCTAGCGTCATACTGTGCTGCTTCTTCATTGATTTCCGGGTTATTAACCATCTCTCCATCTCAGCATGTAAGGAAACTAATCTGTCATATCTTCTATATTAAAGCTGATTGTCCTAGATGTTAGTTGTACAATAGCTGTAGCTTTCCTTCTATGTAATATAGGTAGTAAACTGGTTCCTAACTTGTAGGAACTAATTGTAATCACACTTGTATAAAGGAAACGATTCTGTATCAATGAAAAGAATCTCTTCAGCCTATTGGTTTCTCATTCTTTCATGGTATCAGAGCAGGATTAGATCCTGACTCTTCTCATCTGCTGCACTCTAACTTCTCGTGTAGCCTAACCTTCATTCCCTCATCGTTCCAGCCAACATGGGCAACGATGAAGTCTTCTCACAATCACCCAAGGATCACGGAAAATCAAAAGCCGATTCCTCCAATCCTCCTCCATCTGAGATGTCAAAATCTGACCTCTCTAATCCTTTTTTTACTCATCATTCAGATCATCCAGGTCTAGTCCTAGTCTCTAAGCCCTTGAATGGAGACAATTATGCGGGATGGAAAAGGGCTATGACCCTAGCTTTGAATTCTAAGAATAAGCTTGGTTTTGTGAACGGCACAATAAAGGCTCCCTCAGAAGAGACAGACCCAGAAGGCTATGCGACTTGGTCGCGTTGTAATGATATGGTTCATTCGTGGATCATCAACACTGTTGATTCAGAAATCGCCGACAGTGTTATCTACTATCCTACTGCACATGAAGTATGGGAAGATCTTCATGAACGATTCTCCCAAGGTAATGCTCCACGCATTTTTGAAATTCAGCGAGAAATCGCTTGTTTCCGACAAGAGCAATTGCCAGTTTCAGCTTATTATACAAAATTGAAAGGCTTATGGGATGAATTAGCTTCCTATTCCGAGACATCTCGAGGAGCACAGGCAGAACAACAAAGACTTATGCAATTTCTCATGGGGCTGAATGATACTTACAGTTCTGTACGTGGACAGATTCTTCTGATGAGTCCTTTGCCAACAGTCCGTCAGGCATATGCAGCTGTCTCTCAGGACGAGAAACAACGTTCACTTGGCGCCTCTCATCCGGCAGCAGAATCATCTTCATGCGCTGCAATGGCAGTGCGCAATCCTGGCAGACCCAGTTTCAATTCAGGAAGAAGTGGACGTTTTGAGTAGACTGATCGGCATATCCAGCGTCCAGAACGCAATTTTGCGTCCCAAGAAGGACGCCATCTTGATACTGAACAGCGACAAGGCTCCGGCAGGGTTAGACCTCATTGTACCTATTGTGGAGATCCAGGCCATTGGGTACAGACTTGTTATCAACTGATTGGGTATCCCCCAGGTCACCCCAAAGCAAGGCAAGGCACGGGTTTTTCGAAGCAACAAAGAGCAGCTCCTTCGACAAACCAAGTCTGCGCGCCTGTTGAAGATGGTGGTGGGCCAACTGTGACACTCACTGAGGCCTAATTTAAACAGTTTATGACTGCTCTTAGTAACCAGACTTTGAAGCCCAATTCCGATACCAGCGCCAGTTCCAAAGCAAACGCCGTCACAAAACCAGGTTTGTCCAAGGTCGCTTCCCGCAATTGGATCATTGACAGCGGTGCGACTGATCACATTACTTCATCTACGCAATTATTACACAAAAATAATAATTTCTCATTACCACCTGTTCTATTGCCTAGCGGAGATAAAATTAATATTGCTGCTAAAGGATCATTACCTCTCAGTACCATGTTTTATCTTCATGATGTGTTATCTGTGCCTAAATTCAAAGTTGATTTATTGTCGGTTAGCCGATTGACAAAAGGATTAAACTGTTCAGTGACCTTCTATCCATATAGGTGTATTTTGCAGGATTTGGCTACGAGGAGGACGATTGGTTTGGGTGAACAACGCAACGGATTATATTATTTGGTGGCATTAGCGACGGAGAAGTCTAAAACCAACCCTTCCTTTTCCATCAAACGCCCAGCCTGTCACCTTACCCTCACCTCCAGCGATTTATGGCACAACTGCTTAGGGGATGTGTCATCCTCTTGTTTAGGTTTTATTTCTAAGAATTTTCTGCATGTTTCCTTTCCGTCTAATAATAATGCTTGCCATATATGTCCTTTGGCCAAGCAGAGTCGCCTACCTTTTAGTACTAGTATCATATCTTCTGTCAAACCATTTGATATTATTCATTGTGATATTTGGGGTCGATATCGATTTCCTTCTATTTCTGGTGCTCATTATTTTCTCACCATTGTTGATGACTATACACGTTTTACTTGGATTTTTTTAATGCACCATAAAGCTGAAGTCCAATCACTCATTAAACAATTTTTTAGCTATGCTATCACTCAATTTGATTCTCGCATTAAAACTTTCCGTAGTGATAATGGTAGTGAATTCTTATCGCTTCGATCTTTTTTTAATGATAATGGTGTCGTTTTCCAACATTCTTGCGTTTACACGCCCCAACAAAATGGGGTTGTGGAACGTAAACATCGATACATTCTTCAAGTGGCTCGTGCCCTAAAATTTCAAGCACACCTCCCTTCTCAATTTTGGGGGGAGTGTGCTCTTACCGCAGTCCACATCATCAACCGCTTACCTTCTCCCATTCTTTCTTTCAAAACTCCCTTCGAACTTCTTTATTCAAAACCTCCTTCTTTCTCCCACCTCCGTGTTTTTGGCTGTTTAGCTTATGCTACTAACGTTAATCCCGCTCATAAATTCGATCAACGTGCCATTCAGTCCATTTTTCTCTGGTATCCCATCGGTCAAAAGGCCTACAAGTTGTTTGATTTATCCCGTAAGAAGGTCTTTACTAGCCGCGACGTCAAATTTCATGAGCATATTTTTCCCTATTCTACTCTGCCCAGCTCTGTGGTCTCATCCTTGGGCCACCAACCGGGCCCAATTCCTTTGCCCTCTGACCCATTCCCTTATTCCTCTGACTTTGACTTTACTTTCTCTCCCTCTACATCGCATTCTCCCAGTCCCCCTGTTTCTTCGTCCTTATCTCCAGACACCGATCCCTCCTCTTTCACTCCACCATCTCCGCTGTCTTCTTCGCCGCCCCCACCGCCCCCACCGCCCTCTCTCCATACTTATTCTCGTCGTCGTTCGACGAAACCTCCTGTCACCGACCCTCCTTTGCCTGTTTCTTCTTCTCCTCCGGTGTCGGTCTCTACCCCAGTGCCACCATCGCTACTTCCGCCACTTCCTTCTCCTCTCCCCATGCCCGCCATGCCCATTCCTGACCATATACCCGACCCTCTACCCGCTCCAGCACCCTTACCCGATCCGGACCCCATACCCAATCCCGATCCCATATCCGCTCCGGCCCCCCTCCGTCGCTCCGGCCGTCTGACACGTCCCCCGGACCGCCTCACCTACCAGGTCTGCTCCACCGTTCCCTCGGACCAATCGTCCTCTTTGTTGCCTGGTCCACCCAAAGGTACCCGCTACCCCTTGGCCGCTTATGTTTCCTATCATCGGTATTTGCAGCAGCTCCTCGCTTTCACAGCCAAGCTCCGCCACGTTCCCGGGCCCTGCACTTATTCTGAGGCTGCTGGTCATCCTGAATGGCAAGCTGCTATGCTTTCCGAATTACAGGCTCTTCAAGCCAACAGAACTTGGACACTCACTCCTCTTCCAGCCGGTAAGGTCCCTATTGGCTGTCGATGGGTTTATAAGGTGAAGCACCAAGCCGACGGTTCCGTTGAACGGTATAAAGCCCGTCTCGTTGCTAAGGGTTTTACTCAGTTGGAGGGCGTCGATTATCAAGAGACTTTTTCCCCTACTGCCAAAATCATTACTGTCCGTTGTTTGTTGGCTTTGGCTGCTGCTCGTGGTTGGCAGTTGTATCAATTGGATGTGAACAATGCATTCCTCCATGGTGATTTGACGGAAGAAATTTACATGTCTCCTCCGCCGGGTCTTCGGCGACAGGGGGAGGAGCATCTGGTATGTCGATTACATAAGTCTTTATATGGTTTAAAGCAAGCCTCACGTCAGTGGTTTGAGACATTTTCTGATGCTATACGATCAGCCGGGTACGTTCAATCTAAAGCTGATTATTCATTGTTCACTAGAAAGCATGGGGATTCATTTACTGCACTTTTGATTTATGTGGATGACATATTGATTACCGGGAATGATCTGGAGACTATTGTTGCACTTAAAACTTTCTTACATAGTCAATTTCGTCTCAAAGACCTTGGAGACTTGAAGTACTTTCTTGGTATTGAAGTTTCGACTTCTAAACGAGGAATTTTTATATGCCAACGAAAATATGCTCTGGAGATTATTGAAGACGCAGGGTTACTAGGAGCTGCACCTGCAGATACTCCTATGGAAAAAGGTTTAAAGTTGTCTGATCATAGTGATTTGCTCAAAGACCCCGGAAAGTACAGAAGGTTAATTGGCAGGCTTATATATCTCACTGTTTCTCGACCTGACATCACTTATGCAGTCCATGTCCTAAGCAGATTCATGAACCAACCTAGAAAAATGCATTGGGAGGCAGCGTTGAGAGTGGTGCATTATCTAAAAGGTGCCCATGGACAAGGTCTGTTCTTTTCTTCCATTAATGATCTGAAGTTGAGAGCTTATTGTGACTCTGATTGGGCGGGGTGTCCAGTCACTAGAAGATCTACCACCGGATACTGTGTCTTTCTTGGACCTTCTTTGATTTCTTGGAGGTCAAAGCGTCAAAAAACAGTATCTTTGTCTTCAGCAGAGGTGGAATATCGTGCCATGACATGAACATGTTGCGAGTTGACTTGGTTACGTCATTTGCTTAGAGATCTGGGCCTATCTCTTCGTGAACTAGCCTCGTTGTTTTGTGATAACAAGGCTGCACTACACATTGCGGCAAATCCAGTATTCCATGAGCGAACTAGACACATTGAGATGGATTGCCACTACATTAGAGACAAAATTCTACATTAGAGACAAAATTCTGGATGGTTATCATTTTGGTTTTCTCTTTGAGCTTTCACACTTCAAATGTATTCCTATAAATACCCCTTTGTATGAGATGAATAAACTCACTTGAAATCTCCATTCTCTCTGAAATATTACTCTCTGTTTCTTTGTGTCAATTCCTCTTGTTCTTAAACAAAGATTTGGTTTTGAATCCATTCTGGTACTAATTTTCTGCACTCCTATTTCCTGAGAAATTAGTCCTCGAGTCCTTTTTCTGTAGTGCACCTCATTCTAGGAATGTGGCTTTTTCTTGTTACTTCAAGCAGTTGAGAACAGTAGTGCACCTCATTCTGGGAATGTGGCTTCTATATCTGGTATTTTGGAATCGGGAGCTCAAGCTGTGAAGATCATTGGCGATATTCTCAACTACAATATACAGTACCGAGGATCTGCCGAGTGCAGCCGAGAGCTACGCAGCAGCTGCCAAGGTGCTGCCGAGAGCTGCGCAGCAGCTGCCGAGGCCCCTGCGCAGCAGCCGCCGAGCCATCTGCCGAGAAGCTGCCAACACATCTGTCGACAGATTTGCGGGGCGACTTTCCGACAACTTTTTCGGCGACTTTTCGACACTTTCCCGGTGACTTTTCGGACGATTTTTCCTAACTTTTTCCAACGATCCTTCCGATCACCTCCGATAATTTTTCCGGTCAAAATTTTCGGAAACACTATTTCAAGGTATTCTTTACTAAAACTTCCCGTTTTTATTTAGTTTTTATTTATTTTCTCTCCTTTTTTTCCTTTTTCTCGGGAACTTATAATCAAAAGCGGAATTATAGAAATTCACACCAAACGAACTAAGAGCGTTCGTAATCAATGAACTAAGAGTGTTCACAATGATTCTTGGAAATTGATTTCTTGGTAGCATAGCTCGGAAATCTTATTATTTTTCGTGGAAGTTTTAACTCCGAAACTAATATTTTCTTCTTATCTTCAAGGATGTCGAATGAACCTAGACTCTATTTTCAAATCTTTGACTCAACAAGTTCGGATTACCATAGCTGGAAAACCGACGTTGAGAACCATCTCAAATCGAAGGGGATATTGCCCATCATCCATGCACCAGACCCAGCCCTTGTGTTCCCTCGAACACCCAAGAGGCATGCACAAGCAATCATCTTGATGCGACGTCATATGGACAAAGCACTCAGACTAGAGTACATGTCCATCAAAGATGCAAAGGATTTATGGGAGGCGCTACAAGAGCGCTTTAACAATATCCAAGATTCTCTCCTCCCTGACTTGAAAGTTCAGTGGAACGATGTACGCTTCTCAGACTTCAAGTATATTGCTGAGTACAGTTCAAAAGCTCTTCGTCTCAAGTCCATGTTGAGGTTCTGTCAAAAACCCCTCACAGAAGAAGAGCTAATTGAGAAAACTCTCTCCACCTTCCCCGTTGCAGCAATTTTGATATCAAAGCAGTATCGCACTGAAGTAAATGTTGGACGAATTACGAGATTCAATGAGCTCATAAATATTTTGTCGATAGCCGAAAAGAACGACAACATTCTCGTAAAGAATTATAATTCAAGACCCATTGGAACCAAGAGCGTTCGTGATGCAAATTATAATGCACCCAAGAGAAGGCACAATGAGCGGTACCCCAGCAATAGGGGACATGTGTACCCTAATAATAGGGGACATGAAGGACGAACAGGTCCTATAACGGCCCCAATAAAAAAGGAAACCGTAACTTTAGAGCGGGCACACGTGATGGCAACTCCATACGTGAAAGAGGGAGATATGGCAACACCGGCCGTGGAAATAGCACCATAAGCCGTGGAGGTCGCACCATGCGCCGTGGTAGTAGCAGCAACCCTCCTAGGGAATATCCACAACGTGCACAACTTGCACAACCTGCACAACCTGCATCTCAAATGAAGGGAGGGAACCACAATGACATGTGTCATAGATGTGGATCAATTGAGCATTGGTTTAAACAATGCCATGCAAGTACCCAATTAGCTGCACGCTACAAGGAGTACAGGGAAGCAAGAGAGCAGGAGGCTAACCTTGCCGAAGATGAAAATAGTGAAGATGTCAATCTCACCGTTGAGGACTTCAAAGCTGTAGATGAAGAGCACGAGGATGCCACAGACTTTGATTAGAATAATCCTCTTTCTATTTTCCAAGAATGGCAAATGTGTCTTAGTCAATAAATGTATAAATACTATGTATGTCTATATCATGTAAACAAATACGTAAATTATTTGGATAGGTGCTTGAGTGTATAATCATAGGTACTTGAGTGTATGAAGACTTATGTAACATGCTTTACGAAAGAACAACAAGCACGGCAGAAAATCATCATCAAGATGGTTATCATTTTGGTTTTCTCTTTGAGCTTTCACACTTCAAATGTATTCCTATAAATACCCCTTTGTATGAGATGAATAAACTCACTTGAAATCTCCATTCTCTCTGAAATATTACTCTCTGTTTCTTTGTGTCAATTCCTCTTGTTCTTAAACAAAGATTTGGTTTTGAATCCATTCTGGTACTAATTTTCTGCACTCCTATTTCCTGAGAAATTAGTCCTCGAGTCCTTTTTCTGTAGTGCACCTCATTCTAGGAATGTGGCTTTTTCTTGTTACTTCAAGCAGTTGAGAACAGTAGTGCACCTCATTCTGGGAATGTGGCTTCTATATCTGGTATTTTGGAATCGGGAGCTCAAGCTGTGAAGATCATTGGCGATATTCTCAACTACAATATACAGTACCAAACAGAAACGAAAAACAAAGTAACAACAAAAGTATGTTGTTGAAACTTGAACTACGATTTGATAGTGTGCGCCAAGCCTTGCTGTAGTTATGCTGCTTATTCCCAGTTATAGTGGAAGAAACAATGCGTATAGCATCTTGGTTGCTGATAACACACCATACCTTACCTGACGCGAAAAGCAAAGCAATCAAATGAAATTGAATCAAAAACTCTCGTGACTACAAATTATGAATATTCTGTAGTTTATTTGAAGATTTGGTTGAATCCATTCTGGTACTAATTTTCTGCACTCGTCCTATTTCCTGAGAAATTAGTGCGAGAGTGAGACTCTGAGAGAGTGCGGAGGACGAAGGCAGAGCGGCGATGGAATCATGGCTCTTCCTACAGAGGTATGCGTAAGGCCTCATACTGGGAATGTAGCTTCTGTATCTGGTATTTTGTAATCAGGAGCTAAAACAGCGGAAGATCATTGGTGATATTCTCAACTACAATATATAGTACCAAACAGAAAACAAAGAACAACGTAACATCGAAAGTGTGCTGTTGAAACTTTAACTACGATTTGGTAGGGTGCGCCAAACTTTGCTGTAGTGCAACGCAAAGATGATACGTGTGAGTTCCAGTAGCAAGCTACTGTAGTGAACCCACCCCTTCAAAAAATTAATTTAATATCGTGTGAACCATTGGTCCACGTATCAGATATTAAACTGATAAGAACAGATACTACACTTGATCTTAGCCAAAAGGCCGAGAAAGGTATGCTTTGCTCGGCTTAGCTCTTCGCATTTTGTACTCCTATTCACTTCCGTGCTTCTATCAACCAGGGATGTGGGACTATCACTCTCTCAGCTTCACGAACAGCAAGGGGCTGCTTCCAGGGTCTTTACCGATCAACTTGTGCCTGCCTCGTATTTACACCAACACAAATCCAAAATATTACATTAAACTCAACTAGTAGTCTTCCCCATCTTACGCTTATAATTAAAAGTCTTAAATCCGAGCTTATGAGTCATCTCTGCCATCTGCAAAGAACAACTCAAAAGGACATCTGTGACCATGAGAATAAGAAGTCAATGTAGGCCTGAACGAATTAAATACAAGGAGTTCTGAATTGTATGATAGGAAAGGACATTGTCATAATCATTAGATCAGATCAACCTACAAAAATATGAGCAGGGATTAATGTTGCGGGTGGCTGGTTGACATTGATTTGGATGTGTTATGATCTGCACAAACGGGGAAGGTAGTAACTAATGTGACATAAAACATTGATTGTTTCATGACAACTAATGTTAACTTGGGGTAATCTTCGCGCTTGGCACCTACCTAGCTTTGCTACGTACCGGGCCTAAATCATTCAGCTAGGCCTCTAGGTGGGAGCTGAAGTGCTTTATGATAGCTAGCTAGATGATAATTCTGAAAATGCTGCTGGTATTTGATTATTTATTAGAGGATATGTTGTGCTTTTTAGTCTGTACAGTTGCTGCAGTAAAGAGATATTGTTTGGTGCTTTTTTCCAGCATGGGACCACGACAATGTGCAGACTGCAGACCCAAGTTTGGTTGGTGTCCGGCCTTGCTTTCTGAGAATGAGCTTAATTTACCTCCACTTTCCTTGTTGGGAATATTGTCCTCCAAAGTGGTGGAGTTTAGGGTTTAGGGGGGGAGTTTCTATGAACCTTTTCTGCTTTTTATACATACATAGTTCTCATCATCCTCAAGCTCTAAAAAATTATTAAGAACTTGACAAGAACGATTGTACTTTTTTAACATAATTAATGATTGTCACTTGTCAGTAAATGTCGCAGCTGCTCTGGTATTCAAATGCTGATTATCTGGATGCTAATTCACATAGATCATTCGCATTCCTTTTTGCCACCACATATGCAGGTTGGAGATGAACAAGATGAAGAGGCTTCGGTCTTCAAAATGCTAAATAAGAATAAAGAGCCATTAGTTAGTAGGGAGAGGTGTTGATGAAATTGTCTAGCATAGATCTAAGTCTTCCCAACAGACGTTCTATCTGATTTGATGATGGCGAAAAGCAATTAGAGGTTCCGATCGTGCAGCTTAGAAAAATGGTTCAAGTTATAACAACATACGTGTTGATTAGCAAAGGAGTAAAAAGAAAAAAAGAATATATATAGGCCTGAGAGCTTCTGACAGATATGGTGATCGGATTGATGATTCTATGTATGCAGTATCATAGACGAAGGTGAAAGATAAATCAAAGATGCGAATCAGTTTGAAACAAGATTATTGCAAGAATGCAATCCATTCAATACCTGAATATTCCAAAAAAATTAAAACCGACATAGAAAATCTAGTTCATAATTGGTAAGAAAACCATGCTATCGGCAAACCCCTCCCATCTGCAAAGAAGGAGATTTGTTACAATGATTATCCCACCGACTCAAACGTTGGGCATCCACTTATGAACGCCTGAACAAATGAAAGAGATGTAATACAGTTTTATAATAGAACAGTGCCAATTCTCATGGTGTTGAAGCTGGGAGGCAGCTGGTCTACAAATGGTGAAAGCCACTGCAGCGATTTTATTCAACTCCAATATTGCATCATTTCTGAGCGACGAGATTTACAAAAGTAACTGAGCCATACCTCTCAGTCCATACCCGTCTCTGGTTTAGGCTTAAAGCATACTGGACAAGCCTATCAGCTGCCAGGAAAAATTCAAGGATCGTGTACCTATAAAAGAAAGAAAAAAAACCTCAACTCGTAGCAGCAAAAGTCACCATCTACACTCACATTCATATGTTCACTTAAACATATATTCTGCAACTACTTCCACTGCGCGCATCCGGTATGACGTCGACTTAAAACCCTCTATCAATTATGGCCTAGCCCTAACAAATGCCATCGCAATCAACTTAATTCCACAAATTAATTTCAAAATATGCTTCATTTACAGGTCCTATATATAAGATCACGGTATTCAGGTCCATTTATAAGATCAAGGTTGATTTTATTGCTGTTCCGATCCTTAATTTTACTGTTGTACAAGAAGGAGTGTAGCCACATCAAGACATACTGTCATCAAGCAAATGAAGATATGTGTGGGGATCTCTTTTGGTGTGACTTTAATTGTAAGGATTTGGCTGATAAATCTTGGAAACTAATATTTGAGAGGCACCTGCAGAGGTGCACCCTTTCAAAAATAAAGGTATGCCATTAAAAGCGCCGCGCACACGGTATTCTTTAGTAAAAGGCGAAAGAATAATTCGCTCTGTGCTCAACGCATGGCTCCATGAGTTTTGCACCGCGGAGCTGCTTTCTTGTATAAGCCTCGCATTAAATATCTCTTGCTCTTACTTCTGATGTGGGACTTGTAGCGCCTATCACTTATTACTACTCACATTTCAAAGTTTTCATCCTTTCAGGAGTGCAAATTATGCAGAACATCTGTATACTCTCTTTTAGCACAACCATAAGGTCCATAATGACAAAACCCTGTGTACAAGGAGTAGAAGTTGCATAGTAAGTTCAACTTCTACAATAATCCAAGTGATTCTTATTAAAATTTTGTATATACTTTTACTTGGACTACTTGGTAATTTTACAGTTCCATTCAGCATTTGTTTATATAGAAGATCTACAATGCAGACTTAATACTAGATGAACATAGCCACTAACCAAATGACTATATAGCTCAACTCACACAATTGCAGCCTGCAAAGATCTAAAGTCCTTGCTCTAGATTAACTACTGGTGAGCAGCAGTCCACCATTACAAAAGAAATATAGCCGAAGAAGACTAGGACCCGGCTCAAGCTGACCATGAGCATTCCATTGGTAGCAAAGCCAAATTCTTACTCGAGGCAGCCATAACTCATAAGCAAAGCCTTGTGGACATGATACAACTTTGTACTCTCCACTCACCAGTCTCACTAAAGAAGACCTGAATGTTATATTGATAATGCTTTTGGAAACAATCTTGTATATATCCGGCTATCAGGAGGAGAAAACTTCTCACAACCTTGCTTTCTTCTCCTCTTTGTTGATCATCTTCTTCCTATAGTAGGGCTCACAGAGATACGGTAGTGGCGTTTAGGGATGCAAGTAAGAGTAACCAGTTCGATGGTCCATGGATACGGTGGATTGCAGAATGCAGATGTAGTAATCAGTTAATCACCATGTTCTGCTTTATGTGTGCATTCAGCTCAGAGCCAAGTCTTTCCATGTAGCCAGCACTCGTGAATAATCTTTTTCTCACTGAAGAAACTCCTCAGTTTTTCAAACACGTCTGAGGTAAGGAGTTTAAGATATTGGCCGTTCTAATGGCCTGACACATACAAGCTTTGGCACGACCATTTGGGACATCCAGGTCGTGACATGATGCTCCGTATATTAAAAACTTCACACGGACATCCATTCTTCAAAACGAAAAGAAGTACGAACCAAAGAGTTACTTCTAAAGTGTATCATTCGTTTTGCAAAGCTTGCTCTTTAGCAAAGGTAGGATCAAGACCATCCTATGCAAAGGACACTAAAGAAAATATACCATTCTTACAAAGAATACAAGGTGATATTTGTGGACCTATCCAACCAACTTGCGGACCATTTAGATATTTTATGGTGTTGGTTGATGCATCGACACGTTGGTCACATGTCATGCTCTTATCCACAAGAAATGCTGCATTTGCTAAACTCCTAGCACAAATCATTAAATTAAGGGCTCACCACCCTGATCATCCTATTAAGTCAATTCGTCTTGACAATGCTGGAGAATTTACATCAAGAACCTTTGATGATTATTGCATGTCCATTGGGATTGAGGTCGAACATCCTGTCCCTCATGTACACACCCAAAATGGACTCGCAGAAGCTGCCATTAAAAGACTTCAAATGGTTTCCAGGGCATTGGTTATGCGCACCAATCTCCTTATTTCTGCTTGGGGCTATGCAATATTACATGCAGCTGTGCTTATTCATCTGAGACCCACTGCCACCCAACCCTTTTCTGCGTCCCAACTGGTGACTGGGTATGAGCCTAATGTCTCACACTTACGCATATTTGGGTGTGCAGTCTATGTGCCAATTACGCCGCCACAGCGCACCAAAATGGGTCCTCAAAGACGCTTAGGCCTTTATGTTGGATATGATACTCCAAGCATTATCCGCTACATAGAACCCTTGACAGGTGATCTATTTACCGCTAGATTTGCGGATTGTCACTTTGATGAGACAGTCTTCCCGTCATTAGGGGGAGACAAGAACATTAATGTTCAACAGAAAAGACAGGAATTGTCGTGGTCTGTCCCCACTTTGTCTCATCTTGATCCCCGAACCACACAGTCTGAAATAGAGGTGCGGAGGATTCTCGATCTTCAGAACGTAGCAGAATCAATGCCTGATGCGTTTTCTGATATCGCTAAAGTGACAAGATCACACATACCTGCTGCAAACGTACCTGCAAGGATTGATGTTCCTAAAACTAAAGGACATGACATCCCCTCTATGGGTGATGCAGTGGCTAGACCCATGGCTCTTGCTAGAAAGCGCGGGAGGCCTATAGGTTCGATGGATTCTCGCCCAAGAAAGAAAGCGAGCTTGACACAAAATAATTCATTAATCATCGATATAAATAATCCATCTCATGAAAAAATTCCGGATTATGGTTATGTCCAAGAGACATCATTGGAGGACGCTCCAATAGTAGAACCAATTCCAGAGAATAGAGAGATCTCCATGAATTACACTAGTATACATGTAATTATGGACAGAAATTCTATGGCTATTGATGATGCGTTTGCATATCATATTGGAAAAGGAATTATAGAATACGATGATATCGAACCTCGCTCCGTTGAAGAATGCCAACGAAGAGCAGATTGGTCAAAATGGAAAAATGCGATCCAGACTGAATTGGATTCACTAACAAAGAGACAGGTATTTGGGTCTATAACACTGACACCACCAAATATAAAACCTGTTGGCCATAAATGGGTCTTTGTTAGAAAGCGTAATGAGAAAAATGAGGTTGTTAGATACAAAGCCCGCCTTGTGGCACAAGGTTTCTCACAACGTCCTGGAATCGACTACGATGAGACATACTCTCCCGTAATGGACGTTATAACGTTCCGCTACCTTGTCAGTTTGGTAGTTTCCGAAAAACTTGACATGCAGCTCATGGATGTGATTACAGCATATCTCTATGGGGATCTAGATTCAGAGATATATATATATATATGAAGGTTCCAGATGGACTTCAATTACCCAAATCAAGTGGCTCTAAACCACGGAGCGCGTTTTCAATAAAATTAAGACGCTCACTATATGGATTGAAACAATCCGGACGGATGTGGTATAACCGTCTAAGTGACTACTTGATTGGGAAGGGATATGTTAACAATGAAATATGCCCTTGCGTGTTCATTAAGAGAACAAGATCCGGATTTGCAATTGTAGCAGTTTATGTTGATGACATGAACCTAATTGGAACTCTAGATGAGTTAAAAGAAACTGCTACATATTTGAAATCTGAATTTGAGATGAAAGATCTCGGGAAAACACGGTTTTGTCTCGGAATAGAACTCGAGCACCGTAATGATGGGATTATGATCCATCAATCAGCATATACTCAAAAGTTACTAAGGCGCTTTAATGAAGATAAAGCAAAGCCTGTGAGTACTCCCATGATCAACCGTAGTCTTGAGCCCATGAAAGATCCGTTTCGTCCAAGGGATGAGGACGAAGATTTATTAGAAGCTGAAATACCATACCTAAGTGCGATAGGCGCATTATTGTATTTAACTCAATGCACAAGACCGGATATCTCATTTGCAGTAAACTTGTTAGCTCGACACAGTTCTGCGCCAACACGCCGCCATTGGATTGGTATAAAGACAATCCTTCGATACTTGAAAGGTACGATCGATATGGGCTTGTTCTATCCCTACAGAGAGAAAAGAAATGTAAGCGCCGGCAACACTATCCATAGTGACTGACGTTCTCCTCCTCCCCTCCATCAAAATGATGTTTTGACGGGTTTTGCTGATGCAGGGTATCTCTCTGACCCTCACAAAGGTCGCTCCCAAACAGGTTATGTCTTTACCATGGGAAACACCGCGATATCTTGGAGATCTACAAAACAGACTCTTGTTGCTACTTCCTCAAATCATGCAGAGATGATTGCACTACATGAAGCCGTGCGTGAGTGCATATGGCTAAGGTCTATAAATAGACACATTCGAGGAACTTGTGGTTTGAAATTCACCACAAATGAACCTACATGCATTTACGAGGACAATGCAGCTTGTATTGAGCAAATGAAATTAGGTTTCATCAAAGGCGACAATACCAAGCATATATCGCCGAAATTCTTCTACAATCAGCAACAGCAAACACTTCTAAATATTGAAGTAAATCAAATCCGATCAGAAGATAATGTAGCTGACTTATTTACTAAGTCACTACCAAAATCCCCTTTCGAGAAACATGTAAGGAACATCGGATTGAGGAGGATATCCGAACTCCCACGATCTTCAAGAGGAGTCTAAATCAGGGGGAGTATCCAGAAACATACTTCACACTCAACGCGCGTTGTGCTCTTTTTCCCTTTCGACCAAGGTTGTTTTTTCCCACAGGGGCAAGGTTTTTAACGAGGCAACTTCGATGCGCACCATCTACACAATACTATTGAACATGAAATATCCAAGGGGGAGTGTTGTAGTATAAAATGTATATATACCGTATATGTCTATATCATGTAACAAAAATACGTAAAAGTATTTAGATAGGTACTTGAGTGTATAATCATAGGTACTTGAGTGTATGAAGACTTATGTAAACATGCTTTACCAAAGGGCAACAAGCATGGCAGAAAATCATCATCAAGATGATTATCATTTTGATTTTCTCTTTGAGCTTTCACACTTCAAATGTATTCCTATAAATACCCCTTTGTATGAGATGAATAAACACATTGAAATCTCAATTCTCTCTGAAATATTACTCTCCCTTTCTGTTTATCAATTCCTCTTGTTCTTAAACACCTTTCAGTTTGTTCCTCTGAATTGTTCTCCAAACCAGTGGTGAAACATTATTTGGCGAACTCTGTTTTTCTTACAGAAATCATTGTTACCGTGGAAGCTGTTGCATGGAAAATCTCTTAACAGATTGCAGCGTACAGCTGAACTCTCCTGACCCTTCTTTTCTGTCGCTCTATTTGTCCAGATAGAACTGAATATGTAAACCAACTCTTTTTATCCCAGCCCTTTGCAGCAAGATTTGGGGCACAAGGTTTTCGTCATTCTATAACACTGTTGTACTAAAAGAAATTTATAGCAATCAAATATGGCATCTTTGCCTAGCAACAGTGTGTGATGTCTGATGGATGACAGAAACACGCAAATGGTAAAGCAGGTATCTTTCTTTGTCTTGCGATCTCAAGAGTTAACGCTCTGCAATCCTCCTTTACTGTTTGTGAAACTTCACAAAAATGCTGAGATTTTAAGAAATTTTAGGATTGTACCTTGCCAGGTGCTCCGTTGTACTTGAGATTATGGCTGTCATGTAACCCTAAGCAGTCATTTGGTGCAAGCAAAGCATTCTCAGAGCCAAAAGAATTCAGAGGTGAATTTTGAAAGAGCTTTTACAGCTGTCTATAAGTTATTTCTGATTCTTATTTCTTAAGATATCTAAGTCACGAAGCTGCCATCTTCAGTTTCTGAAGCTTATGAGATCCCTGTCACTTGTCATATGAGGCATCAATTAGATAAAAATTTGTTTTTCTTTCTTTTCTTTCTCTTGCATTGATTAGTTCATTGACACACAGAAGGATTGTCTCTGCGGAGGGTTACAGGGATTTACATTATTAAGCACTTTGCAATCCTTTAACTTCATGAAGTTCCACCAAGGCAAGGTAAGCTTTTCAAATTATTGGTTATTCATATGTGATATGTAAGAGAGAGAAAAAAAAAAAAAAAACTGTTGTTGGTTCCTTTTTTGTCCAATTGTTAAAGAACATGCAGTCCTCTGTTTATACTTAAAGCTAAGAAAAAACTAAAACCTACTGCAAGATTCTATCCCCATCGTTTCCTTATCTGCTTACTTATTGTGTTGTCTAATTGCTTGAAGGAAAATATACAATTTATTGATGTTTCTATGTCATTCAATATTGTTGTCAAATTTGAAACATTTATAGATCTTTTCCACCAAATAAAGACCTTGTGCAAGTCAAGAGTCAAAAAAATTTAGTGGAAAGCATATACTGTGAGCAAATCCATGACTTAATGACTCTTCGGCTCACCCACAGGTTTCCTGTCAGCAAAAGAAGCTTTCAGTTTATGCCTCCGAGTTGTCCTCCAAAGTGGTGGTGTAAGATTATTGGGGTTAACTCTGTTTTCCTAAACCCTTTTAAAATCATTACTAGCTTGGAAAGTGCTGAATTGAAAACTCTTAAATGGCTTTCACAGTACAGGTATTACCCTTTGTTTAGTGTTGCACTCTTTGTAAAGATATCCATGAATATGTATACCAACTCTTCCTATCCTTTTGCAGCAAGCCAAGATTTTCTCCTTTTATTGTCAATATTGGGGATTTGGTTCCAAAGCAACTGTTAGCCATCTAATCTGAGATCTTTGGATGATAATCATGATATCAGATGGCTTTCAAATTTTAGTCTCAGATGGTGTTGGTCTCTTCAGTGCCAGTCAAGCTGAGATGTTCCACAAGAGTTGGGAGTACGTACGGATGCCATTGTTGTTCGAATTACTCGGCTAAAGTTTGGAAACAGGCTCATTGTGCTCGTGTAGACTTCTGCCCAAGCAGAACAACCAATCAGGAGTGGACACGCGGGCAACATGCTCCACGTCAGCTCGGAGAACTTATCAAGGAGCCTCTTGTTTTTGGTCTGATATCAAGGAGCCTCACACTCACTCATGATGAGACGTCTGCCCATGCCTTGAGCTACTCACACATTAAAGGATCTTCAATTCCATGCCTTATGGGACAATGTTTCATCATTCTCCATTCAGTTGCATTCTTTATACAGCTAAACCATCATATGGTGTAACTAACCATATTTATTCGATCCTAGTGAAACCACCAGCAAACAACCGTGATGTAGCCCTAAACTCTGACTGAGTTTTGGGTGAACACGTAAATCTCCTGCGTTATTGTGTGTGATTGTCTTTTACATACAATTTATATTTTTGGGACCTTTCTTCAACATCAACGTAGTAATTCTTCATTGACATAATGACCATTGCACATACTATCTATCTCGCATATTCACATACTACCAAGCATGAGCAACGACCCAGAACGGTACATAGTAATTCTCATGTTGAAGGTGAAAGCAGTTGATGCAATTCATTGGACTGCACCAACTTCAAGGACCTCAACCGTTAAAAAACGTCCCCTAACAATTGCCATGAGCTTTGCAATCAATCTACTTAATTCATCAAATTTCAAATCTGCTTTCAAAATCTACTTTACACATCCTATTGATATTATTTATTTTGACCTTTTTTGGTCTTGCGGATGTTCAGTACGTAGTACCGTAGTTTTTCAATGTGTGGATGCAGTTTGATGATTAGTAAGGATGAATCAGCTGTCTGTTTTTACATGAAGATATGAATTTGTGCTTAGGATTGATGTTCTACAATCTGGTAACCATGACAACAATTGAAACTATGAGACACATACAGAGGTGCATCCTTCAAAAACAGGCGTATGCTACTTAAAGTGCCGCGCACAGGGTATTCTTTAGTAAAAGGCGAAAGAATAGTTAGCTATGTGATCAACGCATGGCTCCGTGACTATTATAATGCTGAGCAGCATCTTTTTATCAACTCCATATTAGATATAATTCTTGCTGTTATTTTGAGGTGGGACTCGTAGTGCTAATGTGCTATCACTTGTTATTACATATGGTTTCATTATTGTTATCCATCAAAGAGATAAGCTTGGCCTAATAATAGTCTGAAACAGTGTATAAACTTGTTTTACAAATAGAAGCAAGTCTGTAATTAAGTTGTTGATAGATGAAGGCCCAGAAGGAAGTTTCCTGGATAAAATTTGCTAGTAAAATTAACCATCAAACCCCCATTGTCAGCTAAAGAATCAATCTAGAACTTCCAACGCATGGAGGCTGCCCATTACTGCCACTCATGTAAACCTATGTAACAACTAAATCTGCTTAGCCCAGATCTCTTCACACCAGAAGAAACCTGGTTTATTCTGATGGTGAATAAGGTGAAAGGAGAAGAAAACAGGAGGTGTCACGCATTGCAATGACTTTTTAAAATCTCCATGCAAGACCAGCACATCCTACCTGTAGTTATGCTGCTTATTCCCAGTTATAGTGGAAGAAACAATTCGTATAGCATCTTGGTTGCTGATAACACACCATACCTTACCTGACGCGAAAAGCAAAGCAATCAAATGAAATTGAATCAAAAACTCTCGTGACTACAAATTATGAGTATTCTGTTGTTTATTTGAAGATTTGGTTGAATCCATTCTGGTACTAATTTTCTCTCGTGACTACAAATTATGAATATTCTGTAGTTTATTTGAAGATTTGGTTGAATCCATTCTGGTACTAATTTTCTGCACTCGTCCTATTTCCTGAGAAATTAGTGCGAGAGTGAGACTCTGAGAGAGTGCGGAGGACGAAGGCAGAGCGGCGATGGAATCATGGCTCTTCCTACAGAGGTATGCGTAAGGCCTCATACTGGGAATGTAGCTTCTGTATCTGGTATTTTGTAATCAGGAGCTAAAACAGCGGAAGATCATTGGTGATATTCTCAACTACAATAAATAGTACCAAACAAAAAACAAAGAACAACGTAACATCGAAAGTGTGCTGTTGAAACTTTAACTACGATTTGGTAGGGTGCGCCAAACTTTGCTGTAATGCAACGCAAAGATGACACGTGTGAGTTCCAGTAGCAAGCTACTGTAGTGAACCCACCCCTTCAAAAAATTAATTTAATATCGTGTGAACCATTGATCCACGTATCAGATATTAAACTGATAAGAACAGATACTACACTTGATCTTAGCCAAAAGGCCGAGAAAGGTATGCTTTGCTCGGCTTAGCTCTTCGCATTTTGTACTCCTATTCACTTCCGTGCTTCTATCAACCAGGGATGTGGGACTATCACTCTCTCAGCTTCACGAACAGCAAGGGGCTGCTTCCAGGGTCTTTACCGATCAACTTGTGCCTGCCTCGTATTTACACCAACACAAATCCAAAATATTACATTAAACTCAACTAGTAGTCTTCCCCATCTTACGCTTATAATTAAAAGTCTTAAATCCGAGCTTATGAGTCATCTCTGCCATCTGCAAAGAACAACTCAAAAGGACATCTGTGACCATGAGAATAAGAAGTCAATGTAGGCCTGAACGAATTAAATACAAGGAGTTCTGAATTGTATGATAGGAAAGGACATTGTCATAATCATTAGATCAGATCAACCTACAAAAATATGAGCAGGGATTAATGTTGCGGGTGGCTGGTTGACATTGATTTGGATGTGTTATGATCTGCACAAACGGGGAAGGTAGTAACTAATGTGACATAAAACATTGATTGTTTCATGACAACTAATGTTAACTTGGGGTAATCTTCGCGCTTGGCACCTACCTAGCTTTGCTACGTACCGGGCCTAAATCATTCAGCTAGGCCTCTAGGTGGGAGCTGAAGTGCTTTATGATAGCTAGCTAGATGATAATTCTGAAAATGCTGCTGGTATTTGATTATTTATTAGAGGATATGTTGTGCTTTTTAGTCTGTACAGTTGCTGCAGTAAAGAGATATTGTTTGGTGCTTTTTTCCAGCATGGGACCACGACAATGTGCAGACTGCAGACCCAAGTTTGGTTGGTGTCCGGCCTTGCTTTCTGAGAATGAGCTTAATTTACCTCCACTTTCCTTGTTGGGAATATTGTCCTCCAAAGTGGTGGTGTTAGATTATTGGGGTTAACTATGTTTTCCTAAACCCCTTTAAAGTCATTACTAGCTTGGAAGGTGCTGAATTGAAAACTCTTAATGGCTTTCACAATACAGGTATTACCCTTCGTTTAGTGTTGCACTCTTTGTAAAGATATCCATGAATATGTATACCAACTCTTCCTATCCTTTTGCAGCAAGCCAAGATTTTCTCCTTTTATTGTCAATATTGGGGATTTGGTTCCAAAGCAACTGTTAGCCATCTAATCTGAGATCTTTGGATGATAATCAAGATATCAGATGGCTTTCAAATTTTAGTCTCAGATGGTGTTGGTCTCTTCAGTGCCAGCCAAGCTGAGATGTTCCACTAGAGTTGGGAGTACGTACAGATGCCATTGTTGTTCGAATTACTTGGCTAGAGCTTGGAAACGGGCTCATTGTGCTCGTGGATATCAAGAAGCCTCACATTCACTCACGATGAGGCGTCTGCCTGTGCCTTGAACTACTCACACATTAAAGGATCTTCAATTCCATGCCTTACGGGACAATGTTTCATCATTCTCCATTCAGTTGCATTCTTTATACAGCTAAACCATCATATGGTGTAATTAACCATATTTATTCGATCATAGTGAAACTGCCAGCATACAACCGTGATGTAGCCCTAAACTCTGACGGAGTTTTGGGTGAACACGTAAATCTCCTGCGTTATTGGATGTGATTATCTTTTACGTACAATTTATATTTTGGGGACCTTTCTTTAATATCAACGTAGTAATTCTTCATTGGCCTAAAGACCATCGCACATGTATGATATATCTATATCACATATTCACATACTGCCAAGCAAGAGCAATTGAGAACGGCACATAGTAATTCTCATGTTGTTGAAGGTGAAGGCAATTGCATCAATTTCATTGGACTGCACCAACTACAAGCACCTCAACCGTTAAAAAATATCAGTTCTGACCTAGCTTGCCTCTTATCAGTTATGGCCTAGCTTCCATCCCCTATAACAATTGCTATCAGCTTTGCAATCAATCTACTTAATTCATCAAATTTCAGATCTGCTTTACATATCCTATTGATATTATTTATTTTTACTCTTTTGGTTTTGTGGACGTTCAGTACCGTAGTTTTTCAATGTGCGGATTTGTGCGTAGGATTCTTTTAGAACATCAATCTACTAATAATGACAACAATTGAAATGAAAATTTGAGTGGCACAAAGCGGTACACCTCTACAAAAATAGGCGTATGCCTCAAACCATTACAAACATAGGCAACCATTACAAAAATAGGCGTAAGGCACTTTAAGCGACGCTCACACTGTTAAAGTACAAACGTAAAATGACAAAGAGAGAGAGTTTTGATTCAGAGAGAATGAAGATTTCAAGTGTGTTTATTCATCCCATACAAGAGGGTATTTATAGGAATACATTGTAGTGTGAATGCTCAAAGAGAAAACCAAAATGATAACAATCTCAATGATGAAATCTGCCATGCTTGTTGCCCTTTGGTAAAGTATGTCACACAAGTCTTCATACACTCAAGTACCTATGTTTATACACTTAAGTATTTGTTACATGATATAGACATATATAGTATAATACATTTATACTACAACACTCCCCCTTGGATATTTCATGTCAATAATATTGTGTTGGCGGTGCGATTCGAAGTTGCCTCGTTAAAAACCTTGCCAAGTAATAAAACCCTGTGGGAAAAAACAACCTTGGTCGAAGGAGAAAAAGAGCACAACGCGCGTTGAGTGTGGAGTATGTTTCTGGATACTCCCCCTGATTTTAGATTCTCCTTGAAGATCATGGGAGTTCGGATATCCTTCTCAATCCGATGCTCTTTACATGTTTCTCGAAAAGGGATTTTGGTAATGACTTAGTAAATAAGTCAGCTACATTTTCTTCTGATCGGATTTGATTTACTTCAATGTTCAGAAGTGTTTGTTGTTGCTGACTGTAGAAGAATTTCGGCGATATATGCTTGGTATTGTCGCCCTTGATGAAACCTAATTTCATTTGCTCAATACAAGCTGCATTATCCTCGTAAATGCATGTAAGTTCATTTGTGGTAAATTTCAAACCACAAGTTCCTCGAATGTGTCTATTTATAGACCTTAGCCATATGCATTCACGCACGGCTTCATGTAGTGCAATAATCTCTGCATGATTTGAGGAAGTAGCAACAAGAGTCTGTTTTGTAGATCTCCAAGATATCGCGGTGCTTCCCATGGTAAAGACATAACCTGTTTGGGAGCGACCTTTGTGAGGGTCAGAGAGATACCCTGCATCAGCAAAGCCCATCAAAACATCATTATCATTTTGATGGAGGGGAGGAGGAGAACGTCGGTCACTATAGTGTTGCCGGCGTTTACATTTCTTTACTCTCTGTAGGGATAAAACAAGCCCATATCAATCGTACTTTTCAGATATCGAAAGATTGTCTTTATACCAATCCAATGGCGGTGTGTTGGCGTAGAACTATGTCGAGCTAACAAGTTTACTGCGAATGAGATATCTGGTCTTATGCATTGAGCTAAATACAATAATGCGCCTATCACACTTAGATATGGTATTTCAGCCTCTAATAAATCTTCGTCCTCATCCCTTGGACGAAACGGATCTTTCATAGGCTCAAGACTTCGGTTGATCATGGGAGTACTCACCGGTTTTGCTTTATCTTCATTAAAGCGCCTTAGTAACTTTTGAGTATATGCTGACTGATGGATCATAATCCCATCATTACGGTGCTCGAGTTCTATTCCGAGACAAAACTGTGTTTTCCCAAGATCTTTCATCTCTTTGTTAGTGAATCCAATTCAGTCTGGATTGCATCTTTCCATTTGGGCCAATCTACTCTTCATTGACAATCTTCAACGGAGCAAGGTTCGATATCATCATATTCTATCATTCCTTTTGCAATATGATATGCAAATGCATCATCAATAGCCATAGAATTTATGTCCATCATTACATGTATACTAGTGTAATCCATAGAGATCTCTCTATTCTCTGGAATTGGTTCTGCCAGTGGAGCGTCCTCTAATGATGTCTCTTGGATATAACCATAATCTGGAATTTTTTCATGAGATGGATTATTTGTATCGATGATTAATGAATTATTTTGTGTCAAACTCGCTTTCTTTCTAGGGTGAGAATCCATCGAACCTATGGGCCTCCCGCACTTCCTGGCAGGAGCCGTGGGCCTAGCCACTGCATCACCCATATAGGGGAAGTCATGTCCTTTAGTTTTAGAGACATCAATCCTTACAGGTACGTTTGCAGCAGGTATGTGTGATCTTGTCACTTTAGAGATATCAGAAAACGCATCAGGCATCGATTCTGCTACGTTCTGAAGATCGAGAATCCTCCGCACTTCTATTTCAGACTGTGTGGTTGGGGGATCAAGATGAGACAAAGTGGGGATAGACCACGACAATTCCTGTCTTTTCTGTTGAACATTAGTGTTCATGTCTCCCCCTAATGACGGGAAGACTGTCTCATCAAAGTGACAATCTGCAAATCAAGCGGTAAATAGATCACGTGTCAAGGGTTCTATGTAGCGAATAATGGTTGGAGAATCATATCCAACATAAAGGCCTAAGCGTCTTTGCGGTCCCATTTCTGTGGTGGCGCAATTGGCACATAGACTGCACACCCAAATATGCGTAAGTGTGAGACATCAGGCTCATACCCAGTCACCATCTGGGACGCAGAAAAGGGTTGGGTGGCAGTGGGTCTCAGACGAATAAGCACAGCTGCATGCAATATTGCATAGCCCCAAGCAGAAATAGGGAGATTGGTACATATAATCAATGCCCAAACAATCATTTGAAGTCTTTTAATGGCAGCCTCTGCGAGACCACTTTGGGTGTGTACATGAGGGATAGGGTGTTCAACCTCAATCCCAATGGACATGCAATAATCATCAAAAGTTTTTGATGTAAACTCTCCAGCATTGTCAAGACGAATTGACTTAATAGGATGATCAGGGTGGTGAGCCATTAACTTAATGATTTCTGCTCAGAGTTTAGCAAATGCATGACATGTGACTAACGTGTCGATGCATCAACCAACACCATAAAATTTCTAAATGGTCCGTGAGTTTGTTGAATATGTCCACAAATATCACCTTGTATTCATTGTAAGAATGATATATTTTCTTTAGTGTCTTTTGCATAAGATGCTCTCGATCCTACCTTTGCTAAAGAGTAAGCTTTGCAAAACGAATGATATGATTTAGAAGTGACTCTTTGGACCAATGTTTGGTTCGTATTTCTTTTCGTTTTGAAGAATGGATGTCCGTGTGAAGTTTTTAATATACGGAGTATCATATCACGACCTGGATGTCCCAAACGGTCGTGCCAAAGCCTGCATGTGTCAGGATCCCATAAATTTTCATTCATGACATGGTTGGATTCAATGACTCTAATAGTGGTTACATACAATCTACTAGAGCGACACATAAGTTTCTCTAATACTCGTGTATTTCTGTAGTTATTAGAGGTGATGCAAAGGAACTCTTGTCCATTTTCACAATGTGTTTCCACATGAAAATCATTGGCTCTTATGTCTTTAAAGCTTAATAAGGTTCTTCCAACCCTTGGAGCATATAGAGCTTCGACGACATTAATATTTGTGCCATTTGGTAACAAAAATTGAGTTGGTCCTCGACCATGAATCAATTGTGATGGTCCTGCCATCGTAGTTACTGAAGATCGACTAGGTGTCATCCATAAAAATAATTGCCTATGTCGCAATATAGTATGTGTGGTGCCACTATAAAGAAGGCATTCCAATTCTCCGGAAAGCATACTGAAAAAGAATAAAGTTCGGAATATTAACATATGTCTATGACATTGAATGATAATACGATACTTTATTAATAGGAAAAATAGTCAATGATTACATCAAAGTTATTCATAAGTCTATTCCAAATATCAAACTTTAGACAAATTGTTATCACTCAATCCGTTTGGTAATTCCAATGAAATATGACCAGGATAGTAGAGAGATGTTGGTGGAGCGAGGCTCGCTTAAATACCCCGATCTCAATTGCTTTCCTAGACATCATACTTCATTGGATACGCCACATAAGAAGGAGTTTAATACAATTGTTATTTATTGACTAAGGCACATTTGCCATTCTTGGAAAATAGAAAGAGGATTATTCTAATGAAAGTCTGTGGCATCCTTGTGCTTTTCATCTACAGCTTTGAAGTCCTCAACTGTGAGATTGACATCTTCACTATTTTCATCTTCGGCAAGGTTAGCCTCTTGCTGTCTTGCTTCCCTGTACTCCTTGTAGCGTGCAGCTAATTGGGTACTTGCATGACATTGTTTAAACCAATGCTCGATTGATCCACATCGATGACACGTGTCATTATGGTTACCTCCCTTCATTTGAGGTGCAGGTTGTGCACGTTGTGGATATTCTCTAGGAGGGTTGCTGCTACTACCTGTCACGCCCCGAATTTTTTGAATAACAATTCAAAATCCGAAACATGAATATACTACAACACAAAATAATCGTCCTGAAAATTTTTCTTTTCTTAACATACTCACCACACGAAATAAAATCAAACCGAATATATTCTCGGTTAATTATTACAACTCAATCCAAAACATAATGTAAAGCTCTAAAAGAGCATACACACACCTCACAACTAAATAAACAACAAACTGCTATAACACCTAAGCAGCTCGGTCACCTCCCTGGTTATCCTGACCTGCAGGAATATCCGCTACACCATTGAATAGTGTACCGGGATTGCGACAACACAAAACCCGGTAAGCTTATGAAAGCTTGTATGAGTAAAAGAATGAACTGTTGCTTAATTTAATCTCATTTATTTCCACACACAGCAACACTCAATTATTTCCACATATGCATTTAATATCAATCTCAATCAAACACCAATTCAATATATCAAGACCACACAACTCACAACTTTCCCCACAACTCTCATCATCGTATTTATAAAAATACGGTATTTGACAGACTAGAGCTCTAACTGAATCGTAGCCCGTCACCTAGCCTAGGTTATGGCATCCGACATATTTATCAATTATTGTATTTCATCAATATGTATACCTATATACATATTTAGAACGTCCAATAATTCCACATACTCAACCAATCGTATCCCATCATCCACACTAGGATTAGAGCGTCCGATTTCCCACACCAGTCATTACATCAACCCTAAACCCATAAATGAACACAACATATAATTTCACATACTGAAATCAACCCAACCAAGATACATCATATTATTATGAAATCACACAACTGTAATAAAATCAACTCATCAATTTCACTCAATCATATCATCAATCAAACAATCCACTCATCAATATATATTTTCCACGTAAATATATATATACGTAATCATCCACTCAGGAATGACCACTAATACCATCTATAGTTCACACAAGAAAATTATGAAATTCATTTGTATAGTTAAAATTCATTTTACTTACCTATGGACCGTGGTAATTCAAGTCCATGAAATTTTAAAACAAATATTTAATCCGTAAATATTTTTCACACAATTACCAAAAATAAATAAATTAAATGCTCGGTTCGTAATATGAACCACGTGAGTTTTACTCACCTCGAAACTCCCGCTGCGTCTTCAATATAATTATAAATTATAAATTTATAATTAACGCCGAATAGCTCACGCAATTAAAATCCGTCAATCACCTAATCAAATGTGATTCGAATTTAGCCAACAATTTCAACTCATAATTTAACCACTAATTAACGGTCAGATTCTAATTTACATTAAAATCCGACGAGCGGTTTCTCACGAATCGCTCCCCTAATTACCGTTTTTCACATATACGAAGATCCAACGGTCGGATCTTCGCCCATGACCACACAAAGCCTCTGGGACAGTCATATGATCATCATAACAAATTTACAAGTTCATCCGACGGTCATAATTTCACAGATCAAAAATCTAACGACCGAAATCGATCGAAATCACAAAATTCATAACTAATTCATACGATATCCAAAAAATGCGTATAATACGCCAAAATGATCGTATCGAAACATAGAATCATAAAATGGACTGAAACCAAATTTTAGACCTCCAGAGGTGGCCGGAAAAGGCCGCCGGAGTTAGGGACAGAGCCGCCACCGACCACCACCAATGGTGTCGGGGCCGAGCTTGTCCCCTTCGTTTCATCATTCTGAGCAACTTTCATAACTAGCACAAGACCTAAAAATGAACGGAAGGCGTCGAAATTACCGATTTACAGTCGGTGGCCGGAAAAAATGCAGAAACCGATGAGCTTGAAAACCGACGTGAAAACTGCAACCTCAGGCCCCGATCCCTTCTGGAAACTTGTTCAGAACTTCCTTGCGAACTCAACAAGCTTGGAATCACAAGAAACGATCGTGTATAGCTCGAGATATCTTGATCGAAAGTTTCGGTATTTCGATCCGTTCGGGTCGAGCTCCGACGAACGTGAAAACGTTCGACCCAGTTCCGGTCCTTCTTGGAGCTTGTAGAGGAAGTTGAGGCGAGCTCAATGAGACAAGAATCAAGTGAAATGATGGAGTGTAGCTCGAGATATAGAGATCGAACCGAAAATGGACGTTTTCGGTTCGGGCTTCGCCGCCGCCGCCACAGGCTGCGCCGCCGTGTGAGACTGCCTCCGGGAGCTAGAGCAGCTCGAGACGAACACCTAGGACTTGGTTTGAGGTCGAGAGGTGGTCTGTGGAGGGAGAACAATTAAGAAGAATTTTTTCTCCTCTTCCGGCGCTGCGTCTGTGAGAGAGAGAGAGAGAGAGAGAGAGAACAGTTTCTTTCCAGAAACGGACGAGGAAGAAGAAGAAAGAGGAACCGGTAGGGAAAAAAAAATTAGGGTTTGCAAAATTTTTCTATATATACAAGTTTCGGAAAACTTCGAAATTCGATAACTAATTCAGAAAAAATCCGATCTTCGTGTTCCGCACGTGCACGGACTCGTATCGACGAGCTCTACAACTTTCATGAAGGAAGTTTCTCCAAATTTCGTACGTAGAAAAAGTCGATTTCTCAACCCGAGTATTTCGAGCTTTTCGTTAAAATAAACGTTTCGAAACTTCGATAATTGTAAAAATGAATGATTATCGAACATAAATTGTGAAATCGTATTATAATCATTCGAAACAGTCACTCGAATTTAAAATGGAAATTGCGGGTATTACACTACCACTGCGCATGGTGCGACCTCCACGGCTCATGGTGCTATTTTCACGGCCGGTGTTGCCACATCTCCCTCTTCCACATGTGGAGTTGCCATCACGTGTGCCCGCTCTAAAGTTGCGGTATTCTTCTTTATTGGGGCGGTTATATGGACCCGTTCGTCCTTCATGTCCCCTATTATTAGGGTACCGCTCCTTGCACCCTCTCTTGGGTGCATTATAATTTGGCTCACGAACGCTCTTGGTTCCAATGGGTCTTGAATTATAATTCTTTATGAGGATGTTGTCGTGCTTTTTAGCTACCGATAAAATATTAATGAGCTCATTGAACCTCGTAATTTGTCCAATATTTACTTCAGTGCGATATTGCTTTGATAGCAAAATTGCTGCAACGGGGAAGGTGGAGAGAGTTTTCTCAATTAGCTCTTCTTCTGTGAAGGGTTTTTGACAGAACCTCAACATAGTTTTAAGGCTAAAAGCTTCTGAATTGTACCCAGCAACAGACTTGAAGTCGTAGAAGCGTACATCGTTCCACTAAACCTTCAAGTTAGAGAGGAGGGAATCTTGAATATTGTTAAAGCTCTCTTGTAGCGCTTCCCATAGATCCTTTGCATATTTGATGGACATGTACGCTAATCTGAGTGCTTTGTCCATATGGCGTCGCATCAAGATGATTGCTTATGCATGCTTTATGGGTTTTCGAGGGAACACAAGGGTCGGGTCTGGTGCATGGATGATTGGCAATATCCCTTTCGATGTGAGATGGTTTTCAATGTCGGTTTTCCAGCTATGGTAATCAGAACCTGTTAAGTCAAGGATTTGAAAATCGAGTCTAGGTTAATTCGACATCCTTGAAATAGTGTTGTCGGGAAATTTGGCCGGAAAAAGTTATCGGAGGTGATCGGAAGTATCGCTGGAAAAAATCTAGAAAATCGTTCGAACAGTCACCAGAAAAGTCGCAGGAAAAATGTCAGAAAAGTCGTCAAAAACTAGCCCTGCAGATCTGTCGGCAGCTGCTGCGCAGCGTCTAGGCAGCTCTCGGTAGCTCTCGGCTGGACTTGGTAGCGGTCCGGTTGGTGCTCAAAACTTCCAGCAGCTGGTTCAAGCTTTTTCCGGCCGGTTCTGAGGCCGGTTCCGGGCTTCTGGAATCAAGGATTTTGATATGAGCTAGGGTTTAGGGGTTTTTTGTAGGTTTGGAAAAATGAATTCGATTGATAATGAATTCTACTCTTGTCAATTTTCGATTCTAATTCTAGAGCAACTTCGTGCTGATAACGTGTTTAAGTACAAACGTAAAATGACAAAGAGAGAGAGAGTTTTGATTCAGAGATAATGGAGATTTCAAGTGTGTTTATTCATCTCATACAAGAGGGTATTTATAGGAATACATTATAGTGTGAATGCTCAAAGAGAAAACCAAAATGATAACAATCTCAATGATGAAATCTACCATGCTTGTTGCCTATTGGTAAAGTATGTCACACAAGTCTTCATACACTCAAGTGTCTATGTTTATACACTTAAGTACCTATTTATACATTTAAGTGTTTGTTACATGATATAAACATATATAGTATAATATATTTATACTACAACACACACGTTATTTTTTAATATAAGGCGAAAAAATAGTTCACTGTGTACTCAACGCATGGCTCCAGGACAATTAGAGTGCTGAGCAGCTATTTTTATAACCCCATATTAGATACTTTGATGTGGGACTCGTTGTGCTATCACTTTTTATTACTCATGGTTTCATTATTTTCATCCATCGAAAAGATTCTTCGCCCAATTAGACTGACACAGTGTGTAAACTTGTTTTACAAACAGAACCAAGTCTGTAATTGGGTTGTTGATAGATGAACGCCCAGTTTCCTGGGTAAAATTTGCTAGTAAAATTAACCATCAAACTCCCATCTTCAGCTAAAGAGTCAATTTAGAACTTCCAAAGCATGGAGGCTGCCCAGTACAATGAAGCTGCACGTCCAAGTTCCACAGGGAACTGCAGAGCAGATCTGATGTCCTAAAGTTCCACCCATGTTCTTCATGTAGCTTAGCTAGAGATGGCTAACAAGCACAAACAACAAGCCATCAGTAGAAGTATCGGCAATAGATCAGAAAAAGTATCCAGAAATATCAGATTTAGATATTTGTATCTTGTCGAAATAAGGAACATTGTCCAAAACAAAATTATTTGCTACCTTTCATTTGATCAGATAGATTATCCATTAGTATGGTATTTGAGGAATTCACCATCAAAATGTTGTCAGACACCAAACCCCGAAGAATCATTAATTGCTTGCTGTAGATCCAGACCATGTGTCCCTGATTAATAACCACATAAACAAGTGTCATTTAATCAGCATTTTAAGGAATTTCTAGCAACAGACCCCTTCAATATATATGCATGACTAAATGCAGAATTCTTCTCTACATCAGCATTTTAAGAAATTTTTATATGAACCATGTTATATAACAAAGAGTCTCAAATACATTTTGTGGAAGCAAAGCAAGCAATTTATCTATAACCGCCACTCTGATAAATCTTCATAAGTTTCGGTATTGGCTTCACAAAAATTGACTGAAAAAAATTGTATAAACATCTACAAGTCAACTGAGTTTAGCATCACTGCACTAGCTTAATACATTGCTGAATGTTTGAGGTAGGGGTTTCTTTCAAGTAATTAATTAAGCATTAACCATTCTTATAACTTGCTCATTTCTTCTTCTAGGTAACTCATAACTGCTTCTGTTCACAATACCGATCCTGATATTGGCACTTGCTTAACTAGTGTTTGAATGCAACAATGTCTACTGCTAGCGTCATACTGTGCTGCTTCTTCATTGATTTCCGGGTTATTAACCATCTCTCCATCTCAGCATGTAAGGAAACTAATCTGTCATATCTTCTATATTAAAGCTGATTGTCCTAGATGTTAGTTGTACAATAGCTGTAGCTTTCCTTCTATGTAATATAGGTAGTAAACTGGTTCCTAACTTGTAGGAACTAATTGTAATCACACTTGTATAAAGGAAACGATTCTGTATCAATGAAAAGAATCTCTTCAGCCTATTGGTTTCTCATTCTTTCATGGTATCAGAGCAGGATTAGATCCTGACTCTTCTCATCTGCTGCACTCTAACTTCTCGTGTAGCCTAACCTTCATTCCCTCATCGTTCCAGCCAACATGGGCAACGATGAAGTCTTCTCACAATCACCCAAGGATCACGGAAAATCAAAAGCCGATTCCTCCAATCCTCCTCCATCTGAGATGTCAAAATCTGACCTCTCTAATCCTTTTTTTACTCATCATTCAGATCATCCAGGTCTAGTCCTAGTCTCTAAGCCCTTGAATGGAGACAATTATGCGGGATGGAAAAGGGCTATGACCCTAGCTTTGAATTCTAAGAATAAGCTTGGTTTTGTGAACGGCACAATAAAGGCTCCCTCAGAAGAGACAGACCCAGAAGGCTATGCGACTTGGTCGCGTTGTAATGATATGGTTCATTCGTGGATCATCAACACTGTTGATTCAGAAATCGCCGACAGTGTTATCTACTATCCTACTGCACATGAAGTATGGGAAGATCTTCATGAACGATTCTCCCAAGGTAATGCTCCACGCATTTTTGAAATTCAGCGAGAAATCGCTTGTTTCCGACAAGAGCAATTGTCAGTTTCAGCTTATTATACAAAATTGAAAGGCTTATGGGATGAATTAGCTTCCTATTCCGAGACATCTCGAGGAGCACAGGCAGAACAACAAAGACTTATGCAATTTCTCATGGGGCTGAATGATACTTACAGTTCTGTACGTGGACAGATTCTTCTGATGAGTCCTTTGCCAACAGTCCGTCAGGCATATGCAGCTGTCTCTCAGGACGAGAAACAACGTTCACTTGGCGCCTCTCATCCGGCAGCAGAATCATCTTCATGCGCTGCAATGGCAGTGCGCAATCCTGGCAGACCCAGTTTCAATTCAGGAAGAAGTGGACGTTTTGAGTAGACTGATCGGCATATCCAGCGTCCAGAACGCAATTTTGCGTCCCAAGAAGGACGCCATCTTGATACTGAACAGCGACAAGGCTCCGGCAGGGTTAGACCTCATTGTACCTATTGTGGAGATCCAGGCCATTGGGTACAGACTTGTTATCAACTGATTGGGTATCCCCCAGGTCACCCCAAAGCAAGGCAAGGCACGGGTTTTTCGAAGCAACAAAGAGCAGCTCCTTCGACAAACCAAGTCTGCGCGCCTGTTGAAGATGGTGGTGGGCCAACTGTGACACTCACTGAGGCCTAATTTAAACAGTTTATGACTGCTCTTAGTAACCAGACTTTGAAGCCCAATTCCGATACCAGCGCCAGTTCCAAAGCAAACGCCGTCACAAAACCAGGTTTGTCCAAGGTCGCTTCCCGCAATTGGATCATTGACAGCGGTGCGACTGATCACATTACTTCATCTACGCAATTATTACACAAAAATAATAATTTCTCATTACCACCTGTTCTATTGCCTAGCGGAGATAAAATTAATATTGCTGCTAAAGGATCATTACCTCTCAGTACCATGTTTTATCTTCATGATGTGTTATCTGTGCCTAAATTCAAAGTTGATTTATTGTCGGTTAGCCGATTGACAAAAGGATTAAACTGTTCAGTGACCTTCTATCCATATAGGTGTATTTTGCAGGATTTGGCTACGAGGAGGACGATTGGTTTGGGTGAACAACGCAACGGATTATATTATTTGGTGGCATTAGCGACGGAGAAGTCTAAAACCAACCCTTCCTTTTCCATCAAACGCCCAGCCTGTCACCTTACCCTCACCTCCAGCGATTTATGGCACAACTGCTTAGGGGATGTGTCATCCTCTTGTTTAGGTTTTATTTCTAAGAATTTTCTGCATGTTTCCTTTCCGTCTAATAATAATGCTTGCCATATATGTCCTTTGGCCAAGCAGAGTCGCCTACCTTTTAGTACTAGTATCATATCTTCTGTCAAACCATTTGATATTATTCATTGTGATATTTGGGGTCGATATCGATTTCCTTCTATTTCTGGTGCTCATTATTTTCTCACCATTGTTGATGACTATACACGTTTTACTTGGATTTTTTTAATGCACCATAAAGCTGAAGTCCAATCACTCATTAAACAATTTTTTAGCTATGCTATCACTCAATTTGATTCTCGCATTAAAACTTTCCGTAGTGATAATGGTAGTGAATTCTTATCGCTTCGATCTTTTTTTAATGATAATGGTGTCGTTTTCCAACATTCTTGCGTTTACACGCCCCAACAAAATGGGGTTGTGGAACGTAAACATCGATACATTCTTCAAGTGGCTCGTGCCCTAAAATTTCAAGCACACCTCCCTTCTCAATTTTGGGGGGAGTGTGCTCTTACCGCAGTCCACATCATCAACCGCTTACCTTCTCCCATTCTTTCTTTCAAAACTCCCTTCGAACTTCTTTATTCAAAACCTCCTTCTTTCTCCCACCTCCGTGTTTTTGGCTGTTTAGCTTATGCTACTAACGTTAATCCCGCTCATAAATTCGATCAACGTGCCATTCAGTCCATTTTTCTCTGGTATCCCATCGGTCAAAAGGCCTACAAGTTGTTTGATTTATCCCGTAAGAAGGTCTTTACTAGCCGCGACGTCAAATTTCATGAGCATATTTTTCCCTATTCTACTCTGCCCAGCTCTGTGGTCTCATCCTTGGGCCACCAACCGGGCCCAATTCCTTTGCCCTCTGACCCATTCCCTTATTCCTCTGACTTTGACTTTACTTTCTCTCCCTCTACATCGCATTCTCCCAGTCCCCCTGTTTCTTCGTCCTTATCTCCAGACACCGATCCCTCCTCTTTCACTCCACCATCTCCGCTGTCTTCTTCGCCGCCCCCACCGCCCCCACCGCCCTCTCTCCATACTTATTCTCGTCGTCGTTCGACGAAACCTCCTGTCACCGACCCTCCTTTGCCTGTTTCTTCTTCTCCTCCGGTGTCGGTCTCTACCCCAGTGCCACCATCGCTACTTCTGCCACTTCCTTCTCCTCTCCCCATGCCCGCCATGCCCATTCCTGACCATATACCCGACCCTCTACCCGCTCCAGCACCCTTACCCGATCCGGACCCCATACCCAATCCCGATCCCATATCCGCTCCGGCCCCCCTCCGTCGCTCCGGCCGTCTGACACGTCCCCCGGACCGCCTCACCTACCAGGTCTGCTCCACCGTTCCCTCGGACCAATCGTCCTCTTTGTTGCCTGGTCCACCCAAAGGTACCCGCTACCCCTTGGCCGCTTATGTTTCCTATCATCGGTATTTGTCGCAGCTCCTCGCTTTCACAGCCAACCTCAGCCACGTTCCCGGGCCCCGCACTTATTCTGAGGCTACTGGTCATCCTGAATGGCAAGCTGCTATGCTTTCCGAATTACAGGCTCTTCAAGCCAACAGAACTTGGACACTCACTCCTCTTCCAGCCGGTAAGGTCCCTATTGGCTGTCGATGGGTTTATAAGGTGAAGCACCAAGCCGACGGTTCCGTTGAACGGTATAAAGCCCGTCTCGTTGCTAAGGGTTTTACTCAGTTGGAGGGCGTCGATTATCAAGAGACTTTTTCCCCTACTGCCAAAATCATTACTGTCCGTTGTTTGTTGGCTTTGGCTGCTGCTCGTGGTTGGCAGTTGTATCAATTGGATGTGAACAATGCATTCCTCCATGGTGATTTGACGGAAGAAATTTACATGTCTCCTCCGCCGGGTCTTCGGCGACAGGGGGAGGAGCATCTGGTATGTCGATTACACAAGTCTTTATATGGTTTAAAGCAAGCCTCACGTCAGTGGTTTGAGACATTTTCTGATGCTATACGATCAGCCGGGTATGTTCAATCTAAAGCTGATTATTCATTGTTCACTAGAAAGCATGGGGATTCATTTACTGCACTTTTGATTTATGTGGATGACATATTGATTACCGGGAATGATCTGGAGACTATTGTTGCACTTAAAACTTTCTTACATAGTCAATTTCGTCTCAAAGACCTTGGAGACTTGAAGTACTTTCTTGGTATTGAAGTTTCGACTTCTAAACGAGGAATTTTTATATGCCAACGAAAATATGCTCTGGAGATTATTGAAGACGCAGGGTTACTAGGAGCTGCACCTGCAGATACTCCTATGGAAAAAGGTTTAAAGTTGTCTGATCATAGTGATTTGCTCAAAGACCCCGGAAAGTACAGAAGGTTAATTGGCAGGCTTATATATCTCACTGTTTCTCGACCTGACATCACTTATGCAGTCCATGTCCTAAGCAGATTCATGAACCAACCTAGAAAAATGCATTGGGAGGCAGCGTTGAGAGTGGTGCGTTATCTAAAAGGTGCCCCTGGACAAGGTCTGTTCTTTTCTTCCATTAGTGATCTGAAGTTGAGAGCTTATTGTGACTCTGATTGGGCGGGGTGTCCAGTCACTAGAAGATCTACCACCGGATACTGTGTCTTTCTTGGACCTTCTTTGATTTCTTGGAGGTCAAAGCGTCAAAAAACAGTATCTTTGTCTTCAGCAGAGGCGGAATATCGTGCCATGACATGAACATGTTGCGAGTTGACTTGGTTACGTCATTTGCTTAGAGATCTGGGCCTATCTCTTCGTGAACTAGCCTCGTTGTTTTGTGATAACAAGGCTGCACTACACATTGCGGCAAATCCAGTATTCCATGAGCGAACTAGACACATCGAGATGGATTGCCACTACATTAGAGACAAAATTCTGGATGGTTCTGTGGCCACGCGGTATGTGAATTCTGCTTATCAGCTTGCTGATATTCTTAATAAACCTTTGGGGAAAGATATCTTTGTTCCTATGATTCGCAAGTTGGGAGTGCAAGACATCCACTCTCCAACTTGAGGGGGAGTGTAAGGAAACTAATCTGTCATATCTTCTATATTAAAGCTGATTGTCCTAGATGTTAGTTGTACAATAGCTGTAGCTTTCCTTCTATGTAATATAGGTAGTAAACTGGTTCCTGACTTGTAGGAACTAATTGTAATCACACTTGTATAAAGGAAATGATTCTGTATCAATGAAAAGAATCTCTTCAGCCTATTGGTTTCTCATTCTTTCACAGCAAAGAACAACAATAGAAAGGAGATTTGTAACTTTGAGAAGTGAGAATCCCACAGGCACTGATCTTGTGCTGCTGATGTCATAATCAGAAGATGAAAAATACAAGCGACCATACAACCTCTTCTTCCTATCAAATCAATATTGTCAGAAGGCCAACTTCATAAACTGACATATTAACCAAGAGGGCAATGCCTTTAATACTACCAAGATACAAAAACTAGGAGGAAATATATCTATATCTAGTTTTGTACTGCCACTCATGTAACCAATGTAACAATTAAATCTGCATAGCCCAGATCTCTTCACACCACAAGAAACCTGGTTTATTCTGATAGTGAATAAGGAGAGGAAAACAGGAGGTGTCACGCTTTGCAATGACTTTCTTAAAATTTCCATGCAAGACCAGCGCATCCTATTTGTAGTGGAAGAAACAATTCGTATAGCATCTTGGTTGCTTATAACATACCATACCTTACCTGAGGCGAAAAGCAAAGCAATCAAATGAAATTCAATCAAACTTTCGTGACTACAAATTATGAATATTCTGTTGTCAAGTTAATTGAAGATTGTTGTAGTATAAATGTATAAATACTATGTATGTCTATATCATGTAAACAAATACGTAAAGTATTTGGATAGGGACTTGAGTGTATGAAGACTTATGTAACATGCTTTACCAAAGAACAACAAGCATGGCAGAAAATCATCATCAAGATGGTTATCATTTTGGTTTTCTCTTTGAGCTTTCACACTTCAAATGTATTCCTATAAATACCCCTTTGTATGAGATGAATAAACTCACTTGAAATCTCCATTCTCTCTGAAATATTACTCTCTCTTTCTGTGTGTCAATTCCTCATGTTCTTAAACACGTTATCAGCACGAAGTTGCTCTAGAATTAGAATCGAAAATTGACGAAAGAAGAGTTCATCATCGATCGAAGTCATTTTTTCAAACCTACAAAAAATCCACAAACCCTAGCTCATATCAAAGCCGTTGATTCCAGAAGCCCGGAACTGGCTGGAAACTGCCTGAACCGGCCGCCGGAAGCAGAAAACCCGAACCGGACTGCTGCCGAGGATCTGCCGAGTGCAGCCGAGAGCTACGCAGCAGCTGCCGAGGCCCCTGCGCAGCAGTCGCCGAGCCATCTGCCGAGAAGCTGCCGACACATCTGTCGACAGATTTGCGGGGCGACTTTCCGACAACTTTTTCGGCGACTTTTCGACACTTTTCCGGTGACTTTTCGGACGATTTTTCTCGACTTTTTCCAACGATCCTTCCGATCACCTCCGATAATTTTTCCGGTCAAAATTTCCGGCAACACTATTTCAAGGTATTCTTTACTAAAAGTTCCCGTTTTTATTTATTTTCTCTCCTTTTTTTCCTTTTTCTCGGGAACTTATAATCAAAAGCGGAATTATAGAAATTCACACCAAACGAACTAAGAGCGTTCGTAATCAATGAACTAAAAGTGTTCACAATGATTCTTGGAAATTGATTTCTTGGTAGCATAGCTCGGAAATCTTATTATTTTTCGTGGAAGTTTTAACTCCGAAACTAATATTTTCTTCTTATCTTCAAGGATGTCGAATGAACCTAGACTCTATTTTCAAATCTTTGACTCAACAAGTTCGGATTACCATAGCTGGAAAACCGACGTTGAGAACCATCTCAAATCGAAGGGGATATTGCCCATCATCCATGCACCAGACCCAGCCCTTGTGTTCCCTCGAACACCCAAGAGGCATGCACAAGCAATCATCTTGATGCGACGTCATATGGACAAAGCACTCAGACTAGAGTACATGTCCATCAAAGATGCAATGGATTTATGGGAGGCGCTACAAGAGCACTTTAACAATATCCAAGATTCTCTCCTCCCTGACTTGAAAGTTCAGTGAAACGATGTACGCTTCTCAGACTTCAAGTATATTGCTGAGTACAGTTCAAAAGCTCTTCGTCTCAAGTCCATGTTGAGGTTCTGTCAAAAACCCCTCACAGAAGAATAGCTAATTGAGAAAACTCTCTCCACCTTTCCCGTTGCAGCAATTTTGCTATCAAAGCAGTATCGCACTGAAGTAAATGTTGGACGAATTACGAGATTCAATGAGCTCATAAATATTTTGTCGATAGCCGAAAAGAACGACAACATTCTCGTAAAGAATTATAATTCAAGACCCATTGGAACCAAGAGCGTTCGTGATGCAAATTATAATGCACCCAAGAGAAGGCACAATGAGCGGTACCCCAGCAATAGGGGACATGTGTACCCTAATAATAGGGGACATGAAGGACGAACAGGTCCTATAACGGCCCCAATAAAAAAGGAAACCGTAACTTTAGAGCGGGCACACGTGATGGCAACTCCATACGTGAAAGAGGGAGATATGGCAACACCGGCCGTGGAAATAGCACCATAAGCCGTGGAGGTCGCACCATGCGCCGTGGTAGTAGCAGCAACCCTCCTAGGGAATATCCACAACGTGCACAACTTGCACAACCTGCACAACCTGCATCTCAAATGAAGGGAGGGAACCACAATGACATGTGTCATAGATGTGGATCAATTGAGCATTGGTTTAAACAATGCCATGCAAGTACCCAATTAGCTGCACGCTACAAGGAGTACAGGGAAGCAAGAGAGCAGGAGGCTAACCTTGCCGAAGATGAAAATAGTGAAGATGTCAATCTCACCGTTGAGGACTTCAAAGCTGTAGATGAAGAGCACGAGGATGCCACAGACTTTGATTAGAATAATCCTCTTTCTATTTTCCAAGAATGGCAAATGTGTCTTAGTCAATAAATGTATAAATACTATGTATGTCTATATCATGTAAACAAATACGTAAATTATTTGGATAGGTGCTTGAGTGTATAATCATAGGTACTTGAGTGTATGAAGACTTATGTAACATGCTTTACGAAAGAACAACAAGCACGGCAGAAAATCATCATCAAGATGGTTATCATTTTGGTTTTCTCTTTGAGCTTTCACACTTCAAATGTATTCCTATAAATACCCCTTTGTATGAGATGAATAAACTCACTTGAAATCTCCATTCTCTCTGAAATATTACTCTCTTTCTTTGTGTCAATTCCTCTTGTTCTTAAACAAAGATTTGGTTTTGAATCCATTCTGGTACTAATTTTCTGCACTCCTATTTCCTGAGAAATTAGTCCTCGAGTCCTTTTTCTGTAGTGCACCTCATTCTAGGAATGTGGCTTTTTCTTGTTACTTCAAGCAGTTGAGAACAGTAGTGCACCTCATTCTGGGAATGTGGCTTCTATATCTGGTATTTTGGAATCGGGAGCTCAAGCTGTGAAGATCATTGGCGATATTCTCAACTACAATATACAGTACCAAACAGAAACGAAAAACAAAGTAACAACAAAAGTATGTTGTTGAAACTTGAACTACGATTTGATAGTGTGCGCCAAGCCTTGCTGTAGTTATGCTGCTTATTCCCAGTTATAGTGGAAGAAACAATGCGCATAGCATCTTGGTTGCTGATAACACACCATACCTTACCTGACGCGAAAAGCAAAGCAATCAAATGAAATTGAATCAAAAACTCTCGTGACTACAAATTATGAATATTCTGTAGTTTATTTGAAGATTTGGTTGAATCCATTCTGGTACTAATTTTCTGCACTCGTCCTATTTCCTGAGAAATTAGTGCGAGAGTGAGACTCTGAGAGAGTGCGGAGGACGAAGGCAGAGCGGCGATGGAATCATGGCTCTTCCTACAGAGGTATGCGTAAGGCCTCATACTGGGAATGTAGCTTCTGTATCTGGTATTTTGTAATCAGGAGCTAAAACAGCGGAAGATCATTGGTGATATTCTCAACTACAATATATAGTACCAAACAGAAAACAAAGAACAACGTAACATCGAAAGTGTGCTGTTGAAACTTTAACTACGATTTGGTAGGGTGCGCCAAACTTTACTGTAGTGCAACGCAAAGATAATACGTGTGAGTTCCAGTAGCAAGCTACTGTAGTGAACCCACCCCTTCAAAAAATTAATTTAATATCGTGTGAACCATTGGTCCACGTATCAGATATTAAACTGATAAGAACAGATACTACACTTGATCTTAGCCAAAAGGCCGAGAAAGGTATGCTTTGCTCGGCTTAGCTCTTCGCATTTTGTACTCCTATTCACTTCCGTGCTTCTATCAACCAGGGATGTGGGACTATCACTCTCTCAGCTTCACGAACAGCAAGGGGCTGCTTCCAGGGTCTTTACCGATCAACTTGTGCCTGCCTCGTATTTACACCAACACAAATCCAAAATATTACATTAAACTCAACTAGTAGTCTTCCCCATCTTACGCTTATAATTAAAAGTCTTAAATCCGAGCTTATGAGTCATCTCTGCCATCTGCAAAGAACAACTCAAAAGGACATCTGTGACCATGAGAATAAGAAGTCAATGTAGGCCTGAACGAATTAAATACAAGGAGTTCTGAATTGTATGATAGGAAAGGACATTGTCATAATCATTAGATCAGATCAACCTACAAAAACATGAGCAGGGATTAATGTTGCGGGTGGCTGGTTGACATTGATTTGATTGTGTTATGATCTGCACAAACGGGGAAGGTAGTAACTAATGTGACATAAAACATTGATTGTTTCATGACAACTAATGTTAACTTGGGGTAATCTTCGCGCTTGGCACCTACCTAGCTTTGCTACGTACCGGGCCTAAATCATTCAGCTAGGCCTCTAGGTGGGAGCTGAAGTGCTTTATGATAGCTAGCTAGATGATAATTCTGAAAATGCTGCTGGTATTTGATTATTTATTAGAGGATATGTTGTGCTTTTTAGTCTGTACAGTTGCTGCAGTAAAGAGATATTGTTTGGTGCTTTTTTCCAGCATGGGACCACGACAATGTGCAGACTGCAGACCCAAGTTTGGTTGGTGTCCGGCCTTGCTTTCTGAGAATGAGCTTAATTTACCTCCACTTTCCTTGTTGGGAATATTGTCCTCCAAAGTGGTGGAGTTTAGGGTTTAGGGGGGGAGTTTCTATGAACCTTTTCTGCTTTTTATACATACATAGTTCTCATCATCCTCAAGCTCTAAAAAATTATTAAGAACTTGACAAGAACGATTGTACTTTTTTAACATAATTAATGATTGTCACTTGTCAGTAAATGTCGCAGCTGCTCTGGTATTCAAATGCTGATTATCTGGATGCTAATTCACATAGATCATTCGCATTCCTTTTTGCCACCACATATGCAGGTTGGAGATGAACAAGATGAAGAGGCTTCGGTCTTCAAAATGCTAAATAAGAATAAAAAGCCATTAGTTAGTAGGGAGAGGTGTTGATGAAATTGTCTAGCATAGATCTAAGTCTTCCCAACAGACGTTCTATCTGATTTGATGATGGCGAAAAGCAATTAGAGGTTCCGATCGTGCAGCTTAGAAAAATGTTTCAAGTTATAACAACGTACGTGTTGATTAGCAAAGGAGTAAAAAGAAAAAAAGAATATATATAGGCCTGAGAGCTTCTGACAGATATGGTGATCGGATTGATGATTCTATGTATGCAGTATCATAGACGAAGGTGAAAGATAAATCAAAGATGCGAATCAGTTTGAAACAAGATTATTGCAAGAATGCAATCCATTCAATACCTGAATATTCCAAAAAAATTAAAACCGACATAGAAAATCTAGTTCATAATTGGTAAGAAAACCATGCTATCGGCAAACCCCTCCCATCTGCAAAGAAGGAGATTTGTTACAATGATTATCCCACCGACTCAAACGTTGGGCATCCACTTATGAACGCCTGAACAAATGAAAGAGATGTAATACAGTTTTATAATAGAACAGTGCCAATTCTCATGGTGTTGAAGCTGGGAGGCAGCTGGTCTACAAATGGTGAAAGCCACTGCAGCGATTTTATTCAACTCCAATATTGCATCATTTCTGAGCGACGAGATTTACAAAAGTAACTGAGCCATACCTCTCAGTCCATACCCGTCTCTGGTTTAGGCTTAAAGCATACTGGACAAGCCTATCAGCTGCCAGGAAAAATTCAAGGATCGTGTACCTATAAAAGAAAGAAAAAAAACCTCAACTCGTAGCAGCAAAAGTCACCATCTACACTCACATTCATATGTTCACTTAAACATATATCCTGCAACTACTTCCACTGCGCGCATCCGGTATGACGTCGACTTAAAACCCTCTATCAATTATGGCCTAGCCCTAACAAATGCCATCGCAATCAACTTAATTCCACAAATTAATTTCAAAATATGCTTCATTTACAGGTCCTATATATAAGATCACGGTATTCAGGTCCATTTATAAGATCAAGGTTGATTTTATTGCTGTTCCGATCCTTAATTTTACTGTTGTACAAGAAGGAGTGTAGCCACATCAAGACATACTGTCATCAAGCAAATGAAGATATGTGTGGGGATCTCTTTTGGTGTGACTTGAATTGTAAGGATTTGGCTGATAAATCTTGGAAACTAATATTTGAGAGGCACCTGCAGAGGTGCACCCTTTCAAAAATAAAGGTATGCCATTGAAAGCGCCGCGCACACGGTATTCTTTAGTAAAAGGCGAAAGAATAATTCGCTCTGTGCTCAACGCATGGCTCCATGAGTTTTGCACCGCGGAGCTGCTTTCTTGTATAAGCCTCGCATTAAATATCTCTTGCTCTTACTTCTGATGTGGGACTTGTAGCGCCTATCACTTATTACTACTCACATTTCAAAGTTTTCATCCTTTCAGGAGTGCAAATTATGCAGAACATCTGTATACTCTCTTTTAGCACAACCATAAGGTCCATAATGACAAAACCCTGTGTACAAGGAGTAGAAGTTGCATAGTGAGTTCAACTTCTACAATAATCCAAGTGATTCTTATTAAAATTTTGTATATACTTTTACTTGGACTACTTGGTAATTTTACAGTTCCATTCAGCATTTGTTTATATAGAAGATCTACAATGCAGACTTAATACTAGATGAACATAGCCACTAACCAAATGACTATATAGCTCAACTCACACAATTGCAGCCTGCAAAGATCTAAAGTCCTTGCTCTAGATTAACTATTGGTGAGCAGTAGTCCACCATTACAAAAGAAATATAGCCGAAGAAGACCAGGACCCGGCTCAAGCTGACCATGAGCATTCCATTGGTAGCAAAGCCAAATTCTTACTCGAGGCAGCCATAACTCATAAGCAAAGCCTTGTGGACATGATACAACTTTGTACTCTCCACTCACCAGTCTCACTAAAGAAGACCTGAATGTTATATTGATAATGCTTTTGGAAACAATCTTGTATATATCCGGCTATCAGGAGGAGAAAACTTCTCACAACCTTGCTTTCTTCTCCTCTTTGTTGATCATCTTCTTCCTATAGTAGGGCTCACAGAGATACGGTAGTGGCGTTTAGGGATGCAAGTAAGAGTAACCAGTTCGATGGTCCATGGATACGGTGGATTGCAGAATGCAGATGTAGTAATCAGTTAATCACCATGTTCTGCTTTATGTGTGCATTCAGCTCAGAGCCAAGTCTTTCCATGTAGCCAGCACTCGTGAATAATCTTTTTCTCACTGAAGAAACTCCTCAGTTTTTCAAACACGTCTGAGGTAAGGAGTTTAAGATATTGGCCGTTCTAATGTCATCATGTTGAAATCAATCTCTTCTCTTTACAAGACCTGTGTGATGGCCTTTGTTAACATCTACCTAGTCTAGCCTGTTATATTACCAAGATGTGAATCAAAATCATTATGTCTGAATGTGTGAAAAAGATTTTAGTCTAGCTAGCAACATAACAGGTCAAACATGAAGCAAAAGAACATGCCCTCTATCTGTATTTAAATCGTCCCTAGCTGAAAAACTACTCAAATCATACATAATGCAGAATGGCTACCTCAAGTCCTCAACCCTGGCCTTGTCCAATTGAAACAAAATCATCACGGGGGTAAGAAGTATTAATAGTATCAATGTGCTGGACAGACTATGGAAGTATGGATGCAATCAGTATTTTGTTATTGTTTGAATGACAGTAATCAGAAACACAAAACCAAAAATCAAACTTGATTCGGAGAGTTTGTTAGAGACTGAAGCGTAGGTATTTATGCCGTTAGGATTTTGATATGTAATATTCCTGCCACTGCCACAGACGCAGTGCAGCCCCCTTGCCCATTATTTTCCCTAATTTGATTATGCATGTTGGACACAATTTTCATTCATTTAGTTGTTTGTTTTCTTAATTTGATAGTAGGGGATGTCATTTATGTTTCCACTTAAACTCTGTCCTCGCACCGTTATCTGTTACTGTTCTCAACAAATTGTGGTGGATTCCAAAACGCGTACTGTAGAATTGAAAATAATTGATACAGGGGTACTGGCTCTGTAGCTTGCTAAAATAAGGAGATTGTTGAGCAGAGTCCTTTTTTCAATAAGTATCTCTTTGGTAGTACAGTTAAGCCGTAATTCCTAACCATACTGCACCCCCTTGCCATTGTGAATGCTGTCTTGTAAATACCGTGTTCTGGAGCACAATCTAATGATTCGAATTTTCTTACTTTGAGCCTGTCATTTATGTTTCCACGTTAGTTCTGTCCCTCTATTTATTCTTATAGTAGTTAGAAGAGATTTTGTAGGTTCAACAAGGCATGGAATTGAGTTAATTAATAGTTAATTGTACTTAATACAAGGTTACTGGTTCTCTATATTGCCTCCCTTGGGAGAATGTTCGGCAGACACTTGTTTTGATTACATAGTATTTTGGTAACACAGTTATAACACATGTTATATGTTGACAGGATATATAATGGATGAATTAGGTGTGGCTCTTGTTTTGATTGGACATGGTAGCATTGATCAGGTTCGCCAAAAGAAATGATACATATACAATTATTATACTTTTTGGTTTGAACTTCTTTGTGCAGTAAGATTTAGCAGGGCTCGTGAGTCTAGAGACTTTGCCAACTATTTCATATTTTGATCTACTATTTTATGTAAATGCAATCAATCTTTATTATTACTATAAGCAGTAATTTGGTGCATGAAAAAATCATTCTCTGAGCAAACCGAATTCAAAGGAGGTAAAAGAGAACTGTAGGAGGTTTAATTTTCTCCTCCCTCTTAAGGCACCAGAGTCACAAAATTATCGTTTTTGTTTTCAGAAGTTAATGCAGATCCCAGTCACTCATCGTATGAGGCATTAAAGATTTGTTTCTGGTGTCACAACCACATTCCCTCCCAAAGTACGTAGTAAACATTGTCCAATTTTGTTGAGCAAATGCATGGCTATCAGTGGTGCTTATGGAGATCTGAGGATTTCCTTACAGCAAGTAGGGATTCTCATATAAGTTGCTTCCACCACATTCCAGGCAGCACGGTTATCCACAAGACTGGAAGCTTTTCTTTGAACAGGACACCATGAGCAGAGGCGGCTGGTATATCAATATAAAAGTTTTGCAAATTGTCACGTTATGTTTCCGTTTTTAGTAGTAATAGTACCAATTTTACTGAAGTGAAATTGTTAGTTTGGCAGGCAGCAGGGTGCTAGTTGCAGGTCCTGGTAAAATTAACATCTTGTACATTCACAAGGTAACTCTCCTATCCTCAATGGGAAGTAAGAACCTTGTTAATTAAATGGTCCATCTCATGTGGAAGTAATGAGTTCAACTTCAGATACACTGAAACTTAAGACATTGTCTTCCTCAAAACACAGGACACTAATTTTGATTAGGAGAAGCACATAGATATGGTTTAAAGCTTACAAACTGACTCATTTGTACACGTAGAGCCATTTGAAAGATTTCCGTCTTTGAATTTAGACATGAACTTAATGACTTATGTTATTCTTCTTCATAGGACAAAGAATGAAGCTGGGGATGATCCAGATATCAAAGATATCCTCAAAGCATGTTGTGGGGTTTAAGTTCTCTGCAGTCTGACCTTTTCTAATTCACTTTTGTGTATCTAGTAATACAACAATGTGGGGTGAAAGTTTTTTTTTATCCAATCACACTGTGCTGTGTTAGTTCTGTATATTCAGGGGCGGATCTACATACATGGTGAGGAGGACTCAAGCCCACCTGAGATTTCTAGTTCAAGTAACTGAGTATGTGCCATTTGTACATACGTAAGGACTTGCAGGCTTGGTTTAGGATTTTAACTAACACTAAGCCCACCCGAGTTCGAATTGTATCAATAGCTATCCCATTAATTTTTATTTCTTTCTCCCACATGCATACTGGATTCAAAGTTGGAGGTCCAATAATCTTTTCTATTTTCTTGATTTCTTCTAAATATTTTATTTTCCTTTCTCCCAATGCATATTAGGCTTGAAGTTGGACATTGGGTCTCTCTTACGTGTGGCTTTAGATCTATTTGGTCTTTAAGGCCTCCATTGTGTGTGGATTTAGATCTATTTGGTATTTAGATTTGTATTTTTGTATTTTTTTTCTTGTTTTATCTTTGGGCTTGCATTCTTTTATAGATGTTAGGTCTTTTTTTTCAACTGGTTAAATTATTTTCTCAATCACACTGTTATTTTATTTAATATAAAATTATTCTAAAAAAATATTTTCAGTAATCGCTTATATAGTAGTTTTGGATGGATTTTTATTTTTTGCATCTCAATAAAATATATATATCTAATATATTTTAGTTAAATATTAGCACTGTGCTAAATTTTCCTATCACTTCAGTAAAAAATATAAAAATTCAACCGCACCCCGGTTTTGAATCCTAGATCCGCCACTGCGTATATTTCAACTTATGGGCTGTAAGTTCTTTGTAGTCTGACTCTGACCTTTGCTGCTGTTTTGGTGTCTGTGCAACATAGGAAAATCCCATTATATAAAGCTCATTCAATATCTGATGTGGTACATGTTTCAGTGACATTGCAATATATATAGTCATTACATGGCTATATGCTTGTTCTCTTGACGCAAGAAGTTCTTGAAGATTATAAGAAAAAACAAAGTCTTTCACTTGTATCTTTTTTTTTTTCCTTAAATAAATTTGGAAGACATCCTAGTTGGGAGGCTAAACTTCATGCTCGATTCCATTGAATTAAAAAGAAAAAAAAAACAAAGGGTGGAAAAATGGAGACTATACCAAAACCTCTCCCCTGAAAAATAAACAAAAGTAACTTTAGAGTAAGAGAGAACTTAACATAAGAAAAAACAAAACAAAAGAGGCTATAGTAGGATGTATAAGTGGCCATAGCAAATTTAGATCACCCACAAATGATAGCACTATCCATAAGAAACAAACTAAATTGTTTTTTTTTTTTTTTTGAATAGAACGTCAAGCCTTTCATATATCAAATATAAGTGATTACACAACTTGACTTAACCCCGAAGGGGCCATGTCAATATCAAGCCATGCAGGCTACCTTAGAGCAACCAAATGAAATCACTATAGTAATAGGATCAAGAACGAAAACCTAGACAATGTCAGGGAAAGAAAAGAAAATAAAAAACCCTAACTTATTCAACTGAACCCAGGACCTCCCTACGCATAGGGGGCATCCCCAGGATCCACAATAACCAAATAGAATGAGGCGTCCTCCTCTACGACAGCCTCAGTCACCACCATATCCTCCACCATTGCCAAAACTCTTTATACCACCAAGAGCTGAAAACCAAGGCCTATGACCAAATACTAGAGCCCAAAGCTCAAAACCAATAATTATGGCTCGAAGCCCAGATCCACCAGAAGGATCCATACCCAAACCAATCTCAACACAACTCAAATCAAGAGCTATGGCGGCACCACCACCCTTCAACCGACATGGGGTCCACTATCTGCAACTTCGAAATGGTAGCACTAACACCTCCACCGACCTCTGAGCAACCTGCAAAATCATCAAATCTGGCTCGCAGGTCACCACCACGAGAAGAGCCTTTGGCGGGACCCGTGAATACCATAGCCTCATCAGGGTTGGCTCTGATGCTGTGCAAGAAGTGTAACAGCATAGGGCCCCAAAGTGAGAGGGCCGCAATTTTTGGGTTAAGGTTTATGTTTATATAATTACATATAAAAAAATAGTATGAAGTATGACCCTTTTTTTTCTGCATTCACTCTCTCTCTCCCTTCAACTCTCAGTGACCTCTTTATTTCTTCCTATCTATCTTTTTTAATGTTTATTCTTTTTCATTCTTTGATTGCTCTAAAAAAAATCCCAAATTAGAGTAGACCCAATTCTTTCTTAGATTCCCACTTCAAATCGTCATTATTCAATTAGAGACTTTGAAGCAAAATGAATTGCATATTCTCATAAGTAATTCTAGACCCTGGTCACGACTAAAGTATTATCCATTGATTTGTGGACCACAAATGAATAAATATTTTGTTTAGTATTTGTTCAATTATTATTTAATAGTTCAATTTGTATAATCTTCCTAATAGTATGTTCAATTATTATATTAAACATCTCTCTACTAAAAACCTTGGACAATGGCTCTAGTCTAGGGTTTGTGAAATCCCTCTCGTCCGGCGGAGCTATGCAACAGCGTGGGTTTTGCCTCACCGTCGTTATGTTACTGCCGAACGGGTGATGTTGATTTAGAGTCCTTCGGCTTCTGAGATTGTGAGATGCTCGGGGTTTTGACTATGGTTTTAGTTTTGGGTCTGCTTTGTTGTCTCTCTATGGCTTGGACGGTCATAGACACAACTTGAAGGAATGGCACGAGGCTGGAGTCTAGTTTCAGGTGGTAGCGACTGCAGTGGCGGCATCGATAGAGTTCTAGTGGCATTTTTCAGGGTGTTGGGATTCGTTTCCACTGGATCGGGTTTGTTGGCGCCCGTCTGAGTTTAATTGTTGTTCTCGAAGTAGTGGTGGCGTGGTGGTGGTGGTGTTTCTTTGAAGTGGGCAGCGAAGATTTCAATCACGCGGTTGTGTGGTTGTTATCTGCGGTGGCCGCTGGTGTACCTTTTTTTGCACAAAGAGGATGGAATGACCTGGGCTAGGCTGTTTTTGGGCCTTAGACTCCTACTATCCTTTGGACTGTAGGGGTTGTTATTTAATTAAATTTTGTTTAATCTAAGTTTTAGTTTAATCTATTTCAATAATTTCCTATGTGATTAGGAACCTAGGCACTTTTGTGCACCCTATGTGTCTCTAGTGCCTCTGGAGTAGTATCAAGAATATCAAGAAGGATTCTCGCTATGTTTATGTATTTAAATGTGTAATGATTATGTCTATTTTTATGTACCACTGTGAGTACTACCACTATCTTCTTGTTTGTCTATAGATGGCAGCGGAATGGAAGTAACGGTCTTTTCTGGCTTGTGATAATTATATTGATATCCAATTTGGGTTTGAATTCAAAAAATTGTTATATTAAAAATAAGGATTAAATACTTGTTACTTCATATACTTTGCTCCATAAAACAGTTCAGTCCAAAAATTTTAAATTAAACAGATTAGTCTTTATTCTCTCTAATTCTCACATAATATGTCCTAAAATTACTATTTTACCCCTCACTTTTTATTTTTTTTAATTGTTCTCTTTTTTTTTTCTTTTTCTTGTTTGCTGCTTCTCTCTCTCTCAGCGCTCTCTCTCTCTATCTTCCTAAAAACAATCCCTAGACTCCATGAAATCACAGTGATTCGATCAGAATCTCTAAAAAAGATCATCACCAAGAAGAGATCTCCTTCATACCCATCTCATCAGTAAGTTCAATTCCCTCAATTTTAGGTTAAATTTCGTTTCTTTACTCGAATCAAAATCTCTCAAAGTTTTGATTGTCATTACTGAAGATTAGGAACCAATGTATCCCCTTTCACTTCACCTTCCTCTCCATCATAAAATCCCACAACCACGACGTCAACCACATAACCTTCATGGACGCCACCATAAACTGGATTCGCGACAACGGCCTCGACCACCTGGTCGAGAGAGAGAGAGAGCTCTGGCCAATCATCAACATCAAGAACCTCATCAAATCAGAGCCCTCCAAATCCCTCCCCATTTCCATCCTCACCAAATCCCGACACTCCCTCATGATTCCCACGCTCCCCGTCGAGTTTGTCCGCCAATACCCCTCTATTTTTTAGGAGTCCCTGCTCGCTGGCATCGAGCCCCATGTCCACCTCACCCAGCAAGTCCTCGATCTATTATCGTCGATTGAGAAAGACTTCGATCCTTTACCGGCTTCAAATGGTACCAAAACCACCGACAGGTCGTTCGGGTCGGGTTTGGGTATGCCTATGCTCCGTCAAAGGACTAGGGCGGCCGCCAAGTCTGGGTTGTCCTCTGTGAGTGGATATACGAAGGAGCAGGTTACAATTGTGAGGCAATTAAAGAAAAAGAAGGACTGTTATGAGATTTTGGGGGTGGAGAGAAGTTGTAGTGTTGAAGATGGAAGAGAAAAAAGGCAGAAGCCAACCAAGATGCCCTATAAAAGATGATGCCAACCACGCCAATCTGAGAGGCTGGCAACCTAATTCCATGCACGATCAATTTTGTGGCTAGGCAAGACCCTAGCAGAGCAAAAAGACGCATTATATCTTTTATGAGTAGTAAGTAGCTCAACATAGTTGAAACCAGCACAAGAAAGGCAACCGAATTGTTGAAACCCAGTTATCTTAAAATATCTTATACCATCTTCAATCAAATCCATGTGGAGGCCTCTAATGGTAATAAAAGACATATGAAATCACTCCAACCCATATGCCAAATCTGATGTGGAAATGACCTCTTCACTTGGGCTATCAAATTTGACTGCACCAAACTCATATGTCTTTTATTTTTTTATTATTTCTCTCTCATCTCCCTCTTTCCTTCTTCTTCCTCTCTCTCTCTCTCTCTCTCGCTCGCTCTCGCTCTCGTTCTTCCTACCTAGACTGAAACTTTCAGATTCCTACCCAGATCTCTTCTCTCTAGAGATCGGCTTTCCCATGTCTTCTCTCACAGCTTCTTCTTCTTCAACTATGACCTCACCGCTGCACCTCTTCTCCACCGTTATCTCTCCAATCGACTCCAACCCTCACCGTCGTCCAATAGGCATGTTCACAGCCGGCCAAGACCCAACGATGACCGCCCATCAATTCACGCCCCAGAAGCACTAATCTTTATGGGCATTTGATGTTTCTTGTCAAGAAAATAAAAACAAAACCCAAAAGAAAAGAGGATTAATAAGGAACTAAGGAGGAGAAGTGGTGAAGGAGATGAAGAACCAGAAGGAGATGAAGAACTAAAATGAGAAGAAGTCGAGAAGTAGTAGGAGAGAAGAAAGAGATAAAAGAAAGTCAGGTACTTGTAGATAAAATAATTTTAAAAAGAACTAAAATATTAATGTTATTTGACATATCTATTAGAGAAGAAGTTGAACAAAAATAACATTTGCCAAGTTAGCCTTGAAATTTAATTTTGACACACTTCATTTGAATACTCCATTAGAGATGCTCATTTACTTAAATTTAGTACAATCGAGAGATTTTTTTAGTTGTGAATAAATTCAAATTTAGGAATTGAAGTGTGGAAAATAAAAAATTAAAATATTTACATTGCATTTATACTCAATTTCATCGACACTTTTATATAAATATTTTTAACCCCTAAAATTGCAAAGGGTTAAAATTACAAACCAACACTTATGCGAAACGGGTATGGGGTGCACATATGTACAAGGACCAACTCAACGGCTCTTGAATTAGCCTTTTTTTTTTGTTTCCTTAGCAATGTTTGAATTAGCTTTCTAGTTTCACTTTCTGGCAAAGTTAGTTTCCGTATTTTATTTATTTATTTGAGTTTTGCTATCATGCAGATCTACATACCATGTAGACTGCCTAAATAGGCATTGGAAAGCACGTGCAAGACACCTGATGACATCTTAAGTCCCAAACACATACCATTCATCCTATCAGCATAGCAGGGCTGTACAGCAGAATTTTCCTATTTATTTATCATGCATGAATGACTGCATGTCAGATTAAATAAAAGTGGCACACCAGTTGACAGATGAGACCTCCCATGCCAGGTTTGGGAAGCCAAAAATATAATTAAAAAAAAATATTTATATATATAATACAAATTTGGAGGTCTGAAACTTACCAGAGAAGACGGGGAATCTGAATGACGGATCCTCTCCTTGGCTGGGCTTCACACTTGGTTGTCCTTGACTTCAATTATTGTTGAAATCATCCAAAGGTCATTAGCTAGCATCAAACCCAAAAGTCAGTTTTTTAATACTAACGACGTCTATTATCGTTTTCTCTCGGTGATCACTTCATCGTTCTCATCAGCTCCATAAACAAAAACAGTCCTCCTCAGAACCCTTCTCTTTGCTTTCTCTTTCTTTCCTCTGAAAATTTCACCGTCGCATAATCGATGTTAGATACCGAATTTTTTTTTTTCCTTCATTGTTTTCTTTTGCATCTTGTTAGATCTGGATATGGCTGGTGAAGCATCATGTTTGGTCAATTATCTAAATTTTTCCCCTTTTCATCATTATTATGATCTTCAAAGTCTCTATGATTAAATCGTGCCCAAGAAGGTGACGGTAGAGTTCACTGTCAAAGAATAATTGACTGAATTTTTCGTGTATATGATGTTGTAGAAGTAAATCCCCTCTTGTTCTTCGTGCTCATCATCAATTCATCATCATAAAGATTTGGATAATAAACCAAATCCATAAACCAAATAAAAATGAAATTAATCAGATCTCATATCCATTTTAATGTTTATACAAGTGAAATTTTTCGAGAAACAAAGTTTGAGAAGCAGAGATCAAGAACAATGAGGAATTGACAGAAGGAGAACGGAAAGAACTACTCCATTAGTACTGAAAACAAGTTTTCAAGACAAATCCTTGGACCAATGCCACGAGTCTATTATCCTCTTCATTATGCTCCGACTTGAAACCCGATTTTAGATCTGATGCGTTCCAATGTTCTACCAGTTCATATAACTATCCTTTTTTCTTCTTTTTTTAATCAAACCGAAGAAAAATGAAATAAGATTTGAAACTCATTGTTTCATTGACAAAATAAACTCATTGTTTCATGGTAGAATAATGAAATCTTCGAAGAAGCCAAGTTTAGGGAACAGAAGTATTTTCGGAAAAGTCCGAGTCCTTGAATAGAGTAGCAGAAGAGACGGTGATAAAAAGTGATGAGGAATTGACGGAAGAAAGAGGTAAATAAACTTCGTTAGCATTAAAAAAAAAAAAACCGACTTTTGGGTATTTAAGATTTTAACGCTGACGTGGAGAACTTAATGGCCTTTGGATTTGAAATGAACAGACAATAATTGAAGCCAAGGATAACCATTAACCAAGCCCAGCCAATGAGAAGATCCGGATCAAACGTCGATAATGGAAGTAATGAAAATAATATCACATGTGGGAAGCCGTGAAAGAGAATCTATACATGTGTATTTTCGAGTTTCAAGTTGCAACTTGCAGGTCATCGTATTGTCCAGCCGGCAGCCTATGTTACTGTGTAAAACCCACCATCTTCTGCAATTTTCCAGTCGTCCAGAGACAGTGAGACACTAGTAAACTCCAGTTATCTATATCATAAACGTTAATTAATTTAATATGGATTATATTATTTGCCTCTACCTGAGTGGCGTCAGGCGTCATCCATGTGACATTCACATGCAATCAGCCTAGTGTAACGCTAGCCCATTCCCATGTTGCTCCACCTCTGCCTATCTATAAATTCACAACAAAACTTCAGGAGAGATGTACTGCAAATCTACTTCTAGGTTCTAAAACACTGTTTTCGTTGCCTTGAGCACTGAAGATATGACAGAATTTCTGCTCACTTTCGCTACTGAGGGAATACTGACCAAGGTGACGTCGCTCGCTGCTCAAGAATTCAGTCTAGTATTGGGTTTCAAAGGAGATCTAGCACAGCTGCGTGACTCATTCCTCAAGATTCAAGCTATGCTGAGAGATGTCGACCATTCACAAGTTCGAGGGGAGGCTGTGGAAATGTGGGTGAAGGATCTTGAAGACACAGCTAACGAAGCCGATAATGTATTGGATGAAATTGGGTATGAAGTTCTCCGACGCAAAGTAGAACTCCGAAACCAGATGAAGAAAAAGGTGAAAAATTTCTTCTCCCATTCCAATCCTATTGCCTTTCGCTTAGAAATGGCACATAAAATAAAGAAAATCAACACATATTTGGTGAAATTATTCAATCAGGCAGCTGGCCCTGTTGGGTTAGTTGCTAGGACATTAGCAGATGCAACCTCTCAAGATTTTGAAGTACTTGATAGGGAGACCGTCTCCAGCTTTGATAGCGATGAGAAGCTCATAATTGGAAGAGAGGAGGTCGTGTCAGAGATGGTCAAAACCTTACTCAAGTCACATTATAATGAAGAAAATTATCTTCCAATTTTGGCTATTGTGGGAATGCCAGGTCTAGGCAAGACAACTTTGGCTAAATCAATATATAATGAATCTAAGATTGATAGCCACTTCCATGAAAAAATATGGGTGTGTGTATCCTCCCCTTTTGAAGTCAAGACGATCTTAAGGGGGATCTTTGAAACTCTGAAGCCAGAGAGAGCAGCAATACAAAGCAAGGACGCTATTTGTAAATTCATTCGAGAAGCGGTAAAAGGGAAAAGATACCTTCTCGTACTGGATGATGTTTGGAGCAAAGATCCTGAAAAATGGAAGGAGTCGAGGAGTTGTTTGTTAACAATTAATGATACTCAAGGAAGCAGCATCATTGTCACTACCCGTAGTGACGGAGTTGCAAAAGTCATGGAAACTCTTCCCAGATGTGATTTAAGAAGACTATCAGATGATGAATGCTGGCTCATAATGAAGGATAAAGCCATTCCAGTTGGGAGTCCTCCTATGTCTAAAGAGCAGGATGCTATTGGTAGAGAGATCGCTAAAAGATGTGGAGGTGTGCCTCTAGTATCAAAGGTATGTTAATTATATAAATCATTGTTATCCTTATTACTTTAGTCTTTGTTGAGAAAAATCATATGTATTTTCAATATCCTTTTCATTTGTTAGAAAGCAATTTCAAGGACTCATAACTTCTAACACTTAATGGACGCAAGATACATGATATGGTAGCATTGTCATTTAAAGTAACTGCGCATACTACAAGAAAAATGGCCTTTTAGTTGCAAGAAATTTTTTCCTTCTAAAAAATTGAAAATTCGTTGCATTGACCCAAATACAAGGAATATTTCTTGTATTTGGATCCTTGCAAAGAAAGCCTTGCAAAAGAACAAATACAACAACCTAAAAATCCCTTGCATTTGAGTTCACAATGTAAGTAATAATTGTTCATCTCAAATGCAATCACATAAGGTTAAGTGGTTAATTAACTATAGTTAACTTACATACAAGGACGATTCCTTGCATTTGGTAGGTGCAAGGCCGTTTTTAGCAATTAACAAGTTTTTCTAGAATTTAGTTACATTTTATTAGTTATTAATTTCTTATCCAATCTAATAAAATTCTTTGAGCTAGGCTTTGAGTAAATGAATACTTTAGTAATAATTACACATGGAAAATTTCACAAAGATTAATAACTCAATTAATATTCACTAAAATCGCTCTCAAGACATCTCTTAAATGTCAAAGACTAGAGATAATCGCAAAACTCTTCATCTAATACAACCACATAACAATTCTAGCTGAAAAGGTTGAGCTTGAAAATGACAAGCGGGAAGAAAAGATATTCAAAACTGATAATAAGGTGACAAGCTCAACGTTTGTTTGGACTAAGAGTTCACTGAACTAATATAGGATGCAAACTTACTATGTGTGTGTTGTACTAATGTGTTCTTAAGCAAAAAAAGAAACAAACATACCTCTAAGTCCCAAAACAAAACGAAAGCGCCTGCAACTTGCAAAAAAGAAGAAGAGAAGAAAATTAGATACCAATTACCAAATGTACTCCAAAACAAATCAAACCTACTATTTATGTGTTTTCCTAATGTGTTCTTAAGCAAAAGAAGAAACAAATATACCTCTAAGTCCCATTAACAAAATGAAAGCAACGGTAACCTGCAAAAAAGAAAAAGAGAGCAATTAGATACCAGTTACCAAATGTACTCCAACCAATACCAACCTCAGCAACCTGAAAACTTTCTTTGCTGATGATCTTTGACTCACATAATCAAGCTTTTGTACCTCATTTGGACATAAGATTCACAAAGTTTCTGACATGCTATAACTGAAATACATAAGGTAACTCACCAGAAGTAAACAAAAAGAACAACAAGAAGCAATTAAGGAGAAACCTAAGGAATTATTCTGCGGTCCAAGCTAATAATATCACTCGAATTAGACTATTAGATGGTCTTGTAGCTATTAGATGGTCTTTTTAGAAGACGGTCTTGTAAAAAGTAGCTATGAGTGCATGTTAAGTAGCTATTATTGTATTCACGCTACTATCTAATATAAATCTAACACATGATCAACTGATAATAGGTTTTGGGAGATGTGATGCGCTCTAAAACAAGTGATGAATGGCGATCAATTTTGAAAAGTAAAACATGGGGTTCACCGGAAGGAGAAAAGAGAATTTTTTCAATTTTGAAGTTGAGTTTTGATGAACTGAAACCTCCATCCTTGAAACAATGTTTTGCATATTGCTCGATGTTCGTCAAAGATTTTGATATTGAAAAGGATGACTTGATCCAACTTTGGATGGATGGCTTCATCCTTTTTCTGACAAAAGCCTAGAGATGGAGGAGAGAGGTAATGAATACTTTAAAATCCTATTGGCGAAGTCTTTTTTTCAAGATGTTACGAAGGATTATAGTGGTAATGTTACCAAACGTAAGATGCACGATCTTGTACATGATCTTGCAGAACATGTATCAAAATCAATGAACTTACGCTCACTTTTTTCAAATGGAGAATTCCTTGGGAGCAACTTACTTAACTACAAATCTTTACGTGTGTTAAATTTATACAAAGCAGACATTATGGAGTTACCAATTTCAATTGGGAAGTTGAAACACTTGAGGTACTTGAATGTTTTGAAAACAAGAATCAAAACATTTCCCAAATCAATTGGTCAACTTTAGAACCTGCAGACTTTGAAAATACCTTATCAGCTTGAAGAATTTCCAAGGGAAATTGTAAATTTAATCAACTTGCGGCACATTTATTTTGGTAGATATATAAAAGTTCCGGTTGGGATATTGAGACAGTTGACTAATCTCCGATCGTTACCTTTTCTCAAGGCGGGTAACAAGACAGGTCTTGGAATTGAGGAATTGGGTTGTTTAAACCAGTTGCACGACACGTTGTCCATATATGGATTGGAAAATGTAGAAGATGGAGAAGAAGCTTTGAAAGCAAACTTGGTCGAGAAGAAATGTATACGCAAGTTAATCCTTGATTGGAAGCCTAGTAGGCCAAGCCACAATGTGGAGAATGACGATGATGTACTAGAAGGCCTCCGCCCACATTCTAGTTTGGAATTTTTGGAGATTCAGGGATTCATGGGTGTTAAACTTCCACCATGGTTATTGCTAGCCCACAATTTGAAAGAGATTGAATTATTGGGCTGCAACAAATGTGAAGGAGTCCCAGTACTTGGCCATTTACCCAATCTTAGTTGTGTTAAGATTATGAGAATGGAGAACCTAACTCGTATAGGATCTGAGTTCTATGGTGATGACCATATCAACTGTGGAGATGGATCACGTAAGAAGGCGCTGCCTTTGTTCCCTGCTTTGAAAACATTGCATATTGAGGGGGCTCAGAACCTGATCGAGTGGATGGAAGCGCCAACAGGAAGAGCAAGTGTTGTGTTTCCATGCCTCGAGGAGCTGACCTTGATTAAATGTGACAAACTGGTAAGTGCTCCCAGTCATTTCCCATCTCTCAAGAAGTTAGAGATACAATTCATGGATAGTGGAGGCATGGCAATAGCAAGTATTCTAAGCAATCAACTCACCACTCTCACTTATCTCAGATTATTGGCAGTGAGGGGACTGACTTGTCTGCCGGAAGGGATGTTAGAAAACAACAAGAATCTTGCACATTTGGATATGGACGGTTGTTTTGGGTTAACTTGTATTTCTCCCCAATCACAAGGATTTCAGTACTGCTGCGCATCTCTTTCATATTTGCGGATATGGATTTGTCATAATCTCAGATATTTACCTGATGGGCTACTCACTCCTTCTCTTAAAGAGATGACGTTGTATTCTTGTCGCAATCTAGAGTACATCCCAGATGCTACACACGGTGGTCTCACATCCCTTGAAACATTGTCTTTGACAATGTGCTATAAAATAACTTCCATTCCATTTTCACAAGGCCTGCCATCTCTTTGTAAATTAGATATAGACCAGTGTCCGGAGTTATCATGCCTACCGGGTGGACTAGAATACTGTACCTCTATTCGGAGTTTGTCGATAACAGCTTGCCCCAAGGTACCATCCACTTGAATCGAAAGTCTGAGTGCGTCCCTCGAATATTTGAGTGTAACTAATCTAGACTCTCTTCCAATTTCAAGGGGAGGCTTCACATCACTCCGTGAATTGTCAATCATGCGCTGCGAAAGTGCACAGATTGGGCCAGAATTAAATGCCTTCCTTCAAACCCTCGTCTCTCTTCAAAAATTCAGGATATGGTTTTGCGAAAATCTAGAGAGGGTATTCAAGATATGAAGCTCACATCCCTTTGCAGCCTGGATATTTCTGGGTGTCGTAAATTAACTTGTCTACCGAATTGGTTAGCAGAGTCGTGCAGCCTCACCAGTTTAAAGCAATTGACAATTGGTGGTTTCAGCGAGGATCTCGATGCATTCCCAGCTTTTCAGGCTATACCACAGCTTGAGCCATTAAAGATCTATGGGTGGCTTAAGCTCAAGTCTCTCCCTGAACAAATTCAGCACTTGCCTTCTTTAAAGCATTTGGAAATAACATGGTGTCACGGTGTGGAGGCTATTCCAGAGTGGTTGGGAAACCTTGCATCTCTTGAGGACCTGTCTGTTCGGTGTTGCGGGAGTCTAATGTATCTACCTTCTGTGGCACCAAATTGAAAGAGATAGAGATCTTGAGCTGTCCCCTTCTAGAAGAAAGATGCACGGAGGAGAGCGGCCCAGAGTGGCCTAAGATTCGTCATCTTCCATTCATCAAGAGTAAGACTTTTTTTCATCTATTACTAAACTAGTTGTTAAATTGTGCCACTTGATTCTTCTCTTCTCGTCTATTTTAGTTAATCTGTCTAGTAATCTGAAAAGGCAAACTAATGTGTGTGATTGTTGTTGTGAAAATCCCTATTTCTTCTTTCTAATATAAAACTGACCGAACTTGTTTTCTATCAGTTGGGGGTAAAAAAATCGAGAATTGACCAACGCAGAGAACAAATAATTCCTAATTGCTTAAACTGCCCAGAATGAGGCAAATAAGGTATGCTACCACCAGCCTTTCAATGCATTAAACCCTTCCCTTTCCTCCGCTCTGTCTTTTCTATATCAATGTGACAAGCAAGATAAATAAATCCATTCAGTATGTTGTTTCTGTAGGAGCATCTAATTTGTTTTCGGCAAACAATTTCTCGAGGTTTTCACTAAATTGGAGGAATACATGTTGTGCCATCAGAGTCCTGGTACTTCTGCTGATCCATTATTTCCCGTACTTTCTGCATTATTTACTCATTCCTATGGGGAAATATGTCAACATTGCTTTTGTAAACACTGCTACATGCATGTTTGCGGACACTTCATCTGATAACTTAGTGACGTTTCTATGCCATTCAGTATTGTTGTCAAATTTGAAATATTTGGATCTTTTCCAGCAAAAAATTAAAGACCTGACGTAAATCAGAGCCAAAAAGATTTAGCAGAAAGCATATACTATGAGCAAATCCATGACTTAATAACTGGTCGGCTCACCCACAGGTTTCCTATCAGCAAAAGAAGCTTTCAGTTTGTGCCTCCGAATTGTCCTCTGAAGTGGTGGTGTAAGATTATGGCTTTCAGAATACAGGTATTACCCTCTGTTTAGTGTTGCACTCTTTGTAAAGATATCCATGAATATGTATACCAACTCTTCCTATCTTTTTGCAGCAAGCCAAGATTTTCTCCTTTTATTGTCAATATTGGGGATTTGGTTCCAAAGCAACTGTTAGCCATCTAATCTGAGATCTTTGGATGATAATCATGATATCAGATGGCTTTCAAATTTTAGTCTCAGATGGTGTTGGTCTCTTCAGTGCCATTCAAGCTGAGATGTTCCACAAGAGTTGGGAGTACGTACGGATGCCATTGTTGTTCGAATTAGTCGGCTAAAGTTTGGAAACAGGCTCATTGTGCTCGTGTAGACTTCTGCCCAAGCAGAACAACCAATCAGGAGTGGACACGCGGGCAACATGCTCCACGTCAGCTCGGAGAACTTATCAAGGAGCCTCTTGTTTTTGTTCTGATATCAAGGAGCCTCACATTCACTCATGATGAGACGTCTGCCCATGCCTTGAGCTACTCATACATTAAAGGATCTTCAATTCCATGCCTTATGGGACAATGTTTCATCATTCTCCATTCAGTTGCATTCTTTATACAGCTAAACCATCATATGGTGTAACCAACCATATTTATTCGATCCTAGTGAAACCACCAGCAAACAACCGTGATGTAGCCCTAAACTCTGAGTGAGTTTTGGGTGAACACGTAAATCTCCTGCTCGCGTTATTGGGTGTGATTGTCTTTTACGTACAGTTTATATTTTTGGGACCTTTCTTCAACATCAACGTAGTAATTCTTCATTGACATAATGACCATTCCACATACTATCTATCTCACATATTCACGTACTGCCAAGCATGAGCAGCGATCCCTCTTTGTTTAAAAATCTCCTGCTTTCAAAATCTGCTTTACATATCCTATTGATATTATTTAATTTTACTTTTTTTTGGTTTTGTGGATGTTCAGTACGTAGTGCCGTAATGGATGCAGCTTGATGATCAGTAAGGATGAATCAGTTGTCTGTTTTTACATGAAGATATGCATTTGTGTAGGATTCTTTTTGAATATCAACATGTACTCAACGCATAGCCCGGGACTTTTACAGAGCGGAGCAGCTATTTTTATAACCCCGTATTAGATAACTCTTGCTCTTACTTTGATGTAGGACTCGTAGTGCTATCACTTGTCATTACTCATGCTTTCATTATTTTATCCATCGAAGAGATTATTCGCCTAATTAGACTGAAACAGTGTATAAACTCGTTTTACAAATAGAACCAAGTCTGTAATTGGGTTGTTGATAGATGAAGGCCCAGAAGGAAGTTTCCTGGATAAAGTATGCTAGTAAGATTAACCATCGAACTCCCATTTTCAGCTAAAGAGTCAATTTAGAACTTCCAAAGCATGGAGGCTGCCCTTTAAAATGAAGCTGCACGTCCAAGATCCACAGGGAACTACGGAGCAGACGTGATGTCATAAAGTGCCACCCATGTTCTTCATGTAGCTTCGCTAGAGATGGCTGCCTAGCACAAGTAACAAACCATCAGTAGAAGTATCGGCAATAGATCAGAAAAAGTATCTAGAAATATCAGATTTAGATATTTGTATCTTGTCGAAATAAGGAACCCTAAGTCCAAAACAAGATTATTTGCAACCTTTAATATGATGATATATTATCCATTAGTATGGTATTTGAGGCATTCACCATCAAATGTTGCCAAAACACCAAACCCAAAGAATTATTGCTTGCTGTAGATCCAGACCATGCGTCCCTGATTAGTAACACCACATCACAAATGCCTCTCAAATACATTTTGTGAAAGCAAGTTATCTATAACCGCCACTGAGATAAATTTTCATTAGTTTTGGGATGGCTTCACAAAAATTGACTGAAAAAAAAATTGTATAAACAACTATAAGTCAACTGAGTTTAGCATCACTGCCCTAGCTTAATACATTGCTGAATGTTTGAGGTAGGGGTTTCTTTCAAGTAATTAAGCATTACTCATTCTTATAACTTTGCTCATTTCTTCTAGGTAACTCGTAAGTCGTAACTGCTTCTGTTCGCAGTACCGATCATGATATTGGCGCTTGCTTAACTAGTGTTTGAATGCAACAATGTCCACTGCTAACGTCATACTGTGCTGCTGCCATTGATTTCCGGGTTATATACCATCTCTCTATCTCAGCAAGAACAACTGGAAGAAAGGAGATTTGTAACTTTGAGAAGTGAGAATCCCACATGCACTGATCTACTGCTGTGCTCATGTAATAAACAGAAGATGAAATATACAAGCGATCATACAACCTCTTTATCCTATCAAATCAATGTCAGAAGGCCAACTTCATAAACTGACATATTAACAAAAAGGGCAGAGCCTTTAATACTACCAAGATACAAAAACTAGGAGGAAATATATGCTAGTTATGTACTGCCACACATGAAACCAATTTAACAACTAAATCTGCATATATATCCCCAGATCTTCACACCAGAAGAAACCCGGCTTATTCTGATGGTGATGAAGGTAAAAGGAGAGGAAACCAGGAGTTGGTGCTCATTGCAATCACTGTTTCTTAAAATTTGCCTTTGTTCCTAGTTGTATGTAGTAGAAGAAACAATTTGTATAGCTTCTCGGTTGGCTGATAACAAACCATACCTTACATGAAAAAGCAAAAGCGATCAAATGACACTCCAACTTCGGATACTGTGATGACAAAGAACCTCAACTTTACAGACAAGGAAGATCTTGGACGTTCGTAGCAGAAAAACAAAGAAAATGAACTGGTTTTGGTAGGGTGCGCCAAACCTTGCAATAGTGCAAGACAAGGATGACACGTGTGAGCCCCAACAGCAAGCTATTGTGATGGACTCACCCCTTAAAAAAATTAATTTAATATCGTGTGAACCATTGGTTCACGTATCAGATATTAAACTGATAAGAACAGATACTACACTTGATCTTAGCCAAAAGGCCGAGAAAGGTATGTCTCATTCAGTCTAGCTCTTCGCTTTTTATACTCTATTCCCTTCTGTGATTCTTTCATCCAGTGATGCGGGACTCTCACCTTCAAAAACAGCAAGGGGCTGCTTCCACTTCCAGGGTCTTTACTGATGAACTTGTGCCTCGTATTAACACCAACACAAATCCAAAATATTACATTAAACTGAACTAGTAGTCTTCCCCATCTTACACTCGCAAATAAATTTAAAAAGTCCGGGCTTATGAGCCATGGTCTTCCCCATCTGCAAAGAACAACTCAAGACGATATCCGTTCCATTGAGAATGAGAAGCCAATGAAGGCCTGAACAAATTAAATACATGGAGCGCTGTACTTTATGATATGACATAACCATTAGATCAGATCAAGCTACAAAAATATGAGCAGGGATTATTGTTGCAGGTGGCTGGTAAACATTGATTTGGATGTGCTATATATATGATCTGCATAAACTGGGAAGGTGGTCACTAAAATGAGATAAAACATTGATTAATTATTTCTTGACACCGAGTGTTTACTTGGGGTAAACTTAGCGCTTGGCACCTACCTAGTGTTGCTACTTATGGCACCTACCTAGTGTTTACTTGGGAGCTGATATGCTTTGTGATAGTTAGCTAGATGATAATCCTGAAAATGCTGCTGGTGTTTGATTATTCATTGGAGGATATGTTGTGCTTTTTAGTCTGTACAGTTGCTGCAGTAGGAGACTGTTTGGTACTTCCTTCAAGCATGGGACTACGACGATGTGTAGACACCAGTTTGGTTGGTGTCTCAGCCTCGCTTACTGAGAATGGCTTAATATAATTTGCTTTCCACTGTCCTTGTTGGGAATATTGTGGCATGGCTTTACCTTTCTAGTTTTTCAGTCTGATTGTCATGATTTTCAATACTGTTATGTATGGAGCAGGCTTATTGAACCTTTGTTGGTTTAGTTATGACATTTGATCATTTGATAGGGTGCGCCAAGCCTTGCTGTAGTTATGCTGCTTATTCCTAGTTATAGTGGAAGAAACAATTCGTATAGCATCTTGGTTGCTGATAACACACCATACCTTACCTGACGCGAAAAGCAAAGCAATCAAATGAAATTGAATCAAAAACTCTCGTGACTACAAATTATGAATATTCTGTTGTTTTTTTGAAGAATTGGTTGAATCCATTCTGGTACTAATAGTGTGAGAGTGAGACTCGTCCTATTTCCTGAGAGAGTGCGTGAGACTGTGTCAATGTGTGAGAGTGCGGAGGACGAAGGCAGAGCGGAGGTATGCGTACGGCCTAATACTGGGAATGTAGCTTCTGTATCTGGTATTTTGTAATCAGGAGCTAAAACAGCAGAAGATCATTGGTGACATTCTCAACTACAATATATAGAACCAAACAGAAAACAAAGAACAACGTAACATCGAAAGCGTGCTGTTGAAACTTTAAGTACGATTTGGTAGGGCGCGCCAAAACTTTGCTGTAGTGCAACGCAAAAATGACACGTGTGAATTCCAGTAGCAAGCTACTGCAGTGAACCCACCACTTCAAAAAATTAATTTAATACCATGTGAACCATTGAATATCATGTGAACCATTGGTCCACGTATCAGATATTAAACTGATAAGAACAGATACTACACTTGATCATAGCCAAAAAGCCGAGAAAGGTATGCTTTGCTCGGCTTAGCTCTTCGCATTTTGTACTCCTATTCACTTCCGTGCTTCTATCAACCAGGGATGTGGGACTATCACTCTCTCAGCTTCACGGACAGCAAGGGGCTGCTTCCAGGGTCTTTACCGATCAACTTGTGCCTGCCTCGTATTTACACCAACACAAATCCAAAATATTACATTAAACTCAACTAGTAGTCTTCCCCATCTTACGCTTATAATTAAAAGTCTTAAATCCGAGCTTATGAGTCATCTCTGCCATCTGCAAAGAACAACTCAAAAGGACATCTGTGACCATGAGAATAAGAAGTCAATGTAGGCCTGAACGAATTAAATACAAGGAGTTCTGAATTGTATGATAGGAAAGGACATTGTCATAATCATTAGATCAGATCAACCTACAAAAATATGAGCAGGGATTAATGTTGCGGGTGGCTGGTTGACATTGATTTGGATGTGTTATGATCTGCACAAACGGGGAAGGTAGTAACTAATGTGACATAAAACATTGATTGTTTCATGACAACTAATGTTAACTTGGGGTAATCTTCGCGCTTGGCACCTACCTAGCTTTGCTACGTACCGGGCCTAAATCATTCAGCTAGGCCTCTAGGTGGGAGCTGAAGTGCTTTATGATAGCTAGCTAGATGATAATTCTGAAAATGCTGCTGGTATTTGATTATTTATTAGAGGATATGTTGGGCTTTTTAGTCTGTACAGTTGCTGCAGTAAAGAGATATTGTTTGGTGCTTTTTTCCAGCATGGGACCACGACAATGTGCAGACTGCAGACCCAAGTTTGGTTGGTGTCCGGCCTTGCTTTCTGAGAATGAGCTTAATTATCGTTTATGTTTTCAGAAGTTAATGCAGATCCCAGTCACTCATCGTATGAGGCATTAAAGATTTGTTTCTGGTGTCACAACCACATTCCCTCCCAAAGTACGTAGTAAACATTGTCCAATTTTGTTGAGCAAATGCATGGCTATCAGTGGTGCTTATGGAGATCTGAGGATTTCCTTACAGCAAGTAGGGATTCTCATATAAGTTGCTTCCACCACATTCCAGGCAGCACGGTTATCCACAAGACTGGAAGCTTTTCTTTGAACAGGACACCATGAGCAGAGGCGGCTGGTATATCAATATAAAAGTTTTGCAAATTGTCACGTTATGTTTCCGTTTTTAGTAGTAATAGTACCAATTTTACTGAAGTGAAATTGTTAGTTTGGCAGGCAGCAGGGTGCTAGTTGCAGGTCCTGGTAAAATTAACATCTTGTACATTCACAAGGTAAGTCTCCTATCCTCAATGGGAAGTAAGAACCTTGTTAATTAAATGGTCCATCTCATGTGGAAGTAATGAGTTCAACTTCAGATACACTGAAACTTAAGACATTGTCTTCCTCAAAACACAGGACACTAATTTTGATTAGGAGAAGCACATAGATATGGTTTAAAGCTTACAAACTGACTCATTTGTACACATAGAGCCATTTGAAAGATTTCCGTCTTTGCATTTAGACATGAACTTAATGACTTATGTTATTCTTCTTCATAGGACAAAGAATGAAGCTGGGGATGATCCAGATATCAAAGATATCCTCAAAGCATGTTGTGGGTTTTAAGTTCTCTGCAGTCTGACCTTTTCTAATTCACTTTTGTGTATCTAGTAATACAACAATGTGGGGTGAAAGTTTTTTTTTATCCAATCACACTGTGCTGTGTTAGTTCTGTATATTTAGGGGCGCATCTACATACATGGTGAGGAGGACTCAAGCCCACCTGAGATTTCTAGTTTAAGTAACTGAGTATGTGCAATCTGTACATACGTAAGGACTTGCAGGCTTGGTTTAGGATTTTAACTAATACCAAGCCCACCCGAGTTCGAATTGTATCAATAATTATCCCATTAATTTTTCTTTCTTTCTCCCACCATGCATACTGGATTCAAAATTGGAGGTCCAATAATCTTTTCTATTTTCTTGATTTCTTCTAAATATTTTATTTTCCTTTCTCCCAATGCATATTAGGCTTGAAGTTGGACATTGGGTCTCTCTTACGTGCGGCTTTAGATCTATTTGGTCTTTAAGGCTTCTATTGTGTGTGGATTTAGATCTATTTGGTATTTAGATTTATATTTTTGTATTTTTTTCTTGTTTTATCTTTGGGCTTGCGTTCTTTTATAGATGTTAGGTCTTTTTTTTTTCAACTGGTTAAATTATTTTCTCAATCACACGGTTATTTTATTTAATATAAAATTATTCTAAAAAAATATATATTTTCAGTAATTGCTTATATAGTAGTTTTGGATGGGTTTTTATTTTTTGCATCTCAATAAAATATATATATCTAATATATTTTAGTTAAATATTAGCACTGTGCTAAATTTTCCTATCACTTCAGTAAAAAATATAAAAATTCAACCGCACCCCGGTTTTGAATCCTAGATCCGCCACTGCGTATATTTCAACATATGGGCTGTAAGTTCTTTGTAGTCTGACTCTGACCTTTGCTGCTGTTTTGGTGTATGTGCAACATAGGAAAATCCCATTATATAAAGCTCATTCAATATCTGATGTGGTACATGTTTCAGTGACATTGCAATATATATAGTCATTACATGGCTATATGCTTGTTCTCTTGACACAAGAAGTTCTTAAAGATTATAAGAAAAAGCAAAGTCTTTCACTTGTATCTTTTTTTTTTCCTTAAATAAATTTGGAAGACATCCTAGTTGGGAGGCTAAACTTCATGCTCGATTCCATTGAATTAAAAAGAAAAAAAAACAAAGGGTGGAAAAATGGAGACTATACCAAAACCTCTCCCCTGAAAAAGAAACAAAAGTAACTCTAGAGTAAGAGAGAACTTAACATAAGAAAAAACAAAACAAAAGAGGCTATAGAAGGATGTATCAGTGGCCATAGCAAATATATATCACCCACAAATGATAGCACTATCCATAAGAAACAAACTAAATTGTTTTTTTTTTTAAATAGAACGTCAAGCCTTTCATATATCAAATATAAGTGATTACACAACTTGACTTAACCCCGAAGGGGCCATGTCAATATCAAGCCATGCAGGCTACCTTAGAGCAACCAAATGAAATCACTATAGTAATAGGATCAAGAATGAAAACCTAGACAATGTAAGGGAAAGAAAAGAAAATAAAAAACCCTAACTTATTCAACGGAACCCAGGACCTCCCTACGCATAGGGGGCATCCCCAGGATCCACAATAACCAAATAGAATGAGGTGTCCTCCTCTACGACAGCCTCAGTCACCACCATATTCTCCACCATTGCAAAAACTCTTTATACCACCAAGAGCTGAAAACCAAGGCCTATGACCAAATACTAAAGCCCAAAGCTCAAAACCAAAAATTATGGCTCGAAGCCCAGATCCACCAGAAGGATCCATACCCAAACCAATCTCAACACTACTCAAATCAAGAGCTATGGCGGCACCACCACCCTCCAACGACATGGGGTCCACTATCTGCAACTTCGAAATGGTAGCACTAACACCTCCACCGACCTCTGAGCAACCTGCAAAATCATCAAATCTGGCTCGCAGGTCACCACCACGAGAAGAGCCTTTGGCGGGACCTGTGAATACCATAGCCTCATCAGGGTTGGCTCTGATGTTGTGCAAGAAGTGTAACAGCATAGGGCCCCAAAGTGAGAGGGCCGCAATTTTTGGGTTAAGGTTTTATGTTTATATAATTACATATAAAAAAATAGTATGAAGTATGGCCCTTTTTTTTCTGCATTCACTCTCTCTCTCCCTTCAACTCTCAGTGACCTCTTTATTTCTTCCTATCTATCTTTTTTAATGTTTATCCTTTTTCATTCTTTGATTGCTCTAAAAAAATCCCAAATTAGAGTAGACCCAGTTCTTTCTTAGATTCTCACTTCAAATCGTCATTATTCAATTAGAGACTTTGAAGCAAAATGAATTGCATATTCTCATAAGTAATTCTAGACCCTGGTCACGACTAAAGTATTATCCATTGATTTGTGGACCACAAATGAATAAATATTTTGTTTAGTATTTGTTCAATTATTATTTAATAGTTCAATTTGTATAATCTTCCTAATAGTATGTTCAATTATTATATTAAAAATCTCTCGGCTAAAAACCTTGGACAATGGCTCTAGTCTAGGGTTTGTGAAATCCCTCTTGTCCGGCGGAGCTATGCAACAACGTGGGTTTTGCCTCACCGTCGTTATGTTACTACCGGACGGGTGATGTTGATTTAGAGTCCTTCGGCTTCTGAGATTGTGAGATGCTCGGGGTTTTGACTATGGTTTTAGTTTTGGGTCTGCTTTGTTGTCTCTCTATGGCTTGGACAGTCGTAGACACAACTTGAAGGAATGGCACAAGGCAGGAGTCTAGTTTCAGGTGGCAGCGACTGCAGTGGCGGCATCTATAGAGTTCTAGTGGCGTTTTTCAGGGTGTTGGGATTCGTTTCCACTGGATCGGGTTTGTTGGCCCCGTCTGAGTTTAATTGTTGTTCTCGAAGTAGTGGCGGCGTGGTGGTGGTGGTGTTTCTTTGAAGTGGGCGGCGAAGATTTCAATCACGCGGTTGTGTGGTGGTTATCTGCGGTGACCGCTGGTGTACCTTTTTTTGCACAAAGAGGATGAAGTGACATGGGCTAGGCTGTTTTTGGGCCTTAGACTCCTACTATCCTTTGGACTGTTGGGTTTTTATTTAATTAAATTTTGTTTAATCTAAGTTTTAGTTTAATCTATTTCAATAATTTCCTATGTGATTAGGAACCCAGGCTGTAATACCCGCAATTTCCATTTTAAATCCGAGTGATTGTATCGAATGATTATTATACGATTTCACGATTTATGTTCGATAATCATTCATTTTTACAATTATCGAAGTTTCGAAACGTTTATTTTAACGAAAAGCTCGAAATACTCGGGTTGAGAAATCGACTTTTTCTACATACGAAATTTGGAGAAACTTCCTTCATGAAAGTTGTAGAGCTCGTCGATACGAGTCCGTGCACGTTCGGAACATGAAGATCGGATTTTTTCTGAATTAGTTATCGAATTTCGAAGTTTTCCGAAACTTGTATATATAGAAAAATTTTAGAAACCCTAATTTTTTTTCCCTACCGGTTTCTTTTTTTTCCTTTTCTTTCTTCTTCTTCTTCTTCTTCCGTTTCTGGAAAACAGGTTTCTCTCTCTCTCTCTCTTACAGACACAATCGGCCGAAAGAGGAGGAAAACTTCTCCTTAATTGTTCTCCCTCCACAGGCCACCTCTCGACCTCAAACCAAGTCTCAGGCGTTCGTCTCGAGCTGCTCTAGCTCCCGGAGGCAGTCTCACACGGCGGCGCAGCCTGTGGCGGCGGCGGTGAAGCCCGAACCGAAAACGTCCATTTTCGGTTCGATCTCGATATCTCGAGCTACACTCCATCATTTCACTTGATTCTTGTCTCATTGAGCTCGCCTCAACTTCCTCTACAAGCACCAAGAAGGACCGGAACTGGGTCGAACGTTTTCACGTTCGTCGGAGCTTGACCCGAACGGATCGAAATACCGAAACTTTCGATCAAGATATCTCGAGCTATACACGATCGTTTCTTGTGATTCCAAGCTTGTTGAGTTCGCAAGGAAGTTCTGAACAAGTTTCCAGAAGGGATCGGGGCCTGAGGTTGCAGTTTTCACGTCGGTTTTCAAGCTCACCGGTTTCTGCATTTTTTCCGGCCGCCGACTGTAAATCGGTAATTTCGATGCCTTCCGATCATTTTTAGGTCTTGTGCTAGTTATGAAAGTTGCTCAGAATGATGAAACGAAGGGGACAAGCTCGGCCCCGACACCATTGGTGGTGGTCGGTGGCGGCTCTATCCCTAACTCCGGCGGCCTTTTTCGGCCACCTCCGGAGGTCTGAAATTTGGTTTCTGTCCATTTTATGATTCTATGTTTCGATACGATCATTTCGGCGTATTATACGCATTTTTCGAATATCGTATGAATTAGTTATGAATTTTGTGATTTCGATCGATTTCGGTCGTTAGATTTTTGATCTGTGAAATAATGACCGTTGGATGAACTTGTAAATTTGTTATGATGATCATATGACTGTCCCAGAGGCTTGTGTGGTCATGGGCGAAGATCCGACCGTTGGATCTTCGTATATGTGAAAAACGGTAATTAGGGGAGCGATTCGTGAGAAACCGCTCGTCGGATTTTAATGTAAATTAGAATCTGACCGTTAATTAGTGGTTAAATTATGAGTTGAAATTGTTGGCTAAATTCGAATCACATTTGATTAGGTGATTGACGGATTTTAATTGCGTGAGCTATTCGGCGTTAATTATAAATTATAATTTATAATTATATTGAAGACGCAGCGGGAGTTTCGAGGTGAGTAAACTCACGTGGTTCTTATTACAAACCGAGCATTTTAATTTATTTATTTTTGGTAATTGTGTGAAAAATACTTGCGGATTAAATATTTGTTTTAAAATTTCATGGACTTGAATCACCACGGTCCATAGGTAAGTAAAATGAATTTCAACTATACAAATGAATTTCATAATTTTCTTGTGTGAACTATAGATGGTATTAGTGGTCATCCATGAGTGGATGATTACGTATATATATATTTACGTGGAAAATATATATTAATGTGTGGATTGTTTGATTTATGATATGATTGTGTTGAATTGATTGAGTTGATTATATTACAATTATGTAATTCCATAATAATATGATCTATCTTGGTTGGGTTGATTTTAGTATGTGATGTTATATGTTGTGTTCAATTATGGGTTTAGGGTCGACGAAATGACTGGTGTGGGTAATCGGACGCTCTAATCCTAGTGTGGATGATGGGATACGATTGGTTGAGTATGTGGAATTATTGGACGTTCTAAATATGTATATAGGTATACATATTGATGAAATACAATAATTGATAAATATGTCGGATGTCATAACCTAGACCAGGTGACAGGCTACGATTCAGTTAGAGCTCTAGTCTGTCAAATACCGTATTTTTATAAATACGATGATGAGAGTTGTGGGGAAAGTTGTGAGTTGTGTTGTCTTGATATATTGAATTGGTGTTTGATTGAGATTGTTATTATTTGTATATGTGGAAATAATTGAGTGTTGCTGTGTGTGAGAATAAATGAGATTAAATTAAGTAACAATTCATTCTTTTACTCATACAAGCTTTCATAAGCTTACCGGGTTTTGTGTTGTTGCAATCCCGGTACACTATTCAATGGTGTAGCAGATATTCCTGCAGGTCAGGATAACCAGGGAGGTAACCGAGCTGCTTAGGTGTTATAGCAGTTTTGTTATTTATTTAGTTGTGAGGTGTGTGTATGCTCATTTAGAGCTTTACATTATATTTTGGATTGAGTTGTAATAATTAACCGAGAATATATTCGGTTTGATTCTATTTTGTGTGGTGAGTATGTTAAGAAAAGAAAAATTTTCAGGATGATTATTTTGTGTTGTAGTATATTCATGTTTCGGATTTTGAATTGTTATTCTAAAATTCGGGGCGTGACACAGGCACTTTTGTGCACCCTATGTGTCTCTAGTGCCTCTGGAGTAGTATCAAGAATATCAAGAAGGATTCTCGCTATGTTTATGTATTTAAATGTGTAATGATTATGTCTATTTCTATGTACCACTGTGAGTACTACCACTATCTTCTTGTTTGTCTATAGATAGCAGCGGAATGGACGTAACGGTTGCACCTCTTCTCTCACAGCTTCTTCTTCTTCAACTATGACCTCACCGCTGCACCTCTTCTCCACTGTTATCTCTCCAATCGACTCCAACCCTCACCGTCGTCCAATAGGCATGTTCACAGCCGGCCAAGACCCAACGATGACCGCCCATCAATTCACCCCCTAGAAGCACTAATCTTTATGGGCATTTGATGTTTCTTGTCAAGAAAATAAAAACAAAACCCAAAAGAAAAGAGGATTAATAAGGAATTAAGGAGGAGAAGTGGTGAAGGAGATGAAGAACCAGAAGGAGATGAAGAACTAAAATGAGAAGAAGTCGAGAAGTAGTAGGAGAGAAGAAAGAGATAAAAGAAAGTCAGGTACTTGTAGATAAAATAATTTTAAAAAGAACTAAAATATTAATGTTATTTGACATATCTATTAGAGAAGAAGTTGAACAAAAATAACATTTGCCAAGTTAGCCTTGAAATTTAATTTTGACACACTTCATTTGAATACTCCATTAGAGATGCTCATTTACTCAAATTTAGTACAATCGAGAGATTTTTCTAGTTGTGAATAAATTCAAATTTAGGAATTGAAGTGTGGAAATTAAAAAATTAAAATATTTACATTGCATTTATACTCAATTTCATCGACACTTTTATATAAATATTTTTAACCCCTAAAATTGCAAAGGGTTAAAATTACAAACCAACACTTATGCAAAACGGGTATGGGGTGCACATCTGTACAAGGACCAACTCAACGGCTCTTGAATTAGCGCTTTTTTTTTTTGTTTCCTTAGCAATGTTTGAATTAGCTTTCTAGTTTCACTTTCCGACAAAGTTAGTTTCCGTATTTTATTTATTTATTTGAGTTTTGCTATCATCCAGATCTGTATACCATGTAGACTGCCGGCACTGGAAAGCACGTGCAAGACACTGATGACATCTTAAATCTCAAACACATACCATTCATCCTATCTGCATAGCAGGGCTGTACAGCAGAATTTTCCTATTTATTTATCATGCATGAATGACTGCATGTGAGATTAAATAAAAGCGGCACACCAGTTGACAGATGAGACCTCCCATGCCAGGTTTGGGAAGCCAAAAATATAATAAAAAAATATATATTTATATATATATATATATAATACAAATTTGGAGGTCTGAAACTTACCAGAGAAGACGAGGAATCTGAATGACAGATCCTCTCCTTGGCTGGGCTTCACACTTGGTTGTCCTTGACTTCAATTATTGTTGAAATCATCCAAAGGTCATTAACTAGCATCAAACCCAAAAGTCAGTTTTTTAATACTAACGACGTCTATTATCGTTTTCTCTCGGTGATCACTTCATCGTTCTCATCAGCTCCATAAACAAAAACAGTCCTCCTCAGAACCCTTCTCTTTGCTTTCTCTTTCTTTCCTCTGAAAATTTCACCGTCGCATAATCGATGTTAGATACCGAATTTTTTTTTTTCCTTCATTGTTTTCTTTTGCATCTTGTTAGATCTGGATATGGCTGGTGAAGCATCATGTTTGGTCAATTATCTAAATTTTTCCCCTTTTCATCATTATTATGATCTTCAAAGTCTCTATGATTAAATCGTGCCCAAGAAGGTGACGGTAGAGTTCACTGTCAAAGAATAATTGACTGAATTTTTCGTGTATATGATGTTGTAGAAGTAAATCCCCTCTTGTTCTTCGTGCTCATCATCAATTCATCATCATAAAGATTTGGATAATAAACCAAATAAAAATGAAATTAATCAGCTCTCATATCCATTTTAATGTTTATACAAGTGAATTTTTTAGAGAAACAAAGTTTGAGAAGCAGGAGAAAGAAGCAGAGATCAAGAACAATGAGGAATTGACAGAAGGAGAACGGAAAGAACTACTCCATTAGTATTGAAAACAAGTTTTCAAGACAAATCCTTGGACCAATGCCACGAGTCTATTATCCTCTTCATTATGCTCCGACTTGAAACCCGATTTTAGATCTGATGTGTTCCAATGTTCTACCAGTTCATATAACTATCATTTTTTCTTTTTTTTTTTTAATCAAACCGAAGAAAAATGAAATAAGATTTGAAACTCATTGTTTCATTGACAAAATAAACTCATTGTTTCATGGTAGAATAATGAAATCTTCGAAGAAGCCAAGTTTAGGGAACGGAAGTATTTTCGGAAAAGTCCGAGTCCTTGAATAGAGTAGCAGAAGAGACGGTGATAAAAATTGATGAGGAATTGACGGAAGAAAGAGGTAAATAAACTTCGTTAGCATTAAAAAAAAACCGACTTTTGGGTATTTAAGATTTTAACGCTGACGTGGAGAACTTAATGGCCTTTGGATTTGAAATGAACAGACAATAATTGAAGCCAAGGATAACCATTAACCAAGCCCAGCCAATGAGAAGATCCGGATCAAACGTCGATAATGGAAGTAATGAAAATAATATCACATGTGGGAAGCCGTGAAAGAGAATCTATACAGGTGTATTTTCGAGTTTCAAGTTGCAACTTGCAGGTCATCGTATTGTCCAGCCGGCAGCCTCTGTTACTGTGTAAAACCCACCATCTTCTGCAATTTTCCACTCGTCCAGAGACAGTGAGACACTAGTAAACTCTAGTTATCTATATCATAAACGTTAATTAATTTAATATGGACTATATTATTTGCCTCTACCTGAGTGGCGTCAGGCGTCATCCATGTGACATTCACATGCAATTAGCCTAGTGTAACGCTAGCCCATTCCCATGTTGCTCCACCTCTGCCTAGCTATAAATTCACAACAAAACTTCAGGAGAGATGTACTGCAAATCTACTTCTAGGTTCTAAAACACTGTTTTCGTTGCCTTGAGCACTGAAGATATGACAGAATTTCTGCTCACTTTCGCTACTGAGGGAATACTGACCAAGGTGACGTCGCTCGCTGCTCAAGAATTCAGTCTAGTATTGGGTTTCAAAGGAGATCTAGCACAGCTGCGTGACTCATTCCTCAAGATTCAAGCTATGCTGAGAGATGTCGACCATTCACAAGTTCGAGGGGAGGCTGTGGAAATGTGGGTGAAGGATCTTGAAGACACAGCTAACGAAGCCGATAATGTATTGGATGAAATTGGGTATGAAGTTCTCCGACGCAAAGTAGAACTCCGAAACCAGATGAAGAAAAAGGTGAAAAATTTCTTCTCCCATTCCAATCCTATTGCCTTTCGCTTAGAAATGGCACATAAAATAAAGAAAATCAACACATATTTGGTGAAATTATTCAATCAGGCAGCTGGCCCTGTTGGGTTAGTTGCTAGGACATTAGCAGATGCAACCTCTCAAGATTTTGAAGTACTTGATAGGGAGACCGTCTCCAGCTTTGATAGCGATGAGAAGCTCATAATTGGAAGAGAGGAGGTCGTGTCAGAGATGGTCAAAACCTTACTCAAGTCACATTATAATGAAGAAAATTATCTTCCAATTTTGGCTATTGTGGGAATGCCAGGTCTAGGCAAGACAACTTTGGCTAAATCAATATATAATGAATCTAAGATTGATAGCCACTTCCATGAAAGAATATGGGTGTGTGTATCCTCCCCTTTTGAAGTCAAGACGATCTTAAGGGGGCTCTTTAAAACTCTGAAGCCAGAGAGAACAGCAATACAAAGCAAGGACGCTATTTGTAAATTCATTCGAGAAGCGGTAAAAGGGAAAAGATACCTTCTCGTACTAGATGATGTTTGGAGCGAAGATCCTGAAAAATGGAAGGAGTCGAGGAGTTGTTTGTTAACGATTAATGATACTCAAGGAAGCAGCATCATTGTCACTACCCGTAGTGACGGAGTTGCAAAAGTCATGGAAACTCTTCCCAGATGTGATTTAAGAAGACTATCAGATGATGAATGCTGGCTCATAATGAAGGATAAAGCCATTCCAGTTGGGAGTCCTCCTATGTCTAAAGAGCAGGATGCTATTGGTAGAGAGATCGCTAAAAGATGTGGAGGCGTGCCTCTAGTGTCAAAGGTACGTGAATTATATAAATCATTGTTATCCTTATTACTTTAGTCTTTCTTGAGAAAAATCATATGTATTTTCAATATCCTTTTCATTTGTTAGAAAGCAATTTCAAGGACTCATAACTTCTAACACTTAATGGACACAAGATACATAATATGGTAGCATTGTCATTTAAAGTAACTGCGCATACTACAAGAAAAATGGCCTTTTAGTTGCAAGAAATTTTAGTATAAATGTATAAATACTGTATATGTCTATATCATATAACAAAATACGTAAAAGTATTTAGATATGTACTTGAGTGTATAATCATATGTACTTGAGTGTATGAAGACTTATGTAAACATGATTTGCCAAAGGGCAACAAGCATGGCAGAAAATCATCATCAAGATGGTTATCATTTTGGTTTTCTCTTTGAGCTTTCATACTTCAAATGAATTCCTATAAATACCCCTTTGTATGAGATGAATAAACACACTTGAAATCTTCATTCTCTATGAGAAAACTCTCTCCACCTTTCCCGTTGCAGCAATCTTGCTATCAAAGCAGTATCGCACTGAAGTAAATGCTGGACGAATTACGAGGTTCAATGAGCTCATAAATATTTTGTCGGTAGCCGAAAAGCACGACAACATTCTCGTAAAGAATTATAATTCAAGACCCATTGGAACCAAGAGCGTTCGTGAGGCAAATTATAATGCACCCAAGAGAGGGCACAAGGAGCGGTACCCCATCAATAGGGGACATATGTACCCTAATAATAGGGGACATGAAGGACGAACAGGTCCATATAACCGCCCCAATAAAGAAGGAAACCGCAACTTTAGAGCGGGCACACGTGATGACAACTCCACACGTGGAAGAGGGAAATATGGCAACACCGGCCGTGGAAATATAACACCATGGGCCGTGGAGGTCGCACCATGCGCCGTGGTAGTAGAAGCAACCCTCCTAAGGAATATCCACAACGTGCACAACCTGCACAACCTGCACCTCAAATGAAGGGAGGGAACCACAATGACATGTGTCATACATGTGGATCAATCTAGCATTGGTTTAAACAATGTCATGCAAGTACCCAATTAGCTGCACGCTACAAGGAGTACAGGGAAGCAAGAGAGCACGAGGCTAACCTTGCCGAAGATGAAAATAGTGAAGATGTCAATCTCACTGTTGAGGACTTCAAAGTTGTAGATAAAGAGCACGAGGATGCCACAAACTTTGATTAGAATAATCCTCTTTCTATTTTCCAAGAATGGCAAATGTGCCTTAGTCAATAAATAACAATTGTATTAAACTCCTTCTTATGTGGCGTACCCAATGAAGTATGATCTCTAGGAAAGCAATTGAGATCGGGGTATTTAAGCGAGCCTCGCTCCACCAACATCTCTCTACTTTCCTGGTCATATTTCATTGGAATTACCAAACGGATTGAGTGATAACAATTTGTCTAGAGTTTGATATTTGGAATAGACTTATGAATAACTTTGATGTAATCATTGGCTATTTTCCCTATTAATAAAGTATCGCATTTAATGTCATGGACATGTGTTAATATTCCGAACTTTATCCCTTTCAGTATGTTTTCCGGAGAATTGGAATGCCTTCTTGATAGTGGCACCACACATACTATATTGCGACATAGGCAATTATTTTTATGGATGACACCTAGTCGATCCTCAGTAACTACGATGGCAGGACCATCACAATTGATTCATGGTCGAGGACCAGCTCAATTTTTGTTACCAAATGGCACAAATGTTAATGTCCCCGAAGCTCTATATGCTTCAAGGGCCGGAGGGACCCTATTAAGCTTTAAAGACATAAGAGCCAATGATTTTCATGTGGAAACACATTGTGAGAATGGACAAGAGTTCCTTTGCATCACCTCTAAAAACTACGGAAACACACGAGTTTTAGAGAAACTTATGTGTCGCTCTAGTGGATTGTATGCAACCACTATTAGAGTCATTGAATCCAACCATGTCATGAATGACAATTTATGGGATCCTGACACATACAAGCTTTGGCACGACCGTTTGGGACATTCAGGTCGTGACATGATGCTCCGTATTTTAAAAACTTCACACGGACATCCATTCTTCAAAACGAAAAGAAGTACGAACCAAACATTGGTCCAAAGAGTTACTTCTAAAGCATATCATTCGTTTTGCAAAGCTTGCTCTTTAGCAAAGATAGGATCAAGACCATCCTATGCAAAGGACACTAAAGAAAATATATCATTCTTACAAAGAATACAAGGTGATATTTGTGGACCTATCCAACCAACTTGCGGACCATTTAGATATTTTATGGTGTTGGTTGATGCATCGACACGTTGGTCACATGTCATGCTCTTATCCACAAGAAATGCTGCATTTGCTAAACTCCTAGCACAAATCATTAAATTAAGGGCTCACCACCCTGATCATCCTATTAAGTCAATTCATCTTGACAATGCTGGAGAATTTACATCAAGAACCTTTGATGATTATTGCATGTCCCTCATGTACACACCCAAAATGGACTCGCATAAGCTGCCATTAAAAGACTTCAAATGGTTGCCAGGGCATTGGTTATGCGCACCAATCTCCCTATTTCTACTTGGGGCTATGCAATATTACATGCAGCTGTGCTTATTCGTCTGAGACCCACTGCCACCCAACCCTTTTCTGCGTCCCAAATGGTGACTGGGTATGAGTCTAATGTCTCACACTTACGCATATTTGGGTGTGCAGTCTATGTGCCAATTGCGCTGCCACACCGCACCAAAATGGGTCCTCAAAGACGCTTAGGTATTTATGTTGGATATAATACTCCAAGCATTATCCGCTACATAGAACCCTTGACAGGTGATCTATTTACTGCTAGATTTGCGGATTGTCACTTTGATGAGACAGTCTTCCCGTCATTAGGGGGAGACAAGAACGTTAATGTTCAACAGAAAATACAGGAATTGTCGTGGTCTGTCCCCACTTTGTCTCATCTTGATCCCCGAACCACACAGTCTGAAACAGAAGTGCGGAGGATTCTCGATCTTCAGAACGTAGCAGAATCAATGCCTGATGCGTTTTCTAATATCGCTAAAGTGACAAGATCACACATACCTGCTGCAAACGTACCTGCAAGGATTGATGTTCCTAAAACTAAAGGACATGACATCCCCTCTATGGGTGATGCAGTGGCTAGACCCATGGCTCCTGCCAGAAAGCGCGGGAGGCCTATAGGTTCGATGGATTCTCGCCTAAGAAAGAAAGCGAGCTTGACACAAAATAATCCATTAATCATGGATATAAATAATCCATCTCATGAAAAAAATCCGGATTATGGTTATGTCCAAGAGACATCATTGGAGGACGCTCCAATAGTAGAACCAATTCCAGAGAATAGAGAGATCTCCATGAATTACACTAGTATACATGTAATTATGGACAGAAATTTTATGGCTATTGATGATGCGTTTGCATATCATATTGTGTCACGCCCCGAATTTTAGAATAACAATTCAAAATCCGAGACATGAAATACCACATCACAAAATTATCATCCTGAAAATTTTTCTTTTCTAAACATACTCACCACACGAAATAAAATCAAACCGAATATATTCTCGGTTAATTATTACAACTCAATCCAAAATATAATGTAAAGCTCTAAATGAGCATACACACCTCACAACTAAATAAATAACAAAACTGCTATAACACCTAAGCAGCTCGGTCACCTCCCTGGTTATCCTGACCTGCAGGAATATCCGCTACACCATTGAATAGTATACCGGGATTGCAACAATACAAAACCCGGTAAGCTTATGAAAGCTTGTATGAGTAAAAGAATGAATTGTTACTTAATTTAATCTCATTTATTCTCACACACAGCAACACTCAATTATTTCCACATATACAAATAATAACAATCTCAATTAACACCAATTCAATATAACAAGACAACCCCACTCACTACTTTCCCCACAACTCTCTTCATCGTATTTATAAAAATACGGTACTTGACAGACTAGAGCTCTAACTGAATCGTAGCCTGTCACCTGGCCTAGGTTATGGCATCCGACATATTTATCAATTATTGTATTTCATCAATATGTATACCTATATACATATTTAGAACGTCCAATAATTCCACATACTCAACCAATCGTATCTCATCATCCACACTAGGATTAGAGCGTCCGATTACCCACACCAGTCATTTCGTCGACTCTAAACCCATAATTGAACACAACATATAACATCACATACTGAAATCAACCCAACCAAGATACATCATCTTATTATGGAATTACACAATTGTAATATAATCAACTCAATCAATTCAACACAATCATATCATAAATCAAACAATCCACACATTAATATATATTTTCCACGTAAATATATATATACGTAATCATCAACTCATGGATGACCACTAATACCATCTATAGTTCACACAAGAAAATTATGAAATTCATTTGTATAGTTCAAATTCATTTTACTTACCTATGGACCGTGGTGATTCAAGTCCATGAAATTTTAAAACAATATTTATTCCGCAAATATTTTTCACACAATTACCAAAAATAAATAAATTAAAATGCTCGATTCGTAATATGAACCACGTGAGTTTTACTCACCTCGAAACTCCCGCTGCGTCTTCAATATAATTATAAATTATAATTTATAATTAACGCCGAATAGCCCACGAAATTAAAATCCGTCAATCACCTAATCAAATGTGATTCGAATTTAGCCAACAAATTCAACTCATAATTTAACCACTAATTAACGGTCAGATTCTAATTTACATTAAAATCCGACGAGCGGTTTCTCATGAATCGCTCCCCTAATTACCGTTTTTCACATATACGAAGATCCAACGGTCGGATCTTCGCCCATGACCACACAAAGCCTCTGGGACAGTCATATGATCATCATAACAAATTTACAAGTTCATCCAACGGTCATAATTTCACAGATCAAAAATCTAACGATCGAAATCGCTCGAAATCACAAAATTCATAACTAATTCATACGATATCCGAAAAATACGTATAATACGCCGAAATAATCGTATCGAAACATAGAATCATAAAATAGACAGAAACCAAATTTTAGACCTCCGGAGGTGGCCGGAAAAGGCCGCCGGAGTTAGGGACAGAGCCGCCACCGACCACCACCAATGGTGTCGGGGCCGAGTTTGTCCCCTTCGTTTCATCATTCTGAGCAACTTTCATAACTAGCACAAGACCTAAAAATGACCGGAAGGCATCGAAATTACCGATTTACAGTCGGCGGACGGAAAAAATGCAGAAACCGGTGAGCTTGAAAACCGACGTGAAAACTGCAACCTCAGGCCCCGATCCCTTCTGGAAACTTGTTCAGAACTTCCTTGCGAACTCAACAAGCTTGGAATCACCAGAAACGATCGTGTATAGCTCGAGATATCTTGATCGAAAGTTTTGGTATTTCGATCCGTTCGGGTCGAGCTCCGACGAACGTGAAAACGTTCGACCCAGTTCCGGTCCTTCTTGGTGCTTGTAGAGGAAGTTGAGGCGAGCTCAATGAGACAAGAATCAAGTGAAATGATGGAGTGTAGCTCGAGATATCGAGATCGAACCGAAAATGGACGTTTTCGGTTCGGGCTTCGCCGCCGCCGCCACAGGCCGCCTTGTGAGACTGCCTCCGGGAGCTAGAGCAGCTCGAGACGAACGCCTGGGACTTGGTTTGAGGTCGAGAGGTGGTCTGTGGAGGGAGAACAATTAAGGAGAAGTTTTCCTCCCTTTTCGGTCGAGTACGACTGTGAGAGAGAGAGAGAGAAAAACTCAGTTTTTCAGAAACAGGAGGAAGAAGAAGAAGAAGGAAGAAAAGGAAAAAAAAGAAACCGGTAGGGAAAAAAAATTAGGGTTTCTAAAATTTTTCTATATATACAAGTTTCGGAAAACTTTTCGAAATTCGAGAACTAATTCAGAAAAAATCCGATCTTCGTGTTCCGCACGTGCACGGACTCGTATCGACGAGCTCTACAACTTTCATGAAGGAAGTTTCTCCAAATTTCGTACGTAGAAAAAGTCGATTTCTCAAACCGAGTATTTTCGAGCTTTTCGTTAAAATAAACGTTTCGAAACTTCGATAATTGTAAAAATGAATGATTATCGAACATAAATCTTGAAATCGTATAATCATCATTCGATACAATCACTCGAATTTAAAATAGAAATTGCGGGTATTACATATTGCAAAAGGAATTATAGAATACGATGATATCGAACCTCGTTCCGTTGAAGAATGTCAACGAAGAGCAGATTGGTCCAAATGGAAAAATGCGATCCAGACTGAATTGGATTCACTAACAAAGAGATATGTATTTAGGTCTATGACACTGATACCACTAAATATAAAACATATTGGCCATAAATGGGTCTTTGTTAGAAAGCGTAATGAGAAAAATGAGGTTGTTAGATACAAAGCCCGCCTTGTGGCCCAAGGTTTCTCACAACGCCCTGGAATCGACTACGAGGAGACATATTCTCCCGTAATGGACGTTATAACATTCTGCTACCTTGTCAGTTTGGTAGTTTCCGAAAAACTTGACATGCAGCTCATAGATGTGGTTACATCATATCTCTATGGGGATCTAGATTCAAAGATATATATGAAGGTTCCAGATGGACTTCAATTACCCAAATCAAGTGGCTCTAAACCACGGAGCGCGTTCTCAATAAAATTAAGACGCTCACTATATGGATTGAAACAATCCAGACGGATGTGGTATAACCGTCTAAGTGACTACTTGATTGGGAAGGGATATGTTAACAATGAAATATGCCCTTGCGTGTTCATTAAGAGAACAAGATCCGGATTTACAATTGTAGCAGTTTATGTCGATGATATGAACCTAATTGGAACTCTAGATGAGTTAAAAGAAACTGCTACATATTTGAAATCTGAATTTGAGATGAAAGATCTCGGGAAAACACGGTTTTGTCTCGGAATAGAACTCAAGCACCGTAATGATGGGATTATGATCCATCAGTCAGCATATACTCAAAAGTTACTAAGGCGCTTTAATGAAGATAAAGCAAAGCCTGTGAGTACTCCCATGATCAACCTTTGTCTTGAGCCCATGAAAGATCCGTTTCGTCCAGTGGATGAGGACGAAGATTTAATAGAAGCTGAAATACCATACCTAAGTGCGATAGGCGCATTATTGTATTTAGCTCAATGCACAAGACCGGATATCTCATTTGCAGTAAACTTGTTAGCTCGACATAGTTCTGCGCCAACACGCCGTCATTGGATTGGTATAAAGACAATCCTTCGATACCTAAAAGGTACGATCGATATGGGCTTGTTCTATCCCTATAGAGAGAAAAGAAATGTGAACGCCGGCAACACTATCCATAGTGACAGACGTTCTCCTCCTCCTCTCCATCAAAATGATAATGATGTTCTGACGAGTTTTGCTGATGCAGGGTATCTCTCTGACCCTCACAAAGGTCGCTCCCAAATAGTTTATGTTTTTACCATGGGAAGCACCGCGATATCTTGGAGATCTACAAAACAGACTCTTGTTGCCACTTCCTCAAATCATGCAGAGATTATTGCACTACATGAAGCCGTGCGTGAGTGCATATGGCTAAGGTCTATAAATAGACACATTCGAGGAACTTGTGGTTTGAAATTTACCACAAATGAACCTACATGCATTTACGAGGATAATGCAGCTTGTATTGAGCAAATGAAATTAGGTTTCATCAAAGGCGACAATACCAACCATATATCGCCGAAATTCTTCTACAATCAGCAACAACAAACACGTCTAAATATTGAAGTAAATCAAATCCGATCAGAAGATAATGTAGCTAACTTATTTACTAAGTCACTACCAAAATCCCCTTTCGAGAAACATGTAAGGAGCATCGGATTGAGGAGGATATCCGAACTCCCACGATCTTCAAGAGGAGTCTAAATCAGGGGGAGTATCCAGAAACATACTTCACACTCAACGCACGTTGTGCTCTTTTTCCCTTTCGACCAAGGTTGTTTTTCCCACAGGGTTTTATTACTTGGCAAGGTTTTTAACGAGGCAACTTCGATGTGCACCATCTACACAATACTATTGAACATGAAATAGCCAAGAGGGAGTATTGTAGTATAAATGTATAAATACTGTATATGTCTATATCATGTAACAAAATACGTAAAAGTATTTAGATAGGTGCTTGAGTGTATAATCATAGTTACTTGAGTGTATGAAGACTTATGTCAACATGCTTTGCCAAAGGGCAACAAGTATGGCAAAAAATCATCATCAAGATGGTTATCATTTTGATTTTCTCTTTGAGCTTTCACACTTCAAATGTATTCCTGTAAATACCCCTTTGTATGAGATGAATAAACACACTTGAAATCTCCATTCTCTCTGAAATATTACTCTCTCTTTCTGTTTGTCAATTCCTCTTGTTCTTAAACAGTAAGAAATTTTTTCCTTCTAAAAAATTGAAAATTCGTTGCATTGACCCAAATACAAGGAATATTTCTTGTATTTGGATCCTTGCAAAGAGAGCCTTGCAAAAGAACAAATACAACAACCTAAAAATTCCTTGCATTTGAGTTCACAATGTAAGTAATAGTTGTTCATCTCAAATGCAATCACATAAGGTTAAGTGGTTAATTAACTATAGTTAACTTACATACAAGGGCGATTCATTGCATTTGGTAGCTGCAAGGCCGTTTTTAGCAATTAACAAGTTTTTCTAGATTTTAGTTACATTTTATTAGTTATTAATTTCTTATCCAATCTAATAAAAAATTTTGAGTAAATGAATACTTTAGTAATAATTACACATGGAAAATTTCACAAAGATTAATAACTCAATTAATATTCACTAAAATCTCTCTCAAGACATCTCTTAAATGTCAAAGACTAGAGATAATCGCAAAACTCTTCATCCAATACAACCACATAACACTTCTAGCTGAAAAGGTTGAGCTTGAAAATGACAAGCGGGAAGAAAAGATATTCAAAACTGATAATAAGGTGACAAGCTCAACGTTTGTTTGGACTAAGAGTTCACTGAACTAATATAGGATGCAAACTTACTATGTGTTCTTAAGCAAAAAAAGAAACAAACATACCTCTAAGTCCCAAAACAAAATGAAAGCGCCTGCAACTTGCAAAAAAGAAGAAGAGAAGAAAATTAGATACCAATTACCAAATGGACTCCAAAACAAAATCAAACCTACTATTTATGTGTTTTCCTAATGTGTTCTTAAGCAAAAGAAGAAACAAATATACCTCTAAGTCCCATTAACAAAATGAAAGCAACGGTAACCTGCAAAAAAGAAAAAAGAGCAATTAGATACCAGTTACCAAATGTACTCCAGCCAATACCAACCTCAGCAACCTGAAAACTTTCTTTGCTGATGATTTTTGACTCACATAATCAAGCTTTTGTACCTCATTTGGACATAAGATTCACAAAGTTTCTGACATGCTATAACTGAAATACATAAGGTAACTCGCCAGAAGTAAACAAAAAGAACAACAAGAAGCAATTAAGGAGAAACCTAAGGAATTATTCTGCTGTCCAAGCTAATAATATCACTCGAATTAGACTATTAGATGGTCTTGTAGCTATTAGATGGTCTTTTTAGAAGACGGTCTTGTAAAAAGTAGCTATGAGTGCATGTTAAGTAGCTATTATTGTATTCAAGCTACTATCTAATATAAATCTAACACATGATCAACTGATAATAGGTTTTGGGATATGTGATTGGCTCTAAAACAAGTGATGAATGGCGATCAATTTTCAAACGTAAAACATGGGATTCACCGGAAGGAGAAAAGAGAATTTTTTCAATTGTGAAGTTGAGTTTTGATGAACTGAAACCTCCATCCTTGAAACAATGTTTTGCATATTGCTCGATGTTCGTCAAAGATTTTGATATTGAAAAGGGTGACTTGATCCAACTTTGGATGGCTCAGGGATGGCTTCATCCTTTTTCTGACAAAAGCCTAGAGATGGAGGAGAGAGGTAATGAATACTTTAAAATCCTATTGGCGAAGTCTTTTTTTCAAGATGTTACGAAGGATTATAGTGGTAATGTTACCAAACGTAAGATGCACGATCTTGTACATGATCTTGCAGAACATGTATCAAAATCAATGAACTTACGCTCACTTTTTTCAAATGGAGAATTCCTTGGGAGCAACTTACTTAACTACAAATCTTTACGTGTGTTAAATTTATACAAAGCAGACATTATGGAGTTACCAATTTCAATTGGGAAGTTGAAACACTTGAGGTACTTGAATGTTTTGAAAACAAGAATCAAAACATTTCCCAAATCAATTGGTCAACTTTAGAACCTGCAGACTTTGAAAATACCTTATCAGCTTGAAGAATTTCCAAGGGAAATTGTAAATTTAATCAACTTGCGGCACATTTATTTTGGTAGATATATGAAAGTTCTGGTTGGGATATTGAGACAGTTGACTAATCTCCGATCGTTACCTTTTCTCAAGGCGGGTAACAAGACAGGTCTTGGAATTGAGGAATTGGGTTGTTTAAACCAGTTGCACGACACGCTGTCTATATATGGATTGGAAAATGTAGAAGATGGAGAAGAAGCTTCGAAAGCAAACTTGGTCGAGAAGAAATGTATACGCAAGTTAATCCTTGATTGGAAGCCTAGTAGGCCAAGCCACTATGTGGAGAATGACGATGATGTACTAGAAGGCCTCCGCCCACATTCTAGTTTGGAATTTTTGGAGATTCAGGGATTCATGGGTGTTAAACTTCCATCATGGTTATTGCTAGCCCACAATTTGAAAGAGATTGAATTATTGGGCTGCAACAAATGTGAAGGAGTCCCAGTACTTGGCCATTTACCCAATCTTAGTTGTGTTAAGATTATGAGAATGGAGAACCTAACTCGTATAGGATCTGAGTTCTATGGTGATGACCATGTCAACTGTGGAAATGGATCACGTAAGAAGGCGCGGCCTTTGTTCCCTGCTTTGAAAACATTGCATATTGAGGGGGCTCAGAACCTGATCGAGTGGATGGAAGCGCCAACAGGAAGAGCAAGTGTTGTGTTTCCATGCCTCGAGGAGCAGACCTTGATTAAATGTGACAAACTGGTAAGTGCTCCCAGTCATTTCCCATCTCTCAAGAAGTTAGAGATACAATTCATGGATAGTGGAGGCATGGCAATAGCAAGTATTCTAAGCAATCAACTCACCACTCTCACTTATCTCAGATTATTGGCAGTGAGGGGACTGACTTGTCTGCCGGAAGGGATGTTAGAAAACAACAAGAATCTTGCACATTTGGATATGGACGGTTGTTTTGAGTTAACTTGTATTTCTCCCCAATCACAAGGATTTCAGTACTGCTGCGCATCTCTTTCATATTTGCGGATATGGATTTGTCATAATCTCAGATATTTACCTGATGGGCTACTCACTCCTTCTCTTAAAGAGATGACGTTGTATTCTTGTCGCAATCTAGAGTACATCCCAGATGCTACACACGGTGGTCTCACATCCCTTGAAACATTGTCTTTGACAATGTGCTATAAAATAACTTCCATTCCATTTTCACAAGGCCTGCCATCTCTTTGTAAATTAGATATAGACCAGTGTCCGGAGTTATCATGCCTACCGGGTGGACTAGAATACTGTACCTCTATTCGGAGTTTGTCGATAACAGCTTGCCCCAAGGTACCATCCACTTGAATCGAAAGTCTGAGTGCGTCCCTCGAATATTTGGGTGTAAGTAATCTAGACTCTCTTCCAATTTCAAGGGGAGGCTTCACATCACTCCGTGAATTGTCAATCATGCGCTGCGAAAGTGCACAGATTGGGCCAGAATTAAATGCCTTCCTTCAAACCTTCGTCTCTCTTCAAAAATTCAAGATATGGTTTTGCAAAAATCTAGAGAGGGTATTCAAGATATGAAGCTCACATCCCTTCGCAGCCTGGATATTTCTGGGTGTCGTAAATTAACTTGTCTACCGAATTGGTTAGCAGAGTCGTGCAGCCTCACCCGTTTAAAGGAATTGACAATTGGTGGTTTCAGCGAGGATCTCGATGCATTCCCAGCTTTTCAGGCTATACCACAGCTTGAGTCATTAAAGATCTATGGGTGGCTTAAGCTCAAGTCTCTCCCTGAACAAATTCAGCACTTGCCTTCTTTAAAGCATTTGGAAATAACATGGTGTCACGGTGTGGAGGCTATTCCAGAGTGGTTGGGAAACCTTGCATCTCTTGAGGACCTGTCTGTTCGGTGTTGCGGGAGTCTAATGTATCTACCTTCTGTGGAAGCTATGCAACGCCTCACCAAATTGAAAGAGATAGAGATCTTGAGCTGTCCCCTTCTAGAAGAAAGATGCACGGAGGAGAGCGGCCCAGAGTGGCCTAAGATTCGTCATCTTCCATTCATCAAGAGTAAGACTTTTTTTCATCTATTACTAAACTAGTTGTTAAATTGTGCCACTTGATTCTTCTCTTCTCGTCTATTTTAGTTAATCTGTCTAGTAATCTGAAAAGGCAAACTAATGTGTGTGATTGTTGTTGTGAAAATCCCTATTTCTTCTTTCTAATATAAAACTGACCGAACTTGTTTTCTATCAGTTGGGGGTAAAAAAATCGAGAATTGACCAACGCAGAGAACAAATAATTCCTAATTGCTTAAACTGCCCAGAATGAGGCAAATAAGGTATGCTACCACCAGCCTTTCAATGCATTAAACCCTTCCCTTTCCTCCGCTCTGTCTTTTCTATATCAATGTGACAAGCAAGATAAATAAATCCATTCAGTATGTTGTTTCTGTAGGAGCATCTAATTTGTTTTCGGCAAACAATTTCTCGAGGTTTTCACTAAATTGGAGGAATACATGTTGTGCCATCAGAGTCCTGGTACTTCTGCTGATCCATTATTTCCCGTACTTTCTGCATTATTTACTCATTCCTATGGGGAAATATGTCAACATTGCTTTTGTAAACACTGCTACATGCATGTTTGCGGACACTTCATCTGATAACTTAGTGACGTTTCTATGCCATTCAGTATTGTTGTCAAATTTGAAATATTTGGATCTTTTCCAGCAAAAAATTAAAGACCTGACGTAAATCAGAGCCAAAAAGATTTAGCAGAAAGCATATACTATGAGCAAATCCATGACTTAATAACTGGTCGGCTCACCCACAGGTTTCCTATCAGCAAAAGAAGCTTTCAGTTTGTGCCTCCGAATTGTCCTCTGAAGTGGTGGTGTAAGATTATGGCTTTCAGAATACAGGTATTACCCTCTGTTTAGTGTTGCACTCTTTGTAAAGATATCCATGAATATGTATACCAACTCTTCCTATCCTTTTGCAGCAAGCCAAGATTTTCTCCTTTTATTGTCAATATTGGGGATTTGGTTCCAAATCAACTGTTAGCCATCTAATCTGAGATCTTCGGATGATAATCATGATATGAGATGGCTTTTTTAGTCGCAGATGGTGTTGGTCTCTTCAGTGCCAGCCAAGCTGAGATGTTCCACTAGAGTTGGAAGTACGTACGGATGCCATTGTTGTTCGAATTACTTGGCTAAAGTTTGGAAACAGGCTCATTGTGCTAGTGTATACTTCTGCCCAAGCAGAATAACCAATCAGGAGTGGACACGCGGGCAACATGCTCCACGTCAGCTCGGAGAACTTATCAAGGAGCCTCTTGTTTTTGGTCTGATATCAAGGAGCCTCACATTCACTCATGATGAGACGTCTGCCCATGCCTTGAGCTACTCATACATTAAAGGATCTTCAATTCCATGCCTTATGGGACAATGTTTCATCATTCTCCATTCAGTTGCATTCTTTATACAGCTAAACCATCATATGGTGTAACTAACCATATTTATTCGATCCTAGTGAAACCACCAGCAAACAACCGTGATGTAGCCCTAAACTCTGAGTGAGTTTTGGGTGAACACGTAAATCTCCTGCTCGCGTTATTGGGTGTGATTGTCTTTTGCGTACAGTTTATATTTTTGGGACCTTTCTTCAACATCAACGTAGTAATTCTTCATTGACATAGTGACCATTGCACATACTATCTATCTCACCTATTCACGTACTGCCAAGCATGAGCAGCGACCCCTCTTTGTTTAAAAATCTCCTGCTTTCAAAATCTGCTTTACATATCCTATTGATATTATTAATTTTACTTTTTTTGGTTTTGTGGATGTTCAGTACGTAGTGCCGTAATGGATGCAGCTTGATGATCAGTAAGGATGAATCAGTTGTCTGTTTTTACATGAAGATATGCATTTGTGTAGGATTCTTTTTGAATATCAACATGTACTCAACGCATAGCCCGGGACTTTTACAGAGCGGAGAAGCTATTTTTATAACCCCGTATTAGATAACTCTTGCTCTTACTTTGATGTAGGACTCGTAGTGCTATCACTTGTCATTACTCATGCTTTCATTATTTTATCCATCGAAGAGATTATTCGCCTAATTAGACTGAAACAGTGTATAAACTCGTTTTACAAATAGAACCAAGTCTGTAATTGGGTTGTTGATAGATGAAGGCCCAGAAGGAAGTTTCCTGGATAAAGTATGCTAGTAAGATTAACCATCGAACTCCCATTTTCAGCTAAAGAGTCAATTTAGAACTTCCAAAGCATGGAGGCTGCCCTTTAAAATGAAGCTGCACGTCCAAGATCCACAGGGAACTACGGAGCAGATGTGATGTCATAAAGTGCCACCCATGTTCTTCATGTAGCTTCGCTAGAGATGGCTGCCTAGCACAAGTAACAAACCATCAGTAGAAGTATCGGCAATAGATCAGAAAAAGTATCTAGAAATATCAGATTTAGATATCTGTATCTTGTCTGAATAAGGAACCCTAAGTCCAAAACAAGATTATTTGCAACCTTTAATATGATCAGATATATTATCCATTAGTATGGTATTTGAGGCATTCACCATCAAATGTTGCCAAAACACCAAACCCAAAGAATTATTGCTTGCTGTAGATCCAGACCATGCGTCCCTGATTAGTAACACCACATCACAAATGCCTCTCAAATACATTTTGTGAAAGCAAGTTATCTATAACCGCCACTGAGATAAATTTTCATTAGTTTTGGGATGGCTTCACAAAAATTGACTGAAAAAAAAATTGTATAAACAACTATAAGTCAACTGAGTTTAGCATCACTGCCCTAGCTTAATACATTGCTGAATGTTTGAGGTAGGGGTTTCTTTCAAGTAATTAAGCATTACTCATTCTTATAACTTTGCTCATTTCTTCTAGGTAACTCGTAAGTCGTAACTGCTTCTGTTCGCAGTACCGATCATGATATTGGCGCTTGCTTAACTAGTGTTTGAATGCAACAATGTCCACTGCTAATGTCATACTGTGCTGCTGCCATTGATTTCCGGGTTATATACCATCTCTCTATCTCAGCAAGAACAACTGGAAGAAAGGAGATTTGTAACTTTGAGAAGTGAGAATCCCACATGCACTGATCTACTGCTGTGCTCATGTAATAAACAGAAGTTGAAATATACAAGCGATCATACAACTTCTTTATCCTATCAAATCAATGTCAGAAGGCCAACTTCATAAACTGACATATTAACAAAAAGGGCAGAGCCTTTAATACTACCAAGATACAAAAACTAGGAGGAAATATATGCTAGTTATGTACTGCCACACATGAAACCAATTTAACAACTAAATCTGCATATATATCCCCAGATCTTCACACCAGAAGAAACCCGGCGTATTCTGATGGTGATCAAGGTAAAAGGAGAGGAAACCAGGAGTTGGTGCTCATTGCAATCACTGTTTCTTAAAATTTGCCTTTGTTCCTAGTTGTATGCAGTAGAATAAACAATTTGTATAGCTTCTTGGTTGGCTGATAACAAACCATATCTTACATGAAAAAGCAAAAGCGCTTACATGAAAAAGCAAAAGCGATCAAATGACACTCCAACTTCGGATACTGTGATGACAGAGAACCTCAACTTTACAGACAAGGAAGATCATGGACGTACGTAGCAGAAAAACAAAGAAAATTGAACTGGTTTTGGTAGGGTGCGCCAAACCTTGCAATAGTGCAAGGACAAGGATGACACGTGTGAGCCCCAACAGCAAGCTATTGTAATGGACTCACCCCTTCAAAAAATTAATTTAATATCGTGTGAACCATTGGTCCACGTATCAGATATTAAACTGATAAGAACAGATACTACACTTGATCTTAGCCAAAAGGCCGAGAAAGGTATGCCTCAGTTAGTCTGGCTCTTCGCTTTTTATACTCTATTCCCTTCTGTGATTCTTTCATCCAGTGATGTGGGACTCTCACCTTCAAAAACAGCAAGGGGCTGCTTCCACTTCCAGGGTCTTTACTGATGAACTTGTGCCTCGTATTAACACCAACACAAATCCAAAATATTACATTAAACTGAACTAGTAGTCTTCCCCATCTTACACTTGCAAATAAATTAAAAAATTCCGGGATTATGAGCCATGGTCTTCCCCATCTGCAAAGAACAACTCAAGACGATATCCGTTCCATTGAGAATGAGAAGCCAATGAAGGCCTGAACAAATTAAATACATGGAGCGCTGTACTTTATGATATGACATAACCATTAGATCAGATCAAGCTACAAAAATATGAGCAGGGATTATTGTTGCAGGTGGCTGGTAAACATTGATTTGGATGTGCTATATATATGATCTGCATAAACTGGGAAGGTGGTCACTAAAATGAGATAAAACATTGATTAATTATTTCTTGACACCGAGTGTTTACTTGGGGTAAACTTAGCGCTTGGCACCTACCTAGTGTTGCTACTTATGGCACCTACCTAGTGTTTACTTGGGAGCTGATATGCTTTGTGATAGTTAGCTAGATGATAATCCTGAAAATGCTGCTGGTGTTTGATTATTCATTGGAGGATATGTTGTGCTTTTTAGTCTGTACAGTTGCTGCAGTAGGAGACTGTTTGGTACTTCCTTCAAACATGGGACTACGACGATGTGTAGACACCAGTTTGGTTGGTGTCTCAGCCTTGCTTACTGAGAATGGCTTAATATAATTTGCTTTCCACTGTCCTTGTTGGGAATATTGTGGCATGGCTTTACCTTTCTAGTTTTTCAGTCTGATTGTCATGATTTTCAATACTGTTATGTATGGAGCAGGCTTATTGAACCGTTGTTGGTTTAGTTATGACATTTGATCATTTTGAGCAGGTTATCTGCGTCTGATTTACGCATTTTGATATTGTGATGGATCATTCTGAATGGATAGCATTTCTTTGCTGTGCATACTGAGCGCATGCATAACATAATATGTCTATATATATATATATATATATATTAGTGGTAATTGTCACTTGTTAATTGGTAAATGTCACAATTGCTCCGGTATTCAAATGCTGACTATTTGGCTGCTAATTCACCTGGATGATTCGCATTCCTTTGCAACAATTTATGCAGGTTGGAGATGACCAAGATGAAGAGGCTTTGGTCTTCAAAATGCTAAATAAGAATAAAGAACCATTAATAGCAGGGAGAGGTGCTGATGAACTTGACACACTAATTGACTAGCATAGATCTAAGTCTTCCCAATAGACCCCTCCAAATTGATGGTAGTGAAAGCAATTAAACGTTCTGATCCGGCAGCGTAGAAGAATGGTTCAAATTGTAACAACGTACATGTTGATTATCAAAGGAGTAAAAGCAGTTGCGCGTTTATGCAGGTGCAATGACTTTTTTAATTCAATGTGCTATGACAATCCAATTAACCCAAAGAAAAAAAAAAAAGATAATAACTAGTTGAAATAGCGCCCTGTCTTTGTTTTGCTTGTAGCCGATGAGATATATATATAGGCATGAGAGCTTGTGACAGATATGGGGATCGGATTGATGCTTCTACGTATGCAGCATCATAGACGAAGGTGAAAGATTAATCACACATGCAAAGCAGTTTGAAACAAGATTATTGCAAGAATTGCAAGAATGCAATCCATTCTATTACCCTGAATATTCCAAAAATAAATAAATCGACATAGAAAATCTAGTTCATAATTTTATGATGAGAGAAAACGAGTATAAAACGGGCCAATGCACTAGTACTACTCTAGCTAGAGCCACATCTATCTTTATTGTAACGCTTCAAGACTAGTCCAATCCATCACTACTTGGCAGCAGGCTTGGTTGGCCTCTTCACAATCATCACTGAACAGTTAGCATGATGAGCACAGAAGTCGCTTACACTCCCCAGAACTGCCCTGTAAAAACATTGTTGAAAGGTGTTACATACTAAAAGTTATTATTTGTATATATTCCGCCATATGTGTATAATTTCACTCAAATATTGTCACATATTAAAATGAAACATGTACCTCTTTACCGCTCCATAACCATGACTACCGAGAACCAAAAGGACTGCTTTGTGTTTATCCACAGCTTCGGGCATAACATTTCTCGGATCACCTTCCATAACTTCCACTAGCACAATTTCCACCTGCATACATTCGATTATTATCGCATTTACCGATCCCGTTATATTGCAGATGATGTTTACGTGCATCACTAAATTACCTTTTTCGTGGCGCACATTTCCTTGGCCTTTTCGACTGTCTTAGTAGCCGATTTCTTCAAATCAGAAACCAACGAATTCATGAAGTCCCCAGAGCCTGCAATTGATCGACATGACATGCATTAAAACAAAGTAACTACGCCACAAATGAACTTGTTAAGCTCAGTAATCGGTTAACTAGTTACCAACTCCGGCGACTCCGAGAGCAGAAGCGGGAGATGCCCTAGCGTGGATGATGCCGAGCTTGAAAGGATGGGTGGACCCGGGAGCAAACAAATGGTCCAGAGTCCACTCCAATGCATAAAAGCTGTGTTCACTGTCGTCGATAGCAATTAGCATCAGTGGCTTAGCGCTTTCCGCCATTTCTAAATGACTTGTGCTAATTCAGTTATCTGATCTCAACAACGCTAAATAACCATGTCAGGACTAGTCTTATTTATAGTCTGGTTGGTTTGCTTGGGACTGGAGGTTTCATGGAGTACGTGTTGTGGTGGTAGGGGGTGTGGAGGATTGTGGCTGTTGCGAGTGCTGGGTGTCACTGTTTGAGTGATGAGTCTAAGTCATAGATGCCTACATTGGTGGTAACTGCTCTGAGGTCTTTGCGCCTCTGGACGTGGACATGTGGCGGGAGATTCTCCGATCTTATTTGCCAGATATAGTAGCAACTTCGTGATTTATATTATGTTTTAGTACTTTCTACACGAGCCCCGGGCTTAAAATTTTGACAAAAATCTATATGCGCTTCTAATAAAAATATTACTGATCGAGCAGAACAGGCTCCAGACCTATTTGATTTTGGATGGCTTTGACTCCCATTAACTCTTGATAGTTAACAAACAGTTAATGAAAATCAACTTTAATCACTTTTTTTTTTTTCAGTAGCCTATTCAACTTCATCCTATTTAGACAAATTTTAGGTTCACCCTTAGGGTGAACGAGTATATTCACCATCTTATGCGATTAACGCATTTAACTTTATAATTTTAACCTAAAAATATAAAAAGAAGAACAATTAAAGAGATAAATTTAAAAATAAATAAAAACAAACATTCATCATCGATATATTGCAGGCACACCTCCATCCTTCTTAAATGATCATATGCTTTCCTCAATCTCTTCCTTCTTTATCAGTATGTGTGCGGGTGTGTGAGAGAGAGAAAGACTATACATTAATTAGAAGACATAGATCCTAAAAACAAAAACAAAAAAGAAACAAAACAAAAGTATGCAAAACAACCCCACTGCACTGTATGACCACTTCATTGAAGATTAAAGCAATTTTCAACTATCTTAGTCCCTTTCTTTCTCTATTTCTTGTACGCACTGGTTGGACACTTAATTAAGATGTACAAGAGACTAAGTCAAGGCTCTCTCAGTATTTGGTGGAAAGAAATTCAAATTTAATTTGAGAGATACGGAGTATTGCTGCAATTATTGTTGCATAGATCTTAATTTTATTTTATCTTTTCTAAAAAAAAATTAATTTTGGGTTAGTATTGGAATATTTGGTTTAAAATTGTTCTATATGATAAAATAAGCATTTGGTAAGGTGGCAATAGCCGCACCCTTACATTAATTGTCCAAACTATCAAACAGAAGCTAGCAATCCCCGATAAAAGCCATAATGTATATGGGAATTGAAACCCAATGTATGATGATTTGAGTTTCTAAACCCATATTTGTGTTACTATAAAGGCACCGATAGTTTATGATGGAAGTTTTCACATCAATCATCGCACCATAACATATCTATAGATCTGGGTTTTAGATCTATTCTAGGTTTGAAGATGAGGGCTAATTTGAAGAAGATTTTGGGTTCAATAGTTTTTTTTTTTCGATAAGAAAAAAAAAATTACAAAGAAAACCCTTAAGAGCAGCCACCCCCTAAAAAATATCAAATTGGAAGGTAGCGCTGGAGGACATAGGCAACTGAGAATTCCAAACAAAATGGAAAAGAGAAGGAAATGAGTGACTGAGATTGGCAAGGCTATCGATTAAAAAGTTGGCCTCTCTGGCCGCTTTGTTGCTGTTTCTTTTTGGGTTCAATAGTTTATAAGTTGGAGATTTGAAGATAAAAAATTAACCGTTCTAAGACGAATGTTTTTAGGTTTGGTGTGGTGTATTGGGGAATTAAGGCATTTAGCTCGGTGCAGTGGGACAGACCTCTACACGAGTGCTGCTGGTTAGATGCGATTTTGATTACACTAGATCCACTTCGTTTTAGCATAAATAGAGTGGGTTTGAGACGGTTCAGTGCAGTTTGTCCAGTCCAAAATTTTAATGCATAACTTTCATAATCCAAAGTATTTCCTAAGGTGATTAGGCTTCTAGTTATATTTGATAAAGCACATAATCATTCCTAAGTACTTAGGTGATCGAGGCTCATAGCTACATTTGATAAACACTTATCTCTATACATCCGCATCCTCAAAGGAATCTTCTTACAACAGTTGGTGAAGACAGAGGTTAATTTGGAAGCCTTGATATATATCTCTTTGCCTTGACCAAACTGAATTTTTATACCACAGCATTCTGCTAAGTAATATTAGCCTCTATATTATATAGACCAGGTAATATCGGGCATTTGAAAAGGGCTGATGAGCTAAATGATGGAATTCCTATTACGAAAAAAATTAATTACAATTGAAAAAGGGAGTACGTGCAAGTAGCAATCTCTCTAGTATATTCTGAACGGAACTTACTGTACTCACCAAAAGCGAATTCATAATTTCGTTTCAATTACGTTTACGTTCCACACGACCAATGTATTTGAAAAAGTTAATTGGAAAGAAAAAAAAATTATCGAAATTTTGTTTCATGTTACAAAAAATATTAGTTACAATTGAAAAGAGCAGTGCACTAGCAATCTCTCCACTAAACCCTAAACGGAATCTACTGTAGTCATCATAGACGAATTCCTAATTTCATTTCAGTTACATTTACATTCCAGACGATCAATAAGTTTGAAGAAATTAATCGAAAAAAAAAAACAGAAAAATCATCGAAATCCTCGACCGACAACGATGATGGCCCCTACGAGGACCATCCAAACACCGAATGTGGAGGAGGCGGCGGCGGCTGTTTATGCTTGGCAACAACAGAGATATTATGATTGACGTTCCAAACATTGAGCACATGCAAGAGTGCCATAGGTTGACTGCTGATTTTGACAAAGCCAAAAGATGTTTTGGTATGCATTTGCATTAGATGGAGGAGCGCTGACCATTTTGGAAAGTTATTTCACATTCTACACGACAAATGAGTTTGAAGAAGTTAATCAAAAATAAAATAAAAAATCACTGAAAATCCTTGATCGATGGCCGTAACGGCCACGACGAGGACTGTCTAAATGACGACATGTCACGTAAAGGCAGTCCACACAACCAGAAATAACAGGAGAATGTAGCAGAAATCCAACCCTATTTTTCAACCATACAATTTCAGTTTCATAACATGTAGACAAATTGAGACTCTTGAAGCCCAGTCTAAAGTCTAAACACTTCCAAAATCAGTTGCCTCTCTATCCTGGTCTCTTTCTCTTCTATGTTTCCTTCGAGCTAAAATTGCGCCAAAACAACAAAATATGTAAGAATACAAAGCATAATCAAATTGAAGACAACAAAATTATTCCTGATAATAAATTGAAATTAAGTTAAGAAAATTACCTCATGAACACTTTGGTGTTCTTTGGGCTGCTTGAAAAAAGATTTTCTCATTCTACAATGGATATGGGAGGGGCTTCATATGAAATATTCTATGGCAGTGTCATTTCCAACAGAACCCTAAAATTCAGCTGGACAAAAAACTTAAAGTGTCCCTTCAAAAAAAAAAAAAAAAACTTGAAAAAAGTGTTGTTTACTGGTGGGTGGGTTGCTTTCCATTTAAAGATATTTATTACTTTGACGATTTTGGTGGAATTATTTATGCCACCCTCCACGTAAAGGGTCTTCATCAATTCTCTATTCTGAAAAAGCCATGGTGGCCAACTGGCCATGGAAACCAAATGGGATGGCGGAGCTGATTAGGTCTTTCCCTATAAATGTTTAACCGTTAATTCAAATTAGTACCATAAATCTATTGGATATGGGATCTCAACCTCACATGCTTTAAGGAAAAGCAAGGCCTTTGGCAAAAGAAGTGTACTACAAGAATGATAGCTAAGGTCGGTCCACTTGGAGATCCACCAGCATGACTCATTGACTCTAACCCCAATTACCAGAATAACACCACATTTGAAGGTAGATTAGACAGAGCAATGACCAAATTAGTAGTTGATATGAACTGAAATTATAAATTATTGTATGGAGCCAAAAGTCTGCTTGATGATCACTTTCATGGCCCTTTGTTTAATTCCAAGTAGGCAAGGGGTGACAATAGACGAATGTGTCCTATTATGTGCGTGTTTGTGTTATGACATTTTAGACTATGTTGAGTACAAATCGATCTTTATCGCATGTTATTGATTATTTATGTCATATCACCAACCTAATTCTAGGACTTTTCTCAATATAGGAACCAAAAGAGTGCCGGACTATAATTCATTTACGAAGAAAATTTCAATCAATAGTAGATATTCATAAACACTTTATCGTATAGTACTATTTTGAAGAAAAACTGACAAAACTATTAAACATAGGCATGCAACATCGTAAGATAGAGCAACTGCCATTTTCAACAACTAAGTCCAATAACAGTAAGAACAACTAGTGATACATGATAAAAAGCAAAGAACTATTTTATTTACAATTAGTAAAAAAAAAAAAAAAACCTAGTACGCGCCTCTGCGACGTACTCCTTTCTTCAGGGCTTTCGCTCATCCGACTGCGCCGCCATGTTGACCGGGCCTCGGACCTTGCCGGCGTGTGTTGTGCATGGTCGGACGGGACTAGTTTTATGGATGCTTCTGGATGAACGGCGAGGTTGCCAGCGTGAAGGAGAACTGAATCCTGTTGGTGACCAGATCAATTCTGATTTGGCTACGGACTGGTGATGGGATCAGAAGCTTTGGCTGCTACAGGCGGCTGACAGAAACTGGAGGCAGGGTGCAATCTGTTGCAACCTATAGATTTGGAAGAGGTTGTGGCTCAAAGGCAGATGGGATGGATGTGAGGCTGGTTATGGCAGCGGGTGGACGAATTTTACAGGATCCGAACTGGTGGAGATCTCGTAGTCTGGTTCGATTGGGTCATTGGCTTTAGTGTGTTGGTGAGGTGGTCAACCAATGTGCTACGATGATGGCGACTTCGGTGGATGTCAGTGGCGGCATCAAGTTCGATGGTTGTCAATGGCGGCGGTGATAGACCTTTAGGTCGTGGTACGGGTATCTGCTCGTCACCAACGCTCAAGACTGGTCCTGGTGGTTGGGGCTAGGCATTTGGGCTATGTCCTTGGCAGGTCTGTTGGTCATGTGGGTTGGACATCTAGTGTTAGTTTCTTGTCTAGCTTTTCTAGTGGTCTTAGTGGCTTCAGTCTTTTCTAGTTTTTCTCTAGTTTTTTAGCCTATCAAATGGTTTTTAGATCTTTATCGGCTTAATTCTTAGTTTCTCTAGTTGTACACCAATTGAGGTCTCTGGACGACTAATTTTACTATTTGGGGAGTTAGGTTGTGAGGGTTTGGATCTTTTTTTGTGTTAGGCTCAATAAGTGAGCGTATATGTTAACAGTGAGGGTCGCATGTCTTTTGCTCGATAGCTTGTGTCATTTATGATTTTGGTATGAGACAACATCTGATGTACGTGCCTTCTGGCCATGGATAACGTAATGAATTTATCTATTTCTTCAAAAAAAAAAAAAAACGAGTGATACATGATTTTAGTCAAATATAAAGCCTAAAAAACTAGCATATGAGAACAAGTTTGACTAATGAGTTGAAGCATAATTAAATTTAAAATAGGCGGTTTTTTTTTTGCCACTGGCTTAACAAATTGATTATTATTTTTTTATATAATTTCCTTTTCTTTTACAGAAAAAATTCATAATAAAAATAAAAATTAAATTCAGTTTGCTCTCTCTAACTTTGGAGCAAACATCAGTTTGATTACTGATATATTTTTTTTAAATTATGATGGTTCTTGGATTTCTATTTTCCATCATGCTAAGTCCAAAATTGAAATTTAGCTCGAAAAGCGACGTCATATGCTGAGCTGGACAAGACATCTGGGCCCACTTTTCAGTATTTGTTTTCAAATTTTTTATATTTTGAGTATTTTTTTTCAAAAGGTAGTAGCTAATTTTGTCGCCAATCTAATCTAACTAATAAACTAAGTAAATAAATAATTAAGATTTACATGCGGGAAAATGAATCATATAATTTTATGTCCACCATATGTTATTTCATTTCTAATATTTGGCTCTAAGAATATCATCTCTTATACCAATTACCAACCATAGATCCTTATCCTATATCCCTATCCCACTAATTATATCTCGTTCAACCAATTAGCATATCTAAAAGGTTTTTTTTTTTTTTTTTTTGATAGAGAGCATATCTAAAAGTTTGCATCTTTCCAAAACATCCGATGAGCTAAGGAATCCAATAGATGCAAAAAGTAAGAAGATGAACGTCTTTTAGGAATTATCGATATAGACCTCTGACAAAGTTCCACCGAGAGGAGAACAAGGTTCGTCTTTCTTTCAATTTATTTATTCCTCATTTTAGGCTTATGGTATTGTTTAAGCATGCTTACAAGTACAAACACACCCTTAATTAATCATCCTAATTACGTTCTGCCACCACATGGCTTCCTTTCTGTCTGGAACTCTGGAGGTAATCTGCCTAATTAATAACATATGGTATTTGGAAATGCCAGGTATGACCTTCTGGAATTTGATCCCCACCCAAAACCTAGATGAAGGTAGAGAAATTACAGCGTTTGAAGGGTCATTTCCAGTTTTAACTGGGAGTGCAAATGGGGTAAAGTTAAGAGGAAGGGTCGCATGACGACTGATTCTGTTGCAGGCAGCAGTGCAGTTGTGTAAGGGACGTATTAGGAAATTTAGCACATTTAGGTGATTATTCTACTCGTGGCCTCATAATTTTCAGAGCCGGACGTCAGTAATCCCAATGTCCCACATGTAAATTTGAAAAAAGTTTTTTTTTTTTTGTTGGGAATAGAAAAGAAAGATTCAAAGATTCTAGTTAATGCAGTTTTTTTTTCTTTCTTTTTCATCAGAATTTATAACAATAAATAAAATACCGTCCTCATGTTTTTTTTTTCATAGAATTTTCGAGCTGCCGTTTCTAAATGGATGGAAGAAATAAGACAATTAAAAAGTTAAGCCTACATCATGATGCTCAACAGTGCACCCTACTAGGTGGTTAGATTGACTCGAAATCCAGAGGCGATTAACACAAGTTTACAACATTGTGTAAGATAGTGCAATAGGTAGATTTTGTTTGTGTTTAGTGTTGGGTCTATGATTTTTTGAATCCTACACGCATAAAAGAAGTGAGTTTAACCTTTAGATTATTCATTAGTATTAATTTTAAATAATGAAAAATGTTTATTTTTGTTGGATTTTTAAGTTTTGAAGAAAACCCTATTTTTGTAGGGTTTCTAGTTGTGATGCATTTTGTTGTCCTTAGGCCCGTGTTTGACAGAAGAGATTTCGATGGACTTGCAAAAGCCTTTTTTCTTCTTCAGTAACTATGTGTTGCAGGACATGTTTCTTGAATGGAGAGTTGTTTTTAATTATTGAAAACGATGACTATAGAATTGAATGAATTGTATTGATGAATGAGAATTAGCAGTAAGTGGTGTTTTCTTCATCAAGTTTTGGTTTGTATGAAATAGATGAGGGCTTGATCTTTAGACTAGAAAAGGACAGGTTATAAGTTATATATATTTATAATAACAAAACTGCGGATAACTTCATTTTTGTTGTTGTTTTTGGTATGAAAATGAATAACTTCCATTTACGTGAGAAAAACAAATTGCAGTACAGCAGTTTGTTTGGCTTTATGCAAACACCAAACACAGCCTTGAAATGACCTTTAACCAAAATCCAAAAGGACATTTCCGTCAGACCACACCACATTCCTGTCGTCGACGACTCTTCACCCTCCATTCCCGACCGAAACGACGCATCCGAAAATTAGAAACCAAACCGAGGGCACATCCGTCCTTTCTGCTAAATCAAATCATGAAAATAGCCGTTTAGTAAATTTTTTAAAATTTACAATCTACCAAATACCCATTTATAACGACACATCTCTCTCTCACAAAGATTATTTTATAATCCAAGCAAGCAGGGACTTCCCTTTCTCTCTCTCTCTCTCTCAGCCCTTAAGCCATAAACTCCAACCCCATTTTCTCAGAACCGAAAATTGCAACAAACCCATCCTCTTTTGCAATCCAAATTAGGGTTTTGCTTTTCCAATTCCCCCTCAGATCTGATCCCAATGTCTATTTCGGTTTGATCGGTTCCAAAGGCGCGATCTTGGTTTCGTTACTGGTTTGATCTTGGAGTTTTAATCGCAAATGTGAGCAATTGATTGATTTTCTACATTGTTGGGTGTGCAATTGCAGATTTTGATTAGCGGGTTTGGTTGAAATTGCAGATTTCTGGGTTTCTGAATCCCATTTCGGTTGGGGTTTCTTTCTATGTTCTGCTTTCATTTCAAGTTTTCCAAACCTCGTGAGTATATATACACCAACGCAGATCAGTTTTCTTTGAATTTTTAGGGGGTGGTTTTGGTGATTGAATACATTTGCCTTTTCGTTTTTTTTTTCTGTGATTAAAGTGGTGGTTGAAAATTAGATCTTGAAAATTGGCTCCTCAAAGGAGGTCGCAGCGCCACATGGGTGGCCAGATGCAGCAGAGCAATGCCGCCGCGGCAACTGCTCTGTATGACCACCCTGCCGGCAATGCGGGACCCACCAACGATGCCGGCGATGCGGTCATGGCCCGGTGGCTCCAGTCCGCCGGCCTCCAGCATCTGGCCTCACCGTTGGCTTCGACGGCCATTGATAACCGGCTTCTTCCTAACCTTCTCATGCAGGTACTGTATCCATTGCCAGTAGGTTGTTCTATTATTTTTTACATGTGGAATTTAAATGCATGAGGAGTAAGCATTTGTTGTTGTTATAGGGTTATGGAGCGCAATCTGCTGAAGAGAAACAGAGGCTTTTCAAATTAATGCGGAACCTTAATTTCAATGGGGAGTCCGGTTCAGAGCCATACACACCAACTGCCCAAACATCGGCAGGGGCTGCAACGGAGGGTTTCTACTCTCCGGAGTTCAGGGGGGATTTCGGAGCTGGGCTGTTGGATCTTCATGCTATGGATGACACAGAGCTTCTTTCTGAGGTATGGTTGTTCACATCGTTCATAATGTTCTGTGCTAATCTTAGCTCGAAAGTTCTGCATGATTTTTTTTTTTTTTTCACAAAAATTTTAATATGTGGCATTCAGTCATTACTGTTTTCTTTCTGAAGTTCGGCTACAAGGTTCCATTTTATGTGGTGATATCTCACTAGATGGGCTTAGGGATTGTTATCTATATTACCGTCATTTTTAAAGTAACTTGGTCTGAACCTATGGCCCAAGTTGAATGAGCCAATGTATCTGAGTGTAGCTTCTATATATTTATGTCAAACTGGATGCGGGATTCAAGTTAAACAGACTTCTTAGGTGGTAAGCAGTTTGTTAAGTGTTAAGTCATAAGATATAAATTAGTTTATGTAAGAACACAACGTAGGTGTGTCCTGGAAATTCGTTCACCTGTTAGGTAGATGTCTGTTGGATTGCGAACTTAGTTTAAGACTTTTCATTAAGAAATAGAAATCCAGAAGAAACAGATTAAGTCATGTAAGAAAGTTATTTTCTGGACGAGTAGGCAACATTTAGGATACGAAATTTCAGACTACCTTATCTCTTTCTAGGATATGTTTTATATCCTCTTTTGTTTTCTCTCTTTGTTAATGAAATGCTGTATTGTTTTCATGTTCAGCATGTTATGTCCGAACCTTTTGAGCCATCGCCCTTTATGCCTGGTGGTATGAAAGCATTTGAAGATGAATTGAATTTGACAAGTGGTGGACAGCAAAGTGTGCTACCTGATCAAGATGCATCAGTTCCATTAGCCCAGAATGAAAAGGAGAGCACAAGGGAAAATAATGTGGCTAAAATTAAAGTTGTGGTATGTGGGGTTGCTGTAGATGTTTTTCGTCTGGTATAATTGTGGTTATATTATGTTGTTTGATGACTTGGTCCCTTCTTTTTGTATGAATGTTTGTGACTCATATCTCACTTTTGGCATCGGCTCCTTTTGTGTGTTTTGGGAGCCTGTGATAGAATATTAATGCATATTACTTTTTATGAAAATTCTGAAGTAGTTTTGTTCTGATTGTCTTATTAGGTACGCAAAAGACCTTTAAACAAGAAGGAACTTTCTCGGAAGGAGGATGATATTGTCACTGTGTATGACAAGTCTTATCTGACAGTTCATGAACCTAAAGTGAAGGTTTGTTCTTAGCTCAGCAGATGCTACTATAACTTTTTAGCTGAATTGCATTGTGGAAATTGAAGTTTATCTTTGTCGTGTCATAGGTAGACTTGACTGCATATGTGGAGAAGCATGAATTTTGTTTTGATGCGGTTCTGGATGAGCATGTTCGCAATGATGAGGTAAATTTTTTTTGGGTAGAGATTGGATATTTTGTGCACATGGAAGTCTGTACATCTTGGTTTACTATTCCTTTGATTTTCATTTGTAGACTCAGGGCCTGCTCTTTGTGTGCTTGTTTCCATTTGATTGTTTATTAGTTGGATAAAAAAGGTTTGATCACTTCAAATGCTTTTTGGAACAGGTATATTGGGCTACTGTAGAACCAATTATTCCCCTCATTTTTGAGCGAACAAAGGCTACATGTTTTGCTTATGGTCAGACAGGTAGGTGCTGTATATGATCTTTACATATAAAACTCTATGTTGCGATCAGTTTATCCTCGTTAAAATTTTCGTTCTTTTCACCTACAAGTATCTGGAAGTCATCAAAATGCATTGTCATTGAATAATAATTTATATGTGATCTTACTTAATCCAATATATTTGTTGTTTTACCTGTTGTCATGTATCTCATTTTTGATAAAGGCTAAACATCCATTTGATTATCATTATTCTAATAAGATTTGAATCAGGTAGTGGCAAGACATTCACTATGCAACCGTTACCTATCAGAGCTGCAGAAGATCTTGTCAGATTGTTGCACCAGCCAGTTTATCGTAACCAGAGATTCAAATTATGGCTTAGCTATTTTGAGATCTATGGTGGAAAGCTCTATGATCTTCTCAGCGAGAGGAAGTATATCTCTTGATTTCATGATTTCTTTTATTCTGTGTTTGCTGTTATAAAGCCAGTTTCTTTTCTACCATAATTAGATGACTTTTTTATTTCTGTCTACTGCTATTGCCTGTAGTTTTATTCTGACTTATATTATTTCATTTGTTTGTTAAAGGAAACTTTGTATGAGAGAAGATGGACGGCAACAAGTTTGCATTGTTGGACTGCAAGAGTTTGAAGTGTCAGATGTACAGATTGTTAAAGAATATATCGAGAGGGGGAATGCTACTAGAAGTACAGGGTCAACTGGTGCTAATGAGGAGTCTTCTAGGTCACATGCTATTTTACAACTTGTGGTAAAAAAGCACACTGAGGTAAAAGATTCCAGGGGGCGGATCAACATAGATGTAAATGAACCCAGAAGTGGGAAGGTTGTGGGAAAGATCTCTTTTATTGATCTTGCTGGTAGTGAAAGAGGTGCTGACACCACTGATAATGACCGACAAACAAGGTAAATCCTCTTCTGTTTCACAAAGATTTTGGCATTTGTTTCCAAGTTTGTATTGTTTTTGACTTTTCTGCTATTACCTTTGGTTATTGAACTTCCGGTTCATACTAGAACCACGATGATTCATTAAAACCTTCCCAATCAGAAGGCTGTACCTTTTTTCATCATGAGTATGCTTTTTACTTATATTGGTAAGGCCATACTGATGATTGCAATTTCTTGAATATATTGCAGAATTGAGGGAGCAGAAATCAACAAGAGCCTTTTGGCTCTAAAGGAGTGCATTCGTGCTCTGGACAATGACCAGATCCATATACCTTTTCGGGGAAGCAAACTCACAGAAGTGCTCCGTGACTCTTTTGTCGGAAATTCAAGGACAGTAATGATATCTTGTATATCTCCAAATGCAGGGTCATGCGAGCATACACTCAATACTTTGAGATACGCGGATCGGTATGATTTATGCTATCGTGAAACAAATCTAATTACTTTACTAACACTTATCCTTTTTGTTTTAAACTAATAGATGACTTTTCAACGAACAGGGTCAAAAGTCTTTCAAAAGGTGGCAATTCTCGAAAGGATCAACCTGTAAATTCATTACCTCCAACTAATAAGGATGTTTCATCATCATCGTCTACTCTGGCTTCTGCTGGTGTAGAGGATATCCATGAACAACGCCAAGAAGTTAAAATAACTGATACAGGTAGAAGAGCTATGGAAAAAGATAGTTTTTCATATGTCCATGAGCAACGCCAAGAAGTTAAACCAACTGATACAGGCAGAAGAGCTGCAGAGAAAGAAAGTATCTCATATATCCCTACTCCTGATTTTGAGAAGCATCCTGCAAATTCATCGAGTAATCCCATCACTATTCGAGAAGAAAAAGGGATGACTTCTAGTTCAATAGATAAGGAGAGATTTGAAGTGAATAATAGTGATTCTTACAGTCAGAAGATGTCCTATCATTCTCAAAATGCAGTTGATGCAGAAGAAAAAGTGCAAAAGGTGTCACCACCTCGCCGGAAATTAACTAAGGATGAAAAATCAGAAAAGTTGGGCAACTGGCTGAAGAAAGGAGGTGGTTCTGATCTGTCCACCACCAGCGCTAAGCAGCCGAATACTGGTAATTCTAACACAAGCAATGTTGGATCTAGACAGTCTGAGCCTGAAGTTCCTGATGGGAATATCAATGCAATTCTTGAGGTTGGTAATATTTGGCTTCATTCATTGCAAGTGTGCTGTTACAATAAGTTTTCGTGCACCCCCTGTTGATTCATTTGAGCTCTTTGGATTGTTTTAGGAAGAAGAGGCTTTAATTGCTGCCCACAGAAAAGAAATCGAGGATACAATGGAAATAGTTCGTGAAGTAAGTCAAAAATTTCATCTTTTATTCTATTATCTTGACTTCCTCCTTTTCTAAGTTATTTGATGCTTTTGGATGTTTATGAACTTCAAACGAATAAGTCCCGGTTCCTTTTACGGGGTAATTTAAACAAACTGCATGGACTCACCTTGTAGCCTGGAACTCCTCTTATGAGGTGGAGGTCCTTGATTTCAGTCCTGTGGTTTCACTTTATAGAAGAGCTAAATCATTGGCATTTTGTAAGCGCATCCTATCAAGTAATTGTTACTCTGAATTGACATAAAGGCTTAGCAGGAAAAGATGTACCTTAGTTAAAACTGTTTCTATGCCGTGCGCTGTTTGTCATGTTGGCCTGCCTTGTTGTGCTGATGCTCTGTATTTTTTTTGTACACATGCTCATCCTCTGTTGTCTTTATGACCAGGAAATGAAACTGTTGGCAGAAGTGGACCGACCAGGGAGCCTGATAGACAACTACGTGACTCAGTTGAGCTTTGTGCTTTCTCGCAAGGCAGCTAGTCTGGTTAGTCTCCAAGCGCGCCTTGCAAGGTTCCAGCATAGACTAAAAGAACAGGAAATTCTAAGTCGGAAAAGAGTACCTCGTTAAGTCAGAGGCAGGCACTGTGTTTCGCTGCTCTAATGGTGGCACCTAAACTTGTGGTTACGTCAAGGCATGAGCTATGGGATTTAAGGGGTCACAGGCTCCTTCCTGGCTGTTCACAATCCAGACTACTGGCTTAAAGGACAAGAATGGGGAAATTCATGTCTTTTGCCAATGCTTGTATCTCATTGTAATTCTTTAGATAAGTCGATGTGTTCTTGCTGGGTTTTCATGGGTTGTGGCTTTTGGCTGTTGTGTAATAGTGACTGGGATTTGAAATTTCCAACAATGTATTTTTAGTAAAGGAAAAAAAAAAAATGAAATAGAATGTTCATTGCTCTCATCATGATTATCTCTCATTTTCGTTTTTGCAATGCCCCTTCAGTGCCATGCTATACTCATAATTCCAAGGATGATGGTTTCATGTAGACTTGTAGAGTCCACAAAATAGGCCGATGAAAGGCAAGTTATATCAGGTTAAGCAACTGAAATAACAGGTGGATTGAAGTATCATTTTCGCTCAAATGAATTAATTTTGTGCTTATTACAGTTTATTAGTTAGGGGCTTAGTACCAAACTATTCTGTTGAAAACTGTGATATGAATTTGAACTTCTCATTCTCTCCCTCTCCCTCTGCTTCTCCAATAAACGAAAATCTCTCTCACGCTACTTCCATATTGCAATGCTAACGGAAGTACGGAACGGCGAAGGCTGCACATGACATAACCGTGTGTTGCATCCCACATTTATCATGTAAAGCAATACACGTAGTCCAAGTTTATCTTCTGGGTTTCACCAATTGCGGATCGAGTATCGTCTAAACCCCCTCTCAAATTTTGTCAGGGATTGGCTCCCCATTTCCTTTCACCATGTAAATTCTCTCAATAGACACCAAACTCTTTTATAAGATATTAGTTGGACATTTTGTCTTGGATTAATAGGGTAAGCAAGTCATGTCATACTTGTGTTCTTCATTAAGCAATAACTAACCCAATTGACTAAACTTCATCTCGGGTTAATGTCTTGTTAGGTTCAAATCCTGTTGTCATCCTCTTTTGACAATTTTCACCCCTAGTTGTGACAGGTTTTCAGTTATGAGCACCCTTATTCCTAAAGCTTTTGTCATATGCAATGGGAGTTGCTGAGTTTTTGTCTGAGATTTTGGAGGCTAGTAGGACTTTGGTTAGGCACTTTTCATTAGTAGGACTAATAGGTTCCCTTACCTCTAAAGAAAATGATAAACCAACAATCAGTGCAGCACTGTAGCGCGTGGGACACCACAATTAGTTGTATACATTATGCTTCAGCTTAATGTATGTATACCACAATTAGTTGATATAATTCAACTTTATCTGCCAGGTGTGCTCTAAACTTAGAATTTAATGCACTTTTATGAAGACTTATACCAGCTCACTTTGGTTCATACTTCAGAAGTTTTAGTCGGCAGGCTATCTTCATAATCTGATTCTCCAACTCAATTAGTACTCGAGGCTTAAACTTGAACCAAATTTCCGTCCTACTTCTCTAATCAGACAGATATTCTTGTTCTTAAGTTCCGAGAAAGCTGTCGACAAACTGATCTGATCTTGGTGACAAAGCTCTTCAGCACACAGCTAGTTACCATAATGAAAAACATCATTATATATATTTACCAATTAGGCTTTAAACTATGACCCTGCTGCCCAAATCCATTCAATCCCTTTTGGAAAACCAACTTGTCATTAACCTTCTCCATATTAACAAGCCAAGTTCGAGTTAGGGCCTGAAGATGGGACTGCTGAGGTTAATTTCCCTCAAAATTCTTGTCAAAAGCTCGCGGAATTCTCTGAAAAAACATGTTGAATTATATCATTTAAGAGTGGTATACATACATGAAGCTGAAGCATATAACTTTTTATTCAGATCATCACTGATCATTATGAAAAAGAATACATTGAGAGCTAGCCAGTTGTGACGATTAATTTCATGTTGAGGAAGAAGCATACGTAAATATCCGAGTATAAACAGGTCACAATAACCTTAACTGCAGTTGACAGATTATTGGGACTCTATCCCTCTTTCATTAGGAATATTGTAAGAATTTTGGAACAGATTTCATACCAAGAATTTTGATTAAGTTGACTTCGAATTGATTGTCTGCAGGTGAAGTAAGGGAATCTGGCTTATGAGTTATGACTTTATTGTGCTCATTCTACTTTCAAATCTTTAACAGATCGAAAACTGTGGTCCTTTTAGGCCCAAACAGCCCCAACTCTTAAACATCAAAGCCTACTCTACGGAAATAATACCACATCGAAAACTTCCGTCTGTAGGACTACTTTATAGTGAATTGACTCTTTTACGACCGTCCCTTCGGGGACATCCGATAAAATTGGAACGATACAGAGAAGATTAGCATGGCCCCTGCGCAAGGATGACACGCATAAATCGAGAAATGGTCCAAATTTTTTTGGCAATTTTTGTGTCATCTTCTTCCTTTTTGTGTGTTCAGAAGTTTTGCGAATGAGTATTGATCTTCATCTTCAGAAATAAGTTCTTTCAGAATTAGCCTGCATTGGTTCACTGGACCAATTTTCCAATGAATGTTTACATGTAATCAATCTTGGATTCAGAGAAACATAGGCAAGAAGCTGTGCATCGATCACGCTTCAATACTGGATTAAGTACACTGCTAACAGTACTGATTGGCCATATTGGCTTGATTTCCCAAACCAAAGACTGCCTCATCAACTGGCATTTGGCCCCAGCTCATGAGGTCTTAGAACAATAATATATAGCTCACTGTTTTTGATACATCAACATTGCACCAGTACAGAATGCTTTTACATACTTCTTCAGTATGAAATCAACCTTACAAATAATCTACATGAAATCAGACCAAATCAAAGCCATATTGAAATCGATCTTCATAAGCTTGAAGCAGTTTTACCATATGAACCTGCGGAAAACTACTGATAATATTACTAACAGTAGTACTACAGAATTAGATAGCATGTATTTGGTATATTTATATATATGCACTGGATGATGCAAAGAAATATTTGAGATTTTGAATCCATTTCTTTTCTTCTTTTTTCTTCTAATTAGATTGACATGTATAAATTGCATCCAGTAGTCTAACCAAAGTAATGTAATCTTATGATGTAAACTATATCCCTAGAGCTTGAATCACTCTGGCCAATTTTGATCTATTACTTTACAACACTAGGAACTCAATTAGGATTTACATTGGCTTGACCTGAAGCTAAACAAGTTATATGCCTCTCTCATTATGAACTAGAAGCCATGGTAGCCGATATATGAAAAAACATTCGGACTGATCATATCACTGTTTAGCATGGCTTGAATTTAGGCAAACGAAGATGAAAATCCAGATATAAAAAGATTATTTCTGGTATCAACTATGGTAACATTAATCTGGTCAGTGACCTACAAAAGCAGAAGAAGAACGATTCCGACTTATGACTTTGCTCAAGACTTGTGAATTAATGTGCAGCCTCCCATATTCGACAGAAGTGAAACAGCGAGGTGTTTAAATATGCAACCCCGTACACAACGGTCACGACCTTACTTGAACAGGATCTGTTCTATAGGATCGTACCTCTGTGTCCTTGACTTCTGAGGAGACAGGAATCTAAACCTGGTGGATGAAACAGAGCCATGCGATCAGAGCGTGATTAACGGCTGGTGATCTTCGGGTACCCATGGCTGTAGATGATCGTTCTCAGCTTGGTTCATCTGAGTCTGGGGTGGTCGCTTGGCTGTCTGACAGGTTCCCTCTTTTCCCTCTTTTTAATTCTCTCTCTCATTTAAAACTGACATACAATTTTTATTTTCCTTCATGTTGAACGAGGCCTTAGAGTATCAGCATATTTGGGCAGTCAGATCATTCTTGCCCTCTCTCTTGTGCCTTTGTTTCTGGGAGAGTTCACTTATTTAAGCCTGAAGTTCAGGGTCGGCAGAATCCTTGCCTTTTGCCTTCTTAAATAAAGGTGTCCTGGAGTGCGAAACACTAAAATTGCTGGTGTATAATAACCTTTTACTCGTGATAAGTAACTCAATTTAAAGGACCAACGGAATCTATCACAGGTTGACAACAAAAATGTGTTACAATTGTTAGAATTGTGTTGCAGATATCCTCCAACACAAAAGTTGGAAACTTAATATATTAACACACTTTTTTCATAGATCGGATATTCCCTCAAAAACCTTGTGTTACATTGTTAGATCAAATCCAACACTAATCAAGTGACAAGATACAAGGACCCTTCAAAATACTTGCAACTCTGGACACTGACAAATCATGGCTCGCGCACTCGTATACCTAGGCTATATGCAATTTGCTCTGTACTCTACTAACAATGTCCTGACAGGAATCACCTCCACAAGGACAAATCTCAAAATCATGCAAACAAAAGCTGAAGCTCTCACAGTGACCCGCATCAACATTGTCAAGAAGATGCAGGTCATTAATCTGTTTCGCGATAAACCTCCTTGACAAATCAGTCAGCTCTTAACTGTAGAATCTCTTTGGCTGTCCTCAATCGAAAATATGGCATGTGTTTCTGCAAGGACAAGAATACAAAGATGAACCATACTAAATGAGAATTGTGCTGCCACATACAGGGTTCATAAGAATCATACACGACAATTCCATTCATAGCTAACACTACTAACAAAATCAGTATTTTTACAAGTATGATCTTTGTACTACTGATGTTTGATTATATTTCTTACAAAAACAGTATTTTTACAAGTATGATCATATTTACATACTAATGTTTGAGAGCAGCTGCAGGAAACTATTTGAACACTACCAGAACAAGATCTGTTTTACGTAGGAGACAGAAGCATATAAATATGTAAGGTGCCAGACAATAGAAGCATCTTTATGTGCCTTACCTGGTGGAAACAGAGATCCAATCCCCTACTGTAAAAGTCAGCATACTTGATCATGAATACGCCACAATCAAACCTGTTAAAATCATGAAAGATATTTCATTTGGCAGAAGTCTCTTGGCTTAAAAATCAAGTTCACAAAGAAAAACCTTTCTGGCATAAAGTTTCAAAATGACGTAATACTTAGAAAAAACAAAGTATGCTTACCCATTCTCCTGCTCAGGAAGGTCTTCGACACATTCAAATTCCCAAGAACTCACATCAACGTCTTTTCCACTCTTTTCCTTCACTTCATCAGCGTAGTATTTAGCCTGCCAAGCATAAACAATCAACATCAATCTCATTATGTCATGATCTAAACTTTCATACCATTTGAACATCCATAACAAAGTACTACTTATTAAAATCCAAAAAACTAAAAACGAGGAGACATAAAGGGTTCTCATGTACAGGTATAGGCAGATCATAACCTTACTAAATGAGACTTAACAAACTGTCAAACTGAGCAAACAAATGAACAAAATGGAAGAAATTCTATCCGCTAAAGCCTTTAAATATGTCTACACAAGTATTTCACCCATCACCTGCCAATCAATTAATCTACTTTTACTAGACAGCACGTACACAAAGATATTATGCTTTCATCAGTTTCATTGTTCTATGTATAGATTCATATGTTTCAGGGAGTCACTTCTTCCCAAAATCAACTGGCAAGGGGTTGACAAAAAGGTTTGTTTTTTGACATTCACAAACTCAGTCGAATCAAACAGATATTGCAGTCTTGGTAGCAGAAAATATCAAGACAGATAAACAACAATGAACCCCTCACACCCACACACCAAAAAGAAGGTTGTCAAGGACTCGATAAACATATCAAAAGCCCCAGACAAAAGCTTCAATGCATACCAATAGTTGCATCACTTTGGTATCGCGTCCTCCGAGCGAATCAAGATACTGAAATTTCTGATCTCTCTTATTAATCACAGCCAAGCACCAGTGTATTTCTTTGTGGATTGGGACAAATATCTGCAAAAAGCCACTTCAGACATAAATGGAACTTCACTCAAGTTGAACATATGAGCAAGGAAAAGGGTCTGGTATGAAAGTACTTTGTCGCAGTCAACGAGGCTGTATCCCAGCTTTCTTTGGGTAGTCCATCTTCTGACAGCTTTATAATCATACCCATTTCTTCCACCTATTAACTGCATCATACAGTCCAATAAAAAGTTATTCAGTACACGTCAATATCCAATCACTACTAAGAGAACCAACCTGATATAAAAACAGGTGAATGAATCGAGTAATAAATGAATTACAAAAACTAATTATAAACAGATAAGATGAAAAGGCAGTGTGCAAATCACAAACCTTTTTGTAGAAAAATGTATTGAAAAAATGACATTTCAAAAACTTCTTTGGATCTCTCTTTTCCCTCTCCTTCAGCAACTCAAGGTAGACGTTTATGACCTAGAAGCCAGAGAGTGCACACCATTAAATTACATAACCAAATTAGCTTGCCAACAAAGTCCCCAACACTATCAAAAACAAAATCTAACAAAGAAATAAACCTTTCTGTCATTATCAATAACAAATTTTAAGACTGTAACCTAAACAATCACCTCATCATTCAACCATGCACATGGTTTAAGGCACTGCAAAAGTTCACCAGTAATTTGTATGTTTGAGTTCTCATGAGTTACAAGGACCCTCCTCCTGCATGAAGTGAGACATACACTATTATAGTTTCAAATACACCACTTGTAACAAGAAATCACATCTGCATTGATCCATACCAATTCGCATAAGAAAATGCTCGCTCAACCACAGCCTTTTCCTCTTCTTTGAGCGGGATAAAAGGTTCGCGAGGCGCCTCCTAGTCAGGAATGATCACACATGATCAAAATTAGACTGTTAAGTACATTTTCAGAAACCCATATCTACTGATAACTTAGAATTAGTGATAAGCTTTAAACCACAAAAATCATACTGAATACAAAATAAAAGTAGAAATTCACCTCCACTGGTTTCTTCTTCGGACGCAAAGACTCATACAAGGCCCGCTTATTCTCATTCACCTGGATTTCGAAACCCAATTGTTTCAATTTGGGAGTAGTCTTCCTATCCAACTGCTCAATCAACTTCTTGTAACTCGGCAAATCCTCGGGATCCAGGGCCAGCAACTCCCTCATCTGCTCCAAACTCTCCACCTTCGGACAGGTATTATTATTCACTGTCAATGTGGTGAAGTCCGAAGCCACCGAAGAAGCCGACGGCTGCGTGGCCTGAGCTTCACATCGCACCCTCTTGGTCTCCAATTCCTGCACATCCGGCTCATCCTCCCCTAAATCCACCACCTCCTCAATGCTCGAATCCTCCGAAACCCGATTCTGATCATCATCCTCTTCATCCAATTGAATCACCTCCTCCTCCCTTTTCTACTCTTACACGTAGCAAGAGCTTCCTTCTTCGCATTGGTGTAACGCTGCAACAAATTGCCCATGATGGTGACGTCACCCGACTGCTCAGGGTCATAAACCCCTCGGCCGGAGCAGGAGGAGCTGAACTTCTCGGGCTTAACAGGCGCGTGAATTCGACGCAAAGGGAGCTGCGCGGCTGGGTAGCGGGAGACCCTGGCGACGGCGCGGTTAGAAGAGAATACGGGTCGGGTCGGAGGGGAAGAGAAGAACAATCTGGGTCGCTTCGAAATGTGAGAATAGGGGGAAAAGGGAGAGGCTTGGGCGCAATTCGAGCTCAAACACTCGTCTACACGCTTACGATTCCTGGATAGGGCTCCCATTGACAGACCCGGAACTCCAAAACCCTAGCAAATTTGGGTCTCATCTGAAGAGAACCATGTTTAGGGTGGGATTTGGATATCAGTGATTGGAAGTTAAAAACCCTAAATGGGAAGCAATTGGGGGAAAACCAAACCCTAAGGTTTTGCGTATACTCCAAACAGAGAACAGAGAGAAATGGTTCGAATTGAGAGAATCGTCAAAGACCCGAGAATTATAGGGGTAGATAGGAAAATCTGTCGATAGTCGAGACAAATATAATTGTAATTTGTAACGCCCTTCTGCCTCTGTTAAATTACGATTTTGACCTCTGTGCTTTGAAGTTTGCTATCCTAGTCCCCATGCTTGGATTTGTACTTATGGTCCTTCTAGTAATTTGCCATAAAATATTTCAGTATTTAATATGGTCACCTCCAAATCCAAACCTCCAACTCTATTTCATAAAGTACTTATTACGCATTGATAAACGAGTCTGTGATTAGGCGAAACTAATCAGATATTTATAGACACAATAAATTTGAGATTAGTTTCGTATATTGTTTTCTTTATGGAGAATGTATGGATGTTATTATCATATTTGGGGGTAGTGTTCTAAAAATAATTCTAAGCATCCGCCTTGATTAGTTTAAAACCCAAAAGAATCACAGTGGATTAGGCGGCTGCCTAGGCAGACTTGGCGAGTTTTTTTTTTTTTCCCTCCTTTTTGGAGAATAGACTCGGCGAGTTGAGAAGTAGGGTGGGCAGGATCTAATTTTTTTTTCTTTTTTTATCAAATACTTTTTCTTTGTAAGTATTTGTTATTTGCTTAACTTTTCATGTCTTCAACCAATTGTAGGACTATAGTACTTTATATATCATTTAATTTTGCCTGCTTATGTTTCCCAATACAAGTATAGTTTTTGGTTGTATGATATAATGAAATAAAGAGGAACGCCTAATCCCTCTTAGGCGCTAGTCTCCTCTTTACCACCCCCCTCTTAGAACGTTGTTTGGAGGTGAATGATGCTACTCAAGCATATCATGACACACCAAACCAAATACATACATAACTCGTTTACTCAAACATTATGAAACTAATACAAAGGTAATTGTTTCTTTCCTTCTATATGATGTTACTTTACAAAACAACTACTATTGATGATAACTGTGCATATACAGCATAATAGCGAACCCAACAAAACTATTCAAGGCCATAAAGGTCCCATCTATCTCCCTGTTTAGTAAAGCCAAGTTATTCAGCTGGGATTTATATCTGAAACATAAAAATGAAAATGGTGTCAGTAAACTCACTTTGCAAGGAGATAGTTTATACTTACATCAGATTCCAGATAATTTTCAAATGAAATACCTAGTTTAATTTCATACAAGCTGCACCACAGCAGCCACTCTTAAGGCCCCATTTTGAAGAAGATCGGACAGTTCATCAAATAACAGAGCTGTTCGCCAGCCCCAGCCCTTGGGAGCTTTGGGTAAAAGGGTGCCTGTTTGCTTGTAGCTTCCAAACACCATGACTTCCCTCTTTGATGGACATATTAGCTGCATTATATGTTACAAAGGCAAAAAGAAGAACGCATTCAGTATATACTATAGTCTGGCATAACAAGAACAGGTATTAGACCGACAATCATTTTGTTCACTTTGGGATATTACCTGGTAGCGGGCAGTAACCTTTTCACGAGAATCGACATACATCTGCACCTGTTTTGGCACACCATAGAACCCCAATTGACAACTTTATAATGGGATATTGATGTCAAATAAACATATATAATAGGTTGACACTTTATAATAGCCAGCTATTTCCTTGTTGGCTTCTCATAGTCTTATATCTTTGCCAGTGATATACAAAAAGATATAGATTGATCATGATTGTAATGTGAGAAGAAAAGAATCTACGTCTTTGCCAGTAATGCACAGAAAGATTTATCATTATTGACATGTGAAGATAAGAAGAAGCACTCATCTCTCTAACTAACCAATCTAATGCTCAAACAATCAAAATTAGGCTAACCTTTCTATACGGGTCAGTAATCTCAGCCTTACGTCGGTGGAGAAATAATCCTGAAACAAATATCATATGGACTTCAATCAGCTTACTTAAGCAAGTTTATTCATATAAAATTTAGACAGGTGAGCAATAATGTTTCTGATGTATATCACTGCTTAAAACAGTACCAAGCGTTCGGCGTCCTTGAGGGTCCTCATCATTAAAAGCCTGAACACTAACCTATAAATTTGAACAACAAATCCAATCCGTCTCAGAACATGGAAAACAAGATTTGAAAAGCATCATAATAAATTAGAAAGACAAATGTTTATATTCACACACCTTCCATAGAGAACCAGCATAAAAGACTTCTGAAGAGTGCTTGACTTGGCCATCACTGAGTCTGTGTACATCCTCAAATTGCACCCTGTAGAACATGGGAGCAAGAAGTGAAGTGACAAGGTAGAGGGGAGGTGTAAAGATGGCTTGATTTGTGAGTAGTTGGATGGATAATATGACATGATTTCGATCAGTAGGTCCATTTTATAATGCGATTAGGACATAAGCAGAGACTAACAGTACTATTACACACACAATCCAATCCTATAATGAGTATCAGCAGAGCTATCTGAGCTAGGAGATCATATGAAAGCATCCTAGATACCCCAAAAGAATTTATATTCCAATTTCTCAAGAGTGAAAATTCTGGAAGCACAGGTGGACCTAGAAGCAAGATTATTGTATCTGCAGAAACTGTAACACAAAGAGAAAGTAGCACATACCCAAAGCGGAATGGAGGGAAGTGACTTAAAGGTGTTTTCATATCCAATGATATGGAGGAACTGTTTGCATTATCCCACTCAATCCCAAGTGCTTGGTCTGATGACTCTACCATCTGCACAGGTGCACCACTAGAACTTGGCACTGATATGGAAGTTCCAGTCATTCGGCTTTGCATATCCATGTCATAGCCCCTCTCTGTTTGCTCTACATGAGCATTAGCCGCATTGTTACCTCCTTGGCTTAGCCCAACCAAAGCTGTCAATCCATCTCCTGAAAGCTCTGCAGTGTGGTCAGCTCTAGCCTCTGAATCATCATTAGCAAGAGACTGCTGGCAATTTCTGTTGCCCATACCAAATGGCACACGAGAAAAGACGAACCGAGTTGGAGGCCAAGCGGCTGCTGGTACAAATGTGGCTCCACGTCCAATACCAGCAAGCCCATCAATAGGACCCCTGACATGCACACGTACAGGCCTGAAGAGGCCATTGCCTTCACCTGGAGCAGACTCAGTGATGTATACTCCAGAAGAGTTACTCTGATTATGCTCTTGCATGTAGTATCCGGTGGTACCTCCATGTGAGAACGAAAATTGCTGTCTGCAACTGCATGCTATGCTTGTCAGACAGCAACTTTTGCATGTGTCAGCGCCAATTTCTTGAACTCTCTGGCTCAAAAGCATCTATATGATAACATACCAAATATAAGTAATTAAAGAAGTAATGGGCCTTATATCACCAGACAATTAAGTAATCCCATCATGTGAAAAGCATGCAAAACCCTGGAAAACAAGATGTTTGAGATGTGGTGGAGATGGCCAAAGAGCCCTTGCAGCTGCTCTGCAGGCCCGTTAAACATTATCTATTAGACTAAAGTGATTTCTCAACACTATGGTTTATAAGAGAGTTTTGAAATGGCCTACAAGAATAGTTAATACGGATAGGAGGTGAGGAATATTGGGAATACAAAACTACAAACTGATTTATGAAATAGATGACAACATGTTGTATCTTGTGCAAAGTAAACAAAAGAAAGTATGACCTCTTTTCATTAGCAAATTCTTTCTATAGCAATAAGAAAACAAAAGTAAGCACAATGGGCAGAAAGAGACCTGCAGCCAAAGACCATCATTTACAGCTTTGCAAGGGAACCCCATTTCCTCAAGTTGCTTTCTTACATTCAAAAGTGCCTCAAAAGACATGTTGCAGTATAGAAGAGATCCTCCTTCAAATATATTTACAAATGCATCATATTCCTCCCCACCAACCCCAAGTTCTCCTTTACCATAACCTTTAAGCTGTCTTCTGCCTACAACCCTGCCACCCCATGAAAGAGGAGGCATGCCACATCTTCCCCAATCATTTGGCATTAGCTCACTACTTGAAGAGTTCATTGACGAGCATTGCCTTGACTGGTCCCTACCAAGCCAACTATTGTTATTTAAATGGTAGCATGACCCTTCATCAGATGGCCCCTCCATAGCCCCTCCACTTTCCCCCAATCTACTTACTCCAACACCAATAGGCATTTCCGCATAACATGAAGTTCTAATCGCATCTATGTCTGAAAATGTATTAAATGATGAAGGACCTCCCATGCTGCAGTTGTATCCTTGCTCGAAATTTGACTGAGGGTAAGCAACTTGTTGCACTTGCTGTTTGGCATTTGAACCTCCTGTTTGGAAGTCAACAACACAGTCTGCAAGCTCTATCAGAAGGTTACGAGCTGTATTATGTCCCTCTAAATCGTCTTTTAGAGTTAAGCGGCCCAATTCAGACTCCAACCTTTTATTAGTGAAGCTATCAGTCAGATTCTTTCCTGTTGCTTTAGAGGAATCGGAATGTGCATCCGTCCCTGTCTCTGAACTGGAACTTCCATGATCATAATCTTCCTGTTTGCATTGAGCACCCTTTGAAAGGAATGTGCACAATGCCAGTTCAAACCTTTTCATGGAAAGAAAATATATATAAATTTTAATAGGAACTCAATCTGTGAACAATAAAACCCATTTAGAGGCCATCAATGCTCCCTACCGTTTCTCTTCACTGGGTACCCAGAGCTCATCAGAGGTGAGTAATGCAAGCAACGTTTGAGAAGAAAGTCTCGGAAGCACCTGTCCGTGATAGGAAATACAAAATGCAGAGCATTGGTATGAATGAAGACACTCGATACCTTAATCATAGGAAATCAACAATCTCTAACAACATGCATCACAGAAAGAGAACATTGAAAAGAACATAAACCGTATCTTTATAAGGATAAGGGCAATCACAAACACGCTTATGATATGAAAACTTAGTTTCCGAATATTTTTAACTGTCCTTCTCTCTCTCATCTTTGATCAAATTATTGCATTTCAACTGAAGAGAACAGGAAAAAGAGAAGAAAAGGCGTGGAGAAACTACTAAAACCCGCAAGTCACAATTATGCCGAAATCTTTTACCTCTTTCAACTCCATGGCACCGCTTTGACAAAGGTAGCCCCAGCAAGCATTTCTTACTCGTTCCCCATGTATGCCATAATCTTGCCCCTCCGCAAACACCTGAAGGCACAGACACAGAAACTGTTAATGCAACGGAGATAGATATCATGTAGCTCGATTGCAAAGAGGCAGCACACGAATATCAAACCTGATAGGCTAAGAAGTTCGAAGTCCATAGTTCCGATATAATGAAGTCAGTGCATATAGCACATAAATCCTGCATCCAAAGTATTATATCAACACGCAATCCAATCACACACAAAGTCAAGCCATTACTCATCAGGAAGCACACACACAACAAGAATGTGATACCTGAAGATCAAGAAAAGAAGCAGCAGCTAGGACGCGGAAGGCATTGGTATCACTGAGCTTGGGGTGGTGGCCATACAAGTACGCCAAAGCCGTTGCAATCGCCTCAGCATTGATATTCTTATCATCTACATGTAATGTCACAATGGGAGCATTGGCTTCTTTCCAAGGTCCATGAAGCATATTCCTACCAAACAAAAATTCCTCCAAATAATTAAACACCAAGATTCTGATATTAAATCAAACTAAACCAGAGCAGAAATGGTGATGGCAAGGGCATTTCGGGAAATAATACCTGAAGTAGGGGCTGCGGGAGAGGATGAGGCGGTGGAGGTGGTAGGTGGAGCCCATGGCGAGGACGAGGACGTCGGAGAAGGCGCCGGAGTTGAAGCCTTCGGTCTGGATGTGGTCGCAGAGGGAGGTGAGGTTGCAGTCGAGGGCGCGGAGCTCGCCGCTGCTGCGGTCGTTGTCGGAGTGCTGCTGCGAGGGCTGAATCGTCATTTTTATCTGCGGCCCGAAGCACCGCGTGCCTTGGCTGTGGTGGTTGTTAGGGTAGTTAGCTTCCATTTTTGCCCTCGTCTTCTTCTTCTTCTTCTTCTCTTGTTTGGATTTCGATCAAGATTTTCATGAGTCACTAGTAGTGAGAGTGATGGTGGAGATCAGAGCCATTAATGTTGAAAAATTCTGTTACTTCAGGACCAGTTGGCACGGGAACCGCCTTGGGGAAAAGTGGATGCGGGGCTTGGGCAATCGACCCGACCCGATTTCTTTTTATTCGTGTGGGGGTAATACGACAGCGTTTCAAAGCCATCGTCTTTCTTCTTGGAACTATTAACTAAACTCTCATCACCCTGAGGCAGACTGGTTAAACCCTAAACCCACCATTGCCCTTCGCGTCAGGATTGTCTGGTATGTGAACTTTCAATTTGTGAATATATTTCAAACAATTGTCTAGCTAGGTATAGTTTTAATAGTCGAAAAGATTAGAAATTTGTTTTTTTTTTTTTTTTGTGCAATCAAAACTCTTAGCTCAGTCCCTCAAGTATGAATTTTTTGACATTTTCTTATAATTTCTTCTCAAAGATGAAGAGGAAATGAGTGAAGGTTAATTGGGTATGAATTAGTAATGGCCACCAATCTGAATTTTGTCTTTGATTTTTGAAATGGTGCATTTGCCATTGCAGTGCTTTTGTTTTGTGTGTTATCTTCTTCCTCTGGACATTTATAGTTCATATTCTTGGTTTGCCTTTCTTTTGGTTTTAGAGTTGACTGCTTGTGTCTAAATGTATAACAACTTAAAGGGAGGGGCTTGCTGTGTGTTACTTCAGTAGCTTTTCTATGACTTGGCTGATTTATATTGATTCTCAATGTAGACTTGGAAAGGAAAAGGGCATAGTACCAGATTGGGCATGAATTAGTGAAGATGCTCCTAAGAAAACAAGGTAACTTTGACATGTTTTCTGTTCGGGGTAGTGAACTATTTCGGTATTACCTAGATCATAATAAAATGCTCTCAAGTTTCTTTGTGTTTTCATGATCTTCGTCTTACTGATTCTGATGACATGTATGACATTTTTTTTAATGCAGGAATACGTCATTTAGACGGATTCTGTAGCATTTACAATTTTTCTAAGAGGTTTTCATCCTCGCCAAATGGGCCTTCTTCTGGACTTGATGGGAAAGTTGATTCCTCTGACGGTGGGGTTAATTGTGATAACTCAAGGAAAGTGGAGGGTGTGAGGCAAGTGGTGGATGGTGTGTGCCAAGTCCTGGAGGGTGGTCCTTGGGGACCTGTCCTTGAGAATGCTTTATCTGCACTTGACGAAAAACCTCAATCAGATTTAGTTATTGGAGTCTTAAGGAGGCTGAAAGATGTCGGTCAAGCAATTAATTATTTTCGGTGGTGTGAGAAACAAACTGAGCAAGCACACTGTCCAGAAGTGTACAATTCACTACTCCTGGTCATGGCCAGGAGTAGGAATTTTAATAGCTTGGAACAAGTTCTGGAGGAAATGAGTATTGCAGGAATTAGTCCATCAAATAATGCATGTGTTGAGTTAGTTGTGAGCTGTGTCAGGTCACAGAAACTGAGAGAAGCTTTTAATCTACTGCAAACCATGAGGAAGTTCAAATTCCGCCCAGCATTTTCAGCGTATTCAACTCTGATTGGAGCTCTGTCGACAATTCCTGAACCTGATCGAATGCTGACTCTCTTTCATCAAATGCAGGAGCTAGGCTATGAAGTCACCGTGCATTTATTTACAACTCTTATTCGTGTATTTGCCAAGGAAGGCCGAGTTGACGCTGCCCTCTCCTTGTTGGATGAGATGAAGAGCAACTTTTGTGATGCAGACATTGTTCTTTATAATGTGTGTATAGACTGCTTTGGCAAGGTGGGTAAGGTGGATATGGCCTGGAAATTCTTTCATGAAATGAGAATGAACGGCTTGATGCCTGATGAGGTGACATATACTAGCATGATAGGTGTTCTCTGCAAAGCTGAGAAACTAGACGAAGCTGTTAAGGTGTTTGAGGAGATGGATGCCAACAGGAAAGTACCGTGTGTGTATGCTTATAACACCATGATCATGGGCTATGGCTCTGCTGGAAAGTTCGATGAAGCATACAGCTTATTTGAGAGGCAAAAACGAAAGGGGTGCATTCCGAGTGTAATTGCATATAATTGTGTTCTCACTTGCCTGGGGAAGAAGGGGAGATCTGAAGAAGCATTGAGGGTTTTTAATGAGATGAAAACAGATGCAGCACCCAATATTTCAACATATAACATTCTAATAGACATGCTTTGCAGGGCAGGTAATGTTGAGGCTGCTCTGCAGGTTCAGGATGATATGAGAGAAGCTGGCTTATATCCTAATGTGATGACTGTAAACATAATGATTGATCGACTATGTAAAGCGCAGAAACTCGATGAAGCATGCTCTATATATGAAGGAATGGATCATAAAGTTTGCATGCCAGATGCAGTAACATTTTGTTCTCTTATAGATGGCTTGGGAAGACGTGGAAGAGTGAATGATGCCTATAGACTTTATGAAAAAATGCTGGATTCTGATCAGATTCCAAATGCTATAGCATATACATCTCTCATCAGGAACTTCTTCAAGTGTGGCAGGAAGGAGGATGGTCACAAAATATACAAAGAAATGGTGCGCAGGGGCTGCTCTCCTGATCTGATGCTCCTTAATACCTACATGGATTGTGTATTCAAAGCTGGTGAAACAGACAAAGGTAGATCCTTGTTTGAAGAGATTAAGGCTCAAGGATTCATCCCCGATGTGAGGAGCTATTCAATCTTAATTCATGGCCTTGTCAAAGCAGGTTTTGCACATGAAACCTATAAATTATTTCATGCAATGAAAGAACAGGGTTGCGAATTGGACATTCGAGCGTACAATGCAGTCATTGATGGATTCTGCAAATGTGGAAAGGTGAATAAAGCATATCAGCTGCTGGAGGAAATGAAAACTAAAGGTCAGCAACCCACTGTTGTAACTTATGGTTCTGTGATTGATGGGCTTGCCAAGATTGATAGACTTGATGAAGCATACATGCTTTTTGAAGAAGCTAAGTCGAAAGGAGTAGAATTGAATGTAGTTGTTTATAGTAGTCTTGTCGATGGGTTTGGGAAGGTGGGGAGAATTGATGAAGCATATCTAATCATGGAAGAGTTGATGCAAAAAGGTTTGACACCTAACGTGTACACGTACAATTCCCTGCTAGATGCACTTGTGAAAGCTGGTGAAATTGATGAAGCCATTTTATGCTTTCAATCCATGAAGGATTTGAACTGTACACCCAACAGTTTTACTTATAATATTCTCATAAATGGTCTTTGTCGAGTTAGAAAATTCAACAAGGCTTTTGTGTACTGGCAAGAAATGAAGAAACAGGGATTAAATCCCAACACAGTCACCTACTGTACCATGATCTCTGGACTTGCAAAAGCTGGGAACATAAGGGATGCTACTGGGCTTTTTGAGAGGTTTAAGGCTAGTGGTGGTATTCCAGACTCTGCTTGTTATAATGCTATGATAGAAGGTTTAAGCAGTGGAGATAAGGCAATGGAAGCATATGCACTTTTTGAGGAAACTCGGCGGAAAGGCTGTAGTATTAATACCAAGACATGTGTTGTTTTATTGGATGCACTGCACAAGGCTGAATGCCTTGAACAGGCAGCAATAGTGGGTGCTGTACTGAGGGAAACTGCAAAGTCTCAGCATGCATCAAGATCATGGTAACACTGTATATTGTACAATTTACTGGAGGGATAGTAGTTGTGCCTCACTGAGTGGTAAAAAGGGTCTTCTCATGCCTTCATGCTAATGAGCAAATATTAGGGAATGAGAGATATATTGTCTGAAAAGTCTTCATCCCATCAATTCCTTAACAGATTGTGGTGACTCCCTGCAGAGGTAATTCCTTTTGGATTTAAAATGGTGTTATCAAAATCATTTAACTGCACTATAACTTGCTTTCGGGGATGTCATTATGTTATTCGTTGGATGATAGTTGACTACAATGTTCTTATTAGTTGAATGCTTCAGGCTTGTAACCTTAAAAATTTTAGGATACTCGTATGTCTAGAGTATATTCGCTATGCTCTATGATGTCTTTTGGCACAAGCGCACATTAAAGTTACCCGGTTTTTCCTGCTGATGTTTGTTTGGCAGATTTTTATATTCGACTTTTATACATCTCGAGAAAAACGATGCGGCCTCTAGTATTGATGTTGTACCGTGAGTTCTATTGATGTAATGGCTTTCCTTATATTCTCAAGATCCCCAGATACATGTATTGACCAAACACTTATGGATGCAGGTAGACTTTCAGGTTTTCAGTTGCCGGGGTCAAGGAATCCAAGTTCGAATTGACTATAATAACTACAGTTGCAGCTATGCACCTAACAGCCTCAACCATTAGTGATTCCATGGACATGAGTTTGTTTCGAGAACCAGTGGTGCTTGATTACAGAGCCTTGCTAATAATTCCGGATATTCACTTGAGAATTGCTGGTAGCAACCATGAAGTGCTCTGCATCAAGTGGAAATGTAGAACTTCCCCCCAACCATCACAGGACAATATGTTTTTTTTTTTTTTTTTATATATATATCTTATACGAATGTCGGATATACTAATCTTTGTTTTTATACTCGTTAGCATTCCCGGTTTCCTTTGTCATACTGCCATGAAACAATAATCTTCAGTATCATCATATCTTGTATTTCATACACAGCTGTTGAACTTAAGTTTTTAATCTGCAAATATGCCATAGCCATCGTGTTCTAATACTTTTCTTTTTTCCAGTAGAAAAGGATTCGACTCTCGAAACAGATGTTCTTACAAATTTCAATTTGACACATCGAATTTTACAAGGTAACACAACGAACATAGTTAGGGATATTTCTCCTTACAGAAAATCTACTTCTAACACATCAAGATCCGTCAATTTTCTTCTTGAGACGCAATATCAGAACATTATGTCAAGATTGACACAGATTTAAGGAGCCAAAGTAAAAGTGTAAAACTTTGGAGCAATTCATTGACATCAAAATTAATGGTAAAATCTAAACATGGTAAGCTACCACAGTGAAAGCCATAATGCCACGCGTCCGCTTGGCTTATGTAACCGTTACAAAATGGAAGAGAAGGTCCAACGGATCTCTCTCCCTCTTTTTCAAAATTCAAATCTTTTGAACGGTAAAGGTAACAGCGACAACATAAATTCACTTTCTTTATCTGTCAATCAAACCCACAACAAATCCAAGCATTCTTTCTCCCATCTCTCTCATTCAAACTTACTTTGCCTCTTTCTCTGTTCGTCTTCTGATCTCATGGCTATGGCACTCAGGCCCATCGACAATGCTCTCCCAACCACACCGGAAAGACCCAAGAAGCCAACCAAAGTTGCTGTTCCCATCCAAAAGCAATCTGATTTGGGCATAAATGATGAAAACAAGGCTCCACTTCCAGCAGCAACGGCTGAAGCCACCATTGACTACATCTCCTCTGAGAATCTCAAACCCATTTCAGACCCTGATTCCCAGATTCAGGTAAGTTTAAATTTTTGGGGGCCTTCATTTTTGTTTCGACTCTTTTCCAATATTTAGAGCATACCCAATTGATGTTACAATAAATTTTTGAAATACCAGAGCTTGATTGAAGGACTGGATTCAAAGGATTGGACCAAAGTGTGTGAGGCCCTGAACAATGCTAGGCGTTTTGCTCTGTTTCACTCTGCTCTTTTGGTGCCTACTCTGTAAGTCTTTCTTTCATTGGCTCCTATTGTATTCTCTATTTGAGATTGATGGTTTTGTTGACATGTATATGATGATTATATGCAGAGAGAAAGTGATGGTGGTGCTGGTTAAGTCTATGAAGAATCCAAGGAGTGCTCTGATCAAGACCTCCATCATGGCTTCGGCTGATTTCTTCAATGCCTTTGGTGATAATTTGCTTGACTCCAACACCTCTGATGCATTTGATCAGTTGGTTCGTACCCACAGCCATTTTTCTCTTTCTCAATTTCGGTCATTTGTAGTATTGTTTTCCTGATTAATGCTTGGATTTGCTTGATCGGATTCTGCAGCTGCTGCAATTGCTGCTGAAAGCCTCACAAGACAAGAGGTTTGTTTGTGAAGAAGCAGACAAGGCGCTAAGCGCAATGGTGAAGTCCTTGACTCCTCTGCCTCTGCTTCATAGGCTTAAAGCCTATGTCACCCATGCCCACCTCAAAGTTAGGGCCAAAGCTGCCATCTCCATCTCAACTTGTGTCTCTAAGATGGTAATAATATTGTGAGATCAGAATTGGATATTTTTATAGCTCTAAGCGTATCTCTCTTCTAAAATAAATGGGATTGTTATTTCAGGGGCTGGAAGGAATGAAAGATTATGGACTGGTTGCTCTGGTTAAAATGGCTGCGGATTCGCTGAATGATAGGCTGCCTGAGGCAAGAGAGGCGGCAAGGAGTATTGTGACTTCGGTGTACAATGCCTATACTGAGAATGAAGAGGAGAAGAAGCAGGAGATATGGCTGAGCTTTTGCGAATCTAATTTGACACCAATTCATGCTCATGCCATGGTCAAGTTTACTTCTTCTCAGTAACTTCGAGATTGCAGTGTTAAGTGGTTGTTCTGGTGGTGGTAGCCAGCTATAATAGTAGAGGAGTGCTATTTCCAGTTTCATATAGAAGCTGTTTTCACACATTTTAAGTGGATGGATTTCTTTCTTTTTAATGAATTTGTTTGTCTTGGGAAGTTTGAGTGTACTGTTTTAGTGTGCCATCAACAAATACAATCAATAATTTTCTATGTTTGCATTCTGCAATTCATTTCACCAATAAAAAAGGCTACTTGACATCATCAAGTGAATCAAAAAAATCATAAAAGTACAAAGAGAATTCTAGCATTTCTTTGAATAAAATCACCCACAAATAGCCATGGCTCTACAAAACTGTGGCTCCACCCCCAAAGACTAGAAATGTACAATGTAAAATTTCACCTCATCTAAGTAAGCTCTATTCCCAACTGTATGAACACACCAGTTCTATGTTTGAAATATTTCCTATTTTACTCATAAAATAAAATAAATGCAAAGAAGGAAAACATCTATGGAAACATCTCTATCACAACTGCACCCTTCACTATATCTTTGCTGCAACTGGGGTTAACCATATATCCTTTGTATTCCCACAACGACATGGAAACGGGGCATTCATGGTTTACTTTGATCAACCTTAACTTTATATTAGGGAAACTCAGACCAAGAGCATTTTAACATCAAAGATGCTAAGAACTCTAAAATCAAAAGCCATCCTGATTGGAGGATGAACTCGAAGGATGAACAAAATCCATTTTGCAAGCACTTCAGTTTTGTAAAACTAAGGAGCGCAAAGCCATTTCAACTTCAGCAAAAGGTTGCCCAGCATACAGCTGAAGCTGCCCCTTCTTCACAACAATTACCTTCATGTCATCTGATTTTACTGCTTTATGAAGTTCCTGCAAAAATTAATGTCCCTTACTCATCTTGGCACTGATGATTCTTAATAATGTGACAAAGCATGCTCAAGTGTTGGGCATATATGTTCGGAAGTTCTTACTTTATTTGGTAAGGGAGCAGCAGTGGCCCTGAAATCATCTTGATCTTCAAAACAAGACTCCAACAGGAAACAGAAGTTATTGGCGTCACCACGGTCCTCAAAAGCAACAGTATAGGAAGCATCACTCTCGTTTTGGGACTGAGAATTGAGCTCTATGCTAAAAAGCCCTCCTTGCCCATCAGAACCTCTACGCATAAAAATAACCTGACATGGGGATACAGGATATTCTGATGGTTAGTTGGAGACAAAAAGATTACGAAAAATAAGCAAGAACTGGATGCATTCATGAAAATTTTGAGTTAGTAATCACCAAGTGAAGTGAAATGGCTGGCCATGATGTCTCGGTTAAATGTAACAAAGTCCAATTACTAACAGGATAAGCCATAATTGTGAAGACAAATTCTAAAATTAATCTTCGTAGGAAAAAGTATAGTAAAGACTAAGATATAGAAGTTGGCTACATACTAGAACATAAGGAAGATGCAACCACCATGGATCAGTCTCATTGTCTGACTGCTTACTACTGACTTTGTTAGCCAGTGCTTGTTTTTTGGCTTTTTTCTGTGTTGAACCGCTATTCACACTCTGCACAGTAGGACCATCTGATTCTACTGTCCTTCCCTGAATTTCTTTCTTCAAGCTTTCAGGGTTTTTCTTCCCGAAGCCTCTTGGTTTGATTGACTCTACATCTTCAGCAGATGACCTCCCTTGTATAGTCCTGTGGACAGTGCCTAAAATTTAACAAAATTAACAATTAAGCCAAACTAAGAACAAATTGTGCATTTTATGCAATTAAACAGCTTTACCATTCTGCGGTTCCATATTTCCAGCTTCTCTGTCCTGTCCTTCATCTAATCTCCCTGTTCCTTTCTCCAAAGTCTCTCGCGGCTTCACCTTATCATCAGCTTCCAGCAATTCCATACCATCAGTACCAACACTTGCATTTCTCCCAATTTCATCTACACCACCTGAACCTCTCTTACTCTTACTAGAACCACCTTCCTCTTTGACACCTCCAAAACCCTTCGGATTCCTATTCACCTCAGCAGTAGGAGTCTTAAACTTAAGCTTCTTCTTAAACATCAACGCCCCATCCCCCTCCTTCACATTCTCATTATTCTTCCTCGCCCCGTCTTCAAACTTCCCAAACATTTCCAGATAATTCACAATCGAACCCGGCAACTTGTCCCTTTTGGAACCCAACCTCTTCTGCAAGTTAACCAACCGATTCCCAACCTCCTTTTCAATCCCAATCTTATTCTTAGACTTCAAAAATGCATCATCCTCATTTCCAATACTTCCCTTCGACTCATTCTTCTCAATCTTTCGCGCTTTCCTCGCCATTGCCCTAATCTCTTCAATTTTCTCCCCCAATCGGGACTCATCAAACTGAACCACATTGCCCAATTCAGACCCAGAACTCGTATACAAATTGGATTTGCCTATACCTGAACTCCTAGACTTCCTATTTTCATCAGGATCATTATCTCCCAATAACAAAACAGAAACAACAGTCTGTAGCACAAAAAGCCCAACAAAATAACCCCCATATTTTAGCACATTTCTTGCAGAAAATTTACCAGAAATGCCACCGAGCTCCGCCGTCGTCTCAGACACCCTTAATTCCTCGGCTTCAGCCCCACCTCCTCCTCCCAAAACGACGTCGCCTCGGTCGGAGCTATGCTCGAGTTCATGGTTGTCTTGGGATGGGGTTACTGGAGATTCGACGGGAACAATGGGCTGTTCGGGAAGGATCGGGGTTGCGGGTTGCGGGTCGGGCTTAGGGTTTAGGGTTTTGAGAATTTTGGGGCGCAAATAGTTTTTCCGGCGAGTAAGTTTGGATGGTACGGAAACCGAGGCTGATATCGGAATTTTGGGCGGCGTGGTGGCGGGTAAGATTGGGTGTGCGAAAGAGGGGAAGGTGGCGCAAACACGCGCACCCGCCATTGAAGATGAAACAGTGAAGCTTTGAATTTTTCGCCTTCATTGTATTAATATATCGTGGCCAATATTTTTCAAATTTTTTTATTTTTTTATTACCTCATCCAGTATGTAAAATCTCGAAATTTAGTAATAAATAATTTTGAAGTATTTATCCATCATGTGTATCAAGTCCTAAATCATATGTCAGTGAAATTAATTACTACATTGGAGTTAAAGCATGAGAGTTCAGATTTCTGCACTGCATTAAGTAATTGAAAAAAATCGAACATTAGATCTAGGATGTTCGATTTCTTATGAAGAAAATGTTGTGCCTTTGTATTGATACATTACAGTCTTGAAACTAATATCAAAAAGTGCAGTGAGGGTTTTCTTGCAATTGCAATCGTAACTATCAGTCAAATAGTTACCCTCAAATATAAACTGTACAAGTAATAGTATATGGATATAAGAAAGGTTGTTGAACCTCCATGATTAGATTTTTTTCATTAGTTAAGGTGTTAACCTACAGGAGAGCTAGAATATTTAAATGTACGATCACAAACTTAAATTCACAATAAAATCTATGGTCATGGTGAGCATGTGCACTGTACTGGTAGTGAAATTATTTGTTAGATAGAGTGATGAATCAAATTAAAATAAATGCTCAAGTACAAAACAAAACTACTCTAAAATAAACTAGTAATATAATGGATGAAGTTAGGGTTTAATTCTTGGTAAAACCTCCCTCGCAAGTATTGAAGTTCAAATACAAATGATACAATGCTTAAGGTTAACTACTTCCTAAACCTTTTTTCATGAGATGATAAACACAACACATTCAGAGTAGTTAAGTTTGAATGAACGCATTCACTTATTAAATTAGTATATAAAAATGAAAATCACAAATAACATCAAATACAAAGTAACGACTCACTCATAATTATACAAATTAATATCAAATCTATAAAGTACATCTCCATTCTTCCAGTTGTTCTTGCTGAGATGGAAAGATGGTTAATGACCAAAAAACCAATGAAGAAGCAGCAAATAGGCAGTACTCCGCTAGCAGTGGACATTGTTGCATCCAATAGGTCCAATTCCCTTTTGATGTGTTATTTTGGTGATTTGATGTTTAAGCTAGACGTGATCAGAATAAAGTTTTTACTATTCAAACTATTATGGTATAAGATGTTATGATTCTGCCTCCGTTAATGGTATTTCATCCTATGGGATTGATGTTCAAATTATTGATTCACACAGTTCTATTATATATTACTTTAGGTGGTCAATTTGATGCTTTCCAAGTGTTGTGTGATGTCTGATATATATATATATATATATAATTCCCACCTCTCCCAACTCATGATGGAGCTCGAACTCTTGACCTCATAAATGAGAGTTCAGAGCCTTACAACCTCACCAACATACACACACTAAAAAATAAAATTTACGAATAAATTATCGCTACTAAGATATCAATGCCGAAAGGGTTAGGAATTTGCGAGGTAAAATACCATTGTAAATGCTTGTTTCAGAACTGTTTAACTTATTGGTATAAAAGGAGATGTTGCCATGCTAAGCTCCTTCCTACAACTGCTGGGCAGGCAAGCCAACATCCAATTGGTCCATTTGGCTTTACTTTTGAACCCTCAATTCCTCATCTGCAATCCTATTCTAGACTATAGATTCAAAGTCATTTAAATGACATTTCTTTTCATAAAAATATAAACTCCACAATTTCTGTTTTGCAGTTTGTCAATTTGCACATGGTCATGTTTGATATTATGACCTACCGCACACATGTAAGAGTTGTAGCATAAAATCACCTATTTTATACAAGAAAAAGCGATGAAATACACCTACAATTAGAAAGTTACGATATGCCCTGGCCATTCTCCTTAGAAGTTCATTGAGGGCACGGAAGACTACAAGAGTACGCTATTACAACTAGACAATATGATAGATCCTTCTATCACTGATGTAAAAAATTTGCTGATCAACCCAAGATTAATTTGGACGAACACAGCAATTAGAAGTTATGACGGTTCACCAAATACAATTTTGTGAAAAATCATCTCTCTTGTAAATATCACCTTATATCTGTAAAGCTTTGTTAAAGAAGAGGTCAAGTCATTGATTAGGTGGACCGGAGACCCTTTAAAAGCTAGTGGTTCTCCTCTATAGGCTTAGCTTTAATGCCTCAACCACAGCTACTCGTAATCTCCCAACTCAAAAAAGCTACCTCCACCTCTTTGGATCAAGCTTAACAATATAAATTTAATTTGAACGGTCTCAAGTTGTTGTTAAAACTGTGGATATGCATCAAATAATAAGTAAGAATATTCAGAGTTGGTTGTTTAAATGTTAAGTGGTATCGTAGCAAGCAAAAAGGAATTGAAAAATGTAGGATGTTTTTTAGATCCGGATCCTCTCCTTGGCTAGGGGTAGTCCTTAGCTGTCCTTGGCTTTTAATTTCGTCCATTGGTTCCAAATCTAAACGTTAATAATAGTCCACGTCAACAAAGAACACTTAATTAATACAAATTGTTTTTCCAAGACTAATGCCGTTTATTTTCTTCCTGTCTGCGGCCTTTGCCTCCTCCTCTTCTTCTTACTTATATTCCCATGAAAGTTGTCACACCCAGAATTTTAGAATAAAATTCAAAATCCGAAACATGAAAATTACCACAACTCAAAATAATCATCCTGAAAATTTCTTTTCTTAACAACCTCACCACACAAAATAAAATCAAACCGAATTTTGTCTCGGTTGATTATTACAACTCAAATACACAATAATTTGTAAAGCTCTAAATGAGCATACACACCTCATAACACAATGAAATAAAAATAACTACAGTAACACCTAAGCAGCTCGGTCACCTCCCTGGTTATCCTGACCTGCAGGAATATCCGCTACACAATTTGAATAGTGTACCGGGATTGCAACAATGCAAAACCCGGTAAGCTTATGAAAGCTCGTATGAGTAAAAGGAAGAACGATTGCTTAATTAAATCATATTTATTTCTACCTAAGTCAACATGCAACAATTTTACAACCACAAAAACCAACAATCACAATCAATCAACAACTCAACACCAAACCCTAACTCACATCTTTCTTCACAAAACCCCATCATTGTATATATAAAAATACGGTATTTAACAGACTAGAGCTCTAACTGAATTGTAGCCCGTCACTTGGCCTACGTTATGGCATCCGACATATTATCTTTATCGTATTTCATCAATATGTATACCTATATACATATTTAGAACATCCGATAATTCTACATACTTAACCAATCGTATCCCATCATCCACCTAGGATTAGAGCGTCCGATTACCCCATACCGGTCACTACGTTGACCCTAAATCCATAAACGAGCACAACATATATTTTCACATAAAGAAATCAACTCATCCAACATATATAATATTATTATGAAATTAAAGCATTTGAATATAATCCAATTCATCATTCCAACTCAATCATATCATCACTAAAAATCACTCCAATCAATATATATATTCCACGTAAATATATATATATATATATATACGTAATTATCCACTCAGGGATGACCACTAATATCATCTATAGTTCACACAAGAAAATCGTGAAATTCATTTGTATAATTAAAATTTCATTTTACTTACCTATGGACCGTAGTGATCAAGTCCATGTAATTTTAAAAATAAATATTTAATCCATAAATATTTTCCACACAATTACCAAAAATAATTAATTTAAGTACTCGGTTCATAATATGAACCACTTGAGATTTACTCACCTCGAAATTCCCGCTACGTCTTCAGTAAAATATAACTCACAATAATCCAAATGCTTGTCAACTCAAGCCGTCAAGTACCTAATCAAATACGGTCTTTACTTAGCAACGAAGCACGAAATAAACCCAAATGATGATCCAACGGTCGGATTTCAAAATAACGACAATCCAACGGTCGGATTCTAAAATAAAGACAATCCAACGGTCAGATCGAATTTAAACGATGATCCAACGGTTATATCCTCACGGATCGCCCATGGAAACATCCTATCAAAATTATACGAAAATCCGATGGACGGATCTGCACTAATCGCCTCTCGTATCACTATTTTACAATTATACAAAGATCCAACGGTCGGATCTGCACCCGTGACTACACAAAGTCATCGGGACAGTCATATGAACATCATATTAAAATTTGAAGTAAAATCGATGGTCTGATCTCCGTAAATCTCAAACCGAAGGTAAACTGTAAAACTGTAAATAGTAACGTCAAAACTGAAATTGACTATTTATCAACCTTTTCTAACATGACCAAGTTATATATCAAAACGCACGTATGGATGCATAGATCATCGTCCAGATAATATGAACTCAAAAATTGGTCCGACGCGCCGCCACACGCGGCGGTCAGACGGCGGTCAACGTCAGTCAACCACCTCCGATGCAAAAGTCGTCAACTACAAACTTTTTCAAAATGAAATTGTGAACAACTTAAATACCTGACTTTTTTGGAGATGAGGTCTAGATCGTCCTAGATCGGGCTTTGAAGTTGGATTAATCTCGGCCCTCTGATCAGTCTCCAGATTGAATCAGGGACGTCGAAACCTTCAACTCTTGATCTACCACTCTACACTCAAAATCGTGATGCAAGCCACATATGGGGATGATCAGGAGGAAGAGCACGTCACGAAAATGGGATTGATCGGCCCGTGCACCGCCAGAAAATTGGTTTTCCGGCCGGGTCGGGTTTGAGCTTCGGATAATGGCTTCGATCCAAGCCTAGGAGCGGCGGCTGGGTGAGGTGATGGCAGGGATCGACTGGGCGTGGAGCGGCGATGGCGAAGGGCGTCGAGTCCGGCGGAGGCGAGGCCGGGAAGGCGTCGTTCCGGCCGGGTCGGGTCAGCGGGTCTGCAAGCACAGTGACCAGGCCGAGAGAGAGAGACGGGGGGCTGATGTGCAAAAAGGAATTTTTTTCGTCCTTAATGACAAACTCAGATTTTTCATTTTATTTATAGAAAAATTCTAATTTTCAAATATTCATAACTTAATCATACGAACTCCGAATAATACGTTCCACATATGCACGAACTCGTATCGACGAGCTCTACAACTTTCATGAATGAATGTTTCTCAAATTTTGAACGTATAAAAAGTCGATTTTCACGACCCCCTAAATAACGTTCGGTTTCGAAAATAAAATCATTCGAAACCAATTTTCTCAGCCCACGACAATCCAAATAATTCCAAATATCATAATTCAATTAATATAACAATTATTGAATTACATAAATTTATTGTATGAAAATCTAGGTCTTCACAAAAGTTCACTCTTCCATTATCAGTACTGGCTTTCCGATCGATTAAGTTTTTTTTTTTTTTAATAGAAGAGGTCAGACCGATCAATTAATTTAATTTCATTAGTTTATACTTAGTACTTTGTATGCATAAACCAAACAAAATAGTAGTAATATGCAAAGTGCCCAATACTGTATGTGTTGAGGAATGGAAAATTGTTCCTTTAATTGTGCTAAGCTAGATTACTGTAGAAGAAAATGAATTCTTGTTTTCATGACCTAAGCTAATCATTTAGGAATTCCAGAACCACCGGTTATGGGTTCATTATGCAGAGTACAAAGACCCCAAAATTTCAACCACCAAACACCAATGGCCAAACCCATAAATCCAAAACCCATCAAAAATTTGGCAACGCCACCCAAAACCCACAACAATCCGAGTAGTACCGAACCAAAACTCAAATAAGTTCCATAATTTTTCATTAGATTTTTTGCATCAACGGTGTTTGGAGATTTAAGTGACTGATAATATGATACCCTAACTTACAAGGTTATTAAAGTAATACCCATATTCAATTTTTCGTATTAACATGATACCTACAGTCATTCTCCGTCACATCTCCGTCAATTTGATCACGTGCAACGCACGTGACATAAATGAGTTAAAAAAGACTGATTTGCCCTCAATTCATTAAATTCCCTTATTCATGATCCTCTTCCTTGAAATAGATCAAATCCAAAAGCCTAAACATCATTGTTCTTCCAAAGCCCAAAAAAGCTAGACCCTCATTTTCGGTGGACACCCAGGCTCGGGACACCCAAGTCTTGGTCCCGATGATTAGAACGGCGTCGTCTGACGCCACCACTTCCACCAGTAGTTCCACTGCCACATAGTATCTAGGTTCATCATCACCATCCTCAGCCACACCTGTAAATCAGTGCACATCTCACCGCCTCATAAAAATGCAGCGGCAGAGGCGATGATAAGTACAGCTGTGACGAGACCAAGACGGCGATGGCGACAATGTGGCGGTGGGGGGAGGAGGAAGAGGGTTGGAGTAAAAGGATGGAGGAAATGTTGGCGGGATGAACTGGTGGAGTTTCCCTACCATCGATATTCTTGAAATCTCTCCCAGATTCAACAAATTTCGGCCATTCGTTCCCGCTCCGTCGGCCCCATCTTCTGCCAAGAAGAAAAAGATGGAGAAGTTAGCGGTGGTGGAGTCGAAGTGGGCGGAGTTGCCACCAAAAGAGATGAGTCCGAAGGAGGAGGATTCAGAGTGTAGGCTGATGCTGAAGCTGGACTACGATGACGTTTTGAGTGCTTGGTCCAACAAAGTGTTGTCGTTTTCTGAGGAGTTGCAGGGCGGTGTTGATGGAAACGATGTCTCTATATGTTTCTCATCTCTGGAGGGATTGGAGAGAAGCGACGGTGGTGGGGTTGAGGAAGGAGTCAGGGAAGATGGGGTAGAAAACGGTGTTGTCTGGGAGGCGGGAGTTTTTGTGGGAGAAGATGGTGGATGAGGATGGGTCCTGGTTTGGAGGTGCCGCCATGGTTTTTGCTTAGTTAGCGGTGGTCTCGGTTCCGCTGTGGTTGATAGATTGTATTGGTGTTTCTAGTTTGGCACAACAACATTATATTCTATTAACTTATATACTTTTTTGTTTTCTGGGGAAGGAGGAGAGGGATGTTGAGGAGGGAGGAGGTGGTGTGGGTTTGATGGAGGGTAAGATTGATTTATTATTATCAGGTGTTGTTGGGGAGGAGAGGAAGATGGTGATTGCGTTGGAAGGTGTGATTCAACTGGGAAGAAAGGGTGGCATGGAGGAGTGAAGAAGTCCTTTTTGCCCTTATTTTGTGTCTCACGTGTGTCACACGTGGTCAGGATTGACAGCGTTGTGACGGAAAACTGACGTAGGTACCACATTGATACAAAAAATTGAATCTAAGTATTACTTTGATGACTTTGTAAGTTCAGATATTATATTGTTAGTCACCCAAGTTTTCAGACACTGTTGATGCAAAAAATCATTTTTCATTTATTAACTTACAGTAGGCCTCTGTCAAGTTGAGCCCGAAGCGCCTTACCATTGCCTTATAATTCAAGCACCCATCGATTTCAATGTGAAAATGAAAGAACTCATTCCCCCATAAATATACAACTCAGAATTTAGCACCAAAGAGGAGAAAATCTGCATCTTCATGAACCCAAAAGAACAAAAAGAAATATATAGATCTGAACAGAAAATGGAACATAAAATCATAGGGTTGCTGAGAGTGAAAAAGAAAGAATATACAGACGAGAGAGATTAAAGTGAAGATTGAAAGAAGAAAAAGATGCGAAGGTGTGAAGTATAAAATGCAAAACAGAAAACGATGTAAAGGTAAGAAGAGGTGAATTTAACGAAGAGGAAGAAATAGAAGTGAAAGACAAATGACGTATTGAAACGGCGTTATCTCAAATTGCTTATTTAGTGAGTTTTAATAATTATCTGTTGAGGTGGCTTGTGTCTTAATCGTTGGATATCACATGGACAGGTCCATATCTAAAGTCAAGGATAAATAAGGATCTCCCCAGCTAAGGAGAGGATCCAGATTCTTTTTTGTTAACAAGACTCACAAATCATAGATAAAAACCTTTTCTATCCCACATCATGTTTTTGGAAAAAGCACAAAAAGTGAATGGCGCCCTAAAAACAACAAGTGGTTCCCTGTTTACACAATCGCACGTACTCGATCTCTAGCCCTAAGTACATTGCCGGCCACGATTCGAAGACGGCAATCCGTTGCCCAATTTGCTGGAGTCTCCGACGGTCACAATCACATGGTATGGCGTGGACGTGGACAAGGTGATTTTGGAGGCTATCATGGTATAAAAGAAGAACCCTTTGTGTTGTTCCCTGATATTAACCTACCTGATGCCGCAGATGTTTTGTCCACCTCCAATCAGAAGAAAAATAAGGAAGAGATGTTGTTGATCAAAGAAAGTCTGGAGTGGCTGAACAAAACAGGGTATTATCTTGAACAGACTGATAAAGACAAGCGGTGAAAGGGTAACAGAGAAATATATTCTTTCTCGCAGTACTTACTGCCGAGTATGTTTCCTGGAGAACTGACTAGAGGTTGAATGTGAGGGGGTTAAGCAGGGACAAAGTTAAGTGGGACAGAAAGAAGAAGGAAGAGATCGACTGAAATCGGATTGAGAAGACGGAACAGGACAGTGATGCCAAGCAAAAGAAAAAACGCGAAAAGGATGAGGAAGATGATGATGATGATAAGGAGGACGATGAGGATTATGAAGACCCTGACTTGAATGATTATATTTTTGAATTGAGGCAGACGATGACGAAGATGATTATAATGATGAGGACGAGGGTGGTGATGAACCTGAGCTGTAGTGAGATCGATGGTGATTGTAACCTCGGTCTCATGCAATCTAGCTCTGTGAAAAGGTATGTTTCCATTGAAGTGGTACTAGATCTTTGATAATTGTTAATTAGGTAATAAGAGACTTTGATTTGTGTAAATTTACTGTTCTATTTTCCTTTCATTGTCGAGGACTTTCAATCTCTTTGGTCTCTTTAACTGCTTTGTTTGTTGTATGCTATATGCTATTCTGGTAATTATTGACATGATTATGATGATGTCAATTAAAAGAAACTGCTCTCATCTAGTATGCTATGAACTTAGGTGACAAGTAAAAGAAACTGCTGAAACTTATTATTTTCAAATGATTAAGAAAAAAAGGAAGGACAATGGTTCTTACATATTACTACATAGCAGTTTCTATAGTCAAGGTCATGAACTAATAGAATGATTAGTGTTTCATTAATTACTTGAAAGAAACCACTTTCAGCAATGAATTGAGTGCAGTGATGCCAAATTCAGGTGGCTTACATGAGGTGCATACAATTCTCTTTTCAATTTTTCTATCTTAATTTGCATCCCAAAACCAACTTTCAGGTGGGTATACAACTGAATCACATGCACTGGATACCTGCGCGTGAGGCAACGAGTGAAGGAATAGATGGATTTTAAAACTTTTTAATTAGTGCAGAATTAGTTTAACAATTAAACTACTAACTAAACATAAAACTCATTCCTTTAACCCATGATCTTGACTTATTGTGATATGTATATAAACATAGCATGCATAGTAAGGAAGAACAAAGAGGTAGTTTATGTTTTACTCACCCTTGGAGAGTGATTTTAATCCGATCCAAGTGAACCACTAAAGTTTCTCTCCTTAATCTCTCCTTATGTGTGTTTCCTCCACCTTGAAGCACCTTGACTTAAGAACTCCTTCTTGTACTCCTTTTTGCGCTTGTGATCTTTTCCTTGATGTAACAAGTAAAGCCACAAAAGTATATGGCCTCTAAGGATCTTCACCAAGTGAATCAAGAGATGAAGAAAGATGAAAGAAAAGAAGAAATTATGCAAGTGTTCTTCTTTCCTTTTAATTTTGTAATGGACCAAGGGAGAACTCTCTCTCTCTCAAATATGAAAATAATAGTGTGGAGACACCCTTATCATTTTTTGTCCATGCTTTCACTTTATATAATAGGAAATAAATCCAATTACTAAAAGAAAAATACTGACTTTCATAAAGCCAATATATTGGCTGGTCCATACATTCTATTGGGCACTAAAAATGTGTCTTGGGCTTTCATTTAAATCTCATTTAGTGAAGCCCAAGTCTACACCAAAAAACCGGACAATCGTTTAGGTCCAATAGATTCGGTTTTACCCGAAACTCCTAATTATGTTCAAATAATAAATCTAATTAATTATTTGGTCATAACCAACTCTTGTTTAATCTTCTTCATATACAATCTTAAGGATCCACTTATATGGTGTGCAATCTCTTAGGTTCTAATTAACAAGGCAGTGAAGTTTATAGAAACCATTCTATTTTGTTTACGAATTAAAAACTCTATTTTTGATTATCACTTGTTATTAGGATTATAAATGTTTATTAATCATTTGGGACTTCACAAGTCATGAGTGACGTCTTGCAACATATCATGACTACCTAGTTAATATAGAATGACAAAGAACCTATTCAATTGGAATTACAATACAATACTGTCATTCTCTAACACTATGTTCTAAATCACATCATCAGGGTATGGAATTAATATGTTAATCCCCTAATGTGATTTTCATTTTTATGTGATTCTTAGAATGTGATTAGAAACTCCTTTTTAATCTCGTTCAATGTTTTGGCCAAAGACTCATTGAATCACATCTTTGAACATACACCTTATTTACTTAAGGATAAAGATTCCTTATTGTACACTCACATATCTCCATGACCGAATTGATTATACCAATGAATGCATTTATTATATCCATTACGGGACACAATATTATTGCATCATCAAGAGATAATCCATTCACTCATAAGACAACTATGATGTCTTAGATCAAAGGACTAATTTGTATTATTGCAATTTAGAGTTCAAGTTTGACATGTAAGTAAGACTCCATACAAGAACTCTAATGATCGCGTTCAGTGTACTCTTTAAGTTAAGAGCACCCACACACTTGTATTAGTGTCTCTACACAAATGACAAGAGACATATCATCCTTCATATTGAGCATACATAGTATATGCTAGTCTTTTCGGATTATCAATGTCCAGGTGATAATCCTATGACTAGGAACCTTTTAGAATAAGAGTGTCACAGAGTAAAGGTCTCACACATCTAACTCTTTAGATTACTTTCTCTTTTAACTCATATTCCTTGGACATTGTTCAATCAAATATTAAATATAAGCAATGAACAATAAACTTGCCATTTTGATTAATAATAATTACAATAATAATTACATCAAAATGATTGTTTTAGGACACAATTCCTTCAAAGAGCTGCTGAGTACCTCCAGCAGCAACAGGAGGGCTAGGGCTACTAGGGTGGTTGCCATTTAATGTCACTGCTTATGGAGCAGTGGCTGCATAGTGAGAAAGATACAACCTTGGTTTTATTATAATAAACCTGAGCATCTACGTACCCTAGTAAAATCAATGAACATTTGGCAAAGACTTTGGAAAATCTGTTGTATGTGTCTGTTATATACAACCTTCCTTTCACAACGTGTGACTGATCCATTGTTATACAACTCACGCATCCAAAAATTACTTCAAATACTGATTGCTTATTTAGAACAATTATGGACTTCAAGTTATGCATATATAGGGTCAGTGCTAGAAACTGCATGATTGGTAATCGATCAATGAAATCTCTGAATGGCTGAATCTATGTCGAGCAATGCTTCTAATTTGGAATTTTATGTCTGATGGTATTTTCATGGTCAACGCCTCAAACACGATATCAATATTGTTTCAAGGAATTTTGTGTTGGTCCCTAAAGAGATTTTGTTGTTTGTGCTTATAAGTCATCACCACCAAAGCCGATTGACGTTCACATGAAGAACATCGATCGGTAACCATTTATGACATCAAGTCTAATGTAGCATTGTTGTGCAGCTCTACAGTTCCTTGCGAGAACAAACTACTTCCTGAACCGCACAAAATGGTTGTTTGGTTGGAATTTATTGTGTTCATTCATTTTACAGTGAATCAATGCCTGCTTAATTGCTCTGCATTTGGCGTTCTCACTCGCTGGACCTGGCTTGTGAAATGGGGATGGACAGAAGATTACACCTGCCGTTGGAATAGTAACACAGCTTTGGCAATGTGAGAAGTTTACATGTTGTGTTGTCTGAGAATTGTACATTACATCTTTGAGTTGCCAAAGGCCTTGCCTTTTGGTCTGTAACTGCTTTATATGCAGTTCTAGTACTTCGTATAACTTGATTCACGATGTTCTTCAAGCTATGCACATCTAGTTTTAGGGGACAAGGATAAATGTGCACATAGGTTCATGCAAGAAAGACTGTTGTCTGTTATTGAGGCATGTTATGTTCAAGTAATTGGATACCTCGTTTATGTTGATTCTGGTACCATAAAAGATCTTACACTGGAAGGTTTAGATACAGGAGGTTAATTATTACACACATTTCAGAAGTACCTAGAACAGATCTCTGTCAATGATCTTCAGGCTGCTGACCTAATGGAAAATGTTGGCAACTCGGCTATTTTGGCCTGCATATGCCAAATTACCAGATGCATTGTTCTTGACTGCTTTTTCCCTCAGGTATATGATGTTATCACAAACCAAGAAAATATATTCATTGTTTCTTCCACTCCAGAAAGGAAGCAACCAGTAAAAGGACTAGTGGAATATGTGAAATCTAAGAAGAAAGGCATTCAAGTGGATGACATCATCTGCGTGCTATTTGCCTATTCTTTCACCTCTAACTCATCAGCGGCAGACCAGCCTGCCTCATGTTATGGTGTGAAGAAATCTGTGTAGATGCTATTTTAGTTATTGACAGTTACCATAAATGAGCGCGCGCGCGCACACATATACATGCACACACACACACACACATATATATATATATATATATATATGTATTGCATGCAGTTCTAGTTTTCCTGTCTTGGTAAAAATGGCTTTGCCCTCTTGTTGGTTGATATATCCATTTTATCAAGTTGGTGTTCAAAGATTTGATTATATGATGTTTGATGATTGTTTGGTTAAATATACATTCTTACCTCCAAATGAAACAATTTTTTAATCTCACTGTAGGTTTCTCATTTCTCAGTTTCAAAACTCTCCTTTGGACTATGAAGCTAAATGAGGTAGACTACTATTTATTTTCGCTGCTAGGACTTGGTTTAGTGTTGGTGTTGTTACAAGTCACTAACCCATGGGTTGCACCGCTGCACAGGCAGTACGGCCTTGGTGCACCCGACCAAATACAGTTCAAGGTATGGTTCACTAATGTAGTATCTGTTATACATTTAGCAAGCAAATATATAATACAAGTTCGCTTCACCTCTTATAAATGTCAAAATTCAGATGGTTTATAAAGTAACTTCATATAGCAAACTTTAGAAAAATGAGAAGAATGGAAAATGCCTATTTGACTACATAGGTTCTTCTAAACTCCCATTCGCTTTTAGGGGGGTGTATTGTATTTAGATTTGTATAGACTTTTTTTAAATGATAGACTTTTTCAAAAGTCCATAGACTCTTTAAAAAGTTGATGGACTCCTTTTGATTTCTAAAAACCATTGATTTAGCCATAAACTTTTTATTGATTTATGAAATCTATATACTTTTATTATGAATGACTTCTATAGATTTCTTAACACATAAAAAAATAAAAAGTACAATCAATCTAACCCAAACGCAAACCAAGATAATAGTTTGTTGCCTCTTTAATGGTCAAGTATTTTCTGGTAGACATTGACTCAAATAAATGATTATTACTCTGTCTAGCTAGTGTGTTTTCATTCCTAATCTCCCAACTAACATAAAGATACAATATAAATCACTTGATATTTATAGTTAATTATTCTCACCAATCTTGTTTTCGCCGATTAACATATGTGATAACAAGATATATATTGGTCACTGTCTTTATATATATATATACATATTTTATCCAGAGCGGAGCTCTGCTTTGAAATTAAGGTGTGAAGTTCGAGTTTTGGGTCAGTTTTCGGTCGCATATTCACATCCCGACCGTTCAGTTTTTATGTATTAGTGTATAGATCATCTCTACAAATTTTCAGCCAAATTGATGACCGTTTAGGTATCTAACTTGCTTACACCAATGGACGGACTGAATCTGTCAACCTGAACCATACTAGCTTTAAGGCAATTATCAATGCCTTAACGATCACACACACACACACACACACGAAACCTTTCCAAAGAGGACATCCACACTGTTGCTAAAGTGCAGACGTCGACGCAGCAACCTCGATTGAGCTTCGACAGGGGGGTCGGGCTTGTTGGACGGACGTGGGGGTCGAACGGAGCTATTTGCAGTTGGTGGAGTCGCCGGCGACGGGGTTGTAGCTCGCTGCAGAAAACCTACAGTTGCAGGTCGGATTGCTGCCCAGAACCTGCAACCCCGACCTCCTCTGACCTCGAACGCTGCCCAGAACCGTCCGGGAAGCCTCCGGCCTCCCTCTTGCAAGCTGCGCGCCGCCATCGCCACCTGGAACGTCTCAGCTGTGTCGACGTATATATAGTCCGGCCACACTAAGGACATCCTTACCTAAGCTTAGGTACAGATTTCCTGTTTTCGGCCACTTTCCGATCACATATTCACATCTTAACCGTTCAGTTTTTAGGTCCTAATGTTTAGATCACCTCTACAAAATTTCAGCTAAATTGGTGATCCTTAAGGCATCCAAAACTGCAAATTACAACAATGTAAATGAACAATTCCGGTTCGACAGATTCGGTTCATTCGTGTAAATTACAGTTTTGGACTCTTTAACGATCACCAAATTGGCTGAAATTTTACATAGATGATCTATACATTAGGAACTAAAAACTGAATGGTTAAGATATGAAAATGTGATTGGAAAGTGGGTGAAAACACCAAATCCATTCCATAAGCTTAGGTAAGGACATCCTTACATGAGGAAATATATATATATATATATATATATATATATATTCAATCAATTGAAGTTCAATTTTTCAAGCTTCATTTGAACCGTAAATATAAACTCAAATAAATGAGAATAACTAAGAAGACACAATCCAATATTTCATAGCAACACTATTCTAGGTTTTTGGGATAGACCATAATATTTGGGTATTAGTGAACATGTTGGGTAACATTGATATCAGAAAGAGAGATGATGGAAGATCAACCCCTTCCCCCGCAAACAGAAAGTCCATCATAGACTTTTCCAAATCTTTGGTCTGGTGGCTGGAAAATTATTGGAGTTTGGTGTGTATAATTAACACTACAAAGTCCATAATTATCCATGAGTTTCTAAGTCCTTAAGTATGAATGATATTTTGAATACTTTTATACTTTCATTCATTTTTAAAAGTCCTAATTGAATACAACTAGATTTTGGTGGAATTCATAAAGTCTTTTAAAATCCTGATTGAATACCCCAAGACTTTCATGGACTATTAAAAGTCTATATTGAATACACCTGGACTTTTAAATTCCATAGATTTGTTAAAAAGTTCCAATAATTCCATATACAATACACCCCCCTAAATGGCCCTATATATACCACCCAAAATCAGGTATACAGCCAAAAGAGAGGATGAAGACATACTTCAATTAGTCTGCTCATCATAGCAGCAAGGGATACTCATTGATAAACTATACGAGAACCTACAGATATAGCACCAACTAATTTCCTACTGCACTGCTGCAATGAGGAGCACAGTTCCTTCACTGATGAGTCACCAGAAATTTCAGATTTATCATCTTGTTCCTGTTCATCAGCTATATCAGAATTCTCATTGAGCATTTCAGTGTACGTCCTTGTAGAGATCTTGTTCCTGTGTGTATACATCATAGCACATCTGAAAGAAACACTTGACTAAAGCATGCAACCAAAACAAGCACATACATTTATACAGAACACCCAGGATCATAACCAAAATATATGATAACCTCTATTCATTAGGTGTAATTTTCATTTATACAGCATAACAAACCATATTAGCTAAAATGTAACAACATGTTTTTCCTTTGTCAAGAACATGTTTACTCTAGTTCTTTGCTGACACCAAAACATGCTTACTCTTTTAGCTTTTCAACTCCAAAGCCATTCGAAATTACTTGGTTTATATTTTGGTGCATTTAGGTTAATATCTAGATTACACTTGGCTAACATGTGGGAATCCTACAGCTCAAAAATAATGGGGCCATCTATTAACTAGCTAATTCCTAACCTCCAGCATCTTCCTCATCGTATTGAAAAAGTGAATAACCAGAGTGAGGTCATCTTCTTCCCATTAGTTCTGACTCATCTGTGTACTGAACCAACTGATATAGAACCTCCAGCAGGATGACTACTATTTGATGTCATTGACTATAAAGTAGTCGTTGATGGCAAGAAAGAGTGAAAGATAGTACCTTTGGCTTGTTTCTACTTTTTCCATATCAAACCTGAACTAAAATCAAATGATAGACTAACATTCAAGTCCCAGTACTAATGGCATTTATGTTAGTCTGTCCAGCAATTAACATTACTTGCTGGACCATCAGAGTTGCTGTCGATCGTGTTTCCATTGGACAAGACGGTAACAGTACTTTGATTGCTGACATCAATAGTGTTCGGCCTTTTGGGTCTTGGGCTCAGGTAGCCATTTTGCTTTATGTATGAATGAGTAGTTGTTCATAGATGTTTTACATACATAATGCATGTTCTTTTGCTTGATATTTGACATGTTATTTGCTAGGCTGAAATCAGGATCGCACATGGTTCCACCTAATCATTATTTTGGTTCACACTTGAACAATATGACATCCAAGCCTATCAGCCGAGAGAACTAATTTCCTGTCATATACCTTCATATATATAGCTTGAAAGGCTTAACAAAGGCCATCTTGCTGGTCTTGTAAACTGAACTCTATTGTCTTTAAAGAACGCTAATGAGAAGCACATAATTAGGATCAGCGTTCAAAACTGCTTAATCAATTGGACTCATAATGGTATTAGAGTAATGGTCTGGATGTATTGCTGGAAATGCTTCTAATTTGGTAAATTTGGTGACAATATGATGGTCATTGTCTCAAAATATAAATAATAAAAAAAGATATCATTGTCTTTTTGTTACTTGCACTAGAACAAGGGTAAGCAGCAAGTTAATGGTTGCAAGGAATTTTCCTTTGGTCCCTTAAATTTTCATAATGTTTCTTTGTACAGCCTCAAAGTCTGAAGCAACATTGTTGTGCAGCTCGTGTTCCTTACAAAACATACAGATTCTTTACATTAGTCTGAACGGGCAGTCTTTGTGGTCCAATTTGGAAGCTATAGTTTCTTTCTTTTGGCTTAGCTGAATGGGATTTTGGCTAAACTAATTTTGGTATTTAACATTAGTGATGAATTATACTTGCAAGTTCTACTAGTATCAGGAAGCTTTCTCCTGTGCATTCTACGGCTCGCTATCAACATCAAATTCCAGATCCGCAGACCCGCTTGTCGTAATGGTCTATACATGTAGACAGGTTAGGTGAAGCTGTTGTCTTCAATGAGTGAGAAATTTTGGTGGGCAATAGCTATTTGCATCTCAACTGGAGGTTATGAAACGCATGAAAAGGTTCGTAAGTAGACTGGAGAACTTAAACTATGTACGAGTAACAAGAAGTTATAGAAGTCCCACATTGTACAAGAATCAAGAGATATCTAGCGTAAGGACTATAAAGTAAAGCAGCTTCACTCCATTCAATTTACGGAGCCATGCGTTGAGCACAGAGCGAACTATTCTTTCGCCTTTTACTAAAGAATACCGTGTGCACGGCGCTTTAAATGGCATACGCCTATTTTTGGAAGGGAGCACCTCTGTGGGTGTCCCTCAAACTTGAGTACTTAAATATTTTATTAATTGTAAAGTACTGAACCTTAAAATTTCTGTTAGTATCGTAATATTCCGTCGCTTATTTGAAACGAAATCAAACCTCTTATTGTGATAATCGTTATTCGTAATACCTAATATATATACCAAGGCCCAGCCTTTCTGGCTTCTGGGGGTTTGGCCTTTGAAGAAGTACAGAAGCTGGAATTTATGGAGTCGTCAAAACCTTATGTCCGACTCTCTGCAGCACAAGACAACTCAGAAGCTTACAACCCACAACAGAAGCTTGCGGTTTCTAGTTCATCTTCACTTCCAGGTTCTCTTCCTATCCGAGCTCGTCTTACTCTAGATTCTGATTCTGACTCTGAAATCAACGGTGGTAATGAATTGGATTATATTACTAGTAGTAGTAACATTAGTGTTGGTTCCGAGAGTGGGTTTGTGAGTGGGGAGGAGTTTGAAACGGCGTCGGAGAGGCCCTTTGTGGCGGCGGAGTCGGGTGAGGAAGCCCTTGAAGAGACTGGCTCTGTTGAAAGATATGAGGTTTTTTGGCCTTCTGTGTCTGACCCAGAGGAATATGATGAAGCTGTTGTGGGTAAAGTTATGGTGGGTGGTCCGGTGTCGGAGGAGGTTAGACCCATTGCAAATTTGTCATGGGAGAGTGATGGTAGTGATACAGTGAGTGAGGAGATTGAAGAAGTGAGTGAAGATGAAGGTGGTGGGTTGTTGGGTCATGTTAAGGCTCTGGTTTATGGGTTTGTAGAGCAGGTTGGTATTCCACCTAGAGTTCAGGTTTCTGAGGTTGAGGAAGGAGAAGAAGATGAGTCCTTGGTTGTTAAAGAATCAAGTTTTGTTGAAGGTGGAAATGGAGGTTCTGTTCAAGTGGAATGCGGTGAGAATTGTAGTTTTGCTACTGCTGAGTCCAGTGAAACAAACTCTGTTGAGTTGAATTTAAATGTATTGGAAGGTGGAGAGAAAGATGAGTATGTTGAAGAAAAGTTCTTTGTGCATGAAAGTTCCGTGAAATTGCAAGAATTGGATGTTGAGGGTACCGAGAATCTGAGTATGGGAAATAGTCATATATCTGAAGCTGAGGAAGATAAAGTTGAATATAGTGATTCCCTTGCCTCAATCACACCAAGGTCTGTCTTAGGTGAGAATGTGGCCACTGGGCTTGAGATTGAGGATCCGATTGCTAATGGGAAGGACTTGGTTTTTACTGGAGATGCTGGAGTGAAATTTCAAGGCAGTGAAGCCAAAGTGGAAGTCCCTCTCAAGGAGAAGAAGGGTTACACTATGGAACAGCACCCAACCAGCATGGGTCTGTTTGTGGATAGTGTTGCATATGGGTTTCAGGTTTGTGAGGTTGAAAAAGAAGTAGAAGAAGAACACAAGTTAGTGATGGGGAAAGGCTATTCCAATTCCTTCATGAAGCAGTCTGAGCCGGCCACAGAACTAAAGGGTGTTGAGAATTCAGACTTGAAAGCCATTGTTAAAGGTCAAACTGGGGAATCCATTCAAGCTGAATGGACTGAAGATAATGGTCTTGGTGGTGTGGAAACCAAGGAACCAGATATTTTGGAGAAAGCCAAGAGTATGGCAGAAGAGTCTATAATGCCTTCCCCAAGAAGCAAAACGAGTGATGTTGATATTAGCGGAAGTAATGGGGCATTGGATAGAGGAGCCCATTCAGAATGTGATTTTGATGTTGAGGGGAGTGGAAATCAGATAACGGACTCCAATTCATATTCACAGCCAAATCCAATTCTGAAGATCGTATATGTGAGTAAGCGCAATTTGTCTGAAGCTGCTGAGGGTGATGGATATGTACTGTGTTCTGATTTCCTTGAATCAATCACACCAAGTTCCAGTGTGACCCATGAACACATTTTTGGTGGTGAAACCAAGGTAAAAAATTGTAAAATAGGCAGAAGATTCGCTGGAGTAACCGTAACTCACTTGGGTGAGGATGCCACCACCGGACTCAAGATTGAGGATCAGATTGCTATTGGGAAGGGCTTGGTGATGGCTGGAAGTGCTGGAGCTGTGCAATGCCAAGGTGATACAGCATGTGGAGCCAAACTGGAATTGTGCCTCAAGGAGAAGAATTTCCCTATAAAGCAGGACCAAACTAGCTTGGGTCTGTCTTTGATGAAGTGGGGTGGTGGTCTTCTTGTAACAACCGATATACTGTCTCGGTTCTCTGTTGGAAGTTCTAAAATAGCTGTTCATGTTGTATTGGACACCAAGCAGAGGGGAAAGATTGCTATAAGAACCAGCAACTCCGATAAAATCCCAAGTGCAGGGATTATTGGGATTCTTTCAATTGCAGTTTCAGTATTCGGGTTTTTCCGTTCAAGATTCGGTGTTCAGAACTCGGGACAATAGTTGTTCTTTTACTGTTGTTGTTGGTTGTTAGTCCAGTTCTGATATTGTAAGGATTAGTGTTGTTGGTTGTTAGTCCAGTTCTGATATTGTAAGGATTAGTGTTGTTGGTTGTTAGTCCAGTTCTGATGTTGTAAAGATTAGTATAGGCCTCGGTGTGGGTTGTTAACCTGTAGTACCTTGATGTTTCTCCACTGTAATATGTATGAAACCAAGTCTCTTATGAGTTTGTTCTTTAGGTCTTGGTTCAATTGTCTCACTATGAGTATATCATGATGCATGATCTAATTTCATTCATGTGATGGAGAGACTAATTTCAGAAGAGAATGCACTGTACTTTTGTATAACGAACATCCCAGTACAAGCTTGAGTTAAATTATTTGAAATTAATGTTCCAAGTAAATCTGGAGCCACATATGTTTGGTCATCCACCGCAATGTTTACTAGTGAGTCAATGGCTGCCCCAACTCCATATCATCTCTGAGAAACAAATCTTCAATTTACTACTAGTCACTCGATTGATTGTTTCTGTTCAATGAATATGCAGGACCAATAGTTCAACAAACCATGAGGATTGCTTTGGTCTCTAAACCTGATATGTTTCTAGCAGCGTATAATAGCATGCGTGGGGTCTCTCATTGCCGCAAATATCATGTTTCCAGTTGTTTTTGCAGATGAAAGAGGTGGTGAATGGTCATGGATTTTCTATTAACTAAGATTGGTTTCATTACCTGCTACAACTGGCGTTAGTGTTGGTGTTGATACGAGTCGCAAACTCATGGGTAAGATACTAAAACCTAACAAAGAATGAAACATATACGCAGTCAAACACCAATCTCTCTTTCATCCCACACTGAAGAGAGAGGGAAGCACGGAAGTGAATGTGGGTATAAAAAGCGAAGCATGAAACCGGGTTAAGCATACCTTTCTCGGCCTTTTGGCTAAGATCAAGTGTAGTATCTGTTCTTATCAGTTTAATATCTGATACGTGGACCAATGGTTCACACGATATTAAATTAATTTTTTGAAGGGGTGGGTTCACTACAGTAGCTTGCTGCTGGAATCCACACGTGTCATCTTTGCGTTGCACTACAGCAAAGCTTGGCGCACCCTACCAAATCAAGTTTAAATCTTTGATATAGAAATTGTTATCTGTTGTGGGCCTTTCATTTCCAGGTTGGTGCCACCTGTCCCGTCCATCGGTTTAGCTTGTTTGCTGTTTATTTGAACAAAACGGGTACTGGATTATTTTGTATTTTATGGTGTCCAATCTACTAGAGCCAGATGCACTACTGTGCCTGGGGTGTAACAAGAAAATTTATGTTGGTCTCGTCAAGGAAATCAGAGATGTCTGCCGAAATTTTAACGCCAGAATGGGGTCTTGATGAACAAAACCCTATTCATGATTGGTATTCTCAGAAATTTGAATTTCTTTTGTCATACTCTTAAAATTTCATCGCGCTTTTGCTTTTCTTGTCATGTACGGTATGTTATCAACAACCGAGAAGCTATACAAAATGTTTCTTCCACCACAAAAAGGAACAAAGCAGCATAAATACTGGTAGAATGTGCTCTCTGGTCTTGCATTGAAATTTTGAGGCAGAGGCCGCAGAGCAATGTGTAACAGTTCTTCTGTTTGCCTTTCTTCTAAATCACCATCAGAATATACCAGGTTTCTCTGGTGTGGAGATCTGGGGATATGTAGATTTAATTGTCACCATTGGTTACATACTTCCATATATGTAGAGAATTATGCCCTCCTAGTTTTCATATCTTGGTAGTGGTGAAGTCTCTGCCCTCATTTTTGTTTTATTAGAATATAAAGTTGTCGTTGAAACATCGATTTGATAGGATGGAGAGGTTGTGTGATCACTGGCTGGTATAGTTTATATTCTGATTAACATGAGCAGCAAGATGACAAGATCTACTTGTGCATGTGGGATTCTCGCTTCTCAAAGTTATAAATCTCGTTTCTTCCGGTTGTTCTTGCTGAGATAGAGAGATGGTTAATGACCCAGAAACCAATGAAGCAGCAGCAGATTGGTAGTACCTAGCTAGCAGTGGACATCGTTGCATCCAAAGCAGTGCCCAAGTTGACAATGCTGCCAAACACTAGTTGCTTAAGTGTCAATATCAGGATCGGTATTGTGAACAGAAGCAGTTTGAGTTACCTAGAAGAAGAAATGAGCAAGGTTGTAAGAATGGTTAATGCTTAGTTACCAAACACTCAGCAATGATTTAAATGCAGTGATGGAACATTATAGGAGCTGTTTATATAGTTTTTTTTTTTTTCCTTTTTGTTCTCTCAATTTTTGTGAAGGCAAAACTTACGGAAATTTTTGTATGAATCGGTTACAGATAATCTTTGCTTCCACAAATGCATTTAAGACTCAATGTTATATTTAGCTTGGTTCATATAAAAATTTCTTAAAATGCTGACTATAGAGAAGAATTCTGGACTTGAGTTATGCATGTGAGAGGGATCTGTGCTAGAAAATGCCGATTAATGGCACTTTTATGGTAGTCATCGATCAAGGACATGGGGTCTGGATCTATAGCAAACAATGATACTTCAGGATTTGGTGTTTGACAACATTTTAGTGGTCAATGTCTCAAACACCATACTGATGGATCGACATTATTGTCCATCTCGCCATTAATCTATTCGATCAAATTAATGGTTGCCAAAATTATGTTTTGGCTTAAATACTACTGATGCTTTGTTGTTTGTGTTCGTTAGCCATCTCTAGCGAAGCTACATGAAGAACATGACTACAAGAGGGACACTATATGACATCAGGTCTGCTCAGCTGTTCCCTGCAGAACTTGGATGTGCAGCTCATTGTAATTGGCCGGCTCTATGCTTTTGACGTTCTAAATTCCCTGTTCAGCTGGAAATTAGAGTTCGATGGTAAACCATACTACCAAATTTTATCCAGGAAACTTCCTTCTGTGCTTTTAGCTCTCAACAACTCAATCAGAAACCTCCTATGTGTAAGATAAGTCATAGATCTGTTTCGTTAATGGACCAATGTACTTTTAGATAAGACTAATTAGGTGAAGCTGATCACTTCAATAGATGAAAATATTGAAACTATTCGTAGTAGTTACATGATAGGTGCTACGAGTTCAACGTCAGAGTGAGAGCAACGATATCTAGATGTGAGGGTGATAAACCTAACGGAGCCATGTGTTAGGCACAAAGCGAACTATTCTTTTTGCTTTTTACTAAAGAATACCGTGGGCATATCACTTTTAGTGGCATACCCTATTTTGTAAGGGTGACCTCTATGGGTGCTCCTCAAATTCTAGTTGCCAAATGATTCCATGGTTATTAGATTGAGAAACCAACAATTAGCACCCATATTAGTGTGAATGAGAATCGTACACTAACCACCTACTGATTCATCATAAGTTTGTGTCATCCACACATTTGATAAACATGCATAAGTTACTCAAATTCCTACCGTAACGGCCTGAGTTTGTTTGCCATGCATTACACATGAACCCTGGATTTGGTTGACGTCCAAGTTAAATAGCTTAACATTTACTATGAATTTTAAATTTCAATTGTATAACTAGCCTAACTTTCAATTTGAATTTAACAGGTGACATATAGTATGGTTGTTGTGGATTTGATACCTACACACTTACACGTTGGTTGTTGAATTGTTTGGACACCATACCAGATTACCAGCAAACAATGAACTAAACGCTAAAATTAAATAGAACAAGGTTAAAAAAAACTGCATAGATCAGTTACTGGAACCCAATTGTGGTTGGTTTGAGTAATTAGTATGCAGAAAACCTAGTGTCATGGTTCAGTGCGCGGTAATAGTAAAAGGAACCAATTTAATGAGACCCTTACCTCGAAGTTGGAGGACCAAGGCAGAAGTGAGTATGGTAGTTTCGGAGAAATGATCCTTGATATGTGTATAATACCTCTAATTTTTCAAAATATTTGGAGCTCTTTTGGTCAGGCTGCTACTATTCTCTCCGTACCAAGCTCGGCTTCTCCTAGCCTTGGTGGGAAATTGTGCATGATCATCGAATTAGTGCATTTCCAAGGTTTCACTCACTTTCCTAACATGAATAGGAAACATAATAAGTAAAGATAAATAAAAATAAGAATTAAGCAAAAGTGTAAGATTAGAAAAATAAATACTAGGTAATTATGGACCTAACACCGACTATGTCATTTGTTGATATTTCACGACGTGCATCAAGATGAACCAAACTTTTCTCCCCATATATGACATTTAGCGGCCCGTCCAATGATTTCATCTGATAGGTCAAAGTAAAAATAATAAGTATCAAGTCAGTTAAAAAAAAATGTAATGGCACTAGATGCCAAATTCTATAAGCCAAAAATGAAACATCATCATCTCTAATGACAATAATTTTAAAACTAGTCATTATTGTTTATGTTTTAGTACTTCAGATTCTAGTACTCTTTTTCCTAGCTCAGAATATATCTCTGATTATGGTTTTAATGAGGCTATTAATAAAACTAGTCTATTTGCTTGAATTAAAATAGGTATATCATAAAACTAAATGATTACAACTCACTCTTAACTTATGACGATGAGTCTTATTTGTAGAATTTACTAATAAAAAAAAGACGGGCCATTGTCTACTCTCACATCAGGAACCCAGTTTCTCTCTCGAGAAACCCTAATCTCGGCAGCGACTGCCATTTGAGAAACCATTCTCGTCTGGTGGCGGCCCTGGCTTCTCTGCTGGCCTTGGCCTCACCGACCCCACACGGTTTTGCTGCCGGACGGGGACTGATTGCGACAGCTTCAAGTATTCCCTTGTGTTTGGTGTTGCTCAAGCTTCTGGCGGGAGGTGTTCGGGTGTGGTTGCAACATCTCTGGGAGGTGGTTGTTCTCGTTTTGATGGTGGCTCTGATTGACGGCGCGGCTCGAAATCAGAGGTGATGTGGATCGAAGTCGTCGAAAACCGAGTAGGTTTGTGGTAGCGAGGTTGTTGTGATTTGGGTCGTGGGGCGGAGTTTAGTTGCGATTTGGGTCTTGGCAGTCTTGGCTCGGGGCGGCGAAATTATGGCGGTGTTGTCACGGTGGCGAAGCAACGCCGGGATGGTTGGTGGTTTGGAGGTGGAGGCTGCATCCTGGGCCAAGCTGGGTCTGCCGATGCTTGAGTGAGCCTTCGCTTGGGCTCCCTTGGACTACAAAGCTTTGGGCTGGGGTTTTCTTGGCCCACACAATCTCTCTTTGTTTTAGGGATACTATGTTAGTAGTTTTTAATTTCAATAATTCCCTGAGGTTTTAGGGATCTATACGCTTGATGTGTCTATAGTGCCTCTGGAGTAGTACTGAAGGAAGATTTACGCTAGTCTCTATGAATTTAACGTATAATGAGTGGACCTATTTCTATGTACCAACTTGGGTACTGTCACACCTTCTTGATCTGTCTAGTTGAAGGCAGCAGAAGAGTATGTAATGGCCATTCTGGTATGCGATGAATACTATTGACACCCGTTTTGGGTTTGATTAAAAAAATGATTACAAATCTATTTTAAAAACCTTAAATATATCAAATATTTGGCTCATATTAAAAATCACAACGAGATCTTTATAATAGTATAATTTTAATATTTAGTAACATTATAAATAACACTCTTATATAAGAAAATTGTTCTTACTTAAAAGTATAAAGGTAATATATGAAGAAACAATAATAGAAAAAAGAGCCCACCGATTTGGCTTACCACAAGGGAGGCCAGGTTTAGCCTTCAAAATTTTGCTAGGCTAAATTTTTTTCTTGGACTTTGTGTAATGGCTTGTGGTGGAAGAGGGCTGTAAGCTAATACGAGTATTTGGTTTACGGTGGAAGATGCTCTAAGAGAGTATTCATTCAAAGCATTTATCAACTTAGTTTTCCTCACCCATCGTCCTCTTTTAGCCACCACTGTTTCAAAGATTTTGCAATTGTATTATGCAACCACTACTTCTCTATGCCAGGCCTATCCTCGGCCGCCTTTGGCCCCTACTTCTCCACACCTTTGGCCACCATTTTTTCCAGAGCTTTTACACTATTGTTAGGGAAAATGGTCTGTACGGTACCCCGTCTTTGCCTCCTTATAACTTTTGATACCTTAGCTTTGAAAAATATCAATACAGTACCTGAGGTTCTCAGCCCAACCGAGGATCGGTACATATTGTCGTTAGCTCCATTACGGAAGTTGTCAAGTGGCAATTTTGAAAGGTATTATCTTCCTTTCAGGGCTTAATCTATTATTATTTTTATTTATTTCAAAAAATCTCTCTCTCTCTTCTTTCTTATCATCTTTCTTCCTCTTTCCTGATCAAAGAATCTCTCTCTCTCTTGTTCACCAAAAGACAAAAAGAAAAAAAAAGTCTATTATTGATTTATGGGACAATCCCAGGTTAGAGTTTGTGTGAATTTGTGGAACAAATTTGTAGGAGGTTTAGAGGTTATTAGAGAAGGATTTGTGGGTTCTTCCCTGCCTCTTTTGTGTTTTTAATTCAATCCAAATAGTTCGTGTTTAGATTATAGAACAAGTCCTAGGAATGCTTCAAATTAATATCCTCTTTTTGGTAATCTAATTCATCCTGGTCCCTTTGATTTTATTTTGCTAATTGGGTTCTATAAAATCTGGGGTTGAAATCTGGGTTCATAAAATTGGGTCCTCAATTCCTGCATAAATCAAAATTTGGGTTCATAAAACTGTTTGCGTTTTGCGACGCTGTTGGGTTTATGCTGCATTGGATTGGTGTGCTTCTCTTCTGTTCCACTGAACCATCATGTTTTGTCATCTCTCTCACTCACTCTATAGCTTCTCCAATATGACTATCTCTCTCTCTCTCTCTCTCTCTCTCTCTCTCTCTCTCTCTCTCTCTCTCTCTCTCTCTCTCTCTCTCTCTCTCCCCCCCAACAGGTGTGTTCACTAACACATTACCACTAGGTTAAAATTTCCCACTATGATGATTGAGCGCCAATAACAACAACGAAGAGCATGCAATTCTGAAATGCAAACTCATTGCTGGGAGCCAATTCGCGGCAAATTAACATGGGAGAGAGATAGGGAGAGTTCAAAAAATCCTCAATTTCTCTCTTTCAATCCCAATCTCAATCTCAATATGAACAGAAATTGAAAATGAAATTGAAATTGAAATGAAGGCCTCTATTTGATTTGGGAGAATTGAATTGAGTAACCGAAAGATGGAGCGGTGTGGATCACCATTCCAAGCCCCAAATGTGGTCCAAATGAAGGCGTTCTCGATTTACCGGTGGAGCCCTAATAACCCGATGAAGCCGGAGCTGAAGGAGTACATCGACGACGGTTCCCCGATAATATCGACAACTGCAACTTCCTCCTCAACCTCATAGAGCTTCACCCAGTGGAAATTCACTCTCCCTAAGTCGCCCATTCTCTCCCAGTCTCCCACCCACAACCTAGATTCCACCAAGATTCGGACGTTGTGGCCACTTTTTGGTCTAGCCCAGCACCGCCGCTGCCACTCATGTCCTCCTATAAAAATTTCTTTTGCTTTTTTTAATGGGAGATTCTATTCATACCTTCAAAATTGATATTTAGACCTCTTTTTTTCCAAATAATAGTTGACTTTGTCAGCTCATGTCAAATTACTAATAAATACACAAATAAGGAAAAAAAAATCTCTTCTTATCTCTATGAACAGTATAGTCTTCAACTGGGGGAAAACTTTCTCCTCTAATGTAAACCCTAAAATATATATCGTCAGACGTTATTTAACGTTGTAGTCAAAATTTTCTGAATTTGACTTTGTCCTCGTAAAGTTACAGACTTCCTTGCTCACATAGCTGACAATTTACAAGATCTATTGCTATGCTATAAAAAAATAAAAAATAAAAGGAGAGAATGGGAAATACAAAGACACCTAAGTTGATGAAGCCATACTCATTCTGAATGTCATCAAATCAAACATGTGAAAGAGCGGCGACAAAAAGCACTACTACAACACGTTTATATGACAAACAAAGAAATAGGTAGTTGTCCATAAGATCTTCCTACACATCATCAATTCAGAACAATTTTATATGGAACTATTCTATAGATATGACGAAAAATTCGACCCTTTGATATAAATCTATGGAGAATGCACTAGACTCATGGTTGATTATTGTAATTTCCTCCACTATCCCATACATATCTAAAACAAAAGGACCATGTTCATTTCAAGTTGCTATGGAAACAAGTAGAGAATTAGTTTAGGGACGGAGAGAATCAGTTTAGGGACAATGATACCTAAATGCAATGAAAATAATACTTGGAAAACATATTTGTACGAGATGGTGAGCAAACATGGTATTGTTGCCTACGCTAACCGAGAGTCGACAATTCATTGAAAAAGTGCTAGCACCTCTATTACTCGGCTATAAAGGATGAACTTCTTAAAAAAAAAAAAAAATTGTTGCAATTCCAAATCTTCAAAAACTGAAGGAGGTCCAACTACTGATTTTTGAAAGTATGAATAGAATCTAAAAAAAAAAAAAACTTTTATTGATTTTATTGGACGATGGGCATTATAGGAAAATTAGAGAGGTGCAGATAGCAAATTGATTATTTGTAAAAATAAGTTAGAGGTCTATTAAATGGGGAGGTCTAAATGCCAAATTTGGAGGTATGAATAGAAGCTCCCTTTTTAAATTATATGAAGAAGAAAAGCTAACAAAAAAAGAGAGAGGGTAAATTGGTCATTTTAAGCTCAAAATTGCCAGCTGATAAGTTCTTTAACGGAGGTAACGGCCATATGTACCGATTCTCGGTCGGGCTGAGAACCTGAGGTACCGAAGGAATATTTTTCAAAGGTGAGGTACCAAAAGTTATAAGGAGGCAAATGCGAGGTACCGTACAGACCATTTTCTCCCATTTTGTTATGCAACCACGACTTCTCTACAGCTGGCTTATCCTCAATCGCCTTTGGCCCCACTTCTTAACACCTTTTGCAATTCGGGCCATGGCTTTTTCTAGAACATCTTGAGCTTGTAGTTCTGATTTGACAAAGCATCATTATACATATACTAAAGTTGGTTGCACTGTTCATAGGACAGTAAAGTGACAGTTTTGCTCCCGGCTTTTGACTAAAATTACAATTCTGCCATAACCTTTCATTTTTATTATTTTTCTAAGGGAGAGCAATTTTGTTTTGTATTTGTAAATTTCTACAAATTATGGAAAAAATTATTATTTTCTGTATCCCATTGTTGCTAATCTATTATTAACAACAAAACAAATCATATTTTAAGTGGCGCCGATGTTTTTTAGATTGCGAGTATTCATCTATTATATATGAAACTTGGAAAAAAAAAAACTGCAGCATCACGCAGATCAGTTTGCTAGTTTACTATCTAATTTCCATGAGTTATTGGACTCGTTGATATAGCTGAAACATATTCAAGTATTTGCTTCGGACATACTCCCTTATAGTCGGCTCATAGTTCTGATTTGACAAAATTTCATTAATCAAGTGTGAATCACATATGCATTAAGCATATAAAAGTGACGGTGGAAAAAAAAATCAACTTACGTTTTCTTCTAAAAATGGAAATTTAAATTGCTTGAAGCTGCAACCAAATTGGTGTGCAAGCTCACCAAGATCAGTGTTCACAAAATGACAATTCAAATCAGATTTTTGTTGCTTCTGAAGAAGCAGTCGTTCTTTGTACAAGCCATGAATGACCCAAAATACAGAAGTAGAAAAACGAAAATAACCTCAAGAATGAAAAGTCCTTCATTATGAAATATTTAGGTCATCCCCTCAGGTGTTTCATCAACATCCTCCCACGAACCCTATAATGTATCATTTATTTAAAATTTCATTAATCAAGTGTGAATCACATATGCATTAAGCATATAAAAGTGACGGTGGAAAAAAAATCAACTTAAGTTTTCTTCTAAAAATGGAAATTTAAATTGCTTGAAGCTGCAACCAAACTGATGTGTAAGCCCGCCAAGATCAGTGTTTACAAAATGGCAATTCAAATAAGATTCTTGTTGCTTCTGAAAAAGCAGTCATTCTTTGTACAAGTCCTGAATGACCCAAAATACGGAAGTAGAAAAACGAAAATACATCAAGATTGAAAAGTCCTTCATTAGGGGATTTTTAGGCCATCCCCTCGGGTGATTCATCAACATCCTCCCACGAACCCTACAATGTATCATTAATTTAAAATTTCATTAATAAAGTGTGAATCACTTATGCATTAAGCATATAAAAGTGACGGTGGAAAAAAAAAATCAACTTATTTTTTCTTCTAAAAGTAGAAATTTAAATTGCTTGAAGCTGCAACTAAACTGCTGTGCAAAGCTCGCCAAGATCAGAGTTCACAAAATAGCAATTCAAATTAGATTCTTGTTGCTTCTGAAGAAGCAGTCATTCTTTGTACAAGTCCTGAATGACCCAAAATACGGAATTGGAAAAACGAAAATAACATATTAAAAGCTCATGTTCAGTAACTTTTTAAAATGATTTTCAAAGAAAAAAATATTAAAAACAAAAACGAGAAAGCGGGATTCAATTTTTCAAATTTGAGTATGTGTTTGATAGTTTAATGCAAAAAATGAGGGAAGGAAAAAGTGAAAATGTCAAATTATTGTTTTCAGTTTCTCTGAGTAAAAGTTAAAAATATATTTATTTTTTATTTTTCATGTTTTGAGAAATAAATCACTAAACGCATTTTCACCATATTTTCATTTTCTAAAAAGAAAAGAAACCGTTATCGAATGGGGGCTGAAACGTTTTCAACATTTAACTGTTTTTTTCTTTAATCTTAATGGCAACTTCACACAATTAAAGTACCTTGTGCCACATTACCCGACAACCTTTGTTGTATATTGTAATAAACTTTAAACTGCTCTTTCTTATAAATAACATTGAACGGTATTTGAAACCAAGAAAATAGGATCAGACCAAAAGACGCAATACATAAGATAGATAAATTATACCAAAACATTTATAAGGCTACTTAGTTCCAACTTCTCTTTGTGAATCAACCATACAAATCTATTTATCGCATCCGGCCTAATGGGTTTATGGTTGCATCCGGTCTAAAAATTTGGCAAAGCTTTTTTTTTACCTTATTTGCAAATCACATCAAATCACAGAGTAACGTTTGATCTACATAAAGTACCTACAAAATAAAGCTAGAAGCATGTGCATGTAGACTGCTTATTGTATCAAGCAACCTATATGAGTTGCACCGATAGGTTTATGGTTTGTAAATGTATGAAGTGCATGATACATAATGATATATGTAAGTGAATGATGTCAGATTGTGTTCAACCAATATGTGACGCATGGGTCAAAAAATGCACATAGTTGTGCGATATTATGAAGTGCACACAATGCATAAATTTGTGATGTGCATGATAATGCATGTATATATAGGAATCAGGAGTATTTTTGCTCCACCAAGCCCTCGAAGTCTTTAGTTAGTAAAGAATGAGGTGTAGGCTGCATGACTGCCGAGAAGGCAAGAGTTTTGTAACTCGTGGAATACGAGTATGCAAAGGTTTATGTTAGTTTGATGTTCAGTTGTTTAAATGGAACGTGAAAAAGAATTTAACTGTTGGAATCAACACTGGTAGAAAAATTCAGTGTTCTATTAATGTAAATTATGTCGAGAAGGCATGAGTGTAAAGATCGGGAATGCTAGGAAATGATGGGCATAACACTTGGGGGAAATGATGGGTATAACACTTTGGGATGTCGGGAAGGCGCGAGGTGATGATGACTTCAAAAAAGCCCTACGAAGAGAGTTCCAAACCCAGGTTCTCAGGCTGCAGACTTGTAGGAACTAGGGCAAGGCTGTGTTTGCCTCGCTTTCCCTCCTCCTTCTGACAACGCACACCAGTAATCTGGGAAGGAGCCGAAGTCCCTTCTGTCGTAGGCACAACTAAATTAAATCTCCGACAAAGGATGGATCTGCACACTTTGATTCTTCAGCAAGTTCGATAGCCAAAAAGCAGGAAAGAAAGATGAAGAAAGAGTCGGCTAGACATTTGCCCTAAAGACTAGGGCAGGAATGACAAAACCATACCCCGACGCTGAACTAGGCCCAAAATTTGCTCCGCCTCCGTCTCTCTAAGAGAGGAACTAATTCATACAGTGAAACATCATTCGAGTACATGTAGTCAATATGGACTATGACAGATCCAAACGTAAAACAGAATACTGTGGCAACCCAGACAGAATGCCTTCCCCCCCCCCCCCCCCCCCCAAAAAAAAGAAAACCCCCCCCCCCCCCCCCAAAAAAAAAAAAAAAAAAAAATAACAGAATCTAATCCTTCACATCATGAAATGAACTTTGCTCCTTAAAACAGATCGCATTTTGGTTTGGATTCCTCCATTTTCCTGAAAACATTAAGGGGGAAAAGATCAAAACTGAAAATATGAATTCGTCAAAAAACCAGGTCAACGAAAATGGGCAGCGAAGCTTCAATTGGAATTTGCAACATGCCTTGGTCATTCTCAAACAAACAGATGATGTGAAGGGGAGTAAAATGAAAAGAATGAATTCATAAGGGAGTAGGTCAACAAAAATGAAATCGCAATGCAGAAAACATTTACATCTGCAATTGAAGATCTACGACGTGCCTTGGCCGCTCTCCCTATGGAGAGGTTCGGAAGGTTCAATCAGCACACTAGAGTAAACTATGGTACAAATTATACATTAAATCCTTCAATTGGTTGTAATTTTCATCAAAATTCAAACTGATCTGTACAAATTATGCTCTCTCTGCAAAAAAAACTCGGCTTCTGCTTAAACCCAAGAATGAATGGATTTGGACTAATACCATACCAGAATACTAGAGGCAATGATGGCTCTGCCTGCCTGATCAAACGACAACAGCTTCAGCTGCAGCTTGTTGAATATCAACCACATCATAGCAGCGGCTGCAAAGAGTGCTGTGGTCCGGAAAGGAACCAACCTGAGGTGAATAGTTCCAGCATCTTTCACACTTTAGGCCCTCAGCGCGAGACACACCAATCCAAACTTTAATGCTTTCGTCAACTTGAAATTCTCCTTTATGTGGTATATTTGCAATCCAGTCATCTTCTAAGGATGGAAGAACCTCTGCCTGCACAATTGTAAACCAATAAAAATAGCATCAATATATACTACCTACACCCATACTTCTTTAACAGGATGATTTGCATTCAAATTTTCCCAACAATTACATAAGCAAATATTTAAGAAGCCGTGTCAAACTTTGACTATTTAAATCCTGAGATGAATCAATGTCACACCGTGAGGAGGTAAATTGCCAGACTCTACCGATACAAAAGAAGGAAAGTTCTCAAAATACAGAAACTCCAGATAACCCTATTCACCATCAGAAAAATCAACCCACTGATATCTCTTTTCCCACCAGTTAAAGAGTTATGACAAGGATGTAAACAGCATAAATGAAACCTGAAATTTACTAAATAGATTAATAAAAGCATTTAATCAGAGAAAAAATATGATTATTTTCTTGACCACAGTGAGATAAAGCAATCCACTTTAGGCCTTAAATCCAGATATGATTATTTTCATATGGCTTACTTAAATATAGTAAGTATTAACTGATGTCGAATATGAACTTACCTGGGAAGTTATAAATATCCGATTCAATGTGTCTGCATCGTTGTTGGCTGCAGACATTTGAACCAATCTTGAGGCCAGACCAGAATCTGATGTATGGAGGTAGACCTTGGCATCTAAGCTAGAGCCAATTAACTTTGTTGTACGGGCAATCTCCAACACTTTATTCACCTCGGTTCTCAGCTGCGCAAAAGCAAGTATATATTAGAAACAAGTAAAATACCTAAGAGTCATCGATCTGACGATTTGTTTTCCAATATCGTAAGTGCTTTCATTACCAAGATTAATTAAAAACAACTCCTAGCATAAGAATCAGATTTATCTCCATGGTTTCACAGGTATATATATGCTGATCAATAAGATTTTGCCACTAAAGGAAATAAATAAAATGATCCCGAAGTCAGACACCAAAGTTTCAATTAATTTCAGGCTACAGATTCTCTAGCCTATGAACACCACACTTCAATTTCTTTTCCACTAAAGTACACCTCAAGCAAACAAAAACATGCATGAGGAGAAACATATTTACACGAGCTGTGTTAATTATCTGAAATTTCACACTATAGTTTTGGACTAGAATGAAAAAGAACGGCAGTGAGATTCAAGAGCATAAAGTTTATAATATCAATTATGCTTTTGGCAACAAACTGATATATTACAGGTCCAGATTTTGTAGTTTCAGATTTCCATGAAGATTTCCCCTCACAGTACCATTTGTAATATAACAAGGGCATGCATTTGAACTGCAGAAATCTGTTTCCACTAAAGGGAAACTATTAGATGGAATGACTATTACCTCAAGAATTTTAGTCCAGAAATCTGTTTCCTCTTTAGAAAGAGAGAGCCATGTTTCGTTCGAAGCTGGCCATCTTGATTCAAAAACAAATTCCGCAACAGAGCCATTTTTGTCAGTGTACTGGAATGGAAGATTTTGCCATACATCCTCAGCCAAATGAGGCAATATTGGAGCAATCACCCTCACAATAGAAAGGAGCAGTTCTGCAAGAACTGTCTGACAACTTCTCCTAGTAAAACTTGTCGTGCCCCTGAAAAAGATAATTATGCTCAATCACTGCTTCTGAAACTAAATACAATATCACAAACCAACACTATATGTTAAGAAATGAAGCCTGATGAGCACTTAAAATCCACGGAAGTTATTTGTGAAGGAGTCATTTACAATGGAAGGTGTCAAATCATGTCAACCATCTATCTTGATGAGCCTTTATAGTCATTGTAAAACATGAATTCTTTTTTCCAATGTAAATCCATTTAATTTAAATCTTTCATCATATTGCAACAATATATCCACAAATTGCCAACACCAAATAGTCAACTCCTCACCCCTCCATTTTACACTATAAATGATTTGGCTTCTAAGTTCAGATGTTGGTTGTTAAAAGATGTGCATGTCATTTGACCAAGAAAAGTAAAGACATCTGGCATGAGAAGCTCAGTAATTCAGGAATATATCTACCCGGAACTCCTTATCACTCTTCTCAAATTCAGAATATGCACACAAACTTATTCTAACAAATAAAATGGGATGGTTCTATTTCTAATCTCCCTGGATAAAAGGATGGACTTAGTGGCGGTTTAACAATGGGTTTGAGTTGGTGATTGGAAAACTTCCAAGAATGAAACATTCCAAATCTCACTGTATCTAAAAGAAAGCAATGATTCACAAGTAGCTATATTGTTCACAAATTTGAGCAGCCAATTAATGTCTTTTTGGAAATGTAATCTAGAATTGCATGACACGAGTAACTGTACACAAAACGTGAAATTGCATCATAAGAGCATATATGTGTCCTGGGAATAATAGAATAAGGGCACAAGAATCATGCACTTGATTAGAAACTTGCAGGTAGAGCAGAAAAGAATTACCCAACGTATAAACGATCTTTGGCAATATCAAAGTAGAAATTTGATAGGTCAACAATGACAAACCGCTGTATGATCTGAAGAAGAGAACAAAGCTAATCAGGTAGTTGCATAGAAAAATTGCCAGCTAAATTAAGAGCTAAGTGGACACGAGAACAGGCTTTACTAGCAATAACCAATGAGAAATTACTCATCAGCAACTGCCACAATTTGTTAAATTGATTTTCAATGCTTAGGTTGATATCTGAGCTAGGACTGATAAAACTTGTTTAATCTGCTGTGTTTCTTTCAAAGGGATCAACCCCCGTTACAGTTATGGTCCTTTCTTGAACATATTTGGTCTATAGACCACATACATAAACTTCTATATGCTTTCTGTTGTAATGGCTCTATGACTTGGCATTGACACCACATTTATCATGGACTTTACAAAAAATAATGTAGCATAATCAAACCCCAAATATGAATCAAAACAGATATTTATCCTTCTCCCTCCCACAGTTTAAATGGCTAGGGAATCTATTTTTTTGTGAATTGTATGAATAAATAATCTCAATTTCACAAAAATTGAGATCTATCTTCTTTTCTATTTTTCTTTTTAAAGAAAAATATTTAAAACGTTCATACATCTCAAGAGCTAGGAGAAAGGAAAAAAAAAAAAGGTCTCTTTTACAATGTGATCACCAAATTGAGCATAAGTTAAGAGTTCAAACAGAATATATATAAAAAGAACATAAAAAATACCAGGACAACATTTACCTGAAATATCTTAAAGAACTGATAACTTTCATAGCACTCTCTGCTGTTGTTTACAAAATTTTCAAGTTGAAACAGTGCATGCTGATCAATCATGGGAAGATCGTGGTATGAAATAGCATTATCAGCCTGCCAACAGGATGTAGTAATATATAAGTAAAACAACAAAGTGAGAGACATAATGCAAGATGGTATGGTCATAATATTTGTATGAAATAGTTTTATCCTGGCAGTAAAGATGGGAAGCTGAAGAAGAGTAAACAACACCATTGATTAAAGAAGTTGAACTGAAAAGTACTAATTGGGAATGTCAAACATACATGCCAATCATGCAGATTTCCCAAAAGGTATCTCAATGTTCCTCGTAGCTTCCTATATATATCTGACATTTGACGGAGAACTTGAGCACCTATCATAACATCGCCTGTATAATCTATGCTGGAAACCCAGAGACGCAGAACATCAGCTCCATAGCCATCCTGCAAACAGAGAACAAGACTTTAAGTATCCAGATGCTATTGGAACTTGGTTCATGTAGTAATTGGTAGTTTAATTTCACTTTATAAGTTACAAGAATGATTGACCTTTTGGTTCTTCCCTCCTTCAATCACAGTTCTTGGGTCTACAACGTTACCCTGAGATTTGCTCATCTTTAAACCCTTCTCATCCAATACAAATCCATGTGTTATGACACTGGAATATGGAGCCTTTCCTGTATCAAAGATAAGTGGCCGAGCATGTAGTCATTAAACAAATATTCAGTTTAAGAAAAGTACTCCTTGCTTAATAAACACCTGCTGGCATACAAGTATATGGTACTAGCATAGTAGAAGCTAAATGAAAGTCCATAACATGGCCATCTCATTTCACCGTCTGTACAGTAAGTGGCTAAAGACTGCAATGCATCAGTCTTGACAGTTCTTAAATGTCTAACCTAGCAACACAATTTATCCTACGAACTTGGTTTTATTCGCAAAGTACCATTATTTTCAGCTATAATGTCAAAACTCAAAGTGTATCGGGCATCCGAGATTAGGCCAAAAGAAACCCCAGAAGTATTTTGTTCTTGAGTAACATGCTAGCTAAGCATGTGTCAGATAAAAACGAACTTAACGCAAGAGTACGAATACCTCCCCTGTAGTTATTCCTTTACATGAATGACCTTGGGGTTTATTTTGCGACGATTAAACCTAGTGGGTTTGCTTAATGGTATTTTGATGAATAAACTGACCCAGAAAGTAAAATTACTAATCAACCCCTTTCTTTTTCCATCTCTGCGACTCTATCTCAGCTACGCTAGCCCCTGTGGAAAGGCAATCCCGACATCAACTCATGGTGCACATGTCTGACTTGCGAGGGCAACAACTTCATTCAAGTGACGGTGAGTGGTGAAAAGTTCACTATAGCTCTAAATCGATGGTTTACTGGTATTGTATGTAGGTTTGAAGTGCGGATATTAAGAAGATTTAGATTTGGCTCTGTGTGTCTTAGTAATTGCTACTGGAGCTACAAAGTTCAGATGAGATGACGTGCGGGTTTAGAGATGAAGATGAAGAAATGGAAGGATCGAAGTCTATTGACCACTTTTTTTTTTTCTTAGATATATCATGTAGGGGAGAAAAAGAATGTCACCAACATCTCCTTTTTCTGTCACTCGGAACAGATCAGACAAAATAATAAATAAATAAAACAGATAAAACCTTCAAGCTGGACAGCTTCTTACACTATGGTAGAACAAACCACATTGGGCATATAGGTATAAGTATCATAACAGACCACAGGTTCTCCTGTGAATATGTGGTAATAAAAAGGGGTATTGTCATGCCATAAACCGCAGGTCCCCAATAAAAATGTGGTAGACATATGGGGTATATGTACTTTTTCCTAAAGCTAATTACACATACAAATGTCAATCTGTGAAAAGACCATTAACTTTTATATTGTGAACTACAAAACCGATTCAAAGAATATTGCATAGCATACTAGATAATAGATATGAACATATTACACGTCCAAGTGCTCATTACCTTTTGTAGCAACACTTGTTAACAAAGAACTCTGGAACCACCCACGATGCTGATCCATACCTTCAAGGTACAAGTCTGCAGGGAGACTAAGGCTTTTTCTTTTTCCTAAAACTGCAGCCCAAGAAGAGCCTGAAATAGAATGTAACTATTTAGATCCATGTAAACCCATACGTCATTGAACCGTGAAATCAAATAGCAGTAACAGAACAGACAAGCCAGAAACATTTATAAACAAGGATCAATTGTGTGTTGAGATCCAAGGCTATTACAATAGAATCATCAATCAACCATTATATGAAGCAGATATCAAAAAACAATCAATTATGTTTCATCAAACTGGTAAATTAATGTCATTAGAAATAAGGATTGAAGACTCCCTGCTGTGGGAAACTATAATCATTGATAATGAAATTACCATGTTACTATCAAGCTACAATGGATATGAGATGACTTCTTTTTTAGCAAGCTTAAACAATTTTGATAACTATAATACCTGAGTCGAACCATACATCCATTGTGTCAGTTCCCTTTTCATATTCGGATGCTTTATCACGATATTTACTAGGGAGAAGATCCTCTACCTTCATGTACCACCATGCATCACTACCCTTTTCAGAAATTATAGCTGCAAAAATAGATTAGTGAAAGCATCAAAATTTAATACATACAATAAACCATTATCCATCCAACAGTCTAAGAATTGATCTCAGTTATGCACTCCTTGCATACAAGGATACCGAAGCATTGGCCTATCTAAATAGCTTCTTATATGCACTACATGCAAATACAAGCGCGTGCATGCACATACAGACAAGACATGCGTGTGTACAACAAATGAATAGTAGCAGAACTGAAGAAAAGTAACTCTGCATATGCAGGGAGAAAACATTGAAGCATTGACTCAAGGGAATATTAGATACAGTGCCATTAGGAAATAAATGAAAAGAGAGAGGACAACGTGTAATCTAAACGTTCTTACACTTGATATGATCAATAGTCTCCTCATTCATTAGAGGTTCCTTTGACTGGAGGTGATAAAAGACTGGAATTGGAACACCCCATGTCCTCTGCCGCGATATGCACCAATCAGAGCGGCTAGAAGTCATTGCAGATATTCTGTTTTCTGCCTGAAAAGAAGAATGGCCATGCAAACAACTGTTAAATACAAAAATATAACTTATCAGAAATTCTAGAATCGCTAATTGAACTGTTTTCAAAAGCTACTAGGAGGACTTAATCTATATACTTAGAATAGCGCATAGGGAAGGAACATTTTTCTTTTTGTGTATATTCTAAGGTAATGCAGTCACTGAAAATTGAAAATCAAATTCTGCTATACTATGAAACCATTGTGGAATACCAAAAAATGGATTCAAAAGGATTCAACCAAAATCACACACACTTTAGCAAAATAATGGAGTGTGAGAAAACACGAACTACAATTAGCAGGGCATATAAGTCGAGCAAAACAAATCAATAATGCTCTAGAACCAATACCTTTGCTGGAATCCATTTTACATTGCCAATTGCATCCATAACAGCCTCACGAAAGCCTTCCACTGATGCAAACCATTGCTCAGTTGCCCTAAATATAGTGGGCCTTTTTGTTCTCCAATCATATGGATACTTATGTTCTGCATTAAGAGAATGTAGATTTTTGTCACCCACTATAAACCTGTAAAGAGGAAACATCCCTGAATATCCATTCAAGGGGTGGGAAAAACAACTTACTGTAGGATTCTTCCATGATCAGTGACAAATGCTCATCCAAGTATTTCACAACAGCAATATTACCATCAGCAAGTACATCAAGCCCACAAAATTCTCCAGCTTCTTCTGTGAACTTTCCATCATCATCTACTGGAGAAAGAATAGGCAGTCCATACTTAAGGCCAGTGACATAATCTTCCTGACCATGTCCAGGAGCTGTATGGACCAATCCAGTTCCCGACTCTGTTGTGATATAGTCTCCTCCAATCACAACTGAACATTCCCTATTAAATACTGGATGGATATACCTGAAGCAAAAGTTAGAAACAATACTTAGTGGATAGCACTTTGGCAGATAGTCTTGACCTTCATCTTATATATTAAGCCAAAAGACAGGTTTTGATTAAATCTTCAGTATCCTCAAAACCCATTTGGTAATTAATATGAATTAATATGCTGAGAGAGAAGTACTTCATCAAAAGAGGGTGAAATGGTGAAATACTAATCTCATGAAATTAAAAAATAAATAACTGAATAACACAAGTTGACAAGAGATGAAACACCTCGAAGAACTGCCCAAACAATATCCATATCCTAAGGGAAAAGCCTGCCCAGTTCTTTCTTTTTCTGTGAGACAAGCCGCTCACTTCACTTTTCCAATTTAAATGTTATCTTCCAATTCCATAAAAAATAAATAATTCTAAATAAATTATAAAAAAAATTAAAAAAAGAAAGAAAGAAGAAGCCAATTGGCACACAGAGTGTGAGTCGAGACGAGCTGTGAGTCAAGAGGCTAGTTCTTTGTGAAAAGAAAAGGATGGTTATCTTGGATATAATTATAAGCATTCCTCATACGTAGGTTTCTTTTAAAATCTGTACCTGCAGTTCTCAAGATCTGAACCTGACACCCTTTTCCTAACAACAAGCTTCAGGCCCCATTTTGCTTCTAAATTTGGCACAAGATCTGAAGCTACAATGAGGAAAGGCTTCTTTTCTTCCTTGAGAAAATTAGCAGGCGTTTGCTTGCTATTTCCGGCAGATGAAGAAATATCTTCGGAGACTGACTGTACTTCAACAATGGCATATATAAGCTTGGCATTCACTGCAACGGCTGTGAGTATAATACACGGAGAAGAAATTATTACTTAAATAGTTAAATCATCTAAGATGTTGCTCATGCAACGCAAAAAATATAACTTTAGCAATGGTGAATCATTGGCCTCATAGAGTATGAAAAGGAGAAGGAGAACATAGAATGAAAAGGAGAAGGAGAACATAGATGAATATGATACTAATTACCAATAAGATGAGCATGCATAAATGTAACAAGATTACAGCCTCTCTTCCATTCCGTTAGATTAGAGAGCTACTGTATTCTAGGGTATTTGATCTCGTAGGGAGGTTGTGTTTTGTCCTAATCCAGTTGTTGCCGTTGGTTGAGGGTCTGTTCTGTAGTTCTGCCATCTGTAGGCATCTTGTCCACTCTCTTTATGTGTCTTTCTTTTTTCTTTAATAATTTTTGTTTCTATTCTAAAAAAAAGTTCAGCCAATCTTCCACTAAAGCTAGACAGCACTAGGATTATAGAAGTGGATCATCAACTAATACTCAACCAGAAAACAGTCGATACTTGTTTCCAACCAGAACCAAAAAAGAATACACCAAGTACAAAGCTGACTGATTAATAAAGACTCCCAGTCAAGACAGCTATAGTTGCAAAATGTCTAGGCCAGAGTAAATTTTGATCACTTGCATAACTAAAGGCAGCTTCATAAAATAGTTATGTTTATGTATATATACACATATAGGAAGAACTCCCCACCCATCGAATTGCCTCATTCACACAGTAATATTTTCTATTGAGGTTTAGAAAGTCCACAGAAAGTGTGCATAATATCCTGTTATCACCATGAGATCCATGACTGAAAAGGAACTGCCATACTGAGTTAAAAAAAGCGCAGACATTATATGCTGCAACATAATTAGGATCTTATTTTAAAATTAAAAAAAAATAATAAGGGAATTTGGGAAAAGCAGCAAATATGTCTCACCGGCATTTGCTGGAATAGTCCAGGGAGTAGTTGTCCAAATGGCCAGGCAAACATCTGGATACTCATTCAATAAGCCACCTGAAGTTGGAGGTGCACTCACTAATTTGAAAGCGGTATAGATGCTCCTTGAAACATGACTCTCCGGATACTGCACATATAATTTCCAGTCAAAAAATAAGAACCATTACAGGTTTGAGCTTCGTCCACAAAATAACACGGGATTTTGGTTATGAACTCCTACTTCCAGATATCTAATATTTAAACAATAAAAAATATTATAAATGGAAAATCTTGAAAGATTTGAACTTTTCCTTTGGATAAGAGAGCACATTTATAACCAAATACTTAGAAAAGTGCTTTTGTGAGGACAATATAAAGTTTCAAGAAAATGAGCATGCTAAATCATTTTCTTCAGCAGAAGCTCCTCAATTTCAAACATTATTCCCATACGTTACACATGTCCTGGCAATAATATTTTCTAAATTTGGTTAAGCAGGAGACATATGACATCTTGAAAGTGAGATTTACCTCCAACTCAGCCTCTGCAAGGGCAGTTCGTGATGAGGGACTCCAGTGAACTGGTTTCCTGCCTCTGTAGATAAAACCTTGAAGGACCATCTGACCAAACACTTCTATCTAGCAGATGGTGTGACACAGGTAAGACAATCGCATACTGACTCAACTACAGATAATATCAGTACTCAACTACAGATAATATCAATACTCAACCAAAGATAATATCAATACTCAACTACAGATAAGATCTATATACTAGAAACATGAGCTAATATAGGAATCTTTTCGATTTATTAATTTTTGAATCTGCAAAACATTAACAGCCATCTTCATGAATGGTAATTCTTTTTCTTTTTTGAATAAAAATAGTAAACTTCTTTGTGTGTGGTATAGTACAGAAATTTTGACCACTTTTTAGAAGTAACATTCAATTTTAAAATTCTTAACAAAGTAGCATGATGGAAATTATAACTACCTGAGCAGCTTCATATTCTGGATCAAGAGTCAGGTAGGGATTATTCCAGTCTGCCCATATTCCATAACGCTGCAAAGAGATGGCATAATTAATGTTCATTAATATTGAAGCAGAGGATTACCATCTATTTTCAGCTAAATTGTTTTTTTTTTCTTTTTTTTTTTCAAAATAGAGACAAGTAGAAAACTAAACATCCAGAGCTCCCGACCTACAAACAACTTGCCAACTATACCTGAAAGGAATTCACCTAGAAAGACATTCTGATATAACAGCAAAAAACAAACAATAAATGCTAGATATTTACCTTAAATGATTCCATCTGATTTTTCACTGTTTGCTTGGCAAACTTAGCTGCCTTCGCTCTCAACTTTATTGGTGTGAGATCCTTTCGAGCAGCTTGATCAAGGGATTGCAGGACTATGTAGTTCAAATGATGCGAGTTAGTCTTAGGATTCAACTAAGTGGAAAGCAAAACCTAGTCTACCTAATCTTGATCTCAAGTAATTAAGGCCACTCTAGGAGAAATAAGGTAAGATTTTATAGACCACAACAAGTTTGTGATTTTCAGATTTGTTTAAGTCAAATTTTGGGCATGTGAATTGGTCTAAACATTAAGCTTTATGATGATACAATACCTGTTAAATTTAGTTTCTATCTGAAAGTATTTTTCATGGTAGACACAATGAATATGATCGAAAAAATACTTGCCTTTCAATTCAATTGGCAAGCCATGACAATCCCAACCAGGCACATAATGAACTTTATAATTTTGAAGAAGCTGCCCACAGAAAAAGAGTAACTAGATGAACCTTGTCTTCTCAATGTGAACAGCATAAAGTTTTGACAGTCAATTAAATAAATAATAAATAACTTAACTCACACGTATGAAAAGTATAAAATGAAGCTGTTTCATTTACTGTGTTATGAACACAGTCTGTTGAAACATTTGTTGAATAGTTAATATTAAAAGAGCAAAAAAGTATCACACTTTCTGTTCCACAGACCAGCACCTAGAGTTGTACTCTATACTATTTAATTGAACAGTATATAAGAATAGACATCCAATCACCATGTTCTTCAAAATAAAGTGAAAATTCTGGTGCAAACATCAACTCATTTTGGAAATATAAGAGATGACCGAAAGATTAACTTTCACTGACGGTATGATATATTATGAAAGATACTGAGGCAACTGGTGAACTGCAAACAACTTGACATAGAACAGAATTTACTATTCAGGAAAAAGTCCAGAAATTCAATCCCAATGGAACTAGCAAATCAATAAATAAACAATGCACATTGAACAATCCAGTTCATGTTTTTTCTTGGAGAGATTACTGGCCCCACCCTGTACTTTTGATGCGTCGACAGTTCAGTCCCTGCTATTTCAATTTTAACAGATAACTCTCCAAACATTCAAATTTCACACAATTTGATCCAAAATGATCATTTTACCCCTCACTTATTCTTTTTTTTATATTATTCTTCTCTCTCTTATATATATATATATATATATGTATATATATGTGTGTGTGTGTGTATTTTCTATTCTTCTCTCTCTTTATATATATATATGTGTGTGTGTGTGTGTGTGTGAGTATATATGTATGTATATGTATATATATATATATATGTATATGTGTGTATATATATTTTTATTCTTCTCTCTCTCTTTTTATATATATTTATATGTATATATGTGTGTGTGTACATATACATATATATAAGTAGATATATACATACACATATGCATATATATATATATATATATATATATATATGTAGATATATATGTATATGTATATAGATATGTATATGTGTGTGTATATGTATATGTAGATATATATATATATATATATGTATACATATATATCTAATGCGTTTATGTATTTGGTAAGTCTATATACTATGTTTATGTTTCATATTATAAAAAAATTCACAAATTACTTTTATAAATCTAATGTGTATGTATATATCTATATATGTATATGTATATGTATATGTAGATATATAAATATATGTATAATTTTATACATGTGTGTATATGTATATGTAGATATATAATATGTATGTATGTATATGTAGATATATGTATATGTGTGTGTGTATTAGATATATACACAAAAAAGAAGTGAGGGGTAAAATGATCATTTTAGACTAAATTGTGTGAAATTTGAATGTGTGAGGAGTTATCTGTTAAAATTGGAATAACATGGACTGAACTGTCGACGCATCAAAAGTACAGGGGGGGGACCAGTAATTTCCCCTTTTTTCTTTCATACTAAAATTGATAGTTGTTGTTAAATGTAGTACCTCAAACCATTTTGAGGGGGCTCTACTTTTGTGTTAACAAGGAGGAGACCTTATTGAACTCTTTGTTTGAAAGGATTGATTCAAATCACATGAAAGCCATACTAAGCAAAAATGGTGTAAGGTTAACATAGTGAATGGCTGAGTAGGGTACTCATATGTACCTTATAACGATTAATCATATCCTTTAAAATCTTATTTAAAGCATGGCCGATGTGCAGATCACCATTGGCGTACGGAGGACCATCATGAAGAATGAAGTTTTCCTGACCAAGTAAAAGTCAGCTAATAAGTCATGTCACTCAACAGATACACAAGACATGGTACGAAACCCACCCCTGTATTTTTACTAACTACTCTCTTGAACACTTGATTGTCCTCCCATATTTTCTGAAGTTCAGGCTCTCGTGTTGAAGAATTCGCTCTCATGCCAAATGATGTCTTTGGCAGATCGACCGTGTGCTTGTATTTTCCATCCTGCTGCTTTCCCCCTAAACATAAACAAACAACCAAACAAAAAGGATGTGCTTCAGTTTTTCAGACAAACGGTAACATCATGAAAGAATGATAACGCAGAAAAAACACCTTCAGCCGCTTTCTTTGCAGCCATAACAGGTCCTCGAGACCTTCGCTTTGAGGAAGAAGCAAACTCATCACTGGAATGGGTAGAATAGTGTGTGATATTAAAGAGGGAGAATTCTTTCGCAGAAGACCTTCCTCGGAAATAAAACAAGCCAACAGAAGCTGTGCTCCGAAAAGTTGAGCGTGTTCTTTGCGACAGAACCTGATCATGCACAACAGAGACTGTCAGTTCTCTTTACCAAAATTACAATCAAGACTTGCATTGGAGTCAAAACGAGATACAAACCAATACTCATATAAAATTTCCAACCCAATCATGAAGCAAACCATTTAGTTGAAACAAAACTCAGAAGAGGAAAATGAAATCCGTCAGTGGCATTTTATCGAGCAGTTGGTGTGCAACAAGCAAAAGCCTGCCAACGCTTCATACATTCATTATGTAGATAACAGTATCCATAACTGATTAAATACCCCACCAAGTTAGTTGAAAATCTAAAGCAGAAACTAGAGCAAGACGAGCTCAAAATTTCTGAAGTCTTGACTGATACTTTGTTGGAAACCAAATGGAGAGTGAAGCAGTGAACTGGGGAGTAAGAATGTGTGAAAATATGTATACCTTGTATGGAGTGGTTTGAATCATGGCCATTGTGGCGGCTTCTCTGGAAGAGCTTGAGGCCAAGGATTTGAAATTCATTGGAACAGCTTCTTCATTCCAGAGTTAACAACAAGAGGGAAATGCTCGTTCTATGCGGATAAAATGACCCAAATGGTTTAAAACCTCACAGCCTTTTGTTTGTTATTCCTTTTCCAACCCCGTAAAACAGGTGGGTCATGGTTCAACCCGTTTTAAATTTTGCTTCATAATCGTTTTTTTATTTTTTTATTAAATTAACAACTCATATACACCAACTAATCTATTATGAGTCGAATTCACGGTCTCTTATTTATAAAAAAAACTTATATCACTCGATCAAATGGTGTTGGGCACTTCATAAACGGTTTTGGAGACTTTTTTCTTGCTTTTGGATAAATTTAAACACTATAGCCTAGTAATGATGGACTACTAATCTGGCACTCTCAGAAATCGGTGATGGTGAACTAGTGCTCTAGCCTAGTGTTCTTCCAGCTAAAACCAAGTGCTACTTCTTTCACCCTCAATTTTGATTCCGGTGGCCGCATTCTTATCTAACCGAGTTATGGTTACCATAGGCGATGGAACTTCAGCTTAGAATTGGATTGGAACTCATTACCAGCAAGACAATCATGCTTAGATCAACAAATAACAACCGCCAAGTGAATTGTGTGGCAGGTGAAGAGAAGTTGAGAACAAGAAAAACAACTCCAGGTCGAACGGACCCGAGGAAGATTTGGTCCTGCTGTATAGGAAAATCTCTCATCTACATTGTCAATTAGAGCCACTTTGCGGCTGTAGATTGAGAAGCAACATGTGAGGGAGAGAGAGAGTCGAGGGCCTGCAAACGACAAGTGCAACAGCCACGGTGATTCTGACGCGTTGCAGGGGAAGACGTTAAATTTAAGGGCAAAACCCTCGACTTTAAAATATTTTTACCAGAAAGTTTTATTAATGACTTGGTCAAATCAATAACATTCCACAAATCTGCTACAGGCACTCAAATAATTAACTAATTTACAGGAGGCAAACCCTAACTAAGGAAGTAGGAAGACACTAATGAACCGAAAAATAGCAGATCGACTTAGAATCCTAGCACATAGGAGTAAAGCAGTTCTATGTTACAAACACATGGGCATATCAGAAGTTTCTTCAAAGACCACTAGATTTGTATTTGGCAAATTCTGCCAGTGTAATCTTAGGCCCTGAACTTGGTGATGGTTCTGGAATGAAGTCGGGATCTTCAAAATCCTGAGTGTCAATGGGTACATCCTGTAACAACATGAACCAGGTTAGTCTACTGTGATAGTCACGACAATGGGGAAAAGAGTGTAGACAAATGCACGGCAAAACCTGGCATTTATGCTTCTTTTTATTTTTTGTTTGCTTCTAGAGATCCTGGTTGATTTAATTAAAACCGTTATTATACTTCTGACAAAGAAACTCTAATTCAATTACTACGAAAAGGTCCCTATGAGACTGGTAGAGCTGGCAGTGATACCTGTGAGTGTAACTGCTGATGTGGTTGTTGATCTTGGGCAATTACATAAGGTTGTGGCTGTGACATCCTATAGTAGGGCTCTTTAAGATCAAGTTTACATGATGATGACTGAATTATACCCCCTTGTTCAGCACCAGGGCCCCACATTTTAGCTGAAAAGGAAAATCCACAACTTGTTAGAAAACCAGGGAAAGAAATCCACAACATTGAACATAAGTAGATAAAACTGACCTGATAATGTGAGATAAATTGTATAACTTTGAGCAGTGTGGGCAATCATGTGGAGTCGCCCAGTTATCTCTTGTCCTGCCATCACATAAATTGGCTGCGAGAGAACACAGCGTAACTGGTACCAATGGGTTGTTGGTGAGCCAGGAGCGGTGGTGAGCCACCTTTGTACAGTGCTGTGACACAGCAGTTTGAAAACAATTATGATAAAGAAAATGAAAAATATCAACCTCATTGCAAGTGCACAAAAATAGATTACCTGCCACCAAACAAGACATCAAACCAGCATGCTAACCCATGCACTCTGGTGCCTACAGAAGCTACAAACCGTAATGGTATATCAAACTCATACAAATCCTCTTCCTTTATTTTACTGAAGTCTATCAAGTGAGACATAGAAGGAGCCACCAATAATCTTGGATCAAAAGCATCAACGACAGGCTGTACAAGAGATAGAGCAGGTTAATTTTAGTACATTACCAAAGTCAACCAACCAAATACATAGTCAGATCCACATAATAGCCAATCAAAATTTAAACACAAAATACATTACTAAGTTCAGCCAACCAATTACATAGTTAGATCCATACAATAGCCAAGAAAATGTTCAAACTGAATCTAGAACCTGAAGGTGTTAACGATCAACTCACCTAGATACTTCTGCCTAGAAATCTAAGGGGTTTGGAAGAGCACTAGCAAAGAAAAATCTTGGATGATATCAGTCCAAGATTCCTTTCCCTTTTTAATTTAGAGTGACTACATCTTTTACAGACGTTAAACTAATAGGAATTGAATATATACTTTAGTATTTGCTGCAAGTCTGAGACAAACTAGCCAAGAAGGACAAGTTTGATATCTCGCGAAATCAATAACAACACACTAGTTTGAGTAAGGGGTAAATTCATGTTATGGTAGAGTATGTAGCTAGTTTAACCTGATGAGGAAGAATGTGAGTTGCAAAGGTGACATTTCAAATTTGATTTGGCTTGAACCGATTTTGATTTTCACTCAGAAAACAATGAGGCAAAATGCCATTGAAAGTTCCCCTTTGCTTAAAGATTCAAATCTCATAGTATAGAAGGATCAACAACTGCTACAAACCAATTTTGTAATAAAAATTAAATCTTAATTACAAAGCCAGATCAATAGCCTAAAGAACCATTCAGCAATGCACATCCAATACATTCTACGCTTGTGAACATTCAGCAATGCATGTACAAGAAAATCTAAAGACTTTATAAATAAGCAAAAGAAAAAAATAACCTGTGAAAAATATCCTTCGAATGCAGATCCATACAAGGGTGTCAAATCAACACCATAATAATTTTGTTGCTGCCAGAAGAGAGCCTGTAGATACACAAACCAGGTACATTAATATTCATTTTTTTCTCGAAAGAAAAGGACAGATGGAGAGAGGGATTATCAGACCACAGAAACAATCTAATGAACTTCAAAGAATAGATGAGACAAGTGAAGACAGACGCACCTTATTTGCAATTTCAACAAACAAATATTCATCACTGAAAGGTGCCATGTGTATCCTGCAGAAGAAATCAACTTGCATTGATGAGGAAAAAGTGAGGGTAACAAAAGTAGTCCATGTAGAAAACCATAAAGTATTGGCTGCAAAATTTACTAGGACAAAAAAAAAAAAAAAAAAAAAAAAAAGGAGCAGGCAGCATAAGTGCGTGCATAAATAATAAACTAACTAACATGAATATGTATGCCTATATAGTTATCTTATATATAGGCATATTGTCATGACTATTAACTAAGTTTCACAAGAATTATCTATGGTGCTCATGGTCCGACATGGTTTATTGCTTGCCAACCACTTGTAGTTGTTATAGAAAGGGGTTGAATATTCCAAGGTTGATATTGGATGACAATTGATAAAAATACAAAATTTTAGATATACATATATACCACCTTAATTAAGGGTACGGTCAGTCAAAAGTAGCATTAGCAGCCTAGTATATAAGGTGCCAACTTTGTTCACAGGGTCCAAGAATGCAAGTTGAAGAGTATTGACCTACAAGATATAACAAACCATAGAAGGCATCAAAAGTTCATATTACCTTCCAACTCCAGGAAACATTTTTCCATTTGGCTGAAGAAACCGATCTCTTGCAATCACATAGGTCTCCAGCATCCTTTCATTAATTAACAATGTGCCTAAAGCCAAAGAAAAATTTATATTAGAACAATAAAGGAAAGAGAAAGAGAGAACCATGGAACTTTGAAAATCTAAGTATTCCAAATAGTTTTTAAGATTTTCTGATCATAATAGACCCCTTAGGGGGGGATCCAATCAACTGGCTGAAGCAAAAGGCTTACCCATTGGCTCCGAGATAAGTATATCTGCTTTCTCAGGTAATTCAACCTCCTCAACTTTACCTTTGATTACCTATTTTGCATGAAAGTATCCAAAAAGAGAATAAGAAATGAGAGACAAGGGCATTAACAGTTAAAATGACAGATAAAGATCTCACAGTTATCCTTTGACCCAGTGAAGGGTTCCCAGCAATTAGTTTGCGTGCATATTCTGCCATTTCAGATGCTTCCACAGCATAAACATGCTTTGCACCAGCCTATATGTTGGTAGAAAGAAAACACTATAATTAAAAATAAATAAGGATATATGCCAAAACCAAATCAGAAAGATGGAGATCCACAGTTCTGAACTTGTTTCATTGAAGAGCAAAGTGTACCTGAGCAGCAAATAATGACAGAATACCACTACCGGCACCAACATCAACTACCACACGACCAGTGAAATCTGCACGGTTTTCAATCACTGCTGCATAATAGGTTCCTGTAGAAAGATACATAGCACATGATTAACATATTCGCCAAACAACTCTGGTATAAATCAAACTTTCCTGACATACAGAATTATAAGAACAACCCATAACACCTATAACTGAGAAATGATAAAAGTTTGCATTATGTTTACAAAATATTTAACTCAACTTCTCAACAAAAATTCACAATAAACATAATGTTGAAGAGGAGCAAGAAAATTATGGATCAGTAATCTCACCTGTCCTCACATAATCTTGTAACATGTTTTGTTGATGTAGCAATTGTCCATAGTAATGGAAGTACATTTTGGCAGAAGATGGCTCTATTTTGTCATCAAACTTGCTTTTGGAAGATGTTAGCTCTCCATTTGATAAACATTTTCCTGCAGAAGCAAACAACAGCAATGTAAGAAGAAGACTAGTAAAATTCAACTTACTAGGATCAAACACGTTGTCATAGACTCATAGTAGAGTTAATAATTGGCATATAGTGACTGAAACAAATTATAACAAACAAATGACCGTTCAGAATCATAAGTAATCTTTTGAAACAGCACCTTCGACAACAAGCTCCGTCTTCCATTGCTCAAATGCATGATGGAAGGCTCCACTCTCCTCCTCATTTTTAAATTGGATTGTAAGGCCCCTTGAATACAATTTCTGGTTCAAAAGGATTAATGTCAAGAGAACATCAGGCAGCAATTTAACAAATCATACAATCAAACAACCATACAGTAAACGAAAACACCAATTCAACTTGCAAAACTGCAAATTTACTAAAGAAATAAACATGTAAACTCAGTACCAAAGCAGTTTGCAAAGTAGATCTTTAAAACGCAAATGCACATAGTAACTATTATTATTACCTCTTTGCCGGTATCAGAACCTTCAGATATGCAAACAGACTGCAAGGGGCCCAACTTGTATAGCTGAAGAACACAAAAACACACACCGAAATCATATCTTAACTTTAACAGTTCATCATCGTCTCCAACATTCTCCAAGACATTAATAATCCAACCGATAATCGGAAGATAAAGTAATTATTATAGTCTATTTGATCGCCGAGTAGTATCCAAAGAATGAATACATACATAATTGAATCCAACTGTTCTCTTCTATCAATTTCTACATCAATTACATAATAACAGAGCTATATTATTTTTTCCCTCTGCTTTTCTTGTTCATCAACTAAACGAGCAACGAAAGCCAAATACTCAAACTTCAAATCTAAACAGTTCAATTTCCAGTTCCTTACTTTTACTTACTTCCATATCAGCCAATCCTACAATAAGATCAAGACAACACTCCCAAGTAAACGAGAACCAAACCTTAGCAGCTTGAAGATCGACATTGACAGAGGCGGCCGACTCAGACTCCTGCTGAAATCGAAGCTCCGCAACACCATTCTCGGCGGCGCTAAACCTAGCAACGGCCGGCGACGACGGAGAAGACGAGCCGAGCTCGGAGATGGAGACCAAAGCAAACTCCTGCGCTTTCGAATTCTCCATTACTATCGTCTCCTCCGACCTCAATCGCAGAGTCCTTATTCGATTTATTTATTTACAGAAACCGCCGAGTTTTAATTTTTGAAATACAATTAGGGTTTCGGAAGCTTTGGAGAATTTAGGGAGCCGCCAAAGGAAGATAGTAGTAAAAGACCAATCGGACAATTTTAGTTTTGGGCTTTTATAGTGTGCGCCAATGGTGCGGTGAGTTAAAGCTTCACTACCTCTTCAGTGAAACACAAAGTGGTGACGTGTCCCCTGAGATGAGGTACTGTTGTTTGTTGTTTTAGGGACGCTGACAACGCGGCTAGGGTACAAGTGATGACGTGGTGGATTTGTGGTGGTTGGATTTGGTGGGGGTAGGCCCAATGGAATTGCTACCTTGCTTGCTTGAGGCTGGTCTGGACCAGGTATCTTAACTCTGCTTTAGCTTTGTCTGGCCCAAATTGACAATAGGGGAATGGCATTGTCCGTGAATCTCATTAATTACGAAAATACTCCCATCATTTCCTGATTAGAAATCCACTTAATATTTAAATTTTTATTACAATTGTAAAAATTAGAAAGGTTGACAGAGTGTTTGTAGAGGTATTAAGTTCAATTCGCACATGGCGGATGTAGAATATTTTTAATGGAAATTCTATAATTTGAAAACCGTAAAGAAAGCTGTCTTGAAAAAGACTCTCATCTCTAGTCTATTTAAAAAAAGAGGCTTCTCATTCATAAATTGTTAATTAGTCACGGCATTCCCACATTAGAGTATAGGGGTTTGGGCATTCGCACATTAGAGTATATGGGTTTGAATTTTTGTTAGTCTATTAAATTGTTGGTCTGTTTGGAACTGCTTCTTAAAGGCCTAAAATATTTTTCAATTTCGTAAATTACGGAAGCACAGAGAAAGCACTTGTCAAGTTAAGTGCTTTTAGAACTCATAAGGGATACATTTTCTATTCTTTTTGCAAATTTTTCATATTTATAATTAACTATTCGTTTAATCTCTTAGGATTAGCTGAAATAGTGAGAGAGGGTTGGAAACTCGATAAGATTAGGCTAGATCAGTTGTTCGGTTCCCCTCTAATCTACTAAAAATAAAAGAAAAACAATCTCAAACATGTCATATGTTATGTTTGTTACACCTAGGGCCACTAAATAAGTGCTATAAATTAGAGTTAAATGGAATCTCACACAAAAAAAGTAAAGAATCGTCCCTAAATTGTAAGAAATTGAAGCCACCTAACAGTACGGTATGTCAAGACTTTTTCCAGAACCTCATAATTTCGTTAGTAGTATAACGATGAATATAGTGCATATTCAACCCATACCTTGTCATCTTCCATTTGTACTTGAGCAATTGTATACAAAAAAACAAACTTTGTGCTATTTGTTTGGGACCCCTATTTGTTTTTCACACGCACAACTAAATCCAAATCTAAAAACAGAGAAGAAACCAACTCATTACATATACATATCCTTTTTACCCTTAGTCCAAAGTTCACAGTGACCTCTTAACACAATCCCATAAAGCAACAACACCAGTTGGATTATAAATAGCAAAAATATTACAAATTTGACCTGTGCTATTACCTTAAATAAATAAATGAACATAACAAAAAAAGTTACACAGAAACATCAAGAAGAAGAAGATGAAGATCATGATGGTAGCTTGATAGCCTTGAAAGGAGGGTGGAGCAACCCAAGCTCATCTTTCAATTCAAGCGGAGTACTACTCTCATTCCTAATCCTCTTCACTCTCCTACTCGCCAACGACTTATGAGTAAACCCATACATCTGCAACACTTGATTATCACCAAAATTGTAAGCCCTGTCCATTTGCTTCAGGCACCTCTCCACCGGATAATCCCCGAACTTCCCGCACGGTTTGCACCCCACGAAATGCGTCACCAGCGGCCACCGGTGGTCGCCGAGGCCAGGATGGTAATTTTCTATAAACTCCTCATACCTGTCCACCAAAATGCCCCAGTAACCGTGCAAGTAGTAATGATTTTCCAAGTAGACTTTCTCCCCCCACGTCTCTCTACCTGTAGCAAGTAAATAAACCATGGCGGACTGATCGTCGGCTTCGAAAACCGGCCGGCCCTTCAGTGCATTGGTCAAAACCTTACCCGCTTCGTCCCTTATCTTCCCCTTCGGGCCCATCGGAGCCCAGGCGTCCAACAGATCCAGCGACCACTGGCAATTCCTCAGCAAGAAACTTCCGGTATTCAACCCGATCCAGTTTTTATCATCGTACACCATTTCGTTCCATCCGTGCATCACGAAATTGTGGTCCTTGTATCTCTCCCACGGCACCTCAAACGCCATGTCGGTGAACATAGCGTCACTGTCCATCCACCATAGGAACTCGACTTCCGGGTGGGACAGTAGTAGCTTCCGGATCAACGGCAGCTTGGCCCAAAACCCGGCCATTTCCGCGTCCAACAGAGCAAAATTGTAGAAGATCTCGATTCCGTGGATCCTGCAGTAGTCGATTTTGTTCTTGATCGATTTCAGTAGGTAATGGTCGCCGACCGGATTCTCGCACGGCTTCGGCGACGACCCGGTTACTAGTAAGACTCTGGGCTTAGTGGGCCCGACGAAGTTGGGGAAATTCGGGTTCTGCTTCAACCACCCGGCCCGCTGCTCGTCCCAGTCCGAGATTTTCGGACCCAGCGAATACGGCGCGTTCGGATCCCTCTTTTCGTCGGCGCCGCCTTCCTCGTCCTTGAGGATTTTCGATATGTCGAAAGTGGCGTAGTTGTTGGAGTCGGCGTTGTCGTTCTGGGCCGTCGTCGTCTCGATCTCCTCGAGGACACGGTGGGGCTCCACGCGCCGGTTGTGCGAGTAGAAACGCTCGCGAATGTCGTTGAAGTCCTGCTCGGGAGTCCCGAACTTCCCGGCGCCGATTGTGCCGCGGAGAACCACGACGGTCATGAAGAGGCACAGAAATGTCACCGTTCCGTGGCGCGCCGCCCTCTGGATCTGGCGGACCCGCCGCACTCCGAAGCACCGCTCCAGCATTCTCAACTTTCACTGTTAACAACTTTACAATGGCTTTTGATGCTAAGATCTCATTAAGAGTGTGATAGAATAAGGGGATACAATTGTAAATAGGAAGAAAAGTGAGGGCGAAAGGGGAAGGAGAATGGGGAGAGTCGGTGGAGCTGCAGAAAGAAGAAGGGAGACTGGTTCGAACTTCGAAGTCTCTACTGTGGAAAGTGAGCGATAATGGGAATACAGAAAATCAGGAAATGTATTCCGACAAGTTTGTAATTATTTAATAATTTTCGTGATATTTAATTATTTATGTTAAGGTTTTTCTCCCACGTCAGCACGTTGTGGGGTTTTGATAGGGTGCGGTTCATTCGGTGAAGGAGTACGTAGAGGCGTGGATCCCACCGACGGGTGACGCCTGAGTGATTGATGGCCTGGATGTCCGGTATGGGATCCAACCAATTTCCTTAAAAAACAAAGAGTGAATAAATCGCGTCATTGACATTTTTTCACTTTTTGACGAGAGTCATTAATATTTTGAATCCAGTGATTTGTTTGCCTTTTTCACAAGGTAACTCGTTTGACTGAATATTTGTCAAAATTATTGCTCCCAAATACAGTAATTATCCTACCATATTTCTAGAGATTGAAAATATTTCAACTTTGCTTAATATGTTTACGTTAGTTAATATGATTTTGAACCATCATGTGACAGTGTGTATATGGATAATTTGTTTAGTGTATTATTAAATTTATCACATAAAAATATATAAAGAAACCCTGCTTATTCAAGTCAATTTTTTTTTCAAGTATTATTCACACGCTCAAGTTCTCAACAACATCCATTTGAAGTAATCATTTGCTAGCAATTTTTAAATTGAAACAAAAATAAATAAATAAATAAATATTTGCATGTCATAATTCTCTCGTTAAAAACTCCTATGGCAACATAAAACCCATCATCAAAACCAACAACTCATTTTCAAGTTTGGTGACCGATTGGAGCGGAACAATCTTCAATTTACTTATTGGCGTAGACTTAGTTCAAAACTTCCTCTTTCATGCCTATTGGAAGCCTACTCGATAAGTCTTGCAAAGTTTCTTCAAATTCATATAATATTATATAATGCTCATAGTATAAATTCATTGCCATCCAACTTGTTAACCTCGTCTATGTTCATGGATTTAGAGTGAAACAATGAATATAGACGACTTTGAGAAGAAAGACAGAAAGTTGATGGGTTAGACGACAATGATTTTGTACTATTAAATATCACATTATAGAGAAATACATGAATATGAAGAAACTTGCAAAAGCTTTATTGGGTATGCCAAAGGCACGAAAAAGAAATATTTGCAGGGTTTTATGCTTTCTTTGGATGTTGCTCTGAACTCAATTTGTACTATTGTACAAAGAAACAGAAGATTAAGTTCTCAATTTTTTTTTTCTTTATCCCTATTTATAATACTTTAATTTAGTCCTATAAGTCATTAAAAACCTATTTTCAATAGACATATAAACCATTATCACTTATAGTAGGAATAGGTAATGAAGAAACCTTACTCCCATAAGTATAAGGAAACGATCAACTTGATCCTCTTTAATGAAAGATTAATAAATCCTTATCCTAAGTGAAATCGGATCTAAAAAGAATTTTATCACGGTTGTAACAAATATGTAGATCAATCTGATTAGGTAAAACCATGAATATAAAATGACTCGAGACACAGTATGCTACAAAAAAAAATGATAAAAAAAATTTCAGCACTAATTACAAAATTTTATAACATGTATTTAATTTTGTTGTAGCACCATAGTTCTTTTCCTCATGTACGAACCGAAATTATTGAGACTTTCGTTTTTATTAGATCACTTGAAGTGAAGCACACCCCACCAGTTTACAAGTTTACGGTTTCTGAGTTGACCCTCAGAAGCACCATAGAACTTTCACTTCTACTATTGCACAACTCATAAACAACCCATCACAACAACAGGAACGTACGTAGAGGGAAATTAAGAAACACCAAATCAATGAAAACAAGCTAGAACTGCAGGTAGCTTTCAGGCACAGTGAGATGAGATAATGAGAGGCTTCACAAACCACGCAATCCCAATGGCATACAACTCCAGCGAAGAAGAAAAACCGAGGCATGTGTCGCTGGGTGCCACTTGACGCGAGCAGCGTCGGCATTTTTTAAATTTTTTTTCTTTTCTTTTTTTAATGGAGCAGCGTCGGCATTTAATCGAGCACATGGCGTGCATGACTGTGACATTAACAGCTAATATCATCTTTAGGTACGAGTTAACAGCTAATCGTGTTTCATGTAGAGGGAGAGAAAACAATGGCCAATACGAACAGAACGGGGGAAGACAAAAACGGAGTTTGACATCACCCGGCTTAGCTACACGTGGCAAACAGAGCACGGCTCCGGTCATTTTCTAGCATATTTTTCTTAGATATGAGCTGCAATAGAAGCTTCTTGGTAGATCGATGGATTTTGTTATGCAAGTTGGTGGAGGGGTTTAATATCCCAAATATTGAAACTTAATTTCTCATTTTAATTATCAATTTTCTCAATGTGCTGTTTGTTGGCTGGATGAATGTTACTTTGCGATGGACAGAACATAATTTCCACGTACTTCTTGATAGAGTACTGTTCATATATATATATATATATATATATATATATATATTAAGACACTCTCGACTTCTTGTGACTGACCTAAATGGTGACTAGACGAGTGAAATGATAGGTTATCATTAAGTTTTGTCAATTATTCAGTGATGTAACTATGTTGGACTAATTAGGTTATTAGGTTAAGGACTCAATCTCTTCTCATGTCACCTTTTTTTTTAATTGAAAAAAATCTACTTATGCAATATATTGATTATTATTACATTAGATAAATGATTCAATCGCTTTGGATGTAACTAAGTTAGACAAATTCGGTCAAGAATGCTTTTCTTATGCAACTAAATTGTCCTCTATCGTAGAAGAAAAAATTGTAAAGTGAAAACAATAATTATGGAAGGATTGAATAGTTCATGCATGATGTTCATCACGTAATGCTTTCATATTCTCCAATGCTCCATCCAAACGTCACAAAGTTAACAACTCCATGACAATTCAAGGATTCCGTTGCATTTCACCAAAATTTCAGACTATAAAACTGAAAAACCTATCTATCAACCTCCCCAGGTGTATCTGTTCGCTAGTTTGATCTCATGTCTCTATTGCTAGCTGCTACAACCATGAAATCCATGGTACATATACAATCAAATTCCAATACATACAAGCGTACTATTAACAATGGTGAGATATCCCGCCCACGCCAAGCATGGTTTTACCAGATCTTTGGCAAACGGATTCACATCTCGAAAGCTCATATAACAAGCGATTAGAGTTCCGAAATGCACCAAACAAAGAAGCAATCCCATCCAAGCCGCCCCAAACACAAGAACAACGGGACCCCAAATCATGCTTAACGAAATCTGAGCAATGTAGAAGAACAACGAATTGGAAGTGGATTGCGAATGAAACCCACCATCCGCCCAAACAAGCCAGGCAGCGAGTCCCATGAGGATGGAGGAACCCAATGACGACATGTGTATGATCCAAACCGGTGGGAACCAAAAGGGTTTGGACATGGCTCGGTACTTGATGCCCGAGCCAAAGACGAGAATGACGGTCATGGACAAGAAGAAAGGGACCGCAATGCCTATGGCTAGGGACCTTAGGGCTCTATGTGCCTTGGCCTTGTTGGCTTGTTTGGTGATGGTGGTGCTTATTGGTTTGGTGGGAATGGGGGGAATGTTCAAGGGTGGTTGGTCGGCATTGGTGACTCGGTGCTGGAGGGTGTTGGAAGCCATGAAAGAAAAACTTGGGGGAGAAAGGATGGCGATTGTTCAAAATGAATTAATGTGCACGGGATTTTACCAAAACAGAAAGGAACAAACGGTGATGGGAGATATTATAGGGACAAAACGAAAATGTACGTTATGGAGCAAATTTAGGGGTTTTCTATAATGGAAACGTGTTTTGATATGTTAAATTTAGTGTTCATAGATTTTTTTTCTTCATAAAATCCATTCATATCGTGTTTTGGTTCAAGTAATTTAGGTGCGATATCTTTTTCAATTGAAAATAAAATTATCAATTCAAAGAGCGTTGAACGAACAACATTTTTGGTTTAAATAGGTTGGAGAACTCCTTTGTTGATGAGTAGAGTTGTTGGCTTCCAAGTTTCAATTGAATAAAGGCCGGCAATTCTAGTAATAGCACAGCTGCACAAGCAACGCCTTTATATCCTCCACAATGCAACCGATATACTACATTTAACAGAGAACTCAAACACTGATAACCTGGGAGAGACAATCATATCATATCCAAATTATGCTTTCTACTAGCCAAAATGCTTGTCTAAAACAAAATTGCAAGAAGACCTAAATATTTCATGTGCTAAGCCTATCTTGCACTTCTGTTATGTTGTTTTTTATCATAACGATGTGTCAACAATATTAATTTAAATGAAGTTGTAATTATGAAAATAGTATGGAAGCAAAATTAACACTCCCTATTTTACAATCCACACTCCTTCTATTTGTTTTATTGAAATTTTGATAAGGAGACAAAATTCAAGTCACTAAAAACAAAATTTAGGTTACTGAAAAATAAAACATGGAGCGTAGATTTCACTCTCCAAATAATATCTTCAATAATGTGAGTACTTTAGACATGTACCTATACTAAAGTTGATTTTTTTTTTTATGACAAAATAAAATTACAGCAAAAAAGAAAAACCACGTCAAACATCCCGTCCCAGATGATCTAACTGGACCGTTAGGTACACCGAAAGGGGTAAAACAAAAAAAACCAAATTTTCGGATTATAGAGGTTATATGCTAAAGAAGGTAGATGATCGACTATAAATTAGTTTCTCTGTAGACATGTCAAAAGATAATGTCTTGGAACTTCTTAGCCAAATTTTTAATATCTCGAACTAATATCTTCAAAGTCCAAGGAATCGTAGTCTTTCCAGAGATGCAATCTATGAGTAACTTGGAGTCACCTTCCATTATAATTCGATTGAAACTTTGAAGACTATGAAGACCTTTTGCAGTTGAAGTGAAAAGTTATTTTTCCTTACCTTGAGAATAAAGTTGAATTACGAAAACGAGTTGGATTATCAACCGATCGGATCGATCTAAATCCATATTTGATCCGTTAAATAATTGGGTTAACGGATTCGGGTCATTAACCGATCAACAGATCAAAATGTTCGATCCAAGCCCGTCCAATAGACACGGATCTAGATCGGGTCCGGATCAAAATTCGACCCATTTACAGGTCTACGCGCCAATAAGCAAATAGGGGCAGAATGGTCACTTTCGTTGCGTCACAAAGCTCTCTACTTCACTATTCCCCTCTCCGCTTCCAAATTTACTAAACCACCACACCCTTCTCCGCCTCTCCGCACTGAACACCCGCGACTCTCCAAAACCTTGGCAACGCAGAGGCTTCGATCATGGTAATTTCTTCTCTAATCATGAAATTACTTCCCGCGTGTTGTGTATTTTCATCGATGTTGATCCTGGATACATTGATCCCTTAGGGTTTGAAATTTTTCACTCTTTTTTCTTCTGGAAATGCACTGAAATGGCCTCCGATCTGTTATTTGATGGCTTGTGTTTCCATTTGCATAAGCTTATGTTTATTGCACTGGGTTTACTTTTCTGTTTTGTTTTTGAGCAAGTTTGATAGAGTAGTTCTACAGTTTTTGAGAGATGAGTTTGAAATTTTATTTTGTACAATATGAGTTCATCACGACAATCTATCATTGTGCGACTCTGTTTATATTTGTTGTGATGGAACTGGAGTAGTTTGAGCTGTCCGCTATGATTTCATGAGGTTGGGAGTAATTGATGGTGCAAAATTCCAGTGTCGAATTAAAACAATCTTGCGGCGGTTAGTTTAGGAACGTGATCTTCAACGATGTTCTTGCTGGAGTATTTGGGTTTTTGAGTCCTATGCACAGACTTGTTAGATTGAAAATAGAGGAACAATTAGAAAATGGGGGATAATAGTTATGAGGGAAACTTGGTCAGTTACTTTAGCTCGGGTCTTCTGTAACTGTATTCAGGAGAATCTGGTTAAAGCTGGATGACTCACATGTTGTGGGTCAGTGTGTGAGATTAGCTTATCATGGTGAATGTGTCGATTTTCCTGCATATCCTGTCAAGTCTGTAGGGTTTATTTCGAGTTTTCTAGTCAAGTCAAGCATTTTGAATTGATGTCTAAGTGCAAAAACTTGTAGAAGCTCGGGCATGTAAGAAATGGAGAACCCTTAACTAGTACTTTTACTGTATTGTGGTGAAAGCAATTGCATTGATTTGTACATAAATATCTGTGGGGTTTGAGTACAAGGATGCTGGTGGTTGATGGTCTGAAACATGCCTGAATCTGGTGAATTCGGAAATCTTTATACACAGTTAGAGTTAACCTCATCAAATTGTTGGATAAAAGATAAGATGAAAATATCATCTACATAATGAGAACTTACTGCTTGGGCACAAGATCTAGGTCTTTTTGTGTGTTCAGAATTATTAATAATGTTTGAATGTGCCTGCTAGTATGCCGGTGAGATTTCCAGAGATTCCGACATTGATGTCTTCTTTAATGTATGCTATGCCATTGTGGGACAGTGGTGGGCTATAAGTAACCGCCCATTGATTTTGCAGCTCTTTGTTCCTTTTGATATTAAGAAATGCAGTCTGTTAAACTACGTTTCACATTTATGAACTAAGGGTATTTTCTTCATGTTAACCTTTCTTTCCAGCGAAGTAACTATGTATTTAGTGTCATTCAACATGTTAGTATGTATTGTTACTGAACTAGTGATGTCATTCATGACATTTTAGTGAAGTAGCTCATCCATTTCTTTTTGGCAGGATGGACATGATACAGATGACCCGAAACAAAGCACTGCTGATATGACAGCTTTTGTGAGTTCCCGTCCTACTTTCTTTTTTAATTTTAGGGTTTCTGTATGTTGACATGTTACTGATTATTAAGTATGTTAAGGTTCATAAGTATGTAGATCTAAGGATAATTTATTCTAGCGGTAGCAAATGATTTTGTTCATAAGCATGTTGGCCTTGATTATCAATGACGAAAAAGGAAAGTTAGAATTGGCCAAAGAAGAGCTTGTCCGTTGATTAGTATTGATCAATTTTGTTGTTTTCTAGAGCTGTTGTTTTATATTCCAACACTTCCCTCATATGTGGGCCTCTCCCTATACCAGTTTGATACCAATTTTCATAGAATTTGTAAAGATTTGAGACTCCAACTGAACAGGCCTTAATGTACAAGTAAAAATGGACTTATTTCTCTTTACTCTAATTGTATTTATTAGATTAAGCAATATGCTAGGTAGTTTGACCCCACAGATGCATGTAATCTTTGTTATTCAAATTGTGTATTCCTATCTAATATCTATGATAGCAGATGTTTAGAGTTGAAACAATTGAAGCTTCCGCCTTTGCTTAGTCTTTCTTTTACTTGTTGTAGGTACAAAATCTTCTCCAGCAGATGGTGAGTTTGTCATACACCTTTCAGGTTTTGTAATTGTAATAATGGACTTGAATGTGCTTAATGGATTGTGTCGCTTATTTTTTTTGGCATTTTGCAGCAAACCAGGTTCCAGACAATGTCTGACTCCATTGTCTCGAAGAATATCCTTTCATAGTGTGTGTTTGTTAATCACAAATATATGTTTTCATTTATATATTAAGCTAATTTTATGAGCGTCATATTAGGAAAAGAAATTTTCAGTTTGTCCTTGCTGTCATTTGAATATGGTCCATATGATAGTCCTTGATTTTTGTTCTGGATGTCTGACTTTCTAAAAACATTGTCTGAGTTTTGGTTTAGAATCTTGAGGAATGTTATGGTTAATAGAATTGCCATGGAATTGGTGGTGCTTGCCATGTCTAGACTTACTTAGACTTTTAGATTTGCTCTTTCAATTGGTGTGGAGAGCATGATTAAACTTTCATTTGACCTTTATCTATTTGTTTATCACTTTTGACTTCTCTATATGCTGCTCCTGTAAACATGAAATGTTTCTGGAACTATTAGTATTATTATCATTTTTATTATATGATGTGAGTGTCTGAAGTGTTGCTCAAACACAAGTAATTCATAAACTTATGAAACAGCTTAAGTTTGCTTGTATCCTTGACCGTGATGCACTTGATGAGATGGGCAACAGGATCGAGGAGTTAGAGCAGAGCATCAATGATCTCAGAACCGAAATGGGAGTGGAGGGCACGCCTTCCCCTTCAGCCCCTTCAAAGCCTAAGGTAGATACCAAGTCAGCTGATGATTCAACCAAGGAGTAGCTTTGCCATGGGACCCTGCTGTGTTGCTGTAATCACTAGAGTATCTGTTGAGTGCCTGATTCTTTCTTTTGCTGTTTTCATTTGAAATTCAAATCAAATGATACATACTGTATCTCGAAGCAGATCAGTGCTCGATGGATTTGTACACAACCGAATTTGAGACTCATTTTCCGTTAAAAAAGTAGGATATTTCAGTTTTACTATTGATCGGATTTCCATGACTGACATTGATAGTGCCCGCTTGGACTCTGGATTGGATCTCACTTTGATTTCGGTTTGAAGAGGATTCAACCCCTCCCAATCCAAAATCAGTTAGTGTTAGGTGGGTTTTTCTTCACCCAAGTTCACCTAGTTAATTTTATGGGCATGACTTGAAAACTGAGGTGGCATTCCACTACTGTGGTCCTAATTCTTAATGTGGATTCATATGGCTGATGGATGGATGCTAATTCTAATGCGACAAGGACATATGAGATGCTTAACGCAATAGATTGGCCCTCGCTCACTCACAGAAAACCCTAAAGAAAGGGATATAATCCCAATCACAATCAGTGATTTCGACTTTTGGAGTGCTTTAAGCCTTTACTGCATGTGGGGGTTGCTTGCTTTTAATTGTCGTCGGCAATAATAAGATTCCCACATTCACATTACCTTCTGTATATGTACATGATAAAGCATATGAGAACGCGTTGGAATTGACCATTAGCATGGGGTTTCCTCTATTTCCGTTGTTGTTCTTTCGGAATAACGAGGATAATGTCGTTTTCCATGATCCGAAACTGTTCGTATGCTAAAATGTTCAAATCAGAGATCGTTTAGTCATCCATACGCGTCAAACATGGTTGATTGTTTGTAATTATAATCTCTAAAAAGTAGGTTAAAAAAATTGAAGGGTTATAGGATACAAAATTTACGCAAATAAAAGAGAATTTGAATACGCGTATTAAATTGATCCAAACTAGGGATAGAAGCACTATTCTCTCACAAGAACACCCCTGCAAATATCTTGTACTTTTCAATTAATGACAGGCCAAAAATTTAAATCATACATCCACATCAATACATCATTCAATCACTTTCTCTATGCTTTTAAATAGTATCGCAAGACAGTTGTAGCCTTGCAGGCTACAGCTACCTCAAATCTCAGAGAAAAGCTTTACAACCCAATAATACAAATACATGGTTCTGGAATTTACATATATTTTTTTATATTTTTTTTTGCTGACTCAATTTTCATAAACAATACTCATCTGGGTGAATAAATCAGAATCACAAAATTTAAAAATATAGCAAACAGCAATACTAAAATTACAAACCACAACCAAGAATTGAAAAAAAAATAAAAATAAATAAGAGGAGTGATGAGCTGGTATGACAAACATTACAATATACCCATCAACAATTTCTATCCTTATTCAAATCTCTTCAAGTATATAACACACAAATTTCCCATCAAGACCCATAAATATATAAATTTTCAGCAACAATTAAAAAAAAGGATTAAAAATAAATAAAAATAAATTAAAATTAGTGCCTGCAGCGAGTGATGCGGCTGCAGCCGCGCGAGTAGGGGTTGGCCTGAGCTCCGGGCCGGCAATTGTAGTAGGAGGCGCCGCGTCGCGAGCAGGGGACAGTGTTCCTCCTCAGCGCACCGTAGCTAATGTACCTAGTGGTGGCTAAGATGCGCCGGTTGATCTCCGAGTCCATCTGCAGCTCCAGCTCCTCATCCAAATCACCTATCAGTCCTCCGCCGGCGGAGCCCCAGCTGAAATCGACGGCGGAAGTGGAAGCCGGAGTGGAATGGGCGGCCAGGATTGAACAGAGGAAGATGAAGCCGAAGAGTAGTAGTGAGGAGAAAGAGCTTGCCATGTTTGAGTTTCTAATCTGAGAGAGAGAAGAAGAAGTGAGGGCAGGTCTGGGAATATATGTGACCGTTGGAGTGGGAATGCCATTGGAATTGGGGTTTATTTACGGGGGGATGCCACTTGACCTGAAATGCGACCGTCTTTGCTTGAAATGGAAGAATGTCAATGACTTTATGGACATCCACTAATCACGCTTTTTGACATTATTTGTGAATTTTAATTCTTTTTGGGGTTTTTTTTTTGTCTTTCTTAATTTCATTTAAAAAAAAAAAAGAGTTTTATTACTTTTCTTTTCTTTAGAGATTTAAAAGGAAAGAGGTTAAAGAAAGAAGAAGAAGAGCATCATGATTGATGTGTTTAAAACAAAGGAGAATAAGCCAGTTAGTGGACAACCAATGTGACAATGAAGATGGGTATGAAGAAGAAAGTGACTTCTGATAATGCCCCAAAGTTCCCAAGCTTTGCATCCTTCATTTTGAAGGAACTCAATCTTTGATGAGTAATCTCTTACAAACATCCACATAAACACGGAATGAAAGTTGCTATAAAAATAAAACGGAAGTTGTTATCTTAATTCAATATTGTTTTTCAGCATAATCATAGTAAGTAATCATTTTGAGTCTCTAAATTTCAAAATAATTATATAAAATGAATGGACTCAAATGTAATTTTAAAAATATGTTTAACCACCGAAACACATTCTTTATATAATGAATCACTTATATCTAAATATATAATTTGATATTGATTGGTAATTGTGTCTCAACTTTAGGAGTGACAACACAATATCTCTGAAACTAGTAATTTTTAGTCAAACTTCTCTAATCCACTTTAGTTAGTGCATTGGGTTAGTTGGGGGAGTCTCACCACCAAATTAATTTCGACATGTCTAGGTGAATGAAGTGACATATAAGAAAAGCACAATTAAACATTCTCTTATGACATTACCCCGTTCTGTTGGGGTGAAAATAGTGCCGCATTATGTGTCACTGTTTTCTGCATAAAAAGTACATAAGGTTGTTCAGGAAGTGCAAAACAGTACTGCTCCTCTTTATTCAGTTATTGAGTTATTCCCCACAATAATACACACATTCAATAATATGAAACAAAGCGACTCACCTAACTTCCAACCCAAATTTTAATATCTGGAAGCTCCAGCACACAATCTAAAGAAGCACCTAATAATTACTGCCACAACTATGTGCCAACCCTAAACCCTTTTAATGTCATGCAATCTAATTCATTACATATTCATATCATTAACGAGTGATATAGAAAATTAAGCGAGAACAAATCATGCAAGTAAGTTAGTTTAAAATTTACTCCCAACAAAAGATGCTGGTTTAAATAGATATAAAAACCAAGCTAGTGGCCTTCCTCAACTTCTCTTTTGCAATCCAAGATTGAAGTTGGGAATTATAAAAGGGAGATACACAGCATATAGGAGCCAATTAGGTCGATTTAGCAGACAAAGATTTAGATTCGACCGCCCGGGCCGGAGGTTGTTGATGAGTCAGTATGTTGGTTGAAGCCTGCCCACTAACTAAATAATTTTCTTCAAACAAATAAAAATTTGAAATGAAACATTCTATTGAAGCATTGAATCTTGTTAATTGATTTTGCGGCCTATAGATTATGAGCGCATTGAAAATAATTAGATTGAGAAGTTAGACCGTTGGAATATGAATATAGCTCCATTATGCTGACACCTAATGACCTACATATGCATTGATAATTCGATAATGTGAAAAGAAATAAAAATATATGTAAAAACATATGTTTATATGCAGCCCATGGGCCGTGCTTGATTTCAAAAACGAAGTCTCGAGTGGCTAAGAGAACATTTGAACTTGAAATTTAGATGTAGAGATGAATGATTTATAGGCTTATTTGTTAGAACTTGTACATAAACGTATTCCGGTTTGATGATATAGAAGTTCTAAATGGGTCATCTACTTGCCCGTTTACATTGCTTCAAAATTTTGATCTTATATGTCATTATGAAGTTCATAAATTGTTCGGTGATTGTCATAGAAACACTTATAATATATGGTAATTGGTTAAAAGAGCTTAACAAAGTGTTAGGTGGTTGATTATTAAAGGCTCATTTCAATTGTCTCTGTAGTGTTTAGGGCAATCACAGAATACGCATTCGGTAAAATAGTCTTCGCATTGTTCAAAAAGCATTCATTGAAGTTTTTCAATAGTTAGCTATCAAATACTTAGATCAAAATTTACAAATTATAGTAAAGTGAATTTCGGAAGAAAAACAATGTGCTCCTTGATGATATTAAGTTATTAACTTCCGGTGTGCTCCTTCATGAACATCCACTGCTGGTGAACAAAGGGTTTATTTAGAAATTTTCTTGATATATCAACCAACTACTTATAAATGTGATCTTTGGCCCAATTCACATTGGAAGTTGGTTTGGTTTCTGCCAGAAATCCAAAATATACAACAGGTGGGCTTGCTTTTCTATGAGTTGGTCTTCGGGCTTCAATGCCATCATCAAAACCTATTAGCACTATGTAGAGTATCCTAAAACGAACTCCATCATTATTGCCACCACATTACGTGACTAAGTTTTCCAACTTCTCCAACTTGTTGATGTGCAAAAACCTCCACAAATCTGAAAGGAAAGCCAATGTACTCAAATTGTATTTTGGTTCTAACATACATGACTATGGTTCTAACATACATGACTTACAATTATTATCAAAAATATTAAAATTATTTAAAAACAAGTACTGTATAAACAAATTTATATTGCTTTTATATGTTTTTTCGTCAAAAAAAGTACTAGATAAACAAAATGAAGCAACATCGTCTAAGCTTTTATGGTTGCCAACTTTGAACAAAGATTATTTCCTGTGGGCACTGGACCAAAGTAATGAAAGTTTTCATAACTTTAATGAAGGCGAAATGTAAATGAAGAGAGTTGTCAAGAACACTTGCCACTTGATCTTAATTTGTTGTCACTTGCGACTTGATGTCTGTTCTAGATAGTTTCCATGTTCATGGTTTTCAAATAGTTGAATTGGGATTCATATAATATTTTTAAATGATCGACTTGATGCATGGGGTTGAATTGTGATGTACAAACTCAGACTTCACTTGGGATGCAAAACTAAAACACTTGATCAGTTTTTTTTTTTTTTTTTGACAGGAAAGATTTGACCATTCTATGTTTCTATCTACTTGGTGAATATTACCTGAATTATAGTAATTCTGCTCAAAATCGATAATATTGGGTGGTTCTACTTTCGACAGGTTATACTGTCAAACTACATTACACCGCACCAGATAGAAGACCCACATGCACACACATATAGCTTGCTACTCAAGTTCATATGTCCCAAACTTAGGTTTAGATGTGAGTTTTATTAGACTTATAATAACCATACTCCATAGAAAATTTCGCTTAAATTGATGGGAAAACTAATGCTAAAATAGGTCAAATATACGATTTCAGATTCCAAACTTCTCACCAATCAAGAAGTAGTGAATTCAATGCAAGCTAGCAAAGAAATCAACTTTTAGAGATAGTATGAAATATCACACATGAAGTTTTGATATGAAATTTTATTTTCGACAAGTTGTATAACATTTAGAAGATTATATTAGCATTTGATAACATTGGGCTTAGTGGATATATTCCACATAAATTAACGCCGTTACATTAGTATTTCCTTCCCTAACGGCGAGAAGACCATCAGATTTGACCACATAAAATATGTGTTCATAAACATTGGATTGAAAATCCATTGGTGGGTGGTTAGCCCAAACCAATTTTTAAGTCAAAAAGATAATTAATTGAGATTTGTTTCTTAAAATTAAAATGAGACACGGTGGATAGATATCACACATCAATTTATCAGATAAGATAATAAGAGGAAATTAAATTGAAGTCGTCAAACTCATGAGAATACATACCTCTATTATGTTGGAAACATAATTGATATTGTTGATACCAATTCGTGATTACCATATGTCAAAATAGAGAGATATTCATATAAAGTCAATAATAGATACATGTATTAATATAACATTATAACAAAACACTAATAAATTTGTTGTAGTCTAGTTAGTTAAGATATTTGGTTCTCATCCACAAAGACCTGGGTTCAAGTGGAAAATAATTTTGTTATTTTTTCACAAAAAAAAAACGAAATAGTATGGGGTGGATATAAATCATTGATTATAGACATAATTAAGAAAATATTTAGGTATTCATGTAGCTTACGTTTGTCAAACCAAAATAATCTCAACAAATAAATCGTAATAAAGATAATCAATGTAATTAACCTTAATAAAAGATAATTCATAATTAAATGTAATCAAACTTAACGAACATAATTAATGATGAAACGTTCAGCATGATTCACAATGAAACGTAATTAAAGATAATTACATAATTAAAAGAAAAACCAAATAAAAAAATACAAATAAAAACGACCAAACAAAACAAAGATAGATAGAAAAAATGCATAAATATAAGCTTAAAATTAATCGGTGCTAAGAACACCGCCGCTTATCATGTTACATGTTATCCATTATCTACAAAAAAAAATAAAAATCAGAGACGTTGTGCTTGCTATCATTACTGACAGGTTCTCCATATAATTTTAGTTGGGTGGTAATCTATAAGTATTAGAACTATATGTTCTATGAACAATGATAAAACGTTCATAAGAGAAAAGACGAGATATGTTAGGATCCATACGTATTAGAACTATATGTTCTATGAACATTGATAAAAAAAATTCATATACGAAACAGAGGTTTGAAAGTGTTCATAAATATGAACAATGGATCGCATAGGGAAAACTCGAGAAAAATATTCGTGTGATGTCTGTAGAGCCATAGGTATAAGACTACTCGGTCAGCGGACTCAAGTCTTGACTATTGGAACAATGGTTCTCAAAGTCGAATATGAAGCATAAATCTCAACAATTACATTATATAAATACAAATATATGTAAATGATCGCATAAAAAATTTGATGTTCATATGTAATAGGAACAAAGATGATAAATACGAAACACATATATCTGTTATGCGATAATATAAGATATCCATGTTATATATGAAGCAATTCGTTGAGAATGATAAAAAAAACTGATAGATCATTAGCCTTGGTCATAGGCAATTCTGTTGCATCATAGGTTTGCAGATCATCATAGAGTTTAAGGAGAAAAGGAAATAAAAGTAAAAGCGTGTTGATAACTTGTTATAAACTAGAGAATAAGACAGATAAAATAGAGAAATATAATATAGGATCGAGAAGGTAGAAGTGTGTGTTTCATTCTCATTAAACCCCTTTATATATAAGTAGTGTTTACATCATAAAAATATAACTAATGAGTATTTGCAGTGGACAACCACATATATATAATATTTACAACAATATGGATTATTTAGGCCGCCAAATTGAAGTCTCCACAGTTCTTTTGTTCCTCCTTTTATTTTCTTCTTCCCTCCTCCATACTGTTCACTCCAACGAAGTCACCCATCTCTCCATCTCTATCACCCACTTTGGGGTGAAGCCAATCGACCAACTTCAGCAAAATTAATTTTTTAGTAAATGAAGTATTTTTTATTATGGGTGCAGATATTGCCATCCTACCATTTTCTTTGTTCACCATACTTTCTCATTACACCCTACGTTTTAATTTCAATTATTAAATTTACTTATCTAACCCATTTTTGTTTTCAAGAATATCCTCATATGACAAATTAAATTAAAAAAGAGATTTTTTTTAATGAAAATCTATCATTTAATTTACACCACTAAAAAAACTAAAATCTATTAAAGTTTCCTAATAAAATCATAATATGATTTGCTTCCATTTTTTTAAAAAATTCTTTCAGTTTTGATGTTCGTCTATTTCGATCAATGTCAAAAATTAGTAAGTTAACAACAATGAGCAATGAAGAAGAGATTGATTTTTTTTTTTTTTTTGTGTTTTAAATTTTTACTTCCAATGTTCACAAAAGGTATTGCAAATATTTTGATGAAGTCAACACTAATGGTTTTGTGAATTTTAAAACGAATTAACCATTAAGAGGCAACAAAAAGACTGAAAAATAATAATAAATTCAAATTTGGGTGGAGAAAATGAAGACTTATATTACTTAATGAGAAATTAGGTAGTTTTTATATTTAATTAATTTGTTATGTATTTATTTGGCTTATAGATTTAGATTTAAGAAAATTAGTGTGCTTCTTAGTCATTATGCATTTAGGTAATATAGTCTTTTAAAAATTTAAATGTTCGTAGGGTGAACTAAGAAAATAGTAGGGTGTCAATAGCCGCACCTTTTGACTATTCACAATGAATTATGGATAAAATTTTATGGAAGGCCGATGTAGTAGTTTTTTTTCTTTTTCAATTTTAATTTTTATTATTTTACCTTTAAAATTAGCGCCAGTTTTTTTTTTCCCTGAGGAAAAACTGAGATTTTATTCAAAGATCAAATAGGAGGATGAGACTCCTGTTGTACAATGTCCAGAATACAAATCAAGATTATATCAAATCAAGAGTTAAATTAATTTCGTAAAAAAAAAAGAAGTCAATATCATTCTGAAGGTGTAAAGGATAATGAGCAAAAAGTCATTGTTTTTGAATGATTCAACAGTCTTTTGATCAATTTTTTTTCTTCGAATAATTCAGGACCTAGAAAAGAAAAAAGTATAAATATTTTTTTTTATGGCAATGTAGTATATAAATAAATAAATAAATAAATAAAATTTATATTTGCAGTTGTAGTCCATTTCAAGTGGGCCTTGATTGAAAGAAATACAAACCCTAGGCCCAAGATCACTTTATAAACCCTACACATCTCCCTCTATTCGCTCTTCACTCCAGACTTTCGCAGCGGCCGCCCTCAGGTAGTCTCCCTCGCTCTCTCTCTCCCTCCCTCGGGTGCTCTTTCATACTCGTCAGTTTCGTTTTCGATTTGGTTGGATTAGGGTTATAGGTAGTCATGGATTTGGTTTGGTTTTTCTGAATTTGCGTAACCGCTTCAAAATTTTGCATGATTTAGTAAACCTGTGGAGATTATCATTGCGATTTGAGCAGTTTTGTGTACCACGGTAGATTTTTGTATTGTAAAAGAGAGAAATCGATTACTGTTACAACTTTAGATGTATTGGGCTTAATCGTGTTGCTTGGAGATACGATTATATGTACTTGTTTGTTTTCCAATATGGGTGTTGTGGAATTGCTTTGCTTTGCGCATCTGCACTTGGGTTTTGCTTGCTTTGTTAAAATTTATCTAGCTTTGAGAAGCTCAGGTTTGTTTGTGTTGTTTCTGTTGGGTCAGGATTTGTTGTCTTTGCGGAAGTAATAAACTCATTCATCAAGATGCAGAACGAAGAGGGTCAAATCACTGAGCTCTACATTCCCAGGAAATGGTATACAATCTAACTTGATTAGAATGTTCTAGCATTGTCTGTTTTGTGATTTTGATGGAGGGTTTTAGCTGAACTTTTGTGGTATGTGGATGCAGCTCAGCAACTAACAGGCTGATCACCTCGAAGGATCATGCATCTGTTCAGATCAACATCGGGCATCTTGATGAGAATGGCATCTATACTGGCCAGTTCTCCACTTTTGCTCTTTGTGGTTACGTCCGTGCTCAGGTTATCCTTCTTTCACTCATTTCAGTACTGTATATTGTTGTAATGGTGGGAATCAGTTCGATTTGGGTTCTCATTGGTCTAGTTTCAATTGCTTTTGATATGTACCTTGGTACCCTCTTACATGTAAGTTATGGTACATCAATTCACAGAACTATGAACCTAACACACGATTATAAATAGAAAAGTTAAACGCTACCCTCTAATATCCAAATTATACTACAGTAGTAATGTAAAGTTGTTAACCTAACAAGAAGGCAACTCGAGGAAAATAGGTAATGAGTGTAAATCACAGATTGCTGATTGTTCAGCATTCTACTGCATGGCGTTTTGGTGTCATTGAGTAGTTAGTTTATCAGACTACTTGATTATCATATTGTTCTCGGGTTTTTTGGTATATTGATATTGGGTCTTTTAGTCTGTTGAAGGCAAGGTGTGTCTGTTCTCATTTCTTATCTTAAGAATTGATTTTCATGGTTTTTTCTGTCTCTGTTTTTATTTCTCACATAATTCGTTTCTGCTTCTGATATCATGCTATTTGTTCTCAGGGAGATGCTGACAGTGGTCTTGACCGACTCTGGCAGAAGAAGAAAGCAGAAGTGAAACAACAGTAGAAGAAGCAAGCTGAACTTGAGCTGATTTTTCTAGTATTTTAAGTTTATGTTTTAGAGTATGGAAGTGGACCATTATATGGTGTTTTGTATTTGTTTTTGATGACGGTTGCAACTAGTTGGCATCATTTTGCTGTTGACTTCTGAAGTATCTAAGTATGCAAGCTTAAGTTTCCCAGATTTTATTAGGTTTGATTGTTTCTGTGGTTTTGATAATTTGCCAAAGCTTTTAAAGTAAACGTTGCAAATAGTTTGATTCGGCTGCAGAACACTCTCAAGCTGTTTGGACCTTGGCGTTTTAATCATTGCCGAAGCTTGGGGTTTTTATCATGGCTGTTGCTTCAGCCTTCTCGCCTAGCCAATGCCCTGCTATATGTTCCTAGTGTGTTCAAATAACCTGGCGCTTTGAAATTTTTTTCGGGACTTCTTTCATTCTCTACGCTGGCAGAACTGGAATGGCCTTTGCATGTCGGATTAGATGGAGGTCTTGGTTTCCCTCTTTTGGCAAAGCAGGGAACAGGGATTGCCTATCCACCACAATCTCGAGACTTCCCTATGGTATTTTAGGGCCACTTGAGGCAGATGGTGCTGACTTTGGCCGGACAACTGGTTCTTTACCGTCAGAAATCACCGTCAGGTTCCCTCATCTTGTTAATCTGCTGTTTTTGTGGCTGGTCTCATCAGAAACCTGCTGTTCTGAAGATTTTCAACGACCCGTCGTCGAAAATTGGGGTCGCCGTGACTGTGACGTTGTTGAGCGAGACGATGCGGTCGACCGGCAGAGTTGTGGCGGTGAGCAAATTGTCAATTTGGGGCAGAACGGGAGCGATTTGAGCAATCGGAGAGAGAGAGCCATGGGGAGGATGTGGTAGCAGATAAGGTTTAGAGTGGGCTAGCCGGAGCCGGAATGAAGACTGAGCGACGATGACCGGAAGAATAATAATTCTCCATACCAGTACATTATTTCTTTAATTGAATTTTTTCTAAAATAATAAGATCTCTCATCTTAAATAAGCATATATAAGAAATTCGATTATCCAAATCGAGAACTCTAATCAAAGGGAGAATGTGATAACCGACGAGTTATAGATCATTCCACACTGATTTAGCCATCAATTTCAGTCATTATATATAAGCACCTCAGTAACTTTCTAACATCACTAATTGATGAAGGAGAAACCGCACCAACATGACTCTCAGTACAACAAGAAAAATTGTTAGATTGTTGCTCCAACCATAATTGTGATCCAGTAACAAAATTTCTCGTAACTTTTGCAATGTTATGATCATCTTATCTGATCATGCAAGTTGCAACTAATAGTCTTCGTCTCTGGCCTGCATATAACAGATAGTCAACTTACTTTTAGTGTCCTAGCTAGTTTTTCAACGTGACTCTCAGTAGAACAAGAAAAATGGTTAGATTAATTGTTGCTCCAACCATAATTGTGATCCAGTAACAAAATTTCTCGAAACTTTTGCAATGTTATCATCTTAACTTTTTTTTTTTTGGCAATCAATGTTATCATCTTAACTGATCATGCAAGTTACAACTAATAGTCTTCGTCTGTGGCCTATATAACAGATGGCCAACTTACTTTTAGTGTCCTAGTGTTCTATGTATGTCCTTTCTCTACGTGTGTGTGCTTGTAGCATGCTTCTGGCACTCTTATATACACGTACAAGTACCGTTTAACTATAAACCACCGGAGTCTGTCTCTATATATAGTCTCTTCCAAAGTTATGATTTCCATGGGAAAGATGAGTTCGTAACCATTTGTATTGCTAGTTCCCAGCCAGAGCCTCATCCCCTACTTGGAGCTAGACAAACTGCCCTGTTTCTCTTCATAATATATCCAAGCCACTTTTGTGAGTAACATATTTTTACATTCGACATGCGTTATTTTCTGATTTCAGGCAAGCCCTCCTAGCGTGGTAAGTTGTGACCTCGCCTTAGTGGCTTTACTGTGACTAAAGAACGGAGTGTGCATGTTTTATGTTCAAGTTTCAAAAGCATCTAATCTCCTTGCTGCAATTGTCTGTTAGGATGAAAGTCATTCTTTGATTAATAATCACCAAACTAAATATCGTGAATCCCTGACTATATTACATAAAATCAATCAACTATTAGAGAAAACTAAGAAATAAGTCAACTCGGTAATACATAAATTGAAATTGAATTGAAGTAATTAAGAGAATTAATTAACTAGGTAGGGGTACTTTCCCGGGAAAATGGATGCAATCTGTCTCCATCGTACAAGAGTTATATCCCTAAATACGACCCAAGACTATTCAGTGCGTACAAGGTCAAGATACAAATATATAACAGATAATATAGGATGGGCTTTTTGTTGACTAGCAGTTAAACTGCCGACACAATCACAACCATTTAGATCAGCAATCTTGTCTCTGACAGGATAGCAGCGCTTAAATTAATGCAGCTTGCAATGAAGCATATGCCGTAGTCTCTCTCTCTCAACTTTTTTTGGTTGTTCAGTGATCATTGTAACACCACCGTCGACACTAATTCCATGGCGGAGGAGACGACCTCAACCTCAAAGCCACATGCGTTGCTAGTCCCAAGCCCCGGGATCAGCCGCCTCATCCCCATAATAGAGCTCGCCCACTGCCTCGTCACCGATCACAACTTCCAAGCCACCGTCCTCGTGGTCTCATCCAATAATCGTGCACAGTCCCAAGTCATCCCGTCTGCAAGGACTCAGAAGCTTTTCGACATCATCGAGCTTCCACCCTCAGGCCACAACGCCGACCAGGCCGGTGAAGTTTTCACAAACCTGCCTGCCATCATGCTTGATGCCCGGGACGCTCTCCGATCTGCAATCTCTGCCTTGGAGCCAAAGCCTGCAGCCATGATCGTTGACCTTTTCGGCACGCCTGCTCTAACGGTTGCGGATGAGTTTCACATGCTCAAGTATGTGAAAGTGTTTTCAACTGCTTGGCCATTGTCCTTGCTTTTGTATGCGCCGGTTTTGGATAAGAAGGTGGAAGGAGAGTACTTGGATCAGACAGTACCGCTACAGATCCCTGGCTGCAAACCAGTTCGGCCCGAAGATGTTCTGAAGTCGATGATTAACAGGAAAAGTAGGGAGTACGAGTGTTTCTTGCGTACAGGGGTGGAGATGGCTACGATGAGTGATGGGATTTTTGCCAACACTTGGGAAGAACTTGAGCCTGTAACTCTTAAGGCCATGAGGGAGGATCCAGAGTGGAAGCAGGTCCTTAAGGTTCCGGTTTACGCAATCGGTCCGATGGTCAGATTGGGAGGGCAGGAGTCAGCCGGTCCAAGGAGTGAGTTGCTAGGTTGGCTGGATGTACAACCTAAAAATTCTGTGCTTTATATTGCCTTTGGGAGTGCTGGGGTTCTTTCCGCAGAACAGATCACTGAGATGGCTTGGGGTTTAGAGTTTAGTGCTCAGAGATTTATATGGGTGGTGCGCCCACCGAGAGATGGTGATAAAGGCAATGACATTTCGGACTACGTGCCCGAGGGGTTCGTGGCTCGGACTTAAGACAAGGGTGTGGTGGTCACTACTTGGGCTCCTCAACTCGAAATCTTGGCACATCCATCCGTGGGAGGGTTTCTTTCACAGTGCGGAGGGAACTCATTGCTGGAGGGCATACTGAACCTTAAGCCGATGATTGCGTGGCCGCTGTTTGCTGAGCAGAAAATGCTTGGTACGCAGCTGGTGGAGGAGCTCAAAGTGGCGATCCGCCCTAAGGTTTTGCCGACAAAGGCAATAGTGAGGAGGGAGGAGGTTGAGGAGCTGGTGAGGAAGATTATGGACCAGGAGGCAGGAGATGCAATGAGGGCAAGAGCTAAGGAGATCAAAGAGAGTGGAGAAGCGGCTTTGCGTGAGGGCGGGTCTACTTTCAAAACCATGTCTGAATTGGCAAAGCTATGTGTCACGGGCCGGACTTTGCAATGCGCAAAGCGGACCGTGCGGCACTTGCTATCAAGCAAGTCAGCCAAGTGAGTACCTTGCAAGGAACAATGAAACCACACGATATTAAAATAGGGCTAGCGACAAGCAAGAACACAATGATATAAATGTTGGGCAACCACGAAGAACAAATGAGTAATTGAAAGGAAAGATCAAGGAGCAATCTCACGGGACACAGATGATTGAATAATTCCTCTTTTATTGATGGTAAGACGGTAAGGGAGGCAAAAGTACATGTGCTTACCTATACTAGTTCCGTAGTCCAAACTATGCCGACTAGGAACCCCTCCCTATAGAGCATATCAGGCTTACATGAAAGGGCCAGGGGAATACATGGAAAAGGCCGAGGAGAATAACTGCTAAATAAAATAAATTACATAATTTGTAAATTACCAAAACACCCCGGGCACACAAGCAACCAACCAAAGGCTTAACTAATGACCCTGGACAAGGTTGCTTGTGGCATTACAAGTGCGGCCTCTAACACTATGCAAGATCAACGCCCAAAGGCAAAGGTAGAAAGTTAGTTCTGAAAACTTGGCTTAATACTTTGAACGTGTGTGGCCAAATATAAGAGGTGAGTGAATAAATAAGGAATTAATCTCGTCCTTGTTTTACAAGGAAAAACAAGTAAAAACAACGTTTAAGAACGAGAGAGGCTCCTCTTCTCCCTTAGTTCTCTTTCTATTTTCCTCCGTCCGTTCTGTTTGCGTAAGTCATGGGATTGGTATCCCATTATGGTGATAACTGTGGATTGATTAAAATTGTGTAATTAAAGAGAGAATATTTGTGTGATTAAGGGGAAAATATTTATGTAATTCAAGGAGAGAATATTACATTGTAATTATTGTAATTAGTTTCCTAGTAGAACTATGTAACTTCTGTATATATACTCCAATTCGGGAGATGAGAAATATATGAGTATCAGAAAATTCCCAATCTTTCTGTTCTCTTTGACTTGGTATCAAAGCAGAGATTTGTCTGGACTCTATTCGTTTGTTTCCGTTGCAAATTTGTCTTTATACTCTTTAAGAGTTTGTCATTTGTCTTCGTCCTCTGTTCCTTTTGCCCTAAAAACCCTAAAGTTTGCAACACCTTGCCGTCAAGTTTGTACTCTTTGAAAAAATTTGTCTTTGTCATCTGTAGTAGCTCTGCCGTCCTATTTCGACCCATCGAAATTTGTTTGTTCTTGAAGCTTCGGTTGTCGTTTGAAGAAGAAGAATGAGAGATTTGACCAACAAGGCAGCCATGAATCACCTTTACCTGGTGACTTGCAACTATTGCAAAAATATTGGCCATTACAAGAGTCAATGCCCCAAATTGCTTTGAATATTTCTAACTTTACTGGTAGTGATACATGGATAATTGATTCTGGTGCGTCTGACCATATGACCTATGATAAGTCTTTGTTTACCACTTTGTCTTCCCCATCTATAACACCTGTCTCAAATGCAAATGGTAAGTCCTTTCCAGTTTTAGGTGTTGGGTCAGTCCAAGTTACGTCTTCTATTATTCTCTATAATGTCCTCTATGTACCCTCTCTATCTCATCACCTCTTATTTGTGTCTGAGTTAAACTCACAAACAAGTGCTCTGTAACCTTCTATCCCATGTATGTTGTCTTTCAGGATCTATGCACTCGGGCGATAATTGGCAAGGGAGACCTGAGGGGGAGATTGTTTTACTTGGATTGCATGTACGTAGGATAGACACAAGCACCGTAAGGTCCAGTTGCCCTGACATTGAGTTCTAATCGGTTCGATGAGTTATGGTTGTGGCATCGGCGTTTGGGTCATCTGTCTTTTAGTGTCATGAAGAAGTCTGTGCCCTCTTTGTTTTTGGGAGTAAGTAATTCTAGCTTACATTGTGAGACTTGTACCTTAGCTAAGAGTCATCGGTCTAGTTATTCTCCTAGTTTTCATTCTAGTACTATGCCTTTTGAGTTAGTTCATTCAGACTTGTGGGGACCTTCCAAACATCCAACCCTTTCAGGAATTCATTACTTTGTTTTGTTTATTGATGATTTTACGAGATTAACTTGGGTTGTTCTACTTAAGTCAAAAATGTGGTTTTCTCCGCCTTCACAGCATTCCATAATCTTGTTCGTACCCAATATGATGCTAACATTAAAATTTTCCGATTTGATTGGGGGGGGGGGGAATTTTAAAGTTAACCATTCGTTTCGTGATTATTTCCAATCTCATAGGATCGTTCACCAAATCACTTGTCCACAAACACCAGAACAAAATGGGGTTTATGAGCAAAAAAATCGTCATCTTTTGGATATGGGTCGTGCTCTTCTTCTTAGTGCCAATATGCCTAAATATCTCTGGGGGGAGGTGGTGCCATGTGCTTCCCATCTTAACCATCTCCCATCTTCCTCTCTTCAAGGTCGTATTCCATTTGAGGTTTTGTCTAGTCATGTCTCTATTCCATCTCTCAATACCCTTCCTACCCATGTCTTTGGTTGTATAGCTTATGTATAAGAACCAACGTTCCAAGTCAGATGCTTGGGCCCTTAAGTGTGTCTTTTTCGGGTATGGGTTTCATCAGAAAGGGTATAAGTGTTATCATCCTCCCTCCTAACTGTTTTATGTCACCATGGATGTTACTTTCAGTGAGGACACATGTTATTTCTAGCCTATTGCGGCTCCTAGTCAGGGGGAGAAGAGTGTTTTCTTTGAAGAGCAGTACAAGGAAGTGACCAACACAAGCCTTGAAATCGCAAATTCGTCTGAGGACCATTCTGTTAAACCACTGCAGCAATCAATTCCACAATCTCTTGATGCAACTCTCGACCAATCGAGAGATTTATCTCAGCTTGTCGTCCCTTACCTCCGACACCTCCAGTTTCTTCAGAAGCTTTGTTTGATCCGTCAACTGGATTGGTTCGACAGGTTGGAAAAGACTTCGATCTGTCGAAGGGGGAGCATCGACCCGTCCACAATACATTGCCTGAAGACATTAGTTTGAAGAATGTGCATGCTACTTCAGCTACTCCAGTTTCTCCCTCTCCATCAATGGCCTCTCCTATTCAGTCTTCGCTTGAGGTATGTAGTGGTTCCCCTTTGTCTAGTAGTGTTTTTCCTGTAGATGGAACTACACAGGTTCAAATTAAAGTCTTGCCAGATCGATCAACCCGTGGTCGGCCCCCAAAGAAGTATGAACCGAGTTTGAGTGCTAAGGTTAAGTATCATGTAGCCAATTATGTGTCGACCCATAGGTTGTCTAAACCATATGTAGCCTTTGTGAATCAATTATCTTATTTGTCTCTTCCTAGTAAAGTGCAGGATGCAATGAAGGATGAGAAGTGGGTAAAGCGATGGCCGTGGAGATGGATGTACTTGAGAAGAACTGTACGTGGGAGTTAGTACCATTGCCTCCAGGAAAACAGATTGTCGGGTGTAGATGGGTGTATAATGTGAAGCACAATTCAAATGGGTCGTTGGACATATATAAGACAAGGTTAGTGGCAAAAGGTTATATTCAAAAGTATGGAGTGGACTATGATGAGACTTTCGCGTCAGTGGCAAAGATCAATACAATCTGAGTACTTCTGTCTCTAGTAGCTAATCTTGATTGGCCTCTACAGCAGTTTGATGTGAAGAATTGTCAGAACCAATCCCGAAAATTTTCTCTAATTCCCAAGATGGGCTCTGTGGGGCCCACTTTTAGGAAAAATTCGACAGAACTTCCCTTAAAAGTGGACAACCCAACCTGTTAAAACAACGAAAGTAAACGCTTCTAAATCCAAGATCCAACAAAACGAAGTCATCCTACATTTCACAACCACCACAAATTACCAAGCTAAGAACCAAGTGTAAAGGCAGTAAAATTTATACAATACAACCTGGGGGTTCTAATCTTCAATTCCATAAATAAAACACATCTCCGACAACGAAATTAATACACAATAATACTAAGCCTCTCAAGGTTATCAGAGCAATCTACGATAAAATCAAATATATTACATGAGGTAGGTTAATATTAACCTACGAAAGACAAGTGGCAGGACTGGTGCTAAACCTCGATCCTACGCCGAACAGCAGCACTACGAACTGGGCAAAGGAAACCGAAAAGCCCAGGGGAAAGTAAGCAATAAAACGTTAGTGTGAGTGGACAAAAATATTTAATTAAGAAATAAATGTTTCTTACTTTCCTGTGTTTATTGTTTAGAATGTTCTTATGCATGCAATAGGGAACTAATAATTGCAAATCACTCTCATGACTAAGCCAGCCCCGCTGGTTTGAAGGAAGTTCGATTGGCCCCGTTAGTCGAACGAATAAATAAATAAATAATTTAAAAGGTATGGGGAAAGACGCCGTCACCATACAATAAAATAAAGTGAGCCGCTAAGGCTCGGGTCGGAGTGTCCCACACTCAAGAGCATCCCATGCTCGACTCTACTCATCCACAAACACAAAGTAAATAGGGAGGAGTACTAATAGGCTAGCTAGCAATAAAATATATCGATCCAGGTATGGTGGGTAAAAACCATATGAAAATCGAGAATTAGTAAGACTTCCTCGAAGTCTCACAAGAAAGAAATTTAGTCTAACGACGTGACCCCGCACGCCAACATAACTCGAAATCATAAACCAATATACGAAAATAAAGTAAGTTCATAATCTCAAAGAAATCTCCCATTTTCGAAGATTCCTCGGAAAACTCAAATCTACTAATAAATAATAATACTTTCATTTCCGGAAAAATCTCGTCGAAGATTATTTCAGATAATAAATTTAAAATGGAACATAACAACTTCTAATCGGCAATTCGAACGATAACTAATTCTACAATTAAAAATCGGATAATATGCTCATTAAATAAAAGATAATTTAAATAATTTCGTAACTTAGAAAATTTAATTGCATGCATGAATTAAAATCAAACGTCCACTCACAGTATACAGCTAAGCTTGCCGTCGATCCGAACCCTCCTCGTGAGAATCCTCCTCACGTCCTGTACAATGTAACGTTCGTAAACCGATAATTACAGGACGGAAAAAAAATTAAATTCACCAAAAACACAACCATATCCCAATTTGTTCTTAAATACTTCAAATTCACTTTTCTAACTTCGTTTCTTTACTTTGAGCTTCCGATTAAGGAATTCCGATACACGGATTATCTGTAAATTAATTAACGAATTTCACACCATAACGAAAACCATATCTACACTTCACGAAATTAACTCGAGGTTACCAATATGGAAACTACATTGTGCCAATGATTAAATAGCTAAATTACGGCAGTTTGAAACCTGCCCTACACCACCTCACGCGCCGCCCACAGTGGCGGCGAGTGGCGGTTACTCGCCGGAATCAACCTCCTCCTATGGCCACCAAATTTCGTGTACAACATCAATTCTACCCACTGGTCATTTCATTCAACTACAACACATCCAAATAACAATTAAAAACAGCCGAAATCAATTGATGAACACAAACCCAGAAATTTCCAAGAACCCTAGAATTTCATTTCGTCAATTCGGCTTCTACACAACAAATTGTGATACAAGGCCATAGGGGAAATGATCAGTGATGAAAACCGAACCTTCGACGCCGGTTTGGTGGCCGGTGACGGTCGGAATCGTCGGAAATCGCCAAAAAACCAAAACTGCTACAGTGATCTTCTTGGTTCAATTCCAAGCTCCTCCGGTCGAGACACCGTGAAATACGACCATGGGCATGACAAGGAGGAAGAGGCGAGCCTAGGGGTGTCTGGGTTTCGTCGTGGGGTGGCCGGAAACGAAGAAATTCGGAGGAGGAAGAATCGGGCCGAACGGGAGGAGGAAGAATCGGGGGAGAAGAGAGAGAAGAAGCCGGGAAACTTACCACAGTAACTCAACTATTTAAAGAAACTTACTATGAACAGTAACCAGGAATAGTAAATTTAGTTTTTCGCTTATAACTTTCGCATACTAGCTCCGATTTTTACGAACCACATATGCACGTTCTCGGTTTAACGTCCTCTACGACTTTCATGAAGAACATTTTCTCAAAATTATGACCTGAAAAAAAAGTCAACTTTTAGGGCCACTAAAATCGTATAACGGAGTAAAAATTAAAAGTAACTGACATTTACCGTCAAATTAATTAGAAAATTGAAAATTTTAGGTTCGGGACGTAACAAGAATGCTTTCTTACATGGAGATTTGAATGAAGAAGTATACATGGACTTACCTCCAGGATATGGTACTTCCATAGGAGAGAAAATGGTGTGTAGTCTAAAGAAGTTGCTATATGGTTTGAAGCAGTCTCCAAAAGCTTGGTTTGGTCGGTTCACAACATTTATGAGGAGAATTGGATATAGGCAGAGTAACTCGGATCACACCTTATTCCTTAAGCATAAGAAGGGTAAGGTTACAACCTTGATTATTTATGTTGATGACATGGTAGTGACATGTAATGATTCAGAGGAGATTAAGAAGTTGCAGAGTCAGTTGTCCACAGAATTTGAGATGAAAGACTTCGGAAATTTGAAGTATTTCTTGGGAATTGAAGTTGCTCGAGGGAAGGATTGTATTATGTTGAGTCAAAGAAAGTATGTCCTCGATTTGTTAGCAGAGGCTGGTATGCTTGATTGTAAGCCAACTGATACTCCTATTGAGCAGAATCATCGGTTAGCAGAATATCCGGATCAGGTACCCACAAATAAGGCAAGGTATTAAAGGTTAGTTGGGAGACTGATTTATTTGTCACACACTAGACCAGATTTGGCTTATGCAGTTAGTGTTGTGAGTCAATTTATGCATAATCCTAGTGAAGCTCATATGAATGCTGTAATTCGAATCATGAGCTACTTAAAGTTTGCTCCAGGTAGAGGGTTGGTGTTCTCCGAGCATAGACACTTGGATGTTTGTGGGTGTACAGATGCAGACTTGGCAGGTTGTATTACTGATCGAAGGTCTACTTCAGGCTACTTTACGTTTGTGGGTGGTAATTTGGTTACTTGGAAAAGCAAAAGCAAAAGGTGGTAGCCCGTTCTAGTGCAGAAGCAGAGTATAGAGGAATGACTCGTAGACTTTGTGAGATGTTATGGTTGAGGAACTTATTGAGAGATTTGGGGTTCAAACACAAGAAGGTGATGCCTCTATATTGTGATAATAAAGCTGCTGTTGAAATTGCTCATAATCCGATTCAGCATGACAGAACAAAGCATGTTGAGGTTGATAGACATTTCATTAAGGAAAAGTTGGATGGTCAAATTATTTCATTTCCTTTTGTACCTACTGAGGAGCAGTTGACAGACATTCTTACAAAGGCAATATCTAGCAAGACGTTTTATGACTCACTTGGCAAGTTGGACATCCGTGATCTGTATGCTCTAACTTGAGGGGAAGTGTTAGCATGAGTCATAGGATTGGTATCCTATTTATCGTGATAACTGTGGATTGATTAAGATTGTGTAATTAAGGAGAGAATATTTGTGTAATTAAGGAGAGAATATTTATGTAATTTAATGTTGTAATTATTGTAATTAGTTTCCTAGTAGAACTTTGTAACTTCTGTATATATACTTCAATTCGGAAGAACCGAGAAATATATGAGTATCAGAAAATTCTCAATCTCTTTGTTCTCTTTGACTCGTTCTTCCTTTCCCGACCCATCTTCGTGGTCGCTCTCTGCCCCGATGGTGGCTGCAGGCATGCTTCTCTTCCTTTTTCGTTCCTTATTCCCATCACCATACTCCTCCTAATCTTTAGATGTCAGATTAGCTTTCCCCATCTATCAATTTCTCTGCTTATCCATCTCTTCTCCTTTCCTTCGCTGTTTTCTCTTTATTTTTCTTGTTCTAACTTCTCCTATATTTCAAATCTCAGATTCTTCAAAATTTCGGTGCACACCTTTATCACCAATCAGTTTTTTGAACAAAAGTTCGCCGATTCAGTACTCCGAAATCAGTGTTGAATCGTATGTCTTACATCGGCACGTCGGCGTTTCCACTGCTGCCGACCTCGCTTCCTTTTTATTTTTTATTTGACTACCATTCTGCCCGGGAATTTCTTGCCTGGCGTTATGCTGATGGTGTTAAATGGTGTTTTTTATGGTTTTGAGATTTGGATGATGGAGTCTTCTGGATGGGATCTGGTTTCCCGCCTCCTTGTTGCAGTTTTTGTGACACTTCTGTGTCACACAGTGGTTTGGTTTGTGGTCCAGTTAGCATAAGATTTTTCCTCCTCCGTTGGAACTGCAATTGCGCTGGATCTGTCATGGTGTTCTTGTGTTGGGTTGATTTGGGTGTTCTCCAGGTTTTTGATTACTAACTGTGTGACGTCTCTGTGTCTCCTAAGGCTTCAATGTGTGGTAGTGTTGGCACTTGCTGGCCTTTCCTCCCTTGGAGAGTTTGCTACCTGGATGGGTTTTATTTGCGTTGTTTGTCTTGGTCAGTGTTTCATTTTCTATTTGTTTGTGTTGTCCCCACTCTGTGGGTTTTGTACTGTGGTTTGTAAAGTTTTGTTTCAGGACCACCGCCAAAAATAAAAAATAAGGAATTAATGTGTTTTACCACTATATAGGCTAAAGAGCTAGGCTCGTCCACCATTGTGTAGGAATTGCTTCTTTTGTTAATTTTGCTCATAACATTATTGCATCTGTAAAAATAATGTATATCTAAGCCATCCAGTTTCTTCATGCATTAGCCTGTTTAGAGTGTTTTTATTGGAACCTCTAAATATGCTTACTTGACCTCATTCTATTAATCTTCTATAAAATGACTTTGGATTAAATACTGTTTACTCCCTATACTTATAAGGTTTCATCATTTCAGTCCCTGATCTTCGAATTTCACCTAAAAGGTCACTGAACTCTGAATTTCTTCCTAATTGGTCCCTGCTGTCAAAATTTTCGGTTAAAGTTGCTGAAAATGTCTATTATGCCTGTTTGAGCCCAAAAGTACTTTTGACTAAATTCTGAGAATGGCCGACAGTATGGGCCGATGTAGCGGCCCAGATAGGGAGCAAGTAGCAGGCCCAGTGAGGAAATCTGAGTGGGATCCCAGCGGAGTCCCTACGGAGGCCCAGTGGAGTCCAAGATCGGGAGTCCATGTGGAGGTCAGAGAATGCAGTACAGCCTAGCGCGCGGTGTAAGAAAGATGCCAAGCATGCTATGGGATCCGGCCACTTTTGCAAAAAAACAGGAATATAGCATCATGACTATATTAGTGCACACTCCAGTCTCAGTCTCCACAGGAGCCGACTGTCAGTGGCACCAAACCCTTTATCAACGTACTTCGGTCTTAGTCTCCCCAGGAGCTGACGGTAGTGCCACGACCACAATAGTTACAGAACCAGCCAAGCAAGTGTAACGCCCTCGCAACCCAGCGAAGCTAAAGTCACGCTTTAGCAAGATCTCAATACTTCCCGGTGATTTCGCTCTGCTCAATCTACAACATTGAGTATCGATTGTGTGTGATAAGAAGAAACTATAATAAAGTCCTCACCACGAGGCACAAAGAATCCCGCGACGAGGTTGGTGCTCTCCTCATCCTCAATCGCATGAAAGAAGTCAGGTCAAAGGACACCCCTGACGACTGTTGCAAGAAAAGAGACTGTTGACTAGCTGCGGCAAAACTGGAGCCAAACAATGCCCTCACTTACCTTTTTTTTTAAATTTATTTTTTCTCTCTCTTTTATTTCTTTTGTTCATTTCACCTCTTAAAGATCTGTGGATTGGAACCATCTTGATGATGAGATGAAAAGGAGGCAAGAGAGCCGAAAGAAGAAGAGGTAAAAAGAAAAAAATAAAAATAAAAATAAAAAAAAGAGAGGAAGAGAAATATATATATATTAAAGTAATTGAGGGTATAATAGATTTTTTAAGAGAAGATAACAGAGTTTTTGACGGATGCTTGACGGCAGGGACCAATTGGGAGTCTAGAGACTTTTTAGGTGAAATTCGAAGGTCAGAGACCGAAACGATGAAACCCTATAAGTATAGGGATTAAACAATATTTAACTATTAAGGACAATAATTATACAAAAAAAATATATTTATTTTCTCTAGACTTTCTAATTCAATAATATTAGATTGTATTTTTTATTAGTTTCCTTATCTATTTTCTATGAGACTGTGGTTTCCCCATTTGTAATCATGCAAGCTTTATTAATGAAGTTCCTCTCCATTAAAAGCTCTTTTAGTATTCATGTTTTTTTTGGTAATTACATTAAGTTTACCAAACAAAGACTACTTCTCATTCTCAAAGCATTTCTAAAAAATAGTTTACCAACACTCACTTCTTCTTCTTACAGCCAAAGCAAAAGCATTTCTGGCCACAGCACAACAATCCCAAACTGAGCCAAAGATATATATCATTTTTTTTTTGAAAAGGATAGAGGCATATATCTAAATAGACGACGAACGTCTCATGTGGGAGAAGGAGAGCATGTTGTTATATCTCGTTGGGATTGAATGTCCTGGATCAATCGTTTATCGCTTTATTGACAATATATATATATATATATATATATATATATGATGAGCAGAATAATAGAATTGAAACAGCAAAATACAACAACGCACAAAGTAAATCAATACTAATAAAGAGATTGAATTAAATAAGTATGCAACCACTAATTTGGTTCTTTGAGAGAAGCTTGCGTATGCAGTGCAATGTCCTAAGACAGAAATTTCATCCTGTAATAACCGTAATTTCCATTTTAATTTCGTGTAATTGTGTGGAACGAATATTGTACAATTTCACGAATGTTACTCGAAATATCTCATTTTCAGAATTATTGATGTTCCGAAACAATTGTTTTAACGAAAAGCTCGAAATGTTCGATTCAAGAAATTGACTTTTTATACATGCGAAATTTGGGAAAACTTCCTTCATGAAAGTCATAGAGCTCGTCGATATGAGTCAGTTCATAAGCGGAACACAAAGATCAGATTTTTCTTGAATTAGTTATTGCATTTAGAAGATTTTTCCATTTCGGGTATTTAAGGAAAACAACCCTAGCATAATTGGAAACTTTCCTTTTTTTTTTTTTTCATTTTTTTTTTCACCCGGCCTTCCTCTTTTGGAAACTGTTTCTCCTTCGTTCTCTCTCTCGCGCGGCCGAACGTAGAAAACAGAGCAAAGGCTTTGTGATCGATCTCTTCCTCCTCCGTCCAACTCACGACCTCAGACAACTTTCGTTGGCTTCGCCTCGACCTTGCGCAGTTACCAGAGGCAGCCTTGCGCCGTGACACAACCGGTAGGGGGAAACTCCGATCGGTTTAAGCTCGATTTTGTTCCAATCGTGATATCTCGAGCTACAAGCCATCAATCTTTGCCAAACTTCATCCTCAAGCTAGCCTCGACCTCCTGAAGCTCCCAGAAGCAACATTGTAAGGCGGCGAGGCCTGTGGTGGCGGCTGGAAGCCAGCCCCGTTTTGGATTGAACGGAACTTTCGATCCGGATATCTCACATTGTAGAGCTTCGTTTTGGGTGATTCTTGAGCTGGGGAGTTCGCCTTGAGTTGCTGAACAACTCTCTAGAAGGAATCGAAGCCATTGATGGAAGTTTTTACGTCGACCTCAACCTCGCCGGATTCTGGAAATTTTCCGACCACTGTAACTATTTCGGTACTTTTCGATCTCTTCCCGTTATTTTATGACCTTGAGCTAGTTATGAAAAATGATCAGAATATTAAAATGAAGAAGAGTAGCTCGGCCCTAACACCATTGGTGGTGGTAGGCGGTGGCTTTGTCATTAACTCCGGCGGTGCTTTCCGGCCACATCCGAGGATCAAAAATATAGTTTCTATACATTTTAAGATTCTACATTTCAATACGATAATTTCGGCATATTATACGCATTTTTCAGATATCGTATGATTTAGTTATTAATTTTTAGATTTCGATCGATTTCGATCGTTAGATTTGTGATCTGTGAAGTTAGGACCTTCCGATGGACTTGTAGTTTTGATATGATGATCATATGACTATTCCGGTGGCTTTGTGTGGTCATGGGCGAAGATCCGACCGTTGGATCTTCGTATAAATGCAAAACAGTGATTAGGGAGGCGATTCGTGAGAATCCGTCCGTCGGATTTTTCGTATAATTTAGAATCCGACCGTTTGATGGTAGTTTAAGTATATTTTGGAATTATTGGCTAAATTTAGGTCACATTTGATTAAGTGATTTACGGGTTGTACTTGGGTGAGCTGTTTCAGTGTGGATTTGTATTTTAATTGAAGACGCAGCGGGAGTGTTGAGGTGAGTAAAACTCACGTGTTCATATTACGAACCGAGTGCTTTTAATTTATTTATTTTGTCGTAATTTTATGAAAAATATTTATGGAATAAATATTTTTTTTTAAAATCACATAGATTTGATCAACTACCGTCCATAGGTAAGTAAAATGAATTTTAATTATGGAAATGAATTTCACGATTTTTCTTGTGTGAACTATAGATGATATTAGTGGTCATCCCTGAGTGGATGATTACGTGTGTGTGTATATATATATATATATATATATTTATGTGGAATATATATATTTTTGGTATGTTGTTGAGTGATGATATGATTGAGGTGGAATGATGATTTGAATTATATTTCAAATGCTTAAATTTCATAATAATATTATGTGTCTTGGATGAGTTGATTTCATTGTGTGAAAACATATTGTTGTACTCATTTATGGATTTAGGATCAACGTAGTGACTGGTATGGGGGAATTTAATCCTAGGTAGATGATGTGATACGATTGGTTGAGTAAATTGGATGCCACAACCCTTGTCGGGTAATGAGGCGAGATTAACTACGAGTATCGGACGTTCTAAATATGTATATACGGATATATATTGATGAAATACGATAAATTCAAATATGTCGGATGTCATAGCCTGGGCCAGGTGACGGGCTACAATTCAGTTAGAGCTCTAGTCTGTCAAACACCGTATTTATAAAAATACGATTTTGGGGGTTTGAGAAGAAAAATATGAGTATAGGTTCCGTGTTGAATTGTTGATTTGGTGATTGATTGTTAAGATTGTGGATCCTTGTGGATGTGGGAATTATTAGATGTTCTCTTGGGTGAAAATAAATATGACGTAATTAAATAACCGTTCTTTCTTTTACTCATACGAGCTTTCAAAAGCTTACCGGGTTTTGTGTTGTTGCAATCCCGGTACACTATTCAAATTGTGTAGTGGATATTCGTGCAGATTAGAATTACCAGGGAGGCGACCGTGCTGTTTAGGAGTTGCAGCATTTATTTGGCTTTTATTTGAGTTGTGAGGTTTGTTATGCTCATATAGAGCTTTACAATTTAATTTTTGAGTGAGTTGTGATAATTACCCGAGACTAAATTCGGGATTTGAGATTAAATTTGTGTGGTGAGGTTGTTAAGAAAAAGAAATTTTCAGGATGATTATTTTGAGTTGTGGTAATGTTTCGGATTTTGAATTTTTATTCTAAAATTCGGGACGTGATAGTTTGGTATCAGAGCGTAAGGTACATATTTGGTGATATGTCAATACTTTCCGAGTGATGGTCCGTCTGCAGCGGATCCCCATCGTGTGCTCTTTGGTATTGACAAAGGCATTGGTATGTGAGAGCGTTAGGTTGGCTAGGAACGTTAGCACGTCATAAGAACTTTAGGCGTTGTCTTGTATGCTTAGTTACTTGGTTAATATGGACTTGCATTTGACTTATGCCATGTTTAAGTGTTATGCGTGTATTAACCAAGTATGCCCTGCTTAATAGGTGATGGAGATTGAGGGGAACGAAGCTAGAGGTCGAGGTAGAGGCAGACCTCGTGGTAGGAGTAGAGGCCGAGGTAGGGGTAGGACCCCTTCGGTTGATGATGCATATGAGGTGGAGGTAGAGGCACCTTATGATGATCAGCATATTCCGCTTGTGGGCATGGTTGATGATCCTGCTCGCTTGTTAGTGCTAGCGAAGGAAATTATCCGCTTGGGAGCAACCAAGTTTAGGGGAGGCACTGATCATATGGTTGCAGATCGATGGATTGAGGATTTGCAGATCTACTTTGATTTGTTTGACTGCAGTGAGATTGATAAGAGAATGCTAGCCGCTTTCATGCTGAAGGATGAGGCTAGAGTGTGGTGGAATGGCACACAGAGGAGTATTGAGGTATCTACCTTGACATGGGATGGCTTTGAAAGGCTGTTCAGAGAGAAGTACTTTCCAGCTGCTGTGAAAGAAAGGTTGGAACGGGAATTCCTCGTACTGGTACAGGGGAAGATGAACGTGATCGAGTACGATGCAGAGTTCTCCAAATTGTACAAGTATGTGAAGCAGATGGATGATGAAGACTTGGCTAAGAAGTTTCAGCGAGGGTTGAGCCCTTCGATTGAGCGTGATGTGGTCATCTTAGAGCTGAAGATGAAGAGAGAAATCTTGGCAAAGGCACAGATCATTGAGCAGCAGAACCTGTGACAGGACCCGCCCCAACTTTCACCCTGAAATCCGAGGTGGCCCTGTGGGGCCCATTTTAGGAATAACTCTACCGAAAATTCAGCAGAGTCACCCCTAAAAATGGACTACCCAAAACCTGTAAAAACACATTCACACTTCTAATAACCCATCAATATCTCCTGGAGCCACCCTGCTCCCCACAACACGACAATACCACAAGAAGCAACGAAATCCGAATCATACAACTTAAACCAAATTTACAATATTTGTCCCACAGGTTATCAGAGCAATCTAAAAGGAAAAGAATTCGAGATACAAGTGGGTTCAATAAATGACCTACAATATAGAAAACAACAGCGGCAGATGCTATGCCCCGAATCCTACTATGCCGAACTAGCTACTCTGCAGACTGGGAATTTGAAAACGAAGGGCCCAGGGGAAAAGTATATAAAAACGTCAGCGTGAGTGGACAAAAATAAGTAATTGTAAGAAGAAAATAAATTTATACTTTCCCGCACATATCTTCTTAAAAACCCGAAGCATGCATCAATTTAAAGAAACACAATAACTTTAGTTCAGCTCAAGAAAACCGACTAGCCCCGCTAGTCACAACCGAGCAAAAAGGAAAGAATTCCGATACTCAAGAAAATAAGACCAGCCCCGCTGGTTAGGGAATCGGACTAGCCCCGCTAGTCAAAATAATAAAATAATATATGGGGAAGAAGTATCACCATACGAAAAAAGGGAGCCTCTCGGGCTCGGGTCGGAGTGTCCCACACTCTGGAGCATCCCATGCTCTGCTCTACTCACCCACGAACACATAGTAAGTAGGGAGGAGTACTAATAGGCTAGCTAGCAATAAAATATATTGACCCAGGTATGGTGGGTAAAAACCATACGAAAATCGAAAATCAGTAAGACATCCCCGATGTCTCACAAGAAAAGAAATTTAGTCCAGCGACGTGACCCCGCACGCCAATATAAATTCGGAATCATAAACCAATAAACGAAAATCAAATAAGTTCCTAAGTTCCGATGAAAAATCCCATTTCCGAGGATTCCTCGGAAAAAGCAAATCCGCTAATAAATAATACTTTCATTTCCGGAAATAATCTCGGGAAACAACTCGTCGAAGATTATTTCAAATAACAAATTTAAAACGGAGCATAACAACTTCTAATCGGCATGATTACTAATATTTAAATCCGAATAATATGCTCGATAAATTAAAACAATAATTTAAATTACTAATCCATTTCCCAAAACAAAATCAATAATCAATATCAATTTCCCGAAAGTAAAATATAATAATATGTTCATTAATTAAGTAAATACTTATTTCGGAAAATCAATTGCATGCATCAATATTTAGAAAACCAAAAGTCCACTCACAGTATACGGCTAACGTAGTATCCAAGCGTAAGGATCCTCGTCAAGTGATGAGTCGGTATCTCGTCCTGTACACAATTATTCGTAAACTAACAATTACCGGATGGGAAGAAAATAATGTCACGATAAACAATAATTAAATCCTAAACTCATAACCTCAACTCCTCCAATTCTCTTCCACATCCCACCAAACTTCACCAACGCCGCCCAAACGATCCAAATCTTTAGAAATTTATAACCGATTCAAAACTCCACCAATCCTCACCAAACTTCATATATAAGTTCTACGATAATTATAGGATTTAACTAGCCAGAAATTGGAATTAAACAGCTACCCTAGCCACCGCTACCGCAGCCCACGGTGGCGGCGCCGCCACCAAAGTCACCAGCTCCAACGGCCACCAAATTTTGGCAACAACACCTTCTCAACACACCCAATAATTCCCTCAACTGAGACCAAGTCAGAAAATGAGTAGAAGTACCTCAACAATTAAGGACAAGTTTGTACCCGAATCGTGAATAGTACCCCAAAATTTTCAAATCTTCAATTCCTCCTCTACACTGCAAATCGTGGCTCAAGGCTAGGGGGGAAATGATCCTTGGCAAAAACCCAACCTTCGACGCTGGTTTGGTGGCCGGAGATGGCCGGAATCGCCGAAAATCGACGAAACTTCCGGATTGCTACAGTAAACTTCATAGCTCAAATCCGAGCTCCACGGGTCGAGCCATCGCAAAACACCACCACAGGCACCTAGAGGGGGCGGAGACGAGTTAAAAGATGCTTGCTTTGCGTTGTTAGGTGGCCGGAGGAGGAAGAAGGCCGGAGTTGCAGGCGAGAGAGAGAAAAAGCGACAATTCGGGGAGAAGAAGAAGAAAAAAGCGGGGAAGGGGAGAGAGAAAAAAAATTACCGGCAACAGTAAAAAATTCGAATTTATACTTTCTATCATGAACAGTAACTTTAGTATTTCGCTTATAACTTTCGCATACGAACTCCGATTTTTACGAACCACACATGCACGCGCTCGGTTTAACGTCCTCTACAACTTTCATGAAGAACATTTTCACAAATTTTGACCCGAACAAAAAGTCAACTTTTAGGGCCACTAAAAGTATCGAAACAAAGTAAAAAGTGAAATTAATTATCGTTTACCGTCCAAATGACTAGTAAACGGATAAATTTAGGTTCAGGACGTTACAACCTGATTCGTAGAGAGAATGAGTCAGCTGAGAGAGACTTCCATGGTAAGGGAAAGGCAATGGCAGGAAGCAGTAGGTCCAGAGACTTCAGGGGCGGTTTCTGGAAGGTTCATGAGCAGAACTACCCCACTCATGATCTGGAGTTAGCCGCGGTGGTATTTGCTTTGAAGATTTGGAGACACTATCTTTATGGTGAGAAATTCGAGCTCTTTTCTGATCATAAGAGTTTGAAATATGTCAAGCCCCGAATTTTTGAATAAAAATTCAAAATCCAAAACATGAATTATCACAACTCAAAATAATCATCCTGAAAATTTCTTTTTCCTTAACAACCTCATCACACAATTTAATCCCGAATTTAGTCTCGGTTAATTATTACAACTCACTCACAGATTAAATTGTAAAGCTTTAAATGAGCATAACAAACCTTACAACTTAAATGAAAACAAATAAATGCTGCAACTCCTAAACAGCATGGTCACCTCACTGGTTATCCTGACCTGCAGAAATATCCACTACACCATTTGAATAGTATACCAGGATTGCAACAACACAAAACCCGGTAAGCTTTTGAAGCTCGTATGAGTAAAAAGAAAGAAATGTTGTTTAATTAATTCATAATAATTTTCACCCAAGTCAACGCACAACACTTTCCACATCCACAAGAAACCAACAATCTCATAATCAATCACCAAATCAACAAATTAACACAAAACTCTAACTCACAAAACCCGGTGAGCTTTTCAAAGATCGTATGAGTAAAATAAAGAACAGTTATTTAATTACGTCATATTTATTTTCACTCAAGCGAACATTCAATAATTCCCACATCCACAAGGAACCATAATCTCAACAATCAATCACCAAATCAACAATTCAACACGGAACCTATACTCACATCTTTCTTCTCAAAACCCCAAAATCGAATTTATAAAAATACGGTGTTGACAGACTAGAGCTCTAACTGAATCGTAGCTCGTCATTTAGCCCAGGTTATGGCATCCGACATATTTATCTTTATCGTATTTCATCAATATATATATACGTATATACATATTTAGAACGTCCGATACTCGTACTTAATCAAGCCTAATTACCCGACAAGGGTAGTGACATCCAACTCACTCAACCAATCGTATCCCATCATTCACCTAAGATTAGAGTGTCCGATTCCCCTATACCGGTCACTACGTTGACCCTAAATCTATAAATGAGTACAACAATATATTTTTACACAATGAAATCAACTCATCCAAGATACACAATATTATTATGAATTTTAAGCACTTGAAATATAATCCAAATCATCATTCCAACTCAATCACATCATCATACATCAACACACCACCCATATATATATTCCATGTAAAAATATATATACGTAATCATCCACTCATGGATGACCACTAATATCATCTATAGTTCACACAAGAAAATTGTGAAATTTATTTGTATAATTAAAATTCATTTTGCTTTCCTATGGACCGTAGTTGATCAAGTCCATGTGATTTTAAAAACAAATATTTAATCCATAAATATTTTTCACACAATTACGAAAATAAATAAATTAATGCACTCGGTTCATAATATGAACCACGTGAGTTTTACTCACCTCGAAACTTACGTTGTGTCTTCAATTAAAATACAAATCACAATAATCTAAATGCTCGTCAACTCAAGCCGTCAAGTACCTAATCAAGTATGGTCTTTACATAGCAAACGAAGCATGAAATAAACTTAAATGATGATCCAACAGTCGGATTGTAAGATAAAGATGATCCAACGGTCCGATCGAATTTAACCGATGATCCAACGGTTAGATCCTCAATCGCCCTTGGAAACATCCTATCAAAATTATACTAAAATCCGACGGACAGATCTTCACCAATCACCTCCCGAATAACTTTTTTACAATTATACGAAGATCCAACAGTCGATCTTCGCCCGTGACCACACAAAGTCATCAGGACAGTGATATGATCATCATATTAAAATTTGAAGTAAAACCGATGGTCTGATCTCCGTAAATTGTAAACCGAAGATAAAATGTAAAAACCGTAAATAGTAACATTAAAACGTAAATCCACTATTTATCAACTTTTTCTAACATGACCATGTTATATATCGAAACGCTCGTATTGATGCATATATCATCGTCCCGATAATATAAACTCAAAATATGGTCCGACGCGCCGCCACACGAGGCGGTCAGACGGCGATCAAAGCGGCGGTTAATGCCGGTCAACCACCTCAGATGTAAAAGTTGTCAACTACAAACTTCTTCAAAATGAAATGATGAACAACTTTAATACCTGACTTTTTTCGATATAAGGTCTAGATCGTCCTATATCGAGATTTGAATTAATCTCGGTCGCTCGATCAGATTCCAGATCCAATCAGGGACGTCGAAACCTTCAACTCTTAGGCTACAACTCTACACTCAAAATCGTGATACAAGCCACATATGAGGATGATCTGGAGGAAGAGGACATCACGAAAATGGGGAGGATCGGCCCGTGCAACGTCGGAAAAGTGAAATTTCTGCAGGGTCGGTTTTGAGGCTTGGAAAGGAGCTTCGATCCAGCTCCTGGGGCGGCGACACGGCGAGGCGACGGCACCAGGCGACTGGGCGACTTGGGGCGAAGGTGGGGAGGCCCGGGTCCGGCCGCGGCATGGCCGGGAGGGGTGCGTTCCGGCCAGGTCGGACACGGGGAGGGGGGGGGGGAGGGGCTGCTCACGGGAGGGGGGGAGAGAGAGAGAGCTGAGGGACTATTCCACAAAATTGATTTTTTCGTCCTTATGAAAAAATCTGATTTTCATGATATTTATAGAAAAAATTTAATTTTCAAATATTAATAACTTATTCATACGAACTCCGAATGATGTGTTCCACATATGCACGAGATCATATCGACAGGATCTACAACTTTCATGAATTAAGTTTTTCCAAATTTCGAACATATAAAAAGTCAATTTTCACGACCCCCTGAATAACGTTCGTTTCGAAAATAAAATTCGTTCGTAACTCCTTTACTCACACAACGACATACGAAACAAGCCCAAAATTCATAATTCATATTATTGAACAAATATTGAGTTACATTTAATTTATTTAAATTAAATTTCGGGTCTTCACAAAATATCTATTCTCCTAAAAGGAGTTGAACATGAGGCAGATGAGATGGATGGAGCTCATCAAAGACTATGATTTCACATTGGAGTATCATCCCGGAAAGGTCAAAGTAGTAGCGGATGCTTTGAGTAGGAAGTCCCGAGTACTCATGGCATCGCTTATGGTACAGGAGTGGCTCTTGTTGGACGCTGCATCCGAATTTGATCTTATGCCAGCAGGAGTTGGACATGCAATCTTTCTCGGTAGTATCACCTTACAGTCTACCTTGACTTCCAGGATCATTCAGAGTCAGACACTTGATGAGTTCGCTCAGGCGAGGATTGCTGAGATGACTGCTAATCCGAATGTAGAGGGCCCTTCTGAGTGGGCCATTATATGTCCCAATTGTTGATAACCTCAAAGATGAGGTCATGCGGGAAGCACATAGATCTAGATACACGATACATCCAGGGGGTACCAAAATGTATATGGATCTACGAAGACAGTTTTGGTGGTATGGAATGAAGAGGGATGTGGCAGAACATGTGTCGAAGTGTCTTACATGTCAGCAAGTGAATGCAGAGCATCAGAGGCCTGCAGGAATGCTGTAACCTTTGCCAATTCCGGTATGGAAATGGAAAGATATCTCCATGGACTTTGTGATTGGATTGCCTAGGTCCAGGAAAAGTTATGACTCGATTTGGGTGATTGTGGACCGATTGACGAAGTCTGCACATTTCCTTCCTGTGGCGAAAACTTACTTAGGGGATACGTTGTGTAAGTTGTAAGTGAATGAGATAGTGAGGCTTTATGGTATGCCTGTTACGATTGTTCTGATCAGGATGCAAGTTTCACATCGGAATTCTGCCATAGATTCCATAAGGCTTTTGGCATATCTTTAGCTATGAGCACTGCATTTCACCCACAGACAGATGGGCAGACAGAGAGAGTGAATTAGGTGATGGAGGATATACTTAGAGCTTGTGTACTGGACTTCAAGGGAAGTTGGGCGGATCATCTACCATTGGTAGAGTTCGCTTACAACAACAACAACTATCACTCAAGTATTGGTATGACACCATATGAGGCTCTTTATGGTAGGCCATGTAAGACTCCTATCTGTTGGGCGAATGTAGGAGAGAAATGACTTTTGGGCCCTGCACTTGTTCAGGAGACTACAGAGAAGATCACTACTATTCGAGTCAGGATCTTGACCGCTCAGAGTAGGCAAAAGAGTTATGCTGACTTGAAGAGGAGATCTGTAGAGTTTGAGGCAGGCGATCATGTGTCCTTGAAAGTCTCACCTATGAAAGGTGTGGTGAGATTTGGCAAGAAGGGAAAACTCGCGCCGAGGTATGTGGGACCCTTTGAGATTCTAGAAAGGGTTGGGAACTTGGCATATCATCTTGCTTTACTTGTTAGCTTTCTGGTGTCCACAATATCTTTCATGTGTCTTTGTTTAGGAAGTATATACGAGATTACTCCCACGTGATTGATCATGGTACTATCAGTGTGAACACGGATGTGACATTTGTGGTGGAACCTGTTCGTATTTTGGATAGGTCTACGAAAAGGCTTCATTGGAAGGAATTGTTATGAAGTCATCATGACGAGGGTGATGCGTCATGGGAGTTAGAGTTTGACATGAGAATGAGGTATCCACAGCTCTTTAGAGATTGTAATAACCGCAATTTCAATTTTAATTTCGTGAAATCGTGTGGAACGAATATTGTACAATTTCACGAATGTTGCTCGAAATATCTCATTTTCAGAATTATCGAAGTTTCGAAACAATTGTTTTAACGAAAAGCTCGAAATGTTCGATTCAAGAAATTGACTTTTTATACGTGCGAAAGTTGAGAAAACTTCTTTCATGAAAGTCGTAGAGCTCGTCGATAAGAGTCCGTTTATATGAGGAACACAAAGATCTGATTTTTCTTGAATTAGTTATCGCATTTAAAAGATTTTTCTATTTCGGGTATTTAAGGAAAAAAACCCTAGCATAATTGGAAACTTTCCATTTTTTTTTCCACCCGGCCTTCCTCTTTTGGAAATTGTTCCTCCTTCGTTCTCTCTCTCGCGCGGCCGAACGCAGAAAACAGAGCAAAGGCTCTGTGATCGATCTCTTCCTCCTCCGTCTACCTCACGACCTCAGACAACTTCCGTTGCCCTCGCCTCGACCTTGCGCAGCAACACGGCTGGCAGCGGTGGGGGGAAGCTCCGATCGGTTTAAGCTTGATTTTGTTCCAATCGTGATATCTCGAGCTACAAGCCATCAATCTTTGCCAAACTTCATCCTCAATCTCGCCTCGATCTCCTGAAGCTCCTAGAAGCAACCTTGCACGACGGCGTGGCCTGTGGTGGTGGTTGGAAGCCAGCCTATTTTGGATCGAACGGAACTTTCGATCTGGATATCTCACGTTGTAGAGCTTTGTTTCGGGTGATTCTTGAGCTGGGGAGTTCGCCTTGAGTTGCTGAACAATTCTCTAGAAGGAATCGAAGCCATTAGTGGAAGTTTTTAAATCGAACTCAAGCTCGTCGGATTCTGGAAATTTTCCTGCCACCGTGACTATTTCGGTACTTCTTGACCTCTTCCCGTTATTTTTTAACCTTGAGCTAGTTATGAAAAATGATCAGCATGTTAAAATGAAAAAGAGCAGCTGGGCCCCGACACCATTGGTGGTGGTCGACGGCGGCTCTGCCATTAACTCCGGCGTCCCTTTCAGACCACATCCGGGGGTAAAAAATATAGTTTCTGTACATTTTAAGATTCTACATTTCAATACGATCATTTCGGTATATTATACGCATTTTCTGATATCGTATGATTTAGTTATTAATTTTTTAGATTTCGATCGTTAGATTTGTAATCTGTGAAGATAGGACTGTCCGGTGGACTTATAGTTTTGATATGATGAACATATGACTGGCTAGGTGGCTTTTTGTGGTCATGGTCGAAGATCCGACTGTTGGATCTTCGGATAAATGCAAAACAATGATTAGGGAGGTGATTCGTGGGAATCCGTCCGTCGGATTTTTTGTATAATTTAGAATCCGACCGTTTGATGGTAGTTTAAGTATGTTTTGGAATTATTGGCTAAATTCAAGTCACACTTGATTTGGTGATTTACGGGTTGTACTTGGGTGAGCTGTTTCGGTATGGATTTGTATTTTAATTGAAGACGCAGCGGGAGTTTCGAGGTGAGTAAAACTCACGTGTTCATATTAAGAACCGAGTACTTTTAATTTACTTATTTTGTCGTAATTGTAAGAAAAATATTTATGGAATTTACTTTTTATACGTTCAAAATTTGGAAAAACTTCCTTCATGAAAGTTGTAGAGCTCGTCGATACGAGTCCGTGCATATGTGGAACGTATTATTCGGAGTTCGTATGAATAAGTTACGAATCGGAATTTTTCTATAAATAGTGGGAAAAAAATCTGAGTTTGTCATTAAGGACGAAAAAATTCATTTTTTGCACAAAAGCCCTCCCCCCTCTCTCTCGCTCGCGACTGTTGCCAAACCCTTGGTCGACCCGGCTTCGACCCGACCTGACGCCGCACGCCTCCACGAGCCTCCGCAGTCGCCGATCCGGCCCTCCACGCGTGCGCCTCGAGCTGCTCGGTCGATTCCCGCCGTCGCCTCACCCAGCCGCCGCCCCTAGGCTTGGATCGGAATAACTTTCCGAAGCTCAAACCCGACCCGACTGGAAAACCACTTTTCCGGCGGTGCACGGGCCGATCAATCCCATTTTCGTGACGTGCTCTTCCTCCTGATCATCCTCATATGTGGCTTGCATCACGATTTTGAGTGTAGAGTGGTAGATCAAGAGTTGAAGATTTCGACGTCCCTGATTCAATCTGGAGACTGATCAGAGGGCCGAAATTAATCCAACTTCAAAGCCCGATCTAGGACGATCTACACCTGATCTCTGAAAAAATCAGGTATTAAAGTTGTTCCCAATTTCATTTTGAAGAAGTTTGTATTTGACGACTTTTGCATCATAGGTGGTTGACCAGCGTTGACCGCCGCGTTAACCGCCGCGTTGACCGCTATCTGACTGCCTCGTGTTGCGGCGTGTCGGACCAAATTTTGAGTTTTTATTATATGGATGATGATCTATGCATCCATACGAGCGTTTTGATATATAAATTTGTCGTGTTAGAAAACGTTGATAAATAGTCAATTTCTGTTTTGACGTTACTATTTACGGTTTTACAGTTTACCTTCGGTTTGAGATTTACGGAGATCAAACCATCGGTTTTACTTCAAATTTTAATATGATGTTCATATGACTGTCCCGATGACTTTGTGTGGTCACGGATGAATATCTGACCGTTGGATCTTCGTATAATTATAAAACAGAGATTCGGGAGGCGATTAGTGAAGATCCGTCTATCGGATTTTCGTATAATTTTGATAGGATATCTCCAAGGGGGATCCGTGAGGATCTAACTATTGGATCATTGTTTAAATTCGATCCGACCGTTGGATTGTCTTTATTTTAGAATCCGACCGTTAGATTGTCATTATTTTTAAATCCGACCGTTGGATCATTATTTAGGTTTACTTCGTGCTTCGTTGCTAAGTAAATACCGTACTTGATTAGGTAGTTGACTGCTTGAGTTGACGAGCATTTGGATTATTGTGAGTTATATTGTACTGAAGACGCAGCGGAAATTTCGAGGTGAATAAATCTCACGGGGTACATATTACGAATCAAGTACTTAAATTATTTATTTTTGTAATTGTGTGGAAAATATTTATGGATTAAATATTTATTTTTAAAATCATATGGACTTGATCAACTACGGTCCATAGGTAAGTAAAATGAATTTAATTATACAAATGGATTTCACTATTTTCTTGTGTGAACTATAGATGGTATTAGTGGTCATTCCTGAGTGGATGATTACATATATATATATTTACGTGGAATATATATATATTGATTGACGTGATTTTGAATGATGATATGATTAAGTTGGAATGATGATTTGGATTATATTCAAATGCTTTAATTTCATGATAATATCATTGTCACGCCCCGAATTTTAGAATAACAATTCAAAATCCGAAACATGAATATACTACAACACAAAATAATCGTCCTGAAAATTTTTCTTTTCTTAACATACTCACCACACGAAATAAAATCAAACCGAATATATTCTCGATTGATTATTACAACTCAATCCAAAATATAATGTAAAGCTCTAAAAGAGCATACACACACCTCACAACTAAATAAACAACAAACCGCTATAACACCTAAGCAGCTCGGTCACCTCCCTGGTTATCCTGACCTGCAGGAATATCCGCTACACCATTGAATAGTGTACCGGGATTGCAACAACACGAAACCCGGTAAGCTTATGAAAGCTTGTTTGAGTAAAAGAATGAACTGTTGCTTAAATTAATCTCATTTATTTCCACACACAGCAACACTCAATTATTTCCACATATGCAAATAATAACAATCTCAATCCAACACCAATTCAATATAACAAGACAACCCAACTCACAACTTCCCCCACAACTCTCATCATCGTATTTATAAAAATACGGTATTTGACAGACTAGAGCTCTAACTGAATCGTAGCCCGTCACCTGGCCTAGGTTATGGCATCCGACATATTTATCAATTATTGTATTTCATCAATATGTATACCTATATACATATTTAGAACGTCCAATAATTCCACATACTCAACCAATCGTATCCCATCATCCACACTAGGATTAGAGCGTCCGATTACCCACACCAGTCATTACATCGACCCTAAACCCATAAATGAACACACCATATAACATCACATACTTAAATCAACCCAACCAAAATACATCATATTATTATGGAATTACACAATCGTAATAAAATCAACTCATCAATTCCACTCAATCATATCATCAATCAATCAATCCACTCATCAATATATATTTTCCACGTAAATATATATATACGTAATCATCCACTCAGGAATGACCACTAATACCATCTATAGTTCACACAAGAAAATTATGAAATTCATTTGTATAGTTAAAATTCATTTTACTTACCTATGGACCGTGGTAATTCAAGTCCATGAGATTTTAAAACAAATATTTAAACCGCAAATATTTTTCACACAATTACCAAAAATAAATAAATTAAAATGCTCGGTTCGTAATATGAACCACGTGAGTTTTACTCACCTCGAAACTCCCGCTGCGTCTTCAATATAATTATAAATTATAATTTATAATTAACGCCGAATAGCTCACGCAATTAAAATCCGTCAATCACCTAATCAAATGTGATTCGAATTTAGCCAACAATTTCAACTCATAATTTAACCACTAATTAAAGGTCAGATTCTAATTTACATTAAAATCCGACGAGCGGTTTCTCACGAAACGCTCCCCTAATTACCGTTTTTCACATATACGTAGATCCAACGGTCGGATCTTCGCCCATGACCACACAAAGCCTCTGGGACAGTCATATGATCATCATAACAAATTTACAAGTTCATCCAATGGTCATAATTTCACAGATAAAAAATCTAACGACCGAAATCGATCGAAATCACAAAATTCATAACTAATTCATACGATATCCAAAAAATGCGCATAATACGCCGAAATGATCGTATCGAAACATAGAATCATAAAATGGACATAAACCAAATTTTAGACCTCCGGAGGTGGCCGGAAAAGGCCGCCGGAGTTAGGGACAGAGCCGCCACCGACCACCACCAATGGTGTCGGGGCCGAGCTTGTCCCCTTCGTTTCATCATTCTGAGCAACTTTCATAACTAGCACAAGACCTAAAAATGAACGGAAGGCGTCGAAATTACCGATTTACAGTCGGTGGTCGGAAAAAATGTAGAAACCGATGAGCTTGAAAACCGACGTGAAAACTGCAACCTCAGGCCCCGATCCCTTCTGGAAACTTGTTCAGAACTTCCTTGCGAACTCAACAAGCTTGGAATCACAAGAAACGATCGTGTATAGCTCGAGATATCTTGATCGAAAGTTTCGGTATTTCGATCAGTTCGGGTCGAGCTCCGACGAACGTGAAAACGTTCGACCCAGTTCCGGTCCTTCTTGGTGCTTGTAGAGGAAGTTGAGGCGAGCTCAATGAGACAAGAATCAAGTGAAATGGTGGAGTGTAGCTCGAGATATTGAGATCGAACCGAAAATGGACGTTTTCGGTTCGGGCTTCGCCGCCGCCGCCACAGGCTGCGCCGCCGTGTGAGACTGCCTCCGGGAGCTAGAGCAGCTCGAGACGAACGCCTGGGACTTGGTTTGAGGTCGAGAGGTGGTCTGTGGAGGGAGAACAATTAAGGAGAAATTTTTCTCCTCTTTCGGCCGCTGCGTCTGTGAGAGAGAGAGAACAGTTTTTTTTTTTTTTTTTTTTGTTCAGAAACAGAAGGAAGAAGAAGAAGAGAGGAACCGGTAGAAGAAAAATTAGGGTTTGCAAAAATTTTTCTATATATACAAGTTTCGGAAAACTTCGAAATTCGATAACTAATTCAGAAAAAATCCGATCTTCGTGTTCCGCACGTGCACGGACTCGTATCGACGAGCTCTACAACTTTCATGAAGGAAGTTTCTCCAAATTTCGTACGTAGAAAAAGTCGATTTCTCAACCCGAGTATTTCGAGCTTTTCGTTAAAATAAACTTTTCGAAACTTCGATAATTGTAAAAATGAATGATTATCGAACATAAATTGTGAAATCGCATAATAATCATTCGATACAATCACTCGACTTTAAAATGGAAATTGCGGGTATTACAATCATATATGTTGGTTGAATTGATTTAATTATGTGAAAACATACAGTTGTACATATTGTGGAATTAGGGTCAATGTAGTGACCAGTATGGGAAAATCGGACGCTCTAATCCTAGTTAGCTGATGGGATATGATTGGTTGAGTATGTACAATTATCGGACGTTCTAAATATGTATATGAGTATACATATTGATGAAATACGATAAAGATAAATATGTCGGATACCATAATCTAAGCCAGGTGACGGGCTACGATTCAGTTAGAGCTCTAGTTTGTCGAATACCGTATTTTTATAAATACGATGATGGGGTATTGTAAAGAAAGATGTGAGTTAGGGTTTGGTGTTGAGTTGTTGATTGATTGTGATTGTTGGTTTTTGTGGTTCTAGAATTGTTGCATGTTGACTTAGGTAGAAATAAATATGATTAAATTAAGCAAACGTTCTTCCTTTTACTCATACGAGCTTTCATAAGCTTACCGGGTTTTGTATTGTTGCAATCCCGGTATACTATTCAAATGGTGTAGCGGATATTCTTGCAGGTCAGGATAACCAGGAAGGTGACCCAGCTGCTTAGGTGTTACAGCAGTTATTTTTATTTTAGTGAGTTATGAGGTGTATTTGCTCATTTAGAGTTTTACCAATTATTGTGTATTTGATTTGTAATAATTAACCGAGACTAAATTCGGTTTCGATTTTATTTCATGTGGTGAGGTTGTTAAGAAAAGAAATTTTCAGGATGATTATTTTGAGTTATGGTAATTTTCATGTTTCGGATTTTGAATTTTATTCAAAAATTCGGGGCGTGACAATGTGTGTGTGTGTGTGTGTGTTTATATATATATATATATATGTCTGTGTGTGTTTATATATATACACATGTGTGTGATTATATATGTGTTTATATAACCTTGTTCAGGTGCGGAAATTCGCATCTAAGCAAAAAGGTACGGATTTTGTGTTTTTCTTTACTTTTCGATCACACATTCACATCTTAACCGTTCAGTTTTTAGGTCCTAATGTATAGATCACCTCTGCAAAATTTCAGCTAATTTGGTGATCGTTAAGGCATCCAAAACTACAATTTACACGAACGAACCGTATCTGTCGAACCGGAACCGTTTGTATATATTGTTGTAATTTGCAGTTTTGAATGCCTTAACGATCACTAAATTAGCCGAAATTTTGCAGAGATGATCTATACATTAGGACCTAAAAACTGAACGGTTCAGATGTGAAAATGTGATCGGAAAGTGGGTCAAAACTGGAAATCCGTGCGGATCGAAAAACTGCGGACGTCCACAGTGGAGAGCCGCTGTGTTTATATATATATATATATTTATATTTTATATATGTGTGTGCGTGTGTGTTTACAAATAAACATATATATATATAGATATGTGTGTGCATGTTTATATATGTGCGTGTGTGTTTATATATATATATATAATAGATATGTGTGTGTGCTTATATATATATATATATATATATATATATATATATATATTTATATAACCTTGCTCAAGTGCGGATATCCGCACCTAAGCAAAAATATACGGATTTTGTGTTTTTCCCCACTTTTCGATCACACATTCACATCTTAACCGTTCAGTTTTTAGGTCCTAATGTATAGATCACCTCTGTAAAATTTCAGCTAATTTGGCGATCGTTAAGGCATCCAAAACTGCAAATTACACGAACAAACCGAATCTGTCGAATCTGGACCGTTCGTATATATTGTTGTAATTTACAGTTTTGAATGCCTTAATGATCACCAAATTGGCTGAAATTTTGTAGAAGTGATCTATACATTATGACATAAAAACTGAACGGTTAAGATGTGAAAATATGACCGGAAAGTGGGTCAAAACTGGAAATCCATACGGATCGAAAAACTGCGGACTTCCGCAATGGAGAACCGTTGTATATTTATATCTATGTGTGTGTTTATATATATAGATATAGATATAGATATGTGTGTGTGTTTATATATATAATTATATGTATATAGACACACACATGTGTATGTGTATGTGTATGTTTATATATATATATATGTGTGTGTGTGTGTGTGTTTATATATATATATATATATATATATATATATATATCTGTGTGTGTGTGTTGGAAGTTCTCATACTTTTATAGAAAATATGTGCATATATATTCTAAAAAACAAGTGACAACGGTTGACCAAATTGATCAGATTCGAAAATATGGTGAAATTGGCTAATTTTTTTTACCACACTTATAATTTATTGTAATAATCACATCCAACGGTCGGTTTTTTTCATTTTATTTGAATTTATAGAGGTTGCTCTTTGGAGTGTATGATATATAAATATAGGTTTATAAGAGTAACTAAGTTTGACCTAGTTGATCTAATTCGAAACGAAAACAAAATTGGCTGGTTTTTTTACAGCCGCCATAGAACATTACAATCTCTCCATCGAGCGATTGGTTTCTCTAAATTCATCTTCTACTTCATGGTTGCTTTAGAATGGATCTCAACAATTTAAATGCAATGTACAAGTCATATAACTTTAGGTGGCAAATTAATATAGGTCAACGTCTTTGTAATAAAATTGAATTTTTTATCTTATGTACACGCACATTCATCGATAGGATATTTACAAACATGATGTGAAAAAATAAGCATGTTTTGCGTTCGTCAAATCATCGGTCAACCAAGAAAACATACAAGTGAAGACGGTTGACCAATTCGATCGGATTTAAAAATATGGTGAAATTGGCTAATTTTTTTACCACACTCATAATTTATTGTAATAATTAGGGCTGGGCTCGGGTCGGCCCGGGTCGGTGTTAGGCCCAAACAGAGTTCGACCCGTTTCTATCGATTGAGGCATAGTGTGGGCCTAAAACTGTTTCCAAATTTTGTGGGCCGAACTATTTCGGTGGGCCGAAAATTCAGTTCGGCCCGGTTCGGTTTCAGTGTTACTTGGGCTTTTTTTTTTTTTTTTTACAACCCAACTTTTGCAGATCAAGCAATCCATTTAAACAAAACCATAAACAGAAAGAAGCAAAAATCCATGGCCTAATTGGCCCAAGCTACCTGGAAACAACTGCCAACAGTTAAAACATTGCTGAAACTTTCAGTCTTTCAAGTTTCAACACGAGTTTGCAAATGCATAAACCTAGGACAACAGTTCATTACAGAGCTTCACAAATTAAACAAAGTTCGGAACACTTAAAAATAGTTAGTCATTACAGACCGAAATTCAACAACCTTAGTTCATTACAGGCCGACATTCAACAAATAAAAGAGATCAAACTTTAAAGTAAGTTCTTGATCTCCAAAACTGAAAAAAGTTCAAGAAAGCATAGAAATGCAGATCTGCAAGTCCTCAGCCTTAACCCATCAATCACTCTTCATCGTCAATTGTGGTTACAACAAATCCTGCCAATGAAGAGAACAACATATTCACATCAAATTAACAATTAAAGGACCAACATATTCATTATTCACAACACAAAAAATATTCAAACAATAAACTCATTTTATAACACAGAAAATAAATGGGAAGTTACCTGATTCAAGCTTTTCAAGCTCACTGTACAGCTCTAACTCCGCCTTAGTAGGCTCTTTGTACTCATTAAAGGCTCCACCCCTTAACCAATCGCTGAGACAAACCAACCCCTCAACCATAGTAGGAGTTAATGAAGCTCGAAATTGGTCTACAACCCTATTCCCTAGGCTGAAAGCTGTCTCCGAGGCCACTGTTGAAGCTGGAACAGCAAAGACATCCTTTGCAATCTTCGACTGAATTGGGTATCTAGGTGCATTCTCCTTCCACAAACCTAAAAGCTGGAAATCCTTGCTCGCAGGGTCTTCAGAAGCTTCAAGAAAATACTTGTCGACTTCATTCCTGATCTCCACCACCTCTTTCTCCTGCCTAAGCCTAAAAAACTTACTCAACGATGCAGCATGTGAGTCCTCTTCTTTTGCAGCAGCTGAATGAGCAACATGAGGTTGTGTTATGTCATCCGAGGCTTGTGCAGCAACGAGATCAGATTGGCGTTACTCCTGATATAGCTGCAAGAGGCTCCTCCTCACTTCATCTACCATAAATCCAACTATGCTACTGTCTGCATGCAGTTTTAGAGAAAAGTATTCAAGATACAATAATTTGTATCTTGGATCCAAGACAATAGCAAGCAGTAATGCCATGTTAATGTCCTCTAACTTCAACCAATTACTTATCGAATTTTTTCTTCATAGAGGACCCTATACTAACTATCAAAGGATCATCACTAGCTGCACATTCTTCTAATTCATCGATTATGGTACAAATCCATTGAACAGGTTGGTTTGCAGTTACTACCTTAGTCCCACTAAAATTCAAGGTTGCATCGTAAAAGATTTTAAGGAACTTCACTAACCTCGCTGCTTTTTCCCAATCCTAATTCTTAGACGACCCAACCCTCTTGCTTCCCCCAACTCTATCCATAAAATAGTTCTCATACTGCTGATCCTCATCTTTAAGCCTAGAGAATGATTGCTTATACTTAACAGCGATGTCAAGCATAAAATAGGTGGAGTTCCACCTTTTGCAGACATCTAAAGGCACTACACCCCCTTTATGTTCAACCTTCTCTCTAGAAGCACACTTACTAAATTTTTCAAGTCTAGCGGGTGAACTCCTAATGAACTTAACAACATTCCTAATTGCATCGATGGAGGAATCAAGCTCCTCCATCCCATCCCTCACAATCAAATTCAAAACATGGCAGCAGCACCTAACATGCAGAAACTTGCCACCTAGCACTAGACACTTCCAATTTCCAATCTTTTCCTTCATGTAATCAAGTGCCACTTGATTACTCGAAGCATTATCAACTACAATGCTAAAACCCTCTCAATACCCCAAGTAATCAAGCAAGACTATTAATTTCCCTATAGTCTTTCCTTTGTGGTTTGGAATAACACAGAAATTTATAATTCTCTTATGCAAAGTCCAAGTGTCATCTATGAAATGGGCAGTGAGTACTAGGTAATTGATATTCTGAACCGAAGTCCAGGTATCGGTGGTTAGTGAAACCCTCATATTATTCCTAGCTAGAAACTCTCTTATCTTTTCCTTCTCAAACTGGTAGAGATCCCAAATATCTCTACAAATATCCCAAATATATCAAACTGGTAGAGATCCCATACAATCACAGTAAAACACATAAACAAAGATCCTAATTTCATTTCCAGAAACCCTAATTTCATAACCCATGCTTCATTTTCAGAAACCCTAAAATTGAAACACTAATTTCACTTAAAGAAAAGCTAAAATCAAAACCCATGCTTCATTTTCAGAAATCCTAAAATTGAAACCCTAATTTCACTCCCAGAAACCCTAAAATAAAACCCACAATCGATGGAACAGATGAGATTTTGAAACCCCTAAATCTGGATCGAGTGAAACTGAAATCAAAACCCATTTTCTGCAACCCAAAGCCTAAAATCGAAGTATGTCTCTACAAAAGTATATCTCAGCACCCTAATTTCATATCAAAAAGACTAAAAGAGGAAGAATAAGCAAAACGAAGAGGAAGGTTAGGGTCGAGAGAGAGAGAGAATCTCTACCAAGTCCATGTCCATCTGCAGTGATCGAAGATGATGATCGGCGATGATGCAACACGGTGAGAGAGAGTGGGTCGAGAGAGAAAGTGAGTGGGTTGAGAAAGAGAGAACTCGAGAAGTCGAGAGAGAGACTGAGAGAGTGTCGAGAGAGAGTGAAAACGACAGGAATGAAAATGAAATGAGAGATAGACTTCGATTAGGGTTTTTTTTTTGTGATCCTGTAAGGTCAACCTCACGTGAAACTTGTTACAAACCAATCAGAAATTAACATCTATTTAAATTTAATTAAAATTAATATATTATATATAGTTCGGTCGGTTCGGTTGTTTTCGGTCGGTTCACAGAAAGAACCCGGTTTCGACAAGGTCCGGTGCGTTTTTTTTTTTTTTTTTTTAAACTGCTTCTTCCGGTTCGGTGACCAAAACCCGTTTTCCTTTCCAGTTCGGCCAGTTTTCATCTTCCGGTTCGGTTTCTGCCCCCTAGTAATAATCACATCTAACGGTTGGTTTTTTCATTTTATTTGAATTTATAGCGGTTGCTCTTTGGAGTGGATGATCTATAAATATAGGTTTATAAGAGTAACCAGGTTTGACCTAGTTGATCGACTTCGAAACGAGAACCAAATTGGCTAGATTTTTTACAACCACCATAAAATATTACAATCTCTCCATCAAACGGTTGGTTTTTCTAAATTCATTTTCCACTTCATGGTTGCTTTAGAATGAACCTCAACAATTTAAATGTACTGTATAAGTCATACAACTTTGAAGAGGCAAATTGGTATAGGCCAATGTATTTGTAATTAAATTTGAAATTTTTATCTTATGTTCACGCACATCCATCAATGAAATATTTACAAACGTGATGTAAAAAAATAAACAAGTTTTGCAGTCATGACGCCATCGGTCAATCAAGAAAACGTACAAGCGACTACGATTGACCAATCAGATCGGGCTCGAAACTATGATGAAATTGATTAAATTTTTAACCACACTCATAATTTATTGTAATAATCACATCCAACAACCGGTTTTCTCATTTTCTTTGAATTCATAGAGGTTGCTCTTTGGAGTGTGTGATATATAAATATAGATATATAAAAAATTAGTGTCTTTAAAAAATTATTTATAAATGAATTAGTGTCTATATATAAATATAGATTTTTTTTTTGTACAATATAGATTTGTTCCCTTTGGTTGTATTTGATCATTATCCAATGAATTTTCAGAGTTTGATTAAAAAAAAAAATTAGTGTCTTTAAATATTTATTTATAAATAAAGCCCGCAAGGCCCTCTTTATATGGACGAGCTTGGATCCTTCGATTTACAATAAAACCCGACCCGGCCTAACCCGCAATTATTTAAATATATAGTAAGGCCCGGTCCGATCCGTTGACGAGGCCTACTTGAAACCTAGCGAACTTCACTTGTGTTTCTCTCAAGTGTTTGTAGAAGAAGAGATGTCAGAAGGCGATGTTATCTTGCAATGAACCCTCACGCCATTTTATAAAGAACGGACAAGATGACTTAACTGTTCATTCAGTTTGAATTTAACGTGAATGGTTACAACCGTTTTGGATCAGTTTATCCGATATTATCTTTATCCAAATTTATAAAAAAATAAAATATTTTATTCAAATTTTTTAATTTCGGCCTAAGGCCCAAGTGCCCCAAGGCCCTGTCTTTTATATATTAAATATATAAATATTTACAATATATCCAATGGAATCCATCTTGCTTCTCATCCAATGGGCCTTCCCTTTGAGGTTGTCTATTTAACGAGCTTCTTGTGTAAACATATATAAAGAGAGCAAACTAGAGCCTTGTCTCCAATGTGGGATCATCTTCCACATCTTCCAATAGGTTCTAACACATGTGCATGAGTTTATCAGCTGAGTATGAGCTAGATGGGATTTTCATGCTCTTTCTTCTCCAACGTGAAGCCCTTACCCGACCGCTACAACTTTGCCCTTCAAGACACTTCAAAAAAGAAGCAACAAAGGTCGAGTTGCATGCAAATTGGATGAAGGAGGGAGGAGGAGCTTCAAGAAAGAAGAAACAAAGGTCGAGTTGCATGTGAATTGCACGAGGGAGAGAGGGAGAGATCGAATATTGCAGAAACAGTAGGGAACACGTTCGATCTCCGTACATGTAGTACCATAAACGTACATAAATATCAAGTTTAATAACAGAAACAAACAAACTAGCAAAGCATGCACACACGCACATCTCTGTGGGGTTCCAGTAGTACATTTACTGTATGCTAAACTCCAGTGCGCTATTCCTCACAGTTCATAAGGGACCGAAAGAACGGTTTTGTCCTCACTTTAATTTTTTTTACGGCTCTGCCATTCACTCTCTCTTCCTCCCTCCTGCCTCCCTCTCTCCCTCCTAAAACAAATTTTTCTCCTCTCTCACTCTCCTACTCCCCTCACTTTGAGCCGTACGGATTTTCAGTTGGTTTTTGAAGGAAGCCCAGAAAGCTACAACTTGACGGCACCCATCAAAGAACACAAGTTTGCAATTGGGGGAGAGAGTTCTGCTTAGAAGATGAAGGAATTGGGAGAGAGAGTTCAGAGTTTCTGCCATTGTTGTTGATCGAAGCTAGAATCACAGACTGATCGGTGTTTGGTGCTTTCGAATTTGGATTTTCCAGGTCTTCCTTTTCCTCATTATCTTCTCTAATTTCTGGCAGAGGATTGAACATATTTTTTAAATGTGATTTTGTGATTGCCTTATGGTGCAGCTTGCGTTGGGTTGCTTGCTTTTTGCCAGGCAATGTACTGAAGGTAGTGCTTCTTCCTCTTCCTTTGAGCTTTCTCTAATCGGACTATTGCTTGGGTTCTGCCTAATTCTGTGTTTGCTCGATTTCTGGTTGTCCAGTAAATTATGTTCCTGATTGTCGGCTGAAATAGGTTTTGTTTATGTAATTTGTTGAATTTGAGAGATATGAGGCTTTCAATTCATTTATGTTGTTGCTTTTTATGTGAAATTTGTTTTTTTTTTTTTTCGAATCTTGTTGCATATTTCATTTATTACTGCTGCTTCTCATTCAACTGATTTAGCCCTTCCAACAGCTGTGCCGAACTTCTGTGGTTTCATTTTCTATAGTTCTCAATTTTTGCTTTGTTTTTTTTATTTTTTTTTTGAAAGGACAATTTTTGCATTGTTAATTGATGTAAGAAATTGGAAACATGAATGGAACTCTTTGATTACTCTTTTACAAACATCTTGAGATCTAGGGGTGGATTCGGTTCCGATCGGTTCGGTTTCAGGTTATAACCGAAAACTGCACTGAATTTAGACTCGGTTCGGTTCGGTTCGGTTTTGAGATTTCCGACGGTTGAAACCGAAAACCAAACCGGACCGTTCGTTTCGGTTCGGTTCGGCCCATTTCGGTTTTTTTTTTTTTTTTTTTTTTTTTAGAAAAACATATTTCACCATTCCTACTTATACATCTTGTAGTCTTGTACTCTTTCATTATTGTAAATCTATAACTAAGAAGTTTTATGTTTCTTAATAAAGAATTGAGTCTAAAATTTTTAATGTCCAATTATCCATCAACAATATAGTTCATCAAATTTTAGCATCAACATATGAAAATATGCATGAAATGGTAAAAAAATATAGAGTCCAAAGTTTAGAAAGTCCATCAAGTCATCAACACAAAAAGAATGAATCACAACCATCAACATATGAAGGAGGGCAGTAGGGCATGATCTCAAGCTCGAAAAGATGAAGTGTTTGACTTTGGAGGTAACATACCACTCCGACTACTTCCCACTGCAGCTCTACATGACATCTTAAGTAACTCTATATTGACATAAGAGAATCACAAAAAGATAAACATTAGAAACGAAACACATACAATCATATATAAAATAAATATTACTTCATTAATCCAAAAAACTTTAACTAAGAAAATAGAAACAATTACCTCTTTCCGCTTCTTCACACAACTTCATCTCCTCAATATTAGGCATATGATGTAGATACACATTTTCACTCCTAAGCCAATTTTGTGTACATATTAATGCCTCTACCATTCTAGGACTTAAGGAGCTACGCTATGGATCAATAATTCTCCCACTCGTGCTAAAGGAAGATTCCGAAGCTATGGTTGACACTGGAATAGCTAGAATATCCTTTGCAATGCGGGCCAATTTAGGATATTTACAAACTCCATTCACTCTCCACCAATCCAACAAGTCAAAGTCTTCACCATCTCCTTCAATAGGATCTCCAAGATACCTATCCACATCATTGTTGACTATCTCGGCTTTCTTTGCTCTTCTCCTTTGCTCCTTCTCTTTCAATCTCTTTTCTAAATCCATTAGACTCTTACTTGAAGAAGAGATCCCCTCACTTGATACTTGAGGACGACTAACACCAATAACACCACTTTCTCTTCCATCTTCCTCATATACCTTGTAAAGCTCATACAAGAGATCTTTCACACTTTGTGTGTTAGCTTCTACATTTTCATCCATATCGCCATCTAGAATCTCAAAATAGTCAACAACTTTCTCAAGTTTATGACGTAGATCAAGAACAATAGCAATGAATATATAGTGATTTAACCTCTCAAAGCTACCCCAATACTTTTGAAACTTGTCTTGTATGGGTGATGCAATCCCACACAAACATCGATTCTTTTGTTCTTGCAAGAGACCATAAATAGAGAGTAAATCACCAAAAGTATTATGAACGATAGGAGAATTAGAACAACATACCTTCAAAGTGATTTCATAAAATGGTCTCAAGAAATCCAGGAATTGTCTCCCATACTCCCAATCAACACTTGTCGGTGGCCCTTCTTTTGGCTTTTCACCCTTGGCACCTTCAAGCCATGCACAAAAATTACCCCCATCTTCATCCACCATTCTATCAAAAGCTTTTTGAAATTTCAAAGCCCGTTCTAACATCAAGAATGTGGAATTCCACCTAGTAGAACATCCAAAATCACAAGCCCTTTGCACTCAAGTTTCACATTTTCAACACATTCCTTGAAAAAATCAAGCCTTTGTGGGGAGGATCGAACATACCTCACTGCATTACGAATGACACTAATAAATAGCTTCATCACACTCAACCCATCATGGACAATCAAGTTAAGAATATGGGCCACACACCTCACATGTAAATTCTTCCCTCCATGCAACACTGCATTAGGGACACCCCAATCACCTATTCTCTTAATCAACTCCTTTAATGCAACATCATTTGACGAAGCATTATCAACGGTGAATGTGAGAATCTTCTCTATACCTCATTCCAACAAACAATCCTCCAATAGCTTACCTATAGCCTCTCCCTTATGATTTGGAATCACACAAAAGTTTAAAATTCTTTTATGCAACACCCAATTATCATCAATAAAATGTGCAGTGAGAATCATATAATTAATGTTTTGAATAGAAGTCCATGTATCGGTTGTAAGAGACAACCTATATCTACTCAATTTATCCATCAATTTTTTCTTTTCCCCTAAATAAAGCTTAAGGACATCTTTTGCTATTGTCTTACGGGAAGGAATTCTCCAATAAGGAAGAGCTCTACTCATAAAACGCCTAAACCCCTCTCCCTCCACATGAGAAAATGGTAACTCATCTAATATTATGTACTCCACACATAACATAGATAGCTCTTCTTGAGTGCAATCTACAGTACACAACTCAGTAGTTGGTTTCTTAAAACATAAAATCTTTTGCCTTTTAGCTTTCAACATCTCAATATTAGGGGGATACTTTAAACACTTATCCATATGATTTAGAAGGGATGTTGTACCATTCTTCCTAGAATCAGCATAGTATTCTTTTCTGCAATAATTACATTTACCCTTAATTCTACCATCCACCACATTCCTCTCAAAATGATTCCAAATATCTGACCTTTCTTTTCGTTTCAACGCCTCAAGGATGTTTTCCACACTTCCACCATCTTCAAGCTCGGTTGCTTGACTTTCTTGAGTTCCTTGAACTTCTGGAGTTGCAGCAGAAGTTTCTTCATGGGGAGGTTTTGGTGTTGTAGATTCACCAACACTAACGATCATCTGCAAAATAGAACCCAAACTACAGTAAGAAACAAAAACAGAAACTGCAGTAACAAACAAACACATAAACTGCGGTAACAAACAAAAACACAAAACTGCAGTTCCAAATCCTATAGTGCTAAAAAGAAACAAAATTGGTACCTGAGATGAAGAGGTTGATTTCAAATTACCACAGATACTAGTAGCAGCAGATTTAGATTGCCTCCTCATAATGTTTGCTACTAATCACTCCTATTCAAATTCAATCAGTTGCAATTAGCTCACTGCATAAAAAATAGTCTGGTATGAGGTATTATTAATATTAGCTATGTAGTTTACTGGCGTAGTCAATGATTCAATGAATCAAACTATTAACAACCACCTTTTACTCCATTATACAATTATTCAATCTATTAACAATGAATCAAGCTTTCAAGCTCTATAATCATTAAATCATTAATTCCATTATACAATGATTCAATCTATTCAATCTATTAACAATGAATCAAGCTTTCAAGCTCTATAATCATTAAATCATTAATCACCAATTCACAATGCACATCAAAGTATCAAAATTCAAAACTGCTTCAAATCAGAAACGACCAATCTCAAAATCAAACTAAGTGGAAACCACCTGCACATTTGTTCTTCACATTTCACACTTCAAAGTTCAAACCACCTGCACTAAGCACTTCAAATCACAGAAATTGGAAACCAATTAGGGAGTTCCATCACAGAAACTTAGAAAGAGGAAACCATCAAACTAATTACGAAATCACTGAAGATGCTTACCGGATAGAAGAGAAGATTTCCAACGAGGCAGTGAGGGCGAGGCTGTGAGTCTGTGACTGCTCCGATTTCGTTGGGGGCCTTAGTGAAGGGGCGACGGCGAGGATGCGAGGGCAAAGACAAGGACGCGACGACTACAACTCGACGGAGAGGACGCCAGGACGCCAGGGCGCCGACGAGGACTCGAGGGCAACGAACTAACGAGGAGGACGTGACGGCGACAGCGAGGCACTAATGAGTGATGACTTGGGCACTTAGGGTCTCGGCCTCCGAGGGCGACGGCGAGGCACTAATGAGTGATGACTTGGGCACTCGGGGTCTCGGGTTCTAAGGGGCGACGGCGACGATGACGACTCGATCACTACGACTTGACGACGACAGAGAGGATGCGAGATTGAGAGATTGAAAGGGGCTCCGAGGGCGACAGTGAGGACGCGAGGGGCGCCGGCGAGGACTCGAGGGTGACTGGATCTCGGACACTCAGGCTGAATGAACGAATGGCTGGATTTGGTCCTCGATAGGTCGAAGAGACGAAGACTCGAAGACGAAGAGTCGAAGAGAGAGGCTAGAAGAGGGACTGAGGGAGTGAGGCGGACTGGCTGAGTGGTTGACCTTCTGACTTAGGGTTTCTCCGTGTTAAAAACGACGCCGTATAAGGTAAGCAGCTGTTCCCAAAACGACGTCGTTTCATTCAAGTTCGGTTCTCGGTTCGGTTTCGGCCCAACCGAAACCGAAAACCGAACCGCACAGATTCGGTCCGGTTCAGTTTTTGCCCTTCGGTTTGGTTTTTCTCTGGTTCGGTTTTTTCGGCCTCGGTTGCGGTTTCGGTGCGGTTTTTTTCGGTTTTCAGCTACGTTTGTCCACCCCTATTGAGATCATGATAATGGTTTGTGTAGAATGCATTTTGGGTTTTGGGCGGTCTGTTATTTGTCAATTATAGAGAGAGCCATAGCAAAAGATGCTGAATTTGGAAATTTATTGTTGTAAACAAGCAATTATAAGTTGCAGTACAATCTTGAGGCTTTTGGTAATGAAGAGAGCCTAAATATGTAGGAGAGATGGTGACATTTTAATTATAGGATGAACTTATCGTGGTAGACTTGCTTACAAGGGCAGAGTCAGAGTTTTGGGCTACTGGGATGTCTGGCAGAGAGGTTGGCATAAGGCTAATAGCTTAGCTATTGATTATGCCCTATCTGGGTTTTGCATAAGCTTATTTAATATAAACCATTTTGCCGAAATTAGCATGAAATCGAAATAAAAATCAGATCTTGATTTTCTTGAGGGTGGGAATAGTTTACTTCACTGTTGCTAATGGCTATGGAAGTTTCGTGGGGGATCAAACCCCAGTTCAGGAGCTCATAAATCTGTTTTGGATTTTTCAAGGTTGTTTTTTTTTTTTTGTATATATAAACTTTTTTTAATTTTGAAATTGTGGGATTCGGGAATCGCAATCTGGTTGTGAATGCCGGATCCGCGTTGAGCTCTTGGGTCGTGTTTTAAAACTTGGGGTTGAGAAATTTTGAGCAAAAGTTGAATGCTTTGCTTTAGGTTTGCTCAGAAAATGTGGGAATAATAGAAAAGGGAGGAAAGTTTTGAATTTCTGAGTATGGATTTTCCCATTGTTCAGGACAATAGAAGACAGAATGATACAGGGTAACTTCCATATATTTCGGGTCAAAAAGTGTGTGTTAATTTTAAATTTCTGAGCTTTGAAGAGTCTTGATGGTTTTGTAATTTTGTAACTAGAATACAGGGCAAGCAGCAAGATGAGGTTCTGGTAGTTTTGTTTGGAATGAGTTTTGTTGATTCAATGGTATGAGAAAGCCAAATCCGCTTTCATTACGCTATTGGAAAAGAACGTATGCACCCAGTGGTAAGGCATCATCAATTTTGCTTACTAGATGATTTTGAAAATAGTTAGATTTTTTCTTACAATAGTTGATGAGATAAGAGAGAGATAGCTTTGGTTGAGGGAAGACTATATATTAGTTTTGGAGTGAAAGTTTGAGTAACTAGGAATGAGTACCTTTGGCTTGCAACATTCACCATACTGTGTTGGACATGCAAAATTGTGTGCACTTGTTCATAATGAATTACTGTTTCTCAGCCCTGTTTCTGTTCTTTGTATATCTTTAGATTCTCTACTTATTATGCTTGCTCATGCAGGGTATCATTCTCTTTGCATCTGTTGCTGCAACTCTTGGACTAAAATATTGCTCGAGTCTGCTTGAGAACTGATCTCAAAGGTAAGCGGTCCATCTCGGTTAAGTTTGAAAATATAACTTTTTTTTTTTTTGTGAATTTATTTTTCTGGCTGTTTCTGTTCTTCACTTCTTTGTATATCTTATTCTCTACTTATAATGCTTCCTCATGCAGGGTATCATTCTCTTTGCATCTGTTGTTGCAGCTCTTAGACTACAAATATTGCTTAGAGTCTGCTTGAGAACTGATCTCAAAGGTAAGCAATCCATCTCAGTTAAGTTTGAAAATTTTACTTTTTTTTTCTTTTTCTTTTTCTTTTTTGTGAATTTATTTTGCTGGCATTTTGTTTTGGTTTTGAATAAGGAGTAGTTTAGATAGAAGTACAGAAAGATCGCCACATCAAATCAGTCTCTGCTGTAAGTGAATCTCATTTTTCCAGATCTGCATGCTCAATTCTTCTTGCTATGATTTTTTTTTTTTTTGTTTTGCAGAAATGTTAGTGTTGGTCCATAAATATGTCAAGTTGTTGGAACATCCTATCATCATTGAGCTACTGATCAACTGGAACCATGAATGAATTTATTTCACATTTCAGGAATACATACGAGACAGTGCATTTGATCCATGACGTTGGGCTGCTCCAGGGATACTTATGATACCAGCTTTTAAAATATTTAGAAGTTGTATAAAACTTAGCAAGTACAAAAACCTGCGGCATCGTGCGGGAGTGACTAACTAAACCATTCTTGCAGCATAAGTGGGCTTCTGGGCCATTACAAGCTGATAGATATCTTCAGCAACTGCCTTAGAATCCGACGAAATCCCTTGAATTCCCCTCCCTGTGAATCCAACACAGTAGACGCCCTTTTCTCCTTTCCAGTGGTTTGGATACTTGTTCTTAGGCTTGTCATCCTCATTAAAAATGAACTTATAATCCTACATAGTAACATTAAGATCTCTCACTAATGCTGAATGAATGACGTTTATAACTGAATATATATGTATATGTTACCTTGAGCCAGTTGTGCGCAACGCTTCGATAACCAGTTGCCAACACAATGGCATCGAAACGCTGGAGGGCACCATTTGTGAATCCCACAATATTGTTGTGTATCTTCTCTATTCCGGGGAAAACCTGTCAGTATATTTGAAGAACGTCACTGATAGATCATAAGGGTTTATATAATAAGGCCCTGAAATAAAAAAGTTTCTGATGTCGAAGCCTGATTTTACAACAACTATAAATACCGGTAGTGCAGATTTAAGTTTCATGCATGCAAGATCACGACCAGAAAAAGTTTATTCTAACCCTAAGAAAAAAAAAGTCCTCAAGTCTTAGTTTTACTCTGTTATTAAAGGTAGTCAAAACGTTAAACTAGTTTGTGTGGAAGAATGCATGAAGCTTTTTTTCATTAGTTGTTATTAAATATGTGTATCAATTATGATCAAGTACCTTAATCTTTTGGGAGCGAATTTTCTTGATAGTTCCACGATCGATTACCGGAGTCTTTCCAGTAAGTGTTTTGTAGAAAAAAGGGCCTTCAGCTGGTTGATGAATCCCATAGCTGGGCAGATCACTGTAGCTAAACATGGCAAGAAATGAAACGAACCTGTCTACCATATTCACAGGGAGGAAATTCAACAGTATCATCCCAATTCGTACAATTTCTCTGCTAAGTACATGAAGCTGCAAAATTATTCAATAACATCGGTATGCCATGATAAAAAATAATTTTTATTTTATTTTTACTTTTTATGACCTTTCTTAAAAAAAAAACAGCAAATAAGTCATTTCACAGAAATTATATGACCAAGGTTTTGAAAACCCAAATTTTTCTTTTTTATTTTATTTTGAAAAATTACTATTGTTTAAGTGAAAGGCTAAGGGCATGCAGTCTAATATTTGGAGGCAGAAAAAAAAAATACAGATTAAAACAGTTTGGAAAGAGAGAGAAACCCTAGCTAGCTTCTCTACTTTATAAAATTAATTATTCCGTATTCTTATTTGTTTGGCTAGAATATTCTAGACTTCTTTCTCATGCCATACACCAAGATCCTGTTGATCAAACTTTTCTCTTTGAAAGAAAACCATTTTGATGATATGAAAGAGAGCGAGTTGTATATAAACAAAAAATAGATAAAGATCGAGATGTTACTTGGCTCCTAACAACAATGGATGCATGAGCTCCATTTTCTGAGAGATCATTACTAATCTCCATGCCAGAATTGCCACAACCAATGACCAACACACTCTTATCTTTAAAACTCGCTCCACATTTATAATCACTCGCATGAATAACCTTTCCATTAAAGGTCTCCAGTCCAGGCAACTCTGGGATAATTGCCTGGCTATTTTCTCCGGTGGCCACCACTAAGAAATCCGCATAGTACACTTGGGGGCAAACCTCCTTATCAGTCGCCCTAGTGTTCTTCACTTCAACCTTCCATTTTTTATCAGCTTCTTCGTAAAAAGCCGACTCAACCCTGTGACAGTAATGGGGGTTGACGTTGAAACGAGACACGTACTCGTCCATATAGCTTATGAACGTGTCTTTGGTCATGAAAGTTCCAGTGCTGAACGGGTGGGGCATGAGAGGCAGAGAGCAAAAGTTTTTCGCCAAATGAAGACTCAAACGGTCGTAGGACCGTTTCTTCCAGAGGGAAGCACAGCAGTCTTCCTTCTCGAAGACGATGTTTGGCACCAACATGGAGTTGAGCAGCGCTGAGGTTGCAATGCCTGACGGGCCGGCGCCTACTATCACCACCGAAGCATTCTCAAACACATTGTTCTCCATTTTTCTTGAAATCAAACTCTCTTTTTCTCTTAAGATAAACAGCTAGCTAGGGAGTATGAAGCATAACAATGCAGAAGAATATTTTATACTGGTGAAAAAAAAACAGAGAGAAGACTTGACTGATTGACCTTGTTCAAAGTTAAGCGAAGTATATTTTATTTGTTCAAATTACAAAGACCACCGTTACACTTACTATCACCATTCGCTTGTTGATGCATGCAAATTGCGTGGTGTGTGTCAACTTTCAAACGCTCGCGGATGGTAATAAACTAATTTTGTATTTTCAAGATTCGCTTGTTATGGTAATAATTAAATACTTTTTTTTCCCTTATAAATCGACTTTATGGTAATAAATTAATATTTTTTCTTCAATCAACTTTCATGGTAACAAATTAATATTCTTATTCTCTTTTGCAGAATTGCTAGGTTATTCTCTTATAAATACTTTTTTTCCCCTTACAAATTGACTTTTGGATTTGTTACATGTTGCTAGTCACACAATTGGCGAAAATAGTTACATTAGCCGAAGAAACTGACATCAAAGACAAAATTAGTACATACGTGAATAAAGTGAGACGAACTATAAGGTGAAGCTCAATCGCTTATTTTGCCAAAAAAGTTAATTTTGGTTGAGTGTCTTAACTTTGACCATGCCTTATGTCCAAAATCAGGTGAGGTTATTTTCACCCTCCCAAATGCTTTGTTTACCCTATAATTAAACTTTTATCCTGAAACTTTCAATTTCATCCTTAAATAATTTAGAAAAGAAAAAAAAAAGATATCACTATTGAAAATGTAAAACTAGAAAAGAAAAGAAAAAGAAAATTTGCACACAATCGTGGTGCAATCATGCCTTCTAGTTTATTTTTTATTTTTATTTTTTTTTGAACTTTTTCATTTTTTTTTCCTCTTCTCTATTTTCTCCATTCATCAGCTACTGTGACGTAGAATCAAACATGAGTCATATGAAGTAGAACAAGATAATACTAACCAACAATTCTTTTCACTTGCTGCTATATCTTGAAAATTTCATTTAACTAATTGCTTGGTAGACTAGTGATAAAGGAGTTGAGATGATAAATTTTTTTTTTTTTGGTATAGAAAGTTGAGATGATAATTGGGATGCCTGTTGGATAAAATTTTATTTATCCATAAAATTGTGCTTAACTACAATTATTTTTTCTGTTAACAATTGTACTTAAAGACAATTTTGGGATTTTAAGGGAAAAAATTTGATTGTAGGGTGAACCATTTAGTAAGGTGAAAATAGTCGCACCCTAAAACAAAGCAGTTGTGTCTGAGTAAGTTAAACTTGAATCAAGTATCTCCAAACCCATGAGGGTGAAGAAAGATAAAGCTTGTAACGTATGCAATTGAGAATAAATCGATATCTTGTGTACAGTTATCCCATGCAATTATCACCCATCTAGAGTGAAAAATAAAATATTTTGAAACTTCGGTAGATAATAAAGGGGTGGGCCAGAAACTGGTTGGAGGGCATGTGGATGGCTGGATGTGGGTGGCTGTGTCCTACGACTTTTCAGGGCCTGGTGCCTTTGGAATGGGAGTTGAGGGTAATTTTTCCCTGTCTGTCTTCCCTATGGATTGGGTCCCTACGACCCATGGTATTGTTTAATTTCTGTTTGGGTCGCAAAAACTAGTGCCTTAGTTGGAAACTTTTAATACATGCTTCGAGGTTTCTAGGTTTTTGTTTGAATAAAAGTGCATGAATTTACCAAAAGGTGGATGTACTCAGGATTTTTTGGGATTTTATTCTTCTAAAATAGGGTTTTCATGAAGTTCTAAGGAACGATTCTTTCTATTGACCCCATAGGGGTGTTTTGTTTTTGTATTACTTGTTGAACTTAATGAAAGGGCTGACCTATTTTCTATAGTCTTTAAGTGCCAATCTATTGGGATCATGACTTCTACAGCAGTTGGTATCTGTTTTGAATGCGATTAGCGCACTTTAACTGACTTATGGATAAAGAAATTCTCATATTTGTGTGTTAGAAAATGTCATTCTGTTGGTACCACGTTGCGTGCAAGCTAATGAGGCTAGTCAATTATTTTTTTCCTTAAAAGACACAAAATTGTATCTTTGTTTGTAAGTTTGCTATAAATAGCGCTCAAAACAGACTTGTAATGAGGTGCATTTACTTAAATAAGGTTTCGGATTTTCTTGCCGGCTATCTTATGTTAAGTACATGTTTTAGAGTCTAGCCTTTTGGCTTTTAATTCTAATGATATCAAATTCTATTAAAAAAGAGGCTATTACCAGACATCTATGGAACATTGCCTCTAACTCACATACCATATGGACTTCCAATATTAATAATTACCTTCATTCCCAATGACATTACCTAGAATTGGAGTAAATGCATTTTGCATACCCTGAAAGAAGTTGTCATTCTTTATACCCTAAACAATGTTCGATCGGCATGTGTAAAAGTTTATAATTTTTTCTTTGGTTGTTGATTTAATCATATATTTGTTGTAATAAGGTGGTTATTACCAGACATTTATAAAACATTGTCTCTAACATACATACCAACTTCCTTTATTAATAGTTACCTCTTGAAAGTAGGATTTGTGTGTGCCACACGCAATTTTTTTTCTTTTTTCCTTAAAGTATGTCATTGCTACTCAAAGGCACTAGTGTCACTGTGATTCACACACACACACCCATGATAAATTAACGTACAACATATAAATACTTTGAATCAACTTTTCAAGGATTTCTACTAGTTAGTTAAAATTGTTCAAAAATCAGTTATTTTCTAATAATTAATTAAATTGTTCAAAGCTCAGTTACTTCATAATAATTAATTAAAAGGAAGTTAATTAAGTGTGACTAGTACCCTCCATCGAGACACTAATATTACTAGAAGTAGAACAAACATATATAGTAATTTATTAAGCACCTCATATTTACAATTAATTCTCAAACACTATTTTAGGGAGGGAGGAAAACACTAATTGCATCCGGTCATACATATACTAAATACCAAATAAAAGATAGCATATTTCATAAAACAGAACTATATACACAGGTGACACATAGTATATATGTCCCTTAGAGTTACTTATATGTGGTCTATTTATATAATTGCTTAGGTACATGCGGTACCACACACACGGACAACAAGTTTAACAACACAAACAAGCAAACTTGCAAAGAACGTTTATTTATATATGGTTCGGGTCGGGTCGGGTTGAACCATTCCTCAATAGCGTCCGGGTCAGGCTAAACCATTGCTGGAGCATAAGCGAACTTCTGTGCCATTAAAATTCGATAGATATCTTGAGCAACAGCCTTAGAATCCGACGAGATTCCCTGAATCCCTCTCCCAGAAAATCCAACACAGTAAAGTCCCTTTTCTCCTTTCCAATGGTATGGATACCTGTTCTTAGGCTTGTCGTCATCATCAAGAATGAGCTTATAATCCTACACAGTATATTACCATACATTAAAATCTCTCAAAAATAGTGAATGATTTTTTATAATTGACTATGCATATATGTTACCTTGAGCCAGTTGTGTGCTACGCTTCGATAACCAGTTGCCAACACAATGGCATCAAAACCCTGGAGGGCACCATTCTTGAATTCCACAATATTGTCTTGTATCTTTTCTATTCCTGGGAAAACCTGTTAATATATCATGAAGAACATCGGTGGAAGATCATTAGGATTTATATAACAAGGCCTCGTAATAAAAACGGTTCTAAGGTCGAAACCTGATTCCACAACAACTTTAATTCCATGTAATGCAGCTTAAGTTTCATGCATGCAAGATCCCAACCAGAAAAAAATTAATTCTAACCCCAAGATAAAAAAGTCTGTAACTCTTAGTTTTTCTCCGTTATAAAAGGCAGTCAAAATGTTATTTTCTTTTCGATGACCAAGCCAAAACATTAAACTAGCTAGAGTGTGGATGGTTGCATGAAGCTTTTTTCCATTAGATGTAATTAAATCTGTGTGTGTTAATTATGATTACAAACCTTAATCTTTCTGGAGCGAATTTTCTTGATAGTTCCACGATCAATTACCGGAGTCTTTCCCGTAAGTGCTTTATAGAAGAAAGGACCTTCAGCCGGTTGATGAATCCCATAGTTGGGTAGATCACTGTAGCTAAACTTGGCGAGAAATGAAACGAACTTGTCCACCATATTCACCGGGAGGAAATTCAACAGTACCATCCCAATCCGTACAATTTCTCTGCTGAGTACATGAAGCTGCAAAAATTAACTAATAACATCAAAATGCTGTAATGAAAAACCTAAAACTCTTAGACTTTCTTAGAAAAAGCAATGAATAAATCATTTCTCGGAAACCATATAACCAAGCTTTTGAAAGCCCCAATTTTTCTCTTTTAACTAGTTTCTTATTTTAATTTGAAAAAATGCCATCATTTAAGTGAAAGGCTAAGCAATTCATTCCAATATTCGGGTGGCAGAATATAAAAACAAAAAACAAAAATGAAAGCATTTTAGAAAGAGAGATAGAAACCCTAGCTAGCTGCTCTACTTTATTGAATTGACAATTCATTATTCTTATTTGTTTGGCTAGAATATTCTAGACTTCTTTCTCATGCCATACACCAAGATCCTGGAGGTCTAATTTTTCTCTTTGAACTAAAAAAAAAAGGACCATTTTAATGATCTGAAATAGAGCGAGCTATATATAAACATAAATAGAGAAAAATCGAGATGTTACTTGGCTCCTAACAACAATGCATGCATGAGCTCCATTCTCCGAGAGATCATTACTAATCTCCATGCCAGAATTGCCACAACCAATAACCAACACACTCTTATCTTTCAAACTCGCTCCACATTTATAATCACTCGCATGAATAACCTTTCCTTTAAAGGTCTCCAGTCCAGGCAACTCTGGGATAATCGCCTGGCTATTTTCTCCGGTGGCAATCACCAAGAAATCTGCGTAGTACACTTGGCAGGAAACCTCCTTATCTGCCGCCCCAGTGTTCTTCACTTCAACTTTCCATTTCTGATCAGCTTCTTCGTAAAAAGCCGACTCAACATTGTGACAGTAACGGGGGTTGACATTGAAACGGGAAACATACTCATCCACATAGTCTATGAACGTGTCTTTGGACATGAAAGTTGCAGTGCTAAATGGGTGCGGCATAAGAGGAAGAGAGCAAAAGTTTTTTGCCAAATGAAGACTCAAACGGTCGTAGGACCGTTTCTTCCAAAGGGAAGCACAACAGTCTTCCCTCTCGAAAACAATGTTTGACACCGACATGGAGTTGAGCAGCGCCGAGGTTGCAATGCCGGAGGGGCCGGCGCCTACTATCACCACCAATGCATTCTCAGACACGTTGTTCTCCATTTTTCTTGAAATGAAACTCTCTCTATTTCTCTGAAGATTGATAGCTAGCTAGGGATGATGAACCATAACAATGAAGAGGACTATTTATACTAATGAGAAAGACGAGAAAGCTTGACTGATTGACGCAATTCAAGCATTAAGTGAAGTATATTTTATTTGTTAAAATTACAAAGATCACCGTTACATTCAAAACCACCATCCGCTAGCTTGTTGATGCATGCAAATTGCGAGGTGTATTTCAAAAACTCAAGGATGACTTCATCTGTCCCATTAATAACTAAGCTTTTGATTCTAACCGTTCAATGTAAAAAATAAAAATAAAAATAAACCACACTGGTTTAATAGTTTATTGAAACTTTGGTTAGTATTAGTGGGGTATGAAATTCTTAAAGTGGTACTTCCTTGGGTTTGGTGTTTAGTCGGTGGTCACGGGTGCTCTTTTAATTTGTTGATTTTTTTTTGTATGGTAACAAATTGTGTATGTGTGTTTTTTCTTTTCAGTCGACTTTTATGGTAACAAGTTAATAGTTTTACTTTTTTGGAATCGACTTTTATTGTAACAAATTAATAATTTTATTTTTTAATTGATTTTATGGTAATAAATTACTAATTTTTTTTATAAATAATTTCTTTTTTCTCTCCTATACATTTACTAGGTATATTCTATTTCCATATACAGATATACAACTACTTAAACCATCTTAACAATGCTAGCTATTTTTTCAATCAATTTTAACCAATGGAGCTAAAAAGTCATTTTGATTAACCACTTTTAAAATACATCTGCTTCAGTTCTCTCTATTTTAGCTAATTTTGAATGGAAGAAAAAATAATTTAAATACATTTACAAATTACATAGAATAAGTTAAAATGAATGTTTTAAATTATCAAAAATAATAGAGAGTCTCACCTCCCGCTCTATATTTAGGAGTGTTGTAGGTAAAACTTAAAATAGAGAACCACTTAGAACATCGTTAGTATTACTAGTTTTTTTTCAGTTAAATTTTAGCTAAAGTAGCTTAAAATTTATTTTAGCTAGTCATTTTAAAATACGTCTGCATTAATTCTCTCTATTTTAGCTAGTTATGAATTTTCACTATTTTTTTAATGAAGATTAAATAGTTTAAATATATTTTTAAATTACATAAAATAACTCAAAATGAATATTTTTAATTATAAAGAGTCTATCTCGCTCTCTATATTTAGGAGCGAAATAGCTAAAAATTATAATAAAGAGGGGTTTGGTGTAGCTGCAAAAATATATAAAAAGCTAAAAATGTTCTCCAAAATAACTAAGGAGCCAAGACAAAGAATTTGAAAAATATGCTCTTAGCAATGCTAGCCATTTTTTATTCAAGTTTTAGTCAAAGTAGCTACAAAGTCATTTTGGTAGGACACTTTAGAAATTCGTCTGCATGAATACTCCCTATTTTAGCTAGTTTGAATTTATATTATTTTTTAAATGAAGATTAAATAGTTTAAATGTATTTATCAATTACATAAAATAACTCAAAATAAATGTTGTAAATTATAGAGAGCTTCATTTCGCTCTCTACATTTAAGAGTGATATAGTTAAAAATTATAATGAAGAGTCACTTAGGAGTCTGGTGTAGCTGCTAAAATATATAAAAAGCTAAACAAGCTTTCCAAAATAACTAAAGAGCCAAAATAGAGAATCAGCTAAAAATACTCTTAAGATATGGTAATGAAAGTTTTATTTGTTACATATTGCTAGTAACACTACAACAGTTGTTGATGCCTAAAATTGTTAACGATGCTCGAAAAATGTGAAGTCAAATGTAAAAATAGTATGTAATGTGACAGTTAACGATGCTCGAAACTTTGAGAAATTCTTGCGTGGGGCGAACGCACGGGACATGTGGTGGGGAGGACCAATCACGGTCCAGCAGGAGGGTGTTTTAGGTATTGCACATGAGGGATTAAAGGCAGTTTTGGAAACGTGAAAAAAAAATCTTCCTTTTGATTGGTTGGCCCCAAGGCCACGTGGTGGGGACTTCCTCACGCAAGAATTTTTCCGAAACTTTTAACCCAAAAAAGTGACGTCAAGGGCAGAAGTAGTATGTGTCGTACTTGAATAAAGTCAAATGTACTACAACGTGCAGCTTGATTGTCTTTTTTGTAAAAAAAGTGAATTCTTGTTGAATTTTTTATTTCGACAACTCTACTTTATGTCCAAATTAAAACAAATCAATTGTGTCCGCCCAATTAAACTCAAATCAAGTATTATTCTAACTTTTGAGTGTGAAGAAAGATGATGCTTGTGAGCATTTTATCTCAAGTCAAAATAAATGGATATCTTGTATAAATCTATTATCCCAAAGAATCATCGCCTTACTTGTTCGAACAATTAATAAAATAGTTTGAAACTTTGGGTTAATAATAAAGGGGTTTAAACATATTTTCTTAAGTTCCCTCAATTTTTTTTAATTGACTAAGAGCATCTTTAGCAATGCTAGTCATTTTTGAGTCAAATTTTAGCCAAAATAGGTAAAAAGTCATTTTATCTAGTCACTTTAGAATTACTTCTGCATCGGTGCTCTCTATTTTAGCTAGTTTTGAATTTATATTGTTTTTTCGATGAAGATTCAATAGTTTAAATATATATATATATATAAATTACATAAAATAACTCAAAAAGAATGTTTTAAATTATAGAGAGTCTCATCTCGTTCTCTATATTTAGGGGAGAGATAGCTAAAAGTTATAATAGAGAGCTACTTAGGAGTCTGGTGCAGCTGTTAAAATAGATAAAAAGCTAAATATGCTCTCCAAAATAGCTAAAGAGTCAAAATAGAGAGTCTACTAAGGATGCTCTAAGTAGCTCTCTACTTATTCATGTAATGATTTTTTTATTATGTCAAACACTTTTTTTTTTTAGTGGTTCAAAACCTAATCAAACGGCGCAGCTCATTCAAGAGATAAATAAACATGATACTACCGTGAAGAAGGAGACATAAAATTAAAACCCCATATAATAAAGACACATATTTCTTCTTGCCACAAAAAATTCCTAGTACATATAACGTAGCACTTAATCACACAAATAAAAGGCATGGTAACGTATGTGTTGGTAAAATTGATGAAGAATTCTAAAAAAGAAAAAAAGAAAAAAAGCTAGCTAGAAACAACTCAAACAAGGAAGTCAAAACATTAAAACTTTAAATAATAAATATTCGACCACAGATTTATAAAACCCGGAATGCCATGTAATGATTGTGAATACGTATGCATCAATAGATCAACTTGCAACGTTTTTCTATTTTTTGATCGAGATCAACTTGCAACTTCTGACTTCCAATTTCACCTAATATATGTTAGATTACATCAAAATGTCAAATATATATGTGTGTGTGTGTGTATTGCTCGGTATATAGAGAAAGAGAAAAGGAAGTGGAAAAAAAAAAGAAGAATCTTCCATTATTCAATACAGACTTGGTTGATACTAAGATCAAACCTGCAAATAGCGAGGCTGAAAGATGCAATGAAAGAATTGGTAGCGACGATACAACCGAGATTCTGAGATTACTTTGGCTCTGAAAAAATAAATTAACCAACTTGTCAGAATAATCAGTAGATGCCATAAAACACCATCAACAAGACTTTTAATTTCAACCAATTTCGAACTCAAAGAACTCCCAATACCTATTTTGATCTTTACCTCAACATGTATTGATGGAATGTCAAAATCCTTGCTTGATCACCGTAGAAGAATAGAAACATAGGAGGGAGATAGATTGAGAGATGATGGATGATGAGAATGAATTGACTGATTGAATAACCATTGAAACCCCCAATTTCAAGAGAGAGTTTGTTTGACCAAGCTTTTGGAGAGAGTGAGAGACTTTTGAAATTGATATGCTATAATTGTGTTTATAATTCTCCAAGAGAGAAGAAATTGAAGATGCAAAGGCGCTATAATGCATATGGAAAGAAAGCAAACAATTTTTTTTTAACGTATTTATGCTATATATAGGGCCTTTCTGTCACACACACACACACACACACACACACACACATATACTAGATCCTATTTATAATGGAGATCCGCTTTGAAATTAACGTGTGAAGTTTGAGTTTTTGGACACTTTTCGGTCGCATATCGACATCTCGACTGTTCAGTTTTTAGGTACTAGTGTATAGATCATCTATGCAAATTTTCAGCCAAATTGATGATCGTTAAGGTATCTAACTTGCTTAAACCAATGGAGGACTGAATCGATCAACCTGAACCGTACTAGCTTTAAGGCAATTATCAATGTCTTAACGATCATCATTTTGGCTGAAAATTTGCAGGGATAATCTATACACTAGTACCTAAAAACTGAACGATTGAGATGTAGATATGCGATCGAAAAGTGACAAAAGACTCGAACTTCACATATTAATTTCAAAGCGAAGCTCCGCTCTGGATAATATATATATATAGACACATATCCTATCCAGAGCGAGGTTAGGGTTTATGGTCACTTTTCAGTCGCACATCTACATCTCGACCGTTCAGTTTTTAGGTACTAATGCATAGATCATCTCTGTAAAATTTCAGCCAAATTGATAGTCGTTAAGGCATTGATAACTGCCTTAAAGCTAATACGGTTCAGGTTGGACATATTCAGTTCGTCCATTGGTTTAAGCGAGTTTGATACCTTAAAGATCATCAATTTGATTGAATTTACAGAGATGATCTATGCATTAGTACCTAAAAACTGAACGGTTAAGATGTTGATGTGCAGCCGAAAAGTGACCCTAAACCCTAACCTCACTCTAGATATATATACAAATCCTATATATATATATAGCCTTTCTATCATATAGATAAAATTTTCGATCACATATTAGCATTTCATTCGTTTAGTCTTTGAGTCTCTATGATGGATGATGAGAATGAATTGACTGATTGAATAACCATTTTTTTAACGTATTTATGCTATATATAGGGCAATTCTGTCATATAGATAAAATTTTCGGTCACATATCAACATCTCATTCATTCAGTCTCTGAGTCTCTATGAGTAGATCAATTCTGTAAATTTTAACAAAATTGATGATCATTTGGTTAGATTGTTTCTATTCCTGAGAGAGAGAGAGGTTTTTTCTTCAGCTACTTACTAAAAAAATAATTAAAAGTTAACAAAAAATAATTAATTAACAGTAAAGTAATAGACAAAAATTGTGACGTTTAAATATCCCGCTCTTTAAACAGACAAAGAAAGTTAGTGACGTGCATGTTTTCACTTAACCTATTAACCTGTCTTTTCAAGCTTTGAAATGCACGAGTGAAAAAATAACAAAAAGTTAGAAACAATTTTCTTAATTGACCTGTTTTTCTTTTATATTATATATAAAAGAATTAATAATAGGAGTGAATATATCCTCTTATAAAATATTAAAAAAAAAGGATAAATCCACAAAAACCTTACATTATCTATGCAGTAAGTCATTTGATACTATACATTAAAAGTCCACCTTTCCTAATAAATAAATAAATAAACTAAGAAGAAGGTTAAAAGCAAAATGAAAATTCGTACACTCTATAAGAACACTTGCGCACGTAAGCTCTGATGTAAACATCCATGAACTATCCCTTAATTAAACAAAGGTGGATCTTTACCCTTAACTTTAGCAATATATTCAGGAATCGATTTTACCACAACCTTCCGTTAAAATGAACAATTTTCAAGGCATTCTTGTGATAAAATTGTTCAAAGATCAGTTACTTTTTTTTTTTTTTTTTTTTTTTTTTTTTTTTTAAGGAAAGATCAGTTACTTCTAGTAATGAATTGATGGAACCTCGGTTTGACTCGTAACCTCCATCTAGATACAAACAGAGAAACGCACCCATCCATTAAGCATCCCATACTAAACAATCAAGCACTACTCCCGGAAAAGAGGGGGAAAAAAATTGCATCTATCAATCCACTAAATACTAATTGAATACAATTTAACCGCTTCACAATGAATTGACATATGTAGAGCTACGTAATCTATCACAAAAAATATTAACTTCTCGATTCATCTTGCATGAACCACAACCATTTAAGTAATCACCTTCGTCGTAAACATCGTCCCAGCCTCGTTTGGTTACGAAACTATTCTGCAAATTTCCGCATTGGCTGCATGCTTTAACACGATCATTGTAGGCAAGTATTTTACGTACTAGGACATTATTCACCCACATACTTTGAATGCAAGTCATAAACCTTTCTCTTGATTCACTTAAATCTTTACCATTGAGACTACACAAGGATTGTAGACCTTGTTGCTTCGCCTCACCTCCTACACAAGTTAAGAATACCCCATAAACATACGTTGCTTCTATGTGACCTTTTGCTGCAGCTTTCTCCAAACACTCGAATCCCGATTCGAATTCATATCGCTTGCTCAAGCTAAAAAGATCAAGCACTCCTTGTCTATACAGAGCCTCTGCATTGCCACACTTTTGGCAACGTCTCATTAATTCAGAAAATCGTTTCCTTTTTCTCAAAGGAAAGAGTGGAAACTTTTCGATCGATACATGTTGAAAAATATAGTCCTCTTGCCCCGCCTCGTTAAACTGCTTGCAAGTTTGCCTAATGCGGCAAAGATCATCGAAAGAATTCGAAGCAACCTTAGCAATAACTTCCAACAAAAGATCGTTGGGAAGTGACTTCAACACCGAAACGTTATGACCATCCTTTCTTGACCTACGCTTTCTAACCTTCTTCCTTATCTTTGCTAAAGAAGAAAAAACCCCATTCCTTATCGATGAGAGAGACGCCATGGATTCTAACAAAAAATCTAAGGAAATCGAGGGGATAAGAGGAACTATCTTGAAAACAAAAGATGTCCGTACGTAGGCTTATATATATGGAGAAGCCTTGTAACACAAGGAATGGCTCAAGTATCTTAAAATCTTAAATTGGATTTGTTCTCCGTACCAATCAATTTCCACGTACGTGGTAAAATTCAGATCTAGCTAGCTAGGGTTTGGTACAACTTTGAACCGGGTCAAACGTCCCGTGACGTGGATTTTCCTTCCTAGGGCGGCTGGATGACGAAATTATACAAAACGGTGTCGTCTGGAGGCTGCGCATAAGCGCATTTTTCCGCTGCCATCTGTAATCCTAGTCTTGGAGCCCAAACGGTGGCGTTTGGATGCTTCTGATCATCAGCTTCGCGGGTTTTAAGCTTCATTTTCCAAAGCCACCGAGCTCAGACCCAAAAAAAAGAGAGGCCACCGAGCTGAGTCGGTGTCGGTGGTCGGTGATCGGCGAGTGTGACGTGGCCATGGGTACGATCAGCCCCACGCAGCTTGATTACTACGAAGACATGTGGAAGCTTGATTCCGATGCCGCATTGGTAGCGTTGGTCAAAGTATCTACTAGACTCTTCTAGCTTCTTCGTCTTGATTCTTGAGCTTAATTAGGTTCTGTAAATCGAGTTTTAGGGATTTAATCTGGTTTATGTTTGATTAATTGAAGGGCGAAGATGGACGGACAGCTTTGGTGTTGGACCGGACGGTGTTCCATCCGCAAGGCGGCGGTCAACCGGCGGACACAGGCTTCGTCGCCGTCTCCGGTTCGGAGGTCAAGTTCGTCGTCCAAGATGTGCGGTCTAAAGACGGTGTAGTAAGTAATCGAATTCAATTTTGATTTTCATTTTTGGTCGTGGTAAAGGTGTTTGGTAAATTAATTTTACTCGTTTTTTTTTTTTTTAAGGTTTATCACTACGGTATGGTTGAGAATTGCGGTGAGGGATGGGAAGCGGAGTTTGAGAAAGGGAGAGAGGTGGTGTTGCATGTTGATGAGTCTAGGCGCATGCTTAATTCTAGGTATGATTAGTTTGATGAGTTTGAGTTTCTGGGAATTTAAAGCAATTTTAGAGGTTGTTTATGCTGATTTTAGTGCTTAATTAGGAGGATTGTGTTTTGGTTTCTACTTTGGTGAATGTTGATTGTTTGGTGCAGGATTCACTCAGCTGGGCATTTGCTAGATGTGTGCATGAAGAATGTGGGATTAGGTGATTTAAAGCCAGACAAAGGCTACCATTTCCCTCAAGGGTATGATTTACTTCATTGTCTACCGCCTAGGTTTAGAAGTCGTGGTTATGTTTCCTATTTTTCTGTAATAAGACTCGTTTATACATGATCTAACTGTTTCATAATCCTCTGTTAATAAAAGATTCTTTGAATCTTTACTGTAGTTGCTTACTCAATCGTCTGCAAGAAAGTTTGTTTCTTCATTGTGTAGTTTATTAGTGAAGCATCTGTAGTTAGTCTCAATCCGGACATGGTAGGCTGTCCAAGCAAATACCAATATAACAGAAAGTGGTCCTTCCTCTTGAGCCATATTCTTAAACTGAAATTTTGTTCACCGACTCCATGAACATTTGGAACTTTTTTTCATCACAGAATCTCTTACGCCCAGATAGAAAAGCCTTCAAACCAAGCGATCCAAAAGAGCCTGATCCAAAGAGCTTTAACCGTGATAGAAAGAAACCACAGATGCTTCAAATTAAAAGACATTCATGTATTCCGTATTTTGATATATTAGTTCCTCCAGGACATGCCTCAAAATTAGTGATCTACTGTTTTGTGTTAGTATTCCAAGTCTTATGAGCAGTTGTGTTGTTGGGTACAAAGTTGTCATGGTTTGCAAATCCTTTTGGTTGAATCTAGCACTTACAAATGTACCCTTGCCAGGCCATATGTGGAATTTATAGGCATAGTTCCACAGAAAGATGTGCAAAGTAAGCAGAAAGAGTTGGAGCTAGAAGCTAATGCATTGATATCGAGAGGAGGGAAGGTGAGTTCTGATACTTGTTTAAAGCTTCTTGCTTGGTATGACATATAATGTCCTGGTTCATGCCTTTACCATGTTTCTTTTAGGTCTTTGTTGCAGTAGTACCATATGAAGAAGCATGTAAGCTGTGTGGTGAATGTCTTCCCGATTACATTCCAAAGGTTATTCCTTACCATTAGGCTAGTTTTGTATGGAGGGCATTCAAAGTCCTTTCAAATTTTAGGTCTACAGATTGTTGAGTACTAACTAGTTCTGTATCTTGTACAGGACAGCACTCCTCGTATTGTGAAGATGGGGACCAATCCGGGCTGTCCGTGTGGTGGTACTCATGTTTCTGATGTTTCAGAGATCACCAGTGTTACAGTAAGAATCTGTTTGCACCAAACACTGTTTTGAAATGAGTTTTATCAAGAATTTGTTTGGTCATCTTAGGACTCCCTTGTGATTTTTTGTTATTTATTCAGGTTTCTCAAATTCGAACCAAAAAAGGAGTCACGAAGGTCTTTTACAATGTTGGTCCCTAAATCTTGGTGTATTGATCGCGTCTCTGACAAGGAACTTATGTCTGTCGAATTACATTTTTGACGCCTTGTTGATTGGGTTGATGGTTAATTGATCATTTGATATGATCAAAGTTGTAGTACTTTTGAACAGTAAAGCATTGCTTGCAATTTGTATCGTGTCTATGGCTCCATCCTTATCGCATATCTGCTGCCTGCTGTTTTAGCTCTGTCTCTATGTGACTCAGTGTACATACTGATGATAGATATGAATGTATGTGTCATAAGACTTGTAGCAGTCCTGCTGTGACTTGGTGAATCCATATGAATGTATGCTAAGACTAGTAACATTCCTGCTTCCTCTTAGTTTTCTACTAATCACTATCTTATTTACTCATAGTTAGCTTGGGTCATGGGCAAGTCGAGTTGGGCTTGGGTTTTTTTTTTTGCCCCCCTTCATTTTCCCTTCACTGGGTAGGGAATTTACATTATGAAGTTATATGAAGTAGAGCAACTATAGGAAGCCTAGCTAGCCTAATTAACATTGTGGAGGTCATGGGGTTTTCTATCAATCACCTTATCTACTCGTGGTTGGCTTGGGTCATGGGCAAGTCGAGTTGGGCTTGGGTCTTTTTAAATATTTTTTTTTCATTTTCCCTTTCATTGGGTAGGGAATTTACATTATGAAGTAATATGAATTAGAGCAACTATATGGAAGCCTTTGTCAAAAAAGAACTATATGGAAGCCTTGATTATAAATAATTAAAAAAAAAAAAAAGGTGAGGCCTCCTGTCACCAATCTAAATAATGAGTTTGTAACTCTATCCCGTCTCTATCAAAACAGCCACAGGGGAAGGCAATGCTCATTGTCGTCTCAGAGTTGAGAGTCGAAAACACCACTATTGCAATTCGGATTTCATCTATGACCGTGTTTCAGCATATCTTCAGGATTTGTTTGGTCTGAAAGTTTTATCCAGGTGATGCAAATTGATGCCTCTCGTACTAGGAGACAAGTAGACCAGTGGTCACTAGTTCCAAATCTTCTTTTAGGTAACATATGAAGGGAATCGAATTCCTGACTTAGACTTAATTTTAACTTAATTTTCGATTCTCTTTCATCACTTCGCTCAATTCCAAAAGCTTAATATCTTTTTTGAGGCTTTATATTCTTCATACGTTTTCACAATTGGGAAACTGGAAATTTCTAACCCATATAATCGAGATGCCGATTTACTGAACTCATCATTTTTTTAGTACTGTTGGTAAAGCTCACAAGTTTGTCTCTCCTCTTTCTTATTCATAAAAAAAACACGAACAATACCTAACCACGAAACGGTAATAGTCTAGTCCTCGGACCTTGTCCGTTGCAAAGGCATATATATGCATGCAGGAAATTTGAAGCACTGGAATTGTACAACCTGTACCCACATTACAAAACCCGAACCCTAATTTCACAGTGAAAACTGAAAACCGAAGACTGCTTTCCACATAGACAAATCTCGACGGAGCCTTCAAATCAATTCTCATATCTGCCATTTAGATTTAGATCTCAAGAATCACATACCGCATCAGGGTTCAGCCAATCTGGCTCAACCAGGCAAAGCGGCTGACAATATTATGCTTTTGGAGAGTTGGGGTTCTTTTAGCTTTTGTTCATTGTGCATCACATACTTATGTTTGAAAATTCTCCTCGTATGGTCTAAATAACTATAAATTTTGTAAGTACCCTTAACAAGTTTACAAATATGTAATTGGGAGGTACGTACCAAAACTGTCTCGAGTCTTGACAGTTTCACATCTGTTTCGATCAATTAGCTAGTAGTGAAAAACTTTAAAAGAAGGATGCTTGTCGTGTTCGATTTTTCTTGCTAAAAGCCAAGACTCTGGTCATAGTCATCAGTATTCTGTGATATAAATGCATATATATATAGCCACAGATGCATTTTCAAGTTCGTTGTTTCAGGAAAGTGATGAGAACCATAATGTTGAGCATATGCTTCTTGGGTTATTAGCTTTGACAGAGAAAAGGAGAAAGCAATATTTTTGGTTGGTAGTCTGGTACTAATGAGCCGAAAGCATCACTGTTGCGATTTGGATTTGATACTCGAACACTGGTCTTAATATTCGATTGTGACTTTGAAATTTTATCCAGGTGCAGAGGTGCTGCAGATTGCCTTTGCAATGCTTCGTGTGCTAACGATACGCATGTATTGATGATGTGGTCCTCATTTTCAGAAAATAATGCGAAGGAACAACGCAACACAAATCATGTTCACGGGAAGATTATGTGTTACATCAACACTCAAAATACATTAGTATTTTTCTGCACAAGTGGCATGAACTAATTTTTAATTTTCTCATATTATCTGTCCTAATTAATAAGACCTTGAGTTCATGGATTTTAATACCATTTCATATTCTGAAATGATCGTATAAGTTAAATTACCGACGTGATGTTTCTCTATGTCGTGTTCTAAAAGGATGTTCGATATCTCCCATATTAACAAAAAAATTTATAATAATATTAGTATTAAGGTAAACATTATTTTTATCTAAAATAAAAAAGTTTTTTATTTTTTATTTAGGAGAAAAGTTTTTTCTTGAATGTATTCCAACATATTCCTTTTCTCCTCCCATAAAATTCATGTTTTAAAGACCTATTGCTATACTGAATTAGCAAAATATACGGTAAAGTCAATGACCAATATAACTGTGATGTAATCAATTGTCTGATATTTAGTTGTAAATCTTCTTAACAATCATAAATAATAAAAATTTAAATATTGTTTGACTTTCAGTAAGATTGCTGGAGTGAGTTTTTAAAATGGTTTAGCTAAAGTAGCTTTTAGGTATGTTTTAGAGCTGCTCCTACCACTACTACAACCTGATAGGAGAGAACAAACACGACATTTGACTCTCAAGGTGCGCAACAACAGAGATTTTACCTTAGGCTCAACTTCTTATGCAATTAAGCATGGTAATGAGAAATCTATTAAAACATCAACAACAAAAAGACTCAAAACCTAGAATATTACACTGTGACAACTCTCTAGAGCTTCACGTGGATCACCTCAGAGAAATAATATGAAGCATATCAACCCACTGAAAACAACACATTACATACTTTCTTGATGCTCAATGCGAAAGGATGACCATGAAGTTGTACCCAAACATTCAACAAGTTTAGGGCGACTCTCTCAATGGCTAAAAGACCATTGTACAGTCTAAGAGCATCATGCCACCAAAGCCTTATCAAATAATCAAGAGCCTCATCAAGGACTCTATCCCGGCCGCAACTCCTTCGATGGACACCACACCAAGAAACGGCCAGCCCATGCTCACGGAGATGAATAACTCCGCCGTAAGACCACATGACCTGTATGGCAGTATGACTCATAAACGCTGTGGCAACAAAACGACTGTGTGACTAAAGAGCAAAAATCATTAGAGGAGACAACCTCCTCCCTAGGAACCACCGGATCCACTACCATGGGATGTGCAAAAGCTAACTTCGAAGCCAAATTTGTAGACATCTTTTTGAAGAAGTACGAAAAAAATTAATCACATACTTGCAAACCCTAGATAAACCCTAAGAGTGAGAAATAGGGTTTTAGAAAAACATGTGAATCATCAATCATCCATGTGTTTCGCATATTCTATATCATTTTTCATTCTCTCTTCAGTCAAGCTCTTTGTATTATTATAGGCTATTTTAACAGAATTATCGTTTGGTTTCAAGTCCAGTTTCTCACCATGGTTGGGGTTTGGCCAAATCAATTAATCAAATCCACTCCACTTTACACAAGGCAGAGAATGGGAAATTGAAACCACCTGAATTGCTAATTTACTATAGACCCAACTTGACACTTGAGAGTAACCAATAGCTATCCTAGATCATCTGATTGATACTTTAGTTGACCCTGACAATAATTTTAGGTTTAATTAATAGCCAAAATAAATTAAGAAAAAAGATGACCAAATGACTGACATACATATGATCCTCACCTTGTAAATCAAACAAACTAACTTCGTTAGTGGAGATGAGAAATCTGAACAAAATATGATAGCCCTACGGCAATTATCTTATCCACCCAATTGATTCTTAATTTTTGAAATTCATGTAAAACAAAATACAAAGAGAAATAACAAAACCTGTCATGTGTTGACATTCCCAAATTGACCCCTCTCTGCTTCAACCAAAGTGCTGACCTCATTGTGGGATACATTTCTCTTCTAATGTACAAATATATTCCTTGTAAAACTCTCCCCAAAACAAGCAATATGACGCATTGGCCATTTACTTCCACCAGTATGCCTCATTCTTTTCTTTCCAAAACAAACAAAGCAATACAAAAGGCAATGCCTTCTTTACCCAAAAACCCATAGGAGGGCAAATCATTGACCAAAATTATAATATGTCTACTTACTTTAAATGAATATGTGAATAAGATATATGATTCCAATATACGATTTTATTTGCGTTACTAAAACAAATAAAATCATAATGAGTTCAATACATTCAAAATTTTTTATCTTTTGGTTGAGGATAGACCGGAACGTTGAACGAAGGAAACAAAAATACATTTTTAGTTATACATGCGCCGTCTCATTATATTCACGAGATACAAATGTACAAATGATGCTTCGAGCTCTCTGCACTGAAATTTCAATTTCTGAATTCTTCAAACGTGCCGAAGTTAAAAAGAGGTTAAAGTTGTAAAGGTAATATTTGGGAGAGATATTTATTTGGGGAAAATTAGAGGGAATAATAAAGAAGAAGAAAAATGAGAGTCCAGATAGAAGTGGGAAACGGCATTACCGGTAACAGATAAATAGAATAGACAAAAAGCCAAAACGCCAGCCAAAGAAATTCCGCTAAATTCAGCAAAGACCCCTTCTTCACCATCCAATTTCTCTCCTTTTATGTACCACCCGCCAGATACACCAGATTCTCCACTACATCCTTTTCTTTCTCTCCATTCTTTCTTTCCCTACCTCTCTCTCTCTCTCTCTCTCTCAGATCCGCTCCTGCTTCCTTTTTTGCTTTGCAAAGTCTCAACCTTTACGACACTCCCACCCTCGCACACTATACAAACACACACCCACTTGTCTCTTTTGTGTTTTATATCTTGTGTCACATTCTGGGCCTCTTCTCATTTCTCTGCTGGGCGCCTCCTCCTTGTTGTTGAACACAAATAAGCCGAGGTGGGTTTTCGTTTCTTGACTCTGTTTTGTGATGTTTTGTGTGGTAATGCATGTATCGATACATGTGTGCTCTCCGTTTTATCAGTTTGGTGGTGTTGTTCTTCATACGGGTTGGTTTGTGTTCTGGTTTAGGCTATGTTTGCTATGTTTCTAAATCATGAGCTCGTGTTTATCGAAATGTAGTTTTGATGGGAATTGCTTTGTTTGATTGAGGTCTGAATGGTTTAGACTGTCTTTGTTTTATTTGATTGAATTTACTATGTTCGGTTTCAGTTTCATTGGAGAAGACTCAATTTTGAACCTTCAAGTATAACCAATCATATGTTTCATTGCGTGTAGGGATTGCTTTCTGTTTTTAATTTCTAATAGTTTTTCTTCCAATTGTTCTAAGGTCCAAGTTAAGATTTTTTTTCTTCTTCTATTTTTTAATCTTTTATTGTGTTGGGTGCTCCATGTTGGTCTGGTCCGCTGAATTCAATTCATTTTGTTTGGTTTTATTGGAATTGGAGGGAGATCTATGCTTTCTTGTGTCTTATAACTTATAAAAACACAAAATTTACCTTTTAGTGTCTTTCACACGATACACAAAGACACACAGAGTTTTTTAAGCAAAATAGAATTTTGGAGTTAAGAAGCGCTCTTATAACTAATTTGTTCTTGTTTCTCTGAATCTCTATATGTTCCTAATACCTCTAAATACTATACAATGGACTTTGGAAAAGACTGGGATTAATTATAAGGTATTGATATCTGAAGAAACATTGGTACTCATTAGTGCAATGAGTATGAGTGTATGACCATATGCATCCCATGTTGCCTATTATGTTGACCTAAAAATTAACAAAGGAGAATATGTATGGTTTCATCTGTAGGTCATGCTGGGAGAAACTATGATTAAACCTGAAGGAGAACTTAAAGTAAGCTTTGGCTATCAATGCAGTAGTGACAGAGTCGATTCTTGTGAGGCTTCCAGTGGATATGAAATCCTGCCTGACCTCCGAAGGAACAGTAGTTTCTCTTGCTTGTCTGGAGCTGCGTTAAGTGCCAATGCCACTCTGGCAAACACTAATATCTGCAATGGTTTGATAGGGGAAGAAATACTTCCTAGTTGGGACTCCCCTAATTCATTTCGTAAGGTACCCTCTTCGCCAAGGTTGGATATATTATCATCTTCTCTTCAGAGCAGTATGTCAAACTTAAGTTGCAGTCCATCTACACCCGAGTCTGATTCTTACCTGATGAAATCCATGAGTCCTACTTCCAGAGGTGAAGGTTTTCTCAATTCCATGGAAGTACAAGTGGCAGGTGGAGCTGCTGGTGAAGACAGGGTCCAAGCGGTTTGTTCTGAAGAAAATGGGTGGCTGTATTGTGCAATATACGATGGCTTTAATGGAAGAGATGCAGCTGATTTTCTGGCTGGGACACTGTATGAAACCATTGTATTTTACTTTAATTCATTAGACTGGGAATCAAATCAGGAATCCATCAATGCTTCTAAAGGGCTAAATATTGATGGGTCTCGTCCATTTATTAAAGATGATAGTAATATTGAAAATATCTCCAAGGATGCTTCATCTGCTGAAGTAGAAATGTCAACTGATTCATTCAGGCATGGGGTACTTGATAGCCTACAACGAGCTCTTAGTCAGGCCGAGAATGATTTTCTATACATGGTTGAGCAGGAAATGGAGGATCGTCCTGATTTGGTTTCTGTTGGGTCTTGTGTTTTAGTTGTGCTTCTTCATGGGAATGATTTGTATACACTTAATTTAGGTGACAGCCGGGCTGTGTTGGCAACACTTGGTGATGGTGATTTCATGAATGGGAGTGAGAGACTGAAAGCTATCCAGCTCACTGAAAGTCATACGGTTGATGATGAAGTTGAAAGAACGCGAGTTTTGTGTGATCATCCTGATGACCCCATGTCCATTGTGGCTGGAAAAGTAAAAGGGAAATTGAAGGTCACTCGAGCTTTTGGAGTTGGTTACTTGAAAAAGGTGATTGTTCTTCTGTGCTATTTGGCTATTCTTTTAACTTCATTACCTGATGATTTATGAATTTTAGGCAAAAGAGTGAAAGAGAAGGTTCTGTTGAGAGTAGAAGAACTATGGGTTCTTTACACTAACAATTATTGTAATTATAGGTGGGATTTAGGAACATAAATGACAACATCAAATAGGATAGTCATATCATGAACTTTGACATTGTATGGTCTGCTTAATGTCATATACTTTTTCTTTATAATCAATATCCTTTTCATTGGTTAATTACTGATTCTATGTCCTTTGACTTTCGTACAGAAAAAACTGAATGATGCATTGATGGGGATTCTTCAAGTTCGTAATCTAATAAGCCCACCATATGTTTCTACTCAACCATCATTGAGCGTGCGTAGAATATCAAAGTCGGATCGATTTGTCATAGTTGCAAGTGATGGTTTGTTTGACTTTTTTACCAATGACGAGGCAGTGAAGCTTGTCCATTCCTATATCTTGAGCAACCCCTCTGGTGATCCATCCAAGTTTCTGCTGGAGCAGCTTGTAGTGAAAGCAGCCAACTGTGCAGGTAGACCTTTTAAGATGTCATTATGTAGATTTGTTGTCATTTCATTCAAATCACCAACAGGTTGCTCCTTGTATCCTTTTCGGTGTTTATTACACAAGAAGCATTTACAAGTAAGACTTTAATCTGATTAACCAAGATAGAAAGCGATGGATTTTGTTCATGGAGAAGGCTTTTATGTAATGATATTCAATGCTTATGTTCATACGGGCTCTTGGTTTCTGTTCTCACTTTGTTTGTTTGTCAAATTTCGCTTCCATGAAAGCTTTTGTACACAGAATTTGGTATTTTGAACTATTCAAAAAGTACATACCAGTAGAGAGGTTGGTCTTTAAGCATTATACTTCTGTTTCAGGATTCAGTATGGAAGAACTAATGAATATACCAGCGGGGAGGAGAAGGAAGTATCATGATGATGTAACTGTAATTGTGGTTATTCTTGGTACAAATCAGCGCACCACAAAGGCATCAACTTGTATGTAAGGTCATTTTTGGTTATTTGTATCGATTGTGTATTAGTATATTTTTAACTTTTGCATTCTAGTCTTAGGTTTTAGAATGTATATAGGGGATTCCAGGTATACTTGCTCCTGATCTGTATAAAGGTTTATCATAATCCATTTTTGTTCGACAAATAACTGTTTTATTACATTTATAAATTATAAATATTATTGCTCGTTACTTATCTCTTGTGAGGATTGTGAAAGATGGGCAAATCATTGCATGAATCTAGTTTTTCTCAAACTTACCAGCAAATATGTATCACATATCGCATGCTTAGCAAAATAAGAAGCTTTGTGATCTTGTTGTGTCCTGGCTTTTTTATGTCAATGTGATCCCACCTGCTCCCTTAATATCGTCTAGCCCTATCAGCCTCTCAATTTTTTGTTTCTTTAATTTGGAATTACTACATTTTACTTAGCTTCTTCTTCTTTCTTTCTTTCTTTCTTTCTTTGGTATTTGCTTACAAGAAGTTTAGGTCCACAAGCAAATCATTCACTTCATAGTCAAGTGTGTGCTTCATATACTGTCGTAGACTGATTTACGCCCCTTCGGTAATTAGCTGAAGCAAATTGTATTACACCTTAAACAGAAAAGAAGTTTACAACACTGGATGGGAATGTCTTTTTACTGTTAGGCCAAAAGAATGGGTGGTCTTCATTGAACATTTGAACTGCAAGAAAGTTTGATATTCTGTATCAATCATTTCATATCATTTTTGCTTACGTTCAATGACCACCCATTGTTTCGTTTCCAGCCCAAGTCAAAGTCTTTCTTTTCACTGATTCTTCATTATGCCAAAGAAGAATATTGTCTAGCAAACTTAAGAGTTATGATGGTTACCTTTTGACGCTAGCTTTTGAATGTCAAATGGAGTTTCGGTTAGGAGAACTCTTAAGGGAATCGATATATTCCTTGTATATATTACAAGAGGAATTGTGTAGTGAATATTCTATACTGAATGGGCATAAGGGGTCACACTTGACTTAATCCTCTCATATTAAGCATGAAAATAATAAAGGATTACAGCTGAAAATGCAATAACCTACCCTATTGAAATATTCTAGCTTTCCCTTTATTGTCACACACATAGCATTGGCTTGAAATCACATAATAAAACAGCCATTAGCATTTTCATCACTGAAAATCTGCACACTGTTAAGAAATGTTGCTTTCACTTGATCAATCTGTTCACCACTAGCTGCATCCTTGTACTGTGATGATGGACCATAACAAGAGTAAGGAGCCAAGCTCTTGCTAGGCAATGCTGTAGCAGCTGCTGTAATGTCACTTCCATTGAACACCAGATGAGAGTGGTAATCCTTCGGATACATGTTTGCGATGATATGGCTGAGATCAACTGGACCAGCAGTGTGATCACCATAATGTTGAGATCCTATGCTTGCAGGTCCACAGGAGCTTGTTGAACCCAAATCATCTCTTTGGCCTTTCCTGTTCTTTTTGCCACTAACACTCCCTTTTTCACTTTCACCAAGCTGAAGATCCATGGCCTGAGAATCATGGCCATCAGGAGATTTCTCCAGCGAAATGTGACCCTTCTTTGATACTTGACATTGTTCCTCTCCGTTAAACCTAGCTGTGTCACCCTCACTTGCTCTGTTTAGCCTGACCACTCCAACTTTGTCACATGTAGTACTCTGCTGACTTTGGCAAATTTCTGAGGATTTCTGTTTGTCGTTGTTCTTGGCTTTCACAGGCTTGGTCTTTTCTTTCTTGGTGAGATTTTCTGGCCATAGCTCGGCATGTTTACCAGTTTTTACAATCAGCTTCTTGATGAGGGTCTGAACGTCAATGTCTCCAGTGACTGTGACTCTGTTTTGCTCTGCCTCAATAGATGTGGTGTAAACACCTGGAAGTAGATAACAAATGTAGTCAAAAAACTCAAATTTTAAGTCTATTCTTTGTCTTATTCTTCATTTTCAGTACCATCAATTCCCAGTAGAACTTTCTTCACTTTCCTCTTGCAACCTTCACAGTGGATAAACACTTTCAAGATCCATGTCTGAAAAAAAAAAAAAAAAAAAAAAGAACAAGAACAAAGAAATCACCATCTTTGAATAGATAGAAAGATAGAAAGAAAACGAAGAAATGGGTTATGTTCTGTAACAACCAAACATATACCCGACATTTGAGTAGCTGTGAGGCTTCTTGAGCAGACAATACAGAAGCCATTAGAAAGAGCTAGAAAGCAACATTCAGCAGAGGTTAAAATTAGGCGAGTGTGAGTGAGTGAGAGTTGCTCTCAAATATATAATACAGAGCAAAGCCAAGCGTGCAGCTATCAAAGCTTTTCTGTAAATGACATAAAGACTCGCACTCTTTAGCTTCTCTGCTCTCCTCAGCAAAATTGATATCGATCGGTGCTTCACGTAACAGAGGAGATAGACAGTTCATTCGAATTGAGTAGTCATAGAGAGCTGCATTCAATTTCATTTTCCCTGAAACCAACCAAACCTTTCCATACTTGTTGTCATATACATAAACTGTTGAAGAAGCCTTCAACCTATTTATAGCAGTAGCAAGACTACTGCTAAAACAGTACTGCAAGTTCCCACCTTTGGAGGGTTAATGGTATAAGTTAATATATCAATGAATCCCTTAGAGAAAGATAATAAATATCCCAACGAACTCTCCGCTGGTTTTCATGAAGGTAAGGAGGGAAGCGAAATAAACCCTTGGAAATTGCAGTGTTACTGTTACCAGCTCTGTCTTCTGTGCTGCGCAGAACTGATGAAGGAGGAGACTCACATCATTAGGACAAGACCATGACCATTGCATTAATGGCGATTGACATTGGACGTGTCACAATGATAACACATTGACACCACTCAATTCATACCTACATTGTAAGGGATAGTAAGAAGATTGTTAATGGCATTAAGAACCCCAACCACCTCTGAGTAAGGCCAGCCTTGCAACTCAGGTTTCAGAGAATGGTGCACATTCAGGGCAACCGAGCTGTATTCAGTTGTGTTCATCAAATGATGAAGCAAAATTTCAACACTACATTATGTGAAAATTGAAATGTCAATTAACTATTCACCCGAATAATGTGGTTCCATTAGAGGACTCGACAAGATCCCTTTTTCGTAGTAAGTATTCGTTTGGTAACGTTTGACACATTGTATTAAATCTGTTAATTCATGAAATGTAAGTTCAATACTGTATCCCGCGTCTTTCATTTTTTCGAAAATACTCCACCAACATTTCACATCTATCTCAGTATTTGTAGAAGACAACTTTCTGCATCCCATATCGTCCATTCGATTCTTGTTGAAAGGCACTTGTAAAACAAGAAATGGGGGGTATATCAGTAGCAAATGGAAACCCACAAATTGAGAGTGGAGGGAAAGTTGCTTCCAAAGCTTCTTCAAATTTAGGAAACTACACAAAATTCCACATAATTTGGTCCAGAAGAGAGTTCTACATAATGAAAGACAACAAGGTTGCGGCCAATTCTAACTAGACAGACACAACATATAGAGATTCAATATAATCATCTTTCCTCCAGGAATATGAATGATGTCTGCTCAATGATAAGACCCATCTAGCTTTCAGCTTCTTTGACATCATCCTCTGGGCTTGATACATCTCATTCTTTGAGAGCCTTCCCTTCAACATCAGTATTATCAGCCTTGGAATCTCCGGTCACGTCCTGTAGCTGCAGAAACTAAAATGTTAAATGAGCTGAAACTCAAAATTACAATACTAGTGAGCAATCAAAATATCGAATAGGCAACATATGAGAACATACCCCAAAGTTCCGAAGACTAGTAGTTACATCATCTTGCTGCTGCTGAAGAGTGGTCCGCAGTTCTTGAAATTCCTAGTTTCAGTTCAGCAAGTTGATTTAACACATTTTTATATGAAATTTGGAAATTACAAGAGTTGCCAGAGCAAAACTTACCGATCGAAGTTGCTCCACTTCAGTGTTGAGCGATTGCTTGAGTTCCGAAAGTTCCTGATTGAGCAAGACAAAAATGCATCAAGAGTTGCCCATGTTTCAGCAACCATGAGAAGGGATAATTTGATACACAGCCAAAAGTATCAAGGAAAATAGAAAAGAAAACCCTTGTCTGTTGGAATAAGTTCTTCAAATACACAATTCATAAGCATTTGGCAAAATGATTTATATATTTTTAATGAATTGCATTGAGGCATCATCTGGCTGACTTAAATGGATAACCCAATTTTATAACTCTGGCTCTTCTACACCTTCTATACGGTCTTCACTGAAAGTCATGTCTATCCCTAAAATTCTATCATATTTATGTCATTTATGATAATCCAATAGCAAATATCCATGAAACACTAATAACTGAAGTTATGTTCAAGTTTAAAATTTGAACAAAGACAATGGTGTATCAAGTTAAGTGTTCTGAACAGGCAAATTTAAGAATCATACGGATCTAATGCCCACCTCCTCCTCTCTTTTAGTTTCTCACCCTTTACTCTCATTTGGCCACCCACACATGCACACAATCAAAACGAACATCATCAGCTAAGTCATTGTAGGGAGAAAGTACTTCCAAAAGCTAATTAGTCCGATGCAAAAAAGCTAACTTGCAGCATCTATGTTCATCCCGAACAAGTGACATACATTCCGATCCATGCAAGTGACTATACCCAACGCAACTAGAAATTTCTACATTAAGAGCCACATCATCCTTCAGTCAACACATTGATTCAATGTTCTAAGAAAACACCTCACTAAATTAACTCTCCAGCTCAACAGTTGCACCATTACATAACTAAGAGTTGCACAAAAAAGGAAAATGCCAGAGAACAAGCACCCAATTCCTACATTAATCACTGGAATATTCAAGAATACCTCATCCCACAGAGAATAAGGAAGGAGAATCTGAATGCATGCTTTTTCAAGTATGTAGAAGTTACATAAACACTCACATCGCGGTAGACCTTAACTTGCGAGTCTAGCTTCGACCTCCATGTTTGTAAATCCTAATTTACCAAAAAAAACACATTAAATAACCAAATTAGCCTCAAAAATCATTCTTCAACAAAAAAAAAATATCAGTAAACTGAAATTAAAAAAATTAAAAAAGAAAAAATATATATGTTCATGTTTTACCTTCTTCAACCCTTGAATTCTGCCAAGCAGCTCAGACCTGGATTCAGTCAATTCCTAATAACAAACGCAACATTATGGACAAAATTAGCAATAAAAATCGAAAAAAAGAAAAATTACCCGTATCCAGATCCTCAGTAATGTAAAAGTTAAAACTAGGTGAAAAGAAAGCAAGAACAAGGTTGTTGGTTACCTCAATCTTGCAGGCAACTGGAGTCAGATTCTCCTTTGTTGTCTGCAATCACACAAATATCAAGTTCAAAACTTCAATATTTCACAAATAAAAAAATGGTGAGAATAAAACAAAAGGAGCGTACGGATGAGAGCGCAGGAGCGACGGAGAGAGGAGGAGCCGATGGAGGAAGAGAAGCGGTGGAATCGGAGTTGGCCATTTTCAGATCAGACGATTTCTGGGGTTTGTTTCAACTTTTGAATTTGGGGTTTTGGAGGTTTCTCAGTTTTAGAGAGAGAGAGAGAGAGAGAGAGAGAGAGAGAGAGAGTTTCAGAAAATTTGAATTTGGAGTATTGACTTCGTAATCGCCGCCGTATAAGATAAGCTAGATTCCCCAAGGCTCTACAGTCACTGTGTGTTTTACTGTCTTTGACGGTTTGACTAGAAGAGGAACATCATACGTGCCCCAATTTTCATATTTTCAGCACCTAACTAACTTGTGACGGCTACTAATAATTTGTTAAAAAAAAAAATGTAATTTTGCAAGAGTTTCTAGTTAGAATTTTAAAATGAAAACTATCAAATTAATGGTTGAATGAGTAGTTTAAACTTTAATTCAAATATTATTTCTTCACAACACATATGATCCAATATTTAATCTAAAAGTCTTCATGAAGTTCTTACTTTAAATATCCTCATTAGAGTCTCACCCACATAATTTTTATGTATTTAGATTTTCAAATGTTATTGTAACTCATTCATTTTGAGTTTTGGGAGTACGAAAAGTCAAAAAACTTGACATTGTACCGGCACCAAAATGTTTCATCTATTGGAGGTTAAGTTTTATTTGATCTAAGAATAAATTATAGTTTGATTTAGCATGGTGTTTTTTCATAGGTTTGCTTATATTCACAAATGAAATTCTAAGACTATTCTAGACTCAATTTCATTCGATTTTCATTTTTTTTTATAACAAAGAAAATTACAATAGTTTAAATATACAAGCCTCTAATGTCACGCCCCGAATTTTAGAATAACAATTCAAAATCCGAAACATGAAAATTCTACAACACAAAATAATCATCCTGAAAATTTTTCTTTTCTTAACATACTCACCACACGAAATAAAATCAAACCGAATTTAGTCTCGGTTAATTATTACAACACAATCCAAAATATAATGTAAAGCTCTAAATGAGCATACACACACCTCACCACTAATTAATAACAAAACTGCTGAAACACCTAAGCAGCTCGGTCACCTCCCTGGTTATCCTGACCTGCAGGAATATCGGCTACACCATTGAATAGTGTACCGGGATTGCAACAACACAAAACCCGGTAAGCTTATGAAAGCTTGTATGAGCAAAAGAATGAACTGTTACTTAATTTAATCTCATTTATTTCCACACTCAGTAACACTCAATTATTTCCACATATGCAATTAATAAACAATCTCAAACAACACCAATTCAATATATCATGACAACCCCACTCACAACTTTTCCCACAACTCTCATCATCGTATTTATAAAAATACGGTACTTGACAGACTAGAGCTCTAACTGAATCGTAGCCCGTCACCTGGCCTAGGTTATGGCATCCGACATATTTATCAATTATTGTATTTCATCAATATGTATACCTATATACATATTTAGAACGTCCAATAATTCCACATACTCAACCAATCGTATCCCATCATCCACACTAGGATTAGAGCATCCGATTACTCACTCAGGTCATTACGTTGACCCTAAACCCATAAATGAACCCAACATATAATATCACATACTCATCAATCATCTCAACCAAGATACATCATATTATTATGGAATTACACAATTGTAATATAATCAACTCATCAATTCAACACAATCATATCATAAATCAAACAATCCACACATTAATATATATTTTCCACGTAAATATATATATATACGTAATCATCCACTCAGGGATGACCACTAATACCATCTATAGTTCACACAAGAAAATTTATGAAATTCATTTGTATAGTTAAAAATTATTTTACTTACCTATGGACCGTGGTGATTCAAGTCCATGAATTTTTTTAAAACAAATATTTAATCCGCAAATATATTTTCACACAATTACCAAAAATAAATAAATTAAAATGCTCGGTTCGTAATATGAACCACGTGAGTTTTACTCACCTCGAAACTCCCGCTGCGTCTTCAATATAATTATAAATTATAATTTATAATTAACGCCGAATAGCCCACGCAATTAAAATCCGTCAATCACCTAATCAAATGTGATTCGAATTTAGCCAAAAAATTCAACTCATAATTTAACCACTAATTAACGGTCAGATTCTAATTTACATTAAAATCAGACGAGCGGTTTCTCACGAATCGCTCCCCTAATTACCGTTTTTCATATATACGAAGATCCAACGGTCGGATCTTCGCCCATGACCACACAAAGCCTCTGGGACAGTCATATGATCATCATAACAAATTTACAATTTCATCCAACGGTCATAATTTCACAGATCAAAAATCTAAAGACCGAAATCGATCGAAATCACAAAATTCATAACTAATTCATACGATATCCGAAAAATACATATAATACGCCGAAATGATCGTATCGAAACATAGAATCATAAAATGGACAGAAACCAAATTTTAGACCTCCGGAGGTGGCCGGAAAAGGCCGCCGGAGTTAGGGACAGAGCCGCCACCGACCACCACCAATGGTGTCGGGGCTGAGCTTGTCCCCTTCGTTTCATCATTCTGAGCAACTTTCATAACTAGCACAAGACCTAAAAATGACCGGAAGGCATCGAAATTACCGATTTACAGTCGGCGGCCGGAAAAAATGCAGAAACCGGTGAGCTTGAAAACCGACGTGAAATCTGCAACCTCAGGCCCCGATCCCTTCTGGAAACTTGTTCAGAACTTCCTTGCGAACTCAACAAGCTTGGAATCACAAGAAACGATCGTGTATAGCTCGAGATATCTTGATCGAAAGTTTTGGTATTTCGATCCGTTCGGGTCGAGCTCCGACGAACGTGAAAACGTTCGACCCAGTTCCGGTCCTTCTTGGTGCTTGTAGAGGAAGTTGAGGCGAGCTCAATGAGACAAGAATCAAGTGAAATGATGGAGTGTAGCTCGAGATATCGATCGAACCGAAAATAGCCGTTTTCGGTTCGGGCTGTGCCGCCGCCGCCACGGGCCGCGCCGCCTTGTGAAACTGCCTCCGGGAGCTAGAGCAGCTCGAGACGAACGCCTGGGGCTTGGTTTGAGGTCGAGAGGTGGTCTATGGAGTGAGAACAATTAAGGAGAAGTTTCTCCCCTTTTTCGGTCGAGAGCGTCGGTGAGAGAGAGAAAAAAACCCAGTTTTTTTTTTTTCAGAAACTGGAAGAAGAAGAAGAAGAAGGAAGAAACAGAAAAAAAAAGGAACCGGTAGGGAAAAAAAATTAGGGTTTCCAAAATTTTTCTATATATACAAGTTTCGGAAAACTTCGAAATTCGATAACTAATTCAGAAAAAATCTGATCTTCGTGTTCCGCACGTGCACGGACTCGTATCGACGAGCTCTACAACTTTCATGAAGGAATTTTCTCCAAATTTCGTACGTAGAAAAAGTCGATTTGTCAACCCGAGTATTTCGAGCTTTTCGTTAAAATAAACGTTTCGAAACTTCGATAATTGTAAAAATGAATGATTATCGAACATAAATCGTGAAATCGCATAATAATCATTCGATACAATCACTCGAATTTAAAATGAAAATTGCGGGTATTACATCTAAGGCAACCAGCACTCAAACGATCAAAATTTATAACTATAGAAACCTGAAAAGATAGCATGCTGACCCCATATTTATCACTCGGACAAGAATAACCAATATTGACTAAAAAACATCCACTACAAAGTTAATTCGACTTCCTTTTTTAAGTGTATCTATATTTTACAAACTATTTCTCATAATTCTCAAACCCATGTACTCCATTCTTATCTCCTCCTTTTGTACTAAAGCCACCCTTTATTTTTTGTCCGGCGATGAATATTTTTCGGCCAAAGTTTTACCATAAACAAAGAAAACAAAAAAGAGTGCTCTTCTGCCAAAGCAGGGGTATTATCGTCATTCTATCGGACACCAGTCAACACGATTAAAGACCCGTTTTACTCTTTTAGTCCACACCAAATCATTAATCCACCCATTCTTAGTCCACTTTATCAACACATTTCCAACATAAGCGCCAAACCAAAATCCCTGTCTCCACTAGTTTAATTTACTCATCAAACAAACAAGGTAATAATCCATTGTTCCCTTAAAACCCAAACCCAAAAGCAAGTTCTTACTTCCTACCAAAGCAACAAACTTTGCCATTTGCCAACCAACAACGTACGCTAGCTCTCTCCTTGTCTCTCTCTCTCTCTCTCTCTCTCTTCCGGTAGTTCCGAGGTGACTCAGTGCTGCAGGCCAATGAGTCAGGAATCGTTCATATACAGCTTCGTGGCCAGAGGCATAATGATCTTGGCCGAGTACACCGAGTTCACCGGAAACTTCCCCGCGATTGCCTCTCAGTGCCTCCAGAGACTGCCCTCCACTAACAACAAGTTCACCTACAGCTGCGATCACCACACCTTCAATTTCCTAGTTGAAGATGGCTACGGTACAAAATTTCAATTCTCATAATTTCTCGACTGATTTCCTTCTTGAATTTGCATGTGGAAGTAGTTGGATCTAGTCCGAAACTGTGAGATATGATCTGGGTTGTGCTTGGTTTTTAGAGAAAAGATGGAAATTAGTGAACTTTTTTAACTGGGTTTGTCTTGGTTTTGTGATCTTCTCATAAAGTTTGGACCTTTAGCTGTGTGATTGCTGAGAAAGCTGTGGAAAAGAGAAAGGAATATGAGTTTTAGTTCTTAGTAATGATTTTTGAGAATTTGTTGGACTTCTTTTGAGCTTAGTTTAGTAGGCTTGGAATTAGCTGACTGTAGTATCTAGACTAGCGTTGGTTAATCCTTAGTAAGGATGGAATTCTACGCAAGTGTATACATAAATTGAAGCGTGTATGAAGCACTTGAAACAAGGTTATTACGTTAATTGTAAATGCTTATAAAGAAGTTCTTCTTCCGTGTTTAGGAGAAGAGAGCTAAATATGCGGTTCTCTTTTGATTTGTCTCGGTCCTTCCTCTTTGCTCATCTAGCAGTAGATTCTGTACCTCCACATTACACAATTGACTTTTTAGAACATGAGTATCCTTTACAATTGAGTTTTAACTTTTTAGACCCTTGCCAGTGTAGAAATGAGTATCCTTTACCTTTAGATCTCCTTTAAACCCCATCAAAACAGTATCAGTTCCAACCTCATATCTCTGTATCCATTGGTCATATGTGTTCAGAATAAGATGCAAGTTCATCTAAAAACTATGTACCGGGGTATTAATTTTTTGTACAAGTCCTGTGGTTTTGCAGTAGCTATTGTTTGTTTCTATGAGACTCGGCTGTTTTACGCTATACTCTTTGCACACAACTTCTCCATTGACTAAACGTTTATATAAATCTTTTGTCGTATGTCAAGTTTTAAACTTTATATTGTTCAGGACAGTGGGATTAGACGTTTAATTGGTTAAGGTTAATTAACGGACAATGCAACCATTAGTACTAATTCTTAAGTTCAATATCAAGTGTTTGCCATTGAACTTAGTAATACTGCCTAGTATGTGCTGTTGTCTGTTGTATGCATCTATCTGTGTGTCGAACTTAATCCCACTGTTTCCACCTGATATTGTTCTAATATGCATGTGGAATTAGATGGAGCTAGTCCAAAACAGTGAGATATGATCTGAAGTGTGGTTGGTCTCCAGAGAAAATTTGAAACTAGTCAACTTCTTGAACTGATACTGCTTGGTGTTCTGAGCTTCTCAGAATTGGTTCTTTAGCCATTTGATTGATCAAAAAACTGTGGCAAAATAAGAAATGACTTCAAGTTTTGCCTCTTATTGGGTTGTGTTGTTGATTGAGGATATAATAGAGACTTGTATTTGGCTCATTTTACTATTTTAGTAGGCTTTGAAAATTTGCACTTTACAGAGTAGCGGTTGGTCTGACTCTTAAAATAGATTGAACTTTTTGCAAGTGTTTACAAAAATTTAAGGATATAGGAACCACTTGAATTAAGGGTATTGATTAATTATAAATGCGAATAAACAAGTTCTTCCAAGTTCCACTATTGAAAATTTAACTTTTGATTTGATAGCTTTAACTTAATTTTGGGAGAAGAAATATGTTTCGTCTTTTTGTTCTTCTGGTAGTGGGAATTTGTAACTCCACATTACACCATCCATTTCATAATTCACCTGAGTGCCCTACTAACTTTTAACTCTTCAACCTTGCCTCTCTGGAAAATAAGTATCCTTTACCTTTGGGTCTCCTTCAAACTCCAATATAACTTTGTCTATTTATATTCAGTTAGACAGTTAGTTATCAGGATAACATGCCAGCTTATCTAAACGAAGTATGTAAAAGCATATTAACTTTGTCGTTAAAGTCCTGCATTTGATCCATTTCTGTAGCTATTGTTCAATCCATTTCTGTAGCTGTAGTTCATTTCCTATAATACTAAAGTACTAGTTCTTAAGTTCAATATGAAACAAGTGAATTGAGAAATACCATCTGTGATGTGTTGTTGTCATCTGTCTGAGTGTCCAAATCAAAACCCTTTTAATTACTTAGTTCTAGTGGGGTTATATTATATTTTTCTATCAACTCATATGCAGTGTTTTATGGAATCTGCAGCGTACTGTGTTGTTGCCAAGGACTCAGTTGGCAAACAGATATCTATTGCATTTCTAGAACGAGTGAAGGCCGACTTTAGGAAAAGATATGGAGGTGGTAAAGCAGATACAGCTATTGCCAAAAGTCTTAACAAGGAATTTGGGTATGTTCATTCATGAGAATTTATGTGATTATGTACATGAATATCTCTGCTTTGAGAACAGTTTTCTTTCTAAATGGTCAACTAAGATGGGCTTGAAAATTACAGACCAATAATGAAAGAGCACATGAAGTATATAATTGATCACGCAGAAGAGATTGAAAAGCTGTTGAAAGTGAAGGCGCAAGTTTCAGAAGTTAAAAGCATAATGTTAGAGAATATTGACAAGGTAAATCAACTGTGATTACTAAAATGTGTTTCTGTTTCAAATATAGTGCACATGCGTAGTCTTTAAACTATGAAGTTATTTTAAACCAGTCTACCATCTGCATTTGCACAAGCATTCTTTTTCTCTGTTTTTCTGCCAAGATATCTGTCTGTGATGTCACTAGAAGGAACTTGTTTTTGTCTTCTCTTCTTTGTAGGTAAAATCTGTTTTGATTTTTTTTTTTTTGATAAATGGACCTCCCCTGTGTTTCCAGAGTTTACTTAGACCTCTATGGACATTTTTGCTTGCAGACATTTTGGTCCTCACTGTTGTGGAGACGAACCATTCAGAGTTATGTCATTATCAAAGAAATAAAATTTGTGAATTGTGTTTAGTCAAGTAAGTTCTTCAGGAATGTAGATTGTGAACTCATAGTCGATCAAAAAATGTGTCAAAGAAAAGTATTCTAGAGAGAGGTGACTCCACAGTGGTGGTGTCAAAGGGGATTCATCATGTGTATGGGTGGCTTCCTTGCGCTAATGTCGGTTTTGTACTTTTGGGGTTTTCCAAGACTGGTGGAAGTCATTGCAAATTCTAAGCTTTAGAGAATGAAAAAGCATGATTATCTTTTCAAGATTAGTATTTTCCATCAAGTCTTTTGGTTAGGACTAGGAGTGATATGCTTTTGACCATGCTAGCCAAGATTTTTCTTAGAAGAAAGTGAAGTGATCTCTTAGCTACACTTCCTAACCACCATCTGACAGAGGAATCTCAAACTAAGAAAAATCCAAAAAATAAAGAGAAACAAGGAGATGTTGGTTTCTTTGTATCTCTCTCTTGTTTTGAGTGTTGTTTTGTAGTTTGCATGTGCCCATGGATTTCTGCTGTGGCACTATATTGCACAGGAGGTTGGAGTAATCTAATATTTTAGAATAAACCATTTAATCCAAGGACCATTTTGACCAAAAGATATCCAAGGACCATAGTATTGGGTGCTGTAATTCCCTCCCTCTGAGAGGAGATAAATTTGCCAAAGGATTTAGTAAAAGGAGAAGCATACTTCGTAGCATTGTCCCAGTTTAAAGATGAAAGATTTATGTTGTACCTGACAAGAGAAGTTACAGTCATTGTTACCAGGCCAAGGATTGGAGTCTATATTAATATTGGAAACGGCTTTCTCCTTAACAAACAACAATGAAAATAATCAATCTAGGTCAGTGAAAAGAGTTTCCTGTCGTAACTTTGATTTGTTAGTTCCTTTGCTGGCAAGGTTAGCTTCATTAAGTATGAGATTAGTCCAGTACTTGTCTCTTCTTTTTCTGCATCTAACATCTTGCATGTATGATCCTTTTGTTGCATCATTCTAAATGCTTTTTTCTTCCATATCGGTTTTCTGTACCAATTAACCAGGCTATAAATTCATGTTGCATAAACTTATGAAATACTGTACAAACTAGACAAATATTAGACAGGCGACCTCGTAGTGGATCAAAATCTTGCAACTAACATTTACGTGTAAAAGAAAAATACTTCAGAGAGAGGAGACACCATATTGGTGACGTCGTATATAAATTACAGGTTCATCATGACTGTGGGTGAAATGTGGGTTTGCCTAGAGCAGTCACTCATTGCAAGTTCATAGCTTAGAGAATAACATTGCATGGAGTACTTCTGCAAGTCATTGTTTCAATTAATTCTTTTGGCTAGGGAGGGATCAGTGTTTGTACTTTGTACTATGCCAGCTAAGCTTTTTCTTAGATGAAAATGAAGAGAACTTTAGCTAGAAGTCCTTTACACCATACAGTAAAGCAATCTCAAACAGGGGATAAAGTGAAGCAAGGAGATCTTGATTGTTTCTTTGTATCTCTCCTCTTGAGTGCATCTTTGTCATTCACTGGTGCTGTGAACATTTCTGGCTGTGTACTAGAATGCAGGATTGGTTACAATCTACTCTTTTAAATTAATACATTCAGTACGAGGACCGTATTATCAAGTGCTATAAGAAAAACTTGCCCTCTCTGAGTGGAGATAAAATTTGTAAATTGAGGATTTAGGTAAAAAGGAGGAGCATACTAAGTAGCATTTTGTTCCTAGCATTAAGGATGAATTCACATTGTAGATTTCTTTTGTGACAAGAGAAGTTGTTGCAGTCATTATTTAGGCCAAACTGGAGTCCATATTTATACAACTTTAGTTAAATCTCGCATTTATTACCTTTGTTTTCTTTAATTAACTCTATCGCATTTTGAGGGAATCTTTCATCTGTTATCATTTAACCAGCCTATAGATGTAGTGCTTCATGTTTATCTGGATGCTTTCTCAGGCGATTGATCGAGGGGAAAACCTTACTGTTCTTGTTGACAAGACCGAAACCCTTCGTTCTCAGGTAAACTGGAGGCAAGAGAAACTCTACCCATTCATCTGTGGTATATGTCTTTGTTAAAAGCTAAACAACTTTATTGCACTTTTCAGGCCCAAGATTTCAAAAATAAAGGGACACAAATGAGAAGGAAGCTGTGGTATCAAAACATGAAAATAAAGTTGGTGGTTTTTGGAATCTTGTTACTTCTGATCTTGGTTATCTGGCTTTCTATTTGTCATGGATTTGACTGCACAAACTAGTAGAAATTAGTCACGGAGCATTTCGCCCAAATTATACAATACATGTGCTTCAGTTCAACAAATTGTGCTGAGGAAGGAGGACGTGAGCGAGGGAGAGAGGTTTTCTTACATTCTTGTCTTATCAGAATGTTCACCATGTTTCTAGATTTTATTTTAAGGATTAAATTCAGTTTAACCCCAAATCCTTCCCCCCCCCCCCCCCCAAGGTTTGGGGGTAATTTCATATTAGTTCATGTTCTTTCAATTTAATCAGTTTATCCCCCCAAGTTTTTTAAAGCTTTTCAAGTTCAATCAGCCGTGTTCAATTTCTACTATTCCGTTCAATTTGGGCTGTTAAGTTTGACTTTTGAGGGTTAAAATTGTCATTTCAAGACAGTAAAGAAAACTATAAAAAAAAGGAATTTTAAAAAAAATTCATTTAAACATTTTTTCTATTTTTTTAATATAAATAGGTTGAAGACAAAAAAAAATTAAAAAAATGAAAAAAAAAAACAGAAAAACTAAAAAAAAAAGGGAATTTTTTTCTTTTTATTATTATTTTTTTGTTTGTTTTTCTGTTTTATTTTTTTTCATTTTAATTTTTTTTCTATTAATTTTTTATATAAATAGGTTGAAGACAAAAAAAAATATAGAAAGAAAAAAAAACGAAAAAAAGGGAAAAATAAAATAAAATAAAAAATCTTTTTTTCTTGAAATGACCATTTTAGTCCTCAAAAGTAATTGGACGGAATTGACACGGTTGAAAAAAATTGATAAGCTTGGAGGGTAAACTGATTAAATTGAAAGGACAGGAACTAACATGAAATTACTCCTGAACCTCATGGAGGTAAATTGAATTTAATCCTTATTTTAATATAGCAAAATTTTGAATTGAATTTTGGTGAACTTTTGTATATTTCAAGATATTACAGTGATTAATTAGATTATATCAGAATGCACTATTGCCGAAAAAGTGCTATCCGTTTCAATTTTTTTACTTGGCAAATCACTTCCATAATGTTTTATACTTTTACATGGATTCTATAACGGTATGGCATTGGGGAAGTAGGTGAAATGGATTGTGATAACCAAATTGTATGAAACAACTGCAAAGAAGAGTAAGACTCTAGCTATAGCAGCCTCGTGAGATATAATTTCATAACGTACGCGGGGAACAAATATTAGGCCATAAATTTGAGAACACAAATAGAAGACTGAAGCTTGATTCTGATAAGTCCAGTTGATTATTACAATATAGGGTTCATTTACGGTACATTAATGTATCGATATATCAAGTATATCGATACAGAAATAGACTAACTTGAGATCAAGGGAAGCCAGTCTACTTATGCATGAAGTTGGTTTACCTCTATATCAAATTTAATCTATTTGATGTATTGATACATTAATATACCATAGAATATTCCTACGATACAAACCACGCAACACGTTTCGTTCCATGGGTTGTCAGATGGGATACCTTTTTTGTCATTTTTTTTTTTTTTTTTTGAGTAAAGAAACGATGGGGTTTTTTACCTTCCTTTTCCATCTCCTACTTGGAGGAAGAATTTGTCACAGACATTTTAAAACACAAAACGTAGCAAACAATATGCAATGTTTCCATTAAGTGGCTCAGAAAATAACTTGGTTGGACTGAGTTTGCGACTACCTCTTCATATAGAACAAGGGCATTATGTAACGGTTTAACTAACAAGGTAATGAACTAATTTGTGGGAGACCACTTGGTCTAAACTTCAGCCCTAAAACTCGTGAATTTTATATATCACCGATCATCGGTAACCGATGCATATATTGGACTTTTGAAGACGAATCAATGGTGGACTGGCCCAACAAGTTAACTTGTATCCCTTTTTCGCTACGTACTTACATGCCTTGGAATTTAGAATGTCCTTGATATGCATGATATACCTTAACAAACATAAGCACCAATTAGTCATTTACAGAAGGAGAATCAATAGAAAACGTCATTTATTATCACATTCATTGCTTAAACTCATCAGATGCAAAGCTTCTTTTGAATGTAATCCCTTCTGGAGGACATTTGGCCACTAAGAAGGTTCTTCTGAAGGTCTGTCCGAGGATCCAATTCGTCGGAGGCATCCCTCCCATATTTCTAATCTCCTCCTTGCTTGTATCAGCACCGGTTTCAATCCTTGAGCTAGACTGCAAGAGTTTACTTCCTGTCGGCATTGACGTGCCCCCTATGGTTGTCCAGGGTCTTTCCAAGCCAGTGCACAACTCCCTTGGCTTCCCTCTATCACCATATATAGTGGAGCTTAATTGGTTTCAAGTCTAACGCCTTAGAACCAAAAAGTCTCCATCCACAGATCTTCTTGTTTGCTTTCTTTTCAAATTTCTCTACGCTAACAATATGATCCTCCATTGTTGTCAATATCTTACCTTTCAGAAATCTCTTCGAGTACTGTGTGAGTGATGTGTGCGGAATGAAGGCTTGAAGCCTTGACTAGTACTTATACAAAGAACTAACTCTTATTCTAATGCATGGGAACAGGAAACTAATTTCTAATTAACAAAGGAAACTAACCATGTGGAAAACAAATCCGAATGGGAAACTAATTAGATCAGGGAAAATGTCTTCAATGTTACTAACCATTCAAAAACTAAATAGCCATTCATTTATGATTAAAATCTAACTTCACTTAATAACTGGGTGGGTATGTTTTAACTCACCAGCGTACCCGATTATTTATTACTTGTAGCCCCAACAACTAAGAAGAATGTTGTAAGACATCGGCTTCGAGAGCCTAGAGCTGGAGATTCAGAAGTTTTTGCGCCACTACAAAGCGCCCCAGACTATATTTCTTAAACCAAAATAAAAATTTATGGATTGTTGAAAATAATGCTAGAAAAGTAAAGCAGTTGAGTTTAATGCACAAAGAAGATTTATGGAGGTATTAGAAGGACTCCGCCCTGTCCGTGGTTAATAATTTTTGGGCGTAGTTATCAATCTTTTTTCTTTTAAATGACGTGCAAAATTTAATTTTTTGAAGAAAGTAATTACGTAGTTTATCATTTGTTTCTTCATCATAGATTTGACATGAAGATATCGTAAGTTTACGAACTTTGCTCCAAAATTACTGTCAGTTCTTTTTCCTTTCGACTGTGTCTACTTATATCCATAAAGAAAACCTCCAGTTCCTCATATTTTTAATACAACAAAGACTATACGTCTGCAAATTATATACTTAAGTATGTAAAAAAAGTAGAATTACTATACAAAGGGTTCATAGTGCAGCAGCACCGTAGAGAAAGAAAATGTCGAGTGTGTTAAAGCCATATAAATTGTCTGTTTCCGTGGCTTGTTGCGTTAGGGTTTCACTGAAAATTCGACTTAATTACTAACCAGCAACCAAGGGGTATAGCTAGGATTCCAGAACGAAACAACACATCGGAAATAATGAAGACGTTTCCTTTATCTACTACCCGGTAGACACTGCAGGTTTCTCTTCCTAAAAACCTGCTGCTATCATACATTGACTTGAACTAATATCGGAAGTAGATATAACACAAGACAATTACAAAAAGCCAATGTAAGTTGAAATTGAACAATTACAAGCATATATTCAGCACAACAATTACTGTTACCAATAGAGCAAGTATTATATTTACTGTATGAATCAAATGAATATATTGAGAAACCTAAATAGCTTGAATCAAACACTAAGATATCGGAATATACATATCATAGTGATTACAGACGTTATTGTGATTATAATTATCTTTTATGGGAGGGCATTGTACAAGGATGTTTTCACTATAAATACTAGGTCCCTGTACTCTCTTTGACAGGAGCTATTCAGTTCTTGCCCCATAGATAGACAACACACAAAGAGAAGTACAGAAGATCTATATTTGAGATGGCTTCACCAATTCCAACAGGTATACATCTTGTGGATCTACATATTTGTTTCTCTACAAGTATATATGCATGTGTCTGTGTGAGTGCAATATGTGTGTTTGTGTCTTATATGCAATTGTATTAGTGTTTCAGATTTGCACTTTCAGCCAAGGCACCACAACGTCTCCATTTTGTGGTTGCTACAGATTTTCGGAAAGATGGGATAGTTATAAAGGATGGAAGTTGATGTTTGGCTCTAGAAACAGGGTTTACCAGGACCAACCAACCTTTAGAAGACCCTTTCAACCAAACTCCTGGTTCCATCAGGTAGCTCAAGCTTGACAAGTTTGTCGTTTGGGAGGTTGAAAAAGCTTAAAGCGTTGCAACTGACCTACTACAAGACTTGCAGAGACAGCTCTTGCAGCGAATTAACCCTAGCTGGTAGCTATAACAAAAAGCTCGCTCCCTTATATTTTTAGTTATTCTTTTTCGGAACTCTAATGTTTTGTTGGCAATCTCTTGATGGTGGCCAATTGCGCGCGTCATTATACATATCAGATTAATATATTAAATTATCTTTAAATTAGCATATGTTAAAACATAAATGATGTAGCTAAGCTGAGAGTGAAACTATATAAAAAAGTTGTCATCTGTACGTAGGCAAACTGCAAATAGAGCTTAACTACTACATATATAAGTCGCTGATATATAGTTTATGATTAACAAACATCATAAGTCATGGCCTGCCAACCACACTAAGCTGGCTTTCACCGACTTTGATGAGAACATTTGGTCTCATGAAATTAAGGTAGGCGGATGTGCATAAATGAGAGTTAGAAGATAGATTAATTGAGTCATCCGCATGCATAGTTTGAAAAACAGAATACACAGAATTCAGATAATGTTCTTTTTCTCATCTATGTATAAACCGATGCCATCTAAAGGCGCGCTTAGACTAATTGAACTGAAGTATATCTTTATATATTTAAACCTACTCAGCATATATGCTTCTATGGAGGAGACTGATAATGACATACATAATTAGTCATCTAAATTGTTCATAGTAATAAGGGTGTATTATTGTATTTGAAATATTTATATAATAAACATAACAGCGTATGTAGATTGACATTTGAAGTGTGTTAATAACAATTTTATTTATTAAAAACTTATGAAATATAACATTGTATGAGAATATATTACACTAAAAAACAGATCCCTTTTACTTCATTATTTATCCCAACTAATGTTATACATATTGTGATCCACCACCGTATTACCTTCTCCGTAAAATTGATTGGAATGACATACCCTATCTCTGAGAGTCTGAGGAGAACTTGCAATATATGTCTTCTATCAAACTGCAACTGTTTGTTTGATTATGTAATTATATATGCATGATTGCATGGGACATATAGATACTGACATGACGAAGCCTGTGGCCGTCAAAATCAAACTCTTAAGAAGACATATAGGATCACTCTTGTCCTATCCTGTGTGGATATCAGTGAAGATGGGATGCCAAAAACAAAGAGCCAGCTTTTTCTTAGCTCTTTCTTCTCCATATATGCATGATCCTCAATTCTCCATAAAACTGATCCGATTAGTTCTATTCATTCATGTCTTCTTGGCCCCTTGGAATTGGAAGAAGACCATGACGATTAATTTGAAGAAGGAACTGACAACTCAATGAAAAGTGAGTGAGTAGTAGCCCATTCAAAGTAGGCATGGGCATATATATGGTCAATCATGAGAGCTCTAGCTTTAGCTATAGCTACAACTCTTTGCTAATGTAATGGGTTCTCCATCGGCCGTACAGATATTATTCACATGCACGGTGATAAGAGTCTTATCCGCACGAGTTTTTTTTTTGAATTAAAAAAAAAAAAAAAAAAAAACCTAAATCCGCACGAGTTTTAGTGCCACTGTGTTTATTCGATCTTAGGGTTGGAAGAAGATCTCTCCTAGCCTCCATAACCAAAGGCTTCTTTAAATTAAGCACGTGTTTCTTTTGGACAACCATGTCTCCAACAAGTCCGGGTTCGTTATTCATATCTCATGGAAAAAAAAATTGAATATCTTCGAAAAATTGATACTTTAGCTGATCATCCAAAACATATTACTACATATCACCATGCCTTCGGCCAAACCTTCCTTAAACTCTGTTTTCTAATAAAAAGACTAAACACCACCCTTTTATTTACTTTTTTTTTCTACTTTTTTCTTTTCCTAATTTACTAATCACCACCCTAATTTATTGTTTCGACTTGTTGAAACTACAACTGTAAAGTTGGTACTAGTGTGCTGGTATATAAATCGGTTTGCGCGTTATTCATCGATTGTCAAAGTGCTAGACGTAGGTTAACAAAAAAAAGAAGTAAAGTACAACCAAACTTTTGGGTGTTGAAATCAGAAGATTGTGAATGGAATAAAACCGACTCCAAAACATTGAGTAGCAGATGCAAGTGAGCCCTAAAATAGATTCTCATTTCTACGTTAGATATGTACTAGATTTGAGAAAATTATAGAATCTCACATCGAGAATTCTAAGTCCTATGCCACTATATATATTGGGTCAAATATATTTGAATTGTGGATGTAACTATTGTGTCAAGATTAATGTTGTACCACATTAAATGCAGTAAAACTATAGAATCTCAGATAAAATATAAAAAAATAAAAAAATAAAAAAATAAAAAAATAAAAAAATAAAAAAATAAAAAAAAAGGAAAAACTTTAAGATGCTTGGCAGAGTGTGGTGTTCACCTAGTTAGTTGCTGACCAAAGAATTTATGCTCAATAATCCTTAGTTGCTGACTAAAGAATTTATGCTCAATAACTCTTAGATTTACATCCAATGATGGGAAGCAAAACACCTCAACTTAATAATAATTTTTTCTGCCCTTGGATGTACATCACCTCAACTTAATAATAATTTTTTCTGCCCTTGAATGTACATCTAAGTGTGGTTGAGCATTATTTTCTTGGTCAATAACTGACCATGTGAACATTTTCAGCTTGGCAGATGAGAGTTTCATAGAATCTTGTAAAATACTCGGCAGGGTTAAATCAACTCTTGCCCTTGACCTGTTTCTCTTGAGCATGGGGTGTATGGGCTCTTTCAAATTTTCGATAAGTGGTTCCTATTTCAGTTTTGAGTAGGAGATGACTGCCATATAACTAAGATAAAGTCTCGATATTTCAAGAGAAGTCGTAGTAGTTTGGGTCTCTCACTAGCTGCCCTCCTTGCCTTGTCTATATATGGATTTATATTATTCCATTTTTGGCTTACGGGGAACCACATCATTGCTCTCTCGCCTGATTTGCATGGCTACATCAGGGCATTTCTGCAGTAATCCATTTATTTGACTTCGGCTTCTAATGTCTTAGACTTACAATAGAAGGAATGAATGTTAAGCAGCTCACTGCGTACCCAAACACCGAGGAAGGAAAAACTTAAACCGGGGGGTTTTAGTTTGAACGAGATTTATACATTTACTAGCAATAATATGTGGAAGCCTGGCATCGATCTATTAGCCAAAAGAACGAAAAAAACAGATCAGAATTAAGACAAATCACAATCTGAGACTCCAAGGTGTGATCCAAAAAGATAATCCAAAAATTAAAATGCTTAAATATATAGTTTTGTTTCACACCACAAAATGCAGACCAAAGCTTGGATGTCAAACATATCATGTTGTTGATAATTTTTGTATTTATAAAATTAATTCTTTTTTTCTATTTTGTTTATAATTGAAGGGACATGGGAATTTCAGTTGCTCCAAAGAAACTAGAACAAAATAAAAAGCACACACACACAAGATCAGTTGATTAAGACCCAACTTTCAGTGCACAATAATATCATTAAACATTCAATTAGTTTGTACAAAACCGCAATAGAGTACCCAATAATCACCAATCAAACCCATGTTTTCCCTAAACTAAATACAAATTGTACCTACATACTGCAAACCAAACCAAACCAAAACACAGTGAGACCCCCAACAACAAAAAAAGTTACAAACACACAAACTAACCAAACACACAGTCATCATCGTTATCATCAATCACAAACACATTCATCAGCAGAAGCTAGCAGACAGTAGTAGATCCAAGGACAGACTACGTGTCTCTGACTTCAAACAGATTCCGGTTCTTCACGACGATGTCGTACATGTGCATGGACTTGAACTTGTTGAAATCCTTGGGGAGAGAGATGAGGTGGACGGTTGATCGCTTGTGGTACTGAAGGAGATCTGGGTCGTCGTAGTACCTCTCCCAGCCAAGCGAGAGCAGCTTCCGCTCAAGCACAGCGTAAGAGGTAATGACCTCGTCACTGGGAGTGTGGACCAACACCTTGCGCCGGCCGCTGGAGCCCTGCAGGGAATCAGCCCCCGGGTTCTCCACCAGCCGGACGACGCCGTTCTTGAAAACCCAAACCCCAGACATGTTCTCAGAGAAGTATGAAGAACTACCCTAACTAGCTAATGAAGCAGAAGCTAGCTAGCTAGTAGTGAGAATGTGTGTGTATGAACCTTGTAGAAGGATGGTGTGTATATATAGGTGCGAAATTAGTGCTGTGAGTTTTGGAGTAAATAATATTATGGGCAAACAGATGGCTAGGGTAACGTGGGGCCCATATGATGGAGGAGTCATAGCAAGGGTGCAATATGGGACATGGTGTTTATGCAGGAGTGGACCCGTAAATATCGATCATTACCTTCATATCTCTGTCTATGTATAAATGTATATGTTTGTGTGTGGGCATAATATATCATTTCATTATATAATTGCCGGTCGAATTCCGGTGGGAGGAGAGAGAATCCTGGGCTTCTTTTTCTAAGGGCTTTAAACCCCACATTGGGAATCTTTGTTTTGTTTGTTAGAAAAAGAATTTGATATTAGCTAGGGTTGATTGAGACTTATTCGATCTCTAGCTTTGAGAATTATTAATGGAGGGATTGTATTTTGTATGTGTTATGTGGATTAACACTGGTGACATTTGTGTGATCCGGGCATCGGCAAAAGGGAGATTGGATGGTGATGGGTTTTGAGGGCTTTGTCTGAATGTCTCATGCATGATGTAATCCAAACTAGCTGGGCATGATTAATTTGTGTTATTTTTTGGATATTTTCTTCTCTCTTTTCTTTTTTATTGAAAATGTAGATAAAATTACAACTGTTCAAGGAAATCCAGATTATGTGTCTGGCCCAAACTCTAGGTTACTTGACCTAGTGGTAATAGGGTTATAGAAGGATTTAAAATCCTATTCAATGTAGAATTACTTTCCTTGTATGTTCAGATTCTATGCATTGTAATCCTCTATATAAAGAGGTCACTATTATCAATGAGAATACACAGCGAATTCCTCTCAATTTTAGTTTCTCTACAACACATTATCAGCACGAAGCGCTAACCCTGAAACAAATAGCCAAAACCCTAAATTCTCAATCCCAAGATCCTCAGCATCCTCGCGGCATCTCCTCAGCATCCTCGCGACATCCCTGCAGCATCCTCATGGCCTCGCGACATCTCCGCATCGGCCCCACAACAGTCCTCGCGGCATCTCTGCAGCGTCCTCACGGGCTCGCAGCATCCTTGCAGCGACCCTACAGTATCCATGTACTGCCAAGCCAACAACTTTTCCGGCCAAGATTTCTGGCGTCTTTTCGAGGTAAACTTTTCTAAAATTTCCCGTTTTTGAAGTTTTTCAATTTCTTCTTCTTTTCTCGGGGACTTGCAAACTCCCTTCTTCTACCCCCCCTCCTTCTTCATCATAGGGGAGACCTAATTAAGCCGAACTGTGGGGGTTCGTGCTCACTCCAAGCTTGGAGCTTGTTGAGATCTCCAAACTTAGAGTTTGTGGAGAATTTATGATCGACTACTTATGTCATTGTTTTGATCTAATCCAATATCACTTGGAATTGAATTTCTTGGAAGCGATTACGCTCAGAAATTCCTAATTTCTTGGAAGCGACTACGCTCAGAAATTTTATATGTTTTCGTGGTAGCCTTTTACGCTCTGAAACTAGCCTTAATTTCTTATTCTCTTTCAGGATGAGTAACCTGAACAAACTGGACTTCGCTCCATTGTGAACAACTGGCTCTGGATATCACAAGTGGGTTCGTGATGTTCGCCAGCATCTTAAGGTCGATGGAATCCTGGATACGATTCTCGAGCCTAGCCAAGACGTGTTAACTGTTGAGCAAGCTCAAGCTTTGGAAGCAAATAGAGTAGCCTTAGAGGCAAATAAGGCGAAAGCCATCATCCTAATGGCTCGTCATATGGATGATTTGCTCAAGTACGAGTGTATGAATGAAAAAGACCCCAGGAGGCTGTGGGTCTCACTCGAAGAAAGATTTGGCAACGTCCGTGACTCCCTGCTTCCTGACCTAGAAGTGAGATGGCATAGCCTCCGCTTCTGTGATTTCAAGTCAGTTCTTGACTACAACTCGGAAGCACTTCGCATTAATTCCTTAATGTAATTCTGTGGTAAAGAGATAACAAATGCGATGTTGATTGAGAAGACTCTCTCTACCTTCCCCGTCTCTGCATTGATGGTTTCTAAGAACTATCGAATCAATGTTATTGCAGAACGAATCACAAAGTTTCATAAGCTCATTGGAGCTATGAATGTCGCTGAAAAGCATGACAACATCCTTGTAAAGAACTATAATTCGAGATCCATGGGAACATAGCATATTTCGGAATCCAATTATAGTCGCCCCTAAAGAAATGGCGTCAAGAGCGAAACTCTAATCTTAGGGATACATTTAGACGTTCTGGTCCATATAATCGCTCTACTTGGGAAGATGACCGCCAAAATAGGCGAACACGGAACCGAAGAGGTCAATGTGGAAAGAAAGAGGGAGGCAATGCCTCTGGCCATGTTGCTGGCGCCAGCAACACTAAGAGCCATCTAAATGATGCTTTCAAAGCACCTCAATCAGTAGAGTCTGAGCACAGAGATGTATGTTCTCGATGTGGAGTATCCGGTCATTGGGCACACATTTGTAGAGCTCGTGAAGAAATTGTCACCGCCTACAAAGCATATTGTGAAGCAAGAGAAGCTCACAACGTGGAACAAGAAGATCAAGATGATGATCTATAGTGAAGTGTCAAAGACTTTAAATATGGCTGGGATTAATAGATCGTCAATTCTGTTTAAGTCTTTATTTTTCCAAGATATGTAATAGGCAATCGCCATATTATTTTTGTAGTAAATGCCTATGGTTTCATCTTTCTTCAAAGTAGGCTTACCCAAAGTAACTGTGATGTCTAGGAAGGTTCTGAGATTAGTAGTACTTAAGCGAGCCTTGCTCTACCGACATCTCTCTACTTACCTGGTCACATTTATTTTAAAATTACCGAAAGAAGTTAGACGACTACCATTGTTTTGCATTAGCTAGCATTTTAGATTAGATTTTCTTTGGTCAAAGAGACAATGATGTAACTCTGTTAGCTTATGAATACAATTTCGAGTTCTTTTCATTATGACTCCATTTTGATTCAGAGCATATGACTTTGTGACTATGATGGTTGGGCCATCAGTATTAATTCAAGGACATGGAATAGCCCAAGTTCCCATTGCCAAATGGCACCTTGATTACTGTCACAGAAACTCTCTACGCTCCTAGGGCAAATCGCACCTATGAATAACCAACGGATTCCATGCGAAAACGCATGTAAAGAACGGAGATGAGTTCCTTTGCAATACCTCTAATAAGTGCTAACAAAGGCGCATCTTAGAGAAGTATATGTGTCTCTCTAGTGGACTCTATGTCACTATTCCAGCTATTAAATCCAATAAAATTATAAGAGAAGATCTCTTGGATTTAGACACATATTGGCTTTGCCATGACAGGATAGGTTATCCTAGTCATGATATGATGATCCGTCTACTAAAGACTTTACACGGACATCCATTCTTCAGAGTGAGAAAAAGCAAGAATCGAAAATTGATTCCTGGGCTTAACAAGACAGCAACAATTGCAGCATCTGGCGCTGCAGCCGTCTTGGGGTGCCACATGTGACAACGCCATAAATGGCGCTACCCATGGCCATGACACCATGGAAGTCCCTTCCCATGGTCAAGACGCCATGGATGATTCTCCCCATGATCGAGACACTATAGATGCCACTTTCCATGGTTCTAACGCCTTGATGGGTGATGTAGTCACACATTTTGCTTCTAATAGCGCTACAGACGCTCAGGCCTAACCAAAATCCTCATTAGTTGCTTCCAAGGCCTCTCGCTCATTTTGCAAAGCCTGTTCCTTCGGGAAATTAGGACTGAGACCGTCCTATGCAAAGGATATGAAAATACTCATTATGTTCTTACATTGAATCCGTGGGGATTCTGTGGACTGATTCAACCAACTTGCGGACGTTTAAATATCTCATGATGTTGGTTGACACGCAAACACGCTGGTCACGGGTTGTGCCATTGTCCACTTGTAAATGCTGCTTTTGCTACACTCCTAGCAAATACCATATGACAACGGGCTCACTCCCCGGATCATCATATTCCGTCAATTGGACTTGACGATGCTAGAAAGTTTACATCAAAGACTTTCGATCGATATTGCAATGAGATTGATGTTGGACATCACATTCTCATGAACACACCCAAATGGTTTCACGGAAACGACTACGATGGTAGTCAAGACATTGGTCATGCGCACCAATCTCCCTATATCCACTTGCAATATCGCATGCAGCTATGCTAATTCGTCTACAACCTACCACCACTCAATCTATGTGTTATAGCTAGTGACTGAGTATAAGTATTTTGTACTTACGCACATTTGAGTGAGTTATTTATGTGTCAATTGCGCCGCCACAGTGCACAATAATAGGTCCTTACAGACGAATAAGAAAATTGGATTTGAGACTCCAACCATCGTCCGCCACTTAATGCCCTTGCTAGGCGATCTCCTTACCGCTAGATTTGCGGGTTGTCACTCTGCTGAGACAGTCTTCCCGTCGTTAGGGGGAGATAAGAACATGGATGTTCAACAGGAACGATTGGAATTGTCGTGGTCTGTCCCCACTATGTCTCATCTCGATCCCTACTAAAAGTGACGAGATCACACATGTGCTGCAAATATGCCTGCAAGGAAGTACGTCCCTACAAGAGGACATAGCCCATCCTACACGGAGGTAGGCATGGTGTCAACGCCAAAGAGAGTGGCACTCTGGCATCATAGGCCATGGCCCCAGCTAGGATGCGTGGGAGGCCCGTGAGTTCAAATGATACTTTGACACGTTCCAATCCTTTGATCATCGACACTCAAAATCTGTCTCATGAGTATCTTCCGAGTTATGGTTATCGTTGGGGGATGCCTCAACGTCAGAACCTATTCCTGAGAATATAGAGCTCTATGAAACTTACACTAGTGTACATGAGACGTGGGATAGAAACTCCATCATAATTGATGATGTAGTTGCGCATTTCGTTGCGCATGAGTTTGTTGAGCCCGATGATATCGAACCACTCTCCGTTGAAGCATGAATACCAACGTAGAGAGATTTGGCCTAAATGGAAAGATGAGATCCAGGTTAAGTTGGATTCTCTAATGAAGAGGAAGGTTTTTTGAGCCAGCGATGCCAACACCTCCTATCATAAAACTTATTGACTAATGGGTCTTCGTTAAAAAGCGTGATGAGAAAAAGATATGGCAATCTCGCCTTATGGCGCAAGGCTTCTCACAAAAACGCCCTGGAATCGACTACGATGAGACATATTCTCTCGTAATGGATGTCATTGCACTCCACTACCCTGTCAGTTTGGTAGTTTCCAAATAACTGATCATACAGCTTACAAATATGGTCACTACGTATCTATACGGGGATCTAGATATAGAATATACATGAAGGTTCATGGTGAACTTCATCTACCCAAGTCAAGTGGCTCTAGACCACGGAGCGCGTTTACAATAAGGTTGAAACGCTCACTAAAGTGACTGCTTGATTGGGAAGGGATATGCCCGCGCGTTTCCATAACAAGTTTCAGATTCTATCGCGGCTCATGTTGGACATGACCTTCATTAGAAGCTCTTAAAGAGTTAAGGGAAATCGCTGAACACTTGAAATCCAAGTTTGAAATAAAAGATTTTTGGGAGAACACGATTATGTCTCGATTTGGAACTTGAGCATCGTGTCGATGGATGCTTAGGCATTTTGACAAGGTTAAGCCTTCAAGCACCCCCATGATCGTCTGTAGTCTTGATCCTGAACGGATCCTCTTCGTCCAAAGGATGATGGCGAAGATGTGCTAGAGGCAAAAGTGCCCCAATTTAGTGCAATACGGATTATTGTACTTAGCTCAATGCACAAGACCGGACATCTCATATGTTGTGAACTTGTTAGCTAGGTATAGCTCTGCCCCAACACGACACCATTGGATTGGTGTAAAAGATATCTTTCGATACTTGAGATGTACGATCGATATGGGCTTGTTCTATCCCTATAGAGAGATGATGGATTCGAACCCATCACACACCAGAAACGCCTCCAACGCTGGCCTGCGTTTCCTATCCACACCCCAAAACAACATGTGTTTTGGAAGGTTTTGCTGATATTGGGTATCTCTCTGACTCATACAAAGGTCATTCCCAAACTGGTTAACTGCTCACCATAGGTAAAGACCGTGATATCTTGGAGGTCTACAGAACAGACTCTAGTCTCTATATCTTCGAACAATGCAAAGATTATTGCTCTTCACGAAGTGGTTCTTGAATGTATATAGATTGGATCCATAATTACGCATGTTCGAACAGTTGTGATTTGAAGTCTACCACAGATGAGCCTACGAGCATATAGGATAATGCTGCTTGTTTTGAAGCAAGGCTACATCAAAAGCGACAACACCAAGCATAATCAGCAACAACAAACTCTCCTCAAGATCAAAGTAAACTAGGTTAAATCTGAGGACAGTGCGGCATGCTTGCTCACTAAGTCATTGCCTAAATTCCACTTTCGAGAAACATGTTGGTAGCATTGTTTGCGGAAGTTATCCGAATCCCCATGATCGTAGTCATCAGGGGAAGATGCAGACATCATGGGGAGATGTCTACATGTATGGTCTTGAAACGTGAAGGGTGTGTTGTGCTCTTTTTCCCCTTTGACCGATGTTATTTTTGTCCCACTGGGTTTTTGTTACTCGGCAAGGTTTTTAATGAGGCAACGAGAGAAGCACCACGTTTGGGCGACACAAGGGGGAGTGTTCAAGGAAATCCAGATTATGTGTCTGGCCCAAACTCTAGGTTACTTGACCTAGTGGTAATAGGGTTATAGAAGATTTAGAATCCTATTCAATGTAGAATTACTTTCCTTGTATGTTCAGATTCTATGCATTGTAATCCTCTATATAAAGAGGCCCCTATTATCAATGAGAATACACAGCAATTCTCTCTCAATTCTGTTTCTCTAAAACAACAACTGATTAACTAAAAATGAGTGAAGGAGGTAGAGAAGAGCCAACATTTATCTTCAATTTATTAATTTTTATGTACCGTTAAAATAGGGTAAAAACCTCAAATGAAACTTGGATTATTGCTAAATGTACGTTTTTGTACATACAAATTTTTTTTTACCTCAAATGGTACATGAACCGTTGTTTAGTTACCAAATACGGTACATCCGTTAAATTTGTCATTAAATCGTTGACAATATGGCATGTATTCAGATTTTTTTTTTTGGCAAATAAGCTATGGGTAAAATAGTAAATTTCTAATAATGATGTTTCAAAAATATTTTTATAAAAAAAAATTAGAAATTTGTTCTATTTAACCCCAATTGATGGCCTTGTGCAATTTGGTGGGAAGTTGTGAGAAGGGAAATTAAGAAGTGAGAATTTGGAGGGAAAATTTGTCATTTTGGAGGGAAAGGACTTTTTTTTTTTGTGGATAATTTTTAGGTTCACCCCTTGAGTGAATGCGTATATTTACCCTCTCTTGCAATTAACACATAATAACTTTATAATTTTCTAATCCGACCATCCATATTGTATAACGTAATACAAAGATTAACTCTATAAAAAATCAGTCATGCTCCCTATGATCGATGATATTTTTTTTTTCCTTTCAATTTGACGATATATAGAGTGAATTAATGTAATTGTAGTAGTTAGAGGGCTTAAACGACTGTCAAACCAAAAAAGGAAAATAATCTCTGAAAAATGGGTTTAACGATAAGTCCCAAACACATAATACAAGGATTCTGTAAATAAACTAACGATGTTATGAATATTGAGCAATGGTGTAACGTTCATATATACATGCATGGTCGAACTATACATTATTGTGCGATGCATGCATTCATATATATGAAAGTTGTTTTTCTTTTTTAAGTTCACTTTACAATATATTTATATAAAGTAGACAATTACTTTTACATACATAATTATATATGTGTGTTTATATTTATATATATGTGGAGGACAGGAAGTGTGCATCTTAATGTAAATATTAAATTAAGTATATATACTTCGGATGGACATGGAGAATAAAACTAATTTCTATAAGAGGAAAAGTTGGGATGCTCAAGGCTAGGCATTGTTGGGTTATAAAAGTTTAATGTCTTGTTCAAAACTATCTGAATGGTTGCGGGAAAGACGAGCTGTGAAGATGTGACAAAAAATTCTTAATTTGTAGTAGTAATACTACTGCATGTTTAATTCACTAGCTACTTCTCTGCAAGAGATCGAATTCGAACACCCCCCACCCCACACCCCCTCCCAACCCCACAATTCATATGGAATCTCTGCCTAACTACTGTTGACTCCCATTGCGTCATACTTGCCCCAATTATTTGCATCTCCTATCTAGCTAAGCTAGCTAGGGCTACTTGCAATTTAGAGATAGCTAAATGACTTAAGGGAGTAGCTTATGTCTGAGAAGGAGTGACCAAGAACAAACACATATAGTTTGTGATGGATTCCAGCAACATATACAAATATCTTGCATTCTCATATTAAGCATCAAAGGGTGATGCATTTGGACATCGATATAGCTTGTTGAACTTTAGGGCACACATTTTCTTTATGTACAGTGCCATGATCACACCCTTGTTTGCGTTTTGTCACTTGCTTCTCCTACCAGCTTGGCCTGTGATACAGACCCAACCCCTGCCAAAGCCAGCATTAAAGCCGCCTGGCCATTCTCATGACAATGAACCTTTAATTAGTTGAGTTTCCAAATTTGTCATATCTCTTCCTTCATATTCCTTCTCATAAATATCTCAATATTATAGGACCACCCAGCCTATATTCTGAACATTTTTGCATATAAATTGTGAAAACCTCACAAGGCGTACACGTTACGTAGGTATTTGAATATACTACTGATTCTGAATAAATTTTTAGGGATATATTGTTCGGTTAAGTTGGCTAGAATCCATTACATCCATCAGGTGTCATCAGGTACGTTACCTCAGAATCTCTCGGAACTCTTAGTACATGTACGTGAGATTAAAATGTCTTACTTCAAACCATATCAACCCATCAAGATGATATATTGGGTGCTTGGTCCCTTCATTTAGCATGATGGTCACTTGATGTACATATGTTATTGAATTCCGACAACTCTGAAACTACTTGTTAGCTGACGCTTATTACTAACGTTTAAATCATTGCATCGATATTGTCTCTATCAAATTTACTACTTAGGGCTAAGGGAATTGCGCAAATAACTCCATGAAAACATGAAGAACCGAAGGGCAACTATACATAACTTAGCAAGATAAGAAAATAGCATCTCCCATTAGCAAGACCAAATAAACTTGACCATTTCTTATTTAAAACATAAACATTCGTGCGTCAATTACACAAGAAAGAATAAACAAAATGGATCAAATTCGTGCATCAAATTAAGATCATGACGCAGAGATAACAGATGATGCTGCACCAGCAAAGTTCCCCACCTCATACAGACATGAATGATTCTCTCAAATCTAAATCCGCCATTTCAATTCCATATCAATTTTGAGGCCTCAATTCCATCTCAAATCTAAATCTAAAAGGCTCAGGCGATGTGGAATTTGTTTTTTTCTTGGACTGAGAATTCCAAGTCATTTTAGCTAAGGAACGTACATCCTAGGCCCGACCACCTTTTTCATAATGGTGTTGGTTTTGCTTTAATCCTCTGGCTAGCTATATCACAGTAGCAAGTAGTCGATCTTCCATAAAGTATTTTTTTTTTTTTTGGTCTGATCTTCCATAAAGTATGGAAAGCTCTATTACCATAGTGATACACAACAAGCCCATGTGATTGCCCTCACGAAAAGAAAAGCCGATTCCTAAAATCCATATTTTACTAAGCAAAGATACTTGTGTATATGCCATCCTTTTAAATGTTAACCTCTTCTTTTTGAAGGACGAAAGCAACGACCTATCTTAATCACTAAAGAGAATCGTTGGTTCCTCCCAAATTAGTAACAAGTTTTGGATATTACAGATGGAATTTATTGACAGGGAAGGCTAATCTATACAAGTAGATTATTTGGATTAGGGCTAATCATCCTTTTGCGAGTCGATTCTTGATGATCACCTCGAGTTTGTTTATTACTATATATTGTGTGACGATATCCTCGATCATAATCAATTTGGTTAACAATGGAATCCATCGATGAAAATCATTTGTAAGTAATTAAAAACATTATGACTTTTAGATTACGTTGGTGAAAACCTCCTGTGGTGAAGTGAAATCATATTTGACTGTATGTTTGTTAATAGTCTGACAAGATAGTAATTAATCGTCACACGAGGGAAAAAGAAAAAAGAAAAAAATGTGTGTGTTATATATATGTCTACTGTATTCGTATTATATAGTGCCTTTATATGTGTTATATAGATTCTCGAATAAGACTATATAACCCGGAGTTAAGTAAAGCATATGTTCATCACTCCATACGTACTGTATTTTATCTATCCAAACTTATCATTTGATATTTTTATATATGGAGAGACTTGAGATATAATTATTCATTGTCATGCAAAGCTTAAATGACTGATTGACGGCCTCTTATATGTGTTATATAGATTCTCGATATGGGACTCTATAACCTGAAATTAAATATTTGTTACACCATACACATTTTTTCTATACAAAACTATCAATTGATAGACGGAAAAGTTTGAATGATTATACATTGTCACGCAAAGCTTAGATTCCCAATGTAGGATCATACATTCCTTAAAATGATGGATGTTTGTATCTGTTCATCGCTCCGTTTACGTATCTATCCTTAAAAGAAGGTCATGTTCCATGTTTAAATCGTGTACAATTGGTTAATTGAGATGTACACACACAATGACTGAATCCATCGTACCAGTTTGAGTGAGAAAGTCATTTTACTCAACTTTCCGGACCATATTCATGTTGCAAAGGTAATCTTGACAGCAAGAGATTCCTTGATTTCTCCTAATGGATAGGCAACTGGATACCATTGTATATATTCTCAAGCAAAATGCATGCATACCTTGATACCTATTTGTTAATATTTGTCTACATCTTCAAAGGAGCTTTCCCCTTACTTGAGTGAGTTTCCAAATGATTATCCCTCTTAATTAGTTTAGTATCTTATGTATAATTTACCAACTTCTCTCCTGGCCTACTCTTGTGAAATTATTCTCCAATATACTTGTATGATAAGACCATAAAAACTCATTGGCTGTAGTTGGGTTTATTAAAAGGTTGACGGTTTGTAAAGATATCAATGGGAATTTTTCTTCCAGTGTGAGAGGGAAGGGAATGAAATAAAGCAAATAGCTAGAGAATGGTTTCGCTTATCTAGGATTAGTTTATGCCTAACTTTGATTTAAAAAGATAGGATTTCAGGGCCAATGACACTGATTTTGGGAATAAAGCAGTAAGCATTTTGAATGTAGGATCGATTCCCTCATAAGAACAAAATTGGAGGAGAATCGTTTTAATCTATTATTTTCATTATATTCCAAGTTCTATGAAAATGACATGATCATTTGTGAATTATTAACAAAACAAACAATAAAAATTTATAGGCGCTAGTCAGGTGGCTTTGCTTTCTTATCAGTGAATTATTACGTCCATTTCCATGGAATGTGTGCTATATATAAATGTTCTCTTAGTATTATTAAGAGAAGAAGGTTTGTTAGCTAAAATAGAAAATTTTGACAGGAATAACTCCAAAAGATTAAAAACCTTTGAGAATTAATTAAATCATAAAGACAATTATGTCATTTATAAAATATAATTTTATTAAATAAAAAAAACCACAACCCACTTTTCTCTCCCATTATCTTCTCTTTGCAATAACTGTCTACTTTTTTATTTAATATATATATATATATATATACATGCAAAGTATGTGTGAAGAATGCTAGTTAAAATCAATTTAATGTGAATATGTATTCTTGCAAGAAGAAACTAGAATAAATAACAAGGTTCTCAAAATCCATGCTCGTTCATTAATTAGTTTTGGTTATGTTAAACTGAGTTCAGATTGCAGATACAAATGTATCAAATCACAGTGCAACAGCACCCTCTCTAAATATTGAACCTGAAGGTACAAGGAGATTGATATTCGAAACAACTCTATCACTAACTTTTCCTTTGCAAACTGGCAGGCTTCGCCCCAAAAGAAATAAACAGAAAACAATCTAGGTCTTCAAAGTCCAACTGGGACACCTTCTCTGAGGGGTTTGCAGGAACTGGTATATGTTACAAATAACATCTTTTGGCGCACGTAAGCATTTAAAATTTAATCACCACTCTAGACAAGGCAGAACAGAGTAAAAGAAATGCTTCTGAAATACTCGAAAAGAGCAAGATTTGACCATGTGTGGCAGCAGAACTTACAATATGATCTCTTCGATCATTAAATAATTAAGAGCAAAATTAACAAAGCTTCATTCTGAAATTATTTAACTTTCCTCAAATCCAAAGCCGAGTTCCGCAAGAACCATTTTCCCTTCAAAGATGCTCAACAGTTCAGGTACTATTGCTGTTGTATGGCACCACGAACCTCTCCAAGAACTTACTACCATGCATAATCATGGTGTTAAAAGAAGATTCTCCCCTTGTTATTAAGCCCTTCAACAGGAGAACTCTAATAAACAGAACACCTAGGAATTATCCAATTCTCCAAACTATAAGTTAGGGCAATCGGATTATAAGCCAAATCTGCGGGCGGAACCAAAGCCATTTTGTTCACTATAAATCCATTTTACTTGAAAAATACTTCTTTGTCAACCTCACATATAAGGAATTCTTTCCAAAGGCCACAAAGAAGTCATCTTCAGTCCAACGACACTCAATTACAATCTCAAAATAAAATCATACGCATGGAAAGAAAGAACCTTTAGAAATTCCTACATTTTTATTAAATCATACGCATAGAAACAAAATAAACCAAAACTCATATAGGTGCAAAGAGAAACTTTTTAATTTGTTCCACAGAAACACACATGAAGATGCATGGAGATGCAACCCATGTCCTTGTATTCATCAACTCTTTCAAGCCCTCACCATGACGCCAATGTACAAAGAGATACTTCTGCCCATTTTATCTCCCTTGGTCATGTTCCATAAGAAGGAGGTAGTCGGAACAGATCCCCGAGAAGTAATGGAGGTTGTAGAAAGGGAAACTATGGAAGTGATAGAGAGAGCTGGAAAACAGTTTGAATTAAATTGGATGGACGACTATGAGAGGAGAGTCAGGACACTTTTGGAGATGGCCAATTTAGGAGAGGAGACCAGACCAATAGTTTACCATCACTTTCAGCAACGCAGAGTTTTATCTCCACTTCACTTGCAGCCAACTAAGAATAGTCGTCTTTGGTCAGTGGGACTGCTAATCACAAGCAGGGCCATGTACCCGTGTGATAGCAGAGCTATTATTGTTCTTTACATGATATATTGGCCATTTTTTCGTGCATCTTGTATCACCCTTATTCCATGATGCAAAGTGATGACCACAAAAAATCCAAAAATTCAAAATTTTTGGCACAAGCAATCAAGCACACCTATTTGATTTCTGTAATTACAAGTCAAAAATTTGTACACACATACAGACTAACATTAGGCAAGTCTAAGGGACTTCATGATCACCTTCACAGGTTGCATGATGAAGTAAATAAGACTGATGAGAAAGAGGGGATCGTTGTCAAAAAACATAAAACAAAAGGGAAAAAAATGATCATCTTCACAGGAGAAAAACAAAATTTGAAGCTCAAACAATGATTTTCATTATATAAACATTTGAAAGTTCCTAAGTGCAGCTTCCCATATCAAACATGTAAAACTAATTTAGATCTCAAAAGGGCAGAAAGATCATCATGAAGGCATGCCAAGATGCAATCAGAAGGAGCAGTAAATCAACGAACTCCAGTTGCAAAGAACAACCAAAATGTGCAAGACCATCTGCTAAACTGCACTTTCTATGAACATGATGTAGCATCCCAGGCATCCTGATTTTTTCCATAAGAATCATCAATAAGGCTGAGCCTACTTCTAGTATTGTTAACACTATCAAAATTCTTCTCACAAGCCATTCTTAAACCAGTAAACCTCAGACTTCAACAATAACCAAACTCCACCGCGTCTCCCGAAACCCAAGCCAGAACTTCTTAGCTAAAGAAACCTGGGAAGGAGGAGACATACCAACTAGAACTTCTTTTCTGAGGATTTGCAGGAACTAGTATATGTCACAAATCAGTCTACAAATACATATCTGTGCACTTGACCATTTAGATACCACTGTTGACAAGGCAGAACTTCTTGCTGAAAAACTTCAAATGTTTGTGATCTTATGATTCTCTTAATCATCAAATTTACAACAAAAATAAGAAGCTTCATTCTACAATTAATTAGCTTTCCTCAAATCCTAAGCCCAGTTCCACAAGACCCATTTTCCCTGCAAAGATGCTCGACAATTCAGGTACTTGCGGTTGATATGGGACCACAAACTTTTCCAAGAACTTCTTATTATCGTATATCATCAAGCTTTTGAAAGAAAAATCTCCCCCTTGTTACTAAGCCCTTCAACAGGAGAACTCTAATAACTGAAGCCCTAGGTATCATCCGATTCTTTAAACTATAAGTTAGGACAGTCGGATAATGAGCCAAATCTGCAGGGTGAACCAAAGCCATTTTGTTGACAATGAAATCCATTTTACTAGAAATATTCTTCTCTGTCACGCTCATAAAGAAGGGATTCTTTCTAAATGCCACCAAAAAGTCATCTTCATTCCAACCACACTTTTTTATAGAAATCCATCTTTTGTGCCCATTTTAATGAATCCGTAAAAGAAATCACAAGTAGTACTTTCATGAATGTCATTGCAGTTGAAGGGTCGAATCCCAGACACATGACCTTGTTGACATTTTGGTGAAACTTCTCATTTTCAAGGGACATTAACAATGGCTGACCAGTTGCATAATAAGAGATTAAAGATACGGGCACTTTAAGTTTTCTGAGAACTGAAAGATTCCGAGCAATGTTGCTTACTGATTTGACCGTCAACGGCTGAAAGGCGTTCTTAAAGAAAACAGCAAACTTTATGTCGGAACCAAGTAGACTTTTGATGATTTCGTAACAAGGCCTGAGACTTCTATCTACATTTCGTTTCAAAACACTCGGGTTGCTGCAAAGAGCCCGAGTAATGTCAATGCCTGAGAGGCCAGTAGAACTGAAGAACTCAAGTTTAGGCAAGAGGGTCTTGTCAGGATTGGACACTAGCACATCTGGGCGTTTCTTAACAAGTTGGGATATGTCGATGTCATTGAATCCATAGTCTTTCAGAAGCTTAATAACCAAGTCTGGTTTCTCTCTGGATTTGAAGTGTACCCTTTTCTTGGAAAAAGAGTGAGCAACTTCTGGTGACAACCCACATGAGTTTACAAGGTATGAAACTGTAAAAGAGCCATCTTTCTCTTGGGGTTTATCTATTTCACTACCTAATAATGATTTGGATGAATATGATCGGCTAAAGTGAGATGCTTTGCGAAAGCAATGTAAATGGGTCACTGAATCAACAGAAATGCTACAACTTGGAAGCAGTAATTGCAATCTTTTACAGCAAAAACCAAACATAATTGCAGCAAAGAATTCAAGTTTCTCTGAAAGGGACTCACCGAATATGAATAGCCTTTCTGCCCAGTGCTCAGCTTCAACCGACCACCAATTGTGAATGCATTGCTTACTTCCTATTCTAAATTTCCAGTTTGGGGATTTAGGGTTTTGTGAAATGTTTGCCAAAAACAAAGCTTTGTAAAATGAGGCAAAGACCCGAATAGCAAAAACTGGAGCTCCGAAATTGTTCATGGGCCTTTCAATCCTGTCTTACTCTGCCCTGGTGGATACCCAATTAAGCCCAATCAATGCACCTAGTTCTCTTATATAACTGATATTTTTGTTTTTCAATCGAGAAGAAAGTTACTTTACCATATAACTAAAGGATCAAGACCGTCCTACCTGCTGTTCTTCATATGGGAAGGAGCGTGGAACGTTTGTACTAGCCATAGGCCTCGACTCTTTCCCCCCACTCTATTTGTTGCTGCATTGATTCCCTTTCAACCAAAAGAACAAGTATTAAGATCTTATGTCACTTTGCTCTGTTTCTTTTTATCTGATTTTTATCTGAGACTCGGTCAATTTGACAATATGGACCAAATTGCCCCATCTTCAAAACCTGACAATGCAATATACTACTCAAGAGTACAATTCACATTCTAAGCTTTTAATTTTTAACTACTAAACCAGCCTTGTAGTGTAAGGCCAGGACATTTTCTAATTTATATACTACACATGAGGAAAACATTACCAATTTACCATACATATCAGGGTTCTCCAAACTTTGCACATTCCAGATCAACATGTCTTCGTTCTCAATCAGTAGCGGAGTTCAAATTGCCGGTACAAATGTATCAAATCCAACCCGAGTGCATGTTCACGGTGCCACAGTACTCTGCAGACTCTTAAGCATGCATATCTCAGAAACAGGAGGTTGAAGTGAAACATGAATGGTAACTACTCTTATATATAAAATCTGAATGTACAACTTACAACTCACTTATTCTTCTAGTTAACTGCCAGTCTTTTGCCCAAAAAAAAAAAAAAAAAAAAAACAGAAAGTAATTTAGGTCACGAAAGAACAGAATATCATCATGAAGACGCAGCAAGATGCAATCAGGATGTGCAGCAAATCAATGAACCCCAGTTGCAAAGCATGGCCAAACACAGGCAAGACCATCTGCAACATAAGTGCACTCCCTCTGAAACATGCAACAGTTATGACATTCCAATAAAAGTTCACGCAAAAGATGGAAACAAGGGATCACCAGCAATAACAATAATCATGAAGTCTAAGTCGACTTCTACTAGCACATTATCAAAACTGTTCTCCCAAGCAATTCTCTGGTAAACCTCACATTTCACTAATAACAATTCATAAACCCAAACTCCACTCCACCTGCAGTAAGGTGCCGCGAACAAAATCGAGAACCACCTTAAGCTTGGCAAAACCTGGAGGAGACAAGTGAACTAGGACTTCTTTTCTGAGGAGGGTGAACAGGAACTGATATCTGCCACAAATCAATCTACATATTCATATTTCTGTGCACTTGACCGTTTAGATATCACTTTTGACAAGGCAGAACAACGTATAAGAAATGCTACGGAAAGTTTAAAAAAATAGCAAAATACGACCATTTGTGGCAGCAAAGCATACAATGCATCTGGTTCTTATGATTCTCTTAATCATCACATAAGAACAAAATAACACAGCATCATCCTGCGATTATTTTTCCTCAAATCCTAATCCCAGTTCCGCAAGACCCATTTTCCCTTCAAAGATGCTGAGTAATTCAGGTACTTGCTCTTGATATGGCACCACAAACCTCTTCAAGAAATTCTTCTTATTGAGGCCCATCAAAGTGTTGAAATTGAATTCTCCCCTTGTTATTAAACCCTTCAATAGGAGAACTCTAATAACTGAACACCTAGGTATTATCCATTTCTCCAAACTATACGTTAGGGCAGTCGGATAATGAGCCAAATCTGCAGGCTGAACCAAAGCCATTTTTTTTACAATAAAATCCATTTTTCTAGAAATATTCTTCTCTGTCATGTTCATAAAGAAGGGATTCTTTCTAAATGCCACCAAGAAGTCATCTTCACTCCAACCACACTTTCTATAGAAATCCATCTTTTCTGCCCATTTTGATGAATCAGTTATAGAGATCACAAATAGTGCTTTCATGAATGTCGTTGCATTCAAAGGGTGGAATCCCAAACTCATGACCCTCTTGACAGCTTCATGAAACTTCTCTTTTTCAAGGGACATTACAAAGGGCTGACACGACGCATAGTAAGAGATTGAAGGTTCTGGCACCTTAAGTTTTCTCAGAACTGAAAAATTCTGAGCAATGTTGCTTACAGATTTGACCCCCAACAGATGATAGGAATTCTTAAAGAAATCAGCAACCTCTAAGTCGGAAACAAGTATACTTTTGATGATATCATAGCACGGCCTGAGATTTCTATCTACATTTCGTTTCAAAATACTTGGGTTGCTGCAAAGAGCCTGAGCAATTTCAATGCCTGAGAGGCCAATAGAACTTAAAAACTCTAGTTTGGGCAAAACGGTCTTCTCGGGTTTAGCCCCGAGCACTTCTGGGAATTTCTTAACAAGTTGGGATATGTCCGTATCAGTGAATCCGTAGTCTTTCAGAAGCTTAATAACCGAATCTGGTTTCTCTCTGGATTTGAAGTGTACCCTCTTCTTGGACAAAGAGAGAGCGACTTCTGGTGACAACCCACATGAGTTTACAAGGTATGAAACTGTAAAAGAGCCATCTTTCTCTTGGGGTTTATCTATTTTACCACCTAATAACGATTTGGATGAATATGAACTGCTAAAGTGAGATGCTTTGCGGAAGCAATGTAAATGGTTCACTGAATCAACAGAAATGCTACAACTTGGAAGCACTAATTGCAATCTTTTAGAGCAAAAACCAAACATAATTGCAGCAAAGAAATCAACTTTCTCTGAGAAGGACTAACCGGAATATGAATAGTTTCTCTGCTCAGTGCTCAGCTTCAACCGACGACCAATTGGTGATGCATTGCTTGCTTTTCTATTCCAATTTTCCAATTTGGGGGTTTAGGGTTTGCTACTCCTCCCCTGACTCCAATTTACTTACAATACTGCAATATAATAATCACCTGCCCTAAGCAGCTTTACTTCTCGGTAAAATGTTCGTGGGCCCGATCACTGCCCCCACGTATAATTTTTTTTTATTATTTTTTCTTTTTAGTTACATAAGACTCAAGTTACCAAATAAATTTATTCTTTTTTTTTTTTTTGGTAATGAAATAAATTTATTCTTGCATGATGTTCTAGGGACTTGATTGTTCTTGTTACCTTGATGAACAACATGGATCCGTGTTATATTTTCTATTCTCTTTGGCTTTTAAGTATTGAATGCTGTCAGTAAGATCTTTCAAACACAGAAATTCTTCTTCTCGTATTTCAAATTAAATGAAAATGACATGATTGCGATACTAAAGAAAGCAAAAGGAAAGAATTAAAATGGATATTCGAATGAGCAGGAACAAACGAATTAATAGAGGAAATTTTTGACCCTTGATGTTTAGACGATTGGCCCAAAGTAACCCCCTATCTTTAAACAATAGCTTCAGCTTGAAGGATAATTGAATCAGCCCCCATCATACTGACATTATCTCATGGTCTATAAGAATAAAAGATGCATAGTCTATAAGAATAAAAGATGCATATGTTTTCAATAGAATCCACAGATACATCAAACTAAACTTTGATAAAATTGACAGGGGAGGATCTCATCCAATAAGGCATTCCTTTTTCTTCCTGAATTTATTCACAGATATTCTTTTAGCATTATAAAAGTCTATTAGGAAACTTTTAGCATGATGCACTGCCCTCTTGAATATTGCAATGTATTCTCTAGTAGGCACGACATCTTGACTTTCTTTTAAAAACATGGATATTCTTTTATAAGTGGGACTCTAATGAGGACCATTAAATTTAGAATTAGTTGAAAACTTTCTAATTAACGGTTGTTTGACTCACTTTTCGATCATATTTCGACAAATTAACAGTTAAATGTTTAGATACTAATGAGTAAATTATTTCTGTAAATTTTCAGCCAAGTTGAAAATCGTTAAGTCATTCATAATCGTAATTTATCTTTTATTAATATGAATGGTTTAGGTTTGACAAATTTGGTTCATCCATTGATTTGATATAGTTTTGTACCTTAATGATTAGTAATTTGAAAAATTTTCATAAATGATCTACTCATGCATACTTAAACATCTAACAGTTGATTTACCGAAATATAATCGAAAAGTGGGACATATTATTTCATAAAGATGCCAGCCCAAACTGCATCTGCCCCAACCAGACCTATGAGTTCAAGGCCTCCACAACCTTCAATAGCATCAAGCAAGCAGGCTGCAACTTCAATAAGGACATCTCAGAGGATCAGAGAAAGGTCAGTTACAAGAGATGGAAAATAGGAAGTATGACTCAATTCTACCATAGGCAGCAATTTCATTCTTGACATCTTTTTTGTGCAACTATGTGCTGTGTCACTTAGTTGCTAGCTCTAATATTTTGTTAAGATGATTAGAGCTAAATTTCAAATAGATCTGAACAATTTATGAGGGATGTAATGCTCTAATTTTGGTTCCTGTTACGTTAGAGCTTTTTGGCTAGGTTGCTACAAATACTATGCCTATTATGAATGAAAGTGTTCTTATTTTTTAGTTCATGGAATTTTATGGGTGAATGCTTTTGCTGATGAATTGTGGTTGTTGATGAAACGAGGAGCAAGATGAATTGTGGTGTTTGTTGTTGATGAATATTTGAGGGTTTGTAGTGTGGTATTTAATCATTTTGGATGGAATTTAGTGAGAAACTGAAACATGGGCAAATTCGTCACTTTACAAAATTGACGTCTTACGTGATGCTGAGCTGGTCAGTCGAAAATTGATATGTCAATACGCAACTGGATGAAGTGGAGCGAATGGATCAGTTGGACTGAAAATTTTGAGTTCGGGGACTTTTGGGATTAAATTAGAAAGATAGGGACTGAAACGAGGACAAAGTCATACTTCAGAGATTAAACAGTAGTTAGCCACAAAAAAAAAAGACAAAACAATAAATAGAAAAATTAAGAATTAAATAAAGTAATATTAATTACCAACTTAGAAATTCATTCCAACCATTTAATTATTTATTTATTTTTATTTTTTAAGTATTCATCTTCGATATTTTTAGGTTCAAAACACTATATCCTTAAGTCATAGGTTCGAGTCACCATAGGGGTATGAGTGAAATCCTTTGATCTTTTTTTTTTTTTTTAAGAAAAGAAAATCATCATTGAACTTTCATTTAGTTTTCATAGTGCAACCAATTGAAATTAGGGATTTTGACCATTTACCCTAATTCTAGGACTCCCTCCCTCCCTCTCACACCATGCATCCACTTATTTTTTCCCCACTTACCCACAGAGATTCTAATAAGGTCTTCCTAATACCCAATCAAGTTTTATCTATTTATTTATTTTAAGACTATTTTGCTCTCACCCCTTTGTTATATAAAGAGAGAGAGGGAGAGGGAGAGAGAGAGAGAGAGAAGTCATAGGAGACTTCCCTTGAGTCCGATCTCCGGCCGCGGGAATCCGATCACTAGACTCCGACCACCGATCGTCAGTCGCTAGACTTTTCTAAAAATCTCGCCGAAGGTCCCCAAAGAGGTCATTGAAGATCTGATCAGTCGCCGGAGAGGTTCATTGCCGCCCAATAAACCTTTATTGCTCCCTAATAAATCTTTAGATCTTAAGAATTAGAACTAATTTCTCTAAAATTAGACAAATAAAACTTTGATTGAGAAAAAACATAAGGACATTACATCTCGAATTCACAACCTTTTATTTACCGGGGGGGGGGGGGGGGGGGGGGGGGGGGGCAATAAACTTTTAATTGACGGTAGCTTATCTGCATCACAAACATCAATAGCACCGCAGTCAATACTTCATCACAATAATTCACACTCGAAACTCGAAATAGTAAATAAACAATGAACCGCTCACGAGAATCACAAAGCCATTAATACAACCATTTCTAGTATTCCATTACTATGATGAATCAAAACCAATCAGAACATTCAAAAACACAATCATCGATCCAAAACTTGATCCAGAACAACGTCGCATATCAAAACACAGCAAATCGTCTATTCAAAAAAAAAAAAAAAAAAAAACCGCAAATCGACTTTTCATTTGTACTGTTTCATTCTACGCAAACTGTAGTACTTTCCGAATTCACCGCCGTCGCTTGTCAAGCGATTTCAATATACTCTTAAATGGATTCTTCGCCGTTGATATCAACCAAAACCCTTAGAAATGAACAAAAAAAAAATATTTGACGATCAACGAAAACGTACAGACTGATACGATTGATCGAGTTTGTAGTTCACAGTACCCATAGCGAAATCGATCGAAGTAACAGATAAGCTGATCAAATCGGAGTGGTTAGGGCTCTGATTTGATTGGAATCAGAGTGAGTGATTTGTGCGAGGCACAGTAGGAAGTTTGTCGAGGAGAAAAGGAAGGTCGCGCTCAAGGTTATCAAGCGAGCCATCTTCGACGAGTACAGCGAGGTGGACAACGATGCGTACGCTGACGTCGTCTTCCGCCAATGAAGGACTTGGTGAGTGGTGGATCCAGTGAGGCGTGGAACGGGCTGGGCTCGGAGGCGTCGGGTTCAGAATCCGGTGACCCAAGCGATTGCGTAGGTCTTCTTCCGCTGTAACGTCCCGGATGGGACCTTCAAGCCCTGACTGGAGATCAGGTGGATCTCCAACACGTACAACTTCTCGGCTACTCCTCTCTTCATGGTTTTCGGCGAAGAAGCGAAGCCGAGGGCACAGATTCGACTAAGAAGAAAAGGACACTGGGGAAATGAACAGTCTTGATTTAAAGTGAAGGCTTCGGCTGCTTTGCAGAAACAATACAGATCATAGAGAGAGAGAGAGAGAGAGAGAGTTGCATTGTGACCGGAAAGAGAGAGGAGAGAGAGTGGTGTGGCATGGATGTAGTTTACTAATTAGGTTGAGGGTAAATTTGTTATTTTATTTTTAAATTAGGTTAATAAGAATGAAAATTTATTGTTGGGATAAGTGGTTAATTTTGTCTAATGGTGTTTTGGGTCAAGTCCCCTTAAAATTATTTGGACTGGATTTCATGTCATACTTTAATATGCAAATCTAGGTCTTGCATAACATCTACCGATCATGACTCGTTTTATCACATTAAAATGATCTATGTATGTATCCCTAGCTCTTCAGTTTACTAAAAAAGAAATGCTTGATCAATTCATGAAACCCTCTCATTATATATGTATCGTATGAGTTTTTCTATTGGGATCTTTATATTTGCTCATTTAACCACTCATCTCTTTACACCTCCTATTTGATTTTTTAAAAGTAAAATTTGCTAAGTAAACCTCTTTCAAATACCTGACTTACTCTTACTCATAAAAGGAAATGGATTCGCATTAATGATGAGTTATAATGCTCCCATAATTATTTATTTACCAAAAAAGAAACTTGACATTGTCACACAAAAAAAATCTGAGATAATTATCGAAAAAAATAGTGTAACTGATTAACAAAAATTTATCAGACGTTTTTTCAAGCCTAATATTTCATGCTTAATTATGGATTTCCAAAGCTTAGTTTGTATGGTTTATGGTTGCTGGAGTTTTAGATAAGTTGAAAAATTAATTTGTTCATTCTTGTTTTTTATATTTAGTTTTGTCTTATATGACGCTTCACACACGTATTTGGTTAGTTTACACGATAACTCTATAGATCTTATTTCATGATCTTGTTACATTGATGAGAAAGGCCTTTGTCTATTTTTTTTTTCTCTTGCATCATAGTTTTATTTTTGTACAATTCATCAAGTAATTTTGAATGCATTTTCTCTTGATTTATTTTCCTTGAAAGCTTTTATAAACAAAGAAAATGAGAATTAAAATGGAAACGAATAATAAAAATACTATAAATGTGTTTCTATTAAATCTCGGCAGAAGGAAAGAATATAATTTTCTTTATTAATTGGTTGTCTGTAACAGTATTTTTATATAAGAATACATATGTCATTTAATAATTAAAAAAATAAGAGAGGTCTAGTGAGTAGACTAAAAGGTCCCAATAGAAACTCTTGGATCGTATTCTCACTAATCCTTATTGTGTCGACAATAATTTGGGATAATTTTGACGTTGTTAAGGGATAATTTTGACCAACCCTTTTCTTTGATTAGCTTTAACATGCGAGCAATTGTGAATGCAGTGCTAACCTCATCTTCAGAGAAAATTCTTAGCCCCGTTTATGCCTCTTTTTCTTTGTATCACCTGTTTAGGCTTTGAATTGTATGTGATATATCGTAGAATTTGTGATAAGAGGTCATACTCATTATTCATCAATGGCAAAGAAAAGCTTCAAACGCTTGCTTTTATTTTAAACTACGGATTATTACCCTTCTAGAGAAGTTGCTTTGCTTTTGACAAGGATTAGAAGCTGTACCAACATGCCAACTTGCCAAGATCATCAGCCACTTAGGAGGTTATAGGATATTCTAGTTTAGATTACTTGCTTCTTGCTCCTTTATGTCTGCCGGCACACAATGTTCTTGATTTTTTGGTGTCCGTTACAACGAGGACAAAGTCCACTCCAGTTAAATATTCCGGCAAACCCTAATGTACAGAATCCGATTATTTTAAGCTTCTAGTTTCTGAGATTATTAACACCTTGGGCAAGAAAATCAATTAACATCATAAAAGAATCAAAATCAAAGTAAGGAAAGAAGATTATACAAAAATACGAAACGCTGTGTTGAACATTCAGTAAATGAAAATGTCATAGACTCGGAGGATTCGCAATCCAAACAAAACGAAAAGAGTACACTAAAATCTAAACAAAAACAACATAACGATTCCCAAATCAAAAACCACCGCAACCGCCGCCGCCGCAGCCGCCGCCACCGCATCCACCGCCTCCATCGGAAATCATATCTCCAATCAACAACCCACCAAGGGCACCTCCTAGCAACCCAGCGCCCAATCCAAACCTGCTCTTCTTCTTTTCCGGTTGCTGCACTTGCTGCACCGGCGGGTACCCGTAACCCGGCGGCGGCGGTGGGTACCCGTACCCGGGCTGCTGCGGCGGGTACGCGTAGCCCGGTTGTTGCGGTGGGTACCCATAACCCGGTGGAGGCGCTTCCGGGTATCCAGCCCCAGGCGGCGGCGGCGGGTATCCATACCCGGGTTGAGGCGGCGGGTAACCCGACCCGGACGAACTCGTCGCCTGAAGCGGGTACGACCCATACGCCGGTGCGGACGGTCCTCCAACCGGATAAGCCGTCACTGGCTCACCCTTCTTCGCCACTTCCGGCACCGGCGCGGCGACCTTCTCCCCAAATTTATAAGAGAAGCTGAGCTCGCCCTTGGGCTTACCGGAGGGCCGTCTGACCTGGTACGATATGAACTTCATGTTCTTTGGGTCGGCGGAGTCGAAGAGCTCCTTGACGGGGACGTGGATGACGCCGATGGCCTTGTCGCCGAGGCTGCGCTCGCAGACGAGCTTGACTTCGAGGGAGAGGCGGTTCTGTTGGGTGAGAGTGTCGTCGACGGTGAACCTCATGGGGAAGTTGAAGGTGGGGTGGGTGCCGCAGGCGCGGACGACTTTGGTCTTGGTCTTCTGCTTGCCGTAGTATGCGTCGCCGTCGAGGGAGACGACGGCGTAGACGTCCATCTTGGAGATGAGGTTCACGTCCTTCAGGTCCTTGGCGGAGACCAGCTCCAGCTCCAGAGTCCTTTGCTCCATTTAGGTTTCAGTGAGAGAGAGAGAGAGAGAGAGGGAGGGAGAAGAGAAATCGATTTGATAAGGGATTTTGGGAAAATTGAAGACTTTGAGTTGTATATGTATGTATATTATGGTGAAGGAGACGAGGAGCGTGCTAAGTCAAAGTCAACGAAATTAAGGGTATTGCTTCGGCTAAGGAAAACACAAACTTTGTCTTGGTGCATGGTAGTTTCTTGGAAAATTCTCCCCAATATAATAATGTGAAGTTTCAGGTGCATTGCATATACTTTACAAATTAGTCTCTTTCCTTGGTTGGAGAACGGGGAGGTTAATCTTTAACGAGGATAGGTTCATGTGAACAGAGGATTTGAAAAGGAAATCCGAAAAGAAGATAATTTTTTATTTTGGCAATAAAATTTGAAACGGGAGGGCAAAATGATGGAAACTTCTAATGGTAAGTGATTATGTATTTATATGATTTTTTTTTTATGATATTAGATTCTCATCGTCTCTTTCATCGATGACTAACAATTGTCAAGTATTTTATTAAATACGTTTAAATATTAGGTCAAAGTAAATCGGAGGCCATAAACTGTGATGGCTTAGGTAATGTACTAATGTCTACTTATTGGGCCCTGACAACAATTTCTCAAATGATCGTTATTTATCCCATTAATATAGAGAGTAGCCAACTCATTTAGATTTTATGACTCCATTATTGTTCTTGTTGTGTCTTGATCATCACCATATTATTGTGATTGACGAACTAATAAACATATTTATCACAAAACTAGTACCCTAGAAGATGTAGTAGGCGCCCCTTAGAGCATCTTTAGCAATGCTTTCCATTTTTTAGTCAAATTTTAGTTAAAGTAACAAAAAAGTTATTTTGACTAGCCACTTTAGAAATATATTTATATCATTGCTATCTATTTTAGCTAATTTCAAATTTATATTGTTTTTTTAAAGGAATATTAAATAGTTTAAATGTATTTATAAATTACATAAAGTAATTCAAAATGAATGTTTTAAATTATAGAGAGTCTTATCTCGCTCTCTATATTTAGGAGCGTGATAGCTAAAAGTTATAATAGAGAGCCACTTAGGAGTCTGATGCAACTGTTAAAATAGATAAAAAGCTAAACATGCTCTCTAAACTAGCTAGGGAGTCAAAATAGAGAGTCTGCTAAAAATGCTCTTAGCTGTTTCAATAAGAAGACCTTCATCAACTAGACATTCTCTTTTCCGATTGGAGTTGACTAAATCGATAGCTTCTAATACTTTAAAATCCTCGGCCTTAGTAGACAAGGTTGATAGAACTTTGGTCCCCAATGATGCAAGTGTGGCAGCTCACCATGAATATATGCCTTCCTCTTATAGTACACAACGTATGATGTTGTTCAGATCGAATCCCCTATCAAGTTCTAGCGACCTTGCGTACCTTAGATCCTAAGTTAGCCTAAAGCCCTAGATCTTGCCTCAAATAAGGCTCAGCGTAGTGCAAGTAACAATGGCTCTTTCACTCTTTGCTACCTAGCCAGGAACCTATCAACTTGGAGATGACGTACGTAGTAATCATGGATAATGGACACTTCCTGGAAAAACAATGATTAGAAAGAACTGTATATTATTTCTTCCATTTAATCTTGCAAATTAAGCATATAAATTAAAGGACTATAGTATAATAGGGTAGCAGAGCCTGAGAATGATATACAATGTTCTAGTTTATCAAAAAGTATGAGCAATATAGTTGCATGTCACTCCCAACGGATCCAACAATTATGACTTTATAGCCCTAGTCGGGAAAAAAAAAAGGGATGACTTTGTAGATTCCTTCATATGTAGACCCGGTCTTTGTTTGAGCAAGTACACGAGAAGCGTCGAAGAAAACAGAAGATCGATCATGGAAAAGAAGCTGGCAACTCCCTTGAAAAGCAACTAAAAGTTAGAAAGCTACGTGTCTGGATCGGAACAGGGTTTAAATCTCTTAGAAATTATAAATTTTTTAATTTAAGTTCTACCGGTATTTAAGAGGAATTGAGAATATGTTTGAAATTAATTTTTAACTACTAATATTAACAGTAATAAATCGAAATTTTCAGAAGAAGTATCGAAATATATGTCAAAACCGAAATTTCAAACCGTAGTATGGAATTAACTAGCTGGTTTAATGCCCTCTGCCTAACAAGTAACGAAGTCGTCTAGCTCGCTTAGAACACTTCTACGACGTAGAAGAGTCTTTTTGAAAGTTCCTCACACGCCGAAAACTCGGTCTCGCCTTCCCTAGTCTCTAACATTTCTTTTCCGTGTGATATGTATTGACTTCCAATTTAGTGGAAGGATCAACAAACTCAGTAATCTCTGGGACACATTGGTTGGTTTTGCCTTCTAATTGTGGGGAGTCTGGCATTTGTATCACATGGTTGCATCATGAAATAAACAAATGAATGGGCATTTCGCATGTCTAGTCACACTACCGCTCCCACTCCTGGAAAAGACATGCCAACACGATATGTACCTACCTTTCGGTTGTAGGGTATCAAATATCTCATGCACGCAAAATTCGTGTTAATACCCAACTGGATATGTTCGATTCATAATTCCATACTTCCAATATTAAGATTTAAACAATCTCTTAATTTTTACCCTTAAATTTCTAATTTTACCTTTATTCTTTACTTCTTTCTCTTTTTTCGCCTACCATCTTTGCATCTCCTCACCACCATAATTGCATAACATTTAATCAATCATAAAGGAAAATCACGGAAACATCAATTTTTAATTTGTGTATTTGAAAAATTAGTTTTATGAATTATCACTGTCGCTTATCATCATTGCTTTTTTAAGGGCAGAGAAGTTAGCTCAACAGCAGTTCTTCGATATGGATGTCGTGCCATGTGAGTGGGCGGCTAGGGCTGCCAGTTGGTTTGGCAATTACCAAACCAACCGAATACCAACCGATATTTAAGTTTGGTAGAGCAATTTTTTTTGTAATTGAGACCGATAAAACCGAAATTGAAAATTACCAAAAAAGTTGGTTTAGTTTTGGTAATTGCCAAATCTACAAATTATCTAAATATTAGCTTTATATACTATAGTTTTCAATATACATACATGTATATTAAGAAATAAACATGAAAATTTTTATAATCGTATGAACATTACTACATATGCTACATTAATAGTACATGTATTTTAAGGAACTTGGTCAAAGATGGTTAAATAACCTAGATTTATTGAAAATAGCTAAAAATTGATGTTATGTATGAAAGAAAGTTATAATAAGTAGATGAATACAAAGTTTACGACTATAGAATAAAAAAAAAAAACTAGTATTATTCATTCTAATTTATATTGCAAATAACTAATTGTTCTAAAGTTGGTAATACCGAAAACCGAAATTGGTAAATATGTTTAAAAATCAATAATTTTGGTTGGTGGGGTAACTCAATTTTGAAACAACAAGCTTTGGTTTTGAAGTTTGTAATACATGTAACCGATTCAAACCGACCGAGTGACAGTCCTAGGTGGCAGACAAATAACATATTAAATGAGGAGCAATTTCAGAATTTCATTGGACACATGCGTGAACAGTAAGAGTATAAAATTATAAATAGAGAAGAGTAACTGATGGGCGCACCGTGCCACATGATACAGCGACTGCACTAAAGACTTCCTCTTTAGCTCATTGACTCTCTTCCATGCCTTGCATCCCACTAATTAGATCTTAAGTCCTTCGTGTTTCATGAGTCTTCTATTAGACAGTATAACTGATCATACTATTATAATATTGACAGTCAATAGTTCACATCTATATCCGTTAAATCAACATTTTATTGCTTTTCAATTAAACAGGCTTGTGAGTTATTGCTCAAATTTTAGCCGTCGTTGTGTAACTTTTATTAATCCGTAGCATTATGAACAAATATTTTTCTCTTATTAAAAAAATAAATTATTGGACAAATATCTAAAAATGTGAAACAAATATCTCATTGAAAAGGTCGGTAGTGATGGACGTTTCGGTCCATTCCACTATAGACGGAGGGAAACAAAATGTGAAATGACAAAAACAAGCAAAATATTCCGTTCCCCGATTCTGCCCCGCCCCACCCACCCCGCGGCCCCCTCTCTATTCCTCTCCCTTTCTTAATCCAATAAGGCGGCAAAAATCCCCAATTCAATGACGGCGAGTCTCCCCATTTCCCCTTTTGCCCCTCTCTCCATCTTTCCCCTTTCGCTGCAACCCTAAATTCCCTCGCGCTCTCTCAGATTTCGTCACTCAATACGTCAATCAGTTACTGCTCCTTTATTTTGAATTCACTGAATGCGGTCCATTTCATAGGTCAAATAGAGTAGCTGTTTTTGGCGGAGGGGGTAATGGAGGAGCCCGGGCAGCTCAAGCGGGCCGTCATTGATGCCACCGCGGGTTTAATCGCCGGTGGGATTTCCCGGACTGTTACTTCGCCGCTCGACGTTATCAAGATTCGATTCCAGGTCTGCTTTCCTCGAATGCTGTTTCCGTTTTGAAGCTTGAGAATTTGGGATGTTTTGGCTGAATGAAAAAAGTGAAATTTGGGCTTTTGTGCTATTTTTGCAAGAACTGTGGTTTAGTCTGAAAAATCCTTGCTTTTAGTGTTTACAAGTTATGAATAAACTTGTATCAATGGAATGAAAGTAGGAATTAAAGTTAAAAGAGAAGGGTTCTGGTTTGTGTGACAATGAACTTATGGAGTTTGTATTTGCGACAGGTTCAATTGGAGCCTACATCTTCGTGGGCTTTGGTTCGTCGGAATTTGTCTGAGCCATCAAAATATACCGGGATGTTTCAAGCCACAAAGGATATTTTTAAAGAGGAAGGCTTACCGGTATAGTTACTCTCAGCTTGTGATGTCATCAACAGTTTCTTTGTTTCAATGGCATTATTCTTTGTAAGCATTTTGGAAGATTTTTATCATCCTCAACTTTCTTGCTCATGACAGGGATTCTGGCGAGGCAATGTTCCAGCTCTACTTATGGTTATGCCGTATACCGCAATACAATTTACTGTACTACACAAGTTGAAAACATTTGCCGCTGGTTCTTCCAAGACAGGTATTTCAATCATAGGCAATACCTTTTATTTGGGATAATCTTATGGTATATGCTCTCTTATGTGAACTATTCACTTCACGGTCACAATGTTTAATAGGACGTCATTCTATCTAGAATGGGTATGGCAGACTGGACCAAAACATTTGTTTAAAAGACTAGGAAAATAGACAAATCTGACATGTGAACACCTACCTGCATTTGAAAGCCATGCTGAGTCCATCAAACATAGGTCTGAAGTAAAATTTGTGTGATATGGCTACTTCTGACTAAATGGTATGAGTTGAACATGGTCTTCTGTTCTTTTTATTTTTTATTATTTCTTGGTTTATTAAGAGTCCAAGTAGTTTAGATTGAAAAGATTTGGTTTTGACACTGTTTATTTTCAAGATTTTTTTTTTTAATTGGTCTGCAGTCATGTTTTGTACTAAGACAAGTTGGGTTGTAAGCTAGATGTCAGGAGGAATGCTTGAGTAGATAAAAAATGTAGGTTGTTTGTTATGTTTATCTGCATTTTGTTCTAATAAATTTACTGCTAGAGATGCCTCTATGTTTGGTTCTAGTTCGCATATGTGCTATGGAGCTTTGAAAGTTAATATAACTTAATGTGAAGATGGTTGTGTCCTATGTTTCCCCTTTTCTTATATTTAGCGATCTTTGATTTTGTGGTGCAGAGGATCATGTTCATTTAAGTCCTTACTTGTCCTACATCAGTGGAGCATTAGCAGGTTGTGCAGCTACTGTCGGATCATACCCGTTTGATCTTCTAAGAACCTTGCTAGCTTCACAGGGGGAACCTAAGGTATATAACTTAGTACATGCATTAGCCTAACAATTGTATTAGCTTTACATGGTTAACCTAACAAATAGAATATTAGTAACATGCATTAATTTTGTTGTTGTATCTTTTTCATCAAGTTTGAAACTGGCCCCTCACTATATATTGCTATATCCTGCAAGTCTTAATAATGCGACTTTATGCATCTCACCTGAAATGAGCTTTACTTTAGGGTTTAGGGATTGTTAAGATTGAGCTGTTCATTGCTCCTTGTATAGTGTGGTAATATTGTCAAGTGATCAAAGGTTGCAAATTATACTCGAGTTCTTTCGCATAGCAAGCTCTTGACAGTCTGCTGTGGACAACTTTGGTTAGTTGGATTCAGCCTGGGTTCAGATTCTGGTGCATGACTTAATTTTGATTGAGTAAAGAAATGGTTGGCCGAGACCTTCGGCACACTTCTTACAATAGAAGTGAGCCTCTGGCAGGCATGTAATGTCTTTCAGGGCTTGGGTAGCACGTGCTTAGTTACCGGTCTTTAGCTGGTCCTTTTCTAGTTTTCTTTTGAGGTTCCTTTGGGAGTTTGTGTGTGGTATTATTTCTGAAATAAATACAACTACGATTGGGAATAGACTGTATATTTGCAATTGCAAATTAACTATTGGATATGTAACGTATACATCTAAAATGGTCAAGGCAATAAAGTATATATGTAAATGCATATTAACTTTTTTAAGGCTCATGTCATCTTCATAATTTGCGTCCATAAAGCACCAGTTTTTTCATGAGTTCTTCAGCACAGTAGGGGGCCTCACTGATATTTTCCTTCAATAGGTGTATCCAACTATGAGGTCTGCATTTGTCGACATAGTTAAAACTCGTGGATTTCGAGGATTGTATGCTGGATTGTCACCAACACTGGTTGAGATTGTTCCTTATGCAGGCTTGCAATTTGGTACCTATGACACATTTAAGCGCTGGACCATGGTAAGATTATCATAATTTTGCTTTTTGTCTTTTTGTATTGCACCATCCTCTGATGGGACAAGTCTTTCAGTTAAGGAATCTGTTGTTTTTTTTTCCCTTTTTCCTGTTGATGACATCCACCTGGAAGGTTTATAATTGAGCTCAATAAATAGCTGTGTGCATGGAAATACTTAGTGGCCAGTTGTAACACCAACCTACTATGTCTGATCTGTGAATGGAAATACTTCGTTAGTGAATTGTTAAAAAAGTGTCCTCTTTGTTTTGTGAAGAGTGTTTTCTTAGATTGAGGAGATTCTGTTGCATATCGTTATCTCTTGTTGTGTTTTGTACAAACAATTTGACAAGAGGAAGTCAAATCAGACCTCATAATATTCTGTGTTCATTGTAGATGTTGAACCAGTTTAGATCGTCTAGTACAGACTTATACAGTACAGATAATAGTCTCACAAGCTTTCAGCTTTTCCTCTGTGGTCTGGCTGCTGGGACATGTGCCAAACTTGTCTGTCATCCACTTGATGTGGTCAAGAAAAGATTCCAGGTAGATCTTTTGACATCCTGAACTCCGTACTACGATCATTCATCTGGAATTACTGCTGTACAGAGATTTTTCGTGAAGAGTATAAGGGAGAAGATTTGATTTAATATGCTTTATATGAGATTTTTTTTTTTGGGGTCGTTGCAGATTGAAGGACTACAGAGGCACCCAAGATATGGGGCTCGAGTAGAGCACCGTGCCTACAGCAATATGTTTGATGCTTTGCGACGAATAGTGCAGAAAGAAGGCTGGGCTGGTCTTTATAAGGGACTAGTCCCATCAACGGTCAAAGCTGCTCCTGCTGGTGCAGTGACATTTGTGGCTTATGAATATACATCAGACTGGTTAGAGTCTAGATTAACTTGAATGTAACCATTCTCTACTCCTTGCAAAAATTAATTTTGGATCATGTGATTCTTTTGTCATCGGAAATGTTACAAGACCCTCACGTTGAAGGAAAAGAAGGGGGCACATTGTTTAGTCACACCTACAGGCTTTAAGATTGTAAGAAGATAGCAAAGTGGTTGAGATGTAAACCATAAATTTTTGTAGTTGACATTTGGACTCATAATTGAAATTTTACTCTCCAGAAAGAACTGGTTACTACTTTTGCATCCTATCTACTCTCCTCACTGATATCTAGATTGAAAGAGCAAAATGTACATGGAGAAAACAGAGTGCTTTCCAATCATCACAAGGAACATGAAGTAATGTACTATGATCAATATTCTCGGACAGGAAATACAGGGAACAGATTTTGTAATTTCACAAAAAGAAACAGATTTATAATCTTGTATTCAAATCAAAAGCCTCTCATCACGGTTACAACTTTTTGCCTGACTTGGACACCAAGCACTAGCTACAAAATCCTACATGTTTCAGGTACCGTGGAAAATATAGACTTCTCTAACACTTGCTCTACGAGTCTAAGCAATGAGCAAATTCCCATTGACATATGGTTTGCCCTATGAGTCCCTATATCTTCAAGTTTCCTTATTCAACATAAAACCCACCCAGTTAGTAGTGCATAATATCAAACCACAGCTCTCAAGTCTTCAAGGGTTTTTCTTCTGTTTACTGGTATCCTCAGGAGGCAGTGACACAAACTGCACAATCCTCTTAACCTCTGCAACATCAACCCGAAACTTGTCCGCAATTTTCTGCACCTCCATGGGGCCATTGTGATCCTCAGCCTTGCCCTGATGCAGTAGTATAATGTGTCGCAGCTGCGCCACGTTCAGAGTCCCCGGAGGAGCAGCTCTTTCCTCAAACCTACCGGAATCCGGTTTCGTATCCCTCAGTTTCGGTAGAGGCCTCTTGTACTTCTCCACCACATGTGCCTGTACCAAAATTCACATTATCATATCTACACATTACACTAATCAAATGGTAAATGACTGAGGAAAATGATGTCATATAGTTCTTGAAGAACATAGAGATACTGACCTCACCCATTTCAGGTTTGCCTCCGGGCTTTGATTTGATCCGACCCACCATCTGATTAAGCATTGAATCGAACTTCGGATCGCGTTCTTCAAGCAGATTCTCAGCATTGGGTGCTGCTGCTCCTGCACTACCATCTGAAACCGACATTGAAACGACGCCGTCACGCACTCAAATTGAAATTGAGCTAACAAATAATGTGGGTGAGCTAAGAAATGATTAAAGGCGAAAGCTTTACGTACCGGAATCGAAACCCTCCACGCCGGGTTCGGTGATCTCAGGAGCCGGTTCGGGGGGAGTCACCGGAGGCCGCTTATTGATGATGGTCTTGGGTATTGACGACGACGTCGTTTCGATGCTGGAACCGGGTCGGGTTTTCCCGGCTGCTCGGCGAAGTGCCTGGCCCATGTTAATATTTAGGGTTTGGGAAATTGGAATAGGAGGTGGTAGAGGAAGAAGAAGGTGGGAGAGTGGTGAAGGTGAGTTACAGAGGGGAGGGTGCGCGTGGTGGTGTCCTTATGGACACACGTCCCGTATGACTTGTCGTATTCTCCTCACAAAATAGATTATGGCCAATTTTCTATTTTATTTTTGTTTAGGTATTTATGGAAAGGGGTCATTTGCATGGGAGCATTAGATATGGAGTTCTTGGGTGTATCTATTTGGTCCCCGTTATTTATTCTTGTTTGTTAGAAGTGCAAGGTCGACGGTAGACCTAACGACTTGGGATTTGAGTTTAAGGTTGAAGTCTAGGTGCATGGTCGCCGCCTATTGGCTTTATTCAGGGTTTGGTGTAATGAAAGAGTCAGTATAATCAATAATGCAACTCTTTTTTTTTGGGCCGTATGTAATGCTATTTTAGTTTGGGCAAAAGTTACACTTTCGAGTCCCTCTAGAAATTCACGTTTTTTTTTTTTTTAGTTCCCAAACAAAAGCTAAAAGGTTAAACAATCTAATGACCTATTTGTCCTGTGTTTTGACCTCCATCCACTCTGAATAATGTGAGTTACTGATTCTTATGTCATGTCGGTTATTGAAGAGAGTTTTCTTGTGATCATTTTGTATGTAATGTACTGCTAAACACAAGACGTATGTGTGAATGGATTAAGACAAAACACAAAGTAAGTTTTTACTCTTTATTTTCCTTTCCTTTCATTTCTTATGCGCTCAATTGAAATAAATATTCTCATCAAAAAATTATGTAAGTAATCAAATTTATGACATTGAAGATGTAACTTTGGCTTCTGATAAGTATTGTGATAGAACTCCACTAATGCATCTAAAGCAATAATGATTATAGCATCTACATGACTGCCCTAGTTGAGTCCATCATATCTAGCTTTTGTCTACAATTCTTCTGCGCATAAAGAACAAAGACATGAATACAATGCTAGAAAAGATTATGTTGTGATAGTGAGATACCATATCTATAACCACAAGGCAGTAAGGCACTAAACTATAACAGGGAACTTGAAACGTTCCCATTAACTTTTGCTTTCCTCTGAAACCTAGTCAACTAAATGGCATAGCACAAATTTATACTCATTACGAATGGTTTCCGATGTGAAGCGAATTACAATGGTTATACTAATTGTATCAACTGTGCAAGTGCAACAGCTCCCAGACTTTTTTTGACAATATAAGTTGGTATTGCAATTAATACCTAGAAAACAACCACTTAAACAAATTCTACAAAGACAGATTAAAACTTCTATCAAATGCTGTTCAACTGAGATTTGAATGATGGGTAATTTTGTACTGTCATCTCGGTACGGCATTGCCAGAGCTGCTTTGTCTCATGTAGATGGCCTCTTGCAAAGACACTACTCCAACTCCCTTATGTGAAGTTTCTATCTAAAGACATATACAATGCAGAAGAATGAAGAGGCCGCTACTACCTTTGCTGGATATGTTGGGTTTCGCAGGTGAAAGCAGTGGTCTCTGTTAATATCCAGAAGCTCCATGCTCTAGTTGCAAGTAGACTAATCAGCGCCTAACCCATTTGGGAAACCATGTCAAGCTCGCTGTATCCGTCAGCATTACTACTATGGACAGCAGTACTGGTTTCCTGCAAATTATAATCCACGACACTAGTATCAAAACTGTCAGGAACTTGCACCCTTGCTCGAGCACGTCTGGATTTGGATTTTTCCCGAGGAAATGCATCCCTACTCTTCCGCGATTGCTTTGTGTCTAAAAATCCACAAGCCAAAGCTTCCAGTACCTTAGCGGTCAGTGGACGATTTCTTGTGCTCTGTCTCCGAGGGTTAACTGTAGGCTGCTGCTCAGAAGCAGCCATACCGTCAGAGGTTTCCACTGAAGGAAGACCATCTGGTTCCTGCGTTGTTCCATCATGTTGTCTTTCTACCATAGGTTCATCAGTTTCAGCATCTAGAGAAACAGGCTCCTCGTTCAAATCAAATTGAGGCCAATGATAAGGTTGTCCCGCACCCATATTGTTGCTACCAAGAACAGCCTCACTACTAATCACTGGGCTGCCTCCTCTAGATGTACTGGTGGATGATAACCTCTCAGGAGATGGATCCACTGCAGAGAGGTTTTTCTCGCTGACTTCAGAGATGTGGCCAAAGTTGCAGGCCTCTTGTTGTAACATGGGATCTTGCGAGATGTGGTTGCTGATCCTGCTGATCTTTTTGCTACTACAAGTAGCTAATCGCTGACGTTTTTTTGAAACAGGAACCGTACCATTTTTATCTTCAGGCACCACTTTCTGGCTCCTTTGGAACTTCATTGCTCTTCTAGGCATCATGTAATTGCATATATCAATGTTCTGCTCCTTGGGGATCTTCGCAGCCACATTGGTCACATGTGGACTAAAAGCTCTATGCTCCCACTCTGAAGCATCACACTTGAAATACTTGTCATCTTTGGATGCATTTCTACCCAAACTGGTCTTTATGGTCTTCGAAACATTGACCTCATTCCTACGGGAACACAAGGTATCTGCAGAGTTAGATATCTGTGTTGATTCATCAGAAGCAACTTCATCCTCATCTTCAGAATCAGTACTCGAGGTGGAGATGGAGGTATTCAACTCAACTGGTAAGCTTTTCAGTTCCCTCACCTTGCATGTTTTGCCATAGGCCAGACTAGTATCCACAACAGTGAATTTCATGGTATCTGTACCACGACTGGGGGTACGAGGTTTCAAATAACAGTGCCGTTGCTGGCTTGGGAAACCATCAGGCTTTGTTTCATGGGCCCAACCATTTTCATCCTTGCTCGTGGAACCTTTATCTGCTCCTGTCTCAAGCTCGAGGAGCTCTGGGTCAGAAGCAACTTTGCTGAGCACGTCACTTACCGAGTCAAAATAGTGACTTCCCTTCACCAGTTTCCTTCTGGAGAACTTCTTAATCCCAGGAAGAAGAAAGACCAATGAATGCTTGGAAGCATTAGCAAAGCGACCCTGATTAGGCTGCTCAGAGTGCCACCCTCTAGCAAGCAAACGTGGCCAAACAGCTTCCCAGAAGAGATCGTTTGAACGGGCTTTACTGAGCCGGAAGTTACCTGTCAGAAAGCCAACTATTTCGAATGGTGAGAGTGCAGAGCATGCTTTGCCAACTGGTATTTCTGGGCGACCACTAACAGCCTGATTGGACTTTGGGGTCTCCATGGCAATGCCTGTGAGATCTTGCTTCCCTTTACCAATTCCCACTGCCTCCACAAGAGCATCCAATCCAACTTTAGATTTTAGAATGAATACATATTCTTCTAGTAATATCTTTCCTTCCCCGAATGTCTTTGAGACCTGTGAATTCATCCAACAAAACTAAGGAAATATATCCTGATATGAACAAATAAAGGAACAGACAAACGATTGTAGCAGAAATACATCCAGCAGATATGCTTCTTACCAAAATCTCAGCATTACAGGAAGGAAATATCAATGTTATATGTTTCTGACTTCAATTTGATTTATTAGTTTTATGTGTCTGTTGGCAAACCACAAGTTACAATTGGCCAATTAGAGTTAACACATGAATTTTCAATTAAAATTTGAGGACACTAGTGGTAGATAATGAAAATTGTTGCATATATGCATCTAGCTTCCTCGTCTGAGAATGAGAAGTTCTCTGTTACATTAGTCCTTAAATTTATGTAGTTGTTTTTTTTTCATAGTTCTGGGCAAGATTTGCATGAATTTTGATGAGAATAAGCAAAGATACCTACAAACTCAGTTTCAGGAGGCAACAATGTCTAACACGATTTATCAATTGTATTTGCAGTTACGCCCACAATTCTATTGATATTTCCATCCTTCGTTGTTCATAAAACTAAGTCTTTATACAGTATCCAAAGTTTTGTATGGAAAAAGCAGATGACTAGGAGCTTCAAGGTCTTCCTAAAGAAAATCAAATGCAAACAAGTACCGGAATCATTTATCCATGAGACAAGAGGAGATAATCGCTAAAGATAATGAACATGCAAATGCAAGTGTCAATTAATCAAATAATAAATCAAAAATGTGGGCAGATAGTACTAAAAACTTGAGTATTCAAAAATGAATATAAATAGTTTACCAAAGCATTTTTTTTATCTGCGTATTAATATGCATGTGCACACAGGCTCATATAAATCAATCCACACTTCAAAGATTAATCTAATTTTCAGTTAGATGTAATTACCTCAAGTAAAGTATTTTGGCACTCTTCTGACACACGAGGACGCAAACGAGATAATAACTCATGTTGCCTTAATCCTGTAAATATTCTTTGTCCAAATATACATTTCCTGCTTCTCATTTTCTTGCATTCTGACCACCTGCTGTAGCTTTTAGATTTGTAAAAGATCCCATAGTAGAATGATAATATATCTCCCATCTGTTTACTACCAACAAATTTTGTCACCAGAACAAGGTCCTTCCCGAAGATATATAAACCAAGAAGAAAACTGGCTTCTTCTATGTCACTCCAACTAACACTCGAGGTACCAGGAACCGGACATCCATTTTGATTTTCAGGCATTATCATTTCCTGTTTCACATCTAACTTCGCAGACTCATTCAAAATTATTCCCTGATCCGACTCAACATCCATGGGCTCAGCTTTGCATTTAAAGCTTTCCCTTTCTGAAACAACCAACTCACTGACATATTCAGATCTTAGAGACTCATTTTTATGGGCCACATCAACTGCATCACTAAAACCCATATTGGGTTCATGTTTTTTACTCTCAATTTCCTCATTGATCCACGTTACCGGCAGTGGCAATCCCACCAGAAATCTGTATGAACTACTATCTGTGCTTTCTGCATCAGTTTGGTTCTCTAGACGGCAGAGATAATCAGATACAGCCATTAGAGGGGGAAGTTCAACCTGGTACTCTTCTCCAACTCTAGGAAGTATCTCAGGCTCACCATCCACACCATTTAACTCCACAGCTTCTGGAGTAAAAGAATGCTCAGCAGATTCATCCTCAGTATAATCACCATGGTTATTTCCTTCAACTGAATCCATCTGCCAAATAAGGGAGAGTGGTCTTTGATATTATTAAAGACGCTTAGGAGACAAGTTCACAATCAAACTCTACTTCCCTTCTATTCCGCAAATAATATCAGGCATGAACACCACCAAGATCTAGGAAAACTACAATATCCTATTGGCAATTGGAAATTCTAAATTTTTATATTTTGCTGCTGTTTTGGTTAATAACATTCATGCCAAGATGATAACTAACTTGAAACAGATAGGAAACGATAAGTAGATTGCATGCAAAGCAATGAAAATACTTCTCATTTTTTTATTGTTGGTGAACTAAGGAATCTCACTACAATCCTACACTTTTCTGATACCTAAGTTGTCCCTAGTTTACAATCTACTGCAAGTCCAATCATTTGAGCTATTACTGTTGCACCTTCATCTTAAACATACCAAGTAAAGTCTTAATTCCTACCTAGCAATACATTGAAGAACCCATGCAACTGACAATTATCAATCCTAGTCCACTGCTCCTCGAAAAAAAAAAAAGAGTAGCAATTAGCCATTTCAAAGAAAACTAAGCAAAGTAGCAAGTAGCCATTTCAAAATTTTATGAAGACGGGAAACATGACCAAACAAAAAAAAAAAAGGTAGGGAAAAAAAAAACCGGATTTTCCAAGTTAACAATAGTATATCTCGGATACAAAAAAAGAAAGTGAAAAAAAAAAAAAAAAAGCTTTGGCATTTTAAAACAAGTCATTTACCAAGTAAACATATTTATTTCTTGAAAGCAAGCAGAAGCCAAAAGAAATACAAGTAAACAGAGCCCGACTCATCAAACCCATAATAACAAAAAACAATCAACCCCAGATCCCTTTTCGAAACCCAGACTAAAATCGACGCAACCCCACTGCACAAAGCCAATCCCAAAACCCATCAATCACATTCATCATAACATAATCACAACTTCACAACCACAACCAACACCATTCAAAAGCTTCGAACTTGACCAAAAACAAACAAAAACCTCACACCGCCAAAAAAAAAAAAAAAAAAACCACCAGAGTCCCCAGTAAGAACCCCAACACGATCCCACCAAATTCCACTCCTTCACTCCACAATGACCCTCCAAAACCATCCACAACACTGCATTGAATCCTACAACAACCCAAAACACCACCCCACAAAACCAAGAAAAAAAGATTCAACCTTTAAAATTTTCTTTACCTCCATAAACACAAAGCACCCAAATTTAACCCACGTAAAGAACCAACCTACCCTCCCGAAATGGGTCTTCAACTCTCACCACCAATTGTACCACTCACAGATTATATAAGTTATAAACAAACAAAACATGAAGCACAAACACACACAAACAGAGACAAACAGTGTGCGTTAAACACACACACACACACATAGAGACTCAGAGAGTTGTTGTACCTGGTTCTTTGTAGAAGCTAAGCTTTCATGCCCACGAAGGCTGATTTCGAAGAGCTCTCAAAGAAAATATGCGAAAAGCAAAGTCGTTGTGTGACTTGTGTCCTTATAGAGAGAGAGAGAGAGAGAGAGAGAGAGAGGAAGAGAGAGATTTTCTTTCTTTATAAGAGAAGAGAGAGAAAAGGGGGCTCTAGGACCGTTTAAAGAGCTACGAAAGAGATATCCCCACGCGCTTCCACCCGGCGCGTGTGAATAACTGAACACGTGCCACATAAGATTCCTGCTACAAATAGACGGGACGATACCTGGCCTGCGCGGGCGGCGAGTGAGTTTTCGCCACGTGTTTTGAACGACGAGTCGTAGGATTATTATACTCACTCGCAGGAGAGGTTAGATTTGTTAAGAAGCTTTAAGCAGCCGTGGGGTTGGTGCGAAATGGTGGCCCTACCGCGACGCACTTTATAGCGCGTGGGGGAGACTAATATTGGACCGGATTTTAATTTATTTTCTTTGGGATAATGATTTGGTAGGCTTTTCTTAAATATTTGTTAGGGGCGGATTCTTAATTAGGAAAGGTTACGTGAGATTAGGGTTTAAACTAAGTTTAATCCGAGGACCTCTTGGAAATGAAGTAATTAAGTGATTGGAGGTTGAACTTGTGCTTGGCTTCATAAATCATAGCATAAACACTTGATAAGTTTGTCAATTAGTAAGTCAAAATAGTAATTTGGGATTCAGAAACATAATAATAATTAGAATGTCACGTAAATAAGTTACACTAAATAGATAATTATGATAAAAATATAATTTAAGCAAATTATACAACAATTTTTTTTTATTTCGAGCATTTGAAGATGTAATCTGATTGAGTAATTCGAATGTATGACATTGGATACGCACTTACCTTATAGCACATAATGATGGCCAATGTAATGTTCATTTTACAAAATCATCTATATATCATGCATGCGATTAAACTATCATATTAAAAATGAATAATAAATAAAATATCCAAACAAGTATTGGTAGAAGAACTTTACTCATTAGCACACGAGAACTTCGTCTTCTTTGTTTCTCTTTAGCAATTTTTATTCTTTTATTTAAATGCATCAATACATTATTTATGATGAAATCTAGTTTTGTGATTAAATATTTCCTTATTTATAACATAAATAGACTGGATTAGTGCATCATAGAATTAGACCTCTACACATTCTTCAGCCTTTAAACAGATCTATTCTTCTGTTGTTGTTGTTGTTTTATTTTTATTTTTATATTCTACACCTTCTTTCACCGTTTCATCTTCCCCCTAAACTAACCCAGAAAATTGCCCCTTTCATGTTTCCCTAAAGACTCGAAAGCTGATTTTTTTTTTTTTCACTTGAACAAACAAGTTATAGATTATTGAAACTATTTAACTCTAACTCAACTCAATACATTGGCGCACATCACAACTCACAAGTACGTGATGGTAGAGCCAACTCTAGCTACGTCCCCATTTGTGCGCACAAAGTTAAACAACTCAATAATTTATGTGTATTAAACTTATTACCGTACTTTATGATTAGCACATAATTAATCAGTATATAATCAGACAAGGTTTGAAATATCGGTTTCGATCAGATCTATAGTAATTTTGATGAATGTCAATAAAATTTTTGATATATTGTATTTTGTTTAATATTGATACAGGAGAACTAGTTTTTAAAATGTTTTGGATATCGTTCAAATATCGATAAAATCAAATTACGATTATTTTGGTAGTTTCAAAGAAATTTAAACCCTTATATACAATTAATATGTAATACCCGCAATTTCCATTTTAAATTCGAGTGATTGTATCGAATGATTATTATGCGATTTCACAATTTATGTTCGATAATCATTCATTTTTACAATTATCGAAGTTTCGAAAAGTTTATTTTAACGAAAAACTCGAAATACTCGGTTTGAGAAATCGACTTTTTCTACGTACGAAATTTGGAGAAACTTCCTTCATGAAAGTTGTAGAGCTCGTCGATACGAGTCCGTACACGTGCGGAACACGAAGATCGGATTTTTCCTGAATTAGTTATCGAATTTCGAAGTTTTCCGAAACAAGTATATATAGAAAAATGTTTGGGAACCCTAATTTTTTTTCCCTACCGGTTCCTCTTTCTTCTTTTTTTTTCTTCTTCTTTCTTCTTCTTCTTCCGTTTCTGGAAAACAGTTTTTTTTTCTCTCTCTCTCTTACAGACGCGATCGGCCGAAGAGGAGAAAAACTTCTCCTTAATTGTTCTCCCTCCACAGACCACCTCTCGACCTCAAACCAAGTCCCAGGCGTTCATCTCGAGCTGCTCTAGCTCCCGGAGGCAGTCTCACACGGCGGCGCAGCCTGTGGCGGCGGCGGCGAAGCCCGAACCGAAAACGTCCATTTTCGGTTCGATCTCGATATCTCGAGCTACACTCCATCATTTCACTTGATTCTTGCTTCATTGAGCTCGCCTCAACTTCCTCTACAAGCACCAAGAAGGACCGGAACTGGGTCGAACGTTTTCACGTTCGTCGGAGCTCGACCCGAACGGATCGAAATACCGAAACTTTCGATCAAGATATCTCGAGTTATACACGATCGTTTCTTGTGATTCCAAGCTTGTTGAGTTCGCAAGGAAGTTCTGAACAAGTTTCCAGAAGGGATCGGGGCCTGAGGTTGCAATTTTCACGTCGGTTTTCAAGCTCACCGGTTTCTGTATTTTTTCCGGCCGCCGACTGTAAATCGGTAATTTCGACGCCTTCCGTTCATTTTTAGGTCTTGTGCTAGTTATGAAAGTTGCTCAGAATGATGAAACGAAGGGGACAAGCTCGGCCCCGACACCATTGGTGGTGGTCGGTGGCGGCTCTGTCCCTAACTCCGGCGGCCTTTTCCGGCCACCTCCGGAGGTCTAAAATTTGGTTTCTGTCCATTTTATGATTCTATGTTTCGATACGATCATTTCGGCGTATTATACGCATTTTTCGGATATCGTATGAATTAGTTATGAATTTTGTGATTTCGATCGATTTCGGTTGTTAGATTTTTGATCTGTGAAATTATGACCGTTGGATGAACTTGTAAATTTGTTATGATGATCATATGACTGTCCCAGAGGCCTTGTGTGGTCATGGGCGAAGATCCGACCGTTGGATCTTCGTATATGTGAAAAACGGTAATTAGGGGAGCGATTCGTGAGAAACCGCTCGTTGGATTTTAATGTAAATTAGAATCTGACCGTTAATTAGTGGTTAAATTATGAGTTGAAATTGTTGGCTAAATTTGAATCACATTTGATTAGGTGATTGACGGATTTTAATTTCGTGAGCTATTCGGCGTTAATTATAAATTATAATTTATAATTATATTGAAGACGCAGCGGGAGTTTCGAGGTGAGTAAACTCACGTGGTTCATATTACGAACCGAGCATTTTAATTTATTTATTTTTGGTAATTGTGTGAAAAATATTTGCGGATTAAATATTTGTTTTAAAATTTCATGGACTTGAATCACCACGGTCCATAGGTAAGTAAAATGAATTTTAACTATACAAATGAATTTCATAATTTTCTTGTGTGAACTATAGATGGTATTAGTGGTCATTCCTGAGTGGATGATTACGTATATATATATTTACGTGGAAAATATATATTGATGAGTGGATTATTTGATTGATGATATGATTGAGTGGAATTGATGAGTTGATTTTATTTCGATTGTGTAATTCCATAATAATATGATGTATCTTGGTTGGGTTGATTTCAGTATGTGAAATTATATGTTGTGTTCATATATGGGTTTAGGGTCGAGGTAATGACTGGTGTGGGTAATCGGACGCTCTAATCCTAGTGTGGATGATGGGATACGATTTGTTGAGTATGTGGAATTATTGGACGTTCTAAATATGTATATAGGTATACATATTGATGAAATACAATAATTGATAAATATGTCGGATGCCATAACCTAGGTCAGGTGACGGGCTACGATTCAGTTAGAGCTCTAGTCTGTCAAATACCGTATTTTTATAAATACGATGATGAGAGTTGTGGGAAAAGTTGTGAGTTGGGTTGTCTTGTTATATTGATTTGGTGTTGATTGAGATTGTTATTATTTGGATATGTGGAAATAATTGAGTGTTGCTGTGTGGGAGAATAAATGAGATTTAATTAAGTAACAATTCATTCTTTTACTCATACAAGCTTTCATAAGCTTATCGGGTTTTGTGTTGTTGCAATCCCGGTACACTATTCAATGGTGTAGCGGATATTCCTGCAGGTCAGGATAACCAGGGAGGTGACCGAGCTGCTTAGGTGCTATAGCAGTTTTGTTATTTATTTAGTTGTGAGGTGTGTGTATGCTCATTTAGAGCTTTACATTATATTTTGGATTGAGTTGTAATAATTAACCGAGAATATATTCGGTTTGATTTTATTTCGTGTGGTGAGTATGTTAAGAAAAGAAAAATTTTTCTGATGATAATTTTGTGATGTGGTATTTTCATGTCTCGGATTTTGAATTGTTATTCTAAAATTCGGGGCGTGACATAATAAGTAATGCTTTGTTGGATAAATCTAGTTCATTGCTTGGCTGAAATTTAGATTTTTCTTTATGATAGGCAAATTTTTAATTAGCCACCAATAACAGACTACAACGGAGGTAAAAAAACGAAAATCTCAACCATGAAAGATTTATTACTATCCAATTAATAAACACCGCAGATCTATATAATGGAACATCAGAAAAAATTAAACCTTATGTGGAACTCTTTCTTTAATAAACGTTGTAAGCATTCATTATCGGTGAACAATATGGTAGTAATCTTTGAAAGATACAAATGCAAGTAGTGAAGAATAGAAAAGGCAAAAATGTAGTAGCTAAAAATACTAATAATGGAAAACGAGCAAAGAATTCGGTCTCAAAACTCAAATTTCATCTTCTTATAATGTGGCCCAACGCACAGCCCAATTTGTTACAAAAGAAATAAAGCGGAGAGTTACAGACTGAGCCCAAGATATTTAGGAACATAAATCAGACTTGTAAAACGAAATTAAAATTTGGAAAAGAATAATAAGATATTATAGTGTATTCATTAGTTGGTCATTCTATTTGGATGGAGAGTCCCAAAGTGTGACTATAGCAAGCTAAATATTTACATGACAAAAACCAATGAAATAAGGGCAAGGCACTCAAATTGTTTTACTTCATCTCACAATTTCTCTAGCTGTTCCAATTTTCTTAACACACCCTATCATTTTTATGCACCCTTTTTTTTTTTTGGTAAAGGCAATGCACTATTATTGATTAAAGTCTCCGCACTTGCCTTGATTTGTTGGAACTCTAGCTTTGCTTCGGCTATGAAGGCCTCTTTCTATTCTATATATTGGTTTTCACTTGGCCACTTTAATTTACACTTTTTTATTATTGGATTGGGAGGTCTCGGTAAATTTCAAATCGATTGCATAATACTGATAAAAGTACTTGATTAGGTGCATACTGGGGTTTCTCTCACAATTCTATGCACACTGTCACCTAAATCTTCAGTTGGAATCGTTGGAACATTTGCAGTGTTCACCAATTTGAGTGTGTAAACAATTAAGTTAATTTTAGTTTGTTTAGATCGATTTATTGCTAATATACTCGTCTCATTGCGCTATTCTCTCAAATTTTTATTAGAAAAAACTGAGAAACATAGAAATATCAAGTGATGCTGAGACTTTCTTACTTAGCTATTCTCTAATTTCGTTGGTTAATGTGACTCTGCGGACATTGTTTACCTGCCTCAAACGAGATTTTTTCATCGGAGTAAGTACATATGTGCTACACTACACTTATGATGGCGTGCAAATTCCAATGTTCATTTTCATCAATTATATATGCATATGCAGGTACCCAATGCTGTTGCTATCTTGATTGCCGTTGTGGATTTGATCCTCACCAACAACTATCCCAAACTAAAGAGGAAGTGGCGCTCCAAGAACAACTTTTGAAGTAGCCAATCCTTTCCACTACGAATTTCATTTAAATTTGTTTCTTAACTGTATAAGGGATTCGACCCCTCATTCTAACTTATTGGAACTCTATTGTCGAATTACCTTATATGTTCTTGATCCTGATCGGAGAACTTTTTTACAGTAAAAAAAGAACTAAGCTTTTTTATTTGGAATGCTTTACGAGCCAAACAATAACCTAGTCTATGTTGGTTGAGTTCTTGCATGAGATCATAAAGGAATGCGCATCTCCTATATATCAATAAGGAATTTCATTAGTTGACAAAACAGAATACCGAGTTAAACCTTTTTTTAATGGGGTTTGACAATTTACCCTAATTATAGGGATTTCCCCCCCCCTTATACCACTTACTTATTTTTTTTCCTACTTACCCATAATGACTCTAATAAATTGTTTCCTGATATCCAATTAAGTTTGTTATTTTTATTTTTAGTTATTCTTAAGACTATTTTGCTCTCATCCCTTTGTCACATAGAGAGAAAATGGAAGAGAAAGAAGCCATAAGAGACTTTCCGGATTTCTGTCACCGGTCGTCGGACTCCGGTCATAGGTCATCGGACTCCAGTCACTGATCGCTGGCCGCCGAACCTCTCTTAAAACCTTGCCGGAGGTCTTAAAGCGGTTGTCAGAGATCTCATAGATCATCGTAGAGATTTATTGGCCACCAATTAAAATTTTTTATTGGGGTTTATTGGCCACCAATTAAAATTTTTTATTGGGGTTTATTGCCACCCAATAAATGTTTATTAGGGGGCAATAAATGTTTATAGGGGGACAATAAAAGTTTATTAGAAAAAAAAAGAAACTAATCTTTCTAAAATTAGACAAATAAAACTTTGATTGAGAAAGCAGATAAGAAGATTATATCAATTCAAAACCTTTTATTGGGGCCAATAAACGTTTACCAGGAGCAATAAAAGAATTTTATTGAAGGAAAAAAAAAACTCTTTAACACCCAATAATTATCTCCCACGGCCAAATAGCAACTTGCCTATAGGCCCACCACAGAATATCACTAATTACTGCACGAATCGGCAGTATATCATCCTTATGAATGGACTTGGGCGTCATATGCATAATTGCATATGCTTGTGATCAATCAACTGCGAAGAGCCGAAAATGAAGGGCATGAAATGGTAGTCATCAAGGTACCAAATGCCGTGAGACCCAACCGATCCCATTGTATGTTCTAAATATGAGATTTTGAAATCCAGCTGCACTTAAGGTATGTGCGGATTTCTCTCCATGTTTATGTGCAACCACATCATCACCTGCAATGAAGAATCAAGGCATCAGATAGATTTACTGTGCTTCATATACATTTTGTATTTATAAACTTGCAAATTTTCAAGACATCAGATAGATTAAAACTACAGATAATGATTTGGTAGGCTTTTCTTAAATATTTCTATTGTCAATTAGGAAAGGTTACGTGAGATTAGGGTTTAAACTAAGTTTAAGCCGAGGCTTTCAACCTCTTGGAAATAAAGTGATGAAGCGATTGGAGGTTGAAACTGTGCTTAGCTTCATAAATCATAGCATAAACACTTTATAAGTTTATTAATAGCGAGTCAAAATAGTAATTTCAAATTCAAAGAACGTAATAATCATTAGAGTGTTACATCAATAAGATACACTAAACAGACAGTTAAGTTGAAAATTGAAACTAAACAACAGAAAATGTATTTGAAAAAAAAATTATTTGAGCATTTGAAGATGTAATCTGGTTGAGTGATTCGAATGTATAACATTGGATACGCACTTAGAGCACATATTAGTCCTAATGATGGCCAATGTAATGTTTATTTTACAAAATCATCTATGTATCATGCATGAGATTAAAATATTGTATTAAAAAAGAATAAATAAATAAAATATTCAAGAAAGTATTGGTAAAAAATACTTTACTTAATTTTTTTTTCAATAAATAAAGAACTTTACTCATTAACACACGAGAACTTGTAGGCAAGCTGACGGTTTGCTCTCTCCAGAGCATGTGAAAGTAGAAGCTTGTAAGCAGGCTGTGAAATTTGCGGTTGAATCTTTTATGCCTGCTATGATTGAAACTGATTCACTTTTAGTGCAGCAGCAGTTGGTAAGTAATGTTGGGGTCAATACATCAATGTTGGGACGTCTTTATGAAGACTTAGGGGTTATTCTGGCTGCTAACCCAAATCTGCAAGTCGTTCATACCAAAAGGTGTGCAAATATGATGGCTCATCTTATTTCAGCTTCTTGCTCCTCAATTCCAAATGAGGATTTTCATTTTTCTACACCTTCCTTCTTACAAGCTGCTTGTAATACACCGAAAAATCTAAATTAAATTCTGTGGAATTTTAGAAATGATTTCGTGGGCGTGGGCGTGAATACGAAGCTTGGAGAAGTTGTGGAATTAGTTCGAACGATTTTATTTTCGAAAACGAACGTTATTTAGGGGTTCCTGAAAAATCAACTTTTTATATGTTCAAAATTTGGGAAAACTTCATTCATGAAAGTTGTAGAGCTCAATGATACGATCTCGTGTATATATGGAATAGAATATTCGGAGTTTGTATGAATTTATTATGAATTTTTGAAAATTGAGGATTTTTCTATAAATATAAAAAAAATTTAAGATTTTTCTGAAAGGACAGAAAATCCCATTTTCTTTCATTTCTCCCACCCCCCCCTTCGGTTCCCTCTTCTCGCTCTTCCACCTACCCAGACTCAGCGGGTCTCGACTGACCCGACCCGGTCATTGCTCTCTCCTTCGACGTCCTCCGACCATGGACCCGGTGCCCACCGACGCGCCCTGCCTAGCCCAGACGACCGCCAGTGCTGTTTCACCCCGCCGCCGCCCTCGAAGCGAGATCGAAGCCACCCAGCCACCAATCGGCGACCCGGCCAGATTTCCAGTTTTCCAGCATCAACTCGGCCGATCTTCATCATTTTCGTGATCTCCTCTTCTTCACGGTCATCCTAATATAGGCCTTGCACGACAACATTGAGCGTAGAGCGGTAGATCAAGGTTTGAAGGTTTTGACGGCTCTGATGGAGTCTGGAATCTGATCAGAGGGCCGAGATTAATCCAACTTCAAAGCTTGATCTAAGACAATCTAGACCAAATCTCACTTAGCTCCAGGTATGAAAGTTGATCACCCCTTCATTTTGAACAAGTTTGTAGTTGTCGACTTTTGTATCGGAGGTGGTTGACCGCCGTCAGACCATCGCGTGTGGCGGCATGTCGGACCATATTTTGAGTTTTCATTATCTAAGCGATGATCTATGCATTCATACGAGCGTTTTGATATATTACAAGGTTATTTTAGAAAAAGTTGATAAATAGTCGATTTAGGTTTTAAAGCTACTATTTAAAGTTTTTTAGTTTTATCTTCGGTTTGCGATCTGCGAAGATCTGACTATCGGTTTTGCTTCAAATTTTGATATGTTGATCGTATGAGTATTCCGATGACCTTGTGGGGTCACGGACGAAGATCCGACTGTTGGATCTTCTTATAATTGTGAAATAGTGATTCAGAAGGCGATTCGTGAGAATCCAACCGTTGGATTTTCGTAGAAATTTGTGGAGACGTTTGTAAGGATTATTCAGGAAGATCCGACCGTTGGATCCTTGTGATAATTTTTGGAGGATGATCCTAAGGGCGATCTGTAGGGATTCGACCGTTGGATCATCATTAATTTAGAATCCGACCGTTGGTTGGTCATTTAAGTATATTTATGAGTTGTTGACTAAGTTGAGGTCATATTGGAATAGGTGATTGACGGATCGATTGGTGGACGATTTCGGATAGTTATTTATTTTGGGTTGTTATGAAGACGCATCGGGATTAGAGGTGAGTAAAACTCACGTCTAAATACTTTTAATTAATTTATTTTGTCGTAATTGTGTGAAAAATATTTATGGAATAAATATTTGTTTTAAAATCATATGGACTTGATCATCTAAGGTCTATAGGTAAGTAAAATAAATTTTAAGTGTACAAAATGAATTTCACGATTTTCTTGTGTGAACTATAAATGGTATTAGTGGTCATCCATGAGTGAATGATTACGTATATATGTATTTACGTGGAATATATATTGGTTGATGTGTTGTTGAGTGTTTATATGATTGAGTTGGAATGATGATTTCGAGTTATATTTCGAATGCTTAATTCATGATAATATTGTGTATCTTGGATTGGTTGATTCCATTGTGTGAAATATATTATGGACTAAATTCTGTTTACTACCCTGTACTTTCAAGGGTTCATCAGTTCAATTCCTGCACTTCTAATTTAATCAGAAAAGTCATTGCACTCTCCAATTTCATCAAATCGATCCAATCTGTCACCAATCCGTCAATTTTCGGGGAAAATTTCCAGACTACCCATATGCATTCACAACACTGACGGGTCGGCAGGCTGCCTAGTGATGGGTAGTTTGGAAATTTTCCCTGTGAGAAGGTCCCACATCAGCGTTTTAACAACGAAAATTAACGGAATAGTGGTGGATTGGATCGATTTGATGAAATTGGAGAGTGCAAGGACTTTTCTGATTAAATTAGAAATGCAGATACTGAACTAATGAACTCTTGAAAGTATAAGGTAGTAAGCAGAATTTAATCCATATATTATTGTGCTCGATTATGGATTATGGTCGACGTAGTGACCGGTATGAGAGAATCGGATGCTCTAATCCTAGGTGGATGATGAGTTACGATTGGTTGAGTATGTCGGATGCTCTAATCCTAAGTGAATGATGGGCTATGATTTATTAAGTATGTCGGATGCCGTAACCTAGGTCAGGTGACAGACTACGATTCAGTTAGAGCTCTAGTCTGTCAGACACTGTATTTTTATAAATACGATTTCGGGGTTTTGAGAAGAAAGATGTGAGTTTAGATCCCGCGTTGATTTGATGATTTGGTGATTGATTATTGAGATAGTGGTTTCTTTGTGGATGTTGGAATTGTTGGGTGTTGACTTGGGTGAAAATAAATGTGATTTAATAAAACAACCGTTTATTCTTATTTACTCACATGAGCTTTCGAAAAGCTTACCAGGTTTTATGTTGTTGCAATCCCGATACACTATTCAAACGGTGTAGCGGTGATCCTACAGGTCAGGAGAATCAGGAAGGTGTCGAGCTGCTTAGAGTAGTTGCACTTGTGTTAATTTGAGTTTCTTTTGTGAGATGTGTTATGCTCATCTGAGCTCAGATTTTATTTTGAGAGAGTGTGCTATAATAATTAAACTCCTTGAGAATTCAGTTATGTATTAATGAGTGGTGTGAGGTGTGGTTGTTGTGAAAAATTCAGGATGATATTTGTTGAGTTGTAGTAATTCATGTTTTGGATTTTGAATTTTTATGTTAAAATTCGGGGCATGACACTGCTTTAGAAGCTGAAGTTTGTAATTTGTAAATTTCATTTTCTTCAATAAAGCTTGACCTCCTCTCTCTCAAAAAAAAAAAAAAAAAAAAAAAACACACGAGAACTTCATATTATTTGTTTCTCTCTTGTAATTTTTATTCTTTTATTTAAACAAGTCAACTAAATGTATACTTGTCAATACAATATTTATGACGAAAGCTAATTTTGTGAATATTTCCTTATTTATAACATATATAGTATTGGATTAGTGTATGATAGAATTCGACGAAGTGGTGTTAGCTCAGTGGTTAGAGCACCCACTACCTATGTACGAAGTCCGCAGTTCGAGTCACCATGGAGGTAGGAATGAAACCCTTTGATCATCTTTGAAGTAAAGAAGTAAAGAAAAGAAAGAAAAGAAAAAAGAATTCGACCTGAACACATCTTCAGCCTTTAAAAGATTTAGGATTTTGTTTATTTACCTCATTTCTAGAGATTTTTTTTCCACTTACCCCATTAAGTTTTTTTAATTTACTTTTACCCAAAACACTCTAAGGAGGACTTCTTTAATACCCCATTAAGTTTTTTTTTTTCAATACTATTTTACTCTCACCCTTTTATTATTTAGACAGAGAGAGAGAGAAATGGAAGAGAGAGAAACCATATGAGACTTCGCCGGATTCCGGTCACTGGCCTCCGGAATCCGGTCACCAGTCGCCGCCAACGGACTTTTCTAGAAACCTCGCCGGAGGTCCCCAAAGAGATTGCCGGAAATGTTTATTGCCCCAATAGACGTCTATTGCCCTCCAATAGAACTTTCGGTAACCTAAATAGGAACTAATCTTCCTAAAATTAGACAAAAAAAACTTTGATTAAAGAAAAAGAACGAAGAGATTATATCAATTTAAAAACGTTTATTGCCCTCCAATGGACGTCTATTGGAGGGCAATAGATGTCTATTGCCTCCTAATATACATGCAAAACTTCTTTTTCTTTCCTTTTGTCCCGTTACTTAAAAAAAAAAATTCTGATTTGGGCACCCAAAAAATGATCTGGGCACCCATGTGCTCTTCTCCCAGCTTTCTTGCTGCAACCTAGGACAGGAAGTAGTCTTTCGGTGAGGCAGGGGTCATGGATGATGTCGCTGACGTCCTCAGGGAGCTCGAGCCCAAAGCTTCCTCGAAACCCGATCTGATTGTGCGACCTCGTCCCCCTCCTCGATGACACCATGCCATATCCTCCGGTTGGAAGCTCCAGCAACTGGATCGTGCTGGGGACAGCTTCGTGTGCTACTCGGAAGCACTAGAACAGCTTTTGGAGGACAGAGGCGAATATGTGGATGCGATGAGCTACGGAGACGAGGAGGAGTTCCTGTTTGCCGTTCTTGCAAGTCGCCGTCATGGCCGGATGTTTGGATCGGAGATGACCGAACTCCGCTTCCAGCTGCTACCGGTCTGCAGAGAGAGATATCGCCGGATCGGAGAGGGATGAGAGCGCTGGCCGCGAGAGAGAGAGAGAGAGACAGGAGGAGGAGGACGATGAGTGGCAAATTATAGTTTTTTAATTGGGTCGAGGGTAATATCGTCATTTTATTTTAAATCGGGTTGGTAGAAATAAAAATCTCTTGTTAAGGTAAGTGAGATGATTTTTACCTATTTTGATGTTTTGGGTCAAGGACCCAAAGATTGTTTTTTAATATTAGAAAGTGTCCAACTCTTGACTTAATTCCAAATCACTCTACACCCTCTTTCACTCTTTCATCTTCCCCCAAAATTAACTCAGAAAACATGCCTCTTTCATGTTTCCCTGAAGACTCGAAAACTGAATTTTTTTTTTTCACTTGATCAAACAGGTTATAGATTATTGAAACTATTTAAGTGTAACTCAACTCAATCCATTGGCACACGTCACAAATCATAAGTACGTGATGGTGGAGCCAACTCTAGCTACGTCCACATTTGTGTGCACAAAGTTAAACAACTCAATAATTTATGTGTGTATTTTATCATTACCGTACTTTATGATTAGCACATAATTAATCAGTCTATAATCAAATAAGGTTTGAAATTTCGGTCGTTGCGATCAGATTTATAGTAATTTTGATGAATGTCAATAAAAATTTTGATATATTGTATTTTGTTTAATATTGATACCGGAGAACTAGTTTCAAATTTTTTTTAATAGCGCTCAAATATCAGTAAAGTCAAATTACGATTATTTTAGTGGTTTCAAAGAAATTTAAATCCTTATGTATAATTGATAACGTAATGCATTGTTAGAGAAATCTATTTCATTGCTAGGCTGAAATTTAAATTTTTCTTTAGGTTAGATGAAATTTTTATTAGGCACCAATAACCGACTATAGCGGAGGTGAAAAAAAGAAAATCACAACAATGAAAGGCTTATTACTATCCAATTAATAAACACCGTAGATCTGTATAATGGAACATGAGAAAAGAAATTAAACCTTATGTGGAACTCTTTCTTTAATAAACGTTGTAAACATTGGGAGAGTCTTTGGTACACTGCGTGAAGATGCACGCACCGCGCGCTGAGATTTGACAGTTTTGAGTGATAAATAACGGACCCCACATATGAACAGCTGAGATTGTATAGTTGATATATATGAACTTGGACCGCCCTGTATAGAAGAATTTTTGGTAAACACACGTGAAGATGCACGCATAGCTGAGATTGGACGATTTTAAGTGATAAATAACGGATCCCACATATGAACAGCTAAGATTGCATAGGTGAACTTGCATTGCCGTGTATAGAAGAATTTTTGGTCAACATTCATTATTGGTGATCTGGTGAACAATATGGTAGCTTTCTCATGAAAGTTACAAATGCAAGTAGCGAAGAAAAAAAGACAGAAATGTTGTAGCTAAAAATACTAATAATGGACAACGGGGGAAGAATTTGGTCCCAAAACCCAATTTCGTCTTCTTACAATGTGGCCCAACGCCACAGCCCAATTTGTTACAAAAGAAAGAAAGCAGAGAGCTCTCCCAAAACCAGAACTCGCCGAGTCGACTCGGTGCTCCCGGAGCCATGAAAGTAGTCTCCAACGCTCGCTCGCTCTCCAGAGTCCTCAAGTCTCCAATCTTCATCAGGATGATATTAAGCTTTTATTTGACATCTTGCAGAACCTGCGACGATTTGTAAGTTCCTAATCTCTCAGCCTTTGATTGGGCGACCCGCATCTTCTGAGTGAAGTTTTTTAAGGTTTTTATGTTGATAGCTGTGTGCTTTGGTCTTAATTGTAGACGCTGTCAAATCGACGCATCCATTCGAATTTTAATTGCAATCTCTGCTAAGAGCTTTCTAGGGCATGTGCTTGTGTGGGGGCCCTCAACTTTGGTACATTATACCAATATGCTGTTTATATGACTGAAGTTTGTTTGTTTGTTTTTTTATTTTTTTTAACCCCTCAGTTGTTAATGTGCAAAGTAGACTTTAGGAAAACCGAAAACCCATGCACGTAAATGGCTAGGTGTTTGGAGTTCTGGACTTATCTTCTCATATATACTCTGAAATGCTATTTAGTCTAGTTGTATGTGGTATTATCAGATATAATATGTCCAGTGTTCCAGGAAAGAAGGGCTTGTGGAAACACAATGTGTACGGATTGAACCCCAGTATCGGATCTGCTCACCATTTACTGGTACTGATGACAGTTGGCTCTTTACTATTGAGGGTTGTCTTCTGATTCATTTATCTTATACTTGCTGTAAATTGACTGCAGACATATGCTAAAGAGCACGATGATGTTAAACTTATGATGGATGTAATGACACTTTTGAAGGAGAATGACTTACCCTTGCAATCTGGTACAACGGATATTGTTTTCAGGTATCTAGGTTTATAAGCAAAGACTTGCTCAGTAATGCTTCTACTTTTGAAATTTTACAATTTTTGTGAGATAAACTCAGAATGCGGGAACAATAGTCTGTGTAGCAGTTTGATTGCAAAGAAACAAGATAATCATTGGAATAATGAAAAATCGTACACATTTTTTTTGGTTTTCATTTGCAGCATTTGTTACAATAGTGATAACTGGAAGTTGATGTCTAAGTACTCAATGAGGTTTGTCGATGCTGGAGTAAAGCTACGGAGATCTGCATCTGATGTCTGGATGGAATTTGCTGCAAAAATTGGTCTATACAAATTCTCAGGTCTCTTGAATGTGTTGAATCATATAATGTTCATTTTCTAGTCATCCACTCATCTGCGAACCAAGTACCACTTTCCTTTTTTTTTTTTGCCCTTCAAATTGATACTCACATATGATGATTTCTAATGTCTTGTTAAAGCATTACAAGTTTCTCATTTGCAGGAGATGTTGAATCCTTGTGGGAAATTGAGAAGTTGAGATCTGAGTCTCAGAAGCAACACACTGTTGTGAGTGGATTTTCATGTGCAAAGGTACTTGCTCCTTAGCGAGATTTCAGCTCCTCGATGAGATACTTGCTCCTTAGCGGGATTCCCCCCTTGAACGATAGGTTTCCTTATTGAGTTTTGTTTATGGGTCAATTTGGTGGTAATCAATTTGGTACTTTTATGCAATTCACTGCCTAATGTGCAGAATCGGTTGAGGAAATCTAGACCTGTGAATCTGCAAACTTAAACTTATTATTTATAAGGACTTAAAATTAGTTCCCTAAAGACTTCAATTTATAGTTTGAGGAAACTCTGTAGAAACGAAGTTTGTATCTACTTAATGTGGCTGATTACTTAATGTTACCAGTAGGGGATTGCACTCAGGTATCTTAAGTATACAATGAACTCAAGTATCCTTGGTTTCATAGTTTGTATAAGTATTTGGGGATAAGGTAGTTGTTCATCTTAAGCTAAGCATTTATTATCTTGCCGTTGTTTTGTTCTGAAGTTCAATTTGTGTGTGCAGTTTGATTATGTAAATGAGCGCGTGCAACTAGCCCTTAGGTTGTTGAAGCACCCAAACAACCTAGCACTCAGCGAAATTGGAGTCTTCGACTAAAGTTATGCAACCTGAAGAGTCTGAAGAGTTTAGGGGCACAGGTGTCAACAAGAACACCAAAACACTACAACAACTTGATGAAACTCCGTAAAACCATGCTAATGGGAACAATGACGAGAAAAAGTCATCAAGAAGGAAAGCAAATTGCAAAAAGAACTACCATTTTGACCTGCAAAACGGGGTCGGGCTGCCCTCTTGACTCAAAGAATAATAAAAAATAAAAAAAAGTGAATGCATAGAAATTAAGATTTTACCATTCTTGACTTCTTCTTGTTCTTTTTTTTTTTTTTGGTTACTTTTTTAATTTCTTAACTTACACTACTTTGGTATAGAATTGAATGTTTTCTCTCCTTTACATATAAAGAAGTACTGAAGCCAACATGGATATACATGAACAATTGAGCACATTTGATTCCATGAACTCGACACATGTGTACTAGTTTCAGAATAGTCTGACACCTTTGTACCGAAGGAAGAGCAGGCCCATTAGCAGCCCCCAACATATTTCAACCTCTTCAATATGGTTACAAGATTCTTTTGTTCTTTTTTTCTTTTCTTTTTTATCCAAATAGATGGATATGTACTCTGTTTTAGATAATACTATATCGTTTTTTATTTTTTGCTAATCAAAAACTAAATTATTGAGAATAAATTAAAACGTGTTGTCTGTTGATTGGACGCTAAAATCCATCCTTATTTGGTGATATCACATATTGGAGTGATCAAATTATTTCTAGGAGCCAATTAAGCAAAACTTTTCAAAGTCTATTAATTATTGTCTTAACAACTCCATATAAAGAATCATGGAGATGTTGAGGGGTGCCAAGGCGACTAGCTTTGCCACATTAATGCCAACAATCTTGTACCAACTTCATTCCACAAAGTATTACTTAAGCATACAGCTTAAATATATGATACAACTTCAATCCAAATTCATTCGGTCCATTTAAATCTTCCATATACACTTTATTCTTTGTCTTGCTGAAACCATATATATACACACAAGTAACACTTTTGCTAATTAAACTCCATAAACCACTCATTGTCTACAAAGCTAAACTAAGCCTACAATCATAGGATAAGTACCTTAGACACAAATAACAAAAACTCATTTCCAAGAAGGATAGTGAAAACAATATAAGTTAACAAATTACTAATTGTTTATGATATCAAGAACTAGCAATGACTACTTAACAAAATTTAACCCCAAGAACTAATTATGCTACTCATTTCCAATAAGCAAAAATGTTAACACAAACTAATAATTGAATTGAAAACAATAAAGATAGTGAAAACAATAAAACCAATTAATGTTTGATTATCAATTGAAAATTCATAATTATGATTTTTCGTTTTTCAAAAAAAATTAAAAGAACCTTCTATCCTATTAGTTAAATAGTCTATATTACTAATTAATAATGTTTGATTAATGCTTGTTATTAATGGACAATTACACAATTGAAAATTACGTATTTTCCTTATGAAAAACAAAAACCTTCTAACCTAAGCTCGCAAAATTAGTTTTAGTTATTACCAATTAATTATATCATTAGTAGTTTCCTTAGCCAAATATAATTCTTTTTTACATGCATTTTACTACAACCACAACAATTAGTGTAAAAATAAATAATATTTGTTTTAAATGTAGTCAAATGAGAGAACCTACTTTAGGACTTATTTACTCAAATGAGAATCTATTTTACTCTAATGAGAACATATTACAATTACCATTTTTAGAACTTAATTACTCAAATGAGAACCTACTTCACTCTAACGAATACCTAATTTACTTTAATGAGGATTTTTTTTAATTACCACATGTGTCTTCAAAGTGGTTACACGAGTCCTCAGAGTGGTAAATATTATATAAAATAGAACATGTATGAGAAATGTTAATGTCTATAGCTTTACTCGTCCTCATTTGCGTAATAAAGTACTCCCTTGCGTAATTAAAGTAATATATAGTGTAATGTCCATCCTCGAATTAGTAATTACTTTTAATCAACGTAATTTACCACAAATTCCAACAATTGATTAAAAAACGATAAATTTTATTCTAATTATAGTAATTACTCCACGTACAACCTATGTACTAGTTTATGGATAATTTCACAAGTGTGATAATAAATTTGTTATCAAAGTGGTAAATCCTTATTTTTTTTTTATCATTAGTGAAATTATTACTACATTGACCACACATTTTATCACAACCCACAACACTTGATGTAAAAACGGTAATTTTTGTTTTATTTGTAGTAATTACTCCACCTAAACTAATGTACTAATTTATAGACAATTTAACAACAAATTTCTTGTCAGAGTGGTAATATCATTAATTAAATGATTACTACAATGACTACACATTTTATCACAATCACAACAATTGACGTAAAAACGGTAACTTTTGTCCTATTTATAGTAATTACTAAACCTAAACTAACGTACTAATTTATGGACAATTTAACAAGTGCAACAACAAATTTGTTGTCAAAGTGGTAAATCTTTATATTTTTATCATTAATAGAATAATTACTCAATGAGTACATATTTTACCATAACTGGCAACTATTTGTGTAAAAGCGGTAACTTTTGTTCTGATTGTAGTAATTACTTCAAAAACTATACTATTTACAAGATTACTAACCATTTTATAATTCCGATAACATTTGTGTTGTGAACATGGTAAAATTAAAATTAGACCAAAAGATACGTAACAACTCAGTATTGTAAAGAGCTTCTCCACTTGATAATCAAGGTTCTAAATTTGATAAAAGTTGTTCAAATATGATATTTACATCTTTGACCACTCAATTAAAATAACCACAACAACTGTTGTCATAAGTCATAATTGTAGTTCAACTATGTGTAATTTATTATTTTGACAATACTTGTTACATGATTTTTAACAATGTTACATGTTACATATCAAGAAAAAGTGTGTTGTTAATATGGTAAATTTTACCTTTAAAAATGACATATGTCGATATTTAATTGGGTAACCTGTTGACCTGTTCAGTAGGTTTCTACTACATTAATTTACTAAAAGTAAAAAAAAAAAAAATTTAAAAATAAAGGTATGACATACATCAATAGACGATTCATAAGGTATCTTGATCGACAAGTGAATTTTCGCAAGTTCTCATCTTTTTCCCATTCCAAACAGGAAAATTGATATGGAGTTTAGGGTTTGTCACCTAATCGTCTCTAAAAAAATCTCTTCCTCAAGTATGAAGTTGAAATAAGCAAAGCAAGACAAAGAAACTATAAGGGGAGTAACATAGAGGGGTTGAACTCTCAAAATTCCACAATGAAACAGTTTATAGAAAAGATTAGCCGAAGAGGAGAGGTACAACAACTACAAAACTTCTCAGGGGCACCATGAAACCATCTCTTTAATTACTAATTTCTCATGGAAATGCCTGTGAGATTGTCAAGCCCCGAATTTTAGAATAAATATTCAAAATCCGAAACATGAAATTTACCACAACTCAAAATAATCATCCTGAAAATTTCTCTTCTTAACAACCTCATCACCCGAAATAAAATCAAAACCGAATTTAGTCTCGGTTAATTATTACAACTCAAATCCAAAATGAACTGTAAAGCTCTAAATGAGCATACACACCTCACAACTAAATGAAATAACAAAAACTGCTGTAACACCTAAACAACTCGGTCACCTCCCTGGTTATCCTGACCTGCAGGAATATCCACTCCATCATTTGAATAATGTACCAGGATTGCAACAACACAAAACCTGGTAAGCTTATGAAAGCTAGTATGAGTAAAAGGAAAGAACTATTATTTAATTTAATCATAATTATTCCTACAAAATCAACACCCAACAATTTCCACATCCACAAGGTATTAACAATAACACCAATTCAATATATCAAGACAAACCCCAACTCACATCTTTCTTCACAACACCTCAATATCGTATTTATACAAATACGGTACTTGACAGACTAGAGTTCTAACTGAATCGTAGCCCGTCACCTGGCCTAGGTTATGGCATCCGACATATTTATCATTATCGTATTTCATCAATATGTATACTTATATACATATTTAGAACGTCCGATAATTTCACATACTCAACCAATCGTATCACATCATCCACCCAGGATTAGAGCGTCCGATTACCCCACACCGGTCACAACGTTGACCTAAACCCATAAATGAGCACAACAAGTAATATCACATACTGAAATCAACCCAACCAAGATACACAATTGAAATATAATCAATTCAACAATTCCACTCAATCATATCATCACTCAACAATCCACTCATCAATATATATTTTCCACGAAAATATATATATACGTAATCATCCACTCAGGAATGACCACTAATACCATCTATAGTTCACACAAGAAAATCGTGAAATTCATTTGTATAATTAAAATTCATTTTACTTACCTATGGACCGTGGTGATTCAAGTCCATGAAATTTTAAACAAATATTCAATCTGCAAATATTTTTCACACAATTACCAAAAATAAATAAATTTAAAACGCTCGGTTCGAAATATGAACTACATGAGTTTTACTCACCTCGATACTCCCGCTGCGTCTTCAATACAAATATAAATAACGCCGAAATAGCCCACTCAAATACAATCCGTCAATCACCTAATCAAATGTGATTCAAATTTAGCCAATAATTTCAAAACATAATTGAACTACCATTTAACGGCCAGATTCTAATTTATAACAAAATCCGACGAGCGGATTCTCATGAATCGCTCTCCTAATTACCGTTTTGCACATATACGAAGATCCAACGGTCGGATCTTCGCCCATGATCACACAAAGCCTCTGGGACAGTCATATGGTCATCATATCAAAATTATAAGTTCATCGGACGGTCCTAATTTCACAGATCATAAATCTAACGCTCGAAATCGATCGAAATCACAAAATTCATAACTAATTCATACGATACCTGAAAAATACGTATAATACGAAGAAATGATCTTATTGAAACATAGAATCATAAAATGTACATAAACCAAATTTTAGATCTCCGGAGGTAGCCGAAAAGGGCCGCCGGAGTTAGGGATAGAGCCGCCGCCGACCACCACCAATGGTGTCGGGGCTGAGCTTCTCCCATTCGTTTCATCATTCTGAGCAACTTTCATAACTAGCACAAGACCAAAAAATGACAGGAAGGCATCGAAAAGTACCCATTACAGTCGGCGGCCGGAAATTTTCCAGAAACAGGCGAGCTTGAAACCAACGTAAAAATTGCAAACTCACGCCTCGATCCCTTCTGGAAACTTGTTCAGAACTTCCTTGTGAACTCAACAAGTAAAGAATCACAAGAAACGATCGTGTATAGCTCGAGATATTTAGATCGAAAGTTTCGTTCGATCCGATCAGGGCTGGCTTCCAGCCGCCGCCACAGGCCGCGCCGCCTTGTAAAGCTGCTTCTGGGAGCTTCAGGAGGTTGAGTCGATGTAGAGGGAGGAGTTTCACTTGGTTTGGAGATCGAAAACGCAAGGAGCTTGGTTTGGTTTGTTTTCGGGTCCGACTGTTTCGGACGGTTTCGCGGGAGCTGGAGGCCTTGTCGGTGGAAGAGACGCCATCCAGGAGGTAGAGCAGCTCGAGACGAACGCCTATGACTTGGTTTGTGGTCGGGAGGTGGTCTGTGGAGGGAGAACTATTATGGTGAACTTTGCTCTCTCTCTCTTGGTCGTTTTCGGTCGAGGAACGGAGGAAGGAGACGATGAACAGTGCCTTCTGAAAATGGAAGGAGGCCGGGCCAAAATGGAAAGCTTCTGAAAATAGCTAGGGTTTTTTCTATTTATATCAAAATAGAAATAATTTCTAAATTCTATAACTAATTCAAAAAAAATCCGGACAACGTGTTCTGCATACGCATGGACTCGTATCGACGAGCTCTACAACTTTCACGAAGGAAATTTCCCCAAATTTCTCATGTAGAAAAAGTCAATTTCTCAAACCGAGCATTTCGAGCTTTTCGTTAAAAATAATCGTTTCGAACCTTCGATAATTCAAAAAGTGAATTATTATCGAATAATATTCGTAAAATCGTACAATTATCATTCAATACAATTACTCGAATTTAAAATGAAAATTACGTGTATTACAGAGATCTTTGCCTCCCATTACCAATTCCTAGTGCTTGTACTGCTGTACCGGAGCATTCAATCCAACTGTAGCCTTAATGCATGTTCTTCTGGGTGACATAACTAACTGTAACCACAACATATACATATCGAGTCAGTGAAGGAATAAGTACTTGTATCACTGTCACTTTCTTGAACAGTTAGGATTGCGTGATGATCTAGCTGTATCATCTTCCTCCCCAAATTTCTTCAAGACCAGGCAACTGATGAAACTAATTATAAAAGAGCCATATCCCGAGATGATCGAACAAGGAAAAGAACAGGCACTGTTATTGCAACAAAATTCAGGATACATATCTTCTGCCCAACGTGCGACATCTGCATGATGTATGGTTCTCTTTGGTCAATCACAAGTAACTCAACATTTGGCTATATAGAGTAATAACATTTGTCCTCATTAGAAATCTGTAAAATTCAAGTGATATACAAAATGAGAGTACCACATGCATCATAACATATTTTGCAGTCACCCTGCTGATTGCTTCCTTGGTGTTCGGTCATCCACATTCACCTCCAAATCTTTATAGAAGGTGGACCATCCAAGCGTTTCCATTCCAGGTTGAGGAAGTAGGCATTCATGATATTCATGTAAGACTTGATATGAACATCTAATGAATGCATATCAAGTGTAATAACTATTGTTACCTAAAGAGAAAGTAATCTGAGATAATATGAGAAAACCTATTCCATGATTTTCGTATTTATTTATGAATCTAATATGAACGATTGGGAATCTAAATGGCTTGGTAACCAAGCAAGAATATATCAGATATATTTTGTTAGATACAGTAATAATGATATTAAGCAATCTGTTATGGGCATGTATTCATTGTTCTGTACAATATAAATACAAGGTCCCTGTGACCTCTCAAACACACATGCATACAGTTCTAGTCCCATAGATAGTAGCTTCTAAGTTGAGAGGATCACAGAAGACCTTGTTGCAAGATCGATGGCCTTCTCCACCAGTGCTGGTATGATTCATGTTCATAACCAATTCTATTATTGTCTTGTCATGCTATATATGTTCTTCATCTTGTGTTTATTATTCGTGCAACTTCATATGTAGTTTAATTTTCCGCTTACAATTCATACATCGAATCATTCCCATGGTTGATAGGTCATTTTTCATCTGGGTAAACTCCTTGGACTCCTTGAAGTGCTCTACCGCAGCCTTATACCTCTCCTCTGCACCCCCTTTGCCACAGATGAGCTCCGCATTCAGCCCATCCACCTTAGTCTTTGTCTCCTCCAAGTCTCTTTTGAGAAAACCGGGCTGTGTCTCCAGATCTTTCAATTTGGCCCGTTCCTTCTCCAGCTCGGCTCTTGTAATGCTCTCCTTCTGCTGTTGGAGCTGTAGGTTTCTTGGTAACTAAGTCAAATAGACTTATCACATTTAATATCTTGTTAGTTGTTGTTCTGTTAATAAAGTCCTGGATATCAGGGTTTAGTTTAGGTTTGAATTATTCCTTAACAGATTCACCACGTCTTTAGGTCATGTTAACGTGGTTGTTTTGTCGTTCGTTCCTGTTTTGTAAGGCTGGTATAAAGCAACAGTTTCATTGATTCAATAATACTAGCTTTGAACTGCCAAATTGTGAGATTTTTGTGTTTAGAGCTTAGAGGTTTTAACATCTGCAGCTCCCCAATGACATCTCCATAGGCATGAAATTGGTCGAACAAGCTCTGAAAAACACAAAGCAGAGCACATTAGTAGCAACTGATACAGGTTTTAGTAACTTAATGGGTTCATACCTGCGATGCCTGGGCATGGGACCTCTGGAGATGCTCAATAGGGTTCATACCCTTGGCTGGCTCTCTAACAGACTTCACTATAGAATTGACAAAGGGGACCAGAGAAGCTTGATCTGAGCTGGTCGCAGAAGTCCCAAAGCTCACCCTTTTATCTCTTCTCAGTTCAGCTTGGGGGACTTCATCAGCTCCTCGCTTCTTGCCCTTCTTTAGTCTTTTACTGGGAGTAATGGCAGCTACAGGATAATATTATACCAAGAATGAAGGGTCAGAGCACCAATAGAGAAAAGACATCTAATAGAGTTCAGAGCTTATTCTTACCCTTCAACCCTGGAGAAACTAAACCACAGTCCGCCAAAGGGGTACAGTGAGCTAAAGGAGCCGGTCTTTTCTGAAGCACTGCAGTAGAAAGCAGAAGCAGGTAAGCACCGAGAAGCGACACAAACAGGAAGAACTTGATTCTAGTTTGAAGCCTCCATGGAATTACCTGTTAGATCTTGCTTCCCTTTACCAATTCCTACAGCCTGTACAAAAGCACTCAGTCCGACTTTAGCCTTTACAATGAATACATATGCTTCTAGTAACATTTTTTCTTCCCGATATGTCTTCGATACCTGCCAATCAATTGATAACAGGAATCATACCGAAAGATGAATACATGAAGGAAATGACACAATTATAGCATTGAAATCCAGGAATATTTCTACCCGAAGAAATGGTTATCCGCATAATAGTATTTTGTTATGCATAGTTACTCATCTAAGGTTCTATTGGTCATTTGCACTCACAATTCCCTACTTACAGCTAGAACATATATCTTCACTAAATCGAAAGCAGAAAAATGACGGATCCACATGCATCTTCTATGTGCACATACTTCCCTTTCATCATAAAATAAAAGGTTTTATGTTGCACGGTATATTTTCTTTACTTCATTCTTTTACTTTCTGTAGATGGATTTTTTCGGCTAAGATTTACACAATAAAAAAAAGAGTTACAAAGTCTATTTGAATCGGCAAGAATCCCGGCAGTTTTATCAGTGATGCTCAGACTGCTACCCCCAATTCCGAACATAGATAACGTAATACTACAAAATCTTTACAGGTGTCGTACCGCACATCAGCTGACAAAAGCTTCACGTCCTAGTCACGATTAGACCAATTAAAAGAATTTCCACATTAACTGGAAATGACTGCTATAAAGTAGATAGGCAACCAGAGTTTACTTGATGAGGAAGTTACTGGAAGGATATGTTTTTACTTAGAGAAGGTTAAGGAGCTTTACGCATAACTAAAAATAAATAAATAAAGGACTAAATACTATTTAGTCCCTGAATTTTTGTTAAAAAAACACTTCAGTCCCTCACCTTTTAATTTGACATGTTTACTCCCTGTTCTTTCAATTTTACACCCAATAAGTCCATTCCGTTAGACTCCGTTAAATTGTGTCGTTAACTCTCTATTTTAAGGATAAAATTACTATTATAGCCCTGACTTTCTCTTTCTTAATTTTTTTAATTGTTTTTATTCTTCTCTCTTATTTTTTTCTTCTGATTTGCACCAACAAAATTTTTAATTTTTTAATTGTTTTTATTCTTCTCTTTTATTTTTGTTTTCTTTAATTTTTTTAATTTTTGTTTTCTTCTCTTTTATTGTTTTTCTTCTGATTCGCATCAATAAAATTACCAATTTTTAAAATTATTTTTATCCTTCTCTTTTATTTTTTTCTTCTGATTCACGCCAATAATATTACTAATTTTTTTAATTATTTTTATTCTTCTCTTTTATTTTTTCTTCTCTTTTAAGGATAAAAATTACTATTATATTCTCTCCCTTGTTTCTTTTCTTATGACTAATTTTATTGGGTGTTTGGGTGAGCCGGAGAAGAAAAAAATAGTCATAACTTCTAATATGATTTTTATAAAAGGATTGGTGTGAATCAGAAGAAAAAAAATAAAAGAGAAGAATAAAACAATTAAAAAAATTAAAGAAAAAGAAAGTCAAGGCTATAATAGTAATTTTATCCTCAAAATAGAGAGTTAACGGCACGATTTAACAGAGTGTAACGGAATGGATCTATTGGTTATGATTAGTTTTTTCTTCTCCGGCTCACCCAAACACCCAATAATATTAGTCATAACAGAAGAAACAATGGGTGGAATATAATAGTAATTTTATCCTTAAAAGAGAAGAATAAAAACAATTAAAAAAATTAAGAGAAGAATAAAAATAATTAAAAAAATTAGTAATTTATTGGTGCAAATCAAAAGAAAAAAATAAGAGAGAAGAATAAAAAAAATTAAAGAAAGCAAAAATAAAAGAGAAGAATAAAAAGATTAAAAAAAATTAAAGGGAAGAATAAAAACAATTAAAAAAATTATAGAAAGAGAAAGTCGGGGCTATAATAGTAATTTTATCCTTAAAATAGAGAGTTAACGGCACAATTTAACGAAGTCTAACGGAATAGGCCTATTGGATGTAAAACTGAAAGAATATGGAGTAAACGTGTCAAATTAAAAGACGAGGGACTGAAGTGTTTTTTCAGGAAAAGTTCAGGGACTAAACAATATTTAGCCCATAAATAAATAACTAATAGAAGAGTTTATATAGGGGTAGCTTTCCTTGTGTTTAGAAATCAAATAACATTGTTTCTGTTGTCTCCTGATCTTCAATCTCCCGCCCGAAAATAGAAAAAGAAAAAAAGAATAGTTGCTAAGAGAGATGGAGATTGGAAGCAGATCACATTATTAATGGGAATGTGCAGACAAGTTCATATAATACAAACAAAGATCCACACTCCAAAGTAAAATCTTATCTCAGAGATTTGGTGTGATGAGATTACCTCAAGTAAGGTAGTTTGGTCTTCGTCTGACAAGAGTGGGGAAGCAAACGAGATAACAACACTTCTTGCCTTAATCTTGCAAATAAACTTTCTCCTATTTTACCTCTTTTTCTCTTCTTTCTTTCACGTTCTGCCCATCTTATAGAGCTGCAAGACCTAAAATTTTTTTCATAGTAGAATGACAATATATTGCCCATCTGTTTGCTCCCAATAAATTGCTTCACCAGAAGGAGGTTCTTCCCAAAGCTATATAAGTAGAAAAGAATATTTCAATTCAGGGTAAATTCGATAAATTTATTCATCCCACAACAGGGGTATATATACAAATACAAAGGAGTAGTCTAACCCTAATAGGAAACAATCTTTCCATAATTACAGGATATTCTAATTAAATAAAAGTTTAATTATATACAGATTTACAGCGATTCTACACTCCCCCTCAAGTTGGTGCCTAGATGTGTATCATGCCCAACTTATCAACCGAGCTGTCAAATACCTTCCTGGACACTCCTTTACTAAGAACATCAGCTAATTGCTCCTCTGAGTTTACAAATGGAAAGCGAATAACCTTTCTGTCAAGATTTTCTTTAATAAAATGACGGTCAACCTTCACATGCTTTGTTCTATCATGTTGAACTGGATTATGTGCAATCTCAATGGCAGGTGTATTATCACAATGCAAATCCATAGGCTTTTTAAACTTGTAACCTAGGTCTTTCAAGACATTACGAATCCATAATATTTCACATACTCCATGTGTCATACCTCGGAACTCAGCTTCTGCACTTGATCTGGCAACGACTTTTTGCTTTTTGTTACACCAAGTGATAAGGTTCCCTCTAACAAAAGTGAAGTACCCAGATGTAGAATGTCTGTCCGTTTTATCACCAGCTCAATCTACATTTGTGTACCCAACAACTTCCAATTCATCTTTTTTTTTGAAACAGTAACCCTTTACTTGGCGCCCTCTTCAAGTACCTCAAAATACGAAAGACTGCATCCATATGCTCTTCACTAGAACAATGCATAAATTGACCAACAACACTCACAGCATAAGCAATATCAGGTATAGTATGTGAAAGATAAATCAACCTTCCTACAAGACGTTGATACCTCCCTTTATCAGTTGGAACTTGATCAGGATAGATAGCAAGTCCGTGATTCATCTCGATAGGTGTCTCGATGGGTCGACAGTCCAACATCCCCATTTCAGCAAGTAAATCAAGAACATATTTCCTCTGTGAAAGTGAAATCCCCTTCTTAGACCTTGCAACTTCAATACCCAAAAAATACTTCAGTTGTCTTAGATCTTTCATTTCAAACTTCTTTGACAAATACTTTTGCAATTCATTTATCTCTTTTGGATCATCCCCTGTAACAATCATGTCATCAACATACACAATAAGAGTTGTAATCTTACCATTCTTGCGCTTGATGAACAAGGTATGGTCAGAATTGCTCTGTATATATCCAAAGGCTTTCATGGACTTTGAAAATCTTCCAAACCAAGCTCTTGGAGACTGCTTCAGGCCATACAAAAACTTCTTCAATTTACACACCTTGCCAACATCACTTGGGTAATTCTTAACACCTGGGGGCATATCCATGTACACTTCTTCTTCCAAATTCCTATTAAGAAATATATTCTTCACATCAAACTGATGCAAGGGCCAATCTTTGTTTGCTGCAAGTGAGATTAGAATCCGGACAATATTGATCTTTGCCACAGGTACAAAAGTCTCCTCATAATCAATCCCATAGCGTTGTGTATATCCTTTGGCAACCAACCTCGCCTTGTATCTATTAATAGTTCCATCTGCATTAAGCTTCACAGTAAATACCCAACGACATCCTACAGTCTTCTTTTCAACCGGCATAGGAACTAGCTCCCATGTTGCATTTTTCTGAAGAGCTTCCAATTCTTCATTCATTGGCTTTGTCCATTTTGGATTCGTCAATGCATCCTACACGTTATTAGGAATAGATACAGTAGATAATTGATCAATAACAAGTGCATGTGACTCAGAAATCCTATGGTTAGACATAAAATTAGCTATAGGGTATTTAGTTTTGGCTTTGATATCTGGTTCATATTGTTTCTTAGGAATTCCATTGGTACCCCTTTGTAATTTCCTAGGTTCGACACTTTCTAACCTAGAAGACTCATTAAAGTTTTGGGGTACCTGAGGTGGATCATTCTGACCAGGATCTTTAGTTGGTGATGCAGACGGGGGAATATCTTGTGTGTGAGCTTCAGATACGTTTTGATTTTGTTTCAAACTATCCAAAAAAGTAGTCTCTTCTGTTTTGGAATTCAGAACGCTCTGTTCGGCAGTTTCGGCAGTTGCATTCTCTGTTTCAGAATTCACAACACTTTGTTCGGCAGTCACATTCTCTGTTTCGGAATTCACAATGCTCCGTTCGGTAGTCTTATTTTCTGTTTCGGAATTTACAACACTCTGTTCGGCAGTTGCATTTTCTGTTTCGGAATCGTTCCTCCAAATCTTCCAAGTCTTCAAAGACATCAAAATCAATAATAGAACGAGGATTCCCTTCACAACCTCTCTCCCCCTGAAGGGAAGACTGAGAAGCTCCCCCTGAGTAATAAGGCTCAGATTCACGAAAAGAAACATCAAGAGAGATATGTGTAGTGCCAGTAAGAGGATCATAACACCGATAACCCTTCTGGAAGTCAGCATAACCAACAAATATACACTTACATGCATGGGGATCAAGCTTGCTGCGTTGAGGCTTGGGAATATGAACATAAGTTGTGCATCCAAACACACGGGGCTCCAAATTAGGCATAGAAGGGATGGTCAAAAGTGTATGAAGCTTCTGATGAGGATTCTGAAACTCAATCACCTGTGAATGAGTACGGTTGATAAGATATGTTGCTGATTTCACTGCTTCTCCCTAATAAGACCGAGGTACATTCATGCCAAACAAGGAAGCACGAACAACTTCCATCAACTGACTGTTCTTCCGTTCTGCTAAACCATTATGTTGAGGAGTATAAGAATTGGAGGTTTGATGATGAATTCCATGAGACCGGCAAAACTCAATCATAGGGCCATTCACAAACTCTCCACCATTGTCAGACTGAAACACTCTGATGGATTGTTGATACTGAGTTGCCACCATTTTGTGAAATTCGGTAAACATTCCAAATACATCACTCTTATTCTTCAGTAATGACACCCATGTCATGCGAGTGCAATCATCAATAAATGTTACAAAATATCGAGCTCCAGAAAGAGAAGAAATTTTCGCAGGACCCCAGACAGCAGAGTGAATCTTCATAAAAGGAACATGACTTTTATTAAGACTTGGTGAATATGAAATAATACGGTGACTTTTGGCCAATTCACAAATGTCACAGTGGAAATCCAAATCACTAACAGCTGAAAACAAATGAGGTTGCAGCTTCTTCAGATAAGTAAAGGATAGATGACCTAAACGACGATGCCATAACCATACAGCTTCCTTCGCATTCTCTACCCCGTTGATCTGATTAGCTTGTCCCAAAAAATGCTTATGTTTCTTCCAGTCTCTGTTAGATCCAGATGGTATAATTTCCCCCTTCTAACACCATAACCAAGAATCCGTTGAGTCAGAATGTCTTGAAACACACAGAAAGATGGATAAAATGTCACAATACATGTAAAAGCTAAAATAATTTGACCAACAGACAGGAGATTATAAGCTAATGATAGAACAACTAAGACATATTCAAGGGTTAAGGTATCAGATAAAGTAATAGAACCTTCTCCGGTGATCGGAGTTGGAGTACCATCAGCAGTAGAGATAACGTTTTGAGGGGAACGTCTAAGGTTTTTCACAAGACTTTGGTCATTGGTCATATGGCCAGATGCACCTGTATCAATTATCCATGTACTATTAAAAGTAACTTTACCCTTCATACCTGACTCCGCTACATTAGAGGAGGCATTGTCTAGGTAAACTTCCTTTGTAGTAGCAACAACGGCCTTACTTAGATTCTTCCGTAGTTTCTTGGTGAAGTCCCACCAATCAAGGTAACCAATCACTTCATAACACCGCTCCTTGCTATGACCTAATTCCCCGCAGATAATGCACCTCTTGTTTGTATATGGATTTGGTTTACGTAGAGGACGGTGTGGAGAAGGTCCTGAGAAGCTTGGAGGAGGACCTTGTTTGCGTTGAGCCATAATAGTAAATTCGGTAGTTATCAAATGCCCCATAGCCTGTTTCTCTGATTGCACCATTGAGAAATTCAGGATTTTCGCAGGATTGGATTTTCTAGGGTTTCAAGATGGATATGAATATTTTGAAAAAAAAAAGTTTTTTCTTTTTCTTCTTCTTCTTTTTCAAAAAAAGGTAGGGTGATGGTGGTTTGAAATTCAGGATGGTTTGATTCAACGGTGGTGGTACGCAGCTATTTGTGGTGTTCTTCGGGATTCAGGATTCAAAGGATGCAGCGCAAGTTCAAAGAATTGAACTAGGCTCTGATACCAAGTAGAAAAGAATACTTCAATTCAGGGTTAATTCGATAAATCTATTCATCCCACAACGAGGTATATATACAAATACAAAGGAGTAGTCTAACCCTAATAGGAAACAATCTTTCCATAATTACAGGATATTCTAATTAAATAAAATCTTAATTATATACAGATTTACAGCTATTCTACAATATAAACCAAGAAGAAAACTTTCTTTTTCTTTGTCACTCCAGTGGTCAACTGAGGAGCCAGGAACCAGACTGTATTGTCTTCCCTTAAGCCTTTTATGCATTTCACTCATCATTTCTTGTTTCAAACCCTCTTAATTGATATCATCCCATGAGCAGACTTAATATCCATTGGCTCAGCACTGAGTTTTGAGTTGTCACTTTCTATCTGCTTGACGCATTTAGATTTTAAAGAACCATTTTTGTTGGCTACACCAACTGCAACATCAAAAGCTTCCTCTGAATCATGCTCTTTATTCTTAACTTCCTCATCTATCCTCATTATTGGAATGGGTAACCCCATTAGAAACTCAAAGGCATCATCAGCAGTGATTTTTGCATTAGTTGGATGGTTTATTAGCCCAGAACAGTAAGGAGGAAAAAGAAGAGAAGAACTGAAATCGGTGTTGCGTTTTCAATTTTAGGGTTTTAGATCCGTTATCTGTAAGCCAATGATAGGATGCCAGGTGGAAAAGGAGACCGCTATATCAGTTCTCCGATTTTGTGAGTTTTGAACATACAGGAACCTGATCGAACCGGTCGTTTCTCTCTTGGTTCGGTTTTCCTTGGACAACTGCTATTTTTCGTTCAGGAATTGCATCAAACCGCCGGTTTTAGTTTGATTCGGGCCGGTTCTGTGGGTTTTCGGGTCAAAAGTCCTAGGCCTATCACCTTAGCTTCAACCTTTATTATTATTATTTTTTGAAAATTGCTCTGATCTTTATTTCGGATGCCACATTGTATGATCTCAATAATATTTGATGAATAAAACTTCTTGTTTAAAAAAAAAAAGACCACTTAATAGTAATAACAAAAAATTAATAGGAAATGCGATGAGAAAGGATAGTGGTCTTAGATTCAACGATCCAAGGCAACGAGCTTGATGACAATTTTTGATAATAATAATAATAATAATAATAAATATTTACGGGTCTACGTGCATGTGAAATCCTCAAGAATATGATAAAAAAATAATAAATAAAAGGACATAAGTTGTTAGCTACGCTGCGTGCACACGCGACTTGTATAGAGAGTGACGTCCTGCCTAAATCACACAAAAAATGTGACAAATCACAACGCTCTCTCTCTCTCACTCTCTAAAGGCGGTTGAGCCCAGAGAGGTTTATTAGTCACTCTCGGTTAGCTAAACCCAGCTAAACCGTTTCTTCTTATGTTTTTTTTTTCTCTCTGAAGGAATCATATTCCTGCCGATCAAAAAAGATCGTAGGCCTTCAATTCCATTTCTCTACTTTGTATTGTTTGTCTTTGTGTTTATAAGTAAGCTTTAAAAGCAGGGGATTTCGGTCGCTCAATCCTATTCTCCCTTCTGTTTGTAAACTTCGATATTGTTCGTCTCCATGTTTATTAATAGGATTTTGGGCTTTGTGAACACAGGAATTTTGGGTCAAAATTTGAGATGGAGCAAAAGGCTGCAGCACTGGTTTTGATTTTAATCAGAGCTCAATCTGTTTCTTTCTACACATGCAATGGATCCATTTACAAATATGACATTTAATGACAATGTTTAGATGACATTTGCTCAAAAACGTTATTAAATACCCATTCTATGATGTTTTCTAATGGAAACCTCATGGATCAAAATTTCATCTCAAGTTTATGACGTTTTCGAAACGTCATTGTAAGTCTTACTTTTTTTTCAAACAAGAACCTAGATTCCTTTCAATGCAGCAAAAGCAAATAACCAGGCAGCCATGTAAATCAGGTTACAATCATTATTCGCATTAGTGACTCTGTTACGCCCCATATCTGATTAACCCTTTTATTGGGTATAAGTGAATTACTATATGTTTTATCGTCATCGGTTTCAGTTTTTATCTTTTAGGGGGGGGGTGCTAGAAGTTGACTTTTTATGGATTAACAATTTGAGAAAAATTTGAGAAAATTTCCTTCACGGAAGTTGTAGGAGACGTGAAACCGAGTCAGTGGACATGTGGTATACTTAAATCAGAGTTCATATGTGAAAGTTATGGCTAAAAATGTGAAGTTACTGTGATAGGTTTCCATTTCTGGAAACCTACCCGAACCTAGATTCCTTTCAATGCAGCATAAGCACATAATCAGGCAGACAAGTAAATCAGGTTACAATCATTATTCGCATTAGTAACTATGTTACGCCCCGTATCTGATTTACCCTTTTACTGTGTATAAGTGAATTACTATACATTTTATCGTTCTCGGTTTCAGTTTTTATCTTTTAGGGGGGTGCTAGAAGTTGACTTTTTATGGATTAACAATTTGATAAAATTTCCTTCACGGAAGTTATAGGGGACGTTAAACCGAGTCCGTGGACATGTGGTATGCTTAAATCGGAGTTTATATGTGAAAGTTATGGCTTAAAATGTGAAGTTACTGTTCATAGTAACTTTATATATATATATATAGAAAGTTACTATGGTAGGTTTTCATTTCCGGAAACCTACCCCCTCCCCCCCCGACTTTCTCTCTCTTCCTTTTCCTCCCCCGCATCGGCCTCTTTACTTCTCCCCTTTGATTTGCTGCCGTCCGACCATCAAACGGCAAGTCCCATTGGCAGTCTACTTGTCTCCTCCTCCATTACATGCCTGTGGTTGTGGGTCGTCATGTTTTGGCCGGAGAAGAGAGAATTTGAGCCGAGAAAGTTACTGTAGCAAATCGGAGTTTCCGGCGATTTCTTCCAATTCTGGCCATCTCTGGCCACAAAACCAGATATAGTAGAAGCGCTTCGAGCCATGGATCATTTCCCTTCAAGCTTCTAGCTTCAATTCGTGGTGTGGAGAGTGAATCAAAGAAATTTTGAAACTAGGGTTTTGAAATTTCTGGGCTTGTGTTCACCGACCAAATTGGACCTCTTCAAGGTAAAATTGGAACTTGTTATAATTAAGAAAAATTTTGGGTTTGTTGAATAGGTGGTGCTGTCAAATTTTGGTGGTCATCGGAGGTGGTTGCCGGCTGCGCGTGGTGCCCACGTGCCGCCACTGTAGATGGCGCGTGGTGGTGTATAAGGCGGAGTTTTGGGTTCTAGTTTTAGCTAATTAAATGGTATTTAAGTTGTAGAAGCTGTAATTGTGATTTTGGTGAAGATTTGAGACATTGTGAATAGATTATGAATTTTTCAAAAGTTAAAAGTTTCGGTTATCGAATTTCGAGAATGCGACTGTCAGATTTCTCTTGAATTTTACCTAGAATTTATAAATTGACAAATCAGCTTTATTGGTGTAGTTTGGATGGAATCCGAGGTGGATTGAAGGAGTTGGGTTTAAGGAGATGTTTAGAATTTCAATACCTAATCATCGTAAATTTAAATTCCAGTCCTGTAATTATATTTTTTTTTTACGAGTGCTATTCATACAGGACGAGAGGAGTCTCCATAGAAGGAGAATACCGATCAACGACAGGATTAGTCGAATACTGTGAGTGGACTTTTGTTTTAAATCTTGATGCATGTAATTATTTTCCGAAATGATGAGTGATAGCTTTATTTATTCATCATGTTTCTTATCTAGCATGATATTTTGCTTTGGATCATAATTTGGCATTGTTTCTGTATGGATTTCGAATATGAAATTGTTATGCTCATATTTGGATTTTTTGAATTGCTTTCAATAACATGAATTTGGTTTTTGGGAGATTAATTATTTATTCGTATGATTTTTCACCGATTTATAGTTATTTATTGTTTCTCGCCTATTTATTTTGAACTTGAGAATATTTTGACGTGCGAGGCCATGTCATCGGAATTTGTTTATTTTCTCTCGAGAATTGGGGAAGTCTTATGGATTTATTGATTTTGATTGTTTTTCCTCACTATACTTGAGTGTTTATGTTTATGTCATCTCCTGACTTACTTTGTGCTTGTGAGTGGCAGTCGATGTGATTTATTCTCCTCCTTACGTGAGTGGTAGTCGAAGTCATTAGTTCTTCTCCTCACACAATCTACGTGTGAGTGGCAGTCGAGGGTAGAGCCTAAGGGCTCCTTTACCCGTATGGTGAAATCTCTTCCCCATATTATTTTATTTATTTTAGCTAGCGGGGCTGGACTATGTTCTTTCTTACGCTCTCTTTGAAGTTACGGAAATAAATTTTTCTAAATCTTGCATGCATCGGAAATTTATTCACCAAAATTAAATTGTGGGAAAGTATAAAACCATTCCCTTTTTCCTTTTGTTAAAATTATTAACTTTTTGTCCACTCACGCTAACATCGTTTTTAAATGCTTTTCTCCTGGACCCTTCGGTTTCAAATGCCCAGTTCACAGCATTGCTGCTCGGCGCATTAGGAGTGAGCCATAGTGACTGCATCTGCTTTCGTTATCTCATATTGTAGGTTACCTATTTAATCTACTGAACTTTATATCAATTTCTGTTTTTAGAATGCTCTTATTACTATGGGAATTGTGACGCAGACTTGTAATGAATTATATTTGAGGTCTATGGCCTAACTTTGGTGAATTGTGTATCGTAATTATAGAGCTTCGTTGGACTTTAAGTATCTGAAATTCTATTTTATTCTTTTGATTATGAGGTGGTTTGGATTATGGGAGCAGGGTGGCTCTAGGAGGATACGGTTGGGTTATTAGAAGTGTTTTTGGTTTCTTACATGTTTGGGTTGCTTACTTTTAGGGGAGGTTCTACCGAAAATTTTCTGTAAAACTTTCTTTAAATGTGGGTCCCGCAGTGCTACTTCTGATTTCAGAGTGAAATTTAGGGTGGGCCTTGTCGGACTCATTACCCACAAAACAAACTAGCATAGATGGAGAACGAACCTTCCAGCACCAAAATAGACTATTAACACTGGAAAAATACCACACAACATTTACATGATGATGCGTATAGATAGTTAGAATCTTTTCATACTTTTGTCAACTAAGTACACTACAACAGTCCACCATATTAGTGGCAAGTTGAACCAACTCTAGGTTTTAGAGCACAGTAACATTTTCAGGAGACTGCAAAGTTCAGGGAGTTGAAGTCATCGGACTTTGAGAAGAAAAAATATTGCCAGCATCAGCCTTTTTCTTAGCTTTCCCTTTGGCATTGTTTGCACCATCAGTGGCAACCTCAGCAGTGAGCTTTCCCATCTTCTTTTGCAGATCAGCAACCTAATTTGATACTTTTCCTTTTGGACTTTTCTTTACACTGCCAAACTTTAACTCCAACCTATATAGAGCACAGGCATTAGAATTGTTGACATGATATTAAAACAAATGCCAGTCCTAATCAGTTGAGGGCTGTGGATCCATATAATATGACCTTTTCTGCCCATCAAATTCCTTCATGATCTGCTTTCTTGATTCAAGCCAACCACGTCCACTGTGATCTAGCAATGACCTCTGTCTTCTGTTTCCAGTCCCAAAGGCCCTTCTAGGCTTATCAAAAAAGAGCCACTCTAACTATTTCACCCTCAAGGAAAGAAAGAGTAAATAGCTTAGAGTCATTTCATGGAGATTTTAGAGTAGCAGCCCCTTCAAAATTGGGTATGCCCATAGCTTTTCCCTGATTCCAAGCAATAAGTACATCGAAAAGTGCACTATCCTTCATAGAAATGCCACGAGGACGAAAAATGGAGACTTTCCAAGTTAACCCTCTTCTAATGCTGATGTAGCATGAAAGTTATAGCAATAGTCCTTTCCACATTCTGCTGGCCTGGAACAATCCCAAAAAGCACATGTTGGCCCCAAAAAGGAAGGTTCTGTAGAGAGATAACTGGCAAAACATTTGGCACAGCATCCTCTTCAGGCTTTTTCACATCGTTCCCCCCAATGGCCCTTCATTGACATGTTGATGAAATTCAAAGTGATGATGAAAACCAGAGTTATCGACCATTAGATTATGGAAACCTGAAGTAGTATCTCCGCATTGATAAAATTCTTGAAAAGTTTCTTGAGGCTCTTAAGGCTCTAGAGCAACATAAAAATCCTCTGTAAATCGCACCAAATAACCCAAATCAAGGTTTTGAAGATCGCTCTCTGGCTCAGTAATTAGCAATTCCTTTTAATGGACTTGTTGCATCCTCCTCCTCATCATTTCTCAAGAGACGCACTAACTCCTTTGAAAATGATCCCAGGCTATCAGCTAGTAGAGAAGATTTGATGACGTTTTTAAACTGCCATCACTCTTGTGATGTTTTTCAAATGTCATGAAAAATATTTCCATGATGTTTGTTAAATGCCGTGAATGATAATTGGCCATGGCGTATGGAGAACGTCATGAAAATGTTTTCATGACGTTTGGTAAGTGCCATGAATGACAATAGGGCCACAGTTTTCTGAAAATGTCACTAAAAGGAGATCTGTTATCTCGGTTCTCCGATAAGTGCCATGAAGGCCTATGAATGACAATAGGCCATGGCGTTCAATTTTAGGGTTTTAGATCCGTTATCTGTAAGCCAATGATAGGATGCCAAAGGAAGAGGATACCGTTATATCGGTTCTCCGGGTTTTTGCGTTTTGAACATACATGAACCGGATCGAACCGGTCGTTTCTCTCTCGGTTCGGTTTTCCTCAGACATCCTCTATTTTTCGTTCAGGAATTGCTACTGACTGTGCTGCCAACGTGGCTGTGGCTGCGTTTGTGGGCCTGCGTCCGTGAGCCTTTGGCTTGGGCTTCTGGACTTTTTTTCCTCTCCCCTTTTTTCTTTCTTTCTTCTGCCTGTTTTTCTGTTGGCCTGTTCAGCAACTTTTAGACCGGTTTTTAGAGTTACGTTTCAGGTTCCTGGATCCTGGCATCAAGACACTGCTGGTGGCAAATTTGGTAGCAATTGGAGGTATGGAAGGTTGTGAACCGGTGCAGGGATCCCTTTTTTTCTTCTTGGAGGACCAGTTCGATACTTCCAGTGGCTGGTTCGGTAGTTGTCCGGCCCGTTATGGTGGTTCGACCGCCAGTTCTGGAATCCTGGGATTGAGGGCTTTAATATATGCAGCGGTGGTGGCTAGAGTTTGAAGGCTACGAATTTAGGGTTTTAGGGTTAGAGCTTCGTGCTAATAACGTGTTTTAGGGAAATGATATTTGAGAGAGAATTGTTGTGTGTTCTCATTGATAATAGGAGCCTCTTTATATGGAGGATTACAATGCATAGAATCTGAATTGTACAAGGAAAGATAATCATACAATGAATGGATATCTCTAAGATATTCTCCGAGATTATCTCTAATTATAATCTTATTACCACTAGATCAAGTAACCTAGAGTTTGGGTCAGACACAATTTGAATTTACTTAAACAGATTTTTTTTTAAAATGATTGATAACTCTTACTAGATGTCAATGCTTTCCTTTGATTACGTCAAGGACTGCATTCAATTAATAACCCTTCAGGTAGTTGCTTCTTCAGTCACATACGTAGAAAAAGATGTGAAATATATTTTTGGGCCTCCCGAGTTTCACGGCCTGAGACAGCCGGCTTACGGGCCTTGCCTCAGGTCCGGCCCTGTCTTTGGTTTGTGTCCGGCCCTGTGGACTCATAGTTCTTAAAAAAAAAAAAAAATGTCTCATTTATATATTTACAAATTTGTGGCTCATTGGGTTGAAGGTCAGAGGCATAGGCCTAGCCTGCTTAGATCCAGAACCTGCCGTGCATTTCATTCTCAGTTAGACTCACACGTGTGCCATGTATTTTCAGTTGCTATACGATTTAAAAATAATAATAATAATAATTCATTAATCCGATCTGGCCTAATCGGCTAATCCCCAACCAATCTTCCACCATCATGAGTTCATGACTTTCCAATTTATTCATGGACCAATTTGACCTATATTTTTCATGTTGAAGAAGTCATTAAGGTAATTCATTTTTAGGTATATATATTGAATTTCCCATCTAGTCATGCATTTGAAAGACGTACTTCTTTTGCTTGGATGAAGTTGGTTAAAAAGGTCTCCTTTTTATTTTATTTATTATTAAAACAAGATAGACCCATGCCATCAATGAACGTATGAGACTGTTGTTGGTAGCACTGGCAAACCATGAAAGAAAACTTTTTTGGTTAATTTCAGATTACATGAAAAATAGGAAAAAGGAAAAAAAAATGTTACCTTTCATGTACATTGTGAAAGCTTCAGTGTACATTCACTTTTGTAGAGTGACACTTGGAATTATAGCTTTTGTTGAAGACCATGGTTATCAATAGCGGGATTATCTCTATACTTCATCTAAATCTATTCACATATTGTTCTAGAATGAAACTAAAGTCCATGCAGATTGGGATCTGAATATCGATATTATAGAATTCCTTGAGATTGATGATCTTCACTGATTTCATTCGGTTTCTTGTGTATCAAGTCACCAAAAACTGTCATGTCTTCTGCTTAATCAATGACGAGGTACTATCTATTGCTGGAACCATTAGGTTTCAATCCAATACGAAATGCAAATTGGGTGGTTTTTAGCTTTATGCCTCATAATTGTCTTTTGACTAATTTTTGGAGTTGTTCTTAAAAACATCATATTCAAATATGAAGTGGAGTGTTAATTTAAAGTTTGTGCCGAAGTTGTCTCTAAATTATTTCCCCAATTATGTGAGTGGAATGCATGGATATATTTTTGAGTTGATTACGGCACAAACCCTAAACTTAATACTCTCTCTCTCTATTTTTGAATAGGGAGAGTGCTACCTCAACAACAAAGTGTCTCAGGGCACCATGACTCAGTATACCAATTTCCGACTGCAATACCTATGAGATCTTTTACCAATTCCGACTGCCTGTACAGAGGGCCGGTAATTTTCACAGATTTTGGGAGAGCAAAAATCATATCTCATCACAAATTTAGAAGTAGAACCTCCCTATCCTCCTTGGGAGTTGGAACCTGATCTATTACTATGTTCAGACCACTTACAGCTTTCTTCTAATTATAATCTTGTTCAAATTTAGACTTAAGAGTACACCAATTGAACAATTTTATAGATTTTAATCTTAATCGATTATGAACATTGTTGAGGCCGGCATTTGAAGAATATGTACACTTGTACAGCAGATATTACCACTCTATCTTAATTTAAGCTCAATGCCTTTTACTCTTGTACTTTTGGAAAAGGGGTTAGTCTTCGGACCTTTATACACAATCGTGAATGAGATACTAACAGCTAGACCGACCGACTAGTTGGTACAGATGAGTGTCTATTATCACTAAATAGCTAGCTACGGGCACCTTAGCCTGCGCTGTTGATAGCAGCCCAAGAAAAAGCTCTGGTACGTACTTCAAATTTATGCATCAACCTAATTTCAGGCACTGTATAGTTATCGATTCCGATTGGATGATCCCTGTACTGTACACACCAGACAAGTATGAGTCATCAGAGTTCGGGTTATCATATACATGAGGCGTGAACCAGCAGTGAGAGATTAGTAAGACAATGAGGAACAAGAAGAAATCTGTGCCTCTTTATTATCTAAACTAATCTGATAACAATACTTGAGGCTAGCTAGAACAAGTATAGAGCTTCAACAACTTTGCCATGAAACATTCAGACCAAAAAAGTAATGACTGTGAAATAAAACATCACAAATTTGACATATCACCGCATATTGTTACATTACAAAGAAATGTCAGGCATTAATTAAGCAAACAGTATGAGCTCCTACAAGAAAAGATTGAGAGGATAATTTCTCAAAAAGTACCTTCATTAGGAACCATGCCACCCGCAAAAGCCCATCAAAATCCTTAACTTTCCCTCTCCTAGCAAGTAGCATTCAATCCTCATCAGAAGAGGAGGAATCTACCTCTTGAGGGCATGACTTTAACGGGTCCATGAAATTTTTCTTAACATGCCTAAAACCCTCCAATATTTTTGGTAGTTCCCAAGAAACAATGGCGGAAGTAGGTTGAAGAGTCATCCTCTCAAGGACAGGTGAACTTGAAAGCAGAAATTGGATGAAATTTATTTCATTTTTGGCACTACCACAAAAGCCAGTTATTTTCAAAACTCGCAGTTGGGTGAATGTGCAATTCCGGTTGTCATCTAACCTCATCATGTCCTTCTCCTGTCCAAACTACAATTTTTATGAAGAGTAGATTGAGTTAGGTGAAATTTAAGTTTAGTTCAATCTATATATATATATATAAGGACACAGAGGATGCTTCAATAGAATACAACTTACTGAAATTTCTAGTTCTTGAAGAGGGGAGCTTAATAGCTGAACTCTGAGGAAGTCTACTTCGGTCTTCACACCACGGAAGCCTGTTACTTTCATACCAACAAGATTTGGGGTATTCGTAAGTTTAAAACTCTGAAAACCACCTCCAACATTAAGGAATTGAAGATTTGGTGCATCAATGTTGAGATGGGTGATACTCCTCAAGTCACACAGAGTCATTCTCACAAGTAGAGGACAGCAAATGATCACCTTTTCCAACACACGTTGCGCCACAGTAACATTTTGAATTTCGAGGCTCTTCAATCTAGGGAAGCCTTTGAACGTCACAGGGGGTTTTAGCAAACAATTGTATAGCTCCAAGTGAGTCAAGTCTGGGTAGAGAAACAAGCATGAAGAGATCTTGTACACATTCCCTTCTTGTTTCAGTGCGAACTCTTTGATAGAATTAGAGTTTCTTAATAGATGAAGAACCCATCTATCTATACAACTGCTTTGAATAAGATAAATTCGACTGGAAATCTTGAAAGTGTCTACGGAACCAGAATGAAGTAAGAGAACATGATCAACAATATTCTCAAATGTTTTCGTCTTCTTCGTACCATCGCTCATCATATCCGAAACACACTGATCATCGAACACAAGATGCCGAACCATAGCCCATTTGTGCCTCCAGTTGCTTGATAAAATACTTGTCCTCACGGCCTCCCTGATGGGCAAAAATGACAAGATTTTTTGTGTAACACCACTGGGTAAGTTGCTTATTTTGTCCAAATCATCCCTCTTCTTTTTCGAAGCAGAATTGGCTGTTTTTCCTCCTTTCTGACACACAAGTAATTAAGAGAGAAGGAAAAAAAAAAAAATCATCATCAACTACACAAATGGTGGAAGTCCCTAATTCTTGCAGATCAGTACTGAAAATTCCAAAGCACAACTAAATTGATCTTGAGGATTGCTATTTCCTTAAATCGGTTCCCTTTAGAAAAACACAATCACAAGCAAGGAAAAGCAGTTCACCGTTTCACTGCAACTGAATTGAAAGTTTATCATGTAGATTTCTAAGAAAAAATAGAAAAGAAAAATTACCAAAACCATTCGATCACTTCACTTTCGTCCTGAGAATGCAATTTAAGATATGAGATTTGGTGTGGTTAGAAATATCAACTTAGCTCTGATCGGTAAGAATACGACTCGTGAATCGTCAACTTCCACACAACACCTCCATCGAAAGAGAAAGAGTGTTAGGGTACGAGCCCTAACTTCCAGATCAGAGAAAGAGTACAAAGAGATTACAGAGAGGAAATCTAAGAAGAAAATAAATTGTATTGCAATCGCCGATCGATGATCGATTCGTACACATTTGCCAGCATATGTAGCTAGACTATAACGTGTGAGACACGTGTCAGTAGGACACTGGTAACCTCAGCAGAGCCTAACAGCTCATAGATTCCTCTTCGATGTAAGCAAAACGGTGCGTATTAACCTAATGACGTAAATAAAGAAAATAGGCTAACTTGTCTTTATAACAAAGAGATCGAAAAAGCAGAATCATAGGGTTCAGTTTGTACCTTGTAGAAGAAGGGAGTTCGGGTTTATAGGCAAAACAACGACTAGGCCTGCAATCCGCTTTGGGCCTCTGGAGTGTTGTTCCTTTTTTGGACCGGTGTTTCTACTTTAAACCTTAAACCTCAATCTTCTTGTTGAATTGAAGTAACCAAGTGTAACGTACATTTTAGGCCATTCAAAATTCCCCGGGGGATGTATGAGAAATATTGGATTAGACCAACAATCGAGCGGTTTATAATGATTCTAACATGAGTGTGGTCAACATGATAGAATGTGGAAGGATCTAAAATCTTATATCTTTTCCAAGCAACAATTCTTATATGGATGTGCAAGAGAGAGTAATATATCTGGACAACAATTCTTATATCTTTCCAAGGAGATGGGATTGCCATCCTCTCGATAAAATATCATATATATCAAGCAAACTCTTCTTAATAGTTAGATTTTCAAACATTCTCAAGTTGCCTTGAGAAGAGAACGAGCTCTCTTTTCTGAGGCTGCATTTCGGGAGATAAGAAAACAAATATCAGTTTGAGTTGCTCCAACTCCATAAGTATTAAGGATTAAGATTTCAATCGATCCAAGACGGAAATAAAATATTTGGTTATGCCTTTGCTTGCTGGTGTATGCTTCCAACTTCCTAATTCTCTATACGTTGCCATTTTGTTCCTAAGGTGACATGATGTGCACGAATGCAAATCTTTAAGGTCACATAGGATGACCATCATTCCAATCTCATGCTCACTAGCTAACTCAGCTATAGCACCACCAAAAAAAACTTGTCTAAACTAATGCCCTCGAAGTTTTGGTGCATTACAAGGTTCCTCCATGACTATATATAAGAGTAGCCTGCAAGTGCTTTGCTTACGAATATAACAATCACATTCACGTACAGCCATCACCATCCTAGTATGGAACCGTGCTCCAAATAATGAACCAAAAATCACATGAAGCTATTACATTAGATCAGAAGAATCTTGTCCGAATTGAGAAGTTTGATAGCTCAAATCTTTTTGCATTCTATTTATTATTACTTGTGTTTCTACTAATTAGGAAGAATTTCATCGATCACCATCGTAGAAACTGATTAAAACAAACCTCAAAAGAGACCAAAACTCATAAATACATGGGTAGCCACTCCCGGCTCAAAACTGGAGTGGATGATCGAGCGTTAGGGTACGTTTAGGGTTTATCTCCTAATCTCAGTTGTAAAGCGGAATGGCCAGCATGTATATCACAGTTCATGCATTCATCAAATGAGTGCAAACTGCGAAGTTAAAATCCCAATATATAAAGTACTGAGTTGAAGTCCTGACCAGCTAATTATTGGAGTGAACGGCCAAAAGAAAACATATACTTGTGAATTTATCGACTACTTAGAGAACAAAGCTACCATTAATTAAGGAGTTGGATACTAAGCAGGGTTGCATAATCAGAAATTCTCCAGGGTCATTCAATAATAATTCAATGGTATTGCTAGCATCCAAATCATCGCAATTGTGCAGAGACTCTAAAAGGATGATCTTGAACCATCACCACCACCATCATCAAATGAAAACTCAAATATTATTGAAACAAAATGACGCATCAATCCAGCTGTCGGCATCAGCATCCGAGTCAGGTAATCACAATTGGTGCAAAAGTCACATAATAGTTGCTCAAAGAGATTCCACATAGGATTGGAAGCAGAGTACTTATAAAAGCACATACTAGTTTAGAGAATTATTTGCATATCACAGTATTAATGTGAATGTGCAGACAAGTTCATTAACAAACAAAGATCCACACTCCAAAGTAAAATCTTATCTTAGAGATTTGGTAAGATGAGATTACCTCAAGTAAAGTAGTTTGGTCTTCTTCTGACAAGTGGGGAAGCAAACGAGATAACAACACTTCTTGCCTTAATCCTGTAAATAAATTTTCTCCTAGTTTACCTCTTTTGCTCTTCCTTCTTTTACGTTCTGCCCATCTTATGTAGCTGCAAGATCTATAAAATTTTCCATAGTAGAATGACAATATATCGCCCATCTGTTTACTCCCAATAAATTTCTTCACCTGAAGGAGGTTCTTACCAAAGATATATAAACCAAGAAGAAAACTATCTTTTTCAATGTCACTCCAGTGGTCAACTGAGGAACCAGGAACCAGACAGTACTGTCTTGCCTTACGCTTTTCATGAATTTCACTCATCATTACTTGTTTCAAGCCCAACTTCACCGACTTATTTGATATCATCCCATGAGCCAACTTAATATCCATTGGCTCAGCACTGAGTTTTGAGTAGTCACTTTTTATCTGTTTGACGCGTTTAGATTTTAAAGAACCATTTTTGTTGGCTACACCAGCTGCAACGTCAAAAGCTACCTCTGAATCATGCTCTTTCCTGACAACTTCCTCATATATCCTCATTACTGGAATGGGTAACCCCATTAGAAACTCAAAGGGATCATCAGCAGTGATTTTTGCATTAGTTGGGTGGTTTATAAGCCCAAAACAGTAAGATGCAGCTGATAGAGGGGGAATTTCAACCTGATAGTCATTTCCAACCCTAGGAAGTACCTTAGGATCACTAAAGACGTCACATATAGCAGATGCTTCTAGAAAAACTGAGGGCTCACCATATTCATCCGCATTGAAATCTACTTGGCGGTTTTCTTCAACTGATTCCATCTGCCAAATGAGAGAGAAAAACCGGTAAAATCAGGCATGAACTTAACAAAAAGAAAAATAAAATAAAATAAAAAACTAATGCTCTGCCAATTTCAGATTTCATATTGGCTGATACTACAGTGATAGCATTACACCAAGATACGTGCAGTAAAATCTAATAAGTAAAACCCATTAAGGACACTTTGCCTTCATCACAGTTAAAAAATGTAATGCTTTCTACATAAATGAAAGAAAGTTATACGCTTCTCTGAGTCCCTTCCTTTCAAATTTGGCTGGCTTAATTTTTCATTCTGTTCAATGTAACAAGCTTAAAAACTACTATTGCATGATCAAAAGGAGCAAGAAAGATATGATAGTTCAGTAAACATTGTTTAAAGTCCAAAAGCATTAAAGCATTAGAGCTATATTACTTTTGGGGCTCAGGTTAAAAACAATAGGTATAGAACTGATTCTTATCATAGAAATTTTGCAATACAGATTGAAGAACTGATATCAAAAGAACGAACTTCTCAGTTTTCACTAACCATACCTTTATAAAGTATGAAAACACCCAGAATAAAAGCATGCAAACAGAGCATGACCCTTATACAAACCCAATTATTCTTAATTTTTTAATCAACTAAATCGATGCCACCCCATTCAAAGACCAAAACTTTATAACAAATTCCTCAAAACCCATCAGCCACATTCATCTCAAAAAGCAAACCCAACATAATCTCTACAAAAATCAACAGCATTCCAAGTTTACAACTTCAACAAAAATAAGCACTCAGACACACGAAAACCACTGCTCCCAGTAAGAATTCCAATAATACACCATCAAATTTCACTGTTTTACTGTACAAGGAACAATAAAGTACAGAGCCAAATTCAAAGAAAAGACTTAGGTTTGATCAGTATGCCTACATGAACAAAGAAGCAAACTTTAACGCCAAAACCCACGTGAAAGAGGACCTGACTGAGAAAATAGGTCGTCAAATGCTAGCACCTGTGGACAAGTTTGGTTTGTGTTAAAAAGAAAATGGTCAAAGTTGTACCTTTGATATAGCCAAGTTTTGGCCAAGCCATTTTTTATTTCACTTCAAAAGAAATACCCAAAATGCTCTATTCATTTTTTTTTCTTTGGTGATTGTTTTAATTTAAAAGGAAATGACCAAAATGTCATTCTGCACTTCTCATTAGACAGAAGGATACAGAAATTCTCTTGCTTGGAATGTTTTGATTTACATGATTAGAAACTAGATATTGATCTGTTACTGCATAAGCCAAACCATCTGTTAAGAGGTTTAGACAATGGTGTCAATTTCATAATTCAGTTTCTTGGGAGCATAGGATTCCCTAGCTGAAGAGCTTGATAGAATATGGGGCTTTGGAAAACCAGTCTCACAATGTGAAATTCAAAGGTTTAGTTAGAAGTAATCACAATTGGTGCAAAAGTCACATAATAGTGCTGTCCAAAAATATATATTACAGTACGAAACCAAGTTCATAACAAGAGAAAGCTAGGCATATTGTTCAAGGAGACGGGAGACCTATATTTACAAGAAACAAGAATGCCATGTCACATATAACTAGTCCAAGCAGTTGTTGCACCAGCAGTGTTGCCCATGCTTCCTTCCTCTGTTCTTATTGACTCTTCTTTACCTTGAGCATCCTTTTCAGCAATGTTTTGATCACAATCCTCCTCAAATAACAACATAAAATCTAGTTCTGGATAATATTCCTTTTAGCATTGTGACATTTTTCATATGCCTTTGTAAAAACTGCTTCCATGGACTTATGGTACTCGCTAAAGTTTTTGAATGCCAAAACAGGTGCAGCCACCCAGTTTGGAATTTCAGCTTCCAAATAGGCTGCTCTTTCAAGCAACTGAGCTCATCCTGGACTTCTCTAACTGGGACTGATAATCAGAAATGTCAACTCGGTACTTTTCCTTTTGACTATCTAGCTCCTTCTCCAAGACATTACCCTTTCACATTCTTGCTTCAGATTTGCTCGTTTCACAATTCATCTAACTCGGCTTTCAAGGAGTTGCATTTTTTTTTTTTTTTTTGCAGCCTATGTACCATTTGTAACATTCGACTTAACTAACTCGTTCATACACTTGATGATTTCAGCTTTGTGCCTCTCCTTTTGAGTAGTCAGCTCCAACATTGACCCTTCACATTCTAGCTTTAAAAGCTTTTCTAACTTGAGATTCTCGGATATACCTCAGCTGCCAAAGCATTCTGCAATTTGTTATCTTCCTTTAGAGCTAAGTAAGCCATCTGTAAAAGAAAAGGTTAAGCTCCCAGCATTTTCATAAGAAATAGCAATGTAAGAGAGGAAATACCTGAGTCATCTCATCTCCGTTGGTTTTTCAAATTTGAACAAGATCAGACCGCTCTTTACTAGCCACAGACACAGGTGAGACACACTTCTGAGCTCCATCCAAGATCATAGATATGGGTTTAACAGCTCCAACGTCTTCTCCTGAATCCCCATGTGACTTTTTAAAGACACCATTAGAGCTGTTCTCTATGTCATGAGTCTGTTGATCCAAGCTGATAGAATGACCAGGCATCTTTGGAGAACCTAGTAAGGAAACGATCTGAGCATCTTGTGCAGATAAAGATTTGGTTGAGATCAGAGTTAGAACTGTGGTCGAACAAGTTTTTGGAATCAAAGATGTGAGGGCTCATTAACTTTAAAAAGCCTCCTTTGGAGAAGCCCAGTTATTTGAAGAAGCTTCTGAGGTTTTCGGAGGATGCTTAGAAAGAACATAGTGTCTGTACCTGAGTTCGCTTCACGCCCAAGCACTTGGCAGAAGTACCAATAGATTTGCTGCCAAAAGACATCTTTACCATTATTATCTTATTCTCTGAAAAAAATTGTGGAAGGTAGACAGTAAGGACTAAGGTTGAAGAGGAAAAAAGAAAACAACAGAGGAAGAGCAAATTGCTTACTTGGTTCATAAGTAGAAAGGGCATGCTCATACAACTTATCTTCGGCAATTACTAATGTTTGAGATTAATTCGTAATTTTCTGAGCTCTCTTAATGTCTTCTAAAGGATTGTCCTCCAGATCATGTTTTTCCGAGATGGCTGTGAAAAAACAAACAACACCAAATGAAGGAAAATGGAAAAATTGAAAGCTACAAGTAAGAAACTATTCCACAACCACAAATACCTATGAGGCCACTAAAATACAGTAACAACTGGGATTAGAAAAGGAGGTAAAACACATAGCTCGGATGACCAGGTGTAAGAACTTCCCAATGCATCTGATACGCAGAACCATTTCACCTTCCAAGATTTATCAAAGACAGAGTTTCCAGTGATAGTGGACCAACAACTTAAAACAATGCCGACAAGTTTCAATTGGGTGTCTTCAATTGAATTAACTCTTTTTCAGTTCTGACTTCCAAAGTACAATGAGTCTGAGCAAAAATCTATACATGCTTGCATTAACTTGAACAGGCTGTAAACAAGAACTTTGAAAGCAAAAAAGACATGTTGAAATATGCACAAAGCACCTATCATAGATAAGACATGCAACCAAAGGAAAGAAAAGTGGTCCAAGATGGATCTCAAGAAGTGAAGTAATGAGATTTGCATGCTTAAAGGATGAATTTTAGTATTCAGGTATGAGGACTGAGAAGCCTCGTTTTAAGTCAGTAATCTATATGGTACTAAAAAGAGCAATTGTAAATATCAAAATTAAGACATCACTACAGAAAGTAAGTAAGAGTCCGCAGTTCACACCCAAAAAAAAAAAATCTGCCAAATATTCTTAAATTCTTATGTCAACCAACTTACGCCCTTAAAAAGAAGCAATCTAGTGGATGTGCTGGGGATCAAACAAGTCATAAGGGGAGTGTGTGGTTGCCTTTACGACTTTAGCAAGTTCTTATTCCACCCTAGAGCTCAAATGGGTAGGTCTCTTCCAAAGAACTGCAATAAAAAGCAGACAAGGTCAGCAACAAGAAGAAATAGCTAAAAGAGGAACAACATTCTAGCAGAAGTGATACTATCCCATGGTCTAGTCGTTGCTTTCTGAAATAATCAAGGTCTGTATGACATGTTAAGATTCAGAGACTCCTTTGTATCAGATCAAATACATCAACTAGAACATAGAAAACGACCTCTACTTCATGCTCTTTTCTCTCAACTTTCTCATTGGTCCCCACATTACTGGTATTGGTAACCCCATTAGAACAGGAATAGTAACAGACATCCAGAGGGGAAATGAATTGAAACCTCGTACTCATCTCAAACTCTAGGAAGTACCTCAGGATTATCAAAAACATCAGATATGACAGAAGCTTCTGAAGAATACGAATGCTCACCAGATACATCCCCACTGAGATCCCCATATTGATTTACTTCAGCTGAACCCATCTGCCAAGTGAGGGGAAAGGCTGGTATTATCAAATTGGCTTTCTTGGACAACATAAGAAGCTAGTTTCCTTCCTTTCTCTGTTTTCCCTTTCCGTTCGACAAATGATAAATTTGACAAAGAGGCAAATAGGTATTGAAAATTGATGGATGTGGCACACCAATTAGAAATATTTTATTGTTTACCAGTATACAAAGATAGACAAACAAAAAGGAAAGGAAATCATGAACGATAGGCATGCTGAAGACTAGAACCCATAGAGCAACACTTTCTCTTTCACAATGAATTAATGCTATTGCTTTATTAATCAGGCCCTCTAAGTAAAAATCGAAGACAATTCTTTGATACCTTCCCTTTCAATTTTTGGCCGGCTCAATTTTGTATCCCTTCATGCTGAAGACTAACCTACTGATTCTTATCCTGGCAACAAGCAATACATATGGAAGAACTCATGCAACAGTGTTTCATGAAGACAGATAGGTAAGCTATCGTCCTTCGCATTTTCGATTTGAGTCCACTCATACACTGAGAATGGTCAAAACATTTCATAGAACAAAAAATCCACTAACCATATTTCTATAAAAGTATGCAACCCCCAGAAGAAATGCATGCAAACAAGCATGAGGCAGCAAGCCCTCCACAAATTAAACGACCAACCCCAAAGCCAAAGCCATATTCGACTCCAGCCTAAAATCCATGAAACCCCACTGTCCAAAAAGCCAAAACTTTAAAACAAAAATCTCAAAACCCATGAAGCACATTGATCTGAATTAGCAAACACAACAACATTCCAAGTTAAAATCCAGCAGAGAATTCAACAAGAACAAAGGGGGCAATGCAAGCACTCAGACAAACAACAACAAAGGATTGTAACAAGCTAAGTACCAAAGATACTTTTGAAGGAGTTCATTTTTATACCTCCATTGACAAAGAGACAAACTTTAAAGCCGAAACGGGAAACCCACCGAAAATGGGAAGCTTGAGGAAATGGGTCTTCAAATTTGCACCACCTGTATTCGACAAAGGCCAGAAATGAGCACCTCTTGCCAGGTTAATAAACGAAACGTTGAACTCGCGTAGATAGTGATCTATTTACTTATTTACAGTCTCAGTCTCATAGTGCCATTTTGTTTTTGAGATCAATGAGTAGGCTTTAAAGGCCAAGAACTGAGAAAGAAACCCAACATTTGCAAATTTGCATTAGTTTTTTTTTCCCCCCTTTCTTTCTTTCTTTCGTTTTTACATCAGGAGGGAAAATTCAGCAATTGACCTGGTGCATGGGGTATCCGCTACGAAAATAGTGACTTATCTAGGACCGTCAATTCCGACATGATCCGATAACACGACTCGAAATCCGCATGAAATAAAACGGATTGCACCCGCATGATTAAAATTGTTGGTCGGCTGTGGGTCAACCCGTCATGGCACATTTAATAAATGGGTCGGCAACGGGTCAACCCGCCAACATAAAGTAAACCCATATAACCCTATTATGCTATACTTCTTCTTGAAATTTTGGACGTTCGGAGTATTTGATCATAGGATTAGACAATTTAAAATATTTTGCTTTATTATTATTAAATTTAATTATTTATGAATTATATATAATTATTTATATTCTTCGTCTTGTGGAGTTTTTAGTGAATTTAATCTATTTTTTTAGTTAAATGTGTTGCATTATTAACCCTTAAATTGGGTCATTTGGTCTGACACAATATGACATATTTATTAAACAGGTTAAACAGGTTGGAAACGGGTAACCCTTTTAATAAATAGGTTGGGTTTGAATTTTAATTTTTGACACGACTATTAAATTGGTTGGATTTAGGTTTGTATCTTGCGACACGACAAATACCTTAACCCGACACGAACCTAACCCGACACAACCCATTGACAGCCCTAAACTTACCCAAATCCAAAAAAATTCAAAAAGCTCTCTATGACCCCGACGACCACCGCATCTCCTCCACTTCCAAATCCACATCCACCAACTCAACCCCACTTCTAATCCCAACCCTATCCCCAAACCCATTTTGAGCAATCATGGATCAAATGCTTACGTTTTGAAATATGTAACATGTCTCTAATTTGTTATTTCAATGTATCAAAATTGAGAATGCATGTCTAACCATGTTAACCATAAACTCACAAGATATTCACTCTATTTTTCACACAAATGTTTATGGGTTAACTATTCTACACTCAAAACAATTATGCAATACCATCATATGCTTGCTCTTCACTCTTATCTCCACTTATAAAAAAAAAATCACATTTTGGATGAAAAAAAGCTTTTATTGGATGTAACGAGGCTCAGGGTGAGGGGTTAAAGAAATGAAATTGAATGGAATAACAATTTCAAGCAACTTAATAAGCAACAATCTTTTTGAGACTAAGAACTTAAAAACTAAATATGTTCAAAATTTTAACTTTCTCAAACCACTTCCCTAAACTTAAACAAAAACTAATTATTGAATTGAAATATTTCTTTTGTTTATCCTCTGTTTGCTTTCTTTTCAATTTTTTCTTAATACAATTTTTTGTTCACTAATATAAAGGAAAATTGCAAAACAAAGAGCGCCCCCCCCCCCCCCCCCCAATACTTATTCTTTTCCAAGTACCCCAAAACTTGTTTCTTTTAGCATCATGTCATAAAACAATCTCGTATTGTTTATTAAGAAAACTTGAAAGGGTAAGACAAATGTTTAAGTTAAGGGTAAACATTTATGGTGTGAAAAATTGAAAGGCTAATTACACAAAGGCTCAAAATGACAATCTAAGGATATTCAATCTTTTGAGATATACTCAATTGGCCATGGTGGAATTCTAATTGCCTAAATCATTTTTAAGATGCAAAATTGAGACAGAGTTTCAAAAGATATTAAGCAAGTTCTAGAAATGCAAAGCAAATGAGATGTTTACTCATGAATTTAGTGCTTAGAACAATGTGTGCACTTCAATTAAGCTCAAGTCTAACTATATGGCATGTAATAGCTCCCACAAGTCTCACTATACTTCTCTAGCTCAATATATTGATATGACAAATATGGATAAAAATGAAATCAAACACTTGATCCATAATGATTTATTTTGAAAAATAAAGCTCATGAGACCCAAACATTCTTTCTAGCCTATTTCAATTCAAGTTCAATCTCATCATTGGTGTTGGAAGGCAATAACTAAACACAATGAACAACTAAAAACACAAGAGTGATTCAGACTAGCAAATTTTTAAATTTTAGGCACTTTAAAATATTTGGACCAAAATAAAACTTAAGACAAAAAATATGAAGCATGGATGGAGTAAATCCACACTTAAATCTAACATTGTCCTCAATGTTAAAATGATGCTCTTAAAAGCTCCTCAATGAAACATTCATGGATGGAGTAAAACTAAACAACTTTACGTAATTACTAAAACAAAACAAGTAAACACAAACTAAATGTAAGAGTTTAGAAAAGCTTCCCCTTGACAACCATAATACTTTCTACAAGTCACCAACAAACAAGGCATCAAAGCCTTGCAATCCAAGCTCATGACCTTTGGTGTTGCTTCAAAAATTATATCTTTCCTTCTTCATCATCATCTCTTATTCAAAAACTCATTACTCATGCTTGGCTACCTCCAAATAGGGCTTTGTTTTAAGGACTTCTAGCCAGTCTTTAGAAGTTATCACCATTTTTTAGGGAAGATACTTTTTGTGTAAGACCACCGTACTATTTGGAGCCAAAAGACTTCTTGAAGTATCATAGAGACAATAACAAAAGCAATCTATGAATTCTCCAATGTTTGACCAAAGGAGTGGCTTTCTTCTAGTCTTCCTCTTCTTTGCAATGGATCATCCAAGTATCCTTCTTGACTCCTCCTTCAAAGTTGATGTGGACTTGAATCTTGGAGAATGAAAATGTGGTAGAGATATGTGAGAGTGAGATGGAGGGTTGTGGACAAGTGGACCATTTTCTTTCAAGTACTTCACTTCATCATAGAAGCATTGAGCAATATATGGTGGATTGAGAGGTAAAAGTATCTTGATCTCAATACTCTCATTGTGAAAATGAGTGGTCAATGTTTTATCTTGCTCCTTGTGAAGTTCTTGATGGTGCTCCTTGGATGGTGGAGGAAGGAAAATCCTTGATTCTTTAATTTCTTCTTCAGGCCAAGGCATGAAATGACTTACTTCATCTTAGGGAGTTTTGGCCTCATTGGTGGAGGGATCATGATGCATGCCTTCAATTATTGCATCTTTCTCCTCAAAGTGTCTATCATCTTTAAGATTATATTCAACAACAAGCCCCCTTTCTTTCCAAAATTGTACAAAACCATCAATGTTAATCTTCATTTCTTCTTTGCTCATTTGACGGCTTCCATAATCAAGTGATTCTTCTTGCATATTCACATCATCATCTTGAACTTGAGTAGGGAACTCTTACTCATGATGTTCAATACACATTTCTTCATTTGAGGTTAACTCCACTTGGTCAAGGAAAACTTGTGGCTCTTACAAGGTGGTAGATGGCTTCTCTAATGCAAAATGAAGAGAGTTAATCAATCTCTTCCTCCATTCTTGCATTAGAAACCTTTCATCTCGGCAATGGCTTCTTGATGTAGAGACTTTAAAGACTCTTCTTCTTCTTGTTGAGGATATGTTTAGGATGTCATAGTTTTCTTGATGCATGTTGATGTCGCACTCATACTCTTGCATGAACTTTGAGTACTTAAATCTCAAGACACACTCAAGAGGTGAGCGTTGTGGAGATCCACACAAAGCACAAATATGGTTGAAATGCATGTGACTTTGGGTGTAAGGTTCTCAATGTTGATAAAGTTTGTCATAATAGCTTTGTTGCTCAAATTCCCTTGGATCATTCCATAATTAGTTCCATTTATCCATAGCTTGACAAATAAATATATGAATTATTCTAGACCACCAAGAAACTAAAAAATCAAACAGAAAAGATATATGACTGCAAATTTGTTGTTTACACTTTGCTGGGTTCATGGTAAGCAAAGAAATGATGATTTGATGAGAGAATTATAGACCCAACAATAAGAAAAGAAGAAAACCACATCTGGATGAAGTGAGCAAAGGGGCAATTATAATTCTCTTTGTTCAGAGAATGGAACACAGAAACAGAAGAAGGGGAGGAACATTTGCAAACAACTTTTTTTTTGTTTCCATTGAAAACAGAAGGCGTTTGCCTTGAATATGTAATTAAAACGCATCAGTTAAGTTTTTTGCTGAAGTGTCATAATTTCATCCTTTAGATTTTCAATTGATGGACCAGATTTAAACGTAAGGACAAATAAGGATGAACTGGAGCCAAGGAGAGGATTCGGATCCAATAGTAGATCTATGCATAATATCCAGCAATAAATTATTCATAACATTAAATTAAACAATTAATAGATTATAGATGAAGAGAGAAAGTCACACTCACAGTGGGTCAAAGAGAGTATTCAAGAACGAGAAAATCCGAACAAACGTCAAAATCACTATTTTTCAAGCCCCCATTCTTAAGCCGATACTGTGGACTGAGGACTGTGTAGTGAGACACGGCACTATCGTGGGGGTATTAACTTGGCCAAAAAGTCGGTTAACTTTACTCGAGTTAACTCTCCTAGTTAAGTTCCGTGACTCCCATTTTTTATTGACGCCAAAAGGATCCTACGTTGATTCTGTTGCTAATATCTTAGCTCATCTCTTTGTATATTGCATCAGTTTCCCTGCACAGTATGCTAGCTCTGCTATCTGCAGGTCTCATAAAGAGATTTAAAACATCTCCATCATTTCTCTTTTCAAAGAAAACTGAGTAATATGGAGCAACCACAACTTCTCTTACTCAGTTTGTAGAGAGAAATTTCTCTCCAGACAGGGCAGAATGCAACCGGGAGGGGGAAACGATTCACCAACCGGAACATGCATTTCCATGGTACAACTCGCGGAAGCATTTGTCGTTGATTGCGATTTGAGATCAGTTAGCATATGGGCTCCTAGACCAGGTTAATTATTGTTCAAAGTTCCCCCCTTGTTGTTTTTTTTTTGTGTTTGTTTGTTTTTTTTTTGTGTGCAGTACATGATTGCCTTATTCACAACTTTGAACTTCATTTTATCATTCTTATGTCTGGATGAATAAGGTAAATTAGCTCTTAACATTAAAAAGTAAATCGCTGGAGTATATACATAAATTTTTCCATAAACTATTAATAGCTTGTGCAAATTGACATATAACTCTTTGTTTACCAGTTATACTATCTTATGGAAACCAAATAATTTATGAATTCGGGCAGATGATAATGCCACTGTTATTGCTCATGCATGTGTCACACGTACAAACATAGGCTCAAGTACATGCAATCACATACTCTAGGCTAGGTAATTTATCTTCAACTTGTCCTTGCTGTTTTCATCTTCTTTTAATTGCATGCTCATATTAGCTATACTGAAAAAACCGAGACGAGTATTAAATGTGTTACTAGTGTAGTTAATTAAATGAAAATGATCATTTGGCAATGTTGACCTCCCCACCTTGGCCAAAGCAAGTGCAATGACACAATCCTGAGCAACACCATTAGACAATCATGAAAACTCTTAGGTGGCGTTTGGTAAATATTCATGCTTATATTTTCATTTTTGAAAATGAAAACAGTATGAAAATGTGTTCGGTGTTATATTTCTTAAAACATGGAAAATAAAAACTGAAAACAATAATTTGAAGTTTTCACTTTTACATTTTCCCAGTTTAGAAAAGAGTTTTTGACCATTTATCTAATTTGGGCCCAACAAATGCCCACTTATTCCACTAAAAGATTTGTGTGCCACTTAATCCATTTAAATATAAAAAGACAAGTTTGCCCTCCAAATAATTCTCATGTTAGTGAGAATTGAACCCATGACCTTTACAGTGTTGGAATTACAACGTACCAACATGTCACAACTCTCCGATATTTAGGTAAATGGGGTTACTATAGTTCAAATTTGGGTAAATTGACATTTTCCCTTTAGAAAGGGATATGGAGAATATTTTTTTGCACTAAACTATTGAACAAATTTCTAAATTTGAAACATATAATTTTGTTTTCTCATTTTATTTTTAAAAATCTTTTTTAGAAACCAGTTTTTAGAACGTTACTGAACAGGCTACTGTTTATGCACCGGGTAAGGCACCATATTGTTCCGTCTATTCTAGACATAATCACTTTATGTAAACTTCAACATTATAAGCTTAATTTCTGTTCTTTTTTATTCTTATTGCATAGGCATTGTCACAGTTTTCTGAATCTTGTATGTTGTTTATGCAACTAGCCACTTGATGATGGATTTGGGGTGGAACACTAAGGAGTTCAATAGTCTAGCATGTGTATTGTCACTACTCAATTGTGCCATCTGGCTAGTGTATGAGGAAAATTCTACAATGTATTAACGTATGACATGCATACAATTGCCTTAAAAGTAATAAAATGAGTTCTCAAAAATAGTAATATTAGCCCTCAAAGTGGTAACATGAGTCCTTAAAGTGGTAAATTTTCTTAGTTACCACATGAGTCCTCAAAATAATAATATTAGTCCTCAAAGTGATAACATGAGTCCTCAAAGTGATAACATGAGTCCTTAAAGTGGTAAATTTTCTTAGTTTCCATATGAGTCCTCAAAATAGTAATATTCGTCCTCAAAGTGGTAACATAAGTCCTTAAAGTGGTAAAAATAGTTGATGTATGAGAAATGTTAACATACCATAGCTTTACCCAGTGTATGAAGTGTTAAATAAAGAGCTTGCTGTCACTACTAGAAAATCTTGCCAGTGCGCACAGATGAGGTTCACTCAGATAGAAATTTTTATGGGAAACACTGCAATACACACATATGTCTGTGTGAAAACAATAGTCACACAATCATCCGCAAAAATATATTCTAAAAGCGGTGTTTTGATTTTGGAAACGGTCCATCGATTCAAATATCTTCTGGAAATTGAGAGCGGTTTCATCGCAATCTACTTGCAATTCAAGCTCAAAGTATGTCTATTCCAAAAACGGAGCAGAGACAAAGGAAGGAGACGACGCATGGCCACCCTCTTTGTTGGCCCTATGAAGAAAAATGGCTTTACATACCAAATGATGAGTACCCTAGTAGGGAATTGCAGAAATAAAAGAGAAAAACAAAAGAAAATTGAAAGATATTGGATAGATGAAATACAAAATGGAAAGTACATAGTATATATAGGAATATAATGTTCACTTGCTTGACCAAGCTCATATAGGACAAATGTCCATTTCCTACAACTCAAACTTTATTAGCTCTAACAACCAAACGCTGTGTTTTAGGCTAATATGTTGGTATCCTAACACAATAATATTTGGAAAATGGTAGTGGAGTTGGGAGCAACTTGTTCAACTCGAGTGGATGCAACCATCAGTCACCTATGTGGTTGCAGAAAATACTCGATCGAAGAATTCTCTTATGGCAGTAAAGAATAAGAAATTGTTGGTCCATCGAGAATGGATTGAAGCTGCAAGTTACATGTGGAAGAAGCAACCTGCACACAAGTTCATTGACAGGACTGGCCTCAGATTTTACCCCAAAATCCAAAGTAGTCTTGCGAGGCCCACCTTGAGAGAAATTCTGCCGAAAATTCAGCAGAACTTTCCCTAAAAGTGGACTACACAACCCTACAGAGACAACTGAACACTTCTAATCATATAATTCAATTCTCAACCCCTAGAACCTACTTGCTCTTTATAACCTCAACCACCCACCCACTCAAAATAACAGGGGTCACAGCCCATCAGATCTCAATCACGCATATACATATCACAACACATATCAATGTACATATATTGAATCAGCAACAATAACTCCGACTACCAGTACATCCCCTCTCTCTTGATGCCATAACGATAACTATGACCACCAGTACATCCCCTCTCTTCTGGTGCCACAAGTCGAGAATACTAGTTCATCCCCCCTCTTCTAGTGCCTCCGCAACACATAAATCTTCATTTCAATCAATCGAAAATATCAAGCATTTAATCCAATCACAACCCAACTCAAATACGAAATATTCATCGGAAAAACACAAATTATAATTTGATATAATTCCAAGATATTAATTAAATATTCGCAAAATCATTTATGAAATCACATCCAAAGATATCGTAAACTAAAATCATCATTCACATCTGACACCCCCATCAATATGTGTCAATAGTTAATTAATTACGAAATCAATTAAAACCCCGAGAGCCTAATTTATAACAACTCGTCGTAACTACTGAAAAACTGAAATTGCATCGGATTCGGCATCTAACATCAAGGGTTTCATGAGCTTGATATTTCTAACATGCTCATGAAAAATTGCAACGACCCAACGGTCGGATCGTCACGAATTCATACCCAAATTTCCAAAACTTCAAAAATTCCTATCGATCCTAAAGTTCGACATATTTCTATCAAATTGTATCCACACGCTCGTAACATCATCCTCTACGTAACGGGGTAAAATGAAGTCTATAAGCGGCGGTGCGCGCGCTGGTGGTGGCGCATGGGTCTCCGACCGCCAAATTGGGCCGTGAGAATTATGCCAATATGATCATTGCAATAAACACAACAAGTTTTTCAACTTCCACATGATCAGATTCTAAATCAAGCGGTCGGAATTTACCTCCAAGGAAAAAAGCCGAAAATCTTCCCAAGCTCGATTCTCACTCCCTGTTTTGAATCGTCCCGAGATATTTGGAGGGATTTATTAGCATTGAACGAGCTTCAAAACCCAGGTGGTTTTGTCGCCGGAGGTTGCCGGAGGAGGAAATTCCGGGCGGGTCAGTTTGCACAGGTCCGAACACGTTTCTCGACTTCTATCCTTACTCCACATTGTAAATTGATCCCAACAAAAACCATGAATCGATAGAGGAAGGTATCTTGGCCAATACCAACACCCCATCCAAAAGTTGGTCCTGAAGGGGACAAGAACATAATTTTCAAGAAATGATGATCGTAATCAATTCCACAAACAATGATGAATTCATTTGAACTAGGTTCAATTTGCTTTAAGCAGGGTTGAAGATTTGCAATTGAAACGGTTAATGCTTCTGTAGTTGGGGTGGTGTACTAGTTGGAGATGGTTAATCTAGCTAATATGTTGGGCAGCGGAAGGGGCTTTAATAGCAGAGGTCCGGGGTTTCTTTGGAGCTGCAGAGTGTACTGAAGTGAAGTTTAGATTTTGGACAAAGACGAAATAGAAGCTTCAAAATTTTAAATAGGGTATAGTTTGATTTGGAGTTTAGGGTTTATTGTCACCTAATTGTCTCTAAAAAAAATCTCTTCCTCGAGTATGAAGTGGTACCGCCAACACATACTAAACTATCAGCAAAGCGAGACAAAGAAACTATAAGGGGAGCAACATGGAGGAGTTGAACTCTCAAAATTCCACAGTGAAACAGTTTAGAGAAAAGATAGCCAAAGGGAAGAGCTACAACAACTATAAAACTACTCAGGGCACCGTGAAACTATCTCTTTTACGAATTTCCCATCGAAATGCCTGTGAGGATCTTTGCTTCCCATTACCAATTCCTACTGCCTGTACAAGAGCATTCAATCCAACTGTAGCCTTAATGCATGTTCTTCTAAGTGACATAACTAACTATAACCATTACATATACGAGTCAGTGAAGGAATAAGTACTTGTATCACTGTCACTTTCTTGAACGGTCAGGATTGCGTGATGATCTTGCTGCATCATCTTCCTCCCCAAATTTCTTCAAGACCAGGCAATTGATCAAACAAATTATAACGGAGCTGCCATATCCTGAGATGAACAAGGAAATGAACAGGCACTATCATTGCACAGAAATTCGGGACACATCCCTTCTGCCCAACGTTTGATTATCTGCATGATATATGGTTCTCTTAGGTCAATCACAAGCTACTCAACATTTGGCTATATAGAGCAATAACATTTGTCTTCATTAGAAATCTGAAAAATTCAAGTGACATACAAAATGAGAGTTCCACATGCATAACATATTTCGCAGTCGTAACAGATAAAATACCTGGCCAGTCACCCTGCTGATTGCTTCCTTCGTGTTCGATCATCCTCTTTCGCCTCCAAATCTTTATCATCAGGAGGTCGACCATCCAAGCATTTCCATTCCATGTTGGGGAAGTAGGCATTCATGATATTCATATACCGAATGATCCCATGGTTAATCAGGTCATTTTTCATCTGGGTAAACTCCTTGGACTCCTTGAAGTGCTCTGCGGCAGCCTTATACCTCTCCTCTGCACCCCCTGAGCCACAGATGAGCTCAGCATTCAGCTCATCCACCTTAGTCTTTGTCTTCTCCAAGTCACTTTTGAGAAAAGCAAGCTATGTCTCCAGATCTTTCACTTTGGCCCGTTCCTTCTCCAGCTCGGCTCTTGTAATGCTCTCCTTCTGCAACTCCCCAATGACATCTCCATAGGCATGAAATTGGTCGAACAAGACCTGAAAAACACCAAGCAGAACACATTAGTAGCAACTGAGACAGGTTTTTTAAAGTAAATTGATGGGTTAATACCTGCACGGCCTGGGCATAGGACCTCTGGAGATGCTCAATAGGGTTCATACCCTTGGCTGGCTCTCTAACAGACTTCATTATAGAATTGACAAAGGGGACCAGAGAAGCTTGATCTGAGCTGGTTGCAGAAGGCCCAGAGCTCACCCTTTTATTTCTTCTCAGTTCAGCTTGGGGGACTTCATCAGCTCCTCGCTTCTTGCCCTTCTTTGATCTTTTACTGGGAGTAATGGCAGCTACAGGATAGATATTATACCAAGTATGAAGGGTCAGCACCACCAATAGAGAAAAGACACCTAACAGAGTTCAGAGCTTATTCTTACCCTTCAACTCTGGAGAAACTAAACCACAGTTTGCCAAAGGGGTACCGTGAGCTAAAGGAGCCGGTCTCTTCCGAAGCACTGCAGTAGAAAGCAGAAGTAGGTCAGCAACAAGAAGCAACAAAAACAGGAAGAACTTGATTTTAGTTTGAAGCCTCCGTGGAAATGCCTGTTAGATCTTGCTTCCCTTTATCGATTCCTACTGCCTGTACAAAAGCATTCAGTCTGACTTTAGTCTTTACAATGAATACATATGCTTCTAGTAACATTTTTTCTTCTCGATATGTCTTCGATACCTGGAAATGAAATGAATTAACAGGAATCATACCGAGGAAATGACACAATTATAGCATTGAAATCCAGGAAATATTTCTGCCCGAAGAAATGGTTATCTGCATAATAGTATTTTATTATGCATAGTTACTGTTCTAGTGTTCTATTGGTCATTTGTACTCACAATTCCTTACTTACAGCTAGAACATATATCTTCACTAAATCTAAAGCAGAAAATTGAGGGATTCACATGCATCTTATATGTGCATATGCTTCCCTTTCATCAGAAAATAAAAAGTTTTATGTTGCACTGGTACATTTTCTTTAGTTCATTCTTTTATTGTCTGTAGCTGGATTTTTTGGCTAAGATTTACACAATATAATGTATAATAAAAAAAATTGCCTATGAAGTCTAATGATCGGCAAGAATCCCGTCAATGTTATCAGTTATATTTTCGTAATACTCGTGCATTTTCGTAGTTATTAGAGGTGATGCAAAGGAACTCTTATCCATTCTCACAATGTGTTTTCACATGAAAATCATTGGCTCTTATGTCTTTAAAGCTTAATAGGGTCCTTCCGACCCTTGGAGCATATAGAGCTTCGGCGACATTAATATTTGTGCCATTTGGTAACAAAAATTGAGCTGGTCCTCGACCATGAATCAATTGTGATGGTCCTGCCATCGTGGTTACTGAAGATCGACTAGGTGTCATCCATAAAAATAATTGTCTATGTCGCAATATAGTATGTGTGGTGCCACTATCAAGAAGGCATTCCAATTCTCCAGAAAACATACTGAAAAAGAATAAAGTTCGGAATATTAACACATGTCCATGACATTGAATGATAATGCGATACTTTATTAGTAGGGAAAATAGTCAATGATTACATCAAAGTTTTTCATAAGTCTATTCCAAAAATCAAACTTTAGACAAATTGTTGTCACTCAATCCGTTTGGTAATTCCAATAAAATATGATCAGGAAAGTAGAGAGATGTTGGTAGTGCAAGACTCGCTTAAATACCCCGATCTCAATTACTTTCCTAGACATCACACTTCATTGGGTACGTCACATGAGAAGGAGTTAATACAATTGTTATTTATTGACTAAGGTACATTTGCCGTTCTTGGAAAATAGAAAGAGGACTATTCTAATCAAAGTCTGTGGCATCCTCGTGCTCTTCATTTACAGCTTTGAAGTCCTCAACGGTGAGATTGACATCTTCACCATCTTCATCTTCAGCAAGGTTGGCTTCTTGCTCTCTTGCTTTCATGTACTCCTTGTAGCGTGCAGCTAGTTGGGTACTTGCATGACATTGCTTAAACCAATGCTCGATTGATTCACATCGATGACACATGTCATTGTGGTTACCTCCCTTCATTTGAGGTGCAGGTTGTGCACGTTGTGGATATTCTCTAGGAGGGTTGCTGCTGCTACCACGGCGCATGGTGCGACCTCGACGGCTCATGGTGCTATTTCAACGGCCGGTGTTGCCATATCTCCCTCTTCCACGTGTGGAGTTGCCATCACGTGCGCCCGCTCTAAAGTTGCGGTTTCCTTCTTTATTGGGGCGGTTATATAGATCCATTCGTCCTTCATGTCTCCTATTATTAGGGTACACATGTCCCCTATTGTTAGGGTACCGCTCCTTGCGCCCTCTCTTGGGTGCATTATAATTTGCCTCACGAACACTCTTGGTTCCAACGGGTCTTGAATTATAATTCTTTACGAGGATGTTGTCGTGCTTTTCAGCTACAGACAAAACATTAATGAACTCATTGAACCTCGTAATTCGTCCAGCATTTACTTCAGTGTGATATTACTTTGATAGCAAAATTGCTGCAACGGGGAAGGTGGAGAGAGTTTTCTCAACTAGCTCTTCATCTGTGAGAGGTTTTTGACAGAACCTCAACATGGCTTTGAGGCGAAGAGCTTCTGAATTGTACTCAGCAATAGAATTGAAGTCGGAGAAGCGTACATCGTTCCACTGAACCTTCAAGTCAGGGAAGAGGGAATCTTGGATATTGTTAAAGCGCTCTTCTAGAGCCCCCCATAGATCCTTTGCATCTTTGATGAACATGTACTCTAATCTGAGTGCTTTGTCCATATGGCGTCCCATCAAGATGATTGCTTGTGCATGCTTTTTTGGTGTTCGTGGGAACACAAGACTCTCGTCTGGTGCATGGATAATTGGCAATATCCCTTTCGATGTGAGATGGTTCTCAACGTCTGTTTTCCAGCTATGGTAATCCGAACCTGTTGAGTCAAGGATTTGAAAATCGAGTCTAGGTTCATTCGACATCCTTGAAGATAAGAAGAAAATATTAGTTTCGGAGTTTAAACTTCCACGAAAAATAATAAGATTTCCGAGCTATGCTACCAATAAATCAATTTCCAAGAATCATTATGAGCACTCTTAGTTCATTGATTACGAACACTCTTAGTTCGTTTGGCGTAAATTTCTATAATTTCGCTTTTGATTGTAAGTTCCCGAGAAAAAGGAAAAAGGAGAGAAAATGAATAAAAACTCAAAAACGGAAACTTTTAGTAAAGAATACCTTGAAATAGTGTTGCCGGAAAATTTGGCCGGAAAAAGTTATCGGAGGTGATCGGAAGGATCACTGGGAAAAATCAAGAAAATCGTCCAAAAAGTCGCCGGAAAAATAGCCGGAAAAATGTCAGAAAAGTCATCAGAAACTTGCCCTGCAGATCTGTCGGCAGCTTCTCGGCAGCTGCTGCGCAGCGTCTCGGCAGGTGCTCGGCAGATGTTGGCAGGTGCTCTCGGTAGCTGCTCCGCAGATGTCGGCAGGTGCTGTCAACAGGTCTCGGCAGCTCTCGGCAGGTACTGTCAACAGCTCTCGGCAGGACTCTGCAGCGGTCCGGTTGGTGCTCAAAACTTTCGGTGGCCGGTTCAGGCCTTTTCCTACCGGTTCCAGGATTCTGGAATCAAGGGCTTTGATGTGAGCTAGGGTTTGGGGGTTTTTTGTATATTAGGAAAAATGACTTCGATTGGTGATGAACTCTACTCTTGTCAATTTTCGATTCTAATTCTAGAGCAACTTCGTGCTGATAACGTTTTTAAGAACAAGCTAAATTAACAGAGAGAGAGAGTAATGTTTCAGAGAGAATAGAGATTTTCAAGTATGTTTATTCATCTCATACAAATGGGTATTTATAGGAATACATTGTAGTGTGAAAGCTCATAGAGAAAACCAAAATGATAACAATCTTAATGATGAAATCTGTCATGCTTGTTGCCTATTGGTAAAGCATGTCACACAAATCTTCATACACTCAAGTACCTATGTTTATACACTCAAGTACCTATCTATACACTTAAGTATTTGTTACATGATATAGACATATATAGTATAATACATTTATACTACAACAAACCCAACATAATCTCTACAAAATTCAACAGCATTCCAAGTTACAACTTCAACAAAAATAAGCACTCAGACATACAAAAACCACTGCTCCCAGTAAGAATTCCAATAATACAACATCAAATTTCACTGTTTTATGTTCTAGGAACAGTAAAATACAGAGCCAAATTCAAAGAAAAGATATCGGTTTGATCAGTATACCTCCATGAACAAAGAAGCAAACTTTAACGCCAAAACCCACGTGAAAGAGACCTGACTGAGAAAATGGGTCGTCAAATGCTAGCACCTGTGGACAAGTTTGGTTCAAAATTGTGTTAAAAGAAAATAGTCAAAATTGTACCTTTGATATAGCCAAGTTTTGGCCAAGCCACTATTTATTTCACTTCAAAAGAAATACCACCCGAAATGCTCTCTTTATTTTTCATTCTTTGGTGATTCTTTTAATTTAAAAGGAAATGACCAAAATGTCATTCTGCACTTCTCATTAGACGGAATGACACAGAAATTCTCTTGCCTGGAATGTTTTGCATTACAATGATTAGAAACTTGATATTGATCTGTTACTGCATATTTGGCTTCTTTGTGAGCATAGGATTCCTAGCTGAAGAGCTTGATAGAATATGAGGCTTTGAAAAACCAGTCTCACAATGTGGAATTCAAAAGTTTAGTTAGAAGTAATCACAATTGGTGCAAAAGTCACATAATAATGCTGTCCAAAAATATATATTACAGTACGAAACGAAGTTCATAACAAGAGAAAGCCAGGCATGTTGTTCAAGGAGTGTGACTATATTTACAAGAAACAAGAATGTCATGACACAACTTGTTCAAGCAGTTGTTGCACCATCAGTGTTGCCCAGGCTTCCATTCTCTGTTCTTATTGACATTTTTTTACCTTGAGCATCCCTTTCAGCATTGTTTTGATCACAATCCTCCTCGTCAAGTAACAACATAAAATCTTGTTCTGGACAATATTCCTCCAGCATTGCTCGAAATCTTCACATGCCTTTGTAAAAACTACTTCCATGGTCTTATGGTACTCGCTATAGGTTTGGAATGCCAAAACAGCTGCAGCCTCCCGGTTTGGAATTTCAGCTTCCAAATAGGTTGCTCGAAAGCTCTCTTCTTGGAGTTCTCTAACTGGGATTGATACTCAGAAATGTCAACTCGTACTTCTCCTTTTGACTTTCCAGCTCCTTCTCCATTTGTGACATGTGACTTGACTGATTCAGTTTTACACTTGATGATTTCAGCTTTGTGCTTCTCCTTTTGAGTATTCAGCTCCAACATTGACCTTTCATGTTCTTGCTTTCAAAAAAATTTCAAACTCAAGATTCTCGGATATATCTCAGCTGCCAAAGCATTCTGCAATTTCGTCTCTTCTTCCAGAGCTTAGTAAGCCATCTGTAAAAGAAAAGGTTAACCTCCCAGCATTTCATAAGAAATAACGATGTTAGAGGGGTATAGTCATCTTATCACAATGGTTTTTGAAATTTGAACAAGATCAGACACTCTTACTAGCATAGACGCAGGAGAGACACACTTCTGAGCTCAATCCAAGATCATAGGAATAGGTTTAACATCTCCAACGTCTAAACCTGAATCCCCATGTGACTTTTCAAAGACAGCTAGCTGTTCTCTATGTCATGAGTCTGTTGATCCAAGCTGACAGAATGACCGGACTTCTTTGGAGAACCTAGTACGGAAACGATCTGAGCATCTTGTGCAGATAAAGATTTGGTTGAGAACGTGTTTGAAATGTGGTCAAACAAGTTATTGGAACTAAAGGATGAGGAGGGCTCATTAACTTTAAAAAGCATGTCCTTTGCGGAAGCCCAGTTATTTGAAGAAGTTTTTGAGATTTTCGGAGGAAGTCTAGATAGATCATCAGTGTCTACCTGAGTTCGCTTCACGCAAGCACATGGCAGAAGTACCAATAGATTTGCTAGCAGAAGACATCTTCACCGTTTTTATCTTATTCTCTGAAATAAATTGTGAAAGGTACACAGTAAGGACTAAGGTTGAAGAGGAAAAAAGAAAACAACAGAGGAAGGGCAAATTGCTTACTTGATTCACAAGTAGGAAAGCGCATGCTTATACAACTTCTCCTCGGCGATAACTGATGGTTGGGATTGGTTCGCAATTTTCTGAGCTCTCATAATGTCTTCTAAAGGACTGTCCTCTAGATCATGTTTTTCCGAGGTGGCTGTTAAAAACAAACAACACCAAATGAAGGAAATGGAAAAATTGAAAGCTACAAGTAAGAAACTATTCCACACCCACAAGTACCTATGAGACCGCTAAATAGATCCAGTAGCAACTGGCATTAGAAAAAGAGGTAAAACAAATAGCTCAGATGACCAGGTGTAAAACTTCCCAGTGCACCTGATATGCAGAATCATTTCGACTTCCAAGATTTATTAAAGATAGAGTTTCCAGTGATAGTGGACCCACAACTTAAAATAAGGCCAACAAGTTTTGATGGGGTGTCTTCAATTGAAGTAACTCTTTTCGAGTTCTGACTTCCAAAGTACAATGAGTCTGAGCAAAAATCTATACATGCTTGCATTAATAACTTGATCAGGCTGTAAACAAGAACTTTGAAAGCAGAAAGACACGTTGAAATATGCACGAAGCACCTATCTTAGATAAGACATACAACCGAAGGAAAGAAAAGTGGTTCAAGATGGATCTCAACAAGTGAAGTCATGAGATTTGCATGGTTAAAGAATGTGTTTTAGTATTCAGGTATGGGACTGACTTATGCTACTAAAAATAGCAATTGTATTTATCACAATTTAAGACATAACTACATAATGTAACCAGAACCCAAAATCCACACCACGAAAAAAAAAAACGAAAAAAAACTCTGCCAAAATATTCTTAGGTCAACAAACTTATGATCTTGAAAAGAAGCTATCTAGTGGATGTGCTAGGTGTCAAGCAAGTTGGAAGGACAGTGTCTGGTCACCTTTATGACTTTAGCAAGTTCTTGTTAGAACTGCAATAGAAAGCAGAGTAGGTCCGCAACAAGAAGCAATAGCTAAAAGCAGGAACAACATTCTAGCAGAAGTGATACTATCCCATGATCTAGCGTAAGTTGTTGCTTTTTGAAACAATCAAATTCTGTCTGACGTTAAAATTTCAGACACATTTGTATCATATCAAATACATCAATTGGAACATAGAAAAGAGAAAACGACCTCTACTTCACGCTCGCTCTCTTCTCTCAACTTTCTCATTGGTCCACATTACTTGTGTTGGTAACCCCATAAGAACAGGAATAGTACAGACATGCAGTAGGAGAATGAATTGCAACCTCGTACTCATCTCCAACTCTAGGAAGTATCTCAGGATTATCAAAAACATCAGATATGATGGAAGCTAATACGAATGCTCACCAGATTCATCCTCGCTGAGATGCCCATATTGATTTACTTCAGCTGAATCCATCTGCCAGTGAGAGGAAGAGCTGCTATTATCAAATTGGCTTTCTTGGACAACATAAGAAGCTAGTTTCCTTCCTTTCTCTTTTTCCCCTTTCCATCTCCCCTTTACATTCAACAAATGATAAATTCGACAAAAACGCAAATAGGTATTGAAATATGATGAATGTGGCACACCAATTTGAAATACTTTATTGTCTACCGGTATACAAAGATAGGCAAACAAAAAGGAAAGGAAATTATGAGCAATATGCATGCTGAAGACGAGAACACATAGAGCAACACTTGCTCCTTCATCTTACCACAAATTAATGCTATTTATTTATTTATCAAGCCCTCTTTAGTAAAAAATCGAAGACAATTCTTTGATACCTTTCCTTTCAATTTTTGGCAGACTCAATTCTGTATTCCTTCGTGCTGAAGACTAAACTACTGATTCTTATCCTACCAAAAAGCAATACATATGGAAGAACTCATGCAACAGTGTTTCATGAAGACAGATAGGTAAGCTATCGTCCTTGGCATTTTCAATTTGAGTCCACTCACACACTGAGAATGGTCAAAACATTTCAAAGAACAAAAAATCTACTAACCATACTTCTATAAAAGTATGTAACACCCAGAAGAAATGCATGCAAACAAGCATGAGGCAGCAAGCCCTCAACAAATTAAACAACCAACCCCAAAGCCAAAGCCGTATTCTACTCCAGCCTAAAATCCATGAAACCCCACTGTCCAAAAAGCCAAAACTGTAAAACAAATATCTCAAAACCCATGAAGCACATTGATCTGAATTAGCAAACACAACAACATTGCAAGTTAAAACCCAGCAGAGAATTTAACAAGAACAAAGGGGGCAATGCAAGCACTCAGACAAACAAAAACAAAGGATTGTACAGTTTTACTCAACAAGCTAAGTACCATAGATACTTTTTAAAGAGTTCATTTTTATACCTCAATTGACAAAGAGACAAACTTTAACGCCGAAACGGCGAAACCCACGGAAAAGGGGAAGCTTGAGGAAATGGGTCTTCGAATTTTAGCACTTTTATTCGAAACTTCTTGCCTAGTTCATAAACGAAACGTCAAACTCACGCAGATAGTCTATTTGTACTTATAGTGGGATTTTGTTTTTCCAAGCCAAGGAGAGAGTGTCCTTTTCACCGCCAAAAAACAAAAAAGCCAAGGAGGGAGTAGGTTCTAGAAGGCCAAGAACTGAAAGAAACCCAACGTTTGCAAATTTGCATTGGTTTTTATTCTTTCTTTTTGCATTAAGATTTAAGAGTAGGGGAAATTCTGCAACTTACCTGGTGCATGGTATCCGTTACAAAAATGGTGACTTACTATTTTTAAAGCTGACCTGGCATAATTTCTATTATCTGATTTAATCCAACGGTGTATATTTCGAAATCAAAGTCAAACAAAAATCAATCGAGTTAAGCAAAAATCAATCAAAATGTTTACAAAATAAATTGCGAAGTAGAAGATCATTCTCACTTTACCCATTTAGAGCAAGTTCATCCGTTGGGTCACCGGATCACCTACTATTCACTGCTTTTTAGTATATATTTTCATTTTTTGGGTCACGAAATACACCATGCATGTCACCATGATGACTCAGGACACGAAATACACTGTACACGTGACCCAGAGGACAAAATAACACATAAAAGCAGTGAATAGTGGGTGATATAGTGACCCAATGGGTGAACTTGCTCTTATCTTCTCCCTGATCTAATTTTGACAGCCCACATTTTTCCCAACAAAAGAGAGAGACCCATAACGCTTAGAGGGAAAGATAACGAGCACTTTTTTTTTTTGTTTGAGAAAAGAGAAAGAGCACTTCTTTTCTTGATTTTATAGAGAGAGGAAGGGAGGCAGAAAAAACCCCAGAAGGACAATAAGATTGTCCATACTGCCCTCATCACCGTCACGCCTTGTTACTCCAATTGCCTCACCTCCGTTGACGTGTCCTTCACACTCCCTAGCTTCTCCTTGATGGCGACGTCTCTGTCGTCCATGAACGTACTTTCCGAGCAAAGTTGTCAGAGCTTGTCCAAGGGCACCATGAGCAGCAGGGATTGCACTACATGGATCGACAAGTTCAGGTCAAATTCGAACGGCATTGCCTCCTTGATCTCGGTGGCAAATTATGGCAAGCCAAATGAGAGAGATGTGACAGCGATATGTACAGAGACTAGGAGCATGTGAGGCTTTGGCTTTGTAATACTAGGACTTCTCCTCCCCCCACCCCACAACACAACAAAAATCAAAGAGGGGTTCGGTTTTCAATTTTGAATCACAAGTACTATAAAGAAAATAATTAAAGCTGTATATTTGACCTACTCATAAATAAGAACAGACTTCTTAATGAAAAAAGGTACGTACAACAAAGGTTTCATGTCGCCTGTTGTGTGAATAAAAATCCAACAACACAAGATAGATGTTGACATTTATGCATATCCTATAGACTATAATCAGTCAATCTTATGATTGGTATACGATAAGTAATATCCCTCAGTGGTGGAGCCAGGAATTTAGGTTCACTGGGTCACAAAAAAATAAAAATATAAAAACATACAAATATTTCAATGTAATTTCTATCTATTACAAGGGCTTTTTCTCGACGAAATTTCATATTTTGATATCGTTGCATGATAGTCTCATTATCTATACTAGTGAAAATGTCTTTCTCAAATATGAAATCAAGTAATCATTCATAAACTTGTCACTCATTCGACTGCGTAAATGAGTCTTTACAATGTTCATAGCAGAAAATACTTTTTCTACACTTGTAGTCGCAACTGGTAAAATCAATGCTAACGTCAAAAGCAAATATACTGGTGTAATGTCACATTTTTTTTGTCTGAACCATATGTCACATATTGGTATTATATATTTTTAGAAAATTTTATTGGATTTAAATATCTGTAAGTAATAAGAAATAAAAAAACTTTAATTGTAACAAATTCTATTATTGATGTCAAAAAAATTTGGGAAAGAAAAATATTGTATAATATTACTAAAAGGTCAAACGTGTGCTTCCTCAAACAATCCCATCAAAAATTAAGGGAAAACATCACCAATAGTGTATGAACTTTAGGTCATTCTACACTTTAGTGTACCAACTTTCATAACTATCAGAATGGTGTATCAAGTTTGCTCCAATATTTCATTTTGGTGTACGCCGTTAAATTTTCCGTTATCTTTACAAAAAAAACTAAAAAAGCTAAAAGAAAGATAACGGAAATTTTTTTTTTGGCAAAGATAACGGAAAATTTAACGGCGTACACCAAAGAAAGATTAGAGCAAACTTGATACACCATTCTGATAGTTATGAAAGTTGGTACACCAAAATGTAGAATGGCTTAAGGTTCATACACCATTTGTAAAGATATCCCAAAAATTAACTCAAACAAAACAAAAGAAGAGCACATAAGCACATGAAGTTGAGAAAAAAATAATATAAAAATATATAATACAAAGTTAATATAATATTAAACTAAATACATATATTAATGTTTTTCTGAAAATTTGAGTGGGGCACGGGATCCAGTGGGCGGCCTCCCTCAGCCCTTGATATTCGTCGTTATCAAACGATGCCTTAATAGACCACGAAAATGTTCAATTCGGACAACGGAATTTAATCGTCGTGTAAAACTTTTTCTGTAATAGTAGATTCTAAAACTAAGAATTAATTCCTTTCTTAGGTTACAATCGCTTGACGAAGTTAGGTACACGCGCAACTCATCAGTCTACAATAGCACACTTGGCATTTTGGCAATGTGACTGCCCCGTAACTCACTCATTAAAAATGACATTTGTTCCTAGATCTCTCAGTTACTCGTGTCAAAACATTTTCATAGACAACAATATAACAACTTTTATTTAAGATCCTTTCAACCAACCTTAAATTTGTCATGCATGTATATACAATTTCAGACCCGGCGGCGCTGGACTTGGGCAAAACAGATTTGTGCCTAGGGCTATGGGCTCCCAGATTATAGAACTACATGTAGAATTTTTGTTAAAAGAAAATTGGTGAATAATTTATTGGTGAATAATTTATTGTTAAATTCACTTTTTAAATCTTTTTTTGGACTTTGGAGTTCAACTCACGTACGAATAATTGCACATTTGCACTAGTGTCTCTTAACAGCCTACAAGGGATATCAAACCACAAAGCATATATAAATATATATCATATATATAGCTGATTAGATCCTATGGGGATCTGAGTGTGTCTTCTTCATTTAATTTGATCATACTAATTAATTCAACACGATATCTAACCTGCTAAAACACGTTACAACTACATTATATATTACATTCCCTATTGCATGGTAGGGCTTTTGTAATATCCAACAGATAAAAAAACAAAAAAAAAACATATATGCATGAAAAGCGAAAGATACTTTACTATAGTACTATTAGCACATTCTTTTAATTAGTTTAAGTAAAAAGGCTATGCTGTCGCATGGAATGATGTAAACTTCACCACTAACACCTATGTATATTGTAGTGCGTGACTAAATATGCATTTAACTTAATCTCTCCGTGTACATATAACTTTTTCAAAAAGGTTAAGATCGATTTGGTTGAATACACGCAAAGACACTAGGATTAACATAATCTCCATCGATAATCCACACTTTTAGTTAACTTTTCTTCCAAACATGGATGCTTCAATTCTGAGCTTATTGGTGAAATGATCGAATCAAGTTAAAAAAAATATTGTAAAAAGATAAAACTTTGACATAGCTGAGCCCTCGCAGCATCCATTAAGACTTTTAAAAAATCATACGTAAAATATTAAGAACCAGAGTTTACCCCTGCATCAATATTTAACTGGAAGGTATATGCTTTGAACTTTTGAAGTGATTATTGTCAAAGTCATTATCGTTGACGTAGTTCTTACATTTAATTTGCAAAGAGAACATTAATTAAGTATAATTATTACGTATATGTAATCCAATAGATTAAGCTTGTTCGGGCGTGGCTCCATTCACATAATGCCGATCTGGTCGGCATCATCGCTTGTCACTACTAGAAAAAGGTCGGCATCATCATCCCTTGTCACTACTTAAAAAATGGCCACCAGCCACCCCCTTTTTAGATGCTTTTAATTAAACCGATCACTTGGCATAGCAAATGGCACCTTTTTTTATTTTCAATTTTTTTTGCTCTAGAGGTACTGATGATTGTGGCAAAATAAAGCGTAAAATTGACAAAATATATTGTTACCACAGACATTGGTATCCATTGATAAATTATAAAGTTAAATTGATGCAGTAAAATTAAATATTAAAATTAATATCTTATTTAGATACGGATAAAAGTATGGACAAATATTCACAAATATAGATACTTATAACCGTATCTAGCGGTGGATACCACAAACAATAGCCTTTCATTCTACACACACAGTTTTGTATCTAGCAGATGTCTTTTTTTATTTTTTATTATTAATCAACCACTTTATAAACAAATTTTCATCAAAAACCATTGTATATTTAACTTTCTCTTTTCTTTCTTTTTTTCTCGATAATTTTTAATTATTCCATTCAATATACACATTTATCCTAAAAAATAAATAAAGTTATTCAATATTATCTATTTCCCAAAAACAAAAACAAAAAAAAATTCAGTTATTCACTCTTTATCCCATTAACTTTTTATGACAGGACCCGCCTCGGATTTCGAAGTGGTCATGCGGGGTCCACTTTATAAGAAATTCTTCCAAAAAATTTAGCAGAACTTCCCTTAAAATGGACTATCCCAAACCTGTAGAAAGATATTTACACTTCTAAAACACTCATCCTTACTCTCCTGGAGCCACCTTACTCTCCTGGAGCCACCCCCAAATCACAACATCATCCAATTCACATAACACAAAACACAACTTGAATAACATTAATACAGGTAATCAGAGCAATTCTAATATAAGGGGTAAACAAGGAAAACCTAAATCAAAGGAAAATGTGGAAGTCATGCTGTTGACTATGCCTCAACTCCAATGTACGCTCGACCTCAACTAATTTCACCTGCAAACTGGGCATTTGAAACCGAATGGCCCTGGGGAAAGTAATTGAAAAACATGTCAGTGTGAGTGGACAAAAATAAACAACTAAATAAATAATTTAAAAGAAACGAAGCTGTATTACTTTCCCACGAATTTAAATTCATAAAACTTCGATGCATGCAACGTTTATAAAACGTATATCTTTAAAACTCGAAGTCTCTTGAAAACATACCATCCCCCGCTGGTTAAGAGAATCGGACTAGCCCAGCTAGTCAAGTAACAAATAAAGGATATGAGGAAGAGATGTCACCATACGGGTAAAAGAACCCCTAACTTCGACTGCCACCCACACACAGATTGTATGAGGAGGAGACTAATAACCTCCACTACCACTTTCGTGAGGAGAAGAATAAACTACCTCAACTGCCACTCACAAACACAAAGTAAGTGAGGAGGAGAACTAGTAAAAGGACCCCGATATGGTGAAGAAAACATTCAATATCCAGAAATCATTATTTAGGCATTCCCAATGCCAAAACTGAAAGTCATTAGATAATTATGAAATCTAACTCCATCGAAACCTCGCCTCGAAAATCTTTTAGAAGTCCAAAGTCGGTGATTAAAAATATATTTAATCCCGAAAATTTTCTCGGAAAACGAATCGCTGGAAATCATATAATAATCACATTATCCGTATCGAGCATAATAAACTTTGATTCGAAAGTCCAAATAATATGGTAAAAAAAAATATTTAAATCCAATTATTATGCTCGATAAATTAAAAAAATGATTTAAATCATTAAACCAATTTCCTAAATCATACTCAAGATAAAACGATATCAATTTCCCAAAAGCAATTTATAATAGAAGGATATTTAATTAAATAAAATAAAAATATCGGGAAAAATATCGCATGTATCACTACTTAAAAATAAAGGTACACTCACAGTATTATATAAGTGACCACGCATACGGGTTCTTTCGTCAAGCGGTAACTCGGTATAACGCCCTGTATAATTTATATTCCATGAATGACAATTCGGTAATTAAAAACGATTTCCAAAATTAATCCTCTTAAGTCAATATCTCAATTTCCTTCTCTACCTAAACTTACCACTAACACCATTTCATTAATTTACAAGTTCTAGGACACATTCGAGAGAAATCCGACGGTTGGATACTCGTAAATCGATAATCGAAATTTTAAATTTTTGAAAATTCATTATCGATTCAAAAATTCTCCAAATTTTACCAAAATCACATATTCAACCTCTGCAACAATTATAGGATCTAACTAGCCAAAAGTTGAAGCCATAAACATGCTTTACGCGCCTCAACACGCCACCTACAGTGGCCACCAAATTTTGGCAGCAGCATCTACTCAACAAACCCAACAACTTCTTCAACTGTGATGAAGTCAAAAAATGAGTAAAAGTACCTCAACAATTAAGGAGAAGCTTGAACTCATCGTGAATAGTGACCGTAATCTTCCAGCCGTCAGTTCCTCCACGTTTCGATTCTCGGCAAAAGCTTTGGGGAGGATAATTTAAGTCTCAAGGCACTTCCAATGGACCTGGGTTTGTGACCGGAGGTGGTTAGAGTTGGGAGATCGATGCGTTGACCGATTTTACAGCCGTGAGGTTCCCAGTCGTCTCCACCTTTTTTCGGCCAAGACACGATGAGCTACCACCGTAGTCGTGTCCAGGAGGAGGAGAGGAAGCCAACTGTGGTGGCAGCTCGTCCCCAGGTGGCCGGAGCAGAACGCTGCAGAGGTGAGGCCGGAGAGAGAGAGAGAGAGAGAGAGAGAGAGAGAGAGAACTTACCCGGCCACTGTAGAAATTCAAATTTATACTTTCTATCATAAACAGTAACTTTTTTATTTTGCTTATAACTTTTGTATACGAACTCCAATTTTTACGTACCACATATGCACGCGCTCGGTTTAACGTCCTCTACAACTATCATGAAGAAAACTTTCTCAAATTTTGACCCGATCGAAAAGTCAACTTTTAGGACCATTAAAAGTACCGAAACGATAGTAAAATTGAAGTAAATGTCGTTTACCGTCTAAATGCCAAGTAAACCAGTAAATTTCAAGTTTGGGACGTTACAATCTCCCAGACTTCAATCTAAAACAAAAAACTATTTTAGACGTGAAGCCATCTTCTCCATTCTCTAATACTTTATAAGAAGTACTCTTCTTCTTATTCTTTCAACCCTCAGACTTTATCTCCTTCATCAATCTCGTTCAAGAAGTAATATATATTTGGCTACCATCTCCCCCATCAACAGGTATTAAAATCACTTAAACTCATACTTGATACATACATACATACATACATACATTCATACATGCATACATTCATACATACATTCATACATACATACATACATATACACAAACACACACAGAGCCGTTTTTCCAAAGAGGACGTCTACACATTCGCTAAATTGCGAACGTCGATGCTGCAGCCCCGCTCAGGCCGCGACAGCATGGCGTTGCTTGCCGGAAGAAGGCGGACGGACTGGTATGCAGTCGGGTGGAGTCGCCCGCGACGTGGTTGCAGCACTGCCCAGAATCTGCAACCTCAATCCCCTTCGACCTCGATTGCTGCCCAAAAGAGGTCTGGGATGCCTCTGGCCTCCGTTCGGCCCAATTCGCACATCCGTTGCAACCTGAAACGCTGCAGAAGATCGACGTTCGCACTTTAGCGATAGTGCGGACGTCCGCTTTGGAACGGGCCTATATATATGTTGGGATTTGATAATAAATTCTAATCCTTTTGGCCATTTATTCATCTCAAATGAAGGTGATCGTTCACTTGCTTCAAGTTTGCCCGAGATCTACTAGAGAATATAAGATGGGTTGATCGATCTGGGTCTATAGGCTGATTTCGTCTTCTTCAACTCCAATTTGAGTTACTTGATCTGTTGGGTAGTCTAAATTATTGCTTGCATATAGTAAGTTTGGGAAGAGGGGGACTGAGGCCGGAGGAGAGAAAATTACAGCTCGATCTAGATGAGAGAAATTTTGATCAGATTCTTCAAGTATTATATAGAGTATACAGAATTTAAAACACTCCTTGTATTTTACCTGGCTAAATACCTGAATTATACCAAATAAATACATAAATAAATTTTTAATAAATAAAAAAATTGTTAGTAAAGGAAACAAAATAAATTTCGTCCAAAAAAAGAAGAGAAACAAAATAAATTAAAAGTTGATAATAGATGAACCTCACAGCAATAAATTGAGATACTGATATAAAAACTGTATCTTTTGACTACTGGAACATACAATAGAGAATACCATTTTTCATTCCGTGACTGCACCGGATCTAATGAGTTTTAGATACGGTTATCCATATCTTTTTTTTTTCAAAGGGAATGGAAGACTGATCCATTGATATAAAATCATACGACCTCACTTGGTCAAGCATGAAGGGTACAAACACTCCTCATATTACAATCATTGCTCAAGTAGTGCACTGACTGCACATTAAAAAATGACTACTCGCCTAGACTACTACACCTTGAACAATAGGAAACTACAACACCAAAAAATCAGTACATCCGCCTAAGACCCTTATGGTGTACATCAGTACTGATCCATGGGCACATTGTAACGTCCTAAAGAAACAAGGCATACAGGGCCAAGGCCCACTACACCCACCTGTAAAAGATGGAGCATTATTAAACAAAAGAAAGAACAAAAAATTGGGCCCAAAACAAAGCCCAGACCCAAAGGCACTCAAACCCTAGCTAAACTTCCAAGTTACAGCAACCACCACGCCTCCACCATGGTTACAAGACTCAAGCCATCGCGGCTAGTAGCCGGCAGCCACCATCCACTTCTCCATTATCGTCAGCACGCTGACAAGAAGCACCATCTCCCCCCAAAAACACCTGTTCCCTGCATGGTTTCGAAGCACCCATCAGATCAGACTTCGATCCCAAGAAGCCCGTTGAAACCCCACCTCACATTATCCTGCCAGCCGCCGCCGATCAAGGGACAGGATGCCAGTACCACCAGTCTACTCCCACCAGAGCCTCTTAGCGATCAGAAGACGTAGGACCACCACAAGGGTTGCAAGGTCTTCAAGGTTCGATCCACGCCGCCGTAGCAACAGGCCGAGATACGGCCATCAAAAAATGATCCTCGCTGGCTGCACTCACCGCTCACCGACAAGGCGAAAAGCCTGGCACGGCATGGGAGCCGCCCTCTACTTGAGAGAGAGAGAGAGAGAGAGAGAGAGTTAATTGTTCCGGTTATCCATATTTTTAAAGCAAAAGATACTGAATAAAATATGTATCCTATGCATAGATTGAACAAGAAGACAGATGGCTAGGGTTTGAGTTGATCGATATGCACATAATTAAGTTTTCTTCTACTCTAACTGTTGTAAACTTCCGTTGAAATATTGCTGCTAGCTTAAGATCATAACAGAGCAAGCCGTGAAACCAAATTGTTGGGCAGGTATAGAAATTCCTCACACGATAGTTGACATTTGATGGACATGATCACTATTACAAAACAATTTAACGATTTGTTTTGTATGAAGATAAGGCGTGACACTAATTACCTTAAAAGAATAATTATGTTTAGGTTGCAAAGCAAGACAAATTGATTTGTTTTATTAACTTAAGATTAGTGTAACTTTGTAATAATGATGTACAAACTTACACATCTAACACCTTAGGTTTGGTAGGCTTCTATTTACTTGTGACATGTTTTTCCATGGCTTGTTCTAACAAAGATAGGACTCTCAGTCCCTCACTGTCTCACAGTCTCAATAACTTGTTTCAAAAGTAATTAGATCATCCTAAAATTTGTATTCTCTAATGAGTGGACATCACTGTTAAGAGATATATGAGCAAGATTTGGAAGGTGAACCAAATTCTTCAATAAATGATCCATGCATATATAGTTAATTACAGTAAGCAAAACAATTAATTTGCTTGCGAACTTCATTATCTTAAAGAGAAATGAAATCCCAAATTTACCAACGAATTCGAAAATCCAAAAGCATACCGATCAAATAGTTAATCAATTAAAAAAATAACACACTAGTATATATGAATTATATATTAATCCAATTATTTGTTGTGGATGCCTAGCTATACATATATTAGATACTCCTGCCAATTTGAATATAGAAATTGGGATTAGTTGCATAGACCCATCAAACCACAAGACACAATTCCAACCTCGTATCCAGCCCAATGGAAGACAATACTAGTGGAAGTGCTCCGAATATCTGTGATCATGGTCAGGGAGATATCAAGACCGAGCAGCCAGACCAATTGCTCCCCATAGCCAACGTGGGGAGGATCATGAAGCAAATACTGCCACCAAACGCCAAAATCTCAAAGGAAGCCAAGGAAACAGTGCAAGAGTGCGTCTCCGAGTTCATCAGCTTCGTCACCGGAGAGGCCTCCCACAAGTGCCAAAAGGAGAAAAGGAAGACGGTGAACGGCGACGACATCTGCTGGGCTCTGGCAACCCTGGGATTCGATGACTACGCCGGCCTGATGAGGAGGTATTTACACAGGTATAGAGATCAAGAAGGAGCTGAGCACATAGCTAATGATAACCATAATAATGAAGACAAGCTGAAGCTGCTGGTTAACAAACAACATCTTGAGTACTGATCAAGAACAAAGGATCATCATGATCATGTACGGTCATCCTCATAATGATATCCAGAAGACCTAACAAGGATCATCCTTATCCATTAATGTACTGGTGATAGGTGACCTCCTGAGTCCCATACACTTCAATCTTTACAGCAGCTGGAAACATCTGCTTTATTAGTCAGTACTGAACATCACAGATGCTGATCGAATTAGTTTCTAGGTACTTTCCTTCGTCCATTTTCATCTTCTTCCTCTCTCCATTTCCTCTCCATTCTTCTTAGTTCTTCATCTTTTAGGTAGTTTAGGTAGTTTTGTTTAGCCTTTGTGTAGAGAGAGAGAGAGGTATAGCGCGCATCTTTGGTTGATAATCAAAACCGGAGATTCTATACCTTTTGATCAATCACACTTGTGGATAAATCCATAAAGTCTTGTTCTTTCTTTATGTTTGTAGATTTGTATATAGCCATGATTTTACTGATGTTAATTTGCTTTTTCAACATCCGGGATATTTTCTTTGCTGTGTGATCTACAAGATCTTGGCTTCAGTTTGGAGTTTAATAATTTCTGAGTGTTAATTAAGTAGAATCTCATAATTTGTTCAGAGGACTCGGTAAACCCCTTATATTTCCAATCACGGTACTCCGAAGTATGACCGACAAAACCTAATTCCGACGCCGGAATAGAAAAAGTCACTGGTACAGCCATTAAAGTATGCATATATATATATATATATGTATATATATTAATCCGATGAAGGAATATATATATATATATATAGTACTGTTTAATTGACTCGATGATGATAGGTAAGAGTATATTAGTCTCACGTTAAATTAATTAAGCATTTGTACGTTTAACCCAAAAATTGGGAGTTAAGCCTGGTTTTTGGGACTGTTAATCAGTGCAGATCGAAGTAGATTAATACCACTAAACTACATACTTAAAAAGCCAAAAACTCGATATTTAATACAAGGTTATTACTGATTTATATATAACGTTCATTGTATCTAGTCATCTTTCCTAATATATACATAAATATCCAAACAAGAGAGGGATTAGGGTTTCAAGGCTATATGTATGTATGTATGGTATCACTGACCCGTAATTAAGTAGTTCTGAGAGCCATCAAACAGGCGCTGCCAATTGTCCTAAGTTTGCCCGTACTACTTCCATTTATTTTTTTGTCTGAACGTATGCTACTTCTAAGCTCAGCCTCTTTATAGTACTTCTGGTAAAGACTGAGTCAAAAAAAAAAAAAAAAAAAAAATATTTCTTAGTTAATTTTTTTTTTTTTTTAAAATAGAAGTAGAATTTATTAGATCAACAGCCAAAGACTAAAGTTTACCATAACTTACGTAAACAAAACTCGGCAAGAAAATCCTAACAAACATATTTAAACTAAAGCAGATAGTTAAAAAATTTGGAACGCTCGCTTTTAAGCAAGCCTATTTAAAAATGAATAAACCTCGCCCTCTACGGAAAGGAAATCATTCAATTAGCCATCTCTTGCCAATCACGCAATTGTGGTACAAGCAAGAAACTAGAAACGTCATAGAAGTCCATTCACCCTCACATAAGCTTAACCCCAATGACAAAAAATTAAAAAAGAGCTAACTCCCAAAGATTTAAGCCCAGCATCCCAAGCTTGAGCCTAGGCCCGAAGGCCTAAGCCCAAACCAACAAGGAAGAAACCCTAGGCTTCAGCTGCCAGACAGCCTCCGCCTCCGTCTCCGGCGGCCAGCTTGTCCACCACCGCATCACATATTCGATCAAGCTTGCCTGTGCCTCGGCCTCTGCGTCTCCTCGACCATGCCTCTAGTGAAGAAACGCCAGAGAGCGTCAAGTCTGGTCTCCCTTCCAAGCTGGCAACAAAACCAGAAGGAATCAGGAAGAGAACTCAATCCCCTACACTTAGATACCGGCTGGAATCCGGTAGAAGCTCTTCCGGGCGCGGACAACCTCGATTTGTATCCCGTAGTCACAGATAGACTTTGCTCCCCACACATATCAAATCGAACCAGCCACCTAAACCAAAAGAGATAATAGCCCAAAACTGAAAACCGTGCAAATTAAAAATACACTTCAATCTCTACCGGCAACGAACGCGGAGCGACATGCCAAGGCTACATGACCGTCGAGCTCCGCAAGGATTGACAGCGCACTTCTCTGTGCTCGATAACCCTAGGAGAGAGCGTCGCTAACTTTTTTTGAGTTTTTTTAATTTATATTAATCCTTGTCCCTTATTATCAAAAAAAAAAAATCCTTGTCCTAATTTTCATAGCCAAAAGCTTCTTATTTTTTTAGTTCAATGGAAGCAGGAGAATGATTTATAAAAAGTAAAAATCAACAGTCGAATAACTTTATTTGATTGATCGATGACCAATCTATCAACAATCCTTGCTATTTTCCATGTATTAAGTCTCTAATGAGTTAGAGCGTCATGTAAAATTATCCTACTATTTAATTAAAAGTTTCATATTGTAAATATCTCCGCTTCATGTTGTAAATATCTCTGCTCAATAAAGCATTTTTTTTTCACATGTAGTTCAATTTTTCAAAAACGCTATTTGTACCGGCCACTATATCGACTAATCGACATCATTCTTTTGGAAACCTTTGAATTAGAAGAGGCCAGGGTTGTAGGTTTCACTTCTAGTAAGTTTTGTTCCAAATATGCATTTCTTGTTTGATTTCATGATTTGAACAACAATTTTATTTGAACTAGGAGCATCACAATGTAATGTTCCATTTTTTTTTGGTCAAATTTATTAAAAATTAGCTAAAAGTTATGTATTCATAGCTTCTTGTATAACACATCACTATTTTTTCTTGATGTAGGTCTATTTGTTATTAAGAGATCGACAAGAGTACGTACTGATATGTTATATATTCTTGGGAAGTTCATTAATCTCCGAGCATCATCATTTGACCCCGGCCTCATCTATCTGAATGCATGATTGGTCTCAACTCAGGCATAAGACCATGACTCAAAAAATAGGGAGCTAGAATTACATGTAAGGGGCAACTTATCTAAATGCATGATTGATCTCAGCTCCATTGTGTAGCTGCCATTTGGGGTCTACCACATGTCCCACCAAGCCAATATGGCTTTTGTTCTCTATTTCTTACTCAAAATGACTCATGTTTTGACTGGTGAGTCATTTTGACTCTACAATTCTCTGGGTTAGAGTTAGGGCTGCCACTTGGTTTGGTAATTACCAAACCAATCAAATATCAATCGATATTTTAAGTTTAGTAAACCGATTTTTTGGTAAGCGAGACTGATAAAACCGAAATCTAAAATTACTGAAATAGTTGATTTGGTTTTGATAAATACCGAATCTACCAATTATTTAAATATTAGCTTTATATACTATAATTTTCAATACACATACATGTATATTAAAAAATAAACATAAAAACTTTAATAATAGTAAGAATATTATTATATATATTACATTAATAATACATGTAAGTGGTAGCAAAAACCCATATTTTCTACTAGTATCAAAACAATCACAAAATTGCATTACCTCATGTGCCACGAACTTTGAAAGTCACCTCATGACATTGGAACTAGCACCGTCTCAATCAACAAATTTAGAATGATCAACAATAGTTTCTTCATCGGTACTTGTGATATAACAGCATTTTTCAAGTCCACTTATGTGGTTTGTGTGGGCCATTATGAATTTATGCAAGAATTTATAGTCAGGACTCAGGACCATCTAAATCAATACCAAACTAACCACCACATGTGGTCGAATTGGTAAGAGTCTCTAAGTGGAACTCTTATACCCGGGTTCGAATCCCGTCAACGTTTATTGGAGTTAAATCCCAATATATTATTGGTGGCCCAGGGGGAGGAAGCGTTCTGACGAGATCCCCCGAGCACGGATTAATCTCTGGACCTAAGAAACCTTTGAAGACACCATGTGATTGAACAATCAAAAAAAAAAATCAATACCAAACTCGTAGTAAAATTATAATTCACATTCATAATGATCGATCACATTTTCTTATGCTTTTGGAGGCGAACGATTCTCAACCTACAAAATTTGAAATCATAAGCCTCCTAATCATCATTATCCTCTCTGATATTTTCTTTCATGAAGTAGGTACCAGTCTAGAAGAAAATGAAAAAATTGAGTATCACTTAATATTTGAGACGCATAAAGGAAAAAAACATGGCTACCGCCATAATTTAGCAAGTAGCTAGACAACTAGAGACAACATTAACAGAAACTACAGGGCGGGGGGGGACCCTTTTCTCCGCGAAATTACTAAATTAGCGCTGTAGAAGAACTCTGTGGATCCCAAATCCAACCCTCCCAGCTTTCACTCATCTCACTCTTGCTTACACTTTACTACCCAATTAGGGTTTCTTCGCGCCCAAATCAGGTCCATTTCCCTCTCTAATTACCTGGTATGGAATCTTTGAGCTTTGTTTAGAACACTAGGGATTCTGGTTCTCTGAAGTTGAGAGCTACTAAATTTTTAGTCTTTGCGTTTTGTATTGGGGAACTTGAGGTTTTGGTTGAGTGTGTGAAATTGGGTGATTGATGTTTGCAGGGTATTGGTTTTTGGGGGGGTGGAGAATTGAAGTGTGGAGATGACGATGAATGAGCGGAAGACCATTGATTTGGATCAAGGATGGGAGTTTATGCAGAAGGGGATCACAAAGCTCAAAAACATTCTAGAAGGATTGCCCGAGCCTCAGTTCAGCTCCGAGGACTACATGATGCTCTACACGTATTCATTTCTGTTTTCTCTTTACTCTTTGGTTGTTGTTGTTTGGTTATTGACATTGGTCATTGGATGCTGCAAAGTTAGATGGGGCTGATTGTTTTTTTGTTTTTGTTTTTTTTTTTTTTCTGTGATTGTTTGCAGAACGATATATAATATGTGCACTCAAAAGCCGCCACATGACTATTCGCAACAGCTCTACGACAAGTACAAGGAGTCTTTCGAAGAGTACATTAGTTCCACGGTGAGGAGGAATTTAGCTATTTTTGCTAATTTTTGACACTCCTAATGACATATAGAATGCATTGTTTACAATGCCGTAACCTTTTGTGTCGTTTCCTTCTCGACTAAGGTTTAGTTTCACCAATGCTCTGTCAGTCTGTCCTATCTAATATAACTTAGCGACCTATTAGATGTAGTTGTATATGAATCAGATTGTCAATGTGACATGTGTAGTCCGGGCTAATGTCAGCCTTCCCCAGAAGCTTGTGTTGTTTTGAGATGTTGGAGAATGTGTTATTTACATGTGGATGCTCTTCCTGTAGCCTTTGTCTAATCTAGTTTAATTTTATATGTTATGACATTATGATCAGGTTTTGCCATCTTTGCGAGAGAAGCATGATGAGTTCATGCTAAGGGAGCTTGTGAAAAGGTGGGCAAACCATAAGATCATGGTTAGGTGGCTCTCTCGTTTTTTTCACTATCTTGATCGCTACTTTATAGCTCGGAGGTCACTTCCACCCCTGAATGAAGTTGGACTTACTTGCTTTCGAGATCTGGTAAGTCATTATTGAACCCTTATAGGCCATCTTAAATCATGCTTTTTGGGGGATTCTTTTGATTGCATCTTCAATCACTGCCCAAGCTGGATTCTGTCTTACCATTCAGTCTTGATTTTCTGTAATCCCTCTCTTATCCATTCCCAAACCTTTTTTTGGTATAGTATGGATGAAAGACGTTCTGAAATCCCATCCCTTACCTGCTTGAGTGATCTTATTTTTGTGTAACACATCTAATATAATGGGAAAATAATTCTGATTTTCAGGTCTACCAAGAATTAAATGCAAAAGTGAGAGATGCTGTAATCTCTCTGGTATGTTTTCAAGTTTCTTGATGTGCATGTTATAGCAGTGAAGTTGTCATATCAGTTTACTTGACAAATTCTTTTCAATTCAGATTGATCAAGAACGGGAAGGAGAGCAGATTGACAGAGCTCTATTGAAAAATGTTCTGGATATATTTGTTGAGATTGGCATGGGGCAAATGGACCACTATGACAATGACTTTGAAGCAGCTATGCTTAAAGACACTGCCGCCTATTATTCTCGGAAAGCTTCCAACTGGATCTTAGAAGACTCTTGTCCAGATTATATGCTGAAGGTAAGGTTTGTTATATTTGATATATGAGGTCTATTTGTCTATATGAAATATTGTTCACTGATTTTTTTTTTTTTCTTCTTCTGGGAATTCCAGGCAGAGGAATGTTTAAGAAGGGAGAAAGATAGAGTTGCTCATTACTTACACTCCAGTAGTGAGCCAAAGCTACTTGAGGTTTGTTTCTGTACTTTGCTTTAACTTCATGTTGTATTCGTACTTATGTTATGGGAGGTGACAAGGAATACAATTATATGTTATATTTGAAACTCGACTTGTCTTTTTACTTACTGTAGAAAGTTCAACATGAGCTATTGTCTGTATATGCAACTCAACTTCTGGAGAAAGAGCACTCTGGATGCCATGCACTGCTTCGAGATGATAAGGTGACTTTTGAATATGCTGAGATTTAACCTTTGCTGATTAGATTGAACAAAGCCTGGACACAGACACATATTCAATATTTTCTATCATTTGTTTTGTCTACTCTAGGTGGATGATTTGTCTAGAATGTTCAGGCTCTTTTCTAAGATACCTCGAGGATTGGATCCAGTTTCAAGTATATTCAAGCAGGTTTGTATCTTTCGATGCTCCCTTTAATTTCCTGGGTTAACAAATTCTCTGTTGAGTAGCATACATTTTCCTTTCTTGTCTTTAGTCTTTTTAAATAATCGGTGTCCCCTGATGCAGCATGTTACTGCTGAAGGAACAGCCTTAGTCAAACAAGCTGAAGATGCAGCAAGCAACAAGAAGGTCTGTGCCTTGTCTATCTTTTCTCCGATTAATTAATCTATTCTATGTGTCTGCTGGGAAGATTTTTCACTGAATACTGTCTTACGAATCAGAATTTGTTGAAGTTCTAGTAGAGTGGCTCGGTGGCTCCTGTGAAATTATAAACAGGCATAGATAGAAAACGCATAATTTTTCTTTATGTTCTTTCAATAATTTTCTCTCACGGAATAATGAGATTAACTTTATAGACATTCTCTTTTCATAAGGACTGACAGCTCTTTTGGACATTAATAGATTAATAGATTCTATGACTTCTTCTCTTTTCATAACTTCCTTTTTTTTTCCTTTCCATTTAGCCAACAGGACAGTGTTTTTATGATATGACTCTGTTCCGTACTATTTTTTCTGCATGCCTTTCGTAATGACAGTTAACTGTAGTTGAATGCTGACTCTTTCCCCTCCCCAGGCAGATAAAAAGGATGTGGTTGGTCTGCAGGAGCAGGTAATTTGATGAAAATTGTAAGTATGGAATTTACAGGACAGATCTCCTTGAGGTTAAACTAATATGATTGTGCACCTCAGGTTTTTGTTAGAAAAGTGATTGAGCTTCATGACAAGTACCTAGCATATGTCAATGATTGTTTCCAAAATCATACCCTTTTCCACAAGGTTTGTGTCTAGCTGTGAGAATGTTGTTGTCATTAGACTCGCTAATCACTTCCAACTATTCTTCATATTGACAGTTTTTTGTTATCTGTAGGCTCTCAAGGAGGCTTTTGAGATCTTCTGCAACAAGGGTGTTGCTGGAAGCTCTAGTGCAGAACTACTAGCTACTTTCTGTGATAACATTCTTAAGAAAGGTGGTAGTGAGAAATTGAGTGACGAAGCCATTGAGGACACACTTGAGAAGGTCTGATCTCTTGATGTGCCATTTCATTTCATTGTCTTCTATGAATCTGTGGACTTTCATTTTTTCTTTTGATAAACAATGTTTTATTAACAAAAGTTAATCAAACTGCAGGTAGTAAAGCTGTTGGCTTATATTAGTGACAAAGACCTTTTTGCTGAATTCTACAGGTACTACTTGTATTTGTTGCTGCTCTCTTGCTTTTAGTCATTTATCTCTATTTGTATATACATATATTTCAGGAAATGGCTCAAGGATGATTAGATATGGTCTGAAAAGTGATTTACTTCTGACTAACTTTATATTGTTTATGGCTGACAGGAAAAAGCTTGCTCGACGTCTTCTTTTTGACAAGAGTGCTAATGATGACCATGAGAGATGTATATTGACAAAATTGAAGCAACAATGTGGTGGTCAGTTCACCTCAAAGATGGAGGGGATGGTCCGTTGCCTTATCTAATCCCTTGAGAACTGTTGTTTTGAATGTTAAGTACAGTTGTTTCTGAATTCTGACCAAAAATGACATTCTTTGATTTCTTCTAGGTCACAGATTTGACATTAGCAAAGGAGAACCAGACCAACTTTGAGGAATATCTCAACAATAATTCGCAGGCAAATCCTGGGATTGATTTAACGGTTACCGTGTTGACTACTGGCTTCTGGCCAAGCTACAAGTCTTTTGACCTCAACCTTCCAGCTGAGCTGGTACGCATGGATTTTGCTGACATTTGTTAATTCTGCTGGGTAAAGTATCTTAAGGCAGTTTATAATTTTATCTATTGCACTTACTTTAGGTTAAGTGTGTTGAGGTTTTCAAGGAATTCTATCAAACGAAGACAAAACATAGAAAGCTTACTTGGATGTATTCGCTGGGTACTTGTAACATCAGTGGAAAATTTGAACCAAAAACCATAGAGCTTATCGTTACGACATATCAGGTATTTACAGTATGTTGTTATTACTTTCTAATCTGTACATTTTTGTATTTATTTATGGGTTGTGTGGTACAGATTCTAGTTGGCATTCTCTTATTTCTAAGACCGACTATTCTTCATTTTACTTTAGGCTGCAGCTCTGCTGCTATTCAATACCTCAGATCGACTGAGTTACTCGGAGATCATGACTCAATTAAATTTGACTGATGATGATGTTGTTAGACTGCTCCACTCCTTATCATGTGCGAAGTACAAGATCCTTAACAAGGAGCCAAACACAAAAACCATCTCGCCTACTGATTTCTTTGAATTTAACTCAAAGTTTACTGACAAAATGAGGAGGATCAAGGTACTCTCATCTTTCACAGTATCTTGTCCTCGTCTTGTCTTCCAGTTAAACTGTTTTATGTGAGTGATCAATTATCGCTGTATTTAACATGTAGATTCCTCTTCCACCTGTGGATGAGAAGAAAAAGGTAATTGAAGATGTAGACAAGGACAGACGGTATGCCATTGATGCTTCTATTGTGCGTATCATGAAGAGCCGTAAAGTTTTAGGTCATCAGCAGTTGGTAATGGAGTGTGTGGAGCAGCTTGGTCGCATGTTCAAGGTTCTTGTTTACTTATTTTTATCCCCCTTGTATATGATCTAATACCTTTTCTAAACAGTGGAGTTGATTTGTTTTTTCCTCCCTTATTTCAGCCCGATTTTAAAGCAATAAAAAAGAGGATTGAAGATTTAATCACAAGAGACTACTTGGAAAGGGATAAAGAGAACCCAAATTTGTTTAGGTACTTGGCCTGATGTGCTTTATCTTCAAATGAAGTTGTACCTATTGCTTCTGTAATTAGCACAGCAAGCAGGTCAGGTGGGTGGAAGAAATGGCTCAATCACTTGTAAATTTCAATGCGTCTGTGACTTGAAGTGATTGCCTAAAGGAGCTGAGAGAGAATGCTTTGTACATTTTGCACTTGGAGCCAGGTATGGATGGCTAGACCACCCTTGGCGATGAAATTTGTATTGACTTCATATTATCCTCCCGTGCACCATGACTGCTTTGTATCTTTGTTTAATTACCGCATTCCCCAGCCTTGACTACATCACCCCTCATTTGCTATCATTTCCTTGCCCTGCTGGAAGGAAACATGTCGCAGTTATGGTATTTCCTGTCGAATTGCACTTTGATTATCAATTGTGAAGCTCCAGGCGGATGCTTTGTCTTGATTTCAAAGCGCATGGCTTGTAAAAACTATGAATGTGCCTATAATCACTGCAATATGATTTCCCTCCTGTTTCATGAGTTGTTTGGCGGTTTGGCCCCGTCTTGCTATTATTTTGGACAATGGTGTTTTCATGTTAATATAGTACAGATGAGGGACTTCAATTTGAATTTTCACTGTGAATGCTTGTATTGTAATCCGTAGACATTAGACAGTGATGAAGGTATATGCTCTCGTGCTTCTTGTTAAAAATTGACGCGCTGCTTTGAATCTCACTCATGTTAGACATTTTTCTGCCCGTTATCTAGCTTTGGAATGAGTATTAATGTATTATATTTTTTAGTAACTCTTCGTCTGGGTCCTTTTCGTTTTTACTATTTCACCAGTCTTTTCTTCTTCTTTTTTTAATTTTTTTTTTATCAATAGAGCTTCTATTCATACCTCCTTTATTTTTATTTGGACCTCTTACAGTATTTTTTACCATTGTACTTCCCTTTTTGCCCATATTATTATCTCTCTGTACCTCCCATCTTCTTATTTCCTACCTCCACTACACACCATTTGAGGCTTCATCTCAAGTGATTTGTCTCCTCAGACAAGTCAATAACTCTCTCTACTTCTATAGAAGTGACCTAGAGAACATTAACATCATCCTATTTTATCAAAGAGCAACTTGAAAGTATGAAACAGAGCAGATTGTTGAAACCTAGAGAATTCCGAATGAAACAAAGCAATTTGTATAAACATTTATGTCCATTTCTTATAGAGCTTTGACTTGTTTCTCAGACTGGGTTTTCAGTACCAGTGCTAATTAACTTGAAATATGGATTCTGGAAATAAGAAATCCTTTGAAAACTCAATTTGTTTGTAGAGAGACGATTGATACGCTGAGATAGATGCAAAGGTTCCGATTTTTTATTTATTTTTCACTCAGTTTGCAAGAACAAAATAAGATTTTAAAAAGTTTTAAAATGAAAAGAGGTCAAACTAACAATATGGAAGGTAAGAATGAAGCTCTCTTATAAAAGAAGAAGTTAGGTAAAAGCTTCCTAAAACTAGTTAATTGAGGTTTTCCCGTTTACACGTAATCATTCCATTTTTTGTACTTTTAAAAAAGGCTCGTTAACTTTTCGTATTTTTTTAATTCAAATTAGAATTTAAAAATTAATTAATTAAAAGTATTAGATGAAATTGTCCGAATAATATACATATATATATATATATATTTTATTTTATATATATATATATATATATATATGTATGTATTATACTTGTCCTCGTAATTTATTAACATGGTTTATACAAGTTAAAAGGGATGAGAGCTTATGAGAGTTGAGTGTATATATTGAAAGTTTGGTATCATTTCAAACCTGAATCTGGGGAAGTGGAAGTATCTTTCGGTAAGATATGAATTGCTGGTCATAGGAGAAAGCTAGCATTAGTACGCAGGTGGCTGACAGCCGTTAATTGAAATGGGGTACCCATCAATCAACATGTACAGTTCTTTGTTGGCAAATCTCAGTTGAAAACTAGAACACACTAGTGCTCATTTCGTCAGTTTCAGACTCACATAATTAATCAAATCAAAACATATGCGGCTGTGATAAGACAACATGACAAAGTAGTGATTATACTTCCAACCAGCAAACTTCAGTTGATTCTTCATTTGGTTTTCCTTGCTGAGAGATATACCATTAAGTGATTAAACCAATAGCTAATTGCGTTACGGATTTATCGTTTCTCCATGGTCTCGGTATTTCTGAGCCATATATCACAAGCCAAACAACACAAAAGGGTCAGAAAAGAGGGTGAAATTTCAGGATGTTCATTATGGACTTCAGATTATGTGTTTTGGGTACCTACCCACAAATTATAATTTACAAAAGCAAGTTTCTCTGGGACGTTCAAGTTCAATGAATTTTTCATACCAACAACATGCCAAATGGTACAAATGGTAATGGAAGTGACAGAAGCAAAACCAACGGTCGTCTTTTCATTCCCAACTGGCGGTGGGGAATAGATGAAATTTGCTCCTATAGTTGGAGTCCCCCCCCTCCTCTACACTTCTCAGTTCTCATAGCTTCCTCCTCCCATTGGTGCTCACTTTTTCAAAAGCTCTTCCCATTCTTATTTCAAATCACTAGTTTAATCAGGTTGGCATTTGCAACTTATAAAGTGATTCAAACTTGGATCTGGGGACCCATTTGCTGAGATCACACTTCTAAATTCTCCAACCAACCAAAGAGTTTGTTGAAAAGGATGCTTAATATATCCCTTGGGGGGAAAGCGAGGGCCGGGGGTGAAGATCCCACAATTGCTGATGGTAATGGAGAGTTAGAAACAGCACGAACTTGCGTGAGCACTTGGTCTTTTAGTTAGTGGGATTTTCATTTGTGTCAAATGTCACGAATGAGGTCAGTCAAGCTCACCTTTTAGGTTTGCTAGCTCCTCATGCATGTGTCAAGCTAAGACTCTCCGCCAATGTCCCAAACTCGAAGATTTTATCGTGAAACTTCGATGCTTTTCAACAGTGCTGGATCTATAATTTTTCGTCATGAGATCAAGTTTAAGTAGGGGATCTAGCTATCTAGGGTTAGATGCATTTCATCTCATAGTTCTTCGAGTGAACAACACGTGTGTTTCTTGTTACACCATTGCAATATCTTTTATCAAGCATGAACAAGCACTAGAGAAATGAACATAACAGGTTCATGGGATTAGTTCATCCCCTTGACTCTACCGGATCTGCCGGGCTTGTTCAAATTACTTCAGCTCTCTACCCTTAATTTGACCATTTTATTGCATTTTTCATGATATATGATATTTTCTACTTATGTTTTGTGTTTATCTAGTTGTGTACTTGTGTTCACAGACATTGAGCAGCGTTCAAAACTAATTAACTCTATGGTTTATAACTTTATATTGGAGGGATAAAATTAAATGAGTTGATTTTGATGTTAAGCACGTATTGACCTTGAAAACACAGATCGAGCCAGCACGTACAAGACCTTCAATACTCTTATTGTACTTCCTCACACCCATATCTACTACTTTCTACTCTATGAAAAGAAGTTTCTGATGAAGGATATTGAATAAGTTTAAAAGATCTAAAAATAACATGGAAAGGGAAAACAATGGAACTGATTCTAAAATCTATGGACTAATGACGAAATATGGGTGCAGCGGTAATGAAAAATAGTTATTATATGTTCCTCTAGCCTCAAACCGTATATACCACTTTTGATAGCTAATTATTAGTTTACTCCACTAAACAAATTGCATCATGAATGGCCTTGTAGTCATTTTGTTGTTCAAGTTTGCATATGTCATATTTGTTGTGGTAGGGTAAATGTTTCCCCAACGTTTCATAAATTGATTGCATCATAGCTTCCTTTACTCAATAGGTCTCTTCTTTTATTGAGCTTCAGCAATTTCTTATTTACACAGTGAACTTTGTGGGGAGCTCAACAATCATATAATATTAACTCTTGTTTCCTCTGTTTACGTAAGCTCTCATGTCATACATAATGTTTGAGCTTTACTTTGTGCTCTAGTTGTTACCATTGACATATCATTTCAGCTTTGAATCACCAGAAACCCATCACAACTTGCTCAGTGCTTCTGCCTTCCTTCCACACAAATAATGTCGAACAACAAAAATACAGACACGATTTTAATGGGCCTCTCTTTTTTCCCACCATTGAGAAAAAGCTGCCTCTCCTCTCTCTCTCTCTCTCTCTCTCTCTCTCCAGCAATGGAACACTGATAATTTTGTCCATCTTCTTCTTCGATTATTAAAGAATTATGGGTTGGTTGCTGGTGTTGGATTCCTGCATATGATTGCATGCTTGTTTCTATATTAGGAATCTTACAGAGGGGAACAGTAAAACGTGTCGTTTTTATGTTTTACTTCTTTGTTTTCATATGCTTGTTAGCATCTCACACTGCCTAAATATCTTTGATATATATAGCATGTAAGAACATGCATGACCCTCACTAATACTTAGAGAAAGTTGATTGTGGGCATCGGCTAAATACTCTAATCCAATGCTAAGAGTCGGTTTGGTGAATCTAACCCTAACCCTCGTACTGGAACAGGGGAGCGTCGAGTGAATTTAGCGCATATGTCCGAGTACTTCTAAAATTAATGGCATATTCCCACTTAACACCTTACCATAGATGTACAGGAACATGAGCCTATATATCCACCTATAACTAATTACTAGCATGAGAGCCCGCGCGATGATGCGGGCGGATTTTCTACTTTAATCTTTTTATGTTTGGTTTTAAATTTTTAGTTGACAAAGATAACCATAATGTGTCTAGATAAAACGAAAAACATGTTCTTACTTAGTATTTTCCCCACGCGATGCTGCGGGTTAGCTTTATCTCTCTCTCTCTCTCTCTCTCTAAATTGTACATAATCGATTCACAACCATAAGCTAAGAAATGTTAATTCAAAATGTTATCCCTTCCATAGTACAAAAGCTGGTGTTTTAACCAGACTTGCATATTTACATATTTCAAAAGTAAACTTTTTTAACAAACGCTGGTATTACTATGGAAGTTCTTCAGATGTATCATCATTATCTGCTGTTGATCTGGGTGCTGCCACTGAAAGATTAGATGATAAGAGAAGAAAGAGTGAATGAAGTTGTCGTTGAAATGTAATCTTTACTATGATCAAACAGTAACATATATGAAGTATTATATGATCAAACAGTAACATATAAGAAGCACTTTCCTTCCAACCCTATTTAATATCAAACAGACACAAAAGTAATATTTTGGTCATTTCTCTAAGGATTAATTTAGAATAAGAGGAGGTAATGCTTAAAAGAAAATATGTTAGACTTTAGAGCATTAATCTCCTTAATCAATGTTAATGGAGAAAGCATTAGAAATTGACCACTGTTTATATTTAGTTTGCATTTATCTGTATCTAATGTCTTTGTTTTCTTCTTGACATTTTATCTGTATCTAATGTCTTTGTTTTCTTCTTGATATTATTAGAAACAGAAAATTTGGACCTTGAAAATGTTGAAAAAATATAGGGGTATCTAAATTTGAAGATTTGAATAAGAAAAACAGAGATATTGAGAATCTAATCAATGAGGCCTAAGCAATACTGATGCAGCCAAAAAGCCAGAAGAGCTGTACAACAAAATTCAATGGTCAGAATTTCATGTCAGCAAAGATCTATAAGAGGACGAACTACTAACGCATTTCACAGGACATAGAACCTACCTCGTCAACTGATTTTGCATTCTAGCAATCTGTATAGAACTCTCGATCCCCAAAACAGAGCAACTCAGCAAGAATATTAACTTATATTAGCAATACCGTATGTAAGTAGAAGGTTTTTTAAAATATGAACCAACATGGGAGAGGGAATGACTGCATCTTCAAGAGCAAACACGCAGACTCGGCTTAACAGGTTGCAAAACACCTGTCTCGGCGGCAACCATGCAAAATACCAGAAAAAAGCAGGGGTAAAATGGGTAGCAAACTGTTACTAAGGGAGTTACTGTTCATAAACTATAGTACTTCCATTTTGTTTTAGTATATAGACTAGGAAAACCCAAACTGATTTAAGCTAAATAGATTAACAATTTAGTCTGATCAAGTCTAATTTCATAAAAACCTATACAATATACAAAATAACAACAAAGATGAACAAAACTAACAACCAAACCTCTTTTCTTTGCTTCCTCTTCAAACCTCGCCCCCTTCAATATGCACAACCTGCAAATTAAAAGCACACAACAAAAGTAAAAAACCAGATTCAAGCTATAAACAATTCAATTAAAATTTCGAACTAAAAAACCAGAAACACAACCTAAGCCAGTACCACAGCAAAGAAAAAATATAAATGCTATGATATATTAAATCATTCAACCAGTAGACTTTTGTTCTCAAACGTTTGAAAATGCAACTTTGCTTGGACTATAGGTTTAAATGAAGGTCTGTAAGGCTTTGGGAGTTTTTTGCCTTTTTAGATCAGTGACCAAGTGACCCAATTCTGCTTCAGTCATTACATTCCCACTATGAGAACCAATTCGTCAAATAAATGTTAAACCAACAAATCTAGTAACTGTTCAAGATAAAAAAGAACAAAGAATGCGTTACAAAACGACTGCCACTTAAAGCCACTGAAATTGAACGGCTGGAAGACGCAGAAGATGCACACCTGTATCACTTTGTATGTGTAAGTAGGTAAAACAGAAGATGCTTCAGGGACAAATCCGGAACTACATTGTTACTAAGGGAGTTACTGTTCATAAGCTACAGTACTTAGAACTAGTAAATTCATCCGCGCGATGCTGCGGTTTAGTGATACGCTAAAAGTAAGCGCGCAATTTAAACCCTACATCAGATAGTAGTATAGAATAATTAGTGTATCGTTCTAAGCTGGGGATTGAGGGTACACCTGTTATTGTAAAACAAGTAAAGAATTAATAAAAATACAAATTATAATATTTACAAAAATATACAAGAGATATATACATAAGCAACGAAAAATGGGGGCTTTAGGTTTTAAGATTTCAGAAAATAAAATACAAAGAAAGAAAATATAAAAACACAAATACAAGAATGGAACGAAAGAAACAAAGATCAAAACCAATTCCATAATCAAATTCGATTCAACCCTACAATTGTTCATCTAAGTCATGAGAAATAAGTTGATCATGTGAAACATTCGAAGCAAATGATTTCCCATTTTTTAATTTCCATTACTAATTAACCGAAGTGAAAGCACAAAGATTAATCCTATCAAACATGCAATCAAATTCTAGAAAGCTAGATCATCAACACATGTTTAACGCATGAAGAACACGAGAAAGGATATCAACTCAAGTGTACAACTTAGTATGAAAAAGTTCATCTAATTGCTATCATTTTCAATTAAATTCGGTTTTTGTCTAAAACCTTTACTACTTTTGATTCAAGTTCACAAAACGATTAGGTGAATCATCTTCTTAAATCTAGCAACAATTATATATAAACCCTATATGTTTCGAACCACATAAGATTAACACATAAAGGATTTCAATCAAACAAATTTAATTAAACAATCTCACAAAAGCAACTTTGGAATCACAATATAGGAATCAAAAATCTCATTCAATCATAAAAATTTCAGAATTAAACTTTGTTCAAATATCAATGTCAACTAGAAACAAATCCAACGAAAATCAAACAAAGATTACAAAGAAAGAGGACGAATTACACCGTGAGATGGAGATGAGGATGGAAGCTTGACGTTTGGATCCTTGAAGCTTGAAAGCAAGTCTTCAAAGGTGGATGATGGATGAATTGCTCACGGCTTCTTCTTATCTTCTTCTTCCTTGCTTGAAATCCATGGAGTGCACTAGAGGATGGAGAGAGGGAGACTTGACGTTGGAGAGAGTATTTTCTGAATGGGAGGTTGTGTAAAACGTCAAGAATGAGGGAGTATATATAGGAGCACGGCAAGGGTTGCCATAGCTTCTTGATTCCTCTATTATTTTCCAATGAATTATCAGAAAATGCCACATAACTCCAACCAACCGAAAATTGCCATGTAAGCCCTACTGTGTTGTCCAACCAATCAAAACTCTCCAAAATAATTCCTTAGTGAATAGTGCCGAATTTCCATGAATATATTCTGATTTTTCTCTTTAATTTCGGCCAAAATTCCTTTAGGGAATTTAGGGATGAATCTAGACGCATTTTGAGCCTTTTTCTTGGTGTCCACACTTCTTCTTTCCTTAAAACTCTCCCTAGGAAATCTTCCTGGCATATCCTTCCTTGTGTGGCATCAGTCTCCTTTATTTTTCTTGATTTTCACGTTGTCTCCTTGTTTCTCTCTTGGAATTTCACGGCAAACACATATAATTCTTCTCTTATGCGTCACAGACCCTAATTCCATGGGCTTTTATCCATTTTGCCTAAAATCCATAGTCTCTTGAGAGTTCTTGAGCCTTTATGCGTTACCTCCTTGTCATATCATGTTCTAAGGTCTTCAAGAAGCTTCTCTCACGCCATGACACTTCATCATTTCGATCACACTTCTTGGACGGCCTAAGAGTCATTTCCTTTCTTGGACATGATTTCCTGCTTGAAACAGAAAAACTTCATTTCTGCTCTCTGCAGCCCTTTGTATCTCATTTTGTCTCCCTCCAACGTTGGTTAGCTCCTCTTTCCATTTATGAGCTCATTTCAGTTCATTTATTCCCAAGTCCTGAAAATAGAAACTGTTACCAAAAATAGAAACTTTTTTAAAACAAGAAATGGCAACTTTCCTAAACTAAAATGGAAAAACTTTCTAAAAATGAAAAAATAGAAACTTTCTACAAATAAAACAGGAAACTTCCTAAAAATAGAAAATAGAAACTTTTCTAAAGAAATAACTAAGTAAATATGAGGAAATAACAATTAAAATGTCACATTAAAATGCTCCTATCATTTTTCTTTCTTTCAAGTTTTATATATAATAGATGAATATTCGCAATCTAAAAAATATCAATGCTACTTAGAATATAATTTGTTTTGTTGTTAATAATAGATTAGCAATAAATAAACTTTTTCTATAATTTGTAGAAATTTACAAATACAAAACAGAATTGTTCTAAAAAAACTGAAATGATATGGAAAATTGAAGGAAAAAAAAAAACAGATTGTAACTGTTCTATGAACTATAATTGAGACAAAAATTAAGAAGAATGTCAAAACAGTAATCCAGCTTTAGGAACATTAAGAAGAATGTTGAACTGTAATTGAGACAAAAATAAAGGGCAAAACCGTCATTTAATTCTAACACAATAACACTGTGCTTATGAACAGTATTTCTGTTTTTGTTCTTTAGATTATAGTATAATAGGATTTTGAGCTTGATACCCCAAGTGTAACAATGCTTAGTAAAATAAGGTCATAAGAAACGAGCACAATTTGACAAGAGAAGTTTGTAGACACAAATACCCCACAAGCTTCCATTAACTGTTAGACTTGTTATACAAATATGAGTTACACATAAACAGTGCAAACCATAAAATTAAGCTAGTTTCACAATATTCCACCAAATATTTGGTCTAAATTCCTATTTACAAGATTTGGGGAACTAAAATATATACACTACATGGGTCCTTCTTGGTTTGAACTTTTGCTTTGAATCTTGGCAAACTCGAGTGTTTTTTTCCCTTGCAACTTGTTTGTTACATAGTGTTTGCTGTACTCTCCATGGTTGTATCTTCTATACTTGCATGGAATGTTTTCATCCACCAGTTCTTGAACAGGTCCAAGCTCTACCTCATAGCTAGGAGCATAAAATGTGACGATTGAAAGCCTATCTTTCACCTTGTGGGTCACTGCTCTATGCTCCACACTCTTATAGATCCCATTTGTAAGAACCTGTAATTATTTTGATATCAGTTAGAAAATGGACAATATTTGAAAAAGAACTATATAATAAGATTAATTTCAATATTTTCTCACTTCTATGGTGTCCCCAATGTTGATCACAAGAGCATTGGGAATGGGCTGAACAGGTACCCATCTGTCATCTTTGAGGATTTGAAGTCCTACAGAGTTGTCCTTCCCCTGCTGCAGAACTGTTAGGGCACTCCCATCTGAATGTGGGCTTAGGCCTAAAACAAGGTCAGGTCTTGAACATGGAGGATAGTAGTTCATCCTTATGGCTTGAACAGCCTCCCCAAACATCTTTTCAAAGATGTCATCCTTCAAGCCAAGGCTCATGGCAATGTACTTCAACAGATTCTGACATAGTTTCCTCACTTCTTTTGAATAGACCTCTACAGTTTCACTGGAGGGGAATAATAAATAAATAAAAAAGTTGAAAAAGGTTTAGACTTTATTAGATATATTCACTGTAGTGAAAAAAAAAAACTATATTTGAAAATAATGCAAATTTTTACCTGAACTTTTCTGGGTTTGTTGGCCATAGTATTGGGTTCCTTATAAACTTAGGTTCAACCCCAAGAGCAAACATGTTGCACCAATCAAGTTTTTGGTCCTCAGATAAAACAAAAGCTTGTCCATATCCTTGAACAGTTCCAGGAGCCATTGGATACTTCTGTTTCTCTGCTAAAGGTAGCATGAAGAAATCCTGGGCTACCTTCTCTATACTCTCAAGCAGACTCAGATCAATCCCATGATTTACCACCTGCATGCATATCGTGGTCGAAGTTAGAGCATCCAAACTAAAACTAATCAGCAATAGCTGGAGAGAGGCTCATGATCGATCTTACATATATATTGTAATGCAAAGTTTAAAAGTCCCCGACCCGGGTAATTAAATAGCGAAATATGTACCTGAAAAAATCCCCAGTCCTTGCAAGCGGTTGTGAGATGAGAGATTTCAGTTCTGAGTTCATCTGTGTTTCCACTGGAAAGCTTAGAGAAATTGATAGTGGGAATGTCACTAGAGGATGGTATAGCAGTGGCTACAGTTGCTGGTCTCTCAGTTTTGTCCCTTACAAATCTTTCAGGAATTATGGTGGGTTTAGTCTTTCTCAGCTCTTGGACATCATCAATGTGACCAACCTTAACAGGAGAAATGGGAATTGGGGCCATGGAAGCAGAAGAGTTTGAAGCTAACAAACTAAAGCAAAATCTAATCAACTAGTTCTCTTTAGTAGTTCAACTCTCACATGCCTGTATTTATAGGCACAGAAAAGCATAATTTAGGCACTATAGTACTTGGGGAATACTATTTAAAATTGCAATTGTCACGTCTAATATTTGTTGTAGCTTGTGGGGACTTTATGCACTTTACCAAGTTAAGACGTTAAGTCATGCTCTTATATGTAGCCGTCTAGATCCTAGAACATCAACCGAAAGACCAGTGGTTAAATGGGGGAGTTTATGGGAATAATACGTTGGATCTCATTAACTAATTAACTAATTAAGATCTAGTTAGCTGACACATTCAAATGACATAATTGCTAAAATACATTCTAAAGTTGACAATAATCGTCGATTTACACCCTCAACTTACAATTGTAAAAATTAACTCCTAAACTTGGCGAAAACTACCGATTTGCATCGTTTCCGTCAAATTCAACGTTTTCCATCCAAATATAAGGGTAATATGCTCATTTTATATTTATTTCTTTGAATAATAAAAATAAATGAAAAAAATTCTTTAGAGGGAGACTCATGCCCTTCCATCTATTTTTTTTATTATTCAAATAAATAGATATTGTACAAAACAAATAAAAGATGGAAGTGCATGAATCTCCCTCTAAAGATTTTTTTAAAATTTATTTTTATTATTTAAATAATTAAATATAAAAATTATCATATTACTCCTCATATTTGGATGGAAAATGTTGAATTTGACGGATAGTGTGTAAATCGGCAGTTTTAGCCAAGTTTAGGGGGTTAATTTTTACAATTGCAAGTTATGGGTGTAAATTAACAATTATCGCCAAGAGTGAATTTTGACAATTATGCCTATTCAAATACAAGCATCATTCCAATACTCCACTGGTCATATTATTACAAATAAAGTCATTTATATCTCAATGGGATGACAATGGGGCAGGTTGGGGATGGGGATCACAATACTATCCCTATCCTGGGGTCATTCTCCACTCTCATCCCCACCCCAATCCCCAATAAAAATATATTGAGGATTTCCCGTCCCCATCCCCACTAGGGACTAATCCTCCAAACCTGCCACATATCCCCAATAAAAATAATAAATAAAATATTTTTTTCCTCATATTACATTTTTTAAAATCAAAATCTATAACAAATAAAATTAAAACATAATTAAATTCATAATTTAGTGAGTGTAAAAGTCAAAGTACTATTAAATTAAAAGTGTAGCCATTAAAGTAAAGTAGTAAATATATATATTTGTGATTATATTATAAAAAATAAATTAATATATATATATATATATTTAAATAAAAATATATAAATATAAATTAAATATATGTATATAATATTGGGGCGTGATTGAAAATGGAGATCACAATACCAACTCTGTCCCATCCTCAATTATAGATAGCAAGGATTTAGGGATCCCCATCCCAATTCTCCCTTTATCCCTGAATTCTTCCCCTATTAGAGGTGGGTATCTAATGGAGCTTCGCCCTATATCTCATGTTAATGCAAAATATGATCCAAAATCTACACATTCTGTAAAATTCCGGGTAGATTATTTAATTTGGATAATAAAATTATTAGTATGCATTCAAATTACTCGATAGTTAAATTCTAGACCCACAGTAGATGAATGAGATCCAAAACTTAGTTAAAATAGGCGAAGATTTTGATTTAAAATATTGAATAAAACACAAAATTACAACAAATAAGGTGATCGAAAGTAATGTCAGCTCATGAACTGTGTCAATAAAAATCTTTGTTTTTTCTGTGGGCTACCGACTCTGTACTTACTAGGTGGTGGTGCCTTGATACATTCAGATTGTGAACATGTGAAGCAATAAGTTTTGTTCTTCTGTAAAGAGAAAGGAATCTAACAGTGACAGTGGTTACGCGGTACGCACATTCAATTGTCTCTTATTGCAGACTTGTTTGGGCCCTTTTGGGGAGGTAGTCAGGTAGTCCTAGAGGCCATTCTGGATTCCCATTACATGTCTTCATTTTTACAGACCAAAATCCAGTGTTGTCATATCTTTGTCCACCCTTCTCTTTCTTCAAACCCTAGCTAACCCTCAGACTGTATATCAGTAATATGGTTTCCAGGATACTTAAAGAAAGCCATAGAAAAAAAAAATGCGGGTTAGTTACTAAGCAAGTAGTTCCATGCTACTTAGTTACTGCTTAATCTGCCATGAAAGAAATAGCAAGCGGTTTATTTTGGTGAAGGACATTTAAGAGAATATATAAAAAAGTATATATAAGAGCTAGAAAATATTCTGAAGCAATTATAGAGATGAATACTATATATGCAGTGCTGGCTCTATAGTGACGGCTTTTCAAGTATGCATGGACAGGAACCTACCATTAAAACATGGTGCATGTTTCTTTTAGAAAAGGTAGGAGACTTACGCACCATGAATTTTCAATATATGTCAAGGAAATGATTAGCCTTGTTTTTTATGCAAGTACAGTCGGTAAGTTCAGATAAGGTCGATCTAAAAAAGGTAATGGAGTGTGTGCAATTGAAAGCATAGTATCTAGTTACCCTGATCTCATAGTATAAGACCATAATTACAACTACAAGAGAGGAAGGTAAACTCGGAACGTTTCGGTAGGAGACTATGAACTTCTATCTGATTCGAGTATTCAACAGCTCCGAATCTGTAACAATTCGATTCCTGCAAACTCCCTATATTCCAATGCACCACCAATTATCTCATAAATTGCTGTCTCGAGATTCAAAAAATTAAACTTTGCACGTTAGGCGTTTGATGAAATGTCTGAACCAAACCTTGTGTCATACACTTCGCTCATTTATACCTACGTCAGCAATCGTAACCCCATGGATCTGTAGCTTTTTAGGAGAATTCTCGAGTGCTAGTCGTCTTTGCCAAATTTCTTGATCAACATAAACGGTTCAGGTTGAACAGATTTAATTCGTCAATTGATTTAATGATTTTGATCTAGTTCAGTACCTTAACGATTATCAATTTGACTGAAATTGTTTAATAGTGGTATATTCATAGAGACCTAAAAACTTAACAATCGAGATGTCAATATGTAATCGAAAAGTGAGTCCCACAAATGATCACTTAAAATTGTTAAAAAAAAAAAAAAAAAAAAAATCTTTTACTAGAAGAGCCATATGTATATATATATATATATATAGAGTCCGGCTACACTAATGACGTTCTTAGTTTTTTTTAGGTACGGATTTCCGGTTTTAACCCACTTTCCGATCACATTTTCACATCTTAACCGTTCAGTTTTTAGGTCCTAATGTATAGATCACCTCTGAAAAATTTCAACCAATTTGGTGATCGTTAAGGCATCCAAAACTGCAATTTACCATTATAAATACGAACGGTTCAGGTTCGACAGATTCGGTCCGTTCGTGTAAATTGCAGTTTTGGATGTCTTAACGATCACCAAATTGGCTTAAATTTTGCAAGAGGGATCTATACATTAGGCTCTAAAAACTGAACGGTTAAGATGTGAAAATATGATCGGAAAGTGGGTGAAAACACCAAATCCGCACCTAAGAAAAACTAAGGACATCCTTACCTAAGAAAAATCCTATATATATATATATATATATATATATCTACCCTCGAGATTTAGACCAAGCACGAGGTTTCTTTGCAATTCCAATGAAATTTTTCTTTTTCTCATTTCTTAGTTTTTTCAGCCTAAGAGTAACTCCAACAGTTTTCCTATAATTTTTGTATTATAGGGAAGCAAAAGTTAAACATTTAGCCTCTTTTTCTTCTCCAACTTCAACATATTCCATAGTTTACAATAATCTATAAAATCTCCATATTCTTCTTTAAAATTTTGGAGTTTGCTGTAGATATAGGGAATTTGGTTTTATCTCTCCTCACTTTCCCTAAAATAGAGATAGTTATAGGGAATCTGTTGGAGCAAAAGAGACTCATTTTTCCCTAAAGTAGAGAAAAATCAAAATATAAGAAATCTGTTGGAGTTGCTCTAAGAAAGTGTAGACAAACTGACGATGAAGGGACACGAGGAAAATATTAAAAAACTTTTTTTTTTTTTGAAAGGGACTAATCGTTTTATTTTAGAGGAATTATATATACACACCCTTGCATTTTTTTTCTTCATCTTTTTCCTTTAAACATCTTGTTCTATCCATATCCTGTTCTTTTGGGCAAATGCCAACCCGTAATTCCTACCTCTTGAATCTTGCCTACTTCATGGTTCAACTCTACTTTGCAGAAGAAAAAAAAAATAATAATAATAATAAAAAAACGAAGCTTGAAGATAGACTGTCAATACCCAATAGTCATAGCTTCAAACCATACAGATCAACTCGAGCTAAATCATCAGTTATTACCTAGATTTGATTTGGGTGATCTACAAAATATTGATATATAGGAGTACCTTGTTATGATCTCTGAATAGATACTAAAAGTTTGATTAATTCTTCTTGTATGGAAGGTTGAAGAACAATGATTTATATTATGTTTTTTCTACTGCGTAACATTTGAGAAAGCTTAGAGCAGAGAAAAATGAGAAGAAGAAAAATTAGTAGCTTGTTATAACTTTGTTTTTTGTTTCCTCGGTTGTGAAAAGGGGTATAATGAAGATTTTAAATTTTAGAAAAAAAGAAGGGGTATGTATTAATGATGTTAGAGCGAATGGCGATAAGAATTGAAGAATAGCTCGATCGTGCAAAAAGAGCAAAACCCAAGTTACTATTGTAACTTTGGCGTTCGGTGTCCGATTCTCGATTGTTATAGCTTTCCGGAAGAGAAACGACGTCAGGAACAAAACTTGTAGTTTTGCTAAGAGTGTGGGCTTTTTCGGGCTTTCAGGGTCGTTTAAGACCTCAAAACTGCAATTTACTATTTTTCAAAATTTTCGGTTTTCTAGTTTGTTTTGGATTTGTTTTGTTTTTACCTGTGGGCTTTAGGGTTTCATTGTTAGTCGCCCTAGGGTTTCTTTTCTCATATATAAGCAACCTTAAACGGCTGCAAAACCTATATTTTATCATATTATCAATCAAATTGAGAGTTTTCTCATTTATCTCTGGTGGACTCAAGAATTCTTATTTTAGGTTTATTGCTTGTAAACCTAAAGTTACTTTTTCGAATTCATCAATTAAGTATTTATGGATGTTATAAAATTTCTCTTTATTTTATGCGTGACCCAATTACATTCTATGATTTTAGCCAAAAGAAAAATTAAGCTATTAGAGTAAAATTCAATCTACAAAATCTGAAGGGAAAGTAAAAGATCTACACTACTACACGTCCTTCATATCACACCTTTTTAAAGCTCTCTATTCCCCTAAAAACTTTGAAGCATCATATATCCTTGCTTCCTCCCTCCCTCACACAAAAACTGTTAGACTTAGACCAACAATCTCCCCCATCAAATAATTATTAAATACCATTACATCAAGTGTAAGACAAATTTAACTTTTGAGCTTTCATATTTTCCCTTGCACCTGGAACAAAAAATATTCAAGTAACAAAATTGATAAAATAGTAAAAGGACTAGGTTTCATGAGGAAAGAAAAAATTTATTTAAAAAAAAAAAATTTAAATCACCAAAGTATTTCGTATAAATACAACTCCCAACGGCAACTCGCGCGCGCGTAGCCAAATGAAAAAGCCGTGGAACCAAATCCTCCACCTCAGCGCCGCCTCTTCAAACTTTTCCCGCCAAAATCAACCGTCGCATTTTCACCTCATCCAACACCTCCTCCGCAACTGCAACCACTCCACCTCCGCAAAATCCATCCATTCCGTCGTGATAAAGTCCGGCTCTTTATACGACACTTTCACCGCCAACCATCTCATCAATTGCTATGTCAGGTTCCGCAGAATCGACTCTGCAGCCAAGCTGTTCGACGAAGTGCCTGACCCAAACGTCGTGTCGTGGACATCGCTCATCTCCGGCTACGTCAGCGCGGATCGCCCGCGAGTGGGTCTGTGGCTGTTTGGGAGGATGTCGGAATGTTCGGTTCTGCCCAACGAGTTTACTTTCGCTACTGTCATTAATGCGTGTTCGGTGCTTGCTGATGTTGAAACCGGCAGAAAAATTCATGGCCGTGTTGAAATATTGGGTGTGCAAAAGAACCTTGTTGTGTGTTCCGCGCTGGTTGATATGTACGGGAAGTGTAATGATGTCGGTGGCGCTCGGCGGGTTTTTGAGTTGATGGGTGGGAGGAATGTTGTTACTTGGACTTCCATTATTGCTGCCTATGCCCAGAACGGACGAGGCGAGGATGCGCTTCAGCTTTTTAGGGAATTTAATCGTGGGATGATGGAGCGTCCGAATCATTTCATGTTGGCTAGTGTTGTAAATGCTTGTGCAAGCTTGGGTCGTTTAGTTTCTGGCAAAGTTGCACATGGAGCAGTGATTCGCCGTGGACATGATCTGAATGATGTGATTGCGAGTGCATTGGTTGACATGTATGCTAAATGTGGGAGTGTTGAGTATTCTGACAAGGTTTTCAGGCGAATCCCAAATCCCTCTGTAATCGCCTACACTTCGATGATTGTGGCTGCTGCGAAGTATGGATTGGGGAAAATGTCCCATCAACTCTTTGAAGAGATGATCGATAGAGGAATAAAACCCAATGATGTCACCTTTGTTGGCGTCTTGCATGCTTGTAGCCATGCAGGGCTTGTGGATGAAGGGCTCCAACACTATGAATCTATGTATGAGAAACATGGAATATCCCCAAATGCAAAGCATCATACTTGCATTGTTGACATGCTTGGTCGAACTGGCCGTCTCGATGAGGCGTACGAACTGGCCAAATCCATACAAGCTGAACCAAATCAACAAGCCTTGGTGTGGGGGACACTTCTTTCAGCGAGTAGGCTTCGCGGAAGGGTTGACATTGCTGTTGAAGCTAGCAGACGGCTAATAGATTCCAACCAACAGGTATCAGGTGCATATGTCACGTTGTCAAATGCTTATGCGCTGAGTGGAGAGTGGGAGACCGCTCATGATCTTCGGTCAGAAATGAAGCGTACTGGGGTTAGGAAAGAACCCGGCTGCAGTTGGGTTGAGATTAAGGAGTCAAATTATGTGTTCTATGCTGGAGATGTGTCATCATGTGCACGCCGGCGTGAGGTGGTTACTTTGCTGAGGGAGTTGGAGGGTAAAATGAAACAGAGAGGATATGTAGGAGGGAGTATAGGATTGGTCTTTGTTGATGTAGAGGAGGAGGCCAAAGAGGAAATTGTAGGTTTTCATAGTGAGAGATTGGCGTTGGGTTTTGCATTGCTGAGTATACCAAAAGGAGTCACCATTAGAATAATGAAGAACTTGAGAATGTGTACTGATTGTCATGAAGCTTTCAAGCTTGTTAGTGATATCGTTGGGAGGGAATTCATTGTTAGAGATGTTAATAGATTTCATCACTTTAAAGGTGGCTCCTGCACTTGTAGGGATTTTTGGTGATAATCATTCCAAAGTTCATAATCATGACGAGAAAATCACGAGAACAGATTGTTCAATGCAAAGGCCACTTGATTTTTCTGTACTGTCATTTTGATACTGAGTTCGAATCAATTGTCTTTGCAACGTGTTAGATATCTTGAGCTTTGATAAAAGCCGCCAATTTTCCACTGTTTTTCTAATGTATTGCCCATGTCTTCCAACATAGAGCTCCCACTCAAAAGCAGTCGATGAGGCTATTCAAAACACTGAAAAAGTCGCATGAAAAACAAAGCATCCAGGACCCAAAAGAATAATAGCGACAAAAGTAGATAACCCGCAAATTTGAAGAAGAAGAAGGAAAAAACATTATATGTATAAACAGGCTTGAGATTTTATTGCTTCAATCATTACTGTGATACATGGTGCAAGATTCTGGAGGCAGCAATGGATAAAACAGGCTAACAGGGCCTTACAAATATGCGCTCTCAAACAAACCGCACTGAAAACAAGAAGAACAAAAACAACAAACAAAACCAAAGGTACATTGTAGAGAGAGGAAACCATCTCTATAACCAGAACTAAATGCTGCTAAAGACGAGTAAAAGCTCCATTCTCCACCTTCCTCAAACCACGATCCCAATTTGTTGATCAAAATCAGTACAACACTGGTTCACCACCTGCGTCCCAGAGGCAGAGCAAGGTTATTATAGTAGTAACATCTTTAACCACTGAATTTCAATAAATGCCGCCATATCAGTCAACATTCTTCACAATCACTGGTCGATTCTTAATCCAACCCAGCGATAGACACATAGCACATTGACCTATCTCTTTCTCTTCCTTTCTTTTCTTTCCAAACCTTTAGGATTCTTTTCATTATTGGAAACCTTATGATCTAACGACAACCAATGGCATATATTGCTACAATTTAAGCTTCTAAATGGATAAATGGAAATAAAAACAAGTGAAAGTAATATGCAAACAGTCAGTAGACTGCCTGAAAATATGCTTGTGCATTCACCAAGGTAAACTACACAATCATTAACCCAATTGCATCCCAGAAAAGTATTTATATATAGAGCTTTACCTCCTACATCCTAGTGCAGCGCCAATAAAGCATGGATGGTGACAAATTTTACATCTCACCCAAAGCGTCAGTAGATACCTCCAGTCACATATGTTATATACTCGTATGCTAAATTTCTTATCAGAATAATACATATAAGTAAATAGGGTAACACTTGCAACAAAACAAAAATTGTAGTCCTTTCCATAAAAATTAAACTCACATGAAGCTGATGGCTATAGTGCAAACTCCACTCCACAAAGGTCACGAGTCAGCGATCTTCTCAGCAACTGCACAGAACCCAACTGAAACAACAGAAGTTCTTTAATTATGACCTACACTAACATGACATTCTCCACTGCAATTCAACATACTGAAAGCAACTTACTGAATGGGAGAGCCTCGAGTATCGGCACTATGGTGAAAACAGAATGTGACATACCTGTATATTCAATACATATACTTGCATGGAAAAGCTGGCACAGTCAGTTAAAAAAAAAAAAAAAAAAAACTTAGGTTTAAGGATTTCCTAGAGATATACAGGTGACCTTACCCAAGATTTGGTTTCCATTCCATCAAAAATTCAATAAAATGATAACAAAACAGAAAATGCTTTAATAGAACATAGATCAGTCATCACTATATTAGTAATCAACCTCCTCAAAATGGTTGCCTACCAAGTATCCAATCTCTATAAATATTTTTCCCTCAAGCTCCTAATCCAGGGAGCCAAAAAATTATAGAACTGAACTATTACATAATCTCCAAGCTGTGCTGCGGAACAATTAAATCATTTCCTCTTTTCCCAACCCATGAAACTAATGGATGAGCACGCTGTGCTCTTATCCACGTCAAGAATAGACGTAAGTTGAAAAAAGAAAAACAATACAAAATTTGCTAATGAATCTCACTTTGTACACATGTACAGAGGGTAATAATCTGTTGAATCCGCCTCTTCGCAGATTTTCAAGTGCAGATCTATGTAGGCATCCTTGTCCTTTCTTTCCTGATGCCTGTTTTGGTGAAAATCCAGAAAAACATGCAATATCTACAAGGTTGACTTAATCTCTAGCACCACCAAATTTGGACCGACCTATGGCCTGCATTGCAAGTTCAACCAAGTGGACGAATTCCTCTACATCTTGGAAGCTGAACTCAATTACCCTCCTAATAGAAGAAATACAATCATTCTTATGTGCATCTTCCTGGGTCAGGCAAGCAGCTGAGAAAGCACTCTGGGATTTTCTGGAGGCTTCCATTGCATAATTTACATCCTGTGTCTGCAAAATAATACATACCAATCTTACCCTCTTGTAACACCTATAAAAAGCATTGCCATAATAGATAAGGGACGGACTTCAAGTCTTGAGTTAATATTGTACTGGTCCTAGATGAGATACCCTATGACTAACCATTCGAAAAAGGTAAAGAAAATGATCCTAGTCAAGCATGTTTCAAAAGCTTGCCAACAACTAAGTGTCTTTGGAAAGGCATTGGGTTGGCTGTCGCAACAGACATGATCAGACACCTAACCAAAAACTTTCATAATAATAACAAGTCAATCAAGAAGCATGTTAAACAAATATGTATATCCATGGTGTTCATAATAATGACTCCTTACTCCCTAAACTAGTGGTGATCAAAATACCTTGAAAGAACAATTCTATAGCAAGTTCACAAAATTCATACAGACTGCATACAAATTAACTTACAAAGTCAAGCAGCCTGAGAATCTTGGGGCGGTTTCGAGCAACATGATGGTTTCCAGCGACATGAGAACCAGTACCCTTACATAATATAGCCTTTTCTGCCGTCACTTGGTTGGTTAAATTATCAATATCTGATGCAGAAGATGATGGAGACTCACCTAAATAGTAAAGATAGTTAAAAAAAAAAAAAAAAAAAAAAACAGCGAGTGGTTTGATATTACATTATCAGTAAATAGATGAGACTAATTGGATTTCCACCAAAAAGCATGCCAAGTTCATTTTCCATGTCTATAAAATCTTCAAGAATCAAAAGACAATAAGCTGCTACTTTTTAGAAGGATGGTATGCTGCTTTTGATTACATATTGCATCAACGAAATCTGTCAAATGTATCGGAGGAAAATTGGAGAAAGGCTGCATGTTCCATTTTCAGTTATGATTTTGTAGAGTAAGAAAAAATTACTGGTTCTACAGCTAATGAAACAAAAGATCTCTTAAAGGTTGAGATTTTGAGTTAAACAAGTTAGCTATAGGAACTGCCTACTTTTAGATAAAAGGAAAGAGTAACTAGCTAATTACTTTCTCACCAATTTCTTTTAGACATATCAATATTTGAACTAGAATAACTAATTTATACCTAACAAAGAGAAACATCACTGGATGAAAGAAACATCAATATATGAAAAAACAGAAATGGAACTTCAAATAAAATCCAAAGATTACAGAATGGCATTTAAATAAATAAATAAATTTTATTCATAACCTTCCCCTTTACCTTGAGGAGGCATATTTAGAGTAGCTTGCAACTCCTGCCGATCTCTGTTTATACTAGAATGTTTACAGTAAACTACCCTCATGTATGCCACCTCCATGCATTTATAGGCCAAAGCAGCAGAAGCAACTTCTTTGAGTTTTTCGAATTCATGGGCACAAAATCTGTGTATTCAAAAGGTTCAGAACAAAGCCAAAAACAGGTGTAGGAATGCAAAAATGAGAGCTTCAAAACAGTATAGGTCACCACAAAAGTCTAAGGTTATTGAGCAATTAAAAAATGTGAATGCAAAATAAGCTGAATAGATTGCTTTATTTTTTTAATTATTAAATAAGAAACGACCAATGAAGAAAAAAATACAAAGTAGGGGATAAGATGTTCACTGATTAACTAACAATCCTAAAAACACCCAAGAAAAAAAACAAAACAAAAACAAAAACAAAAATAAAGTAAGAAATGAAAACAAATGACACATAAAAAACTAAAGCAAGACAACTTCCCCAATCCAAGAATATAATATACAGTGCGACCATCTAAGTAAATCTCCTCCATACATTGGTATAATACTAAAATCTGTATACAAAAACTCTCTCTTTAAGTCTTCATATTGTTTCTCAGCCGATGGATGAGATATAGACAACTAATATCCCTAATACTTGCACTGCATCTCAAGTTCTCAAGCATCCTTATTTAATTTTAACAGAATAAATAAGACCTTTTTCTGATAAGAACTAGTAAACAAGATGATACAGGAGCCAAGTTCAGATTGTAACAAATAAGATTTTCCAAGTACTAAGGACAATATAGTTAATAGTTTGTGTAATGAAGGCAAATCACAGAGGCATTTTTTGAGTCATTCCGTATTCTAAAAGTCATGATAATGTTTAACGTATAAAGTGTCATCAGTTACATATTTCAGACTTCCTTAGTGCACAAGTTGAGGACTTTTAATGATCTATGTGTCAATGGATCTATAAAGGAGCAACTTTGTAAGTTTGAAATTCTTGAGATTTCCTGTGTAAAAAATGGGTCGACTAGGAGCGGTTTAACTTTCATAAGTTCTCTCTAGGAGTGATTTCCTAGAACCGTACTGGTGTGAAGCTGGTAGTTCCTAGCCTACCTCGTTTAGGACTATTAAGTACCTTAGGGAGAAAAACAGAGTCTGGCTCTAGTACAGATCTAAAATAAGGACACAACAGTATAGGAGATGAATATACTAACAAAAAGTGACCTATAAATCTACAATTATAAAATAAGTTCGCAGAAGAGGAGAACAAAGTGGACTAGATTACCAATGTAACCCTGATGAGGATCAAAATTAAAACATTCTAAATAGGGAAAATGGTAGGAATTGTGGGCTTGGCCAAAAGAAGTTAAAAACTAAAAGACAACCTCGAGACAGAAAATTGTAAATTGTAAACATTTTCTTAAAACTCAAAACCCAACATGCACATATTATAAGTAGTATAAACATCAACTCCAACTGAGGAAACGAGTATTTTCAGCAGTCCATTAATATTATTACGATGAGGTACTACTATTTGTCTTTAAAATGGAGGCATTTTAACTTACTCGCAAAGCTTAGCTGTACTGCTATACACTTGCAATGGAGTCATATCTTCATGCTTGCCTTTCTCATTACCACAACTTTCCAAAAGTGCTGCTCCTTGAAGAAACTTTTGGGCAGCTTGGAAATAAGCCACACTACTTTCGTCGCTAAACCCACAGTTCTAAAAAAGATAATAAAACCATTTTATTAATTAAAGAGACAGAAAAATACCACATAGAACTTGTAAAGAAAAGCTGAAAACTGAATACCTTGGATTTTTCAGCCTTGTCTCTTAGACTTCTAGCTTCATTCAGGGTCTTAGCAGCAATCTGGCCAGAGGTGCCTATCACAGGACTTGAAGCATTGACATCTCTTGCTCCCTGATGATCGGGCATAAGATGTCCCAAATTGCGATTAACTCCATTCTTGTTAGAAGCAGTCCCACATTGTTTTAATGACTTTTGCATATTACCATTGACAGCAGAACTTACTGGAAGTCCTTGAAACAAAACTTCTCTCTCAGGCCATGCCACAGCTCGAGAACCATGAGATCGTGCCCCCTCTTCCCTTTCAATCCCTTCTTCCCCTTCTTTTTTTGTAATCCCTTCTTTTAATTCACTGTGAGAATTTGAAGATGAATTTGGTTTTCCGCTTCTGGAATTATTTTGTTTCTGACCATAACCAGAATCCTGATTCATATTCTGCCACGGAGCACCTTTTCTAATAGGGAATTGAGTAGCACCCAACTTCTCATCTGACACATCATAGCCTTTTTGTTTTAGTTGAGTTTCCACTGCACTGCCACTTGACCCTTGTCCCACATTGTCCCCCCAAGTAACATGATATTTCTCATCCTTGACCTTCACTGGCTTAATGCTACACTCTTCAGGAAGGTTATTTCTAACATCATGATTGCGGTCAATCTCAGACGCATATCTTTGACTCTTTTTCGAGTACTCATCCACTGGACCCGAGATCTCTATCTTATCCAAATCTAAGTTACTAGTAGAACCTCTAATATCGTCCTTGGACTGCAAACAGGAGTCCTTACCGGATCTTTTCAGAAAAACTGCATCTTCGGGGTGGATCTTGTTCTCTCTATTATCATGATGGCAATGATGCAGGTCATGCTGATTACTGAGGAACTGGCCATGTTGTCCTAAACTATCATCATGACCACTAGCATCTCCCTCATGGTAGCCTACTGTTGAAAATTTATGAGATTCAGGATGAATACGGTCTGATGTTTTCTCTGTTCTGGTGTTCCCAAATCTATCAACACTACCAATTCCATCCCCGTCCCAGCATCTTTTGGAATTACTCGTCAGAGAGAATCCACCACAAATGGGATCATCCTTCACAAAGCCATCTCCCTTCACCGAAGTCAGCCTGTCTGAGTTAGAGGTCCTTAAAGGAGATGAAGAAACCGATTCCACAGGCGAGCCTTTCACTTCCTCAAGCTTACCTCTGCTTTTACAGGAACCTGAAACCTTTGAAGAGCTTGAAGTGGCAGCTAAAGAAACATGCCCAGATCCCAAATCCCTTTTACAGTGCTTCCTGGGTTGCTGATCCTTAAAAATATTCCTATCCTTTTTCATAGGATCAATGAGAGTAGCCTTTATGCCTGACACAACAATTTTGGTAACTCTGCTCTTTCTATCTGACTTATCATCAATATTACTAGTGCTAGACTCTTTGCCTTCAGTTTTCAAAATCCTGGCCTTCTTTTCCTTCCAAGATCCACTTTCACTACTTTCCTCCTTGGTATTTACCCGGCCTTCATGCACAGAATTATGAAATGTTTCCACATTATTCTGATTATCCTGCCACTCTCTCTTTCTCTTTTTCTTCACGGAACTATCCCCTTTACTGCACGTTCTCACATCCAAAGGCCCACCATCTAATGAGACCTGAGTTTGATGCCCCGGTTTCCTTGCAGAGATTTGTAATTTATCCTTTGTGTCTTCAGAATAACAGAAGTCATTGTATTTTCCATCCTGACCAAGTACATGGGTCAGCACACCATTACTAGAAGTGATCCCCACCCTCCCAAGGTCGATATCAGAACTCTGATCTTTATCAGCATGCAACACATCTTCTCTCCTGGACTTCTTAGAAGTACCACATTTATAGTGATCAGTATCCTTCTTGTGTTTTAATCTTACTTTCTTTGCATCACCTGAAAACATAAAATGACCCAAATAAATACTTATTACCTTCCTTTTCATAAATTGTTATGAGATAGCAAGTCGAAACATCGTATCAAATTACATACCTCCACTTATTTGCTTCACCTTCTGCTTGGCTATGTTTTCTTCCATGCCCAAGTTCTGGAGGTTACTCATATATTGATCACTAGATTTCTTCATTGGATTTGGTTCTAAAGGAGGCAGGTTCATGTCATTTAAGCTTGTACACTTCACAGGTTCTTGCAGGTAAGATTTCAAGACACCATCACCACTACCTGCATTCCTTGCTTCCTTCACACCATGTCTCTTCTTCACCCTATTAGACATGCCATTAGAACTGAGATTTTGATAATTTTGATCCAGATGTTGAGCATGACCTGAAGGTACTACAGACGATGTTCCATTAGCATGAGTTTGCGGGTTAGTTAGACTTCCTGAAGATGGTTGTTGGTACAATGCATTAAGTGCTTTTGTTGTTTCATCTTCACTGATGTCACATTGGTTCATCCCAGGCCCCCTACAATACAGTTGAAATACCACCATGAAAAGGTATCCATATATCAATACAAATACCACAAACAGATATGACAGAAGAAGAAAGAAAACGCATTGGTTAGGTTAATCCGCAAGTATAACGAATAAATTGAATACACAATTTTTATAACTCCCAAAAGCAAGGATGAGAAGTAACTCACAGCCAGTCTAGCATGCTACACAACCATTTCTCAGGGAGTTGCTCTGGCTTTTTGCCAAAGGGGAGAAGCCTCCACTTCTGACAACTATCACAGCATACCCAATCTTCTTCTATAACAACAGGAGCTGCAGCTACTGGTACAATCTCTGACGCAAGTCCATTTTCAATTGTAGGGCGGCACAGAGTAGAAGCATCATTTACAGATCCCCCTGACATTAACCGATTATCAACCTTTCTACCACTCAGATTTTCACTTGGTTTGTCCTTGGATGATTTATATTCCATGTCAATATCATCAATAGGCCTTTCTGCTACATCCATTTTAGCCCTTCGTTCCAAAGCTTTAGCCGCCAATGAATCTCTACGGTTATCTCTGACTATATCCTTCTGCGACTTTAACTTCTGCACTTTTCTGCTAGATAGAGAAACACCATGACCACCATTCATTTCATCTTTTGGCACTACACCCATTTCAACTCCCAAGCTTTCCTTTGTTAAAATACCTGGTTGCTTTTCATTACTTAGTTTTCCCTTTGACTTAATCTTGCTCTCAAAAGACAGCTTTTCCTTCTTGCCAGGCACATTAGTCTTTTCTTGATCATGATATGTATTTTCCTCACCAGCATTTTGGGGGTGCAGGTCTAGCTCTCCCTTGCATTTGAATGCACCAGAATAATCTATTGAGGCAGAGAAACCCTTGTTCTTGCCTCCATCTCTGAGATCAACCAGGGCATCCTTGTGGGAATTTTTTACTGACTGTTTCCGAACTTTTTCCACTGAACCACACCTAGAATTTTGCTTCTCATTCTTGTCACAACCATGACCGGATATCGACTCCAATGACTCCTGCTTTGCTAACTCAGAGAAAGATAAACTTCTTTTCACCTCATTCTCATTGGTTAACCCGGAATTGGGTGTTCTATGAGTAACTTTAACACAGTCACTAACCTCACCCACTGAGTTGGGTAACCGGAATGTTTTGTAGCCATTGGACAATAGCTCCTTGCCTCCTAGAGTGTCAGTTCCTGATTTCTTTTTTATAAGAATTTTCATGTCATTCTTAACATTCATAACACTCTCAATCTTCAGTTCTATCTGCTTTTCATCTTCACCTGTAACTTCAACATTCGGCTCCTTTAACAATTTTCCATTTCCCCGTGTGGAAGCAGACAAAGAATAATGTTCTTGAGGACCCTTAGATTGGGGCACCATGTTCTGTTGATGAAGCTTTTTCTTTCTCGTTAGACAAATTAAACTGTCATGAAGAGGTGACATCAGCACATGCCCAGGAACTGGAGACGAAGTCATAACCTGTTATAACACATAAACAATATCCATCAACACAACCAGAACAGTTTAGGTCCATCTACCACCAGAGAAACTGCATGAAAACCTATAGCATTACCTGAATAATGTTAGTGGGAGACTCATCTACATTCACTTGAGAGGCAGGTGGCATCTCTCCACTTTCCTCGGGGCTATTCCCAAAAGATGAAGATGGGGAGTTAAGCCCAAGACCACTATAAATTGCTATGTTCTTCCGAGATGTGTTATCAGAGTTCATTTTGATTCGAACCTTTAGTGTCCTTTGATCAGCTGGATTACCAGATCTGTTTGACATCTCATCTTTCAAGGAACACCTTTCAGCTACTTGAGTAGAAGGAACACGTGAATCCTCTTTAGAGTAAACGCCCTCAAAAACCCTAGAATTATGTGGCAAACGAGCACTGGATGAAGAAGTTCCGAGCCTCACAGTTGGAAGCGCATTTGACGAAGCTTTCAAATTTTGAGAGGCACCCTGAATGGTGACAAAAGCCACAGTGCTCAAGTAACATTGTATTTATCTCAATTTGACAAGATCTCAGCCATATTTGTCTCCTTCCAACCAAATAACAAATAAAAAAATAATTCATATACCTCCATGGAACTTTTAGGAGATCTTGATGTGTTGCAGTTTCCCTGTGGTGTCTTTGGAGTAGACAAAACTGATGGAGATCGTTCATGTGTAGGTAAAAATGAGCCATATCCACCATATTTGGCCCCTGACCAAACAATAAATTACATATCCACCATGATGAGCCATTAACCAAGTTTCAGCAAAAAGAAGAACTAAAGCTTCAGTCTGTCTAACTTTCAGGATAGGTCACTTACCCAAACTCTCAGCAAAAGCCCCACCCTCGAAATCCCTCTGGAAATGTCCCAGAACTTGATCAAGTTTCTCTTCCTTGAAAAACAAAAGCATTAGTATCAATATATGCATAAGATCAGAAAAAATGAATAGTAAAAAAATGTCACAGCACATAACATTGCAGAGGAAAATCCCGGTATCGTTTTCTCTTTTCAGAGCAACTAGTTATTTATACTTGTTTGGGATAAATTTATCAAATACCAGCTTAGGTTCAATAACATGAAATATTTATTTTCAATAATGAAGGGGCATGGAAATGAATACTGAACCTTATTATTCTCATTCTTATAAACTAACTACTTTGTTTAATGGACGCCAAACAACAACAAGTATTAAGCTTGTATTCACTTTTGTCTCTCCTTGAATCAACAACCAGATCGTCATCAACAATATGTGAAGCATTGACAAGAAACACAAAAAAGACTATCCAATGTGAGCACAAATGGAAGCTACGGAAGACCTTCAGGAAGTACTACAATGAGACTTTTTTTTGGATAAGATGCTGTTATACTACGATACAATTGTTGCACACGCATTTGATCAGTCATGAGCCATAATGTGCATTTTTTCTCCACATGAACCAGAAAAAGAATCTACATTGTTTCCAATCCAGCCAAAAACATCTGCAAAACTCCAGTGGCAGTTTCCTATGCTATTTGCATAACAAGCGCACTGGAATGCAATACAGATTAAAGCAAAATATAAACTCTCATTTTATTTCATGCTTCACTTTCCATCGCTAAACGCTACTCCACCAAACCACACATTGCCACCGATCTACATTGATTCCGATTCTAACTCAACCCCTTCCATCTTTCATCCACATTCCGGTAAACCTACCCACCATTGTAATCAACACACACATACATTGAAATGCAATCAAAACTCACTCTCAATCCAACACATTCAAATTTTCAATATTATTATCTTCTCATGATCACCATCACACACTAAAGTTCAAAGCTTTAAGCAAAACTCCAATGCAAAAAAACGTGAACTGAATGCCCTTACAAGGTAAGCGAGATCGATATCCGGGTCAAAGTTTTCGTCGTCGTCGTCCTTGTAATAGCAAGAAGCCTCACCTTCTTCAAGCTCCGTAGCATTATTATTATCATTCACCTCCATATCTCTCTCTCTCTTGAAACCCTAACCCTAACCCCCTAAAACCCTAACCCTTGTGTTCTAAACGCCCCCACCGCCTTCCCTAAAGTCCAGCATATCAGTCCAAATTCCCACAACACGCTCTCAGACCCACCAAAGCTCTCGGAAAACCCAACAAAACCCAGAAACCCGAATGCCCTAATTACAGTGCGGAATTGAAAAGCTTCAGAATCCTTCTTCTATGAAAAAAATCCCCAAAAAAATCAAATAGAAATTGACAGAATTCATATTAGAATCCAAACTCTCCCCGAATTGAACTAGATGATGATCGAGTTCGGAGAATGGACGGCGGAGATTGAACGGGAGCGATGATCGGAGCTCTCTCTCTCTCTCTCTCTCTCAGAGAGTAACGGCGAGTGAAATCGAATTGGTTCGGTTTAACAGAGACACTCTCTTTCCCTCAAATTTTTATTTTTATTTATTTTATTGCGTAGAAGAAGACCCTTGCTTTCCTTGTTGGATAATTAATTAATTATATTTTCCTTTCTCTCTGATTTATTTTAATTATAAAATTTTCAAATAAAATGTTGGGGAGGCGCGTGGGGGAGAAAAGGGCGCGACGGTGCGTGAGGGTGAGTTGGTTTGATTTGATTTGCTGACTTTGTCTTCAACTACACTAGGAAGTCGGGAGGAGGAGACAGGTTTCTTAGGAAAACGGCGCGCCGTTCGCCACGTAGTTGTTGAAGTTGAAGCTTAAGCGTCCTCTTTGCCGCAAAGCCTATCCTGGACCTCTATTTTTTCCAAACACAAATATTACCAAAAAAAAAACACCGCTTACAAAACCCCATCCTGATCGAGAGGAAAAGCACTTGGGCATGGCATGGTTATCTTTAAATTGATCATTTGGTGCTATCAATAAAGAGCTTCGAGTCACCTTCAACTTGTGTAAGAGACTAGGAGCTATAAGGCCATGAGCAACAATAGCTACGAGGTGATCTTGTAAAGCTTCCGCAATGATTGCAAAAGATTTACCAAAATTTCAATTGCAATAAGAGGATTTCTATACGACATGTTTACGTAAGTTAATGGTTTAGGTTTTGTCTTTCCATACGATATGTTTACTTTACGTAAGTTAATGGTGTAGCTCCTTGAGAAGTACCAATCAGTCCACATCGCTGGCGGTACTAAGGCAAGGAGGGAGAAGACGAAATGGCAGAATCGCCTTGGTGGGTGACTGAAGGTGAACATTGATGGCAGTTACGGTCGTGACGGTGGTGTGGGGGTAGTAATTCGTGATGAACATGGCATTTGTTTGGCAGCTTTGGCACGCTGTTTTTCGCATGCTTCTTCCGCTCTACACATGGAGGTGGAGGCATGTCAAGCAAGTTTATTGTTGGCTATCTATCAAAATATGACTGCTCTCGAGTTAGAGAGTGATTGCTCCCTAATTGTTGCGGCTTTGCAACAAAATGTGGAGAATAGATCTAAGATATGGCGCATTATGGATGATTGTAAGTCATATTTGATATCTTTTCACCCTTTTCAGGTTAAACACATCTTCCGTGAAGCAAATGGTGGATGTACTCTATGAAGATTCATGTACTGATGCTCGAGGTTAAGGTTTTATGTCCCCCTTGACTCATGTTAATCATTCTAATACAATAAGTCAAGCATGGGGCTGAGCCTCCCAGCTTGGCTGCGTTCCAAACCCCTTTAAAAAAAAATTATTATATGAATTGTTTTCCCTTTCACTTGAGTTTGTTTACGATACATTAAGTAGGGTGGTTTTAAACGAATGTTTTTTTTTTTTAAGAGAAGCAAAATAAGGGCCGACTCCTCGCCCTTATTCGAAATTTTATTGATACAAAAAAGGTACAAAAAGGAGGAGGATTAGGCTAAAACCACTCCTTGGAACATAAATGAACATGGAAAGTATAAAGCAAACAAACATTAGGAAGTGGGGGACTAGGCCAATACCGTCTCTAATACAGCAGAGCAATAATGACAATAAAAAAGAAAATGATACAAATTAGAATACTAAGTAAGAGCCCAAACTGACCGAACTAAAAAACCACTAGGCAAATCTATAGCTAGTACGTATGAAAAGAAATATCATGTCTAAACTAAAAAGTGATTAAAGATGGAAGCGAAAGCCACCAAACTGAACCTTCACGCAAAGCGCCATAACTGGCCAACTTGTCTGCTACTCCATTGCCTTATCTGTAGATGTATGAAACATAAAAATTTAGTTGCCGAGTTTGATGTAAACAATCTAGCCAACGTCCTCGAATTTTCAAAAAATGATTGAACGACCGTCTTTATCTTAAGAGGATGTATTCATTTAAGAGTCTACAATATTTTTTTGTATTTTGAAAGTTTATGGGTATTCAAATTTTTGAAGTTTATTTGGAGAAAAATAGAATGCGCACGTAGAGACAATCATTTAAAATCTTGATGTATTCAATTAAGATTTAAAATTATTCATTCAAATATGCAGATATTCAAAAGTATATGGATTTTTAAGGATTTTATTAAATGCTGGATTTTGGAGGATTTTATAGTGCTTTTTATACATATCAAAACTCAAAAACAATCCAACCACTTCCCAAGAGATTTTGATGAATTCTTTCTCACTCAAAAAATGAATTTTTTTATTTTTATCACTATAGCTCTGGAAACCTTAATCCTTCTAGCTAATTAAGCTCACTTTCAATGGTATTGTTAAGATGATACGTACACACATGTTTCTTTTTTTTTTAATCAAACCCGAAGCTAGGTGCCGATATATATACATATATTCATCTAAAGTCAGAATAGACCGTTACATACTCACATGTTTCTTTTGTAGACTAGATATGAAAAAAAATTATATCATTAGTTTACTATTTTATTTTTTGTGTAACATTTTGGTTGATTAGTTTTCTCTTATTATTCATATAATACACAACATAAAGAATGGTAGATTGTCATACACACACACACACACACTTTTTTGTCATTGATATAACATTATAGTTGGATCCATACATCCATTGCTTTTAAAGAAGAAGAAAAGAAAAAAAAGAAAAAAAAAATTAACCTACCAAAAGCATCATAAGCACTTGTAAAATCTAAACAAATACTAGTAAATCAATCTATTATAATCAATCAGAGTCCATATAGAATTTAAACAATACATGGATTAATTAAATCCATAAATTATAAAAACTCAACAAAATCTTTTAAAATCTGAATTAAATACACCCTTAGCCTGATCTTGAGATAGTCTACTACTAAGTAGTAGGTCTACATTTGATGCACTTATACATCAATATAACACATAACTTTCATAAACTTTGTAGATTTCATTTAATTTTGTTACGTTTAAACAATATAATTTTTTTTTTCGACAATATGAACAATATACAATTGAAGAATATTACACATTGAAAAAGTTTTTCAGAACAAAAAAAAAATGTCATCATAAGCGATCAATTTCACTTTTGACTTATGTTCACTAGAGTTGCTCTGACCGTTGTATATCATGTCTAACATAAATTTGATCACGGTAACAAAACATATAAAACATACATGAGAATAAAACATAAACGGCAGACAATTACAAATTTGCAAATGTATATAATCATATGTAACATGTTATGTTAGCAATTCAGGGTGCCCACACGTATGTTAGTGATATTTCTTGCATATGATCGTGCAATATGTAGTACAATTCATACCAAAAGTGGTAATTTAGTAGTAAAACCATCAACCACTACAACAACCAACTATGTCAATTTAGTTTAGTTTGTAATTTGCCCTTTCTAAATCATACACGACATCCGACATAAAACTCTCTCTATTCCATTTCTCTTATTCCTCTTTTACTCTTCTCTTTTTCAGTCATGATATGAATGGAATTGTTTCACTTTCTTATCTCTTCTTCTATGATGAGACATATGTGTTGTAGTTGCCTGCACTATGCATTGTATGTCTTTGGTCACAACTTTAGTAGTGGCCACAATATAGTCGAATTGCTCCTCAACTGGATGCAACAACAACATTTAAATATGGCTTCAAGTGTTCATAGGTAATGGCAGGCATACTTTTTTTTGGAAAGAAAACTGGTTTAGAGTTTCTATAACTTAGAGCATCAAGTGTTGCATTCTTTTGTGAACATAGTTAGTTACTTTTTAGTAGAGAACAAATGGGTGCTGCCTCCAGGTTTTTCTGAGCTTTTCCCTCAAGCAAGTGAACCATTAATTCGAACATTCTTCTAATTAAGGATCTACTAGGTGAGTCTATATTGCCGAGAGCTTCTTCATGATAGTTGCCTACATCAGATGAGTTTTAATTTTTATTTAAAAAAAAATCAACATGCTTGTTTTATCAAAGAAAAAAGGGTAAAAATCACAAATAGTACCTGAACTATACCTCAATCTTATCGATGGTACCTGAACTTTATTTTTTGTCACAACCACTAGTTGAACTATTCGGTCCTTTTATAATGGTACCTAGAGCCACCTTCGGTCACTATTCCTACTAAAAACGGCATATGAGGCGCACAAATCTCATTTATCAGGGTTAAAGATAACATTTTACTAATTGTTGAAGGTATCGTGGACATTTTCTACTCATGACCTAAAAGAAATAGTTAAGGAGGGAAAATTGGAATCCATTTTGTTATTTCCCTCTCGTTTTGTTCTCCGTCAGTTGATTCCCAAACCCCAACTCTAGGTACCCAAAGCAACTTTACAGAGAAATTCATTACTTTTTGTCTTCAAAAAGCTGAAATTGATTTTTGAATTGAAGATATTGAATGCTATAGTTTATGCTAATCATTACAATTAAAGTATACTTATTTTTTGGTCCATTATTGAAAACAAGATGTGTACTCTCAATTTTTTTTAGGTGAGTGGAGCTGCAAAGAAACCAAGACATACGAATGTCACTTCCTTGAAACTGTGTCAAAAGAAGCCATGAAAATGAACAAATCAATGTAGTAAAGCATGTTCAGTTATAAGCACAAAGAAGTGATGGGATGGTGGGAGGATTTTAATTATTCCTTTTATCTATTTTTTTTCTTTTGATGATCATCACAGTATTGATCTTTTTGTAATAGACTTGTCTTTTATTTTGTGATTTCAAAGGCTGCAATCATAGTGATGATCTTTTTGGTAATAGACTTGCCTTGAACTTGTTTTTTTTTTCCCCAATGATAATAAACCTTTAATTATTGTTGAATTTGAGATGGATTGTTCAAGTGTTAAGTATCCATTTTATGGAAGTATAAATCAGATATTATTTCTATTGTAATTGTTATTAATAAATTAAGCATTGTTAAATATGTTTGTGTTGCAATTATCAATATTGATTTGGATTTGGCTTAAAAATAAAAGAAATGGAGGGAAATTAGTACCTCTAATTACCTATTTTTGGACGGAACTGTCATGAGAGATCTATGTGAGGGTAACAACGTCATTTCTTCTAATAAATGAGACATGTGTAGCTCACATGCCTTTTTTGGCCGGAATTGTGACAGAATGTGGCTTTAGGTACCATTTAAAATGAAATCGAAAAGTTCGGGTACTGGTTGCTATAAAAATTGAAGTTCATGTACCATCGATAAAATAGAGGATAAGTTCAGGTACTATTTATGATAATAACTCAAGAAAAAACTAACATAACACATAGCGCAACACAACACAGCAAGTAAGTTCAGAATACTTAACATAACAAACATAACTAAGTTCCTCTACTAACACATAACATAACAAAAAGGTAAGATAACATTCCAATATTCACAAATTTTGTTCATTTTCTTTCTTATCTCTCTCTTGCTTTTATTCATTTTCTTCCTAGAAATTGATAATTGTGAGATCTCGAATTTTGAAGTTGCTCGGATTTTATTTTTGAGGTTGGAAGTGGAAAGTAGAGGTCACTATGAGTTCGCAGCATTTTTCGGTAAATTTTTAAAATTCTAGAGCTATTTTAAAGAAATTTTTGAAGTTTATTTGAAGAAAAATAGAATGCACACGTAGAGATATCTCATTGATTGTTGGCTGACATGTGGCATGGTGATAGCATGACAGTTGATAATGATGTCATCCAAGTGGATGACGATGACATCAGCAATGAGGTTAGTCATTAGTTATGTGTCATGTGAAGATAAAGGTGGTGTAGCTTTGTGTGGAGTTGACACATGGCAACAAGGCCACCAATGGTTGATGGACACGTGACCTATCTGACCTTATAAATAGCTGATCAACAGCAATTTCTGTATATTCTTTTCCAAGACTTTCTCTCTCTACTCCCTCTCCTCATGCTCTCTATAAATCTTCGGTGAATCATAACTTTTGATTCGTAACTTCGATTCAGAATCCGCGATAGGATACGAATTTATCTTGATGTCCTGTTTTGATCTATGAAGGTTTGAGTTAGATAAAACGGTTATTTCTAGAAAACTCATATTAGGAGGCTCGGTTTATGATCGGTATTCTAGGAGACGATTCGTATTGTCGAGAATGATAAGGATTTAGAATACGAGTTGCAATATTATTAATTTTGAGAAGCATTGGATTTGAAGCTTAAATTGTACGTAGGGTCTCTCGAAAAACTTTTTCCAATTATATCGATAAATAAAATTATTATTGAAATCGATGAATTGTTTGACATTGGTGGAATTAAATCTTGAATGTTATCGCTTTGTATAAAAGCATGTGTTATAATGATTATAATATCATTCATGATATATCTGCATTGGGAAATGTGCATATAGACTGTAAAAGGAGTTTGGAATTATATGTGAATTCAGGGAAATGAATTCTTTTGTATAGTTGAGCTTAACTCGTTGGGACCAAGTTTAGGTGAGTTAATAGAGTTGTTCGATTTTGGTGATCGAGAATGAGCAAGATGACTAGCAAAAAGGGAATGAATTGAATTGTTATAGGTGTCAGATCATATATTTGAAACATCTAGAGTCACTTCCGGTTGGTAAAATACATGGTATAAGATGTGTAGACTCTCTTGTTTTGATATATGGACTGATGCATAATTAAGTTGCGCTCATTTGACATGCATCGATTCTAGTATTCATTTTTGTAAGAATTGTTTGATAACTTGATTGTAACATCTAGATAACAATGACTTAAAAACGTTTGACCCTACCAAGCGTAAACTCACCCTTATATACTTTTGTTTATGTGTGACACGAGTTTCAAGATGACTAAGCAAAACGAATCTGAAAGGAAGAGTTTATTTACATTATGATTTGTAACACTCCCATCTCAGATTCGACATTAGGTGCTTAAAATCCACCAACACTGTATCCGGAGCATGACAATAACCCAGCCTTATAGCATGAGTAGCCAAAAACCTGCGAAAAAAACCTTTTGAACCGATTCATGATCGCACTCAAACATCATGTCTAGATCTATGATAAGGAGGATCACAGCCTCACCGGATTTCCTTGCCTGACTCATCTTATCCCATGCTTCTGCAAACTTAGTGAGAAATTAGAGAGAAATATCATAATTTGCACGGAGAAAATTAGTAACATTCTTTAGTACATTGTGATTCTTGGTGTTCTTAGTACCTAGATAATGAATATTAATAGAGCGATTGTTTTTTCACAACGTTCGTAGCCCCAGCCATGGATCCAAACAACAAACTATGTTCCATTATCAAACTGGTTTATGTGGTAGTGTCTTTATTTGTAATTTTTCTCATAGAATGGATGCTTAGAGTGAGATTGATGCGGAGGTTTTATATGTGAAGCAGATTCTACTTTGATGGTACAACATTTTTCTTCCCTTCATCTAGTTCCTTAGAGAGATTGTGTTCGCACTAGCAAAAATTGTATTCATACTATCGTTAAATTACTTAAGTGTTTTTCATATTTATATATTTTTTTTAAAGTTTGATATGTTTGTGGATAAACATATTTCATTATTTATGGTGCTTCACACGAGAGATAGAAACCTAATTGAAATGAGTTGGAGGCTGGCTGAAGCTTGGAGAAAACTCTCAGAGGCCACAGTGCATGGTCTCCAAAAGATTGATCAATAAACTCTTCAAACCTCACAAGGTGCAACTGATACAAGGTGAAGAAGAAATTGAGCATATTAACTGTTGTTGATTGTTGGATTCAGCGCCTATTATGACCTCACCCATGAAGGAGGGGCCAGACTCACAAGGTGCCACCGATACGAGGTGGAGAAGAAATTGAAAAAAACTTATAAGTTGACAAAAAATTGATTATGGTTCAAACGAAGCTGCTGAACGAATAAAAACTGCTAGCGTGTATAAAAAAAAAGCTGCTGAAATAATAAGAACTTCCATAGAAGTGCTCCTTCTTGTGGTGATCACTATGGGACTCTTAAAGACATGTTAAAGCTTAGATCATCATCTAATTTCTAACTTGTTTGTGAGTCACACGAGGTCACTCGGTGATTTAGGGTTGATGATATAGTTACCAAATGATAGTTACAATTGGTATGATATTATTCACATGTTCGGCCGGCCTACGAACGACCTCGTTGACAAGGATTTTATATTCGAGTGCGATGAAGAATCAAGTCAGAAGGTATGTTACCTAATCTTTGAAATTAGTACATTGTTTTCATAATTCATTTAGGCATCGAGTTAAATCAAGGAAATTGAGATGCAAGTATGGTAGAGTTTCAGTGTTAGGAACCTAATGAGTAGTCAAGGTAGCGGTCTTAGAGCAAGTTCTGGAAGCTCTACAAGGAGGACCGACCTCTATGCTCCATTGTCCTTAGAACTTGAGTGGGGCTTTTGCATCTTCACGCTTGCTTGTTAGAACAATTCATACCTTCATTTTTCAGCTAAAGGACTTGAGCAGCTGATTACTTGTTACATGTGGAGGAATATTCTGTAAAGATTGTTTGTGCAACCTAAACTATTTTGCTTTTGAACAATATGTGCAACTTCAACTTGAGTTAATGATGATCATAGTGGTTTAGTTTTCTTTTTATTTATTTTTTGCTAAGGTCCAATTCTCAAGTAAAGATGAATTGGAATGCAGAATCGATTTTGTTTGCAAACTAATTGAACAATTTTTCTTTTGGCAATGTGTGCAACTTCAACTTGAGTTAATATGATCAAAGCTGCTTAGTTTTCTTTTTCTTTTTCTGCTAAAGTCCAAAGATAAAGATAAATTGGATTGTAGAATTGATTTCGGGAACCAATCCAAAACTGTAGTTACATTTGGCATGATGTAGTGCAAGTTAATATTCATAGACATCGTCTTGTGTATTTACTATTTTCTTTGTTTGATAAGTAAACTAGAGGATTGACATTGTTTCAGAACTAAATTTCCTAGTATGGATGACAAAAGAATTGACAAATTTTGTTTCGTCAGAAAAAAAGAAAAAAAATTGGATTAAATTCTGCTTATTACCTTGTACTTTCAAGGGTTCATCAATTCAGTCCCTGCACTTCTAATTTAATCATAAAAGTCCTTGCACTCTCAAATTTCATCAAATCGATATAATCCGGTTACTATTCCATCAATTTACCTATTAAAATGATGACGTGAGACTTTCTCACAGGGAAAATTCTCAAACTACCCCTCGCTAAGCAGCCTGCGAACTCGTCAGTATTATGAATGCAGATGGATAGTTTGGAAATTTTACCCGAAAATTGACGGAATGGTGATGCATTTAATTGATTTGATGAAATTAGAGAGTGCAAGAATTGCAGAGACTGAACTGATGAAGCCTTGAAAATACAGGGTAGTAAGCAGAATTCAGTCCAAAAAAATTTGGTGCTTCCAATGATGAGTTTGTTTGGTGGAGGTTATTGTCACCCTCTTTTGTTAGACATTAAGGGCATAATTTGGCTAAGTTGTCTTCTTATTGGTTCTCTTGCAAAGTTGTTTAGTTTTTTTTGTTCTTCTAGTTGCGTGTAATATTGTTGCTTAGTACTTGTTATTCTCGTACGTTTCTTAGTATTGGGGCTTGATCTTGGTTTGGTTCTTGTAAAGACCCGAAATTTCAGTTAAATATTTCGTAATTCAATACTTCTCAAATTATATGAATTATGAGTTGTGAGTGTGATTCGAATGTCGTTATTTGGAAAATTTGGTTTCGAATGATTTTAGTATCGAAATTTAACGTTATTTAGGGTTATTAAAATTGTCATATTTTTACGTAAGGAATTTGAGGAAACTTCTTTCATGAAAGTCGTAGAGTTCGTCGATACGAGTTCGTGCATATGCGGAACACAAGAATCGGAGTTTGTAGGAAGAAGTTATGACATTTAGAAGTTTTCGATTTTGTATATATATAGGTTAACTTTTCTTGGAAAAATCAGAAAAAAAATCTGAAAACCTAATTTTTCTCTCTCTCTCTCTCGCGCGGCACCGAACCAAAGAAAAAAAAACAGAGCCAAACTTCTCCGGTTGAGTTCTTGCTCCTCCGGCCACCGTTTGACGTCAAACCACCTCCCACGGCTTCGCCTTGACCTTGTGCAGCTGCCAGAGGCAGCCTTGCGCCGTGGCACGGCTTGTAGCAGCGGCGGAAAGCTGGTTTTCCATTTTAGGCAGTTTTGAGTGCGAAGCGAATATCTCGAGTTCTAGACCACCAAATTACGAGTTCTTTATCTCGTTGAACTCGTATGGAGGAGTAGAACATGCAGTAAAAAGGACAGCACCAGAAGTGGAGGTTTTCACGTTCGTCGGAGAGCATATCGGTTTCTGCAGTTTTTCCGGCCAAACCGGACTGTTTTTGGTAAGTTTCGGCCACTTCCACTCATTTTCTCACTTCGTGTTAGTTATGAAAGTTGCTCAAAATGATGAAACGAAGGGGATGAGCTTGGCCCCGACACAATTGGTGGTGGTCGGGGGTGGCTCTGCCCTAAACTCCGGCGGCCCTTTCCGGTCACCTCCGGGGGTGTCATGAGTAGTTTCTGCTCATTTTTAGATTCTACATGTCGATACGATCATTTTGATATATAGCATGCGAATTTTGGATATCGTATGAATTAGTTATGAATTTTACGATTTCGATTGATTTCGATCGCTCAATTTGTGATTTATGAAGTTTGGACCGTCCGATAGAATTCTAGTTTTGATATAATGATCGTAGGACTGTCCCGGTGACCTTGTGTGGTCACGGGTGAAGATCCGACCGTGGGATCTTCATATAAGTGTGTTTTTTGGAAATTATACGCTAAGTTAATTATCGTTTTGATTAGGTATTTGACGGATTTGTTAGCGGACGATTGTGAATCGTATTTTGGGCTGTAAGAAGACGCAGCGGGAGTTTAGAGGTGAGTGAATCTCACTTGGTTCATTTACGAACCGAATTTCCTTAATTTCTCAATTTATTGTGATGTGTGAGAAAATGGTTTTTAAGAAATGTGTTTTAAAGTATATTAAAAATGAATTTCTTGATTTTGTATCATGTGAACTATAGTTGGTATTAGTGATCATTCCTGTGTGGATGGTTACGTATATATATATTTACGTGATTATATATTGAATGGTGTGACCTTGAGGTGTGGAATCGTGTTAATATGTTGTTGATAATGTTGATAATATGATTTTAATTATGTTGTTAATATTTGATAAATGTTGGTGATAAACATGTTGATTTTGTGAGTTGAATAGAAGGTAGAGAAACGTAGTATTCCGAGGATCGAATGGTCTAAGGATCTTTGGTTAATGATAACCGGAGTGTATGTGTTCTGAGGACAGAGAGGTCCAAAGTTCGACCGTTAAATAATAACGGGGATATATTGTTCTGAGGACATGAAATGGTCCAAAGTTCGCGGGTTACTGAGTAACCTGGAGATGCCGTTACTTGACCCTGGGCCAAGGTGTCAGAGGTAACGAGACAGTTAGAGCTCTAACGTGGGTGCCAAAGTGGCGATAGTTGTGATTAGGTGCCAAAGTGGCGAGAGTTGTGATTTGGTGATTGTGGAAATGTGTTCCATGTTGTTTCATGTGTGTTGGATTGATGTTGCTTGTGGTTGTTGAGATTGTTGGATGTTTACTTGAGATAAATGAGTTGTGGTCTAATAAATCAACCGTTCATTCTTATTTACTCACACGAGCTTTCAGAAAGCTTACCGGGTTTTGTGTTGTTACAATCCCGGTACACTATTCAAATGGTGTAGCGGATAATCCTGCAGGTCAGGATAATCAGGGTGGTGAGCGAGCTGCGTAGGACAGCAGGGTTGAGACCAGCACTTGGTCTATTTTGGTGTGTTTTTGTAGACTCTTGTGAGCAGAACATTTTATTTATGTTAGTATTGTAATAATTGACTCGAGAGATAGTTTGCTATGAGGTTTGTGTTATAGTTTATGAGATATTGGTTTTGAGGAAAAAAAATTAGGACGTGATTTGTTTAGTTGTATTCATGTTTCGGATTTGAATTTATAATTCGAAATTCGGGGCGTGACAGTTCTCTAGTGCGTTGTGTAATTCCTTATTTTTATAATAAAATTTCAAATAATTAAGGGCATAGAGTTAGCCCTTACAATGCTTCCACAAAAAAGATATAATAAAAAAATAAAACATGAAAAGCAATAGCCACATACATAAGTTTGTACCTTTGTTATCATCAATGAAGCCTAAAATGTATTCATGGCAAATAGTTAATCAGTGAATGTTAAATGAGAGCCATTATTCTCAGTATAAAATCTGGTGTGTATGAATAATTGGAGAATGTATTTTGTAGAGGTCAAATATCTAGAAAAAAATAAAGGAAAATTACTGGTCACTCCTTGTACTTTTATCTTAAAAACAGTTCAGTCATTCGTCTTTTAAATTAAACAGTTTAGTCCTTATTCTTTATAGTTTTCACACAATATGTCCAAAATGACTGTTTTACCTTTCTTTCTTTTTTTCCTTTTTTTTTAATTCCTTTCTCTCTCACTCTCCATCATATATATATATATATATATATGTGTGTGTGTGTGTGTGTGTCTACATATATATATATATATATAAATATAAATTTATATATATTTACCCCTCACTCTCTCTCTCTCGCTCTTACCAAACATCTCCACCTCCTCCGTCTTCCGCCAAGTATCCAGTAAGATATATATATATATATATATAAGACGAAGTGAGGAGTAAATATATATAAATTTATATATATAAGATGAAGTGAGGAGTAAATATATATAAATTTATATATATATATATATAAGATGAAGTGAGGGGTAAAATAGTTATTTTGGACCACATTGTGTGAAATTTGAATGTTTGAGGAGTAATTTGTTAAAATTATGATAGTAAAGACTGAACTGTTAACACCCTAAAAGTATAGGGAGTGACCAGTAATTTTCCCAAAAAATAATTTTCATGAACTATAGCTTTACATAAGAAAAGAAGATGACAAAATTGGTTTTGCTTGAGATGAAATCATTTCAGTGAGTGCTTATGACCCACAATTGAATGTAAATACATTATTAGAGCCTGAATGAGTGAAAAATGAGGTTTATTGTGTACGTCCCTAATGATACACAAAAGGATATAACTTAGACATGATTTCTTGAGACAACTTTCATTACTATATGATATAGACTTCCATGGAAAGAGAAAATTAACGACATAAGTTGGTTTCACTTAAGAGGAAAAAATTTAGTGAATGTCTTTGTTTTATAATGGCAAGCATACATATAAGCTTGAAGAGTCAAGCAATTAAGTCAATCGTGTCCATCATTGTGAAACTATCAAAGTTTATAAAGCAACTCAACCACTTGAATAATATTAGACAACAATATTGCAAAATTATACATATAGAATCCGTTTTGAAAAAGAGGGTGAGCCAAACATGAACTTAAAAAAATCATCACATTACCTATGATCACATTTAAGGAAGAAATGTGGGTGTGTTGAGAAAAATTCAAGTCTCTTTGACATTGTTGTTTTATTCTTTGTTTATTTAAGAAATGAATAAACTCTGAATTAGAAACTACTAAAATTTGAGATCAATGTATCTTCCACATATGGAGGTAGAACATGAAGAAAAAAACAAGGCTCATTTAGATGAGCATCTTTAGCAAGGATATGAGCATTACATTAGCTAAATGATGTACATGCCTAAGTGTTGTTGTCGAAACTTGCTTACGGCTAAAAAAATTTATACGAGAAATCTCATGATAAAAATTATGTCGATGAATAAACAACTACTTTTACTATATAAATAGAATCAGACTCAATAACTAGGGGAACCATTCCGATCAATATTGTCATTTAATGTACCTACATTCGGCCTTTTATGACAATGAAGCCATGGCACTAACGAGTAAGGGAAGAAGAGATGATACCATGTTCCTCCCACCTACCTCATTCTCAAAACAACAAGCTCAATTGCCATTTTAGGAGAGTCCTCCCACACTTTTGAGTTATGATTCCTTCAAATAGACCATTGCAAATGAGTAAGATGGTGAAGGAACTCATAAAGCTACCAAGCCAAGTAACCAATCTTGAGCACTAGTTTGTTAAGGTGCTTGAAGAAGAGGCATAAAATGTGCTAAGTAGGGACTTTCAGAGCAACTTGACAATCACTTGGTACATGAATTGGGTATCGACTCAAATGCTACAAAGAGGATATTGAGTAGTAATATCAATGCATCTTTCTCACTTAATTTGCTATTGTGGAAAAAATATTAGAGCATAACCTTCCATTCACTAATTTTTACGTCTCAGGCATTGTCGCATTACATAATCCCTTCAATAAAACCTCATTAGGGTTTGGATTTCAGAAATAATCATTATTGGGAATGTAGAATCTAGTACAATTAGGAGAAAAAAGTTTTTTTTTTTTTTTTTTTTCAAGTATACTTGTTAGAATTATTTATGACTATTGCCTACTAGTCAATCTAATTTGTACACATAATTTTGGTTTTGTTGTTGTGTCTCTTCATAATAGTGGAGTGTATTCAACCTTATACAGTTTTTTCCAAAAAAATAAAATAAAATAAAAAAAAGCCCTTACACGCTTGCTTTTGTTGTATTGAAATTGAAATATCACTTGGCAATCACATAGATACATGGGCGGATCTATTCCTAAGGCTGCACAGGCTGTAGTCTAATCTACAACTTTGGTAAAATATGAGTACTTATAAAGAATGCTTACCCAAGAGAAAAACAAAATTAATATCTTTCTCCTTTTAAAATTTTTCCCAATCCAGTCTTTCTCAACCATCAATTCAACCTCTTCTATTTCTCTTTCTATTTTCTACCTCAATTTCCTGACTTTCTTAGTACAAAGCTCAAACATCGAAATGTTTGGGCAAAAACTTATTCCATATAAGTTTAGGCCACCTAATATTATAATTTTAAATTTATTCCTGCACACGTAACATGAGATTATCTAGTGATTCCTCGTTCTGAAGTTACAGTGTGCAAAAAATTTACCTTTAGTGAGCATGCATGCAAAATCTTTCTTAACCAAACAGGCATGCAAATGGCGGCCATTGCATCCCTGCTGGTCTTCATTCCCACCCATGAACACGTGCTTGCAAAAGTGCAAAGCTAAACAAGTTTAAACAACTAATGCCTTACAGTTTTACCAGTTACATCACTCATCTCTCTACCTCACCGTTAATTTTCCACGTAGTCCCGGAGGTCCATGCTGCTCAATTTTCATTTATTTTATTTCTACAAAAAGAAAAACACATCGTTTTTATGGATTTTTAACATCTCTATCAGACTCTCTCTCTGTCTTTTAGGGTTCGAAAATTAGATTCGATCGTGTCGCAACCCGTCTTGGTTTTCTCACCCATTCTCTATATATAATCTCAATTCAGCTCCCCTAGGGTTTCCCCTTTTAGCAATTTCTTCGATTTCTCGAAAATGGAGGGTGTTTCCCTGCTCTGATTCCTCCGATTCTGCCCCAAATCTTCGTAAAGCTTGGGTTTTTCCGCTACAATTCAGCTCCCGCAAGTAAAATCCCAGATAAAGGTTGAATCTTTTTGTTGTTTTTCGTATTTCTGCAGTGAAATTAGGGTTGAATTTGTGTGATTTTGGGTCAGGTTCTGTGATTTTTAGTGTAATTTGGTTGAGTTTGTTTTACAGTTGATGAATTGAGCGTGCATGTCGTAGCTTGGAGGGTTATTTGTTTGTGAAATATTTATTTTTGGGGGGCAAATGTTTGCTACCAACATGGATTCGGCACGGGATATAAGTGGAGCTCAGAGCACAGTGTTGATCCCAATGCGCTTTGTGTGGCCTTATGGTGGCAGAAGTGTGTTTCTCAGTGGTTCCTTTGCACGGTGAGACTCGTGTTTTCGGTATTCCCTGTGTGTTGTTAGAGATTAGAATGCTCTGTTGTGTAGTTGGATTGAGTGATTTGTGAGACAGTGTTGCTAAATGGGATGTTGTTTTTCACAGCAGGTGGTCCGAGCTTGTTCCTATGACTCCGGTTGAGGGTTGCCCGACTGTGTTTCAGGCCATTTATAGCGTTACGCCTGGTATCCACCAGGTGAGTTTGTGAAGTAGTGTGCTTTCACACTTTGAAGCACCAATGGTTAAGAGCAGTCATTCACCTTTAATTCACTGACTGTAAATTATCGTGGGTTTGGTTTAAGCATGGTGAATTCATTGACCCAGCATTGTAATTCAATCATATCTGTCTTCACATTTGATAGGAGCCAAGTTGATAAAGTTGGTTGCTGGTCATGAAAAAAGGTGTATTGTAGGTGATTTTTGTTGATAATCAAATATTATAATACTGTTGAATACAGTTGTTAGGAACCAAGCCAATGGTCCTCATGCCAGCAAAGGATCATTTAGCTAATTGAAACATCACATTGGGATAGTTCTGTTCACTTAAACTGTGGTATTGGTGACCATAAATATGAAGGGTTACCAAATTAACCATTTGAATTTCACCATTTTAGTAGTAGTAGAGTGATTTATATTTTAGCTTTGGTTTGAATGCCATTTAGGAACTTGCATCTTTTGTTTTTGTCCAACCATAGCCAATTTTAAGCACTTAGTGGTCCTAGTCTTAGGAGAAGAACTAAGTAGTGGGTATACAATAATCTAGTCAACTTGAGGACCTTTTCATCCTGGTAGTTCGTTTTCAAAATTATGGCAGAAACAATGGTTGTATCTGGAGGCAGACTGATTACATTTTTGCATTTCACTTGCCATATTTCTTCTTAAGAGGCTCATGTATACTGAGAATGTTTATGGTTTTCATCATTTCATGTGGAGCTAGAACGTTGGCACTATGAGAACTTCTAGAATGGAATTGCCTTTTTGGGTACTTAGTTGAGCTTAAATCATTAGCACAAATTTATCAATTGCACTTTTGCTGAATTTTATACTGTGGGTGATATTGATATGAATATGGGGAAATATGCGTACAGATGTACTGTGGAATAGATTAAGCATATGGCATAATGTAGAATGCAGCATTTTTGAATTTCTTATTTTTTCCAAACATCTTCACATCAAGTGGATCACCACTGTGGAACTTTATGGGTTGAAGTGCATGAACGTGGTAATATTTACTAAGCCTTAGATATTTACTAAGCCTGCCATTTAATTTTAGAATGGTGCTACTAGGATTTCTGCGTTACCATTGATAAAACTTAAAACTCCCAGTAGTCTCACCTGCATATGCTCATCATACTACAGTACAAATTCTTTGTTGATGGGGAATGGCGACACGATGAGCACCAACCCTACGCAAATGGTGAATATGGGTTAGTTAACACCATGGTCTTGGCTACAGACCCTAATTTCTTTCAACCAAATGCAGCTTCAGAGATAACTCCTGGATCTCACATGGAAGAGGACACTGAAGCCTTTCGGCGTTTGGTAAGACTTGCTCATTCCTTGTCATTTGAGATCTTGGTTTCAGGAAAACTTAAATGTTCCTTCTATTATTCTGTATTTCCTTATTAATTTCAATGTACATAAGGGTGCTATAGCATTGTAGCATCCATATGTGGTTTTTATTTGAAGAACTAGGATGCTTATGCAATTTATGCATAGCTAACTGTTGAACACTTTTGAACCTTGTGGAGCCCTATGGGGATACTTAGCAAGTTTGAGTCACCCCTTTTTCCCAATTTTATTTTTTTATTTTTATGGTTTCTTAGCGTGCGTACGATCTTGTATTGTGGTGATTTCTTGGTGTGCATTTTAGCACTCAATTTGTGCTCCTTAAAGCTGCAGTTATTAGTTTGAGCTCTTGTATCTCCTATTAATTATATAGTGGACCGTGGTGTATGTAATGCAGGTCCAGATTGCAGATGGCACAGCTGATGTTGTACCAAGGATGTCAGAGGCTGATCTGCAGGGCTCCCGTCATCGTATTTCTGTCTTCTTGTCTACGCACACCACTTACGAACTACTTCCCGAGTCAGGCAAGGTTTGGATGCCTGGCCATTGGCCCTCTTTTCTTCGTCCTGCATTTAGTTATTTATATATCAATTCACTATGGATTAGATCATGTGTTCTTGTTTTTTAATCAATTAATTTACAGGTTGTCGCCTTGGATGTTGATTTACCTGTAAAGCAAGCATTTCACATATTGCATGAGCAGGTACTACAAAATTAAAGGTCTTTCTCAATTTTTATTGAGCCATGCTTCGTAGTCTGTATATTAATTTTCTTGGAACTAACTTTACATGCATTCTAGCAGGCTTGTCCTTGTTGATTTTTATTGGCATGGTGGTAACTCTAAATTAGCTTATAGTAAGTTGTAGGCTATAGCTGGAGGATCCCTCATTATATATATTATATATATGGAACATTGGGCAATGATGGAAGAGCTAGTTTGCTGCTTATTATTTTGGTGCCCTTTGGCTATAGTTTCTCTTGAAAAGTTAACAACTTTTATTGATCAAAATATAGGACGCTTTAGTCATATGATTCCATCCTTAATATAATTGCAACTATCAATCTTCTATGTAATGTTTTCTCACAATCTTTTATAAAGCCACGTACAACTGGAAAATTGACCTAAGTTAAGCTGTTATAGTTGCATGCTACTTTTTTTTTTTTTTTTTTTTTTCTGGCACGTTACTTTATGCAGATAATGAGCTTGTATATGCATATTTCTGAATTAACCTTTTTTTCAGGGGATCCCTATGGCACCACTTTGGGACTTCAGCAGGGGACAATTTGTTGGAGTTCTTAGTGCATTGGATTTTATTTTAATATTAAGAGAGGTAAGTGCAACTGGTATTTTGATCTTCTCCCCAGTGAGTTCTCCGAGATGCAAATATGCAGATGTTTTGTTAGATTTTTGGATCAAAGTTTGATTCTTATAATACAAACCTGTTAGTGGTAGCCTCCCAATGCCTGTGGTTCGGCAGTGTAGCGTGGTGAGAGATACCTTTAGTATGACATCAAGCTTTTCTTTCCTTCAATATTATATTCCAGAAGACTGAATTAGCTGTTGCTGGAGTTTGTTTTATTAATAACTGTTGACTTCAATTGGTTGTGTTCAGTTCTAAGACCATGACATATATTCTATTTATTTTGGGCTCTGTTCCCTCAAGGTCTCAACTCTTCTGTAACCAGGTTGCGGACCAATCTTGTACAACCTGAAAATCAAACTATAGGATTATAAATCTCATGACTCCCCTGACCAAGCTGTCAGTAAAATCACCCCAATTTGATTTTTATTTTGTTCGGTTGGTAGTTAGCTTATAATCTGCACTTCAATCAAAAACTTAAATCCGTCAGTTTGTTGTTTTCTCAGTAACAAACATTATATGGCTTAAAATCCTTTGCACCTATTAAAAAAATCCCCACATATTCCGAATTATGATCGCAAGGCGTCAGGGTTATTGATGGAGTCGAAACATCAGCTAGGATAGTGCTGTGGTATTCTTAACTAAGATAAAATTTATTTGCTGATAAATTATGTGCACACATTGACATGTGAGGGATGCATGATACTTTTGATGTAGCTAACTTACCTTATATTTTTTAGCTTGGGAATCACGGGTCTAATCTGACAGAGGAAGAGCTTGAAACACATACTATAGCTGCTTGGAAAGAAGGAAAAGCTTATCTGAATGGACAAATTGATGGTCATGGGAGAGCATTGCCAAGACGTCTCGTCCATGTGAGTGTGTTATTTGGCATCTTTTGAATTGGTGGCTTGTAATGCAATCCCTGTAAGTTGATATACGCATTCTCATAGTCATAATTGCCCATTCTAGGCATTCATGTAATCTTAAATTTTTTAGTGCAAGCATGTATGTGTATGTCTGTATGGTTTGATGTAGGCATTCTCAAAGTTATGATGTTTTGTGCTAGGAATTCATGCAATAGTAAGGATTTATTTTATTTTATTTTATTTTTATTTATTTTTTTTGGGTTGGTGAGTATAAATTATTATATGAAATGATATGTTCTTACAAGATGCAAGAAAAAAACGTTGCTTTTCACTTGTAGAGTATAGAAGCAGCCCACCTTTACGGGCTGTTGAAGAAGACTACTGAAGTTGCAGTGGTTGTGTCAAACTGTGCCCCTTGTGACCTTAGTCATTAGCAGCAGAAATATGAATGCTTGTACTGAGATAATTCAAACTGTCAACCTTATGGGCATTCCACCGAGTATTGCTTTCATATATTGTTTTGTTTTGTTTTTTTTTTTTGTTTTTTTTTGTTTTTTGGGTTAAAGAAACAAGCAATGCTTGTGTTGATAGATTTGCTATTTTGTTTTTTCTTTGGGGCTCTGAATCTTTGATTCGTCTTTTATTTTTCTTGGTTCCTTGACCACGCTGTTAATAAAATTTGCAGGCCGGGCCATATGATAATTTAAAAGATGTTGCTTTGAAATTTTTGCAAAATGATGTGGCTACCGTTCCAATTATCCATTCATCTTCAGAAGATGGCTCATTTCCACAGCTATTACACCTTGCTTCGCTGTCTGGTATTTTAAAATGTAAGCTATTCAGAAGCTTATCATTTAAATATATGAATAGATGCAACACAATAGGTTATGATTCTACTTGGTGCTAATGGAACTCAATTTTCAGGTATTTGCAGATATTTTAGGCATTGTTCTAGCTCATTGCCCATTCTCCAAGCACCAATACGTGCACTGCCTGTGGGTACTTGGGTTCCAGAAATTGGAGAGCCAAATCGTCGGCCGTTAGCGATGTTGAGGCCAAGTGCTTCACTTAGTGCAGCATTAAACCTATTAGTTCAAGGTTAGCTATGTGTCCTGATCTAGTGCAGTGTGGTCTAATCTTATCGGAAATAATGCAAACAGTCATGTTTAGTGGAGTTCTATTTGGACCTAGCTAAAATATTTTGAGTCGGATGTACCTATTCCATATACAATGAATTATGAAGTGGGCTGGCTAGTCCCAATAGAGGGTATATATCCACGCATTTCATTGTCATGAGTCTGCTCTTCTATTGTAGGAAGTTGAATCAAGTTATAGAGGAAGAGCAATAGGTATTTAGACCTATATCTCCTTCATGTTAAGTCATGCTTTTGTGCCTTTTTTTGCAGCTCAAGTAAGTTCGATACCTGTAGTTGATGATAATGACTCTTTGCTGGATATATATTGTCGGAGGTTAGTGGTAATTCTATTTGTATGTGTTTGCCTTTAATTTATTGTAAGTTCTTCATCACATATTGAACTGTAGCAACAGTGAGTGATTCTTTTTTTTACTGCATTTCTTTACAGTGACATTACAGCTCTGGCTAAAGATAGAGCATATGCACATATTAATCTCAATGAAATGACCATTCAGCAGGTGACTGCTCTGATTTCTCCCTCGTCTCTGAATATTATTGTTTTCTGTAATGAATTACTTGCACATTCCTGTGTACATGTTGTATGTCTTGTGGAGTGAACCCTTTCGGATTAACCAGATATAGGTTTCCAATCAGTTATTTATTTTTGGGACAGAAGAGGTTTGCTTTGGGGGTTATCTGAAATTTGAGGTGGATTTGGTTTCAAATTTTCAATGTCAAGGTGTTTTGATGTAAAAGAAGCTTCAGACTATCGTCTTAGTTCTTTTGCTTTGTATCTCCAGGCATTGCAGTTGGGACAAGACTCGTACTCTCCTTTTGAGCAGAGAAGTCAAAGATGTCAGATGTGTTTACGCTCTGATTCCCTTCATAAAGTGATGGAGAGATTAGCCAATCCAGGTGAATTCATTTTTCCCTTTGAAAAAAAGAAAGAAAAAAAAAAAATAGAATCGGAGCCTCTGCTCTTCTTCAAGTAAAGGTTTAAATGCACTGAGCTGTTGGAGTGTAGGATCGTGATCATATATTACAGTAGAGCAATATATGATTTGTGAGCTGTCTAGAGCCAGCTGATGTTGCCAGAATTTCTACTATTGAACTAGCAGGGCAATCAGTAACCAGATGCCCTGGTTTTTTTGTTCTATGTCTGTGTAGCTCCCTTTAGAACTTGACGTACCTCAAAACTTGGATTTCAGGTGTCAGACGACTTGTCATTGTTGAAGCTGGCAGTAAGCGGGTTGAAGGCATTGTTTCACTAAGTGACGTTTTCAAGTTCTTGCTTGGTTAGCACAAAGTAATGGATGATAAAGTTGGAATGTGTTTGTTCAGACAGGTTTATAAGCACACCATCTCTATTCGACTGTTGATTAGAGAATCCAGTATTTCACACGGTGACTTGATCTGGTTTCATTGAAATTACATTAGATTGGCCTCCTCGCTTCGCCTGGCGTTTTAGGATTTTAGGCTAGAGGAGAGGCCTGTAAATTGAAGGATTTCATTCCCTCCAAAATTTGTTGATCTTCCCCCCTCCATCATTGATTATACATTATGCTGCTAATGTAGATGGGATGGTACTGAATAGCAGGGAATCTGCTGTATTAGTTTCTGTTAAAAGTAGGGGAAACAAAATGCAACAATGGTGGGGTGGAAGAATGCTGAACAATTGAAAGTTATTATGTGCTATGCTTACTTGTTGACATGTAATTGGCTTTTTGGTTATTCTTCTTGTGGTTTGATCTTCAAACATTGTAAGTAGCGGACGAATTGAGAATTCAATAAAGAACCATATCATGTTGTTGTTGTTGTTGTATGTCTGGGTTTATTTTTTCTCTTGTATGACGTGAGATTCGAAAGGATAGCATAGGTCAGTTTTAAAGTTCGACAATTACTGTATTTTTCAACTGAAGTTACAACCTTTATGGAATTCAAACCGCACAGTGGAAATTTGAATATGGAAAATAATGAGGGACAAAGTTACAATGCTTGTACACATTTCCAGCTTCACAAAGACGCTGCATTTACATATCTCAAGTATGATGATTTTTTGTGGGTCAGTAATCTTGGACCTTCTCCACCAGCTGGGGTCAGACAGCAGCACCAGAACCGCTCCCTGCAATTTTGAACTGATCTGTTCCAAACCCTCTAGACTGCTGCAATGTCTGAGCATATGCCTTGTGTTTGCGGATATCGGAATCACTAACACTTTTACGGGCATACTTCATCGACTCCACGAAGTGAGCTGCCCTGATCTCTGACACTTCATCCTCCTCCATATCTTCGCAATTCTCACTTCTGCTCATCTTCTTCTTGATATCATTCCCAATGTTCTCGCTAATGGCATATTTGCAGGCACGCTGGCATATTTCTGTGATGTCAGCGCCACTAAATCCTCTAGTGTTCTTTGCAAGGCCTCTGATGTTCACATCTTTGGAAACTGGAGACTTCCTCAAGCAAGCCTTGAATATGTCACAGCGGGATTCCTCATCAGGGAGAGGGATGTAAATCAATTGATCCAGCCTTCCTGGACGGAGAAGTGCAGGGTCTATAATATCAGGTCTATTGGTGGCCCCGATAACAAAGACAGTTTTCTTGGCAGACAATCCATCCATTTCTGTAAGGAGTTGGTTCAAAACCCTATCGGCAGCAGCACCCCCTCCAGCATTACTACTTCTCTGAATAGCAATGGAATCGAGTTCATCAAAAAAGAGGACACAGGGAGCAGACCCTCTAGCCTTGTCGAAAATTTCCCTCACATTCGCCTCACTCTCTCCAAACCCACTAGTAAGAAACTCAGGCCCCTTGATACTAATAAAGTTTGCCTGACACTCATTGGCAATAGCCTTGGCCAAAAGAGTCTTACCACACCCAGGAGGGCCATAGAAAAGAACCCCCTTTGAGGGTGACATCCCATATTTCTCAAACTTTTCAGGATGCTCAACCGGATACTGAACAGTCTCCTGAAGTTCCCTCTTCACTTTCTCCAAACCTCCGATAGCATCCCAAGTCACATTCGGCACCTCCACAGCCGTTTCGCGAAGAGCAGACGGGTTGCTTGCTCGCAAAGCAATCCGAAAGTGCTCATTTCCAACTTTCATTGAGCCAAGCATCTCAGCATCTAATGTCTCCTGATCTTCCCAGTCAATTTCATCCATATTCTCTCTTACGCATTGAAGCGCAGCCTCAGTGCACAATGCAGCTAAATCTGCCCCAACATACCCATGTGTCTCCTTAGCTATCTTCTCCAACTCCACATCCTCACCAAGCTTCATGTTCTTGGTATGGATTTGAAGCACCTCAAGCCGCCCGGCTTCATCCGGAACACCAATATCTATCTCCCTATCAAATCTTCCACCCCTCCTAAGAGCCGGGTCAATACTATTAGGCCGATTGGTTGCCCCAATAACAACCACACGCCCTTTCGACTTCATACCATCCATGAATGTCAAGAGCTGTGAAACAATCCTCCTCTCAACTTCCCCATTACTCTTCTCTCTCTTCGGAGCAATCGAGTCAATCTCATCTATAAACACAATAGACGGTGCATTCTTCTCCGCTTCCTCGAAAACCTTCCTTAGATTACTCTCACTCTCCCCAGCCATTTTCGACATGATCTCCGGCCCATTAATGCACAAAAACAAGGCCCCCGTCTCATTCGCGATGGCTCGGGCAATCAGAGTCTTGCCCGAGCCAGGGGGGCCGTAGAGAAGAATACCCTTTGGAGGCTTCACTCCAATGAACTTAAACAACTTGGGTTGCTTCAATGGAAGCTCCACTAACTCACGAATCTGAGCCATCTGCTTCCTCACACCACCTACGTCTTCATACCCACTTTCCTTCTTCTTCGTCTTCATCTGAGATGAGTCACCATTATCTGATGAGAGCTTGATTCTTTTCATTGCATTGACCAAGATTGCGTCGCCATCATCGGAACCGTGGACATTGCTGAAGTCCCTCTTTGTGGCCTTATTGGAGGTGGAGGATTGATCGGGGAATTGGTTGTACATTTCAAATGGCAGAGCAGATTGGAGAACCATAAGATGAAGAATCAGAGGGTTTTGGTTTTTTGAAGAAGGAAAGTGAAACGTTTTGGGTTATGAGTTGGGAGGATTTATGAGCGAGTGTGATAGTCCGTGTCTTGATAGGAAAGACGGGAAGGTTTTGGTTACTATTCCTTCTTTAATGGGGATATACACATTTTTTTTTTCGGTTTCTTTTTCCCCTTTTCATTTTGGGAAACCTACAAATAATTGGAAAGATGAATTTATGAATATGGCACCATAGAGAATAAATAAAAATAAAATCCTAAAGAACAACAGTAGTTTTTGGTAAAATGCGAGCTGGTTACTTAAATTTTGTGTTTTAATCAAAATTAAGAGAAAATCGAATGCCATTACCATAAATAAATACTTTTATTAGAGAATCACTCGCTGAAGCTTGTAGAGGTCTTCAAATATAAGAGCTTGAGAATTCTTGGCCTAGTTTATGGTCTATAATTTGATATCTAACAAGGATCTTGTCAGACGATGCACAACAATTATTTGCTACTATAAACGCATATGAAGAGAATTTCAATAAAAGAGTATTTTTTATTGATACAATTGTTTATAAGAGATTTTGTCTCGAGACTGTCTAGCATAATATCTCTATATCTTTAAAGGAAAGTGAAATTCACATTTCTCATTTTACAATCCACATTCTATGTTTTTTTTTTTTGTTTTTTTTATAACTTAAATTTTGTTTTTAATAACTTAAATTTGTTTCTTTAAAAGAATTTCAATAAAAAATAAAATAAGGGGGAATCTCTACTGATATCGATAGAAAGTAAAGTGTGAATTTCATTTAGAGTTGACGATGGTCAAACTTGGATTTGGGTAAATTTTCTCCGATGTTGAATAAACCGGAATACTAAAATTCACCGCGGTGAGTTATATTTTTTCAAACGGTAAAGAGTTTGCGTCCGAGTAAACCAAATAAAAAGGGGGGCAGCATTTCAGTTTCAAAGTTCTGGACCCAAAAACGGTCGGCGTTTTCTGATCTGAATCGGAGCCGGAACAGCGAGAGCGCGACGGAAATGGCGAAGGACAGAGCAGAAGAGTTAAGCGAAGACGAAAAGAGGGCCTTAAGGGGCAGCAAATTCGCACCTCTCCCAATTCTACCTCCTCCTCGATCCCAACCCAGGTAATTCAATTCAATTCGATTTGATTCGATTCATCTTCCTCTTTTTCTAGGGTTTTTGTTGCTTCTGCTGTCGATTATATATATTGCATGTGTGTATCTATAGGTTGGCTCATCCAGGGGGTCCGTTGACGACGAACAAGGCGGCGGCGTTGGCGAAATTTCTAGAAAGAAAGCTGCAGGATCCGGTTGGATTGGGCACCATGAATCCACAGCTAGTTGAACGCGCTGTTGAGAACGCAAAACGCACCGTTTTTGCAAGTAAAACCCTAAACTCAATTTGGTGTTATGGTAATCAAAGATATAAGCTTCAAATGATTTGATCAATAATATGTTAAAAAGAATTGGATTTTGGGGAAATCAGGTGCAGCTTCTAATTCTCAAGGAAGAATACGACATGTCAACTCCTTTGGTGACTCTGAGTCTGAGGTGATGCAACTTTTCGGGTTTTCGCTATTTCGAGTTTGAAGGTCACATCTTTTGAGTGGTTTTTGAAATTTTGGGTACAAATGTGCAGGACCCTCTTCAGCAAGAAGAAGAAAATGTGGGAAACTCTGAGCCCAAGAAGAAGAAAAAGAATAAGAAGAATAAGAAGAAGAAGAACAAGCAAAAGGTTGCTAGTGAGAAATGTGCCATTGATGGGTATTTATCATTTAATTTGTTTCATTGTATTCTCCTTGTTTCTTTTGCTAAATTGGTACCGACTTCTGGTGTGCTGCAGATAGTGGAGGTTATTGGGGGTGCTGTGGTCAAAAAGCCGAAAAAGAAGAAGTTAAAATTGTGATTGGAAGAGATTGTGATATACTTTTGGTGCCTGGAATTGGATAGAGGCTTCAAAAAGCTAAGAAGTGTGGAGTTGATGGCTTGTGTACCACGTCATTATTGCCGGTACAAGATAGAGACAAGCATATGAAGTCCATAGGACTGTAGTACACTTGGCCATTAGAATCAAGGTCAGCAGAGTATACAACATTCTCCATTGAGACATGAATCTTCTTGTTTCTCATTTAGATGTTGAGAAGTGTTCCTCATGTTGCTGGTAGAATTTGATTTTTTTTTTTCGGGCAGTTAATTCAGTTGATCTCTGAGCATTTGCTAGAAATGTTTGCAAGTGTTCATTCTTCTAAGCTATATTTTCTCTATGGTTTCTTTCGTCCAAAGCTGCTTTCATTTTCATTTTCACAACGCTGACCTTGATAGAATCTCTTGGAGTTCCGAGAGGATGGAGATGGAGGATAATCTTTTCTTGGATTGGGAATCTGTAGAGAACATTTCAGTACTTTTGAATTTTGGAGTGATAGACTCTTAACTTGATGTCCGACTTTAGTGCCCACAAAATTTGTCCTGTAGGTGGGTAGAGTGGAATGTGAAATGATATGGAAGAGGAAATGAGACAGGATTTACGCCATGTTTCAATCAGAATTCAGACATGAAATAAATACCGACTATTGGTCTTTACGAATATTCTCTGCATTAGAAGAAATTCTAGAGCTCAAATGAATGAAATGTACCTAACCCATACGAAAGATTAAAAAGGAAAACACAAATTTAGAACCTCTGATCAAGTGATTACGAATTATTATTCACATGAAAGAGTAGAAGCCTTTTCAGCAATTTACTTCAAAGTTTAGGAAGGTCTCGGCCCTCAGGTGTGGAATATAATATAAATTTTTATAATCAACACGAATGAGTCCAGGGAAATCTATATGGATGTTGCTGAACCTATCAAAACACAGTTGAAGTGAAGATTCATGTTGATAGGCTTTTTTTTTTTTTTTTTTTTCCTTGTATTCAAGTCAATCATTTGATAGAAAGTTGCAGTAGACATTAGGCACACAGACTCGTAGGGTGTTACACTGTTACCAGATTAAACTCCTATTCAACAATTGAAACATACTCCCGCTCCATCCATTTGATGGCAAGGAATTCCACTGCTCTTCTACAACATTTATACTATTTCTAACATAAATACAAAAAATGAAATGTTAGGTTCGTGAGCTGATTATGGTATTACATACAACATGCTGAAGACATAATTATATACTGATATTGACACGTATTTAGGCCGAATGAAGCTATGTAGGCACGAGTGCCAGTATCTGACTCCTAACGATTCCCATGCACTTTTGTATCTCTCCATAAACTGGTAGGTTCTGTGTGCAAATTGGCTTCAAACTAGTGACAGCACGATCTAATACCCAGGCAACATCAGCTGGTGAAAACTGTCGTGCTGTACATGTCTGCATTTTGTACAGCAAAAATGGAAGTCAAGGATAAGCTTCCTATCAAGATACTAAAAAGAGAAACATAAAAGCTTCAAGAGGCAAAATGATGATTCAAGAGGCAATGGCTCAATAACAACTGTGTAAAACATATGAACAGCACTTGCATACGAAAGGTACCAACTGAGGGGATTCACTCCTAAGAAAGGCCGTTGCTCTATGTCCAACAAACAGGATTGGCAATCTAAGATACTTCACCAAGGAGAAACATGCAATCCACCAAAAAATACACAACACAAGCTATAATTACCTGAATCATGAACAAAGCTGCCACACAATTTGCGATAAGGTCTGAAAGGAGTTGGTCTTCGCTTTGGTTGGATAAACTGTTTGACTTGGGATCAGGTTTTTCCGTACAGGCAGTTGACTGATCTTCAGAAACCAGGATTGAAGTTGCAGGGGTAGAAGATCCCATTGAAAGCCTGCCAGCATCATCCTCTGAGAGCTGTTGACTTACAAAGTCTATAACCTCCTGAATTCTCTCAATGTTATTTTCCCTCTTCAAGGATGATATTGCCTGAAATAGTAATTAATATGATAAATTTTCAGAGAAGAAAAACTAATTTTTCAAGCAATAAAGTGACATGAAAGATTGACTATTGTTTCCAAGTTCCACGTATGCTGGTGGTGTGGCCGAAACACATTCAATCAACAGAAACCAAAATTCAAGTTCTAGCATGCACTCCTACCAGATAAATATACTCTCCAAAGACTCCAATGACCCTTTACTCATCAACTATCATTCATTGGAACGTTAATTTTGCTTAGACAACATTAATTGTATATAGGCCAGCCCAACATCTAATATTCATTGATGGCCTTTCAATACCTGCATAGCTACATGAACCATTTCCTTCGCTTTTGCTCTTGAACTTTCAACAATTTCATACACATGAGTTGCCGGTTCTTGGACATGGCACAAAGAGCTTGAATGGTCACTGGAGTCACTAAAGCCGGACAGGGGATTAGCCGATATAAGTGGGTAGCTCCCTCTATATGTGTTGCGTTGTCTCAAGCAAAAAAGAGCAGAAGAAACCTGCAAATGAAAAGCAATCAGTTTTCCTCTCCCTCTCGAACAGTCACTTAACTGCTGCATAGAAAGGAAATGATAGAAGAAAAGGGAATGAAGCTACAAACAAGCCACAAAAAGTTATACCTGATCATTGATTTCGCTCAACTGTAATAGTACTGCAGCATATTCCTTTTTGAAAGGCTCAGAATCCTTGATAGAGTCATCTCCATCTCGGCACTTTTCAAACACCTCATCATTCATGCGCCTCAACTCAGAAACCACGGCATCCTACAAGTTTCAACCATCAACTCAGTTCTCAAAGTTTCAAGGAATAGAATAAAGACGACTATTATTTCCCCCTAAATTTCCAGAGGTCAAGATCTAAGATTGCTACAAAATATGTATGTTGAGCAATGCACCTTTTTGTCAAGTGCACGGGTCAACTCAAACAGAGCTCGTACATCAGCTTCCTTAGCTTGCATCTGCACAGAAATTGAAGGCTGAGAATTTGCAACTTTTGTACTAGCAGTCTCACCAGACCCAACATTAGCTTCTTTATTAAAAATTGAAGACTACCCCTAGACAAAACAGTTTTCACTTATAGTAGCATACTTTTTCTGCATTTTCATGTTTTCTATACTTAAAGATATAGTAGTTAATGTTACTGGTCAAGTAGTCAGCAAGAAAAAATGACCAATGGAAAGGAGCCCTAAAGGGAAAGGTAAGAAAAGCATACTGGAAGCGAACCACAGATGATCAGACCAAAATACAGCATAATGAATTTAGCAATACAAGTCCGAGAAGAATGGCAATCTGATATCAATAATATGGCAGATATTCAGCGTCAGTTGCATTGCAATTTCAAAACTTAGTAGTGCATCTTTCCTGGATATAAACAGGAGCAGTCTTTTATAAATGGACACAACTCAATGGCCCCAACCATATCAGGAACTTCAAGAATCATTGAATATTTAATCATACCATAATAAAGGACACAGAAAGGCACGTATTTTAAGGCATACAAACCATTTTGCACTGGAATATATAACTAAAACATTTTCATTGGGAGACCTCAACTAACCTCTATATGCTTTGATGATTTGCTGGTTTGAGGAGTTGTCAGCAGAATATGACAAGGAACAGCAGTGCTATTCAGGTTGCCAGTAGAAACAGCTTTCATATACCCTTCAGTCTTCCCTTCTTTCTGTTGTTCATTAATCTTGATCTCCTTAAAGTTCTCAGTATATTTGTTGACAATGATGTTTTGCTTTGTGAAAGAAGCAGGTACATTTTCCAATGGATTTAGCGGCATGCAATCAATATCCTGCAATAAAAGTATTTCACCAAGCCATAAAAACGGAATAACATCAAACGACAGACAGACTGCTATTGCCTATACCAACATAAAGAATTTAGAAGTGTAAAAGTAGCTGCCACAAACAATGGAAAATAAACACAAATGTGCTCTCAAATTTGCAAACTAGTGATATGTTCCAAACTTTAATAGCATAAAAGAAATTAATGATGGTTTCTCTGATAAGACGTATCCTTTTGTTATGCTTACTATGTCGAAAATAATTTTTTGTTATTATGCTTAAATGTTATTATAAGCATAATAACAACATTGGGAAGAAATAAAACTTTTATTATGCTTTTGGGATATTAGTACTAAAAGTGTGAAGCAAAAACCCAATTAAACATAAAATGACATTTCGCATAAAGGTTTTATTGTAAGGTGCAGATGTTTATTATCATAAATTAAACAGAAAATGATACTTTGCCATACCAATCCTGTTAATGCAAAAGGTGCTAGTTATCATACACATTCCAAAATCTATATATTTTTCAATCATAGAAAAGAACATGTACAACACGTCATAAAATTATCTGATTGAGAGCTAATTACCATGATATCTGCAACTCCTAGTTCAGACTGGTCAAACTGAACACGATACCTACTATGGTCAACACTCAGTACAATTCCATTATGGATCTCCCTAGACCTGGGATGAAAAGCAATAACATGTTGTCCAACTGATAAAGGCCGAGCTAAGTCAGTTGGAAGTCCATCCCTTGTACCGGCATTAAGTTCAGCATAATGCTTTCTAACAGACTCCCGGTACTGATGAAGTTTCTCTTTTTCTTCCTTCAAAAACTGGTCAGAAAATCTCCGTGGTTTCCCAAGGGAACTGCACCAATAAGTGAAAACAAAACAATATAAAAACAACTTTATCAAGGGTTACCAAACGGCAGTAGGACTGCCGGTAAAAGAAGCAGAGATCAGGGGCATATACCTCCTTATAACACCCCATTCAACACGAGTTAATCTTGGAACATGACCCAATCCAACGTGATTCAAGTACTCAACAAACTCCCTTTTAGCAAACCATGGGTAATCAATTGCACTATAAAACCATTCAAAAGCACACCATCTCCGCGCTTGATACCGAGATAAGCAATTGGAAAGTCTTCCCTGTAAATGAAAATGCAGACATATAAGATTAAAAAATTTGAGAAACTCAGTTGGCAATTTAAATGATGGCAGTTGTATGACCTTGAGATTCAATTCATTTTTAGGAACTGAAAGAACCAGTTTTTTAGGCTGGTCATATGATGTACTCTGCAGAGACTTTGCATCTTTCTGTATGTCCTTCCGTTTACTCTTGTCTCTCAAGGTTAAGTTGGCCTGGTTTGCATATTGAACTTCTACAGTTGATAAACCTGCATTGTTCTCTTGCCTTTCACGATCTGTAGTAGAAGATGAATTCCCTTGCTTTTGGTGCGTATCATAGTGAGAAGACCGTTTAACTTTATTCACATAGTTCACCTCATCTGTAGGCTGAAACCAATTGCAAAGAAGAAATACCAAAAGTTAAATGTAACTAGCAATGTGTGTCTACCATTACTTTAAGACATTTATAATTATAATATCAATGTGTGATATAACTCATTATCAATGGTGCCAGAATTAAAAGAGAACAATATCAATGTGTGTCTACCATTACTTTAAGACATTTATAATTATAATATCAATCGTAATATAACTCATTATTACCGTATTTATTTTATGGCACATTAAAAATTACATTTTTGACCTAAAGTCTATACTCAACTATCAGATAGAAGTACAATATCAACACAGCCTTGAGTATGTAGCAGGAAATGTAGCTTGCTTTCTGAAAACAACAGAATCAAGTAGGGAAGTTGATATGATTTAGATGAATTGATTGATATAAAAGGGTAAGAATGTCAAATCCACTTTGATCCGCTTATAAAAAATAGCAACCTATAACAAAAACTTACTATCTTGCTCTGCAGTCTACATTAAAACATTAGATTTACGGATCAACACAGGTGCCTTCTGAAGGTACTTATGCTAACCTTGATTCTGTTGGTAGAAACTAAAGAACACCCAGACTTAGGACTTGCGTAGAATATAGAGACTGGAAACCGGAATTGTTTTTAGGATTATTTTCAATATGCTTACTTAGAAAAGTATTTTACCTTCTTCGATGTAAGGTAAGGTAAGGTAAAATACTCCAATTGACTCCATCCTAGACTTAGGTACTTGCGTAGAATATAGAGACTTTTAAAGGATAAATAACAGTCATTGCTAAAGTGAAGAACACTGTGAAGTCAAGCTGAAAGGATCTGCGCACCTCAATCATTTGATTGTCTTTCCAAGGAAACTCAGTTTGAGCTTCATTCTCATTTATCTGCAACTAAATAATACCAGATGTGGTCATTAGTCATGCCTCTAACCAGGTGGACCATGTAGATTATCATAAGTAAAGGAAATCTGAATCAATTTATACAGAGTAAAATCAGTCATTACTTTAACTGGTGACTTCTGTTTTCTTTTTTGAATTCCAGTGGTAGACTGTGGAACTCCCTCTTTGAGTTTTCCCAGATGAGATGTTTTCAAAGCAGTGTCTTCAACCATAGGAACTGAAGGATTCCCTTTGAGTTTAGACTTCTTAGCAACGTTGAAGTTTTCTTCCTCGACAAGTGCAGATGATTCTAGACACACAGAACCAACAAGAAAGTTAAGATTGAGTTAAAAAAAAAAATAATAATAATAATAATGGTTACCAGTTCAAGAAAATCCATAAACTCTAACATGATTGACATCATCTAAACGTTAGGACTGACACTGAGATAAACTTCCATGTTTCAATATCAATGTCTTACCCATTTCAGCAGTTGCTTCAGGCATCCTCAAGGATAGATCTGCCAGAGTAAGTAGCGCATCAAAGGAAGAGTCTTCATCTGCATGGACAGAAGATTTGGAATCAATAATGTCTGAACATGCTTCAAAAGGTTAGAAAAGGAGTGATCAACTATAAAGGAGATGATCACGGTTGATTGCTTTTCCACAACAGTTGGCAATAACTTCTTTAATCAATTTTCTCTGACAAAAAAAACATCATAAAAGAGGTTGTATAAAAAGATACATAAAAGACTTCATTTTGAGGGGGAGGGGAAAGAGAGGAAGGGATTGAAACAATACCTCTTCCAACATTAGCTGTTTTAGTTTTCTTTCTATCCTTGTGGAAGGAACTTGCATTTTTTGCACCCACAACTCTAGCCCCCAGTTTTCCCTTGACAGTACTTATCTTATATTGTTCTTCCTCTGTTCCACTACTACTTTCTTTTACATCTTTCAAATGATTGTTTTCACTTTCTTCCCTTTTTTGCCTCTTTAAATAGTATCTGTCCATGTCATAATCAGCTTGCATGCTGCCTAAGCTTAACTCACAACCAACCCCATCCATTTCCCCACCACGGGGCCTGCCAATTTTCATATCTGTTTCTGCAAACTAAACGCGAGGAAGGATTATGGATTATTTATTTATCATCTGGAAATCATTTTACAAAATCACAGAGTCTTTTACGTAATAAAATTACCATCCTTTCGCCATTCTGAACAGGTGATGGACTACTGCCTTTAGCTTTTGACTTGGGCGTCCTGGAAACTTGGGGAGAACTACCTCTATGTGAGGGTTCAGTCAATGAAAACGCCAACTCCTGAGCCATGTTAACATCACTACCATCTGTACTGGTTTTTACACCTTGCCTGGCCGGTGAAAAGTACTTTTTGCTGTTATCTTTATCATAAGAAGAAACCGGGACACGGGGAGTCCTTTTTTTAACAGCATGAGGCCTGATTCCTGAAACAAATTCCAAACACATTAATTACATAAAGATATAAATCCAAACAAAAATAAGAAAACAACAAGAAGCAAAGAGCAGGGCAACTCCATGTCTGATCTCAATTCAAGATGCAGAACACTTGAATTCAATGACAGTGCTTTACTAATATAAAGAGTAATTCTCTTGTAAGCATAAAAAAGGTAAGCACAGCACGAAAAAGCCATTGAGTTGAAAAGGCAGAATCTTCATGCAATTGTATTTTGCAATCCAGTGGCTGTGATTATTATGCTTAGGTATGCCCACATTTTCTTGTGCTTCCAAGTGATCTTCTATGCTAATTAAAGCCTGATAGTGCAGTCCTAATTCCAAATATTATTAATTAAACTATTCAAAATAAACCTAATTCTACCTTTGCACCTACATTATTTTCTTAGATCCACCCCCAGTTTATCTTTTCCAAGACTAGGGGTACATAAATAAACATGAAACCACAATTGACATTTTTTCACAAAGTTACACCAGAATTTTACTGCAAAGAAATAAACAAAATTGCTACTATAAACGGAAAGATTACAATCATTCCCCACCAGTGCGCCTATTTTTCAACAGTGACAAGCAGCCATCTGATGCAATTGAACGGGACTGAGAAATATCTGGAATATGTCCTTCCAATCCTTTTGAGGCGTCATTCCGTAATTTCCCTCTTGCAAGCTTTCGAGGCTTTCTGGAGGTTCCTGCATCGTCAATGCTTTCTTGTTCACTGTCACTTCTTTCCTGCAAGGGCAGATCATCATATATGAGTTCGATATGGGTCGTCCTGATACATTAGCCCAACTGGTATCAAGAGAATGGAATTTTTTTTTTTTTTCAGGAGCTATAAACAGAAGAGTCTAGATCATTAAAGTCATTGATAACTTTCCTTATTAAAATTGATAAACATGACACACACACACACACTCACACTCACACTCAATATAAATGAATAGAAAACTAAACATCATGACAATGACCAAAAAGGAAAAGTACAGATAACCTTGCATAAGCAGTAACTAGAAAGTTGCAAAAGATTCAGTACCTAATGAACGTAGCAAACCACTGAAATTCCTTAGAAAGGAACTACATTACTGTTTTATTTTAGCAATATAAATGCCAGGTTCCAATTTTCCTTTTGTACTAACTATTAACAGCTAAAAAGCCACCCCTCAGTGAATGGGAGACAGAACTATAAATTCAAACGAATGAACTGATACTCTTTCTTATGTTCAAAGGCAGTGCACAATGGGGCCAACCAGAAAAAGGAAAGATGAAATCCAAACTCACCAGCATAGAGTAATAGTCACACATCATTGCTGTTAGGCCAATCACAGAAGCAGTGCCCTCGGGAAGAGATAAGTAGGCCTGCAAATAATAAATTCATAAGTCCCCAAAAGCAAGAAAAGGGATTATCATCAAGAAAAACATATTTAACAGGAAAAGCATAGACTTATGTTTTTCCTCTGGGAAAAAAAGAAACATCCAAAATGGTGGAATAATCTAAGTTGGTAAAAATTGTAATCAACAAATGTAATGTGTTTAAGCTATGCTGATAGAAGTCCTCTTTTATGTTTTCATATTAGCGTGAAAAGCTAAAAAAAAAAACAAAAAAAAAAAAACAAAATGGTGCCCAACTGGAGTATACAATTACAGTTTTCTCAACAACCTACAACCAATTGGTGGACTTGTAGCAACATGTACAGTTTTAAAGTAACCGAGTTTTCAGAGAAACAACAAGCAATTGGTGGACTTCTAGCAATATGGAAACATCAGAACTTGAGAAGTAAAGGCAAACCATACACTGTTCATAGAACTGCAAAGCCTCACATCAGAGGGTGAAAGAATAAAATACCAGGACAATTGAAAATATTCAGATATAAAGTATGATGCATATAATTAAGATAGAGTTACACTGTATTGCACACATACCCTATTCATAGTGTAAAGGGCCTCTACATTCTCCACAGATCGGTGACGTACTACTGAAGCAACCTAAAACAGAAATATAACTAAATAAGCAAGTCTCCAGGGATGGGGAGTGATGTTAGTCATGTGAAGAGTATTATAACATTTGTACAAACCTTCTTCCAGTCTCTCCCATACTTGCGATATCCTTCATAGAAGTGCTTTAGCTCTTCAGTGGTCCATTGAGGCCCTAACATGTCAGACAACTTTCTCTTCTGCACATAAGAAGAGGGGATAACATACCCAGAACTAGTTAACACTTGCAATTTAATTTTTTCAATACTTTATGATAATACCCAATCAGATAACTATCGGAACCCTTGATATGTGTGTGTGACAGACAATACTGATCACATAGTAACTTCCTAATCCTAGAATGACAATGTGATGTTGATGCCTCAGAAAACAAAAAGAAAAGGAAATCATGATTTCAAATTTGGTTTTAATTGAGAAATTATACAATAAGGAGTGCAGTTTTCCAACCTTTTTTTTTGTTTGTTTTTGTTTTTAAGAGTACAGCTGAATAAATAAAACCATCACACATAACCCAGGTATCAAAACCATAATCTGGTCATCATGTGAAGCAATATAAGATACTTAATAACATTTAATAAATAAACATAGTAGCTTCAAAACATCAATAACTAAAGAAAATTGAAATGAACCCCCCACCACTGGAAAAATTATTGAAAGAACAAAATGGGAAGCAAAGAAAACCAAAAATGAGGAACCAAGGTACTCTAATAAGGTTCAATCTTCATAACAATAAGAAATGATTGCAGATATATATAATAGCTAGAACAATATCAGATAAAATCATTCTCAGAACAAGGTCAGTACTCACTTTCTGCTTGTTTTTGTTAGCATTATCTCCATATTTGCTAGAGGCAACCTCATTGATATAAGGAAACCTCTTATTCACACCCTTTGTTTTCCTTACCGGGGCCATGAATAACTTCCTTAATTATCTGAAACGAAACAAGAAGAAAAGCACAAGTCAGCAAACTAAAATCCAATGGCCATAAAGTCAGTTTTGCCAAGACCAGTAAATCTAAAGTTTAACCATCAAGGCCAAGACAACAATACGAAAACAAATTCTAATTCTAAAAAGGGAACACAAAATTCACAATTTCACTTGCCTAAAACAAAGCTTCTACACAATTTTTTTTTTTTTTACTTCAATCTGTTACACATGTGAACGATGTGATTTTCTTTTATCATACAAAAAAAAAAAAAAAAAAAAAAAAAAAAAAAACTCCGTTCTCTTTTTTTCTCAATTTTCCCGCCAATTTTCTGTAAAACCTAGGGATTAAAAAGCTTAATTACTCTACAAGATCGAGCTCAGAATCCAAGCATCCTAGACCACATACATGGCATTACCGTTTGGTTGCTGATAGTGAAGCCGGAAAAATTACCGAAAATCTAACTTCCGAAAACAAAATCTCTCACAATTCTAGGCTCCGTTGCTTCTAAAAGCACAAAATCGAATTCCAAAAACAATAAAACCGACTGGAAACTGAGCCCAACACAAAGAACAAAATCGAAGCTGATGAAAAAAAAATCTAAAAAACAACCGGAGCAAACAATAGACAAATCCCGCTCGCTTTTCCTGTTCGAAGCTTTCTAAGGCCAAAGCAACAATCCACAGGGAGCTTGGAATTGAAGAATTTGATAACCCTAGCACAAAGCGGAAGAAGATTCAAAAAGGAAATTCACCTGTGGAGGATTGGCGAGCGATTAAGGCGAGTCCTGTTACGGAGCCATAGAGAGAGAGTGAGAGCGCGATCGAGCACCAGTGGAAGTGAGAGAGATTGTGAGAAGAGGAAGAAGAAAGTAGAAAGGAGAATGAGAAATTGGGGCAGAACCGCGAAACTTTAAATCACTGTAAAATTTTCGGCCTAGAAAACAATATTGAATTTTGGCCCTGGTTTTTTCAAAAAAAAAATTTGTACACGTGTGCGTCTTTGAATCTGTGATATATTTTTATTCGTTTCGATGCGGTAAATGGTAATTTCATTTTAAGAATGATCGGTAGTTATTTTATTTTATTTTTTTATCGGAAGGTAATTATTTTTTTGGTCTTTGTCCTATATTGATAATTTACTAGAATTTTGAAAATATAAAGTTCTATACTTTTTTAAATGAATTGGGTTTGCCTAAGAGATATACAATGTCATAATAACTACTACAAACAATTTATGTGATTGTAATAAGAGTTGAGATTTGCTATTTCGAAATTAAGAAATAGCAATATGAAATATAATTAATTTCATATTACAAAAGTTACAATTGTTACAGAAAAAAAAAAATTTAATTACAAATGTCTGGCAGATCATTGATCCGACAAATTACAATTGTCTGCCAAGAGAAAATGGCAGTTGACATTAAACTCTAAATGAACAGTTGGCTGACATCCCTCAAGGTACACCCGAGGCCCGAAAGGCCTAAATAGACGATCATTGTTCCGTCACTTGTGTTTCAGTAGAACACAATTTGTGTTTGCGCCCAACACCTAAAAAATATATCCATGTTAGTCATATATATCATCATCATCATCATCATCATGAATCAAAATAATGAATGTGTGTGTGAGAGAGAGAGGCCAAACTAGTTTTCAAAGGCTACAAGTATTGCTGGTCACTCTTTTATTGGTTGTACAACCTTCTGTTGGCTTCCAACTTTTCCTGATGCAAATGATAGAAGAAATTTCTAATTAATTAATATGAAGAAAAGACTATATATTATTGTTAACTTTGGAGTAAATTCATTCATGAATAGAGAAAAATACCTCAGCATTTATCCGGATTACATCCGATACGGAGTTTGAGTTTTGGACTTGGATCAAATTAATAATACTAATTTATAAAGAAAGACTTACATTAAAGTTTGGTAATCATTGATTCGATATGCAACTCTTAACTCATTCATGATGGGAAGCAAAAGGTATGCGTATTTGTTTGCGTCTCAACTGATTTGAGAACTCAATGATACTGTGACCTTCTTCTATTTCTCTAGTGGCTATCTCGACCAGCTGATATCCAAGAGGAAAATAAAAAGGAAATATGAACCATTTAAGGACAAGCCAATATTAGATCTCCAATATAGGTTATTTCCTACCAGAAATAGGGTACACTAGAAAGGAGATAGCTAGGTCAACTCAACCTAAAATTAGATTAACAACTCAACAAGGAGAAAGAACGCCCTAGAAATCAAGAAGAAGAAAAAATTGAAGAAAAACAGAACATAATACTTTATATAAGCTATAAGACATTTGTGAAGAATGACTATGTGGCCATGTAGCTCTAAGTCCTTATTTATAGCATTGTCCTGAACACCCGTGAGTTGCCATACTATATTGTTATTGTCCATATTCTTTGAGCCAATAAACTTTACCTAATAAGTATCATATTAGATTTAGTGTATTTATATTATAAATTTGTAATTATTCACCAAAATCATCATATTCCTTGAACTAGTATGATACTTAAATTATTATTAGCCAAAATCATAATCCAATGAAGATTTATTTATTTGGTAAAACAATTAGTTTATTACTATAACAACATAGATACAGTAGCTCTTAGTTAAAGAAAAAAGGCAATAGAAGAACAACTCATATCACCAACCTCCCGTTATATAGGGCTTACTCAAGTTATACGGACAAAAACACAAGTATTACTTATTTCGAAAAATAATCATGGTTATTTACATACGTACTTTGTTAAGCTATATATTGTTGCATAACTGTTACAAGACATTTAATGAATTTTTATAGCACCAATGAAAATTTTGTGCATACATTACTTACTTTAGATAAAGCTCATCCACTTTTCAATTTTTTTGTCTACTTCTAATTTATCAATAATTAATTTATTTTATTTTTTAGGAAAATAAATTAAGGTTACCCGCCAGAAATTTTACTCATATTGCAAAATGTACTCAACTGACAATAGCTTAGTGAAGGTTTGCCTCTATTGCTGCAACAGAGAAAACTCATTGTGCACTTTCAACAAAAGGAAGCACTTCTTCATCTGATAAACTTATTACCAGGTCAGCCTATAATTGGAATATTACAAATTTAAAATACGTTATCTTTTAATTCATAATAGCAATGATACATAATGTTCTGTAGTACGAGCATGTATGTGATAAATCATATATCGATTCAATGTCTGACTTTGATGATGTATGTGCTGCTTGAGTTATATAAGTTTTGATGCATTTCCACGTCATTTATGTTTACCACTTCAAATGATCTAATATATATCCACATGGCTTAGTTAAAAGACGATCTTACCTACACTAAATCTAATGGCTTCAATTAATTATCTAATCCGTTTTCTTTAAGATTCATCTTATTTATAACATTGTCTTGAACACACGCGAGTTGTCTATACTTCAATAAACTTTAACTATATGTATATTGTAAATTGGTAATTATTCACCAATATCAGATTCCATGAAAACTACATTTTTAGTAAGATATTTAGATTATGATTCAATGATTTAATTAGCCAAAATCATAATCTAATATTATCCAATGATGATTTACTTATTTGGTAAAAAAATTACTTTATTACTATAACATATATATGATTATAAATACGATTAAAATATGTAACTTTTACTTAAAGCAAAAAAATAGTAAATAGAAGAACAACTCAGTTCACTAACCTCTCATTATATTGGGTTCAACTCAACTTATACAACAACACATGTATTACTTATTTGAAATATATTCATGGTTAGTTACCTACGTAAGTACGTATCCTATAAAAGAAAGTACTTACTATTTTTTTTTTTTTAAGAAATGTCAATAAACACTTGATAATATTACAACTGAAAATGGATAGTAACTAGTCCACAAGTCAATCTCAGGATCTTCCACTCACAATTAAGCTCTAATGCCACTAGAACAAGTAATATTGGCATTAATATAATTACACATGCATGCAAATGAAAGCATTTTGGTGTCCTGAATTCTTCACGTGTTTTGTTTTGTTACATGGTGGCATATGATTGGTACGATATATTATGATCTATTAAATATATGTATAAAATATTATTTCCTTAACCTACGCGTCACAATATTGTCTTTTGAAAATGGTGATAAAGTAGTCTCTTAAAGCATTCCATCAAACTATTTAGATTCATCATAAAAGAAAGTTGTACGAGAGCAAGCTCATCATGGCTAACCCTAGTGAATGAATTGGTCACTTAGAATTTAGGGTGTAGCTCTAAAAGTATCGGCTAAACCCTAACCCTAAACCCACACTCACCCATCAATAAGAAACATAAAGCCCAGAGTTGCGTAGAGATAAGGATGGAAACATAAGAAATGTGGTTGTATGTGGTGTGTCGGACAACAAAAAATAAAAAGGATCCAGATAGCAGAATGAGAGTGTGAAATTGTTCAATCATTGATCAATTCATCGAGTATCATGTAGTGGGTGTTTGAATTAGATATGTGATGCGTCTCGACTTGTAGATCATCGGTTAATAAAACTGAGGAGTCAAAGATTAGTCATGTCCTTGAACAAGCTTATGGGGCTTGGACGAAACCATCAAGGCCATAGCCCATACCAATTTTTGGGTGATCGGAGAACTCGATCATATTCGAAGGACTTTGCATCCTTCTCTCTGACCTCTACTACGTCTTCCTCCATGCAATTTTCTGTTTTTGTAATAATTTGAATAGGGACCTGTGTATTATGAAAAACAATATAAATTCTTGAAATTTAACATAGAATAAACTCCAGACATATCATGTCTTTACATGGTAACTATAAATAAGTTCTTAAAATCATGTCTTCGTTCCCTGTTCTTCCATTTGTGTAGTTTCCATGATGTTGTAGACCACTTGACTAAGTTCTTCTTCGTCTTCTTTCTCCTTAGCTTTTGTGCTCTTATCCGTCATCTTCTTTACTTGTTCTCCTCCTTCAACTAGACTCCTAAAAGAGATTGGAATGGCTTCTACTGGCTCCTGTCCCATCTGCTCTCCTTGTTCCACTGTTTGAGCTTGATCTTATGCTCTGTTGTCTTTAAATTCAGCTTGTCTTACTTGCTCTTCCTCTATTGATATTTGTAAGATCTGTAGCTGACTTTCTTTTTCCTGACTAGCTCCCGCATCATCAGCATTTCCCGAGTGTTTTGCTTTTGCTAGCAATTTGTACAGAGCTGCGATCTGGTTTTTATTTGCTCTCGTTTCTAATAACATATCATGCCTTTTCTTCTCCAGACTTTCTATCATTTCGTCCGCTATTTTCAGCTTGGTCAACATTTCTTTACTTTGTTTTGAGAGTTGCTCGTTTCCTTCTGCCAGCCTTTTCAATTTCTCCTCCATGTTTTCCCTTGTAGGTTCCTTTCCGAGCACTGTCTCCAACTCCTCTATAATTACTCTCATGTTTCCCATCAGCCTTATCATTTCTTCTTCTTCTCTTTGGCCAGCTTGAGGAACCTGCAACCAATAGAACAACACGTGTGAGGGAAAACCTGAAAATAAAACTTTTATTAGAGGCCAATAAAATTTTACTGCCTGAGGCCCCAACAGAAACCGAGAATCATAGGAAAACACAAGTTAGTTTTATTAGGGGCCAATAAAAGTTTTATTGCCCCTCTCAATAAAACCAAGAATGATAGGATAATACAGGTTAGTGATTACTGACCCTCAATTGGGATCAATAAGTCTTATTGCCCCCCAATAAAAGTTTTGTTGAGGGGCAGTAAAACAGCTAATTTGCTTTTCTTTTATCGTAACAATGTATCAACATTCATTCATTTCTACTTACCCAGTTGTTGAAGCTTGGTGTTTTGTTGAGGGGCAGTAAAACAGCTAATTTGCTTTTCTTTTATCGTAACAATGTATCAACATTCATTCATTTCTACTTACCCAGTTGTTGAAGCTTGGTGTCTCTTCCTCCTCAATCTTCTCCTCAAAGTCCAACTCTTCCAGCCATTCCTTTTCCAACCACGGTCCGTCCTTGATTAAGCGCTGTTACATTTATAAGTTTTTGAACAAAGTTAGATATTTATATACACGTGTAATATTTTTATGTTTTGGATTTGCCTTACCTCTGGCCAACCTGGATTCTTGTAAACCTCTTGCAAGTTAAAGATCTCCTTTATTGACCATCTCACAAAGCGTGGTGTTTCTGTCTCCTTCCCAGGAATCCAGTTCTTGATTTTAGTCTTCTCGAGGAACCAGTACTGTTAACAAAATTGCTTTGTTAGTAAATGTATTGCAAAAAAAATAAAAACTAATGTTCTCATTAATTTTGAACTAGAGTAATTTTGAATTTTGGTCTAGCCATTCTGCACCTAAGGAAAAACAAAGGCTATCCATAGTTGAATTACCGACCCCAAATAAACTTTTTATTGGGAGGCAATAAACCTTTATCAACCCCCAATAAATCTCCTAAGACTTAAAAAATCATCATCTTTGTTATCACTGATTACCGACTCCCAATAAATTTTTAACCCCCAAATAAAAACCAATAAATGTATTTCATAAAAAATAAAAATTAATTAGAACATTAAAATAACAATATTATACTTACATAGATCAGAAGTAGGCAGCCGGACAGAGTTGTCGGCTTGTCTTTTTGGTACTTCTGAATTCCATCTAGTAGAAAATCAATAATCATCCTCGACCAATTGAACTTGTTGATGTTGTCAATGTCTTCACAGACACTGATCAAATCCCAAGTGATATTTGTTGCAGTTCTACTAAAGAAGAAGGCAGCGAACAAGTACATGATGATGAGTGAGGCTATTTTTTTGGGATCTTGCTGTTTCTTATCTTTTTCTTTCTTCTCCTTGGTCAGCTCCTTTACCAATTTCTTCTCTACTTCTGTTTTGAGCACAGATTCTTTCTTCACATTCGTGTCAAAGATTACAGACTCTTTACGCTCCTCCTTGCTCAACTTCTTGTTCAGTTCCATATATATGCCTTCAGTAGGCAGGTCAAACAATGCTTTTACATCCTGCGCTGTTATTTCCATTTCCTTTTCGCCAAATATGAACTTGTTCTTCTTCTTGTCAAAATATCTCATGATTATTTCTAGGTCTGCCTCATGCTTATGCAGCTGATTTTCAGTAAGCTTTTGCTCAAGGAAAGGTTCTATCATCCCCCAGAATACGGTGTGCCTTAATATTTCCCAAGTTGCTGCTGGTATTCTGCTCTTGTGCGCATCAATTAGTCTCCAAAACGCACTCAAGGTGCATTTCTGCTGCCTGCAATCAATCTTGTCTATGTTTTCTTCTTTCTTCTCTGTTTCCTCTTTTTCTTCATTCTTCTTCCTTCCGTCTTTTTTTGCCTTCTGCTCTTTTGTCTTTGGCAATTGAACTTTTCTCTTCTTCTTTCCTTTTTCATCGTATTCCTCATCTACATCTTCTGTTGTTTTCCTCTTCTGACTTCTTGACTTTACGCAATATCTACTTCTTGTTTCGTCCTCGTCTTCATCTTCCGTTTCTTCCTCTGCTGTGTCTTCATCATCAGTGTCCTCTGCTTGTTTTTTCTTCCTCTGCTTTATTTTTGTCATCTCATGTTGTAGTGTTTTATGAAATGAAGTCGAAGTCTCTTCGTCCAAAGACTCTTGACTTTGTGTGTCTTCCCTGGATTCTTCGGAACTAGAGCTTATAAATTTGAATTTCGGTCTAGCCATTCTGCGCATAAAAAAAAGCATATTCATTACTGGCTATCCATAGTTGAATTACCAACCTTCAATAAACTTTTATTAGGGAGCAATTAACTTTTATTGACACCCCCAATAAATCTTCTTTTTCACTAATTCACATATTAATTTTGCTCAATAAACACAAAACAATATATATCTGAATCTGTAACAGTTATGAACATAGAAACCCTAGATTTGACAGACTTTGAAAAATGCAAACCCTAAATTTCTCATCAACAAACTAAATAAAGCAATTTTAGGCTAAAAACAAATGTATAATGCAGACATATGCAATCAATTTCAGAAAATTCTTCAAAACCTCAAAATGAAATGGGTGATTGAAATTATACTTATTTCGACGAATCTGAAGCCGGAGAATCCTTGAATCAAAGCCGCTTTCGAGAATCTGTAATTATAGGTGCCAGAAAAAAGAGAGAACCTTATCAATGTGTGACTACCATTACTTTAAGACATATAAAATTAAGATTTAAAATCATAATAAAACTCAGTAATTACCATATCTATTTAATGGCACAGTGAAAATTACAATTTTGACCTTGAGTGTATACTCAACTATCGGATAGAATCATAGAAGTACAATATCAACACAGCCTGAAGTATGTATCAGGAAATGTAGCTTGCTTTCTGAAAACAACAGAATCCTTAGGATTTAGAGGAATTGATTGCTATAAAGGGTCAAGAATGTCAAATCCACTTTAATCCGCTCATAAAAAATAGCAACCTATAACAAAAATTTACTATCTTGCTCTGTAGTCTACACCAAAAACTAGATTCAATCATTCAAGGATCAACACAGGTGCCTTCTGAAGGTACCTATGCTAACCCTGATTCTGTCGGCAGAAACTAAAGAACACCTAGACTTAGGTACTTGGGTAGAATATAAAGACTTCTAAAGGATAAATAACAATCATTGCTAAAGTGAAAAACACTCTGAAGTCAAGCTGAAAGGAACTGCGCACCTCAATCATTTGATTGTCACTCCAAGGAAACTCAGTCTGAGCTTCATTCTCATTTATCTGCAACTAAATAATACCAAAATGGTCATGAGTCATGCTCTAACCAGGTGGACCATGCAGATCATCATAAGTAAAGAAAATCTGAATCAATTTGTACAGAAAGTAAAATCTGTCGTTACTTTAACTGGCGACTTCTGTTTTCTTTTTTGAATTCCAGTGGTAGACTGTGGAACTCCCTCTTTGAGTTTTCCCAGCTGAGATGTTTTTAAAGCAGTGTCTTCAACCAGAGTAAATGAAGGATTCCCCCTGAGTTTAGAATTCTTAGCAATGTTGAAGTTTTCTTCCTCGACAGGTGCATATGATTCTAGACACACAGAACCAACAAGAAAATTAAGATTGAGTAAAAAAAACAATGGTTGGCAGTTCAAGACAATCTATAAAATCTAACATGACTGACATCATCTAAAAGTTAGGACTGACACTGAGATAAACTTCCATGTTTCAATCACAACGTCTTACTCATTTCAGCAGTTGCTTCAGGCATCCTCAAGGATAGATCTGCCAGAGTAAGTAGCGCATCAAAGGAAGAGTCTTCATCTGCATGGACAGATGATTTGGAATGAACAATGTCTGATAGTGTAGTCCTGATTCCAAATATTATTAATTAAACTATTCAAGATAAACCTAATTCTACCTTTGCACCTACATTATTTTCTTAGATCCACCCCCAATTTCTCTTTTCCAAGACAAGGGGTAAACATCCATAAACATGAAACCACAACTGACATCTTTACACAAAGTTGCACCATATTTTTACTGCAAAGAAATAAAAAAAATAGCTACCATAAACAGAAAGATTACAATCATTCCCCACCAGTGCGTCTATGTTTCAACAGTGACAAGCAGCCATCTGATGCAATTGAATGGGACTCAGAAATATCTAGAATATGTCCTTCCAATCCTTTTGAGGCGTCATTCCGTAATTTCCCTCTTGCAAGCTTTCGAGGCTTTCTGGAGGTTCCTGCATTGTCAATGCTGTCTTGTTCACTGTCACTTCTTTCCTGCAAGGCCAGATCATCTTATATGAGTTCGATATGGGTCGTTCCTGATACATTAGCAAAACTGATATCAAGGGAAAGGATTTCTCTTTTTTTTTTTTTTTCCCTTTTAAGAGCTATAAACAGAAGAGTCTAGATCATTAAAGTCATTGATAACAATTCCTTATTCAAATTGATAAACATGATGTATATATATACATGCTCAATATAAATGGATAGAAAAATCAACACTTTATATTGCATGACATAACAATGACCAAAAAGAAAAAGTACAGATAACCTTGCATAAGCAGCTACTAGAAAGTTGCAAAAGATTCAGTACCTAATGAACGTAGCAAACCACTGAGATTCCTTAGAAAGGAACTACATTACTGTTTATTTTAACAATATAAATGCCAGGTTCCAATTTTCCTTAAAGTTTGTACCAAGAAGCCACCCCTCAGTGAATAGAAGAGGGAACTACAAACATCAAACGAGTGAACCGATACTATTTCTTATGTTAAAACGCAATGCACAACCAGCCAACCAGGAAAGGAAAGATGAAATCCAAACTCACCTGCATAGAGTAATAGTCACACATCATTGCCGTTAGGCCAATCACAGAAGCAGTGCCCTCGGGAAGAGATAAGTAGGCCTGCAAATAATAAATTCATGAGTCCCCAAAAGCAAGAAAAAGATTATCACCAAGAAAAACATATTTAACATGAAAAGCATAGACAAATGTTTTTCCTCTGGGAAAAAGGAAACATCCAAAATGGTGGAATAATCTAAGTTGGTATAAATTGTAATCAACAAACGTAATGTGTTTAAGCTATGCTGATAGGAGTCCTCTTTTATATTTTCATATTAGCGTGAAAAGCTAAACAAACCAAAATGGTGCCCAACGGGAGTATACAATTAGAGTTTTCTCAACAACCTACAACCAATTGGTGGACTTGTAGCAACATTTAAAAGAATAAAATACCATGACGATTGAAAATATTTAGATATAAAGTATGATGCATATAATTAAGATACAGTTACACTGTATCACGCACATACCCTATTCATAGTGTAAAGGGCCTCTACATTCTCCACAGATCGGTGACGTACTACCGAAGCAACCTAAAACACAAATATAACTAGATAAGCAAGTTTCCAGGGATGGGGAGTGACATGTTAGTTGTGTGAAGAGTATCATAACATTTGCACAAACCTTCTTCCAGTCTTTCCCATACTTGCGATATCCTTCATAGAAGTGCTTTAGCTCTTCAGTGGTCCATTGAGGCCCTAACATGTCAGACAACTTTCTCTTCTGCACATAAGAGGAGAGGGTAAACGTACACCGAACTAGTTAACACTTGCAATTTATTTTTTCCAATACTTCATGAAAATCCCCAATATGATAACTATCGGAGCCCTTGATATGTGTCTGTGTGTGTGACAGACAATACTGATCACATAGTAACTTCCTAATCCTAGAATGACAACGTGATGTTGATGCCTCAGACAACAAAAAGAAAAGGAAATCATGATTTCAAATTTGGTTTTAATTGAGAAATTATACAATAAGGAGTGCAGTTTTCCAACTTTTTTTTTTTTTTTTTAAGGGTACAGCTGAATAAATAAAGCCATCACACATAACCCAGATATCAAAACCATAATCTGGTGATCTGGTCATCATGTGAAGCAATATAAGATGCTTAATAACATTTAATAAATAAACATAGTAGCTTCAAAACATCAATAACTAAAGAAAATTGAAATGTACCCCCTACCACTGGAAAAATTATTGAAAGAACAAAATGGGAAGCAAAGAAAACCAAAAATGAGGAACCAAGGTACTCTAATAAGGTTCAATCTTCATAACAATAAGAAATGATTGCAGAGATATATGATAGCTAGAACAATATCAGATAAAAATCATTCTCATAACAAGGTCAGTACTCACTTTCTGCTTGCTTTTGTTAGCATTATCTCCATATTTGCTAGAAGCAACCTCATTGATATAAGGAAACCTCTTATTCACACCCTTTGTTTTCCTTACTGGGGCCATGAATAACTTCCTTAATTATCTGAAACAAAACAACAAGAAAAGTACAAGTCAGCAAACTAAAATCCAATAGCCATAGGTCATTTTTGCCAAGACCAGTAAATCTAAAGTTTAATCTAAAATGGGAACTCAAAATTCACAGTTTCACTTGCCTAGAACAAAGATTCTATGTAATATTTTTTTACTTTAATCTGGTACACATGTGAACGATGTAATTTTCTTGTATCATCAAAAGAACTCTGTTCTATTTTTTCTCAATTTTCCCGCCAATATTCTGTAAAACCTAGGGATTAAAATGCTTATTTACTCTACAAGATCGAGCTCAGAATTCAAGCATCCTAGACCAGATACATGGCATTAGCGTTTGCTTGCTGATAATGTTGCCGGAAAAATGACTGAAAATCAACTTCGGAGCACAAAATTTCTCACAATTCGAGGCTCCGTTGCTTCTAAAAACACAAAATAAAATTCCGAAAAGAATAAAATCGACTGGAAACACAAAGAGCAAAATCGAAGCTGACGAAAACATCTTCCACTACAATAAAAAAAATTAAAAAAAAAAAAGAGTAAACAATAGACAAATCCCGCTCGCTTTTCCTGTTCGAACAGAAAAGCAACAACACACATGCAGCTTGGAATTGAAGAATTTGATAACCCTAGAACATAGAGGAAGAAGATTAGAAAAGGAAATTCACCTGTGGAGGATTAGCGAGCGATTAAAGCGAGTGCGGTTTCGAAGCCAGAGAGAGAGAGAGAAAGAGAGAGAGAGTGAGTGAGTGAGAGAGAGTGAGTGAGTGAGAGCGCGATCAAGCAGCAGTGGAACTGAAAGAGATCGTGAAAAAAGGAAGAAGAGGAATTGGGGCAGAACCGCGAAACTTTAAACTTTCCGGCCTAAAGAGAATATGGAATTTGTTGGCCTTGGTTTTGTGCACGTGTGACTTTCAATCTATGATATATTTTTATTTTTATTTGGGTTAAATACTGATTACTACCCAGTAATTTGGATCCAAAATCAATTCAGTTCTTGAACTTTTAATTTCATCAAGAACACCTTTGCACTTTCAATTTTGATCTAATAGGTCCAATTTGTTAGTTTTCTGATAATGAGTCATCTAACTTGTTGATATGGAAATCTATTAAATAAATAGTTTTTCAACAAATAATCCAACTATAATTTAAACTCATAATAGAATATTAACGAATTAGACCAATTGGAACAAAATTGAAAGTACAATTGTGTTTTTGATGAAATTAGAAGTTTAGAAACTGAATTGATTTTAGACCCAAACCACAAGGTAGTAACTAGTATTTACCCCTTTTTATTTGTTTCGATGCAGTAAATGGTAATTTCATTTTAAGAATGATCGGTAATTATTTTTTTGGTCTTTGTCCTAAATTGGTAGTTTACAAGAATCTAAAAATATAAAGTTCTATACTTTTTACATGAATTAGGTTTGCGTGAGAGATAAACAATGTCATAGTAGCGACCGCAAATGATTTATGTAATTGTAATGCAAGTTGAGACTTGATATTTCAAAATATAAAAAAATAGCAATATTAGAAATATAATTAATTTTATATTACAAAAGTTACAATTGTAATAGACTCAAAAAAAAAATACAACTCTTTGATAGATCGTTGATCCGACAAATTTTGTGTGCATGCTCGTCATCCAAGTTCTTATTTTCCAAGAGAAAATGACAGTTGACGTTAAGCTCTAAATGTACAGTTGGCTGGCATCCCTCAAGGTACACCCGAGGCCATATATAGACGACCATTGTTTTGTCAGTTGTGTTTTAGTAGCACAGAATCTGTGTATGCGCCAAACAGCTATAAAATATATCTATGTTAGTCATATATATATATATATATATATATATATATATATATCATCATCCTCATCATCATGAATCAAAATAATGAAATGAGAGAGAGAGAGAGAGAGAGATGCCATACTGGTTCTCAAAGGCTACCAGTTAATGCTGGTCACTTTTGTATTGGCAACACAACCTTTTGTTAGCTTCCGCCAGCTCCTGAAGCAAATGATAGAAGAAATATCCAACTAGTAAGAAGAAAAGACAACATATTATTGTTAACTTTGGAGCAAATTCATTCACGGACAGAGAAACATCGATAGGATGGAGACTATCAACATATTACAAAAGACTATAACCATGATACATAATACAAATTATGGATCAAAATAATACTAATTTATTAAGAGAGACTTACATTATAGTTTGGTAAATCATTGATTTGATATGCAACTCTTAACTCATTCATGATGGGAAGCAACATGTATAAGTATTTGTGTTTGAGTCTCAAGTGATTTGAGAACTCAATGATGTTGTGACCTTCCTCCATTTCTCTAGAGGCTATCTAGACTGGATGATATATAGGAGGAAAATAAAAAGAAATATGAACAATTTAAGGGCAAACCAACATTAGATCTTGTCACGCCCTGAATTTTAGAATAAAATTAAAAATTCGAGACATGAAAATTACCACAATTCAAAATAATCATCCTGAAAATTTCTTTCTTAACAACCTCACCACACGAAATAAAATCGAAACCGAATTTAGTCTCGGTAAATTATTACAACACAAATACACAATAATTTGTAAAACTCTAAATGAGCATACACACCTCACAACTCAAGGAAATAAAATATAACTGCTGTAACACCTAAGCAGCTCGGTCACCTCCCTGGTTATCCTAACCTGCAGGAATATCCGCTACACCATTTGAATAGTGTACCGGGATTGCAACAATACAAAACCCGGTAAGCTTATGAAAGCTCGTATGAGTAAAAGAAAGAACGGTTGTTTGATTTAATCACATTTATTTCTACCTAAGTCAACATGCAACGATTCTACAACCACAAAAACCAACAATCACAATCAATCAACAACTCAACATCAAACCCTAACTCACATCTTTCTCCACAATACCCCATCATCGTATTTATAAAAAATACGGTATTCGACAGACTAGAGCTCTAACTGAATCGTAGCCCGTCACCTGGCCTAGGTTATGGCATCCGACATATTTATCTTTATCGTATTTCATCAATATGTATACTTATATACATATTTAGAATGTCCGATAATTGTACATACTCAGCCAATCGTATCTCATCATCCACCTTGGATTAGAGCGTCCGATTACCCCATACTGGTCACTACGTTGACCCTAAATCCACTATATGTACAACCGTATGTTTTCACATAAATAAATCAACTCAACCAACATATATGATATTATTATGAAATTAAAGCATTTGAATATAATCCAAATCATCATTCTAACTCAATCATATCGTCATTCAAAATCACGCCAATCAATGTATATATATTTCACGTAAATATATATATATATATATATATATGTAATCATTCACTCAGAAATGACCACTAATACCATCTATAGTTCACACAAGAAAATAGTGAAATTCATTTGTATAATTAAAATTCATTTTACTTACCTATGGACCGTAGTGATCAAGTCCATGTGATTTTAAAAACAAATATTTAATCCACAAATATTTCTCACACAATTATCAAAAATAATTAATTTAAGTACTCGGTTCATAATATGAACCACGTGAGATTTACTCACCTCGAAATTCCCGCTGCGTCTTCAATAAATATAACTCACAATAACCCAAATGCTCGTCAACTCAAGCCGTCAAGTACCTAATCAAGTACGGTCTTTACTTAGCAACGAAGCACGAAATAAACCTAAATGATGATCCAACGGTTGGATTTCAAAATAACGACAATCCAACGGTCGGATTCTAAAATAAAGACAATCTAACGGTCGGATTGATTTAAATGATGATCTAACTGTTAGATCCTCACGGATCGCCCTCGGAAACGTCCTATCAAAATTATACGAGAATCTGATGGACGGATCTTCACTAATCTCCTCCCGTATCACTATTTTACAATTATACAAAGATCCAACGGTCGGATCTTCGCCCGTGACCACACAAAGTTATCGGGACAGTCATATGAACATCATATTAAAATTTGAAGTAAATCCGATGGTCTGATCTCCGTAAATCTCAAACCGAAAGTAAATTGTAAAACCGTAAATAGTAAGGTCAAAACATAAATTGACTATTTATCAACTTTTTCTAACATGACCAAGTTATATATCAAAACGCTCGTATGGATGCATAGATCATCTTCCAGATAATATAAACTCAAAAATTGGTCCGACGCGCCGCCACACGCGGCGGTCAGACTGCGGTCAACGCCGGTCAACCACCTCCGATGCAAAAGTCATCAACTACAAACTTCTTCAAAATGAAATTGTGAACAACTTTAATACCTGGCTTTTTCAGAGATGAGGCTTAGATCGTCCTAGATCGGGCTTTGAAGTTGGATTAATCTCGGCCCTCTGATCAGTCTCCAGATCGAATCAGGGACGTCGAAATCTTCAACTCTTGATCTACCACTCTACACTCAAAATCGTGATGCATGCCACATATGGGGATGATCAGGAGGAAGAGTACGTCACGAAAATGGTTTTCCGGCCGGGTTGGGTTTGGGCTTCGGATAGAGGCTTCGATCCAAGCCTATGAGCGGCAGCTGGGTGAGGCGACGGCGGGGATCGAATGGGCGTGAGGCGGCGAAGCGGATGGGGGCCGGGTCCGGCGGCGGCGCGGCCGGGAGGGCCGACTTCCAGTCGGGTCGGGTCGGCGGGTCTACAAGCACAGTGACTAGGCCGAGAGAGAGAGACAGGGAACTGATGTGCAAAAAGGAATGTTTTTCGTCCTTAACGACAAACTCATAATTTTTTTCACTATTTATAGAAAAATTTCGATTTTCAAATATTCGTAATTTATTCATACGAACTTCGAATAATACGTTCCACATATGCACGGACTTGTATCGACGAGCTCTACAACTTTCATGAAGGAAGTTTTCCCAAATTTTGAACGTATAAAAAGTCAATTTTCACGACCCCCTAAATAACGTTCGTTTTCGAAAATAAAATCATTCGAAACCAATTTTCTCAACCCACGACAATCCAAATAATCCCAAATATCATAATTCAATTAATATAACAATTATTGAATTACATAAATTTATTGTATGAAAATCCGGGTCTTCACAGATCTCCTATATACGTAATTTCGTACCAAAAACAAGTTACACTAGAAATGAGATATTTTAGAAATTCTCTGCTATGTCAACCCAACCTTAAGTTAGATCAACAGAGAGATAGAACGCCCTAGAAATCAAGAAATACTTCTGAAGAAAAATAGAAGATAATACTTTATACAAGCTATAAGACATGTGAATAATGACTATGTGGCAATGTAGCTCTAGGTCCTTATTTATACCATTGTCTTGAACACCGATGAGTTGACATACTATACTGGCATTGTCTATATTCTTTGAGCCAACAAACTTTACCTAATAAGTTTCATACCAGATTCAGTATCTGTATATTATAAATTTAGAATTATTCACCAAAATCATCATATTTCTTAAAAACTAGTACGATTCTTATTTTATGATTCAATGAATTGTAATTTAATTAGCCAAAATCATAATTCAATGAAGATTTACTTATTTGATAAAATAATTAGTTTATTACTATAACAACATAGATATAGTAACTTTTAATTAAAGAAAAAAAAGGCAATAGAAGAAGTGAAGAACAACTCATATCACCAACCTCTCAAGTTATACATACAACAACACAAGTATTACTTATTTCGAAAGATAATCATGGTTATTTACGTATGGACCTTGTTATTTGCTTATGTACCTTGTTAAGCGCATAACTCTTACAAGATATTTGATGAATTTTTATGGCACTAGAGATCATCACACACTATAGCGTTTTATTTGCGAAAATGCAGTCAGTGAAATTATTGTACTACTACTAGTAATAAGATTGAATTTATGAATTGGGTTAACAAATAGCAATATTTGTCCAATTTCATATCACAAAAGTTATAAATGTCCCATGGATCATTGATCGGATAAATTTTTTGTGCATGCTCATCATCCAAGTCCTTATCTTCCAAGAAAAAATGACAATTGACATTAAGCTCTAACTAGACAATTGGCTAGCAACAACTGACAACTACAAATTGACATTGTACAAATCGAGGTCTACCTGAGGCCTCAAATTGATGACCATTATTCCAACAGCTATGTTTCGGTAGAATATAATCTATGTCTACGTCAAACATCTAAAAAATATGTCCATGTTAGTCATATATCATCATCATGAATCAAAATAGTGAATGAGAGAGAGAAAAAGAGAGGCCAACCTCAAGATCAATACATCGTAACCAAGGGGTTGGAACACCACGTTCATGACCGTTGACAAGAAAATTCCACAGGGAGTAGGAGAAGGGTGGAGCAGTCCGGGTTTTAATTGGGTAGGCATGTTGGCATGCAGAGAGAGAGAGAGAGAGAGAGGGAGTCCATGGCCAAAACCTCGATTTGGTGGAGACTATCAACACATTACAGATATTATAACCATGTTATAGACAGTATATTCAGATCATTGCCAAAATAATACTAAATTATAAAGAGAGACTTATATTAAAGTTTGGTAAATTATTGATTCAATATGTGACTCTTAACTCATTCATGAGAAAGAACCATGCCCGGCTTCATATAGTTACAGGCATTGTAAACAAAAGCAAGTTTAAGTGTTAACCCAAAAACAAATGTCAATCAATCAAGGTTACGGAATAGTGTTAAAAAGGTCAAGCACTACATAAGACATATTGAACTTTGGGTCGATCTTCACTTCAGTCCCTGAATTTTTTTTCTAATCACGTTGGTCCTTGAAGTTTCAATTTTCATCACTCGCATTCAAATTTTAAATTTAGCTCTAATCATAATATCACAAGCTGACTTGAGCCGAAGCATGACCCACAAGAAAGGCAAAATGGACATTTTCATATAAAAATATTAAAATAAAAACTCGTAGGAAAATACCTGCACCTCTCTCTCTCTCTCTCTCAACAAACCCCAAAACCTCCTAGGCAAATTTTCCAAACCCGACTTCACACTCTATCCAAATTGGAGCCTAAAGGCACTCTCGTCTTCTCCACCGTTGGCAGACCCCAATATGACTTCGACCTATTCTCCCTCCGCCTCAACCCCTCCTATCTCGGCCTCGAACAACGCCTCACCAACGGCGTCCCATCAACTTCAACACCCAACTCACCGAGGACCACCAATTTTCTCTACTTCAAATCAGCTCACAAACAGCCTGACCGGTCACTATAAGCTCTCTTCTTTCTTTCCCACTCCCTTCTCCTTTCAAATCCCCAAAACCCCCACCATTCCAGCCACCATGAGCTCCTCCGGAGCCAAGAACTTCCTCTGCTGCATCGACGACCACACTAACAACATCGAAACCCCTTCTACCACCTCCATTCTCAAATCCCTATTAAAACCCTCCTCCTCCGCCAAGCCTGAGAAGCCTAAAAACCAAGTCCCCAAGCTCCTCAGCTTCACCGACGATGAAGAAAACGCCACGCCTGCTCTTTGTCCTCCTCCTTGATCGAAATTGGCTGCGTGATCTCGACCAGTCCCTTCGATATGAAGCTCCACAATCCAAAAGGGATCTGGGTCGCTCAACTGCATAACCTAACCAACCCGTTTCAAATCTGAATATCGCCCTTGCTCGGAGCTTGAGATCAATCCCTTTGCAACCAGCTGGGACGCCTGCCAACCTTTCCTTTCCCCTCAACCACCAAGGAACAGGGCCGGCCCTGAGATTTTCGGGGCTAGAGGCAAACAAAAGAAATGGGGCTCCTGACCTTCATGTATGTTCGTGAGTTTTTTCTTTTCCCTTCAAAAACCGTAATATAACAATATATGTAGGAGTCACAATGTAGTTTAAGAAAATAATAGATATGAAATTTACGTAATTTTGTAAATTGTTACCAACTAATTACAGCTGGTGTGATGAGAATGATAATCAAATTACCTAAATCCTAAATTACTTTTCTAATTAAGAGAGGTTTGAATAATAGTTGAAAGAGTTTTATCATAATCTGTCATAGAGAACACGACAGCTACTTTTAAGGAAAACAAAATACCCTTGTCGCAAAGTCTCTTTATTCATTTTTTTTTCATTCTTTTGAACAATAAAATCATTTATTAAAACCAGATTAGGAAAACCTTTTGACAAAAAAAAAGAACAAAGCAAAAACCAAAGCCCACAACCTGGGACAATGAATGGGATAAGCCCAATCAGAAATAACTTAGACCTACTACTAAACATTAGTCTATAAAGCAAAGCTTATGAGGCTCAACGCTGAACATAATCAACTTTTTTCTTTATTATATATGAGAACAAACTTAGATTTTTGGGGCCCATGAAATTGGAGGCCATAGGCAGAGGCCTGCTGGGCCTATAGCCAGGGCCGACCCTGCCAAGGAACAAGATAGTTTCCGATATGGATCCCCTTGACCACTTCTCTATCCAAGGTAAGCAGACTCACTAAGATGAGAGAGAGAGAGAGAGGTGTTAAGAGAGATGTGCATTTTTTTGGGTTGGGGTTTCTTTAAATATATATATATATATATATATATTAATTTTAAATTATCCATTTTGCCCTTCTTGTGGGTCATGTTGTCATGATTAGAATTAAATTTGAAATTTGGACACAAGTGATGGAAATTGGAACTGTAAAGACCAACATGATTAAAAGAAAAGTTCAAGGACTGAAATGAAGATCAATCCAATGTTGGAGAAGTCAAACTGAATTTAGTAAAAAAAAAAAATATCTATATATATATATATATATATATATCAAAACATAAAAAATTTCTAAATGAAATTTCCATATATTTTGAAATCGTTTCATAATAGTCTCAAAAAATGGGTCTCATAAGTAATCTCTTAAAATGGTCAATAATAAAAATCTCTCATTAGACAGTGTAGGGCTGCCGTAAAGGACACGTGGTAGGGCTGTCCAATTGAGGTTCATTGCAGAGGGGTATTTTGAGTATTTCACTTTAAAAATCAATTGTAGTTTCGAAATAGACGTAAAATTTGGTGGGTTTAATTTTGATTGGGCAGCCGCAAGGCCACGTGGTGCGGCTGCCGTATGTAAGAATTTTTCTAACACTTATATATATTTTACCTCTACATAACAGTAAACACGTTTAAATTTCATTACTAAGGCTGCAGAAAAATACATTTTCAACAATAATAATTAAGCAAAACAACTAAACTATCACGTAAAAATCGACTCAACCATGCATTCTCCAAAATCCAAATCATATAGCTACATTGATCACATAACTTAAGCTTATGACTTGCAATGATTGTGTAACACACTACATTTTTTTTCTCAAAACATCCTCTTTTTTTTTTTTTACTGCTTCACGCAATTAATTTATTAAGTTTAATTTACTTCATTTACATACTTTCCAATTTTTTTTATTTCTCAGGAAAATTAAGGTAACGCAGGGGCTTATATTTTCTCCCAGCTGCAAAGTACAATTGGAAGGGACCTTTCTTTGTACGGGTAGAGTGGATAGTAGTGGATTTTATTATGATTGTCGCCTCCCTGAAAGCCCTCTTGCTCCGGCTGGTCATAGCAGCATGATCAATGAAGCTGTAATTAGAAACTTAAAATCAAATCCTTTCTTGTGTCACGACTTTGTCTTAATTTGCTGGAACGAGTCCTAATGAAGACTCTATGAAGCATTTAATATATCAAATAATTTATGTTCCATGTACGTTACGTATACATTTATAAATTGACGTATATAAAGCAAACCTTAACAAGAGGGATAAAGTTTGTAAATGAGAAAGTGAATTAGTGAAATTCACACTCTCCATTTTATAATCTATTTAGACTCCACGTTTTCTTTTTTAATATCTTAAGTTTTATCTTTTTATAATTCTAAAAAAAAAAAATGTCGTTTTGTAATGTGTATTACGAAAATGTGATGTTAAGATACTATAAAAAAAAACATGGACGGCAGATCCCTCCATAGACCGCAAAGAAGTAGTCTACCTTAATCATATGAACCATATATACCCCAAAATTCAAACTGAGGGTATGCATGGCATGATCATTTGTCATACTATAGTGAAGAGACTGACATAATAACAGTAGGGCATGCATACCATGACGCTGGCTTTATGAAACACATGCCTAAAGAAAGACCTCTATAAACCAATCACTCTGACGATGGATAGCATTGATGTAAGTACAAGGTTTTCGCATTCCTTGTACAAAACCATGAGTCATAGGTCTGCTAGAGCTATCAAGTGTAATCTACTGGAAATGATATATGGTCATGCAATGCTTCAGCTGACTCTTCGAAATACTTCAGGTAAGAGCATATACATTTGCATTTCATAAAGATCAACTTACATGCATATTGGGATTGCAATATGTTCTGCAATCCCTATCAGGTTAGGTCATCGGATTTTTTTTCTTCTTTTTCATGTTTTGTGCGCATTCGTTAGTTGAGTCTTAAAAGGATATTTCTCTACATAATTTGGTATGTTAAGTCTTATCATTTTTATTAGGGATAGAATCATGTTTACTCGTTGAATATCTTTTTATTAATTGTCCCTTCCATATTAGCAATCAATTAGGTTTTACAGTCTTTATTGTCCAAGGTTTCAGGGTGAGTCTGAAATATATATACAACAAGAAAAGGCATTCACTATGTGGCCTTCTTAGTGATTCTTAGTGAATAAGAGTTTGTGCAACCATCGAGTCAAATGTTTTTCATTTATTTGTGAGAAACCTTGTGCGTCATATTCGAGTCTATGAACTATTTGTTCCATGTTTAAGTAGATCATTGGGTCAAATACTTTCATCATTCATCATTCTTTACACTTTGCACATCAAAGCACTTTCGAGGTTAGTTGGAGTCGTTGATGTGCGTGCAAGGTTGAAGGTCGAGGTCACCATCTATCAACAAGTGAAGACGACTCAAACGTGGTGAAGATTTACAAGGACATGATCAGATAATCTACTAGTGTGTCTAGTAAGTAAGCCGAGGTCAGAGCTTTGGGTTGTTTGTAAAGAACTCTTATCATCTCATCTAGTGATTTGTTTTAAAGCCCCGTAGTTGTTTCTTCATTTTTGAGGTTTTTACTGCGCAAACAATTCTGATATTTTGGTTGCTATGTGTTTGTGATTATCTTTGTTTGCCTTGTTATCTCATTGCTGATTTGGGATCCACACGTGTGTTTTAGTATGGTTTGTTACTTTTTGAATTAAAAGAAAGTGTGATTTATCCTAGTATTTTCAATTGATTATGTTGTCAATACCGTTACACTCCAACATGGCGTCATGAACAATGTAACAGTAACGCATTATTCATGTCAATCTGTCGTCACACATGCTAACAAATCCAACCGACACAATGCTACAATCCAACTAGACATGTTGCAAGCTAAATTTGAAGTTAACTGTTGCACTGTAAATTTTCTCTGACCAACAACATGGTAAAAGACTAAAAACGTATTAGTAAAAGAATTTTTGAAATATCAAATACTACCTCTTTCCATTTCTAGTCTGAAAATGGAACCATTCATGGAAGGAAGAGAATCCTGTCAGCCCAATATTCGGATAAAGCATCCATGGATCATTAAAGCCCACCACACATCCAGAAAACTCAGTCCACAAATTATAAAGCATTTCAAATTTAACAAATTAATAAATTGGAAAAAAAAATAAAAATTCACAGAGAGCTCGCCGACATTTAGTTCGATAAGATACGCTTACTAGAGTCCAAATCAGAGCCCACTTGCACCAAATCTTAAAAAGTGCCACTTGTGGCCAAATACTGTCCAAGTCAAACAAACCCGTCTTTTCCCACCGGATTACCGCTCCACCCGGTTCCTTCGTCGCAATCACCTCGCTTTCCTAACTGGCTACACCCGGTCACAGGTTTTACCATTTTTAGCATTTATGGACTTCTTACCTACTACGCCTCCCCCCTCACTTCGAGTCTCTCAGTCTTTCAACTTCACCGCTTACTTGAAAAACGGTGACGTTAGAGTGAATATCACCCGTCGGTTTTGAGGGGAGCGAATCGCAGCCGTTGAGGTTGATGAGATTCACCGCGTCCCAAACAACCTACCCCAAATGTAGAGCACAGTAAGATTTGGGGTTTAACCGAATTAAAGATTTCTTCCCACGCGCTTTTGATGTCAGGTGGGTTCCACGTGCTGGAAAATATCAGCTTTTAAAAAGGAAGTTGGCAGAGTTCCGTACAATGTGTACGGCAGCCGCTGGAAGCTTAACTATTCGCGAATATATAAACGCTCTGTTTAGACGCGTGGGTTTTAACACAGATACGGAGGTCTTTAATGCTTGCGTGTCTGTTTGTGGTGGATCATACCGAAAGTGTTTTACCCCTGTTCTGTCGTTGGCTAGAAACCTATTGGGTACCTAGTTCATCTACATCACAAATTGGGTGAGTACTTGTTATTGCTACAACAAGCAACTTAATTTTCCAAAAACGAAATACTAAGAATCATGGTAATGTCATATCATCTCATTTTTATATCTAAGAATCATGGAAATGTCTTATCATCTAATTTTTAATTAGGTTTCACTTAATTTCATTTCTTATTTCATTTCTTTTTTTCGACAATTTTTTTCTTTGAAAATTTTCTTATTTCTACCACTACACTCGTCTTACTTTTTTTAGTCTAACTTTCGAAACAAGTATGTGATATTATTGTTTAGAAGCGCCAAATAAATCTCATAATAAAAGAAAAAAAAGATAATAAACAAAGAATTCGTCTATAGAACTAATAGTTGGTTGATTATACAGAATTAACACATAATCTTACCACTAATGAAAATATTGCCTATAGAGTAGTTATTAATGAAGATAGGTTTGGTCAAAATCAACTTAGTTTCGATAAATAAATGATAAATGAGAGGTGAATTTTTCAACTGGGTCCAAATTATATTATTATTGAAGTTAAAAATTTCTTTATGTTTCATATTATTATTAGAGTTTGAGTATTTTTAATATTTGGTTTCGATATCACTTACTCTTGCTCTACTCCGCTATTTTATCACTCATTAGTCAAATAGTTTGCAGAGAACTTTAATCAATCGATCTTAATGATACTTTTACATGTAATGCTACACACATCGAGAAGTAACCACCACGTAAGGTTTTGCATATGCTTTTCCATGTGATGTTGCACACATCTAGAACGGAACTCAATTGAGAAGCGATAAATACTCTTATATGTGATACTGCACACGTCAAGAATCAGGCACCATTTGAAAAACCACAACGCAAGAGAAAACTACCAACACCAACACCAACACCCAACCAGCGTGCTCAACTGCATGGTGTACGGGTGTTGCGCACACCTAGCTCTTATTTGTTTGCATCCTTTTATTTCTTTCACGCTGGCAATCACCAGTGCCAGCGGCTTTCGTACTGACACTTCGTGGAAGTTGGAGTTTTTTTTTTTTCCAAATTTCATTTAATGTTAATCACCATATGGCAATTGTAATAAATATTCTTTTTAAAAGAAAATCAAAAATTTTCGGTTACAAAGTGAATTCACACTGGTAAAGTGTTTTACCGATGGTTGTTAAACTAATTGCTAGACTTTTACCAATAAATGAACATTTGGATTTTTGTGGTTAAATCTGATTGATTAGATGTTTAATCAATGGATGGATTTAATGCTTTAGTTATTAGTTGCCTGGAGGGTAGATATCTACTTCTTTGGGTTTTGGGTGTCCCACTCATTGTACTATGTTTTTGTTTTTGTGTTTTTTATTTTTGTTTTTAATATTTTAATTTTTCTTTAAGAAAAGATTACGACAACAAATTAGATTTAATCTTTTTTAAGACACAATGTTTCAAACAAGTCAAAGTTAAAAACAGAGAGCAGATAGAGGAAGACCATGTTGGCAAATATGAGCGTCTCCAAGAGTGATCACAATTGCCATTACATCCAGCCGTAAAGATCACATCCAAAAACTAGAGATCTCAGTCATTATACTCTGTTTGCACACCTCTCAGTCTTAACCAAAATTAAGGAAGGACCATCTCCTACATGAGCAGACATTCAGACAACATTAACAGTTGTGTCCTGGCATTACCATAATCTGCCCTTCATCCCCATCATTAACTGTCTGTTAATCCATACTGGGCGGAAAGACGACTCTGCTCCCCGTCACCTACTATTGCAAAGCATGGAACCATAACTCACGTGTCGAAATTCTGGGGCATTACGGTAATTACAGGAAGCAGAACCCACAGTTTTAAATACGTTTTTTTTTTTTTTTTTTTGTTCTGGTTACCTTGTAGCTCACTCACGCAGTCAGTTCCTTTTTCCTGTTTAATATAATTTTAATAAAAAAAGAAAATGAGAGGTAAAAATGGTGGGTAAATGAGGTTTGGCGCGTACAGAAACCAGCAACGGACCCGGGAGACCCATTAAAAAAATAATAAAAAAAAGGAAATAGAGGCAAAGCTCCTCTCGAAGTTAAGGAAGGGGAGAAAAGTAAGAGGAGAGATCAAAAACCAAACAACGCTTTGAAAACTGATAGAGAGAGAAAGAGAAGGAGAGAGAGAGAGAAATCCAAAACCAAACCAAACCAAAACCAAAAACAGAGAGAGAGAGAGACACACACACAGTGGTTGTGTGTGAGAGAGAAAGAGAGCGAGAGAGAGCTCTGTAAATCCAGACCCTCCTTTCTCATCTTGTTGTTGATGATGTTGTTGTTTGTTAGATTAGATTACAGATAGTCTCCATTTGATCAGAACCTCTCCCCCATTCCTCAATTGTACAGAGGGCGAGGTTGTTCTAGAACTGTGCAATCGAACTCCGGCTTTCGTTCGTTGTTGTTCGTCGGAGTGGTGGTGGTGGTGGCCGTACAATGGAGAGGTACGGTCGGAACACGGAAGGGACGCAGTCGGATCCGTCGCCGGAGTGGAGCGTTCCGGGACCCGAAACCGGGCTGGAAGGTGAGACAGCTTTTCCTTTGTCTCTGCATTTGAATTTGGATTGAATTTGGGGTTTGGAGGGTTGCGATTTGGTGGGTTTTTGGGGCGAATGTGGGTTGATGTTTTGGTTTGATGTGTTTGGGGGAATGCAGAATCCATGTGGCAGTTGGGCCTCGGACCCGGAGAATCGTACCCGGAACGGCCCGAGGAGGCCGATTGCAGTTACTATCTCAGGACTGGGATTTGTGGGTATGGCTCGAGGTGTCGGTACAATCACCCCCGTGATCGTACTGCGGTAAATTTTGTTGAATTACCCCTTTTTTTTTTCACTGCTTCAATTGCTTCTGTTTAGGGCTTGATTGGGATTGTTTTCGCCTGATTCCGAATGCGCTTGTTTGGTTTTCTGTTCTGTTTTGGTTTGATCTTGTCTGTGAGTATGCAGATTTGATGACGTTTGCTTGTGATGTTGATGTAATTTGATCACTGCTTCATTGGATATTTTAACTCACTGTGGGAGAAATGTTTGAGCTTTTGTTTTTTTTTGAGGGTGGTTAATAAGATCTATGTAGTTTATATGGGGAAAGGTGCTTGTTTACTAGTCCGATGTACGTTTCTCAGGTTACCGGAGCTCTGAGAGCTGGGGCGGTGGAGTACCCCGAGCGAGTGGGCCAGCCTGTGTGCCAGGTATTTGGTTTGTGTAACTGAATTTGAAGCTTAGAGGTTTAGGGTGATATGAGGCAGATCACATGTATTGGGTGGAGTAATGTCTAATGTGGATCATTTCATGCTTTTGTTTGTTTGTTAGTGTTGGGAAATTATGAATTTCGCTTGTTTGATTGTGCTTTGCTTCGTTAATTACAGTATTATATGAGGACGGGGACTTGCAAATTTGGCGCCACTTGTAAGTATCACCATCCTAAGCAGGGAGGAGGTTCAGCAGCCCCTGTATCACTAAATTACTATGGATACCCATTACGACCGGTTTGTGTTACTTGATCATAACTTTGATTTTTCCAATTGTTTGTCGTATTAGTATTCCTGTTTCATGACTGAGGGAAAGTCTTGCCATCAATGTATTATTTTTCAAATAATTACAGGGTGAAAGAGAGTGTTCCTACTATGTGAAAACTGGACAGTGTAAGTTTGGTGCAACTTGTAAATTCCATCATCCACAGCTGACTGGCACACAACCTCAAGTGCCATCACAAGCCCAAGCTTCAATTGTACCCGCACCCACATTGTATCAAACTGTGCAAACTCCTTCCGTTTCCTCACAGTCCTATGGAACAGTAATGGTTGCAAGGCCTCCTTTGCTACCTAGCTCATACGTTCAAAGCCCCTATGGTCCAATGCTGATTCCTCCTGGAATGGTTCCTTTCTCAGGTTGGAGTCCATATCCGGTAAGTAACATTTGCTTCCTCCATTAAATTGTAAGTTGCATGAATTTCAGTTTAAGGATCATTGCTTCCTCCATTAAATTAGGAAGTCGCATGAATTTCAGTAACATTTGCTTCCTCCTTAATATTGTAACTTGCATGAATTTCAGTTAAGCTCTTATTAATGTATGCAGGCTGGTGCAAGCCCATTAGCGTCTCCTAGTACTCAAACCGCTGTTGGTTCAGGGGCACTTTATGGGATAAATCAACTATCTCCTTCAGCGCCTGCATATACAGGAATCTTTCCAACTGTACCTTTTTCTCTTGGTCCTCCAACCTCTAGCCAGAAGGAGCAATCTCATCCTGAAAGACCTGGCCAAGCAGAATGTCAGTATTACCTGAGAACAGGGGATTGTAAATTTGGGTCCTCATGTAGGTATCATCATCCAGCAGAAGTTGTTGCACCAAATACACCTGTTGTCCTTAGCTCCATTGGTCTTCCGTCGCGCCCGGTGAGCTGCTCTTTCAACTCCTCTGCATCGTGATGCTTTTACTAGGTTGTCAATTATAAGCTCTTTTATCTTAAAGCTGTAAACTTTACTATGGAATGGTTTCTTTATATATACTATCTGACTACTCTACCTCCTTACCTCAACCTCTCTCTCTCTCTCTCCCTCCCTCCCTCCTTTTCTCTCTCATATTTATGGAATGTTTGGTTTCTTTTCATCATCCTCATATGCTCAGTGAAAAGTGATATTTAAAATATGGACTTATTTGAGGAGATTTAAATGGTATCCAACTTCAAATGAAAGCTAATTGTTGGAATTCTATGAGGAAAACACCTGCTCACTTTTATAAAAATAAATATATTTACCAGTGGAAGAAATATGTTTGATGTCCTCATCAATTTTATACCATAACTTAATTCTGTGGGAAGTATGCTCTGAAAGCCTGAAACATATTTGTTGTTTGGTGTTGATGAATGGGTTTATTAGTTGGAAAGTTGTGTAACTGAGGGCTATAATGCACAATGCAGCATCCTTACCCATTTGCATGATTTTGGAAATTTTTTTTTTGTCCTCCTTCATCTACACTTATTCTGTCTAATGTTGTTTCCAGAGTTGCTGTTTGATTTTTTTTGGTCAATTAGTTGCTGTTTTGATATGGTTAATTCACTAGCAATGGGCTTGAACTGCAACCCTTTGTCCTACTACACTTCTTTCATCCCATCATCTACTTCATCCTTGGATATACGTGTTGTCTGCATTTATATGTTTGGCCCATAGGAGGCTATAAGGAATAGTTCCCCTCCCTTCAAACATGTAGTGTTTCTTTTATATGTTATTTTTCAGTTTTTATTTTTCGAAGCATGTGAGTATGCTAAACATGCTTGAATTGTTTGTACCATTTGGAGATGCTGGTAATATTGATGATTGTTTTAAGTTTCAACCCAGGGCCAAAATTAGCAACAGTTATTGGCTTAAATGTTCTGTAGATACAGCATTTCGGTGTTTAGGTAAGCATTCGCTGGGGTGTAAATCTGCTTCTCAGCTGCATTTTTACTGATCAAGCATATAATTTGAGTGTTCTTCTTCTTGCCTAGCATTATATTCTATTTGGTTTCTCTTTTCTTCTTCTTCTGGGATTCTTCTGTTTTGAATGCGTTGTTGGTGAGTTATGCTTAGAATTTGAAATTCTATGTGATTAATCAGGGTGCACCACTTTGCACTCACTATGCACAACGTGGAGCATGCAAATTCGGGCCTGCATGCAAATTTGACCACCCAATGGGAACACTCAGTTACAGTCCATCAGCGTCTTCTCTCACCGATATGCCAGTTGCCCCCTACCCAGTGGGATCGTCAATTGGTACACTAGCTCCATCATCTTCATCGTCAGAATTGCGGCCTGAACTTCATTCAGGCACCAGCAAGGACTCAGTTTCTGCCAGAATGTCTTCATCACTGAGCACTGTTAGTGGATCAGTTGGTTCCACTGTTTCTAAGGATGGTGTTACCCATTTGGGTGGCCAACTGTCTGCTCAGGGTTCTGGCCCTTCAACTGCCAGTGACAACAGTACAGAGTCTCATAGTTCAAGTTAAGCAAGGTCAAGGGACTTTCCATTGTTCTTTTTTGATCAACTTTCTCCAACCAAAATATCGTTTTTCTTTTTGCAAGTCCTCCAACAGAGGCTTCATATCTCACTGGCTTAGCAAACTCAGTTACATTCATCTCTGTGTTATATCATCTTTATATGGCCCTTCCATTTTATCTTGAATAAGCAATGGCCAACCTCCAAAAGTTTAGCAAACCCCATACAGCCTTCCACCTTTCTCTTTAATAACCAAGAAAAAAGCTTCCATTAGGCAGTTCTCTGATTTCGGAATGTGTTATCTTCATCTGTGCTCATGCCCTGTCCAGATTGAAAAGATTAGTTCCACGGTTTCAAGCTTTCACATTGACCGTGCATTCATGTCTATCCTTTCCTAAGTTTTCTTTTAAATTGGGGAACAAGCTTTCAGTTCAACTTGGGAATTCGAATTCATGTTTCCCCCTACTTTTTGTCCAAGGTCTATTTGAGAAAAGAGAAGTAATTCAAAGACCCAAGGAGGCATCAACAATGCTATTTTATAAGGGATTAGATACATAGTTATGTTGTCGATGAAAATGCTTGACCATGTTATTGATGAATTTATTATGAAATACAAAGTATACTCTTGACTGTATAATTATAATCTCTCTTCCTGATCATATTCTTACTTGCCTCTACACTGCTTAATATATATGCTAAATCATAGATGAAGTTCTTGCAGGAAAGAAAATGTTGGACTTGATTTTGTTTTGGTATGAAGGTTTAAGAAAATGAATGTGGATGAACCGTGTTAAACAAAAGAAGATTAGATGATTTGCTAGGTACAAGGCCATTTCATATCTAAGCCTATACATCCCTTTTCTTTTGGGTATCTTTGGGTCTTGGGGTCCTCCCTTTGATTGTACTATGGCTTTTTGGAAGTTCTTTCTTTAATCATTGTTCTAATTGTTTCACCCCAAAAAATAATTGTTCTAATTGCTCCATTTTATAGGGCTTGGAAACTTTTCGATAGGGTATCCCCATAAACAATAATAGAGTACTAGTTGCTAATCCTATTGAATTGAAATTGATGGGATGTGCGGCAGTTTAGGAACTTTATGGGTTTGGTCATATCTTCACCCCTCCGTAAGATTTGCCTTGGGTACATATGATGGAGCAGAAGATGATTCCCAGGAAAAAAATATATTTTTGGGGTGTTTATGCACGAGTTCTATATGACACGCCCATTGTCAACAACTATATTACCCATTAGGGCATGGAAAATAGACTCAATTCAAAATTTCCCATCATGTGACTCCAATCCATAATCTACTTTTGGTTTGAAGACAAGGCATGGCTAATAAAGAGAACAAATGAGTCCGGGTCTGAGGGCATGAACCAACATGTGAAATTAAAGCACTTGTTTATTCTCGTCTCCATCTAGTCACTTGGTGGTCGAAACATTACTGATCATTTACCCTTAGATTTAAATCTAATAGTTGAGATTAAAACACTTAAAATACATTCATTTAAAATGTTTAAATTTAAATCTAATGGTAAATGTTCATTAATTTCATGGTCACTGGTGACCGAATGAACATCTCTATATTCTTCTTTAACTGAGCTAATTGAAAAAGTCTCATTGCAACTCATACTGGATAAGTAACATATATTCGAATCTTCTTCTTCTTTTTACCACCCCCTCCCCCCCCCCTCTCTTTCAGTGATGAGTCTGTGCTTTCGTCTAAAGCTAATTCATAATCGTGAAGGTAAACTATTCGTACCTTTCATTAATTGAAGAGTATAGACCAGTCGCTGAATATTCCATAGCGCGTTAGAATATTTGAACTCCAGAGATGCTAGCCATTAGATTGGTTACGATTTGTGGTTTGCCCGACATATTGAACTGCTCTAACGGCTCAAGTTTTGGAATTTAATACTTTAGAGTACTATTGAACACTGGTCACCATAATTGTTTAAGCTTTAATTGTAAAGATACTTTTACTTAGGAGACAATTAATTGAAGGACAACTATGCATCAAATACAAAGTAAAGAGAAGGGTTATTGCAAACACCAGTACACTACTAGTTTGCACTTTTGATGCTAATAGCTTCGTGGTCCATTGTAATCTATATATTAAGTTTGAAGTTGCATGGATTTCACGTTGTGTCAGTAAAAGACCAGGCAAATAGCCGAAAAGAGAGACACATAATGCAGCAGCAGCTATTCTATTAATATATGTGAAGGCCAGTACAGCCATAAAGAGACTACTAAGCTAGCTAAGCAGGCACCATTTTCAAATGGGATGCAAAGAATAGTAAGACTCGGAAAAGCTGATTTAATATCCCAACAGTTTCCATTAAAGCCTGGTGAACCATGATAAGCATATCCCAAATCTCCTCCCCAAAATGGAGGTTTTCTTTGGGGTAGTTACAGTGAAAGGAAGAGTGGCAAGAAGAAAGAACACAGAAAAATAAGAGCGTGCACGTACATAAAATGGAACCATTATGATTATCCGTAGATGGACACTAGAAGCTAAACCTAATAAAGTGAATGGCCAAAGTCAATTACTACATCACCAACAGGAGGATGAACTGATGGGGAGCAAGAGAACGAAGAAGAACTAGGATTTTCGATGATCGGATACAAAGCTCCAATGTTGCACCCATCTTCAGTCATCAATAGGTTGTTATCCACCATTGTTGAAAGCTCTCTAGAATTCAACTGATCCCATGATGAGTACTGCTGGTTATCCCCCCAGAATCCATGACTGAATCCCTCAAAGCAAGAAAGCTGATCTCCGGGGTTACTGCTAGACGCCATTATCGAAGCTGGCACATTCATTACATCTAGAGGAAATGTAGTAGCAGTACTGCTTTGATCACAATGTGGTTGAGTTTGAATGAAAGAGTTTGCGGTGTTTGGAAAGCTAAAATTCTGATGATCAATATTCAAAGCATGAGTAGTAGTAAAGTCACTGCTTCTGGGAATATCACAAGGAGGCCTCAAGCAGTTATCAGGAACTATGCAACCCAAGTAACCTGAGTTATCAGAAGAAAAGTCATTGGAGAAGAAGAGACTATCCAATGAGGGTTTTTCATTATTGGACCTAATATTTGGGTTTCTCTCATTCTGATAAAACATGCTGGACTGACCAGGTGGACTGTTCTGATTGGTGGGTTGTTGTTGTCTAGGAATCTGTGTAGTAGTGGAAGTGAAGAACTCAAGTGATTGTTGTGGCAATAGGGTTTGAACATCAAAGGGTGTTAGAAGAGAGTGGAAAGTGGAGTTGTCAGAGTAAATGAAGTTGGTTCTTGCTTGAGCTCCTTTCATGGACAAAGCAGCTCTGTCATAAGCCAGAGCTGCTTCTTCAGCAGTGTCAAATGTCCCAAGCCAATGCCTCTCTTTAGTACTTGGGTCTCTGATCTCGGCTGCATATCTACCCCAAGGCCTTCTCCTCACCCCAAGAAACCTACCTGGCTCTGCTTGCTTCCTTCTCCCTCTTGATCTCTCACCAGATTGGCTAAAAGGTTTTTCCATGGCTTTGGAGGTGGAAATTGGCATGGTAATGAGAAAATACGCTGGGATTGAAAGTGTTGATGAGATGTAAGAGAAGAGAGGATTTGAGAAATGGGTTTTGGTTATTGAAAGGAAGTAGGCTTCTTAAATACTCTCTGTGAGGACCGTAGGAGTGGTACTGTACGTGGTAGTACTACTACAGAAAGTGCTAAAGCTTCAATAGGTCGATGAAATATAAATAGAGAGTCGAAGGTATGACAAAGTGATGAGTTTTGGTTTTGAAAGCGAAGTTCTCTTTTTAAAGAGATTTGGATTCTTTAATATTTTAATGTATTTGAATTAATTTTAATCGTGTATTACAAATTTAAAAGTTATAACTTTACATTGAAAAAAATGTTACATACCGCATTTTATCTGTACTCAAACACATTTAGATTTACAATACATGATTATGATTAAAACCGAAGCGCATTCAAGCATACAAAATCCAAACAAGAGATGTAAAATCCCTTTCAAAGACTGAGATTGATGCAAAAATCATGGAGCAAAGGAATGGGACATTGCAGATGTCATTCTCTGGAAGACCATTCTCTCCTTTTCACCTACTTCATTAAATCTTTCCTTTTCTCATTGCCATTTAGCCCTATAGCTCTTTAAATCAGAAAATAATAAGCTACAACTTGTAGGTGAAAATGTAGATCCCGGCAGGGCAGTACTTGTCAAAAACTCAAAATGGGAGCCTACTAACTGCTCTGTGTTTTTTTATTTTCTAGCTACAGTCACTTTCCTCCAAGTTCCAATAAGAGCTACCCTAATAAATATAATCTCTGTATCTCTCACTCTAATTGCCCTCTAATTGCATGGCCATTGTTTGGAAATTAACTATCTCATTAATGATCTAATAATTACATCACTTCTATGTAAGCCATTGGGATTAACTAAGAAAATTCTGTGACTTTGACTCTTAAGTCTTAATTATAATCAAGCATGTCTGGAGCTACAAGAAATCTGGCCTAATCAACTTGCCTAATCTTTTGAAAGCTCCATGGGCCATGAGCCATTAGTATATTAGAGTATATTTTTTGGGCACTTAATCCAAGTTGAAATGTCAGAGTTTTAGGACTTAGAAGTTAGAAGGGACTTGAATGAATATGACTGGTAGATATAAAAATCATGGAGAAGTTTGGATGTAAAACCAGAAGAGGAAACCAGCTAAAGTGTTTCTTGCACCTACTCCTGAAGAGTTTGATTTAATTTTTCTTGAAATTCTTATGTACCAACAAAAATTCAACTCCACTATTCACATGTAAATCCGCATTTTCTGCAACCAAATTATTTGTAACTTCTTGTCTGCTTCATGGTTTTTCAAACGGAGCAGTTCAGATTTTCTCTACTAAACCAAAAATTATGAAGGAAATTAGCATATTATATGAAGCTTTTTCTGTCTGCATCATGGAAACAACCCCACATAAGAGTACATAAACATTAGGTTTCCCTCATGAGGCCCCATTTCTCTAAGGTTTATATGGTTGTTTTGTTTTGTTGGTCTATATGCCCTCATATGTATAATGCTATTTGGTAGCAGTATAAATTGTAAACCTAAGCCATATGCAGAGTGAAATCATGCAGTTGACCATTAAGGGTGTGAGGTTCTCTAGGCTTTAATAGAAGCTGTTCAAGGAGCTAGTTCTCACGACCTTCAGAGTTTATCCACTTGGTCACTCCTTTTTCTTTAGAACTTGTGCAGAAAATTATATGTCCAAGGGCTTCTTAGCACTGTCAAAAATACTTCTAAATAACTAGGAGTAATTTACATGTATAGAGATTGAACGAAATCGGTAAAAGCGTTTTTGAATTATAAAAGCACTAGAAGTAATTATTGTAAATATTCATGAAGTGGTGATTCCGTGACATGGAGGAAGCACTTAACCATTAATATAAAAATGTATCTATGCTTCTTGTTGTTACATGTCTTAAAGAAGCCCTCTCAAACATGCCTTTAACTTGGTCATATATTATGAGGTTAGGTTATGTTTAGGATTGTATTGAATTTTGACACTATTTATACTAGGTGTTATTTTTATCTTCTTTTCAATGTTACCTTATCATCCAGTATTGTCTACTGTTCTTCTAAAAAAAAAAGTATTGTCTACTGTTATTGTGGGTTTTCGAATTTGTTGGTTTTCTTTATAACTCAAATCAAGTGTTACACACGGAGGAAAACTTCAAGGAACAAATGAAGAAAAAAAAAATTAAGTACGGAAGACTCGCGTCAAGATGGGTGACATGAAGTCAATTGACTAGTACATGCCTACAAATCTAACTTAGAAGTTGACCAACCCAATGTAGGGGCAACATTGACAATAAAGAGACATACAATTTAAGTGATTTAATAAGATGTTAGAAAACCGGCTAAAGTTTGAGATATATATATATATATATATATATATATATATATATATATAGTCTTTTTTGGCTAAGGACCTCTTTAGTTTTTCTTAGGTACGGATTTCCGGTTTTAACCCACTTTCCGATCACATTTTCACATCTTAACCGTTCAGTTTTTAGGTCCTAATGTATAGATCACCTCTGAAAATTTTCAGCCAATTTGGTGATCGTTAAGGTATCCAAAACTGCAATTTACCATTATAAATAAGAACGGTTCCGGTTCGACAGATTCGGTCCGTTCGTGTAAATTGCAGTTTTGGATGTCTTAACGATCATCAAATTGGCTGAAATTTTACAGGGGGGATCTATACATTAGGCTCTAAAAACTGAACCGTTAAGATGTGAAAATATGATCGGAAAGTAGGTGAAAACACCAAATCCGCACCTAAGAAAAACTAAGGACATCCTTACCTGAGAAAAATCCTATATATATATATATATATATATATATCTATATAGTCCTTTTTGGCTAAGGACATCCTTACCTAAGCTTAGGTACAGATTTCCAGTTTTTGGCTACTTTTCGATCACATATTCACATCTTAACCGTTCAGTTTTGAGGTCCTAATGTCTAGATCATCTCTACAAAATTTCAGCCAAATTGATGATCGTTAAGGCATTCAAAACTGCAATTTACAACAATGTACACGAACGGTTCCGGTTCGACAGATTCGGTTTGTTCGTGTAAATTGCAGTTTTGGATGCCTTAACAATCATCAATTTGGCTGAAATTTTACAGAGATGATCTATACATTAGGACTGAATGGTTAAGATGTGAATATGTGATCGAAAAGTGGCTGAAAACTAGAAATCTGTTCCATAAGCTTAGGTAAGGATATCCTTACCTAAGAAAAATCCTATATATATATATATATTTTTAGTAAAGCTACGATGACGAAATAATATATTCATCACAAGCCAGAATAAACCATTACATGTCCTTCCGCTGTCACTCTAAACAGACAAGAAGCTAGTGGTAGTACCCACAAGTGGTACATACATATAGTCCTACTCATTAGACATTTAAATACATAGAGATAGCGGATACTCTCTTTTGGTACTACTTCAGAGGCGTCAAAAATACATATAGTGTTCTTAAGACAAGGAACTTTATTGTAATTAGACAAACTAAAAACATAGGGATGGGCTGAGAGCAAAACCCTAGCCCACCATAGAAGTCCAAAGGCAGCCCAAAGAGGAGTGGTCCACAAGGCCCAACAGGATGACGTGACCCAAGCCCAAAGTTCACCTCAGCCTCCCCGGCTGCACACAACACCGAAACAGCCGCCGGATGTCTCAACCCTCGACGCGGATTCCACCGCTGCATCCTACCGCCTCACCCCTCTACGCCGCATCTCACAACTGCAACTCCACGCCCCAAACCGCAACACTCGCCGCCACGGTCAAAAACACAGTTCTGGAGTCTCAACCCTGATCCGGTGTAGATCCATAGTTCAGCCCTGCCATCACCGATGATTGCCATGTACAGATGCTCACCACGTCTAAGCCGTCATATGGTACTCGCCGTCAACATCATCAGCCAAACCTTGAGCCAACCCCTCTTTCAAAGCTCTGGATCATTCAAATCCCGTCCAGCAGCAAAGCCATGCGGCTTCAGCGAAACCAAAAGGCCATCCTAGGCCAAGGCCACCGCCGAACGAGAATATTCTCAAGGTCGCGAAGCCTTCTTAGGGTTTCCTCAGAGAGAAAACGTTTTTCCCTATTATAACTTAGCCTTTTAGAACTCTTTTATTTGTTAAAGTTTGAGATATTGGTAATTGCGCATAAGGGAAAATTTATAATATTTCAATATATTTATACGCCAATTGTAGATAAACTCCAAGATTTTTTTAGGCAAGAAAAAAGATTAAATTATAACGAAAAACCTCTGGAACAACCAGAGTTTACAACATCAAACAATAAGGCTTTAGAGGCCTAGGCAGGCACTCTATCAAGCCAGCACAAGACATCTTTACAATTATGGCCTAAGTCTGCTAAGGCATCCGTCATAAAGTTCGCTTCCCTAAGCACACCATGAAAAGAGATAGAGCTAAAATTAGTTGCTAGATAACAAATATCTTCCACCAATTTACGCAGTCTCCATGGGGGGTGAGTTACTCCATTGATCGCATCAATGACAAGTTTTGAGTCTCCCTCCACTTCCACCGTGGTGAAACCTTTTTCTTTTGCACAAACGAAACTATCCCTCAAAGCCTTTGGTTCTGCCACAGGAACCAGAGCATGTCCTGTGTTCTTGGCACCTGCAACAATAGGGTGGCCATGGGAATTCCTGATGACGAAATCACCTGCTGTAGAGTTCATGCAAATCGACCTGTCAAAATTAATTTGACTGTATCCCCAGTAGGCGCTCTCCACCTGATTGAAGAAGAGGGGTTTGAAGGTGAAATAGTGCCACTGAGAGTGTAGTTAACCCCGTTTTCCGACTTCCCAGCAGCTGCAGATAAACTCCATGAAGTTGTAGACTAACTTGTGACAATGTTAATCTAGTTGTTTTGTATGGAACGTGCATGGAGCCAATATTAATGTATAATGCTTGTACAATTGATGTACTCATATATTAATATATTAATGTATGCGAACAGATATAAACAATACCAACATATACCAAGGATAATTATGTTTACCTAAGGATCAACTAATGAACAGTCAGACACAATCTAACTGGTAAAATTAGAGAAAAGTGACCGAGGTATGCAGCAAACAGATGACCATAGTTACTATAAGTAGTTACCCACAACACAAAGTACCCTCTTAAGTGGCATCTTTTGAAGTAATATAAACACAGCAAAGTTTGACTAAGACAAGGGTCAGTGTTTCCAAACTCTGAAAGTAATCAGAGAAAAGGCAATCAAAAGGAAGGTTTGATGAAACTATCCAAACAAAAGGTATGAGTGGGGACTTTAATCCATTTAACTATCTAGCACTTCCAATAGGAAAAGTACTATTTATTCTCTTTGATTAGACCTCATCCTGCCTAAATAGCATCGGGAATGTCATAAACTAATGCTAATATCAAATGGGTCAACCAGTTTTCAGTTCATTTAGCATTTCCAAATCATGGCAATGCTTCTGCCACCGGTCCTTGTCATGGTCTATTGCAATTCTATAATGACCCTAAACCCTAAATATATATAATGAGAAAGTGATATAGTAAATTGATGACTCAATTTTTTGTTTTCAAAGAAACAAAAATTGTTTCTTTTAAGATTGAGATGGGCTCCATTGGAATCTAGGACTCTTGACTCCTCCACTACAGGATTTGAAAGAAACCCAATTAGATAAAATTGTTTCCTAAACCCCACCTTAATTAAGTATGAAAAATGAAGGTTTCTTTTGCTTCTTTTGCAATGTTTTATGCAGTTTACACATGAGAGCAGAAAGGTTAGTCTTAGTCATAGTCAAGGTCCATCTGAAAAGTATGAGGGGCTAGTTGGAAAGGATGGAATACCAGCAACTAGACAGAGTACTTAGATTTCCCTAAAATGGATGAGCTTTCAAATTGTATTAAAATTGATCAAAAATCTCTATGATGGGGTAGGGGCCTCTTTCTAGTCTCAATGTGTCACTGTGATTCCCTTGTTCCAAGTTTTCTTTCTTTTAGGGTCAAATGAGAATTTTGCACAATCCCCAAAAACAGGAACACACACACACCCAACACTTTTGATTAGGGCCAAAGGTTCTCCCGGGTTTTAGGGGTAAAAGATGGATGTGTCTTTGTGCTATAGGACCTGGACTTTGACAAAGAAACAGAGATATTGAGGTGGGATTAGTGGTCTCTTTGATTCAAAATGTCTAAATCCCATGTTAGATTTTAGCCTTTTGTGGTTTAGCAACTTTCTGCTCTGTTTTTTGGGTAGAACAACACGCTCGTGTCCTTCCACTCAGCAGTGACAATATGTCATCATGCATATAATACTTGGCTATTTTCCGCTGCTTCTTTTTCTTTGTTTTTGGTTGTTTCCTTCTGGAGATAATACTATAATACTGGTATTATAGCCGAGTGCTGCCAATGCAATTTTGTTCGAGTGAATGAACATTATGTTTTCTGCATTGGGTGTTGTAGCATGCTGATGCTATGATTGGTTTTTGACCTAAATCCCAATGTGGCAGACCACTGCTTGTGCTCTCTAATTGTTTATCATCATGAAATGAAAGACTAGTCTATCTGTTTAGGCAGCAAATCCATGCTTTCCTGTCCTTGATGCTTAGACATGCTAGGAATAGCATTACTCTGTTTAAGCCTCAGAGACAGTCTAAGGACACGATAGAGTACGGATAATATAAGCGTTTTCACTAGTAGAATTTTCTCATAAAGCACATTGACGCTTTTACCAGTAGTGTCTGGTAACGTTTTTGTTCTAAGCACATCAAAAATTTCATAGATACTCAACAGCCAACAATGCTTTTGCCAACCCTAAAGGCCACGAGTTCAAAAATGAAGCTCATGCCTAGTGGTTAGTGATGCTTCAAAAAGAAGCATGATGGATTTATGAATGGAATGTGTTGAGCCACATTTTCTCAATCTCTTTTGAAACTTTGGGCATCTGTTCAAGTTGATCGGAGGTTGTAGGATGAGAGTGAAAGGAACAGGCTCATAATGAACTTCGAGGCCTTCCCGCAAGCCGTCAACACCACGAGAGTGCCGTAAAACCTATGGAAACAATTTTGTCCATTAATTTCTGTCAAGTGATATAATATTGTTTTACTATTAGTTGAAAGGTACTTTTACGAGTGTCAAAAGGCTCCCAGGAATTTGGTCCTGGACTTAGGACGCTTCTTCAAACTACAATTTGGATATCATAGATATCCGATTCTCAAACCCTGCTATTATTATCTCGCTAGATGAATTTTTGCAGTTTATTTTCCTCCGCTTATTGATATGCGAAAATTCAACAGGTAACGCTGCTTAAACTATACTCGCATTGATATTGACGGAGCGTTACATCATGATCAAATAAACCCTCAATAGACGCACACACGGTGTCCAATCAATAGATTTGAGATATCAAGACACTGCCTAAGATTAGGTAATTAGAAAACGATTGCCTAGGTTTCCCAATACCAAAGCTAGTATGATAGTAGTTTCTACGCACTACTATTTGAGGTTGAGGCCTGCCATCCTAAGACGTGAACACTGTTGCCACGTAAAAAGAGTCAATCGGCAGAAAATCCTAACGGGTCGAGCTGTGGGGCATTTGGTGATGTCATGGTGACTTGGGGAGGAAGAACAAGATCTTCGTACTGGGTACCCAAATCACGGAAAGACTCATCCGAGGTTGGGGTAGCTGCTCTGAGAACTTTGTTGGGAATGAAGCAGGTGGTAGAATTCCCTTTCAGAATAGAAGAAAATAGTGGAACAGAATCTAGAGGCCAGCAGAATCCCTAAAGAGAGAGTGGTCAAACTGTCAAAAAGGGCTAGGGCTGAGTGACACCTCGTCGTCCTCTATGTCTTTGTTTTAGGACACAGACCACGCCAACCTTTATTTCCATTCTAAACATGAATGTTACATTTCCCTCAAAAAAAAAAAAAAAACATGAATGTTACATAAATATCTTACAAGAGCTACTGTTGTTATCTTACTAGAGCTGCTGTTGTTACAATTTGGAGTAGAAGAAGAATGAATGGCATGGTAGAGGGAAGCTTGCCCTGCTTGGACATCCATCCGCTCAGCTTATTGCAATATGTAGGAATTGATGAGTTTCACATACATCATCAAGCCATGAAAAATTCAATAGCAAGTTACTCGTAGATGATCTTCTTTACACAGCTGCTTCTCTGTCTGCCTCAACGGGTTGTTTATATAAACGGCCACATTCTTTGCCTTGATACTTGATAGTGAACTGGTAGCCCCGTTATGAACTGCGAATCAGCAAGCATTGCACATCAGTATCAATTTTTGTTACTACACCATCAAGGCTAATAACTGCTTTGATGATGATATGCAACTATATCAAGCCCTTTTTCTTTCTTTCTTTCAACTTTCAACAGTTCTAACCAAGTTTTGTGAGTTGATTCAAGATTAAATAGGGAAAAATGTTGGACAGGAGTACTTTTGTATTTTACACTCCAAAACAAAAGACTGGAAACTTATACCTCTTCTTCTCAAGACGAGTTAGCTTCATTGAATAACTTGTGAAGATCACTTAAACTGAGCCCACTTGGTTGTTTCTGCAGATCCTTTCTTTAAATTTGATGGACCAGAAACAGAATCATGCCACACCATTTCCATCTGGAGGAAGCAAATGAGTAAATCATCATCATCAGACATTATATTAGGAACACCAAACTTGTAGTTATCTCATCCAAAGAACAGAAAAGAAATAACAGATGAAAAGAACATACATCTCCAATAAGCACGGTGTCACCTTCTTTGACACCACGTTTCTTAAGATTCTTGTTTACACCACAAGCATCCAAAACATGTTGGAATCTTCTCTCAGAATCCATATATCTGTTTCAAAACATTCATAAGTTTCTCACCAGGTCGGAATAAGGATGCAAATTATTTGGAGACTGACATTGTGGCATCATCAATATGCAAGTACACAGATACTAGAAGTAATTTGATGAGCATGATATGCATATAATACATGTGACGAAGCTAAAACCAATTAATAATATAAAAAAGGTGTTATTTTAGAGTCGTGTTAAAGAGGCTTGCACTTTTTGGTGACAAAAATAACTTGCTGAAACCATTATAAAGTACGTTCAAAGTGTAATATGTTGTCAAAGAGAACAAAACGCTAACTATCATACTGCAGAATTGCATTATATAACCTCTTTACTAGAAAAGAAGAAATAAAAACTACAGAAATAGAATTTCCCAAAACTTTGGCAAAATTGAAGCCCATCATGATGCCCAAAACCTAACTTTGCCCCATATAAGCTGGATCCTCTCCCCATCTTGTTTGTACATGTGCTATTCAAATTCAGGTAAATCCTTTAAATCAACAGCAAGAAATTGAAGACCAATTAAAGACACAAGAATGTAACATGATACAGGTCTACTCATTACATTGAACTTTGGAGGTGAGCTTTCCACTCTAGTCGCAAAGGAATTATAAAGTGCATCTTCATTTTGTACAGTCATTGTGCATCTAGAAGTTAAGTTTGCATCATGATACAAATGTGATCTGATAACATCTCACATTTAGCACAATAAAATGATATCAAGAAACAGAAGAAAAAATAGAAGATATAATAGCGACCTAAAAGAGTTGCCAACCTACCGCCAATTTGTCATCTGAACAAACCGTTGTAATCCAGATCCCACAACATGCCAGGTATTGGTACCGCTGTCGTAAGAGATCTCAAACTCATTAATAGAGGCGGTTTGCTGCTTATGCACCATATCGGCTACATGATTTAAATCCACCGGATCTTCTAAACCAAAACGCAGAAGATTTGTCAACACAGTGAATGAATAATATATGCAGTTAAAACTTACCTACACTAGAATGGATGAAAAACATTAACTGAATACAGTACTCTAACAAAACTACATTATTTGGGAAGATAGTATGTACATATATACCCATGTAACCACACCATTTCTCTTACAGTATCAATCAATCATTTCTCGGAATAGCTTACGTACCAAAAGTAAGCATAATTCCTAATTAGTTAATGGCTTATAAATCTGATGGCCCATCTTAAGGAAGAAACAAACAAACAAAAAACACTCATTATTTTTGTGCATAAAGTAACTTGAGCTAACAGCAGTCATTTAGCAGACACTTTAGTTCGTGTCACAACATTTAAAAAAAAAAAAAAATTCAATGTTCTTAAAGAAAAAAGTATGACCTCTGAATTCCTCCTCGGTCACTTTGCTCCTTTGTAGAAGCTGATAAGCAGTGCTGATAACCTCATGAGTACCCTCTCCTTTCACTGCACTCATGCAAAATACTTGAATCCCGCGAGCTTGTAAGTTTTCCTTGAATGATGGCCACTGTTCATTTGCATCTGGAAGGTCCATTTTGTTAAAAGTGACTATATAAGGCTTTTCAGCAATTTCAGGACTAAACAATTCCAATTCCAGACGAACTGCATCATACTCAAATTCTGGCTGCTGGCCCGAGCCATCAACAACATGTACCTGAGATTTCCAGAAAGACGAGGGTGTTATCAATATTGAGCACCGTCAGTATAAGGAGAAATGATGTTGGTGCTGTCAGTATAAAAAGAAAGATGGTAGAAAGATCATTTTTATATCTGAAAAAAAAAGAAATCAGAGGGTGGAGTGCAGTATTCTATTTCTTTCTGGACAGACAGTAAAGTACACAAACAATTTAGTTTTCACAACTTTGAATCTAGTCTATATAAACTGAAGACCAGTTTACACAACAAGAAATTGCCAAAACAAATGCGACTGAAAGAAAAAAGACAATGCATCTGAGTTGAGAGATAATACACATTGTGTTTCTACAAGCTGCGATATAAAGACTTGGTAACGGCATTAATATGATAAAATCCATCTACCTACTTTTAACATAACCATAACACAAAATTCATAAAGCGGTTTTAAATTACTTGAAAGTTGATGGTGTATAAACCTATACCAGGACAGAACACCTCTCAGTGTGGCGAAGAAACTCATGGCCCAATCCGAAACCCCGGTGTGCACCTTCAAGTAAACCCGGTAGATCTGCTACAACCATCGTCGAGTCATAGTCAAAAGAAACAACACCCAGATTTGGAAGTAAAGTAGTGAAGGGGTAATTTGCTATTGTTGGCTGAGCAGCACTTATAACACTCAACAGTGTGCTTTTCCCTGCATTTGGGGCCCCCACAATTCCAACATCTGCAACTAGCTTTAGCTCCAGGTCCAACCACCTGATTCATAATAGAAACGAAACAAGCATCGCTGATTTAGAAGCATCACTAATTGGTTGGTAGCTAAGAGAGGCCAATAATTGTGAGGTATCACACTGCCAATTCCAAAAGTTAATGTAACTAATCTACTCTGAACCGGTTGATATCAACTACGAACTGCCTATTTGCTCAAAGGGAAATATGCAAGTCATAGATAGAGAAACAATAGATAGAGGCATCCTTTCATACTAAAATGGGATATACCCTTCATCCATCATGCATGGTTCTGAAAACTCACCCTCTCTAGAACATTTGAGCCACAGAACGTTGTCCTACTCGAACTCATTAAACCATCAAAGAGAAATGCTAGCCTAATCAAACCAATACCAGTATCCAAAGTTAATGAAACTAACCAAATCCAAATGGTTTAATATCAGCTAAGTACTAGCTATTTACTACGACAGAAGTATGCAAGTACAAGCTAGAGACACTACAAAGGGGCATCCTTTTATCCTCCCCCTGATCTGTCTATGCATGGTTTCCAAAAATCCACCTCATTCAAAAATTTAACCAATATGTGTTGTGTTATAGTCCACATTGTCTGTCCTACTCAAACTAATCAAACGCATCAATGTAAAATGCAAACAAACAAATTCAAACTAACACAACCACTAATGTAAGAGCCAAAAATAAAAGACTGATAACAACAAAACAACAACAAAAGCAATCCAATTTGAATCATTCAAAAGTTGCAAACTGACATTTCCGGACCCTCGGCACCATTCTCAGCAATCCTGGGCACCTTATTAGCCCCGGACTTAAACGAAGCATTCCCTCTCCCACCTCTCCCTCCAGGCAGCAACAAACCTCGCTGCCCGGGATGCAACAGCTCCAACAGCACCTCCTCCTTCCCTGCCTCCCTAATCACCGTCCCCGGCGCCACCTTAACCACCACATCCTCCCCCTTAGCCCCATTCTGCGACTGCCCCCTCCCATGGTCCCCTCTCCCAGCGCGAAAATGCACGCTGTTTCGAAACGGCAGCAGTGAATTCATCGACCCATCCACCTCTATATACACATTTCCACCTCGCCCTCCGTCCCCTCCGGACGGCCCCCCCAAAGGCACGAACTTCTCCCGCCGCATTGCCACGACGCCGTTTCCGCCGTCCCCTGACTTCACATAGATCTTCGCCCGGTCGAAACACCTCATCACCGCCGGTACTCCCTTCTCCTTCACTTCCTCCTCCTCCTCCTCCGATTCACCCTCACCACCATCCAAATTCACCACTTTGCCATCGCTTTCCCTCTCAATTTCCTCATACTCATACTCAACCCCTTCAATTTCTTCATCCTCCAATTCAGAATCGTAACTCCCCTCAAAGACCTCAAATTTACCATCACCGCCATCATCTTCCTCCTCATCCTCGCTCAAGTCAGCAATCTCCTTCTCCTCCTTCTTCTTCTCCACCGCAACGCTGGACTCGGAGAGCTTCACTTCGGAGGAGAACTCCAGCAAGGAAGGGAGAGAGAAGTCGTCTTTGGGCGGCAGGCGAGTGTAGGTGGTGGCCTCAACTCCGACGGAGGCCAACTCCTTCGCGCCGTTCCGGTGCCTGAGCTGCTTGTGATTAGGGTTAGGGTTGGGCGGTATTGGCTTCTTTGAAGAAGGGGTGCGAGGGGCTCGAACTCTGGTGGGGCGAGCCATAGCGTAAGAGCAGAAGCAGGAGGAGGAGGATATGGTCGCCATTTTCAGGCGCGGCAAAACCAATTCCCACTCATTTCAGCTGCTAAAAAGAGTTGAGAGTCAGTGTTGTGCCACGTATTCCATCTGGATTACTTCGAAGCGCACCGTTTTGGCCTTTGCTAGATTTAGGATAGTAATCCTTGTTCTCCAAGGAAATCACATTTAACCTACTCCTTATTCCCGTGGTGACCATTCGTGATGGTGGACATATATTGGAATAGATTGACTTTCCTAGTGACAAAAGGCCAAAATATGATACTAGATAATATGTCTTGATTGTCTGTTGTTTTTCATTGATTTAGTTGGTGTACAATTCAGACGGCCTGAATGATGTGAGTTCGTGCTTTGTGGGTCCCATCTCGTTTAAAAGTAGATATGAGATTAGGAATCTCTTATTCCTTATTGGAAATTAAACTCTAAACCTAATCCTTAATGGAATACGCAAGAGGTAAACCCTATAAGTAGGTCAATTTATAGTCTTTTAACTACTACATAACAATTGAATATTCAAAACGTTCAATCTCTTCTCAAGTTTTAATTGCAAATAATGAAATCAGGTATTCTCTAGCTTTATGTCTTCTGTGTGTACATCAATTCAATAATCGCTCTTCTTCTTATTTTTTTGATGAAGGGATCGTTTTTCTTTTCTTTTTTCTTTGCCAAATCAGTAAACTAATTTGGCATAAATAGTTTCATAAATTATTCATGTTTGTTGAATATTTAGTATTCTGTTTCCCATCTAAAAATTAACATCCTTCTAATCGTTGTTTTACTTTTTTTCTTTCTATTTTCAGATTGGGCAGAGCAGCTTAAGCATCTTTTGAGTTCACTATTGAAAAGATTAGTTTCTCCTTTAACCTATTTGCATTGTATGTTGTGGCCATGACATTCTAGGGCAAGGGATAACCAAAGCCGACCGTGCATCAACATGTATTGTAATCAACAACCTCCGTTACTATTGATTCCAAGTGAAGAGAGATATACTTGGAATTTATACAACGTCCTAGATAACCAGTTCCTTGATTACCAAGTAAGATTGCCACATAAGCGATTTTGCGGATCTTCAGAAGGATGGTTAATAGCTGTGGAAAGAGATTTGAGGGTAACCCTAATAAATCCATTCCGTAGGGTTAAAGGAACAGATAAGAAAAACTCAATCATTCGTCTTCCTGCACTACATGTTCAAGAAGAAATAAGGGAGAGATGGGTTACAAAATGTAAATGTAACTATTATGTCTACAAAGCTATCATATCAGCAGATCCAATATTAAATGCAAAGGACTGCATTGTTACGGTCATATATGAGGATTATAATCAATTCGCTTTTATGAGGCCTAGTAAAGACGCGACATGGACCTATGTTAACCCAAACTTTTCTAGGATTCAAGAAATTCTTCTTGTTGATCAAAACAAGTTGTACGCTATTCATAATTGGGACGAGGATGATTTTCACAAACTTTCAACTTTTGAAACCAGTACTCAGTCTAGCTACACATCCAATCCAAAACTAGTCGAAAACTACATTTTATCAGAAGACGATTATCTCTGGTTCAAGACGTATCTGCTGTATTCTATTGAAAGAGAATTGCTGATGATTTCCAGATATCGCATCTGTACGGGTAAGCGAGGTCCGCCGGAAATAGGGAAATTCAAAATTTACAAATTGGATTTTGATAGGTGGGAGTGGATTGAGAAAGAAACCCTAGGTAATATTGCTCTCTTTGTGGGTGATAATTTTCCAATATCTGTGCTGGCTTCAAACTTTCCCGGATGCATGCCGAATTGTATATAGTTCAACCATGATCATGATGATGTCGGTTATGGTACCGATCCTCTTACTGATTTTGGTGTCTATGATGTCGCAAGTCAAGTTGTTTCACAGCCTTACAACACATATGCGATGACACTGGCGAAGATGGCCAAAACACCAACTATTTGGGTTGTACCACCTTTCCAACCAAAATAGCAGTAAAAAAAAAAAAAAAAAAGTTTTCTAATCTTCATATTCTTTTCCTATAAATCCTCACTTTATCCTCTGCAAGTGGTCATGAGATATTAGTTGATGACTAGGACTTAAGTTTTTATTGCAGCTCTGCTTTTGGATTTCAGAGAAAAGAATACGTATTTTCTATTGTTTGTAATCTGCAAGTATATCTGCATTATACGTACGGAATGACCAAATGACCAGAATCTAGTACTCTCCTATGTTTTGTTTGTTTGTTTGTTTTTGTTTTTTGTTTTTTTTAAGAAAACATCAGTAATTTTTCAACATGGCAGTAAAACTTTGAGGTAGAGGTACAAGTCTTCAAATTTCATTGGTTCTCCATACCACGTCACCATTCCCCGGTACTTTGTCGGCTTTATAAATACCAAACCCCAGAAACAGAATCGTCTCAATGGGAATGTCAATCGCTGAACCGCCGGCGACAAGAAGCAGCCACGAGAAGCTGGTACGGAGAGTAATATTGCCGGCGATCCGAGGGCAAAACTGTCCGATGTGCTTGGGAAGCCTCGGTCAGAAATTTTCTTAATCGTTTTGATTTTGGTGTTTTAATTTTTTGTGAGCAGTATATATGGCAGACGCTTGCAAGCTGTTGCTTCAGCTCCAAGAAACCGTGTTCGAGTGGTATGTGCATGCCATTACTCACTAGTCAGTTGCCATGCATTATCTGTTTAAAGTTAATCTGTTGAAAGATTATATACTGAAAAGAAGCTGAGGTGGACTGAATTGTATGCTGTTTGTGAATTTTCAGAGTACGCCGGTTAACGATGTGGTGAAATGAGACCTGGAATTGAAATGAAATCCTAAAAGTTAAGAAATACTGTCCTTGAAGATTTCCAGGTCCACTAATAGCTATCGTAGTTACACATCATTTGCCGTTCTTTTGCTCCAAATAATTCAGTTTGTCATCGACAAGCTTCTATATGTGATTCTGTGTTGAGCTATTTGATATCTAATAAGTTTACTTGGTATTTCATTCAATCAGGAGTTGTGATCATGCTTGTGAGACGTGCTACCATCAGAGTGAAACAACACATTCAAGTTATTACAAGATGCCTACCAGGTAAATGCCTGTGACACTTGACATCAACTGAATGCCAAAACAGTATTTGAAAACAATGTTTTTATTTGAAAACAATGTAGAATCAAAGATATTAGAGAGTTAGAGTTGAGAAAGTAAGGCCAGCTGCCGCCAGCATTGTTGGGCCTGGCCTGCATTTGGCTAGAAAAGGTTTGAGCTCTGGGCATGGCGATCGAGCCTAGCTTCTTCAGTCATGTCTACCATTCTGTCACCACCAGTTCTCTCCAGCTTAAACTACTGAATCAGTAACCTTTAGACCAGCTCTATAATCCGGGTTGCTATGCCTTCGCCAGGACAGTCTCTCCTCCCTGTCCCAAAAGGCAACCACCTAAAACCATTTCCTCCTCCTTGTAGATTCTGAAACCTCACTGGCTTAAATTGCTTAGGCTGTGCCATTCTGTATTGCCCAGCATTCATCAACAGCGTCGTTTGACGTGGAACGTGGAAGCCTCCGACGGTGCAGTCCTCTGATACCTCATGTGGGGTGTAGAAGTGGGGCTGCTGGAACGCTGGGTACATTTGGAGGGGTCTCATTTATGATGCAACTAAGATAGAGAAGCTTTGGCAAGGTATAATTCCTCAACTAGCCTGCTTTGCGCAATTTGGCCATCAGTTTCACTCTGGGCCTTTACAAGGCTTCTGCATTACTGAGGGAAAGTGATAGTGCCCAAATTAGTATGTTGCATAATGTGAAGTGCCAATTAGCATATAGTATGGTAAGAAATTTAGAGTAGAACAGTGAAAACAAGAGCCATGGTAAAAAAAAAAAAAGGACGCTAGGTGGAGAAGTGGAATGTCTGGATTCTCTCTTACCAATAGAATAGTAAATAATCTCTAGCTGAAAGTTATGACAGTTATCGGATTTCAGAAGACTAGGGTTTAGAGATCTTACATGCAAAATGCCTCTTATGTCATAATATTGAGGTCCAGTTCCTTGCAGTGACAACAAGACATCCACCAAGGTCATCCTTTTCTGTTCTTAAGTAGAGTCAGTCTGCTTTTGTGTATATATCAAATCTTGAAGGAACTTATCCCTCTTCTTCTGCGGTATCACCAACTCTTCTCAAGCCTATTTCCTGCTACATACTTTAAAACTGGTACATAATCTCCAATATTAGCAGCACTTCAATTGAAATGTCTCTATCACAATTTTTTCAAACCTTTAGCTTCCTCCGATCTCGATTCTGCTATAGGCGCCTTTCCACAGTATCTCTTCCCAGCAATCCTCATCAGGACATTAAGTGTTAGCTGGAAAATAGTTGACTTCGTCTCTAAACTCTGGAACTTACCACCATTAGATCCTCGATAAAGCCGGCAAATGACTCACCTGATTTCATCTGCCTGTGTCTCTTCAGAGCATCTTAATGTCTGAGATAACTTCCTTGAACCGTTGCACCATTTCCTACTCTATCCATCAATATGTTTTGGCATGAATTAAGACTTAAAAATTTCATTATTTATGGAATTTTTGGTCGGTGCCTCGGTGCTTCTCCTACTTTGAATCTGCTACAAATGTGTAACTCATTTGGAAGTACGACAGACTGAAGGAGAAACACTGTTCAATAATCTTATGTTCACAACTATGCATTGCCTGAATGGGAAATACAATTGACAATCATAGCTTGCCTTGATATTAAAAGAAATAAAAAATAATGTAGAAGGATTTTGTGAAGAACATGTAAAAGTGCAGGTGGCCCTTAGATGTTGAATCCAAATGTTGTTCGATGTTTATCTCTGAGAACAATGACTCTAGGGTGGTCCATATATTACTGAAAGTATCAAATTTAGTTGAAGAATGAACTAATTTTTTTTTTTGTTGTTGTTGAGATATTTTAGGCTAATTGTGTCAGTTTTATGATATGCAAGCGGGTGCAGGATCCAACTCTTATTCATGTCAATTGATGATATGTAGCCCTAGGAATCCCTCAAGTGTACGGTCCAACTCTTATTCAAAGTTTATATGATTGCTGAACCGTGATGGTTTTTAGGTATTGGATATTTGTGGATACAAACCAAGCCAGGTTGGTAATAGTTGGTAAGTTTCAGACTAATGTTGAGAAGGATACGCTAGTGTATGGAAGTAATCTTTCTATTCAAATTGCTACTAATGGATACCTTACATTTACACTAATTTGGGTCTCGTACTAAAACTTAAATTGCCAAGTGGCCAGCCGGCCGGGTATAGCTTAAGCTTTGCCTAAGCCAATGAACACCAACAGATCAATAAACTTTCTCTTCACAATATTCATATTCAAGTAAATAGTTGATAGCTAAATTTATAAGGTATTGATTTTCCTTATTCACACTTTAGATTATCAATTGTAACAAAGGTAAACAAGGGTCTTTCCCGCAGAAGACTATGATTTTAACTACTGAAAATAATGTCACAAAAGTGACCACTGTTCTTAGCGAACAGCAGTCGAAAATCTAATTAAAAACCTAATCTAAACTATCCAGAAAATTATAAAAATTTACAGAGATGTACTAGACACATAGGACGTCGAGCACACAAAATTTGGTGATTTTTGGAATCGAGTTACTATTCTAAAAAAATACAAAAATATAGAGAACAAAAGGTGAGGAAAACAGATTTTTGATTTGGTTTTACAAAACAATGAGAACAAAGCTAGCTAGGGAAGATGCATCCACCCCCAACAATCACACACAAGATAATTTGTTCAATCCTAATTCAATTAATCTAGATGAAGATGCTCAGGTTGGCTCGGTACGCTTGAACATAACCTATTACCCTTTCTTACTTCGTACACTAGGCAGGAAGTGCTCTACACCTAAACTATTCCCTAACATGCAACCTAAGGTATGCTTATTAGATTTAACTAGAAGAGATCATTAAGGTCTAAAAGGGTTTGAGACATCACTAGGCAAGCTCGACCAACGAGAAAAAGTCTTTGGCCGAAGCCAAAAAGAGGTTGACCCACTTCATTTGCTTGGCGAATGAATAGAGTGGTTGTACAAGCCAAAACTCATCTACGTATTATTGTAACACCTGCTGATGTTAAACTTAGTGCCTTGCTAAACCTAGGACTTAGTTTACTTGATAGTGAAACTAACAATTGCTTCTCTAGAAGGTTTGAAGAGTCCAATATTGACACATGCATCAAACAATCAAAGTGGTAGAATCCTAACATGCATACCAAGCGTGCACTCAAAGCATACAAGCAAGCATTCATCAATGGAGAGGTAGTAAACTAAAGTCTCATCTTGAATTAAAATAAAATAAAATCAAAAGTCAAATCATCTTACAGTTCATGTCTAGGGGCTTCAAGCAGCCCCCTAACTAAGTAATAAAAACTAGCTAGTTAAACATGGAAGAAACAAAATAAAATAAAGAAGGGGAGGAAGAGAGAGAGAGAGAGAGCCAACAGTTGGATATTGATGCCCTTTTATATGTTTAGAGGTTGCTTTCGTTTTTCTTGTTGTGTAGGAAATCCAAAACTTAAAAAAATTAGGGTTAGCATGCTTAGATGGAGTTTTTCTATTGGCTCTTGAACTTGATGACTCATTCCAACCACTCACATCACACCACTTGTCCCTATTAAGTTGGAATATGAAGCACAAAAACTTGTCCTCAGGCTTTCCTGTGTGATTTGGGCCTCGAAACATAAATTCCCGTCCAATCTCAGATTCACGCACAGTCTGACCTTCTTGTACTAAAATACTAAATTGACCATAACTTCTTATAGAAAAATGATATTGATCGATAAGCCATAAAAAGATCTGGAAACTACACATCCAAGGCTTTCCATGAAATAAAGCTCAACATCTAATTCGTTCGGAATTGGTCTAAGTGCTCTGTTGAAGTTGAATGATCTGCACAAGCAGATTTGCCGATTTTGGACTTCAATCCCTCTTTTGCTTCCTTTCTCTTCCTTTGCTTCAAGATATCTTTAAAACAAATAAATAAAGTAAATAACTAAAGAATACACTAAACTAACAAAGAAAGTATGGAGATTAACATTATTAATATCGCATAAATGTGCTCTTATCAATAGTACACTCCCAAGAGTGATTGTATCAGTTCCCTCACCCATGACTGTTGTCATTGCCATTTCTCTCTCTTGATTTCTCTCAAGCTCAACCACAACCATTTTCATGTTCCGTCGTCATTTTACTGGAAAACTCATGCATTGTAGTGTCAGTCTGTTCAAGTCCCTCAACCATTATGCAGTGAAGCTTCTAGCTAGCCGGCTATATATCCACCAAATTGTTTGAACTCAGTTGTGATTACACCTGCACAAAGTCCAATAAAGTGAAACAGAAGCCAATCATTCATGGCGTTGTCTGCAGATACATAACCTTCAGATAAAGTACGATTTGCAAAATACAATTAGGAGACCAAATGGCTGGAGAAAAGGATAATATCTATTTATTTTGTTAGAAAACACTAAAGACACTTGGGAGATGCACAAAATTGTACAGCAGACCTCATCTCTTACAAAAGTGGGAATAAACTCACATACTTGAGTCTTTCGCTGTTCTTGCTTCTAAAGAACTGTGATTAGTAATGTGATCGGACATGCGGGTATGTGACACAACCATATTTCTACACAGGCATTGAAAGGAATCAAAAAGGAGTTCTTTTTTATTTTTTTCAAAACTCAGAAATTACTTGTGCTTACCCATTGATATAAGCTTTCATTAAATCCCAAGGAGATGATATCCAAAGCCTCCTGTCTAGTTAGAAGTTCTTCATAAGGAAAACTCAAAAGCTGTATACATCACTCACTTTAGAGGCAGTTCTCTCTGCTGATCCAACCCTAGCTAGTATGAATTGGCATATATACATGAGTACCTAAGTATTGATGAAAAATCCAGCTTTAATTGCATTCCACATTATCAAACATAGAGTTCATTCAGAAGATATTGAATTACTCTAGATCTTTGAAAAAATGACACCTCATGGGCGAGAAGGACCTTCTTCTTCTATCTTTGTAAGTAGTTTTGAGATCCCTGCAATTGTAGCATTGAACTTCTCATCAACCAAGACATTGGCTGTTTTGAAGTTCTTGTGTGCGATGATAGATTTTAGTCCATGCATATGTCACAAACCTTGTAGTTAGAAACCAAAAACGTTCAATCAAAATGGTTCTTATCTCCCTAGTTCTATAAGGTCTAGGATAGTTATTCTATAAGGTTTTTCTGAGTCAATATACCTTAATAGAGCTATAGATAGCTCTAGTTTAGTTGATGATCCAGTTTAGTATCTGCCCAAAAATAAATAGCATATATATGTAACTTGCATAAGTATGTGCATGCATCAATAGTTAAAAACCAGTATGATCAGTATAAGGGTCAATCACTTCATGGTTAGCCCTAATTTTGAGGGAAAACCACTTTTGAACTAATTTCCTGAGCTTAATATAACAGGACTGTCATAGATTTAAGGATGTAGAAGAATCAAGTTTACATAAAGGGCGACATGTGTCATTGTGTTGTAGATATAGCTTCTACATGTTGAAGGAAAATCAGTTTTGTGTGTCTAATCAAACTATGAGTAGTTCCATGATTGTATTAGGAGAGAATGTTCTAGAATTCCTAGTCCTATTCGGAATAGTTTTCTTTATATCATTAGAACATGTACTTTGCAATCCCTATATATAGGCCTCATATTCTCAATAATGAAAGACAATTCTCTCATTAATCTCTCTCGAATCCTTTATTCTTAAACACGTTATCAGCACGAGCCCTAACCACGAGAATAAAATCCAAACCAGAAAATTCTTCAAAACCGCCGCTACAAGCCTCACTATCGTAGCTCCTAGCCCACACTAGCCTCACCTGCACACCTACCCCTGCAGCGCCTACGCGCACCTGCGCACGCATCCCTGCTGCCCGTGCAACACTGCCACACATCTGCTGCCCCTGCAGCACCGACACACACCAACTGCATCCTTCTCTGTTCCTGTGCAAGTCCGTCCGGTTTCAAGCCCCGTAACATCTAGTTCAGGGCGTCAGATCAAAATATTTCCTTCATCAAAGTTGTTCGACTCTGTCTCTTCTATCTGGCCTTAAAATTCCAGCCCTATTGGAGTTGTTTTGAGACCTGTACACCAACCGAAGCGGAAGTTGTTCAGAAGCGAATTTGTTCCTATTTTTAACAACTAAGTATTTACATTAAAGTTCCCGCTTTTGAAATTTAATTTCATTCTTCTTTTCTTCGGGGACTTGCAACCTCCCTTCTTCTACTTCCCACATTTCTTATAACGTGGGTTTGATCCTTGAAAGCGGAATCGTGGGGATTCACGCTATTAACGAACTAAGAGTGTTCGTAAGATTTCAGACTAAGAGCGTCTGTAAGCATCGATTTATGACCATATAAAACATCATTGTTTCGGTTCAATCCAAAATTTATTGGAAATCGATTTCTTGGTAGCATAGCTCAAAAATCTTATTATTTTAGTTTTCGTGGAAGTTTAGCTCCGAAACTAATTCGTTCATGTTTCATCTTTCAGGATGTCAAACACGAACAAACTCGATTTTGTTCCATTTGATTATGCAGGCAAAATGTACTTAATATTGTTGATGTCGAGATCCACCTTATTCCCCGTGATTTATTGCATACAATCCAAGAGCTTTGTCCTACAGCAACAACTCTAGACCCTCAAACTGAGATCGATAATTTCAGGGCACTCGCCTTTATGAAACGTCACATGGATAGTGACCCCCAATTTGAGTTCATAAATGAGGATAGCGCTATAAAGCTTTGGCAAGCGCTTCCCGAATGATATGGCAATGTTCGTGACTCCATCCTTCCGAATGTAGAAGCAGAATGGAAAGATCTTTGCTTCTCTAAATTTGACACGGTCATGCAATTTTATTCGAAAGCTCTTCACATCAGATCAATGCTGCATCTCTGTGGAAAGACAATCATAGAAGACCAACTGATTGAGAAAACCCTCAATATCTTCCCCGTCTATGCTATGAGGTCCTCTGATTTATTTCGGACTCATGTAAATGCAAGACGGATCACAAGCTTTCAACAGCTTATTGAAGCTATGGCCACTGCTGAAAGACATGGTAATGAGCTTGTGGAAAGAGAAATTGATAGGCTTCAAAATAGCCATTAAGAGCATCGTCCTATGGATAGAGAAAGTCGTATCGACGTTATGATCTATTCGATTGAAATGCTCAAGAAGGTACTCGCCAAAGGCGATAATCACACGACCGTAGGAGGCGTGATTTTGAAGGAAAAAGGGTTGGAAACCATGGGGCCAACGTTGGCCATGGTCATCACTTTCCAACGCCATCGGTCCTAGGTACCATGCACATTGTGCCAATGCGCCTCAATCAAGGGAGAATTCTCTTTATGATGTCTATTTCTGATATGGAACGTCTGATCAATGGACCTGAATTTGCAATGTACCTAAGAAGGTAGCCACATCATGGTGATCAAGACATCGAGTTCAAAAAGACTTGGACATACCTTAATTCGACCTTTATTATTTCAAAGATATAAGAGCCAATGGTTTTCTTGTGGAAGCACATTGTGAGAATGGACAAGAGTTCCTTTGCATCACCTCTAATGATTACGGACATAAAAGAGTCTTAGAAAAACTTATGTGTCAATCTAGTGGGTTGTATGCAACCACTATTTGAATAATTGAATCCAATCATGTTATGAGAGATGATTTATAGGATTCCGACATATATAGGCTTTGACATGACAGTTTGGTACGCCCAGGTCATGATATGATGATCTGTATATTAAAGACTTCACATGGACATCCATTTTTCAGAACGAAAAGAAGTAAAAATCAGATTTTAGACCCCGAAAGAGCATTTGTGCCTCACGATGCCATTCACCCCTAAAACCGGCCATCCTTGGCCGGCGCCGCCGTCCCCCTGTGGCCCAAGGGTGGCTTTGACGCCACCAAGGCTCTTTTGACCCCAAATCCTACTTCTAAAGTCACTTGTGATTTCATGGCTCAACCAAAATCCTCATTGGTTGTTTCTAAAGCGCATCATTCGTTCTGCAAAGCCTGCTCTTTAGCAAAATTAGGATCAAGACCATCATATACAAAGGACACTAAAGAAAATATACCATTCTTGCAAAGAATCCAAGGTGATATTTGTGGACCTATTCAACCACATTGTGGACCATTTAGATATTTTATGGTGTTGGTTGATGCATCGACACGCTAGTCACATGTTATGCTATTGTCCACAAGGAACTCTATATTTGCTAAACTCTTAGCTCAAATTATTAAGTTAAGGGCTCACCACCCTGATCATCCTATTAAATCTATCAGATTAGACAATGTTGGGGAGTTTACATAAAAAACTTTTGATGATTATTGCATGTCCATTGGGATTGAAGTTGAACATCCTATTCCTTATGTTCACACCCAAAATGGTCTCGCAAAAGTCACCATTAAACAACTACAAATGGTCGCTGAGCATTGGCATTGCGCACCAATCTACATATCTCTGCTTAGGGCTATGCAATATTGCATGCAGCTGTGCTTATTCATCTGAGGCCGACTGCCACTCAACCATTTTCTGCGTCCCAGATGGTGACAGGGTATGAGCCTGATGTCTCACACTTACGCATATTTGGGTGTGCAGTTTATGTGCCAATTATGTCACCACAGCGCACTAAATGGGTCCTCAACGACGATTAGGCATTTATGTTGGATATGATTCTCCAACAATTGTCCGCTACTTAGAATCCTTGACATGTGATCTTTTCACCGCTAGATTTGTGGATTGTCACTTTGATGAGATAGTCTTCCCGTTGTTAGGGGGAGATAAGAACATAAATGTTCAACATGAACGACAAGAATTGTCGTGGTATGTCCCCACTTTGTCTCATCTTGAGCCCCGAACCGCACAATTGAAAGTGCGGAGAATACTCGATCTTCAGAACGTAGCAGAATCGATGGCTGATGCGTTTTCTGATATCGCTAAAGTGTCAAGATCACACATACCTGCTGCAAACGTGCCTGCAAGGATTGATGCCCCTAAAAATAGAGGACATGGTGTCGTCCCTAGTGTCATTGGGCACGGTGCCGCCGGCCACAATGGTGAAGGCGTAATGGCTTAGGTCGGGCTCCATACAAGAAAGTGCAGGAGACCCATAGGTTCGATGGATTCTCATCTAAGAAAAAAAGCGAGTTTGACACAAAATAATCCATTAATCATCAATGTGAATAATCCATCATGAGAATATTCCAGATTATGGTTATGTCCAAGAGACATCATTGGGAGACACTCAAATGTCAGAACCAATTCCAGAGAATAGAGAGATCTCCATGAATTACACTAGTGTACATGAGATGATGGATAGAAATTCTATGGCTATTGATGATGTATTTGCATATCATGTTGCAAAAGGGATTATAGGATATGATGATATCAAACCTCGCTCTGTTGAAGAATGTCAACGAAGAGCGGATTGACCTAAATGGAAATATGCGATCCAGGCTAAATTGGATTCACTAGCAAAGAGAAAGGTATTTGGGCCTATAATGCATACACCCCCAGATATAAAACCTATTGGCGATAAATGAGTCTTTGTTAGAAAGCGTAATGAGAAAAATGAGGTGGTTAGATATAAAGCCCGCCTCGTGGCGCAAGGTTTCTCACAACGCTTTGGAATCGACTACGAAGAGACATATTCTCCCGTAATGGACGCTATAACATTCCGTTACCTTGTCAGTTTGGTAGTTTCCAAAAAACTTGGCATGCTGCTTATTGATGTAGTTACAACATATCTCTATGGGGATCTAGATTCAGATATATATATATATATACATATATATATATATGTATATATATATATATGTATATATATATGTATATATATATATATACATATATATATATATGTATATATATATATATATATGAAGGTTCCAGATGGACTTTAATTACCCAAATCAAGTGGTTCTAAACCACGGAGTGTGTTTTCAATAAGATTAAAACAATCTGGACGGATGTGGTATAACCGTCTAAGTGACTACTTGATTGGGAAGAGATATATCAACAATGAAATATGTCCATGCGTGTTCATTAAAAGAACAAGTTCCGGATTTACAATCGTAGCAGTTTATGTCAATGACATGAACCTAATTGGAATTCTTGATGAGTTAAAAGAAACTGCTAAATACTTGAAATCCAAATTTGAGATGAAAGATCTTGGGAAAACACGGTTTTGTCTCAGTTTAGAACTCAAGCACCATAGGGATGAGATTTTGATCCATCAGTCTGCGTATACTCAGAAAATTCTAAGGCTCTTTAAAGAAGATAAAGCAAAACCTATAAGTACTCCCATGATTGGCTGTAGTCTTGAGCCCGGAAAACATCCGTTTCGTCCAAAGGATGAGGACGAAGAACCATTAGAGGCCAAAGTGCAATAGGCAAATTATTGTACTTGGTTCAATGCACAAGACCGGACATTTCATTCGTAGTGAACTTGTTAGCTCGACATAGTTCTGCGCCAACACACCGTCATTAGATTGGTGTAAAGACAATCTTTCGATACTTAAGAGGTACGATGATATGGGCCTATTTTATCCCTACAGAGAGAAGAGGAATGACGGAAATTTGGGACTGGACTCTAAGACGCAAATTGCTGCCGTCCACAGCATCACCGCCGGCTATGCTATCGCCGCCGGTGCCGGCACTGTCCAAGGTGACTGGCGTCCTCCACCTTCCCTCCATCAAAATGACAATGATATTTTGATGGGTTTTGCTGATGCGGGGTACCTCTCTGACCGTCACAAATGTCACTCCCAAACGAGTCATGTCTTTACCATGGGAAGCACTGTGATATCTTGAAGGTCTACAAAACGGACCCTTGTTGCTACTTCCTCAAATCATACAGAGATTATTGCTCTACATGAAGCCGTGCGTGAATGCATATGTCTACAATATATAATTTGACATATACGAGGAAGTTGTGGTTTGAAGTCTACCACGGATGAACCTACATGCATTTATGATGATAATGCACCATGTATTGAGCAAATGAAGTTAAGTTTCATCAAGGGCGACAACACCAAGCATATATCGCCTAAATTCTTTTATAATCAGCAACAACAATCGCTTCTAAAGATTGAAGTAAATCAAATCCGATCAGAGGATAATGTAGAGGACTTAATTATTCACTAAGTCGTTACCTAAATCCACCTTTGAGAAACATGTGAAGAGCATCAGATTGAGAAAGTTATCTGAACTCCCATGATTGAAGCAACCAGGGGGAGATATCGACTTCAGGGGGAGTTATGATATCTACATGTTCGATCTCGAAGAGTGAAGGACGTGTTGTACTCTTTTTCTCCTCCTCGAGCTTGTTTTTATCCCACAGGGTTTTTCACTCAAGCAAGGGTTTTAACAAGGCAACGGATGAAGCGTCGCCACCAAGTTTGAGAGCACAAGGGGGAGTGTTGAATGAAAATCATCTTTGTGTGTCTAATCAAACTAGGAGTAGTTCCATGATTATAATAGGAGAGAATGTTCTAGAATTCTTAATCCTATTCGAAATAGTTTTCCTTATATCATCAGAACATGTACTTTGTAATCCCTATATATATGGCTTCTATTCTTAATAATGAAAGACAATTCTCTCATTAACCTCTTTCGAATCCTTTATTCTTAAACACTACATATATAATTGATTAACACAAATCAATTCTGAACTTTCAAAACTTAAAAGAGGAACCCTGCATTGAGTTGCAAAGCATGAGTTCTGGTATGTTTATTCAAAAGTTTTTTTTGGTCAATGTTTTCCTAAATTAACATATAACAAATTGTTATAACTTGTGTATTAGGAGACCCTTAAAAGTCTTTATTCTAGTTCAGCCTCCATTACTTTTTTCACACCAGTCTAACATAACAGATTCTACATGTAGTCCCCGACCAACACAACACAACTCAATTTCAATACATCAAATTCTCTAAGTTGTCAGCGATCTATCCTATAGCTCCAACTTCTCTCTCTGAAAGTGCCGCACACGCACCAACCTTGGTCGAGTCTTCAGCCGAGATCCTCTCGTCTGGCCTCCTCTGGGTCCGTGAGGCTTGCCTCGTCTTCGCTGGGAGGCTGTCGGACGGGTGTTGATGGTCTAGGGTTCCCTGGTTCATAGATCTGCAGTGGCTCTAGGTTTGTGCCTGATCTAGTCTTGCTTGGGTCGAAACCACTCTGTGGCTGGGGGAGTCGTGGATCTGCTTCAATGGACGACACGGGCTGGTGTTTGTTTTCAGACAACAGCGGCAGTGTAGCGGTATCACCGGGATGCAGTTGGTGCTCAAGGGGCACGGGGATCCTTTCTTTTTGGATCGGGTCTGGTGTTGTTCGAGTTTTGTTGCCCTCACGATAGCGGTGGTGTGGTGTGGACGGTGGTCCTAGAAGTGGGCGGCGACGACATGGTGTAGGCTTGGCAACGGCTGGCTTGTGGTGAGCGGTGTGCGGCGTCCTCAACACATAAAGGCGGAAGATCAACAAGGATGGGTCAGCTAGTTGGGCTTAAGGTTATGCTATTCTTTGGGCCAAATGGGCCGTTAGTTAGCTTTTATTATTTTCTAGTTCATTTAGGCATATTTTGAGGCATCTAGTGGTTCTTTTATTACCTAGTTTTTAGTATTTGGTTTGGTCTTTGTCGATTTAATTCTCATTGTCTCTATTTGTACACCAATTGAGGTCTCTAGACGACTAGATTTATTGTTTTATGAGTTAGGTTGGGAGGACCGGGCTTTCTAGCGCCTTCCGCATAGTATCAAAGGGGGATCCCGCTTTGTCTACGTACTTGATTATACAATAAGTAGGTCTATTTTTCTATGTACTACTGTGGGTACTTCAACTGTCTTCGTGTTTGTCTAGATGACAGCGGAATCGTATGTAACGACCTATTCTGACTTCTGATGAATAAATTTTCGTCTACCTGCTCTATTTAAAAAATAAATAAAAAAATAAAAACAAATTCTACATGTATTTTCTGATTTGAATATACAGTAATGCAACACATGTGCTCAAATTTCTTGTTCTCGATTGTCGAGAATTGGGACGTTCTCTCTCTCTCTCTGAATATTAATTTTTCTTTCTCTCGTCAGATTGGCCAGAATTTCTTAAGCATCTCTTCGATTGGGTCAATTTCGAAGAGACTAGCGCCATTACTACACAGTTTACGCTCCAATGTTGTTCGTATGTCATGGCCATGGCACTATATATGGATAACAAGTTCATTGATTTGCAAATAAGATTGCCTATGAAGCGATTTTGTGGATATTCAAAAGGATGGTTAATATCTGTGGAGAGAGATTTGACAATAACCCTAAATCCCTAATAAACCCCTTCTCTAGGGTTAAAGGATCGAATAAAAAAAAAATCCATAATTCGGCTTCCCAAGATAGCCATTCCAGTCTACTGCCATAAACTAGGAAACTATTGTGTCTACAAAGCTACGATTTCAGCAGACCCAATTTTAAATGCAAAGGTTGCACTGTGGCGGTCATATATGAGGGAAGCCTGGAGTTGGCTTTTCTAAGACTTGGTAAAGACACAACGTGGACTTATATTAACTGGTGGATGTCTGAGGATGTTGTTCAAATTGAAGACAAGCATTATTATGTTGATGGTTATGGCGAACTTATGGCATTGTGTTGATGGTTATGGCAAACTTATGGCTTTTGACATTAATAACAATATAGAAAATATTGCACCACCAGAGGAGGATGAATTGCTGATGAGAAGCTGCAGGCAGATATATCTCGTGGATTGCTGATGAGAAAAAATTATTGAAGGTTCATAGGTACATTAACTATAGAGAGTTGAAACATAAGACAAAGTTCTTCAAAATTTACAAATTGAATTTCGATGATGGTAAGTGGATCGAGAAAAAAACCCCAGGAGATGTAACTCTTTTTTTTTTGAAAAAGGGTTTGGAACCCAGTCTAACTGAGAGGCTCAGCCCCACGTCTGTTATTATTATTAATATAAGAAGGATGATTGTACAGCGAGGGAGACATGTTACCTACACCTCGAGTACTAGTACAAGAATACTCATAGAGTATATCCTAGATAATCACAGGAGATGTAACTCTTTTCATTGGTAATTATTCCTCAATATCTGTGTTTCCTTCAAACTTTCCTGGATGCGGGCCGAATTGCATATACTTCAACCACGACAATGATCGTATAACCTCGGATAATATACCTTCTCATGACTATGGTGCCTAGAATGTTGAAAGTGAAGAAATTTCACAGCCTTACACCATAGATACTAAGAAGCATCCTCCTATTTGGGTTGTACCGCCTTTTGAAACAAAGCCAGCTGTTGTGAACAATTTTTCTCCGTAGTAATTTCTTTATCTCTCACTTCATGGTTTATGAGTCATTACGTTTCTTTGTAGTAGCTTTCCCATTACTGTACTTGATGATTGGCTTTGGTTCTGTTGGTCTTCCATTAAATATATTAAATGCTGCATGCTAGGTTGGTTCCGTTGCTGATTTGACGCTTTAAGCTCTAGCAATGATTGAGCTTCTCAAATTCTTAGTTATGCATATGTGTTAATTGCAGTAAGAATGTTGTATCTATATATATGATACTGATTCGTAAGTTGTAGTTTTTGAATATTGGATATTTGAGGATACAAATTAAGCGGTTTATTTTGTTTTGAGCAGAAGCAATAAGTATGGAAGTGCTTTTGCTATGATGCTTTTATGTTGAAGGAATATGAATCTAAAATACAGAAGTTCCTAGCACCCAGTAATCAGTTCACCCAAGCTTAAGCTAATGAACACCAACAGTTTGCTACACTCACAGGGGTGATTTTGTTCAAAACAACTGCAAGTTTTCAATCTTGTTTGAAAATGCTGGAAGTAGTGTGTCTTGACTACTCACACAAATCCTATGATGAATTACTATTTCTAAAAATGCCAGTGCCCCAGCAGCAGCACCTCCAACTATGGCTGCTGAAGAAGGCTTTCACATGCCTTAGAGCCTTTGCTTTCACAAGCAACCAACTTAAACCTAGGTCATGTTATCTTTTTCAATACAAAAATTCGTTGTCTTTTTATTGTTGCTGCAGATTGAAATGAGGCTCCAAGCTCTAGCAGGACTAAGCTTCTCACAATCTTGTTAATTGCTTTATAGGTCTGATGAATGTGCTACCATATGACTGCTAAATAGTGATGATTTTTAGGTATTGGATATTTAAGGATACAAACCAAAGCGAGTTGGTAATAGTTGGTTTGTTTTGGACTAATGTTGAGAAGGATATAGAAGCAAGTGTATGGAAGTATCTTGCTAATCAAAATGCTACCACTGTGCATCATTGAGAATGTAAAATCGATACTTTACATTTACACTAATTTGGGTCTTGCACTAAAACTGAATTTCACCCAAGCCAATTTTGTTTGTGTTGGTGTTAAGTGGTAAAGCTTAAGCTTTGCCTAAGCCAATGAACACCAACAGATCAATACACTTTCTTTTCATAATATTCATATTCAAGTAAACAGTACACTCCCAAGAGTGATTGTATCAGTTCCCTCACCCATGACTGTGGTCATTGCCATTTCTTTCTCTTGAATTCTCTCAAGCTGAACCACAACCATTTCCATCTTGGGTCGTCTTTTTCCTGGAAAACTCATGCATTGTAGTGTCAGCCTGATCAAGTCCCTCATTCCCTCTGCAGTGAAGCTTCCAGCAAGCCGGCTATCCACTAGACTGTTTGAACTCAGCCGCGATTCCACCTACATGAAGTTAGATAAAGAAAAACAAACTCCAATCATGCATTGCATAACCTTTAAGTACCAGTAGCAACTACAAGTAGGAAATCAAATGGGTGCAAGAAGGGTGATAATAGCTGTGTTTTTTAGATTGGGAGATGCACAAAATTGTACAGAGGACCACATAACAGAAGTGGGAATGAAGTCAAATTTGTGAGTCTTCCGCTGTTCTTACTTCAAAAGAGATGTCATTGGTAATGTGATTGGGCATTTGGTATGAATCCTGTTGACAATTGTTTGTACTTTGGTAGAAATTTCCGTAATCTGTCTTGTTATGTGACACAATGTATGTTTCTACTAGGCGTTGAAAGAGGAATCAGAAAAAAAATTGAGAGGACTTGCACTTACCCATTGAAATAAACTTTCATTAGATCCCAAGGAGCCAATATCCAAAGCCTCCTTTCCAGTTAGAAGCTCCATAAGGAAAACACCAAAGCTGTAAACATCACTCACTTCAGATGACGCTCTCTCAGACGGTCCAACCCTATTATCAATTGGCACATATACATGAGTACCCAAGTATTGATGAAAACTCCACTTTTGCATTCCACATTATTAAAAACAGAGTTCATTCAGAAGATATTGAATTACTCTGGATCTTGGAAAAAATTGACACCGGATGTGTGAGAAGGACCTGCTTCTTCTATCTTTTCAAGTAGTTTTGAGATCCCTGCATCTGCAACTTTAGCAATGAAGTTCTCATCAACCAAGACATTGGCAGTTTGGAAGTTCCTGTGTATGATTGGAGGTCTTAGGCCATGCAAGTGGTATAAACCTGCCGAGTAAGAAACAAGAGAACCTTCGATTAAAATGGCTCTTCCTCAGTTCTATTAGGTCTAGGACAGTTATTATATATTCCAACTCTACCTTTAGCAGCCCCTACAGCTATGGATAGCCGTTGCTTAAACTCTAGTTTAGTTGATGGATCCTGTTTAGTATCTGCCAGAAAATGAATGGCATATATATGTAACTTGCGTAAGTATATATGCATCAACAGTAGTTAAAAACCAGCATGATCAGTAAAAAGAGGTATACCATATAGGTGATTGCACATGCTTCCATTCGGTAAATATTCAAAAACCAACATCTGAAATCCACTTTCCTGGCAGTAACCCAGTATTTTAACCAAGTTTCGGTGATGAATCTGCAACAAGTACGTTACCTGCTACCACATAATTAAGCTCTTACATAGTTGTTTTTGTTATGCATAGTTGTTCATTATGCAAGATGAAAAGAAACTGATCCTTAACACCATATCCAGTTTAGGCATAGAACATGGTTCATTAAGTAACTAGGAGCTATAAAATGTAATGCACAGAAGTTTAGTGTATAGAACACTAAGATATGTCCCCACTTAGTTATACCTCTGAGACAAATTCCTGTCTAGGAGCACCGAGGCGCCTTTTGATAGCCACAACCGTCCCATCACGGAGCAAACCTTTATAAACAAGTCCAAAACTTCCATATCCCAGAAGACTGCTTTCATCAAAATGCTTGGTAGCTTGCTCTAACTCCTCCATTGTGAAGTGCCTTGCTGAACTAGGTCCACCCCTAGTCAGCTCAACTGACCATGTTGGCAAGAAGAGTATTAATTAATTGGCAAAAACACTAGCCAAAATGTGACATAAAATCTTACCTATTGCAGATGGATCTGAAGAACCAGTCTCCGAGTTATTGTTGGAGAAATGCTTATTACATTGTGTCTTGCAGAACCACATGAATCCGACCACTATTGCCACCAAGGCAAGTGCCCCAACAGCACCTCCAACTATGGCTGCAGAAGATGACTTTGGCATGTCTTAGAGCCTTTGCTTTCTCCAGCAACAGCCCTAAACATTTAACCTGTGATGATACTGCAGAAGAACCAAAAGAGCAGTCAATCCACCCATTGTAACAAGTTTGGGATTTTAAATACCAGTCTTTACGGCAACTATACTACTCAAAAGGATCAAGTGGTCCTCTTGGTTTGAGAAAACTAAAATGTAGTTTTAGAGTGGCATTTGAGCACTTGCTAGTGGGGTTTTGGTGCCGACAAATGTTCAGAGATGTTTACTGGCTGATCTCAAAGTATCTACTTGGGAAACAAGAATTTTGGTATGTGATGAAAAACTGCTGCTGCTAAAATCTAAAGAAACAGATGAGGAGACAAGTCATATGCCTTTTATTTTCATTGCATACCCCACCTTTCTGTTGCTGCTGCTCAAGTCTTGTGGTTCAGCATCTCATCAAAAATGACATTGGAGAAGGCCCATCTCCATGAACATGCATCTACCCACCTCCTCCCTCCACCCTCTGTTGAGTTTGATGAGAATTAAAAGGAGTGGTCATTTTTTTTCAAACAGGCAAGAGTGAATAAAACAAAATAATTACTGCCCTCTTCTCTTGCTGATGTTACACTTCATGTTGGTTCAAATTTGGCAGTACAACAGCAAAATTTCATGTTCAGTCACTGTAATTTCAGAGTTTTAATTAATTGCCATCTGACTGTCTGAGCCAGAATAAATGAAACCCCCCTCCAAAAAAGAAAAAAGAAAAAGGAAAATGATGCAGTAGCAATAGGTTTTGTTAAGTTAGAGAGATGAAAGACAACCTAGGTACACTTTATATAGATATCAGTGGATATGCAAAGGAATTATTGAGCATAGAAGCACAGTGAAGCACCTAGAAAATCTTTGAAAAATAAGTGCCTCTGGGGGATATAGCTACCAACTGTAATTTATATAGGGTTTTACTATGCAGATGTGGACAGTTGTGAAAGGGACTTGAATTGGTTGGGGACTGGAAAATATAATTATTGAAGAGGGATCAAAACTTCAAAAGAAAGAAATGAGAAAAAAAGAAAAAAAGAAAAAGAAAAAAAGGTAGTTTCCACTTACCACTCCATCAACTCCAATAATATTTTCTCATTCACGTACTCACTCTGATCTACCTTCCCTTTTTGCCTCTTTTTCTGTCATCTGATCTGGAAAGAAAGAGAGGGGAGTTGCCATTTTTGTATAAAGAAGGGTCTCTTCAATTCCTCATCAGAATGGGGTCATCAGCTGTCATGATGCCTCCAACCCAACAACACACATTGATTTACCACACCAGGCTGCTGTTCAGTTCCATGGCTACATGTTCTTGGTTTTATTGCCCGAGATTGAATCTTTTTCTGTTTTGGCAAAATTGGTACCCCAAAATTTTCCCTTCCATTCAAATCTTCAATGCTTTTGTATATATCTATATTTTCAGCAACTGGGTTGAGCTGTACAAGAGCAAAATGGTGGGGATGGCTCTCATTGAGCTGTAAGTCTCTAACTCTCTCCCCCCCTTCTTTCTCCTTTTATTAATATATTTTGTTTGTTTTCCTGGACTTGATGTGTTGCTAGTTTGTCTCTGAAAATGAGAAGGTGGGATGGGATTGGAAAAGAGGATTGGCATGTTCTGCAGGCCTATACTTTGTAAGCTGTATTTTAAGAGGTCCCCCAACCAAAAAAAAAAAAACAGACTGTGAAGTTTTGTAGGGAAGGCTCTCTTAAACCCAAATCTGAGCTGTTTGGATCTGATGCCTAAGCTGATTCTGATTTTATGGCAGCATGTGGGGGATAGAAATTTCTGACTATCCTTTCTTATATGTGAAAGACTTTGATTATTTCCTTTTCAATATGTCTTGGTGTTAATGAAACAAAGTAACTAACCTACAAAACAAGAAACAACAGCAATCAGTCAATAACAATGACATGGTTTACCCCAATATTCTTTAAGGGTGTGAAGGGGGGACCAGTTGAAGGAAGATGGAATGGTATCCTTGCAGTGTCCTGCACTTGATTCTTGAGCTCTGAAACTGACTCCTGATGCAGCATATGATGAGGAAGGAATCTATTGTACATTTTTTTTTCCTTCATCTTTTTTCAATGAAATGAACACGTATATACGTCGGATAATTTAGCACGTTATGTTACTCTATTATTGTTCGTAGATTCAAGATCGTACGTATGAGGTCTTGATATGCAATAATTGAAGTGTTTTTTTTTCTTACTTTACGCAATGCTTTAATCATTGCTAATTTTGAGACTTTGAGGATGTGGAGACCTGAAATGAAATGTTACCTTATGAAAGACCTGTTTTTTATATCTTTCATTTTAAAGTCACCATATTTTATGCAACCTTTTTCCCAAATCCCGCTTGTTACGCCGAAAACAAACTGCCAAGCTATTACATTATTTAAATGAACTTTCTTTTCCTTGTGAGCTAGAAGCATATGCAATTATTTGATTGGAAATTTGGAATCCGAATCTGGCTAGTCTGCGAACTTTGACCCTTAGGGCTTGCTTATGGAACATTAGTCAGATGATTCGAAAGTAAGGACTAAGGAGGCTAAAGAGCAAGTCTTCGGTCCGATTGTCAATCACACAAAGTCAAAGAATAGTCAGTACACGATGTGATCTTCGTACTCGAAACGGATTCGTACAAAAACTCGTAAAGTTGATTATTCGTATGTTTCTTAAGCTAGTTATGTTAACTAAACTGTTTCAAAGAGGCGCGAACACATCTATAAATCCCTACTGAATAATGCATTTCTTATACCAAGATCACAACTCTCTTTTAGTTTTCTAGACTCTAGCTAGGGTTCAAATGAATGAAGCATATATACATATACATATACATATGGGTAAAAGTTAGAAATAGTCCCTATGATTTTTTGTGATACTCAATATTAATTTTGTGGTTTCAAAATGTTTAGTTTTACCTTTATGATTTGCGAAATTGATCAAAGTTGGTCCAAAAGTTAATTTTGACAAAAACTTTTCTACGTGCAAGTCATGTGTGAGGATAAGTTTGTCATTTCAATAAAAAAAATAAAACGAAAATAAAATAAATTAGAAATTTTATAAGAAATAAAATTAAAAATAAATAAAAACTAAAATTCTACAACCTCCTATGTTTTTAGTTTCATTATTCAAATACTATTTAATTTCATTTCATTTACTATTTTAAATTGAAATAACAAATTTATCCTCGCACAAGCACATGAGATGTTTTTGTCAAAAATAGCATTTAGACAAATATTAATTAGTTTTACAAGCCACATGAGTAAAATTTAATTTTAATCATCAGTCCAATCCACAAGGATTATTTATAACTTTTACCCTATACATATATATAGAACTTTTCTCAGGTAAGGATATCCTTACCTAAGGTTTAGGTACGGATTTGGTGTTTTCACCCACTTTCCGATCATATTTTCACATCTTAACCGTTCAGTTTTTAGAGCCTAATGTATAGATCTCCCCTGCAAAATTTCAGCCAATTTGGTGATCGTTAAGGCATCCAAAACTGCAATTTACATGAACGGATCGAATTTGTCGAACCGGAGCCGTTCGTATTTATAATGGTAAATTACATTTTGGATGCCTTAAAGATCACCAAATTGGCTGAAAATTTGCAGAGGTGATCTATACATTTGGACCTAAAAACGGAACGGTTAAGATGTGAAAATGTGATCGGAAAGTGGGTGAAAACCGGAAATCCGTACCTAAGAAAAACTAAGAACATCCTTAGTGTAGCCGGATTGCATATATATATATATATATATATATATATATATATATTACTTCCAGTACATCCCTAAACCCTCAGGCCTCAACTCAACCACCTTTCCGTCCAACTTTCATTATCATTTTTTAAGAATCAATTGTACAGACTAGTGAGACTACAGTAGGTTGTAGTACTTGTGTGATGTAATAAATTATGAGAGCTCGATTCAGATTCGCTGCGAGTCCGCGAATATCTGGGCAATGCTGGATTTGATTTGCACCTCCAACTCACTGACGTTATATTAGGAGGGGCCATCAGTCCTATCACGCACTAATTATGCAACTATAGGAAACAAAAGACCATGCAATGCCATAGGGGCCCCAAATTACTCCCAGGATCCTCACATCTTACTATCTTACTGAACTTTAGAGGGTTAGTTGAGTGTCACGACAAAAATTTGGAACGCAATTAGTAGTTTCGGGGAGGCGAATTTTATTGCGGATGTTGTTGCAAACTTAAAGATATTATGCGTAAAGAATATGATCTCGGCACCTGCTTGGTCCACCACTTAAGGCTCTCTACGCTTGCACTTTCGATAACCTAGTGTTGTTTGTTCTAGACGATTCTCATTATAATTTCATTTTTGTGTTTGTATCAAGCTTTCTTTCGTCTAACCTACATTTCTTCGTGGTCTGAGACAAAAGAAAGGGTATAAGAATATATGTTTGCTAATGCGTTATTCGATATAATCTCTAATGTTATTCTCGGGGGACATAGTACATCTGTGGAGGAACCTTACTAGGTGTTTGGTGCCCTGAATTTTTTTGAGTGTTTGCACAACTCCAAAGCTGTTATCTTGCTTCAACTTTGTCTACCCCTGCGTACTCGGTACTTTTCTATGTATCTGTCGTCTTATTTAGGCTGTTCAAAAACGTGCTGATTTAAACCCTTTTCCCTACCGGTTCACTTCATCCTTAAAGCCTTTTTTTTTCTGTTGAGAAAGATAGTTGTTAGTTGATCCTTAAAGTTCTGACTGAGCTTTTGTGTGCCATTTGAATGGTTGGAATCTCAAAGGACATCTATAATACCAAGTCTTGGCAGCCCATATCTGCCATAATAGGTTGTACGGTGATGTTAACCTTCAAAAGAAAAAAAAATTGCTGAGTTAAAGGTGAAAAATCTTATTTCACTGGTTTAATATTTGAGTTCTGTTACAACTTACAAGTATATCATTGGACTTTTTATTTAATAGATATTAACAAGATTGAAAATGGGGCTAAAACAAGTAAATAACAACTTTGTCATAGTTTTCCCAAATTAATTGAGTGGATAATGTCATATGATGTCTGGGTTAGAAACTTGATCATAGTTTTTTTTTATAAAAAAACAAAAATTGAAAATTACAGACATCAATCTCCTTTTTGGCAAGGTCAATGTAGCTAACCACTACCACAATTGCAACCTGTATGGTAACAACCAGCAAACCACCACCTCCCACCAACAATTGGTTGTCATTCTCATTGGGCCACCATGACCTCTACTTCACCACCCTGCCAACACCGGCCGCCACTACTAATACCACCACCTTCTCCTTTTCTGTTCTTTATTCTAGCTGAAATTCCAAGGCTTTATAAGCCTTTTTCTGTTTTTCATTTTTTACCATATCTCTCGGTTCATTCTCTTTTGCTCTATCTCGTCACACACTCCACCTCTTAAAAATCCAAAATCTTACGTCATCTATTTCATCACCACCATCTCGCAGTTCATTTTCTTTTGCTCCATCTCTTCATACACTCCACGTCCAAACAATCCAAAATCACACTTCATCTCCTTCATCACTACCACCACAACAACCATCTTCTACCATTGTAAACCCTTATCACCCCCATAAACTCAATCACCTACCACTCAAATCGGTCAAGAAAGCATCATATTTCCATTATCGTCCATTCACATCATCATCAAGGAGCATTCAAATAAGGGGAGAACCAAGAAAGAGTTACGGTCATTGTTGTCATGCTTCAACTAGTTCACTCTTTCCCTATCTCTTTAATTTTCATCTATGTTTTTTATAAATTTGACGCTAGCTTGAGCAAACTGAGTGAGTGGTTAATTTGTTCTGGCTAGGACTGAAAGCCATGTCCAATCTTGTAGTGAAATAGTATTATGAATTTGTTGAGATGGAAAATTTGAATACACCTTTTTACGCTGAGTTGAATACATATGCTTTGAAACTAATCAATTTGAGTACATGTTTGTCATTACATGGAAAATGATTGTGACTTGGTCAATTTTGAACATGAAGCATGAAAGCATGATATATGTCCACATGAAGGTTATGAATTACAATCACCTTTAGTTTATTAAACTTTTTTTTTAAAGGACAATCACCTTTAGGTTTTTTGTTTATTTATTTATTTTTAGAATGGTTTGGAACTCAGCCTGGTTAGGAGGCTCAGCCCCATGACCTGTTCCATTTATTTATATATAATTTTGCATCCGAAGGGAGGGGGGGGACATATAACCTGAACCCTGAGCTACATTAGAAGGATTACATTGATCCTTGTAGAGAACATTTGAAATAATATCAAGCGTCTCATCAATCCAAAAATCATCTAACGTACAACCATTAGCAAGGTGTGCTAACCTATTGGCCACACCATTTGCTTTGCGATAATTAAACTGAATCTGAAAGAAAGCAAAAGAACTAGCATATCTCTTACAATCCTCCAGAATGCAGCCAATATTCACACTCCTAATTTCACAATTCACACTCAATGTTTCGTTTTTTTGGTATCTTAACATCACATTTTTACAATCCACACTACAAAAAGATAAAATTTGAGATAATAAAAGAGAAACATAGAGTATGAATTGTAAAATGAGGAATGTAAATTTCACTTCGCTTTCTTCATCTCTAAAACCTTAAGCACTTATCTGTTAAACATTAAATACCCAATCGGATTTGGGGTAAAATCTAGGTAGTTGTTTTTATGCCTTAATTAGGAGGTTCTTCCAAGTACACGCTGTCCTAATTGAATACTAAGAGGAAAATTAAGTAATTAAAATGACATCATCCTCATTTAAATGCATCATTACTTGCAAGAGAGAATCCATTCATCAAAACGGTAGCTTAGTATAGTCATAGTTTACTTTGAATGCAAGTAGCTTTGTTAACCAAATAATGACCAAAAAAAAAAACAAATTACTATTCTTTTTTGCATATCATCATACATATACCATAACTTCCATACGTGTGAACTTGTGCATTTGTACATTATTCTGGCTTTTACTTAGTTTACACCCTAGTCAACGAAAAGAACTCCAATTTTCGCGGGCACGATTCAAATTTGTGGAAAATACTCTGACCCATTGAACTCGAGTCTCAGTAGTGGGAAACACCATCTTGCAAATAGTAGTGTGATAACCGGAATAAAAAAAATAAGGTGACTGATTAGTACCAAGAAGTTCAAAGGGTTAGCTCCCTGGCCTATAGTTTGCCCTTAATTGAAGAATATGACACTTTTTGGAGGAAGGTGAGTTTTTTTTTCCTTTTTTCTTTTGAAGCCTTGGAAGACAAGGAAATCTGTCCCACTCTTCTCTCTTGAGATACTATTGAAGTAGAATACCCTGCCCCAAATTAGTTCAAAACGGCATATATTTATCAACTCCGTACTTATTATCTTCCTCTTTCTTCTTTCTTATTTTATTTCTTTTATAAAACAAATAGATTTAGACACTAACTTCATCAATTCTAAAAAAAAAAGAAAAAAGAAAAAAAAAAGACACTAACTTCATCTTGTCACTCTCATCACAATCCTCATTTTCATAAGGGGTGCGGCTATTTCTACCTTATCATTTTCTTTGTTCACCCTACTTGCTAATTTCACCCTATATTTTAATTTCAATTACTAAATTTACTTATGTAACACATTTCTATTTCTAAGAACATCCTTATGTGACATATCCAATTAAAAGATATTTTTTAATGATAATCTTGCATTTAATTTGTACCAATAAAAAAAACTATAACATATTAAAGTTTCCTAACAAAATCATAATCTAATTTACTTCCATTTTAAAAATTTTTTTTTCTGCTTCAATGTTCATCTATTTCAGACTATGTCAAAACATTACTTAATTAACAACTATGAATAATGAAGAAGATATTGAGATTTTTCTTTCGTGTTTAAAATTTTTACTTTTGGTGTTCACAAAAGGTATTGCAAAGATTTAGATGTAGTTAACACTAATGATTTTGTCAATTAAATAACGAATTCATGATGGAGAGGCAACAAAAAGACAAAAAAATAGTAATAAATGCAAATTTGGGTGGAGAAGATGAAAATTAATGTTATCCAATGAGAAATTAAGTAATCTTTCTTATTTATTTATTTATTTTTCCTTAAAAATTTAGATTTTAGAAAATTAATGTACTTAGTAGTTCATTTTACACTTGGATAAGATAGTCTTTCAATAATTCAAATGTTTGTAGGGTGAACTAAGAAAATGGTAGGGTGGTAGTAGATGTACCCTTTCATAATATAGTTTCACTTTTTGAGTTTATTTGAGAAATATATTATTTTATCACATATATATATATATATATATATATATATATATATATATATATATATATATATAGGGCCCTTCCACTAAGGAATCCCTTTTTTTGGTCTTTTATAGGGGTAGACATTAGACAAACTTTTCGATTATATTTCGGCATCCCAACCATTCATTTTTTAGGTCCTAATATGTAGATCACTTTTACAAATTTTCAGTCAAATCGGTGATCGTTAAGGCATCTAAAACTGCAATTTACAAGAACGGACGAAATCTGTCGAACCGGAACCGTTTGTGTTTATAATGGTAAATTGCAGTTTTGGATGCCTTAACTATCATCAAATTGGCTGTAAATTTACAGAAGTGATCTATACATTAGGACCTAAAAAATGAACTGTTGATATGTGAAAATATGATCAAAAATTTGGTCTAATACCATATCCCTAGAAAAGACAAAAAAAATGAATCCCTCACTAGAAGGGCTCTGATATATACATACATATATATATATATATATGTGTGTGTGTGTGTGCATATATATATATATATATATATATATGTATGGATGAGTGTGACTCTAATAAGGACCTTTAAATTTAAGACTTTTAAATTATTAGTTAGAAATTTGTTTTTTTCGATTATAAAAAGTTTGGAGAGAAGAAGAATATTCTACACATTCGCGTCAGGATAGACCTACAACCTCGATACTAAATGACTGATGTGGGACACGTACTTGTCTCCATAACCCCCAGATATGAATTTTCACAAGAAATTTACAGATCGCACGATCCAACGCATGATTAGTGACATTGAAAATTGAATTTGAATTGAGACTCAACCAAAAAAACACGCCTATACACCAACATGATAATATGTGTGTAGAATAAATATTATTTCAACCATAATTTAAAATTATGAGAATTCGATGCAAATAAAAATCAAAATAACCTGTAGTTTGGACCTTGGACTTGGACAAAGGTCTCGTAGGCCTCGACTCTCTTCAAGTATCAGAAAAATCACAAGGCATTTCTCCCTTTCGTGACTTTGGCGTTTGATCAGAGCAAAGCTTCCGTCTTTATCAGTCTGCAACATTTTATAGGGCTGCCGGAAACCTAAGTTGGGTGGAATGTACAGCGGGTCCAGCGACGGCGAAAGCCATGAGACCGCGCAGAGGAAGATCCCACCGGCTTCGTCTATGTTGTGGGTCCGCAACCTCCGCCGCTACATCGGATCCGGGGCCGGACTCGGATCCGAAGCCCTCATGGGTATTCTTCCCCACATTTCACTTTCTCATTATCATCTTCTTCATTATCTTGCTAGTTCAATTTGTTACTGTTGAATTGAATTTCAATCTCATTTCCATGCAAATTTTCCATCTTTTCTGTAGAGCAATTAAATCTTACTAAGCTGAGTGGCCTTGAAAACCCTCATATCAATTAGATTCCCAATAGAATCCACAATTATGAAACTAGTAAACTAAGCTATGATGATCCAAACCAACATAAATATGCAGCAGAAAAGATTGGTTTCCTTTAAGCTTCGGTTTTGTAAGGCTCGAATGGCTAGAAAAACCTTTAGTAAGATGTTATAATACCAGTTAGGAGCTTCCCATTTGAACCCATTAATCAAGTGCTAGCCTTTCTACGAATGTAATATCACACTAGTAAGCTAAGCTATGATAGTGCTAACCAACACGTATATCTAGGTAAGAGAATTTGGGTTTCTTTCAAGCTTTGGTTTTTTTGAAGTGTAGCAGTTGATGTCATTCCCTCACATTGGTTCTTTTGAGGCAATGGTTGAAATTGGGAGTGCTCAACTAAATCGATGGTTCATTTGTGCTACCCAACATCAAGAGTTAATTTTGGTTTCTTCGAGTCTTTTCTACTTGCGTCCTTTCCCAAGTTTCTCAGTAAATATGGGCCTCTATAATCGGCTTTGCTTATCTGTGTCTGTATGTGAAGCCATCTTTTATGCTTTCTTAATCTGTTATTATTTCTGCGGAGGTAATACACAGATGAAACTAAAGCTGATGCAACCCGTGTATCTGTCCAGATGCTGAATTTTGATTGTGTGTGACATACAATTAACCCAAGGGTTCATGTTTTCTGCCTTTTTCTTTTGTAGAGCTTGAAACAAAGAGAATCTTGCTTGACATTTTCAAAGAGAAGCAACAAAAAAGTGCTGAAGCTGCCACAATCCCAAGTTTCTATAAGAAGGCATGTGGTAAAATTTTGTTTGTATTAGGGTTTATGTTCATGGTGGGGATGTTGAGTATGAAAGGCGGATATATTTTCAAAGACAATTCAAAACTATCATTGTTTGATTGTGTTTTTGTTTACATTCTTGTAAGTACACTTTCCTTGACTTTGCATGTTTTTCCCATTGCTTTAGAAACCTGAAGAAGGATCTATTAGTCAAAGGGTCCAGAGGCTCGCAAAATATCGGTTTTTAAAGGTGAGGGTTTCCTTCCTGGTCCAGCTGATTGTTTATATTGCTTTTGGCTTTTTTTTGTTGTTGTTGGCAAGCATCTGGCATAATGCTTTGTTGGTATATTATGGTTTTGCAGAAGCAATCTGATCTTTTGCTAAATGCTGATGATCTGGATTCCATGTGGGTTTGCTTAAGGGAAAATTGTGTGATTGATGATGCAACTGGTGCAGAGAAGGTAATTTGGCCAGTTAATTTGCTTAAAGATTTGCCTTTGCTGTAAATATCCCTTATCGTTTTCAAATAGTGTTTATTAATTCTTTCTGGAAGCTATAAATGAGTATACTATTGTAGTATTGATGTCTCATCTGCTTCAATATGTTGTCAATCTTCAATTTATGGCTTTGCATCCTTATGACTTCTTAGTTGTGTGGTTAGATCTGGCTGATAAGTCCCCTTGTTTATCTTATAGATGAATTATGAAGACTTTTGCCACATTGCCTCTGTATGTACAGAACATATAGGGCCTAAATGCCGTCGTTTTTTCAGCCCTTCAAATTTCATGAAGTTTGAGAAAGATGAACAAGGAAGAATTGCCATTCTGCCCTTCTATCTCTATGTGATGAGAACGGTGCGTATATGAGACCACATTATCTCATTTGAAACTCTCTCTCTCTCTCTCTCTCTCTCTCTCTTGTAGAATGTGACTACTGCTACTTACTATTCATTTCTTTCTTTCAGGTTTCACTGACACAAGCTAGAATCGACATGAGTGAGCTTGATGAGGATTCTGATGGTTTCCTTCAGCGTCATGTATGAACTCATTGCAAACTACGATCGTGTTATTGAGATTATGTCTTTGGCTACACAATCTATTATATAATTTTACACAGATTAATAATGTGCCATCTTTTTTTATCTTTGCCTATAATTATAATGGCTTTCTTTTAATTATTTAGGAGATGGAAGCATATATACGAGGTCTCATACCTAATCTGGCGCAACTACGGGACATGCCTGCAGGATTTCTTAACATGTATTGCCGTATAGCTGCACAGAAGTTCTTCTTCTTTTGTGACCCTCATAGACGAGGTTTGTCGAGTTATCTTTTCCTCTTATGTAATTTTGATACTGTTGAAACTTAAAGTCATTATAAGCCTTGTATTAGATATAACTTCTTGGGCTGCTAAACTAGTTGCGAATAGGTTTTGTTTTGATGCTCTAAGTTGAACAGATACTGTGTTGTTACGAATAGCTTAAATTTTTTTTTTTGGCATGCAGGAAAAGCCTGCATAAAGAAGGTGTTATTGAGTAATTGTCTCCAGGAATTAATGGAACTGCACCAGGTAGGTTATCAAAGAATCTGTCAAAAAATTTTATGCTATATATTGAACCATCTTATTAGGTATTATAGTATTCTCAAAAGCAATTAATTATTAGTATTAAGCATTGAGTAAAGTCTGATCTTGTCTAACTTTATGTTCTGAATTTTTATTTGATACTAGGAAAGTGAGGAAGAAGTCACTGACAATGAGCAAGCAGAAAATTGGTTCTCCATGACATCTGCCCAGCGAATATGTGGTGGGTTTTTTTCGTATCTAAACTTTCATTCCATGTTGCGTGGTTCCATATCTATACCTATTTTGCTTTTGTCTGATTGATTATAAACTACTTGTCACATATATCTGTTGCCATTCTAGTGTAACATTTGCATTCCTGTTCCAGCATGACTAATGATATGAAAGAAAAATGGCACTTCACTACTAAACACTAAAGAAAAAGGGCATTTTGCTACATAGAAACTAAATCCGTTGTTTTTTCCTGACTAGTTTTCTCTTAGAGGTCCAAGGGATATGACTAAAATGAGGGTGGGGAGAAGGGTAAGGATGAGTGCCTGTTTCTGTGTTTTTGGAATGCTGAATGAATTCTCTTCACTCCTAAGAGAAAGCCTAAAAACCAATATCTATCGCATATAAGTTGCTGTATTTTTTGCGAAAGTTCTGAAACTGTCCTAAAGGGGGATGAATAGGACTAGGTTTTCTGAATGAATAATATGATTGTATTCTGATAATTTTTTACTGTTTATATATATAATATATATTTTTTTTTTCAGTTGTATTTAAATTAATAGGATTTTCTTTTCAGTTGAATAATATGATTTTATTCTGATACTTTTTCACTGTTTAGATTTTTTTGTTTTGTGTTTTCTTCAGTTGTATTTAAATTAAACTGATCTCCGAAGAATGTCTCGGAATATGTTAGGATATTGAATTACCCTAAATCGTTTACTACTCAATTTATCTATGGGCAATTGGTTGATGGACAGTCAATATGCTCATCTATTCTTACACATATAATACAATGGTCATGGACTCATACAGTGAGCATACATCCAAATTTAACATTACGTATTAAGGTATTCAAGCACAATGAACATAGAACTTTGCAGTTGATTGACTAGCATGGGTGCACTTTGCACTCTACCTTAAGACTTGCTTAATAGTGTTCTGGTCGAAGATCAACACTCTATCCAAGTTATATTAACTATAGTTGGATGGTCTCTTAAGCCTACCTTGTCTAGGTCGGGGTTGTGTAGCCTATCCTTATTGTTATGGATGCATAATGACTCATGTCTTGATCACCTTTAGTTTTGATAGCCTCTCAAAGTCATCCTATTCTAGATATCTTCATTATGGTACAGGTCATGGATTTACCAATCGTCAAGTACTAGACTTAAATATCTATCTCATACTCTTAAGCTCAAGCTAAATGTGATGATTGTAGTTGAAAACTTAATAGTTTTTATAATTTATAACTAATTGCACCTTCATTCTTTCTGTAGATGTGTTCCTTGGCCTTGATACAGATAATAATGGATCGTTAAGCAAGCAAGAACTTCGAGAATATGCAGATGGGACGTTGACTGAAATCATCATTGAAAGAGGTATGCACAATCATCATAGCTAAGCTAGAAAATGTCAGATTAGTGGAGTCCAATCCCGATGAAAGGAGGTGGAAGCTTGAGCCTACTGGGAAATTCTCTTGCAAATCTTTCCATAGCTTTTTAACTAGTGGTGCTTTAGATCCAACCTTTGCTCCTGCAAAGTTTATTTGGAACGTCAAGGTCCCTACAAAGGTGAAGATTTTGGGATGGCTTGTGGTATTGGGGAAGACGAATACTTGTGATGTCCTTCAAAAGAAAAGACCGGGAAGTTGTTTTTCTCCTCACTGGTGCATTTTATGCAAAAGCCAAGGGGAAAGTACTGATCATGTCTTTGTGCATTGTGAAGTGACTATTTTCTTATGGAAAAAGCTTTTTAGGGAGGCAAGAGTGGACTGGACAATTCCATTACTGAGAAGTGAATTGCTAAGAGAAAACCCTTTAGCTTTTGGTAAAGGGAAAAGGCCAAAACCCTTTGGGGATGTGGGGTGCTAGCAGTTTGTTGGGTGGTCTGGTTGGAAAGAAATAGAAGAATTTTTGAAAACTATGGAGGGTTGGAGAGGGAAGACATGTGGGAGAGAGTCAAATTCTGGGCATCCTTATGGGCTTCTATTTCTAAGGATTTCAAGGATTATAGTCTTTCTTCTATTATCCTTAATTGGCAAGCAGCTGTAGTATAAATCCCTAAGCTGTGTTTGTACTTTTAGTCGACATGCTAAGCCTTTTACCCTAGCTGTCCTTAGATCTTTTAAGCGGACTCCTTGTCTGCCTCCTTGTTTTTGTTTTTCTCTTTTTCAATGAAGAGTTGTTTCTTTTTTAAAAAAAGAGGTATGCACAAAATTTAGATTCCACAATTTACACTGCATATTCGTTTACTCAAATGCTAAAAAATCAATGTGAAATATTACTTCTTATGATGTCCACTATATTTTCTTTACAATATTATATAGATCAACCGCAGTCTAATTATCTTATCATGCATCTTAGTTTTCTTTTTCATCCTGTTTATTCATGCTTTTGCATTTGATATGCCCTCAATAGTGTTTGATGAGCATGCTCGCCGTGGAAAAATTGGTGGAGCAAATTCTAGGGAAATGGACTTCGAAAGTTTTCTGGACTTTGTCCTGGCCTTAGAAAACAAAGACACTCCAGAAGGGTTAACATATTTGTTTCGATGCCTTGATCTTCATGGAAGGGGTTACCTTACAACAGCTGATATACACTCTCTTTTCAGGTGAACATTTTCAGTTGATTGCTATTAGCTTGTTTTTGCATATATTCATAGAACCAAAAATGAAAAATAAAGTAAAAGGAACTTCTTTTATTTTGTAATTTTGTAGAATGATTGATGTTATCAAATTTTATTCTGGCTTTGCTTGGCTGCTGGTGGTGCAAAAGGATTACTTTTCACAATGTTCTAATCACAACCAAGCAGAGCCAAATATGGAAGTAAAGAAGGGGAGCATCCAAAAGCTGGGATGTTAACCGATACAATCTTCCTACATAAAACCTCTTAGTGTTTCCTGCTTGCAGTATTTAAGCAATACCTGCAAGTCTCAGATTCTCAGAGACATGAATCTTAAAAACATATTCAACAACCTATGAGATAATAGTATGAAATCACAGATATTCTTTACAATTGAGGTTTAGTGACATTGATATTAAATTAGAAAAGGAGGAAAGTCTGTTTTGCTTTGTAGGACTTCAGATTCTGTGCTTTCCTTGGCTGCTGGTGGTGCTAAAGATTACTTCTCACCCTATTCAAAGCCACCAAGCAGAGCCGAGCATGGAAGTAAAGAAGGGAGTATCCAAAAGATGGGATGTTAACTGATACAACCTTCCTACAGAAAACCTTAGTATTTCCTGCTTGCAGTATTTGAGCAATATCTAGAAGTCTCTGATGCTTCGAGAAATGAATCTCAAAAACATATTCTATAATCTATGACATCTCTAGTGCCATTTTACAGCGTGCGATTATATATATGCTTTAAACTGGCCCCTTGGTAAATTGTGCCAACTGACAGATCTAATTTCCTGATATATGAAACAGGGATGTACACCAAAAATGGATTGAGGGTGGAAACTATGAGTTGTGTATTGAGGATGTAAGGGACGAAATCTGGGACATGGTTAAGCCGGCTGATCCACTAAGGATAACATTGGCGGATCTTCTTGCATGCAAACAGGGAGGTACTGTAGCCAGCATGCTCATAGATGTGCGTGGTTTTTGGGCACATGACAATAGGGAAAATCTTCTCCAAGAAGAGGAGGAACCAGAAGAAGAAGCTTAAATACTCATTGAGGAGAACGTTTGTCTGCTTACTAACAAATGCAGCGACATTTTGTTTTAACGAGAAGAATTGCTTTGTATTGTAGCTATGTGTATGCCAATTCGACATGTAATCTAGTATTGTAGAATTGTGTATGCCAATGTGATATGTGATCCAGTATAGTTAATTGTTGATTGGAATGCTCAGACCTATTAATGGATAACATTCACTGTTCTCTTAGAGAACGTGATGAGAAAAATCAGTCTCCACCACCTCTCTATTTTAGCTTTTAGCTATATGCCTCCTAATTTCAGGAGGGAGAAGCTCTATACTAAATTTTCGAAGTTCGGTTGTTTTGTGAATAACGCTCTTTAAACTCCACGCGTGTAGAAACGGTCTTGCCTTACGTCATTGGTTGTGCTTACGCTTGAGATTTTACTCAATCTTGAGGCTCAATGTGTAGGTCTGTCTCAAGCTCATCTCCTCCAGTTGAAGTCTGTTCTTCAATGAGTTGAATCTATCAAGAATGCACACTTCCAATGATCACTTACATGCAACTACTCAAAGCTGTGCTGATGACCTTGGTGTTCTCGGAGCTCCAATTGATACAATCATCTGGTTGCCTTCTACCTCCGAGGCCTCTGTTGCGTGTACTCACCATTTCAACCTTCATCTCAATCTCTTGTTCATTTCCCACTATTACACAGCTTCACACCCCCTCACACAGAATCTCATTCCTCTCCTTCCAACATGAAGCCCTACAAATATCTCTTCTCGACCATTTGTTCCAAAAAGAGTTTGGGACATTGGATCAATCTCCAAGCATGCTTAGCCACAAGAGCACTATTAAACTTCCTAGGTTGTTGGACGATGTTCATGAGTTATGTTTTTAGAGTTATAGCTCGTGTATAAAACTATAAATACACCCTCATATCGGTAAAAAACTGAGTTGATGAAAATCCCATTTTCTTTATGCAAAAGCTTCCTTTGCTCATGGAGTCATGGTAATCTGTTATTTATGTGATGTCCAAACTTCTAGCTAAGCTCTAAAGTTAAGACAATAAAGGAAATTATATATATCAATTGTTCTCAATTATTCTAGCTAGTATCCCTTGTCATAAATCAACTTCGAAGTTTGTTCTTAAACATCAAGGATCTCATAAATAATCGCTCATTGCCTTCTTCAACTTCCTTGCTGAGGAGATTACCATACAGAACCTCATATCCATGCATACGCAAGTTCAGCGGCGTGTAATAACTTGATGGACTTAATTTCTCACTGCAACAACGTAGCTTATATACTCAACAACGGTCTCATAGGCTTCCATGGTAAATGGACTCTCTGCAAAACATCTGAAGAGCAGGTGCTACAGTTAGAAAACAAGTACAGGCAAATGAAGAATAGGCTGCTTTGTTTCTTCACCTCTATAGAAAGATGAAATAAATCATCTCATTTTTGAGAAATGAAACATTTTATTTTACTGGAGTCCTACCAAGATCTACTGCAAATTATCTATCATATGATTGACGTGATTAAAATAGCCTAAGACGTATAATCTTCAACTGAGTTTTGATAGGTTCTGTAACATCTACATGGATGGACGACCTTTAGGCTCATGGTGTTGATGATAAACTTGGAAAAAGTGTTGGATTACACTTCTAAGTAGAGAGGCATGGCTAGCCGGGAAAAACGAAAGCCAGAGTTTGAAAGATCCGATTATGTTGGTGATGAACATTAAACAAGATTTGAACTCCACACCTAAGGGTCACCGTTCCATTAAATGTTCTTCACATAAATCTTGGCTTCTTGCCTTTCTTTGAATGTTACATACTATGGAGGCACCAAATACAGAATGCTAATGAAATTCTAAAGTTCATTAATTTAGTTCATGCCAAAATATATCAGTTCGTTCCAGCAGCAAAGAGCTCAACGGTTCAAGTAAGTTTTCTCGGACATTAAGCTCCCATGGTTGAAGAGACACGATCCTTGTTTTCAAGGCTTTGGAAAAAACCAGTGAGGCAGCCACTTGAACAAAAATGGATGGATCTTGGTCCCCAAGAAGACCCCGGACCTTGGTCATTTATCAGTACACTCCAAAATTTCAGAGACAAGTTTATCAGTACTATGTTTCTCCTAATGCTACATTGCTATCCATCATGATCGTAAGATTCTGCACTGAGCTTGAAGATCTGCATCATGGATGCCTCAAATGTTAAACACTGGTGCCATTAGTTCCATCAACTCTATCTATAGGTCATGTTCTGCACATGAAAATTCTGTAATGAAATAGGATTCGAGCAGAAGAAAAGGCCACCTCCATTTGCTGACAAAGACACTTATCATGTATAGACCAATGGAACGATCTAGAACAAGTGCAAATTCGAGGTTCTAGCTTCCTTCCTTGACAGTCGCATTTTCGTGTCAAGAACTTTCTCCTTGGAATCTTGGAAACTCAACGTCAATGGAACAAACAGAAACATCTCACCAATCTTCTACTGCATCTTTTCATAGACTGAAAATCGTTCTTTCGATCTAATCTAGAGAAAGCAAAAACAGTGATATCTATGCCAAGAATGATCAACCAAGACATTCCACTACTATAACATTAGATAGTCAGTTCTAAGACTTTTGTCAACTGCATTATTTTGAGCTTAAAAAAATTCCTACTTCTTTAAATGGTAAGGCAACTTTCAACCAAACCGAATGGAACTTTTACTAATTTTTTTTTTTATAACCAAAATTGGTCTTGTTTTGGTTTGTTTTGTTCTGTTTTGTTGAAGTCATTTGCAAAACACCTCTATAGTGAGGAGGTGTTTTCCAACTCCAAATTACACTGCTCTAGCGAACTAGATTCATGTATGAAAAACTCATTCATAAGTGAGGACCTTGACTAGCTTCCCTGTCGTAGGTGCATCATAAATAGACTCTTCAAATGTTCCCAGCAACCCCATTTCTTCCCATCCCCCATGAGTCATCAGAGGACTGGAGGCTTCCATGTTCCCTGTAGAACAATGCTAGTGGTAAGCATGTGGGCTTAAGTTGTTTGGAACAACCTGAACAATTTGTTGTAGGCTTGTAGGAGAAAGACCACGGTGCTATCCACCATGACAGTAAGATTGCACACTGACCCTAGGACCTGCAGATCTTACGAGTTAACCACTCCCATTAACATAAGATATCCATTGTGTTCTGCACACATAAACTGCAGTTGTATGGGATTGAGCAGAAAGAAATGGTCATCTCCTGTTGCTGAAAAAGAGACTCGTGATGTGAAGACAATGGGAGATCTTTCACAAGTGCAGATTAGAGATTTCTAATTTCTATCATTCTTCAGGGCCACCTATCGAGTCAAGACACTCCTATGAGCTTGCTCATACACAGGACCTTGAAGTAGAATAACTTCACTTGAACAAGCAGAAACGCCATCTCACCAATCTTCTACTGCATCTTGACAGAAAGCTGAAACACTAATCACTGTGCCTCTCATAAACAACCGACTCTAAAGGCCATCAAATAAAGATAACCTCGAATCCTTCTTGCTGGTCTAGAGAAAGCAAAACTAATTGCTGTGCCAAAAATGGTAGCAACTCCGACTACAATATTAGATTTTGAGTCCATAAAAATGAGCTCCTGCCTTTTGGATTGTTTTAGTAGCAGTTGTCATATATCATCCTCGAATTTTGTTCGTAAATATTAAAGCGGTAGCATTGCTCATTACCTTCTCCAATGACTCAGGTAATGCATAACATAACTGGGCATGCCGCCCTCTGACTTCCTCAATGAGGAAACTACCATACAGAACTTCATATCCATGCATACGCAAGTTCAAGAGCGTCTAATAACTTGATAGTTCAACACGAGAACTGGACAGAGAGAGAAAGATGAGGAATAGTCTTAATTTTCTCTCTTCATTCAACTCAGCCTTCTATACTCAACAACGGCATCATAGGTTTCCATGTTAAACGGACTTTCTGCAAAACATCTGAAGGGCAATATTTCCGGTTAGAAAACACCGTACATGCAAACAGAAGAAATGAAAAATAGACTACTTACTTTCTTCACCTCTATAGACAGATGAAGTAAATCATTTAGAGAATGAAAAGTGAATTTTAACTAGAGTCCTACCAAGGCCTACTGCAACTTACTTATGATATGATTGACGTGATTAAAATAGCCTAAGATGTACAAAATGAATCTTAAACTGAGTTTTGATAGGTTCAGCAACATCTATATGGACCATTCTAGGCTCATTGGTGTTGATGAAACTTTGAATAAGTGTTGGATAACCTGAGGGCGTCCTACAGGACCTTCACTTTTGGCAGAGAGCTTAGGCCTGCTGCACCTTGTAAATCATATGATTGACGTATATGCCTAAAATTAATAAAAAGGATTTCACTCTTCATTTGCTTTTAAAAGTTTCACAAGGACTGCCTATACTTTTCATTAGATGTTCTTCACATAAATCTTGGCTTCTTGCTCATCTTTTGATCTTATATACTAAGTGCATAAAACTGTAAAGGCAACATAAGATTCTCAACGATGTTTCTTACTTAAGTAATATGAACTTGAGCTAATGAAACAATGTTTCTCATTAGCCCAACTGAAACACGATAAGCTGATGACTTCCAAATGCGTTAAGACATTTATACATTCAAGGTAGGAGAAACACCAAACACAAATGCCACAAACAATGATTCGAAGGTCATTAGTACTACCTTAATTCGTGCCAAAACATATCAGTTCGTTCGAGGAGGAAAGGGCGCAACGGCTCAAGGAAGTTGTCCAGTACATTACGTTGCCCTGAAGAGACGCAATCCTTCTTTTCAAGGCTTGCAATGAAGAGCGAGGTGGCCACATGAACAACAACAGATGGATCTCGGTCTCCAAGAAGAACCTGCAGCTCTCTTCTAATCCAAGGTTCAACTCTTTGCAACGCTCTCTCTTTCACCGCATCGTTAACCGGCACACTCTGAAACTTCACAAACAGCATACAATTCAGTCCACCCTTCTCTCCAGTAATCAATCATTCAGCACATTATCTTTAAACAGATAGTGGCAACTGACTATTGAGTAATGGCATGCACATACCACTCGAACACGGTTTCTTGGAGCTGAAGCAACAGCTTGCAAACGTCTGCCATATATACTGCTCACCAAAAAATTACAATATCAAATTGCCAAAACCACAAACACAAACGCACACACAAAAAAAAAAAAAAAATAAATAAATAAATTTTTACCTTGCACGCCACTGAAGCTTCCTCTCAGCGATCACATCTGCAGCCACGGAACCTGGCCGTCCAAACGATCGCCGCCATGACAACGGCCGTGATCGCCGCCGCTCATTCATCCCATACCTAATTATCAAAATAAAATAAAAAAGTTTCAGCTACAAATCGCAACTTCCACAAACTTGAAGAATCAAAAACAGAAGGATTAAGAAGATTTCTGACCTTGGATGTTGGTCGCTTCTAGTTGCAGAAGCGTTAGTATTGAGCGGTGGTAAAATCTGTGTGTGGAAATTTGGAGAATAAAGGGTGATGTTATGGAACCAAGAGTCGAAGTTGGAATTACATAGAGGGCATTTTCGTCTCAAAGTGCTCCACCTGCGAATGCATCGGAGGCAGTACGCGTGCTTACACGCCTCCAGCACCGCCGCGCTGCGAGGCTCGAGGCTTCCTAAGCATATTGGACAATTTTGCCCTCGGATCGCCGGCAATATTACTCTCCGTACCAGCTTCTCGCGGCTGCTTCTTGTCCCCGGCGGTTCAGCGATAGACGATTCCATTGAGGGGAGGAGAGTCCGGACGCGATTCTTTCTGGGGTTGGTATTTATAAGGCCAACAAGGACCGGGCAACGGTGACTTGGTTTGGAGAACCAATCAGCTTCGAACACGTTAATACAACTCTGCCACAAAGTTTTACTGCCTTGTTAAAAAATTATTAGTGATGTTAAAAATATAAGATTTATTCAAAAAAAAAAAAAATATATATATATATATATATATATATATAAGATTAGCGAAATTGGGACTCATTTTTTGCAAACCATGAAAAAAAAAATATATCTTTTTCAACTAATAAAAAAAAATACATATTGTTGACAAAAAGAAGTTGGGGATGCAGTTTGCTATAAAGAGTGCTATGCCATGCAAACTGATTGGAAACAAGAGTTGGAAGACTCAGATCAGACCGTAAATTCACATGAGGTGGATAGGTACTTGCTGGACCCTATTGAAGACCCTCCAGAAGATGAAGATCGGAAACTTCTTCTATGGTGGAAAGTGAATGGTTCTAAGTGCCCAAACCTTGCATTAGTCGCCAATGATGTGCTAGCAATTCAAGTAAGCACAGTTGCTAGTGAAAGCTGCTTTAGAAAAGGAGGGTAATCGATCCATTTATGAGTTCAGAATCTCCAAAAACAGTTGAAGCATTGATATGCTTCCAAAACTGATTGAGGTCAGAAAGCATTCAAAGCATAAAATATGTTCCAACAGTTGAGGATATGAACTTCTATGAAGAAGTTGAGAGAGGTACACTTTTTTAATTATTTCAATATTTGATTTATGTGTTTAATGACTTTGCACTTTTTCTATGAAGAAGTTGAGAGAGGTACACTTTTTTAATCATTTCAATATTTGATTTATGTGTTTAATGACTTTGCACTTTTTCTATGAAGAAGTTGAGAGAGGTACACTTTTTTAATCATTTCAATATTTGATTTATGTGTTTAATGACTTTGCACTTTATGTGATAATGTGAATTTACCCTTTCATATACTATGTGGTTCAAGACACAGCAGATAGTGAGCAAGCCAAAGCTGCCAAACAGAAAGGAGTCAAAGGAGCAGCTCCAGCAACAAACAAGCAAGGAGCATCAACAGCACTAAAAAAGACAGTGAAGAGATTGAAGGCTGCTAGAACTTCAAAGAGGTCAAGAAAATAAACAAGCTTATTTGAAGGTCAGTTTCTAACATTCTAAGTCTAAGCAAACATATTTACATACATATCTTTGTCTATGTATGTTTTATCAAATGAAGTACCGGCCTGCATTATTACTGATTTGCTTCTGCTCCTATTTAGTTGGTCTGCAAATATTTCTTATTATTTAGATGACCTGCATATTATTTATTGAGTTGGAATGTCCCTTCTTTATGCAGGGTGGAGGTGGGCTCAATGGTGTCATGAAGTTCATGCTTTGTGGTTGAGGGTTCAAGACATGGCTTCAAAGTTCAAACCATCGAGTGACTCAAGTCCTGACTCTCAGTTGTTGTTGATTGAAATCATGAACTGCATCATCGAGTGACTGAAGTCCTGACTTTCAGTTTTAATATTTGGCTATTTATAATTCTGCATTGTACTATTATGTTTGTAGTTCTGTACTTTGTCATTTGCAGATTTTCATCATTTTCTGAATTTATGTTGAACATTTGAACACTTCAGTTGAGTTTATGGCTTTAGTTTGCAGATTTGCATCTTTACATCATTTTCAACATTTGTAGTTTTGTACTATTATGTTTGGCACTTTGGCAGCTTTGGATTTGATATTTGTTGAATGATTTGGATCACTTATTTCACATTTTCACTTGTTTGATTTGATTCATTAGTTTCATATGGGTTGTTTCATTACTGATTTGTTTGCTCAATCTTCTTGATCTCCATTGTTTTTCTTCAAAACCCCCCAAGAACCCAAAAAGCTAAAACAAACAAAAAACCCCCTAAAAGTCTAAAAGGCCAAAGCTTTAGACAACCCAATTCACAAAAAATGAAGAATCTTTCTAGGTTTTCTTTGTGGACCTCTTGTCCACTGTTATTGTGTATGTTTATTTTACCTCTTTTGGCTTTTTATTGTTACAGTTTTATTTGATTGGAGAGAAAATGTCTTATCCAATAAACAAAATGCTAGTTTTTTTTTTTAGTAGAAGGAGGTCAACCATTTTTATTCAATATGGAAAAAAGCAATATTACACAATGACCTGCCCTAATGGGGCCATCAAAAGAGACACCGCTAAACGCAATACCACTCCACCTATTGAGTGAAGCTTAGGGGGAGGAAACTAATCAAAAACTGACAATAAAATTTTTCTGCATAATCCATCAGTAGACTCACTGACAACCTCATATCAATAATCCCTGTAGTTCTTCGCGGTTATTGATCCCAAAAATAGTAAATTGGTCGGTACCGAACTGAAAGCCGTCCCAGATCCTAAATTTTTTTAGAAAAGCACTTGGATCCCAAATCCATATCCAAAACTTGGTGAGTCCAACTTTGTCTGCTCCATTGCACCCAATTAAGCTTAGTCCCAAGTCCATATGACAAACTTGAGCCCAAGCCCAACTAGGTCTTCTTATAATTCTGGTTAACACGCTAGTCAAGACTTCTGTCACCTGTGCACCCAAACACCACCGCGCTACCACATGATGAACAGTAGCCTGCACCACCTCGCCCACTACGCCGACGCCGGAGATCACTGCTTGCCTTGAAACCAACAGAATCCCTAGCAAACACCAACCCACAAATAGGTGGCATCGATCTCGGAAGATCCGATCGGAGAAAGATCAAGCCCACTCTTCTGGACCACAGCCTGCTCATCGCGCCATCATTGCCAGGATGATTCGACCTGCTAAGACTACCGTGAGAGAGAAGGAACAGATTCAACCCTCTACCTAGATCCCACTCCTTCCAACAACCACCGTCGCCTTCCTTCACCGATCCAAAAGTCTTTTGGCTGGCGGGCATGACCACACCAACGCCAAAACTCTCCTCAAACAACACTGTCATCTAGAACGGCAAGAGCAAACACACAGAGGCTGAAGCTTGAAAGTATCTCCATGAATGGAGTAGGTTTAGGATACGACAACTAAGAAATGCACCGCTCCACAAACCCTAGCAAAGCGCTAGGGTTTTTTTTTTTCATCCATTTGGTATAGAAGCTAGTTAAGTTGGGCAAAGGAAGAAGTTAAAATTGCTAGTTGGTTTCAGTAAAAGTTATTTAAGCAGTTGTTTCTTTCTATTTTTCTTATTTTGGTAAGTCGGTCATTATTTGAAATTTTACGATTTTACATCCATAAACCTGACGTCATTTTTAGAAAGAAAAGGAAGGTATAAAAATGAAAGCCACCTGGCAATCAGACACAAAGAAAACAGTTACAAAATTTTCGCAAAATTGTAACAGAAAGAAAATATTAATTGTTTTTCTTTTAAAGAAGAAAAGCCTGGAAATTGGGCGGCCAAAATAACTAACCGCTTCGGCGCTTCTTCTTCTTCTTCACTCCCAAAATCCAAAGCATAACAGAACCACCGCCACTGCCACCATAACCACCGCCGAGCTCTCTCTCCGTGCCCAATCACCAAACCCATTGCTATTCCGACCCCGTCTTTTGCTAACAGCCGATCAATTCAACACCGCGCCTCGCATTTCGTCGCCGCATAATCGCATTGCCGATCTTGGTTTCGAGTTGCGCCTCGCATTTCAACACCGCGCCTGGCATTTCAGCCATGTCTGTGCCAACTCAGGCGTGCTTTTCTCTAAAAGAAACCTGCGGTTGTGGGGTAACTCAGTCTTGAACTCTGTAGATAAAGGTGTACTGGTAGCTTTTTCTCTGTGCCCAACAAGAATGTTAAAGAAAGATTTCATTTTTGGCTGTCAGTATACATGAATTGAGACTCTGAAATTTTCTATTTTGAAGTACCATGCAATCTATACAGTGCTACATTGGTTTCTTGTTCTTGCACAGGTTATTCATTCATGAAAATCTGGAAATCATCTTTGTTATTTTTGTTGTCAATTTAGTTTGGTGTCAAAGTTTCATTCTTGGAATTGGTTGTAATGGAAAAAACTTAATGCCCTTTTCAAATGCTGCTTGAATAAGGGCCCTAAAGAGCTCTCTCTCTCTCTCTCTCTCTCTCTCTCTCTCCCTCCCTCCTCGAATCAATATGCTCCTCTTTCATTGAATGTGACATACTTCCTTGCACCCTGAAAACCAAAGCTCTTTAGTGTTCAATTCTTGCAATCGTACCCTAAAGAAAAACAATTATTAGGAAGTAAGCCAAACCCTGTATGCAGAATTGTTTTATACATTGCTATTGTACATCCTAAGTGATATTAATCATTATATATGTCGGTTTGCAGGAAGTGTGTATTAGACTGAAATACCTGGCAGCTTGATAGGCTTTTGTATCGGTAGAATTTAGAGATCACAACATTTCATTAACCAAAGACATAATGTAATAGCTCTTTTGGTTAATTTTCCCCTATATAACTACTTACTTGATGATTGAATACGCTTGACTGGAAGGTTCAAAAGGATCTGTTGCCCTCTGGGTGATTTATTTGCATGAAGTGTTTTGGGTGTTTATTTCGAGTTTATGTTGCTCTGTTTTCTTGTTGCTTGTTGAGCTCTTGTCCACTTTTTATTGTATCTGTTGTTCAATAAAATTTGCTTTTGATTCTTTTCCCAGATAAAAAAATAAAATAAAAAAATAAAATCCAATAAGTCAGACACGATTGGAACATGATGATGAGATTGATCATTTGCTAGCATCAAAGCCTCCAATTGAACATAAAAGTATATTAACTTGCAAATCGTTATTCACAGGTCAGCATTCATTAGTTACCAAGATCTAAGAGGTTGCATTGTGAGTGAATCCACAAGGAAACAAGTGATTTCTCTGTAAAGGTTCAAATTGCTGAAATACTCTCATATGATAAGAACTGCTCAAGTTTAATACTAATTCAAAATATATACATATAGTACAAATTGTAAGTAGCAGTTGTCTTTTCAATTGGGTACTTATAGTTGTTATACAGTTATAGGTTGCTATATGATTGGTATGGTTGTTAGATATAAATTCCCTTCAGAAAATTATGTAAATGAAAAGTTAAACCTACAATTTGATTTATCAATGCTGAACAGTAATTCCTAATATAGGTTGTAGCATCTTGTGGAAAATATCGATTTGTTGTGCGCTATCTGTGTTGTTATCTGTTTGTCTTGGCTGGAGCCCTATTTTGCAGTTTGGTCCTAGTTTGTGGACTTGGCCATTTTCCCTTCATTAATATCTTTTCTGCTTTGCCCCACCAAATCAAGACGAAAAACAAATAGAAACGAGAGCAAACAAAAAACAAAAACAAAACAAACATTGGAAAAGATTGGTTATCCTGAACCCCACCCTTTCTGTTTTGTTATTCCCTACGTACCATGTTCAGTCAATGGTGTTCTCTTCTTCAGGGATGAAAGACAAAGAAAATAGTTCTTCTCCCCGTCATATTCCTGAAGATATTGTCAGGAAAATTCTAAAGAGGCTCTCTACCAAATCGCTGGTCCGGTTTCTAAGTGTATCGAAGGACTGGAATCATATAATTACAGACTCAGAGTTTGTTGCCAGCCACCTCCGTGACAATATATTACAGTCTACCCATCAATCTTTAATCTCATATCACAGAAAGCTCAACCATTTTGATTTCCGGTTAGCTACAAAGGATGCTCTGCATCTCTTTCCTGAAGGACTTCATATGGGAAGCGTGGAGGTTGTACACCCGACTGGGAAAAAAAATCCTTTTTTGAGATATTTGGCTCAGTTGATGGGCTAACCTGCATCTCTGATAAACCATGCACGTTGAAAAGTCCTGTCTACATTTGCAATCCGTCAATAAGGAAGTACTTGCTACTTCCAAAGTCCCTCCTCCTAACTCCACACTTCTCTGATTGTAATCTTCTTTCGTTTGGGTTTAGCTCAAATCGTGATGACTACATAGTTGTCAGAACAGTCTGGGGAAAACTTTTTGGTAAAGAGTCTGTGCAGATGGAGCTACAGCTTGAACAGGCAGTGTTGGAATAAAATTGAAGTTTGTCCTGATATTCTTAAGGAGTCGGTGAAATTTATCAAATTTATCAAATGTGGAGTCTTAAAGTTAATTGTTTACTGGCTTCTACTGCATGGATATGAAGTCCATCTTCTCTCTTTGAACCTTGGCACTATGGATTCCAAAACGCTGGAGCTACCCAATGCAATAATGGAGGGTGGATCTCTGCTATTGAGTCGATTTAAAGATAACTTGTGTCTGTTTCATTGCCGTATGAAAGATAAGGTGGAGCATGCTGTAGACATCTGGGTTTTGGAAAACAGCTTTTTCAGAAAGGAACACACAGCTGTTTTGGAGGGAAGAGAGATTGTTCCTGTTGGGTTTGGGCTGCATAATGAACTGATTCTTTTGGCACTTGATAACTACGATGAGTACAGACTGCAGCTATATGATTTGGAATCAAATAAGATGACTTACAACGGAATCAGAATGGCTGAAAAGCTGTTTGCTGATACTTATTCTGAAAGCTTACTCTTAATCAACAATCCCAATGGAAAAGCTTGGAAGATTGAGTGAAACAAAACGAAAATGAAAACTTTATTTCTTAAAGTTTCAAGTTTATTCTCTGTCCTTTCTGTCTAGTGTCTAGTCTATGCTTTGTGTTACTAGATTCATCTGTTTGGCTTTGCGTGAAAGAATTAGTTTGGAAACTGCTTGTCACTCTCATTACAAGTGCAGAGCTGCTTAAGAAATTTACTTTCTGTACTCAATGTATACAGGTCTTCCAAATCAGTTGGCTAGATGGAGCCAGTCTTGAGGTAGACTTAGGAGTGATCCTACACATGGGGCATAGTTGGATATGGTTCTTTTGGGCATGTGACCCTGCATTTTAGGAAAAAGACTTGTACTACTTTTGGTAAAATGACAATTGATTTTGGTTGACCTTATTTGTAGTATTTCTTAGGCATTTGTTTAGTATTTTTCTCTGCCACTGTGTTTCTCATCAGTTTCTGTGGATTAAGGTTTTATTTTCTACTCCATGGTCTGTTGTGGCCTAAACTACAGCAACTTGCAAATGTACAATAATGGTTGTAAGAGTATTCTTTAAACTCACCTGATATAGAGGCTCAAAGAGATGCCCATAACTTAACTCTCTCCCACAGCTCTTCCAACTCCGCACCACCATAGATTTTAACCTTTTTTCTCTTTTCATCCATGCATCCAAATTTACAGCTAACAACCCACATCCCCAAAAAAATTTGGCCCTCTTACCCTTACCAAAAGCATTAAGCTTTACGAATCAATCTTCATCAAAGCATTTGACCAATCCACTCCTGCACACATTTTTGCCATTCCCCACCACCAGTTTATGATAAAGGGCGAATTGATTTAATTCCACTGAAAACTATCCTCCATACCAGTTTGTGAGGGGAAATGGCGTACTACTTTGGTATGTGTGTCAGTAACTAAATCTCTAGAGCACCTACATCAAGGAACCCCAAATCCTGAAAGTTAAAATAAAGTAATATAAAACACGAACTAAAGAGAACTGAGAAAACTAGAGTAGAGAAGAATACGTGGTCATAACTAGCAAACTAAATATTATATGGCTGTGTTTTTTCAAGTTACATAATTTTAGTCAAAACATGAATTATAAGTCACAATGTCTCTTATTTCTACAGAGCATTGAAACATTTGAGGTCCATTTTCCCTTTGACTGTCCTTCTAAACTACATATGCTTACTCATCTACAGAACATTTGAACCCAAGCACTGAAAATGTTAACTGTGAAGGCGTACTTTCTGTATCTCTCACCTTATTGCTTTTCAAAATTCTTGATCTTTATCTCGACCTCTTCATGGATAAAACACTGATGGTATTGTAACTTTGAATCCAATATGGAGGTTATATAGCTTGATTGTAAGTACTTTAAAAATAGCATCAGCTGAAACCCTTGCCAGGAAACTCAAATCTTAGGCAAAAAACAAAAAAACCTCGATTATCTTTTACTATGTGTTTGCCACTACCACCTATTTCAAACAATTTGCAGTTGTGTGCTATTTCAATTTATTACTCTGAACGTTCTGATACGATGTGCTATGTTCCTGGGGTGATCCACAAAATTTCTTTCTTGTTGTAAATGTGCATGCTGTCAATGAAGTACATCAGAGTTTGGATTATTATTTTCTTCTCCCTGTGGGAGCAACAATTAACCATTTTCATGTAGGCTCTTGCCAAAAAAAGTCAGTCCCCTTCCAGCCTTCCTTATCACTCATCAGAACTCCACAAGTGAGAGTGTTCACTTGAATTGCGTGCGGAATTCTGAATTCTTTTTTATATTATGTGTCCTAGTAACTTGAAACCCCAGGTTTCTTTATTCTAACTTGAAGAAAACTTTATATTCATTCTATTTAGTGTCATCGTTATCAATAGCTACCAAGATATATAATTGATAATAGTGGAAGTTATGGAGCAACTCGTTTGCATACCAAATGTAAGAAGTGTTGATGCCATGTTTTTGATAAATCTGAGTAAAAGCTTTGTGCCAGTCATTTAGAATAAATACACTGAATTTGAATGCAAAATTACATACCTACTAGTAAATCTTTCACTGAATAGGAAAGCTGGTTTTGGTGACATGGACAGGGAATGTGTTCAAATTTAACAGAACCGTCAAATTATATCCTTTTTTGTAATTGTCTAGTTATGTTTGATACATATTCACGCCCACCCACCCCCCAACCAAAAAAAAAAAAAAAAAAAAAACACACACACGCACAAAACAAACAGAACATTAAATATATATCCTACCTTATAATTTTCTACTTATGTTTCATGTTTCATACCTACTCCCAGATTTGACGGTTCTGTTACGTATTTCCGGTTTCATAATTGTATAGTTATGTTTCAGGTGTAGAGGGCTAAAGGACAGGCAATGTTCAAGGAGTGAAATCCCATCAGATTATTTCGGACACATATGGTAAACCTTTTATGTACCCTATTAGAAGGACAGTAGTAATCACTGAAAAATGATATCTTATAATTAAACTACCAGAGGCTGAGTATCCCTATTATAACATAGGTAGTTCATTAGGATATAACATTTCAAACTGATTTCATATGTATGTCAAACAATTATTCATTACTATCTATTTAATTACAGTTGCTCAGCTAGGCTTTTAATTAAATTATTTATGAAACCAACTCATGTCAATTAGTTTTATCATATTTCTTTCTAAATAAATATCATTTGGGGTGTCTGATTTGATGCCACAAAAGACTGAAACAAAGGACTAGTACAAATAGAAGAACCACCAAGAAGGGAGAAGAAGAAGGAAAACTCGGACCCATCAACAATTCAATAATCTGTATACCTCTTTTAAATGGACGTGAAGTTTTCTTTCTTTCTTTTTTCCTTCTTTTTCTTTGGGTTACAAATAGAAAGAACTTGCGAATCTTCTTTTGTGAAATGTTGCATAGAAAATATAGCTCTCATTTACATGTATGTCCAACCAAAAGTGAAACAAATCTGAAGATTTCTTTTATGGATGTAGGATCAAAGTGCAGATGCACGTATATGCAGCCTACAGCATGCTCTCCTAGTGTCATTGGTTGCACAAACTTTGATACCTTGTTTTCTAAAAATCTCTACGCGTTAGTTCTTCTGCCATTTGTTCCCTTGTCATCATCAAAAGTTTAGAAATTATTGTGGTGAAGGAAGTAAAAGACTTGATTTCTTATTTATGGCCTTCCCAGTATATGGTGCATTATCTATGAACTATGTGATCACTGCATTAAAGCCACTGCCTACTGCCTTTACTACAGAGTGATTCTATTGCTGATAGATCCTGAGAGATTCGAGTCAGAACCAGATCACGAGACTGCACTCGAGTTGTTTCTGGTTTCTTCCTTGGAACAGGTAAATGTAACTCCATCTTTCTTTTCACATAATTTATGCTTCCGTTATGATCCTTTCCAGTGGATCAGAAGTGCTTAAGCTGCATTAACCCATACAATCTTGCACTATTATCATATAGGTAATAATTATTTAATAAAAAAATTGCAAATGAAAAGTTTTTAGTAGGATGTTTATGCTTGTCTGAATCTTGAATTTCTCCCACAAGAGGGTTTGCCAACATCTCTTTCTTCTCTGCAGATCGCAGGGTGTTCTTCTCTTAAGAAAATATGTCAGAAGAACTGGGAAGATTGGCCCAAGATAGACAGATTCCCTGTGTGCACATCGATGATGGAGCCAGAGCTTCTGGAGAAAAGTCAGGTGTACTGTTCGACTCTTTGTAGTCATAGTTTGTCCTTGCATAGTTGTCTGGATTTAAGTTTCAGAGATTGTTTGTAACCTATTGCTTTCTTCCCCATTGTCCTTTGTTCTCATGAATGTAATACATTGAGGTTTTACTACTATGTTAGTAGCCTCCACATGACAGCTTTGCTTCATACCAATCTTGAATTTCTTTATTTCACTTTTCAAACCCTGAATGTGACTTTTGGTATGAAGGGCATTACCAACAAAGAACTTTGACCAATAAAGTACAACGAACTCACTTCGTATTGCATACTCTTGGGCTCTTGGCTGAAGAATCCAATTAGTCAAGCGACTGCAGAAACGTCTTAGAGACTTCCACAAATTGAACATGAGATGCACTTTTCCATCGCTTTAAGCAGGACTGGAAAAATTCTTCTTATTATTATTTTTTTGACTGATCCATTCATTTTTTTTTTTGTAGGTAACAAATTCTTCTCTTTGCTGGTGCAATGATAGAATATATTCTTATATTCTTTCACTCCATAGGTGTTGAATTTCCTGTTTGGAAACATCTATGCTCTTGAGTCTTGATAAAGTGAAAAATGTTGTTTTTCTGTATCAATTTGTGAAAATAGCTAGACAATAAATTTTGAATAGTTACGCTTCTCTTTAACTGTAGCCCTATGCCCTTATGTACGTGTACGTGTATGCTCATTCAGTTTTCAATTGTGTAATTTATACTATGTTGTCTATTTTTTTTTTGTCTTTTTGGTTAGGAGGCCTAAAGGGCCAAAACGAAGAAAACTCGAAATAAAAACTAGCCAGCGAAAGAGTTAGCAAACCTATAGATCTAGCTTTCCAATAGCAACAATATCATCAACAAGAGCAGGTAGGAAGGGGTTGACTAAAGAAAGTTGGCCCTTTAGAGCAACGGATTCTATGCTTTGCCTAGATATCAGCAACACAATTTCTCTCCCTATGAATATGTCGGATGATACAAGAATCAAACTGCTTCATGATAGATTTGCAATTGGTAATGAGAGTACCTAAAGGCCAGAGCTAATGAGGTTAACAACTTCAGAAGCATTCTCAACTTCCAAAAACTTAATATGAGGATTCATAGCGAGTTCAAGACCTGTGAAGAAACCCAAGAGCTTGCTAGTAGGATTAGCAAATATTTAGTCATTGAGGACCGCTCAGTACGTAATTCTGAATATGGACATCAGACCGCACTTGCTGAACTATAGGGCAGTCTCTTAGCAAGTGAAGCATTTTTTCAGGCTAGGGATACCAAGGCAAAATTTGCAACTAGAGTTAGGAGTCAAGTTTCTCCTAAACCTCTGAGAAATATTTGTTAATAATCTTCCTTGAACGACAACCCAGATATAGATTTTGAGCTTGGGCGGAATGTTAAAAGACCAAATACCTTTCCAGTAGCTATTATGAATAGCGTTAGAAGAAATAAAGCATAAGCACTGCTAACTGTGAATTTCCGATTAGGTTATGTTTCCAGATAAGCTTGTCAACATTGGTAGCAGAAAAAACTTATGGGAATCATGGTAATTCTCTCAACAGCTTGAATAGGGAGGCCTTATGTTGGATAGTGTTGACATCAAGAGTTCACCAAGACCAGTCCAATCATCATGCCAAAAGTTGATTTTACTACAGTTTCCAACTGTCCAAGTGAGACCAGAGACCAGACCTAAGCAGCTTAGCACCATGTAAGATATTTTTTTATCAATGAAGTAAAACTTTCATTAATAACGCTTGGTCATTACAACCTTAGGGTTTAGTTGGTCTCATTAAAACCTTGCCTGATCAGAGCAAGTAAAAAAGAGTACGACCTTCATACATAAATGACTCCTAGCTATGAGCTATTACCATTTCCTCGAGCCAAGATGGCCCTGCTTTCTTCCAAACCTTGTTTCTGTTGCAGCCACGGCCTTTCTTGCTAGTTGCTACCTCATGTACTGTTTGGTTAAAAGATCTGGGAATTTTCCTTCAATTAATTACATCAAATGCTAGCATCCATCAAAAATTACTCCTTCCACACTCAAGTCTAGCTCAGATTTGTTTAGGGCTGAGATGACATTGATTGCGTCATATTCAAGTTCCACTCTTTTAAAACCTTCCTGGACGCAAAACCTCAACCCAGACACAGCTGCAAGTGCTTCGACAGCTAAAACAGGAGGATTACTTGGTAAAAATTCAATCAGTGTTCATCTCAAAGTTCCGAAATCATCCCTCACCGCCGCTCCAATACCAGATTTAGCATAATTAAGAAGCATCAACATTCTTCTCAGAAAAGGAAAAAGAAGAAGCATTAACATAAGTTTGAAGTTCGACTTGGCAGGAGGCAGCCAACTGACTTTCTTTGACTGACCTGAAGTTGCCGTGGAGGTGATGACGTGATGTGTAGCTGCTGGGCTGGTTGATATAATTTCAACCACTCTACCGCGCTTAATGTAACCCTAACCTGTAAGCCTTGTACTTCTAACCTAGTTATTGGTGTTTTAGAGAAAGAATTTTTTTAAAGGAAAACATTAAAACAGATTTTAATATGTACATTTTTAAAAAAATAGCAAAAATATTTTTTAAAATAATAATTATATTTTTTTCGGCCCCTCCAAATAATTCAAGTTCTGCCACTGCTAACCAAGACCGAGTTATTCCCTTCCCCCACCTTCTTTGAAATCAATGCCACCATGTACGTCTCAACGCCTCACCGGCCTGAGATCTCTCACCTAACCCACAACCTCTAACCTCTAGGTCCACCCCACTATGATGCTCCTATCTTTTTGTTGGTTTCGTGGAATAGAGCCTTACAGCATCCTGTGAGGAGCATATTGTCTCTGTGCTTTGGTTGCTTCCTCTTTCTGGGGGGACAGCCTATAAAAGAGACAGTCCCTTTACCCCTGGCAAAATGAACATTATAGAGAGGACATCAAGTGTACTTGTTATTACCGTGGTAATTTGATGGCCAGGTCCTTTCTTAATACATTACTGTTCTGGTTAGTTGCCATTACTCTTCCACCTACCGTGTGGCTTTTTACCTTACCCACCTGTGGTATCTGTAGAGCTTATCTCTTCCTTTTAACGAGTCAATATGGCTTCGTCGTCTAGCACACATCAGGACATTCCTTATGAGGTGTCTGTATGCTTCGAAGACACTACAGATTTCCTGGATCTTGAGGCTGGTATTAGTCTCCTGGGAATTCTTATTGCGGACGAGGAACCTGGCCTGGGTGGTGTCAAGGCAATATTGATGGGGATGTGGAAATCTTTAGGCTAAATCCGAATCATTCGAGTTAAGAAGAACACATATTCTTGACGGTCGGTTCGGAGAAGATGGCTAGTAAATTGATCAATGATAGTCCTTGGAACGTTAAGGGCTACTGCCTATCTGTGAAACACTAGCCACATTTCCATTCGATTAATGATATTGACACCAACCATGCAACGTACTGGATACAGGCCCATGACATCCCCCTGGACCAAATGACAAAAAACAATGGTAGAAAGCTTGGTGAGTTGCTAGGCTCGGTTCTGGAAGTTGAAGACCCTAAAGTTGTAGGCATTAGTGGTTCCCTCCGGATGCGGGTCGACTTTGACACCAGGCGTCCCCTTTTCACCTTTGTTCAACTACCTCGCCCAACCTCTAGGGTCACTAGAATCCGACTTTAGTATGAGGGTCTCAGGATGTTCTGTTATCACTGTGGGAGATTAGGACATTCTAATACCTCCTGCAAATACCAGGTAAACCCTCTATTAATCAAACTTGGTGTGGTTTATGATAGTTCTCTTATTGCAGAACCTCCACAAAAGTCAATGGTTACTCAGTCCCATTTCCCCTTAGAATTCCCCTACGCGCCGACCTCCGGGATCTTCCGCCGGAGTTCGAAGAGTAGGTAACCTAGATGCTGTTCAAAATTTGAATAACAGTAGAAAGGGACAGGTGACTGCTAACGGGTCTGGGGAGGCACATGCTACAAACATGGATGGTGACAGTACCTCATAAGCCAGCAAACGAATGTGAGATGACACACTAACTACTATGGTGATAACAAAACCAAGGTACTAGAAAGGGGGACCAGATATGTTTAACCCACAGGCTCATGGGGCTATATATCATAATGGGTGTTACACGTGCTTTCAATGGGCTGTGTTTCAATCATGGTTCTTGGGCCGACCCAGAGGTGATCCCCTCTTGGGCTTTTAGTGAGAAGGAGGAGTTTTTAACTGCTAACCCTTTCTTCCTGGTCCCGGCCCATGTAGACAATTTTGTCACCCAAACCCATCATGCCACCTCAGTGAGACTAGTGGAATTAGATCCACCTACTATTGAATCTGCTACCATAGAGTCTGCAAACAACAAAATTGAGCAGCCACAAGCAGAAAAGAATGTGGTGAAGGGACACAAGGGCTCAACATGTACCTCGACTACTATCAAGAGCACCCGGAAGAAAACAAAAGCCATACAGAATCCGAGCCTTAGACTCTCACAAGGTGCAGGAAGAGGTAGGGGAGAGGTAGAGGGAAAATGGGTAGAAGCAAAGCAGTTCCTGCAAGTGAGCACCAATCTGAGCCAATGGAGGAAGGGATGTTATTCCCTGTGGATAGTCATGGAATCCCTACAATGACTACAATGGGAGACAAAGTTAATAGCCCTGATGGGGAGGCAAAAGGTATGGAGGACTTAACCCACCTCCAAGGTTGTGGCCGCTGGCCCAGTGCAGCTGCAAGGCCTCAATGAAGTGCCTAGCTTGGAACTATCAAGGCTTGGGGAAGCCTTTGACAGTACAATCACTTCGAGAGATTACCCACTCCCAAAAACCCGATTTTGTATTTCTGTCGGAAACTCACAAATGCAACACCTATGTGAGTAGCATTCGTACTCAATTAGGCTATAGCCAAGAAGTACACAATAAATCCTATTAACTCTGGGGGAGGATTATGCCTCTAGTGGAAAGATGATTACAAGGTGGAAATCACGGACTTTTTGAAGTATTTCATTGATTCTAAGGTGAGAGTTACATGGATGTACGGGCCTCCTTACCAAATTGATAAGAAGGTCTTCTGGAGAAATTGGGAAAATAAAGCAAGAAATGATGGAAGGCCTTGGTTGGTGATTGGTGATCTCAACGAGATGATGCTTCACTACGAAAGAGAGGGCAGAACTCCCTGGGACCCGAATAGAAGAAGGTACCTGAATAACTTCTTGTCCACTAATTCACTTTTGGACATAGGGTTTAAAGAACAGAAATTCACCTAGGCCTACAAAGAAAATGAAATGGTCATCCTCCAAGAGAGAATTGACAGATGCCTTGTGTGCAAAGAATGGCTTTTACGTTGGCCCGACTCTTGTCTTACTCATCTTGTAAAACTCGGATCACATCACAACCCTCTTCTTTTCACTACCAGCCCAAACATAGGTAGAAGGAAAGCATGTTTTAAGTTCAAGGCCTACTGGGCCGATGAGAAGGAGTCCTTTTCAATTGTAAAGGATAGCTGGAACAGTAACCCTAACCTCCCTAATATTCTCTAGTGGGAATCAAACCTCAATCATTGCAAGTCAAACCTCCAAGCCTGGAGCAGAAAGCGCTTTCCTAAGTGCAATAAAGAAGAGATCAAAGCCTGCTTATATGAATTAGTGGATCTCCAATTGGAAGCCCCATACATTAACGACAAGCAGCAAGCTGAGATTGAGTCAAAATTGGGATCCCTTTGGCTTAGGGAGGAGAAGTATTGGCAGCAGAGGTCTAGGGTGAACTCGCTGAAAGCCGGGGACTCTAACTCTAGATTCTTTCACCTCTCCACACTTCACAGAAGACAGAGGAACCGCATTCTAAAAATTCAAGATGAGGGAGGTAGGTGGATTTCAGGGGAGCGACAGACTAGGGAAGCTTTTGAATCACATTTCAAGGGTCTGTTAGAGCAAAGGTCTAAGAGTATGGGGATATGCTTTCTGCGGAGTTTCACCTATTGTTTCAGAGGATATGAACTTTGAACTTCTTGCTCCCTTCACTCTTGAGGAGGTTAAGGAAGCGGCTATGCAACTTGGGGCACTAAAGGCCCTGAGACCGGATGGGTTTCCAGTTTTTTTTTATACCATAAATACTGGAAGGGGACATGTCAGTTTGAACAATCTGAACCAAACTCATATTGTCCTAATTCCTAACGTCCCCAACCCTGAGACAACCTCACAGTTCCATCCGATTAACCTATGCAACAATTCATACAAGATTCTTGCTAAGGTATTGGCGAACAGCTTAAAAGCTATTTTCCCTCTCTTGATTCCCCCAATCAGAACGTTTTTGTCCCGAAAAGACTAATACAAGACAACATTATGCTAGCCCATGAGACCTTTCATTATCTTCTATTAAAAAGAGAGGGAGATTGCCATGAGTTTGGGCTAAAGCTGGATATGAACAAGGCCTATGATAGGGTGGATTGAGACTTTCTAGAGGCAGCCCTCTTAAGATTCGGTCTCTCACCACGGTGGGTGGATCTGATTATGAAATGTGTCTCAATGGTCTCCTTCTCTGTAGTGTTAAATGGTAATCCGAGGTGTTTCTTTAGCCCTAGTTGTGGATTAAGGCAGGGTGATCCACTTTCACCCTACCCAGGACTGCTCCCTGCAGGGTATCAAATTGACATGGTCTTGCCCTACCCTATCTCATCTTTTCTTTCCCGAAGACTCATTATTCTTCCTAAAGGCTATTCTTTTGAATTGTTGGTAATTGGTGAGAATCCAAGATGAATATTGCAAGGCATCGGGCCAAATGATCAATAAAGAGAAGTCGAGCATTTTCTTCTCTCCAAACACTCCGGATCAAATGAGAAGATTCATGTGTTCTCTATTGAAGTTCGTGGAAGTCATTAACCCGGGAACCTACTTGGGGTTGCCTACTATCTGGGAGATCCAAAAAAGAAGCTCTTTTGTACATCAACGAGTGTATCAGTAGAAAGCTTGAGGGTTGGAAGGAGAAAACCTTATCGGCAGCTGGAAAGGAAGTACTAATTAAATCTGTAGCACTGTCTATCCCTGCCTGCCCGATGTCCTGCTTCAAGTTCCCAAAGAGCATATGCAAAAAATTAACTCTACTATCAGTAATGGTGTGGAGAATCAAAGTATGGTAGCAAACTCCACTGGAGCAGTTGGAGCTCTCTCTGTAAACCGAAGGAAGCGGGAGGCCTTGGTTTCAGGGACATATATCACTATAACCTAGCACTCCTAGCAAAACAATGCTGGCGTATCATTAAGCAACATGAAACCTTATGGGTCCATGTCCTAAAGGCCAGATATTTTCCAAAATGTGACTTCCTTCAAGCCGAGAAAGCCTATAGGGCTTCATGGGGATGGTCTAGTCTACTCTAAGCAAGAGACCATATATTCAAAGGTGCAAGCTGGCAACTCATCAATGGCTATAAGGTAAACATATGGAAGGATAGCTGGTACACCATACCCTCCTGATATCTGACCACTCTATGTGATCGGTTCCTCACAGGCTAATAATCCCACATGGCTCATGAACTCATTGATTGTAACTCCCATTCTTGGAACTTAGGGAGCATTTTACATCTACTCCAACCACTAGAAGTGGAAAAAATACTAAACATCCCAATTGGTGACAAAGAAAGGGAGGATAAGCTTATTTGGCCACGGAATCGGAATGGGACCTACTCGTTAAAAACCGGATATCAATGGGTTCACTCCCAACCCATTGCAGCCAAAATGGCCACCAAGTTAGATTCATCTCACATAGTCTCTACTAAAGTATGGAAGGTTGTTTGGAATATGGCTACTTTGCCTAAATAAAGTCTTTCTTTTGGAGAGTTCTTAGTGGTGCAGTTCCTACATTCTTAAATCTTTTTAGAAGAAGACTAATGACATCCCCGCTATGTCCCATCTGCGGGGCCTTTGAGGAATCTATAGAGAGCATACACTTCTGCTCTATACATGGTGAAGGAAGTGTGGTTTGGATCACCCGTGGGAATCAAGATTGATAAAAAAAGGATCACAAAATTTGACTCTTGGCTTTTGACAATACTGGAAACTATATCAACAAAATCAGAGAAGAAGTGGCTACTTACTTTGGTTAGCTGTATGTGTTGGGCAATATGGAAAGCTCGGTGTGATTCAACATACTAGCAAAAAAAGCCATGCCCACTTCAAGTGATCAGGTTCGGCAGCAAGTTGGCTTTTGAGTACAGAGATTACACCATTGCTGCAAATAACCTAAACATTGTCGACCCTCGTGATCGTCCAATCTGGAACCCTCCCCCTCCGGGCTTTGTGGCAGTCAATTGTGATTCGGGATGGCACCAGCCAAATATCGGTGGTCTGGGAGTAGTCATAAGAGATGAGAATGGCGCAGTGGTTGGAGAATCCACCGAGAGAACTAAATGTGGCTCCTTGGAAATCGCTAAAGCACATGCGGTCCACCTCAAAGTAGTCTTGGCCTCAGACCTTAATCTGAAAAGGGTAAGATTTCAATCAGATTCCAAGTTGGTGATATCTGAGCTCTTATCATCAAAGTCAAACAAAAGCTGGAAAATATTTCCCATCATTGAACAAATTAGCAACAGAAGCAAGCTCTTTGAAGCTGTTACCTGGGAATGGATTCCCCGTGAAGCGAACATGGTTGCGTATAATGCAGCCTTGCTTGCCATATCGAGGGTGGGTCTTAACAGATGGGCTGATAGGCCACCACCCTCTCTATCCCTTGTCCTAAGAAATGATGGTCTTCTGTGCCCTCTGTTAGCGGGGGATTTGTAATGTTAGCTGCTGTTGCTTCTCTTTTGTTTTTTTTTTTTTCTAGGTATCTCTCTCTGTTTCTATTTCAATTTATGATTTAGATGAAAGAGACCCTTTCCGTTTTACCGCGTTGTAGTTTTTGGGCCTTAACTATTTGCTGTGCTCTTTGGGTTTTTTTCCCTTTAATGAATTTATCATTAGACCAAAAAAAAAAAAACCTGTAAGCCTTGTCAACTTTTTCTCCATGCTTCAGTACATTTCTATTCTTCCAAATTTGCCGAGAAATCACACCAAACATCAAAATCTCCTCCATTGAGGAGGTGTGTCGCGCACACACACACTAATATATGTTGTTAAATTGTACATCGAATTTATATCTATGTAAATGTTTTATATTTTGGCTTTATATCAAAAATAGTAGTGCCTGGAAAAAGAAAAAAAAATTGAATACATAATAACAAAGAAGAAAGGGATTCAAAATAGTTGCATGTTTCTTTTGCCTCATCCCATCGATAATCAGGTACTCATCAAACGCAAGATTGGTTTGGAGTTAGCAACTTCTATCCAATCTAGTCTACTCCAGTTTAAAATCCTAATATAATCTCGTTTACTCTACCAAACATGGAAAGGAAAAGTTTAACCTTTTTTGCAACTTTGAGACGAATATTTGCAAGTGTACTATGTTATGTTTTTCTTTTCCACCCTAGATTGTACTTTTTATTTTTCAATTACTATTCCTGATTTGGCCTTTACTAGGGTTTGCAAGAACTTGTCTCCCTTGTCACATTTTCAGAAGGATGAAATTGGTCCCTACAGATGCTACGGCGCTGAGAGGAAACTTGCCTAATAATCTTCCGTGAAGAAACATCAAGTGTTCAACTGCGCTCAATGCTTGCCCAAAGAAAATCCAGGTTTAGTTTGACTCTGCTTCTCCAATTGCACTTAGAATTTTGTTCACAATAACATCTCAAAATTCGAATAAGGAAAGGATTATCATCATCATCCAACGGTTGCCGACCTCTCCTATTGATGATTTTTTTTAGATTTTATTTATTTATGTTGAAGTAATTTCTCTGCAGTTTATCTGATTGCTTAAGGATTCTTGTCAGATATTGAAGTTAAACATGTCTAGTTTTTTTTTTTTTTTTTGCAAAATATATATTCACCAATTTTCAATCATATCTCTTAGTAGACAAGTTAGAATTAGAGATTGTGGTTATAGAAAGGTTTATTCCATCAACACCTATAACAAGGACTCAATGACTATTTGGGGTTATAGCAGCACTCAATAACTCTTTGTAAAGTAATTGTGTGATTGTTTCTGATTCCTTTCCTTATTATAGGTGTTGATATAATAAATTAACCTTTCTATACTTCTAGTGCTAGTAAAATTAATATTTTATTTAGTCAAGTTTAACTAGGTTCTATATTTAGACGATATACCGACAAAAACCAAGTTAGAAGAGTCGCCTATCTTTTTCTCTCTACCTAGGGTTAGGGTTAGAGTTTTTTTTTTTTTTTTCAATTTTCAATGATGAGTTCTGTTGATCCCATGACTGCTCATCTTGCTTTCTCCCTTGTTATCGCTGAGAGGAAAAAGCAGGTTGATCTGTGACCTACACAAGGGAAAGGTTTGTTCCAGATATACGTTTTGTTGGGGGAAAGCTTCTCACGGCTTAAGAGTACATATTCTGATCCTTCTTTGGGATATTTCGCAATGCTTGGAGAGTGAACGGATCGTTGCAAGTGGAGAGGCAGAAGGGTAGCGAATCATTTTCACACTTTTCTGATGCAGCTTATCGTGATCGAATCTGGAAGGAATCCCCGTGGGACTATAATCATGCGTTGATAGCCCTAGCCTACTATGATGGCGTCGCTAATTTCGAGGTTGTACCGTTCACCTCGTCCTTGTATTGGATCACATTGCAAGGTATCCCACCAGGTTTCTGGTCTGAAAGGGTGATGACGATGATTTGATATACTCTTGAGGACTTCTAAGAGATTGAAAAACCTGGCAAACGTGCTGGAAAGATTAATATTAGGGTTGAGATCTCGTTCAATCATCTTCTGTCATTCAAATGTTGGTGCTTGGTAGAAGACGAAGTTGAATTCGTCTGTAATTTCAGGTATGATAAGTTGTTTGGTCGATGTGTTATATAGATTTGTCACTCTTGTAAGACTCCCCTGCTCGGGTCCGACATTGGATGAAGATAATACTAAGACAAGGCACACTGTTTTGGCGCATAGACGGTGGAGTGCCACCTGTGACGGCGCTGCAACTGGCAGGCGCCTCAGCGACTACACCTAGTACGACAACGAGTAGCAGGATCAACACAGGTACTAGGGCTAGGGTTTCGGGTACTGGTCAGCATCTAGTCTTTCTTACTTATGTTCCTAACCAACTGCCAGAATGCTTGCTTCATAATCCTGTAGCTTTGTTGTAGCGACCACGTCTTCAGGCAAGTATTCAAGAGCTGCCATATATGGTGATGATCCCGGAGAGGCTAACATTTAAGCGGTTAGGTACGGAGGAGGAGGGTGTCTCTATTTCACCTAAGAAATTGAACCTATGCCTCCCAATGGGGAAAAGAAATCTGCATTTGGAATGGGAGAACTTGGGGCTAGTGCCAGTGGTGCAAAATGAGGATAATAATGGTCAATTGAAAAGAAAGCGAGGTAGGCCTGCTGGTAGTATGGGGAAAAAAAAGAAGGCAGCAAAGGTTAATAATGGTACTAAGAAGAAAAGGGCAGCCAAGAAACAGTTATAGCTAAAGCTCGACAGCTCCAACTTGAAAGGGAATAAGCTAGTTATTTATTAGTTTTCTTTCTAGACTTCGTTAAGCCTGTGTGAGTCTTCTTGAGCCAAAACACCAAAATCAACAAAAAATGTCTCACTTACCTCAGCAATAAATTTTTATTCTCACTAACCCAAAATGAAGCAAAATGACAATTTTAGTCTTAATCTAATTAATAAATTACACTTGATGCAACTCTTCTCTCTCCCAGCACAACTCTTTCTCCCCGATCTCTATCGGTCTCTCTCTCTCTCACCTCCCCCCTTCAAAATCAGATTTCGGTTTATCCCCTCCAAAATCCGATTTCGATTGCACCTCCTCGAACAACGCCTCTTCTCTAATTCGAATCAGATCTAATGAGTTGAGGAGTGCCGTTGGAATTTTGATCCTCTGATTTCGGTGAGTCGATGAGGTGTATTAGACGGCTTCAACGCCTTTCCCGCCGGCGGCGACCATGCCTTTGACGCAGTTAACTCTGTAGCCGCACGACTCTTTCGTTCATCCCCTGTCAGGGATCCGAGCCTTGCGTCCAGGTTATAGCGGAGGCCAGAGCCAACCTCGATCACAGGGACGAGCCTCTTTTTCCTCAATTCCAAGGTAGCCCACCTCAGAACAATAATCTCCGGTAAGATTTGGGTCCGATTTCAGGAAATTTTGAAACGGGAATTCCCGGTCACTTCATGTCTGGCCAGCTCGACCGTGGGCTAGTGGTGTGGTTTAGATATTCCCCAAACTAGTATCCTCTTTGAATAGCAAGAAGTTGTGCTCGGCTCCGAGAATCTGTTTGGAAGGAGAAGAAGGAGAAAGAGAAACTGCAGCAACCCAAATCATTTTTTTTACAAGTGAGAGACGTCGGTGGCGAGCTCCGGAGGTGCTTGATCCGGCTTTTAACTTGGGTGCCCAGAGTATTTTCTGGGTGCCCAAATCAATTTTTTATTCTTTTATTTTTTAAGTAATGGGACAGAAGGAATGAAAAAAAAAATTGAATGTCTATTAGGGAGCAATAGGTGTCTATTAGAGGACAATAAATGTTTTTAAATTGATATAATCTCTTTTTTTTTTCTTTGAATAAAATTTTATTTGTCTAAATTTAGGGAGATTAGTTCATATTCTGGCAATCAAAAGTTTTATTGGGGATAATAAACATCCATTGGAGGGCAATAGACGTCTACTAGGGGTAATGGATGTCTATTGGGGGGCAGGTCTATTGCCCCACTATTGGGGGGTAAAAAAATGTGTATTAGGGGTAGTAAACCTTTTCGGTGAGGTTTTTCAGAAAAGTCCAGTAGGTGGTGGCCTGTGATCGGGTTTCGGCGGCCGGCAACCGGTGATCGGAATTCAGTGAAAGTTGGTCGGAATCCGGCAGTCGGTGACTGAAATTCGGCGAAAGTTGATCTGAATCCACTAGCTGGTGATCGGAATCCGGCTTCGGCCGTCGGTGACTGAGCTCCAGTGAAGTCTCCTATGGTTTATCTCTCTCTCTCTCTCTCGCTCTCCAAGTAACAAAGGTGTAAGGGTAAAATGATATTAAAAAAAACAAAAAAAAAATTATTAATGGGGTATTAAGGAAGACTTTCTTAAAGTGTTTTGGATAAGAGAGAATTAAAAAAATTTAGTGGAGTAAGTGAGAAAAAAATACCTAAAAATAGGGTAAATGGACAAAAACCTATTAAACTTCTATATGTCTTTTATGATGGTTCTGGTCTTTGTTTGTACTTTGTACCACAATTACATGCCTGACAAGAAAGAGATGATTTCTTTTCCGTAGAAGGCAAGGTTTTGATCATTCTTGTATAGGTTTGCTAAATAGTGAGCATCCGAGAGATTTTAATGATTTGCTTTAGCTTAGATAGGATAGTTTATATACTGCTTTGGCTTTGTTATATAAGCTTTGTAAACTATAGCCGTTTGGCCGTTGATCTTATGAATTTCAACTTCTATTCAAATAAAAAAAAAATAAAGTTCTCTATTCTTCAGCCAAATTTTTTTGGTTCTCTATTTCTAGTTTGAATTATGTTTCCTAATTCCTAGGCAATTAGGCTCAACCGATTGTTTTATAGGTACAAATAGGGGAGTCTGAATATTAATCTAATTAATATTGTCAAACATAACAGCAAATATTGTTCTGTTTGATGATCCATAATTTTTGACTTTATTTGGTTTTAGTTTTCTTTCAGGATGAACGACTCGCATCCAAACAATTTCATATGTGAAGATATTTTGATTAACATTTTAGCAAGACTGCCCGCTAAATCCCTCGTTCGGTTTATGTGGGTGTAAGCAAGTCATGGAATAATTTGATTCGCAGCTCAAGCTTTGTTACCACACATCTCAACAGGAACGTCACGAATCACGATCATCTCTATCTAATTGCTCACCACTTTTATGGAGATAACATAGGCCGCTCACTGATGTCGCTTTTTTCTAATGAAACATTTGAGCAGTGCTTGGAGTTACAACATCCCTTGTGGACCGAAGAATGCTTCAGAGTATATGGTTCAAGCAATGGTTTAGTTTGCATTTCTGATCAAAAATTGAGTTCAACGAGTTCTATATGCATATGGAACCCATCTATTAGAAAATCCATATCTCTTCCCAAGACTTACATCCCAGATCATTGTTGCAGGGAAATCTGTCTGTCACTCTGTTTTCACCCAAATCATAATGATTACAAGGTGGTAAAGATGTTGCATGAATATAAAAAGCGTTCCATGGAAGTTGAGGTTTATAGTCTTAGCACCAACTCCTGGAAAGTGATTGAATTTACTCCTCGGTTAAATTCCCTGTGGCATCTCATGGGTTATGAGGTCTGCAAAGGAATAGTATATTGGCTGATTTCTGAAGATTATTATAGGATTGTGTCCTTTGATACGGGAAGCGAAAAATTTGATGAATTGGTGGTTCCAAATCCCATAGTGCCTATTAAGGGTGCTGTCAAGATTCAAGTGTACAAGGAAACCATATGCCTGTTTCAAGGTCATAGAGAGGTTGAAAACAGGCATACAGAGGTTGATTTATGGGTTCTGCAAGAAGGGTCTTTTCAAAGGCTGCGTACTATTGTTCTGCCTCGACCAAATTATTTCCTTCTAAGGGGTTTATTTACAGATAATATTCGATTCTTGGTAGAAGAACAATCAAGATCCTGTGAGCTAGATTTGTTTGATCTTGAATCCAACCAATTTAAAAGTACCGGAACCCTTATCTGCGATCGTAAACTCCATGCTTACATAGGAAGTCTAGTTCTACTCGATCATTAATTTTGCTGGAATCTGGTCCGTATGCTGGAAAACAATTTTGCCAGCCTTATAAGCCTGTTGCCCTAATTCTGGTATGATATTGATATTATTGGACGATGACAAATCACTCAGATTGATGCCATAGACAACATATGAAACCCGGCGATTGTGAAAGCAAACAGACCTGTACATTTCAAAGCTGCCAAGGTGTATGGACTTATTAGCCAACATCTCAGTCAACTTCAAGACACTAAGACGAGGACTAGCAGCTGCTTCACTCTTCACCATGCTGCTTAAGCCAATCTCTGCATGCATTTGTTTATTATGGTGCCAATGCCGCTTTTCTTCTTCTTCACCACCATAGCTTTGCTGGGGTAAAAAGTTTGTTGGTCATGATAGATGGCTCTTCCCATTCTTGGCTATGGAATCTACTACAGTTGTGACAAAATTGACTATGGATAGGCTGACAGATTCCAGGAAGGAGATGATGACGATGATGAGGCTTGAACATAAAGGTGAGCCGCTTGCTATGGATATGAATGACAAACCATAGCCAATACAACGTAACAATGATAACACAAGATGATTATGTTATCATTGTTATGTTGTAATGGCTATGGTTTGTCACTTCAAATGGCCAACTCTGCTTTCTACCAAGGCCAGTGAAGGGAATTTGACTCTAAAAATGTGTGTGTGTGCGCGCGCGTGCGCGTGCTTTTTAAACCAAATAGAAAGCCAACAGTTTAGGTATAATCAGTATCTCTGTAATAGTGTTTGATGCCAAAATAAAGTCATTACTACATGTTGATATGCTCATGCGTGCCGTATTGTTCACAGACGTTTTACTTAAAACTATTTAAAGATAGCAAAGGCACGCCATGGTCTCAATTGAAACAGTGCAATATTGTCTGCTTATTACATGTCGCAGTGACCTTTCCTGCCACATCGAGTTGAATGATGCAATAGAAATGCAGGTTGATGTCTTTTGTAGATCATTTTTTAGTTTTTCATTCTAGATTTGCAGAACCAGATGTTAGTATTACATAATAATGTAAAAACATGATGTTCAGTAATATGCTAGTAACTCACGAGCGTTCAAGCGGTTCTTTCGTTGAAGTTACTACAAGTGTACATTGATGTTTATCCCTCGTTCTATCTTAATATTTGCTTCTGACGTGCATAAATTATAAATCCACTTGTAATTTTAATGGAGCCATAAGTTTGTTATACATTTATTCTTTTGCATTCTACATGACTTTAGACTGCTGCTCCTAAACCAGAAGGGGAGGCAATTCTTCCTTACCGGTCATTGATTTTCATGGTTTGACTTTGAAAGGTCAGAGAATATTCTGAGCGGGTGCTATGCTTTGGTTTGATCTTGTAGGGGAGTTGGAATCTAGGATTGCAGTAGCTTGGACGAGTTGTAGCTTAGGCCTCACAGAGGTGCTTGTTGCAGTTGCAGGACAGCAGTTTATGACCAAAGTGTGCTCAATAATTTGACATGTTTAATCAATTTGAATTGTTACATGAGTTATATTGTACTCTGTTTTGATATAATTACTAGTAACTATTGGAATTTATCGAAGGTATCGTTATTTTGGTAAACTCGTTAACTATTAGTGACTTCACAACATTTGTGTGAATTGAGAGTTCAAGAAGAACTGAAAGATTTTTTAGTACGCAATTTCATTCAACAAACTCCCCTTCACAGCATTTGCATGTGAGTAGTTAGGTTGTTGTGTTTGTGCTTATAAACATGTAGAGGCTAAACACATTTCCAAAGTGAGTTGAAACCTATTAACACTCGGAGCAAGAATAAAATGGCAGCTATGGAGATTGGTTTTATTTCTAAAGAAAGCATTAAACCTTCTTCTCCAACTCCCATCCAGTTGAAAACCTTCAATCTTTCCCTTTTGGACCAACTGGCTCCTGCTACTTACATTCCGTTGCTGCTCTTCTATACCACAAGTGATCATACTGCTGCAGCTGGAAGAAGCTTGCAGCTAAAGAAATCGCTATCCGAAACTCTAACTTGCTTCTATCCATTTGCTGGAAGAATCAAAGACAATTCCTCCATTGACTGCAATGATGATGGGGCAAGCTTCACTGAAGCTCAAGTCAGCTGCCTTCTTTCTGACATTCTCAAAGCACCAGACCACGAGGTACTAAAACAGTTGCTAACTATCAATTGTGAAGCCTTTCTAGAAGGCAGGGGATGTGTGCTGCATGTTCAAGCCAACTACTTTAAGTGCGGTGGAATCGGCCTTGGCATATGTCTTTCTCACAAGATAGCTGATGCAGCCACATTGATCACATTCATCAGAAGTTGGGCCAATACTGCTTCTGGGATTGGCCAGAAAGTGTGTCCTATTTTCAACACCGTGTCAATAACCCCACCAAGAGATATCTCGATGACTCCACCAGCTCTTGAGGCTCTTGAGAATCTTAAGATCAGAGATGACAAGTCTGTAACAAAGAGGTTTGTATTCAATGGCTCAAAGATTGCTGCTCTTAACACCAAAGCATCTTCTATGAGTGTCAAACAAGCTACAAAGGTGGAGACGGTAGCAGCACTCATCTGGAAATGTGCAATGAAGGCTTCAAGGACAAATTTCGGATCCTCATCCAGGCTATCGGCACTGTACCAAAATGTGAACATTCGAAACAGAACAGTCCCTCCCCTACCAAATGACTCTGTTGGGAACTTTATTGGGTCTTTTATTGCAAGAGCAGAGGATGCTGAGGCAGAGTTACATGGGTTGGTTGCTGAATTAAGGAAAGGCATTGAAGAATTTTGCAAGAAAGCAAAAAGACTACCATTGAGTGAGGATATTTCGGTGATATGTGAGCCTCAGATGGAGGCTTTAAGAATGCTAACTAGTGATGACATGGACTTGTATGCGTGCACAAGTTGGTGTAGGTTTCCACTATACGAGGCTGCAGATTTTGGGTGGGGAAAACCAATCTGGGTGAGCTCAGGTATTCCACCTGCCAAGAATATGGTATTTCTGATGGATACAAAAGGCGGTGACGGAATAGAGTCCTGGGTAAGACTGAGCCAAGAAGACATGAAACTATTCGAGTGTGATCAAGAGCTGCTGGCATATGCATCTTTGAATCCAAGCATCGCATCTTATTAAGCCACAGATATATATTGTAACATTTTATACATCTAAATTATTTAAATACAGCAAGAGTAATGCATATGTGATCACATTGCTACACTAAATCTTGACTTCTTACGTACCTTTTAATCTTATATACCAAGTCAATTAAACTGTATAGGCAACATACGATTATCAACGATATTCCTACTTAAGCAATATGAACTTGGGCTAATGGAAATTGTGTTTTAGCCTAACTGAAACACAATGAACTCATGACTTCCAAATGAGTTGGACATTTGTACATTCAAGGTAGGAGAAACACCAAACACAAATGCCATAAAAATTCATTCCAAGGTCATTAGTACTACTTTGGTTCATGCCAAAACATATCAGTTCGATCGAAGAGGAAAGGGCGCAATGGCACAAGGAAGTTATCTAGTACATTACGTTGCCCTGAAGAAGACAATGCTTCTTTTCAAGGCTTGCAATGAAGAGCGAGGTGGCCACATGAACAACAACAGATGGATCTCGGTCTCCAAGATGAACCTGCAGCTCTCTTCTAATTCAAGGTTCTACTCTTTGTAACACTCTCTTTTACAGTTTTACCACATCGTTAACCAGTGCACTCTGAAAATTCATAAACAGCATCCAGTTCAGCATATTAACTTTATACATGTAGTGGCAACTGACTAGTGAGTAATGGCATGCACATACCACTCGAACACGGTTTCTTGGAGCCGAAGCAAGAGCAAGCAAGCATCTGCCATATATACTGCTCACCAAATAAATAAATAATATCAAATATCAAATTGCCAAAACCAGCAACACAGAAAAAAAAAATTCATTTCATTCTGAAAAAAAAAAAAAAAAAAAAAATTGCCTGCACAACTATACCTTGCACTCCACTGAAGCTTCCTGTCAGCAGTCACATCTGCAGCCACAGAACCTGGCTGTCCAAATGATGGCCGCCATGGCAATGGCCTTGATTGCCGCCGCTCATTCATCACAAACCTGATTATAAAAAATAATGAAAAAAAATGTTAACTTCAGCTCCAAATTGCAATTTCAAGGAGACCAAAATCAAAATAATTAAGAAAATTTCTGACCTTGGGTCGTCTTGAAGGCCGAAGCTTCTAGTTCCAGAAGTATTGGTGTTCTTGTGGTTTTCTTTGTGTTACAAAATTTACAAGATAACAAAATTTGTTCCATTCCTTTTATATTAAAATTTCCATAATTTGGTACATTTCTTTAAAGCAAAGACAATATACAAAAACTAAATCATGAACTTGGCAATTGCTATCTATATGATTCCTAATCTGCATTCACTTTTGTGCTACATTACACAGTTTTACAACTTTTGTGAGCGACTTTCTTGCTACTCTCATGCATTTTTAAGTGGTAAGCTGCAACTCTGGCGCTGTATGTGTTTCGCTTACGGGCTCCAACCCTGGAAATTGGCCTATATCATGTCCTTTAAGTCGTTGAAATTCGCTGCGTAAACCAACAGCAAACTCTTCAGGACGGTCTCCACCGCTTTGGAAATAGTCCGCCATCTGAAACCAGAAAAGCCTAAGATTGAATGATATGAAGCTAAGTAGACATCTATTTTTGCTAAGTCAAGGAAGCAATGCAGTGAATTTAGTGTATTTGATCATATTCTCAGTGCAAGAGGCATAGTTATATAGACAAACAATGTATTCCTAATATATATTCCAATAAAATTCAGAGTCACAACTCTTTTGAATAAAAGTTGAAGAGCTACTTACATGATTTGCAAGAGCCATTCCGCTTATGGCTGCTGACTCTAAATTCGAACCGAGTAACCAATCACCGCATATACCAGCCCTTCCATACGGATCAAAGATGCAGGGGATACCAGGTGTGTTAGTTGGAAGAGCCGCACCCCTTGCATATATTACAACAAGGGAAATACACTCAGTAAATGCATTCTGAATTACAATCATTTCCCACAAATATGGTTAACAAAATTCCACAGTTGACTGGGTCAATCACCACGACTCTACTTCCAGACTGCAACTCAGTTACAAGACTCACTGGAACATGATAAAAATTCACATACAATGTTGCCAAGTGCAGTTTCTCACCATAACTGGAGTCGGGTATAAAATGGCGTCTGAAGTGATTCTTTTGGTAATCCAAGTGCCTCTTCAACGCCCATAAGCATGCCTGCTGTCACCTTCTCTTTTGTTGCAGTTGGTATATTCTCCTAATAAACAACAGCGGGCACACAACATTATTTCCACAACAATGTAATCACAGAAAGAGCTAAAACATATTGGACGCAGATAAACAAAGTTAATTAAACTTGTAGATGCAACACCTTAGTCTTCTACATAGGTCTATGTTTGTAAAGTTTAAGCTGCTTTCAAACTTCTATAGGAATGAACAACTCGGAAAAATAAAATCTGAACATTATTATCCTTTCTGCTTTCTCCTAATTCCTTTTTTGACTGCCCTTATAGAACAGCAACATCCACCACATCAGAGAAGCAGACAGATCCATAGAAATTCCATACCATGTCAAATTATCTATTGGAAGTATAGATCATGACAAATCCTACCACCAATGCTATTCATGAACAGACAGAACACATGATTGTCTTAATCAAAAAATTTAGTTGGTATGACCATAATTAATTTGCTTCTACCTGTCTGCTAAGTAAGTGAGAGATGTGGCAATTCTGTGGTCTAAACTGGGATTCCAGGAATCATCATAACTGACATTTCATTCAAGTTATGGTCCAAGACATTGAGTGATTTGAGTCTGTGCTTAGTAAACAATGTTTGAAATATGCTTGTCTTTGGGTTGAAACAAACCTGCGGAACCTTGTTTCGCTTTCCATAAGCTGCAGTACTGAGAAAGGTCCAACAGTGAGGGCCACCACTCTGGGAGCCTAGGAGTTTTTTGGTATTATTTGCCATCCAGGAGATGGAATCAACCCCTTTTACAAAAGCTCCCTCGAAAGGAAATGTGTCGGTTCCGGGAATTTGAAGTGGATCCTCAAATGCGGCAAGGAGGGCCCATACAGAACTCAATTCCAGCCTCTACCATTATTCAACAGAAAGGAATTAGCAGACTACGGTTGAAGAGAATTCAACTAGAAGTGATTGAAGTTGAGTGTTAACTGATCAAACAGATATAAGATATACCTTCATCTGTCCTGCAATTAGTGGTAAGCCTGACGAGCCAAGCAAGCGGTTTGCACATTTACCTGTTGGTAAACAAATAATAGAAATAGGGAAAATAATCATGCACAAGCACATAGACAAGGAACATTGTGAATATGAAATATAGACAAGTTAATTAAGGAGCTCCACAAAATGTGAAGAGACAATAGCAAGAAAATCAGACTTAAAAGAAATGATAAAGGCACTACATATATTACCATTATGTGCAATAACAATTGCATCGAACTGCCCACGAGGTTTTCCATTCTCACTCAAGTACCACGTCCCATTAAATGGCTCAAGTTTACTGATCCAGGTCGGTCTCTCCACATTAATCATAGAACTCTGCACTAAGTGACATTTTGATCAGCCATAACAATGGATATTAAGAGGAACTGAGATCCTCAAACAGAAGGGTACAAATCCTGACTTAGTCCTGAGGACGCAAATGTTTCAGCCTCAAATGAATGTAGTTCTTTAACTTGAAGGTCTTGTTACACAATAAAGATCATGTCATAACAAGGCAAACCATGCCACTGAAGTAATCAAACTTTATGTTTAAAGGCAGTAAGTTTTCAATTTGAACCATCTTCATATCATCTTATGCCTAAAATGATGATTCAATTATGTACCAAATACCGTCATCAATGAGTTTAGTTTACCTGAGACAGTAGTGAGTCAGCAACAGGGCGCATTCCATTAACACCTATATACCTTGGAGGAGAAGAAGGAAGTGGCACAAATTTACCACCCACTTCAAGCTCACCTATTGTACCCTGCCATTCTCGGACCAGACCTTGCTCCATCCAACCTTGAACCAACTCAACAAACACAGGATTGCTGGCCGTAAAGAACTGAGCTGCATGATCAAATATCAAAGGCTGAGGATCTACTATCCGCGTTCCCATTCTTCCTCCCAGACCATGAACCCCCTAACATATATAGTACTGAAATGCATTAGCACTCAATTGGGTTCTCAGAAATCAAGAGAATTATTACATTAAGCTTGAAATAAAGCGCCTTTCATAGTAAATGTAGTAAGCTATCTTAGCAATGAGAGTAAAAACAAGTAAAACATAAAAGCTTCTGTAAAATGTAAACATTGTAACTTTGAATAGATGCACTGAAATGCATTAGTTTAAGTTGAATCACTCAATTGGGTACTAAGAAATCAAGAGAATTAAGTACGCTCGTTTGGCAATGTCTTTCGCAGACAAAGAAAATGAGAGTATAAACAAGTAAAACATGAAGAACCGGCATACAAACACAGTAAAGCAATCACAACAATCCACAAAAGAATCAAACTTTCATCAAATAAAATGTCAGTAACCACAGAAAGATAATAACTTGGAAGGAAATGAGAGGCAAACCGTGTCGAAAACGGTGGAGCGGACGCCGCGTTTTTCCAAATAGAGAGCACAAGCAAGACCGGCCATGCCTCCGCCGATAATGCCCACAATGGGGTCATCAGGGACTGGAGTAGTGAAAGTCACTTGCTCCTGCTTAAGGGTCTTCAAGATTGACCTTCTTGAGGCTCCGTAGGAGCGTTTGTGTCTGTTTCTGGATGTGGGTTTTGGGCTTTGCTCACCATCAAAGGTGGGTCTTTTCCTGGGTGGGGGTTTGGGTTGGGAAGATAAGGTTATGGTTAAAGGTTTATGGGTTTTGAGCAGGGGTTTAAGGATGAGAGAAGAGTGAAAGGAGCAGAGCATGGTCATGGGTGTAGTGGGTTTTGGAGGGACAGAGAGTTACACACCTGCACAACAGAAAAAGATAAAGAGTCAAGTTACATACAGTGTTTTTGGGTCTTGGGATCTTCTTGTGGTTTTCTTCATTGTATTTGAATTGTTGAACTAAAACGACCTACTCAGAAGTCGTTTTGAGTCCAAAAATCAATTTGAACATTTGGAGAAACAGAAAAGCTAGAACCTTTGAGACCAACACGCCCTTTTACAAATCTCATTTCAAAAAAAATTCAGCAGCAAAAGACCGAAGCTTTCACTCAAAGAGTCACAGAGCTCTGGAACATGGACGTCCCCAAGGATCAAATCGCTACTCTTATGGAGCATGGCCTCTACACCTCGGCTCAAATGCTCGTGAGTCTTCCCCTCCAACCCTCCAATCCCAATTTCAATTTCCTTTTTCAGTTTACATTAATCTTGTTGGTAATTGAGATTCTGGGGTTTCGATAGGGTTGCTTTCTTGTTTCTTCACCAGCTGCTAATGCCGAAGTCACTCCGCACCTCAAAGCTGATAGCCTGGTTAGAAGCCTTGTGCTTTTCAATGTGCTACTCTATTAATTTTATCTTTTCTTTGGTTTTTAATTTTGTTGCTTTCAGGTGCTTCTTGGAGATTCGCTGTATCGGGAGAGGGAGTTTCGCAGGGCAATTGTAAGCAATCCATACACAAACACTTCAAAATCATTAGCTGGAGTAAAGTATCTTAGCATATCATAGAGCTGAAATGATTATCCTTTAGCTGAGAAGTCCATTTGATAGTTTAACTCATAGTAAGGACCATAAGTTCATTTTTACTTCTGTTTGTGACAGCATACATACAAGCAAGCATTGCAAGTTTGCAAGCTTATTTCCAAAACAAATCCAACATCGTCGAGAAGTTCATTGACCTCAAATCGGTCGTCTTCCCCGAATGTCTTTAATGTTTCAGGAATTAATGAGAATGAGGTCAGGCCGGTTTCGTCCCCCATATATTTGCTCTGTTCTCAGCTTACTTTGGTCATAGTAGTATTTCTCCTCTGATTATAACTGCTTATTCAAAGTTCCTGTCTCTGCTACATGACAGGTGAAGTTCAAAATTGCATCTTGTCATTGTGCGCTTAGTGAGTATGGAGCAGCACTTTCTGAGGTACGCACGCATACATTATTTATTTCATATGGCACTTTTGACACTTTCATCTTGGTGGGATTAATGCACTTATAAATTTGCAGATGGATAATATTCCAAGCAAAATGAGAAACTTGCAGATGAATTTGTTGTTGGGAAAACTCTATCGGTATTCTAGACAGAATCGTTCTGCTGTTTCTTGTTTCAAAGAATGTCTAAGGTTTGCCAATCACATTGTTCATATCATCATTCAGATTGTATATTTCAATATAGATACCTTGATGTTCTCTTTTACGTATTTGGTTTTTGCGATCGTTGGCGTAAATTGTAAATATCATTTTCAAACATATTTTCTGCATGTCAATGGTCATTATGCTGAATTAATACTTTGACTTGCATGAATTACACAGTTTGTTTCTCTGGAGTAGACAGTATTATGTTCAACAATGAACATTATGATTGCAATTATAGGTTTCTTTGTTGAATCTCTACAGTCAGCTGAAGGTTTAATTCCTTCTTATATATCTGTCCTTTTCGGATAGCTCTTGTATCATTAAATAAAATGTGCCTGAGAATGATGTTAAAGTTCATGGCCTATTTGCTACACAACTATTTATTACTATTTAGCTTTTTGGTTCTTCTCCTGCTCATAGAGATTACTGTGAATATGTGAATCCCAGCTTTCCCTTTTGCATGCTAGTTCACCTGTATATGAAAAATATTTTGGGATAATGTTTAGCTTTAACTATTTTTTGGAGATTTATTATCTCATCTTTTTGTATTCATGCTGCTTTATTTTTGGTTTCTTTTGACAGGTCTTGCCCTTATGTCTTCGAGGCTATCATAGCTTTAGCAGAATTAGGAGTTTCTGCTAAAGACATTATTTCCTTGATTCCGCAGGTTGGTTTGACATGATGGTAGTTACATTTCGCTGATCAAATACTTTTAGGCACGTCGAAAGTCATGTTACATTTTCGGCTGTGGGTCACCTATGGGTTTCATGAAAGAAAAAAAAAATTCATAGAGAAACTGTATTGCCTCCTGCTGTCGTAGAGAAAAAGAATTGCAGACTTTATTTGTGACATATAACTCATCAGGCGATGTTGCGCTGATCACATGTATAGAGCTTTTTTTATTGTTACTTGGATAAAATTACTTTTCATACTTCCCAGCTCAGTAGTAGAGTCAGTTAGGAACCTGACACCACGGTTTGATTTCGAAATATGATTGGAATTATTACAAGATGCAGTTGTTTAATGAAATATACTGAACATTGACTCTTGAATGGCTTAATTCTCAGGCATTATTCTTTGGTTTAGTTTTAGAAATCCCCTGGCCTGATTCTCAGGCATTACTCTTGTGTCCATTGTGACGTATTTTGATTCTGTTTGTTGAATGTCAATTTCAGACTCCAAATAGAAGTGGGAGGGCATCATTTGATCATTTGGACTCGAGTCGTTGGCTGCCAGTAAGTACCAATTCAGGAAGCAGAGGCCAATAATTCAAAGTTATCATGTTGGATGGTCTGATCCCTTGTAGGGACTACCCTTAATAACGAACTTGTAAAATGAATCTCTTTATCTTCCTCTTTTATTCTAAGCATGTTTAGATGGCTTCATACCCATATGAACAGTCCCACATTTCCATGAAAAACTTGTAGGTTTGCTTGGATAAACAGATACTGCAAGGATAAGGTTTTTTCTTTCCTTTTTCTTTTTCAGCAAAAGTAGTCAGTGTCGTAGTCATCATGGTTTTTGGTGGTCTGCTGGCCTATGCCAATGGTCTGCCATGCATGAGAAAGATAGATGTGCATTCTGCAACTCGGCTTGCCATCACTTTATATTTCAGAACTGACCAGCTATATGTGTGTGTGTGTTGTAAACAATGGAAAGAAGGGGGAACCCTGTTACTCCTACAAATGGTTATGTTGTTTTTTTCCCGTGCAGCGCTATGTTGAGGCCCAGTGTTCCATTGCTTCTAATGATTACAAAGGTAAAGGAGCACATTCCTCTACTTTAGTTATAGTTGTGTACATGTTTGTGGGAATTTGAGAATAAATGTATTTTCATGATAAAGGCATGCTTCGTAGTCAATGCTGCACATGCTTATAGGTCATAGCTATTTGCTGCTATAATTTGTGAGCCATATGCAGTCACATCTCATGTTTCACAATTTTCATATTATTCTGTCAACCATTTATTAGTGTCTAAAGTTTTTCTTTGTTTACTTCTAACTTCTTCAGGTAAAAAATAAATGAATTATTATTGCTAATGACTTGTTCTATATATTGGTCATATTTATTCTAAAATACATGTTGTATGCTGTGCTAGAATAAGCAAGAAGCCCTTATATACCAGTTTGCATTTGCTTTTATTTATAATTTCTGATTCATAGATGTAGTGTCCTGTTGTTATGCGTGTTTATGGTGTGGCAATTCTACTTGCATTATCTGGTTGAGTAATAATTGATGATTGATGTGTACAATCTCTTAAAATCTATATCCTTATTTTGGTGTTGCAGGTGGTCTGGAACTCTTTACAGATCTTCTGCAACGTTTCCCGAATAATTTACACTTGTTACTTGAAATTGCAAAGGTTAGCTTTTTGAGCTTTTTGCTATGCTAAGAGGTATTGAGATGTCTACATGCTTTGCTTCATAAGAAGCAATTATATGATATTATGATGTACTGATTGATCAATGATGTTTATCTTGATCCCTTCCTTATGATGACAAGTAGGCTTCTCATATTGGTCTCTCATCTATGTTTACGTGAGTTCCTAGGCCATACAACTCTTTGCATAATTTAAGTTTTGACTCTTACATAAATCTTGCAGTTGCTCTCTATCGAGTATAAACTGAAAAAGCTTGAGTAGCACTATTACCAATGCTCACACCAGTGCTCCTAATAAATAAGAAGTTAATTACAATTTTATGTTATCTATAACAGTTACCTGACAGACTTTGAAAAAAAAAAAAAAAAAAGATATGGTGATTTTTTGGCACATTCCATGAGCACAAGTTACCAAAAGAAATGTAGTTAATTTCATAATATATAACTTAAATTTTATTTGATATAGAAGATAGATACTGTCACTTGGCGCTATAGCAAAGACACCATTAAGTTACCTGTGATGACTGCAAATGTGGGCTTCTGTTCTGATTACTTGGGCTAGAGTTCTTTTATCTTATAGTCTTAGATGTTATAATATATTAGGTTGATCATAGCAAGTAAGAAAAATAAAAACTTTCACTTACTCTTTTCTACATGTGAATGTGAAGGTTGAAGCTATTGTTGGGAAGAATGATGAGGCTATAATGAATTTTGAAAAGGTAACTAAATATTATTATGGTAGTGCTACTGCTCTCTCTCTCTCTCATTTCCGCCGCCCACCCCCCCCCCCCCCCCCCACCTGGGGTGGGGCCACACACACACCAACCAACCAACTCACCCAGACATGTGCATCCACCCCTCCATGAATGCATGCAAATCTCATTCTCTCTAGCTTATGTTATTTACAGGCTCGAATAATTGATCCATATGTTGTGACATATATGGATGAGTATGCAATGCTTCTAAAGATAAAGTCTGACTTTTCAAAGCTAAACAAATTAGTGCATGATTTGTTGATCACTGATTCTACGAGGCCAGAAGTTTTTGTGGCCTTATCTGTGCTTTGGGAAAGAAAAGATGAGAGAGGAGCTTTATCTTATGCTGAGAAGGTCTGTTTGTCAAAATAGAGTAAGCTTTCTGGAATTGTTTCTTTTGTTAAAATATCTCATAAGCTCCCAATTCACTTGTTATCAGAGCATACGTATCGACGAGAGGCATATACCAGGTTATATAATGAAGGTATTGATGCTATCTTATATATGGTACTGAGTTTCTTTCTTCTTGCCCTGTCCTCAAATAAATATTCTTTCCATTTTCAGGGTAACCTGCTGTTATCAATGAAGCGAGCAGAAGCAGCTGTAATTGCCTTCAGGGCAGCTCAAGAGCTGAGACCTGATATTCGTTCATATCAAGGTGGGATTTGTAACACTTCCATGACATGCATCCTAGAACCATTGCCTTGTGCACATTTGACTCAATCATTTTGCAAAGAAATAAATATGTAACTGCAGAGGCTAATTGTCTGGAACTCGTTTATGATTTCAGGTTTGGTTCAGTCTTATCTAGCTCTTTCTAAAATTAAAGAGGCTTTATATGCTTCAAGGGAGGCTATGAAGGCTATGCCTCAATCTGCGAAGGCTCTAAAATTGGTAGGGGATGTACATGCAAGTAACTCTGCTGGCAGGGAGAAGGTAAACCTTACGTATAACATTTCAGCATGAGTTGAAAAATCGAGTGTCCCTCTTATGAATTCAACCTAATCTTGAAACAGGCAAAAAAGTTCTATGAGTCAGCCCTTAGGCTGGAACCTGGTTATCTCGGAGCTGCATTAGCTCTGGCTGAGCTCCATGTTATTGAAGGCCGTAATGGGGATGCTGTGTCTCTGCTCGAGCGATATCTCAAGGATTGGGCTGATGACTCTCTACATGTCAAGCTCGCTCAAGTATTTGCTGCAACAAATATGCTGCAAGATGCATTATCACATTTTCAAGCTGCATTGAGGTATAAAAATCTATCAAATATCTAGAATCACTTTCTTTCTGTTAGGACTTGAAATCTGCATTTTTCACTCAGCTCTGGCTAGATGAGTCTGTATATGCCACGAAAATTTAATGCCCCCAGAAATTGCATTTTAGGGTTAGATGTTCTGAATAGTAACTGAAGTCAATAAAATAGTTAAAATCCAACTATTGAAGGTATGGAATAGTAAGTTATTTTCCTGAGACGTCACACTTTTTTTATTTGTCTTAATATTGCTGCTGTATTTCAAGGTGGTCATACAAACCATGAAATTTCATGGTCCATTGGTGCATAATTTTTTGTTTTGTTTTTTTTATCCCCACTCCACCCATCCCAGGTGCCAATGAGATTTGAACCCATAACCTCCACTGTGTTAGTTACGCTAGCTAAATAACAGCCACGGCTCACTAGCAGTCCAGTGTTGCATAAATGAAAACAAGGTCGTTAAATATCTTTAGGAGGTTCTGATCCCCTAAGTGTTTTTGAAATATGATGTTTTGGCTTGACCATAAAATGACCAAAAGATGTTCACACTTTTATGATTGCAGGATAAATGCACAGAATGAAGCTGCAAAAAAAGGTTTAGAGCGCTTAGAGAAACAAATGAAGGTTTGTCTTCCTGTTTATACTTTGCTACTTGATAATTGATAGTGCTTCCTCTGCAGCAAGCGCATTTAAATCACTTACCAAAGGATTTTCTTTTTCTTTTTCTTTTTTGGCTTAGCATCATGTAAAATACATTGTTCTAATCCACATATCCAAAAGCAGCAATATCTTTTTCATAAAGTAAATTTCACGTATAGAAACTAGTGATAATGGCTATGGAATTAGTTACTACTTACTAAAACAAGGCAATTCAGCAAGATCTGTTTCATAAAATTGTACTTTCTCTAGGGGGTGGATCCTGATGCACCTGAAGAAGATGAAGATAACGAGGTCGATGATGCTGATGGAGACCAAGATGAGACTGAACTTTTATAGATTAGGCTAAACAAGTGTCTGTACAGCTTTTGTGAAGAGACTGTTGTTGCAAAGATTGCCATGATCACAGGGGGGTTGCCATTCTGCAACCAAATTGAACCCCCTAGAAATGAAGCTCTTTTCCAACTTTTGGCTGTGTTTCAGACGAGTAACCAAAATTATTTGTATAAATGTGAAATGAAGGCGCAAGAAGATAGCATTCAAAGATAGAGAGGGAGCAGGAGAGCATATTGACCGGTGGCTGCAGAGTAACAAGTCTTCATGGCCTGAGGCAATTCTCCTTGCAATCCTCCCTAGTCATTCCATTTCTCTGTCAATTCTTGTTAACATTATACTTATCATGTTGTATTTTCTTTGCGATCTCAATTTTAACAACATCAAGTCCTTTACAAGTAGTTATGTTTTGCATTATCTTCTCAGTTGTTCCCATACATGCTGCTACATCTCTGGATTGCTGCTGTTGTAATTGACTTCTGTACTAAATGGTAATTTGAGTTCAACTTTCAAGCAATTGTCTTTGGGTATTACTTGAAATTGACTGTGTATACTCCTTGATTCTGGATGACTTGTTCTTGAAGTAGTAATGTTTAACACATATATGGTTGCTCTACCTAAGATTCTTTCGGACTGCAAAATCCTACAAATGTGGTTGTAATATTAAACCTTCTAAGTTGTAATATTGTGACGGTTCACATATAATTCTTATATGCCTCTATTTTCCAATGATACTACTAGTAAGAGCAGAGAAGATATGCACATCCTCATTGACTTCTGTTAATCCACCATGTGATTGTTGATGACTTGATGGTGTTTTTCATTCGTATTTGTTTCCGACATTGATAGAGCTGTTCTTAGTTTTGTATTGGCGAATGGCAGAGTAACATTCTTAAACCATTATTAGCGAAGAATTGTATTCTTGCCTCTCATAAATTTTGCTGCATTTTAAATGCATGTGGTTGGAAAACAGTATAGTATAATGACTTTCTTGATCTCACATATCTCTTGCTTTATGCAGAAAGTAACAAGAGAAGGGAGCTGAAACTACTTAACAGATTCAATATGTTCCTTGAACATGGTAGACATGGAAAATCTACCTTTGTCTATAAATTACTTCTAGCATTTCCTTGCATTTTTGTTACTTGCCTTTTCTTTTCTTCAAATCATTCTTTGTTAATGACTTTATGCTTTTTGCTGAAGCAAATTGGAAACAAGCTCGAGTGCTGAATATGTAACGTTTCTGGACAAGCTGTACGTTAAACGAATCATCTATTTTCTGCTCTCCTAATGCTTCCCTGAGGGTTAGTGTTCTCCTTAAGGATTAACAATTAAACTTGTGCTAGTGTTGTTGATAAGGTCCAGAGTACTTGCTACCTGGAAAAGCAAATTTCTTAATAGGGCAGGCCAATTAATATTCGTTCTATCTGTGTCATCCTCTATCCCTATTTATGCCATGCAAAGAATCAAGCTCCCAATGCGTATTTGTCATTCTCTGGATAAACTCAATAGGAATTTCTTATGGGAAGTTACTGGGGGGAAAGAAAAAGGTGAACCTTAAAATGGGATGCCACTTGCAAACCTAAAGTCAATAGTGGCTTGAAGATCAAGATGAACCTGCGAGATGAATCAGGCTATGTTGGCCAAGGCTGGTTGGAGAACAGCATAATTTGACTCGGGGCTGTGGTATGCTATGATTCAAGCATATATGAAGACCCTATTCTATTCTAGATTCTCAGGTGCCTAGTGTTTGCTCCAGTACTTGAAGTATTGATCGATCTGGAGCGTAATATTACTCCTAATGGTACTTACTTAGGAGTCAGAACTATGAGATTATGTAAACATAAATGGATCAACAACTATTGTTCGCTCAAAAATCGTCTCGGCAGCGTGTCACTGGGCCGAGGGCTTCTTTGGCTTACACGTGTCCTTCTGGAGTGGTGATGTGTGCGCGGGCGTGCCAACTTGCGGCCGGTAGGCCAAGCGAGGTTTTGCTCTAGATTGTAGATCTTGCGCCGATCTGACTTCTGATTAGTCGACTGTGGGCTGAGGAAGGACCGATCTCGGCCGCGGGGTTCTCTATGCCTTGAATGCAAGGACTTTAGCACGGGTCGGCCTTTCCTAGCCGTAATGCTGTGTAACTCGGTGATTGAGGTGAAAGTGAAGTGATGATGATTCTTTTTTGTGATTTTGTATAAAGTAAACGACGTAAAGTAAACAACAAGAAATAAATAACATAAACGAACGAAAGTGCAGGAATGTAAAGAACAAGAATGTAAATCGCGGGAATGTAAAGAACAAGCAAAAAGATAAATTGCAGGAAAGATGAATACCGATAAAGAAAGCGATAAGATAAACACGTAAAGATTGATAAGTGTTGGTGAAATGTTGAAATGTATTAAAATTTGAGTAATCGCGTAGAGCGTTTGGTCGAGGACCTCTAACAATAAATCCTATGGTCCTTTTTATAGTGAAGGTAAACTATTGAATGAAGGAAAAAAAGCAATCTCAACAGTATTCATGTTTGCGATATTTTTGACGTTATCAATGATTGATTCTTCATGAGCAACCAATCAGGTCTTGTAACTGATGATTGACAATAACACCTCCTGATACTCATTCAAGTTAATTGCCCCAAACTTTGGTAACGTTTCTCCTAACAATCAATCTCTTTGATGAATTAGCCGCGGTCATTCATTACGACTTGTGGGTCCGCGGTCATTCATTATGCCTTGTGATTCATTTGGTCTCTCCTGATCTAATAACGGCTCTCTGCACATGTTATCTTCGGTCATAAATTTGACAATAAACATTTAATGTGCCGCGGCTAATTGAGAATCAACTTTGTAAATCTTTAATGTGTCACGGCTAATTAGTTGCGGTCATTCATTACGCCTTGTGGGTCGGGCCCACATATCTACCACATAAGCCTTACCAAATATAGACGCCGAATGGTTAAGGGACTAAAAGATTATTTTTTTTAATTTCACTTGGCAAGGAACACGCTCTATTATAAGCGTTGCTGACATTCATCATGCCGCTGCCACTCACTGTGGTTCTTCGTTTGCCGTGGCTATTCAACCATTCAACCGCGGTTCTGTGCCAAATTCGTTGTGGGCCCTACCCACCTGTCTTCCATGTAGGGCTTGCCAAATTTGGATTCAAACAACTATGTACTGATTCATGAGGCCCTTGATCTAGACAATGTTAACATGGAGGCTGAGGTTTGTGACTTGTGGAATGACAAAGTTGAGCTCTTATCTCCTACTGAAATTGTGAGTCACGTTCTCTCTATTTCCCCCGGTTTTCAGGGTTGTGCCATAGATGTTCTAATATGGGATAATACTCCTGATGGTCACTAATCTGATCCCTAGAACTCTGAGACTGAGTCTCACTGATTGGAAGCTTGCTGTCCTCCACAAGCTAAACTCATATACATGGCTTTTACGCAAGGAAATGTACTCAGTGAACTCCAGAGTTTATGAAGGAAGTTTCAACCCTGATCCAATTGTGCTTTTATGCTCTGGTAAACAAGAATCTTTTTTACATCTTAAGCAATAAAACCAAATCCGGGGCTGTCGGGGCTGGAATCTCTTGTCCTAGTCGAATTAAAACTGCTTTCAACTTGGATTGGCAAGGATGGCTTCTAGTAACCTGCATTACACTAAGAACCCCTAGAATCCTAGCTCCATTACCAATGCTGCTATTGGTGAATTGAAGCAGACTCATTCTGCTAGTATTTTAGTCTTGTTTAAGACTAGGACTTGGAGTACACGTAATGCAGAATGGCTAAACCTTAAAGTTGATGGTTCAGGTCTGCTCGGTCTGTCCTTACTGGGGCTGGCAGTTCGTTGAGGGTTGATTTCTGGCTTTATTGCTAGTTTGGGCACAGGGCAAATGCTTGATGCTGAGGCCTGAAGCATGACGGTAGGATTAAAAGAACTAAAGAGAACCCTGGGAAAAAGAAAAAAACGGTAGCCGGGGCCACAATAACCTAGGGATAGGAAGGAAAAACTAATGACCTATATGGCTATATATATATATAGCAAAAGTTTTATCAGTGCCAAAAGGTACCAAGATCATAAAAGCTTCCTTCTAGTAATCATTAGACATCAGAATGAACGTTTCTTCATGTAAATGTGAAAGGAGCCTACAAAATGCTGCATATCAACATACAAGTTAAGGTACACTTATATACATGGTACAGGACAATATGATCTTCACACCAATCTCTCAGGTGTGCATGTGCATTTCAGTTTGTACCACTACTACCCAAGAAAAGCTTCAAGGTGGCTTCAAGTTTGGGACGGCTGCTGGATGGGAGCACAATTGTGAGTTGTTCAACAGCTCCTTGCTTGCTTACTCTTGTTTTCTCCTAGAATGGTTTCCTCGGTGTAGGTGCTCGGTTCTCCATAGATTGTAATCTTTGTTTAAGATGAAAAACTTCAACCTGCATACATGAAATAAACAGTCACATTAATAAGAGCTTCCATAACAAATGCAAGTGTTTAATGTAAACAGCCAGCCAATTTCATCCTTTTTCAAAGCCATACCTGTAGCTGGAATGCCCTTGCTCGCTCTCCAGCGAGGACTCCTCTAGTTGAATGCAGCTCCTATATTCAATATTCAATAACCAAAATTGGTTTGTCAAAACAAATCTTTCATGTAATATAGTTATAACTTAGCTATAAGATTACTGCATCAAAATGCAGCATTTAGAAATTAGAACACCTTTTGGGTATCATCCAAAACAGCCTTGAGGAAAGCCACATCATGCTCAAGCCTCACATTGTCAGAATGAACAATACTTGACATGTTGTTAGCCTCTTCTTGGGCTAGTTCTACACCAGCTAGCTTGTCCTTCAGTAACTCTATCTCCTTCCCAGAGTCTGCTAATTTTCTCTCAATCTCCTGTCGGCTCTTGAGAGCAGAGGATAAGTTTTTCTCTGCAGCTTCTCGACTGGCCAATGCAGCAGCCAACTGTCCTTCTAAAACCCCATTCTTTCTTATTAGTTTCTCATAATATTGGTACATACTTGAAGGCGCTGATAGTGATCCTGGTTTACTATCACTTTCTGGATATATTGAATCATTGTTATCAACTGGAAAGTTCCCAAATCCATGGTTGTGGGGATTTGAGTTTTCGAACTCATATGCAGAGACCATCTCCTCTGAGTAAAGTCTACCTCCATGTATGTTAGTTTGTACTGCAGAATCAGATTGACTTTTCTTCTTTTCTGAGGGCTGAAATCAACACAATATCAAATCATTATGTCAACATATAGTAAGGAACAGAATGATACCTGAACTTAGAAGTTCCAATTTTTTATTTTTTTTACTTTTTTTCAATCATATAAGTTTCAACTTAAAGTTGAACCTTTGGTATTTTTTTTGGCTGAACTTTGGATCACAATGATTATATAAATTAGGCAGTCAATAAACAAAAATTCTGCAATTTACCTGCAAGAGAGAACTTTCATCTTCTGAACCCTTTGTCACCTTAACAGCAGTGTTGTGTTCTTCGTCATTATGAAATTGTTTCCTGAGTGAGACGTTACCAGAAACAGGATTTGGATCGACAAGCAAGGACTCTGACAAAGATTTTCTTCCAGAACCATGTTGTTCAATTGCAGATGCCAGATTTTGTCTAGCTGAATTGACCGAGCGCTGGGAAGAACCATTAGTTAGTTGACTAGCCAAGCCATTGGTTGATGGGCGTTTTTCAGGCATCAAAGTTCCAGGTCCTTTGCTGGGAAAAGATCGACGACTCATGGATAATTCATTCTTTTCCATGGTTAGTACTTCAACCTATCACAAAACATTAGAGGGCAATAAGGCACAAGTCTAATGAGAAAAAAAAGAATCAACTGAAAAAAAAACAAAAAAAAAGACTTCTTAAAAACCTGATTTGACGGCTCCTTTCTGGATCCCCCAAAAGCAACAAGAAAATCCTTTTCTTTGTGCTGCACATGCTCTAGGCTGAAACCCTGAGAACACAACATGAGAACAATGCTTACGGTAAGATCAAAAGAATTATGTTTATGCCATCACAGGGATGTTGCAACCAGCTAATTTATTATGTATGCTAACTGATATATTTGTACACACCTTATTCGTAGTGATTGTAGAAGGAGGCGATGCAATGGCCAATGACCACTCAAGTTTCAAAACATCAAAGATCAGAGTCTCCGCATGTCCTGGAAAGATTAGGAAACCAAAATGCATAATTCACATCAAAGTTAATCAATTCACTTCAAGAATTAATTTCTTCTTTTGTTGAAAGATTGTACAGACAATTCCCCTTTTTTTTTCTTTAATCAAATTCAAGGTTTGGAGATGACACTTTCAAGCATGGAATTATAGAAATATTCCAAAAAGCTCAACCATGTCTAAGTTTGAGGCTTACGTTTTTTTCTGCTTCCACCACCAACGACATACCATTTGGTTCCACATAAGACCCCACAGCAACCAGCTCTAGGTGATGGATGGAAACCTCGCTTCTTTATTCTTGACCATACCATCTGAGGAAAAAGCCCATCGGTATATCACAAATAAGAGGCTAATTCTCATCTATAAAAGTTGAAATGTTTGGCCACACAATCCAGTATTATAGAAAGTGTAAGAATGACAGAGCATCCGCTCACCGTTTCAAAGTCAAGAGAATACAAATCATTCAAAGTCCTGGATTTTGACGTGCCTCCAAATATAAAAAGAGTTTTGTCATCATAAAGAGCTGCCACATGGTTGGACCTCGGAGATGGTCCCGTTCCTCTGCATGTATATCAACATATAAAGACATTTAAAATGACATAAAAAGAAAGTTTAACATTTTTCTGGCCATGTAAAGAAGAAAGGTCTCAACCAAATAAGAAGCAACCATAAAAAAGGTGAGATTGTTATGTTTGGGTTCCATCAGAGAACAATATCAACAAATTACACAGGGCATAGCAAAAAGCACTCACGTGCAATGAAGAGGTAGCCAGGTTAATGACTTCAGATCAAACATATGTAGATCATGCAGTTTCCTTCTTTTAGCATCTTCACCACCAAAAAGGATTAATACAGAACTTGCCCTGACTACAGTGTGACCAGTACGAGCAACCTGCAATGTATAAGATATGGGGGAAAGACTGCCTATCATAATATTTTGATGCTCTATTAAATTTTCATTGGGTGACTGATTTTCAGTTCCAGGTAAATCAAGGATATAGTAAGGGGTATACAATTTAGGTGATGAACGTTTTCTTAATTTCTTAACCAATTGGTACCAGAAATTAAACTTGAGTAGTCATGTTATAATTTCTGCAAGTGTAAGGTTAAAGTCAAAACACCAATTCATTGGAGAAAAGAAGAGGAAGAAAAAGTACCGGTATATCACCCTTTGCTTCCATATGAGACCAGCATTCTGTCTCAGTGTCAAATGCCCAAACTGCATAAATGAAAGAACTGGAATAATTTCATATATGCACAAGCCAAACGTAATTACTTCATAAGCTTTAAAGACGGGAATGTTAACCTGAAATTTTGTCACTCCCAGGTTCAGTCTTTCCTCCAACCAGGAGTGCCTTTTTCCCCCAGGAAACCTAGATAAGAAAGAGCAGAACTTTCAAAGGTTAACCAACCTGATTTACCTAGACCTAAGTAGTATGGAAACCTTTTTATAGTCCAAGTCTACAGGAAAAAAAAACCAACCTATTTATGGTATTCTTTCAAAGTTTAAGACCTAAGTTGGCCTTCTAGAAAACTAGCTATAAATTCCAATCTGTATGTGTCTTGATATCCAATGTCTTTCAGAGGAAGGAACTCTACTCTAGAAGGAAATGCAAACCAAACATGAGATAACTATAAGATTGTACCAGTCTGTGGCCCTTGCATGCAGGGATCTTTAAGGGCAGACTGCTTGGCGACAAGTAAAGCTTTGACGAAGCTGTGTTCCACGTAAAACTGTCAAAATTGAGCACCTGAAAATAGAAACGGCAGCATAATGATTTGCAACATGAATCTGCATTACTGTAGTTATCAAAAAAATGTGAAGATCTACATAATCATCAAATAAATGACGAAGAATCATTATCCTACCTGTACATCATCTAGCAGTCCATTCCCAGTTTCACCACCAACCACTATCATCTTATTCCCAATTACAGCCGCCGCATGCTGTTTTTGGAAAATAAAAAACAAGGGTTTAGCTATCAGCACCACTATAAACACAGATCAACCGAATCCATTTATCATATGAAGTAACTTTACAAGTAAAAATCAATAAAAATTTACATTGAAGCGGGGCGTAGGCTTGTCTCCAGAAATTGACAACACCATCCAATTCTCAGAGCTCCCCATTGTGGAATTACTAATCTCAGGAGCAGAAGACGGACACTGGCAATCGAGCTCATCAGAAATACTACTTGCCGGCCCATCAGAGTCATTCTGGCAAAATCAAAATGAGCTCAGCTCAGAGCAGGGACTCATTGACATTTGAACCCAAACCCAAATGCAAAACAACTCAAGAAAATGCCTTACATTGGAACTGTTATTTCGTTTTGGCTGTCTTATGGGGCTTCTAGTTCCCTGAGCAGAATCTGAGAGCTGGACTTTCAATCTAAATCAACACAAATCATTACAACTTCTATCACAATCTGATTCTAAAAAACCCTTCATCATAATTTATACCAAAAATTTCAACTTCCACTACACACATTCAGCTTCTTACTGAATACAAAAGGCTAACACTGATACAGAAGATTGGACTCACAAAATCAAAGAAGGGGCATACAACATTTTCTAAAAGCAATATAATAAATAAATATGAAAACTTAATAATAGCTCAGATAAGACAAACTCACCGTCCAATCTTCATGCGTTTGCGAGAAAAACCGAACATTTTGGAGAACCAACAACTTCAACAGCACCAATGAAGTCTCTATTACCCTAAACAAGCACCAAACATCAACTGACTGGCCTAAGCTTAAAACCCAAACTCCTTACATTTCAGACACAAAAGCTCCATTCTTTGAGATTAGAACCACAAACCCATGAATTTCTTGAAGCAGTAAAGTCGGAAAAAGACCAGATTTTTAGTGGGAACGAGCAATTTTCCTTACCTTAAACTTTGGTGGCCGAGAAAACCAAGGAAACTGAGAAGACTGAGAGAGAATCACGAGCGACCCTAGTTAGCTAGAGTGAGCTGGAAGCCTGAAACTAGTGCAAGTAGAAGCCGAGGTTGTCTTGTAATGCATCGTAGGAGACTTTTATCTCTTTTCGTTAAAACCATAAAATCAAAACTACTGAACTGTAAGAAAAATAAGACTTTGTGAGTTCTGAATGACCGTTGGGTCAGAGCGGGGTTTAAGCATTCGAGGTAGAGAGGAGAGCAGACATTTATTGCGTGCGGCAGTGGGGTCTGCTGCGATTTGTATACACGTGTCATTGAGTTGGGAATTGGAACTTTCAGCGGAAAGATCAAATCTCTGTTTTATCCACGTTTTCCTTCAAGATTTCCGAACCTTTTTTTCTTAAGAAGAACTCTTTTGTTATATGGAGAAAAATTTAAGGAATATGATTCGAACAAAAGACTACTATAAACTTTGTTATATATACTCCATTATAAAATGTTTATAATGGTAACACCGGTTCTAAACTCAACCTAAAAACCTTATATACAGTTAATAACTCCGTTAAACTCATCCGACATGACATATTTTTATGTATTCTTCTCTGAGCAAACTCCACTACTCTTCCTCTTTCACTCTCATCTACTTTCATTTGTCACAAATTCAATCACAGTAGCCATTTTTTTTGTTTTTTTAGGAGATTGAGACGCATAAAGAAAAACACATGTTGGAGAATGAATATCTCACATTAAAGAAGTGACAAATAAAAATATAAATTATGAATTGATAACTCACACTTAATTGTATCGAGACATTTTGTGATTAAAACTCAATACTTAATGGATAGTTAAGTTGGGATCATTGTATCGACATTGTGGGCTACATGTCATGTCTGTCGCTGTTTAATATGATATCAGAGCAAGTCCCTATTTAATCAGATCAAAACGATTTGCGGGTCAATGCCTTTACTATTTTCATCTCAACCTTTATCAATTTGATTGAGTTTCCTTTACTCACCTGCTAGAAATTCCTTGAACTTTTATCTTTGAAACATGGAGATGTAGAGGATGGATGAAGATTTGGAATTTTTGATGAAGACGAGTTGCAGCACGCACCGCACACACTCCCACACAGAAACTTCAAAAAATTAAATTTACCTTTAACAAATGGATAATGGTATAAGGGTTGATGAGGTTATTGAAGGTATGTATTGTTTGTTGGTCATGCTTAGAACCTAAGGTGCCAATATGATGATATTAAAACTTAAAATATCGAAGTTTATAGTGATATTTTGTTTGTGTATTGTTTTTTATTTTTCTTAAATATATGGTGAAAGACTAAAGCAAATAATAGAGTCTCTCATAACATTATAGGCTATTGAGTTGACATGGGTTAGTGATTGGAAGCTTATTTGGTTGGAGATTGATTCATCTCTTGTGCTTAGCTTTCTCCGTTCTCCTCACTTGATCCTTTAGCGTCTTCAAGTCCAGCGGAACAATTGTTTACACCGAATTGCTCAAGTCAAGTTTCATTCCTCGCATATTTTCAGAGAATAATTTTGGTTGTTCTTCAAATGCTCTAGTTTGGTGGGATTTGGTACTACCCTTTATTCTTGGGCTTTGTAATAAAGATTTTTGGGTATTCCTAATTTCCGCTCTCCGGAGACCAATCTCCTGGGATGTTACCAAAAACAAAATTTACCAAACTGAACGTTTCAAATTATATCGAATCGGGAGGAAAAATTTGGTTAGAGATCGAACCATTTAAGAAAGCGCACAAATTCTCAATTTTCCAAACTAGATCGGTTGCATCCGGTTTGAAATCAAAATCGACCTTTAACTGACCGATTATAAACCAAACCGGTTGACTAATATAATTATATTTAAATATAATTTTTTTTATTCGTTGTCCATGTTTTATTAGTGGAATTGAGGATGTAGCGGAACCTACTCCCACCCAATCCCTCACACTAAACCTAAAACCATGTCGCCGATTTTTTCACTTTTATTTCTTCATTCTCAGTCTCAACTCTCAAAACCCAGTTATTATCTGTCGAAAATTTTCTCCCAAAATTTCGCTCTCTCAATCTGAAACCCAGAAAACATTACAAGACATCGCGGGGAAGCTTTGGCTCCTTCTACAAGAAGTGGAGAGAGGTAGAGGAGGAAGGAGGAGGAAGGAGGAGGAAGAAGGGAGAAAGTGAAGAAAAACTGACAGTAAGCCCCTGCGGCTACAGTGAAAAGTCGAGAGCTCGTATGTATATTTATCCTAGTTCTAATTTATCAGATTAATCGAAAAGAATGTGTAAGAGTCATAATGTTTGGTTTTATCCTTTTTTAGGGTTTTGACTCCACCCGGGCCAGTCACATTAGAAGCAAGATTTTATTACCAAAGCATAGCACTACAAGAAAAGATATGAAGATGTATAGCCTTACTATAAAACTCTTAATCAGACCATAGAAGATAATATTATTTGCCCTAATATCTACCTCTTACGCATGCATAATTAAGATTCTCAATAGGTCTTTGCATCTCATGGAAGGACACGTGTTTGATGAGGTTGATCATTAGACTGATCAAACCCATAACGCGCCGACGTGCTTAAGCATAGGGATCAAGGAGCGGTTAAGATGAAGACTCATGATCTCATTGGCTCCACCCACGAGTTCACCGCCAATGAACACAGCCGGCACGGATGGGTTGCATCCAAGCCTTGACAGAGCTTGCTCTATCTCTCTTCCTCCTTGCATCTCATCAAGCTCATGAACTGCTGGGTTCACCCCAAAGTCACAAAGCAAGGTCTTGATTGAGTGGCACATGCAGCATGAGCTCTTGCTGAAGATCACTACGGGTCTTTCCGACACCATCTTTGTCACTGCCTCCATCGGTACCTTACTGTCTTCCCGTACAGTCCAATATGACAATGTATCAAACAACGCAAAAATATAATGATTTGGAAGGCTAAGAATATCTGGCAATGCAAATTGTGGGTCGATAAGTGAAATGTGTTTAACCAATTCAGAGCAAAAACAGAGATGAGGATTGTGTTTGAAATGACTCTAGAGGAATCGTTGAGGTTTGATGTGTTTGTGAGATTTGGTGTGTCATGGAAGTGTTTATATAGGAGATGGGTGAGAGTCGATTGGCATTGTCTGGACTTTGCAGCTTAGACTTAAACAGAAGTTAAAGGGTAAGAATGTTCCATTACACTTTGATCATTACTTGTCAATTAACTACCCAAAAGTAGCACTAGGAGAACTAAAGTAGAATGAATATTGTCGAATCTTTTCAAACAGAGATAGAGACGGGTCCTTTGTAGTTTGTACGGCTTCAGATTCTTATCTTTAACTTCTTTCGATAGCATGCCTATTCCCTTCCAATTCTTTTTCTTACAGAGAAGGTCTTAAGGTGCAGACTCAATACAGCATGCACAACTTACAGGTATCAGCTGTACGGACAACTTACAGGTATCAGCTGTACGGATCCATTTTCTTCATTCTTTTACAAATTCCCGTGCATGTAGATATTTGATATGAATCATAGATCGATCTGCAGGCGACTCGTATTCCATTCTGGCCGGGCTGCCCGCTGCGTTGTACGTACTGATCGATTTTCTGGGGTATCTATCTAGATTTATCTATTCTGTAGCTTGGCATATATCTGATGAGTTGGAGACACAAGTTGTATTTATCCAATTGGGACCTCCTTTACTATTTAAATTCCCTTCCAATTCATGGAAAGGATACAGAAAGCATATATGTAGATATCAAAAACATGCATGGGAAACTTTCAGATCAAAACAGAAAAACACTGGAAACTACGTACGCATATATATATATATATATATATATATATATATATATATATGTTTATGTATGAGCTAAAAAGTCTCCTCACTTTCGATGATACGTTCCAGACCAAAAGAGAATACGTCGACTATTCCCCATTACAAGAGAAAAGCCTCTTCACTTGATCAATTTTTCCGCTTTCCATCACCCACTGGAATACTGGCTAAGTGGCTATGTAATCACGTCAAAAGTATACCTTATATTACATAGACATACACACACACACATATATATATATATATAAAGAGAGAGAGTATAAATGCCTATATATATTCTTTGTGATAAGTGATTTCAGGTCATGCTTGTCGCGGAAAATCTTGTCAAAATGCCTAAAGGAATCCAATCGCCTTTAGTGATTAATTGATTTGAAATGGTCCAACTGAGGCTAGGGGACTGTATTAAGAGCATCTTTCGCAATGTTAGCTACTTTTAAGTCAAATTTTAGCCAAAGTAGTTAAAAAATCATTTTAGCTGGCCACTTTAGAAATACTTCTGCATCAGTGCTCTCTATTTTAGGTAATTTTAAATTTATATTATTTACCAAATAAAGATTAAATAATTTAAATGCATTTATAAATTACATAAAATAACTTAAATGAATGTTTTAAATTATAAAGAGTCTCATCTCGCTCTCTATATTTAGGAGTTTATAATGGAAAACCACTTAGAAGTATGGTGCTGCTGCTAAAATAGATAAAAAATCTAAACATACTCTTTAAAATAGTTAAGGAGCCTTAAGAAGTCAAAATAGAGAGTCTGCTAAATATGCTCTAAAGGAGATTCAACATAATATGTACTAAAGGAGATTTTTTAGGGTTTAAGACTTTAAGACAAAGAATGCAAGGACCGGTAGTGGCATCACAATTGAAATTCAAGGTATTTTCTTTTTGATCGAGTGGGTGAGATACAGAGACTTGTACAGAATCTCTCTCTCGTCTTATTCCTTGTTAGAGAGTAAGTGAGGAAGAAAGGGATAGGCTCAGAAGGTTCATCAGGGCCCTTAAATTGATAGAGCTAGCTTTAGTCGGTTGTTTTTCTATACAAAAATAGACGGAATACATGTCCCTCCAAAAACTTAAAGCAAAAGAAATAAAGAATCAAAATCTATCCAACTTTACAGTCTCCCTATATGTGTGTGCGATTATTTATATTATTGAACAAACTGTGATTAACAAGCACTGCTCAGCTAAATCCGCTAGCTGGAGCTAGCATATATGCTACTAAAAATGGCCAGAGGACACCCTCCATTACCGATGTTCTAGTACAATTTAGAAACAACTTCAACTTAATACCTTATAATAAGTCAGCAGGGCTTGATTGGTGCAACCTGAGACACCCGCCTCAGGCGACAGACCACCATCTCAGACGAGCCTCTGACAGTTTATAAATACACATACACTTTTCATGTTATTTATATATATTTTTTCTTCACCAATATTATAATAAACTGTCGTGGAACAGCGGTAAGGGAACTTTGTGGTGTTTTGGAAGCAGCCACCAGCTTCTGTGCACAATATGGTTCAACTCATTTTGATTTTTTTTTCTTTTTTCTTTTTTGGTTGATTGAGGTATTCAACACCTTTTGTTCCTTTCTTTATCGTTTATAATTTAAGAATACAATATATATGTAAGAAAATTCTACGGGAAAACAAATTGTGGTATTGAACACCTTTTGTTTAGCCAAATAAAAATTAATCTCTCCCTTTAGAATACGATCACATTGTAAGTTTGAAATATTCAAAACTAATGTTTTGGTTATATTGGAGGGGATTGAATGAGCTCATAATCTTATCTAGTCCTTATCAATGTCAATTCTCCATCATCTCTGACCAGTTTGGCTTGCCCAAGGCTTTATTCAATTGTAATATTTACCATACTAAAATAGCTACAATATAGTCATACATTAGGCTTTGTGATACACTAGGTAGCAGGTGGTATCCAAAACAATAGAAAAGATCACATTATTGTTGTATGAAGAGTCTTTCATGAAGAACAGAATTTTTTTTCATAATTATCTATGGTTAATATTGAACACAAGTCTGGTAATTGTTAACCAAATAGCCACCCTCAAGTATAGGGATTTAAGAAAGATTTTGAACCCACGAGGATTGGATTCCTTTCACTAGCTAGAGTGCGAACCTAAGGAGAGCTAGAATATACAAATGTACAATCACAAACCTAATTAAATTCACAAGGAAATTTAGACTCATGGTGAGTATGTGCAAGATGGAGTAGTGATTTGATTTTGGTTTTTGAAGATAGTTTTGACTTGAAAACAACTAGATGCTCAAATGTAAACTAAATTACTCTAAACTAAACTAGTGATCAAATGGATGAAAGTTTGGATTTAGATTGTCTACCACTAACCTTCCTTGCAAGTATTGATACATTTCAATATGAATGATGCTAAATTAATTAACCAATTTCTCTCCATGCATCCCTCTCGGGTATGACAAGGGACATGCTCCTTTTGTGATATCAAGCAACACCTTTCGGGTGTAGTACTTAACTACTTAAGTCATGCATTTCAATCCGGTTAGGTATCTAGTGCATTACCTTAAGTGCATAAAGTTTGGAGATGAAGAAATCACGCAAACCAACCAAGCTTATCTCTAAGTGATTGTAATTCACAACTCTTACATGCACACCTAGTGTACTTTCATGCTTTAATATTCAAAGGTTACCAATCTCTAAACATTATATCATGACATAGCAAACACACATACTCAAAAGTGGTAAAGTCTAAGCATATGCATTCAACTCTTGAACTAACATGTAGGCATGTTAAGGAAAATTGCATAACATCATATTATAACATCACTCCATATAAGATTGGCTAGGGCTTCCAACCGTAGCCCTAATAAAGTAACTACTCACTCATATTCATACAAATTAACACCAAATCTAAAATACATCAAGGAAATTAAGGAGTTTGAAGAAAGAGTGAAATAGTTGAAGCTTGACAAATTGATGACTAGCTCCTCCATGGTTTTCCTCCTTCAATGCCCTTAGATCCTCCTTTATGGTGGAATGAATAGATTATGAACTTGTTGATGTTGATGATGAATGGAATGGTGATAAATATATGATACTTTTTTGGCTAATTTTGAGTGGTGGTGATGGAGTTTATGGTGGTGGTGATAGAACTTATGGTGGTGGAAGATGGTAGTTGTGGTGGTGGTGATGGAGGTTGAGGAATATGGATATTATAGGTTTGGATTTTAGGAGGTGGATATGGAGGTTTTATGAAGGAGATGAAAAGAGAAAGAAGATGTAATTGGATGGAATGAGTGATGCCTCAAGAGTGTAATGAAAGGATGCTCATATAGAGAAGAGAGATAGAAGTAAAATGATAAATGGAAGCAAAAGGGAGCAGCTCAACCATTGAAGAAGCATGGAGGTGGAGTATGAAAGCGGTAATTAATAGATCCTAAAATTAAGGGAAAGGGTTATGGAGGAAAAGAGAAAAAGATGGAAATAATGATTAGCTATAAGAGTGTAGAGTAGAAAAATATGCCTTAGGAGAAGAGATGAGCAGATGCTCTTTTTATTATGCATGGGAAAACATAAAAATGAAGAGTGTTGGAGTGATTTTGGGTCATCAAAGTCAAGATGACAGTTTTCTTCTTCTTTTTACTTCAATTAAATCTCCACCAAGATTTCATATTTTGTCTTTGACATCTTTATACTAAATGTTCATTGATAAGTGTAGATTATTCTGATAAAATTTCAAAATTTATGACTCCATGGTTTTGTTGGAATTGCTATAGGAATCCGTACAGGTGCTCCTTTGCAGTTTTTTTCTGTCTTTTAGGTAGAAAATTGGACTGATCTTTTGAAGGTGTTCCACTCTAAACTAACTCTTGTACTTTTCATAAGAAATGATCCTTAGGATGTCTAGAATGGATATGGAAAGTTTCAACTTATTTGGAGTTTGGTTGATCAGGCTGCCGACCTTCCTTCCTTGTTTAGCTCGATTTTTCCTACCCGGAATAGGAAATGTGCTAAAGTTGAATTTTCATTTCCATGTTTCTCCATCATTTACTAGTATGATAAAGAAAACATCACAAATATTTATATAAATAAACAAAAAGTTTAAGCAAAAGTATAAAATTAGGAAAATAATGGAATTGGATTAATCAACATTATACTGGACTTTAGAACAAGTAATTTCCATGTTTTAGGGTAACAAATATGTATATAAATTATGATCTAACATTAATGACTTCTAGAATTCTGGTTATTGCTTGAGGAAAAAATGTTTGGGTGAAAATAGAAGTAAACCATGGCTTGTGGTTAGATGCATGGAGAATTTAGTATTCACTTATTTATTTTCATCTAAGTACATTATTCGAACCGGAAACTTTTAGTAACATTTTATTGGAGATAAACGCCTTATTTAATAAAACCAAATATTAATTGCCAAAGATTTCATATGTTGGTTCAATAAAAAGAGAAATATTATGATATCAACTTATCCTTATTTTAATTTTAATACTATATCTTGTGGCAAATGACATGGCTTCATATATCCAGTCCTTAACCATTCTATCACCTTCTTCGAGTTTAATCTCATTCAAGTTATAGAATTTAGGTTTTGGTTCTCGAGTTTTGAGTTTTAAATTCATATTAATATTGCTTTCAAACCCATACTTTTTTAGTGAGTTTTTAATTTTGTAAGCTATGTGTGAAAAAGGTGGAAATACTCTCTTCTAAAGCGCTAGCGCACAATGAACAGTAAGATGTCTAAGTGATTTGATGATCTTGCCCATGTTTCTTGCTTTCACACGTAGAACTTTCCAGATTTGACGATCTTGTCCATGTTTCTTGCTTTCACACGTAGAACTTTCCACCACTTTCACGTGTAGACGTTACCTGCTTCAACGACATCAAACTATCACCGTTTTTCTCCTCTGTTGTTCTAACTCTCTCCAAGCTCACCTTCAGCCAATTTCTTCTCTAATTATGAAATCCATCATTGTAGTCAAGTGCAAATCTCATTGTTGTTTCTTCAGTATTGCTTCCTCATCTTCTTTGTATGCGTGCTTTGTAAACTTTGTATTATTTGCAATTTGGGTACCTAGAGTAATTGGTTCTTTGCTTTCCCAATTTCTGGATTTGCCGTTGGAATTATAATAGGTCACAACCTCACAAGTCACAGGTCATAGGTCACATGTCACAAAGAGAACCCTGGGTTTGGTGGCGCATGTATGCTTCTATTTCTGTTTTGCAACTGGGAATTTGGTGTATGATAGACTTAGGTTTTTTGATTCCTCTATCTAGATTTTGTTAGGGGTTGGAGGTAGGGCTGGCCTGGAGAACCGTAAAACCGAAGGAACCGCACCGAACCGCACCGAAAAACTCAGTTCGGTTCGGTTTTGCAGCATATGTATTTACAGGTTTTACGGTTCGGTTCCTGATGAAATATGTTCGGTTCGGTTCCAGTTCTTGTTTTTAAAACTCCCTTGGAACCGAAATACAGGTGTCAGTGTATAAGTGGATATTAGGGCCGATCTTATTTATGTAAAATAGACCCCTTCCCATGTGATTAGACGCCACATCCGATCAGAATAATTCCTATCCATTCGATCAAAACCCTAAAGACATTGCGTTAGTCGTTCGACACTTCGACTCTTCTCCAGTTCTCTGACTTCTCTCTAACGCCGAAACACTCACTCTCTGTGCCTCCATTCTCCAACACTCAATTCTTATAATCAAAACCCAGACGAGCAAGACGATCGCCCTCAAAGTTTAGAACCCAGAAACATTGCATCCTTCGATTTGTGTTGGGCTGTTAGCCATCTGCGATTTGGTTGATGCAGCCCCATCTTCGACCTCCGTCAATGTAAGCTTTTTGTGATTTGGTTAGCCATCTGCGATTTGGTTGCTTAATTTCAACTGATTGATTGCAAAATTCAGTTTTGGAGATCCAACATAGTTCTTTCGGTACTGTAATGCTGAAACTTTGAGATCCGAAGAATTGTTAAGAATAACCTCATAGGCTCATACGCTGTTCTGCTGAAATATATTGATCTATTGCACCTTGTGATCTATTTTGTCCTTGCGTTATGATGCAAAAAGAAAAACAAGGAAGCGCAACACCCTGTAACAAAATAAAGTTAGCCGATCTGCAGATTAAACACTATTTTTGCATGCTTGTATGATTAATTTGAAGCTCATATATGGAATATAAACTGTCCTGTGATTGGAGAAAGAATCTTGACCCAATTACCATATTTGGTCTCTGATGTTTCTTTTTGCCTTTGTTTGGTTGTGAATAAATGATGACACTGCTTTTGTTTTGTTTTGTTTTGTTTGGGGTTAGGTGAGGTTCAATGTTGCTTCTGCAGCTGCAGAGCTGCTGCATCTGCTACTACTTTGGTTGTGGTTGAATATTATCATGCATTGATATCTGTTTTCTCTGAACATTCGCTTTTCTTCTATTGTGGTTGAATATTATCATGCATTGATATCTGTTTTCTTCCTTTTAATGTCTGCATTTTTTATGAGATTAGTGCTATTTGAAGATTGCCTTTTTTTTAAAGATATGCTATATTGCTTTTGCAGAGTGCTCTTGCTCTTGAGTTATACGTAGAGAACATGCTAAAGTTGGAGAGCGGTGCGCTTGGCAGAGTTGTTCGGGTCTCAGTGGTCACATATGTTGTGCAACTGCTGCTAGATTTGGATGTATGTATATTGAATGTTGAATTTGATTTAGTTATGAAAGAAATGTTGGCATTTATTTATGATAACACTATCATCTGATTTTTGCAGTTGGAAATTGGATCATTGAAGAATTCTCACAAGACCATGGACAATTTCAGAAGGAGCTGGAACACCTTTATCTGAATGATGGTAGTGAGGTATGACTGAGTTGGCTTAAACTAGGTAAATTGAAAACATGATGTATGTTAGCTTTGGAACTCTTTTTGAATTAAGGCTGTTTGTAAGGAACTCTTTTTCAGAAACATAGTGTGCTGTGTGGTTTTTGCTTTTGAAAATAGAACTTATGTATAGGTACTTAAATATAGGTACTTAAATTTCTTTTCCTTCTTAATTTTGTTGTTGTAAGAGTACCTCTCTTTCTATGAGGTCTCTATTATATAGGGTTGTTATAAAAGAACCTAATCTTTTTTTTTTTTTTCTGTGCAGCCAAAACTGTAAGACACTTGACTTTCATTCTTCCGCCATGGCTTCAACAAGGAGAAGCCTGTACCTGGAGCAGTAAACCGATATGTTTTTTAAAGGTAGTTTTCTGATTTTCTCTCTATTGAAGTCAGCTGGTTGTGTTTCATCATTGCTTTCTTTCTAAATGTTCTGATTTTGTTCAGTGCATTGCAAATTTGCAATATCATTCTATTCTTCTTTATGTACTGTATTGCTATAGAGGGGAGCCAATCCATAATGATGCATTTTATTTACCACAATAGAATTTGATATTCATTTTGTGTGGGATTGATTGGACTATGTGGGATTGATGGTTTGAGAATTAGGAACTGGGCATTTTTGTATTTACTATGCATTTGAGGTGAATTGGTAAATGAGTTTTCTTTTGCTGTGTCTGTTTTGCTCAGTTTTGTTGTTTGTTAACTGTTAATGAAAAAAAAAATATTGCATTTGTTTTGAGGCCAGGAAATATTGCTTAACGAAATTGCTTGGTGTCTTCATTTCAGGCCAGAAAGTATTGAGGTTGTACATACACTTGCAGCTTGCTGCCTTTGAGATCTATTTCCATGTCCAAAACATCTGCTAGCTCCTCTAACCGATCTGGTTCCAGTGACGAACCATCCGCTTGCAATGACATTGTAGTTGCAAGCAACAACCCCGCGGTAGAACAAGTAGCAGCTGATCCAAAATCGACGAAAGCAACGAAAGCTTCTACTGCTCGCAGCTCTGCTGCCAAAAGGAAAAGAGGAGAGAAGAAGAAAGGCAAGCAGAGGTCGGACGTATGGAATCACTTCACGAAGGAGGATCATCCTTTAACTGAGACTATCGATGGAGTGGAGAAAGTGGTTGGCCATACTAAGAGAGCTCAATGTAAGTATTGTCCGACTCATTTGGCATGCAATTCATATGAAAATGGTACATCTTCTCTTAGGAAACACATTGAGATAGTGTGTAAGGGATACCCTGGTAGAGTGAATGTAGAATCCGGCCAACAGGTTTTGACTAGTGATGGTAGAAGAGGTCAGAGTAGTTTGGTTAGTGTGAATTGGTCACAAGACAATTGTGTGGAAGCTGCAACCCATATGATAGTTGTCGATGAACTTGCATTTAGTTTCATTGAAAAACCGGGTTTTAGGTATTTTTGCAGTGTTGCTGTGCCCTTGTTTAAAGTTCCATGTAGGAAAGTCATAGTCAAAACCTTTCTAGGCATGTATGATGCCAAGAAGGAGGAGTTGAGGAGGGAATTGAAGTCTCACTGTGTGTGTTTGACAACGGACACTTGGACTTCTTGCCAGAATATAAACTACATGGTAATTACTGCCCATTTTATTGATCGGGGATGGCATATGCACAAAAGAGTGCTTGCTTTTTGTGTGGTTCCAAACCACCATGGTGTAACCATAGGAAAAATCTTGGAGAAGTGTTTGGTTGATTGGTCAATAGAGAGGGTTTTAACAATTTCTGTTGACAATGCCTCTGCCAATAAGCATGCCATTGATTACCTTAGGAAGAAAATGTGCAATTGGGACATAAAACCGATTTGTGGAGGTAAGTTTATGCATGTGAGATGTTTGGCTCACATTGTAAACCTAATTGTGAGGAGTGGACTGAATATGATGGAGAGGTCAGTGGTTAGCATAAGGAATGCTGTGAGATACGTTAGAAGTTCGGGTGCAAGGTTGGATGAATTTAAAAGCTGTGTAGAGCAGGAGAAAGTTGGATGCAATAAAATTTGCATCTTAGATGTTCCAACAAGGTGGAATTCCACCTTTCTTATGTTGGACACAGCTTTGGAGTTAAAAAAAGCATTTGAAAGATTGAAGGATGAGGAGGATTCAAGGTACAGAAGCTACTTTGATGAAGAAGAGGAAGTTGAAGATGATGATGAAACTGAAAATCAGAGTAAGAAGAAAGTGCCTGTAAAAAGGATAGGGCCACCAAGTGATGCAGATTGGGACAATGCAGCAGTTTTTGTGAAGTTCTTGAAAGTCTTCTATGATGTGACCCTTAATGTTAGTGCTTCACTTACCCCCACTGCACACAAGGCATTCCATGATATTGTTACTATTGAAGCAGAGCTTGAAGATCTCAGTTCTATTGGGGTAGGGCCTGATTCAAGTGAAGTAGACAAAGTCTTGTACAACATGGCAGTCAAGATGAAGGCCAAGTATTCCAAGTATTTTGGGAACTTAAATGACTTGAACCAACTCTTCTTAGTTGCTTTGGTCTTAGATCCCAGGTATAAATTGAGAAACATTAGTTGGTTGTGTGATACAATGTTGAATTTGTGTGATTGGGAGATCAAGAAGAAATGTGATGAAGTAAAGCAGCTTGTGGTAGACTTGTGTGACTTGTATGGGCAGTCTAATGGTGCACATAGTGGACAGACCAAGACCAAAGGTCAAGATCCAAGTACTAGTGCAACAACTACTAGTAAGACTAGAAGCAAAACAAGGGTTCTTAGTGGGAAGAGGGCTGTTATGCAAGAAGACTGGAATAGGCAGCTTGAACAGAATAACGATGTTGTGGTGGGACATGAAGTTGATAGATATTTGCTGGACCCTATAGAAAAACCTGTTGAAAATGATGATTGGAAGATTTTGGATTGGTGGAAGCTGAATGGAGGTAAATATCCCAACTTGCAATCATTGGCTAGAGATATATTAGCCATTCAAGTGTCTACAGTTGCGAGTGAGTCAAGTTTCAGCACTGGGAGAAGGGTAATAGATCCATACAGAAGCTCTTTAAACCCAAAAACAGTTGAAAAATTGATATGTCTACAAAATTGGTTGAAGGCTGATGTTATTATGGGGTTGGAGTACATTCCAACTATGGAGGAAATGGAGTCATACGAACAGATTGAAGCTGGTATGTATTTTTGATGTTTTTAGTTTACTATTTTTGAATCTGGTACAACAACTTTGGACAATTTATATGAGATTGACTGTTTTGAGTTTTGACATCTTGCAGACCATGAAAAAGAGGATAGAGAGAAAGCTGAGAAGGCCAAGAACGCTATTACTGCTGCATCTGCATCTGGCCCAAGTGGCAAAACAACCAAGAGTTCTGAGGCTTCGGCTTCTGCCCCTACAACCAAGAAGACAAGGCATAAAAAATGATGCAATTCATCAACAATCAAGGATGCATAAAGGTCTAAACATTTTTGCTTCATTTGAAGTTCAAATTTTTTTTTTAAATTATCCTAATATCATTGATTTCTGATTTGTTATTTTGTATTCAGATTTGGTATTGAATCTATTGATGGAAGGCTGGAAGCCTTGTTGCATTGATGAAGAGGAACTGAGAAAGCCATGCTGGAAATGTTTGATTGTTTGCAGTAATGCACTTTGATGAAATATTGATCATTCATGAACTAATTCAATTTTAGTTGGTTTGTTTCAGTTTGAGACTTTGAAAGTTTGAATTGCTCAGTTTTAGACTTTTAGTATTGTAGTTTGCTGCAAATTGATGCAGTTTCAATATTTTGTGTGTTTGATGGTTTAATGCTTTCATCAGTTTCATGCTTTGAGAGTTTGGGAGTTTGCTGGAAATTTCTAATTTGTTATGTTAGATGTTGATTGTTGAATATGTAGATTGTAGATAATGTTTTTATGAGTGAATGGTATTTGCAATATTGAATCATTTGAATGTATGTATGGAAATCAGGAAAATTAGAAGCTGGAGACTAGAATTTGAATGTATGTATGGAAATCAGGAAAACTAGAAGCTGGAGACTAGAAAAGGCTGAAAAACAGTTTTGTCTATATGGAAAAACTGAGGAACCGATAGCGGAACCGAACTGATCTTGGAACCGAAAAACCGAAAAATCGAGTGTGAAACCGAACTGAGATTGGAACCGAAAACCGGAGGAACCGACCCGAGAATGGTCGGTTCGGTTCGAAATCGGTTCTTACTTCAAAAATCAACATACCCGAACCGATTATCTCTTATCGGTTTCGGTTCCGGGTTCTGGATTGAAAACCGTAGAACCGACTCAGGCCAGCCCTAGTTGGAGGCACAAAGTTGTGTTGCTTTGATTCCTGTTGTGTTTAAATAAAAATAAAAAATAAAATAAAAACCTTAGCCCGCCCCACTATGGTCTTTACAATGTTAGAATTACAACTTACCAACAAATCACAGCTCTAGGTACCCAATCGCAAATAACAGTTCACAGTACCCAAATCCCATTTTCTGAATTTTATGTTGGAATTATAACTTACCAACATGTCACAGCTGACAGGACCCGCCCCGAATTTCATCCTGAAATCCAAGGTGGCCCTGTGGGGCCCACCTTAGGAATAACTCTACCAAAAATTCAGCAGAGTCGCCCCTAAAATGGACTACCCAAAAACTTATAAATAACACATTCACACTTCTAATAAACCATCCTTATTCTTCTGGAGCCACCCTGCTCCCCAAATCACAACAACTCCACAATTTACAACTAAAATACGAATCATACAACATTTATCCCACAGGTTATCAGAGCAATCAAAAGAGAAAGAGAAAATAAAATACAGGTAGGTTCCACAGTTAACCTACAATGAAGACAACAGCAGCAGATGCTATGCCTCGAATCCTACTATGCCGAACCAGCTACTCTGCAGACTGGGCATTTGAAAACGAAGGGCCCAGGGGAAAAGTATATAAAAACGTTAGCGTGAGTGGACAAAAATAAGTAATTGTAAGGAGAAAATAAATTTATACTTTCCCGCACATATCTTCTTAAAAACCCGATGTATGCAGCAATTTAAAGAAACACAGTAACTTTAGTTCAGCTCAAGAAAACCGACTAGCCCCACTAGTCACAACCGAGCAAAGGAAAGAATTCCGATACTCAAGAAAATAAGACCAGCCCCTCTGGTTAGGGAAATCGAACTAGCCCCGCTAGTTAAAATAATAAAATAATATATAGGGAAGAAGTATCACCATACGATAGAAGGGAGCCTCTCGGCTCGGGTCGGAGTGTCCCACACTCTGGAGCATCCCATGCTCTGCTCTACTCACCCACGAACACATAGTAAGCAGGGAGGAGTACTAATAGGCTAGCTAGCAATAAAATATATCGACCCAGGTATGGTGGGTAAAAACCATACGAAAATCGAAAATCAGTAAGACATCCCCAATGTCTCACAAGAAAAGAAATTTAGTCCAGCGACGTGACCCCGCACGCCAATATAAATTCGGAATCATAAACCAATAAATGAAAATCAAATAAGTTCCTAAGTTCCGATGAAAAATCCTATTTCCGAGGATTCCTCGGAAAAAGCAAATCCGCTAATAAATAATACTTTCATTTCCGGAAATAATCTCGGAAAACAACTCGTCGAAAATTATTTCAGATAACAAATTTAAAATGGAGCATAACAAATTCCAATCCGAAATTCGAACGATAAATAATTCCACAATTAAAAATCGGATAATATGCTCGATAAATTAAAACAATAATTTAAATTACTAATCCATTTCCCAAAACAAAATCAATAATCAATATCAATTTCCCGAAAGTAAAATATAATAATATGTTCATTAATTAAGTAAATACTTATTTCGGAAAATCAATTGCATGCATCAATATTTAGAAAACCAAAAGTCCACTCACAGTATACGGCTAACGTGGTATCCACTCGTAAGGATCCTCGTCGAGTGATGAGTCGGTACCTCGTCCTGTACATAATTATTCGTAACTAACAATTACCGGACGGAAGAAAATAATGTTACGATAAACAATAATTAAATCCTAAACCCATAACCTCAATTCCTCCAATTCTCTTCTACAACCAACCAAACTTCACCAACACCGCCCAATCGTCAAATTCAGACTTTACAACAATTATGGAGAAAATCCGACAATCGGATTCACGATTAACATTAATCGAAATCCAAATCTTTAGAAATTTATAACTAAAAACTCCACCAATCCTCACCAAACTTCATATACAAGTTCTAGGATAATTATAGGATTTAACTAGTCAGAAATTGGAATTAAACAGTTACCCTAGCCACCGCTACCGCCGCCCACAATGGCGGCGCTGCCACCAAAATCACCAGCTCCAATGGCCACTAAATTTTGGCAACAGCACCTTCTCAACACACCCATTAATTCTCCCAACTATGACCAAGTCAGAAAATGAGTAGAAGTACCTCAACAATTAAGGAGAAGTTTGTACCCGAATCGTGAATAGTAACCCGAAATTTCAAATCTTCAATTCCTCCTCTACACTGCAAATCGTGGCTCAAGGCTAGGGGGGAAATGATCCTTGGCAAAAACCCGACCTTCGACGCTGGTTTGGTGGCCGGAAATGGCTGGAATCGCCGGAAATCGACGAAACACCCAAACTGCTACAGTGAACTTCAAAGCTTAAATCCGAGTTCCACGAGCGGAGCCACCGCAAAATACCACCACAGGCGCCTACAGGGAGAGGAGGCGAGTCCAAATATGCTGGCTTTATGTCGTCAGGTGGCCGGAGAAGGAAAAAGGCCGGAGTTGCAGAGAAGGCCGAAGAGAGAAGAAAGAAAGAAAAAAAACGCGGGGGAGGAGGAGAGAGAGAGAAAAGAAAAGTTACCGGCCCCAACAGTAAAAATTTTAATTTATGCTTTTTATCATGAACAGTAACTTTAATATTTCGCTTATAACTTTCGCATACGAACTCCGATTTTTACAAACCACATATGCACGCGCTCGGTTTAACGTCCTCTACAACTTTCATGAAGAACATTTTCTCAAATTTTGACCCGAACAAAAAGTCAATTTTTAAGGCCACTAAAAGTATCGAAACAAAGTAAAAATGAAATTAGTTATCATTTACCGTCCAAATGACTAGTAAACGGGTACATTTAAGTTCGGGACGTTACAACAGCTCTAGGTACTCAAACTCTGTATTATTTGCAATTTTGGTACCTAGCGTAACTGGTTCTCTACTTTCCCATTTTCTGTATTATTTGCGATTTGAGTCATTTTTGCAGAAGTCACACAGGTTATTCATTTTTTTCTTTCTCTGTTTTGATTTTGAATTGTTCCCTCATTCTGATGTGAGATCTGTATTGGATTTGACTTTACAGGTTTTGATTTGGAGGTTTAAAGAAGGGGAACTTTGAAGGAGGTTGTTCATTTGGTTAAATCTTATTCGAATATTTATGAGTTCGTTTCTCTTTGAGAATTTTTCTTCTGTGGTTAAATTTCATATGCAATGTATGGTTTTGTATCAGTTTAATTCCATATTTAATGGGTTTTCCATGCACTGCCGGGTTGACCCCGAAATCACAAAGCAAGGTCTTGATTGAGTGGGGCTTGCAGCATAAGCCCTTGCTAAAGATCACCACCGGTCTCTCGGAAGCCATCTTTGTCAGGACAATGTATTAAACAAAGCGAAATGGTAACTATTAAGAGGCAAAGTATGTACAATGCAACTTTTAGGTTTTGGTAAATCGCGAAAGGTGCTAAGCTAAGTTAGAGAAAATAGAAACTGGAGATCAGTGAGGAACGGAAAAGATTGATGAGGTTTGTACGTTGTGTTTGTGAGTTTTGGGGTGTAATGGAGGCGTGTTTATATAGGAGATGGGTGAGAGTACACGGATTGACATTGTAATCTGTAGCTTACAAACAGATAGAAGCAAGTTGAAGGGCTTTTGATAGTGAAGGAAAATAAGAATGTTCGATTAGATATTTGATTTCACACATTTTGAGACTACTCTGAAAAAGTTGCACTGAGAAGAATCAAACTTGAATGGACTGCATTATGCACATTGTCGAATCTTTGCATACGGAAATGAATAGAGACGCGTCCTTTGTACGGATTCACATTCTCATCTTAACTTGTCTCCATCACATTTCTGTAATTGCTTATTCCTTTCTTCCTATGTACATCTGCAGGTGGCTCATTTTCCATTATGGCCTGGTTGGTATGGATTTTCTGGCGTGTCGATCTTTCTATTCGATCTGCATGCTGCTATCTACTGAGTCGGAAATAGTAGTTGGATTTATCCATTTGGGACCTCGATCTTTTTTCTATTGGATTCGCATCCAATTCATGAAAGGAAACAGAAAGCAAGCTACATATTGAAAATTAATAGAGATCGATCGAACCTAAGGAAGCTCGGTTTTGTAAATTAAAAATCATATGTGCAAATATCAACATACATGATCGGCTATTAAGGAACCCTCCTCTCACTTTTGATGACAACTTTCTAGACCAAAGACAAATCGTCGTACATGGAATGAGGAAGGCAGATCAGTGCCATATATGGGAGGTCCCCCAATTCCTCTATATATCTTTTCGTGTCAATTGCTTGCCTTTCTATAGTACTATATGAATGGGTATACATATTTTTTGTTAAAATTAAGTATTGTGCTAAATGCTTTAGGGATTCGATTAATCACCAGAGATATAATATGTCCCGACTGGGGAGCCAAGGGTCAGCTTCTAGCTACGGCTCTTGACCCTAGAACACGGTTCTCTCGTACTTAATTACTAGAGTATGAGAATGCAAGAACCGGACATGAAATTAATGAATCATGTTATGCTGAGAATGTGAAATGTACTTCATATTGAAATACAAGTAATTAATTTTGAAATACAGCTAATGGCTAAGTTTGTAAGAGTTTGGACCTCTGTAACTATTTCATACTCATTTAGTTTTAGATATTGATGCTCAAATTATATATCATGGTATCAGAGCGGATTAACTCAAGTGTAAATGTACCGAATGAACGTGCTTCATGTCATATAATACATACAAGAATGATTCTATTCATACCTCTCAATTTAATATTTAGACCTCCTTTTATTTATTTTTTCCCATAAACTTCCTATCTTACCCCTATTATCTCTCTACACCTCCTTCAACGACAAATTAACCATCACCACCGTCCACTCTTATTGTCCTCCATCACCTATAACACCCGAGACCACCTCCACCTCCTAATTAGAAATTATATACCAAGTTAAGTGAATTCTTAAGGCTTGGAGTAATTTCGTTTAAAGATGGTGGTGGTCAAGAATCTGATGTTCCAAAACGTTGAGTTTGAAAGACAAAAAGTCACTCCCTGAACACAACCTTGCAGAAAAAAAAATTTACTGTCTTCGTTTTACGATTATAGTTTTACCGGTGACATTTTTATATTGAAGCCTAACTAAAGTTGTGTTCTTTGGGTTTCCGTGGTTAATTAATTGAATGGCCATGATTAATCGAATGGGTTTAATTGGTTATATCAGAGACACTAGTTGGGTCAGAGACATGAAAAACAAAGGGATCATGGAACTGGCAAGGATGGATGAGTATTCAGTTAATGATGATCCAATCAAAGTTTTGTGTCTAATCTAAATTCTGTAGATGATAATCTTCAGTATTTAGTTCACCAAGTTTTTTTGGTTTTATATAGAGGGGTAAAACAGGATTAAAAAATTTACAAAAAATAAAGGAGGTCTAAATTTAAATAGAAGGTATGAATAGAACCACTCACAAGTACATTATTCAATTTAACTTAAAATTTTGCCACATAAGAAGGTGTGTGATGAGAATGTAGAGTGCTATCCTATATTAAATATTTGTTACCTTACAAGAGAGTTTATAAGAATTTTAGTAATAAGGAAAACAGTCAGCTACCATATTTGCTTGCCTGATATATTCTTTCACTTGAAACGTACTGTTGACTAACCTGTTTTCAAACCAATTGCCTAGCTCTCACCCCTACGCCATGTCTCTAATAACATTTTTTTGTAGCATCAAGATTTAGTTTGAAACTGCTGAAGCTCGTATTGGTTGGAACTTAGAAAGTCTATGAAGCAATTAGATTAGTGTTCTTTGGAAAGAGAAAAAAATTACCCTGTCAGCTGATTTCGAATCTACTACCACAACTCATATACTGTGACCTCAAATCACTACACAATTCTTAGAAGATGGGTACAATGAATTTTTCCGTTCATGATTGGGGTTTCAGTTCAAGTACTAGGATAGCATAAGGCTGTACCCATCTCAATTCTGACTTGGAGCAACTATGACCTCTACAGATCTAGAACTCATTGAATATATGCTTGCTGCTAACCTATTAAGACATGTAATAAAACTTTTATATATCATGCAAGTCGTTTGCCATTTTCATAAAATGCACCGATATATTATACTGTTGAATACAAATGTCAACCATGAACGTGTTGGAGACAAACACGAAGTGTTACAAGGGATTACAGAAAAGCTATTAGTACATAATACTAATTAAGTAGCTATATTAGTAGCCTTAATAGTAAAGAAGAATCCTCAGATGCTATCGATCTTATATCTCGCGTGCATAACTAACATTCTAATAGCTTGCTTGTCATGCAAGTACTTGGTTAACTTGATGATTAGATTGATCAAACCCATAATGCGCCCACGCGCTTAAGCATGGGGATTAAGGAGCGCTTAAGATGAAGACTCATGACCTCATTGGCTCCACCAACAAATTCGCCACCGATGAACACAGCTGGCACAGATGGGTTGCATCCGAGCCTTAAAAGAGCTTGCTCTATCTCTCTCCCTCTTTGCATCTCATCAAGCTCATGCACTGCCGGGTTGACCCCAAAATCGCAAAGCAAGGTCTTGATTGAGTGGGACATGCAGCATGAGCTCTTGCTGAAGATCACCACCGATCTCTCGGAAGCCATCTTTGTCACCGCCTCCATTGCCAGATAGCGAGCTGTCTTTCCGTACGGTGAAATATCAAGACAATGTATAAACAAAGCAACAAGATAACGACTATAGGCAAAGTGTCTGCAATGCCACTTTTAGGTTTAGGTAAATCGTGAAAGGCGGTATGTTAGAGGAAATAGAGATTGAACGTTTGTGAGGAAGGTGAAGAGTGATGAGGTTTGATTTGTTTGTGAGTTTTGGGTTGTAATGGAGGTTTTTATATAGGAGATGGGTGAGAGTGCATGGATTGGCATTGTAATTAATTATCTGTAGCTACAAACAGATAGAAGCAAGTTTAAGGAGTTTAGACTTTAGACAGTGAAGGAAAATAAGAATGTTCGATTAGATATTTGATTTCACACTCTTTGATCGATCATTACTTGGCTACTCTGCAAAAGTTGCAATGAGGAGAATCAAACGTGACTGGACTGCATTATGCACATTGTAGAATCTTCGCATACGGAAAGAAATAGAGACGTGTCCTTCGTACGGCTTCACATTCTTATCTTAACTTGTTTCCATCACATTGCTGTAATTGCATTATCCTTTTTTCCTAATATGTAAGATCTACAGGTGGCTCATTTTCCATTATGGCCTGGTTGGTATGGATATTTTGGCGTATCGATCTTTCTATTCGATCTGCTGCTATCTACTGAGTTGGAAACAATAGTTGGATTTATCCAATTGGGACCTCCTTTTCCTATTGGATTCGCATCCAATTTATGAAAAGGAAACAGAAAGCAAGATGTTGAAAATATAGAAAATTCATATACAGCAGAGATCGAACCTAAGGAAGTTAATTTTTCTAAATAGAAAGGATAGGTGTAAGTATCTGTATACATGAGCTAAGGAACCTTCCTCTCATTTTTGATAACACGTTCTAGACCAAAAGACAATTCGTCGTCCATGGAATGGGAAAGGCAGATCAATGCCAAATACATGAGGTCCCGCAATTTATCCTTTATCTATATTCATGTTAGTTGCATGCCAGAGTACTATATCGATCTATGCGCATACATATTCTTTGTGAAAAGTCTTGTACAAAATGCTTCAGGGAACTCAATTGATCACCAGAGATTTAAAATGGCCCAACGAGCGGCCAAGGGTCAGCGTCTTAGCTAGGGTTCCTTGACCCTAGATCACGGTTGTCTCTTACATAATTACTATAGCATGTAGATGCAACTAATAACTGGACATGAGCATCATGCATGCAAATGTGAAGTGTACTCTATTGAAATACAACTTTGTTTAAGATTTATTATAGTTTGGACATATTCATTTATTGCCTAATAGTTTTGGATACGATATTTATATTTTTTATTTATCATAATATCAGAGCAGATTTTATGCATAATTTCGCCACACAGGGAATTAATTCACTCTATGTCACCCAATATAAAGTGTTTAATTAATTACATGTGAATTGAAATTTTGCCACATGTGAAGAGGCGTGTTGAGAATGTAAAGTGTTATCCTTCATTAAAAAATTGAGACCTTACCAAAAAGTATATAAAGAGAGACCCAACAAAAGAATTCTATAAGGGAGAGACTCTAATGAGAGACCTTTAAAATGAGAACTCCCTAAACCCCATATCAACAATTGTGAGACCCACTTTTCAAATAAATTAAGCAAATTAACCCTTAGATGTTTACATATGCATTAGTAGATCACTTCTGAAAACTTTCTTTCAAATTGTCATTCGTTAAGGTATCGAACTAGATCAAATCAATGGACAAACCAAATCGGTCAAACTTGAACTTTTCATGTTCATAATTGATAAGTCACGATAATGAATGCCTTAATAATTTTCAGTTTGGTTGAAAATTTACAGAATCTACTCATAATTATCTAAACATCTAACAGTTGATTTGTCGAAATGTAATAAAAAAGTGGGTTTCACAATTGCTGATTAGAAAGTCCTTAGTTTAATGGTCTTCATTAGAGCCCTACCCAATTATACGAATGATCACTGAACTATGACCCATTCAAAAATTTGGTCACTCACTTTTCAAAAATATCGGTCACTTTAATCACTCAAATTTAGCTTGGCAATTCACTTTTAGTCTTTAAATTTGTCACTAAACACCGCTAAGCTTGAGGGTAGTTTAGTGTAATCATGAGAGAGAGAGAGAGAGAGAGAGAGAGAGAGAGAGAGAGAGAGAGAGAGAGAGAGAGAGAGAGAGAGAGAGAGAGCAAAAAGAAGAAAAAAAATTATTTTTAAAAAGAAGAAAAAAATTCATTTTTTAGCATCTTGTCTAAAATATCATTTAGAAAGTAGATATATATATATATATATATACACACACACACACACGAGTTTTTAATGGATAAAATTGACATAATGATTAAAGTGAAAGACGGTATTTAAATTGAGTGGCTGAAGTAATATCATTAAAAAGATGAGTGTCCAAAATGTCGAGTGAGTCAAAATTCAGTTATCATTTATATAATTTGCTTATATTTTATTAGTAGGTGACTTAAGAGAGTAACTTCTTACTTCTTACATGTTAATTGGAAACCGAGATCAATACTGGCAAGAAAAATATTAGAGCAAGTCCACCAGGGAAATGATGCCCGGACTCCACATCAAATGGTGACCCAAGTCACCAAAAAATCACTATTGGTCCTTCCACCGAGCTTGGGGAAGCCAAAAGTAGCAAACCCAAGACAGCAGCACGGGCAAGAAGGTGACCCAGGCCTACACTGTGGCCCAAAAAGCGGAGATGAGGAGAGACTCGCCGTACGGGTGGAGTGAGCTACAGTCGCTTGTCCTCTAGCGGAGACAACGCTGCAGGCGTGTGGGAGGCGCCATTTTGTCCAGTGGTGGCTAGTGGGCTTTGACATGGCAAGTAGCCGTTGGGCTACTGCAAAATTTGAAGGCAACGGTCCACAGATCTTGACGTTGGTTTTAATTGTGAAAAGGAACTGACGGTTTATAATTAAGAAGCTATAGGAAGGTGAAAAAAAAAATTAATTATTACCATTAGATTACAACGGTAAGAAAACAATTATTACCAAAATTTCCTATAAATACCTCACCTCCTATTTTACTTGTCACACTAAAAAACTCATCTTTCTTACTTCCTCGAATTTTTTTGTTCCTCCTCCTCATAGCTTTCATCTTCCAAAATTTATTGATTCCAATATGAGCGTACGAGCCAATACGAGCGTACAACCCGTAGCATATCCAACTATTGACAGGACACATTGGTAGCCTATGGAAGACATTCAATTGTGCAAATCTTGGAGATATGTTAGCCAAAAGATGATCTATGGATAGACATTCGCAAACACTATGCCGACCATTGGAATGGATATGTCCGATCATTGCCAGCTTTTCAAGAGAGGTGGAAAAATTTGAAAATCGAACTTTATGTTTGGCATTGTTCGTTAAGGCACGCGAAAAATTAGTTCAAGAGTGGTGCGAATATGATTGATGAGGTATGAATTTGTAGTGTAACACAAATATTAATTTGTATGATTCTTTTAGTTTATATTAAAATTTAATTACTTGATACATTTTACTTTAAATTATTAGTTGATATATTAAAATTTAGTTGTACTAATAGAATTTTTTTTTAATTAACATAGCAACGTCAAGCACAAGATTTGTGGAAATCTGCGATGGCCAAATCGAAAGGAAGGCCAAAAAGAGGTGATTTCAATAATTTAGAATGTTACGAGATTGTGTTGGGGTTTCAATAATTTAGTGACATTCCAAGCCATACCTCTTCGACTGGAGGAACCTCAGGAGAGAAAATGAACGGATGCATGCACTCACAACAATTTGTTCCTAATTCTCATGTCAACATGGACATAGATGTAGATGAGATAAATGCCGATGTAACTCTCAATCCTTTGGTGAGGCCTTAAGGAAATAAGGCTGCCAAATAAGCTATCCGAAAAGGAAAGAAGGCATCTAATGATTCCAATCCGCTGACATCCGCTGTGGAGACTATAGCAATCAACCAAACATCAATGCTGTCAGCTAAGGAGAAATGCGATGAGGAATATGCTCGACATCTGCATGACCAACAATAAACGAGATTATATACATTTGCAAATGGATATGCGAAATGATGCATTCAAAATTCAAGAGAGGGAAGAGCGAATAATGGAGATGGACACAAGAAAAATGACGCCAACAAAAAAGAAATACTGTCAGAGAAAGTAAAAAAAAAAAATAGTGGAGAAAGAAGATAAAGATGCAACCGGTGGATCAAACTTCCCACAACCACCATTCACCAGTGGATATTATCCACAACCTCCTTTCTCCTTTGGCTTCTCACAACCTCCTTTCACTGGTGGATACTATCCGTAACCTCCTTTTCCCGGTGGCTTCCCACAACCACCATTCACCGGTGGAGTCCCTTCACCACCTTTCTCTTTGGGTGAATCCACTGACCTCAACCATATGGATGACCCCTCAAACACAAATTGGATTCCTATTGAAGATGAGGATGAGGAAAATTAGGGAGATTTATATTCTAAATAATTGTATTGTTATGATTCCAATGTTTGGTTGTTCAGTTATGTAATATTAAAGTCATGAAATGAAGATTTATTTGAATATGTGGGTACATTGAAAGGAAGCTCTCAAGCAATAATACACTTACAAATGAAAAGCACACAAACATAATTGAAAATACACAAACAAAATGAAAAACACACAAACATAACAAAAAGCACACAAACATACAGTAGCCAATTATTCAAATAGTAGATCTAGATACGCATGTTGCCTTTAACTTCCCAAAAGTGTTGAATGAGATCTTCCTAAAGGTTCGAGTGAGTGTACTCAGATCTGATTTGTTAGTATCAATCCATGAATCCGTTCATATTATGACCATCTCTACCAACAGGATCAAAGTCTTCACCGGTGGGTCCTTCTCATACCTCAGTTGTCTATGGCATTAAGCAATAACTTTTTTTAGTTACTCAGACAACATATAGATACATCTACGTTGTCTGAATTGCAATATAGTTAAGGGAATAAAAGATGGAAATTTCCCTCTTATGCAATCAAAATGCCAATTTTGGCACTTAGGCTAGCTAGGTATTTCTCATTCACACAACAGAAATAGTTCATTATGTTGTAGGAAGTTGCAAGCATAACAAACCATTGAAGCCAAATTTGCTTGGTTTGGGGGGGGAGGGGGGGGGGAAAGAATGTCATTTTGGAGACTTTTCCAAATTTTGCCGCTCATTTGTACAACGGCACTTTAAAAACCATTGTATGATGATTTGCAAATATACTCCTACAACACAAGTAACTAAATTGTTGTACAATTGAGTGGCATCTAGGATACAATTTGGAGCCAAATTTGAGTCATCTGGGAGGGAAATTTGCCGCAATTTTTTTTTTATTCACACAACAGATTATTCTTGTAACCGTTGTGTGATGACCTTCTAAACAAAAACTTCAGAATTTTAACCACCTTATACAACGTAAGTTTAGTAAACAAGTTGTGTGATTCACTTTTCTTCATCACACAACACATTTTTTTTCGTTGTACAAAAAGTGTTGTGTATTAACGTTTTTGGTGTAGTGTGGGCCTCATATTGTTATTTTCTTCATCATTAGACTCCAACTCATCATTGCTGTCTTCAGGTCGTTCATTCTCGACAATCATGTTATGTAATATAATACAAGTCAACATGATATGTTGAAGGTCCTCTTTATCCCACCCACGAGCAGCTCCTCTAACAATACCAAAGTGTGACTGTAATATACCAAAACATCTTTCCACATCCTTCTTATATGCCTCTTGAGCCTTTGCAAACTCAATTTCCTTAGGGCGTGTAGGACTTCGAATAGTTTTCAAGAAAGTCGCCCATCGAGAATAAATATCGTCAGCGAGATAGTAGCCTAAATTGTGAATTCTGTTATTCACTTGGAATTGGATCTAAGTGCTCTACCGGCGGTAAGCTCGTCAAACAATAGGGACTTTGCCAGGACGTTGAGGTCGCTGTATAGCCGGGCATTCCAAAGAATGCTTGCCAAATCCAGATGTCATATGATGTGATTGCTTCTAGGATGATAGTGGGGATATGTTTTCGACCACTATATTCTCCAACTCAATCAGAAGGGCAATTCTTCCATTGTCAATGCATACAGTCGATGCTCCCAATCATTACTCGAAAACCTCTCCTCTCAACTTTGGCAAGAAGTTGTCTGAGGTCGACCGCATTAGGAGCGCAGATGTATTGTTCTGAGTACAAATTAACAATTCCTCTTGTAAATCGCTTCTGGACTACAATAGAGGTGGATTTCGTCATCCGACAATAGTCAGCACATTGATCTGCCCCAGCACCGTAAGCAAGTATTCGCAAGGAATATGTCATATTCTGCTCCGGAAGTAGTCTGACTTTCTTGGTAGCATCTGATTATTGAACAAAGTATCGATCATACTAGCAAAGGTCAGTAGATATACGCTGAAAGACATTGAGGCTCATCCTGTAATGTGTTCGGAACTCATAATCTTTGAATATTTGACGTTCGACAAAGTAGTCAGCCATCAAATTTTGGCCCTTTCTTCTCTAAGTCTCTCATCCTCATTTGGTGCACAACCCGGATGAGAACTGCGCTTTCAAGTTTGGTTTGCAGATTCTTATGCAACTACTGTGATCACAATGGTGTTGGTGGCCATCATCTCTTCATCATCTTCATCCCTAGACCGTTGAATTTTATCCCGCAACATATTCATTGAAATGAGGGAAATTGAGGAAATGTGTCTAGAGATAAGAAAAAGGGTGAAGGTTTGTTTAGCTCGAATGGTGTGTGTATGGAGTGCAAAGATGAGGTCCATATATTGATATTTTTCATACAGATTATGATAACTTGAGAAGGACACGTGTCAGCATTTCCTTCTTTAAAATCTTATCTAAAATTTTAGATAAGATTACATTCACAAGAACCGTCAGATTAAATAGTGTGCGAGTGATCTGGTTCGTCCAAACTTGTCGGTGGATTTTCTCTCTTTTCAAAAAAATTTTCGGTGGTGTACATGTGTTAAAAGTGTTGGTGGAGTGTTTAAAAAAAAATGTCGGTTGACCTATAATTTGTCTACCCAAAAAAATATCTTTGGTTGCATCTCTAAAATATTCATCAATACTATTTATTTACATCATACATTTCTCATTTACACTAAAAAAACTAATAAAATATTTAATAAACAGTAATTAATCGGTGAGCCTGACCCAACATGTGAAAACATATGTCCAATAATAATTTCCTGATATAATGACCGAACAGGTAAACTTGCTCTCACATGTACCAACTACTAGAACGCAGTCTTAATTGGAAGTTTCGAACGGTCTAGATTACTGGCAGGTACACATGCTTTCACTTTCATTAATGCAAGACCAAGACACAGGAGACTGGATAATGGATGAATATAATATATATATATATATATATATATATATATTCCTTTCCAGTTTCACAAAGCACCAATATATTATATTAATTGTGTTGAACAGTACAATTGTCAACCACTTCAAGGTGTTTGGGAAAATAACACCAAGAGTAGCTTAGTACTAATGAAGTAGCTATAGTTAGCTTTATTTGAAAAAGGAACTCTCACATGCTCTATATCTTACATCTCTCGTGCATGACTAATAAACATTCTTATTAGCGTGCTTGTCATGCAAGTACTTGGTTAACTGGATGATTAAATTGATCAAACCCATAAAGCACCGACGCGCTTAAGCATGGGGATTAAGGAGCGCTTAAGATGAAGACTCATGACTTCATTGGCTCCACCAACAAATTCGCCACCAATGAACACAGCCGGCACAGATGGGTTGCATCCGAGCCTCAACAGAGCTTGCTCTATTTCTCTCCCTCTTTGCATCTCATCCAGTTCATACACTGCTGGGTTCACCCCAAAGTCGCAAAGCAAGGTCTTGATTGAGTGGCTCATGCAGCATGAGTTCTTGCTGAAGATCACCACAGGTCTCTCGGACGCCATCTTTGTCACCGCCTCCATTGCTAGCTAGCAGCTTTCTTCTCGTAAACAAGGCGAAAATGTAATGACTTGAAGGCAAAGTATATGCCAATGGTGGGTTCGTAAGTGAAAAAGATTAGAGGTTCCTGAGGAGGTTTGATGTGTTTGTGAGTTATGGAGTGCCAGGGAAGTGTTTATATAGGAGATGGGAGAGAATGGATTGGCATTCTCTAATAGTTAAAGGGTTTTGATAGTGAAGGATAATAAGAATGTTCGATTTGATATTTGATTTCATAAACTTTGATCATTACCTGACAGCCATCCAAAAGTTGCACTAGCTAGGAGAATCAACTTTGCACGTTGTCGAATTTTAACATACGGAAATAGAGACGCGTCCTTTGTACGGCTTCACATTTATTCTTATCCTAAATAGGCTCCATGACATGCCTATTGCCTTAAATATGTGCATTTTGCTCTTCGTTTTCGTTGCTCCTTTTGGTGTTAAAAGTTTTTGCATCACCTGCCTATATAGGTACCTGCTTCATTTCTGTTAGTAATGGGGAAAATAATAAGAATCAAGCAAATGTTGAGGTTACTTTTCCAATTAGGGCGTTATTTTACATCACCTGCCTATATAGGTACCTGCTTATTCATTTCTGTTAGTAATGAGGAAAATCATACGAATCAATTAAATGTTGAGGTTACTTTTCCGATTAAGGCGTTATATTCCTATTTCCAAATATGTACGGACCCATGTTAACAATCTTTATTTCTTTGAGCTCATGGAAATTTGATATGATCATATAGATCTGCAGGTGTTTCATTTTCTATTTATTCTGCATGAGCTAGAATATTTTCTGAGTCGGAGAGAATAGTTGGATTTCTCCAATTGGGACCTCCTTTTCCTACTTGGATTCGAACCCAATTCATGAAAGGGAAACAGAAAGCAACCGCTTGAACACAGAAAACACATGCATACAATGTATTACATCCTATACTATATGGCAGAACTAATTATAATGAACTTGATTATTATCTGTAAAGAGAAATTAATTAACTACCTATGTAAATATTGGATATATAATTAAGCTAGCTATAGAAGCCATTTTAATGACACGTTTCAGACAACACTTCTTGCCTTCTTGGCTTCTTGCATAGGATTAGAAAGGCAGCGGATCGTTGCCACACATATGAGGTCCCCACGCCCCCCAAGTTATCCTCTATGTATCTTTCCCTGTCAATTGCCTATTCCTGTACACTGGGGTTAATAAATTCTATGTAAGTCATCGATCTGTTACATATAAAATAAGTCATCTCGATCTAAAAGACTGCAGGATTATATTCCCCGTCAAGTGAAAAACCCCTCAACTTTAATTTTTTTCCAGCTTTCCATCACCAATCGGAATAATATTGGCCGCGTAATTGATGGGAACGTCAAAAGTATACCTAATATATACAGAAAATCTCTGCAAAATGCTTTGAGGAGTTCGATCTCGCCAGGGATTGATTTAAAATGGCCCCAAACTGGGAGAAGGTAGAGATTGGAAAGCTTTTAATAAGGCTCCTAGACCGTACATCACATGGTTTTAATATAAAATAAATAAAAACCTGATAAGAGAGGAATAAGATCTACGTTATGAACTAAAGGAGGTAGCTAGTGTCATAGTGTGGGTGGCGTAAGTGGGACAAGGAATGTCAACTTTTTAGCTTAATTTAAAGAAAAAGAATGCGAGGACGGATCGTGGCATCACAATCTAAGATTAGAGTTTTTCTGGGTTGGTGAGGTACAGACCTTGTACAGATTCTCTGTCACTGAAGGAAAAGATGAGGAAGAAAGGGATGAGGCTCATCAGGCAGTTTGCTATGGCTTTCTTTAACGTTGCTTTCTAGATACCAAAACTGACAGAATACTATCTCCGTCCAAAATCTTAATGCTGAAAAGAAAAGAAGAATAAAAATCTATATCCAAGTGTGTCATTAATTTCTGTTATGGAACCAAATCTGATCCCTATCTGCTTGCTAAATACTTAAGGATGCATATAATCATCCACATATGTTTAATATGTTCTATCAACGTTTAATCATATATATATATATATATATGTATATAACCTTGCTCATGTGCGGATATCCTCACCTGAGCAAAAACGTACGGATTTTGTGTTTTTTCCCATTTTTCGATCACACATTCACATCTTAATCGTTCAGTTTTTAGGTCCTAGTGTATATATCATCTCTGCAAAATTTCAGCCAATTTGGTGATCATTAAGGCATCCAAAACTGTAATTTACAAGAACGAACCGAATCTGTCGAACCGGAACCGTTCGTATATATTGTTGTAATTTGCAGTTTTGAATGCCTTAACGATCACCAAATTGGCTGAAATTTTGCAGAGGTGATCTATACATTAGGACCTAAAAACTGAACAGTTAAGATATGAAAATGTGATCGAAAAGTGGGTCAAAATTGGAAATCCGTACGGATCGAAAAACTGCGGACTTCGGCAGTGGAGATTGACTGCGATTCGTGCTTTTCTTTGTGCTGGCATCAATTCTTGTCAAATTAATTTGTCACTTCTATCAGCACATCAGCTAGCATTGAACACAAGCACAAACTGTTTTAAGGATTTTGGTTGATCTTAATGGTTGATATTAATGGTTGATCTTTGTTGTGCACTAGCACAAGCACCTTACTAGTTTGTTGTGTCACATGTTCCTACATAACTACTTTGGGCGAAAAAAAAAAGTGTGAGCTGTTATCTCAAAAAAATTTCAGTACTATTAGAGTAAATCATTAACTTATTTTATTTATTTTTTGGAACTTTCCCACAAGAAGGCCGAGGTGAGGAAACCAAGCGGGAAAAATATAGCAGTGAACGGCAATGATCCACAGAAGCGCTTGGAAGGCTGCGATAATATCCCCAAGTTTCCTCGAGAAACAAACCCATGCATCCTCATTACATATATAGGAAATCTGTTGAATCGCTAATCCATCTGCTTATCTGTCCAATTAAACCAAAAAACTCTTGGTATTGACGCCCAACAGATCTGTAGAAGACGATCAGCAAAAGAAATTGAGTCAGGAACATGAATCCAGTCCAATGCCAGTTACTATCTCCATTCATGAGTCAAGTCCCCTCGTCCTTCATGAACCACAAGAATATAGTTAATATCTGTGTAAACAACCCAAGGCCCTCCACAAAGGTGTCATGCACATGTGCTAAGTCCAATGGCAGCACAATATTCTCAGCACTCAGTGACTCAGAAATAGAGTTGAGAGTCCCAAGTCCTAAAATAGAAATCCACTACCACAACCCATGCACTCTGACCTCAAATCACAATACAATTCTTATAAGATTCTTATGATAATTTTATTTATTTATTGTCTTCATGTCTTGTGGTTCAATTCAAATAGCAGGACTGCAGAAGTCTAATCTCATGTGTGAATTGGAGGAACTCTGACTTCTTCTTAACTATTAGAATATATGCTTACAAACCTAATAAGACATGTACGTAATTGAATTAACTTAATTCCTATTATGTAACTTGTTTTGCCCGCATATATGTCAAGGTCGTTTGAGAGAAACTTCTTCAAGTTGAAAACCATGAAATTTTACCCCGACATATAATCTAAAAATATATTTCAACCGAAGGAAATCTGAGATATCATTTGTTTGACAGCTTGTTAAGTTGGTATAGCGACTTCTTCTATTTACAAATCATGTGTTATTTTCCCTTTAACTAGTACGCACTGAAGTCTTGCTTTCATTTCATATAGACTTCATCAGTTCATCTCACATCCATTTGTTGTAATCACACATCATAATGGGAGCTGTCTGTTATAATGAGCTAGCACTGCCATTTAATCAATTTGATCCTGAGAAACGATTGAGAGGAGATCTTGTAATGTAATGCTTTCAATTGAGTATCCTTCGTAGGCATGCACAACTCAAATGCAGTCTTTGGAACTGCCATACTACCTAGCTAGTATACATGCATGCATGTGTCGATCTACGTTACATGAGAAATGTGATAATAACTTGGTTAACATATATATATATATATATATATATATATATATACACACACAGCGTTTTTCCGTTGCGGACGTCCGCACTTTTTGATTAGGTGCGGATTTCCGGTTTTGACCCACTGTCCGATCACATTTTCACATCTTAGCCGTTCAGTTTTTAGGTCATAATCTATAGATCATCTCTGTAATATTTCAGTCAAATTGATGATCGTTAAGGCATTCAAAACTGTAATTTACAACAATTAACACGAACTATTCCGGTTCGACAGATTCGGTTCGTTAGTGTAAATTGCAGTTTTGGATGCCTTAAGGATCATCAAATTGGCTGAAATTTTGTAGAGATGATCTATACATTAGTATCTAAAAACTGAACGGCTAAGATGTGAAAATGTGATCAGAAAGTGGGTCAAAACCGGAAATCCGCACCTTTATCTTAGGTGCGGATATCCGCACCTGAGCAAAGTTATATATATATATATATATATATATATTTTTTTTTTTTTTTTCCTTCCCATATTCATAAAAGCACCAATACTGAGATGAACACAAATATCAAGCCTTTCAAGGAGTTTGGGAAAATAACACGAAGTGTAACATAGGATTACAAAAAAACTAATAAAGTACTTAATTAATACTAATTAAGTAGCAATAGTAGCCTTATTAAAAAACTCTCACAGGCTCTATATGCCATATATTATCGTCCGACACTTAATTTTTTATGCGTGCATTGCTAATTAAGATTCTTAATAGTGCGCCTGCAGTCATGCAATAGCTTAGTTAACTTGATGATGGTTAGATTGATCAAACCCATAATGCGCCGACGCGCTTAAGCATGGGGATTAAGGAGCGGTTAAGATGAAGACTCATGACCTCATTGGCTCCGCCCACAAATTCACCACCAATGAACACAGCCGGCACAGATGGATTGCATCCAAGCCTCGACAGAGCTTGCTCTATTTCTCTACCTCTTTGCATCTCATCCAGCTCATACACTGCTGGGTTCACCCCAAAGTCGCAAAGCAAGGTCTTGATGGAGTGGCTCATGCAGCATGAGCTCTTGCTGAAGATCACCACTGGTCTCTCGGACGCCATCTTTGTCACCGCCTCCATTGCAAACTAGCTGTCTTTCGGTAAGGTTCAATATGAAAATGTATCAAACAAGGCAAAGTATGCAACGCCAATTGGGGATTGGTAACTGATAAATGTGGAAATGTGAAGGAAATATACGGTTGTAGTACTGGTTATACTTGATGAGGTTTTGTTGTTGTGAGTTTTGGGGTGTCTTGGAAGTGTTTATATAGGGCGATGCAATGGGGGTGGATTGGCATTGATTGTAGCTCAGAATAAGATAGAAATTAAAGGTTTTTGAAAGTGAAGGAAAACAAGAATGTTTGTTTAGATATTTCACAAATTGATGTATCATTACTTGATAACGATCGAATGCACTACAGAAATTAAAGTTTGAATGCACAACTTCGAATCTTTGCATACGGAAGTTAATAAAGACGTATCCTTTGTACGGCTTCACATTCTTATCTTGTTTCATGTGCCTAAATATGTGCATTCTTTTCGATCTCTCTCTTTTACTACTGTTCTAGCAAGGCCCGGCCTTAACTTGAGGTCATGAATTTTCTGGCGTATCTGTCATTATCCTACAGCATATATATGATGATCGAGTTGGAGAGACTAGTTGGATTATCCAATTGGGACCTCCTTTTTCTATGTGGATTCGCTTCCAATTCATGAAAAGGAGACAGACAGAGAAAATCATACACAAATGTTTGCATATATGTGGTTATTAATTTCATGGAAATCATAAGTTACAATCCAAGAACATGATCATGACTGATCATAGTAGGTCCCCCAGGAGCCTAATATAGGAGTTCCATAATTGCTTGTGTTTCAAGGAATATAATACTGATGGTCTAAAAATATGGAAACTTGTGTGTTCATCATATGAGATAATACTGAAGTGTCATCTCACTTTCGATGACACGTCGATCAACACAATACGATGCACATCAACGGCGGAAGGCAGACTAATGCCATACATATGAGGTCCCCAAAGTTATCCTCTATATTTTCCTTGTAAATTGATGTGTATGTATCGCCTTTAATTATATTCCAAAGCTAGAAAATTATAGAACACATTTATTTTGTTTATTTCTGAGTCGACATAAGGTTAGAGTACATCTTCCAAGAAATCGAGTAATTTTTCAATCCTCCCATCAAACCAACCTGGCAATTTAAAATAGTTTGACACATGATTTTTATTTAATTTACTAAAAACTAAATTGTTTCAGTTCTTGAAAAAAGACCATTTTGCCTCTTCCTTGAATTGCTACAAACCAGCTCATCATATCCAACATGTCTCTTCACCATCTATTGAAAGTTTAATATATGCTAGAAAATTAAGTCCAGTTTGTTGTAAAGTATTGCCACCACATCTCTTGAGATGTTTTTGTTTATTCCTTTTGATTAGGTCCTTCAAATCTGAAATTGGAATTGAGATCTCTGAGGTATTTTGGTTTTTTAAAAATATTATTTTCTCAATGATCCGATTTAAGTTGTTCTGGGATTAAGAGATTGATCTATGAACTCCTAATCATTCCTATAATTATCGTCGATGGCCGATGGTTGACTAGGTTCTGCCATCTCCATTAAAATCTCATCGATTCACATCGATAACATTCTCCATTAAAAAATAATGTCAGTTTATACTGAAATAATAAATGATCCATAGAATTAATTGGGGAATTAATTTGGACTTGGAAAACTCTAGATGATGCATGATATATATGTCATCAGTCGTCGGTCATCAATCTCATTCTAGAAGAGTGCATGAATATTAATCCCCATCAAATGAAAAGCTCCTTTACTTTTCCAACCCAATTTCAATTGGAATATTGGCATGTGATTGATGCATGTTAACGTCAAAAGTAGCAATACCTAATCTATACACATATATAATCATATATTGATATATAGATACGTGTATATATTCTTTGTGATACGTGATTTGAGATCTCACTGTATGCAGATTGCAGAATACGGGCCAACCTTTATGAAGGAACAATCGGCCGGCACAGATGTATAAAATGGCCCAAATTGGAAGCCAAGAGTCAGCCTTATATCTGTAGGGTTCTTTACCGTACATTGCACGGCTCTATCGTACTACAAGCATATTAGGACAATGCATTTGCAGCCATGGGAGCATGTACATACATTGTATCTATAACACAGAAAAGGTAAATATTCTCCTCAATCAATTCTATTAACTCTCTTCGGTTTAGGTACCCAAGGTGTCCAATACATTTTTTCTTTTACAAACTATTTGAAGACTTGTTTCCATGATCATTTAGTTTAGTGATCATGACATAAATCTTTTTATTTATAAATGAGATGTTCATCATCTTCTCATCAGTTCAACTCAAGAACGATCAATCAATTGTTGTGTAATTCAAACAAAATAAATTAGGGACTCACTCATTACAGAAAACGGAGTCAACACACAGTTCAACTCAAGAACGATCAATCAATTGTTGTGTATTCAAACAAAATAAATTAGGGACTCGCTCGTTACACACACACACACACGACTTGTATGAGACATACCATATCTGCATGCATGCATTAGAGTGAAAGTAGCTATGGCGAGAGATATCTAGAGGGAGCTTGGGGATAAGGATAATTATCGAAGGAGCTAACTAGCTTGCTAGTGTCATGGTGTGGGTGGCGTAAGTTGCAAAAGAATGTCAACTTTTTGCTGCTAGCTTAAACTAAAGATAAAGAATGCGAGGACGGATCGTAGCATCACAATTTAAAATTGATTAGAGTTCTACTGCATGTGTCGGTAAGGTACAGTAATACTAGAGGCCTCTGTACAGATTCTCTCCATCTACTGGTCAGCTTATTCCCATCTCAGAGAAAAAGAAAGAACGAAAGGCCCCCTTTCTTGCTTTAATTTGCAATACGAAACAGACAGAATTAATACTTCTCCCGCCCAAAATAAAAGAATAAAGATCACTATCCAACTACGTATTCTGTCATTTCTATTGTCGAACAATATTTTTAGCTTGCTTTAGAGCATCATTTAATCATTCTTTATCCACAGACTTACCTTCACAAATAGTTATTATTCTGCAACAGTATTATCGTACTGAGATTGATTGGCGGCGATATTCTTGCTCAATTGGTGCAGCTGGATTCTTCTAATCGGGGGTTTTACTTTGTCATTTATTATCAGCAACCAAGCACTAAACACATGCTCAAATTAAGGGTTTTTGCTTTATTATGTATATGGTTGATGTTGACAAAATAGATCGACAATTGAAGCTACAATTTTAACAGTATATGAATGTGGTTATCTTCGATCGAATATTTGTAAATGGGGAATGTCACCCCCAGACCCCAGTTCCAAGTAGCTATATAGGCCTAGACTAGTATTGCAGTCTACTTAATAAACAGAATGCCTACACCAGCATTAAAGATGAACTACATTTGAACAATTATACAAGACTGTACCTTCATTGGAAATTCTCAGAGTTTTTGGATGTGCATATATGCTACCCTCGGATGAGCACTCACAATAGCAACAAACTTCAATACCCAAGATAGCAAAGTGCACCTTTATTAGTTTTGCAGATGGTTATAAGGGCTAAATCTCTCTTCTGTTAACACTGACTTGATCGAGGAACATATTGTGCCTTTAATTACCTAGCTAGCTAGTAGTTCTCTATTGATATTTCAACAAATAGCAGCGTAATTTAGCTTGACATATATGAAATTGTTGAATAATCCTCTAATATGTTAAACTCAATTTGTATCTAATCTGATATGATAAGAATTAACAGGAGGTCCTAATTGTTAGTGTGTACTATGCTTACTTATGGTTAAGCTTAATTAACTTTACATGGTTAGCTCTTTTAGCAACTACTGTCACTATCTAAATTTTGTTTAAGGAGTCTCTATGGGACTACTAGTAAATCAGTTAGTCTATTAGAGGCTTCTAGATGATATAGAGTAGTATTCTTTCTAGTGGTAGTGGAGTCAGAAGTTGATCTCAAGCAGCGAACTTACAAGTTTTAGAGAAAAAAAAAATTTGAAACTCAAAATATATCAAAACTTAACAAAAAGTAATAAATTGAAACAAAGTTACGGAGGATCAATATTTTTTTTTAATTACATATTTTATTGATCAAATTTATAATTTTTAGATTTTATACCATTTTTCATGATTTATATTTATCTTTGAATTTTGAAACTATAAGAAATAATAGTGGTTAATGTTAAAAGAATAAAGAATTAAGAAAGTTTTAGATCTTAGACATTTTTCGTGATGGAAATACAATTTATCTTTGAATTTTAAAACTATAAGAAATAATAGTGGTTAATGATAAAAGAAGAAAGAATTAAAAAAAAAAAAAGTAATGCTGCAACCATGCTTTGAATCTAAGACCATCCTTAACAAATAAGAAAGCCCCATGCTGCCACTACCGCAATAGTAATTAGTGTTAAAAGAAGAAAGAATTGAAAAAAAAAAAAATTAATGTTGCAACCATGTTTTGAATCTAAGACAATCCGTAACAAATAAAAAAGCCCCTTACTTCAACTACCACAATCATATTGGCAAACTCTAAACTATTTATATGCTTATACCATACAGAAATAAAAAAGCTAAAAAATAGAAAGGTCTGGGCCCAATGTCCAAATTATAGCACAAACACTCTTACTCACCTCACTAACAGATTAGAGTTCCCACTCACTTTATTTATACACAAAAAATCATTTTTAGGTTATAAAAACACAATAATTACAAATTGCCACTGAGAGATCAAAACCCAATTCCGCACTCTCTCTCTCTCTCGCCCTCCCTCCCTCCCCCACCCCCAGTAAAACCACTACTCATTTCAACCGCCGGCGGTTGAAATCCTCAAAAGCAGCTTCGGTTCAACGATTCTCCAAATTCAGATTCATCAAAACAGGTAAAATTTCAATCTCTGATATTGAGATTTTGAAGTATTTTGTAAAATTGATTATATATATATTTGTGTTTTACAGTTGTTGTTAGCCTAAATTTGCTTTATTTAGTTTGTTGATGGAAATCTAGGGCCTGCATGTGTGAAAATCTATGAAATTTTGGCTTTATATGTTCATATCTGTTATAGATTCAGATATATATAGTTTTGTGTTTATTGAGTAACAATAACTTGTGAATAAGTGAAAATGAAGATTTATTCGGGGTTATTGGGGGGCAATAAAAGTTTAGTGGTGGTCAGTAATTAATGAAAATTAATGAAGATGTTCTTGGTTTTGAAAGTCTTAGAAGGTTTAGTGGGGGGAAATAAAAGTTTATTTGGGGGTCAGTAATCTATGGAATGAAATGTTCTTGATTTTGAAAGTCTTAGGAGGATTATTGGGAGCAATAAAAGCCTAATTGAGGTCAATAATTCAATTATGGATAGTCAATAATGAATTTGCTTTTCTTTATGCGCAGAATGGTGAGCCCAAATTAAACACACGGAAGAAGTTGAGAGCTCCAATCTAAGGAATCAAGGCAAGAGGCATCAAGTGAACAGACTTCAACTGAAGACACTTCAAATTAATGAAACACTACAACAAAAGATACAGGAATAAGGCAGATGAAGAGCACAGGGAATAGAAGAGCATATATACAAGCAACAAGCGGAGGAAACAGAAGAGGAAGAAATAACAGAAGATGAAGAAAAGGAAGAAACAGAAGATGAAGAAGAAGACGACACAACAAAAAGTCAGAAGAGGAAAAAAAGCAGAAGATGAAGGTGAGGAAATCAACGGAAAAAAAGAAGAAGAAGAAGAGAAGAATCGCCAGAAACAAAACAGCAGAAAGGGAAAAAAGAGGAAAGGAAGAAGGAAGAAGAAAAAGAGGAAAAGGAGAAGAAAGAAGAAAAGAAAGCCAGGATAAATTTCAGGCAGCAAAAGTTGCACCTTAATCTTTTGAAATAAAAATCTGTACCTATATATTGAGAGAATTTTGTCATTGCACCATGGAAGTGCTGAAAGACAAGTCCCCTTGCGCGCTAATTAACAGCAAGAAATGAGGTTGCATTTATATGTTCCGACTCGTCTCCAATTTATTTGTTTATACAAGATCATTTAATGATTGATTTTCTATTAAAAATAATCAGTGATGATCTCATTGGGTAAATCGATGGCGAAATAATCTGATGCATACTGAAACTGCAGGCCAAATAAACTCTAAGATTAGCCCATAAAAGATTATTCGACTTAGACAGACACAATGAGAGAGAGAGAGTGTGTGTGCGCGCCAGACCTAGTTCCATCTCTCTCACACCTTTTGAAGTTCCCTCTGGCTACTCAATTCGGATCGATATTCTTATACTCACACGTCATCAAAAAAAATAACCACCTTTTAAAGCCATTTAGTGATTGATGCATGCCCCAATTCAAATCATCTTCATCATCTGTGAATCTGTGATAAATGCAACTATTCGTGCGCGTCTTCATCCAACACTCTCCTCCTACCACGTTATCACTATATCCGAAGTTGACATTCCCCTAAATTGTAAAAAGGGGCATTTTCGTCCACAAGAAAAATTCTAATGCACCATACACCAATTAATTCTATATTATTCAATCCCTCCTTAACCCACTTTCGGCCACGTTTGGTTTATCTCTATAGTATCACAGATTCTGAGCACGCAAGGGTCTCACATCAAGGGTAGTTTCGGGAATCAATCCATATATCTTGAGGAACCTTCTGCTTTCTCTACTGGATTAAAGTATGCATATAATATGTAAATGATCCCCAACTTCCCATTTGGGACTTGGCTTAGCCTATATATACATGCTCATAACTCATCCAATTCCATAACAAAACCAGCTTCTACAACTACTAACTACTAATCCCACAACCTTCATTGCCTACATTTTCTCCACTTTCACCAATTTTCCCTCACATTCTCACCTAATTTCTTGCCTTCCAATCCAAAACCCTACTTGCATCTTCGTCACATTCCATCCTTATTAGCTAACCCTTTGCAATATTTCAAATTTGGATACCTTTTAGTCGGATTACCTCAAATGGACCGAGTAGCGAAATTGGCGTCACAGAAGGCTGTGGTGATCTTCAGCAAGAGCTCATGCTGCATGTCTCATGCAATCAAGAGACTATTCTATGAGCAAGGCGTAAGCCCTGCAATCTATGAGCTTGATGAGGAGTCGAGAGGGAAGGAGATGGAGTGGGCTCTGGTGAGACTAGGGTGCCAACCGTCGGTTCCGGCGGTGTTCATTGGTGGGAAATTTGTGGGATCTGCCAACACAATCATGACCCTTCATCTCAATGGCTCCCTAAAGAAGTTGCTAAAAGATGCTGGAGCTCTATGGCTGTAGTCCGAATACCATGCATGGATGAACAGCACTGCCTAATAGTACTACCATATATGTCCTTAAAATAATATTTGAGGTTTTAACTCTTTTGTATTTTTCCTTTTCTTCTTGCATCCAGCGGCTTATAACTTGTATGCTAATTTCAACTGTGGTTATAATTAATTATGTAACTACATGGATCACTTTTGAGTCTACAATATATCTTCACTTTTTGTTGAAGTACAGTGTACTATGTATTTAATATATATCAAGGACGAGTTGAGCATCTTTTTGTGCTCTTATTCGAACTTCAAAGTAATGCAAGTATCTCATACTTTCTTGGGTTTCCAACATAAAAACAAAAATTAAAACTAAAATTTATGTATCGCATATGTCAATTAAATTGCTGCTCTCTTGTTTAGATCGGTCGGCTATACAAGTATTAATTACTGGCAATTTGGCATTGCTCAAAACGATAATGTATGTCTTTTTGTATTTGATCATGAGACCTGGACATTTAAAGAGAGATTAACGGAGATGTAAATGGATGGAAATATTGAAACATATACCATAAACGAACTATCATAAGTTCTGGAATATGTACGATAGTAAAAATACAAAGAACTTAAGACGAAGCCAGCACAAAAATCAGTGAAACAAAAAAAGTGTAAATCTTGTCCTCCAGAGGCTATAGGATGAAAGTCGAAAGAAAAGCAAAATCTACTAGCAAATAACATATTTATTAATATCGGCAGATTCTTAATTATTTAGTAAAACAAATGTTAGTGGCATTAATAATGAGATTCTGAGGGTTTTTAAATGCAAATGTGTCACCTACACTTTCGAATAAACCTCTGAAATTCTGCAGCAATATATTACGTTGTTTATATAGCAAGAATTTAATGTTCCATGCATTTCACAAAAAATCTTGTCAATCAAAATGGATCATATTCTTATATCATGGCTATACTTATAAATTGGATCGATCGATATGCATGATTTGGTGGTAAGCTAGCTACCTATATATATTCTTCTAATTAGTGTTGTTCCATCACACGCAATTAAATACCAATATATTTGGCCTTTTCGATCGTTCTGGGTTCCCAAAAAAAAATAAAAAAGAACTTACTCCTGAGATCGAATCTCTATTCCCACGAAACATAATCTCATCATCATCATTTGGTGTTCTGATTATGGTGAATATGCGAAGTTGTCTCAAAATAATTAAGAGATAACTATCATATCAATTTAGAAATGTAAGCTCATTCATAAAAAATATAAAAAAATAAAATAATAATAATAATAATAAAGGATGTATGCTGACTATGCTCCATTACATTACATACTCCGTACATTTCTGTCGTTTTGCTTGCATGGCTATTTTCACTAATTAGGGTTTAAAGTTTAAACATTGAATCTATGAGAAGTTGTTACGATTAGCCATATAATTATGGGGACATGAGTTGCAGCAGAGAGAAAGGAGAGTTGCAGACGAGAGAAACGAAGAAGAAGAGAAGCTGTTTCAATTTGCCATATAATTATGGCAGCCATGAGTTGCAGAAGAGAGAAAGTAAGGAGAAGAAGAAAGAGGAGGAAAGAGAAATAAAAAGTGAGAGCCGTTGTAAATGAATGATTTGATGTGGGGTGAGCGATTTTGTGTGAGCAGGTCTATAATTAGATTATAGACTTGCCCACTAAAGATATGAGTGGATATGACATGCCGCAAAATATAAATATAAAATTATAAAATATATCAGTCCTAATGGTATTTTTTATTTTCCAATATTAAAACCCGAGTCCGAATTGGTTTAGGCCTGTTCATACTCGAACTGAAAAATTTTATTCAATTAATTTGTTAAGAAAATCTGTACAGTTTTTTGGTTCTGTGGTCTTTTTTTGTCCAGCCCTAGTTTAAACACTTGATATTTTAACCACACTGCCTATAATAAAACCTCAGTTTTTATCTTTCTACCAAATTTGTACTACATATTTCTTATCGGCTAAAGCTATAACTTCTATACATCCCTTACTATTGCCCCTTACCGCCCTACGTGTTTAAGTCGATGCATGTTCTTTGCCTTCGAAACTAGCCAACCAACTTGAGATTCTAAATTTCAGGAGGGAAAAAGAAACACAAAAGAAAATGATACTCATTCATCTTTATTACATATGTGGCAGTTAATAATTTGTATTCTTCCATTTCCAAAAGTTAGATAGGCAAATATATTCACCTTGTCTATCTATTGTGTGTTGGAATTGATTCCACGTTATCTTATACCTAATATGGAAAAAAAGGCTAGTTCAATATTGCCAAGCACAAAACTAAAAGCAACAAAGAATGAACATGACGCATTAATTTCTCTTCATGTCTCAGGTCGACGGATCTTCTCAATTGAAAGATTTCTTACGTATAAAGCTTAGAGTGATCGAATGATAATAAGAAATATACATACGGAAATTAAGGGGCTGGAGTAGGTATTTGATGAATGCTATGCTATTGAAACACTCAAAAGTGACACTGCACCTTGCATCTAATTAAGATATTTGGGCTTTTAATAATTTATAAAGTTGGGATCATACTTCAACAAATCCATGGCATAGACTAATATAGGTCCATGATCTTAAATATTACTCCTAAAGATGAGCCCACACTTTATCAAATTCCTTAAACTCCAGAAGATCATCAACCATCCTAGCTCACTAGACTTCCTTGATCATTTTCCCTCCAGTACCAAACAAATTCGGATTCTCTGCTGATTAATTTGGTGTCGATCAGATGCTTATATAGAAACGTACGTTTCTTGGGTTTATTCATCTCTTGAAAGCTATTCTAGGGTTTCAACCATCTGGATCGTATAATTCACAGATGAAATAGAGATTTATAGAAGGAACCGTGGAATAAAAATTTTCTAGGTTTCTGTAACTCATATTTACAGAGTATGAAATTGAGGCTATGCTTGTGAAAGCGATAAGGAAGCAAAAACCAAAAATGAATTAGAGCCGATCAATATATGTGCTGAAAATGTAAGAACTAGGGTTCTGCAGAGAAGGAAGAGAAAGAAAGAGAGCAAAGGAATGAAGAAGATGAAGAATAGTGGTTGACTGCAATGATCATGATCAAGATTCTTACATAGCCTTTTATATAGAGTTAGGCTCAACTAGTTCTGTTTAACCCTAACAAACAATTAGTCTACTAATTAGTTATAGTAACTAATTCTTGACAACCATTCTTTTCATTACATGTGTCGATCTTTATAACCACAGCTGTTGCTTTATTGACTTGTTGTGAACCTTGACCGTCTTGACCATGACCATATTGACCATCTTTATAATCCTTACATCCCCCCGCAAACTGATGCTGGGAACCAAGCATCAGGTTGGAACATAGATATTTGAACTGAGGAGAATCAAGTCCCTTTGTGAAGATATCTGCTAGCTGTTGCAAGGAAGGAACATAACGTAGAGCTAGGTCACTGTTGGCCACTTTTTCCCTAGTGAAGTGCACACCAACCTCCACATGTTTGACTTTAGAATTATGAATTAGATTTGAAGCAAGGGCCAAGGCTGAAACATTGTCACAGTGTAATGTGGGAGCAGAAGGTAACTTGACATGAAGATCATTTAACAAATGTCGTAGTCAAAGAACTTCATAAGTGGTATCTGCCATAGCTCTATACTCAGCCTCTGTTGAGGACCTTGAGATTGAAGTTTGCTTACATGAGCTCCAAGAGATTGGACAATTACCAAGAAATAAGACAGAACTAGTTGTGGTCTTTCTATCATTAGGGTCACCAGCCCAATCTGAGTCGGTATAGGCTCTTAACTCCAGTGGTGCAACTCTAAAGGTAATCCCATAGTTCATAGTACCTTTAATGTACCTTAGAATGTGCTTGACTGCCAGAAAATGTACTTCAGTTGGACTTTACATAAACTGACACACAGAATTGACACTATAGGCAATGTCAGGTCTGGTAAAAGTGAAATACTGCAAGCATCCTACAATACTCCTATATGTTTTGATATCATTAAATGGAGCTCCCTCATCTTTGAGCAACTTGGAATAAGGTAAACATGGAGTGATGCTGGCATTACAAGCAGTCATTCTAACTTTATAAAGTATATCATTTGCATACTTAGCTTGTGAAATGAATAACCCTCCATCTGGTAAATAGGTAATTTGTAACCCCAAGAAGTAATGTAATAGTCCCAAATCCTTCATATCAAATTCCTCCTGAAGAGCATCTTTAACATACTGAATTGTTGAAGCACTATTGCCTATAAGTATAATACCATCTACATATATGAGTAGATATACCTGAGAAGGACCAGAACTCTTAATGAATAAAGAGGGGTCTGTAATAGAACACTTGAAACCCAGCTGAGGTAGGAAAGAGGTAAATCTTTCATTCCAAGCTCTTGGAGCCTGTTTAAGGCCATAAAGTGACTTTTGTAACTTGCAAGCATGTGTTGGACATCTTGGATCCTCAAAACAGGTGGTTGGAACATATATACTTCTTCCTTCAAAATGCCATGAAGAAAAGCATTTTTAACATCTAGTTGATGTAATTTCCACCCAAATTGAGCTGCCATAGCAAGAACAAGTCTCACAGTTGTAAGCCTAACAATTAGACTAAAAGTCTCTTCATAATCAACACCTTCTTCCTAACTAAAACCCCTGGCTACCAATCGTGCTTTCTACCTTGAAATGGAGCTATTTGAATTTTTCTTTACCTTAAAAATCTATTTACAGCTCACCACATTCTTATCAGCTTGAGAAGGAACTAAACTCTAAGTTCCTTGATTGATTAATGCATCAAATTCTTCTTGCATTGCTTGCTTCCAAACTGGTATTTCCATGGCCTTTTTATATGAAGACGGTTCTATAGCATTGAGATCATAGGCAGCAGAAGCAACAAATGCCTTCTTTTTGAATATCCCATTCTTGCTTCTAGTTGTCATGGCATGAGCATTAACTGAAACTGTAGAGACCTTAGACTGAGGAATGAAGTTGGAAATAATACCAACTGTCTCTGTAGAAGGAGATCCAAATGAATCTCAATGGTTGAGATGGGCATATATACTTCTCCAGGTTGAAGAATGAAATTACTTGAAGAAATGGGAACAGTTTTATCTATATCAGATAAATAAGGAGCATTGCCCTGCAATATGAGACAAGGAATTCTGAGATGTCCCTACATTAGAATGCACTGAGTTCTGAGGTTGTACTGCTGAGGCAGGTGCTGGACTTGAACAAGGTTGATCTTATGTTGATGCAGAAAGGACATGTGTGGCTAGGTGCTGTGCACAATGGACTGTTGGGCATGAAGTTTTATTCTTAGAAGGGTGTCTAAGGATAACTTGCACAAGATGAGAAGATGATGAAGTAAATGAAGTAGGCTCAGATGATGAACTAAGAAACTGATGAGGCAAGGAAGACTCATCAAACAAAACATGTAGAGAAATGATGAACTTGGAATTAGAAGGATTAAAACAAATAAAGCCCTTATACCCTGGTGCATACCCAAAAAGATGCACTTGACAGTTTTGACTTAGAGCTTGTTTGAATTGTAAGGCTTGATTAAGGGAAAACAAGCGCATCCAAAGACTCTCAATGACTCCAGAGAAGGTGGTTTTGAGTATATCATCTCAAAGGGAGAAGACATAGAGAGAGTGGGAGTAGGCATTCTGTTTATAAGAAATACTGCAATTGCACAAGCATGGAACCAGAATTGTGGAGGGAGAAAAGACTGATGAAGCAAAGTAAGAGCAGTTTCTACAATATGTCTGTTTTTCCTTTCTACAAGTCCATTTTGTTGTGGTGTGTATGGACATGATTTTTGATAGACAATACCATTTTTAGCAAGAAAGGACTGGAAAATATGGCTCTGGTATTCACCCCCACCATCAGTTTGTAAAATTTTAATAACAGAAGCAAACTGAGTTGTCACAAAGGAATGAAAAGCAATGAACTTTAACAAACTTCTACTTTATTATGTAGTGGAAAAATCCAACAAAATCGAGTACAATCATCTATGAAGGTGAGATAGTACTTAAAATCTTCAATGGATACATGTGGAGAGGGACCCCATACGTCAGAATGAACTGTATGAAAAGGTGTATATGACCTAGTACAAGATGTAGGAAAAGGCAGTTTAGTAATCTTGCCTGCAAGACAAGACTCACAAACACTAGATGACTCAACAAACTGAAAAGGTACTTGAGACTTTGCTAAAATAGATGATGCAATAGCATTGGAAGGATGGCTGAATCTTTTATGCCATAGAGATTGAGTGACCTTTGATCCAAGAAAAGCTGTCTCTGAATTGGAAGATGGGTTGAAAAGATTTCTAGAGGTTGACACAGGTATAGGGTAAAGTCCATTCTCACTGAGGCCTTGAAACAACACCTTGCCTGTCACCTTGTCGTGTATGACAAAAGAAAACTCATCAAAAATCATTATGCAGTTATTGTCCTTGCATAATTGATAAACAGACAGAAGCTGTGCAGCAAGTTTTGGAACATGTAATATTTTTCTAAGTTTCAAGAAAGCATTTTTGTTGAGAAATATTGAACCATTACCAATATGTTTGATAGCAAGACCTGCACCATTACCAACTTGAACTTGATCATCAACTGAATAGGATGTGACATTATTTAGAACTTGAACATCTAATGCAATATGAGAAGAAGCACCAGAATATGTGATCCACACTTCATGAGTAGGAGTTGTATGAGTCTGCTGCAGTGAAGCAGTCATAGCAGAGGGCGGACCTTGCAGTTTAGCAAACTGAAGTCTTTGATTGCATTCAGCTGCAGAGTCTCCATTTGTGCCACAAAGTTGACACTGTAGAATGTTTGAAGCTGAAGTCGAACCATTAACCTTGCTGAGGTGCCAGCACGTTTGAGCTGAGTGGCCTGGTTTGTCACATATCTGACAAATAATCCTAGGTCTGTAACCACCAAATCCTCCATTGTTACCAGAGTAACCACCAAATCCTCCATTGTTACCAAAGTTTCTACTTCCATTTCCACCAAACTGCTGCTGATTTCCATTTATATTCCATTATTCCAATCAAGTTGAAACCATTGCCTCCATTGTTTCTAAACCCTCCATTTAAACCATTTCCTCCATTGTTATTGAATCCCCCATTATAACCTCCTCCATTGTTCCTATAACCACCATTGTTGCCTCGACCTCCATTATTAAAAGCAGCAAAGCCATTATAGCCATTTTGCATGGGTGTAGGCAAAATTTCCTTGGAATTTTGAGAATCCACAAAATAAGAACCAATATTTGCCACCATTGTAGTCATAGAGGTCAAAGATACAGATTTTGTTTCACATTCTAGCTCAGACTCAGCAGCAAGTAACAAAGATCAAAGCTCAAACATAGAAATAGGAGCATGCTTTACCTTAATCATCATCCTTACTGTGCTAAATTTAGGCGGTAAACCCTTAAGAATCAAGATCATAATATCCTCATATGCAATCTTAACACCAATAGAAGACAACTAATCCCTAGCATTCTTGACTCGTAGCAAGCACTTATCAACATTATCAGACCCTTTCTCTATGGATTGCAGCTTAGATTTCAACTGAACAATATTAGCTCGAGAAACTATAGCATAACGATCTTTAAGTGTAGTCATACCTCCAAAGAGGAATTACAACCTACAACATGAGATAGAGCCTCAGGAGAGAGAGTTACAGTGAGCAAAGATACCAGATTCCAATCTTGCTCGAACCAATCTTCATAGTCCTATGATGGAGTTTAGGTAAGAGATTTGTCGTCGGATATGATATATTGTGATGGACAAGACACAGTACCATCCAAAAACTTGAGAAGGCCATGACCACGAAGCAGAGAATACAGCTGAAAATGCCATGTGGGATAGTTGTTATCATCGAGCTCGACCGAGATGATGCTTGAGAGATTAGCAAGAAGAGTCACAGCGATAGCCACCATTGTTGCTTAAGGGAAACAAACTGGAATCTTGATAAGATTTGATGAAGAAAGAATTGAGGGATCAAAAAAGAAAGGATGGAGAGATCGAAGAAGAAATTGTTTGCAGCTGAAATGAGAGTTTAAACCAGGGAGATTGAAGATCGAAAAGCTTAGAAAGATCGATCCATGGCCTCTGATACCATGCTGAAAATGTAAGAACTAGGGTTTTGCAGAGAATGAAGAGAGAGAAGAGAACAAAGGGATGAAGAAGATGAAGAATAGTGGTTGACTGTATTGATCATGATCGAGATTGTTACATAGCCTTTTATACAGAGTTAGGCTCAACTAGTTCTATTTAACCCTAACAAACTTAGCTAATTAGTCTGCTAATTAGTTATAGTAACTAATTCTTGACAACCATTCTTTTCATTACACGTGTCAGTCTTTATAACCACAGTTGTTGCTTTGTTGACTTGTTGCGAACCTTGACCATCTTGACCATGACCATGTTGACCATCCTTATAATCCTTACAATATGGTCATCGTGTTCGCCCTTTTGAGAGGTGGCGATGTATGTACATCCATAGCATGGCTATTGCCAAGCAATGTGCTAGCTCGATATCCCAATATCCTGTAGTCTTCAAAGTAATGTTAATCATTCGTTTATTCCCAGCTACTTATAACTTGTTGCCCTTAACTTTTGGATACCTGGAGTCTCTCTTCTATTATGCTTGAAACAAAGCTAAATGTGTCACATAGTTTGCCTGTTGAGGAAGAAATTTTGTGTTAGATGTGCACCTTATTTAGGATTTGAAGGTGTATGTTACTTCTACAGGTTACTTAATTAGGCTTAATATTTAGCCAATAGTAAGTTCAATTTTTTTTTCCCGCTGCATTGGAGGGGATCGAATGAAATTGCTTTGGATTCTTGGGACGTATATGATCTTGATGTACCCGGCCGGTTGATCTATGAATGAATTGTTTGGGCTATCAAAGTTGAAACCATCTAAACTCAAAGCGCCGCTCAAGAAACTACTATTGTTTTGGACATAAGCACAAACTCAATGTAACACAATGAAATAAATGTCAAGTAACTATTTATATATATATATATATATATATATTTTGATATGATACGGCGGCTCGCAAGGTTGTTGATCTAAACCACACACTCTCGACTAAGAAGTCACTTGATTTTTATTAAACAGCGACAAGCATGGCCCGTGGCCCGTGGCCCACCAATGTACCGATATTGTCCCAACTTAACCACCCATTAGGTATTGGGTTTTAATCACAAAAGGCCTCCGTACAATTGGGTGAGAGCCACCCACTGATAAGTTATATTTTACTTGTCACTTTTTCCAATGTGAGATCTTTCCTTTCCAACACGCCCCCTCACGTGCAACCTAACTCTAGGTCTGCACGTGAAATTAATTAATCTAATTCCCATATTGGAAATTGGGACACAAGTCTCATATCGGAGACTTGGTCAATACAATATTTTAATGGCAATACAGGGAACCCCAATTTGGGCTCATGATACATGCCTACGCGGTGACACAATTGGAGAAGGACCCGCTCTGATACCAAGTAGAAAAGAATATTTCAAATCAAGGTTAATTCGATGATTCTATTCATCTCACAATGGGGGTATATATATAAATACAATGGAGTAGTCTAACTCTAATAGGAAACAATTCCATAATTACATGATATTCTAATTAAATAAATTCCTAATTACATACAGATTTACAACGATTCTACAAACTTGATCCCCGTGCAAAGAAGTGTATTTTTGTGGGTTATGCAGAGTTTCAAAAGGGGTACAGATGTTATGATCTGCTCACTAATACAGTACATATAACTCTTGATGTCTCATTCCGTGAATCTGAGCCATATTACTCAAGGGGAGCTTCTCAATCTTCCCTTCAGGGGGAGAGAGGTTATGAAGGGAATCCTTATTCTATTATTGATTTTGATGTCTTTGAAGATTTGAAGATAGGAATTCCGAAACAAAAAATGCAACTGCTGAACAGAGTGTTGTAAATTCTGAAACAAAAAATGCGACTGCCGAACGGAGTGTTGTGAATTCTGAAACAGAAAATGCGACTGCCGAACGGAGTGTTGTGAATTCTGAAACAGAGAATGCGACTGCCGAACAGAGTGTTATGAATTCCGAAATAGAGAATGCAACTGCCGAAACTGTCGAACAAAGCAGTGTGAATTTTGAGACAGAAGAGATGACTTTTCTAGATATTTTGAAGCACAATCAAGACGTATCTGAAGCTCACACACAAGATATTCCCCCTTCTGCATCACCAACTAAAGATCCAGGTCAGAATGATCCATCTCAGGTACCCCTAAACTTTAATCAGTCTTCTGGGTTAGAAAATGTCGAACCTATGAAATCACAAAGGGTTACCAAGGGAATTCCTAAGAAATAATATGAACCAGATATCAAAATCAAAGCTAGATACCCTATAGCTAAGTTTATGTCTAACATAGGATTTCTGGGTCACATGCACTTGTTGTTGATCGATTATCTACTGTATCTATTCCTAGTAACGTGCAGGATGCACTGACGGATCCAAAATGGACAAAGGCGATGAATGAAGAATTGGAAGCTCTTCAGAAAATATGCAACATGGGAGCTAGTACCTATGCCGGTTGGAAAGAAGACTGTAGGATGTCGTTGGGTATTTACTGTGAAGCTTAATGCAGATGGAACTATTAATAGATACAAGGCAAGGTTGGTTGCCAAAGGATATACATAATGTTATGGGATTGATTATGAGGAGACTTTTGCACCTGTGGCAAAGATTAATATTGTCCAGATTCTAATCTCACTTGCAGCAAACAAAGATTGGCCCTTACACCAGTTTGATGTGAAGAATGCGTTTCTTAATGGGAATTTGGAGGAAGAAGTATACATGGATATGCCCCCAGGTGTTAAGAATTACCCAAGTGATGTTGGCAAGGTGTGTAAATTGAAGAAGTCTTTGTATGACCTGAAGCAGTCTCTGAAAGCTTGGTTTGGAAGATTTTCAAAGTCCATGAAAGTCTTTGGATATAGTCAGAGCAATTCTGACCATACCTTGTTCATCAAGCGCAAGAATGGTAAGATTACAGCTCTTATTGTGTATGTTGATGACATGATTGTTACAGGCGATGATCCAAAAGAGATAAATGAATTGCAAAACTATTTGTCAAAGGAGTTTGAAATGAAGGATATGGGACAACTGAAGTATTTTTTGGGTATTGAAGTCGCAAGGTCTAAGAAGGGGATTTCACTTTCACAGAGGAAATATGTTCTTGATTTACTTGCTGAAACAGGGATGCTGGACTGCCGACCCATCGAGACACCCATTGAGATGAATTACGGACTTGCTATCTATTCTGATCAATTTCCAACTGATAAAGGGAGGTACCAACTTCTTGTAGGAAGGTTGATTTATCTTTCACATACTAGACCTGATAGTGCTTATGTTGTGAGTGTTGTTAGTCAATTTATGCATTGTCCTAGTGAAGAGCATATGGATGCAGTCTTTCGTATTTTGAGGTACTTGAAGAGGGCGCTAGGTAAAGGGTTACTGTTTCAGAAAAAAAAATGAATTGGAAGTTGTTCGGTACACAGATGCAGATTGGGCTGGTGATAAAACATACAAACGTTCTACATCTGAGTACTTCACTTTTGTTGGAGGGAACCTTGTCACTTGGGGTAGCAAAAAGCAAAAAGTCATTACCAGATCAAGTGCAGAAGCTGAGTTCCGAGGTATGGTACATAGAGTATGTGAAATATTATGGATTCGTAATGTCTTGAAGGACCTGGGTTACAACCTTAAAAAGCCTATGGATTTGCATTGTGATAATACAGCTGCCATTGAGATTGCACATAATCCAGTTCAGCATGATAGAACAAAGCATGTGGAGGTTGACCGTCATTTTATTAAAGAAAATCTTGACATAAAGGTTATTCGTTTTCCATTTGTAAACTCAGAGGAGCAATTAGCTGATGTTCTTACTAAACGAGTTTTCAGAAAGGTATTTGATAGCTCGGTTGACAAGTTGGGCATGATAGACATCTATGTACCAACTTGAGGGGGAGTGTAGAATCGCTGTAAATCTGTATGTAATTAGGATTTTATTTAATTAGAATATCCGGTAATTATGGAAAGATTGTTTCCTATTAGAGTTAGACTATTCCATTGTATTTGTATATATACCCCCATTGTAAGATGAATAGAATCATCTAATTAACTCTGATTTGAAATATTCTTTTCTACTAAGTTTGTTCCATTGTGGCTTTGGTATGTGGACATAAGCTGTGCATCCAAACACTCGAGGCTCCAAATTAGGCATAGAGGGGATGGTTAAAAACGTATGAAGCTTTTGATAATGATTCTGGAACTCAATTACCTGTGAAGGAGTACGGTTGATGAGATATGCTGCTGATTTCCCCAATAGGACCGAGGTACATTCATGCCAAATAAGGAAGCACAAATAACTTCCATCAATTGCCCATTGTTCCTTTCTGCTAAACCATTCTGTTGAGAAGTATAAGAATCGGAGGTTTGATGATGAATTCCATGTGACCGGAAAAAACTCAATCATAAGGCCATTCACAAACTCTTCACTATTGTCACACTAAAATACTCTGATGGATTTTTGATACTGAGTTGCCACCATTTTGTGAAATTCAGTAAACATCCCAAATACATCACTCTTATTCTTCAAGTAATGATACCCATGTCATACGAGTACAGTCATCAATAAACGTTACATAATATCGAGCTCCAGAAAGAGAAGGAATTTTCGCACGACCCCAGACATCAGAGTGAATTTTCATAAAAGGAAAAATACTTTTATTAAGACTTGGTGAATATGAAACGTGATGGCTCTTGGCCAGTTCCCAAATGTCACAATGGAAATCCAAATTACTGACAATAGAAAACAAATGAAATTGCAGCTTCTTAAGATAACTAAAAGATAGATGACCTAAACGGCGATGCCATAACCATACTGCTTCCTTCGCATTCTCTACCCCATTGATCTGATTAGCTTGCCCCAAAAGATGCTTCTAGTTCTCTCTTATCTCTGTCAGATCTAGGTAGTGCAATTTCCCCTTCTAACACCATAACCAAGAATACATCGAGTCAGAATGTCCTGAAATACACTGAAAGAAGGATAGAAGGTCACAATACATGCAAGAGCTAAAATATTTGACCAACAGACAGGATATTATAAGCTAGTGATGGAACAACTAAGACATAATCTGTCACACCCCGAATTTTTTGAATAACAATTCAAAATCCGAAACATGAAAATAGTACAAACTCAAAAATAATTATCCTGAAAATTTCTTTTCTTAACATACTCACCACACGAAATAAAATCAAACCGAATTTAGTCTCGGTTAATTATTACAACTCAAATCCAAAATGTAATGTAAAGCTCTAAATGAGCATACACACACCTCACAACTAAATAAATAACAAAACTGCTGTAACACCTAAGCAGCTCGGTCACCTCCCTGGTTATCCTGACCTGCAGGAATATCCGCTACACCATTGAATAGTGTACCGGGATTGCAACAACATAAAACCCGGTAAGCTTATGAAAGCTTGTATGAGTAAAAGAAGGAACTGTTACTTAATTTAATCTCATTTATTCCCACACACAGCAACACTCAATAATTTCCACATATGCAAATAATAACAATCTCAATCAACACCAATTCAATATATCAAGACAACCCAACTCACAACTTTCTCCACAACTCTCATCATCGTATTTATAAAAATACGGTACTTGACAAACTAGAGCTCTAACTGAATCGTAGCCCGTCACCTGGCCTAGGTTATGGCATCCGACATATTTATCAATTATTGTATTTCATCAATATGTATACCTATATACATATTTAGAACGTCCAATAATTCCACATACTCAACCAATCGTATCCCATCATCCACACTAGGATTAGAGCGTCCGATTACCCACACCGGTCATTACGTCGACCCTAAACCCATAAATGAACACAACATATAATATCACATACTGAAATCAACCCAACCAAGATACATCATATTATTATGGAATTACACAATTGTAATATAATCAACTCATCAATTCAACTCAATCATATCATCATTCAACAATCCACTCATCAATATATATTTTCCACGTAAATATATATATACGTAATCATCCACTCAGGAATGACCACTAATACCATCTATAGTTCACACAAGAAAATTATGAAATTCATTTGTATAGTTAAAATTCATTTTACTTACCTATGGACCGTGGTGATTCAAGTCCATGAAATTTTAAAACAAATATTTAATCCGCAAATATTTTTCACACAATTACCAAAAATAAATAAATTAAAATGCTCGGTTCGTAATATGAACCACGTGAGTTTTACTCACCTCGAAACTCCCGCTGCGTCTTCAATATAATTATAATTTATAATTAACGCCGAATAGCCCACTCAAATAAAATCCGTCAATCACCTAATCAAATGTGATTCGAATTTAGCCAACAATTTCAACACATAATTTAACTACTAATTAACGGCCAGATTCTAATTTACATTAAAATCCGACTAGCGATTTCTCACGAATCGCTCCCCTAATTACCGTTTTTCACATATACGAAGATCCAACAGTCGGATCTTCGCCCATGATCACACAAAGCCTCTGGGACAGTCATATGATCATCATAATAAATTTACAAGTTCATCCAACGGTCATAATTTCACAGATCAAAAATCTAACGATCGAAATCGATCGAAATCACAAAATTCATAACTAATTCATACGATATCCGAAAAATGCGTATAATACGCCGAAATGATAGTATCGAAACATAGAATCATAAAATCGACAGAAACCAAATTTTAGACCTCCGGAGGTGGCCGGAAAAGGCCGTCGGAGTTAGGGACAGAGCCGCCACCGACCACCGCCAATGGTGTCAGGGCCGAGCTTGTCCTCTTCGTTTCATCATTCTGAGCAACTTTCATAACTAGCACAAGACCTAAAAATGACGGGAAGGGGTCGAAATTACCGATTTACAGTCGGCGGCCGGAAAAAATGCAGAAACCGGCGAGCTTGAAAACCGACGTGAAAACTGCAATCTCAGGCCCCGATCCCTTCTGGAAACTTGTTCAGAACTTCCTTGCGAACTCAACAAGCCAAGAATCACAAGAAACGATCTTGTATAGCTCGAGATATCTTGATCGAAAGTTTCGGTATTTCGATCCGTTCGGGTCGAGCTCCCACGAACGTGAAAACGTTCGACCCAGTTCTGGTCCTTCTTGGTGCTTGTAGAGGAAGTTGAGGCGAGCTCAATGAGCCAAGAATCAAGTGAAATGGTGGAGTGTAGCTCGAGATATCGAGATCGAACAGAAAATGGTGGTTTTCGGTTCGGGCCGTGCCGCCGCCGCCACAGGCTGCGCCGCCTTGTGAAACTGCCTCCGGGAGCTAGAGCAGCTCGAGACGAACGCCTGGGACTTGGTTTGAGGTCGAGAGGTGGTCTGTGGAGGGAGGACAATTAAGGAGAAGTTTTCTCTCCTTTTCGGTCGAGAGAGACGGGTGAGAGAGCTGAGAGAGAGAAACCCAGTTTTTTTTTTTTTTCAGAAACCGGTAGAAAAAATTAGGGTTTCCCAAAATTTTTCTATATATACATGTTTCGGAAAACTTCGAAATTCGATAACTAATTCAGAAAAAAATCCGATCTTCGTGTTCCGCACGTGTACGGACTCGTATCGACGAGCTCTACAACTTTCATGAAGGAAGTTTCTCCAAATTTCATACGTAGAAAAAAAAAGTCGATTTCTCGGACCGAGTATTTCGAGCTTTTCGTTAAAAATAAATGTTTCGAAACTTCGATTAATGTAAAAGTGAATTATTATCGAACAATAATCGTTAAATCGTATAATAATCACTCAATACAATTTATCGAATTTAAAATGAAAATTACGGGTATTACAATCTACCCCCCTTAAAGGAATTTCGTCCCGAAATTCAAGTACCCAATTCCCCAAAAAGCTGTGGATACCTCGTCCTCATGTCAGATTCTAACTCCCATGATGCATCACCCTCATCATGATGACTCCACAACACCTTCACAAGATCCACCTCTTTCCTACGAAGTTTCTTTGTAGACCTATCCAAGATACGAACAGGTTCAACTACAAACGTCACATCCGGGTTCACTTCGATCGTACCGTGGTCAATCACGTGAGACTCGTCTCGAACATACTTCCTGAGCAGAGACATATGGAAGACGTTGTGCACACCCGACATGCTAACAGGTAAAGCAAGACGATATGCCAAGTTACCAACCCTTTCTAGAATCTCAAAGGGTCCAACATACATCGGTGCGAGTTTCCCCTTCTTGCCAAATCTCACCACACCTTTCATAGGTGAGACTTTCAAGAACACATGATCACCTGTCTCAAACTCCAACGGTCTCCTCTTCAAGTCAGCATAACTCTTCTGTCTACTCTGAGCGGTTCGGATTCTGTCCCGAATAGTAGTGACCTTTTCTGTAGTCTTCTGTACAATCTCAGGTCCGATGAGCCCTTTATCCCCTGCTTCCGCCCAACATATAGGAGTCCTACCATAAAGAGCCTCATATGGAGCCATACCGATACTAGAGTGATAGTTGTTGTTGTAGGCAAACTCTACCAATGGCAGATGATCCGCCCAACTACTCTTAAAATCCAGAACACAAGCTCTGAGCATGTCCTCCATCACCTGATTCACTCTCTCGGTCTGTCCATCTGTTTGTGGGTCAAATGCAGTGCTCATAGCAAGAGACGTACCAAATGCCTTATGGAACCTACGCCAGAATTCTGAAGTGAAACGAGCATCACGATCAGATACAATCGTCACAGGCACTCCGTGAAGCCTCACTATCTCGTTCACATATAACTTACACAATGCATCACCTGAGTACGTTTTTGCCACCGGAAGGAAGTGTGCTGATTTAGTCAACCGGTCAACAATCACCCAAATCGAGTCATAACTTTGCCTGGATCTGGGCAATCCAGTCACAAAGTCCATAGAGATATCTTCCCATTTCCAAACAGGAATCGATAAGGGGTTCAGCATTCCTGCTGGTCTCTGATGCTCTGCCTTCACCTGTTGACAGGTAAGACACTTCGACACGTGTTCCGCCACATCCATCTTCATACCATACCACCAAAACTGCCTTCGTAGATCCATATATATTTTAGTACCTCCTGGATGTATGGTATATCGAGACCTATGTGCTTCCCGCATGATCTCCTCTCTGAGGTTATCAACACTCGGTACATATAATCTCCCTCGAAATCTCAACCCTCCATCAGCCCCAATCATCCACTCAGAAGGACCCTCCACATCCGGGTCAACAGTCATCTTAGCAATCCTCGCCTGAGCAAACTCATCAAGTGTCTGACCCTGAATGATCCTGGAGATCAAGGTGGGCTGTAAGGTGATACTGCCGAGAAAGATTCCCTGTCCTGCTCCTGCGGGCATAAGGTCGAACTCAGATGCAGCTTCTAACATGCGCCACTCCCGCACCATAATCGATGCCATGATTACCCGCGGTTTCCTACTCAAAGCATCCGCCACTACATTCGCCTTTCCGGGATGATACTCCAAGGTGAAATCATAGTCCTTAATGAGCTCCATCCATCTCCTCTGCCTCATGTTCAATTCCTTCTGGGAGAATAGATACTTCAAACTCTTGTGATCAGAAAAGAGTTCAAATTTCTCACCATAAAGATAGTGCCTCCAAATCTTCAAGGAAAACACCACAGCTGCTAGCTCTAGATCATGAGTAGGGTAATTCCGCTCATGTACCTTCAACTGTCTAGAACCATAAGCAACGACACTACCATTCTGCATCAACACACACCCCAAACTCTGATGAGATGCATCGCTATAAATGACTAATCCACCACCACTAGTAGGAATAGTCAACACCGGAGCTGTAGTCAATCTAGTCTTCAGCTCAATGAAAGCCTTCTCACACTCATCCGACCATACGAACTGAGTGTCTTTCCTGGTCAATTTGGTCAAAGCCGAAGCAATACCAGAAAACCCTTCAATGAAGCGCCTGTAATAACCGGCCAATCCAAGGAAGCTACGGATTTCTGTAACCGTAGTAGGGCGACTCCAACTCATCACTGCTTCAACCTTCGAAGGATCCACAGAAACTCCATCCTTCGAGACCACATGACCAAGGAACTTGACTTCACTCTGCCAGAAGTCGCACTTCTCGAACTTGGTAAATAGTTTCTGCTCTCTCAATGTCTGCAGCACTATCCGCAGATGCCTCTCATGCTCAGCTGACGACCTTGAATAAATCAAGATGTCGTCAACGAACACTACCACAAAATGATCCAAGTAAGGACTGAACGTACGGTTCATCAAGTCCATAAATTCTGCGGGGGCATTCGTGAGACCAAAAGGCATGACAAGAAACTCAAAATGTCCATACCTGGTCCTGAACGCAGTCTTTGGAATATCTTCCTCCTTCACCCTCAACTGGTGATATCCAGACCTCAAGTCAATCTTCGAGAACACAGTAGCTTCTTTAAGCTGATCGAACAAGTCATCAATCCTAGGTAAAGGGTACCTATTCTTGATGGTCACCTTGTTCAACTGTCGATAATCCACACATAGACGAAGTGAACTATCCTTCTTCTTCACAAACAACACTGGTGCACCCCAAGGAGACACACTTGCCTGAATGAACCCTTGTGCAAGTAAGCCCTCAATCTGAACCTTCAACTCCTGAAGTTCAGCTGGAGCCATTCGATAGGGTACTTTCGACACAGGTGAAGTACCTGGTATCACATCAATGGAGAAGTCCATTACCCTCTTCGGAGGTAACCCAGGGATCTCCTGAAACACGTCTTCATACTCTGAAACTACAGGAATCCCTGTAATCTTTGAAGTACTACTCCCTGATTCAATATGGGCCAAAATCCCTATCCTCATGGTGATGTCAGACTTCAAACAAAGGTAATGAAACACCGGTTGTCCCGAAACATGGAATGACACAATCATCCTAAAGCAATCAATAACAGCATGGTTCGGGCTCAACCAATCCATACCCAAAATCACATCATACGTGTGATCCGGAATCACAATCAAAGATGCAGAGAACTCTCTGCCACCCATCCCAATAGGGTAATCATCACAAAGCATGCTAAGCTCAAGAGACACACCGAGAGGTGATGTAACACACAATGATCTAGTCAGAGGCATAGCAATCAAACCCAAAACATCCACAACCGAACTAGATATGAAAGAGTGTGAGGCTCCCGTATCAAACAGTACTCTAGCAAGAAAGTGATAAACAGATAAGGTAACTTCCACTCCCGTGCCTGCCTGACCGATGGCAAAGACTCTAGCATGAGCAGGTGGTAACTGCCTCTGCTGGTTACCCTGTACTCTACCCTGATTCCGAGGACACTCCCTAGCCTGATGCCCTGCCTGTCCACAATTGTAGCATAACCTACCCCGTGGATTCGTGCACGCACGAGAGATGTGGCCCGGCTCGCCACAGTTAAAGCACTTCACTGGAGCTGCTGGTGCTATCTGCCTGATAGGCATAGCCTGAACAGGAGGAGCTACTGCTGCCCTAGCTGGAACCTGATGCTGAAACTGAGTTCTCTGTCTCTTCCAGAACCCACCCCTGAAGTCTCTAGCTCTACTGCTTCCTGCTATGGCCTTTCCCTTGCCCTGGAAATCTCTCTCAGCAGACTCCTTCTCTCTAATAATCAGGTTCTGCTGCTCAATGATCTGTGCCTTAGCCAAGATCTCTCTCTTGGTCTTCACCTCCAAGATGGCTACATCACGCTCAATCAAAGGACTCAACCCTCTCTGAAACTTCTTGGCCAAGTCCTCATCCTCCATCTGTCTCACATACTTGTACAGTCTGGAGAACTCCGCATCATACTCAATGACGGTCATCTTCCCCTGTACAAGTGCAAGGAACTCTCGCTCCAACCTCTCCTTCACTGCTGGTGGAAAGTACTTCTCCCTGAACAGCCTCTCAAAGCCGTCCCATGTCAAGGTAGACACCTCAATGCTCCTCTGAGTGACATTCCACCACACCCTAGCCTCATCCTTCAGCATGAAAGCGGCTAGCTTCCTCTTGTCGGTCTCAGTGCAATCAAGCAGATCGAAATAGGTCTGCAAATCCTTTATCCAAAGATCCGCCACCATATAATCAGTGCCTCCTCCAAACTTGATTGCTCCCAAGCGAGTAATTTCCCTTGCTAGCATCAGCAAGCGAGCAGGATTATCAACCACAGCCACAGGAGGAATAGGCTGATCCTCATAAGGTGCATCTTCCTCCGACTCGAATACTTCTTCGACTGGAAGGGCCCTACCCCTTCCTCGGCCTCTACCCCTGCCACGAGGTCTACCTTTACCCCGACCTCTGGCCTCGTTTCCCTCAATCTCCATTACCTAATAAGCATGATATACTTGATTAATACACGCATAACACTTAAACAAAGCATAAGTCAAATGCAAGTCCATATTAACCAAGTGCTGGTCATACATAACGATGCTTAAATTTCCTAAAAGTACTAACGTTCCTAGCCAACCTAACGCACTCACATACCCAATGACATTGTCAATACCGAAGAGCACACGATGGGGATCCGCTGCAGACGGGCCATCACTCGGTAAGTATTGACATATCACCAAATATGTACCTTACGCTCTGATACCAAACTGTCACGCCCCGAATTTTTTGAATAACAATTCAAAATCCGAAACATGAAAATACTACAAACTCAAAAATAATCATCCTGAAAATTTCTTTTCTTAACATACTCACCACACGAAATAAAATCAAACCGAATTTAGTCTCGGTTAATTATTACAACTCAAATCCAAAATGTAATGTAAAGCTCTAAATGAGCATACACACACCTCACAACTAAATAAATAACAAAACTGCTGTAACACCTAAGCAGCTCGGTCACCTCCCTGGTTATCCTGACCTGCAGGAATATCCGCTACACCATTGAATAGTGTACCGGGATTGCAACAACACAAAACCCGGTAAGCTTATGAAAGCTTGTATGAGTAAAAGAAGGAACTGTTACTTAATTTAATCTCATTTATTCCCACACACAGCAACACTCAATAATTTCCACATATGCAAATAATAACAATCTCAATCAACACCAATTCAATATATCAAGACAACCCAACTCACAACTTTCTCCACAACTCTCATCATCGTATTTATAAAAATACGGTACTTGACAAACTAGAGCTCTAACTGAATCGTAGCCCGTCACCTGGCCTAGGTTATGGCATCCGACATATTTATCAATTATTGTATTTCATCAATATATATACCTATATACATATTTAGAACGTCCAATAATTCCACATACTCAACCAATCGTATCTCATCATCCACACTAGGATTAGAGCGTCCGATTACCCACACCGGTCATTACGTCGACCCTAAACCCATAAATGAACACAACATATAATATCACATACTGAAATCAACCCAACCAAGATACATCATATTATTATGGAATTACACAATTGTAATATAATCAACTCATCAATTCAACTCAATCATATCATCATTCAACAATCCACTCATCAATATATATTTTCCACGTAAATATATATATACGTAATCATCCACTCAGGAATGACCACTAATACCATCTATAGTTCACATAAGAAAATTATGAAATTCATTTGTATAGTTAAAATTCATTTTACTTACCTATGGACCGTGGTGATTCAAGTCCATGAAATTTTAAAACAAATATTTAATCCGCAAATATTTTTCACACAATTACCAAAAATAAATAAATTAAAATGCTCGTTTCGTAATATGAACCACGTGAGTTTTACTCACCTCGAAACTCCCGCTGCGTCTTCAATATAATTATAATTTATAATTAACGCTGAATAGCCCACTCAAATAAAATCCGTCAATCACCTAATCAAATGTGATTCGAATTTAGCCAACAATTTCAACACATAATTTAACTACTAATTAACGGTCATATTCTAATTTACATTAAAATCCGACGAGCGGTTTCTCACGAATCGCTCCCCTAATTACCGTTTTTCACATATACGAAGATCCGACCATTGGATCTTCACCCATGACCACACAAAGCCTATGGGACAGTCATATGATCATCATAACAAATTTACAAGTTCATCCAACGGTCATAATTTCACAGATCAAAAATCTAACGATCAAAATCGATCGAAATCACAAAATTCATAACTAATTCATACGATATCCGAAAAATACGTATAATACACCGAAATGATCGTATTGAAACATAGAATCATAAAATGGATAGAAACCAAATTTTAGACCTCCGGAGGTGGCCGGAAAAGGCCGCCGGAGTTAGGGACAGAGCCGCCACCGACCACCACCAATGGTGTCGGGGCCGAGCTTGTCCCCTTCGTTTCATCATTCTGAGCAACTTTCATAACTATCACAAGACCTAAAAATGACGGGAAGGGATCGAAATTACCGATTTACAGTCGGCGGCCGGAAAAAATGCAGAAACCGGCGAGCTTGAAAACCGACGTGAAAACTGCAACCTTAGGCCCCGATCCCTTCTGGAAACTTGTTCAGAACTTCCTTGCGAACTCAACAAGCCAAGAATCACAAGAAACGATAGTGTATAGCTCGAGATATCTTGATCGAAAGTTTCGGTATTTCGATCCGTTCGGGTCGAGCTCCCACGAACGTGAAAACGTTCGACCCAGTTCTGGTCCTTCTTGGTGCTTGTAGAGGAAGTTGAGGCGAGCTCAATGAGCTAAGAATCAAGTGAAATGGTGGAGTGTAGCTGGAGATATCGAGATCGAACCGAAAATGGTGGTTTTCGGTTCGGGCCGTGCCGCCGCCGCCACAGGCTGCACCGCCTTGTGAAACTGCCTCCGGGAGCTAGAGCAGCTCGAGACGAACGCCTGAGACTTGGTTTGAGGTCGAGAGGTGGTCTGTGGAGGGAGGACAATTAAGGAGAAGTTTTCTCTCCTTTTCGGTCGAGAGAGACGGGTGAGAGAGCTGAGAGAGAGAAACCCAGTTTTTTTTTTTCAGAAACAGGAAGAAGAAGAGGAAGAGAGGAACCGGTAGAAAAAATTAGGGTTTCCCAAAATTTTTCTATATATACATGTTTCGGAAAACTTCGAAATTCGATAACTAATTCAGAAAAAATCCGATCTTCGTATTCCGGACGTGTACGGACTCGTATCGACGAGCTCTACAACTTTCATGAAGGAAGTTTCTCCAAATTTCATACGTAGAAAAAGTCGATTTCTCAAACCGAGTATTTCGAGCTTTTCGTTAAAAATAAATGTTTCGAAACTTCGATTAATGTAAAAGTGAATTATTATCGAACAATAATCGTTAAATCGTATAATAATCACTCAATACAATTTCTCGAATTTAAAATGAAAATTGCGGGTATTACAATCAAGGGTTAAGGTATCAGATAAAACAATAGAACCTTCTCTGGTGACCGGAGTTGGAGTACCATCAGCAGTAGAGACAACAACTTGAGGGGAATGTCTAAGGTTTTTCACAAGATTAGGGTCATTGGTCATATGATCAGATGCACCTGTATCAATTATCCATGTATTATACAAAGTAACCTTACCCTTCATACATGATTGTGCTACATTAGCAGAGGCATTGTCTAGACGCTCTTCCTCTGTAGTAGCAATGGCGGCCTTGCCCAGATTCTTTCGCGGTTTCTCGGTGAAGTCCCACCAATCAGGGTAACCAATCACTTTATAGCACCGCTCCTTGCTGTGACCTAGTTCCCCACAAACAATGGACTTTCTGTTTACATTTGAATTTGGTTTACTTAGAGGACGACTTGGAGAAGGACCTGAGAAGCCTGGAGGAGGACCTGGTTTGTGTTGGATAGCCATAACAGAAGATTCGGTAGGTATTGAATGCCCCATAGCCTGTTTCTCTGATTGCACCTTGCGAATGTAAGCATAGCTCTGCTCCAAAGAGAATTTAGGTTCCTTGCGCAGGATTTCTCCACCCACCTGATCATACTCTGGGTCAAGTCCACTCAAAAACATGTGAACACGCATCCGAGACATCGCTGAGGTCTCTTGAACTACAGCTGCAACATTATCATTCTGAGAGGCCACCCTTTGATCAATCTCCTGGAACATCGCCACTAACTCATTATAGTAGGTAGGAATGGGCTGTCCATTTTGATTTGCTTCAAAACACTTCTTGTTCAATTCAAAGATCCGATTTTCATCAGAATCATCATAAAAAAAAAATTTCTCTACAACTTCCCAAATATCTTTTGCAGTAGGAAGACAAATGTACCGGTTCATAAGAGAGGACTCCATGGAGTCAATGAGCCAACTTTTCACCTTTTCATTGTCCGTGGCCCAAGCTTCATACTCTGCAGAATTCATAACGGGTTCAGCCTTCACTCCGGTCAGATAACCAACCTTCCCTCGTGCTCCAGTGCGCATCCGCATGAGAGGAGCCCATATGGTGTAGTTGGATTCATTCAAGACAACACTTGTTGGGAACGCAGAGTTGTCTTGTTGGGTGGTGTAGTGGTGATGGATGACTTGTGAGGATGGCACCATTGCCTTCTCGGGATTTGATTGTTCACCTTCAATTACAGGTCCTGCCATTGAGGAATTCAGGATTTTTGCAGGATTGAGTTTTCTAGGGTTTCAAGATGGATCTGAATTTTTTTTTTTTCAAAAATGGTAGGGTGATGGTGGTTTGGAATGTAGGGATGGTTTGATTTCAATGGTGGTGGTACGTAGCGGTTTGTGGTTTTTTCGGGATTCAGGATTCAAATGATGCAGTGCAAGTTCAAAGGATTGAACCTGCTCTAATACCAAGTTAAACAACGACAAGCGTGGCCCGTGGCCCACCATTGTACCGATATTGTCTCAACTTAACCATCCATTAGGTGTTGAATTTTAATCACAAAATGCCTCGGTACAATTGGGTGAGAGCCACCCACTTATAAGTTATATTTTATTTGTCACTTTTCCCAATGTGAGATTTTTTCTCTCCAACAATTGTAATAATGAAATTATGAAACATAGGTATGCATACACTCCACAAAAAAGCAATTAATAAAAAGTATATACGCTAGGTGTATATATTGTTTCCGGTCATTAGTGGCCTGGGTTGCTTCATCAATACTTCAAGTCTTCCCCATAGCTTTATCAGCAGAAAAAGCTACCCACCATGCAAGGATATCAATAAGGCAAATTTGACCAGAACAAACTACTCTTACTTTTTGTTTTTGAAGACCTGAAATCCAATGTTTTTGAAGAACTTGAAAAGGTCTATATATGTTTATCATGAAGAAAGCAAAAGATGATTCAAAAGCTGGGCCGGCCATTCAATTATTTCAATATTCTAATTAAGACAGAAACTCCGGACTTGGAATATTTTGAATGCTTCACAACTCTAACTGATATAATCCTGGATCCATCGATCGATCAATTAAACTACTAATGACATGGCAGCTTAGCTATGCAGCCAATATTTCTACATGAAACATTGTGCGATAAGTAATAATATATATACATACAAGATTCCCAACCTGTACGTTTTAGCCTTAGGCTAACAAAATTAGGGCATGAAGTTTAAAGCTATAATGATGCCTTCAAAAGCTAATTATTGGCCTACATTTGTATATTTAGAAACATATATGGCTGATTGGCTGCAATGGTAGCTTATAATTTAAATTTTATTTTGAAAGTATACACCATGTAGAATTAGCTTTTTGTTTTGTTTTTTTGTTTTTAATTGGAGTTTGGAATCCAGAGTCAATTTGAGAGGCTTATTATAGACATGATAATATTCTAATCCTAATATATGTTAACCAGATTCTCAAACCTAATCTCACCATTTGGGCTAACCACAAGGATTTTATTTTAGTTATCTCAAAATTTAAAAAGTGAACCCTAGCTAAAATATAAATACCAATGCTACAGTCGTGTACTGAGCTAGAAAGCGAATCTAATTTCTCAAGTCGACTTCTTAGTGAAGAAAATAGTATTCATGAATCATGATCAATTTTGAGCTCGCTTTATGCAAACTCAGTTTAAGCAAAGAAACCTCACTTCTTAAGAAAAAAAAAAAAAAAAAGCAGTATCAGCTGCATGTCTAAGCAGTACAAGTAAATTAAAACATCTCGAGTACAAAACCCATACAACATCAAAATGTGTACATTTTCTTTCTTAGTTTTGTCATCTAGTCGATTGAAAAATGAAAACACAACATATTAAAAAGTCTGTACTGTTATATGTACACATGGATAAACGCCACAAAAAGGTAAAAATTAAGATGCATGTTGTTTCAGTCATTGGTGGCTCTTGGCTTTTCTTCTTCAATACTTCAACAAAGCTTTATCAGCAGACAAAGCTATGAGGCATGCATTTTAGAGAGGCAAATTTGATCAGACAAATTCAATGCATACTCATGAAAGTGAAGAAGATTGATATAAGCAGAAAGCAAAGATTTTCAAATTAATTAAGTAATTATAAAGATATAAATTTCTATCTTGGGATGGTTCAAAATCTTTAAACAACTCATAGAAAAGATTCGTCATTCAGCTGTCAATAACACATATAATCATGGATTAAAGTTAAACCTACCACCTAGCAATAACATGCATGCATGGTAGCTTAATTAAATGCAGCTAAAATTTCTCTTTGCAAACATTGGTCACATACTAATATAGAAGATTCCTAACCTCATTTCTCGTCACTTAGTATAGATTTCTTTTTTAGAAAATTAGATATAAACTCAAAAATATAAACTTCTATTGGAAAAAGCTGATACATATTTTTCTTTCAATTGACACTCACTTCAATGCATAAGCAAACATTCCATATAGAGTGTATGTCTATAATTAATAGTTTTTCTCATTTTTTTTATATATCTAATTTGCCTTTCTGATTATACAAATTTCAGCTAAGTATCTTTCTTAATGTTAACATCAATTTGAATTTGAAATATTAATTTAAATCAATTTGTAACCCAAACTGGAGTTCTTATTTTTCTTATATGTAGGTATTTTCTTTCCAAATAAAATTTCAGATATCTTTTTCTTGACGGGATCAATTATTATTTCAAAATATGCAAAGAGACTTTGATTCAAACACTAAGAGAGAATTTTTTTTTTTCCTTGCTTCAAAGAAAGGGCGGGTTGCAAGCATACATGGTACTTCTCGCATGTGTCTCTGAGGGACAACTGAAGAAATGTTCTGAAAGAAAATACTATTTATACAAAACTTTTAGGTTGTAGTCTAAAATCAGATTCAAATCCAAAAATATAAGCTTCTATTAGGAAAAATTCATTTTCTATTTACACCTACTCCACATAAGCAAACATTCCTAGTGTTTTTTTTTTGTTTTTTTTTATTTATCAACTTAAAGGAGTTTTTTTTTCTGTGATGTATGTTTTTTTTTCCCTGTTTAAAAGAGGCTTCAAACCATTAATCTTTTGTTAGAGGATGCATTCCTTTCCTATTTTGATGTAGTAAGTTATTAAAATTAAACTCTGACCATGAGGTAGATACGATATTATCAGATTTTGTATTGCATTAGCTAGTTTTCGCTGATTGAACCTAATCATGTATTGGTTTTGACATTAGTAGCAATAGTAATAAAGGTTTGTTAATAGTGCATTTTATTGGTTTGAGGTTCATCTTGATCGATTAGTTTTATGCAGGCCGCTCAAATAAGAGTATTGCATTCGTTAATTGTAGAATTAGTATGTGTATGCCTCTTTCTTTATAAAAAAAAAGCCTAAGTTCTGACTTGTGAGAGTGGAAAATGAGAAGTAGAGTCAAACTAGAGTGGAAGTCTAACCAAACACATTAGATCGAGAGATCGTTATTATAACAATTGGTATTTTAACTTGAATCAACAAAAATGTATCCAAATTGTTTAAACCACATTCAATTGGTATGGATCCTAGTGGAAGTCTAACCAAACACATTAGAGAGATCATAACTATAACAATTGGTATTTAAACTAAGGATTAAATTCTGCTTACTACCTTGTACTTTTAAAGGTTCATCAGTTCAGTCTCTGCACTTCTAATTTAATCAGAAAAGTCCTTGCACTATCCAATTTCATCAAATTAACCCAATCTGTCACTATTCTGTTCTTTTTCGCTGTTAAAATGCTGACGTGGGACCTTCTTATAGGGAAAATTGTCAAACTACCCATCGCTAGGCAGCCCGTCGATGCGTCAATGTTGTGAATGCAGATAGGTAGTTTGGAAACTTTCCCCGAAAATTGACGGAGTGGTGACGGATTGGATCGATTTGATGAAATTGGAGAGTGCAAGGACTTTTCTGATTAAATTAGATGTGCATGGACTGAACTGATGAACTCTTGAAAGTACATGGTAGTAAGCAGAATTTAGTCCTTAAACTAAAATCATTAAAAATGTATCCAAATTGTTGAAACCACATTCATTTGGTATCGATAATTAGGTCTTTCAGTAAATTTCATAAGTATTTTAGTCAAATCATTTGGTAAAGTTTCAAGATTATGTGATAGAAAAGTTGATAGAAGTTGCATATGTACCAAATTGACATGTTTTGAATGATGTGTGTTCTATAAAACAATTTTGAAATTGGGAATCAATTAAGAAATTTAAGATATAATTTATCATACGGTTCTAATCGCCAGAGTCAACAATAGTTTAAGCTACTCAAATTCAACTCGATCATTTAGTGCAATGGTTTTGACATTGAGATTGCGATTGTATATGTTAGGTGGTCAACTGCATTTGTTGTTTATTACTGAACATTAGCACATGCTTTGGTGTGTCCTTTGCTAAGGCTCTAGGGTCTCACAGCCTCACAACCATAGGAAGTGCCGTAGTGGCAATAGGATTCAGCTTTTACTATGCCTATGGGTGCATTTATATATTGTGGGTGGGTAATCATCCAAGCTCAGCTAGACCACTCAAGAATTCAAAGCCAAAAGGGGTTGTACTCGATTTGCACATTCTGGTTATTCGGGGGCATTGCTCAATGCCTCAATGCTGAGAATTAAGATGGTGGTTACACTTTTTTTGCACGGTGAACTTATTAGCTTAATGATCGGGTGAACACCTTTATTTATTTATTATTTTTTTTTTTATGGAAAATTAAGTTTTCTTAGTAAGACTATTCATTTCAATGGTATGCTCATGGCTAATTACAGTAAATTTAGTGATATTTCTTGTATGGTTGATTTTTTGGAACCAAATATCGACAAACCTCCTGTAACATTCCTACACCGACAACCAATTTGCACAGATAACCATTTTGTCAAAATGGACTAAACTAAAAACTTCAATTTCAAAATTAGTTTTCCTTTTGAGAAAACGCCACCCACTACAATGAGTCATTTATTAACCCACGACACTAGACCGCTTCCTCATCGATCCCCACTTCTTCTTCTTCTCGATATGGTCTTATTTTCAACTCCACTTGTAGCATATCATCTTCTTCTTGTTTAGACCAACATTTTTTTTAGACCTTTCTCTTTTTTGTTTAGACCAACATGCCACTAACATCGATCCTCAACTTCTTCGGACATTTAGCTTTGCACAACGATACCACATCCCCACCATTTTTAGAATTGAAATTGCATCAATAATTAAGGTGCGACCTCAATGACACTTCACAAATATTAGGCAATCGAGGGCGTTATAGTCTGGTGGTCAGTTGTCAACCTCAACTGTCATTATTCCCACATACTCAATCAAAGCATGTGTCCATGCGACGCATGTTTTAAGGAGCTAACACATCAAATATTCATAAGTTATTGTTCGCACCGACTGAATTAAATATCACAAAAACTATCTGTATTTTTCAAAACATTAACTTTGTCACATACCTGTCGCCAAACATGAATTCTTCTAAATAAAATCTCAATTAGATAAAATTTCCAAAAACAAAAAATCAAACCTTGCAAGTCGAAACTGAAACCCTGAAAGTGCAGCACAGTAGCAGCAGTACAGTGAACTCTACCAGACCAATAAAATACCACCGCAGCACAGTATCTGTACAGTGAGTCAGTGACCACAGTATTGGATCAAACACCATGACGTCACCTATTCTCAATCCCACGGCTCACAGCCCAACTCCTTTTCACCTGTAAAATAAACCCAGCCACACACGACCACTGCCCCCGCCCCCCCCCCCCCCTCTCCTTCCAAAAATCTTCAACCAATAGCTAATAAGGCTTGTTAATAAGACATGTGTTAAGAATGTGTGGAAGCACATCACTCCGGACGGCGGGCCCACCTCTTCCCCGACCGAGATGATATTATTAGTCTTCGTAATCCAAAGTACTAATAACCTATCCTGTCTTTGTAAAATTTGACATTCCCAGGGGTAAAAAGTAAAAAAGGCAAAGGAGGAAGAAAAGTAAAGCCACCCTTTATCTTCTCATTGGGCATCTTCTTCATATTCCAAGAGATTACTACATTACCAGTATTTCAGGTCTTAATGACCAAATAATTAATTTAATTTTTATTTACAAAGTTGTTGTCTTTTTTTTTTTTTTTTTTACTTAATTTAATTTGTGTTTTGGGGCGGGGCCCTGTGTTTTTCTTTACCTTCTCTTACACAACATCAGTTTCTTCGATTTGTTGATCTGCTCCTCACACCTGTTGGCCTCGATCTTTCTCTTAAATGGCCACCGGAGATCCTAGAGAGAGAGGGGGACAGTTTGAATTGGAATTCTGAGATGGGTTTTGTGTGAGTGGAGGAAAGTTTCAAGCTTGCTTTTTGTGTTTTTGTATGATAGAGAGAGAGAGAGAGATTTTAATAATTATAAGTGTTTGTGGGGCTTTTGTTGGTGTTGTTGGGTGGGTTTGAATTTTGGGTTTGGAGTTTGATATGGGTGGGTGCTTTCCTTGCTTTGGATCATCCAACAAGGAGGGTAGTGGTGGTGCTGGTGCAGGTGCTGGTGCTGGTGTGAAGGAGGTTAGCAAGAAGGAATCAGTTAAAGAAGGCTCAGCTACTCAGTCTCACCATGTTACCAGAGTTAGCTCAGGTGAATTAAATTTCTTGTCTTTCCAAATTTGAGAATTGTTTCTGGGTTTTTCTTGTTTGAATTAGTCTGATTACTTGGTCTGTTATGGTTGTGCTGAATTGTGTGATTCTTTTGGTGTGTTGTGATGATGGGTTGTTGGTGGAATTTTGTGTTACTTTGATCTGATACATCTGTGATTGTTTTGGTTTGGTTTGCAATCCGAGTCTTCCTGCTTTCTCTGTTGTAGATGCTCTTGATTTTTGTCTTGTTTGAATTATGACTTGATGGAGTTGCAATGGATACTTCTGGAGATCTGCAATCAGTTCCTAAAGTTTCAAGAGTCGTGCTTTCTTTGGATGGCCTGTTCTGTTCATCGTTTAATTGCCAAATGTGATAGATGGAGAATCTAATAAGTGAATTGCAAGTGGAAGCTTGAATTGATTTCTTTTCAGCTCTTGCGCTCCACTGTGTATTAGTTCAAAATTCAAATGCTTTAGGTCAAAGGCTTAAGCATTTAATTGGCATGTTCACTGTAGTGGTATTATTGCTGGTTCTCAGTGTAGCACCAACTTGCTTGAACTTCAATTCTAGTTATTTGATTCTATATTTACACCGTCGAAACATACAGGATACTACAGCCATTACTATTTACTTTTCACCTGTCCGTTGAGATACTAAATATTTTCTGTAACTCTGCTAAGATGTTTATCGTGGCTCTTAGGTATTATGGTTGCATTGTTAACTAACATGCCTGTATAACTTCTTTGTGCCCTCTGTTTTGCATTTAATTCGATCATTTCTGCAGATAAATCAAAATCTCGGAATGGTTCTGATCCTAAGAAGGAACCACCTATTCCAAAAGATGGACCTACACCACACATTGCTGCACAAACATTCACTTTCCGGGAGCTTGCAGCTGCAACAAAGAATTTTAGGCCCGAGTGTTTATTGGGTGAAGGTGGTTTTGGACGTGTCTACAAAGGTCGCTTGGAGAGCACAGGGCAGGTAGGTTGATTAGGCTGAGATAAGATGGAGAAGCATATGTATCACATCAATGGCCCAGTCTCATCTTGTCCATGATGGTGTCTTTGCTTTGGCATTATTTGTTCCAGGTAGTTGCGGTGAAACAACTTGACAGGAATGGACTGCAAGGAAATCGAGAATTTTTGGTGGAGGTTCTTATGCTTAGCCTTCTGCACCACCCAAATCTTGTCAATTTGATTGGCTACTGTGCTGATGGGGATCAACGTCTCCTTGTTTATGAGTTTATGCCTTTGGGATCCTTGGAGGATCATTTACACGGTCAGCTTGAATTTCTTTCATTTCCATTATAAGAGACACTCTTACTTTATTTAGTGTAGAAGCCACCTTATGCAATGGACAATAGAATCACATAGTCTGGATAATGTGTTATTTTCCTGTGGAAGTGTCTAAATACTAGTTTCCTTAAAGTGAAGTTAGGATTTGCAATAAAGTTTTGGGGGATTTTTTATAGCAACATCTCTTAGACGAAGCATGTATTACTGAGGGTTTTATCTAAAGAGAAGGGCATAGCAGTGCAAATCTTCTTTCTATTGAAATATCTGCAGCATGTATACTCTGTGTGTGTGTGTGTGTGTGTGATTACTTAAGAATATGAGAAGTTATTGTAAACTGTGAATTCGAGTTATTTTAGGAAGTTTGCAGTGTAAAATACTATTAACTTTACATAACTGATGTATATTGTGTTAGTTATAAAAAGTTAAAGGGCACTATTATTTAGGAGTTCTTAACATGGTTATCTACTTATCTTTGCCTGAAAGCTTTAAGGTATATACTGTCATGTAGTCTATGTACTGAGTTAGTGTCGGTAGATTACTGAAGTAGATGGGAATGCTGATCTTGGTTCATACACTAAATTATATACAATATACAATTAATGGTTTTTAGCTTCCACCAAGCTGCAAGACTAATCATGGCAAAATACATTATTGAGTTGATAGTGTGTACCAACCGTTCCTTAATCCAATATATTCCTAGTTTTGGTTTTGGTGCACTCAATTGCTATTGTTATCCCTGGTCAACATGCTTTGGGCTTTAATGCTGTGTTAGGTTTAATGTTAACATTTGGTGTCTCTTCCCTACTGTAGTGTGCTTCTCATATCCTCCCAGGACCCATAACTGTGGGAGGATACAATGCCTTAATATTGTAACTTTAAGAAACCTAGTCACTGGCAACTATTTGGCCTATGACTTTTCATATGGTTCACCTCATTGGTGGGACATTGTGTGTGTCTTTTGTGGTTCTAAGTGTGGTATTAGTAGTCTAAGTTTCTGTTTGTATCTTTCAACTGTTTGTTTTTAAGTTGGGGATGCTAGTAGCCTAAGAAAGACAACTCTCCAATGTACATGGAGGCAATGGTCCTAATAGGCTGCACTGAAATGTTCATGGTATAAGAACATAAGCTTTATGGGGGAGGCTGACACGGCAGTAATGATGGTTATTTAGATTGAACTGTTAAACTAGCTATCAGTGTCATAGAAGAGAAGGGCAACCTTTGCTGTGTATTTTCTGGCTGATACCAGATATGTTTTATTTTGCAATTTGTTTTATACTTGATGATATTGACAAAATTAGCAAAGACAAAATGAGGATAAGTGAATGAAAGAAAGATAGATGACTAGAGTTTTATCCTTTTCCAATAAGTAGAAAATGCTACTGTCAAAGTTGATTTGGGGGGAATTTGTCTAAATTGATCTCTACGTGGCAAAAAGGGTTCAGTCAACCTTAAGTTGTTTATATTGAGGCTCTAACTCCAAATTATTCATCTCCAAACATGTGAACTCTCCTGGTAAAGTCTTGTGAGGCTCAATTTTCCCAATCTGTGTTTAAGTTTTACCAAGGATCTCTAGGGTATCTTTCTAAGCAGTAAAACCTGAACAACCAGTAGCGCTTTGCGAAAGAATTGATATACTAACTGGAAAGTTTTAAATAACAGAATGACGTATTTAAAAATTACTGGCCTTTTCTGCTATATTGTGATTCCCATTGGCTTTGTAGTTGATAGAATACAAGTCAATGATCACCTTGAAGGATGCATATAGATGATCATGCATTTCATATATATAAAGAGCATCATCAATGAGTGTGTCAAGCGTTGGTTGCATTGCAAGATCAACTATTGGATCATCATGTCTTGCACATACTGCTAGGATTTTCAAAGTAGAAGGAAACTTTTGTTCTCACTGTCATAGACTGAATACTGCAGATATCGAGTCATAATTACTTAGATTCTAAATATGGAGATGCCTACATTTTACTTCAGGTTTGGAGTTTTGAGCTCTTAAGATGCCTACTTTTTTGATTTGTGAGGATCACGTATATTTTTCTTCAATATGTGCTTTCATAGATATAGCAGATGTCATGATGGGTGTGTCAAGGCGGTCTTGTACTGGATTTCATATGTAGGAGATCTAAATCACAACTACTTTATTCTTGGTACTGAGAAGGTTTAGTAAATATTTTCTTAATCATATCACCAAGGAGTGAATGATGCATAATTCTCTAAGTCATTTGTTTGTCATTCCTATTACTTCACTATCTGAGTTCTGAATATTCTTAAGATGCCTAGTATTTTGTTGCCCCTTCTTTTCCTTCAGCAACTTATTCCCACTCAAGTACAAGTCAGGATTTGTTATGGATGCGTAAAATTTCTTTAAGCTTTTCTTATTCGATGTTTTCAGATATTCCAACAGAAAAGGAACCCCTCGACTGGAATACAAGAATGAAGATTGCAGCTGGTGCAGCTAAGGGGTTAGAATATTTGCATGATAGAGCAAACCCGCCCGTTATATACAGAGACTTGAAATCCTCCAACATCCTTCTTGATGAAGGCTTTCACCCAAAATTGTCTGATTTTGGGCTTGCAAAGCTAGGTCCCGTTGGTGACAAAACACACGTCTCCACGCGTGTGATGGGAACCTATGGCTACTGTGCTCCAGAATATGCTATGACAGGCCAGCTCACTCTGAAATCCGATGTGTACAGTTTCGGAGTTGTCTTTCTCGAACTTATAACAGGTCGAAAAGCTATTGATAACACCCGTGGTCCTGGAGAGCATAATCTTGTTGCATGGGTAAGCATTTGTTCTTGCCAACTTAACAATTTTTCAGTGTTGTAAAATATTTCTCTAATTAAGAGAAGCGTTTCTTTACAATTTTTTTGTTCTCTTTTCATTTTGTGGGCTATTTGGTCTCAGGCACGACCACTTTTTAAAGATCGTAGGAAGTTCCCAAAAATGGCTGATCCACTACTGCAGGGCCGTTATCCAATGCGGGGCCTTTACCAAGCTCTTGCTGTTGCGGCCATGTGCTTGCAGGAGCAAGCAGCTACAAGGCCTTTAATAGGAGATGTTGTGACTGCTCTTACATACTTGGCTTCTCAAACCTATGATCCAAATGCAGCTAGTGGTCACAGTAACAGAGTTGGTCCATCTACTCCTAGGCACAAGGACGATCGAAGGAACATGGGAGATGGGCTGGATAGCCCAGATGAGCCTGGACGAGGGGGACGGCATGGTAGCCATTCATACAGAAACTCACCTGATTTCAGAAGGAAAGATCCCAATAGGGACTTGGGTGCTGGTGTAGAATTAGGGAGGATTGAAACCGGTAGCGGCTCTGGGAGGAAATGGGGTCTAGATGGGTTAGAACAACAAGATTCTCAGAGGGACAGCCCTGTAAGTGCTGGGAGAGCAAGGGAAACTCCGCGAAATCGTGATCTAGATAGAGAACGTGCGGTGGCTGAGGCGAAGGTTTGGGGTGAAAACTGGAGAGAAAAGAAAAGAGCAAATGTGATGGGTGGTAGCTTTGATGGTACAAATGAGTAAATGCAGTGACATGCCAAGCAAAATTTCTTATCTTCTGAGGAAAGCAGTGTTGTGAAGTTCTGAAGGTCATTGTGATGAAAGAGAAGAAATTGCAAGGGTGCACATCATCTTCTACAGTCTTGGTCTGCATCTACCAAGGAAATAAGTGATCTTTCATCCTCCAACTTTGGCTGTTGTTTGCTTGTCATATGTCATTCTTGTAGTCAAGTATGGAAAGTGAACGCTTGGGAATTGTGGTAAAAAGGAAACGCAAGAAGAGGAAGGCATTGGAGGATGGGAAGGGATAGTGTCATGATTTGGGGGCATTTACAGGTCGTCTCCCCAGCAAAATGGTTATGCAACATTGTTCATCTTTGTATTTAGGTTCTGATGCTCATATTACAATGGGGAGTCAGAACCATGTGTAATTTTTGACCCCATATGTTATAGTCTGTAAGTGGGGAAATTAGTGGGTTTGGTTTTGGATGTTGTTTCATCTTGTATTCATACATTCTCATGTATGGATTCCTGAATCATGTTTCGGCCTATACAGAAATGTTTCATCGATTTGTTCTCTGTACATTTCGCTTCTTAATCCTTATGAAGTTATTTTACTAGTGCTCTTGTGTCATTATTCAAGAATCAAGAGTGTACATTTGTCTTCTTAATCCTGATCAAGTTATGTTACTAGTGCTCCTATGTCGTCGTTATTCAAGACTTGAAGTTACCAAAGAAACAACAAAAAAGTTGCAATTGCAGCATGTTGGTTTTCATGGTGAAACGGTGTTATTCATTCCTTTTTGTTTTTCGGACGAAAAGCCATTTGCAACCAAAGTTTCTGGGATGGGAGCCGCTTATAACCAAAGCTTTAAAGAAGGGACTCGAAGCAGTTGCCCGAAGGGTAACAATCTTGTAGTAATGACTTGTTCATAAGCTCACTCCTTGGCATCTGTAAGTACCTACATTGTTGAAGCATTGACGAAGACGTCAGCTTGGTGGAAACCCTCAAGGAGGCATAAGAAGACTGTCACTGGGATAGTCCGACCTGTGGATCTGACAAGCTCCTGCTCTTCCACCCTGAGGTTTCACATTGATGAGTAGTTACTGATGTTGGCTGGTCCTGAAAGTGGTTCAATTGGCATGGAAATGTGATGCATTTACCAATTCCTTTGATTCAGCTGCATCACTCAAAGACAACATAAATGGAGTTGTGTCACCTAGCGGCCAGAGGAGGGCTGCCTTATTCCAGTTCTATAGACAAGTCCATAAAGGTATGGAGCTTAAAAAAGCTTTCATTACAAGGACTCAGAGATAGGCATACTCAAGTTGTTAGGTCCCTTCTATGCTAGGATAAATTTCTTTTTTCATGTTCCTTGGATCAACATTGAAATTTTGGTTCCTGCTGCAGCTACGGATCTAATTGGAAACAAGAACTTGGAAGCCAGATATACTCACAGTGAAGAACATGTTTGCTTGGACACTCTGGGACTAGTGAATCGGAAGGCAACGCATTGATCATCTGTTCATTTATGATGGCACTCTCCGCCTCTATGCATGATCTGCCATCCTTTTTTCGGAAGGTGCACGATTTTATCGAAAGGGGAGGATACAAGCAATCTAGACAGGCCCTCATGGCTTGTTTTCCAGGACATGAAACTGATCTGGTAGTATGGAAGTTCATGAAATTGCCAAACAGCTCGAGCCTAGAGGACAATGTACTGTAATTTTTCTTTCTTACTTTTATGAAATGTACAAATTAATTTGACAATATTCAAGACCTTGTAACATTTTGTACTTTATGAACTATGAACTTGAGCAGTTGTGATGAGGTGCTGTCAATAACAAATGGTCATTTTGTAATAAACTGGAAAACGGAATTCCATTGCATAAATTTTAGCACTAAAACATTCTCATCTCAGATCATCAAAACTAAAAAATAAAAAATAACCTCTGATCTCAATTTTGATCATCCATATAACTGAACAATTCTTTCTGCCAGATTGTTCTAACAGCACAAAGTGAGGATGAGAAGACATAAGAAACAGACTCATCTTTATTAGTTCCTTTGACAACCCCTTTCTCATTGTTACATGATGACTTTATTCTGGGTGAGGTTTAGGACCACATTTTCTTCCACTGTGCTGAAAATTATAGGTCTAAAACAAATTTACAAGAAAACAAAAGTGTATTTTCATTAAAGTACTTCACCATCTGAAATCTTCTGCTTGGAGCCACATTGGACATAGAATGCTCCATGATCATCCCTGGTGCAGCTAAGCTGTTCAACTCGAACTTCAAAAGCTCTGCATGTCAGATTGCACATATGATGTTGCAATAGTTGTATTAAACCCTTGATTTTGTCTGAGATCAATTGTCCTACTCAGAGTTCTTTTCCTTCGACTGTTCTGGAGTATTGTTACCGACTGCAAGATTGAATTAAAACAAATTAGCAAAGAGAAGGCAATACATATGTTATACGTCAGAAAAGATGATTACACTAATAGGCCTATTAACAATTTTAAGGTTGTAGGCTGGTAGCTTCAACTAGTTTTGCTAGTTTTCACTTTATAGTGGTCTAGGAAACTGAACCCATTACTCAATGTAATGACTCGTATCATTAATCATTCCCTTGATTGATGAAGAAACAAGTAGACTACAATTAGCTCAGTATTACCAATTCAATAGACTGTAGGCAGTACCTTCCTTTCTAGGAAACCAGAATAAAGCTGCCCACATCTTTGAATCTCAGCCTCATCATTGTCCAAGATAGGCAAAAGAGAGTCTTTTTCCTCCAAGATAAACTTGATCAGATATACCTTATGTTGCTGCTTTGCACTATCAATGCCTCTGGAGAATGAGAAGTTCAAATTCCAAGATGTGGAAATTGATAATGCCCCTATCGAATTCATAGTCATAGTCCACTCTACCAAAAGTCACTGAACTACACTAGACATCCCCAAGAAAGTACTGAAACTATAAATTGAGACTACAGTAGAACAGGGAGACACATAAATTGACATAAACTACTAAACCATAGTTAAATCATTGACAACTTCAGGCTATTTCAAGAATCAGTTGCATAAAGGAAAGGTTATCTGAATTTTTTTTTTTTCTGAATCCAAAGTTAAACTAAAAATAAGGAATACACAGTGCAAATACATATAAGAAAAATATAGTTTGCTAGGTTTAAGAGATTCTAAGATCCATTCATCACAAATTCACACAACTAGTGTGCGAGGTTCTCATACCAGTCATACACATCTCGGCGCACATAATGGAGGACCAATGCAGTCACTGTATCATTATTCAAATGCATACCCAGAACTTTGTATCACAAATTAAACTAGGTTATTATGTAAATACTGAAAATGAGCAGAACCAAGGGTAATAGCAAGGTGAGAAAATCATTGGCCAATCACTGCTTTTTGAAATCCCATGAACTGAATAAGGACAGATATGACTGGGAAACTAAGACTTGAATGAAGTTTAGTTATAATGAATTTTAGTCAAGTAGGGTGGAAATATGACTTTAATGTGAGGAGATTAACATGGAAATAAGATTTTTTGTTTGGTCAAAAAGATATGGTCATTGAAGAAATAGCAAATATTATTGTATTTTATTGTACATACCATTCAACTGGATGAAAACCAGTACAGAGGCCCTTTTCTTCCCCTCTCCACACTTACCTACCTTACTAACCATCCAATCCACAATCCACAGAAATCGAAATTGAGAACTGCAGACAAGTATATTTTCCATATCCAATGGCGAAGACCATGAGTAGCCAATCTGCAATATTGAACTAAAATGATTAATGGGACATTAGCTGCTTACAATAGGTTTTTCGTTATTTGAACTTTGTGATTACCAACTGAAAAACATTACATGAATGCAATGTTATAAAATTGGTACACTGGCAATAGCAGATAACAAAATTTGAGATGCTGAATTCAATCGCTTAGCTGAGAGGCATGATCATGAAGTAGCACACTCTAGTGACATTGCTGAGTTGTACCTGATCCCTAATACAGAAAATCTAAAGAAAGTATGATTAATATAAATGTATTCTACATTTGTTATTTCCAAATAGAAGTATTTTCCTACAGTAATTGCAGATTTCAAGTGTATTGAGACTTGAGAGCTTCAAATCTCATAGTATATATGGAAAAACAGTTGATATTTTTCTCAAATAGGAGATGAGAAAAGGGACAAGCTAAATATGCTCCACGGTGTCCAGTTAACAAAAATTTGGATCTTGGCACAAAGAGAACTTGTCATGAAAATTTTTTCTCAAGACTCACCGGTGCATCAAACCACGCAATGAAGCAAAATTCTGCACAAGAGACCAGATTTCTCAAGCAAACAAATCCTATTATTTTTAGGATTCTAAATAGTTGTATAAGATGATTAAGATCACATAAAGTCTAAGTCCACAAAGACCATGACATCTGACAGAGCAAAGCCAAGGACAATAAAGCGATCCGGTGTAACAATCTAAGGGTATGAAGACACAGGACAGTTCAAACAAGAAACATTAGTACCTTACTATTATCAGAAAACAAAGATTCTGTTTTAGAATTAATACTAGTAACGTACAAATGTTGAATTAAAACCTTGAAGGATATCAGCTTGGAGGAAATAACCTTGCAACGGTAAGGTACTCTCATGGTGGAGACCGGAGAGTCAGCTGAATTATAACCTTGCAACGTTGGCATCTGAAATAAGCTTTGTAGTAGAATTTTTGCATTGATAAGATTTGAAACAAGAAGATAAGAATGATTGGCTTCATAACATAATGTAAGACATACTTTACACAATGTTATCAATGTGTCATAAAATTTTTCAGAAACGTCTGGTTTCTCTTATCTTCAGTTGCAGTTTCTTCAGATAAGGATTACATATATACCAATATGCCTTAACAACTTAAAAGAGTACAGAGAATTGGTTCATGAAATTCCTCCCATTATATTATTACTCTCATCATAACTAGTTTGCCTTTTAAGCCTCTGAATTCTTCAGAATTTGATCCTTCCAAGTAATCATCGGAAATAGTGTTCTGCCCATGATCATCTCCTCGGCAGAAGTGTTCTACCAATTTTCTTTAGGGCAAACATGGTCAGTGTGGTATGAAGTCTTGTTCAATATTATCCTTGGTGGTTTCAACATGTCTAATATCACCCTTGTGGTTTGTAAAATGACCATTGATACTCCGATTTGTATTTTTAGCAAGAGTTTTATGGGGATGCCGTAACTTCAATGGTCAAGGGATAACCAAGTATACATGATAACCAAAATACTTGAACCAAGTATACTTAAAATTCATAAACAAAGATTCTCATGACCCTTGGTTATCATGTTTACTTGGTTAAGAACATGATGACCCTTGGTTATCATGTATACTTGGTTAAGACTTACCTTAGATCTCTTCGTTTAAGGTTCATGATAATACTTGGTACATGTATACTTCGTTTTAGCATTATCCATTTTAAGGGATCTCTTCGTTTTTTTTTTTTTTTTTTTGGGAGTTTATCGTTTTTTTCTATAGTTCAACCTTCTATGGTCAAGCATTGATAATGTCTATCTCTGGTGGTGATGGCATTGGGAGTAATTTCTATCTTGAAACACTGATGAAGTTCTTAACTTTTTCTGTTGGTTTTGGTAATAAGGTCGTAGGCTTGGTTGGTTTTACTAGCTCTTATTTTGGGGATTTAATATTCTTTCCGTGAATATTGTTACTAATTTAAACTCTTTAGTATGGTGGTTTTAGAGGCATTGGTGAAGTAGAGAATCGTTGCAAGAGAGAACTTTTATCTTGGTTAGAATAAGCACCAACACTCGATAATTTTCCCAAAAGTCCAACTCATCAATGTTATGTAGGATCAAATTGATTATAATTCGCGGTGATGCATAATAATTCTCTCTTCACCAACACATGAACATAGATAATATATCACAACACCGGTCATCTCATATTTTTAAGCGTTACATGTTTAAGATAATAAATTTACTATATATTACCAATATTTTTGAAGATTTACCACATCTGGAGCCAGAGCAAGTTAGGTTGAGGTAAAGAGCCGTAAGCACAGTAGGAGGGGGTGAGGCGTTGTATTTTTTAGACCCATAGCTCTGGGAGTCTGGGTGCTGTAGGGAGGCCGAAAACTCATGTTAGATTTTTTTTTTTTTTCCTTCCAATGTTTCTTTATCTAAACCTTGTCTCAATGAAACTCCTTGACTTTTATAACGTCTATATTAATTAAGCAAATTATCCTGAAATTGGTTAAATTTTTGGACTACTGCAAAAGCCCTTTGGTTAATAACGTAACTAAAAAAAATTATAAATATAGACAAAACAGTAACTACATTTGCAAAATAAAAAATAAAAAGAATGACAAATCTAACTCCTTTGCTGTAGTGGAAACATTTCCTATTTTTCTCTTTCTCTTAATCAGCTTTAAACCTTACATCTACAATCAAAGAAAAAAATGACAACTGACACACGAAACGGATGTCAAGCCGCTAGTTTGTATTGAACATTTTACTGACATAATGGCAGTGGAAGTGTTCTACATTTTTTTGATGCGGTTATTGTCACCCAGTCATTTTCTTTATTGACACTACTTGGTCATTCTTACATTTTAATTTTAATATTAAATTTAATTATCTAACTATTTCTTTTTTTCAGAAATATCTTTATATAACATATCTAATTAAAAAAATAAATCGTTTTAACGAAAATCTCTCATTTATTTATACCAATTGAAAAGCTAAAATATATTTAAGCTTCATAACAAAATTATAATCTGATTTACTTCCGAGTTCCAATTTTATAATTTTCTCTCAGTTGTAATGTTTCAATTCATATTAAAATATTAGTAAGTTTACAACTGTGAGCAATGAAGAAGAAATTTTTTCTTTTTTTAATGTTTTAAATTTTTACTTTTGGTGTACACAAAAGATATTACAAAAATTTTAATGAAATTAAAACTAATGGTTTTATGAATTGAATAATAAACTAAAAGACCGAAAAAAAAATTCAAATTTAGATGGAGAAGATGAAAATTAATATCATCCAATAAGAAATTAAATAGTCTTCATATTTAATTAATTGATTATGTTTTAGTTTTCCTTACAAATTTAGATTTTAATACTCATTAATCATTTTGCAAAGGGACGCCTTCTGTGATGAGATTGAAAAGCTAATATTCTAGTTTGTGATCAAATCATCCGGTACCGTGCTTATAATAGACATTGCCACATTACCAAGTCTGGTACCCATTTGTGATCATGTCTCTTTCTTTACATCACCCACATTGCTTTTACTGGAGCAATGTTTTATCACAACTTCCAGCAAGGTTCAATGAGTACCACCAACCTTATGTAAGTTTTGAATTGCTAATTATCCATACTTCAAATATTTGTCACTAATACAAGCAGTTAACCAAATCCCAATATACAGCTATGAATTCAGTCAAGCCTTCCACTGATGGATGATGGGTGAATTTTGAACCCTGACAATTAATCCTAAAAACATTCGGAAGGAACCCACTACGAAATAACTCTAGCATCATGCTTCTCAAATACAGCACATCTGAGGTTTCCGAACCCCACTACAAAATATTGTTCAATTCAATGTCTAGAATCATCTCCTCCTCTTTCCCTACGAAAAAAAAAGGGACACAACTTAGTTATTAGCCGCCACCAAACTTACCAGGATTAAATGTCTACACATTGTGTAATTAGACAAAAGAAACACAATTAACATACCGTGCTAGCATAATCGTCCATAGTTAATTGCTTCCTCTTCTTCAAAGAAGAGGGGCTCTCAGTTGGCTGCCTCCCCGTGCCACGCTTTGATGGTGTCATGTTCTGAAACATAACATGCAACAAGACATTTACCAATTTGGAAGGAAGTACTTATATGTATCATCTTGATTTGAAGTTAACTTGGCACTAAACAATGACAGGAAAAAAAAAACAAATGTGCATAGAATTGATGCATGAAGCAGAGATCAAACCTTAGCAAGCTTCTTCTCTTTGCGAGCTTGTCTCTCCCTCTCATCAACTTCTTGGTTCTCTTTCTCCACCAATCGAATTAATGTATCACACCTCCTAGCAAGTTCCTGAGTTGTGCGCGACTTCACAAACCAATCAAAACGAAACAAAGGTGACGTGCGAAATGCTGCTTTCAACTCATCCCAGTTTCCATACCCAAGCTTGTGAACCATGCATATCTGCATTGAGTAAGAGACATGAATACTAGAGATATTGAAAACAATGCAAATTTCAGCAGTATGAATGACATAGAAGCCAGAAAGCTGTATTCAAACTGTACCATGAAACGGTCACATTCTTCATTGTACAACTTTCCCTTGTTCTGACCATACAGGATCTTCAGTTCTAGCCATGGATTCTTGTAACGATCCAACTTCTTCCCTATAGCTTTCATTATCTCATCCTTACGAGAGATTCTAGCCTCTCCTCTTTCAATGTTCTTAATGATCCTATCATAATCTGAAAGCATCAACAGAGTTAATTGTTTTAGATTACTTATTTCATAGAAAAAGCTACAAACATCTAGAAACGGTATATTTAACAGGTCATCTGTATATGTATACATATAGGTACTACAGATTACCGACCCAATGTCTTCTCAATTCAGTAGCATCTCAAAAGTTCAAAACCAATAAATGAAAACCAACTCAAGTATTTGGACCATCTAGCTTTTGTTTCAGCCTAGCTACCAAAAGACTAACCAAGCTTGCTCAGATCTCTCAGGGTGGGGGTAGAAGAGGCTTAAAGAGGGTGCTTGATTAACAAAAGCTTCAATATGCATCACAAATCAGAGTAAATATTTAACGGGTAGTAGGCCCGAGCAACACCGGTCATATGAGATCAGGTCAAAGGTTCCAAAAGTCAAGCCAGAAAACCAAATTCAAACTTCTATTGCATACATTGCCTCAAGGAATTTAAACCAAGAAATAAACTAAATACTCATAGACATATTTACTTTCAATAAACTACAATCCCTTACTTCATGCAAATGATTGAATACAACTTACCATTTAATTCCTTGTATCTCTCTTTGAAAACCTTAGCATATCTTTCAACTTCCTCCTCTGTTTTTCCGTCCATCTCAGCAACAATACTTTGTATGTCACTCCGCCCATACTTCTCACAGGCCCTGATGAAGGTATTGAAATCTCTTCTACTCCACGAAGAGAATCCCTAAAATCCAACAATAATCAAACTCAATAAAGAAGCCCGAGATGAGCCTTATCTTAACATCTGTTTTCTATAAGACAACTACATCTATATTTTACTGACCTCTTCTAATAGACGTTCCTTTTCTTCCAGCTCTTCAGCAGTCAATGGATCTCCAACTTCTAAACATTCAAGACACAGTTAGCAGAAATAATAGCAAAAAACACATTACCAAATGTTCAATAGGGAAAACAATAAATACCTTCTGGTTCATCCACTTCTATAGTTGTGTCCTTCAACTGATTCTTCTGATGATTTTGCTGAGAATTTTAATGAAAAAAAATCAGACAAATGATTTGCAGATGTACACTCTCAAACCATAAATGTGCCAGCCAGAAAGGAAAGGAGGAGAGTTCACTTATACACACCATGAGGTAGCGTACTTCCTTTTCATACAGCTCACTCAGCCTTTGTGTGTTGAAAAATTGAAAATCATGTCTGACAACAAGAAAGCAAGAATATGTGAGAAATATTACAGAGCACAGATAACAATCAACAAGAAACCAGCATCAAGAGGTGCTTACAATTGAGGCATGCGTGGAATTCGAGGCTCTTTGGGTTTTGCTGGAGCACCTTGGCGCATTGTTTGCTTAAAGTATTCTGATTCTGAGTAACTAAAAGTGAAATAACAAAAAATCATATTTAGACAATGATACAAAATTCATGCACAACAAGAAGGCCGACAGATATAACACTTACTTGCGCTTCCGCTCTCTTTTTGGTGGTTCAATCCAGTTTTCACTAACAATCTTTTTGAAGTCAAACTTCTCATCCTTCATCAGATCAAAAGAGTATAATTACAAAAAAAGGAACACATAAAGTGAGCAGTAAATCACAAATATGAGTCATAAAGCTATAGGAAGCTGATAATACACAAGAAATACTTAATACTACTAAAAGTCATACAAATATGAGTCTCTACCTTCTCATCATCGAAGTCATACAATTCAGCAGCTGCAGAAACAGCACCAATATTAGAAATGTTGAATTTCTGGTTAACACAATGTCTAGTGCAATACCGAAAATATGAAAAGTTGAATTAAACCAAAACACAAGAACTTTTCATTGTGGATAAACATACTATCATCCATCTTAAATTTAATTGCATCCTCAGTAAATTTCTTCATCTTCGCATCAAGCTCAGCAGTTGCCTCTTCTCCTTTCGCAATGATTCTATCAATGTCCTCATCGGTAATTGTGCTATCCTTGGAACTAAAAACCATTTCAGCACCAAACCTCACCATTTGAAGTAGCTCATCTTTATTAACAGCTGCATCAAAAAAGATAAAAATAAAGGAATTAAATTTTGAATCATGGGCTCATATTGTAAGGATAGATCTCTTAGAAGTTTTATTGCTTACTTTTTTGCTCAGCTAATCGTCCTTGTTGAATCACCAAAGCATCAAGGGCAAGCTTTTTATAAGCCCTCTCAATCACTTTTTCCTCAATGGTATACTGTTTGAAAATAATAGAAATGAGAAATTAGGTTATGCCAACACTGCATAGCTTGAAATGTATCATGTCAGAACACATTCATACCTCAGTGCAGAACCGGAACACTTGAACTTCTTTCTTCTGACCAATCCTGTGAGCACGATCTTGTGCTTGCAAATCAACTTGAGGGTTCCTATAATGCATGCAAAGCATTATCAGGGCAACCATCACTAACACTTAAGAAACTGAGGAATATGCTCACCAACCACTATCAAACGAAACAGGTGTAGACATGCAGACAGAACAGTCACTATCACTGAAAAGAAACTTGTGAGAATGCTCACCAATCACTATCATAAAGAATGACGACATCAGCAGTAGCAAGATTGATACCAAGTCCTCCGGCTCTGGTTGATAGCAAGAATACAAATTTCTCACTTCCAGGCTTATTGAAAGCATCGATGGAAGCATCACGGTCTTCACCACCAGTATTTCCATCAATCCGACAATAGAGGTACCCCTTAAACATTAAATAATCTTCGAGAATATCTAGCAGCCTTGTCATCTGATATTAAACCAAGAACCATAAACACAATTCAGATACGATATTCCTGAGCATGCATAACAGCCCTGTAGCATAAATGATTACAAGCATTTACAAAGTTTCATAACATATAAGCAACACAGACTGATACCAACCTGTGAAAATATTAAGACCCTAGAATCACGCTCCTTTAACTTTGGAAGTAACTTGTCCAAAAGCACCATTTTACCTGCAATGAAAAATAAACAAAGATGAGTTCAATGATCGCAATCAAACAATAAGTATCAACAAAGTCAATGGCCTGCAACATGTTGATTACCAGCATTTGTGATAAGATGATCTCCAGTTGTATAAGGAGGCCCAGGCTCAGCACCTTGGAAGAGATATGGATGATTACAGCATTTACGGAGCTGCATAGCTATATTCAGAAGCCGCTTACGTTCTCCACCAGCATTAACAACTTCAAGATCTTTCTGCAGTAAAGCCTTGTAGTACTGTTTCTGCATTTGTGACATGCCTACTTTGAGTATTGTTTCTTTTTTCGGAGGCAAACCTTTCTCAACATCTGACTTCAACCTTCGGAGAAGGAATGGCCGGAGGACCTTAAAGATACATAAATTCAGGTAAGATATTGCAATGATAAAAGCAGGAACACTGATACTCAACAGCTGAAAAAAAAATTTACGCCTACCTTGTGAAGCTGTTGAACAACCTCCTGCTGGTCATTTTCACCAGATATTTGAAACCATTCATCAAAAGTTTCAGCAGAACTAAATATCTCTGGCAGAAGAAAGTTAAGCAGAGACCATAGTTCATGAAGATTATTCTGCAAGTTAAAATGCAGGGAGAAAACATCAGACATCTTATTATAAACCTAACATCGGACAAGAAATATTGCTGTTACTCCAAAACGATCAAAACAGTGAACTCAAGTTACCCTCCAAATAAGTATATCCAGCATTTTCCTTCTTTCTTTTTTAAATATATTAAGGAAAATAAAGATATTTAAAGCGGGGTTCAAGATAAGAAAGATTTAAAAACACCATCAAATTAAACACTATCTTAGCTTAGAAATCAAACTGATATCACAATCATACCTGAAGCGGTGTGCCCGTGATTAGAAGACGGTAGTTGGTATTATACAGCCTCATTGTTTTTGAAAGAAGTGAATTCTCGTTCTTGATTCGATGGGCTTCATCAATGATTATGTATCGCCAGCTGAAACGGCGTAAGCAAGACTTCTCTTTGATGGCCATTTCAAAACTTGTAACACAAACATCAAACTTCCCAGCAACCAGCAAGTCCTCACGTATATGCTTCTGCAAGATTGAAAAGTAGTGAATAACTGAGCACAGTATAATCCAAATAAAGAATTCACTAAACAACCAATTAGAATGCCTTACTCTTTCATCAGGATTACCAAGAAACTTCACAGCACGCAAAATGGGACAGAAACGCCGAATCTCATTCATCCAGTTTCCAAGGGTTGACTTTGGAGCCACAACCATATGAGGGCCAGTTATTCCTCTGAATTCATGCAGGTAACCCAACAAGGATATGGTTTGCAAAGTTTTACCAAGACCCTGGTGATATAGAACAGAACTCATTTATCTCACTACCGCTTATCAAAAAAAGTAACTCATGTAATAAAACAACCAAAATGAATGATTAAAAAAACTAACCGTGAGACATTACAACTAAAAAACAAAACTTCAGTACATAGTTCAACACAAACAGAACAGAACTGTCAATCCTAAGAGCTACCACTTAGTGCTTTGCTTACCATCTCATCTGCAAGGATTCCATTTATGCCATTTTCATAGAGGCGTATGAGCCAGTTTAATCCAGCAAGTTGGTAATCCCTCATCTTCCCCTGAATACCTGCGCAAGAGGAAAAAAAAGAAAACAATTGTCAAATTTCAAGCCACACTTAATCAACAAAGTGTGTCATCTACAAAAAAGCCATTGCGGAAACTTTAAAAACTATATATCCAAGCAAAACAAATAGACTAAATAAATTTAAGGAAAATCTCTCACAGGAAGGTTGCGTCAATAGCCGTGTGGTTCCGGTCCCAGACAAACCATCTTCTTCCTCTTTGAGGCATTCTTCATCCTCTTCCTCTTCAGTCTTTTTTGAAGCATGGCGCCCCCTGAGTATGGATAAATGGGAAAAAGCAAAGTAAGTGCATTTCAATCTAACGCACTCATGCAGTTAACTGCAACCAATTAACAACTTTTATCCTATTCATAATAGCAACTATAACGCAACATTTTGGTTTTTATTTGTTTCACTTTCTCAAGTGTAATAAAGTGGAAGCATAAAAATCGACGACCCAACTCACTACCGATTTGGTATAGGCATGACTTCAAGGGATCAAACATACCTTCCTTTCACCTTCTTCAGGGATGCAGATGGGTCACCTTTTGCAAAATGGGCAAACAACTCCGTTTGCTGCAGAAGATATTGCAACCGACCCTTGCCTCTATTGTTCTGCCAACAAACCAAAACCAATTAGCTCCACCACCATATATTATAGACTACAAATAGTGAGTAACAATTAAAATAGCCACCATATTAAACCATTAAACATACTAACCATGTCAGCATCCACAGCTGCATTTTGTGCATCCAATATTTCCTGAATCTTTTGTTTCTTCATTTGTTCCATGCGTTTAAGCCTGGCCTTCTCGCGTTTGCTCACTTCAGCATTGCTTTCATTAGCTCCATCCTGCAAGTCAACCGGCAAAACAGAGCATAAGGTATGAGAAGGTGTACCCAAAAATGCTTTGGCGATTACAACAGGAAACCTCAAAACAATTAAGCAGTACAATTGAATTTAACAATATCAAATGTTAAAATGAATTCCCTGTAAAACTGTTAAAACAAACCCAAAAATACCACCCTAGCCTTTTCTATGGGAAACAGATATCATTAACAAAAATAATGCACGAAGAAAACTGAGCCTAAAAAAGACAAGCAAAAAACAAGAAACAAAGGCAACAATTACACTAAGAGACTAGACAACTGCATCTCTCCAATTAAAAGCAATAAACAAGATAGCAAAAGTCCATAATAAGCTAAGAACCGAACCCTCTTGCTCCAACCTCCCCCCCCCCCCCCCCCCCTCTCATACTCTTTTGTTTCTTTCCATCAAAATGGCCCAAAAGGTAACCATCACATCATACCATTTAGGCATCATTCCCCTCAAACAACTCAAGCCTCCCACTCACAGAGCCACACAAGAAACTGGATTGTCCCAAAACATTCTTGTCCAGGGGCCAAAGCAATTGAACAGTGTAAAAGCATATGATTCCACCTTAGATCAGGGACATCATACAAAAATGCAAAGAAAGCAACAAAAAATGATTTTCTTCTCATGAGTAAAACCCAAACCAACACTCGAACCTTAGAAGGTACTGTAGACTTCAAAATGGCAACTGAGGGAGATTAAATGTCTAGAATTTACAAGAACAAAAATTCCCTAAAGACTATCTAATTGTGATACTAAAGACATGCGCATGCCCCCACCACAAAAACTTGGCCTTTTTCACTAAGCAAACAAGATGACTGCCCAAATCAACAAGCTTTTCTTCTCCTCTGCTCAGTTCTAGCTCCCAAAACCAGAACATGCAGAAAAAAATCAGTTTAAAAACCAAAGTCCTAGCATTTTTCTATCTCCCTCGCTATTATAACAGGCAAACCTAACCAATCCCTAACCCACGACTCCCGAACGCAACAAACTCCACAAAATACAAAAGAAAACAACTGTAGGGCACACAAATGCCAACACCTAAGCTCAGATCCAGCCAAAACAAACCGGATTATCTCAAATCCGAAAATATACCTCTTCTTCAAAGTCATCGTCGTTCTCGGCCGGCGCGGCCTCGTCATCGGAGCCGCGGGAGTTATCCTCGGCGGCGTCCTCGTCGTCGGAGCCGGCGGAGCGAGCGACGGCCTCAAGCTCCTCCTCGTCCTCCTCGTCGTTGATCGGCTCCTCCTCCTCGGAATTGGATAGGGCTTCGTCGGAAGAGACCTGGGGTTTCGGGGCTCGCGCCATGGATTCCGAGATCGAGGGTTTGGTTAGGGAAAGAAGCGACTGAGATAAATAGTCGACACAAATTAAAACTAGGGGAAAATTGTGGGAGACTGCTTTGGCTTCGGGGTATTTATAGTTATAGTGAAAGCCGTTGGATTAGAAAAGGTGAGATGTGCGGCTTAGAAACGTCAGGTGGAAATATGAGAATTTCCCGCCAATAGGGAAATGTGAATTCCCGCCCATTGGTTGGTTACATTTAACACTTAAGATTGAGATATCTTGATTTCTATTGAAATGTGAAGAGACCTTCGCTTTGTTTGTGGGTTGTTTTTTTGTTCGGAACATGAACGAAAACAAGTTAAAAGTTATTCACTTGTAATTGAAATGTTTGTTCGTTAATGATTGCAGATATGACGGTTATTTATTTAGCGAAATTATAACACATCTATTTGCATGTTGCCAGATCAATAGTATTACAATGCTGCAAACTTTTAGAATCACGTGATAGGTGAGGACAAAATCATGTCCTAGAGATACAAAAAGGAATATAAACTGAACAGTTAAATAATTAGTCGGGAGCACTTTCTATAATTGTGAAACTAGAGTTAAGTTGAATACATCTTAGACATGTCTCGTTGACTTGATGCACCAATTACATAATGTGGAGAACGTCCTGAGAATCAATTACATATGGCCCTTGTTGAACATAAAGGGATTCCTGGTTTGATGAATTTGGTTATGAGTAAGTCATTCAGCCTGGATTTGCTCTATGAAAAGAATAGTTGGAGATGCCATATCTTTTAATGACATTGCAACCTTTTTGCCTCCCAAAATGAATATTGTGAAAGCTTTCGAGTACAAGGATCTGCTAGAAAAGAAGCTCCATCCGGGTGGAGAAATAGCCTAATTAGTAGAATATGGCTAGTCCACTTTGGCTCATAAAGATGTATATGGATAAGCTTCCACTGATCTAGACCCGGCTCATAGAGCATGCTCGGACACCTACACCTAGCCATTTCCAGCCGAAAAGGAATCCTCTTTACAATCTCAAGCTTGCAGGCAACTGTAACATCCACCATGATTGCCATCCTGAGCATCCATAGCTATATGGCACCGAACAACTGTTCTCGTTTTATAGGCTTTATCATATTAAGTCGTAAGTGTTTAGGAGATACTTTCAAAAAGACTCTTGAGGTTCAGGGCATACTTCATACTTGCTTACAAGAGGACGTTTACTAAAGGAAATTCAAAAAAAAGACTTAAGATCTTTCTATTTCCCCTAGCACTATCAATGGATATGGCTAGCCTCCACTAGAGAACTGTAAATTATGGCATGCAAGAGAAAGAAGCTCATCTGAACCTCTTTCTTCATTTGACCCACTTAAAAAAGGAAACCGCAAATACTGACATTGCCACAAGTGACCAATAGATAGAGACAAATGGGAATAACCGAACCGCGTATACAAAATGTCAATACCATGCAGCTGTTTCAAAGCCAATGTGATGCTTCTTGGTCAGATGACCAAGATATTGGCGAATACCACATATGATCAAGAAAAGAGTACCTTGGTTACTACTCCATTAAATTACAAACCAGACATATCATTTATCATATCTAATATTGACAAATGTTTAAGTGATTTGCAAAGGAGCCTGTTGAGACTCAAAGTGACGCATAAATGACCTTTATAATGTTGATCTCATGACTTTATCGCCCTCATAAAGTGTCTTTTTATATCGATGCGCCTTATCTACTCCTACATCAGAGACATAAGGTTTGTACTTTTTATTTGCCTACTTATAGTCTTTACTGCATGGTGGGCTAAGGTTCCACAATCAGTTTTTTACTTTCCCTAGATAGCCATCAATCCCAATGTAGTGAAAAATTTGTTGCCGTTGAGCAGCTTCAGATTAGCAAAGATAGGCAATGTGATTTTGGGAGATTTTATTTGCTCCACAAGGTAGCGTCAATTTTTCATTAAAAATGCATGATACAACTGCAGAAAAGAAAAATCATTTTATGAACTAGTGAGAATTGTTGAGCCCTAACTCAACTAGAGAGCAAAGAAACCAAGCCAATGACAACATAAACGACATAAATAGAAGTAGCTCTCCTATTTCTCGTCATGTGGCGGCTGACTGCAACACTTGCTCCATCGCGTTACCGCTAGGCTTTGCTGTCAGACGGGTAGTTCTTTTACCTTGGCTTCAAGGGTCGATGGCATGGAGGCAATTGTAATTGGTCATTTATCTCTAGTTCGATGCTTCTCGGCTATAAGGCGGACTTTGGACATCGATGCAAGGAGCGGTGACTGGCAGTAGGGGCTGGGTCGGATTCTGATCCAGTCCTGCTCAAAGCGGTATCAAGGGAGGCGTTGACCGTCAAGTGTGCAGGCTTATACTATGTCTAGATTTAGGAAATGTTTGCACTGGGTTTTAGTGATGCATTCGAAACGATAGTGTCAAGACGACGTGGTCGCATTTCAATACGGCATTGCGGCAGCGGACATTGAGTAGCTACTGCGTTGCTCAGACGCCCTTGAGTAGGGCTAATGGTGGCTTAGATCAGTTTGGGCCAATCCATTTGGCTTTGGACTCTACCCCCTCGGGGCACTGCAGGCTATTTGTTTTTAGATAGTCTTTAGCTAGATTTTTTTCTGGGCCTTTTAGGTGTGCACTTTGCTAGGGCTACTTTCGGTTTAGTGTATTTGTCTTGGGTTTGGGAAAGTCCCCTCTACATGCGGTGGTCCGAAAAGTTGTAAGAATAAATTAGGTTGTGAATTTGGCATGATCCGGTTCCCCTCCTGATAGTGTCAGGTTCTCCTGGTACTTGGTTTTCGATTGCTATCAAATGCATTTTTACGTAGGGTTCTAGATTCTAAGGCTATTAGCAATAACTCATTTATGATGGGTGTTAAGTCACAAATTACTTATGCATTTTTACCCCAAAATTATATAAATTGATTTGTCTTCCATGCTATTTTATCTTTTTTAATCAATTTCCTTTTTTTTTTAGGAAACCATGCATTGAGAAGAAAATGGTCATTTAAGGCTTGAAATGTGAAGAATTGGATCAAGGAGAAGAAGCCACGTGGTTGAGTGCAAATCCCTAAACCAAGAGGTTGGAGATCTGTGGCTTTCTTAATTTATTTTTGTTAGAAGTTGGTGGTCCCACTCTTCTAATTAGAATACACCACATCATCAAAGTGGGTCCTCTTTGGCCACCTCAACATGCATAGCTAACTAGGCTACTCCATATCATTATTAAGTCATAAAATAGTGGGTCCCATTTGTGTCACGTTAGCACATAACAGTCAAAATTGACAGAGTGGTTAACGTTTGAACTAGATTGATCCAACTGATAAGTATAAGGGTGTTCTAATTAAATTGAAAAACCAGGGACTAACATAATTTTCGGTCATAAGTTTCAGTACATAAACTGAATTTAGTCCTTAATTTTCAGGCGTTCATGAATTTAGTTCCTGTACGTAAGTATAGGGGTATGATGATCAAAAAATTACAAGGAAATAACTCTGATGTCATCAACATCAAATTTCAAGAATTACCTCAAATTATATGATGATAAAAAAATTACCAATTATGGAAATTGTAACAAGTTGTGAAGCTAGTTAAAATTTTTGTTCTATAACTATTACTGATAGTTATCAATATGAGTTTTATAAGATCTAGAACGTAAGTTTTGATATATATATATTTTTTTTTTGAAATATTAATGCTAACTTTTTGTTCGATCATATAATAATCAATGGGTGATTGAGAAAACAATTTAGATGTCAATAACATCAAATTTTGGAAATAAGAATTACAAAAAATTATATGACAGATGATCCAAGGTCAAAATTAGTAATCTCCCTAACATATTTATATTATCTTTTCTAAATAATTACCTCAGAGTTTTGGCCTACTCTTGAGGCTGGGTACACTTAGAATTTTACTGGATACATTTAGAAAAAAAACATGGTTAAATACAACAAATTGTCGTAGGCACCTCTGTGGTATTCAACCACCAACTTGTGCAACACCTAAAGCTTTGTTTGCTTCGATCCGCACTCAATTAAAGCCGCCATCCACTACTTCTCAGCCAAATACCAATTCTTCTCAATCACAAGTTGTCAAGCCTATTACAATTACACATACATACCCATTATCAATTCCTACTCACCCTCATTTGCAGCAAGCTCTTCTCAAGAAAATTACAGGTTTGCCGACATCAGACACTTGACTACGTTCTTCTACTCAACACAAAAATCTGATGAATTGCAGGCAATATTGTCAGCCTTTGAATTTGTGGCGATCACTTCCTCTCATTCCTCCTTATTGAAAACACATTCTCCGTTACAACCTAGCGCTTGGGGCTCCCAACACTAGTTTGAGGGGGGATAATAAAGTGAAGAATGCAGATCATCAAGGTCAGGACAATCAAGGATTAGGATGCATGAATCAAAGACAAATATCAAGTCAACCAAATCAAGGCTCAAGACTTAATCTCAGTCAACAAGCTTCATCATCAACAAAATGCACACATGGCACTCATCTAGGCAATGATCAAGTGAGAGAAATTAGTTGCAGTCATAGATTGGAGAATGGTACATGTCAGATTTCTCATGGTGTTGTTAGCAATTAGTTAGTACAGCTAGCAATTAATCAGTGCTAATTGATTTGTTAGAGATTGTTGTTCGTGTAATAGTATAAAAAGGAAGTAATCAGCATATAATGATCAGCTTAGCTCAATTGTAAAAAAAAAAAAAAACAGTGTCAAAGAAAGTTTAGTAGCTTTTTTTTTTTTTTTCTCTAGCTACTTCGTCTACTTCATTCATCTTTGTACCTGGATTTCTAGGGTTTTTGCAAACTCCATAGCCATTTTCCTTGCTCTTCAACCTTCACCATGATTTCCAAGGCTTGAAAAAAGTCTCACTTTTGTGAGCACTTACAGTAATATAATGGGTGTTAGGTACTTATGTTTCTTAAAATATGTAATGTTTTAACTTAGGGTTAAATATTGTTTACTCCATGAACTTTTACCCAAAAAACACTTCAGTCATTGTCCTTATAATTTCATACATTTAGTCTCTGTACTCCAAAATTTTGGACCAATAGGTCATTGCCGTTATACTCCATCCAAAAATTCAGTTAAAGCGCTGATGTGGCAGTCTTTCTGCGATAAAATAACTATTATACCCTCAATTTATTTTTTTAATTAATTAATTCTTTTCTCTCTTTTTTTTTTCTAATTTTTTTTAAGGGTCGACATTGGAGCTTTCTAATAGTACCCTCTTCCTTCTCTTCCTCCATCACTTGTCACCATACTGCTGCGCCGGAGTCTCTTACCCAAGCCCTTATCTCCTCTACTCAATCACCACAGTCTCCTTCTCCACTCCTACTCCTCCATCACTAGGATCTTAACTTTGAATTGCTCTATATTTCCAAGCCCATATCCAAATTGCCAATGGCTTTGGCGGCAAGATCATCGTCTCGATCGTTGATGCCTTAAAGCCGAGACTCGTCACCTAATTAGCGACCCAGAGCCACCAAACCAACCCGACCCGCTCCGACTCATCCACTGGTGCACCCATCATAACTTTAACCCCTTCGCCGGTCCCACCGATTTCGACGGTGATGTCAGCTGCTTCGTCACTGATCTCTTCGACCATGGCCCTTCCTTTGATCATCCCCCCAGCGAATGCGTGCTCCTCCGTTCCAGAGCACCTCTTGGCATGCCTCATATTTTCTCTCTCTCCTCCAGAAACATAGAGTGTCATTGCCCAAAGAAACCAACTCCAAAGCATAAAAAACAACCCACAAAGCAAAAAAATTAGAGAGAAAGAGAAAGAAAGATATGGTTCCTTTCAACCTCTGAGAAAGAGAAAGAGATCCGCTTCCTCTGCTTTCCGATCCCTGAAAACACCATCGTTTTCGTTATTGGGCCTCAGGGTCTACTTCCCCTCTCAAACTAAAAAATCACACAGATTTGTGACGACAAAAATTCCATTTAGATGAGTCCACCTGCTGTGCTAAACATGGAAGATACGAAGCTGGAGATTTATGCATTCAACAATTCGAATTCGGGAACTAGAGATTTGGACTATGTTTGAGCTAGATTTACTTATTTATGCAGAAATGGTTGTTATTGGACAAGAATACGCTAATGCAAGTTGGAGACCGAGAGTGAGACTGTGTCACTGTGAGAGAGTGCCTAGGACAAAGGCAAAGCGGCGATGGAATCATGGCTCTTCCTACAGAGGTACGCGTAAGGTCAGGGACTAATAAAGTTTGGGAATTTGAGGTGAGCTTATGGGTTTTGAATCGAGAGATGAGTTTGATTGTTTGAGGCTTTGAGTCACTTAAGTCTACCAAATCAACTCAACCCCACCAAATTGACTGATCCCAATTCATAGCCTCATCCCTGAAATGAATTGGGCTTTCGCTTCTTTGGGTTAATTTTGAGGGAAAATTGAGGTTTAGGGATTGGAATTTCTTAGTCGTGTTGGGTTGGAGAAGGGGAAGGGAAGCTGCTTTTGCCTTTTCTAAGAACCAGGAAAAGTAGAAAGAGATCTAAGGAAGGAGGAATCGAATAGATGAAGATACCAAAAAAAAAAATTAATTAAATTAAAAAAAAGAAGGTAGAATTGACATTTTATCGAAAAAAGTTTGTCACGTCAACGATTTAACGGAATTTTTGGAAGAAAAGTAACGGAATGGACCTGTTGGTCCAAAATTGAGAATATAAGGAGTAAACGTGTGAAATTAGAATGACAAGGACTGAAGTGTTTTTTGGGTAAAAGTTCATGGAGTAAACAGTATTTAAGCCATTAACTTATTATTTTTAAACCAATACTTTACCTTATTCTAAAAGAACTTATTAAATTGATCACAGCTTTTGGGGTTAAGTTGTTACAATCACCCGAATCGTAGCCTTGAAAAGACATCGTAAAGGAAAGAAAATGAGAGAAAGGGAAAAAAATGAAAACTAATTCAATATTATTTAATCATTTTATTGCAAGTGCCTATTGACTATTTAACCTGAGAAAATAACTAGAAGCCTTACAACTGTGGTCTCATGTAATAGTATATCCAAATAGACTTATAACAATAATAGCCCACAAGATATATAAGGATCCTAAGCAGCACTTATTATTTGACTCAAATACTGGATACTCGTGCAGCTGTGCCCAAGGTTTTAAATATCTGCGATATTTCCGATATCTCCTCCAATATCTCATTTTTTCGACAGACCGATATATCTAGGGGATAAATATCTTATCTTTTACCGTTTCTGCAAAATTTCTCCGACATCATCAAATATCCCCGATATATTAGATATTTGCGATATATCCCTGATAAAGTGAAGAAATATCTGTAAAATTTGAGGTAAAAAAAAAACTCAGTAATTCTCTAAATGAAAATCTGTGTGAAAAGTGATCTCCTAAAGACAAATCTGAGTGAGGAGAAATCCCCTCAATGTGAATCTAGGTGAGTAGAAAATCCTCTCAAGGCGAATCTAGGTAAGGAAAAAAATCCCTTCAAGGAGAATCTGAGTGAGGAGAATTGGAGAAATACCCTCAAGGCGATTTTGGGTGAGAAGTAATTCTCTAAAAGTCTAAATGCAAATCTGTGTGAGGAGAGATTTGGTACTGTGTAGTCTATGACTATGTCTATAACTCTGTATGTAGTTTGTAACTCTGTAGTTGAATAATAGAAAGAAGATAAAGTCATAAAGGTTCAATTATTCAAATAAGGCCAAATGACATTGCAAAAAGAAGTCAAGGAACCATATATGGATGATATGAACCTATCAATTTAGGCACAGAGCGCAGTGGGATCTCAAATGAATCTCATGAAGGCAGCAATCAATTTGGTTATGATGCTTATGGATATAATCAATATGAAGAAGTATATGATCAATCATTCAGTTGGGTTCATCCTTATTATCCCCTTATAAGGGAAACAGTCGGCAGCTTTAAAGAGATCTATAACTATCATGTTCATCACTACAATTCGCACTATATAGGTCATATGTCTTGGTCTAGCGAGCGGCTTTTCAAACACCTAGAGTCTCTTTTTGGATGTAGATGAAGTTGACATTCATATGTATTTATATGTAGTTCTAAATTTTTAATAAATTGATTTTTTTCAAAAACGACATTTTGTTACCCTATATCCCCGAAATTTCCGATATCTCCCTTTTTCAAAGTACCGATGTATTCAAAGATACGATATTTAAAACCTTGGCTGTGCTCACATGTGAAGTGAGTCGAGATGGAACAAGTGTCACTATTGCTGGTATTCGTGATAATGTGAAAGTTTTGACATCTCATACTGAGTCTTAGTTACTTATATATACATATATATATAGCTGCCAAAGATTTATGATTTTGCTATTATAGTAATCTTTTGGAGATTATGCCACATTATCGGATAAGTTGTAGAACAATTTCTTTGTATAAGCATTCATAGTCCACAAATATCATTGCAATTACTATGCGAGGATATGATGGTTATGTTCGTTTATATGATCTAAATCATGTTGAGATTGATATGTGATCTGAAAATGAGTTATTTATTTATTTATTTATTGAATTTTACAAAATTAATATCAGTTACCAAAACCTTTTGAGTTTTTGATTTTGACATTTGTTATCTTGTTATCTAGATTCCAATAACGTTGATCATATTCAATGTGTGCGTTTTTCGCCAATTAGGACATATTACGCATCAGGACATAAGTATTGCTAGCGTGTAATAACGAGAGTGCGAGACGGTTTGTGGTGAAATCATATCTCTATCATCCTTGTGTTTCAATGTATTAACTTGTCTAATAAAGATACAGTGTCGCCAAATTTATTTTGTTATGAAACCTATCTTATCATTTCGTTGTTGTTTTCATATGATGTATAGTTTTAAAGATGATTAGCTACATTACCTTTCTGCTGCTTAAGAGTAGGGCCTCAATTCTTGAATTTATAGTTTCCTTTAAACAAGTTGTTCTAATTTTAAAATAATATTTGAAGTTGTTCGACCGATTGCTTTAGTTCCCCAGTATAAGCAGAAAAAATGCACCAAGTTGGACATGCTTCATCTCCAATACATGAACCCACTTCATAAAATCCAAAAAAAAAAAAACCTTCTTCTATTCATAAGAATTTAAATTTTTTTTTTTTTGCAGCGTATAACTTATTCTAATTTTTTTTTCTCAGATAAATAACTAAGAATTACAACTGCTAATCTTCCGTGAGTCGAACTCACGACCTGCCACTTATGAAGAGCAAACTTATGACACTAGACAATTGGTACCGTATAATATAAATCAGAACGATATTTTTTTTAAATAAGAAGTTTCATTGAACTAGCGATGAAGATCGCTTAAAAAGGCATCTCGAATGAATGCAGGAGCATACAAAAGTCACGAATGTGACAACTGTAACACTAAAGTGGGCTGAGCAAGCGTGTGAGCTACACGATTTACTCGACAGTTTACATAAGATAAAGAATAGATAGGATAATTGGCAAACACTGCTTGGACATCTTCAATCACACTACCATATAAATTAGAACAATTGAAAATTTAGAAAAAAATAATAATTAACATTTACACCTAAATATTTCTATTTCATAGCATAACACCCCTATACTTATGTACCAGAACTAATACCCCTATACTATATTCAGAAAAAATAAATTGAATTAGTAACAACTTAAGAGCAGTAAAAACAACTTGATTTTCAGCTTCTTTTTCAAAACCAAAAACAGCTTGTGAACTTCAACCAAACACCAACCAAATTATACTCAAGACTGTTGCTTTCATTCCCCAAACACAAACCGAAACAAAATCTTGCATTCATAAGAAGATAAGTAAAACAAACAACAAAATTCTGAAAAAACGTGCCAAAATCTATAATCAAAAAACTCAAAATTGAATCCCTAAAATCCTAAAACCAGAACCTCAAAATTGAATTAAGAAAGAGAGTAGGATAGAGACAAAGAAACTTAAATTACTCACCTTTTCGAACACAAATCATGAATCAATTTATCACATTTTCAATTGGTCTGTCCTCTTTTAATTTACTCTTCTTCATAACATTATCGGAACTTGCAGATAACTATGCTTTTTCCTTTACAATTTGATTCTTCAACTTGTGCTCCAACTCAGAATCACTTGTGGTCCTCCTCCTTCTCTTCTTATTCTCTAAACTCCCGCCGTTGACTTTCCAGCCACGTCTATCTTCTTCGCCGGAATCGCTGTCTCCACTTCCGACTCTCTTTCCTCTCCTAGTAACTCTTGCTCTGTGTCAAGTGAAGTTGACATATCGGCTTCTCATCCAGAAAGGTGAGACTTCAAATGGAAAAAGTGCTCAAGAAGTGAAGAAAGTGAAATTAGAACCCTAAAATATTCAAAACAATGGCCAATCCCAACTTAATCGAAGACCCAAACCCTAAAAAATTCAAAACCATTCCCTATCCCACTCTAATCAAAGTCCGAAACTCAAAATTTTCAAAAATCATAAACTCACTATAGTTAGGGATTCGTCAACGTTTTTGTCTTGTTGCGGTCTTTATTCATCCGTAGGTGCCGCTGCAATGGTAGCTTTAAGTTGTCCTGGGTTGCTCGATTTTAGGAGAGTTTTTCAATTTAAGGTTACTCAATTTGGAGAGAGTATCAGTTCAACCGAGTTTGGCTTGGGTTTAGGCAAAAAATAGATTTCGAAGGAGTTAGGGGGAGGCATCTGATAGGAACATCATTAGGGTCATTATAGGAATTTAGCCCAGCATGTGGGCCCACTCGATCAGTTAGTCATTGGCATGTCATCAATTAAAATCCAAGTTGGATGTCTTAAAAAAATTTGGGCACGGTTGATTGAAATTAAGAGTACAGGGGTGTTGCTGATGGAATTAAAAGGAGAGCGACTAACATAATGTTGAATGCAAAGCACAGGGTAGGAAACTGAAATTTGTCCATTTTTTCCCAAAATGTTTCATGAAGACTTTTTGTAAAATGGTTATTGTTTAGGTTTACATAATACTCTAAAATATTTATTAATTGCTATATATATGAACAAAATGTGTCCTTGTTAATTGTTATATATATGAACAAAATGCGTCCATTTTGACATTTTAGGTGTCAATAGCAATTCCATGCATACTATAGTTATATGTATATAGTATATGAATAAAAGAGGCTTTGTTTGGCAAAGTATACTCCCCCTATATATTACCTTTAGACATTGTATAATTGACATGTAATATCTTCACTTCACATTACCTATCCATATGAGCTGTATCATACCGACGAGTCTTATTTTACGACATACAATACCAGAGCCAATTCACCTAGTTGCGAATTAACTCGAGTCTCGAAAGTCAATCCTTACGTTCTCGATTTTAAGAGTAGAGTTCGATTTCATTTACATCAAACCAAGAACTAAAGAAAATCAACTCTAGCCCATTTGTATAAATAACCCCAATAAGTCAACTTAAAAGTCTATAGTTGGTACTTGGTCGTTGACATGACTTCACTCATATTTTCGCCCCCCACAATTTACTAGTCTCACACGTTCTTCTGCCTCCTGGTTCAAGTTTTAATTAAACTAAAGTTCCAATGTTAAACTAAAGTTCCAATGAGAGGGACTTGTATTGGAGAATTCTGTAATATTCCCCTTTTCTGGCACCACACGACGCCGTTCCAGGAATACGAGCTTATAAAGAAAAGGTAGAAACGGACACATCTGACCGCGACCCAAGCCCAATCCAAATTAGAATAAACAACACATCAGCACGTCAGCCGGACCCGCCACATAGACTCAAACTTACCATAATACCCCCAGACAACACCCCTCCCACTGCCCGACACCTCATCCACAACTCTACAATTTAACGGTAAAGTAACAGCGGGAAAGAGGGTAGTTCCGGAACTCCGTAAAAAATATGGCTGCTTTTTCCCATTCCGACCCAACGAACTTATTTGAAACTCTATCTTCCTCCTCATAGGACGGTCTCATTCCGCCGCTAGAGCCTCCAAAACGGTGCGTTTCCGGTCACACCCGTCGCGCAGTTGACGGAGCCCCGAAGCCCGCCGGGCGAGTGGGTCGTTCTGGGTCCGGTTGTTTTCACTAATAAGTGGTGAATTGTGCCCTAAAGTTTCAATCTTTGCTGCAAAAATTTGAGAATTTGGGGCAGATCATGGAGAGAAGGAGATGGTTGCTATTGCTGGCAGTAGTTGCGTGCCTGTTTGCTTGTTCTGCTGGGAGAGGTAAAACTTCAATTTCTGCAGTAAAAGTTTCTTACTTTTCAATTGAATTAAGAATATAGTTAAGTTGAGGGAGTCAAATTTGGGATAAATTTACATTGGAATTGTTATTTGTTGGAGAAAGTTGAAGTGATACTGTAATTGAGTAAATGGGACATTTGGTATGGTAGTAACTAGTGACTGCAAGATGGATGTGGTTGGGTCTACCTAACTATGATTTGCTTGAAGGGTGGTGTTGATATTAGTTTGGTAGAGAGTTGTCAGGGTTGAGAATTATACCAATGTAAATTGTTCAGGGTGATTGCTCTTTATGAGCTTCTGAGCAGAATTGCTTTGGATGTGGTTGAGTTAGTAGCGGTGTGAATATGTAGATTCAAGCATTTGGGACAAGGATTTGTTGTTCTCGTTGAACTTATGGACGCATGTTTAACAGGGAAGTTTTATTTCTTAATGCAGAACTGAGATTCAAGCACAAGATTCATAGCCATAGCCCCGTCTACAATCACACGCTTGCTACAATATTGGTTCGGTATGCTTCTACGGTAAGTTTCATTGATTTCTGTTTTTGGGACCTTTTACGGGTATTTTGTTTATATGCGTATCACCATGTTCATTGTAAATGCATATGATATTCTTTTCATTTGTAATTTCACAGTTTCCTGGAGTGCTGTATATGTGACACTTAGAAAGGCTAGTTTTGGGGAATATTTAATCTGTCTTCTTAAACGGGAAACAAAACTAAAGACATTTGCTGGATTGGATGTTAAGATTTTATTCACTAGTATGTAACCGCTATATGTTCAGTAGCAACTGTAATTATTCTTCTATCTTGTAGGTGTATTTGTCAGATTTGACAGAGCTGTTTTCTTGGACATGCGACGAATGTAATGGCTTGATTAAGGTACTCAGATTTAGAGTATAATATATAGTTCTTATATCTATAAGTTGTGGGCCTTAATCCTTCTTTAAATGGAAACAGGATTTTCAAATGATAGAGCTGATTGTTGACATCCAGCATTGCTTACAGGTGCAATTTCATACTTCCCTCTTGTTTATGTTGTTATTGTTCATATCTTAGCTGCCACATTTTGACATTATCGCAGGCATATGTTGGAGTCGCAACAGATCCTAATGCTATTATAATTGCCTTTAGAGGAACTCAGGAACACAGGTAGACTACTCTTATGTCTTTCCTGCTTGATTTTTATTTTAATCTTTTTATTTTTCTAATTTCATTATTGTTGAGCCCTAATTATTGTCTGGCCAGTAGAAGCGGGCATCCTGATTAGTGCTGGTCAATTGTGCAGTCAAACTACATTTTATGTGTCTTCTATAGAACTTAGCGGCAATTTTACATTTCTATTCGTTGTGGGGTTTTCCTCTAATTATATGCATCTACATGGGCAATCTATCCAAACTGTTCTTTTACTAGAGTTGTTTGTTGATTAATACTTGATTTTATGCGTGCAGCATACAGAATTGGATTGAAGACTTATTTTGGAAACAACTTGATATAGATTACCCCGGCATGCCTGATGCAATGGTACTAATTGCAGTGAAGTTTCTCCTCTTTGCCTGCTGGAATGTGAGGTTTCTGTTCTCATTCTTTTTGCATTGTTTCAGGTGCACCATGGGTTTTACAGTGCTTACCACAACACCACCATACGGCCTGGAATTCTAAATGCTGTTGCAAGAGCCAAAGAGTTTTATGGAGATATTGGGATCATAGTGACAGGGCATTCAATGGGAGGGGCAATGGCTTCATTTTGTGCTCTTGATTTAAGGGTAATCATAACTAAGCCAGTCTCCATCATATTTCATCTTGTGTATATTTTTTTAGTGTTAGTCCATTTTCTTTTCATTCTTCAATGCATGATGTCATGAGGTTTTGCATAACTATTGATTGGGGAATCGGGCTCAATTTGTGTTGGTTTTCTGGGAGGGGAGTGGACTGGGTGTCAGGTGTCTTTGCTGGAGTAGTTTGTGGGCACAACCTGATGGTATATACTGTGATAACTTGTGACAGTTCGTCAGACAAAAGTTAAGTTATCATATGTTAGTTGGCAGGTTTATTGAAGACCTGTTAGATGTAGTATGCAATAGCTATAGTAACACTTGAGTGGTATAGTTATCTTATCCTGCCAGAGCCAATCATATGTTATGTCAATGTGTTATTGCTATAGGCCTCAATGAAAATATACTGTGTGTTTTTCGGTTTTACCAATCAAGATATTTCCATGTGTCAAACAAATTTCTTGAATGGTGTACAAGAGTGAACTTATAACAGAAGCCTACCTCTCTTGAAGTTTGAATGGGTAATTTGCATTTTAGTGCTTGTTGGTTTTGTTGCTCCTGATACTCATGCTATTTTATTGAATAATTGTAGTTTGGACATGTTCTTGAAGGCAGTGACATAGTAGTGAAGGATAATTTTTCTCTTTTCTTTTTGTATTCTGAATTCCCAGGTCAATCAAAAAGAGAACAATGTTCAAGTTATGACATTTGGACAACCTCGTATCGGTAATGCAATCTTTGCTACTTACTATAGCAAACTTGTGCCAAAAACTATACGAATAACAAATGGAAATGATGTTGTGCCTCATTTGCCTCCATACTATACTCACTTTCCTCAGAAGACATACCACCACTTCCCAAGAGAGGTATTCTTTTAGCCTACACTGGTGGATTACTTCTGTATTTACTTTTGAACCTTCGATATCTCTTTGAGCTGTTAATGTTTTGGACTCCTTAATCATATCCTATCAGTTATTTCTGAATAATTTTACGTAATAAGTAAACAAATAATGACAATTTATGCTTTGTTCCCCCTTCATTACATTGTCTATCTTCCACTTTGCTTTTAGTTAACTTGTTTCTGGACTGGTAATTGCTGGCATGCTAATCTTTTTCAAGCTCTTTTCCTGTTTGTTTCTGAATACTCCCTAGTCTACCTTTTCAAAATACTTTTCACACAGCTCTCATTACTCTGCATGTGTCCTCCAGAATCAACAGGGGTTACATTATACCTGTGTTGTGTCAGGTTGATACTTTAAGATGAGTTTAGTAGATATATTGATGGACTATTGTACATGCCTGGTGCGCCCAATGTTATATATGGTGCATTCCTCTACAAGTCAAGAGAAGAAATAGTTCTGGTTGACAGAATAGATTATACCTTTTAACCATGCTACATAACTGCTATTGTGATTGCACATTCTCAGTATATCATCTCTGTAAAAATTTTGAATAGGGGGAGAGGATTAATGAATATGACTCCCAAACATACATATGCACATGGGCACTTGTAACTGAATCCTTCTTTTATCTGTACCCCTTGAGATCTCAATCTTGGAACTTTAAACATGCATGTTTATGATCATATTGTGGAGAGTTTCTGTCTTATTGGACCCTTGAGAGAGCCTTGGTCTTATTGTAGGTGTGGCTTTATAACATTGGAGTGGGAAGTCTTGTTTATAAGGTTGAGAAAATCTGTGATGGCTCTGGTGAGGACCCAACATGCAGCAGGTAATCCATCTTTTGCTGTGTGATATCATTGAGAGATATTGTCTCAGTTTTCTTTTTCTTCATATTCTGATACATAATGGCTAGCTTGAACAGTCTTGGAAGACAAATAATACACAAGTTGGAAATTACAATGTTATTGTCGTTTTAGATGTTACAAGTTTTTGAGACATTTGTGCAGGTCAGTGAAAGGGAATAGTATTTCAGACCATTTAGTTTATTTTGGTGTCGATTTAATGGCCAAGACATGGAGACCGTGCAAAATTGTGATGGGTCCTGGTTTATTGGAGCATGGAAGAACAGATCTGGAAGGAAATTTTGTACTGTCCAGAGATCTTGCAACTCCTGTTCTCAAATTGAAAACACGGCCAGACGCCGGGGGAAAGCCTCTGTAGAATGTTAACTGTGAGAGATGTGTCCTGAAAAAGAAGCTGTGCCATTTTTATGCTTAGAGCCTTCTTGTTTTAAGAAAAGCCGTAGCAATGAAGATGGAGGCTTTAATGATGCTAGTGTATATATTAATCTGCACGTGTACATCTTCATTCTTTGGAATATCAATGCTGAGGCTGAGGCTGAGGCTGAGGCTGTGTAAATAATGAATAATCTGATACGTGTGAATTTCTTTATACTACTATGTCTGCTATAATTAAAAGGGTCAATTTCCGTTGTGACTCTAAATTCAACAGCCCCAATGCTATGAGGAACCTCTAAATGGCACTCACTTAAAATGGTTTTGGTCATTTACCCAACAAAGGTTTCTCCTTTTTCTACGATTACAATCAACCAACTAAATTGATGATTCAGTGCCATAAAGCATGTTAGACAAAAAAGAAAAGAAAGAACAACAATATCAGAATCACAATCGCACTTGGATTGGTAAAAGTAAGGGTGGGTATTGCCTAGAAAGAGAACACAATTCTGTTTTATCTGATTGTCTCTTTCTTGTTCGAATTCTCCCGCTTTTGAAGAACAGTTGCTGTCAGGATGTGTGTGCTTGGTGGGATGGTAAGGTTTTGGTCTCATATATAAGAGGTCAGGAGTTCGAACCCCATCAAGGATGGGGTGGGTTTTTTTTTTTTTTTTATTATAAAAAAGAAGAAGAAGAAGAAGAATAACAGTTGCTGCCCGGCACTTATTAGTTTGACGTGTGTTACTCCAGAAAACAAACAGTGGTCACATTATACCTGTACTGTGCTGTGTTGACCCTTTTAAGATGAGTTTGTTTAGTACTCACATATTGTTTTAATGTTGTGCGTATCTGATGGCCCGAATACTGTACATATGGTGCTGCGCAGTTCAAGGGAAGAAATAGTTCTGATTTACAAGACAGCCTAGCTATTACTTCTAACCATGCTGCATAGATTTCATTTGCATCTATCAGTACTTCATCTCTATATGTTAATTTTACCTTTTTTTTTTTTTTTTGAGGATTAATGAATATGACATAGATTTACAATTGCACATGGAAGATAATCAAAGGCATCTTCACCTCATTTTTTTGGATCCCAAACATGTATGTTATGACCATTTTATGGAAGTTTCTTTCCTTTAGACCATTGAGAGAGCCTCATTCATATTGTAGGTGTGGCATTATAACATTGGACGAGGAAGTCTTGTTCATAAGGTTGGGAAAATCTGTGATGTTTCAGTCTTCTTTTCCTCAACAACAGCCAACCTCAGTTTAGATATCTATGAGTTCTAAGATGCCTGTGCAGGTCAGTGAACAGGAACAGCATTTTGGACCATTTAGTTTATTTTGGTCTTGAATGAATGGCCAATACATGAAGACCGTGCAAAATTGTGACAGCTGCTGGTTTACTAGGCATGGAAGACCATATTTGGAAGTAAACTTTGTTCTGTACAATGTATATGCATGTTATCAAATTAAAAACATGGAGATCAGTTCTAGTATTTTGTCCTGAAACAGCTGTGCCAGTTTTATGCTTCGTGTTTAGAAAAGCCATAGCATATTAGCTGATGAATATGAGGGCCAGGGCTGCATACTGTATATAGTAATCTGTACGTGTACATGTTCATTCTTTGTAATATAATGGATCCTGTGTTACTGCTGTAAATAATCGACACATGAGTTTCTTAATACTATTACGTTGTACTATGATTAAAGGGTCACCACCATAAACTCTGATGAATTTCTTATACTGTTCCTTGTTGTTTCTTTATCTATAACAAAAAATATATGGAACCTCTATATGATACTACATTTCCTTCTCATTGCAATCGAATCCTATCAATTAACCAAATAAACTGGTGCTTCATGTCATATCTTGTTCTGTACAATTCCATACAATTGCGTTCTGGTTAAGTTTTCTTCCTCATTTTCTTACGATGAGGCTTCATTCATACCATCCTCATATACTTACAAAAATCATACGATGGTTCATTTCTGATTGGAGCCTTGTCACTTTATAGATATATTCTTAATTATAAGTAGATTAATACATCTTGGTTGAGTTTAAGTTTCAGCCTTTCTCACCTTTCTCCAATATTCCTGGAGTGAGAGCTCTTACAGGGTTTTGATCAGTACACGAACACAAACACAAACACACACACACAATTCTTTCTTGTCATAGTGAACAAGCATATTAGACAAATCACTCCCTTGGTTTCTTGAAATCTGACTAAAAAGACTTTCATTAAGAGGTTAGCTGCTTGTTAAATGTGTCACATATGATTGAAATTTCACAAATTCTGAAACTCGTAAGTGATGCCAAGCACAAGACATACAGTACTATGTTAGTACACAATTCCCGACATGTTAGTTAGATGCATAGCTTGTTTTCAAATCCGTCTGGTAAATCAGCCACTAAACCACAGCCAGTATGTAGAAATACATTCACATTAACTCTTCTCTTCTTTCTTCTCTTCCTCAGCAGGAGGGCTAGAAACTTTGGCTTCAACAGTAGTGGTTTTGATTTCCACTTCTGCAGTTTCCTTTACCAATTTCTCCTCCACTAGTACGGCAGGCTCTCCTGTACATACATACATATAGATAAGCAAAGGAAATATTAGCAACTGATTACTCATTAATCTGATAATTAAATTAGCAAACGACCAGCCAATCACTGGTAAGAGATATCATTAGCATTGCAATGTAAGAAAAAGACTTTCATCCTAGAGAGTTTGATATGTTATGTTGATCATCCACTACTTTCCACCATTAATTAGGTGCTCTTGCAACCACATGATGCTGTTTGGGTTCAATTGACCTCATTAAATAACTTATCGTTCTTCTTCTTGAATTTTTCTAAACAGGAGTTTGGAAAAGGTGTTTGATGGAAATGCCTCAAAGCAAAAGTTCATCAGCTAAGGGGAACACGTCCGGCGTGAAATCTATATGTGAATGCATGATTTATTATTCAGTAATGAAATTAATTAACATTTAGGTCATGATCACAAACCTTTATTTTCTGTTGAGGACGTCGTCTCAACAGCTGGTTTTATTTCTTCAGCAGCAGGCAACAATTCTTTGTCCTCCTTTACAACTTTGCTTTCCTCATCCACCTTGAAGAAGGAGTTTCCCCTACTTCCAGGTCCATGGCGTGGAGTGTAATAATCGGACGCTCCAGATCTTCCCTCAGAAATAATCCCATCAATCCCTTCCTCATCTAATTTCCTAGACGAAAAGAAATCCCTTGGTGAGTCTTCAGATGTTATAAATCTCCCGGCATCATGCTCCGAAACCACTATAACCTTGTTGTCACCTTTATCTATTATTTCTTTGTCATCTCCATTTTCCTTTTTGTTTTCATTAATGTCCTTCACCTCATCTGCCACCATAACATCCACATTGTGCTTATTAACAACTTGTTCACCACGGCTTGCTGCAGCTTCTTGCTCATGTTGTTGTTGCTGCGTTGAGTTTCCTATGCTGTTGTTGCAATCTGTGGCGGTTTTAGGGTTGGTTCCGATGTCTTTGCTGTTCTTGGTGGTCTCCCCGGCATTGGATTTCTTGCGGCGCAGGAGGGCGTTGCTGGTGGCAACAGCGAGCTTTGAATCCCCACAGCCCATAATCAATTTGAAATTTGAGGTCAGAGAGGTAGAGATATAATTAGAGAGAAGGAATGTTACAGATAAATATTAATAAAGGGGAGAGATGTTGATTGTTTGATTTTGTTAGTTGTTTGTGTTGGAGCTGTAACTTGCATGGGTGTAATTTGGTGTCATGGAAGTATATAAATAGCACCGATTTCTTCGTTGTGTTTTCAATGGCCTAACATTGGTGGCTCAACATCAATGTGACATGGTAGGTTCATTAGGATTAATATAGGAAATATTTTGCACGCTGATTTTTTTTCTCACTTTCTTTCCAAATTTCCAAAGTGAGACAAAATTCGACTTGTGATTTTGTCGGACTATCACATTGGACCTCATGCTTTTGACATGGGTGGCTTTACTAGAGTTAGGAAGATCACTTCCATCAAACCCCAAATTACAGATTCAGGTCCTCCTCCGTTTTCAATTTCCGCTCTCTTTTATGACATATGGGTGCCTTTACTAGAGTTAGGAAGATCAATTCCAGCTAGGCTCTCAGTCTTTCCTTTGTTTTCGGGTTGTATATCCGCATTTCACCGAGACAATAATCTATTCTGTTGCGTAGTGGTCATACTAACCAAAGTTGATGAACTAATGAAGATGAACTTTTAGCTTTATTGAAGGAATAATATTAATGAACTATGAACCAGTGAAAATATATTAGACAGTTTACTATGGACAACCCCGAAAAGGGACACAATGACCTGGGGATAGAAATGGAAAGACATAGGTCAAGAACCCTTAATGATCTATAGAAAAACGTAATCAGCACAAAATGTACAAAGAGCATAACAATTAGCGTCTTTTTAGTAATCGTTAGACTTACACATACCTGTAGCTGGAATTCCCTTGCTCAGTCTCCTCTAGTTGAATGCAGCTCCTATATATTTAATATTTAATCACCAAATATAATTGGTCTGTGGAAACAAATCTGTTCATGTAATATATTATAACTTGGCTACAAGATGAGTACATCAAAATTAATGGTGTATGTAGAATACCTTCTTGGTATCATCCAACACTATTTAATCATCAACCGCTATAGCTTGAAAAGGGGATCTATCCCCTGGAGTACTCCAAGATAAATGTTTAGGGTACTGATCGATGTTAGTTTTTGTGGTCAATACATACTAAAGTTATACAGTCAAAATGATAGGGAGAGAGGAGTAAGAGAGTTGGCAAATTATACACAGATGGTATGTATCCCCATCAATGATGGTAGAACCAAATCTTTCCCAACCTTTTATTTATGTAGAAAATGTGTTCTCTCTAACAATTTCTCTGTTTAATCTTTGTTGTGTGATCTGGATTCATGACTTAATATTCATATGTAACTCATTCTAATGTAATGTTGCACATGGAAGACTTCTGAATAATGTTGATAAAGTTTTCCTTTCACCCTTCCTCACCAACATTTTCTCTCTCCTTGGTTTTTATTAATATAATATTATTATTAATTTCCCCAAAAAACCAAGCTCTGCCTTACGTAAAGTTGCCAGAGTACGCTTAACCAATATTGGGTTATTTACACCGAGGGATGGAAAAAATTACGGAAAACCGAACAATTATACAATATTTGCCTTATGTAACACGTTGGGATTATTTAGCTACTATGTTCACAGAAGCAATAACGATAAATGGACCGGAACAGCTGGGAAATATTCAAGTACCTAAAAGAGCCAGCTATATCAGAATAATTATGTTGGAGTTGAGTCGTATAGCTTCTCATCTGTTATGGCTCGGACCTTTTATGGCGGATATTGGTGTACAGACTCCCTTTTTCTATATTTTCAGAGAAAGAGAATTAGTATATGATCTATTCGAAGCTGCCACCGGTATGAGAATGATGCATAATTATTTTCGGATCGGAGGGGTAGCGGCTGATCTCCCTCATGGCTGGATAGATAAATGTTTAGATTTCTGTGATTACTTTTTAATAAGGGTTGCTGAATATCAACAACTTATTACACGCAATCCTATTTTTTTAGAACGAGTTGAGGGGGTAGGCATTATTGGTCGAGAGGAAGTAATAAATTGGGGTTTATCGGGACCAATGCTGCGAGCGTCCGGAATACAATGGGATCTTCATAAAGTTGATCAGTATGAGTGTTATGACGGATTTGATTGGGAAGTACAGTGGCAAAAAAAAGGGGATTCGTTGGCTCGTTATCTAGTCCGAATTGGTGAAATGATGGAATCCATAAAAATTATTCAACAGGCTCTCGAAGGAATTCCCGGCCGGGGGGGGGGGGGGGGGGGGGGGCATATGAGAATTTAGAAACCCGATACTTTGATAGAGAAAGGAATCCCGAATGGAATGATTTTGAATATCGCTTTATTAGTAAAAAACCTTCTCCTACATTTGAATTGCCGAAACAAGAACTTTATGTGAGAGTCGAAGCTCCAAAAGGAGAGTTGGGGGTTTTCCTGATGAGTTTTGGCCGGTACAACCACTCTATTGTCCACTTCTAATAAACGTGATTGACCCAATTCTAGATCATCTTCTGGAATCGTATAACTGTCAAAAGTGAGTGACTGTTCATCAGAACTGTTATAGTCTGAATACTCATAAGTCCGATACCATTGATGTCCAATATATGTCACGGTGCAGGACTGCAGTCTCAATAGAAACCTAATATTGACCATTTTCGAGTTGTTAATGTCTGCAAAGATAATCTCTAAAAATTTGATCAACGATTCTTTTAAAGCCATTCTTTTATTTCCTAGTGTTGAAGATGAGAGTCTATTGGGTTGTCAAATAGCATCATATGTCTCAAATCCGCAATATTGTACCTGTGGCATGTTATGTCTTTTGACCCAGCCTGCAAAGGCCAAACCCATAGAATTGAATGTCATAGACTTGTAAGCTGGTCACATGCATGCAAATAAATGCAGTAGTTGTCATAGGGTGATTACCATATATACTATATAGCCAGGCAGAGGCAAAGCCAGAAGCTAAAGCTGAGGAGGGCCTGGAGATGCTCTCTCCTTCCCGATAGAGCAAGACTTTATTCCCCTATATATGATAGAAGAAGAAACTAAAGAAGAGATCCACCAATGTCATAAATTAATGCAAAGGAAACCAGAAGTCCAGACTCTGAGATCATCACCATCCCCTTGGTTTCTTTTTCTATTTTGAGAAATTACCAAGTGCTGAAATCAGTTGAAGTACCAAAGCTGCCGTGCAATTTTTGGGGAACTCAATATGGCAGATGGGGAAGTAAACAAGCACCAATGAAAATGCGCAGTACAAGCAGCGGAGATTGTATTTATCTCAGGGTCCAACATGACATCCGATTGCACAGACTTCTAGGAGGTAGCGTTGAACAGAGAGATTAAATATATGGGCAATAAATCCAATAATCCAGCATCATCCAGATGAAGTTGGAAATGTACAAGAAAGAAACAGTTCCCATACACCTCTAGAGGCATGTGATGTCATGTTACCCATTACTCCACCTTCAGATTCTTCAAAATGTAAAGGTCTCCGTCTCTCTATTCTCTTCTTATTCTCCCTCTGTCTAGATCTCGTTTCAAATTATTTTATGGGTTTCAGAATTATTATTAAGTGGTGGTTATTTTCTGTTGTGTCACCTGTTTATGTTTATTTCATGGGATATCTTCACAAATGTTGTATGAATTTTAAGCCATTCGACACTTTGGTGTACCAACTTTCATAACTATTAGAATGATGTATCAAGTTTGCTCAAATTTTTCATTTTGGTGTACGCCGTTAAATTTTCCATTATCTTTGTCAAAAAAAAAAATTTCCGTTATCTTTCCTTTAGCTTTGTAGATTTTTTTTTTTATAAAGATAACGAAAAATTTAACGGCGTACACCAAAATGAAAGATTAGAGCAAACTTGATACACCATTCTGATAGTTATGAAAATTGGTACACCAAAGTATAGAATCGCCTAAAGTTCGTACACCATTTGTGATGTTTTCCCTTATTTCATTTCTAAAGAAATCAATCAAATCTAAATTTTTCTTTTTAATTATTCAATAAATATTTTCTTAAAAAAAAGTGGACGTTAATTTTATTATAAACGAGCAGAATTACACGTCATAATCACTTTAAATAAGAGATTAAGTGATATTAGTTTCTTAGAGGTAGATAATGTAGTGAACAAGTCTCACTTTCAATCTCGAAGGAGAAGAATCTTGCACAGTCTGAGAACCCACCCCATCTCCTTATTTTATTATAATAATAATAAAAAAAAGCAATTATAAAAGGTTGGGGGGCCAAACGAAAATCCAACCAAGAATAGATATAAATACACTATTGAAAAGAACAAAAACCAAACAAACCACCTCCAACCAAAAAGTTGGATAAAACAAAAATATAATGAAACCTATAAGCATTTGCAGAAGACAAATCACGCTCATACGGACCAGCAATAAAGTCCGGTAGAGAATTCCACCAGTTAGAACAACATTATGTGGACCATAATTAGCTAATGCATCCGCTATTGTGTTACCCTTCCTACAGATAACTTCTTATGACGCCTCTACAGATATGCGATCTGAAACCTAAACTTGAGTAAGTGATTCATGAATGTAAGCTCAGGTCAGACATTATAATCATGGTGGTGGTCACTATAATCATGGTGGTGGAGCAACTTAAATTTGAAGAATAAAAGTAGTAGTCGAGGATAATGTAGACAGATTCAAGTTGGCCAACCCTAATAATCATTCCATTTGCCTCTATCCAAGAGCAAAAGCCCCTCTAAATGATCTGACCGGCCTAACGAAACTCTTCCACCAACCTGGTGTGTAAAAGAGGAACCATCGTCTATCCTTAGCTCCACCAGATGTTACCTCCATCACCACTAAGACCTAATAGGTTCTGACTAATACCCGCCCGCTAAATCCTAATGCCGTGAGCAACCACTAGAGAGTAGAGAACCAAAACACTTCCAACCACCACCATCTCTTGCAACCTACAAAACTCACTCTACAGAGAGCCAAGACATCCTTGATAGCAGTGGTGGAGCCACACAGAGGCACACTGGGTCCCGTGACCTAGTGAACTTTACACCATATAATTAATTGGAGTTATTAAGAGGGGTGTATTCAAATCAAATTTTAAAAGACTTTGTTTAAGTTTTTATAATTCATTGATTTACTTAATTCATGGATTGTTTAAATTCTATATGGACTCTGATTGATTCTAATGGATTGATTTACTAGTATTTGTTTAGATTTTACAAATCCTTATGATGTTTCTGGTATGTTAATTGTTTTCTTCTCCTTTAATTAAGCAATGGATGTATGGATCCAACTATAATGCTATATTAATAACAAGAAAGTATGGCAATCTATCATTCTTTATGTTGTGTATGATGATATATGAACAATAAGAGAAAATTAACCAGTCAAAATGTTACACAAAAAATAAAGTAGTAAACTAATGACATAATTTATTTCATGTCTAATTTACAAAAGAATCATGTGTGTATGTATCATCTTAACAATACCATTGAAAGTGAACTTAATTAGCTAGAAGGATTAAGGCTTCTAGAGCTATAGTGATAAAAATAAAATAAAAAATTATTAGATGAGAGTAGATGAAGAGGAATATAGTGGGAGGTCTAAGACAAAATGGATAAGTGTCACCTATTAAGACCTGCTTTTTTTTTTTTCTTAGTAGAGAGCCTCTTCGTTTTCTGAGTGAGAAAGAATCCATGAAAATCTGTTGGGAAGTGGTTGGATTGTTTTTGAGTTTTGATATGTATAAAAAAAACTATAAAATCCTCCAAAATCCAGTATTTAATGAAATCGTTAAAATTCCGTATACTTTTGAATATCAGCAGATTTGAACGGATAATTTTAAATCTTAATTGAATACATCAAGATTTTAAAGGACTGTTTAAAATCTCAATTGAATACCTATAGACTTGTAAAATACAAAAAAATCTTATAGACTCTTAAATGAATACACCCCCCGAAGTATTACAATTTATAAGAGGCTGGCATAGTGTAATGGTCTGGCACTATTTTTCCTACCTTTCAGGCCTAGGGTTTGATTTAATTTTTTTTTTTCAAGGTCTAATTCTAGCTTGCAGAACTAAGTATTAGTATTACTATTTTTTTATGTTGCTTGCTATTATAAACTTGACATAATTTTAACAATATTTTTTTCTTAAATTTCTAGATTATAATATTCCTATCAAATTTTTTTATGGGATTTCATTAAAATTTTGATATATAATTTGAGTTCTAAATTTTTTTCTTTTCAATTTCTAAAGGTCCTCACCTATAATGAAGTTCTAGCTCCGTCACTCATTGTTACTTTTTGGTGATTTGGAAAACTCTTTAAAATTGACTCTCAATTCAATCACAAATTTCTTATGATATTATTATTTTATTTTTGTGCCCTAGTAACACTAAATTTCTGGCTGGCTCCGCCACTGCTCAATAGCAACCGACCATCTTTACCACTTCCACCAAATCAAAAATGTAGTAGGGAAGGACCATCCATAAATTCCCACAAAACAAATGCCATCACCGAAAGTACCCTAACGCAGTAATGTCTCACACCTAAGTGTCACGTCCCGAAACATAGAATAAGAATTCAAAATCTAAAACATGAAATTTCTACAAACTCAAAATAATCATCCTGAAAATTTATCTACTTAACATCCTCACCACCAGAAATAAAATCAAAACCAAATTTAGTCTCAGTTAATTATTACAACTCAAATCCAAAATGAACTGTAAAGCTCTAAATGAGCATACACACCAAACAACTAAATGAAATAACAAACTGCAGTAACACCTAAGCAGCTCGGTCACTTCCCTGGTTATCATGACCTGCAGGAATATCCGCTACACCATTTGAATAGTGTACCGAGATTGCAACAACACAAAACCCGGTAAGCTTATGAAAGCTCGTATGAGTAAAAGGAAAGAACTATTGCTTAATTCAATTCATAATTATCCCGGCACACAACAACACTCAACAATTTTCACAAACACAAGTACTAACAATCTCAACCAACACCAATTCAAGATATCAAGACAAACCCAAACTCACATCTTTCTTCACAACCCTCAACATCGTATTTATAAAAATACGGTACTTGACATACTAGAGCTCTAACTGAATCGTAGCCCGTCACCTGGCCTAGGTTATGGCATCCGACATATTTATCATTATCGTATTTCATCAATATGTATACCTATATACATATTTAGAACGTCCGATAATTCCACATACTCAACCAATCGTATCCCATCATCCACCCAGGATTAGAGCGTCCGATTACCCCACACCGGTCATTACGTCGACCCTAAACCCATAGAGCACAACCTATAATATCACATACTGAAATCAACCCAACCAAGATACACCATATTATTATGGAATTACACAATTGAAATATAATCAATTCATCAATTCATCTCAATCATGTCATCACTCAACAATTCACTCATCAATATATATTTTCCACGTAAATATATATATACGTAATCATTCACTCAGGAATGACCACTAATACCATCTATAGTTCACACAAGAAAATCATGAAATTCATTTGTACAATTAAAAATTCATTTTACTTACCTATGGACCGTGGTGATTCAAGTCCATTAAATTTTAAAACAAATATTTAATCCGCAAATATTTTTCACACAATTACCAAAAATAATTAAATGTAAAACATTCGGTTCGTAATATGAACCATGTGAGTTTTACTCACCTCGAAATTCCCGCTGCGTCTTCAATATAATTGTAATTAACGCCGAAATAGCCCACTCAAATAAAATCCGTCAATCACCTAATCAAATGTGATTCGAATTTAGCCAACAATTTCAACACATAATTTAACTACCATTTAACGGCCGGATTCTAATTTACATTAAAATCCGACGAGCGGATTCTCACGAATCGCTCCCCTAATTACCGTTTTGCACATATACGAAGATCCAACGGTCGGATCTTCACCCATGACCACACAAAGCCTCTGGGACAGTCATATGATCATCATAACAAATTTACAAGTTCATCCGACGGTCCTAATTTCACAGATCAAAAATCTAACGATCGAAATCGATTGAAATCACATAATTCATAACTAATTCATACGATATCCGAAAAATGCGTATAATACGCCGAAATGATTGTATTGAAACATAGAATCATAAAATGGACAGAAACCAATTTTTAGACCTCCGGAGGTGGCCGGAAAGGGCCGCCGGAGTTAGGGACAGAGCCACCACCGACCACCGCCAATGGTGTCGGGGCCGAGCTTGTCCCCTTTGTATCATCATTCTGAGGAACTTTCATAACTAGCACAAAACCAAAAAATGACGGGAAGGGATTGAAAAGTACCAATTACTGTTGGCGTCCGGAAAAATTCCAGAAACCGGCGAGCTTGAAAACCGACGTGAAAACTGCAACCTCACGCCTCGATCCCTTCTGGAAACTTGTTCAGAACTTCCTTGCGAACTCAACAAGCCAAGAATCACAAGAAACGATCGTGTATAGCTCGAGATATTTGGATCGAAAGTTTGGTTGTTTCGATCAGTACGGGTCGAGCTCCGACGAAGGTGAAAGTGAAAACGTTAGACACAGTTCCGGTCCTTCTTGGTGCTTGTAGAGGAAGTTGAGACGAGCTCAATGAGCCAAGAATCAAGTGAAATGGTGGTGTGTAGCTCGAGATATCAAGATCGAACAGAAAACTACCATTTTCGGTTCGGGCCGTGCCGCCGCCGCTGCCGGCCCCGTCGCGGCGCAAGGCTGCCTCTGGCAGCTGCGCAAGGTTGAGACGAAGCTCTTGGAGGAGGTTTGAGGTCGTGGGGTGGTCGGATGAGCTGGAGAGGGCTTGCCCTGTTTTTGCTTCCGTTTCGGCCGAGAGGAGGAGGCGACACGAGAGAGAGAGAGAGAGAGAGAGAGAGAGAGAGAGAGAGAGAGAGAGAGGGAGGGAGAAAGCTACAGTGCTTTCCAAAAACAGAAATGGAGGCCGGACCAAAAAGGAAACTTGTCAAAAAAATTCTAGGGTTTTATCTATATATACCCGTTTTCGAAAAATCTTCTAAATTCGATAACTAATTCAGAAAAAATCCGATCTTCGTATTTTGCACGTGTACGGACTCGTATCGACGATCTCTACAACTTTCATGAAGGAAGTTTCTCCAAATTTTGTACGTAGAAAAAGTCGATTTCTCAGACCGAGCATTTCGAGCTTTTCGTTAAAAATGATCGTTTCGAAACTTCGATAATTCTAAAAGTTAATTATTATCGAATAATATTCGTGAAATCGCATACTAAACGCTCAACACAATTACTCGAATTTAAAATGAAAATTGCGGGTATTACACTAAGTCCCTAACCTGCTAAATGAACATTGCAGCTAAAAATGAATGTTATTGGAATTTGTAGTCTAAACTAATTTTTCTGCACAAGTCACTCAAGGTATCCTAAACAACTATTTTTTTGAATATTCCAATAGTTAGCTTGAATTACCAATCTGCCAATCACTTGTCTTGATTTTGTGCCACTACTTTCTTTTGCTTCTTTTATTTTTATGCTAAGAGTTTTTCTATTTGAACCTCCAAATTTACTCACTTGACCTCTTTGCTTTTTACACCTTCTATCAAATTTTCAAATACTTAATTTATTCACTGAACCTCACTCAACTTCCTGAAATAATCTCACTCATATAATTTACAAATAAACTATTAATTACATATTCATTCCTTAACTAGATTACATAAATCTCTTATCCAATAAAAAATTTAAAAATTAATTTCTAATAAAAAAGAATTGTTTTTTTTTTCTACTTTGTTTTTCTCTTGTGGATCTGCAAAAAAAAAAAAAATTGAAGAGTAATTTTTCTTAATGTTTCATTATTTTCTCTATTTTCTCTACCTCATGATTAATTATTTAATAAGTTTTTAGGTTTTTATTTTATTTTATTTTTTTATATTACAAATATAATGGATAGGCTAGGATTTAGGTCATAATCCGATTTCTTTTGTTATCCCTCACCAATATGTGTTCAACATATATGATGATAGGAATTTTTATGTCACATGATCTTGATTATAGTTTTAACGGGAAATGATGGAAAAGGTTACATTAGAGTGTGAAATGATAAAAATGTCATATAGTTTCCCACTTGATAAAAAGATCCATTATGAATTGTTAGTAATATTAATTTAGTCCTTATTAATAATAAGATAATGTTAAAAAAGGTCAGTTCTTAATTTTTTTGATTCTGATTCTGCCCTTCAAGCTAATTCTCATTATATTCTTCTTCACCTCCACAGAGACACATACCTCCTTTCTCGAGTGTCAATGGCGAAGAACGACGCGTCCTTGGGATCAGTGGGCGAGTTCTTGAAGCGGTGCCAGCCTTCGACGATCGACGTCTCTAGAGATCGGAGCCAAACGCACACATGAGGCTCTACGATGATCTCCTTACCAACGGGTTTGATTCTCTTCTCAATGTTTTTTTTAGCTCTAGTATTTGTAATTGTAGTGAATTAAAGGTTCTAGAACTTGGAATTGGAATCAGGTACTACAAGACGCGGTTGTGGATTGAGTCATCAACTTAGTTACTTTCGTGATCTATTTATTCCTGATTGGTTTTCCATCAAATTTGATTTCTCTAATTTTGTTGCTATTGCTTTGTTCTCAACATCTAGATCGATGTATAGGTTTTGCTTTTAAATGCCTTTGTATTGGTGTTTGCCTTTCTAGGCTTGATTTGTGGTTCTGTACTACTTGTCTGGGAATTTATGGCTATATATTTGGCATTTATGTGTGCAGAAACTGAAGTCCTCTTTTATTTTTGCATAATTTCTGCTTAATTGAAGTCCTCTGATACATGCATGGAACTTAACAATTTTGTTCTTCCAAGTGTTTACTGGTTCAAGTGATTATCTTACTAGACTTTACTCACTCCTGATTTCCATGCATTAGGTGAGGCAACAAAAATTGGCTTGAGTGTTGATTTTTGCATGTTGTGTGGCGACATGGAGCAATAAATGCTTAGCTGGTTTATTAGAGAATTTAGGTGGTTATTAGTAAGATTAAGGAAGAGATGTTCAAGTAGTTCACTGAGCACACAGACCATGGCTTGAGTCAAGAAATTTTGACTCTTAGGTCATGTATGAAAAGGTGATACTTGGTGTATTACCAGGCAATAGTTACCCATTAATGCACTGATATTCTTTACTTTATTTGTCTATACTTGTTGGCCTACTTTTGTGTGTGTACATTGTTACTTGCTTTCCAGTGTTTGCTTTGGCTCATGTTGTCGAACAAGATTGATGTAAAATTAAAGATCCATCCATGCTTTGAAGTTTTATCATTGCTGCGAATTTTCTATTTAAGTGCATATTAATTTGGTCTATCTCTTTTGAAATGAAACAAGTGGTTAGATTGCCATATGTAACCAAAGTACACTTTCTTTAATTTCTATTCTGCCAATTCCCAGCTTGACACCCTTGTAATAAATTGTGAGGTACAACCTAGGTTGAATAGTTGTTCATAATTTCGTTGTGATTTTTCTATTGTCTTCCTCGACCATCTATTTGGTTTAATTGAACCTCAAAAGCACATGGTAGCTATTGTCAAATTCATGAGTTCGTAATCTGGGCTCTTACTTATATTTAGTTGTTAGGTTTGAACTAGCTGCAACCATTTCTGTTCAATGCATTCCTGATAGATGTATTGAATATGATGTAGGGCAGGCAGAGGTGTTTGATGCCTCTACTGGTCTTTGGTATGGCATCCTGCCCCAGATGAAAGAAGGACTTCTAAGGGAAATTTCTTGTAATTCTTTTTCCATTGAGAATATAAAAGCTATAGGCACTACGCCGTTAATGCATGCTTGGCTCCACTGTATTCTTTAGAAGGAAGGCACATAATAACAGTGGAAGTGAAGTGAAGGGCACAGTTCAATAGACAATGATGTAGTCCACCACAAGAATTGCCATTGTTATCTCATCTCTCACATCATCAGAAATCCATCATAATGTAGCTAAGATTTGAATCTGAAAAAGTAAAAATAGAAACGAGAATAATTTGAATACATATGTGGTGTTAGTTATTTGCTCATGTATATTCTTTGGGATTTCTATTAGGCAAGAAGGTCAGTTCCGGAAAAAAATAGTGTGCTTGTTGTTTACTCACTAGAGATGAATATCCTAACAATTTTCTCATTTTTTTTCAATGAACTTTAGGTTTGTTATGCAATTGTGTTCTTCCGACTGGCCTGAATGAAACTAAGGTTTGGCAAGTAAGATCAGATGGGGGGATTTATGGAGATAAGAAGAAATTGAGAAGCCATTCAAAGTAATTGTGCAACCGGTTCTGGAAGCAGAAGTTCTAGAGAAAGACATTGTCTTCCGCCATCTTTGTTAATCCATTACACCTCAACCCTAGCTTTGATTGTAAAGCTTTGACACCAGTTCATTTGATTTGGAGGCCTGTTATAGAGTTCTAGAATTTCATAGGAACAACATATGGGGTAACTACAAAGTTCATCCTGCTCCATCTGGTTATCTCAGCTGCTTGAAAACTGTGTCAATGTATTAGTTTTCTGTAAAATGCTTTCTAGGGAGAATCAAGGTTTGTGATTTTCAATTTTTTTTTTTGAGTTTCTTTGTTCACCCTTATCCTGGCCAAGATTTATGACTAATTTCTCTTTGAGATTACCAGTGACAGTGACATGACCAGTGACTTAAGGTTAGCAATGAAGATTATCAATTACTGACTTTGACAATTACATGGTCAGTGACATAACCAGTGACAACAAATTTGGCACCTAGTTCTACAATTACCACACTCACAAAACAAGAACATCGATGATTTGAGCTTATGAGACTGTATTAATAACTCAAATTTGCAATTAAACTTCACAAATATTTTTTTAACAGTAACTTTGCTAGTGATCTGATTAGTGACATAGATACAACAGTAACTTTGCTAGTAACCTGATCTGGCGAGTGACTTGGTCAGTGACATGTATCAGTGTATAACAGTGACATGATCACTAACATGCAATGAGACTTGGTCAGTGACGTACATCATGTTCATGACTGTGACATGATAGTGACATGACAATGACCTGAAGTTAACAGTGATCTGACTAGTGACTTGGCTAGTAACAAGAGGTTAACAGTTCATCATTAGTGACTTTGATAGTTACATAATCAGTGACATGAGGTTAACAGTTACCTGGCCAGTGACTTGTGGTTAGCAATGAAGTTTATCAGTTACTTACTGACTTTGATAGTTACATGGTCAGTGACATGTTCATGATTGCAACATGGCTAAAGACTTTACAGTAATCACTTGAGGTTAATAGTTACCTGGTCAGTGACTTAGCTTGTTATTTGAGGTTAACAGTTACCTGATCAGTGACTTAGCTAGTTACTTGAGGTTAACAGTTACATGGTCAGTGACTTGGCTAGTTACCAGCAGAGTCATTGTCAATCCCTCGCCAAGTCACTGGCAAAGTTACTAAACATAACAGTGACACTATAAAAAGATACAGAAAGCTAATTGATTTAGTAAGTTGGATTACAATGGGCCAGTAACTTGCATCCTAACCTTAAACAGATTGCTAAAACTCTAAATTTACAGAAATCTAAACTCTGCCTATGTTTCGCAAATGTCTTGATCATATGAGCTATATATTGCAAACTTCTTGCTGATTGTCTTCTGAATCCCTTCCTCTTTCGAAGGTTTCTTCATGTAGTACATCACCAAAATTCCACAATTCAATCTGTTGGCCATAAAAAAATTATAGTCAATGAATTTGAACAGTATAACAATAAAATGACATTCTAAAGTGTTGTATACTTATAAGATTTCTTCTTGTGAAAATGAGAAAATAATCAGTAACTTTGACAGTTACATGATCAGTGATATCATCACTAACATGTTCATGACAATGACATGACTAATGGTTTGAGTTTAACAATTAACCGGCCAGTGACCTGGATATAACAGTTTAAAAAAATTCTAAAATATGTCAGTGACATGCAATATGACTTGACCAATGACTTGTTCAATGCAGTATTACTTGACCAGTGACATGGTAATGGATATAACAATGACTTGGCCAATGACTTAGCAAGTGAGATGTGATTGACATCGGACATGACCAATAACAACAAATTTGACATATAGTTCTACAATTATCACCTAGTTCTCAAATTTGACTAGATAAATTGAGCAAGCATACAAAGAACCAAAGCAAAACCCACAAGAGTCGAGAAATGATAACTAAGTCATTCAAAGAGCACCCAAACAAAGGTTGCAACAGTTAAAACACTAGCTAATATATTTTTGTTCCTCCACAACAACACATCAGTAGCTAAACAATTCCAACATTAAAAACAAACAGATTATTATAGTACAAGTAACAACTATTAAATTGTATAAAAGGCTTCTCTGATGTTCTTTCTTTGTTCTCTTTCTTCAATTAAAGACTATATACTTCAAAATTTGTTATTGTACGACCACGAAGAAAAAGAAAGTATGAAACATAATGATCCTACAAATACGAAGATTTTTCATTAAAGACTATATACTTCAAAATTTATTACCGTATGACGAAAAAGAAAAAAAAATATATGAAACATAATGATCCTACAAATACCAAGATTAGAAAAGATGCACTATCCACAAAAAGATTCTACTGTTCAGTTGCTTGAAAGATTGAGCATACGGTGACATCTATAGAAAACTGTACAATTTAATATAGAGATTAACTTTGCATAATTATAGAGCATACCTCCCGGCTATCAAAATTCCAATCAATTCTAGCAACTTTTGGCTCTGGGGGACTAGAACATGATGCACTTCTTCCTATGCGTACAAAAATTCAAAAGAAAGGGGAAAACAAAAATAAGGCAGTAAACTCAATCATGAATAAAAATATACATCAAAGTATAAACTCAACTTGAAAATTATCAATACAATACATGTATATAGCAATGTATCTCTTTGCACAACTTAAAAAAATTATCAACTTAGCATAATGAGCAGTATACTAACTAAGAAATACATCTATAATGTGATATCAGCTTAAATATAGTAGCATTTTACTATTAGAGTTACCATTTGTCCTATAATACTTGATTCTCACTATCAATTCACTTTGATTAAGCAAGTCCATGGTACCCTCAAATTAAGTCCATGACACTACACTGAAAATAGCACTTAGGTGTAAATTCTATCTCAATGCTACGCTAGAAATCATACAACCATAAATTCTTAACATTGACTACCACACAGTTACCATCTCCATAAACTGTGATCCCAAAACTATATCAGAATCAAATTTAACAAAAACAACAAAAGCATAACAATAAAAAGCTAAAAACTAGCAGCTTTTGTCTACACATAAACCAATCCACTATAAATAAGAAAATCAAATCAACAGCAAAGATATTGACTAAGATATTGAGAGAATTAGCTTGAGTTGTGCTTCATAAATTACAGAGGCAAAGAGCCAAACAGATAACCATTGAAGAAGAACTAGTAACAAGGCCTCGATCTCCATATGCAGGCCAATACCACACACATAATTTTCCTTTGTCTACCTATAACTCTAAACAAACTCGTATAAATCCATTAAACTGAGCAATTCATCAGCAATTTTGTCATCTTATACTACACTGCTGGTCGATTATCAAGTTATCAACAATATCAATAAGAAATGATGATTAAAGCTATAGCCTACAACTTTTTTGATGGAAAAATCAGGGATGCAGTTAGAGAGATACATGTGGCTTTAATGAAGAAGAAGACGAATCTCCGCCGTAGCGGCTGACGCGAAAAAAAAAAAAAAGCTACTCATGCAATTGATTCCTCAAACTCCATCAAATTCACGCTAGATATCGAAAAGCTCAAAAAACAAAACTGGACCTGAGGAACTCCCGAAGCAACTCTCGGAAATACGCGCCGCCGCTACCAAATCTCTCCAAACCCACAGAGCCGATTCAAAGCTCCAGCTCCAGCGACGAACGGAGAAATGATGTCGTAGGGAACCGGATGTACTAGATGCCATGGAGGAGGGAGGGAGAGAGATTTTGGTAAGGGTCGAGTCAGAATGGATTCAGACGGGCTTGGGTAACGACAAGGGAAGAAAGAGAGAGTTGCCAGTGGCAGATTTGGTAATTAAATTTAACTTTAGTGGCAGGTTGTTAATATGTTACCTTAATTATCATGGGGACATTTATGGTGACTGAATTATCATAAGATACTTTAAAATGACCTCTTTTATCATTGTCTCTAGTTTTAATTCTTATTAAATATATAGAAATGCTTTAATGAGTATGTAGTGAAATTGAAAAATCAAAATAGATAAGGAAAATAATAAAGAATGCAATATAGTATTATTGAATTGGAAAGTCTAGAGAAATTAAATATAATATTTTTTTGGTATAGTTATTGTCCTTAATAGTCATTTTATAAGAGGTCATATATGTCATTTAATAATTCATAATAGAGTAAGGTCAACTGAGTATATTTGGAGATCCCAATAGAAACACTTTTATACTAAACTCACACATGTCTCATCCAATATTAGTCTTATTATAAGCTATTTATTCCTCAAAAATACACTGTACATATAACTAATAAAAATTCTTTTTTTTTGTGATAAAAGTCAATAAAAGTTGAATGTTGATAATGATAATCAAATACTATAACCAAATTCTAATCCTCCAAACAATAACTTTTAACTAAAGTTCATGTTTTCACCAAAATTAGGCTTTGATAGGAAAAATATTTTGTTTTGACTTTTCTCTTAGAAGAGAATGTTAAGTTTTTGTCTTTGATCACTCAAATTTTCAAGGATAAAATTTACAAATGAATAGAGGAGCTCCATGAACCCCCGTCCATGACCCTAACTAAAAGTCTATCAACAGTCACCTACCAAGTTCATCCTATCCCTACCTCAATCCCTCCACAGCCTCAAAAAGTTCCCAACATGCAGAAAAATACAGAGAAAAATAGAATTAGAGAATGAGCGGCCAGACTACCCTTGTTACTGCAACGACATGTACCTTCTGGTTGGACCAACCCTTCTATTTTCTGAATTAAATGCTCATCAACCTTAGCTCTAATAGCCCAAAAAATTAATGACCACACTGTCACAGTGGCATTAAAATAGTGAATCATGTTGAGTTATGTAGAGCAGAGACCTAAATGTTGCTAACTTTGGTGAGTGATCCATTTCTTCTTGGGTTCACTCCCCTTCTCCGTGAAAAGGGGAAAAGCAAATAATAGTGCCTCTGCAAGTGTTTGCTTCATTTGGCTACCCTGCCTCTCATTCCTCTGCTTTCTGATTCGCCCAAAAAACGGCGCCTATCCTTTTCTCCCTCCTCACCTTATCCTTTTTCCAAGTGGGCGTGCAGCCATTGCCCAAATAGTAAATATCCGATTTATTTGGTTTTTTTTTAAAATATTTTCATGAAAAAAAAGGGACAGTTTTAATGGGGCAAGTAGTGCAAATATGACCCCTTAAGGCTGGTGGGGGTGGCCGTCTCTGTCTGTTTCTAATTGAGGGTCAGGGGATTCAGACAAACAGAGAAGCCAAGTCCCATCCTTCCCAAATCGGGAAACTTCTTCTTTGCTTTGTCTGCGATTCCCTTCCCTTCCTCCAACTCTCATGGAAGGCTCAGGCAATGACCGTCCCAGTTTTGGGAAGATGGGTTACGGGTGCGTCTATCTACCCATTAATCCTTTCCTCTCCATTTTCTCAAAGATCGTTGCTTTTTGTCAAATTGGCTTGATTTGTTTTTGGTTCAATCTTTGTGGGTTTTCGGTCTTTTTGTGTGTGTTGTAGATGCAAGCATTACAGAAGGAGATGCCAGATTCGAGCTCCGTGTTGCAACGAGATCTACCCTTGTCGCCATTGTCACAATGAAGCCACGGTAAATTGATATATTTACTGAACCATTGTTTCAATTCTTAGCTTTGGTCTTGTCCAATCTTATCTGGGTCATATTTGATTTCTTCAGAGCATGTTGAGCAACCCCTTTGATCGGCATGAGCTCGTTCGCCACGATGTTAAACAAGTATGTGAACTCATTTCATGACTTGAGCTCTCTGTTTTGTAGTTTATGGTTTTCTGGTCTCATTGTGGGGATTGTGATCCTGTTTCAGGTTGTTTGTTCAGTCTGTGACACAGAGCAGCCGGTATGTGTGTGTTCTTGTGTTGATTTTGATCCATGAAAAGAGAAAAGAAGAAGCCTTTTGGGTTCTGATTATTGTTTAATGTCTGAATTGGGTTTAGGTGGCTCGAATTTGTACTAACTGCGGCGTTAGTATGGGGGAATATTTCTGTGATATTTGCAAGTTCTATGATGATGATGTAAGTTTGAATTTTTGATTACTGTCAATCGCAGTGAAGGTTTTTGTCTTTCATATTGTTGATTTGTCCGTCTCTAATCTAGAGTCTACTAGATTCGGATTTGATATTGGTGTGTGATCTTTGTATGTGACTAGTGGTTTAGCCATTATTTAAAGTAAGCCTTTTCATGTATGACTTGCAGACAGAGAAAGGGCAATTTCACTGTCATGATTGTGGGATCTGCAGGTTGGTCCAGTTTCAGTATCTACTTACTGTTTTTATATGGCTGATTTGTCAGTAATATGTTTGAGATTAAGGATTTTTTGTGATCTAACTAACTTATAATGTGGAAAACAGAATCGGTGGTCGTGAAAATTTTTATCACTGCAAGAAGTGTGGTATGTACCTGCAACCATTATGACAAATATGGTTTCTGATATTGTATATGTGTTCTCAATGAACTTGTTGCAATTGCTTCGTTTCTTTGAATTTATTACATCTATCCTTAGGACCAATGAGTTTTGGAAAACACATTTTAAGTGGGATTTTCAATTTTATATGTGTCTTCTTAAGAAACTTCTCATTTTAAGTTTTAGAAAACTAGTTGAGTTTTGTGCTACCAGTCATTGATCAAACGTCTTTCCCATTGTTTTGATGAGTTCTGATTTTTGGGAATTGAATTGTGGAATATAATGGATGCAATAAGCCTCTGTCTGCAATACCCTGTACATGAACAGAGTGGTAAAGCAAGATTTTATATCACTCTGATTTAGGGATTATGGAACTACATGTATGCTTTTTGGTTGGTCATTGATGATGCTAAAACTTTTCAATTCTGTATATTTCTCATTGTCTTCCATGGAAATACTAATAATGCGATTGCATCTGTTTTAGTTTGTCAATTGATAATTTCATATCATACTTCATATGCCATGCTGGATCTTTCTTTTCTTGACAAACTTATCTCAATGATGTAAAAGTTTTGTTGAGCATACATTCACATTTTAATTTATAACTTTTTAGGGTCTTGCTATTCGATTGGCTTGCGTGATAATCACCTGTGTGTAGAGAACTCCATGCGGCACCACTGCCCTATTTGTTACGAGGTTTGTATGCAGATATCCCTAGTAGTGTTACAAATAGGAAACCTTGTCGTGCCCAAACTTAATAGAGTAAACTCGTGTTCTGTAGTTCCTTTTTGACTCGCTGAAAGACACTACTGTAATGAAATGTGGACACACAATGCATTGTGAATGTTACAACGAAATGATGAAGCGGGACAAGTAAGTGGCAGCTCTTTTAATTTCATCAGCTTACAAGTTTAAAAATGATCATTTTCTCCCTGACCTGAATTCTTTTTTAATATTTCAGATATTGTTGTCCAATATGCTCCAAGTCAGTGATTGACATGTCTAGAACGTGGAAGAGAATAGATGAAGAGGTAGGATTATTGAATTTAACTGCATAATATTGTGGAAAATTGCAGTCAACTTATAGATTGGTCAAATATTTCTTGTGTCATTTGATTTTCCCGGGTACATGATATTAATGATGATTCCGTACTAATCACACTATCCAGATAGAAGCAACTGTTATGCCCGAGGATTATCGGAATAAGAAGGTACTTATTTTCATCCTTGTTCAGGTCTCCCTATAGAAAAACAAGGTCACTGTGGTTCTAATCCCAGGACACTGCTTTTCGCATTGGTTTAGACTTTTGAGTCTTGAGGAATAAGTGTCTTTTCTGTTTTATACTGTATACCTGTACAAGTCTAAGAAGCAATGGTAATTTGCAGGTTTGGATCCTGTGCAATGACTGCAATGACACAACCGAAGTTTACTTCCACATTATTGGCCAGAAATGCAACCACTGCAAATCATACAACACCCGCACAATTGCCCCTCCAGTTCTTCCTCAATGATCAGAATATGTTTCCCACGATTCCACGAATATGTCCAGTCCGGTAGGTGCAGTGAAAACTTGTACCCTCAAATAGGGGAACTTGATTGATTCAATTTTTATCCTCAATTAATTATGTACCATTGCATTACGGTTGATTTAAAATGATTGTAATGTTTTATGTGTGCATCAGACTTTTTCCAGGTTATTTTCCCTCCAAAACCCATGTAATCAGTCTTGGGGTTGATGTAAACATTATATACTGTAATTCTGTTCTGGACTAATGAAAGTTGATTCTTGAGCTAAATTTCCTATGTATTGAGAAATTTTATCTTGCTAGACCATCAATGCAGAATGTAATATCCTCCCAAGTCCTAATTAATGAATGATAACTCTTATTAGAACTAGGAGCTGAACTCCTTAGCGATTACATCAGAAATAAAAGCAGGAGGCGTGGTGCCCCATTCTAAAGATTGAAAATTAGGAAAAGCATAGTGAGTTAACTTGTGAGATGCAATATTGGGTTGATGATAAGCATGAGTAAAATAAGAACTCGGTATCTGTTGAAGATGAAGGGTAATGTCATCATACGCACGAACAAAAATGGAATGGAAGTGTGTGGAATGACTCTGCTTAGTAGCATGAAGAAGTATGATAGAATTCTGTCTAAAAGATAACCGGAGAGAGACCTAGCGTAAATTCTAGAAGAAGTTTATGTAGATGTACTGCACCAAACATAATCCTAACTGTCAAATGAATAACAAATACAAATATTATCTTAGCGCATGTGCAAAATTTGTTTAAAACCTAGTGTATTAATCCCTTACAGTTTAAAATTTTTATTTTGTGAGATGATGTTCAGTACGTTATTATCAAATACATTTCTATGCTGAAACCAAAGAAATCAAATATTTCAATTTTCTTTGCACATTTGTTGCACTACATTTTTTAAATCGAGTACGTCTATCTATACATCTAAAGTATTTCTTCTATTTTTTTTTTATTAAAAATGATAATTCTATTAATAATAAGAACAATCACTCTTTCAAAAAAGAAAAAAGAAAAAAAAGAACGATCACGATGGGTAGATAAAGAAACTACATCAAAATTGAGAAATACAAGAATAAAATAAGATATCATAAGACGTCAGAAATAAGGTCTAGAAAAGATATGATTGGATGCATTAACGCATCTGATGACTCACCGGATGTAAACCATAGTATTTGAAAGTTACTAATGGTATGACCGATCATAATAGGACAATTTTTCATCAAAATAACTAATGATATGACCACTTAAAACTCCAACTTACTTTTTCAAATATCCAAAACACTAAATCACATCTCCCTAATTTCTTCAAATTATCCTTAGCCTGTAAAATTTGCCCTTATTAGAACTTTGAGCCACCCTATAATTGTTGGTTTAATAGTGGCTTCTCAAGCCACTCATTTGCTTGGTCAATATGAGTTGAATGTTGATCAAATTTTAGCATTTTACTGGACATATGCATTTAACCTTATTTTGTTATGTACTGGCCATTGTTCTAATGAAACTTCCAGTTAGATATATACACGTTGATTAAGGATAATTAAGATAAAAGTTAATTAAGGTATTAAATTGATAGTTTACAAACTTAAGATATCAAAGTGTCGAATTACTTAAAGTTCAGGAGACCGGCGTAACTTAAGTTTTTCTCAAATAACTAGACAAAAAAAAGAACAGTAATTCTTTCTTCACCAAAAGGCCAAAAAAAAAAAAAAAAAAAAAAAATTGAAGTTCCACAGAGACAAACCATGGACTGGCGTTGCACATAAACACGTCCCTCTCTCTTCGGGTCTTTTGACTCTATTCTCTAAACCCTGATCGTTCAATAAACCAGGGCTTTAGCGCTCTCTCCCCCAAAACCAGAACTCGCCGAGTCGACTCGGACCCCAAAACCAGCCTCCGACTCGGTCCTGCCGAAGCCATGCAAGTGCTCTCCAACACTCGCAGGCTCTCCAACACTCGCAGGCTCTCCAGAGTTCTCAAATCTCCAATCTTCATCTTCTCCGAACGACTCGTCGCTCCCGACGCGCCACTCGCCGAAGCTCCACGCGCTCGTCTCCAATGGCGGAAGCTCACCACTCTCTCTCCCCAACCCTCTGGTAATCTCACCATTGCTCAGATTCTTAGGTTTTCTTCTGTTCTCTCTATTTTGTAAGTGTAATTTATCAAAGTTGCAATCTCAGAAATTGTTTTACAGTGCAAATTACACACTAGGCTAAGAAATTGAGGCCTTGTTTGATGTTCTGAGGTTTCCGGAAATTGAGAATTGAATAGTTGTTATGAACTTACTGATTCTATACGATTCGAATGAGCCATTTCGTAACACTAGGATGCTGAATTATGTAGGCATTACTCGAGGTTGTTGTATTTCGACGAGGGAGCAACACTCGATGATGACATTTAGGGCAGCCTTTTCATCTGAGGCGAGTATGGTTGAAGCTATTCCCACAGGTTGTAGCTTTGAATTGGTGTAAATTGCTCAACATTGTTGTTTTATGTTTGTGTGGAAGTAATGTCTCTGCTTGTTAAGTGCAGAGGCTGTGAAGGAGCTGTATGATAAAATGATGGAATCTGTGAATGTTAAACGGTCGATGCCCCCTAATGCTTGGTTGTGGTCCTTGATTGAGAATTGCAAAAATCAGGATGATATTAAGCTTTTATTTGACATCTTGCAGAACCTGCGACGATTTGTAAGTTCCTAATCTCACAGCTTTTGATTGGGTGATCCTTTTTCAATTCGCATCTTCTAAGTGAAGTTTTAAGGCTTTTATGTTCATAGCTGTGTGCTTTGGTTTTAATTGTAGAGACTGTCAAATCTACGCATCCATTCAAATTTTAATTGCAATCTCTGCCAAGAGGTTACTAAGGCATGCGCTCGCGTGGGGGCCCTCAACTTTGGTACGCCATACCAATATGCTGTTTATGACTTTTTTTTTCCACTGTTAATATGCAAAATAGACTTTAGGAAAACCCATGCATGTAAATGGCTAGGTGTTTGGAGTTCTAGACTTATTATTATTTTTTTTATATACCCTGAAATACTATTTAGTCTAGTTGTATGTGGTATTATCAGATATAATATGTCCGATGTTCCAGGAAAGAAGGGCTTGTGGAAACACAATGTGTACGGATTGACCCCTAGTATTGGATCTGCTCACCATTTACTGGTACTAATGACAGTTGGCTCTTTACTATTGAGGGTTGTCTTCTGATTCATTTATCTAATACTTGCTGTAAATTGACTGCAGACATATGCTAAAGAGCACAATGATGTTAAACTTATGATGGATGTAATGACACTTTTGAAGCAGAATGGCTTCCCTTTGCAATCTGGTACAGCAGATATTGTTTTCAGGTATCGATCTAGCTTTATAAGCAAAGACTTGGGCAGTAATGCTTTTACTTTTGAAATTTTACAATTTTTTGTGAGATAAACTCAGAATGCGGGAACAATAGTCTCTGTAGTGGTTTGATTGCAAAGAAACAAGATAATCATTAGAATAATAAAAAATGTCACACATTTTGTTTGGTTCTAATTTGTATTTTCATTTGCAGCATTTGTTACAATACTGATAACTGGAAGTTGATGTCTAAGTACTCAAAGAGGTTTGTCGAGGCTGGAGTAAAGCTACGAAGATCTGCATTTGATGTCTGGATGGAATTCGCTGCTAAAATAGGTCTCTACAAATTCTCAGATCTCTTGAATGTGTTGCATCATATAATGTTCATTTTCTAGTCATCCACTCATCTGCGAACCAAGTACCACTTACCTTTATTTTTTCTTTTTCTTTTTCAAATTGATAGTCGCATATGATGATTTCTAATGTCTTGTTAAAGCATTTCAATTTTCTCATTTGCAGGAGATGTTGAATCCTTGTGGGAAATTGAGAAGTTGAGATCTGAGTCTCAGAAGCAGCACACTGTTGTGAGTGGATTTTCATGTGCAAAGGTAATAAATCATCTATAGTTACATTTTCGTTCCCATCTTCCATTCCCATTGTTAAAACCAAACTGACTTAGAAGTTATAAATGGGGTCCTTAAGCAATGGACTGGAGATGTAGAATTATACTTTCCAAAGTACAAGATAACTCAACCCTGGTTATAGTCAGTTACTTGACATGTCTTGTACATCTGGTTAAATTGCTTAGCATCTCAAGTGCACGCTGTTGTGAGTGGATTTACTTGTGTATTGGTAGTGAATCGTATATAGTTACATTTACTTTTTGGTGGGATAATTTGGTTCATTAAGGTATTATTTTCAATCAATTCACCCCTTGCCTTTTCCTTTTCTTTTCCTTTAATTTTTTTTTTTTTGCAGGGTTTACTATTAGAGCATAAGCCTGAGGAAGCTGCCGCCGTCATTCAAATACTACTAAACCAGGTTCAGTTATTGTTTTCATCACTTTATATTATGATGCCGTCGCGAACATAATTTGCATTATGAAGCTAATTTAGAATCTAAGAGTCGTAGCAGATATGTTTACTCATCAAAAATCATGACAAAATCTCTCTCTATTGAATGAATGAAGGAAGCAACTTTCTTTAATCTCCTTTGTTTATTATATCTGAAGAAATGACCACATTGGAATTGTGTCCACCCTGTTGATATACGGTAAAAAAAACATAAGAACATTAGTTACTTGCAAAGAGGCATAATAGTTTATCCTGTTTTTCTTTTTATGTCCTTGTTTTTATTTTTCTTTTATTTTCTATTTTCGTTTGTATCGGTAGTCTTCCAAATGGATCTTTTCATTTCAAAATTGCCTTGGGGTTGTAACTAGTTAACTACAGTCTATCTTATTGTTTCCATTCCATTATGTCACTTCATCTGTTCTTATTTGCTGAGAGCATTGAGGTTTTTCTATTCCAGAATTTAACTGATGCAAAGAAGTCCAAGATTGCGGTTGAACTTCAAAAGTTGGTTAGTGAGTGGCCATTAGAGGTTATCAAGCGCCAAAAAGAAGAGGATAGGAAGGTATACCATTTTGTCTTTCATATGCAGTTACAGTTGAGAAAAAGAATAGCATGCTAGTTCAATAGTCTGTCTGCGAATTTAAGCTTACATGGTTCTCCCTGTTTTGAATATTGTCTAGGCATTAGCTGTATCTTTAAACTCTGATATTCCGGTGATGCTATCAAAGACTGGATTAGAGGTGAGTGTAAATATGGAGGACCTAACCAGCAAAGAAGGCATTCTCTGTTGAAGTCCTTGGCGGTCTGACGAAAAATTTGTAGCTCAGCTGTTGTTCGTATCTTGTAAAAGAAGAAGAACCGGTGTTCAGACCTAGAGAAGAGAAAAAGAAAAGAGAGAACCATGTGTTTGGTTGATGAGCACTTCAATAAATGCCTTCGTTAGAAAGACACTTCTGGTTCTCTCGGTTATGCATTGGACTAGAATCCTACTGCCTTTTTAAATTTTGTCCTGATGTAGTTCATTCATTTGAGATGATTGATTGAATTGTTATACTTATTTCTAATATATGGAGCTTCCATGTGTACCAAACACAACCATGGTTAACTATGGTTTAGTTCTGAGTACATCAGAGAACTGCAAATGAATTTACTCACTCTCTCTTCCATTCCACTGCAACCCGAGTCCTCTAACTCTAACCATTGTCATCACATTTTGTTTGAAAGTAACCATTGTCTCTTGCTGTCGTGCAAGGTATGGATAACTTCCATCCCTCACAAACTATGTATTATCGATTGTTACCAATTTTTAGTAAGGCAATTTCTGAGATGTAATTGTGTTTTTCTTGTTTTGGGCCTGTTTGCGTCTATATATCCCAACAAATAGGATAGTAACAGTCCTGCCCTATAAGCCTCCACTTCACTATGAATAGTAGAACACAAGGGGGCAAAAACTTTGGACCACGCACCTTTAAAACAGCCGGCCTACATATGGGATTATGGGACATAATAAAAATGTGCATTAGATATTTTAGCTGATGCAGGTTTACAAAAGCATGCCCACGTTATTTTCAAAATGAAAACTTGAAATGTAAACTAAGCTATGTTAAACTAGATGTGATAAAATGAATGGAAGTTAGAGCTTTAGGTTGTTCACCATAGCTTCCCTTGAATGCATTGATGTTCAAACTATAAGTAAAGCAATCCCCAAATATCCAATTACCCTCTTAGCATCCGGATAAGACTATTAAGGCCTAAACTCCTTTGATTTTATCAATTTTCACCGGATAAATGCGAAACTAACTACCCAAGAACAAGTTATATTACCGGATAAGTATCAATTCCTTGCTCTTGGATGCATAAAGGTTTGAGTTTAGATAATCAAGCAAGCAAACCAATCCTAGGTCTAGGTGATTTTAACTCACCACCCTCACATACACACAGTGTGCTATCATGCTTTTAATGTTCAAAGTTAGCTACTTTCTAAACATTGTTCATGTAATGACAAATGCCAATAATTCAAATTAGCTAGATTCAAATACAAACATTCACTTCTTGATTTAGCATGTGAAGATGATTATGGAAATTGCATCAAATGAGATTCAAATATCAATTCATTATAAGTTTGGCTAGGGTTGAAAGCCCTGGCCCCCAATAATAGACTACTCACACACACACATATATATATATATATATATATATATATATATATATATATATATATATATATATATATATATACAGTCCTTCTTGGCTAAGGATATCCTTAGTTTTTCTTAGGTGCGGATTTGATGTTTTCACCCACTTTCCGATCATATTTTCACATCTTAACCGTTCAGTTTTTAGAGCCTAATGTATAGATCCTCCCTGCAAAATTTCAGCCAATTTGGTGATCGTTAAGGTATCCAAAACTGCAATTTACCATTATAAATACGAACGGTTCCGGTTCGACAGATTCGGTCCGTTCGTGTAAATTGCAGTTTTGGATGTCTTAACGATCACCAAATTGGCTGAAATTTTACAGGGAGGATCTATACATTACGCTCTAAAAACTGAACGGTTAAGATGTGAAAATATGATCGGAAAGTGGGTGAAAACATCAAATCCGCACCTAAGAAAAACTAAGGATATCCTTACCTGAGAAAAATCCTATATATATATATATATATTTTTTTTTTTTCACCATTCAACAATCTACTAAAGTAAATGATTACATCAGATTATTAGAGTGTTGTTTGACATCATCAACATTAAAGGAAGTCTTTACAACAACGATGATAATAATATTCTAATCACCAAGGGACCTTAGTTCTATCAGTCTATGCTTTGAATCCAGTAGTTTCTAAATCTTCTTTTTTCATAATCAAGCTTGTCTAACTATTAATTTCAATGTCAAGAAAAATTAGTAGCGTACCTAAGGCAAATAAACTCAATTCCACCAATCAGATCAACTTGCTTCACAACAAATAAACGGGTACTTGAGATAGTCTCATCGGTTTCTTCAGGTGCTTGGTAAAACATGTTTGCTAACATTCTAATAAGCTTGCAATGAACGATTTCTGCACAAGAATTCTTCCTGCTAGTTACTAGGAGTGCCTTAACAACCATAATGTCAAGTCCCTTTATCCGGTTTCTCAATAATTTGCCACTAGCACAGACAAAATAAAGCAAACAGCTAAGAGCAGAAGCCCACACAGATTCTTCTTTCTCTTTTATCTTTCAGACTAAATGGTTGGCATCCTGGTAATCCTGGACTGCTTTCTTTTTCTTATAATGTATCTGAATTCAGTTCACTACCCTCATCGAAAATTTTCCAAAGCCACTAAAGACAACAGTTGCTAGAAGAAGCCAGAAGTAGGCCCTTTCTTGTCCCCGAATATAATGCTTTCAATAGCAGCACCAACAATCTCGATAAAACCACTAATCACCACATCTTGGGTTGCCTTGAGGAATCGATCTAGAGGAAAAGGGTGTAGAACGGAGAAGTCAAAGAATGAAAGCTAAACTATTGAGCGTTTCCGAATTGCATTGACGAAGATTTGGAACGGAAAGGGATGGGGATGAAAGAGCTGAAAATTGAAGAGGTGGATGCGTGTGAGGTTGGTGGCAGAGGTGGTGGCAGAGGAAGGGGGCAGAGGATCCGTTGTAGACCGCTGGACACCATGTCGAAGCTCACCTTGCGGCTCGATTTGAATAGGGTCAAAGGATACGACTGGTGGCGTTTTCGCCTTGACTGTGACGTCCCCATCAAGCTCACCAACCTCGACATCTAAAGCAATCGATGCCTTAATTCTCGGAGAACGGGTCCTATCCGCTACCGCCGCCACTCACACATATCTACATAAACTAGCATCAACATAATGGAAAACATTAAGCTAATAAAGAATAGAATTTAGAAATGACTAGGGGATAATCACAAGTGAAGGATGATGAAGTGGTTGATCATGAAAACTTTGTCATGGAGATGATGTGGTGGCTCCTTTTGTGCTCTCTATCTTCTTCCTTGAACTCCTTCTTTAAGACTTGAGATGATGGTGATACTTGGTGTGTGTAAGATGTTATAGGTAGGGATGTAGTTGGAAAATGGAATGGTGGAGATGAAGGTTTTGTGGAGGAGATGATAGTGGGTTGTGTAGAGAAAAGAGAGAGAAAAAGATGTAATGGCTAAGTGTAGGTGATGCATTCTTCCATGCGAGAATGAGTGCTTAAATAGATGAAGAGAGATGTGAAAAATGATGTTGTGAAGTCATGATAGTAGCTCAAGCCTAATAAGAAGCACAGAAGTGGAGTATATGAGTGGTAATAGATCCCAAAAATAAGGGAAAAGAGTATGCAAGTGATGATGCACGTTAGAGTAGAAAATGATGAGTGAGAGATGGTGATTAAGCCTAAAACATGATAGATATTGAAGTGATGATGATGATGAACTTTTGGGTAATAGAGAGTGTATAGTTGAATTGGAACCAAAAAGTTTTAGAATTTGGTTAAGATAGAATGGTGGTGAATAGATGTAATGGAATAGACTCTATGGTACTCATCCTCCTTGCTCCTCTATGAATATGGGTGCCGGAAAATATATGGCACCACCGTGAGTGGTGGTGCGCTGCCACTTGTGCCACCAAAAGTGGTGGTACATGGAAAATCTGCCGGAATTTCACTTTTTCTCCTATTGTCAAGATTTTCTACAAAACATGGAATTGGATTAATCAACATTAAATTGAACTTTAGAATAAATAATTTTCATGCTGTAGGGCACAAATATGTACATGAATTATGATCCAACATCTCACTCGTGCTCTGTGCCTTCTCGATGATGAGTGTCTGACGCTGATTTGTAACTTCGATTCTTAAAATCATGGCCGCCATTGAGACAGGAAATATAGTAACCATCAGCCAGATGCATTCTCGCCGGCCGGACTCTCTAACTTGAGGGGAAAGTTAAGAATCTGCTATGATATAGAAATATTTAGGTGTAAATGCTAATTATTTTTCTTCTTCTAAATTTTCAATCGTTCTAATTTTTATTGTAATGTGATTGAAGATGTTCGAGCAGTGTTTGCCAACTATCCTTTCTATTCTTTATCTCATGTAAACCGTTGAGCAAATCGTGTAGTTCGCACTCTTGCTCAAACAACTTTAGTGTTATAGTTGTCACATTCTGTATGCTCCTGAATTCATTTGGGATGCCATTTTAAGCGATCTTCATTGCTAGGTCAATGAAATGTCTTATTTCAGAAAAAAAAAACGTTCTAATTTATATTATTCAGTACTAGTTGTGTAGTGTTATAAGTTTGCTCTTCGTAAGCAGCATGTCGTGAGTTCGACTCACGGAAGATTAGCAGCTGTAATTCTTAGTTGTTTTCTAAAAAGATTAGTAGAAGTTATATGCTGTAAAAATAAAAATAAAAACTTCTAAATTCTTAGGAATAGAAGAAGAAGAAGAAGATTTTTTTTTTTTTTGGATTTTGTGAAGTTAGGTTCACATATTGGAGATGAAGCATGTCCAACTTGGTGCATTTTCTTCTACTTATACTTGGGAACTGCAACAATCACTCGATCGACTTCAAATATTATTTTAAAGTTAGAACAACTTGTTGAAAGGAAACTATAAATTCAAGAACTGAAGCCCCACTCTTAAGTAGCAGAAATATAATGTAACTAATCGTCTTTGAAACTTGAGCTTATTATACATCATATGTAAAATTCTAAAAACAACAATGAGATGTTAAGATAGGTTTAATAACAAAATAATGGCGACACTGTTTCTTTATTAGACAAGTTAATACATTGAAACGCAAGGATGATAGAGATATGATTTTTGTAAAGACCCAGATTTTCATACAATAAATTTATGTAATTCAATAATTGTTATATTAATTGAATTGTGATATTTGGGATTATTTGGATTGTCGTGGGTTGAGAAAATTGGTTCCGAATGATTTTATTTTCGAAAACGAACGTTATTTAGGGGGTCGTGAAAATCGACTTTTTATACGTTCAAAATTTGGGAAAACTTCCTTCATGAAAGTTGTAGAGCTCGTCGATACGAGTCCGTGCATATGTGGAACGTATTATTCGGAGTTCGTATGATTAAGTTATGAATATTTGAAAATCGAAATTTTTTCTATAAATAGTGGAAAAATCTGAGTTTGTTGTGAAGGACGAAAAAATCTCATTTTTGCACATCAGTCCCCCGTCTCTCTCTCGGTCTGGTCACTGTGCCTTCAGACCCGGTGACCCGACCCGACTGGAAGTCTGGCCTCCCGACCGCGCCGCCGCCGGACCCGGCCCCTTCCCGCTTCGCCGCCTCACGCCTGGTCGATCCCCGCCGTCTCCAAGCCCAGCCGCAGCTCCTAGGCCTGGATCGAAGCACCTCTCCGAAACGCAAACCCGACCCGGCCGGAAAACCATTTTTCCGGCGGTGCACGGGCCGATCGTCCCCATTTCCGTGACGTGCTCTTCCTTCTGATCATCCCCATATATAGCTTGCATCACGATTTTGAGTGTAGAGTGGTAGATCAAGAGTTGAAGATTTCGACGTCCCTGATTCGATCTGGAGACTGATCAGAGGGCCGAGATTAATCCAACTTCAAAGCCCGATCTAGGACGATCCAGACCTCATCTCCGAAAAAGTCAGGTATTAAAGTTGTTCAAAATTTCATTTTGAAGAAGTTTGTAGTTGACGACTTTTGCATCGGAGGTGGTTGACCGGCGTTGACCGCCGTCTGACCGCCGCGTGTGGCGGCGCGTCGGACCGAATTTTGAGTTTTTATTATCTGGACGATGATCTATGCATCCATACGAGCGTTTTGAGATATAACTTGGTCATGTTAGAAAAGGTTGATAAATAGTCAATTTCTGTTTTAACGTTACTATTTACGGTTTTACAATTTACCTTCGATTTGAGATTTACGAAGATCAGACCATCGGTTTTACTTCAAATTTTAATATGATGTTCATATGACTGTCCCGATGACTTTGTGTGGTCACGGGCGAAGATCCGACTTTTGGATCTTCGTATAATTATAAAATAGTGATTCGGGAGGCGATTAACGAAGATCCGTCCATCGGATTTTCGTATAATTTTGATAGGATGTTTCCATGGACAATCCGTGAGGATCTAACCGTTGGATTATCTTTATTTTAGAATCCCACCGTTGGATTATCTTTATTTTAGAAATCCGACCGTTGGATCATCAATTAGGTTTATTTCATGCTTCGTTGCTAAGTAAAGACCGTACTTGATTAGGTACTTGACGGCTTGAGTTGACGAGCATTGGATTATTGTGAGTTATATATATATTGAAGACGCAGTAGGAGTTCGAGGTGAGTAAAATTCACGTGGTTCATATTACGAACCGAGCATTTTAATTTATTTATTTTTGGTAATTGTGTGAAAAATATTTGCGGATTAAATATTTGTTTTAAAATTTCATGGACTTGAATTACCACGGTCCATAGGTAAGTAAAATGAATTTTAACTATACAAATGAATTTCATAATTTTCTTGTGTGAACTATAGATGGTATTAGTGGTCATTCCTGAGTGGATGATTACGTATATATATATTTACGTGGAAAATATATATTGATGAGTTGATTGTTTGATTTATTATATGATTGAGTTGAATTGATGAGTTGATTTCATTACAATTGTGTAATTCCATAGTAATATGATGTATCTTGGATTTGAGTTGATTTCAGTATGTGATGTTATATGTTGGGTTCATTTATGGGTTTAGGGTTAACGTAATGACCCGTGTGCGTAATCGGATGCTCTAATCCTAGTGTGGATGATGGGATACGATTGGTTGAGTATGTGGAATTATTGGACGTTCTAAATATGTATATAGGTATACATATTGATGAAATACAATAATTGATTAATATGTCGGATGCCATAACCTAGGCCAGGTGACGGGCTACGATTCAGTTAGAGCTCTAGTCTGTCAAGTACCGTATTTTTATAAATACGATGAAGAGAGTTGTGGGGAAAGTAGTGAGTGGGGTTGTCTTGTTATATTGAATTGGTGTTGATTGAGATTGTTATTATTTGTATATGTGGAAATAAATGAGATTAAATTAAGTAACAGTTCATTCTTTTACTCATACAAGCTTTCATAAGCTTACCGGGTTTTGTGTTGTTGCAATCCCGGTACACTATTTAATGGTGTAGCGGATATTTCTGCAGGTCAGGATAACCAGGGAGGTGACCAAGCTGCTTAGGTGTTATAGCAGTTTTGTTATTTATTTAGTTGTGAGGTGTGTGTATGCTCATTTAGAGTTTTACATTATATTTTGGATTGTGTTGTAATAATTAACCGAGACTAAATTCGGTTTGATTTTATTTCGTGTGGTGAGTATGTTAAGAAAAGAAAAATTTTCAGGATGATTATTTTTGTGTTGTAGTATTTTCATGTTTGGGATTTTGAATTGTTATTCTAAAATTCGGGGCGTGACAATTTTACTACAAACCGTCTCGCACTCTCGTCATTGCACACCAACAATATTTATGTCTTGATGCATAATATATCCCAATTGGCCAAAAACGCACACATTGAATACAATCAATGTTATTGGAATCTAGATAACAGGATAACAAATGTCAAATAAAAAACTCAAAAGGTTTTGGTAACTAATATTAATCTTTGTAAAATTCAATAAATAAATAAATAAAAAACTAATTCTTAGATCACATATCAATCTCAACATGATTTAGATCATATAAACGAACATGACCATCATATCCTCCCATAGTAATTGCAATGATATTTGTGGACTATGAATGCTTATACAAAGAAGTTGTTCTGGAACTTATCCGATAATGTGGCGTAATCTCCAAAAAATTACTATAATAGTAAAATCATAAAATTTTTAGCAGCTATATATATATATAAAATTAACTAAGACTTAGTATGAGATGGCAAAACTTTCACATTATCACGAATATCAGCAATAGTGATACTTGTTCCATCTCGACTCACTTCACATGTGGGCACAGCTGCACGAGTCTCCAGTACTTGAGAGTCAAATAATAAGTGCTGCTTAGGATATATACATATAAGAATCCTAAGCAGCACTTATTATTTGACATTTTCTTGCATCTTAATATAATTTACATCCCTACCATTTTCTAGGATTTCTAATGTTTGGGCTTCTTTCTCTCTTCTCTCTTTGGGCTCATGACTTGTAGAGCCCATCTTGCAATTGCTTGCTACTGCTTTGGGTACCTTTTTTGGGCTCATTTCATGTATTCTGCTCTCTTGGGGTAAAATAATTTCATCAACCAAAAAAAAAAAAAAAACTGTATATTTGCAATTCACACTAGGTCGGCAGCAGCAGCCTGATTATTTTTCTTCTCTCTAACCCTCCTCACTTGTGCCTCCCAAAATGAAATTGCTTTAGGAATTCACTCTTTATGGTTTTATATTATTAGTTGGGTGGAATCTGAGTTCAAGTTCTAGTCGTATTGAGAAGAACCCAATTCAAATCTTCTCAGACAGGGTCTATTAAGATATATATATATATATATATATATATATGTTAAAGAATCATCAACATCACTTATTGTTTGACTCTCAAGTACTGGAGACTCGTGCAACTGTGCTCACATATGAAGTGAGTCGAGATGGAACAAGTATCATTATTGCTGGTATTCATGATAATGTGAAAGTTTTGCCATCTCATATATATGGGCTTATCCTTTTATATCTTGTGGCATATTATTGTTATATGAGTTTATTTGGATCTACTGTTACATGAGACCATAATTTTAAGGCTTCTAGTTACTTTCTTAAGTTAATAGTCAATAGACACTTGCAATGAAATGATTAAATAATATTAAATAAGTTTTCATTTTTTTATTTTCCTTAGTTTTCTTTCGTTTTCTTTCCTTTACGATGTATTTTCAAGGCTACGATTCGGGTGATCATAACAACTTGAATCCCAAAATCTATGATAAATTTAATAAGTTCTTTAGAATAAGGTAAAATATTGGTTTAAAAATAATAAGGTAAAACATTACATATTTAAGAAACATAAATACCTAACACCCGTCATATTACAGTAAGTGCTCACAAAAGTGAGACTTTTTTTAAGCATTGAAATTGACTTTTAACCATGTTTTTTTCTAAATGTATCCAGTAAAATTCTAAGTGTACCCAGCCTCGTAGGCCAAAACTCCGATGTAATTGTTTAGAAAAGATAATATAACTATGTTAGGGAGATTACTAATTTTGATTTTGGATCGTCGATCATATAATTTTGTGTAATTATTATTCCTAAAATTTGATGTTATTGACATCTAAGTTGTTTTGTCAATCACCCATTGATTGTTATATGAACGAGTAATTTTATATTGCAAATATATATATATATATATATATATATATATATATTATCAAAACTTACGTTTTAGGTCTCATAAAACTCACATTAAAACTATCAGTAATAGTGATACAACAAAATTTTTGACTAGCTTCACAACTTATTACAACTCCTATAATTGGTAATTTTTTTATCATCATATAATTTGAGGTAATTCTTGAAATTTGAAGTTGATGACATCCGAGTTATTTCCTCATTCCTCCATTGATTGCTATACGAACGAGTAAAGTGTTACAATTATCTAAGTATTAACATTGCCAAAAAAGTACATTAACTAACTTTCTCAATCTCACAAAATTCACACGGAACTATCAATATTAGTGATAGAACAAAAATCTCGACTAACTTCATAACTCGTCACAACTCTTATAGTTGGTAATTCTTGAATTATCATATAATTTGGTATAATTGTATCCCAAAATTTATATACATAAATTAAAATTAAGGTAAAACATGAAATAGTTTCACAAACTTTTATACTTGACACCAAGTCTATACTTCACAAAATTTTATACTCCCATATTTTCACAAGCATAGTACCCCTTCACTATCCTCCATCACAGTTTAAAAACTACAAAATTTATATATAAAATCATAAACGTCGCCATCTAAAGATGTGATTGCAGCTCACATAGCAATCGTATCCAAAGTAGCAACTTCATAGTCTAGCTTATTGTCCTCTCAATATTTTTATAATAGTTTCATCTTTCATACTAAGCCTAGCGTTACAATCTAACATACAAAAATAAACGTGAACAACATATCTCTACTAAATGACCTCATTAAAATGCAATATTTATAATAAAATATAGAATAAAAGTAGCAATTTTATGTGCTAATCATCACCGTACCACAAACGAAAAGTTTTCTTTGTGAATATATGAAACTATTGGTTTAACAAAGTCGTAAGCAAGCCACTAATCTCAATATATATGATATGAAGCTTATCCAAGATTTCACAGCAAAACTCAAACTTATGCTTCCGAGCTAATTTTGTAATTTAGTCATATATCTAAATACAAAATCATTAAGTTATAAAAAGTAATGTCTAGTAAAAGTACACTGTTTTGGAGGATAGTGAAGGCCGCCTACCCACGTTTAACCAAGTAATAATATTTAATTATAGATACTTAGCCATACTTACATTCAGGATAAGGTTTCTCCTATTAGTAATTTCACCATAGCACAACTCCACAATGGATGAAGTCATAAAATTCGAATAGCTGCTCTCCTTTAACTTAGATTCAAGACAACTTAGATTGCTCTCTCATTTGAAACCTCATGCTGTCATGCATACATGCACTCTCTTTTATAAATAAAAATTCTCTGAGTTTAGATCTAAATTCATTAAGAAACCCTTAGGTCTTATTGAAGCTAAAGATTACTGCAGCTGCAATAACAATCCTTCTAACGAGAAAAAATTGAAGAGGCAGTTGAGACCCTTTCTGATTGACCTATTCTTCCATAACTCCTTGCTCTATTACTAAGGACAAGGGCAAAATAATATTTTAGTTTCTTATGTTTTTGTTGAAGTTTACATTTTATGTTGTTCTATTTACGTCAAGTTAAAGAGAATTCCGATTAGGAGCAAGCAAAGTAACAACTCTCTCTCTAGCCCTAGCGTCGTGTGAGAGGACAAACACCTCGAGATAGTTCCCTGTCCGGCAGCGATCATGGATAGTGCTGGCTTCGACCACGTTGTTTTTATGTTTGCTATAGGACATGCACTCCAATGGCCGGGGGTGAAGTCGGGAGGGAAGATGGTTGTAGCTTGTGGTTTGGTAGGCTGATTTTGATGGCAGGATGGGTGGTTTTTCTTAGCGTTCATGGTGGTTTCCTGTGCAGGGACGGAGCGATCCAGCGACGGCGTGAATCGTGGGCGTCTGGCGACGGTGTGGCAGGTGGGGCTCGGGGCTGGGCGCTGGACGACAGAAGTTTGGGGCTCGAGGGGGTGTTGGCTTGTGGCGGAGCTCGATGGCGCGATTCAGGGAGAGGCTGGCGGGACTCGGGGCATGGCTGGCTCGTGGCTGGTTTCGTGGGCGGGGCTCGAGGGAGGCGGTGCACAGCCTATTGCAGGCGTGGTGGAAGGGTGGTCTGGGTTTGGTCAACCCTAGCTTGCTGGGCCATGGTTTGGGCCTCTTTTCTTTATGGCTGCCCTATTGGGCCTTTTATTTAGGCCGGGTTTTTTTTTAGCCCTAAGCCCAACTCTAGGATAGTAATTTTATTACTTTCAATAAGTCCTTAATTTTTCAGGGAGCTACGCACTTTTGTGCCTCTAGTGAATCTTCCGGAGTAGTATCGATGGAAGATTCATGCTATTTCGATGTATTTAATGTCGAATGAGTGACCTAGTTCTATGTATCACTGTGGGTACTAACGCATCTTCTTGTCTGTCTATAGATGGCAACGGAAATGTATGTAAGGGTCATTATGGCTTTTGATCAATATATTGAATACTGCCTTCTTTAAAAAAAAACAAGTTAAAGAGAATTCCCGAACATTACAATTCAGTACATTAATAAAGTCAGCTATGATGCTTTTATGTTAGTGTTGACGGCTTATTGAATAAGTGGGCTTTACTGTACCACTAAATCATATTTTTCTTAATCACTTGGCTATTGATTTAAGATGCAAATATCTCTATATGTGACTAGCTTTATGATTAACGATATTTGTTATTCCTTGTAAAAAAAAGAAAAGAAAAAAGAGCCGTGACCACTTACCTAATTTTAGTCTAAAAATTGCCCATTTGCTTCACTAAGAGTTTTTTTAACCCCATTTACCCAATTTAAACGCAAGTGATATTTTTACCCCCAATCAAATTAATAAACTACAAACTTCTCTCTCTCTCTCTCTCTCTCTCTCTCTCTCTCTCTCTCTCTCTCTCTCTCTCTCTCTCTCTCTCTCTCTCTCTCTCTCTCTTTCTCTCTCCCCCCTCCTCCTCCTCGTTGGAGCGTAGAAGCACAGGAGTTCGATCCACGACGGTGAAGACTTCGCTGCAGAAGTTGTCGCCCGGCGAGTCGATGATGGTGACGAAACCTTTCAGGCGGATTTTGGGCCATCTCGGCTCTGTTTCTCGATCCGGATCTTGGCCGGGTCTTGCTTGGGGAACTCGACGGTGATGAAGACGTAAGGTGGTGGAGGTTGAGGTCGGCGGTGGTGCTGTGGAGGAAGAAGCCGCGGGATATGAGGCTCGTCGGTGATTGAGTACTTGTTGGTTGGGGAATGCCACATAAAGCGGCGTTTTGAGCGGCGGCGGATGAAACTGGTGAATCATAATCTTCTGGGAGGATGGAGTTGAAGAAAAGTAATGAAACCCACGATTGCCAAACCAAAGACTTTCATCTGCTACCATGATAATATCTCCTGGGCAATTACCATGTGCAGAAGAAGTCTGGGCCCTCAGCTAGTTAACTTAATTAGATAAGAAAAGGGAGATAAGACATTGCGTATCAACTGGGTGTTGTCTTTTACCATTTTTTTTTCCATTGAATGAGAAATTTCATAAAGCCTAAGAGCAAGCAGTAAAAAGATCATTAGTGGGCAATAAAACGATTATTAAAAGATAATAATGAGATTATTGGGCGGTAGTAAAAAGATTATTGGAGGGCAATAAAATATTTATTGGGGAATAATAAGATTATTTATTTGGATAAACCTACTAAAACTTTCAAAATTAAAAACATTTTTATTTTTTACTAATTATTGATCCCTAATAAAAATGTTATTGGGGGGCAATAATATGATTATTAGGGACCAATAATATGATTATTGAGGAGCAATAATATGGTTATTGGGTATTATTAGGGGCAATAAATTCAGACGCCAGAATCCGATCACCAGTTCGATAATCGGATTCGGGATTTCCTGTGACCGTAGCCAGATTCCGGTCACCGGAGTTCTCGGCCGGCCAATGGTCACCAGATTCCGGCAAAGGTTTCCGTTAACTTCTCTCTCTAAGTGACAAAAAAGGAGAGGGCAAAAATGTTCTAAAAATAAATAAAAAGGAGTAAAAAAAATAATTAATTGGGTATTAGGGAAATAATCTCTTAGAGTGTTTGGGTAAGTGGGTAATTTTTATCCTAAAATTGTGTAAATGGTCATTATAAAAAAAAAAAGTGAGCTTATTGAATAAGTGGGTCTAGATGTGACTAATTTTTTCTTAATCACTTGGCCATTGATTTAAGACGCAAATATAGAAATATAATTATGTGTGCCATCTTAACTTTATGATTAATGATATTTGTTATTCCTTGTCAAAAAGAAGAAGAAGAAGAAGAAATTTAGGGGGTGTATTCAAATAAGATTTTAAAAGACTTTGTTTGAGTTTTTATAATTCATGGATTTACTTAATCCATGAATTGTTTAAATTCTATATGGACTCTAATTGATTCTAATGGATTGATTTACTAGTATTTGTTTAGATTTTACAAATCCTTATGATGTTTCTGGTATGTTAATTTTTTTCTTCTTCTTTAATTAAGCAATGGATGTATGGATCCAATTATAATGCTATATCAATGACAAGAAAGTATGGCAATCTATCATTCTTTATGTTGTGTATGATGATATATGAACAATAAGAGAAAACTAACCAGCCAAAATGTTACACAAAAAATAAAGTAGTAAACTAATGACATAATCTATTTCATATCTAATTTACAAAAGAATCATGTGTGTATGTATCATCTTAACAATACCATTGAAAGTGAGCTTAATTAGCTAGAAGGATTAAGGTTTCTAGAGCTATAGTGATAAAAATAAAATGAAAAATTATTAGATGAGAGCAGAGGAAGAGGAAGATAGTGGGAAAATAGGTCTAAAACAAAATGGATAAGTGTCACCTATTGAGACCTTATTTTTTTTTTCTTTTTTTTTTTCTTAGTAAAGAACCTCTTTATTTTTTGAGTGAGAAAGAATCCATCAAAATCTCTTGGGAAGTGGTTGGATTGTTTTTGAGTTTTGATATGTATAAAAAAACACTATAAAATCCTCCAAAATCCAGCATTTAATGAAATCCTTAAAAATACATATACTTTTGAATATCAACAGATTTGAACGGATAATTTTAAATCTTAATTGATTACATCAAGATTTTAAAGAACTGTTTAAAATCTCAATTAAATACATATAGACTTCTAAAATACAAAATAATCTTATGTACTCTTAAATGAATACACTCCATTAGATTTTCCCCACTAGTGGCATAAAACATGAACTCAGCTGCCGCGCCCTTCCAAACAAAAATATCTATCTATCTTCCCAAAACCTCAACCTGTGTGTGTGTTTGATACAAAGACTTTGTCTTTCTCAAACATCTCTCATATTTCATGAAGACAATCTAAACCATGACATTCACAGGAGTGCTGTCCCTGGCTACCTCACCCTTATTCCATTCAGAGTCCCCACTCTCATCTTCTTCTTCTTCAAATAAGGTATGCAAAAGCACTTGTCTTTCTTGCTCTCTAACTCAAGTACCTTCTACTTCTAGTTCTGGTAGTTCTGAGCAGCCGAATGATAGTAATACTAGTCAAATTAACAACAAGAAGAAATTTAGCTATAGCAGAGCTTCACCCTCAGTCAGATGGCCTCATTTGAAGCTCTCAGAAACTTACCCTTCACCTCCTCAGACCCAATTCACCCCTGTTGTGGAGGATGCTGGGTTTTCGACCCAACTCTCTGATTCTGAGTCTGAGAGCAAAGAGGAAGATAATGGGGATGTGGGTTTTGCAGCATCATCTTTGGATAAGAATGATGAAACCCAGTTAGTGTTGGGGAGGCCCAGCAAGACCAAGGCAAAGAAAATGACCAAATTGGCTCTTAAGAGAGCCAAGGATTGGAGGGAGAGAGTCAAGTTCTTTACTGATAGGATTTTGGGGTTGAAATCTGATGAGTTTGTGGCTGATGTGCTGGATGATAGGAAAGTACAGATGACCCCCACTGATTTTTGCTTTGTGGTGAAATGGGTGGGGCAGAAGAGCTGGCAGCGGGCGTTGGAGGTGTATGAGTGGCTGAATTTGCGCCACTGGTATGCCCCGAATGCACGAATGCTTGCAACTATCTTGGCTGTTCTTGGAAAGGCTAACCAGGAAGCTTTGGCTGTGGAGATATACACCAGGGCTGAGCCTGAAATTGGTAATACAGTCCAAGTGTACAATGCAATGATGGGTGTGTATGCACGAAGTGGTCGGTTTAAGAGGGTGCAAGAACTGCTCAACTTAATGCGTGAGAGGGGGTGTGAGCCAGACCTTGTGAGTCTCAACACTTTGATAAATGCTCGGCTTAGGTCTGGTGCTATGGTACCAAATTTGGCTTTTGAACTTTTGAATGAGGTGAGGAGGTCGGGTCTTAGGCCAGATATAATCACTTACAATACTCTTATAAGTGGCTGTGCTCGCGAATCCAATTTGGAGGAGGCGGTAAAGGTATACGCTGACATGGAAGCACATAACTGTCAACCTGATCTTTGGACTTATAATGCCATGATTTCGGTATATGGCAGATGTGGGCAGTCGAGCAAAGCTGAGCAGCTCTTTAAGGAATTGGAGTCAAAAGGGTTTTTCCCAGATGCAGTGACATATAATTCTTTGTTGTATGCTTTTGCAAGAGAACTTAATATAGAAAAAGTCCGGGATATTGGTGAAGAGATGGTGAAAATGGGGTTTGCTAAAGATGAGATGACATACAATACTATTATCCACATGTATGGAAAGCAGGGCCAGCATGATCAAGCACAGCAGATTTACCAGGACATGAAAATGTTGGGTCGAATTCCTGATGCTGTTACGTACACTGTTTTGATAGATTCCCTTGGGAAAGAAAATAAGATTACAGAGGCTGCAAATGTGATGTCAGAAATGTTGGACAGTGGAGTAAAGCCCACTCTTCGGACTTATAGTGCTTTAATGTGTGGGTATGCGAAGGCTGGCAAACAGGTGGAGGCTCAAGAAACATTTGATTGCATGATTAAGTCTGGGATTAGACCAGATCATCTAGCATACTCAGTTATGCTTGATATCTTTCTCAGGTCTAACGAGACAAAGAAGGCAATGACATTGTACCAGGAAATGCTGCATGATGGTTTCATGCCAGATAATGCCCTTTATGAGGTAATGTTGCGGGTACTTGGAACTGAAAACAAATTGGAAACTATTGAAAAAGTGATTAGAGACATGGAAAAGGTCGGTGGCATGAATGCACCGGTCATCTCTTCAATTCTTGTTAAGGGAGAATGCTATGATCATGCTGCTAAAATGTTAAGATTAGCCATCACCAGTGGTTATGAACTGGACCGGGAAAGTCTTTTTTCTATTCTCAGTTCATATAGTTCTTGTGGTAGACACCCAGAAGCATGTGAGTTGCTTGCATTTTTGAAAGAACATGCTCCCGGTTCCAACCAACTGATAACTGAGGCAATGGTTGTCATACAATGCAAGGCTGGTGAATTTGATGCTGCCTTGGCAGAATATACTAATTCCAAGGGTTTCCATTCTTTTAGCAGAAGTTGTACTATGTATGAAATCTTGATTCAAGGCTGTGAGAAGAATGAACTCTTTGGTGACGCTTCACAGGTTTATTCTGACATGAGATTCTATGGTATTGAACCATCAGAGCATCTTTACCAAATTATGGTGCGGATATATTGTAAAATGGGTTTCCCTGAGACAGCCCACCATTTGATTGAGCAGGCAGACATGAAGGGCATTGTTTTTGACAATATCTCCATATATGTTGATGTTATTGAACTATACGGGAAATTGAAGCTATGGCAGAAAGCTGAAAGTTTGGTGGGAAGTCTTAAACAAAGATGTAAGACAGTGGATAGGAAGGTCTGGAATGCCTTGATACAAGCTTATGCCGCAAGTGGTTGCTATGAGCGGGCTAGAGTGATCTTTAACACAATGACAAGATATGGTCCTTCCCCAATGGTAGAGGCTGTTAATGGTCTTTTGCAGGCTTTAATTGTTGATGGGAGGTTGGACGAACTTTATGTTCTTATCCAGGAGTTGCAAGATATGGGTTTTAAAATAAGCAAGAGTTCAATTCTGTTGATGCTTGAAGCATTTGCTCGAGCTGGTAACATATTTGAGGTGAAGAAAATATATCATGGAATGAAGGCTGCCGGTTATTTTCCTACAATGGATAGTTTCAGAATTATGATCAAGTTATTGTGCAGGGGGAAACGAGTAAGAGATGTTGAAGCAATGGTTTCTGAGATGGAAGAGGCGGGTTTCAAGCCTGATCTTTCAATATGGAATTCCTTGCTTAAATTATATGCAGGAATTGAGGATTTCAAAAAGACAGTTAATGTATACCAGCGGATTAAAGAAGCTGAACTTCAACCAGATGAAGATACTTACAATACATTAATTATATTGTACTGCAGAGATCGTAGACCAGAAGAAGGTTTGTCGTTGATGCATGAAATGAGAAGGCAGGGCCTGGAACCGAAGCTGAACACTTACAAAAGCTTAATTTCAGCATTTGGTAAGCAGAAGTTGTTGGATCAAGCTGAGGAACTTTTTGAAGAGTTAAGGTCTAATGGATGTAAATTGGATCGCTCATTTTATCATACGATGATGAAACTATATAGAAATTCTGGAAACCATGCCAAAGCTGAAATTCTGCTGTCTGTGATGAAGGAGGCTGGAATAGAACCCAACTTTGCCACAATGCACTTGCTTATGGTTTCTTATGGTAGCTCTGGACAGCCTCAGGAAGCAGAAAAAGTGCTTGACAATTTGAAAGTAACTGGTTTAGATCTGGATACATTACCCTATAGTTCAGTTATTGATGCTTATCTAAGGAATGGAGATTATAACACTGGAATTCAAAAGCTCAATGAGATGAAGAAAGGTGGTCTGGAGCCAGATCATAGAATATGGACATGCTTCATAAGGGCTGCAAGTTTGTCCCAACAGACAAGTGAAGCCTTTGTTCTTCTAAATGCACTACGTGATGCTGGATTTGATCTCCCAGTCAGGTATTCTACTAGTTTCTCAAGTTAGAGAGGCATCACAAACACCATGTTTTCTTTTGGGTAATCCATTTATAATCATATCTCTTCTTATAGGCTTTTGAAGGAAAAATCTGAGTCACTCATTCCAGATGTAGACCACTGTCTAGAGAAACTAGAACCCTTAGAAGACAATGCAGCCTTCAATTTTGTCAATGCTCTGGAGGACCTCTTGTGGGCATATGAACTCCGGGCTACTGCTTCATGGCTTTTCCAACTGGCAGTAAAGAGAGGCATCTATAACCGTGATGTGTTCAGGTATGGGTTGGTAATTATTAATCATCTGGTGGTAGCCAAAAGAAATTGTGGTTTTCCTTATTAAGGATTCGCCACCCCCCTTTTTATCGGTTTTGCTTATACCTCAGAATCTTGTAAATGCAGAGTCGCTGACAAGGACTGGGGTGCTGATTTTAGGAAGTTGTCAGCTGGTTCTGCTCTCATTGGTCTTACTTTATGGCTTGATCAGATGCAGGCAACCCTCTTTCTTCTCTGTAGTTTCGTTTCACTTTTTTCTTTTTGAAAAGAAATAGCTTTTGTTTGACTAAACAAAAAGCATGATACAGAGTTCAACATGGTTAATTTGTGAGTCTGACATAGAGGTTCTTGTTCTATGGCAGGATGCATCCTTGGAGGGTTATCCAGAGTCTCCCAAGTCAGTCGTTCTGATAACAGGGACATCTGAGTACAACATGGTTTCACTTAATAGTACATTAAAGGCATGCCTTTGGGAAATTGGTTCACCTTTTCTGCCGTGTAAAACACGAAGTGGTCTACTTGTAGCAAAAGCACACTCCCTCAGAATGTGGTTAAAGGATTCCCCGTTTTGTTTGGACCTTGAGTTGAAAGATGCCCCAGCACTCCCTGAATCAAACTCGATGCAGCTCATTGATGGATGCTTCTTAAGACGTGGTCTTGTTCCTGCATTTAAAGAAATAAATGATAAGCTTGGATTAGTGAGGCCCAAGAAATTTGCAAGACTGGCTTTGCTATCTGATGAAAAGAGAGAAAGGGTTATTCAAGCTGATATTGAGGGGAGGAAAGAGAAGTTAGAAAAAATGAGAAAGAGGGGAATTGTTGACCCGAGTAGGGTGAGCAGGATTAGGAAGCTTAGAAAGAGGACATATATAAGACCGTCCATGTTATCAAACACCAAACAAATTGTATCAAAAAGAAGAGCTTTGGATTAGAAGGAAAGTAGCAGATGAATATATGGAAAGGCTGCTTTTATTTTCGGGGTTTATTCCAAAAATAATACTCACAGTACCATGAATCAGGAAAAAAGGGGTACCTGAAAGAAAGATTCCCCCAAACTTGGCCATAAAATACATGTAGAAGCTTGTTAGAGTATTGGTAATTGGCAGTTGATATTTAAGTACTCAGAGGTTTGTCAAGTTTGGAGTTGAGTAAAGCTACGGCAAACTGCATTTTATCACTGATCTGGCTGGAATTTTCTGCTAAAGTAGGTCTCTACATATTCTTAGTTCTCTTGTGTCATGTACACTTGATATGTTCTTTTTATATATAGACAACCCACAGCGGTTAATATTCCTTACGATGGTGTCCGGTCTATTGTTCAAAGCATTTCAAGTTGCATCTGAATGAGTTTCTTTTCGTAATTTCCTTGTGTAACATAACTATGGTCAACTAGCTAGTTCTTTCCGTATTATGGTCTCATTTTACATGTGCATTGAGGTTTATGTATTCCAGAATTTACCTGATGCAGAGAAGTCCAACATCGTGGTTGAAGTTCAAAAGTTGGTGAGGTGAGTGGCCCTTAAGAGTATCAAGCGCCAAAATGAAGAGAAAAGTGAAGCAGGTATTCTATTTTATTTTCAAGTGCAGCTCTTTTTTTTTTTTTTTTTTTTCCTGTCTGGAATTTCATCTTTATGCTTGTACAATGTTCGTTTTGAAAGTTTAAGCCTATCCTGTTGAATACCTGCAAAAATTGTAAGTTTATGTGATTCTTTTTAGAAAAAGTCGTATCCTTTTCCAAAGTGATTGTCTTCTTGTCTCTGCTTAAAACCATTGTGTTTGTACTTTGTTATGCCTAAATCTAATTGGTAATATGTGAATAACTGGTGAATAAGATCACTCTAGTGTCTGTAAACTGCACGTTTGGAAGGGGATATTTTGCTAGTGGACCTCCTTATTGGTGAATATGTGTTATACATGCCTGATGGCTGAGTACTTCCATATGATATCAGTTACAAAGCCATGACCAGGAGCTTGACACACTTCGGTGTCATATCAGTGTTTCAACATCATTTAAATTCAAAAAGTTTATTCAGAAGCTTAAAGGTTCTATCTAGCTATATGCATAAATTCATTGAATCATCCTTGCTGTTTGCTTACGTCCCTTGCAATTACTTTCCATAATAGTGGTTGATTTATTCACACCCTAGTGTTTTATACGTCCTCATACATGTCGTTGGTATGCAGGGTATAACTGGTTGTGCACCCAAGGGTTGGAGAAATTAGATGTGAGAAATCCAACCAGAGTTTCCTTGAATAACCCGGTTGCTCATGCAAAAATATTGTGATACCTAAGAAACATCATAACTTGATTACCTTATTTTCTGGTGCGTGTCAATTCTTCTATGTCAACTATTAGATTCTTTGTCCATTATTCATTGTGGGTGAGTTGGGTGACTGACTTCAATGCTGTTCCAGGAGGTTATGGTGGGTGGTGCCCGGAAGCTCTGTTAAATGTCTTTTAGAAGAAGAGGTGCTTGATTGGAACATGACAATCAGAGTGGGGTTTCCTTTGATAACAAAGTTGTTCTCTTATTGTTTTGATATCCTTTTACTCTGTAAAATAACTGATATAGATCTAAATGTATACTTGGAATTAATTTTACCTATGGTAAATTCTTTCAGGGGTTGCCATATACCTGCGATTTTCTGCTACTTTTTGGGTGTGGACTTTGGAGTAATCAGATAAAGCTATATATATCATTGCCACATGTGTTCCTAAAACTGATGATTCCGATAAACATGCATCTATGCCAGTTTAGGACAAAAAGCTTAGGCATGCAGCTATGAGTATGAAGCTGGTCGTGGATAATATGTTAATTTGGATGTGGTAGGATCATACCAGATATATGATTAGCATGCTCCAAGTGAAAAAAGAAAACAAAAAAGGATATGTTTGAGGACAAGCGAAAATTAACAGAGTGAGGGAGTGAGTAATGTGTATTTATTCTTCTCTCAATCGAGGGTTTATATAGGAATACAAAACCAGTGTGAATGCTCTAAGAGAAAACCAATTTGGTAACTATGATCATCATCAAACAACTCCACACGGTTGCTTCAATGATGATATTTGCCATGCTTGTTGCCTCTCTACATGCTTTATGTCACACAAGTCTTCATACCTACATTTATATACTCAAGTACCATATCTATACACTCAAGTACCTATTACATGATATCACTACTAGAATTTACCCAATTGGTGTCAAACCGCTTTTGTTACCTATTCTAAAAATTTCGTCACCAAAAGTATGGGTGATGAAAAACGTTCGTCACTAGTTTCGTCACCTATACTGCGTGACCGATTTCCATTGGGTGACGAAATGATAAGTTCGTCACTAAAATATGTTTACATGACGAAATAAATTTGTCACCCAATCCCTGATATTTCGTCAACAATTCTCTCTCAAAATTTGACAGATTCCAGAAATTAGAGCCAAATTTTTGTTTACCGCCAAATCTGAATGGGTGACGAACTCATTTCGTCTCCATTTTTTATTATTTATTATTTTTTAATTTCACTGATTATTTGAAAATTTATTTCACATTCATCATATTTATAGCTTACTACATGTTCTAGGACATATTTCAATTGAACTATCATATATTGCATTTCAAAGTACAAACTGAGAATATTCATAGATAAACACAAATGTGTTCAAGTATCGGACATTAATTTACATTCAAATTGTGAAATGTGAAACTCCTAATATACATTCCAATCATTTCTATCCTTCCCTTGCTCATGTTCATCAATATTACCATCCCCATCACAACGTAGATGGTGTCTTTGGGTCTCGACCTTGTAGCAATACATTGTAGCCCAAAGAGTGTGTCAACTGTTACAAGAAGTTGATGCAAAAGCCAAGAAGCAGAATTGTTTTGGGGATGAGAAAGAAAAAAATGATATGAACACAGCTAATATACATCAAACAAACTAAGAATGAACTTACGAGACTTGATCATCATCTTCCTCTTGTGCATACTGAGCCAACATTTTCATCTTTGCAAGCTTAATAAGAACGACATGTCATTAATTGTCAGCAGACACTACTCCAGTCTCTTTCTTGTAGTTCCCTAATACTGCTGATTTGGGTTCTTCACCATCTTCAATACCGGCCAGAGATTGAAGACCAAAAATTAATTACCATAGTTTACACAGCTAAGCCTAACTCAAAGAATTCAACAAAACAGCAGAACTCAGACTGCTCTCAAAGACTCAAACAAAGGCCATAATTGATTCCTCAAGGGCTCCTCCATTGAAAGGCCCACACACACGCACTACAAGTTTTAAGGGAAAAAAAATCATGTAGGACATAACTTATAAATTGAAGGCAGTGTCAGAAAAATGACAGTTGGAACTATCGTAACATTTTTACCATATTGCTTTGTAAAGCTAACTGTGTAATCTTACATGTAAGAATCGACTATACCATCATTGAGGCACAAAGTTATGGTGTTCCCAGACTATATCCTGAATGAATATGTTATTAGTATGCAATCTAAGACCAACTCAAAAAGTAGGACCAGGGCAAAAACGATGAGTTTGGCACCTGAAAAAGGACTCACCTTATCTTTCACTTAATTAAAATCCAGAACCCGAAGCGACTTTAATTTGTGAATCACATACAGCCTATAATTTGGGTTTCTTTGTGATGTTATCCAACAGGCTAAGACACTACAGCTACTAAAGGGATACAAGAGGATCAATCTCTACCAAGTTGACTAGCCTGTTGTTGGTAAGTACTAAAGTATGCAACTTCGGCAAGAATTCTACAATGAAAAACTAGGTCTTAAGCAACACAGAATAAGCATACAGAGTACAAAACATAACAATACATACAAAGTTAAAGAATTGAAGTTACCTCCAATGTTGGGATTGATACAGGTAATTCTATTGTTATTAATAATCAAAGTACCCAAATGATTAAGATAGGGCAAGTTTTCCAGCTTAACAATTTCATTGTCAGACAAATCAATGGTGTCAAATTGGTCTTGTTCAGATTAAAAGCAAAACCCACTTAGTAACTTCATCCATCTCAACATAAAACCCAATAACTAAACACACTCAGGATAATACTTCTTTTAAAGTAGATTACATACCTCTGTAGCTCCCAAGTTTTTGAGTACAGGTATCTTATTCTCTGATAACAAAGAGAGGAAAACAGATAAATTCACCAACCCTAAAACCCTAACATGGGATCAGAATTTTGAATTTTTTTGAATGTTTTAGTGGGAAAAAGACCTCAATTGTAGAATGAAATTCACTTAACCTTGTAAATGCATTTACATTTTGTAAAAGATTCTCTAGCACACAGGTCCTATTTATAAATTGTAATTACAAAGAATCATTTAAAACTAACAGCTCTTTAGATCTAGAAAGTAGAAAAAATGGAAAGGGGTACCCACTTAAGAGATAAGCAACAGGTTGAGAGCAATTTTGTTGTGAAGAAAAACCCAACAAAATTCACTTTACATTAACAGAAAAATGCAAGAAAGCAAATCTCACACAAGTAATGACTAAAGCTTTCAGTCCACAATGAATTAAATCACAGATAATTTCTAGTAGATCCTAACTTAAAGCCTCAACATAACATTGAATCTACCAGTAAAAGCAAGAAGCCTAGAACATAAACCAAGCAAAAAGAGGTTGAGAACTGACCCAAGACGCGAACTTTCCGAGAACAGAGTAGAGAAAGCATCCGAGTTGAATCGAAATTCCTCACGAATTCCGCTCGGACAGAACGAAACTCGCACGACCCCGCCATTAAATTGGAAGCATTTGAGTTGAATCGGATTTAACGACAAAGGAATATTCTCATTTGGTTCACATCTACTCGAACCAGATTGCAGAATCGAAAAAAAAAAAAAGCAGAGAAATTGAAACGAGGAGAGAGGAAGCAAACCAAAAAGGTGAGAAGGGTGCGAATGGTCGGAGCCGAAGAAAGTTAGTGATGCGATGCAATCGATTTCCTTACCTCACTTTGTCGACTCAGTCAAGCCTCAGGAGGAGTCCAATGAGAACCCATATGCCAACAACCCGAATCGGAAATTGTTCAATTGATGGGCGATTTGATTACAAGGCGGAAGGAAACAGATTAGGGCTAGGCTTACGGGTGGTGGCGATGTTGAGAGAGAGAGATCTCATCTCGAAAGTGAATGGATGAAAAGCTGTTGACTAGAGAGAGCTGGACTTGGTGGATGATTCCTTTACCAAAACGACACAGTTTTTGCATTTGTTCCACTTTCACTGACGAAAATATACGTCACTAATTTTATATTGTTCGTCACCAAAATACATGCAGCCTAGCTTCTCCAAGGAGCGAAAAATTTAGTGACGATTTCAAAACTTTGTCACCAAATCCCTTATGGGTGACGTATTTTTGGTTTGTCACTAATACTTTCATGACTAATTGGATAATTTCTTGTAGTGTATAGACATTTATACTATAATACATTTATACTACAACAAGATAAGCGTTTCGAGCCTTGCCACCAGCTAACAAAGGCTGTGGTTTAATTTTGCAAGGAAGGTGGAATGCTCCTGTCAGATTGTTTTTCTCGTTATCAAGTTGCAGAAGATTGATCAATATGCATCCGTATGATGCTAAGTTCTCAGAGAGGTGAGGCTCACTAAAATTTTCCCCTCCAACTTCTTGTAACTTGGATTAAGATTCTGAATTATTGGAACAAATGATCAACTTGTGTGGAATATTGCCTGAGAAAGATGTTATGTTGAAGATTGATGAACCTTAGAAAAGAGAGGACGCAAATGTAAGGTGATATAATCCCCATACAAGTTGCCCAAGTGAACTAAGGTGTAATTTCTTGAGTTTGAGAACCCATATAATCCCCATGCAAATCGGTTTCGTTTTCAAATGCATTTGCAACATTGGTAGCAGGTTCATATAAAGCAGGAAAAGGGTAATCAGTTAAGCACATGAAGGTTTATAGACCAAAACACACAGAAGCAGTTCTCTTGTACAACCTTGCATCTGTGCAAAACCAGCTCTCTTTTAAACTTCAGTCATACCTAGTTGTTTTCGCTCTGCCATTTGCTTCTGCTAGTTGGTACGAATTTTAGTTTATTTCCCTTCTGCTTGTTTGCTTGCTTGTGTGCAAAAGCATTTTGGAAGTTTATTTCTTTTCATGCTTCTCTCTGCTAAAGTTTTCTGTTCTTGCTTTATTTTATTTGAATAATCATCTGCATATTGACGGGATTGAAAGTATTGTCATCAGTATAAAGCATACTCTCACATGCATGTAATTTGAAGAGCTCGTTGAAGAAAATTACAATTAATCATTTCTTCTTTTGGAGAATGATGTACCCATAAAACTCAAAATTCTGGGCACCCTTGTCTTGCAAACCAAGGAAAAATAGTGGGTCTATGACGAGTTTCATTGATAACTAGACCTTCCGTGATGTGGATAGGGTAACTTATCAAATCATATTACCATTGCTGCTTACCTTATTTTCTCCAATGTCTCAGTTTCCTTGAATGTTTCTAGCTTACTCATTCAGCAAGTCCACACGTTTTAGCTTACAATAGCAGATTAGTTATAACCATATTCCATGATGCTAAGGTACATTGCTCTTTGCTGTTTCACAAGCAGCCGGATTTTCACCAAGGACTTTGATAAGCCTTCTGAGAGCAGCAGATATGGTAATGAGTTGCAACCAGAAGAGTCAAGACATTCTCCTTCAACTGTTTTCCAGTGAGTTTACATTTAATTCCTTATCTCCCTTCTGTCTATTCACTTGCCTGTGTGCAAACTACGCGAAAACATTTTTGAAGTATTTTCATGCTTCTTTTTGCTGACATTTATATAACAATAGATCATCTTGGTGGCACATCCTGTCAGATTGTTTTTCTCGTTATTAAGTTGCAAAAGCTTAACCAGTATGCCTCCTTATGATGCTAAGTTCATAGCAGAAGGTGAGATTCACCAGAAGTTTCCTCTCCAACATGTAGCAACTTAGATTAAGATTCTGAATTGGAACAAATGATCACTTGCATGGAACATTGCCAGAGAAGCGCTACATATTTTGAAGGTTGATGAACTTGAAAAATAGAGGGAGCAAATGTAAGGTGATATAATCCCATATGAGTTGCAGACGTGAATTAAGGAGTCATTTCATGAATTCAAGAAGCCATGGATCAGTGGTTACGGATTCTATGATTTTCAGCAACGTCAATTGATCGGTTTCAGTTCCAAATGCTTCTGCAATATATTGGTAGGCAGGAAAGAGTAAATATGAAGGAGGAGGGTAACAGATGTAGATATATAGACCAAAACACACAAAAGAAGTTTCCCTTTTACACCCTTTGCATATGTGCAAAACCGGTTTTCATTCACACGTTGGTCCTTTAAAACCCCAGGCTTTCCCTTCTTACAATGTTCGTTCAATCAAGCAGCATTCTTTGAAATTATTCCATCGAACGTTTTCCCCCCTGGATCCAGGAATAGCGACATGAACTAAATGTCCCCAAGGAACTTACTCCGAAAAGTCCTGAAAAATGATGGTTGGTATCGGACTTATGAGTATTCAGACTATAACAGTTCCGATGAACAGTCACTCACTTTTGACAGTTATACGATTCCAGAAGATGATCTAGCACCCAGAAGGTCAAATGAGTTTGGTTTGGTTATGAAAAGGGAGTTTACTATCTCGACCGTAGAGAGAAGGATCAGATTCGACTTGATTTGTACTGGATCTGAAATGAATCCTGTCTATTCCTATCCTCAACGACTAGACTTCTGGGTCTTTCAGCCAACTCACTTCGGATATGATATGTTATGGCTCTGCCCTTGTGATAGTAAATTGGTGTGCATTTTTTGGTTCATTTAGCTTCTGTTTATCTGCTTGCTTGTCTGCACTAGCTTTGAAATTTTATCATGCTTACTTTTTGTTAACATTTAGCTAACAATACATCATCCTAGTGATTCTATACAGTTTTGATAAATGTTTTCCGTTGTTTTATTTTATTTCAACAATGATCTGCGTGTTGATATAAGATGATGGTGCCCTCACTTTGACTTCGAGATTAAAATCGATTGCATTTGTTATCAAGTAATACAAAGGCTTAAGTAAGGACTTGAGCAAATCAACGGATGCCATTATTGAGGAACTCCTTCAAGGCAATGCTTGAAATTGAAAATATTGTTCAACACGATTGAAATCAAACTATAATGCTAGTACATCAAGAACATTAACTGGAGAATCAAATTTCTTCTTAATACGCACATAGCGGGTAGAAGGTACAGTACTCTTCAACATTTTAAGGAGAAGGGTACTTCTACCTCTACTATATTTAATCTCTACTATGGTTCACAAACGATATATATATATATATATATATAGTCCATTGTAGCTAGGTTTGCCTACTTAAGTGGACCTCTGTTAAGGCGTAAGATAGCAAGCACAACTAGGAAGATAAATGCAAGAGCTGCAAACTGAGTCAGGACCACTGATGCGACCACCTGGTGACAAAATCTGTCAAACACATTGCAGACCTTGTTCCACTGCACATGTGAATTCCCATGGTACCCGATCAGACCGATAGCCATGGCGGCTCCGATGGCTGAGAAAAGCACCCCCACTATCAATGTATCAAGGACAATGATGAATAGCCCTAGTGAGCTCTTCTTTGTGCCCCGGTTTGCAAAGGAAAGGACTAGGGAAAATGCTGCGTATACACATGCTATGACATTTGCAACCAGCAAGAACCTAGCACACAGTCAGCAGTGTTTGTAAATTAGTCACTAGAAATTGCAGTGTGCTAAGGATCATATAGGATCTAATATTTGGTTAAACTGCCACTTTGCCTATGAGAAACTCAATCTGCACCCTGACTTGGCTAAATAGCCAATTTGAACCAGTTAAAAAATAATAATAATAAAAATAAAAAATAAAAAAAATAAAAAACAACCTCACACCCTTTGCACATGTCAGTGAGAATTGAATCAGTTTCTTAAATTGAATCGGTTTCTTACTTAACATGCATGTCAGTATGTCAAATAATTCCAACTTTTTTTTTTTTTGTCCAAATCAATCATTCTAATGTTTTCCATCCAAATTACACCACTTGACAACTTGTCTCTTCTCATACTGGGTAGATTTCGTCATGGGTGTTTCATCACTTCAAAATAGAACACACACTAGTATCAAGTCTCTCTATCATGTATTTGATGGGTAAAAGCAATTTGGACTGAAGTGTTAGCAAGAACCTGACCAAGTGCAAGTTCATCACTTAGCATAATTGTTATGCAAAACTTCAAGCAAATTCATGATGCAATTAATTATGGCGTTGAAGCCGTATATATTTGTGATTTGGGTTACAGAGAGAGAGAGAGAGAGAGAGAGAGAGAGAGAGAGAGAGAGCTTACGCAAAAGCAGATAAGTCTTGCCATTTGGCTGTGACTGGAATATAAATGGCTGGCAAGGTTGGAACCACCTTAATTGGAGCAACTTTGGTCTGCTTATTCAACCCTTGAACGATAGCAGCGGCCAGAGTTAGTAATACGGCCAAAACCCTCACAAGTGACTCACAACTCCCAACTCTTCTCTGGTTTGCTACCCTCACTTCCTTCTCCGGCATCCCACCGCCATCAGTATTGCTTTTGCCTCCTATGTACTGGCTCTCCATCGTAGTTAGTACGGGGGAAGGGAGGGAGGGGGGAGGGAGGGAGAGAGAGCTGAGAGTTTGGTGTAATGTGAAGCTTTAAATAGGAGGGTGAAGTGCCTTGAACGTTTGTGGGAAAGAGAGGCTTGGAACTTTTGGCATTGTTGGGAGTTGGGAGGAGAGGTGGGAATAGTTTACTATAGTACGCGACACTCGGACAATGGATAAGTGTAGGAAACCAAGAGGGGAATGTGATTCTGTGTCGAGTAGGTGAAAGGTACACGTCTACGGCCATGCACTGGTGGCTATATCTCTATATATATACGTGACACATTTCTTTTCAACATGTTATGTACAGAATTAACTTCTCTAAGAGATAGATAGAAGACCATCACATATTCACTTAATTACGAAAATCTATGCGGGGATTATCATCATCTTCTTCTCTAAAGTGAAGGAGAGTAGTTAGTTATCAAAGTAAAAGGAAGTCGAAGAGAGTACAATTTGAACTGTCCTCCTATTGGACTAACTAATAGTAGAATGCATCACACCACATTGTCCAAATTTACGTAAAAAATTAGTGTTTAAGAACAAGAGGAATTGACACACAGAAAGAGAGAGTAATATTTCAGAGAGAATAGAGATTTCAAATGAGTTTATTCATCTCATACAAAGGGGTATTTATAGGAATACATTTGAAGTGTGAAAGCTCAAAGAGAAAACCAAAATGATAATCATCTTGATGATGATTTTCTGCCATGCTTGTTGCCCTTTGGTAAAGCATGTTACATAAGTCTTCATACACTCAAGTACCTATGATTATACACTCAAGAACCTATCCAAATACTTTACGTATTTGTTTACATGATATAGACATACATAGTATTTATACATTTATACTACAACACTCCCCCTTGGATATTTCATGTTCAATAGTATTGTGTTGGTAGTGCGCTTCGAAGTTGCCTCGTTAAAAACCTTGCCAAGTAATAAAACCCTGTGGGAAAAACAACCTTGGTTGAAGGGGAAACAGAGCACAACGCGCGTTGAGTGTGAAGTATGTTTCTGGATACTCCCCCTGATTTAGACTCCCCTTGAAGATCGTGGGAGTTCGGATATCCTCCTCAATCTGATGCTCCTTACATGTTTCTCGAAAGGGGATTTTGGTAGTGACTTAGTAAATAAGTTAGCTACATTATCTTCTGATCGGATTTGATTTACTTCAATATTTAGAAGTGTTTGTTGTTGCTGATTGTAGAAGAATTTCGGCGATATATGCTTGGTATTGTCGCCTTTGATGAAACCTAATTTCATTTGCTCAATACAAGCTGCATTATCCTGGTAAATGCATGTAGGTTCATTTGTGGTAAATTTCAAACCACAAGTTCCTCGAATGTGTCTATTTATAGACCTTAGCCATATGCACTCATGCACGGCTTCATGTAGTGCAATAATCTCTGCATGATTTGAGGAAGTAGCAATAAGAGTTTGTTTTGTCGATCTCCAAGATATCGCGGTGCTTCCCATGGTAAAGACATAACCTGTTTGGGAGCGACCTTCATAAGGGTAAGAGAGATACCCTGCATCAGCAAAACCCGTCAGAACATCATTATTATTTTGATGGAGGGGAGGAGGAGAACGTTGGTCACTATGGATAGTGTTGCCGGCGTTCACATTTCTTTTATCTCTGTAGGGATAGAATAAGCCCATATCGATCGTACCTTTTAAGTATCGAAGGATTGTCTTTATACCAATCCAATGGCGGCGTGTTGGCGCAGAACTATGTCGAGTTAACAAGTTTACTGCAAATGAGATATCCGGTCTTGTGCATTGAGCTAAATACAATAATGCGCCTATCACACTTAGGTATGGTATTTTAGCTTCTAATAAATCTTCGTCCTCATCCCTTGGACGAAACGGATCTTTTATGGGCTCAAGACTACGGTTGATCATGGGAGTACTCACAAGCTTTGCTTTATTTTCATTAAAGTATCTTAGTAACTTTTGGGTATATGCTGACTGATGGATCATAATCCCATCATTACGGTGCTCGAGTTCTATTCCGAGACAAAACCGTGTTTTCCCGAGATCTTTTATCTCAAATTTAGATTTCAAATATGTAGCAGTTTCTTTTAACTCATCTAGAGTTCCAATTAGGTTCATGTCATCGACATAAACTGCTACAATTGCAAATCCGGATCTTGTCCTCTTAATGAACACGCAAGAGCATATTTCATTGTTAACATATCCCTTCCCAATCAAGTAGTCACTTAGACGGTTATACCACATCTGTCCGGATTGTTTCAATCCATACAGTGAGCGTCTTAATTTTATTGAAAACGCGCTCCGTGGTTTAGAACCACTTGATTTGGGTAATTGAAGTCCATCTGGAACCTTCATATATATATCTCTGAATCTAGATCAGCATAGAGATATGCTGTAACCACATCCATGAGCTGCATGTCAAGTTTTTCAGAAACTACCAAAATGACAAGGTAGCGGAATGTTATAACGTCCATTACGGGAGAATATGTCTCCTCGTAGTCGATTTCAGGGCGTTGTGAGAAACCTTGCGCCACAAGGCGGGCTTTGTATCTAACAACCTCATTTTTCTCATTACGCTTTCTAACAAAGACCCATTTATGGCCAACAGGTTTTATATTTGGTGGTGTCAGTGTTATAGACCCAAATACCTGTCTCTTTGTTAGTGAATCTAATTCAGTCTGGATCGCATTTTTCCATTTGGACCAATCTGCTCTTCGTTGACATTCTTCAACGGAGCGAGGTTCGATATCATCGTATTCTACAATTCCTTTTGCAATATGATATGCAAATGCATCATCAATAGCCATAGAATTTCTGTCCATAATTACATGTATACTAGTGTAATTCATGGAGATCTCTCTATTCTCTGGAATTGGTTCTACTATTGGAGCGTCCTCCAATGATGTCTCTTGGACATAACCATAATCCGGAATTTTTTCATGAGATGGATTATTTATATCGATGATTAATGGTGTCAAACTCGCTTTCTTTCTTGACCGAGAATCCATCGAACCTATAGGCCTCCCGCGCTTTCTGGCAGGAGCCATGGGTCTAGCCATTGCATCACCCATAGAGGGGATGCCATGTCCTTTAGTTTTAGGAACATCAATCCTTGCAGGTACGTTTGCAGCAGGTATGTGCGATCTTGTCACTTTAGCGATATCAGAAAATGCATCAGGCATTGATTCTGCTACGTTCTGAAGATCGAGAATCCTCCGCACTTCTATTTCAGATTGTGTGGTTGGGGGATCAAGATAAGACAAAGTGGGGACATACCACAACAATTCCTGTCTTTTCTGTTGAACATTAGTGTTCTTGTCTCCCCCTAATGACGGGAAGACTGTCTCATCAAAGTGACAATCCGCAAATCTAGCGGTAAATAGATCACCTGTCAAGGGTTCTATGTAGCGGATAATGCTTGGAGTATCATATCCAACATAAAGGCCTAAGCGTCTTTGAGGACCCATTTTGGTGCGCTGTGGCGGCACAATTGGCACATAGACTGCACACCCAAATATGCGTAAGTGTGAGACATTAGGCTCATACCCAGTCACCATTTGGGACGCAGAAAAGGGTTGGGTGGCAGTGGGTCTCAGACGAATAAGCACAGCTGCATGTAATATTGCATAGCCCCAAGCTGAAATAGGGAGATTGGTGCGCATAACCAATGCCCTGGCAACCATTTGAAGTCTTTTAATGGCAGCTTCTGCGAGTCCATTTTGGGTGTGTACATGAGGGACATGGTGTTCGACCTCAATCCCAATGAATATGCAATAATCATCAAAGGTTCTTGATGTAAATTCTCCAGCATTGTCAAAACGAATTGACTTAATAGGATGATCAGGGTGGTGAGCCCTTAACTTAATGATTTGTGCTAGGAGTTTAGCAAATGCAGCATTTCTTGTGGATAAGAGCATGACATGTGACCAACGTGTCGATGCATCAACCAACACCATAAAATATCTGAATGGTCCGCAAGTTGGTTGGATAGGTCCACAAATATCACCTTGTATTCTTTGCAAGAATGATATATTTTTTTTAGTGTCCTTTGCATAGGATGGTCTTGATCCTACCTTTGCTAAAGATCAAGCTTTGCAAAACGAATGATATACTTTAGAAGTAACTCTTTGGACCAATGTTTGGTTCGTACTTCTTTTCGTTTTGAAGAGTGGATGTCCGTGTGAAGTTTTTAATATACGGAGCATCATGTCACGACCTGAATGTCCCAAACGGTCGTGCCAAAGCTTGTATGTATCAAGATCCCATAAATTGTCATTCATGACATGGTTGGATTCAATTACTCTAATAGTGGTTGCATACAATCCACTAGAGCGACACATAAGTTTCTCTAAAACTCGTGTATTTCCGTAGTTTTTAGAGGTGATGCAAAGGAACTCTTGTCCATTCTTACAATGTGTTTCCACATGAAAATCATTGGCTCTTATGTCTTTAAAGCTTAATAGGGTCCTTCCGGCCCTTGGAGCATATAGAGCTTCGACGACATTAACATTTGTGCCATTTGGTAACAAAAATTTAGCTGGTCCTCGACCATGAATCAATTGTGATGGTCCTGTCATTGCAGTTACTGAGGATCGACTAGGTGTCATCCATAAAAATAATTGCCTATGTTGCAATATAGTATGTGTGGTGCCACTATCAAGAAGACATTTCAATTCTTCGGAAAACATACTGGAAATGAATAAAGTTCGGAATATTAACACATGTCCATGACATTGAATGCGATACTTTATTAATAGGGAAAATAGCCAATGATTATATCAAAGTTTTTCATAAGTCTATTCCAAATATCAAACTTTAGACAAATTGTTATCACTCAATCCGTTTGGTAATTCCAATGAAATATGACCAGGAAAGTAGAGAGATGTTGGTGGAGCGAGGCTCGCTTAAATACCCCGATCTCAATTGCTTTCCTAGACATCATACTTCATTGGGTACGCCACATAAGAAGGAGTTTAATACAATTGTTATTTATTGACTAAGGCACATTTGCCATTCTTGGAAAATAGAAAGAGGATTATTCTAATCAAAGTCTGTGGCATCCTCGTGCTCTTCATTTACAGTTTTGAAGTCCTCAACGGTGAGATTGACATCTTCACTATTTTCATCTTCGGCAAGGTTAGCTTCTTGCTCTCTTGCTTCCCTGTACTCCTTATAGCGTGCAGCTAATTGGGTACTTGCATGACATTGTTTAAACCAATGCTCGATTGATCCACATCTATGACACATGTCATTGTGGTTCCCTCCCTTCATTTGAGGTGTAGGTTGTGCAGGTTGTGGATATTCCCTAGGAGGGTTGCTGCTACTACCACGGCTTATGGTGCGACCTCCACGGCTCATGGTGCTATTTCCACGGCCGGTGTTGCCATACCTCCCTCTTCCACGTGTGGAGTTGCCATCACGTGTGCCAGCTCTAAAGTTGCGGTTTCCTTCTTTATTGGGGTGGTTATATGGACCTGTTCGTCCTTCATGTCCCCTATTATTAGGGTACACATGACCCCTATTGCTAGGGTACCGCTCCTTGTGCCCTCTCTTGGGTGCATTATAATTTGCCTCACGAATGCTCTTGGTTCCAATGGGTCTTGAATTATAATTCTTTACGAGAATGTTGTCGTGCTTTTCGGCTACCGACAAAATATTTATGAGCTCATTGAACCTCGTAATTCGTCCAGCATTTACTTCAGTGCGATACTGCTTTGATAGCAAGATTGTTGCAACGGGGAAGGTGGAGAGAGTTTTCTCAATTAGCTCTTCTTCTGTGAAGGGTTTTTGACAGAACCTCAACATGGATTTGAGACGAAAAGTTTCTGAATTATACTCAGCAATAGAATTGAAGTCTAAGAAGCGTACATAGTTCCACTGAACCTTCAAGTCAGGGAGGAGAGAATCTTGGATATTGTTAAAGCGCTCTTGTAGCGCCTCCCATAAATCCTTTGCATCTTTGATGGACATGTACTCTAATCTGAGTGCTTTGTCTATATGACGTCGCATCAAGATGATTGCTTGTGCATGCCTCTTGGGTGTTCGAGGGAACACAAGGGCCGGGTCTGGTGCATGGATGATGGGCAATATCCCCTTCAATGTGAGATGGTTCTCAATGTCGGTTTTTCAGCTATGGTAATCCGAACCTGTTGAGTCAAGAATTTGAAAATCGAGTCTAGGTTCATTCGACATCCTTGAAGATAAGAAGAAAATACTAGTTTCGGAATTAAAACTTCCACGAAAGTAATAAGATTTCCGAGCTATGCTACCAAGAAATCAATTTCCAAGAATCATTGTAAATACTCTTAGTTCATTGATTACGAACGCTCTTAGTTCGTTTGGCGTGAATTTCTATAATTCCGCTTTTGATTGTAAGTTCCCGAGAAAAAAGAAAAAGGAGAGAAAATAAATAAAAACTGAAAAACGGGAACTTTTAGTAACGAATACCTTGAAATAGTGTTGCAGGAAATTTTGATCGGAAAAATTATCGGAGGTGATCGGAAGGATCGTTGGAAAAAGTCGAGAAAAATCGTCCGAAAAGTTGCCGGAAAAGTGTCGAAAAGTCGCCGGAAAAGTTGTCGGAAAGTCGCCCCGCAAATCTGTCAACAGATGTGTCGGCAACTGCTCGGCAGCGACTCGGCAGCTGCTGTGCAAGGCCCGGCAGCACCGGCAGCTGTCCGGTTCGGTTTTTCTGCTTCCGGCGGCCGGTTCAGGCAGTTTCTGGCTGGTTCCGGCGATTCTGAGACCGGTTCCGGACTTCTGGAATCAAGGGCTTTGATATGAGCTAGGGTTTGGGGATTTTTTGTAGGTTTGGAAAAATGACTTCGATTGATGATGAACTCTTTTTTCGTCAATTTTTTATTCTAATTCTAGAGCAACTTCGTGCTGATAACGTGTTTAAGAACAAGAGGAATTGACATACAGAAAGAGAGAGTAATATTTCAGAGAGAATGGAGATTTCAAGTGAGTTTATTCATCTCATACAAAGGGGTATTTATAGGAATACATTCGAAGTGTGAAAGCTCAAAGAGAAAACCAAAATGATAACCATCTTGATGATGATTTTCTGCCATGCTTGTTGCCCTTTGGTAAAGCATGTTACATAAGTCTTCATACACTCAAGTACCTATGATTATACACTCAAGAACCTATCCAAATACTTTACGTATTTGTTTAAATGATTTAGACATATATAGTATTTATACATTTATACTACAACAGGTTTATGGGTTTGTGATATATAATAAATTTTAAATTTAGTATTCCTTCAATTTTGAATGCAACATTCAAAACCTTAAAGCTAAACTCTATATCTCGGCGAAAATGATATAACAATAATAACATGTTATAGGCAACCACTTATCAAGTTATCAAATACAATAAATTTTAGAGAATTTCAAGGAGTCAAAAGCCGAAAGAGGTTTGTAGTCAAGAGTATAGATACTCGATTACCATGAGTTATGAGTTGTGTTAGAAATAGTTTAATGAGGAATCAATGCTCTTTTCCAAATACATTTCTCAAAATAATCAGATCGATCTGCAGAGTATTTCATGTTCAATTAGTTCATCAAATTCACTATTGCCAGGTCATCGATAGTATCGCTTGGTCACTTGGGTAGTTACTCCATTGATTGCTAATTTGCTAGCTAGGTCATTGATAGAGACAATTAGACAATGAGTGATTCCACATATTAACCACATGTGTGGACGTCCACACTAGATCGACATCCAGCTGCCCGTTGCAATTTGAAGACTGCGTCGATCAATCAGCTGATTGAGGAATCTGCAATATTATCCGCTCCAGGTTGTGCGTGTTGAACATCGAATTCACACACACACACCCACCATGCATGTTTCCGAATCCTTTTGTGGTGGTCAAGGAATGCAAGATTGGCCTTTACACTATTTACAAAAATTTTCAATTTTTTTTTTCGGTTATGAAAATTTTCATTTTTCTGTATTTTGGCAGATTTTGACCCTTATCTTGGCATTAATTGGCTCCAATAACAGTATTGAGATTCATCCATTGTTACCACTCACCAACTTTTGAAAGGATAAGAGTACAAACAAAGTTGGTCTATATATTCCCTAACTCGTCTGACCGTGAATTGCACATGCATTATAATCAAACTAGTTGTATACCGTTATATGACTAGAGTAATAAAATCACAATCGATCTCTTACAGTTATAGGATTTATATCTCACTTACATCGTTTTTATCATTATATCTAGCCCCCTAGCGGATTGTATCATTAGATGGTTTAGGGCGTTTTGATAGCAATCTTGAAAAACTCAAAACTCCCAAGGTTCATGGCTTCATGCCTTTCCCTCAAATAAGAGAAAATGCTCCATATTCTCTAAAATAAGGGGACTATAGGGAGGCTGAATTCAAGTTGAGTAGAAGCCTATACATCATTCAATTGATTATTAGTCTCTTAAGTTGGTTGCATAGAGTTCTTGTTAGCATTGTTCAATGCAGTTAGGTAAACTATAATCATGTCTTAGCATTGGCTTTTGGTTTGCTTCTTGTCCATGGCATCCCAACCAAGTGAACCAACCTTTATATTTACTAAGAGTAACTCCAACAGATTCCCTATATTTTGATTTTTCTCTACTTTAGAAAAAAGTGAGCCTCTTTTGCTCTAACAGATTTCCTATGACTATCTCTAATTTAGAGAAAATGAGGAGAGAGAAAACCAAATTCCCTATATTTATAGCAAACTCCAAAATTTTAAAGAAAAATATAGAGATTTTATAGATTACTGTAAACTAGAGGATCTGTTGGAGTTGGAGAAGAAAAAGAGACTAAAAGTTTGACTTTTACTTCCCTATAATACAAAAATTATAGGAAAGTTGTTAGAGTTGCTCTAAACAGAGTCACTTTTTAATGAAATTAAGCAATGACTTTTTTTTCGAAGAAATTAAGCAATGACTTAAATATAAAGAAGGCTATATTGTCTACTTGTTAGGACCGGGCTAAACTTGTCTACGTTACTGGGGCTTCATTCCATTAATTAGTTTGGCTTAAAGATCATATGATTGTTGACGGTTCAAAGAAAACATTTTGCTCATTCCTTTTACTCATACCATGCATATTATGCATCTTTTCGAGCTTTGGACTTTTGCTTATATGCTTATAGTCATCATTACATTATATCAACAGAATTTAACAATACATTGTCAAAAAAATATTTAAACTCGAAACTTCAGAGCATATTTAGCAGACTCTCTATCTTGGCTCCTTAGCTATTTTGGAGAGCATGTTTAGTTTTTTTATCAATTTTAGCAGCTGCACCAGACTCCTAAGTGACTCTCTATTTTAACTTTTAGCTATCTCACTCCTAAATATAGAGAGCGAGATGAGGCTCTCTATAATTTATGTTAATTTAAAACATACCTTTTAAGTCATTTTATATAATTTTTAAACACATTTAAATTACTTTTTCTTCATTTAATCAATAATATAAATTCATCTTTAGTTAAAATAGAGACGGATGCAGATGTATTTCTAAAGTAGATAGCCAAAATGACTCTTTAGCTACTTTAGCTAAAATTTAACTAAAAAATGACTAACATTACTAAAGATGCTCTCATTCAATATTAATTTTATTAAATAAAAGTGTTGAACTCGATCATTAATTACTAACTCGTTATCTAGTTAATTCTTCGTCCCGACTCCTGCTCCACTCATTGGTGAAGTGGTTGATTGAAGTTCAATACTTCAATATGCCAACCAGCTTCTTCTCTCAAAATGTTATCATTAATGAATGAAAATGTACGTATCATGTATATATCATACAACTCCCAACCGCCAGTTAAAACAATCATCGCCTCATTTTCTATGTGTTGTTTTTTGTCACTTTCGATCCATCTCCTTATACCGAATAGATATCTGAATTATTATTATTTTTTTAAATCAATTGATATTAATTCTTCTGCAGTAATCGATTTAGACCGTGGAAGCCCTATCTACATTCCCAAAGAAATGGGGGATATTATATCCGGGACCTCTCATCTCTCTATTTAAGTTTTAGTTATTAATGAATAAAATGAAATACAAGAGAAATTTCGTAGTTCAAGTTAATTATAAATTGTACATAATGGAGTCGACTCATTTCGGAAAAGAGTAATGCTGCAACATTATTCATGGCTTTGTCGACATTTTTTTAGTCGTATTTATTTTTATGGAAATAAATATGGATCCCCACATCCGATATGATCAACTGTATTAACACCATTCTTTTTGACAGGTATGCAATGCAAGAACAATATGAAGATGATAAGATTTGCTTAATTAGATAGTTTGGTCACTATGCTTCATTGCCAAGTGACTGGAAAATCAAATACAATTAATTGCTACATAAAATAGGTTAACAGTTTCAATATTTGTGATAATGATTGTAATTAATTAATGGGTTGAAGAGCCGCTACTAGAGAATTGATTGATGTGGCTGTATCTAACTTTCCAATTCGATCTGTATACGTAAATGTATGGTCCAGTTTTGGTATTAGCTAACATACCACAAGTCCATCATCAATATCAGAAATTCTCCTTTTCTTTTCTTCAGATTCATATTAGGCTATCTTGCTTAGACCATGACACTAGGTTGGCATCAGGGAAGTGCTTAGACCATAAAACTCGACCAGAAAATTGAAAGAGAAGGAAGGGAGCTGGAAGCTCTATATATATGAATCAATGGATTACGAGGGTTAGGACCTAGGGCAATGAATAATCAAGCTCTTTGGTTGCTCATATCCATGTACCAGCAATCTTTTCTTACAAGCACAACGTACTGCACTACTGCTAACAACTTTAGCTAATTCTATCGGCCTAACCCCTTATGAACTAGCTAATTGCATTCAATTCTTTGGCCAACTCAAGACACATTTTAAGGGCGGGGCCAGTGGGTGGCTACCTTGTGATATAGCCCCAGTGACATTATGAAATTTCTATATAAATTGTGTATAAATCCTTTTGAGTTCTTATATATTTACATATCATGGAGCTTTGTAGCCCACTCAAGAAAACTATTCTGCTTCTGCCATTCGCACATGGACCAATCCAAGTGTATAGTCTATGATGCACTTTGTTTAAACCGTAATTGTGGTAATGAAATAAGGGTTTTCATAAATACATGTCATTTGAACTCACGTCTGATTAGATAAAAGGAGAATAATATTATAAATTAATTGAAATATATAAATTTTATGAGTTGACAAAGATATCTCTTAATTGTGTAAACTAAAATAATTAGGTGAGAACATGCAAGTTGGTTTGGTTATGTTATTTCACTAAATTTTGAACTTAATATTCATTCATATAAGGTGATAATTTAGTCATGAAAACAAAAATATGAACAAGTTAGAGAAAAGATCAAATTGGTACACCACATGTAGTGAACACCACCTTAAATGTGGTTGGTTAGAAGTGTTTCTTAAATCATAGAGAAGTGGTTGATTGGAATTTAACAAGCCAACCTCCTGTTTTGTCAAAATTTAATGATGAATATACAAAGGGCCCCATGTTACAGCTCATGTCCTGTAATACAGGGTTCTCGATCAGAATTTCATCACCATCCTCTATTTTTTGATATTGTATTTTGGTCAGTTTCCTTTTCATATATTTCCGTCTCTAAATGAATCCCAATCATTAACGCAACAACTGGAGACTCTGGAATCGTACGTACTCATTTGGGAAAAGAGCAATGCTGCAACATTTTACAATATTGTAGCTCAATAACTATAAATAGTGTGCCATCGACTTGTTTTGAATGTCATTTATTTTTATGATATATACAGATGCCGCAATTATTAGTTAAAAGTTTAGATATATTATTGTCGGTCTTTTCTTGTGCCACTTAAAATTATTAAAATAACCAAGGCAATGAAGAACACGAAGAAAGAAACAGAGCCTTTCCCCTTGAGTGCTTATCATCCTTGATTGTTCTTCATTTATGACTAGCCCCTTAACATATATTCTGTACATGTTAATTGATTTTTATTTTTATATATATTTTTTTAATTTAAAAAAGTTACAGCAATTTTTCTCTTAATTTTGGAGAAGTTTCTCCTTTTTTTATGGGAGGTATTGCAAATTTTTTAAGTATGATATTGTTTAAGAATAATAGAATTGAGAGAGATTGATAAGAGAATTATATTTCATTATTGAGAATATGAGCCATATATATAGGGATTACAAAGTACAGGTTTTGATGATACAAGGAAAACTATTCCGAATAGGACTAGGAATTCTAGGACTTTCTCTCCTATTACAATCATGGAACTACTCCTAGTTTGATTAGGCACACAAAACTGATTTTCCTTCAACACTCCCCTTGTACTGCTCAAAGTTGGTGGTGACCCTTCATCCGTTGCCTCGTTAAAAATCTTGCTTGAGTGAAAAACCTTGTGGGACAAAAAACTACTTCGAGGAGAAGAAAAAGAGTACAACACGTCCTTCACTCTTCGAGATCGAACATGTAGACATCATACCTCCCTCTGATGTCGATATCTCCCCCTGATTACTACAATCATGGGAGTTCGGTTAACTTCCTTAATCCGATTCTCGTCACATGTTTCTTGAAAGTGGATTTAGGTAACGACTTAGTCAATAAGTCTGCTACATTATCCTCTGATTGGATTTGATTTACTTCAATCATTAAAAGTGATTATTGTTGCTGATTATTAAAGAACTTTGGCGATATATATTTGGTGGTGTCGCCCTTGATGAAACCTAACTTCATTTGCTCAATACAAGCTGCATTATCCTCATAAATGCATGTAGGTTCATCCGTAGTAGACTTCAAACCACAACTTCCTCGTATATGTCTAATTATAGATCATAGTCATATGCATTCACGCACGGTTTTATATAGAGCAATAATCTCTGCATGATTTGAGGAAGTAGCAACAAAGGTCTGTTTTGTAGACCTCCAAGATATCGCAGTGCTTCCCATGGTAAAGACATAACCCGTTTGGGAGCGACCTTTGTGAGAGTCAGAGAGGTACCCTGCATTAGCAAAACCCATCAAAACATCATTGTTGTTTTGATGGAGGGAAGTAGGGAGACGTCGACCACCATGGGTGGTGGCGGTGCTGGCGGCGATAGCATGGCCGATGATAAAGTCATGGACAGCGGCGGTTTGCCTCTTGGGGTCCGATCCCAAATTTCCCGTCATTCCTTTTCTCTCTGTAGGGATAAAATAGGCACATATCAATCGTACCTCTTAGGTATTGAAAGATTGTCTTTACAGCAATCCAATGGTGGCGTGTTGGCGCAGATCTATGTTGAGCTAACAAGTTCACTGCGAATGAGATGTCCTGTCTTGTGCATTGAGCTAAGTACAATAATGCGCCTATTGTACTTAAATATGACACTTCGGCCTCTAATGATTCTTCATCCTCATCCTTTGGACGAAAAGGATATTTTCTGGGCTCAAGACTACTGCGGATCATGGGAGTACTCACAGGCTTTGCTTTATCTTCATTAAAGCGCCTTAGAATTTTCTGAGTATATGCAGACTGATGGATCAAAACCCCATCACTACGGTGCTCGAGTTCTAAACCGAGACAAAACAGTGTTTTCCCAAGATCTTTCATCTCAAATTCTGATTTCAAGTATTTAGCAGTTTCCTTTAACTCATCTAGAGTTCCAATTAGGTTCATGTCATCAACATAAACTGCTATGATTGCAAATCCGGAACTTGTTCTATGAACACGCATGGGTATATTTCATTATTAATATATCCCTTCCCAATCAAGTAGTCATTTAGACTGTTATACCACATCTGTCCGGATTGTTTTAATCCATATAGTGAGTGTCTTAATCTTATTGAAAACGCGCTCCGTGGTTTAGAGCCACTTGACTTAGGTAATTGAAGTCCATCTGGAACCTTCATATATATCTCTGAATTTAGATCCCCATACAGAAATGCTCTAACCACATCCATAAGCTGTATGTCAAGTTTTTCAGAAACTACCAAACTGACAAGGTAGCGGAATGTTATAACGTCCATCAGGGGAGAATATGTCTCATTGTAGTCGATTTCAAGGCGTTGTGAGAAACCTTGCTCTATGAGGCGGACTTTATATCTAACCACTTCATTTTTCTCATTACGCTTTCTAACAAAAACTCATTTATGGCCAACAAGTTTTACATTTGGGGGTGTCTACTTTATAGGCCCAAATACCTGTCTCTTTGTTAGTGAATCTAATTCAGCCTGGATCACATCTTTCCATTTAGGCCAATCCGCTCTTCGTTGACATTCTTTGACAGAGCGAGGTTCGATATCATCATATTCTTTAATTCCTTTTGCAACATGATATGCAAATGCATCATCAATAGCCATAGAATTTATATCCATCATCTCATATATACTAGTGTAATTTATAGAGATCTCCCTATTTTCTGGAATTGGTTCTGACATTGGAGTGTCCCCCAATGATGTCTCTTGGACATAACCATAATCCGGATTATCTTCATGAGATGGATTATTCACATCGATGATTAATGAATTATTTTGTGCCAAACTCGCTTTCTTTCTTGGGCGAGAATTTATCGAACCTTTGGGCCTCCCGCGGTTTCTTGTAGGGAGCTCGGCCTGAGCCACTGCACCTTCACCATTGTGGGCGGCAGCGCTGTGCCCAATGACACCATGGGACGGCGCCATGTCCTCTATTTTTAGGGACATCAATCCTTGCAGGAACGTTTGCAGTAGGTATGTGTGATCTCGTCACTTTAGCGATATCAGAAAACGCAACAAGCATCGATTCTGCTACGTTCTAAAAATCGAGAATTCTCCGCACTTCAATTTCGGACTGTGCAGTTCGGGGATCAAGATGAGACAAAGTGGGGACAGGCCACGATAATTCATGTCGTTTCTGTTGAACATTAGTGTTCATGTCTCCCCCTAACGACGGGAAGACTGTCTCATCAAAGTGACAATCCGCAAATCTAGTGGTAAAGAAACAGCCTGTCAAGGGTTCTAAGTAGCGGACAATAGTTGGAGAGTCATATCCAACATAAATGCCTAATCGTCGTTGAGGACCCATTTTGGTGCGCTGTGGCGGCGCAATTGGCACATAAACTGCACACCCAAATATGCGTAAATATGAGACATTAGGCTCATACCCATGAGGCGCAAGGGCACTTTCGTGGTTCAAAATCCGATTTTTACTTCTTTTCGTTCTGAAAAATGGATGTTTGTGTGAAGTCTTTAATATAAGGATCATCATATCACGACCTGGATGTCTCAAACTGTCATGCCAAAGCCTATATGTGTCAGAATCCCTAATCATCTCTTATAACATGATTGGATTCAATTATTCGAATAGTGGTTGCATACAACCCACTAATGCGACACATAAGTTTCTCTAAGACTCTTTATGTCCGTAGTCATTAGAGGTGATGCAAAGGAACTCTTGTCGATTCTCACAATGTGTTTCCACATGAAAACCATTGGCTCTTATATCTTTGAAGTAATAAAGTTCGAAAAATATGTCCAAAACATGAGATAAAATAAATCGACACTTTATTAATAATAGCCAATGATTACATCAAAATTTCTTGACCAAAATCTAATCCAAATGAAAAATCAAACTTTAGACAAATTGTAGTCACTCAATCCATTTTGGTAATTCCAATTTGGTTGTGACCAGGTAATGTAAGGCGAGATTTTGGTTGAGCATTGCTCACTTTTAAAACTATGCTCACAGTTCAAACCTTTCCTAGACATCACAATTACTCTTGAGTACGCCTAGTGAGAAAGAGTTAATACAATAAGTCATTTTATTGATTTAAGGCATAATTTCCATTACATAATTCTTGGAAAAATAAAAGACTATTCTAAATAGAAATATGAGGCATTTTGTTTTCATCGCCAGATTTAAAGTCTTTTTGAACTCGATGTCTTGATCACCGTGATGCGGCTACCTTTTTAGGTACATTGCAAATTAAGGTCCATTGATCTGATGTTCCATATCAGAAATAGACACCATAAAGAGGATTCTCCCTTGATTGAGATGCATTGGTGCAATTTGCATAGTCCCTAGAACTTGTGGCGTTGGAAAGTAATGACCATGGCAAATGTTGGCTCCATGGTCTCCAACCCTTTGTCCCTCAAAATCACGGCTCCTACGGTCGTGTGATTGTCGCCTTGAGCGATTACCTTCTCGAGCATATCGATTGTATGGATCATGACGTCGATGGCAACTTTCTCTAGCCATAGGATGATGCTCTTGATTGCTATCTTGACGCCTATCAATTTCTCTTTTCACCAGCTCATTGCCATGTCTTTCTGTAGTGGCCATAGCTTCAATAAGCTGTTGAAAAGTTGTGATCCGTCTTGCATTTACATGAGTCCGGAATAAATCAGAGGACCTCATAGCATAGACGAGAAAGGTATTGAGGGTTTTCTCAATCAATTGGTCTTCTGTGATTGTTTTTCCATAGAGACGCATCATTGTTTTGATGCGGTGAGCTTCCGAATAAAATTGCATGACAGTGTCAAATTTAGAGAAGTGAAGATCATTCCATTCTGCATCTAGATTCGGAAGGATAGAGTCACGAATATTGCCATATAGTTTGCTAAGCGCTTTCCAAAGCTTTATAGTGCTATCCTCATTTATGAACTCAAACTGGAGGTCACTATCCATGTGACGTTTCGTAAAGGCGAGTGCCCTGAAATTATCGATCTCCGTTTGAGGGTTTGGAGTTGTTGTTGTAGGACAAAGCTCTTGGATTGTATGCAATAAATCACAGGCAATATTAAGTACCTTTTGCCTGCATAATCCAATGGAACAAAATCGAGTTTGTTCGTGTTTTACATCCTGAAAGATGAAACAAGAACAAGTTAGTTTCGGAGTCAATGCTTCCACGAAAACTAATATAAATAATAAGATTTCCGAGCTATGCTACCAGGAAATCGATTTCCAAAAAATTTTGGATTACACTGAAATAATGATGTTTATATGGTCATAAATCGATGCTTATTGACGCTCTTAGTCCGAAGCTTACAAACACTCTTAGTCTGTAATAATTCGATGCTCACAAACACACTTAGTTCGTGGTTTAAGAACGCTCTTAGTTCATATAGTGTGAATCCCCATGATTCCGCTTTTAAGGATCGAACCCACGTTATAAGAAAGATGGGATGTAGAAGAAGGGAGGTTGCAAGTCCCCAGAGAAAAAGAAGAGGAAAAAATAAATTTCAAAAGCAGGAACTTTAATTTAAAACTTGTTAAAATTCGGAGTAGATTCTCTTCTAAACAGCTTTCACTTCGATTGGTGTACATATCTCAAACCAACTCCGATAAGGCGGTTTTGAAGGATTTTCTAGTTTGTATTTTATTCTCGTGGTTAGAGCTCTTACTGATAACGTGTTTAAGAATAATAGAATTGAGAGAGCTTGATGAGAGAATTTTATTTCATTATTGAGAATAGGAGCCCTATATATAGGGATTACAAAGTACATGTTCTAATGATACAAGGAAAACTTTTCCAAATAGGACTAGGAATTCTAGAATATTCTCTCCTATTACAATCATGGAACTAATCCTAGTTTGATTAGGCACACAAAATTGATTTTCCTTCAACATATATAGTCTATTGACTATCTTATCCTCATATAGAAATAATTTGTTTATTAATATTTATATTATGTGAGGGCATATATGGTAGTTTAAAATTTTAACCATTCACTCAAGAATTGGCTTGATTATATAAGATTATATCCATTAATTTGAAATCCAAGGGCCATTACCTATCGCAATTCCAAAAATATTCACGACTTATCAATGGCTTCACTTGCATTACAGGGCATGAGCCGAATTGATAGTTTTTTTTGGAATACTTATTAGTCAAAAAAGTCTTTTAATGACAAAAGTATTAATTATTTTTTGCGCCAAAATCATTTTACCACCATGAACGTTATACCTAAAATCATTTGCGCCCCTAAACTTCTAATATGATCGATTGTGCCCTTGTACTCTTCAATGTGATTGATTATAACCAATCCTTAACTAATCCATCAATTTCTTCATATAGTGTTGCTCACTCAAACCAGATTTTGGCTTTCAATCATGCAAGAAACACATCATTTACATGTCCAAAGCTAAAAATTGACCCTAAGTGGACTCTCATCATCACTAATTTATGAAGAAATTGATGAATTAGTTTACTAATTGCTTTGGTTTATCATAGTGGAGAGTATAAAGGCAAATGTGATCAAATTATAAGTTTGAGGACACAAATAATTTTAGGTGTAAAGTTCAGGGTGGTAAAATTATTTTAGCTCTTATTTTTTACTTGCCAAAAATATCTTTTATTAAATATCTTTTAATCTCCAGTAACCCACGTATGGTATTTGAAACGTCTTCCTAGTTATATTGCAAATCTTTTAGATAAGCCTGTTAAAGAAAGGCAAACCCATAGAAATACCTCTTTATTAACGAAAAATAGACACAATGTAACTTTATTGCATTGGAAAAGCTATGCTATAGACCCCTTTTTTAAGGGATTCTCTCGGGGAAAGGATTTAATATTTGTTTGATGCTTTTCATAATAATTACTTTTAGTAATAATGAAACTATTTTGTTCGTAGGAACAAAAAGAATTAGATCTATTCTATACCCGATAAATAACAACACGCAATGGTAAGGGGGTTGATACCATTTTATATGAGTGAATATATATATATATATATATTTGTTCATCATTCAAAGGACTCATTTGTAAGAATTATCTATGGCTGTTTATGTCTCTAGCATGACCACTTGAAAAAATGTGGAGGAGGAGAATTAGTAATGTGTCAGGAGAAATGGTACAAGAAGCTGTGGATACACTTCTTGGTAATGGAGGAATCCATGGACAACCAATGAGGGACGGCCATAATAAGGTTTACAAGTCGTTTTCAGATGTAATTGAAGGAAAAGAGGGAAGATTTCGTGAGACTCTGCTTGGCAAACGGGTTGATTATTCGGGGCGTTATGTCATTGTTGTCGGTCCTTCACTTTCATTACATCAATGTGGATTGCCTTGCGAAATAGCAATAGAGCTTATGGAAAATAATAAAATGGAATAAAAAATATTTCCAAACATTTGTAATTCGTGGTTTAAATAGACAGCATTTTGCCTCGAATATAGGAGTGGCTAAGAGTAAAATTCGGGAAAAAGAGCCGATTGTATGGGAAATACTTCAGGAAGTTATGCAAGGGCATCCCGTATTGCTGAACAGGGTGCCTACATTGCACAGATTAGGCATACAGGCATTCCAGCCCATTTTAGTAGAAGGACAAGCTATTTGTTAACTACGTGATGATTATAAAAAAGACCGAAGCCGTGGTATTTATTTTGCTCAAAATTGGGTTTTTTTTTTTTTGAAAGGTTTTGGTTTTATTATGTATACATATTTTTATGATTGTATTCTAACCCTTTCAATTTAGAATTTAGATTCAAATTCGCGGGTTTTAACAGAGCCATATGACTCATATTGATACCCATATAGGTATGCGCTTAATGAGAACGACCTGGATTACTAGTAATCCTTTCGTTATTGCCAAATAAATGGGATAATTACTCTTTCAATGAAAATGGTTTTTTCTTTTGAAAATGAAAATTCCTTTCTTTGAACTTGACCAATTTAATTAATATAGTAGAAAAGGAAAAGTTATTACATTTTTTTTTATTAAGCAGGGGAGGGATTGAGTTTTTAAACCTTTCAATGTATTTTATTACATGTAAGACAAAACTAGAAAGCAAAGACCCAACCCCTTTTGTTTGTATTTTTAATTTAATCAACTTCAATCTATTCTATTTGGCATAGTAGATCTTATTGTTCTTAGTAATATTTTAGACAATTTTTCCATACCCCTTTTACTATGAGGGGAACGTAATTTAGAGAATAGCTAGCTAGAGATACAGTAAACAACAACTGATTTTGAACCATAGATGCCGTTCACATCCAACCGATGAACTAATTGTAATTTAAAAATTAGTGCCAAAAAAAGCGCACCTCTAGTTAAAAAAAAAAAGTATTGGTAAAAATATTTGGAAAAGGAAAGGGTATTGGGCAGCATTGAAAGCTTTTTCGATAGTGAAGTCTCTTTCTACCGGTAGCTCAAAAAGTTTTTTTTGTGTGACAAATAAATAATCAAACAATAGACTAAATGATGTGAATCTGTCTAATTCAAAAAATAGTCTCATTTATCTTTAGGGAGCCAAAGCTTGACTTTACTAATAAAATAAGGCTCGCGCAGAGACGCTTATGTTTTTTGGCTGAGCCGTATCGTTGGACCGAGATAAAGAGAGGATGGGGGGCAACCATACATGGTACTGCCTGTCTTCGAGGGACAGTTGAACGAGTGATTCATGAATGCTGCCAGGTTGGACAAGCCAATAACTCGAACACATCCACTCTGTTCTTTGAGCAAGAATCACAGCGTTACCTTGCTTATCCATTCGGTTATGCACTCTTTGAATAGGAATCCATTTATGAAAGATTCTGGCTTTCGTGCTTAGGTGGGTCTCCAAGATCCTTTCAATGACCTATGTTGTTCTCGATTTTGAAATGTATCGAAGCCTGGAGTAGTAAAAAAAAAGTGGGATGCTGTATTTCCAAGATTGGATTTCCTATTCGAATTAACCTCGTAATAGTAAGAAAGTGGGGTTTTAGCTATGGCCCTAGCAAAAGAAAAATTTGGATAGGATCTTATAGGATCTCCCCCTTTCAAAATCGGACGTGTTAGACATCTCACCATCTCAGTATCTATTACCTAAAAGTTGGGTTTACACCTTATATGCCTAAGGAAATGAAGAAGACGAAGAACAGACCTATAAATGAAGAAATGAAGAAGACGAAGAAAGAAAGCGTTTTTATAGAACAGACTACATTGTTACAGAATAATCGAAAATTATGTACAATTTTACACAAGCTTTTTTATATATCAAATTTTCTAATAATTGTGCTTGTGCTTGTGTGATTTGAACACTTCCATCCCTTTGACGAGCTAGCTTGTCTCAGAAGTTTGCATAAACAATAATATTATTTTGCAATTATATTCTAAACCAAACAATCAGTTAGCAGATTCTTTGATCCAAACCTTAAAAAGTACTAAGTAAACCAATCCAAAGTCCTAATCCTAAACGATATAATAAGTTTTTTTCCAAACAAAGAAATTGAACTCGTTTAGTGCACTTAAAATTTTAGCCATGATCTAGCGCTTTGCTTGGGTAGAGAGCGGCCGCTTCGCGGTGGTCATATCTGAAACCTTCCTTCATGAGAATGGAGGATCTAAGATGCCGACGTGTTCAGGAGATGTTGGGCGGATCAGACCTATGTGTTGACCGGCTTATTTTCTCACGGTGGGATCGTTGTTGTGAGGTCTGGAGTCAGAAGTTTTTCTGGTGGTGGTTTCGCCGTTTAGATCTGATGACAGAAAGAGGAAGACTGGCAGACGCGGCAAGGCGGTGTAGGAGTAGGTCGAGCGGATTGCTGATCCGATCTGTCGTTCCACTATGCTGCTGTGGAGAACAAACAGTGTTCTCGATTCACGGTTGTTGTCGCGTGTGGCAATGGCGAGCAATAGAGCATGAATCCAGGATGAGTTGAAGTAGAGCTGCATGCGTGGCGATGCCATATAGCAGTCACGGGCTTGACTTGGTTCCTGGTAGCTAGCCAGTGCGGCAATGGTGGACTGCAGCCAAGAGCAGGAGTTTGGCACGGGCTATTGCTAGGATGCAGGTCTATTGCTGGACTTGGATTTTGGGCTGGGCTGAAGAACAACAGGACGGGCAGAGAGGTTGGGGACGGACCCGGATCTGGGATCCTAGTGGGAATCGGGTCTGGATCCGAGCTCATGGGATCCGGGTCGGGTCTGGAATTGGGCTAGGGATTCTGATTTACTTTGGGCCTATGTTGGTTGTTTGGGCTGGGCCCTGGAACTGTGGTACAAGCATTTAGATGGAAGATTGTCCTCTATTTGGTGTATTTTTTTACATTGGAAATGCACCAATTACATTGTTAGAAGATTGTTCTTTTATGGGCAATCATACTATCGATAACATAGGTGGAAAATTGTTCTCTTTTCGGTATATGATCTATAAAGAATATGCTTGCTCGGTCATATCACCGGTTACTTTGATGGAAGATTACCCTTTACCCTTTTATGGTCGGTCATACCATTAGAAATTCGATAAATAGCTCGATTTACAACCGGTGCGTCTTTAGATGCATTTTCGCATCCAGTCATAGTCCCATTAGGTCTAATTTCCGAAGTTTTGTTTTCAAATTTTCATTTATGATGTAGTTTCTACATCTATCGTTTGTAATCTTTCTTATTATTAATATAGTTGTCATTTTCTCTCAAAAAAAAAACAGTCCTAATCCTAGAATGACAAGCATGAAACACATCTCAATAGCAATTTCCCAAAGACTTCAATCAATTATAGAACTTTTATAGTCACGTCAACACAGATGACCTATTTTCAATTGGAATTGGCTCAAGTTCTATCCTAAAAGATGATAACGTACTGAAGAACATTCATAGCAATAGCTAATTAACGTATAAAATATTAAATCAGAAAATTATATTATATGGCCGGCCGGTGGAGAATGTCAACTAAACATTCCTTTGAGCCTTATGGTTTTGCTCGCTATATAACACAGTGCTTAGTTAACAACAACTTGACCTATTCACAAACACTCACAGCAGCGTCATCAGCAGTCATGGCAACAACGAAGAGGCCTGTGGTTTACTTTTGCTTGAGTTTTCTTCTCCGGATGCTGTTGATCGTGGCCTCCACAATTAGTGCTGTGACCATGGTAACTAGCAAGGATACCCAATATTGGTACGATCCAAGGACTGACTATGACAGTGGAACCTATTCCGTCAAATTCACTGATTCACCCTCATTCATGTACAGTAATTTGAGCACAATACTTTGATTGATATATTATCCTACTAGTTGGTTAGTTTTAGAGCGCTAATGTTTATGTTATCTATCATAATAATTTTCATTTATAACACTAATTAGTTGTATATCGATTGAAACTGTGCAGATATTTTGTTGGGGCATTATCTGTGGCGGGCGTTTATGGTATCATTACCAAGTTATCATCTTGTTTAGTCATCTGCTTAGCGCCATCTTCATCAATAATGTTGGTCCTCTTTGCGCTTTTTGATGTGGTTAGCTTCCTCCTCTCCCAAAAACTTAGTTCCATATCTGTAACAAAAATTAGTGTTTGAGAAAACTTGATCACAAAGATGTGTGTGTATATATAGGAAAATTCTACTCATTAAATCTTCAAATGCATGGTCTATAGATTCGTCATGGAGTTGTTCTGCATGTTTATATCTTTTAAAGATGAAACAATATGTGTTGAGAATATGAATCCCACATGAAAAAATGGAGGACCTTGCATATGGATTTATAAAGAATTTGAATCAACTCTATCTATTGTCAATTAGTTTTAGTTGTGAAGCTCATATCAGTATGCACTACATGATTCAATTTTTTTTTTTTTTTTGGTAAACAAATTTGGTGATATATATATATGCAGTTGATATTGGGAGTGGTAGCCTCAGCAACTGGGAGTGCCGGTAGTGTTGCATATAGCATATTCAAGGGTGATCTTTGCTCTACTTACAACCGCTACTGTCGACATCTAGGAGTGGCCTTGGGATTCGCCTTATTTGCCTCAGTTTTGCTTGTCGTTCTTCTATGGACCTCCCTAATTAGTCTCTACAAAAGGATCCCCAAACAAACCTTTGAGACACCACAACCACTTGCACAGTCTCCGTTACAAACCCCACCACAAGCGCAGACCTTACAGACTCCACCACAGGCAAAAGAAGAAACTAAAACATATGCATAACGCCTTGCCTTGCTTATGCTCCGGCCAAAAACAACTATCATGTGTCTAGCTTGACATACATGGCTGACATACTCTCTATCCGCGTAAAAATTTGGGATTGATGATTTTCTACATGTGGTATCATCGTCGGAGCTTTGGGTGTTAAAATGTCGTGGGTTTCAATTCAAATTCCCCGTTTGTTTTGTTGGTTTGCTAGGTTCATGTGATGAAATGTGCGAGCTAAAATAAATTGATTATTGACTCATACGCAATGAAGCTTTCTTGTAAATGCAAATACATATGTTCATCCATCGGGTACGTACCAAGCTAAATATGCCATTGTACATTACATATATAATTTCAGGGTCAACTGAGTAGTTAGTTCCCCCAAGTGACGAGTTTTGTGGAGGGTTTCTTGGCTTGCCATACTCTGTGACGACTTAGCAAGTTCAGGATTCTCTTCTCAGAGCCTAGCCAATTGCGTGGAAGCTTGGATCTCTCCAGTTTCGTGAACTCCTTACTGGGGCAGGTCAATTCGGCCATTCGTATCTCGCATGAGGTGGCACTGTAGCAGTGATGATATATGTTAGCTAATAGGCATTGAGATTTTTTTTGTATGTTAGGGTCTTCAAAAGATTGTAACGAGTAACTTATTTTACCATGGATGTGATGATTCTCATTCTATCAATAAATTAACTTTTCAAAAAGAAAACAATAAAGAGAAAAGAGTGCGTAGATACTTTTCCATGTACAAATTATAACTTTTTTTTTTTCCCATCTAGCAGACAATATTTTTTAGTATATAGAGAAAATGAAGGCATTTCCACCAAATGTCCGTGCTTTATTTGCCGGTGAGCAAGTTGGTGAAAGTTTTCGTCGGCAAATGTATCCATGGTAATTCTAGGATTGAAGGAAAGATGTTCACTTGGACCTTGCTTACCATTCTATGATTTCTATCAATGAATTAATATTGTAAAAAGAAATTGATAAAAAGAAAAAAGTGCGTAAATACTTTTTCATGTATAAATTATAATTTTTTTTCCATCTAGCGGACAATATTTTTTAGTATATAGAGAAAATGAAGCCATTTCCACCAAATGTCCATGCTTCAAATGTCCATGCTTTATTTGCCGGTGACCAAGTTGGTGAAAGTTTTCGCTGGCAAATGTACTTGGTTGGGCCTGACAACATAAGTTTGCTTCAAAACCGACTTTATTCGCCCACTTGATCACTAAAATATATTTAGAGAGGCTCAATTTTCTAATAACTTTCTCATCATAATTAATAAGTGAAATGTGTCGAATCCGACAAGAAAGCCTAATCTTGGTCGTCGGCAAATGTGAATGTACATCTAGTGATGAACTGATGACCAAGTTGGTCGAAGAAAGTCGGTTTTGAAGGACGTCAATGTCCAACAAGAAACCTTACTATAGCAATTAACTTTGAAGTATCATTACATAACCAACCTAGCTAGCTTTCCAAAATTAATTTTTGTTATTCCTTGCTTTGTGGATTCATAGAATAAGGGGACCTGTACATGTGTATCTTGTACTATGGTGATGATTCACATTTTATTATAAATAATAATAATATGGAAGCTCTAGCTAGCTTGGAAGCATCTTGTATATATGTTAAGCCAAAAAAAAACCACATCAGGAAGAGTTCAATGAACCGATAGGCTTTCTTTTGTCTTGTACGCCTCTTATTACAACAATTAATTAATTAATTAATTACTTTCAAAACCTAGTACTTATTCATCATATTGCAAGAATATTATGCAACATTATATATCCATAACCAAAAGAGAAAGAAAACAAATTTGTAGTTGAGATAGCGACAGCAGAATTGACCTAAATGATAGATAATTACGTAAACCATAATCTACACGGATCCAGATTTTCTTCAACTAATGGGATAAGCTCGATGAATTTATTTCAAAAGTGACGTACACGTCTGAGTATATAATCAATTTCATCATCGAATCTCTTGAAGGTTCTTTCTGACAAAACTGCCGCACAGAGATTGAAGAATCAAGGGGCTCAGTTTTACCCTATAATTAGTCCATTCGAAAGAATACGTATATATTAGTTAAATGGTAGGTATATATGTACTACATCGAGAAAGTTGGTAATTGCAGGCATAGTATATCACTCAGCTGAGCAAATCATTTGAGTTTGATAAAAGATCGATAAAGAAAAAGACATTTGCCTGCTTTTGTTTTACAGAAGGCCAGAATAGTATATGACTACTTGATATCGTATTCAGCTAAATTGCTAATTGGTTTATTAGAAAGTGGAAAAGAAACAAAGCAGGATTAGCTTTCACATGCTTGTAGTCCAATATCTATATGTATATTCATACATAATACTGATAGTAGTGCATGATGACCTAAGATCTGGGCCAGATGCCAAAGGAACCGATTTTCGATCTGATAAGGGAACGTTCTTGAGGCTGGAACCATACCATACGCAAATTATCTATTCGATTGTGACTTGTAGGTATTGTAACCATGTATAAAACGTGGCTTGGGTTTATAGTCCCCATTTGCCAAGGTACGCTATGCATATGATTCATGATAACTAAAGTTATTTTTTCTGGGAGGGGTCCAAATAATGATCGAGTGATTGACCCGGAACATAATAAAGGTTTAGATAGCAATCAAAGAATAACCTAATTAAAAACGTATTTTTCTTGTGGGATGAAATATTTTTACTTGAACCAAATTAACTTCAACTCCGGATTTAACCAAGTTTCAATTTCTTCCTACGCCGGTCTATCCACCGATCCTGTTCAGTTGAGTAGCCATTTTCATCCTTTTGGCCCCTTTTGGATGACAGGAAATCATGGTATGTAATGAGAATTAATTTTATTTTCCATTTAGATGTGCCGTTTGGTTGTAACTAGAGATAGGAAAGGAAATAAAAAATGAGATTTGACTGGAAATTGACTCCCTTTTAAAGGCTGAATAGAATTACCTAGTTAAAGGTGATATTCTATTTTCCATTTCCCATTGTCAAAAACAAATTACATTAATTATCCCTCTAAAAATTTATATTCCCCCACCAATATTGCTTATAAGTTGATCTCATATATGTAATTAGTGAAAGGGCGTTATTGAAAATTATAATTTTATATTTCATTCTTATGATTTACCAAACATTATAATAAGAATGGAAAATTAATTTCACAATTTAATTTTCAATAATGTTTCAAACACGCACATGGAAATATCAAAACATATTCCATTCCACATTGGTCTGGAAAGAAAAATAATTCATTTTCTTATTTTGACATTCCTACTAACCGAACGGGGCATTTGGGTTCAAGTTTGGTCCTGAGAACTAAGAGGCCTAGTGCGAAATTTTGATGAGGCCTTATGCTAATTACAAAATGACCTAAAAAGTTTGAATTGATATAATAAAGTAAATGCTATGACAAAATCATTCAACAATATATGGAAGTTATTCTCGAGCAACTAACAAAGATAACTATGAAAGTTTTGAGATAATGTTAAACACGAGATTATAACTTGTAATACATTCATGACGACAATGAACTTCACAATCTATATTAAATAGAGAAATCAATTTCAACAATCACATGCCTAAAAAAGAAAAGACAAGAATAAGAACAATTGTAGATTAAACAAGAATTAAAGTAAACATAAGGAGTATTATGAAAGCTACAAATGCAACTCGGAGTGAAGGCTTATTAGCTCATCCGAGCTCTAGTACTTTGTTTGCTCATTAATAAAATTTTCTAGGGGATTCTCCTATCTTCCTTTCACACAAAAAAAAAGCATGGTGAAAGAATATGAAATACCTTATTAATTGTTAAATTTAGAGAAAAGTAGGAACAAAGATCTTAAAAGAGATTACAACTCCTAATACATTCATAACGATAACGAACTTCACAATCTATATTCAATAGAAAAATCAATTTCAAATATCACATGCCAAAAAAAGAAAAACATGGATAAGAACAATCGTAAACTAAACAAGAATTATAATTACAAAATGAACATGGTGAAATATATGAAATACCTTATGAAATTTAGACTAAACAAGAATTATAATTACAAAATAAACATGGTGGAGTATATGAAATACCTTATAAAATTTAGAGAAAAGTAGGAACAAAGATTTTGGAAGAGGTTTTAGTTAGTTTGCAGTAAAGAAAGAAGAAAGAAGATATGCTGGGGCCTTTATCAAGGGAGCTACCTAAGCACTTTCGCATATCTTTGTGCAAACCAATATATTAGCCATTGTAATACATATATATGTAATCAGAATTTGGAGGGCTTAAAAAACCAGAGGCCTTGTGCGACCGCACCACTTGAACATGCTTAAGACTGCCCTTGTTTAGGTTTATACTAATTAACTGACCATGATCAAAATTCACCCATTTTGACCTAGTTGTCCATGTTGGGTTTCTAGCCCATGAGTCTTTCCTAAGACAATTGTCTTAGAGTATGAGAATTGTTTGCTCAATAGGTTTTGGATTCCTACTGATAAATGGAGTTCAAATGAGGAACGAAGGTCCTTATTGATGTAGGATTACCTGTAATCCTTGTTGATTATAGAGAATGAGAAGGCATAATTGCCTACCACCAATAGGAATAGGTTTCCTAATCGGTGAAGAAAGCTGATATCCTTATGGCTATATAAGGAGGGGTTCTGCTTTTAGTTTTGCATTACAAAGACAGAGTGCAAAGTGTATTCCATTCTTAGAGTTAGAGAGTGAGAGAGGGCAAAGAAGAGATAGATAGGAAGAGAATAGAGAGTCCTTGTTTTCTTATTCTTTCTGGTTGTACCCATTATAAATATAGTGGAAGATCGTTTTTCTGCCCGGTGGACGTAGGCAAAAGTGTTGCTGAACCACCTTAAATCTGTGTTCTTGTGCTAGTATCTTTGTGGTTGTTTCTCTTAGTGTGATGTGCCTGTTTGTGTTTACGACTTCACATATTGACCGATTCTCAACAAGTGGTATCAAAGCTTAGGCTCGTCTGGGAATTCAAGGTTAGGTTCGGCAAGTTTAGTGTTGTTAGAATGGAAGGAACAAAAGCACAATGATCAAACTCACCCACTCAAATTGGGTGACGTGGACGCCAAGAATGAAGGAAAGTAATTCTGCGTCAGATAGTGTATTGTCTATGGATACCGTTAAGGATAACATGGTTAATAAAGAAACAAGTGTGGGCATAAACAATGGACTAGGAAAGCTCCTTACCACAATGGGTAAAGACAAGAATTCAGGTTGAGGGTTTAGTGGCAAGTGTCACTATTATGGCAATACGGGCCACATGAAGCGGATGTATCGAAAGTGGAAACATGGCAAAAAGAAAGGCAACTACCAAAATGATGGAGATGATGGCATTACGGCTACTGTCTTGGGGGAGCTTCTCACTATTCAAGAATGTCTATATGTTGGTGACAAGGGTCACGATTGGTTCGTGGATACCAGTGCAAGTTATCATGTTACTTCCAACTTGGAGCTTTTTTTCTACATATGAAGCACGCGACTTTGGGATGTTAAAGATGGGCAATACAAGCTACTCCAATATTTTAAGAATGGGAGATATTTGCATCGAGACTAATCTTGGTTACCAAATGACATTGAAGGATGTGAGACACTTTTCTGATTTGTGTGTCAACATATTGTCTTCAAGTGCTCTTGATAGACAAGGTTTCCACCAATATATTGGTGATGGAAAGTGGACGCTTATAAATGGGTCGTTGGATGTTGCTAAAGAAGAGCTTTGTCATTCCTTGTATAAGACACATAGCTTGGTATGCAAAGACGACTTGAGTGCAATGGGTGATACTTCTTCACACATATGGCGCCACAGCGAAGGCCATATAAAGAAGAAAGGTGATCTGGAAAAGAAGTCCCTAATTTCCTTTTCCAATGATGAGTTTTCTGACTAGGGAGAAGATGGTCAAGACTTGTTCCACCATGAGGGACATGGTGATGGGTTATGCGATCAGGGGGAGTTACATGCTCCAAACATGAAGTTCTGCATCATGTCAGCTCGGGCGGACTCCCAGTAAAGGAGTCACCCCCGTATTCCTCCCTTATGGTCTGGAAGGGGACATTGTTGGGTTTCCAGCCCATAAGTCTTTCCTAAGACAATTGTCTTAGAGTATGAGAAAATTGTTTACCCAGTAGGTTTTGAATTCCTACTGATGAATGGAGTTCCAATGAGGAAGGAAAATCCTTATTGATGTAGGATTACCTGTAATCCTTGTTGATTATAGAGAAGGAGAAGGCATAATTGCCTACCACAAATAGGAATAGGTTTCCTAATCGGTGAAGAAAAGTGATATTATGGAGGGGTTCTGCTCTTAGTTTTGCATTACAAAAATAGAGAGCAAAATGTGTTCCATTCTCGAAGTTAGAGAGTGAGAGAGGACAAAGAAGACAGAGTCCTTGTTTCCTTATCCTTTCTGGTTTTACCCATTATAAATATAGTGGAATATCGTTTTTCTGCCCAATGAATGTAGGCAAAAGTGTTGCTGAACCACATTAAATTATGCTCGTACCTTTGTAGTTGTTTCTATTGGTGTACTGTGTCTGTTTGTGTTTTCGACTTCACATATTGACCGATTCTAACAGTCCCTCTCCAACATATTACTACTAAATTTCTTGCAAATTTTAACAGTTCAATTGCCCAAATCTCACTCATAAATAATGATGGATAATTGATGAATTAGTTGAAGAGAGAAGGATGGGTAACATTGACCCAAAAAAATTCTAATTTAGAATGTTATCACAACCAAGTGTTTAATTTAGAGAGTACGTATATAATATTGATGAATGCCAAACTTTTGCCTACAAGCGTACGGTAAAACCATAAAGGTCTCAGCCCTCATCTTTGCTTTCTAGCTGGGGAGCTGAGTTGGACAAGACAGGAATCAATTTTCTTTTATGCTTAAAATTATATAGAAATTTGTATCAACTTTCTCTGGTTCCGGTTCTACCAAATCATCTAGTATCAATAATTATCTTTTTTGAAAACGAAGTTAATTATAAGATAATGATCAATTAATTGTGTTATTATTATGATCATCATTTACATAAGCAACTAAACTCTTTCCAAACAGGCCAATTCAGTTGGCGTGCAGGAAACTCCAACTATATACTGTGTTTACTATTTAGTGTGGCCCGAACATCATATATAAATATAGAACACAGATCCTTATCCCCCACCATTTTCAAGTAGCACTACAACTACACCAACACTTCTGCCATCAAATTAACCAACATCATATATCCCTGAAGCTGCCTCCATGGCATCGACGGATAAGCCAGCTAACCCAGAAACCGGTAAGGAAGTTCCGCCATCAAAGGCCTCGTACGGAGACACGCCTCCTCCTCCTCCAAAAGCAGTTGACTTGTTTGCAGTCGATGTGGCACTTAGGTTCTTGGTGTTTGCAGCATCACTAACGAGTGTATTGCTCATGGTAACTAGCAAGCAGACGGTATTCCAAGGCCCTATCCCGTTAAAAGCCAAGTTTGATCACTCTCCTGCCTTCATGTAAGTCTCTTACATACATATATCCACACAAACTAGTTAACTATTATTTGAACTGTCCCAAGTACATGAATTAAATGTATCGGTTACACAAGAAGGCACATACTACTAGTTAGCAAAGAGTTGGTCTTCTCACATAGTTCTCTTAGTTTCTTTCCATACCTTTGCACATAGTTCTAATATATCTGTTTTTCATCAAGAGTTCAATCACTAATCTCTTATAATTTACGATCACTAAACTTTTTAGATTAGTTACACAAAGGGGAGTCTTGATGGACAAGGAATATAATAACCAAATTTATTTAATATTTTCTTGTTTTCGAAAACAAAACAAAATATATCATACTATAGTTTGAGACGTGTTCTACTCTCTTGTTGGACTAACAATATGATCTACAATTCTTAAGAGCTTACCATCTTTCTTTTTTTGATTTGAACGAATCTGAGTGGAACTTGAGATATTATCATAACAACTAAAGAGAAATTCATTAGGACAAGGAATATAATAACCAAATAATTTACTTTAATAGTTTCTTGTTTTCGAAAACAAAATAAAATATATGATACTATACTCAATCCCTTGTTGGACTGACTATATGATCTACGGTTCTCAAGAGCTTACCATCTTTTATTTTATTTTTATTTGAATAAATCTGAGTTGAACTTCAGATATTATTATAACAACTAAAGGGAAATATTACTATTGATATGGTACAATGAGCCTCAATCTAGTCATTAATTTCGACAAATATAGACTTCCACCTACATGCTTGTAGCAATAACACTTTTTTTTTTCCCCTTGATTTGGTCATCGTTCTTAAGCCTAGTTTTATTTCTGATTGGTGTTCCCCTAGCTATGAACATCAATTAATCTGTGCTAGATTATGACGCTTTCCTACCAAAAAGTAGGTATTATCCTACCACCAGGTACCTGTACGTTACAGTGGACTTGGAAAGCACCTTATTATTTCTTTTTTCTCCATTCAATCTAATCTTAGTCACCCAATCATTTATGACTTCCTAATTGGAAAACTTTGAATAAAATGGTATACAAAGAAATTAGTCTCAAAACGAGGACTATTTAATAATAAACTTATCTAACTTGGTTTACTGTTGGTTCATGTTTCAGATACTTTGTAGTGGCACTATCAGTTGCAGGCCTCTATGGTATTCTTACTACACTAGCATCCCTTTCTGTCATCTGGAAGCCAATATTCTCAACCAAGTTCTTGCTCCACTTTGCGTTTTGGGATGTGGTAAGCAAGCTCAGTTGCATTCTTTCTGTATATAGTATATTTGTACCAACAACACAAACAAACTGGACGGTACTATGATACCCTTCTTTTGTAAATGATGCAGCTGATACTGGGTCTAGTGGCCTCTGCCACGGGTACCGCCGGGGGTGTTGCGTATATTGGATACAAAGGCAATGAACATGTGCAGTGGCACAAGGTCTGCTCTATGTTTGACAAGTACTGCAAACATCTAGCAGGCTCCCTCGCTACGTCGTTGTTTGCTTCAGTTTTGCTGGTCCTTCTGGTGTGGCTGTCAACTTTCTCACTCCACAAGAAAATTCCCAAATAGAGTTGGTGAAATATGTCGCTTTTGTGTGTTGTGTGTTGTGACTTGTGAGCGTGTCTCATATTGAATCTTAGTATTGGATTTGGGTGAAATATATAGTTAACAGTTCTCTATATGTTATGTAAATGTTGTCTATAGTAGGGTATTGAACAATTGATCTAAATTGTCTTGTATTATTTGTAACACTCGTAGTGGAGAGTTAGCGTGTGGATTTCTGTAATATATGCTAGAGTGCTTATCAGTTTTCCGAGTACATAATATACACACACACACACCACACACACACACACACACACACACACACACACCTGTTTTTGTTATTTTGTATGGAAATTCATGACGTGCTTTAGCTTCAGCTCATTTTTAGTTCCATGGCATGCCAATAATGAGACTGGGTGCAACTGCTAGGATTTTGACCAAGTTTCTAATTAAAGGTTAAAAGCAATGAAATATAGCAGACAGAAACTAATCACTATGAATTTTGGTATTTGTAAATATAGCAGAGAGAAACTAATCACTGTGAATTTTGGTATTTCTTTGATTGAAACTAATCACTGTGAATTTTGGTATTTCTTTGATTGTGACTAACTGAATATACGAGAAGCGAAGATCGGATCTATACTAACAGAGGATTAACAGCAAGCTTAACCTCTCTAACTTATTGATGAACCAATGAATTGAGGACATTTGTCCAAGCTTACTAAAGCTATACTCTTAACAAATCATCAGGTTGCAGCACAAAGTGGCTAACAACTGCAGCAGAAACAATATCACAGCAATACTGTCCGGAGGAGAGGAAGGACAGCAATACTGTCCGGAGGAGAGGAAGGGAGCTTTAAGTGCCTGGTGCCCGCAAATGTTCAATTGCATGAACCATAGCTTGTTGACATTCTAATGTGGGTGCAAAACCCTGGAAGTTGGTGGCTTAGAAGTCAAGAAAGCAGAACTGAAGTTGCATTGTCAATAGGTAAGGGAAGACTTCAAGTAGTATCTGGAGGAAAGGAAAATAAAGCAGTCATATCTTGAGGTGCGACAAAGTTATTAGCTGAATATTATTGTTGTGCGTCAATGCAAGCATTCAGCGGCATTGTAACCTGTCTTCATGCAAATCTGACAATGCAAATAAGATCCATAAGCAATAACTTGCCTTGGAGCAGATCTCTGAGAACATGTGAGCAGTGTGGCCAAAATTATAGTAGATTTGATAAGCTTCAGATGTGAAGGTACCATGAGGACCAATGTAACCATCTACAATACAAGCGCCTTCATCTTCGATGTTGAGATATGGAGCAGAGACTGCACAAATTAATTATAGTGGCTAATTGAAAAACAGTTTTAAGTCTAGACTATTTGGAGAACAGTTGTTAAACCCATTTGAGGGTCTATAACCTCTGGGAGTTAGAATGATGCATGAGAGCCTCTTCCTCTTTGATGAAGCGTTTGTAATCATCAAAATCGTTCTTGAGATACTCAATTGGATGAGAACGCTTCAATCATCAAAATCGTTCTTGAGATACTCAATTGGATGAGCAACAGGATATGTACCATAAGAATCTCCTTCAAAGTTTTCGACCCCAGTTCTTGAATGCTTCTCATGATTGGAAACAAGTGCAGTCACAGGAGCAATTCTTGAGAGGTATCAGATTCAACATCCAGTAATATCGTTCGAAGCTCGATCACAGAGATCGGCGTCTTACAATCTTTAATGACATATCCTTATGGTTGAAAAGTCAACAGGGAATCCCTTCAAGATCAGTGTCACTATATCTGCAACAGGAATATATAATCCAGCTACAGTAAATTGGTCCCTAAGAGTTTTAATACATTGCATATACTGTCAATGCTTTCGTTACTTTCTGAATTTTCTGCATAGAGGTCTTCCACTCGAAGTTTAACATATCTTTCAAGAAAAAACAAGAGTTGTTTTGAAGTTTTACTCCCACTGATGAATGAGAGCATCAGATGACAAAACAATTACCATAATCATAACGACACAATTGCAGAATCAACTAACAAAAGCATAATCAATCAGAGACAACCAAAACTCCAAAATCATAGAGAAACAATTGCACATTCAGCAAAACATCTTGATCTTCGATGCTATCTCAACAACTTAAAGACTAGTATACTTGAGAGCGAAATCAGAGAAAAAGGACTCAAACTCTCAGAATGAGAAGTACTTGAGATATAAGTTTAGACTTTCAAATTATCCTGTCACAAAGTATCCAAACTGTAATTTGATCACCACGTTAGAGATGATCAACATTGGATACTTAAGACCCAGCACCGATCATCAGAGGAAAGATAGTAGCATCAATAACGAACTGAAAACCAATCTGTAAAGTTATCAACTCAGCAGCCAAAACTGATATAGAAGCAAGGATAGAATCAGCCCCATTGCACCCATGAGCTCACCTTCATCGTTCCCAGTCGTCACTACTCGCCCAAGCCCTCACCGTCCACTTGTCACGTCCACTGTAGCAAAGTATTCATCATGCAACCCAGATTGCAGAGGACATCATCTTTTGGCTACTAAACACCACCACTTTGCTCTGGTGCCTTTTATTTCGCTACCCAAAACACCTCATACAACTCAACAACCTTCATAACCAAACTATCAGGCTCCTTGCCCTCCACCCAACATGTAACAACCGAATATGCTCTCTTCAAAGAACCATCAGAGAGACACAAATCCCTCCAGCAGGTGTACAGAGCTCTAACAAAAAGATACGCAAAGCTATACTTGCATTCACCCCATAGATCATGGATTAAAGACTCCTCCATAGACATATAAAGCTCCATTTCTTCCAATGCCAACCACGACCGGCATCCCTCCCCCACCAATTTTTGGCCGCCATAGAGTTCAGTACTTGAAACAATCCATTTTGGTTAGTAACAAACTGAAGCAGCCTTCCATTTCATAAGTATTTCATTACCTGTCATTGACAGCAACCTTCCATTTCATCCCTCTACTCTTACAACCACACAGTCCCTCACTGTCCTGGAGATCTTATTATTATACCTTCTGTGTTCGTAGCCCTAGTAACATTCCTGGCACAACACAATAGGCATCCTGAATTCAGAAATCTTGCAATCAGACTCAGTACTTGCAGTAAAAGACATTGCTGATTTATCATAATAATATTTTGCCAGAGGCTTCTCATACACAACAAAATCTCCTTCAACCGCCTAATCTCTTCCAAAGTTGCATCCCCAAGAATAAGGCTATGTCATCTGCCGATAAAAGTTCATCATATATGTGTGGGCTTCATATCTGCTACTTCAACTCCATGAACCCTCTCTTTCACTTCTGCACGTAGAAGAGAATCTAGTTATCAGCACACATAAGGAAAATGTATGGGGAAACCCACTTCAGGAAGTCCTCCAGATGGATGACTTCATAGGTGATAGTTCAGATACAGTGTGAGATGAAGGAAACCCACCTCGCATCAAACCACAACCATGCCATCAAAGCAGTACAAAAGCATTACCCCACTCCACAGCATTGTATCCTTTGGCCATCTCAATCTCTAGAATCATTTTCTTTCTCACATTCCTCCTTCTTTTCTTGAGTGCATATATGAACTCAAAGGCTATAATAATATTGTCCATGATAAGCCCCTTCATAACAAAGGCATGCAAGCTGGTACTCAAATAATTTGAGACACAATTAACTTCAACCTGTTTGCCAATGTCTTAGCCACTAACTTCAACCTATACTTCATCCCAAAAGTGGGTTTGGCCTTCTTGGGGATCATAGCCAACTAAGTATGACAGGAGCCTTTCACACTACCACCCTCATTCCAAACTCAAAAAACTGCAGCCACCAAATAGGGTATATTTATCTTGATTCTGATTTGTCTGTACTATTTCTAAGACTCATGGTGAGGTTTTTGTGTTTTAGTTTGTGTATATTTACAGGCTCTTTTAGATTCTAAATATTCTGTACTTGTACAGTGAATATATATACTAGAGGTATCCTGGGTATTCTAAGTGCAAGTGCAAATATACAGGCATTGATGATATGCTTTGCCTGGAACTTCAGCTCATTCTTTTATGGCACGATTAGAATAAGATCACGTACAGCATGCTGAACTGTTGAAAAACTAAGAATAGCATAATCATTTATCAGAGATTATCGAAATCAGAAAAAACACAGCTCTGACAAATGAAAATGATCTTGATTTCATGTCAACAATTGAAAAAATGGGAAGCCTCCAACCGAAACGAAAGAAAAAAAATTATATACTTGGGACCTGGGTGTTACAAAATTGAAAAGTGGCTGAACTTTCAGAATGAGAAGTATTCAAGGATCTTGACTGATGACTGACTTAAGAAATAGTTGTAGATTTTCACAATGGGAACTTAGTTACGCTCTTTACAGTGGAAAAAGATCATCTTATTATAATCAGTCTAATCTGTGATCACCATGCAAGACATTACATGTGAAAGACCCACATTGTAAGATAGATCTGTTCTTCAACAATTTAAATACACACTTTTCAAATGAATGGACTCAGAGCGCTGAAACCATATAGTATAGTACTCTCCCCTATTCCCTAAACATTATATATACAATACCATTATGCACCTTTGATATATCCACTGTCTACAAGTGCAACTACACTAAGATACTTTTGCCTGTTAACTAAACCTACTTGAGCAAATATATCCCAGCAGCTTCCATGGGATACACGGATTCACAGATAAGCCGGCTGAAAACTAGCAAGCATGGTCCGCCACTCTTATTAGGATCTTAGTTGTTTTCAAAATCACTAACAAGTAACTAGCAAGTAAACCATATTCCAAGGTCCTATCTAATTTGAGGCCAAGATTAATCGCTCTAAGGTCTTCATGTTAGTTGCAAAGACAAGAAGCACAATTTTGCACAAATTATTAGTATAATAGTTAGTTAATAAACAAAAATTTTCAAGGTGTTTGATTGTTCAACCGGCAGACAGGACCTTTCTTGGATCATATTTCCAGACTTGAAGACATCTAAGTTGTCTACTGATGATCAACATTGTCATTGTTATACACAAATCACATAAAACATGCAGCAGAGATCTTATAATAAAGATAGAAAGAAAGAGACAGAAAACTCTGTCAAATATATATATTTACTTCACAAACTTATTTACGTTCAGATGAGAGAGAAATAGATAATCCACCAAAATAATCAACCGACAATTATAAGCCTCATCAGTACCAAAAGCACCAATGCATTCTACTACTCTTAAGGTTTTTAATACAATAAAGATTAGAGACAAAACATAATTCTCACACAATTCAATAAGTCTCTACTAAGAACTTTGAAGATTATTATAGCCCTTTTTGACAAACCATGATTTCTTGGACTCCCTTTGGCATATAGAGCCTCTTTTTGAAGCAATGTTCTAGCCCTCTGAAACAAACCACCATTCCTTTGCCCTCTTTATCACTATCACACTTTACAGACACACACTCTTGGTGCTTTTAACAACATCTTGTTTTAATCTTCCTAATTATCAGGCCTGAGGGACACTTACTTATCTTATGGTAGCCATAATATTGCTAACAGAATAAGATTAAATGTGTTAATATTTTTCAGGTTTTTCGTTTCCCAAGCAAGGCATGTGAATCTGTATTTAATCCAGATGCTTTTCTATGCAAAAAGGAGAAATTTATTCAACCACCAACCATCCGGCTGCACCAGAATCAAAAGTGATATAACGAAAAGTCAGTTCCCTCTTCTAAGTTTCTAATCAAGTTACCGTAAAATATAAAGTAGTTTTCTTTATCATGGAATCTATCTAAGGGCCGGAACCGAGACACCAAAGGTAAGACCCCATTTCCTGTCTACCTCTCTGAATCCTGAGTTTTTTGTTTCTTCACTGTCAATGCTATCTACATGTATATTATATATCCTTAAACTAAACTTAAAACAAAGTATCTGTTTAGTCTCAGCATTTTTGCCAGGCTGCAGTGAGAATAAGGACACTTTGGAACTATAATTGGTGGTGCAGAAATGGAATGTTTCAAGTCTTTTGATTAATTTCTCAGTTTTGGGATCCAACTGCCTACATAGCAGTATTTCAGGATTAGAGAGTACATCTAAAGGGAACCCAACCAGAACCATTCTTAAGACGACCAAGCCTTTTCGAATGAGTTCTACCACCATTCTTAAGACCACCAAAACCTTTATAACTTGACTGGGGACAAACTTCACTCACTGGGGGAGAAGGTTGTGAAGAAGCAAGCTAATTCCACCTCCCTCCTTCCCCCCTTCACGTTGAAGCATAGCCATAATATGATATAACAACATGAAAACAAATTAGTTGGCATCAAGGATGAAACTTATGAATATCACCAACTCACCCACAACATAATTTTCTAACAACCCTTAGAGATAGAAAGGACGTACAATTGAAAAAATTTGCACATAAAACTGGGGCTACTAATGTCACAATCATTTGTTATTCCCACAAGGAGAAAAACATGTATACAATGTTACCTCTCACACCACCTGTGAGGGACGGATTAGATATAAGAATGATGTAGGATAGAAGATTTTTTCTACCACAAGAGCACCAAGCAGGTGCCAGAAATGTGATGTAAAGAAGAAGCATGGTCTTACGAAATGAGGGGGACAATTAAAAAAATCCTAAACCGCCTTAATAATAAGCAAGGATTCCTTTTGTCTTTTAAAATTTGTTCAACATATATATTGTATTATATTTAGATCTGTAAGTTATTCACAATCTTAAGTGGCTCTATAATGTTTCAGACTTTGTGGATGCACTATCTGTTGCAGCTGTCTACAGTATTTGAACATGCTAGCAGCTCTTCCTGTCAATCTGGAAGCTAGAGTGCCCAACAAAGTTCTTGCTGCATTTTGCATTTTAGGATGTGGAAAGCTCTACTATATTCTCTAATAACTGAGACATCGGACACAGAAGAATAAACCTTGATATTACTTAACATGCTGATACTTCTAGAAAATATACCTAAAACCCAAACAGCTTAGAATGGTTTGTTTATACCTGTTATGGTATATATGGTTGACAGACTATATATGTGCAATTCAGATGATGCAGCTGACATTAGGTCTGGTTGCGGTCGTCACCAGTAGTGCACAGGACATTGCCTAGATTGGATCAATGTACATGTGGAGTGGCAGATGGTGAGTTCTGGTTTGCTAGTATTGTAAACATTAGCAGGTGCCCTGGATACGTCATTGTTTGCCTCAGTTTTTCTGGTCCTTCTGGTCTGGCTCTGCGCTTCCTCACTCTACAGGAAAACTCAAATAGGAATTTGTGAAGAAGACCATGCATTTATTAAATCCTCTCCACCTCCCTTGCCAGTGATGTAGAATCTAAGTGCTTGGGTTTGTATATATAGATAGATAATGGCTTTTGTTAGGAAGACCATGCATTTATCAAGTCCTCTCCACCTCCCTTCCGGGTGATAAAGAATCTTGGTGTTTGGGACTGTATAGATAGATCGATAATGGCTTTTCTCGGGCATGCTTATACGTCGTTCTAAAGACTAAATGCTGTCTACATAGATAACTTGTTAGTTAACACCCATGGTCATTATGGACTCTTGGGTTTTCTATATGCAAGTGCAGATGATTTGTCTTAGTAAAATATTCAGATTGGTGTGGTGTACTTGAAGTAACGAAGTTTCAGCTCATTTTTTTCCATAGGTTGCCCAGAACAAGATTAGACACATCATGTTGCTAGAAATGAAACTAAGAAAACCCAAATCAATCAGACATGTTACGTTTAAAACTCCTAAATAAAGAACCACTAAACAATGGCTTTCGATCATAGGCATGTCAGAGAAAGTCTGCCCCCTTTGCCAGGAAGGCATTCTTATATGCATTCATAGGCAAGCCGAAAAGGTTGCAATTTGCAAGACATTGAAATTTAATAATTAATTGCATAATAGGTATAAGTAAAGAGATTCGACAATGTAATGACTTGCATTGATGAATCAGTAAAGCATGTAACGACAATAATCACAATCAGTCGCTTGTGACTTATACAAATATCGGTGGACAGATAAGGAACTGCATACCTCGAAGCAGACTATAGTACAAAATTGGCCGAACCAATTGAGAAATTGAATGTAACCAATTGAGAAATTGAATGTACACACTTGTCACCATAGCACAATCTCAGAAAATTGTTTGCTCCCCCAATTCCTGGCCAGACATCCCCTCTCTCAGCACAGTCTGGAAGAAGTCTTCCAACGTGTCTTTGCCATAACTTGGTGTTTTCTCAGCACTATATTCTCCAGTCTCAGGATCCAAAACCAACATACTCTCAGCTGCATAATACCTTCCAATCTTTCCGAACTCGGCTGTGTCTTCCATTGAAGGAAATATCTTTACAAGGAAATCAAGTACCCCAATAGCAAAGTCCATTATCTCAATCGGCACTTTCAAGAACTTGGGTTCCCTCCCCACAAGTCTAAACAGCAACTCCCCTTGCTCCATTGGTGTCAATGCCTTCCCCGGTCCACCAATAGGCAAAACTTGGTTAATCTTATTTTCACTCAACACACAATCAGCAATAAACGAAGCCAAATCCGCCTCACTAATCGGCTTGCAAGCACACAACTTCCCATCCCCAAACATCACATACGGCTTCCCATCTTTCACCAACTCAACCTGACCCCCCAAGCTCTTAAAGAATGCAGTTGGCCTCACAATACTATAACTGAAACCACTGTCCTCCTTAGCTTCCTTGATCAACTCATCCTCGAACTTTAGCTTTGCACGCTGGAATTCAAGAAGAGGCTTCTGCACACATATTGCAGAAAGCAACACAAAATGTGAAGCCCCACGATTCCTACCGGCAACAAGACTGTTCTTTGTTGCCTCATAGTCTATCTTCCAAGAATCCATCACACCACCACTACGGCTAGCAAGGCAAGAAACAACTACATCAATTGGAACACCCAATTCTTCCATTGATCTCTCCAAACTATCCAAATTGGTAACATCTGAAAAGCACACATTGGCTCCTTTCAACTGGTTTAAAGTCTCATCCTTGCTAAACTTACCTCTAATCCCACTCTTCTCCCTAGCAATGGCTATAACATTGAACTCTCTATCCACTAACTCCTTAACCACAAACTTTCCAATGTACCCAGTTGCACCCACAACCAAAATGTTAATGTCTTTGGGACTTTTGTTCCTGAATGAAGGTGTAACCGTCGTTTCAACAGTTGGGGTCGTTGAAGCTGAAATGGGTTTTAGTCTGTCTTTGCTGAACTTAACGACCTCAGATAAGTTTGACAGAGATGATGGAAACCCGGTAAAGGGAGATGAGGTTACCTTAGTTGGGTTGGTGAAGTGAGAAGAGAAACGCGTTAAGAAGCTCTGGTTTTTTGCTGAGTGAAGATTGAATGCGGTGGAGGAGAAGCACAGTGACATTTTCTGAGTGCGTCAAGTCCGAGAAGCAGGAGAAGCTTGTGGCTTTGTGAGGCAAGAAACTTCCTTGGTTGGTTACTAATGAACTGATGTGTGGATATGAAGCGAGGGACACAGACACAACAGGGAGGCTTTCATTTTCTGTTCTTTTATCCCAGCCAGATTTCTTATCACTCTTTATTTACTCTTTTTTTTGTTTTTTTTTTTTTTTTGGCAATAATGTGTGAACTCTTGGATGATTTTTGATCTGATGGATGGAAATGAGTTCAGCCACTGTTAATTACCGGCCATGTTAATTGATGTACTAACCCATAGTAAACAAAATCTAGTCTATTATTCATAAAGTTTCATATTCTGTACACGTAGCTCTTTAGGACTTTCTTGATCGCAAAAAAATTCTGTAGGACTTTGTGTGTCTCACCAACAAAACCTTATTGCGCATAACTGCTAGATTTTATCGCTTTTCAAGCTGGGACTCTTCTCCACCGGCAACTTTATCCATCAAATATATTGGTGGTTCGGTTTAGAGAGATTTAGGCGGCTTGTTATCGTGTATTCTTGCGTTGTATTGTCAATCTCTGATTTCGATTAATGCTCGAGACCGATGTGTGGTGTTTGGTGGCCATAGGGACTTGGGATGGGTTGGTTTGCCGTTCCGGGTGGATCAGTTGGCGATGACGACAATTGATGTTGGTGCACAGGGCTGTTGGAGGTGTCAACCCTTTTTTCATGATTCGGCAGGCGTGTGAAAAATCAAATATTTCTAGTACTAGGAGTTGGATTGTTGCTAGGTTGGTCCCTTAAATTGGTTAGATTGCTCCACTGGTTTGGGATCACTATGGTGTATTCAATTAAGATTTTAAAAGATTTTGTTGAAGTTTTGACAATCCATAGATTTACTTAATCCACGGATTGTTTAAATTCTATATGGACTCTGATTGATTCTAATGGATTGATTTACTAGTTTTTGTTTAGATTTTACTAGTCTTTATGATGTTTTTGGTATGTTAATTTTTTTTCTTCTTCTTCTTTAATTAAGCAATATATGTATGGATCGAACTATAATGTTATATCAATGACAAAAAAGTGTGGCAATCTACCATTCTTTATGTTATATATAATGATATATGAACAATAAGAGAAAACTAACCAGCCAAAATGTTACACAAAAAATAAAGTAGTAAACTAATAGCATAATATCTAATTTACAAAAGAAATATGTATGTATATATCATCTTAATAATACCATTGAAAGTGAGCTTAATAACCCTTAATTAACTAGAATGATCAAGAGAGCTATAGCGATTAAAAAAAATATATATATAATTATTAGATGAGAACAGAAGCAGAGGAGGTAATGGGAAAATAAGTCTAAGAAATAGATGAGTGTCACCTATTGAGGGCTGCTTCTTCATTTTCAAAAAAAATGTGAAGAGCTTCTTCATACTTTGAGTGAGAAAGAATCCATCAAAATCTCTTGGAAAGTTGTTGAATTGTTTTTCAGTTTTGATATGTATAAAATGCACTACAAAATCCTCCAAAATTTAGCATTTAATGAAATCCTTAAAAATATGTATACTTTTGAATATCTGCGTATTTAAATGAATAAGTTTAAATCTATTCAATTAAGATCAAGATTTTAAAGAACTGTTTAAAATCTCAATTAAATATCTATAAATTTTAAAATACAAAAAAATCATATAAACTCTTAAATGAGTACACGTCTAAGAGTAACTTGCCAAACTCATGACTAACTTAAATAGGACAGGATTTTGGGATGGTGAATATGTATTATGACTTCTCTCTCCATGCCTCTTGGGTAGGGCCTTTAGAATAACTGCATCATACATTGGCTTCGAGGAGCTTTCTTGGATCTCTAGGATTTGTGGAGGGGTTTTTTACGTTGTCATTATATTTAGTGACATGCAAAATATTATTTTGATAAGTGACATTCGAACACATCGGTTTTAAACTCATGGCAAATGGTCAGTAATTTTTTTTTTTTTAAGCAAAATGTTTGCTGCAGTATTTGTTTCAATAATCAAACTGTTCCAACCCAACAAATACTGCAACCAATAAGCTTTAGCATGACCATCTTTTTCAAAAAAAAAAAAAAAAAACTTAAGCATTACAATAGATGCAATCAACAATATAAATCAACTAGCCAATCTAACACAAGCTGGCAACTGCTTCTCCTGAAGTAGATCAAACTACCAATAATCATAAGTCCATAGTATAAACACTTTACTCGGGAATCGTTAGGGTAGAAAAGTCGCAAGATAACCGCAACAAAAGCAATCCAATCTCCAATTTCTCCCCTAAAGATAAAGAACAGTAGTGAAGGAAAGCTAAAGAAGATGTATGGGATCAATAACCAAGTGAAAATGTTTGTTTTTTAGTTTGTCCGATCAAAGACCAACCGATAATTGAAAATCAGCGATGCAAGAAGAAGAGAGAGCGAGAAATGAAGCCTCTATTTTTAAATGCCTATGACTCGGCTGAATAAAATTGGCGGATAAGGAGATCGATCCGTGCATCAACCCCCTAACTTTGGGTAATCCACCCGTTTAAAGCATGGTTGCCCGTTGCTCACATGCGGAATTTAACTATGATAAAGATTTACCGCGGTGGACATATGACTTTCTCTGAAAACTGATCATTGTGGCTCTTACAAATGGCCATTATATAAAACAATATAAAGTTTCATGCAAGATGAAGTATAGTTTAAGATATATTATACTACAAAATTAAATGACTCGTTGTGGCAAGATCTAAACCATTAGTGTGATTATCAATATATACAGCAGGAAAGATCGGATTTCATAGCGCTCTATCTTTGACAAAGATATAACTCAAGGCAACAAAATGTTATGTTAAATGACTAACTCGTTGGTCTAAATCAATTAGTTAGAGGGAAAAAAATGAAGCTGACAAGTTATAGTATAACATTGAAAAGTTAACCACAAGAAAAACAATGATTAATTGCTACTTATTTTCTTGAGAAGTTGACTTCAAGGGATAACAATAACAAGAATGATGTAACGATAACACATACTATCGGAATGTAATCTTGAATACCAAATGAAATAGATATGTTGTAACTTGTTTGATTAAGTATAAGAGTATTATTCTAAATTTGCGTCCTTTTTAGGTATAAGAAACCTCTCAGGTATCTTTAATATATGATGTTAGACATCTAAAGATAGAGCACTACGATCAAAGAGGTAACGTAAAAGCAACAACATATTAGGTTATGATACGATTAGCTCGTTCATCTAACTAAATAGTTAGAGGAAAAAATAGACAGTAGCTATTTATTTGGGGTCTTGCGTTGCATCCGAAAATCATACCTAGGACATTGGGAACCTTCCCCTGATAAAATAACACATCAAGCACACAATATCAAACTATCAAACTAGCTATAAACTCATTTGCAAGGTCTCATATTTCCCATGTGAGATGTATATATTCTCAACACGTCTCCCGCATGTGTAGCGAATTTTCAAGCCATACACATGGACAACTTGGGTGACGTGGAGCCTGTGTTTAGGGCCGCAAGGCATGCACAAGTGAATAACCTATTCTGATTCCATAATAAAGTAATATGGGATTCATATCCAAAACCAATTGGCAATGGATGGAGTAGCCCAAACTCTTATAAACCCATTTGCAAGGTCTCATATTTCCCATGTAGGATGTATATATTCTCAACAAACTCAATGATTTATAACTATGAATGACGTTGTCTTATAAAAAAAATTGCTTTCTATATATAGGAACAAGATAGTTAACGTTTAAAATGAAGAGCTACTTAGGATATCTCCAACAGACTACTTATTTCAAAATAAATTTAAAATTTAGCTAATTTTAGGATAAATTTTACTCTAGCAGAATACCTAAACAAAAGTTGAATTTAACTTTTGCTAAATTCTCTTGCTATTTAGCTAGATCTAAAAGCCAATCTAACTAAAACTCAAATTCTCCAAAGTTCAAATTCATTTAACTTGGAATTTTGCTTATCTTACTAGAACAGAACTCAAAAGGTACGTAGCTGGCTATATTTCACTTTTAGCCAATTTAGCTAAGAGCATTTTTAGTAAACTCTCTATCTTGGCTCCTTAGTAATCTTAGAGAGTGTGTTTAGGTTTTAATCTATTTTAACAGTTACATCACACTCCTAAGAGCATCTTTAGCAAACTCTATTTTTGCTCCTTAGCTATTTTAGAGAGCATGTTTAACTTTTTATATATTTTAGCTGTTGCACCAGCCTCCTAAGTGACTCTCCATTATAACTTTTAGCTATCTCGTTCCTAAATATAGAGAGGGAGATGAGGCTCTCTATAATTTAAAACATTCATTTTAAGTTATTTTATGTAATTTATTAATATATTTAACTATTCAATCTTCATATGAAAAATAATAAAATTTCGAAACTAGATAAAATAGAGAGCACTGATGTAGATATATTTCTAAAGTGGATAGCCAAAATGACTTTTTAGCTACATTGGCTAAAATTTAACTCAAAAATGGCTAGCATTGCTAAGATGCTCTAAGTGGCTCTCTATTTTAGGTTTTAGTTATCTCGCTCCTAAATATAGAAAGCGAGATGAGGCTCTCTATTATTTTTGTTAACTTAAAACATTCTTTTTAAAGTTATTGTATGTAACTTATAAATAAATATAAACTATTTTTTGTTCATTCGAAAAATAATATAAGTTTAAAACTAGCTAAAAATCCTAAAATAAAGAGAATTGATACAAAAATATTTTAAAAGTGACTAGCCAAAGTGACTTTTTAGCTTGTTTAGTTAAAATTTGACTAAAAAAATTGCTAGCATTGCTAAAGGTTTTCTAATAAAAAATAGCTATTATCATTGGAGATGTTGTTAGGAGTTTCGTGTATGTGTTAAAATTGACAAAAAACTTAACATGCTCTCTAGAAAAGCTAAGGAGCTTAGATAAGAGTCCACTAAAGGATGCTCGAAGTCTAGTGCAGTTGCTAAAATGAATAAGAATCTAAATATGCTCTTCGAAATACCTAAATAACCAAAACAAAGAGTCTGTTAAAGATGTTTTAAGGTAATAATTTTTTCAGAAATTCTTTAAATCCTGGCAAATATATATTAATTAAAAATTGATGAAATACGTAGAGAAATAGTACATAAAAATATGGTGTAATACCCGTAATTTTCATTTTAAATTCGAATAATTGTATTGAACGATTATTGTGTGATTTCACAAATGTTGTTCGATAATAACTCACTTTTTGAATTATCGAAGTTTCGAAACGATTATTTTTAACGAAAAGCTCGAAATGCTCGGTTTGAGAAATCGACTTTTTCTACATACAAAATTTGGAGAAACTTCATTCATGAAAGTTGTGGAGCTCGTCGATACGAGTCCGTATACGTGCAGAACACAAAGATCGGATTTTTTCTGAATTAGTTATTGAATTTAGAAGATTTTCCGAAACTTGTATATATAGAAAAAACCCTAGATTTTTTTTTTAGAAACCTTATCTTTTCACCGGCCTCCCTTTTCCTTTTTTGGAAAATACTGTTCATCTCTCTCTCTCTCTCTCGTTTTCCTCTCGGCCGAAAGCAAGCAAAACAGGGCACGGAGAAACCGTGCTCCCATCCTCTCCTCTGCCCACCTCTTGAGCTGCAACCACCTCCAGGAGCTTCGCCTCGGCCTTGTGCATCTACCAGAGGCAGCCTTGCTCCGCGACACTGCCGACAGCTGCAACGGCACGGCCCAAACCGAAAAGGCTCGTTTTCGGTTTGATCTCAATATCTCGAGCTATAGATCACCATTTTACTTGATTCTTGGCTCATTGAACTCGCCTCAACTTCATCTACAAGCATCAAGAAGGACCGGAACTGGGTCGAATGTTTTCACGTTCGTCGGAGCTCGACCCCGTGTGGATCGAAAAACCAACTTTCGATCCAAATATCTCGAGCTATACACGATCGTTTCTTGTGATTCTTGGTTTGTTGAGTTCTTAAGGAAGTTCTGAACAAGTTTCCAGAAGAGATCGAAGCGAGTTGTTGCAGTTTTCACGTCGGTTTTCAAGCTCGCCAGTTTCTGAAAAATTTCTGGCCGCCGACTGTAATTGGTATTTTTTGATCATTTCCCGTCGTTTTTTTGGTCTTATGCTAGTTATGAAAGTTGCTTAGAATGATGAAACGAAGGGGACAAGCTCGGCCCCGACACCATTGGTGGTGGTCGGAGGCGGCACTGTCCCTAACTCTGGCGGCCATTTCCGGCTACCTCCGGAGGTCTAAAATTTGGTTTCTGTCCATTTTATGATTCTATGTTTCAATACGATCATTTCGGCGTATTATACTCATTTTTCGGATATCGTATGAATTAGTTATGAATTTTGTAACTTCGATCGATTTCAATCGTTAGATTTATGATCTGTGAAATTAGGACCGTCCGATGAACTTGTAATTTTGATATGATGATCATATGACTGTCCCAGTGGCTTTGTGTGGTCATGGGGGAAGATCCGACCATTGGATCTTCGTATATGTGCAAAACGGTAATTAGGGATCCGCTCGTCGGATTTCATTGTAAATTAGAATCCGGCCTTTAAATGGTAGTTCAATTATGTTTTGGAATTATTGGCTAAATTCGAATCACATTTGATTAGGTGATTAATGGATAGTATTTGAGTGGACTAGTTCGGCGTTATTTATAATTGTATTGAAGACGCAGCGGGAGTATCGAGGTGAGTAAAACTCACGTGGTTCATATTACGAACCGAGTGTTTTAAATTTAATTATTTTTGGTAATTGTGTGAAAAATATTTGCGGATTAAATATTTGTTTTAAAATTTCATGGACTTGAATCACCATGGTCCATAGGTAAGTAAAATGAATTTTTAATTATACAAATGAATTTCACGATTTTCTTGTGTGAACTATAGATGGTATTAGTGGTCATTCCTGAGTGGATGATTACGTATATATATATTTACGTGGAAAATATATATTGATGAGTGGATTGTTGAGTGATGACATGATTGAGTTGAATTGTTGAATTGATTATATTTCAATTGTGTGATTTCATAATAATATTGGGTTGATTTCAGTATGAGATATTACATGTTGTGCTCAGTTATGGGTTTAGGTCAACGTAGTGACCGGTGTGGGGTAATCGGACGCTCTAATCCTGGGTGGATGATGGGATACGATTGGTTGAGTATGTGGAATTATCGGACGTTCTAAATATGAATATAAGTATACATATTGATGAAATACGATAATGATAAATATGTCGGATGCCATAACGTAGGCCAGGTGACGGGCTACGATTCAGTTAGAGCTCTAGTCTGTCAAGTACCGTATTTTTTATAAATATGATGTTGAGGTGTTGTGAAGAAAGATGAGAGTTGGGGTTGTCTTAATATATTGAAATGGTATTTGATTGAGATCGTTAGTACTTCGTGGTTGTGGGAATGGTTGAGTATTGACTTGAGTAGAATTGATTATGATTAAATTAAACAACAGTCTTTTCTTTTACTCATACGAGCTTTCATAAGCTTACCGGGTTTTGTGTTGTTGCAATCCCGGTACACTATTCAAATGGTGTAGCGGATATTCCTGCAGGTCAGGATAACCAGGGAGGTGACCGAGCTGCTTAGGTGTTACATCAGTTATTGTTATTTCATTAGTTGTGAGGTGTGTATGCTCATTTAGAGCTTTACAGTTCGTTTTGGATTTGGGTTGTAATAATTAACTGAGACTAAATTCGGTTTTGATTTTGTTTCAAGTGGTGAGGTTGTTAAGAAAAGAAATTTTCAGGATGATTATTTTAGTTTGTTGTAATTTTCATGTTTCGGATTTTGAATGTTTATTCTAAAATTCGGGGCGTGACATGTGGGAAGACTTTAAGTCTCTGTAAACAAAGCTCTAAACTGGTGGAGATATCTTGCAACATCTCCGGCAATATGGAGTCTTGTGGTCCAAGCAAAGAGGTTATGGCCTTTCATCTTTTCAGTTAAAAGATGTCTTCCGAGACTCCATTGAGCCCTATAGTCACACACTACTATCATGGTTTTTGCATCCCAACAGTATCCTAGAAATGATACCAATTAAGTTGGTGTCGCACTTTGGTGTGGACTTGAACCTCACGCTCAAACGACCTCATTGCTTCATCAGCCACCCTACCAAATTTCACTTTGCCTATCATTTTCATTGCCTTGCAGTTGGTTTTTTTTTTTTTTTTGATCGAATGAGAAATTTCATAAAGCCCAGGGGCTAGACAAAGGTTGCCTTGCAGTTGAGTAAACTCATATAGTACAGTGAAGCTCTAATTTCACCAAAGTAGGAAAGTTGAAGCGGCTAAAGATGTCCAGGTTTCCTATGTTATTGACATTAGTAGAAAGAACGTTAGCTCCCTAGCAGCGCCAAGAACGTGTCAAGGTGCAAAGCGGTTGTGACTAATATCAATACGAAGCAAGGTGGATATATCGGGGGAAGAAAACTGGGATTTAACTAAATTTTTTTTTCCTTTTTTTAAAAAGATGATAAAAGGTTTCACTCCTGCCCCCATAGTGACTCAAACCCATAACTTCATATATAAGTAGTGAGTGCTCTAACCACTGAACTAAAATTATTGTTATTGGCTAGAAGCAGCCCCAATAATTTCAATTCACGAAGACTCAGAAGGGGCCAATTAATTGATTCTCAAACATCTAATTTCATAAGATATTTGTTGTTTTCAATAGAAGCTGGGATCGAACCATTGAGATCTTTTCTGCAGATAATAATGAACATGACGCTACTGTCCTCGTTACAACCTACTCCAGTCCAATTACAGTAATTGAAGCCGGACCATCCAAGAGTGTTATGACCTAAACTATTCCGGAGACCTACCATGACGACGAGATCTTGTATCGGATTGCTACTACAGCTAAGAACTAGAAGATATCCTAACAGAACATGTCAATAAATATGCAGAGGTGATAATCACATATCTTTTTGTGTCAAATTTATTAATAAAAAAAATTGAAACTAAAAACAAAAACATATAGTTTGAGATGATGTCAATCTCAGTGTAGTCTTGGGCTCTTAAAGTTAGGTGAATGTTTGGTGAAGCATCTGAGTAGGAATTATCGGGTCGAATATAACAATGGGATTCCTAATATAAGCAAGCCCATTTATTTAGAAAAATATTCTTTTTTTTGTTTTTCATTATTAAAAATTCATGTGATTATTGAATAGTGATTTCTATGTAGATTATTCCAATATTGGAACGCGGCTTAGCACCGACATGCATGATGTTTAGTGACTTGAGTTAATTCTAAAGAGGTCGTTTGGAGTAAATGGGCAAGAAAATGGATCTCGTGGAGTATTTGGTTGAAAACTTACTCAAATAGTGTAAATGCAAACAAAAGAAGCAAAAACCCCCTTTTGACATATATATTTGGAGTTAAATATAAAAGTAGGCCAATTTTCCTATGTATGAAAAATAAGCGATTTAACTTCAAAACAGAGTTTATTCCATAAATATATATATATATATATATAAGGAAATGATCAAGAGAGGGCATCCTTACTTTAAGTATTTGAAGATTTTCACTATTTTACACTAGTATATGACATAATTTAATGATTTCAACCGTTGATCTTTTAGATTTCTATGCAAGAATGGTGTTTACAAAAAATCAATCAAATTCATGATCATTCGGTCACTCAAAAGTTTGTAAACAAATGTCATCCGTTAGATAAAATTAAAATGAACATTGTACTGATCAAATGGTTAAACGTTTTTTGGTTTGGCTAATTTTTTATATATATGATTCATATGTGTGTAGGTAACTAGAGAATAAATGGTGTGATTATTAAAATGCATGCTAAAAATAAAAATATCATCACTTTAAGAGTTTAAGAACGTCCTCTCTTGATCCTCCACACACACACACACAGAGAGTCCGGCTACGGTGCGGATGTCTGTACCGTGAGGAAGGTAGGAATTTCCCGTTTTCCCTAACTTTCCGGTCACATTTTCACATCTTAATCGTTCAGTTTTTAGGTCCTAATGTATAGATCACCTCTACAAAATTTCAGCCAATTTGGTGATCGTTAAGGCATCCAAATCTGCAATTTACCATTATAAATACAAACGGTTCCAGTTCGATAGATTCGGTCCGTTCGTGTAAATTACAGTTTTGGATGCCTTAACGATCACCAAATTGACTGAAATTTTGCAGAGGTCATCTATACATTAGGACCTAAAAACTGAACGGTTAAGATGTAAAAATGTGGCCGGAAAGTGGTTGAAAACAGAAAATCCGTACCGAAATTTCAGTACGGACGTCCGCACCTGAGAAAAATCATATATATATATATATATATATATATATATATATATATGCGTGCATGTATGTATAATAAATGAGCCATTTAACAAGGAAGCCATAGAATGAAAATGTATGCATAATCCAGATTCACTATATATAGGTTTTTGGAATTCAATATCAAGAAGTATTTTCACACCATTGATCAACATCAACTCATCCCAATCTTTAAAGAAGAGATCGACGATCCCAATTTTACCCAATCTAGAAAGTCTTTTTTGCCAGACAACTCGTACGAGGTGAGAGAGGCCCTTATTCTGTCCCACACAGTGTACTACTTTCGCGCCTACCAGACAATATCTACCTACACAAGCTCAATTGAGTGATAGTTCCACAAAGGATAAAACACCTTTAATCTCTCATCTTTCACCTAATCGACATTTTCATCCCTGATTTCTATGAAATGTAACCTTGTTCACTCAATTTCAACACCGTCTTACAATTTTGTCCCTCCATTATATTTATCGTATTTTGATCAAGGTATTTTTATAAATAACACACCTTCTCAAGTATATTTTCATTGAATAATAAGTAAATAAACAAAGAGAACAAAATTAAAAATGTGAGAATAGAAATTAAAATAAACTTCCTTCATTTGCTAAACAATTTTTTTTATGAATATTTATTTTTATTGAAATTTTATCAATATTCCAATAATTGAAAAAATTATGTATCCTTTTAATTTTCTTAGAAAAATAAAATTATTCATTTGCAGTGTATATTGCAAACAAAATGAGTCATTTTTATTAGGTGATATTCTTTTTATATTTAAAATTAATGTTTAGTGATTTAACCAAAATACCCTCAACTTTAACACTTGATTGTGACAGAATAATAGACGGGAGAGACGAAAGTGTGAGATGAAGTTAAAACTGAGGGACTAAAACGATGAGCGATGTTTTTCAAATGTGAGGAACAAAAGTGTTGATCTGGCAAAAGTTGAGGGACTAAAGCAACTATTTGTTTTCCACATATATAGTTTCTGGTTTACCAAAACTCTTTGTTTCAACATATATATAGGGGCTAAATACTAGTTACTACCTTCTGGTTTAAGTTCAAAATCAATTCAGTCCCTAGACTTCTAATTTCATTAAAAACACCCTTGAACATTCAGTTTTGATCTAATATGTCCAAGTTTCAAAGTCGGTGAGTTATGACTTGTTGATGAGTTATAATTCCAACATTGTAAAAGTTATATGTTCGATTCTCACTGACCTATGTAAGGGTGGGGTGAGGTGGGCTAAGGGTTTTTTTTTTTAAAAAAAAAAAAAAAAATTTATATATATATATATATATATATATATATATATATATATATAGGTTTCAAAATCTTTGTGCACTTCAGTGTATAGAATAAGTGTAAGTAATTAAGTACTCTTTGTATGTTAATTACATTTGAACAACGACATCCAAAGTTTCTACACTTAAAAATTTATGTACCTCAGAAACAGTAAGATATAAGTTCTTATGTACACGAAAGATAGATGGAGTAATTTTAGTGGATTGAAATATCCATTATAACATACTTCTTTTTTATTTTTTCCATTTATTCAACTACTTTTTTGGAAAGGAGTTTTTTTCCACCATCTAAAGCTCCGTTTGAGATTGCTTCGTTTTTTAAAAAAATCAGCTTTTGTTCAAAATTTTAGATTTTATTGTGTTTGGTAAATAAATAAAAAATAGCTTTAACTGAAATTTATAGGTCACTGACAGCAGATTTTAGAACCAGCCCAGAGGTTGCTTTTAGAAGTTGTTGTGGATCAAAACACGCTATGCAGTTGTTTTATGTACTGACAGTACTATTAAAAATATTATTTACTAAGCACGAAACTGTTTTAATTTACAGCTGATTATTCTCACAACACAGAAGCAACAGTTTTTTTTTTTAAAGTCACAGCAATCCCAAACTAGCCCCAACTTATGATACCAACTTAATCAACACAACTCGATCCAAAATCAAAGTTTTTCCCGTAATGAGAACTTGTTTCAAGCTAGTCTATTAAGAATATCTCCAACAATCTAAAACTTTCTTATTTTGTTAAAGAAAATGCACCTCAAAGTTATTTTAGCTAACCATTTTTGATAACTTGCTCCAACAATATTACTTAAAATTTAGCTATTTTTGAATAATCTTTATTTCTAGGTTGTAATAAAAAATATGTAAAAGGAAAACAATTGGAGAAAAATCCCTTGTATTCTCTCTTTTCGGTATAGGAATAAGTAAATAAAATTTTTAATATTTGAATAATCTTTATTTCTAAGTTGTAATCAAAAATATATTATTAAATATCTTTAGTCATTGATTTCATTTCCAACATATGTAAAAGGAAAAAAATTGGAGAAAAATCCCCTATATTCTCTCTTTTCGGTAGGAATAAGTAAATAAAATTTTAATTTAGGGATTCCCTAAAATAGGGAATAGGTAACTATTGGTGTTGATATTTGAGAAATTTTTATATTTTTGGTAAAAATGACGTGTAGAGGATCTGTTGGAGATGTTCTACGTAGATGGAGAATTCTGAAATGCTTCTTATTTTGGAGCGGTAAACATTATCTATGAATCCTTTTGAGTTTATATTAGAAATTACAATGGAACCAAAAATATAAAGAAATTTGAATTCGCAATGAATTTGAACTGTGAGTATGAAAACTTTTGAGTTTATATTAGAAATTAAAATTTATGCAATTAGATCTAATGCATTTTATATAGGGCTAAATACTGATTATTACTCTGTAGTTTGGGTCCAAAATCAATTCAGTCATTGAACTTCTAATTTCATCAAAAACACCCATGCACTTTCAATTTTGATCTAATATGCCCAATCTGTTAGTTTTTAGTTAATTAAGTTTGTTAACTTGCTGACATGACTCATATAGGGATATATTTTATGATGTGGTGTTGAAGTGGCATGCATATTCAGTTTAGGAGTGGATCCCACTATTAGATATCTTCCAAATAAATTTTTTTTCAACAAATAACCCAAGTATAACTGGAACCCACAACATAAGATTAACGATTGACCTATTAGATCAAAACTGAAAGTACAGAGGTATTTTTGATGAAATTAGAAGTCCAGGGACTGAATTAATTTTGGACCTAAACCACAGGGTAATAACCAATATTTAGCCATTTTATATATATTTAATATTTTGAGGCAAAATAACTCATTTAACAACAAGGTCTCGATTTCATGAATGGTTATCATGACCTTTTTTCTGAAGCCATAGGATAGTTTCTATAATCAATACTCTATTTTCAATGGTAGTGGTCTTCATTATTGTTGTCACTTGTGAGAGCATCTCCAAAAATTTCTATAAAATCTCTATTATATGGACTTAGAAAAAGAGCTTATTGATGATATCAAGGTACTGTTGAATACCATGCCAACAGTTTCAATTTCTTATGCTCCCAAAACTTGTAATAGGGTGGCTCACCGGCTGGTCAACACTACCCATGAATCTAGTCAAGGCTCATTTTAGTTTAATAAGGCTTCAGAGTGCATTCTGGATGTTCTTGAATTTGATTGTAATCAGCCCATTAGGGGATTTCTCTATAAAAGTCTTTTCTTTGATTCCCCAAAAAAAAAAATATGTAAAAGTAAAATGACAATTGGAATTGGTCTACTCATTTCATTTCATAGTCCCTTTATATAGGGATAGAATTACAACGGAAACATCGATTACATTAATGATACTAAATGCTGATTGATCCATAATTGTGTTGATTGATGGTAATCACTGATTTCTTGATTCCCTCTCCGTCAGTTGCTTTGACGAAGGCACATAATATGTTTTTCCTTTAACACTCCCCCTTGTGCCAAGTCAAAGCGAAATGGTGCATGAGTTGTTACCTCACTAAAAACCTTGCCAAGTAACAACAAAAACCATGTGGGACAAAAAATACGCCTTGGTCGAAGGAAAAGAGCACAACGCACCTTTTACATTTGAGGATGACATGTGTGTGTTAGACTCCCTCTGACGTCTACACTTCCCCCTTATACTTACATTAATCAAGGGAGATTGGAAAGTCTTCGCATTCCTATGCTTTTCACATGTTTCTCAAATATGGCCTTAGGCAATGATTTGGTGAACAAATCTGCCACATTCTCCTCAGATCTTACTTGATTCACTTGAATCTTGAGGAGGGCATGTTGTTGCTGATTGTAGAAAAACTTTGGCGATATGTGTTTTGTATTATCACCCTTGATATATCCTAGCTTCATCTGTTCGATGCAAGCTGCATTATCTTCATAAATGCAAGTAGGCTCTTCAGTGGTAGAACTAAAACCACTAGTCCTTCGAATATGTGTGATGATAGCTCTTAACCATACACATTCACGAACCGCCTCATGTAGAGCAATGATCTCTGAGTGGTTCGAGGAGGTAGCCACAAGGGTTTGCTTGGTTGATCTCCAAGATATCGCCGTGTTCCCAATGGTGAATACATAACCAGTTTGGGAACGACCTTTATGTGGGTCAGAGAGGTACCCAGCATCAGCAAAACCAACCAAAATGTTATTTGGCGTTTCGGTGTAGTGAGTAGCGCTTTCGCCATCAACATTTCCTTTAGGGATTGCAGTTCCATTTGCGGTCCCTTTTATCTTTCTGTAGGGAAAGAACAGTCCCAAGTGAATGGTTCCTTTTAGGTATCGGAAAATGTTCTTGATACCATTCCAGTGACATTGCGTTGGCGTTGAGCTAAATCTAGCTAACAAGTTCACTGAGAATGCAATGTCTGGTCGAGTACATTGGGCTAAGTACAATAATGCGCCTATTGCACTTAGATAGAGAATTTCAGCTCCCAACACTTCTTTGTCATCTTCCTTTGGAAGAAATGAATCTTTCTTTGCATCCAAACTTCGACCGATCATGGGAGTGCTAGCAGGATGTGCTTTGTCCATGTTAAATCGCCTGAGCATCTTTTGGACATACGCAGACTGGTGGATTAGTATTCCACAAACTCGGTATTCTAGTTCATGGCCTAAACAGAATCGAGTTTTCCCAAGATTCTTCATCTCAAATTCTGATTTCAAGTAGCTCGCGGTTTCTCTTATTTCATCAAGAGTACCTATTATGTTCATATCATCGACATATACTGCTACAATTAAAAATCAGGAACTTGTTTTCTTTATGAATACTCAGGGGCATACTTCATCGTTCTTATACCCCTTCCCAATCAAATAGTCACTTAGACGGGTATACCACATCCTCCCGGATTGTTTCAATCCGTAAAGTGAGCGTTTCAACCTAATTACAAACGCACTCCGTGGTTTAGAGTCACTTGACTTGGGTAATGTGAGGCCATCAGGTACTTTCATATATATCTCTGAATCTAGATCCCCATAGAGATATGCAGTAACCACATCCATGAGCTGCATTTCCAGTCCTTTGGAAACTACTAAGCTAACTAAGTAGCGAAATGTTATAACGTCCATTACGGGAGAGTATGTCTCCTCGTAGTCAATTCCAGGGCGTTGTGAGAAACCTTGCGCCACAAGGCGAGCCTTGTACCTCAGGACTTCATTCTTCTCATTACGCTTTCTGACAAAGACCCATTTATGTCCTACAGGCTTTACACTTGGTGGGGTGAGCACTACCGGACCAAATACCTGTCTCTTTGTCAGAGAATCTAATTCTGCCTGGATTGCTTTTTTCCATTTAGGGCAATCTGCTCTTTGTTGACATTCTGCAACAGAGCGTGGTTCGATATCATCGTGCTGTATGATTTCTTGAGCAACAGTGTATGCAAATATATCATCAATGTGTATGGAAGATCTTTCTATCAACTCATATGCACTCTCATAATCCATTGAGATTTCTTTGTTCTCTGGAATCATTTCAAACATTGGAGCGTCCTCCAGTATTGATTCATGGACATAACTATAATCAGAGACAATCTCATGAGAGGGATTCTCTACATTGATGATTAATGGATTGGTTTGTGCCTTACTCGCCCTCTTCTTCCTTGGGTGAATGTCAATCAAACCAAGTGGCCTCCCCCTCTTCCTTTGGGGAGCCACGGCCTCAACCACACCTCCACTAAGTGTGGTTGCAGTGCCTCTATCTGCGACACCGTGCCCCTTGTTGGAGACTTCTAACCTTGCAGGCACATTTGCAGCTGGTATATGTGATCTCGTCAATTTTGCGATATCAGTAAATGCATCAGGCATCGAATCTGCTACGTTCTGAAGATCGATTATTCTTTTCACTTCACTTTCACATTGTGAAGTGTGGGGATCAAAATGGGACAGAGTGGGGACAAACCACGACAATTCCTGTCGTTCCCTTGGAAAATCCTTTTTCCTATCTCCCCCTAACGACGGGAAGACTGTCTCATCAAAGTGACAATCCGCAAATCTAGCGGTAAAGAGATCGCCTGTCAAGGGTTCCAAATAGCGGATAATTGTTGGGGATTCATATCCAACATAAATACTTAATCGTCTCTGAGGACCCATTTTGTTGCGCTGTGGAGGCGCAATAGGCACATATACTGGTCTACCAAATATGCGTAAGTGTGAAATGTCAGGCTCATATCCAGTTACCAACTGGTACGCAGAAAATGGTTGGCTAGCAGTGGGTCTGAAACGAATAAGTAAAGCTGCGTGCAAGATTGCATAACCCCATGAAGATATAGGCAGGTTGGTGCGCATAACTAATGCCCTAGCCACCATCTGTAGCCTTTTGATGGTGGCTTCTGCGAGACCATTTTGTGTATGCACATGGGGTACAGGATGCTCTACATCGATCCCAATAGACATGCAATAATCATCAAATGCTTTTGATTTAAACTCTCCAGCGTTATCAAGCCTTATAGACTTGATGAGGTGATCAGGGTGGTGAGCCCTTAAGCGTATAATCTGTGCTAGGAGTTTTGCAAATGCAGCATTTCTTGTAGATAATAAGACGACATGTGACCAGCGTGTCGAGGCATCAACCAGAACCATAAAGTACTTGAATGGTCCGTATTCTGGATGGATAGGTCCACACTCCTTGTATCCTTTGTAAGAATGGAATGTTTTGTTTTGTTTCTTTAGTATATGAAGGTCTCGATCCTGTTTTTGCTAAAGAGCAGGCTTTGCAAAAATGAGTGATGTGCCTTTGAAATAGTCAATGAGGCATAATGGGGGGGAGGTAGTGCTTCTGGTACTTCAGAAGGCAATGACTGCATTTGAGCAATACTAGGACCGACACCTTGCAGTGTGGCGGATTTTCCTCCCATTTTATTTTTCACTCGAAAGAAGGGATGTCCGTGTGAGTTCTTTAAAATACGGATCATCATTTCACGACCGGGGTGCCCTAGGCGGTCATGCCAAAGCCTGTATGAGTCAGTGTCCCACATTTCATTGTTGGTGACATCATATGATTCAATGATCCGAATCATAGTGCGGTACAGTCCACTAGATTGACTCATAAGTTTCTCTAAAATGTGTTTCCTTCCACATTCATTAGAGGTAATATAAAGGTATTCAGTTCCATTCTCACAATGTGTTTCTACATGATAACCGTTGGCACGAATATCTTTGAAACTTAAACAAGGTTCGATTAGCTCTTGGTGGATATAGAACGTCTGTGACTTTAAATGTTGTGCCATTAGGTAGCAAAAAACTTTGGCAGTTCCTCGCCCTTTTATTACTTGTGATGATCCAATCATCGTAGTCACAGAGGAATTATAGGCTATTAATTCAATGAATAATTGCCTATTCCTTAATATTGTGTGGGTAGTCCCACTATCAACTAAGCACTCAAGTTCTCCTCGATTCATTCCTACAAATAAATGGGAGGTATTATTAATGATTTTAGAAAATATAACTCATATTCTTTAGAGCATGTTTATTTTAGTAGAATGATAATTTTTTTTCATTCTAATTTTTTTTTTATTTTTTTATTACTAGATGTATTGCTTTACATCTTTATAGTGCTTTTTGCGAACCATATGAAGATGTGTAGTAAATAAAAATTGAATAAATTCAATGCTTTAGAATAAAATCCAAAATTTATTAATAAGCCAATGATAATCAAATCAAGGTCTTGTTCAGAAATCTAATTCATCAAACTATTATTGAAATAAGCTTTAAGACCAAGTAATAGTCTAAAAAGTGAGGCATTATGCCTTCACAAATGTTTTTGGAAAATAAAATAAATAAAGCAGATTAGTCAAAATCTGAAGCATCCATTGACTGAGCAAGCTCCTTGTTGCCATTGAAGTCTGCAATTGTGAGGTTGACGTCTGGGTCATTGCCTCCTTCTACCATATAGTGAGCCTCTTGTTCTGTAGACTCCCTATACCTCTTGTAATTGACGGCTACTCTGTTGCTTGCTTGACAGTTCTTGTACCAATGCCCCATGACTCCACACCTATAGCATGGTTCATTGCCAACTCTACCCTGTTTGACTGAAGGGTTCTTAGGTGCCCTTTGCACCTTGTTTCCATAACCACTAGGTCCAGCACCACCATCCCTGCGCCACACATTGGGAGGGCCTCCACGGCCCATACTACGACCCCCACGTCCCTTTCCACGTGTTGCATTGTTGCCACGTGGGTAGGGATCAGCACGTCCAACTCACTTTGCATTGGGGTTCTTTCCACCTTTCACTTTGCCATAATTAGCTTCGGGAATTTTCTTTGTCCCAACAGGCCTGACATTGTTGTTCAAAAGAACCTCATTATACCTCTCAGCCACTTGCAGTAGGTTGATAAGCTTATTGAAGGTGGTGATTGTTTTGTTGTCATACTCCAGCCTATACTGGTTCGCTAGTATAATTGCTAAAGTAGGAAAAGTGGAAAGAGTTTTCTGGATCATATCATCTTCTGTGAGTTCCTTTCCACAGAAATTTAGACGTGCCTTTAGGCGCAACATGTCCTTGTTGAAGTCATTGACCCTTTTGTAGTCAAGCAAGCGGATTTCATTCCACTTAACGGTCAATTCTGGGAGCAAGGTGTCATGAATGTTTCCAAAACGTCCCTTAAGGGCATCCCACAGTTCTTTGGGTGTCTTCAACTGAAGGTATTCCCAGCGTAGGCTATGATCAATATGTTTCCTCAAAAACATTAAGGCATTTGCTTTCACCTTATCAGGCGGTCCATCGTCTTTGGGGTCAGTAGGAGTTTTGATGGTTGCAGTGTATTCTTTTGCCACAAAAGCATTTTTTACATCGGAAACCCAACGATGGTACTCAAGTCCTTCTGAGTCCAAAATGTCAAACTCAGGTCGATTTGGATCAGCCATCTACATAAAACAAGAGAGAATATATAAATTACGCAGTCATAAAGACATCCACGTTAATTATTTCCAAACGTATGAATTAGATTTCAAGACCAAGATTCGTAATGGTCACATTTTTCGATGCTATGTGAAGATACTTTATCACAGTAAATGTATGTATAATGCACATGAATTTTCATTATCATGGCAAAATGGAATTTATATGTTGCATTACAAAAATAACTATAACACATTTAATAATAAATAAAACATAGCATATAAAAATAAATTACATGACATGCTCAAATTGCACAAACATACAACGAAATATATGCTGCATATAATAATAGTAATAATATATCATGCGTAAAATAAAATATAAACAATAGCATAATATAAAACATGCGTAGGCATAATTTATAAAAGCGTAAATAAAATAAAAACATGCTCAAAATTGCATAAATAATAAAGTATAAAGCATGCTTAAAAACAGTAGACATAAATGAAAATCACGTGCTTTAGATTCCACGAATATATATCACATATATAACAAGCAATAAAATAGCATGCTCAAAAATAAAAATAAAATTCTAATTATAAATAATTAAATATACCATAGTATGAAAATAAAAGAGAACATACTTGGTGTCGAGAAAAACAATCCTAACGCACGCGCGTGTTGATGCAGGCGTGCGTAGCGATGTTTATTTTTTTCGGGTTATGCTGATTTGTTGGGCTGCAGGGCCTGTTTTGTTTTTGTTTTTTCTTCTCTGGTCAGGACCTTTTCTTTGGGCCGGGTCCCTTCTTTTTTTTTTTTTTTTTTCGCGTCTTCTTTCCTCTCTTCTTCTTCCTTCTGGTTCTGTGCGTGTGGGCTGGTGTCAGAAGGAAGAGAAATGCTGGGGGGTGCGCAGGCCGGTCTGGTGTGGAGGCTGCAAGGGTGCTAGGCCGGACGATGCGGAGATGCAGGTGATGGGATCTGTAGGTGTCGGGCTGCACGGGTGGGCTGCGCAGTTGTGCTTTGCGTTGGCTCGGCGGTGGTGGGATTTGCAGCAAGCACAGGGCAGCAACGCTGGTGCGGTTGACCGAACGCTGGTCTGAGCGAACGGGATGGGTCGGTGGCGCTGGGTTGGGCAAGGGGCTGCCGGGACTGTGTTGGAAGTTGCAGCGCGCCGCCTGGTGGGCTGGGATAGGTTGGGAAGGGCCGCCAGAGAAGAAAAGAAATTTCTTTCTTTTTTTTTTTGGTTGTTGGTGGTGGCAGAAAAAGAGGAAAATATTTTTTCTTCTAGGGTTTTGATTTTTGTTTTGGACGGAGAGAAGAAAGAAACTAGAAAACTAGGTTTGTTTTTCTTTGGCTATTGACTCTGAGCGTGCTGATAACGTGTAAAAGTAAAATGACAATTGGAATTGGTCTACTCATTTCATTTCATAGTCCCTTTATATAGGGATAGAATTACAACGGAAACATCGATTACATTAATGATACTAAATGCTGATTGATCTGTAATTGTGCTGATTGATGGTAATCACTGATTTCTTGATTCCCTCTCCGTCAGTTGCTTTGACGAAGGCACACAATATGTTTTTCCTTTAACAAAAAAGTAAAAATCTCTATAGTTATTTTTGACAATTCCAACAGCTTCTCTTTATATTCTCTAAAAATTATTATCCAAGATTAAATATGATAATATTTTTAAACATCAAATGATTATTTGAAGAGAGAAGAGAGAATGAGAGTAAAAACTTCTTGAAAGCTTATAATTTTAAAGTTTGCTGTAAACAGAAGGATTTTGTTTATTATCTCTTCACTTTCTCTGAAATAGAGAGGTATAGAGAAGATGTTGGAGCAAAAAATTACCCATCTTTTTCCCTAAATAAAGATGAAGCTATTGGAGATACTCAGACTTGTCATAACTTATTAGAATTATCATTGTTAACTGCTGACAATCTCACTGAGGGCATACTGCGACACACATCTGTAATATCTCGCACTCGAGTAACCCTAACACCCAAAACTAGTTTCCTTCTCGATTGATAATTGGGGCTCGTTTGGCGGCGACCCGACCAGTGTGTTGGCCTTCGACCTCTCTGGCATTGGGATCTACAGCCGGGCAGGTATTCGACCCGATTTGTTTCAAGAGTGCTCCATCGGTGGTTGAGCTCGAGGTAGGTCCAGGCGGCTTGTGCTCTGTGGTCGGGGGTGTGACTGTGCTAATCAAGACCGGTGACATGGTTCTGAATCAGTGGTGGTGCAAATAATGGGATGCTAGACCAGCGCTATTTGGAGTTAGCCTTCACGACAGCGTGCGCTGTGACGGCGTGGTGCGCAGCGGTTTGGGTCAAAGCGGCGGGTATCGCGGTGACGTAGATTGAGGCGGCAAGGTGGTGGCAGTGCGGGTCGGGCGGAGGAGCCGGGCTGGTTACGTACGACATGTCGTACGACATTCCCTTGCCAAACTCAAGGGCAAGTTTAGGACGTGGTATGCTAGCACCACCCAATGGACAATCAGTGCTCACTTATTCAGCGAGCCTAAGAACTATGAAAAGTAACACATAGCAATTAGGCAAGTTGAGAAATAAAAACTAAACTAAATTTTCTCCTTGCCCATAACAGTTGGGCTAGGAGGTTTGAAAAGATAAGCTAAACTTTGTTCTTGTGCTTCAGCAATCTTCTTTGATTTTGGGGGATTTTATTCCTGGATCCCAGATACGATACCTTAGAGAACTAGAGCCCATCATTTTGGTCCGTAAATGAGCCCAAATCCAAGCAACATTCTTAAAAACTTTGAACACTTTGTTGGGCCTTAAAATTAGTTTGCGCCTCATAATTGTTTTGGGCACCCAATTGGGCTTCAGAATTGGTTTAAGCACCTTATTGGAGTTGGAGGTCCCAACTGATCCGGCCACCACCAATACTGCCGCCGTCGACTGCTTTCCGACTTCCACCTGCCTTTCTACCCTCATCAGCTCTGCATCAATTCCAATCAGTCCCACTACCCCTGTGCAATGGAGAACACTACATATCCGCTCCAAAGCTTGCTCCTCACCCCTGCGTTCCTCTTAACCAGGAAATCTCACCCCGATCCACTTCACTCCCTGCCTCGGACCTCTATACTTGATCAGACCCAGAAATGATCCCAAAAAGCTCCATATCGCAGTTCTGTAACACGCCTCCACTGCCATCTCAGCCCACACAACTCCGACCAAACCCCCATTCCAGGACCATGGAGATTTCAAAAAAAAAATATCATGAGTAGCAAGAGGTTTGAGTCTTCCCCTTTGTGGTCGAATCCAAAAGCCAGGAAACCGGGCATTCCTATCATTGATCTCAACCAGATCGATCCCTCAATCCTTATCGTCGCACCCTTGAGAAAAAGATATGTAATGCTTAGAGCGCAATGCTTTTGAAGAATGATCGCCGGAAAAGGGCGATGCTGGAGGGCAGGTATAAAAACCGCAGAGGTAGGAGAACAAGTCTCCACTTACGGCGGAGATCGGAGTCGATCGCCAGATTTGAACACCATAGCCCCGATGGCTAGGTTTTGAAGAGAGCATTGTTTTATACGTTTTACCAACACATATCCTATATGTAGAACCTTTGATCAAGCTATTGTAAGGAATTGTTTCTGAGATGTCATTCATAGAAAGCATCAAATACTCGAGAATTAAAAAAAAAAAATGTACTTTTAATTTGTAGCTTTTGTTAAGAACTAGATAGATTTTGTGCCTTTGTTTTTTTTTTTTAAGAAAGCTGATAGTTTAGTTGCCTCTTAAGAAAAAAAGAGTAGAAGACTTCTTCATGGTTTCTCTCTAACTTTATAGACGAGGTTAACTGTTTCATAAAGTTTAAAGATGGCAAACCCTAACTCTCTAGGAGCGCTCCTTATCGCTCTCTCCCTAACGTTGTTCCTCTGTGGCGGCGACAAGCATAACAACTCCGGCCGTGTTGAATCTCAAGGACGACTCCGTCCACTCGTATCAAAGGATGGCGAACCTAGCTACTTTAAGGATGAACCTCTCTATTTTCCTCAATCTCTTGATCCTTCTTTATGGATTGAGGGTAACATAGATGACCTAAGGTTGGTGGAAATTTGGTTAAGGACAATTGAGATGGGATTGGGTGACAAAGTTACACCAAGATACAGAGCAGTATTTGCAGTGTCGCTCATAGGGACGGGGATAGCGAACCGTCTCGGAATGTTAGGAGACAGTGCCAACACAGGCACTTTACCATCGATGGGATTGATCTTCTTATCAGGCGGTTGCCAAAGTTATTGGTGGTCCAATATAGTGTATGGATGCACTCATCTTGGGTGTTAAGATCAGTTTCAAAGGTCGTGCCTTTGGGTTGTTTTTGGGTGGTGGCTTCGACAACGGGGGTGGCGAGATTGTCTGCGTCTTGGTTAGTATGGCTCAGACAGTGGGCGGCGCGCTGTCCCTGGCAACTGTGATGATATCTTGCCTGCTTCAGCTAGGTCTTCTTGATGGGCCTGTGCTGTTCGCTGGTTGGAGCATTTGGGCTGGATTTTCTTGGGTCCACAAAGACTATTAGGCCTGCATATCCCGCTAAGCCTCATAACCATGGCTGGCAGGGCATGGGGATAATTTAAGTTATTTTTGTTTGACTTAGCCTATTTACTATGATTCTTCATAGTTCAGTGAGCATTGATTGTTATAGTCAGTGGTGCTAGCATACCACTAATCCTACTTGCTGTTTGTTGGCAGTGAAAAGTATGTATTCGTGCCATTCTGGCTTTTGTTAAATGAAATCTATTATTACTGATTAAAAAAAAATGTAGGAGGGGATCAAAAGCGAAATAGTTGTGTTGGTGTATATATATCTGCAAATCGGTAGCTGTTTTTCCTTTGATGCATTATAATCTTATTCCTCATTCACTCAATCCATCCACAAAACCCTATCTTGATAAGTAGAAACTCTTCTATATCTCTTATAGAGATTTCATATATGTATATCACACAATAATGTTTCTTGTATTAGAAACCTAGATCTCTAGCTCCTCCATCATAATACCAATGGAAGATCTCCGTTACCTCTACGTATTTGATGTCTAATAAGTAGGTCTATTTCTATGTACCACTGTGGGTACTACCACTATCTTCTTGTCTGTCTATGTCCTTAAATGACAGCGGAATGGTGTGAAACAACATATTTTGGCTTGTGATAAATGATATTATTGCCCCTCGGGCCGATTCAAAAATATGTATCTCACACAAACTCAAGAAACTTCGATATTTTTTTTTTAAACAAAAAAGACAACAAAATATTACATCAACCAACACGTGTCTCTACAGGTGGAGAAAAACTAATGAAAAACTTACTTAAACTTCTAGTAGCCACCAATATACTCATTGTCGTCCTAGGTCAGATCATATGGTATCTCAGGAGAAAGACCATAAAATTTTTAAAAAAAAAAATTAAAAAAATCAGCCAATAAGCCGAACACTCTCACCTTTGCGCTGATACAACTGAATGCAGATTATTGGGGTCATCAGGGGCGGATCTAGGTATAGACTGGGGCGGGCTCAAGCCCGTCCGAGATAATTGGGCTTCAAAAAAAAATTAGATGTATACTTACAGAGAATTGTATATTGGCATTGTCAAGCCCACCCGAAAGTCCCAAGCTTGAAACTTCCGAACTCTCAATCAAACGTTTTAGCTCTTAGCCTCTCACGTTCTCTTAGAGACTCAAACATTAATCGGTCCATCTCTTGTTCTTCTTCTTCTTTTCCAGACTCAAATACAATTTGTGAACACTTTTAATTCCTGAAATTGTAAGTATGTGTTCAATTCAATCAATTGAATTTGGGGCAAATTTTAGGGTTAAGAACTTATGTCGAATTCAATTTGGGGCAAATCTCAGACACGTGAGCCAAGCCTTGGGCATAAACAATCATAATTGTTTCTTCAATCGCATATCATTTACCTTCATAGAGTCATGGTTCATGCTAAAGAGGTAAACTCTTTTTGTTTGGGATTTTCTTTTGTTACTTGGGTTCTGCAGTTTTGCTACTCTTGTTCTTGTGTTCTTGGTTTGATACTTAGATACTTTGACTAATTGATGACTGTGGTGCTGTGTTGTTCTTTTGATTAGAAAATGACTGAGGCTCCGAGCTTAGTTAGTTGGTTTGATACTTTGATTAATTTATTATAGTTTGATTTATTAGATTAAAAGATGTCTAACCTTAGTTTGATCAAATGGTGTTAGTCATTGAGTTCTGAGAAGAAAGAGAGAAACGTGTATGGAACTGGTGTTGGAAGCAGTGATGGGATAAAGAGCTTTGACTTTAAAATTCCGGAGGAGAGGATCCATAGAGGACCTCTCACATGGTAATCCGTAAAATGCTATTGATGACATCTGATAAATACTTGTTGGTGTTTTAGTATGTAGATTTTATAGTAGTAGGACACTTCGGTGATGCAATTGTGTATAATGTTTGCTCAATTATAGTTTGATTAATTTGTTTAACAACATTACTGGTTCAGCGGTATGAACTGTTAGTATTCTTTCATTTAATTTCTTTCGTTTAATTATAGTTTGGTTGTTGAATCCTTCATTGAATTGGTGTATTCCAGTAGTGCCAGCAACAAAAAAGAAAATTGTTAAAAAACCTAAGCCCACCTAAGGTTTGAATCCTGGATCCGCCCCTGGTGGTCATCGCTGTCCGAGAAGGAACTCCAAATCCAAGCTTTATCGGGCCTGAGCTTCTATCCAAGGATGTTTGGATCCGAAAACCATATTTTAATTGACTTCTAGATTTGGCTATAATTATCATATAGGATTGAATTGAATTATTAATTATACCACCATCACCGGATGGTATAACACCAACATTGTCCAACTCCTTATCATATCGTTGACTACAACTATCGTTCACATTTACTTTTTTGTCTTGAAACTCACGTTCACATTGGTGATGAATGTACAATAATTTGCTATTTTAGCTTTGACTCTAGTGTTCCAGTGTCAATTTACTATCTTAACATTTAGTTCTACCAATTTGTTATCGCAAGTAGGATTCGCAATTTGCCAACCTTCTATTAAATTAACTAGTTTTAGGAAAATTTTCTGTCCAAATTTCAACACATAAATGATGCGCACGTGGGGGCATTTTTATAATTTTTGTTGCAAATGGGCCTATATAATTGACCCCATAGTTAGTTTTTTTTTTTTTTCTTTTTAGGAGAGTTTAGTTAATTTCATCATGCTTATTATAGATTGAATACTCTTTCTATATATAGATTTTTTTTTTACATGAAATCTCGACAAAAAATGTGAAAAATTTACTCAAAGGAAAAGTAGAGTACAACCTAAAGGCCGGCAAGCACTAAGGCAGCAAGGCTCACCATACTGTGACTCACGAGGAATAAACATGAGTGGATATGGAAGACTTAAGGTACAGTGAGTGCTTAATATAGAAGTTCGCTGTCAAAAGAAGAATTGACAAATAATATTTCCATATGAACTATGTCTAAGCCAATATAACGTATGTTAGTATGTATCAAGTACACCTCCTTTAAGTTTTTGGGTTAAAGCCAAGGACCAAGTAGTTTGCTAGACAAGATTAAACTTCTAGTATCCTTAGATCTTAGGACGCAGCAAGCTATATAATACCCTCAAAACAATATTCTCACTAAACCCGAGGCATCAAATGACCCAGAAAGAAAACCCTAAAGCATGAAAGCTCCAAGAAAGACTAACTAAATTAGCTTTTGCCTTTTCTGGTCTGCGAGTAACTAAATTTGGTAGGAAGGAAGGATATCTCCAACTATATTGATCGATGAGGAAGTGTAATATATGGTTAGATGGGCAAGCGTTTCATTTGATTCAGTTGGGAGAAGGAGTTTGTCGAGGTTTTGTGTTTTAATTCTTGTCTTTTTTCTGTCATCGAAAAAAAAAAGCTGGCATACATTCAAAATTACAGTACACCGTTCCATGAAGGTAGCTTGGCAGAAAGAGCATTGCGTAGCTTCTACTTTTCCCTGCATCAAGGCTTTTGCTCACTACCCAAGAATGAAGACACGCCATAAAAGCTTTTGCAGTACACGAACCAGTGCATGATCATCGATCATCAGCTGGCTGCCAATTCAATACAACTCAAAAGCTAATTAAGCCGTACGATCCCCAAGCTGCGTGGACACAAAGAAAAGGAATCGCAATCTCTGATTCACGATCTTCCTTCAGAGCCCTAGAAAGGGCATGCTCTTGCCCAGCAGTTAATGCTCTGTTGCGTTGTTGTTTTGCGTCAGGGAAAGAGATTCTATGTGTTTGTTTTGGAAAGAGAATCAGAATCCTTCAATAGGTGATCGAAAAAGGAAACAAAAGCACGTGAAAATAGTAACTATTTACTGCCGCCCAACTGTACTTGACTATGACGACACTCTGATCGTCGTCTTTTTATGGCTTAGCTGCTAGCAGGCCATTCTTAAAGTCATTGGTCAATGATGGAGACGACGACGACGTTGTGTTCCTTCGATGATGCACTACTGTGCTTTTCGCTATAGCAGGTAACCCCAACCAGTCGTCCGAGTCTTACTGGTTCCATGTCTTTTTGGACCAGTGATCATTGTATACTGAAACTTAGGTGAAAAATTTTTGCATGAGAGAGAGAGAGAGAGAGAGAGAGAGAGGACCACGTATGGCAACTAAAACAAGAGAGATGAAGTGTGTGCCAAGCAGTTATGACATCATTGACATGTCGACTTCGGGTAATTTCTGGTGCGCACTAAAGTTTCCCATGCGGCCTTCGCATACACACCATCGACAATTACAATTGCCAAGTTTTTGACTTAAATATGTGTGTTTATATACTATGATTTCTTTTCTTAGTTAAATTCTATCCAATGGGAAATGGGGTTATGACTATTAATTTATTGGTCTAAAACGACTTCATTATAGGTGAAAAGTTATGAGTTTAGTACGGAATATTAGCCATTGTGTAATTTTATTGATTTTATATTTTTATTGTATATATTCCTTAATTCGTATCATACTAGTAACACTAAAAGATTTCAATCATTACATTGCACAATGTTAAAGGTCAAAGGAGCTAAATATACGTATGCAATTCCAAGTTGCATCTATCCACTCTCATACCCGTGGAGTTAATTAACTAGCTAGCTAGCTTTGTAAGCTTTGTTTTGATTTATCACATAATGACAACAATTAATGAACCGGCTACTCTTGAGGCCCCTACCTTTTGGGTTTTCTGTTTAAAGATCATTCTAGCTTTCACCAAAACCTATTTATACATTTGTTGCTAATATTTTTCTGTTTATGCTCATTGATATAACTCCACTGATTAGAAAAATCATTAGAGGGGACTTTTTCCTTTGGGAACATAGACGTTTTTTTTGGCATCATTTCCAAAAAGGTTGCCAAACTGGGGGGTACGTAAAAGCTATTCTTTACCCCCAGATTTTTCTATTTGATTGTATAGCGTATACCCACTATACACATAACACAAAGTAAATGGATTCTATTTTAATCATAGAATTATTATTTTGTAACTATTCTTTTCGACCCTAAAAGATGGAATTGTCCCTTACGGTATATAAAAAACAATAGGTTTGAAAATGTTGTAAGAACTGAAATGTCACAATATTTTTTTTATACGTGTCAAAGTGATGGAAACGGTTACAAAGAATTAGGAACTCATTTTGACATAGCAACGGTTACAACTTACCACTTAAAACTACTGTATATCAAGAATCTGGAACATATACTTGGATAAGAAAAAGAGGAAGTAATATTTTACCTGTGCAGAGCAAAAGATGAAAAACAAAAAAAAAAAACAAAAAAGAGGAAGGGGAAAAAAGTTAAGTAAAAAATCAGACCACGCCATATTTTTCAAAAACTTCACGGACCAGTAGTTTGGAGCAATCTGTATGGATAAGACTAATTGTTCATACCATATGCATAATGAGCCTAAACACCGGAACTACACGGCTAAATGGCCACCCAAAAAGGCTCAAGTCTTAACTCCACAAGGTAGGTCAAAGGCTCAATAAATATGCTACACTCACATTCCAATCTTTAGTAGCTCACATCTGGGCCCACATGGGAAAGAAAATGGTGACAAACCCTAACCTACACTATAAATACATGTATCTCCTCTCATTTAAGGTAAGCTACCTCTTTTCACTTATTCATACGTACTTTGTCTATATTCTTACTTGTATCTGGCTTAAGCATACGAGAGTTTAAGGTCGGCAACCCATGATTGATAGGTATGGACCTCAAAGATGGTTGCTCTCACGGTCATCCCATTTCTACATAGAAACATTTGGTGCTAGAAGGGTACCACTAGCTCACCACGAGTAATTTCATCAACTTACTAGAAATTTTTTCCGACCACCAAATTCTCTCTCCTCTTGGATTTCCGTCTGCTAGCGCACTAGAGCACATCTTCTTCTTGATTTTCATCTCATTCACATGAAATTCATGCTTTTTTAGCTTTTGGGTTTCTGTTTCACAAGAGATTCGAATAGATAAAGCGATCAATCAGGAAACAACGACTTAATGACATTTCTACATAATATATAAATTGACAATAACATAAATACAATGCTAAAAGTTACAGATAAGAGCATATTTAGCAATGTTAGCCATTGTTTAGTCAAATTTTAGTCAAAGTAACTAAAAATTTGTTTTTATTAGTCATTTTTAAAATACGTCTACATCAATTCTCTCTAGGTTAACTAGTTTTGAGTTTATATTATTATTTTTCTTTTATCAAATAAATAACTCACATACAACAGCTAGTTTGTTATGAGTCGAACTCACGGTTCCCACATATAAAGGGGACACTTATACCACTAAACCAAATGATACTAAGCTTGAATTTATATTATTTATTGAATGAAGAAAAAATAGTTAATATGTATTTGTAAATTATATAAAGCTACTTGAAGATTAAAATGAATATTTTAAATTTACAAAAATAATAGAGAGTTGCATCTCACTCTCTATATTTAGAAGCTTGATAGTTAAAAGTTAAAATAAGGAGCCACTTAAGAGTCTAATGAAGCTGCTAAAATTAATATAAAAAAATAAAAAAAACTAAATATACTCTCTAAAATAGTTAAGGAACCAAGATAGAGAATCTAATAAAAATACTTTAATAACAAGAAAAATAGATTATTATTCCTTACAACTTTAGTTAGTAAATGTCGCTTAATACCCTTCGGTTAATAATGCAATTCACATTGTAAATATCAAATGTGGACTCATACGTAGGGCAAGTTTGGTCCCGAGGTGATTAATTTAAAATCAACTTTAACTGTGCTGTGAGAATAATCAGTTGTGAAATTAAGTAGTTGGATGTTTGATAATTTGTGCTTTTTAAAAGTGATGTGAGTACAAAAACAGTGTTTAAGTGTTTAGTAAATTTTAATGGGCCATAGAAGAATGATTATGGACTTGCTCTTTAGGCTACTGACTTTCATAAAACTGCCGAGGGAATAGCAGTCGAAAACAACTAGTTGAGCGGCTAAAGTAATCTCTTCGTAAATAGAAATAACCTGATCGATTTGTTAGAATACATAGATTCAAATAAGGGGTTTAGGGCCCTTCAAATACAAAAAATTAAAAAAAAGGGTTAGGGTTTAGAGCTATTTTAGAACAAACTAACATCATCCTTCATATATAACTTCAAATAATACGCTTACATATAAGTGGCACTTCCAAACAGGTCAACTTAACCAGAAGAAAACGGGGTTACATACTAACTAATTATGTCACTAGACCATAGCAGCAGTCCTTGGCAAAGCCACACCATGCAGCTCATGCTTCATCTCACAAGACAGCTTCAGCACCTCACTCAGATCAACCGGGTGCCCCTCGTCCGGGGCCCACTTGAACCCCTGAACCAGCTTCGCCACCCAAAGCGACGCCGTCACCAACCCCAGATTCTTCCCCGGGCACACCCTCCTCCCCGCCCCGAACGGCGCCAGCCTCAGGTCCCTGCCCCTCACGTCCACGTCAGCGCCGCCTTCACTCACCACAAACCTCTCGGGCTTGAACACGTGCGCCTCCCGCCACACCTCAGGGTTTTGCCCTATGGCCCACATGTTGACCATCGCCGTCGTCCCGGCAGGGATCACCATCCCGTTGCTGAGCTGGACGTCGGACGTGGACAGCCTCGCCCAGGACAGAAGTGGGCCCGGTGGGTGCACTCTTAGGGTTTCCTTCACCACAGCCTGCAAGTAAGGCAATCTTGCCACGTCAGCGTCCGTCACGCTCCTCTCTCCCACAAGGCTGTGAATCTCTTTGTAAAGTTTATCTTGAGTCTCGGGGTTTAAGATCAACTCGGCCATCGCCCACTCGGTCAGCAAAGCGGTCGTATCAGTCCCTCTGAATATCATCTCCTAAAAGATGAGACCAAATCTCAATACTAGTCAATTAGAAGTAACAAAATGAATTAATCATAAAATTTAAAACTACGTACCCACAGCACAGCAATCATGTCATTTTCCTGAAGCTTCTCGCCATCCAAAGAGAGCAAGACATCAACAAAATCAGCGTGATCCTCCGAGAGCTGCTGCTTCTTCGACTCGGGGCTGAGTCGGTGCTCTTCGATGATGCTCCGGACGAGTTTCCTGACTCGGGGAACGAGTTTGGCGCAACGCTCATTGATGCGGAACGGGTCGTAAAAGTAACTCAACCAAGGGAGATAGTCGGACCAGTTGAAAGCACCCAAGATCTCAAATCCTTCCCTAACCATATCCTCGAGCTCCCTCAGCTCCTCCTCGTTATGGTTCCCCGTGGGGTCGTACCTTTTCCCGAACACGCTCCCCATGATGTTGTTGAGGGACGCGGCCCGGAGGTGCTTTCGAAGCGACACCGTTCCTCGGAGTGATTGTTCTTCGGCAATGTTGAGCAGCATGGCGGTGCAATCTTGCTGGCGGCCAGCCTCGTGTGCTATAATGCGCCTGGGAGCGAAGAGGTGGGAGGAGGAGATCTTCCTGAGGAGTCTCCAGTATGGTCCGTTGGGAGCGAACCCCATGGCTCGGGTGAACATAAGGCTCTTAGCCGACTGCTTTATTGGGCGGTCAGCGAAGTAAGGGGAGGTCAGGATTTCCCTGGCAGTGTGAGGGTCAGATGCTACAACAGCAGGAGTGGAGCCAAGGCTGAAGGCCATGAGCTGAGTAGTGGTGGTTTGGCTCCAAGCCATGGAGGCTAAGGTGCGGTGAGCCAAGCCGCGGGAGAGACTGAAGAGGGAACCAAACACGGGAAGGCCTTTGGGTCCCGGTATCGCGAGCGGACCCCTTTGGTTCCGGCCGTTTTCCCATGCGACGCCGCCGGTAGCGAAGGCCCAAGTGAGAAGGGCAATGGATGCAAAAGCAAGGGCGAAACAGAAGAGGAAGTAGGGTTGGAGAAGGTTCGAGAAGCCAAGAAAAGCTGGGAGGGTAAACACCCACCAGGTGGTGTCTTTGCTAACGAACTCCATTGAAGAAAGGAAAATGGACAACGATCGAGCTCTTAGTGTGCTTTTGTTTGGTGGTGGGTAGTTAGTGAAGGTAAAAGGTATGGGGTGAGGGATTTATATAGAGGTGATGGGAATGCATGGGTCGTATGGACGATTTTTATTTATTTATTATTAATTTTAAATTATTTAGCTCACCCTACTTTGAAATATGTTATATGTTAAGAATCGATCTCATAATGTTTTATTATCAATGTTGAAATTATAATTTATTAACTGATCATAGCTGATTGATAATGTCGATTAATTAATTAATTATGTTAAATTCTAAATTAGTTACTAATTAAGAAGTGAAGTGTAATTAATTTTTTTTAAAAAAAATAGTGAAGTGTAAAACGTGATATTGGGAGCCGTTATAGCCTTATGATCGAGGGTGTCGAACCAAGTACATAATCAAGGAGAGGTGGACAGTCCAAGGCATTGAATGGGTGAGGGGAACATAGATTTAATTCTGCTTCCCCAGAACGGCGTTCTTGGCGGTAACGCTTGGTAGTCAAGTAACCGCGCGCCTCGGAAGCCGTGATGGTCGTCTCGAATTGAATGTGGAAGACAGACACAGGCGGCTGAAGGTGACTTAACTATTCTTGAAAGACGAGATAGCTAGATCGAGAGAGACTGACACTACCGATCTTATTCCGAACTGAAATCACAACCACAACGGTAGCCCCCCTCCTTATTTCACTTTTAGTGGAAAACTAGCTTGAACAACCTCTATTTACAGTGCTACCGGCCACTTTATTGGTGACCACCTTAGTTGTAAAGCTATATGTATATATATACACAGCATTGTAACTATAGGGTTCTTATCATTTCCTTCCTGGCTGTCGATCTGCTTTTGTTTTTTTCGGTTGGCATGTTATTTTGATAATTTATTTGGGAGATTTTGTTTCTTGGCTTGGCATGTCATATAGAAAGGTTCAACCCATGGATCGATCCTGGCATGGAATCCATTTGCTTCACCGGAATGAAGTTTCAGTTGGTATATTTCATCATAGCGCTATATCTATATGGGGTCTTGACTTTATTCATTTCATGCCGATTCTTGTTGTGGTTACTTAATGTTTCGATTCATCTGATCAATGGAGGCCTACATGTTTTTATAAGCAAATTTAGTATCACTAGCTACATTGGTCGTGGAATGTTGGAGCTCATTTACATATATGAAGGAAAGTAGAGGATGTCAGGAATTCAGAAATGATCATTAGTATCAAATTCGAACGCCAAGAATTTCAACCAAAACAACAAGAATGATAGCTAATCCAAGTATAACACTAGGCAGATCCATGCTTGCCACTTTAAAATATAATTTTACTTCTAGGTCCAAATTGGACCCAAAAGATCTTGATATCACAATGATATATCAAATTTCTACTTCTAGTAGTTTTATTGTGAATTCTTTGGTCATACATGGCCTGAAAAATCAGTCATAATGACAGTTATATGGTTTCCCCCCATGCTTAAAATGGTGGTTGACATACAAACTTTTAACCAGAATATTGGATTTTTAAGTTTTCTAATGGCAAGAAGTTATGGTAAGAGAAGGTATAGTTCTATGTTATATATATTGGTGGAAGCTAGGTATAGACGTATAGTTTCGTGTGTGTGAATGTGAAGGATGATGGTGTAACAGAGAAGATGAAGGATAATAGTTTTATATGAATGCGAACGATAACATGAAGTTCGATTGGTAGGTCTTTGGAAGCACTTTGATCATTCAGCTTGCTTTCTTTGTTTTTCTCAATTCCTGTCCTGTTTTTTTTCTGTTTCTGCTGACTGATAATCTCATGCCGACCTTGCCACTGCAGGTACTTTAAGTTCAATTATGTAAAGCTAGATTTTTCAGTCTTGGTGGAAAGTATACTGTACATAGGTATAAGAAACTATATAGGTATAAGACATGACCACCGTTTATAGATTGGTATGGCTTCCGAGGACTACGAGTTAGGCAAGTTGAGGAATAGCCAAATAGGAATAGTTGAAATGGGCTGCTTATGCTCGCCCAACTCAAAACAAGTTGAAATGGGCTACCGTAGTGCTAAAGGCAATTAAGCTTTCCCATATAAATAATTGGTGTTATTTTCATCCAGTGGTTTCCTGGTTGGAATGCACAATGATCGGTGGTATTTGCCCTCCTACTGTCAAAGGTAATGGAGGGATTCTTGATTGCTTTTACTCTAAAATAAATAAATAAAATAAAATAGTGTGCTGGCTTTATCATCCTCCCTAATTTACCTTCTTAAGCAAACTCCTTCAATCTTTAATTGATGGATGAAGACATTCACTAATTTCTTCTTTTTTGTTGGTAAGTTGATGTAAAGAAATGGTTGAATAAAGGTTTTGATATGTATTCAACGGTAATCTATATGGCATGTATACAAGTGCAACATTCAATTGCTCCTACATCTAAAGCCTTAAAGCCGTGGTCCACGTTTAGTGGGATTCTATCAAATCTAACTAAGGAAAGAAGATAAAGCACATAATTACAATATTGTTATAAACTAGAGAATAAGAGAGAGATAGAAGAGAGAAACAGAATATAGAGGAGGTAAAAGTCTGTGTTTCATTCTCATTAGACCAATTTATATACGGGTAGAGTTTACATCATAAGGACGTAAGTATTTACAGTGGAAAGCCACATATATATAATATTTACAACACTCCCCCTTGGATGTCCACCACTAAATGATATGGTGTTGGATGAGCTTAATGTTGCCTCGTCAAAAACCTTGCTAGGTAACAAAAACCCAGTGGAATAAAAACAACCATGGTCAAAGGAGAAAAAGAGTACAACGCGCATATGTCCTTGGTAGCATAATTTTGAATGCTTCTCCTGATGAGAATCTCCCCCTGATTGTTGCAAGCTTCAATCATGCATGTAATAAAATACATGCACCATGTATATTGAATCTGCTGTGTCGATCACATAGATGAGACCATGTGTGGTTTGCATAAAGGGGACTCATCATGAATTTCAATTCCTGCGAAAGTTAGGGTATTACTAATAAAACTATGATAATAAATCTTACCTCAAGTAGAACCAACTTCATATGCTCAAATTATAGATAAAGATATTACTTAAAGAATAACAATATAAATGAACAACAATTGACACATTTACCTTTATTCAAGCATTGGAATGTAAGTATGGCGTACTTAGCCATAAATATCAATTTATGTAATTGATAATTTCATATAGACTCAATATGAGCTCCAGATAAATTCATAACTTCAAGAAAATTAGAATATGTTTCAACATTATGAGCATGATTCGAATTCGATTTATTAGTCTTGTCATAGTACTCATTGAGGCAATAAGTCACTTTGACTGTAAATGAATGAGTATATACGAAACTTTAGACTTTTTGATTCCATGAGTGAGCTTTAAGCTCTTTCATTCATTCATGGACTTGTCTTTGACAATATGAATCCGTCAAGGATTTGATTAAGTAATATGCTTATAATGACACATAGAATTAGGGGATTTGCTTTTAGTAATTTGCTTATAAGATCTTCATATTAACCAAGACAACATGCCATAAGCCTTTCGTTAATATAACATATATGTAACATTGTACTTATAGAAAAGTTGTCGTTTGGAGAAGAATGATAGTCCCATGTCTCTATAAAGAGACTTGTGTCATAGTAATTTTAATTCACTAGAATGAACACTCTCTTGTATCTTAGGGTTTATAAAGTCCAAATATTTCATTACATTTCCAATAATCAAATTCATTGGAATTGCCTCTTTCTAATTTGGCCGATATTATAATTTGCCGACGTACGCATTGAAACGTGGTATAGTGTACAGCCCCTGATGATTTTCAGTAGCGCTACTATAGATGAGATATCATCAAATTTCGATCTCACACATTCATATATGCATGCATTAGCTATAATAAGCTTTGTTGATATCAAGTACTCATTCCTCTTTTAGGAATGTATTGTCTCTTTAGGACAAATTAATTAGAGAATCTGGATCTTTGTATAACCTCATGAAGAGTGTTATAGGGCTTGTATAATATTTCTTTATAGGGGGATTAAAATATTGGACTTGGTGAACATATCCCACATAATTTACGCCGTTACATTAGTCTTTCCTCCCCCTAACGGCAGGAAGACTATCAGATTTGACTACAAAAAATATGTGTTCATAAATATTGGATTGAAAATCCATTGATGGGTGGCGGACCCAAACCAATTTTTAGGTCAAGAAGATAATGAATTGAGATTTTTTTTTTCTCAAAATTAAAATGAGACATGGTGAATAGATATTACAAACCAATTCATGTCGTTTTTCATAAACGATATTGCTCCCCCTAATGGCGGGAGGGTTGTCCCATTAAAGTGACAATTCGCAATATGCGATAAATTATAATTTCCGTGTTAGGAAGGTTTGCAACTGTTGTTGTATTATACAACAATGTAAAGTATGTAGATGAGTCTACATAAACAATGACACATTAGTCACGCCAAAATAATTTTCATTTGGCTCAATGAAATTTTTAGTTCATGATATAGTATACAGTAGTATACTTATAGTTGATTAATACAACTTAATTTAGGTGAAAATTTTATCACCAAATATATGCAATGATATTCCACATAGGTAACATAATACGAGCTTAACTTTTTGAAGCATCAATTGTGAAAAATTATCAACAATTGCAATGGATCATGTCCATAGTTGCATTATATGCATGCAAGACTACTATGTTTGTCATTATATTTATCATGAACATTCATGGTTCAAATTGAATTTATTAATGAACACGTGGTTCATATTATTGTTTGACATTGAAAACAAATGTCAAAAGTATATACTCAAATTTCGAGTCTGGGACAGTGGCCCATATGGGTATAATCATATACTCTAATAATAATACAATGGAGGATAATAGCCTCATCGAATTTTATATTTTACACAAAGCATTGGGCTCGAGTCTTCACAATTAGAAGCTTGTTCTAAAAGTGGAGTGACCAGAGGTTCACATGTACTCATAAAGAGAAGGGACAAAAATCCATACATAATTGGGGATCAAGAAACAAGAGGTTTCGATCTATTTGATTGTATAACAATCAGTGGAGGAATTTTAAGTCCTCATGAAATTGAATCAAGAAACATGTAGTTTCGATCTCATTATAAATTGAGAACTTTATATCAAATTATCAGATAAGATAATAAGAGGAAACCAGATTGAAGTCATCAAACTAATAAAAATACATACCTCGATTTTGTAGAAAATATAATTAATATTGTTGATACCAATTCGGGAGTACCATATGCCAAAATAGAGAGATATTCATATAAAGTCAATAATTGATACATGCATTAATATAACATTATAACAAAATAATCAATAAATTTGTTGTAGTCTAATTAGTTAGGATATTTGGCTCTCATCCAAAAAACCTGGGTTCAAGTCCCAGCGATGGAAAATAATTTTGTTATTTTTCACAAACGACATAATCATATGAGGTAGATATGACAAAAATAATCATAAGTAACGAATGTAACAAATGTTCATTATGATCGCATAAAATAAATAACTATGATAAGTATCAAATAATGGTAATAAAATGAGCTATTTACAACAATAATTACCGGAGAATAGTAATAAAATCAGTTATTAATAACAATAACGATCAGATAATGGTAATTGAAAATATTATCATGATAATTGTAGCTCTTGCAACAAATACTCATGACAAATTCAGTTATGAAAGAATTGTAATAAAGGTAATTTAAATATAATAAATAAGATTAAACAGATGAAGATAAGAAAATATAATTACGTTTAATCGGTGCCAGAACATAGGCTTAAAATGACTAAACAAAATAAATAGAGACAAAAAAAGCGCCTAAACATAGGCTTAAAAGACAGATTCTCCATATAATTTTAGTTGAGAGGTAATCATATGTATAGCGGAATTGAAACTCAGCGACAAATTTAAAGTTCTGAAGGCGTAAAATGCGTCCATTCATATCGTGCTCTAGATAGAACAATGGTTTTCTGGTGAGCAAATCGATCAACCAATGCTTGCCAAATCTCAAGTGGATCTTTCACCGTAAGGTAATCATCTTTTAGGATCTTATCAAGATGGTAACGCAAGAAAATCATAGGTTTGGCGGGATCTTGCACAGATAATTTATTGTCAACTTTGATGGCATTTCCAAGGTTTTTAGCCATAAGGTGAATTTCAGCATCAAATAGTTCTTGCCAGAAATTTTATGAGGATCAAAGTCCAATTTTGTTAGATGCGTCATCTTTCTACAAAGAGAAAAGATGAGATATATCAAGATCTATAATTATTAGAACAGTATGTTCTATGAAAAATTTATATACGAAACAAAGGTTTCGAAGAGTTCATAAATATGAACAATGGATCCCATAGGGAACACACGAGAAAAACATTCGTGTGATGTCTATAGAACCATAGGTTCTAAGACTACTCGGTTAAAGGTGTGAAGACCCAGATTTTCATACAATAAATTTATGTAATTCAATAATTGTTATATAAATTGAATTGTGATATTTGAGATTATTTGGATTGTCGTGGGTTGAGAAAATTGGTTCCGAATGATTTTATTTTCAAAAACGAACGTTATTTAGGGGGTCGTGAAAATCGACTTTTTATACGTTCAAAATTTGGGAAAACTTCCTTCATGAAAGTTGTAGAGCTCGTCGATACGAGTCCGTGCATATGTGGAACGTATTATTCGGAGTTCGTATGAATAAGTTATGAATATTTGAAAATCGAAATTTTTCTATAAATAGTGGAAAAATCTGAGTTTGTTGTGAAGGACGAAAAAATTCCATTATTGCACATCAGTCCCCCGTCTCTCTCTCTCGGTCTGGTCACTGCGCCTTTCGACCCAGCGACCCGACCCGACTGGAAGTCGGGCCTCCCGACCCCGCCGCCGCCGGACCCGGCCTTCTCCCGCGTCGCCGCCTCGCGCCTGGGCGATCCCCGCCATCGTCGCGCCCCGCCGCCGCCTCCAGACGTGGATCGAAGCCTCCTCCCGAAGTGAAAACCCGACCCGGCCGGAAAACCTCTTTTCCGGTGGTGCACGGGCCGATCGTCCCCATTTTCGTGACGTGCTCTTCCTTCTGATCATCCCCATATATAGCTTGCATCACGATTTTGAGTGTAGAGTGGTAGATCAAGAGTTGAAGATTTCGACGTCCCTGATTCGATCTGGAGACTGATCAGAGGGCCGAGATTAATCCAACTTCAAAGCCCGATCTAGGACGATCCAGACCTCATCTCCGAAAAAGTCAGGTATTAAAGTTGTTCAAAATTTCATTTTGAAGAAGTTTGTAGTTGACGACTTTTGCATCGGAGGTGGTTGACCGGTGTTGACCGCCGCGTTGACCACCGTCTGACCGCCGCGTGTGGCGGCGCGTCGGACCGAATTTTGAGTTTTTATTATCTGGACGATGATCTATGCATCCATACGAGCGTTTTGAGATATAACTTGGTCATGTTAGAAAAAATTGATAAATAGTCAATTTCTGTTTTAACGTTACTATTTACGGTTTTACAATTTACCTTCGGTTTGAGATTTACGAAGATCAGACCATCGGTTTTACTTCAAATTTTAATATGATGTTCATATGACTGTCCCGATGACTTTGTGTGGTCACGGGCGAAGATCCGACTTTTGGATCATCGTATAATTATAAAATAGTGATTCGGGAAGCTATTAAGGAAGATCCGTTCATCGGATTTTCGTATAATTTTGATAGGATGTTTCCATGGGCAATCCGTGAGGATCTAACCGTTGGATCATCTTTATTTTAGAATCCGACCGTTGGATTATCTTTATTTTAGAAATCCGACCGTTGGATCATCAATTAGGTTTATTTCATGCTTCGTTGCTAAGTAAAGACCATACTTGATTAGGTACTTGACGGCTTGAGTTGACGAGCATTGGATTTTTGTGAGTTATATATATATAGAAGACGCAGCAGGAGTTCGAGGTGAGTAAAACTCACGTGGTTCATATTACGAACCGAGCATTTTAATTTATTTATTTTTGGTAATTGTGTGAAAAATATTTGCGGATTAAATATTTGTTTTAAAATTTCATGGACTTGAATTACCACAGTCCATAGGTAAGTAAAATGAATTTTAACTATACAAATGAATTTCATAATTTTCTTGTGTGAACTATAGATGGTATTAGTGGTCATTCCTGAGTGGATGATTACGTATATATATATTTACGTGGAAAATATATATTGATGAGTGGATTGTTTGATTGAAGATATGATGGAGTTGATTATATTACAATTGTGTAATCCCATAATAATATGATATATCTTGGTGTGTTTGATTTCAGTATGTGATTTTATATATTGGGTTCATTTATGGGTTTAGGGTCAATGTAACGACGGGTGTGGGAAATCGGACGCTCTAATCCTAGTGTGGATGATGGGATACGATTGGTTGAGTATGTGGGATTATTGGACGTTCTAAATATGTATATAGGTATACATATTGATGAAATACAATAATTGATAAAGATGTCGGATGCCATAACCTAGGCCAGGTGACGGGCTACGATTCAGTTAGAGCTCTAGTCTGTCAAGTACCGTATTTTCATAAATATGATGAAGAGAGTCGTGGGGAAAGTAGTGATTGGAGTTGACTATATATATTGAATTGGTGTTGATTGAGATTGTTATTATGTGTATATGTGGAAATAATTGAGTGTTGCTGTTTGTGGGAATAAAAGAGTTTAAATTAAGTAACAGTTCCTTCTTTTACTCATACAAGCTTTCATAAGCTTACCGGGTTTTGTGTTGTTGCAATCCCGGTACACTATTCAATGGTGTAGCGGATATTCCTGCAGGTCAGGATAACCAGGGAGGTGACCGAGCCGCTTAGGTGTTACAGCTGTTTGTTATTTATTTAGTTGTGAGGTGTGTGTGTATGCTCATTTAGAGCTTTACATTACATTTTGGATTTATGTTGTAATAATTAACCGAGACTAAGTCGGTTTGATTTTATTTCGTGTGGTGAGTGTGTTAAGAAAAGAAAAATTTTCATGTTTCGGATTTATGAATAGTTATTCATAAAATTCGGGGCGTGACAGTTTGGTATCAGAGCGTAAGGTACATATTTGGTGATATGTCAATACTTACCGAGTGATGGCCCGTCTGCAGCGGATCCCCATCGTGTGCTCTTCGGTATTGACAATGTCATTGGGTATGTGAGTGCGTTAGGTTGGCTAGGAACGTTAGTATTTTTAGGAAATTTAAGCATCGTTATGTATGATCAGTACTTGGTTAATATGGACTTGCATTTGACTTATGTTTTGTTTAAGTGTTATGCGTGTATTAATCAAGTATATCATGCTTATTAGGTAATGGAGATTGAGGGAAACGAAGCCAGAGGTCGGGGTAGAGGTAGACCTCGGGGTAGGGGTAGAGGCCGAGGAAGGGGTAGGGCCCCTCCAGTTGAAGAAGTATTCGAGTCGGAGGAAGATGCACCTTATGAGGATCAGCCTATTCCTCCTGTGGCTGTGATTGATAATCCTGCTCGCTTACTGATGCTAGCAAGGGAAATTACTCGCTTGGGAGCAACCAAGTTTGGAGGAGGCACAGATTATATGGTGGCGGATCGCTGGATAGAGGATTTGCAGACTTATTTCGATCTGCTTGATTGCACTGAGACCGACAAGAGGAAGCTAGCCGCTTTCATGCTGAAGGATGAGGCTAGAGTGTGGTGGAACGTCACTCAGAGGAGCATTGAGGTGTCTACCTTGACATGGGACGGCTTTGAGAGGCTGTTCAGAGAGAAGTACTTTCCACCAGCAGTGAAGGAGAGGTTGGAGAGAGAGTTCCTTGCACTTGTACAGGGGAAGATGACAGTCATTGAGTATGATGCAGAGTTCTCCAGATTGTACAAGTATGTGAGGCAGATGGAGGATGAGGACTTGGCCAAGAAGTTTCAGAGAGGGTTGAGCCCTTCGATTGAGCGTGATGTAGCTATCTTGGAGCTGAAGACCAAGAGAGAGATCTTGGCTAAGGCACAGATCATTGAGCAGCAGAACCTGATTCGTAGAGAGAAGGAGTCTGCTGAGAGAGACTTCCAGGGCAAGGGAAAGGCCATAGCAGGGAGCAGTAGAGCTAGAGACTTCAGGGGTGGGTTCTGGAAGAGACAGAGAACTCAGTTTCAGCATCAGACTCCAGTTAGGGCAGCAGTAGCTCCTCCTGTGCAGGCTATGCCTATCAGGCAGATAGCACCAGCAGCTCCAGTGAAGTGCTTTAACTGTGGCGAGCCGGGCCACATCTCTCGTGCGTGCACGAAGCCACGGGGTAGGTTATGCTACAGTTGTGGACAGGCAGGGCATCAGGCTAGAGAGTGTCCTCGAAATCAGGGTAGAGTGCAGGGTAACCAGCAGAGGCAACTACCACCTGCTCATGCTAGAGTCTTTGCCGTTGGTCAGGCAGGCACGGGAGTGGAAGGTACCTTATCTGTTTATCACTTTCTTGCTAGAGTACTATTTGATACGGGAGCCTCACACTCTTTCATATCTAGTTCGGTTGTGGACGTTTTGGGTTTGATTGCTATGCCTCTGATTAGATCATTGTGTGTTACATCACCTCTCGGTGTGTCTCTTGAGCTTAGCATGCTTTGTGATGATTGCCCTATTGGGATTGGTGGCAGAGAGTTCTCTGCATCTTTGATTGTGATTCCGGATCACATGTATGATGTGATTTTGGGTATGGATTGGTTGAGGCCGAACCATGCTGTTATTGATTGCTTTAGGATGATTGTGTCCTTCCATGTTCCAGGACAACCGGTGTTTCATTACCGTTGCCTGAAGTCTGACATCACCATGAGGATAGGAATTCTGGCCCATATTGAATCAGGGAGTAGTACTTCGAAGATTACAGGGATTCCTGTAGTTTCAGAGTATGAAGACGTGTTTCAGGAGATCCCTGGGTTACCCCCGAAAAGGGTAATGGACTTCTCCATTGATGTGATACCAGGTACTTCACCTGTGTCGAAAGCACCCTATCGAATGGCTCCAGCTGAACTCCAGGAGTTGAAGGTGCAGATTGAGGGCTTACTTGCACAAGGGTTCATTCAGGCAAGTGTGTCTCCTTGGGGTGCACCAGTGTTGTTTGTGAGGAAGAAGGATAGTTCACTTCGTCTATGTGTGGATTATCGACAGTTGAACAAGGTGACCATCAAGAATAGGTACCCTTTACCTCGGATTGATGACTTGTTTGATCAGCTTAGAGAAGCTACTGTGTTCTCGAAGATTGACTTGAGGTCTGGATATCACCAGTTGAGGGTGAAGGAGGAAGATATTCCAAAGACGGCGTTCAGGACCAGGTATGGACATTTTGAGTTTCTTGTCATGCCTTTTGGTCTCACGAATGCCCCCGCAGCATTTATGGATTTGATGAACCGTACGTTCAGTCCTTACTTGGATCAGTTCGTGGTAGTGTTCGTTGATGACATATTGATATATTCAAGGTCGTCAGCGGAGCATGAGAGACATCTGCGGATAGTGCTGCAGACATTGAGGGAGCAGAAACTATTTGCCAAGTTCGAGAAATGCGACTTCTGGCAGAGTGAAGTCAAGTTCCTTGGTCATGTGGTCTCGAAGGATGGAGTTTCTGTGGATCCTTCAAAGGTTGAAGCAGTGATGAGTTGGAGTCGCCCTACTACGGTTACAGAAATCCGTAGCTTCCTTGGACTGGCCGGTTATTACAGGCGCTTCATTGAAGGGTTTTCTGGTATTGCTTCGGCTTTGACCAAATTGACCAGGAAGGACACTCAGTTCGTATGGTCGGATGAGTGTGAGAAGGCTTTCATTGAGCTGAAGACTAGATTGACTACAGCTCCGGTGTTGACTATTCCTACTAGTGGTGGTGGATTAGTCATTTACAGTGATGCATCTCATCAGGGTTTGGGGTGTGTGTTAATGCAGAATGGTAGTGTTGTTGCTTATGGTTCTAGACAGTTGAAGGTACATGAGCGGAATTACCCTACTCATGATCTAGAGCTAGCAGCTGTGGTGTTTGCTTTGAAGATTTGGAGACACTATCTTTATGGTGAGAAATTTGAACTCTTTTCTGATCACAAGAGTTTGAAGTATCTATTCTCTCAGAAGGAATTGAACATGAGGCAGAGGAGATGGATGGAGCTCATTAAGGACTATGATTTCACCTTGGAGTATCATCCCGGAAAGGCGAATGTGGTGGCGGATGCTTTGAGTAGGAAACCGCGGGTAATCATGGCATCGATTATGGTGCAGGAGTGGCGCATGTTAGAAGCTGCATCTGAGTTCGACCTTATGCCCGCAGGAGCAGGACAGGGAATCTTTCTCGGTAGTATCACCTTACAGCCCACCTTGATCTCCAGGATCATTCAGGGTCAGACACTTGATGAGTTTGCTCAGGCGAGGATTGCTGAGATGACTGCTGACTCGGATGTGGAGGGTTCTTCTGAGTGGTTGATTGGGGCTGATGGAGGGTTGAGATTTCGAGGGAGATTGTATGTACCAAGTGTTGATAACCTCAGGGAGGAGATCATGCGGGAAGCACATAGGTCTCGATATACTATACATCCAGGAGGTACTAAAATGTATATGGATCTACGGAGGCAGTTTTGGTGGTATGGTATGAAGAGGGATGTGGCGGAACACGTGTCGAAATGTCTTACCTGTCAACAGGTGAAGGCAGAGCATCAGAGACCAGCAGGAATGCTGAACCCCTTATCGATTCCTGTATGGAAATGGGAAGATATCTCTATGGACTTTGTAACTGGATTGCCCAGATCCAGGCAAAGTTATGACTCGATTTGGGTGATTGTTGACCGGTTGACCAAATCAGCACACTTCCTTCCGGTGGCAAAAACGTACTCAGGCGATGCATTGTGTAAGTTATATGTGAACGAGATAGTGAGGCTTCATGGAGTGCCTGTGACGATTGTATCGGATCGTGATGCTCGTTTCACATCAGAATTCTGGCGTAGGTTCCACAAGGCATTTGGTACGTCTCTTGCTATGAGCACTGCATTTCACCCACAAACAGATGGACAGACCGAGAGAGTGAATCAGGTGATGGAGGACATGCTCAGAGCTTGTGTTCTGGATTTTAAGGGTAGTTGGGCGGATCATCTGCCATTGGTAGAGTTTGCCTACAACAACAGTTATCACTCTAGTATCGGTATGGCTCCATATGAGGCTCTTTATGGTAGGCCATGTAGGACTCCTATCTGTTGGGCGGAAGCAGGGGATAAAGGGCTCATCGGACCTGAGATTGTACAGGAGACTACAGAGAAGGTCACTACTATTCGGGACAGAATCAGAACCGCTCAGAGTAGACAGAAGAGTTATGCCGACTTGAAGAGGAGACCGTTGGAGTTTGAGACAGGTGATCATGTGTTCTTGAAAGTCTCACCTATGAAAGGTGTGGTGAGATTTGGCAAGAAGGGGAAACTCGCACCGAGGTATGTCGGACCCTTTGAGATTCTAGAAAGGGTTGGTAACTTGGCATATCGTCTTGCTTTACCTGTTAGCATGTCGGGTGTGCACAGTGTCTTCCATGTGTCTCTGCTCAGGAAGTATGTACGAGACGAGTCTCACGTGATTGATCACGGTACGATCGAAGTGAACTCGGATGTGACGTTTGTAGTTGAACCTGTTCGTATCTTGGATAGGTCTACAAAGAAACTTCGTAGGAAAGAGGTTGACCTTGTGAAGGTGTTGTGGAGTCATCATGATGAGGGTGATGCGTCATGGGAATTGGAGTCTGACATGAGGAAGAGATATCCTCAGCTTTTTGTGGACGAACATGCTTGAATTTCGGGACGAAATTCTTTTAAGGAGGGTAGACTGTGAAGACCCAGATTTTCATACAATAAATTTATGTAATTCAATAATTGTTATATAAATTGAATTGTGATATTTGAGATTATTTGGATTGTCGTGGGTTGAGAAAATTGGTTCCGAATGATTTTATTTTCAAAAACGAACGTTATTTAGGGGGTCGTGAAAATCGACTTTTTATACGTTCAAAATTTGGGAAAACTTCCTTCATGAAAGTTGTAGAGCTCGTCGATACGAGTCCGTGCATATGTGGAACGTATTATTCGGAGTTCGTATGAATAAGTTATGAATATTTGAAAATCGAAATTTTTCTATAAATAGTGGAAAAATCTGAGTTTGTTGTGAAGGACGAAAAAATTCCATTATTGCACATCAGTCCCCCGTCTCTCTCTCTCGATCTGGTCACTGCGCCTTTCGACCCAGCGACCCGACCCGACTGGAAGTCGGGCCTCCCGACCCCGCCGCCGCCGGACCCGGCCTTCTCCCGCGTCGCCGCCTCGCGCCTGGGCGATCCCCGCCATCGTCGCGCCCCGCCGCCGCCTCCAGACGTGGATCGAAGCCTCCTCCCGAAGTGAAAACCCGACCCGGCCGGAAAACCTCTTTTCCGGTGGTGCACGGGCCGATCGTCCCCATTTTCGTGACGTGCTCTTCCTTCTGATCATCCCCATATATAGCTTGCATCACGATTTTGAGTGTAGAGTGGTAGATCAAGAGTTGAAGATTTCGACGTCCCTGATTCGATCTGGAGACTGATCAGAGGGCCGAGATTAATCCAACTTCAAAGCCCGATCTAGGACGATCCAGACCTCATCTCCGAAAAAGTCAGGTATTAAAGTTGTTCAAAATTTCATTTTGAAGAAGTTTGTAGTTGACGACTTTTGCATCGGAGGTGGTTGACCGGTGTTGACCGCCGCGTTGACCACCGTCTGACCGCCGCGTGTGGCGGCGCGTCGGACCGAATTTTGAGTTTTTATTATCTGGACGATGATCTATGCATCCATACGAGCGTTTTGAGATATAACTTGGTCATGTTAGAAAAAATTGATAAATAGTCAATTTCTGTTTTAACGTTACTATTTACGGTTTTACAATTTACCTTCGGTTTGAGATTTACGAAGATCAGACCATCGGTTTTACTTCAAATTTTAATATGATGTTCATATGACTGTCCCGATGACTTTGTGTGGTCACGGGCGAAGATCCGACTTTTGGATCATCGTATAATTATAAAATAGTGATTCGGGAAGCTATTAAGGAAGATCCGTTCATCGGATTTTCGTATAATTTTGATAGGATGTTTCCATGGGCAATCCGTGAGGATCTAACCGTTGGATCATCTTTATTTTAGAATCCGACCGTTGGATTATCTTTATTTTAGAAATCCGACCGTTGGATCATCAATTAGGTTTATTTCATGCTTCGTTGCTAAGTAAAGACCATACTTGATTAGGTACTTGACGGCTTGAGTTGACGAGCATTGGATTTTTGTGAGTTATATATATATAGAAGACGCAGCAGGAGTTCGAGGTGAGTAAAAACTCACGTGGTTCATATTACGAACCGAGCATTTTAATTTATTTATTTTTGGTAATTGTGTGAAAAATATTTGCGGATTAAATATTTGTTTTAAAATTTCATGGACTTGAATTACCACAGTCCATAGGTAAGTAAAATGAATTTTAACTATACAAATGAATTTCATAATTTTCTTGTGTGAACTATAGATGGTATTAGTGGTCATTCCTGAGTGGATGATTACGTATATATATATTTACGTGGAAAATATATATTGATGAGTGGATTGTTTGATTGAAGATATGATGGAGTTGATTATATTACAATTGTGTAATCCCATAATAATATGATATATCTTGGTGTGTTTGATTTCAGTATGTGATTTTATATATTGGGTTCATTTATGGGTTTAGGGTCAATGTAACGACGGGTGTGGGAAATCGGACGCTCTAATCCTAGTGTGGATGATGGGATACGATTGGTTGAGTATGTGGGATTATTGGACGTTCTAAATATGTATATAGGTATACATATTGATGAAATACAATAATTGATAAAGATGTCGGATGCCATAACCTAGGCCAGGTGACGGGCTACGATTCAGTTAGAGCTCTAGTCTGTCAAGTACCGTATTTTCATAAATATGATGAAGAGAGTCGTGGGGAAAGTAGTGATTGGAGTTGACTATATATATTGAATTGGTGTTGATTGAGATTGTTATTATGTGTATATGTGGAAATAATTGAGTGTTGCTGTTTGTGGGAATAAAAGAGTTTAAATTAAGTAACAGTTCCTTCTTTTACTCATACAAGCTTTCATAAGCTTACCGGGTTTTGTGTTGTTGCAATCCCGGTACACTATTCAATGGTGTAGCGGATATTCCTGCAGGTCAGGATAACCAGGGAGGTGACCGAGCCGCTTAGGTGTTACAGCTGTTTGTTATTTATTTAGTTGTGAGGTGTGTGTGTATGCTCATTTAGAGCTTTACATTACATTTTGGATTTATGTTGTAATAATTAACCGAGACTAAGTCGGTTTGATTTTATTTCGTGTGGTGAGTGTGTTAAGAAAAGAAAAATTTTCATGTTTCGGATTTATGAATAGTTATTCATAAAATTCGGGGCGTGACAAAAGGACTCGAGTCTTGAGCAATGGAACATGTAGTTCTCATTGTCGTGTAGGAAATATAAATTTTCAACAATTATATGAACGCATAGAAAAAAATTGATATTCATTTAGGAGAGAAAGAAGAAAAACTCATAGATCATTAGCCTTGGTCATAAACAACTATGTTGTACCATAAGGCTTGCAGATAATCATGGAGTTCAAAGAAGAAAAAGAATAGCAAATTCGTGCTGATAATGTGTTATAAACTAGAGAATAAGAGAGAGATAGAAGAGAGAAACATAATATAGAGGAGATAAAAGTGTGTGTTTCATTCTCATTAGACCCATTTATATAGGAGTAGAGTTTACATCATAAGGACGTAAGTATTTACAGTGGAAAGCCACATATATATAATATTTACAACAAATATAATTCTCAATACTCCCCCTCAAGTTGGAGAGTGTAGATCATGAACTCCTAACTTGGCCTGTAGTGTCAGAAATTGTTCATTCCTTAGGGCTTTTGTGAATATATCTGCTAGTTGGAAGCGTGTAGGTACATATGAGGGACGAACCATTCCAACTTGCAGTTTTTCTCTAACTATAGGGCAATCAATGTCAATGGACTTTGTATGTTCATGGAAAACATGATTTGCCGCTATATGTAAAGCTGTCTGATTATCACAAAACAATGTTGTAGGATGTATCTGTGGGACTTTTAGATCATGTAATATATAGCGCAGCCATGTCAATTCTAAGCATGTATTAGCCATTGCCCGATACTCGGCTTCTGCTGATGATCTAGAGACATTTGTTTGTTTCTTAGATTTCCAAGAGATGAGAGAATTTCCAAGGAAGACACAATAACATGTAACTGATCACTTTATGGCATAACATCTTCCCCAATCCGAATCACAAAAGGCTTTGAAGTCAAGGTCGTTGTTGGCAAAAAATAGCAATCCTTGACCGAGAGTACCTTCAATGTATCTGAGGACTCGTCTAGCAGCATCCCAATGAGGTTTTCAAGGCTGGTGCATGAATTGGCCCAATGTTAAAAACATGGTAGACTATATCCGGCCTCATGACAGTAAGATAAATTAGTTTGCCGACCAATAACCTTCTATATCTAGTTGGGTCTTTCAACAATGCTCCATCTGTGAGAGTGAGTGTTGATTTTGCTCCATTGGAAAAACATGCGGGCAAGCACCTAGAAGTTCTGCATCTTGCAAGATATCAAGTTCATATTTTCTTTGAGACATAAAAATGCCTTTCTTGGAATGTGAGAATTCAATACCCAAGAAATACTTTAAATCTCCAAGGTATTTCATGCAGAAGCGTTTGAGAAGAAATGCCTTGAGTCGCTCCATTTCTTGAAGATCATTTCCTAAGAGGAGTATGTCATCAGCGTAGATAAGGACTGCAGTAAATGAAGTACCTTGTACCCGGGTGAAAAGTGAATAATCTGCCTTTGATTGATGATAGCCGGCTTTCTGGATGGTATTTGACAAAGTGGAAAACTAGTTTCGGGATACCTGTTTGAGTCCATAAAGAGATTTGTTGAGCCGACATACAAGATTCTCCCCCTGTCAGCGAAGTCTTGGAGAAGGCTGCATGCATACCTCTTCTTGTAAGTCGCCATGGAGGAAAGCATTCTAAACATCCAATTGGTGGATAAACCAATGATGGGAAGCAGCAACAGTAAGGAGGCATCGAAGAGTAGTGAGCTTGGCTGTTGGGGAGAACGTCTCCTGATAATCAACACCCTTAACTTAAGTGTAGCCTTTAGCAACTAGACGAGCCTTGTAGAGCTCAATAGTGCCATTAGACTTGTACTTTATTTTGTAGACCTATTTGCAGCCGATCGGTTTATGACCATTAGGGAGAGGAACCATACTCCATGTATTGTTGTGTTGGAGTGCTTCCAACTTTGTATTAATGGCTTGTTACCAATGTGGATCAAGGATAGCTTGAGCATAGGAGGTGGGCTCGGTGTGACCTGTAATGTTAGCTAGAAAGGAGCATTGTGCAGAAGAAAACCTAGAATAGGAAAGAAAATGAGAAAGAGGATATTTGGTACCTAGTGTTTGGAAGAGAGAAAGGAAAGATGGTTTCAGAAAATCTGACATTACGGCTGATGGAACCTTATGGTGTTCAAATTATAAAGTTTGTAGCGTTTTTGACCAGTGGGGTAGCCGACAAATACATAACGGTGAGCTCTGGAATCAAATTTTTGAGTAGGATGAACAACAATTACACAAGGGAGATAACCAAAAACTTTTAAATGACCAAGGTAGGGTGGATGATTGTATAACATTTCCAAAGGTGTTTTGTTGGACAACAATGGAGATGGAAAGCGGTTAATAAGGTAGACTGGAGTCAAAACACACTCACCCTAAAAGGAAAGGGGTAGGCTGGATTGGAAAAGTAAAGCACGTGCTACAATGATAATATGTCGATGCTTGCGTTCAACAACTCAATTATGTTGTGGAGTGTAAACGCAAGTATGTTGATACTCAATGCCATGTGTGTGAAAGAAATCTCTCATGGATAGGAATTTAGTCCCGTTATCGACCCTGATAGTTTTAATTTGTGCACGAAATTGAGTACTAACAAAAGCAACAAATGACTTAAGAGATATTGAGTGTTATACTTATGTTGCATAAAACAAAACTCATGTGCATCTAGTAAAATCATCCACAGTGGTAAGGAAAAAACGTGGTCTGGAATGTTTGGGAGCTTTGTGAGGACCCCATATATCACAATGTAAAAAATCAAAAGGAGCATGAGTTGATATTGAACTTAAAGGAAATGGAAGTCTTGTTTGTTTGGCCATGGGACAAACATTACAGTTATTATCAAAAGAAATATTACTGGAGAATAGCAAGGGAAAAGCTAATTTAAGACGAGAAGGGGATGGATGCCCAAGTCGCATATGCCACAAGTTGGAGGGGTGTGAGACTTGATGTGAGGTAGGTGCCTTCAGTAATGGAGACATGTAATAAAGACCACCACGTTGTTTACCCGAGCCAATCATCTTCCCGTAGCCAAGTCCTGTAAGACACAAATGGTGGAAAATAGAATAACACAACAATTTAGAGAACTAGTGACTTTGCTGGCAGACATAAGGTGTAAGTGAAAAGATGGTACACATAAGACTTTTTCTAAGGTGATATCAGAATTAAATAGGATGGTGCTAGTGTAAGTGATAGGAACTGCAGATCCATTGGATAAATTAACAATGGGTAGTGATGTGGGATTTGTTTTAGTGAAAAGGTGGGATCAAATGTGATGTATCCAAAATTCAAGGTTGAGTAAATACATAATTGATTGAAACATTATAAGAAGGAGACAGACCTGCAGCATTTACAAAGCATTGTTCTTACCCGAAGCATTTTGTGTGGTCATCATAGAAATGGTCTAAGCTAATTGCTGAAGTTGCTTTGGTGAAAGGCTATGCAGCGGGTTTGGTAAAGGTGTTGAAGTCGATGCCTGAGATTCTTGTGGAGGGAGGACAAGGCCTGCATTTGCTGCATTGGCGGCATAAAAGGAACCACATAGGTTGCCTCCACATTGCTGTTGTGATTTGTTGTTTTGTTTGCTACCTTGGTTTCCACCATTTCTTTTATTTCTGCATCTATCATTCGTATGGCCTCTCTTGTCACAAAATGTACAATAGTATTTTAGAGGCTGACATGTTTCAATGGTATGTCTGTCTCTGTTGCAATGACTACAATGCTTGTTCATGACATTATTCAGGAAATTTGGTGGAAAATTATTTGACCGATTCTGAACTACAGCAGCGATAGAGAAGTTCTGGTTGATCATAATGTCATCTGTCGTTGTTTCTTATCTTGATTGACTATTGATTAAGCTTGACGAATGTTAGGCAACAATGTCTTCATGAGGATGTTGCCGTGAACATCATTATAGGTGTCATTAAGCCCCATAAGAAATTGCATCAGCCGATCTACTTCTCTTTGTTCATTATATGCTTCCATATGATTGCAAGTAGGAAGATCTTGATATGTCTCTAATTCATCCCAGAGACCTTTGAGTTGTGTATAATAAGTTTGAGCTGTCATGGTGCCTTTTGAGATAGAGCCAATCGCTTTCTGAATCTGATAGACTGTTGGTGAATTATGTTGTGAGAATTGATGTTTGAAGTCATCCCATACTTGATGCGCGGTTTTTGCATGAATAACGCCTTTGGCTAGATCTGGTTCCACTGAGTTAGCAAGCCATGACAAAATCATACTATTACATTGATTCCAGAGAGCATATTCAGTTGGTTGTTCTATTTCTAAATGAGGCTTAATAGAACCATTGATGAAGCCAACTTTATTCTTGGTTGTGAAGGCATGAAGTATGGATTTACTCCAGTCTAAATAATTGGCACCGTTTAGTTTTGATGGAACAAGTACATGGCTGGGGTGATTTCATAGATGAATGTAATATGGATTTGATGTATCCATGATGCTGCAGCTTGAAGATTTGTCATTTTTCTAGCACGTTGGTGTCGTCTTTACTTGTCCTGGTGGTTTCATTGAGGGCTTGCTAGGTTTTGAGAAAATAAGGAATCATGCACCAGGATGGTGCTCTGATACCATTGTAAAGAAATGGCTGAATAAAGGTTTTGATATGTATTCAACGTTAATCTATACAGCATATATACAAGTGCAGCATTCAATTGCTTCTACATCTAAGGCCTTAAAGCCGTGATCCCCTTTTAGTGGAAATCTATCAAATCTAACTAAAGGAAGAAGATAAAACACATAATTACAATATAATTCTCAATAGTTGAAGGGGCTTTAGACTGCACGTATAATTAGTGCTTTGTGTCTTTCAGAGGGGGATGAGGTTCATTAGTGGAATGAGGTACTGACTGACTGGGGCAGCATGAGAAATCTTTTCGATTTTAGGTTTAATGTACCATTTGTTTTTTTTTTTTTTTTGAGAATGTTACTGCACCATTTTTTACTTTGCAACCAAATGTTTAAATCGTGCATTAAGGTGAAATTTAATGCTGTAACCATGATGGTATGATGTTAATGAGTGTCCTAGTTGAAATGCAACACCAAAATGCTTCACCCAATGATTCATGCAAGATATTACTACTATTGCATGGTGTTGATTAGTGCCCCAGCAGTGAGACGCATACTATATATTCTCTGTTTACCTCATTCAGTGTATGGATGTTAATGTTCAAGAGATTTCAGAATCTGAAAATGTACTTGGCTTTAAAAGAGAGGGTGAGTTGAACTAAGGATACATAACAATTTAAGCATAAGAAGAAACACAAAGTGAGCAGGATGATGAGAATAATGCTGGTCCATTGTTCAATTCTAAGGTTTCTATATATGTTAGATTTAATCATTGTCATTAGCAAAAATAATGTGGGCATTTCTCCATAAGCTCTCAAGTAATAAATGAGCCATTTCTTCATGAGCTGTAACTTATAATGATCTCAGATGCAGTTATAAGATCACACTACCATGGATGTGAATGTACATTTTTAGTGCTGGTGGTTAAATATTGAAGTGTCCTTGGTTTAGTAGAAAAGAATACTTCAATTCAGGGTTAATTCAATGATTATATTCATCTCACAATGGGGGTATATATACAAGTATAAAAGAGTAGTCTAACTCTAATAGACAACAATCTTTCCATAAGGGTTAAATACTGTTTAGTTCTTGAGCTTTTGACCATAAAACACTTCAGTCCCTGACCTTTTAATTTCACACGTTTAGTCCCTGTACTTCAAAATTTCAGACCAATAGGTTATTGTCGTCTAAAAGTCGCAGTCAAATGTCTATTATGCCCTCAGTTCTTTTTTTCTTATATAATAAATTTATTCATTTCTCTTTTTTTTTAAATTCTTTTTTCTTTATTTTTTTTTTTCAAACAGAAAGAAAGAAAGAAAGAAAGAAAGAAAGAAAAACAGAAAAAAGTTAAAAAAAACAGAAAGAAAGAAAGGGAAAAAAAATTCCTTTTCAAAAATAAAATAAAATAATTAATTAATTAAAAAAAGAACTGATGGCATAATAGACATTTCACCGCGACTTTTAGACGGTAAGGACCTATTGGTCTAAAATTTGAAGTACAAGGACTAAACGTGTGAAATTAGAAGGTTAGGGACTGAAGTGTCTTTCGAGCAAAAGTACAAGGAGTAAACAGTATTTAATCCTTTCCATAATTACAAGATATCTTAATCCTGATTACATACAAATTTACAGCGATTTTACCATTCCCCTCAAGTTGGTGCATAGATGTCTATCATGCCCAACTTGTCAACTGAGCTGTCGAATATCTCCATGGACACTCTTTTAGTAAGAACATCTGCTAACTGCTCCTCTGAGTTTATAAATAGAAAATGAATAACCTTTCTGTCAAGATTTTCTTTAATAAAATGACGGTCAACCTCCACATACTTTGTTCTATCATACTGAACTGGATTATGTACAATCTCAATAGCAGCTGTATTACCACAATGCAAATCCATAGGCCTTTTAAGCCTATAACCCCAGTCTTTTAGGACATTATGGATCCACAACATTTTCACAGACTCCATGTGCCATACCTCGAAATTCAGCTTCTACACTTGATCTGGCAACGACTTTCTGATTTTTGCTACGCGAAGTGACAAGGTTCCCTTCAACAAAAGTGAAGTACCCAGATGTAGAACGTCTGTTAGTTTTATCACCAACCTAATCTGCATATGTGTACCCAACAACTTCCAATTCACATTTTTTTCTCAAACAGTAACCCTTTACCTGGTGCCATCTTTAAGTACTTCAAAATACGAAAGACTGCATCCATATGCTCTTCACTAGGACAATGCATAAACTGGCTAACAACACTCACAACATAAGCAATATTAGGTCTAGTATGTGAAAGATAAATCAATCTTCCTACAAGACCTTGATACTTTCCTTTATCAGTTGGAACTTGATCAAGATAAATAGCAGGTCTGTGATTCATCTTAATAGGTGTCTCGATTAGTCTGCAGTCCAACATCCCCATTTCAGCAAGTTAATCAAGGACATACTTCCTCTGTGAAAGTGAAATTCCCTTCTTAGACCTAGCAACTTCAATACCCAGAAAACACTTCAATTGTCCCAGATCCTTCATTTCAAACTCATTTGACAGATACTTTTGCAATTCATTCATATCTTTTGGATCATCCCTTGTAACAATCATGTCATCAACATACACAATAAGAGCTGTAATCTTACCACTCTTGTATTTGATAAACAAGGTACGGTCATAATTGATCTGTCTATATCCAAAGGCTTTCATGGACTTTGAAAATCTTCCAAACCAAGCTCTTGGAGACTGCTTCAGGCCATACAAAGACTTCTTCAATTTACTCACCTTGCCAACATCACTTGAGTAATTCTTAACACCTGGGGGCACATCTATGTATAATTCTTCCTCTAAATTCCCATTAAGAAACGCATTCTTCACATCAAACTGGTGCAAGGGACAATCTTTGTTTGCTACAAGTGAGATTAGAATCCGGACAGTATTGATCATTTCCATAGGTGCAAAAGTCTCCCCATAATCAATCCCATAGCGTTGTGTATATCGTTTGGCAACCAACCTCGCCTTGTATCTATCAATAGTTCAATCAGCATTAAGCTTCACAGTAAACACCCAACTACATCCTACAGTCTTTTTTCCAACCGGCATAGGTATTAGCTCCCATGTTGCATTCCTCTGAAGAGCTTCCAATTCTCCATTCATTGCCTTTGTCCATTTTGGATCTGTCAATGCATCCTGCACGTACTAGGAATAGATACAGTAGATAATTGATCAACAACAAGTGCATGTGACCCTGAAATCCTATGGTTAGACATAAAGTTAGCTATAGGGTATTTAGCTTTGGCTTTGATATCTGGTTCATATTGTTTCTTAGGAATTCCATTGGTAACCCTTTGTTATTTCCTAGGTTCGTTACTTTCTAACCTGTAACGCCCCAAACTGCACCTCATCAGCTTGAGCACGTCATAGTGCTGCGTGTCTCTAAGACATAAACTTAATGTTCAGTTTACATCCTAAAAACCCGCAAGGCATTTTTGTTAAATAGCTTTTCGTAAAAATCGTAGCGGAAACTTCGAAATACTTTTTGAGGTGAAAAACTTGAGTTGCCTAAAACCTACTGTGTTTGTCCAAAACTTGGATAGAGGCTGGCGCGAGGTACGAACCCCAATGAAAGGAATTCAACTAAATGTGACACAAGACTATATATCAACAAGCTATGAAACAACAAAGATCGTGCAGTAGAATTTGGAATAGAATCCAAACGAAGATTCACTGAACTTTCCGTACACCCAGTTCCTTCCGCTACTGTCTTGTCACTAGTGCACAGTACCTGCATCCATCTATTGTAGGGGTGAGCTTTCGTCCTCGCTGCTCAACAGGAACCCTAACTCGACTAGGTTTGAAAATCAACAGACAAGTATTTCTCCAGTACAAAAACATGCTTAAACCAAGTATTTAAAAGGAGCGACAAACTTTAATGTTTTTCAACTTGAAAACTGATGCATGATGCTTAAATAAATACGATGCCAAATCCAAGTTTTACCTGATGGCCGGTCCCATAGACCCACTACACGACTTTATCTCAATTTAATTTATTCCCAGGTAAGCGTAGCGAGAGCGTCCGCTACCTAGCTACACACACGGAATCAGGTTGTCATTGCGATCGCTCACTGTCTGACCGGTGTAGCTAACCCTCTGGAGGTTTAGGGAATCGAACCCAAAGAAGTCAATGCCCCCTTCGCTCTCAAGCCATCACATTTCTCATACGGTTTGGTCAGTCTGCATCACATTTTAACTTAACCAAGCCACACTATGTAACATGCATCATATTGAAAACAACTAAGGAAGTAAAAGCACTAATCGTGGAAAGTTCAGAATCCCTATCTGGATTCCGATGTCTTCTCTCACGTACTCCGAGAGTCGCGAACCTTCGGTTCCTCGAGTAACTGGAGTCCTAAGTCCCGACATTTCAACAGTTAATAACTTTTGAACAGTTAAACGGAATCTTGACGATTAATATATTGTCCAAACCCACTTTCCTGGTTTGACCAGGAGTTGACCGAGGGTTGACCACTTTGACCATTTGACCAGGTTTGACCAATGGAGGTAAATTCAATAATTACCTAAATCATCGAACATTTGCTTGAAGTTACGTTATCGACCAAACATATATTGAGTGCATCTGATTTACTATTTACTAAGACCACCCAAAACATGAATACACATTAATTTCTTTTCTTTACTTATTACCCTTTCACAATATAATCAAACCAACGGAAGTTATGTTCATTTCCCAATTTCATCCATGAATGAATTTAACTTTATTTAACGATCTCGTCACATAGTAATTCCACTATGGACACCCAACATAAATCTAGCTTCACACAAAGTGTACCCAAAACTACTAAGGACACCCCGAGACCGTAGTTTAATTCCTTTTCCATTTTCATTCAAGGTGTGCCCAAAACTACTATGGACACCCAAACTCAACCAATTCGAAATATTTCACAACCAATACGCAATTTCTTTACAACAGCCACAATTTCAAATATGCAATACAATACCCAATCAACCATGCAACTACTTTCTGCACTCGTAAGCAAAACAAGAAACATCTAGTCCAGAACCCGAGTTTACCTCTGCTAGTACAACTCGTAGACGACAAACTTTGGACTTCGATCCGACCAACTACGATCCGTGCTCCACCTCCTAATTTCTGAGATTGAATACAACTAAGGTTCAGTTCCAAGATTCAAGCCTAACTCAATATGGCAGTCTCACAAGGATTTCCAAACCGGTCGTCACGCACAGCAACGCCGGCGGTGATCGACTGAACCCAGAATGCCAAAGCTTGAAACTTTAACCAGATTGGAGAAACCACTTACCCAGATGCGTAGAGCTCGAAGACCCGGTCGTCTTTCGTATAGCAAGCACGTCCAGAAGGGCCGGAATAGTCGCCGACGTCGATGAATTGCAACGGACCCGAGAGTACCCAGAAACCACAACCATCAAAACTCGATCCAATTTGAAAACTAATTGCAGAAATGTGTATAGCATGACGAGGAGGTGATGTTCCATACCACAGGTGGCCCAAACAGTGGCCGAAATAGCCGGAAATTGCAGAGCTCGCCGGAGAAGTCTCGGAGCTTCCAGTCGTCGAGTCTCCCTCTTCGTTCAGTGCATGCACGATCCAAGGATAAGAGGTTTCTGGAGAAAGCGAGACGAAGGCGATGCCGGTGGTCCGCCTCTGTGCAGTGGCCGGAAGGAGTGGCGCCGGTCGGGTCGTGCTTCGGGCCTGAGAGCACCGAGCTCTCGGTCTCTTTCTTTCTCTCTCGAGCCTACTCTCTCCCTCTCTCCTTGATCTGGTCAATAGCTATTAATACTTTGGTCCATTTAACAATGGACGGTCCTGATCAAGCGATGAGTGGATCAATGGCTCACATCACTCCACCGAATTTCCTTTTTCTTGATTTAATTTCTTAAATCCAACAACTTCAGAAAACCGCTATAATTACCTTGGGTACTCGGAAAATTTCCCGAAAATTTTCAGGAACTCGTCGTGTCCTATAATTTATTATCCAATTCCTAAGTTGAGGATTTCACTTTACGAAATTTCTGAAAATATTCTCGAGTACTCTGACAATTGTCGAAATCACGAAATAACTTTTCGTATGATCATCAATAAGTTCAAGATATTTTTCCGGGGCTCACATAACCCATAACACTCATTAAAGTTTAGGGGTACATACGGTGGATCATTCTGAGCGGGATCTTCAGTTGGTGATGTAGAAGGGGGAATATCTTGTGTGTGAGATTCAAATACATCATTTGGCTATTGGAAATTTCTGCCTGTTGAAGCGATCAATCATTTGCTTATGCCATAGGAAGCGATCGATCGCTAGGGCTGACGATCGTTCGTTTTGTCCACTGGGAGCTTCTATATCTCGAAACGATCGATCGTTTTTGGCTGTTTCAGAATTTATGCCTTCAAATCGTTCCTCCAAATTTTTGAAGTCTTCAAAAACATCAAAATCAACAATAGAACGAGGATTCCCTTTACGACCTTTCTCCCCCTGAAGGGAAGATTGAGAAGCTCCCCCTCAAGAATATGGCTCAGATTCATGGAATGAGACATCAAGGGATATATGTACTGTGTTGGTGAGTGGGTCATAACATCTGTAGCCCTTCTAAAACTCTACATAACTCACAAAAATACACTTCTTTGCAAGGGGATCAAGTTTGCTCTGTTGTGGCTTTGGTATATGGACATAAGCTGTGCACCCAAACACTCAAGGCTCCAAATTAGGCATAGAAGGGATGATCAAAAGTGTGTGAAGTTTCTGATGAGGATTCTGAAACTCAATTACCTATGAAGGAGTACGGTTGATGAAATATGCTGCTCATTTCACTGCTTCTCCCCAATAGTTCTCCCTAATAGGACTGAGGTACATTCATACCAAACAAGGAAACAAGAACAACTTCTTGTTTTTCCGTTTTGCTAAACCATTATGTTGAGGAGTATAAGAATTGGAGGTTTGATGACGAATTCTATGTGACCTACAAAACTCAATCATAGGGCCATTCACAAACTCTCCATCATTGTCAGACTGAAACACTCTGATGGATTGTTGATACTGAGTTGCTACCATTTTGTGAAATACGGTAAACATCCCAAATGCATCACTCTTATTCTTTAGTAATGACATCCATGTCATGCGAATGCAATCATCAATAAACATTACATAATACCGAGCTCCAGAAAGGGAAGGAATTTTCGTAGGATCCCAGACATTGGAGTGAATTTTTATAAAAAGAAACATGACTTTTATTAAGACTTGGTGAATATGAAATACGGTGGCTCTTGGCCAGTTCACAAATGTCACAATAGAAATCCAAATCATTGACAACCGAAAAAAATGAGGTTGTAGATTCTTAAGACAACTAAAAGATATATGTAAACGGCGATGCCATAACCATACAGCTTCCCTCGCATTCTCTACCCTGTTGATCTGATTAGCTTGCCCTAAAAGATGTTTCTAGTTCTCTCCAGTCTCTATAAGATCCAAGTAGTACAATTTCCTCCTTCTAACACCATAACCAAGAATCTGCCTAGTCAGAATGTCCTTCAACACACAGAAAGACGGATAGAATGTCACAATACATGCAAGAGCTAAAATAATTTGACCTACAGATAGAAAATTATAAACTAGTGATGGAACAACTAAGACAGATTCAAGGGTTAAGGTATCAGATAAAGTAATAGAACCTTCTCCGATAACCGGAATTAGAGTACCATCAGCAGTAGAGACAACAGTTTGAGGGGAATGTCTAAGGTTTTTCACAAGATTAGGGTCATTGGTGATGCACCTATGTCAATTATCCATGTATTATTCAAAGTAACCTTACCCTTCATGCCTGACTGCGTTACATTAGCAGAGGCATTGTCTAGATGCGCTTCCTCTGTAGTAGCAACGGCGGCCTTGCCCAGATTCTTTTGCGGTTTCTTGGTGAAGTCCACCAATCACTTCATGGCACCGGTCCTTGCTATGACCTAATTCCCCACCGATAATGCACTTTCTCTTTGCATATGGATTTAGTCTACCTGGAGCATGACGTGGAGAAGGACCTGAGAAGCTTAGAGGAAGACCCGATTTGCATTGAATAGCCATAACAGAAGATTCGGTAGGCACCGAATGCCCCATAGCCTGTTTCTCTGATTGCACCTTGCGAATGAAAGTATAGCTCCACCCCAAAGAAACTTTAGGTTCCTTGCGCAAGATTTCTCCATGCACTTGATCATACTCTAGGTCAAGTCCACTGAAAAACATGTGAACATGCATTCAGGGCATCGCTGAAGTCTCTTGAACTACAGCTGCAACATTTTTATTCTGAGAGGCTACCTTTTGATTAATCTCCTGGAACATCACCACTAACTCATTGTAGTAGGTAGGAATGGGCTGTCCATTTTTCTTTGCTTCAAAACACTTCTTGTTCAATTCAAAGATCCAGGTTTCATCATAATCATCATAAAAGTTTTTCTCTATAGCTTCCCAGATATCTTTTACAATAGGAAGATGAATATACTAGTTCATAAGAGAGGACTCCATGGAGTCAATGAGCCAACTTTTCACCTTTTCATTGTCCGTGGCCCAAGCTTCATACTTTGCAGAATTCATGGCGGGTTCAGTCTTCACTCCGGTCAGATAACCAACCTTCCCTCGTGCTCCAATGTGCATCCGCATGAGAGGAGCCCATATGATGTAGTTGGATTCATTCAAGACAACACTTGTTGGGAAAGCAAAGTTGTCTTGTTAGGTGGTGTAGTGATGATAGATGACTTGTAAGGATGGCACTATTGCCTTCTTGGGATTTGACTGTTCGCCTTCAATTACAGGTCCGATCATTGAGGAATTCAGGATTTTTGCAGGATTGGGTTTTCTAGGGTTTGAAGATGGATCTAAATTCTTTGAAAAAAAAAAAAAGGTAGGGTAATGGTGATTTGAAATTCAGGGATGGTTTGATTTTAATGGTGGTGGTACACAGCGGTTGGAGGTGTTTTTCGGGATTCAGGATTCAAAAGATGCAGCGCAAGTTCAAAGGATTGAACTTGCTCTGATACCAAGTAGAAAAGAATACTTCAATTAAGTGTTAATTCAATGATTCTATTCATCCCACAATGGGGGTATATATAAGTACAAAGGAGTAGTCTAACTCTAATAGGAAATCTTTCCATAATCACATAATATCCTAATCCTAATTACATACATATTTACAACGATTCTACAAGTTCAACACTTCAACTTACAGATATAAGAACTCTAACTAATTAGTTTGCCTTAGCAACTTATCATATATTTTCAGAAAGTATCATGTGACGTATCCTCATGCTTCATACTTTGTATGTTAACAAGTATTAGGATTAGATTGTATGGGCAACAGTTGCTTGCAGAATACGTACTCAAATCCATGTGTATAGATCCATGTATCTGCTTCTTTGCTCAATCAGTAGATCCTGTTATTTTCACCCCGACTCTTGCGTGACTAGTCTAGTTAATTAGTGGCCTCTGATGAACCAAACTAAGTAGCATGAGCTTTGATCAAAAGTAAATTGGTAAATTCAAAAAGCATCAGGCCCGGTCCAAGTTCTAGTAATTCTGAAACTGATTAAGCTAATTTTCGGTCACTCATCATTACTATGTGGTAAGTCATTTATTTAGGTGTTGTTTTGCTTATTAACTGATTGAACTTGAAGTGGACTGTTTCATATGAGTTGTGGATTCAATAACAAAATACCATGGCGGTGACAATGCTGTTGGTGATGATGATATGAAATCCGCTGATACATTGGTTTCTGCATTTAGACTATTTAGTGTTAGATCAAAAGTGGACTCATCACAAGTTATCCTAGAGTAACTAGGAAACCATCAAAGCATTAAATCGAATACAACATGGATCAGGAAAAGAATCAACCTAGATATCTAATGTGATAGTGTATTTAACATTGGATTAGGAATCCATTATTTGGACTACAAGAAAGTCCTAAACTGTGGTGCATTAGGAATCTGAGATACAAGTCTTGTTCCATAAGGAAAACCTTTATGGGAGGATTCCTAGGACTTGAACTCGTATAAATAAGAGGTTAGGGTCCCTGTTATCACCACTGTAATACAAGCATTGTGTTCTGCCCATTCAGAAGCTCAAGTTGGTGAATAGCAGAAGACTTCAACCTCACCTTCATTCTTGTTTTTGCAGCTGCAGCAATGGCTTCTACCTTGGACATCAATGGTATGTGTTTTGATCTTTTGATACTTAAGAAGAACATGATTTGTGTGAGCTTGTTTTGTAATTTAGTTTTACAAAATGGTATCAGAGCATAGGCTCACAATTTGTTCTTCAAAATATTTTGAAACAAAATCGTTTTAGGTTTTCAAACAAAAAAAAAAAAAATATATTTTGCTTTGCAATAAAACGGCCACGTTTTGGCCATCTTCAGAAAATCTTCTTGGCCCAAGTAGCAGCACATGCTGATCCGAGGCCCAGACCCGGCCCCAAAAACCTCCTTCCGAAACTAAAGAAAGTGACCGTTGTTATAACGGTCACAAAAAGCTGGGATTGGTTCTGGGTATTCAGAATCGGAGACGCACAAGATGAATTCATCTTGTAGGGATTCAAGACCCCTGTGTTGCTCGATTACGATGCCAACAAGGATATTTGCTGCCTTCTGTTTCTGAATTCATGCTTCCGCGAAAAATTTTGCAGCAAAATTAGGGAAATTGCAAAGATCAGGTTTTTACAGAAAATTCAGTTTCGTTTCAATTTTGTTTTGTTGATTGATGAGCGCAAGAACCCTAGTAGCATTCCCGGCGTGCGCATAGGCTAGAGTAGATGGTGACCGGATGAAATTTAAATTTTCTTGGTTGTTTTTGTGTTCCTGTGAAATCGACATTGTGCTTGCATATCTGTGTTGTTGTGTTTGTGTTTTGATATGCATGTTTAAAGTAAATTCTTGAGTTTTGTATCTGTGAATCATGGTATGACAATGCATGCAGAAAACTCCCGAAATTTTAGGCATTGTTAAAAATTGACAGGTACAAAGAGCGTAGTTTCTTATAAGGATTATTAATCCGGATAGAAAATCAAGTTTTCAAGCTAAATGTGGTTTGTGTTTTCTGTAGTTTTAAGTGAACATATTGCATAAAGCATTCTTCATTAATTCTTGCAGAAAGCCTTAAGTTAACAAACCAGGAAATTGTATCTTGTATTTTAAAGTCATACATATAATTTTGCTTCCAAAGAAGTAGTACAGTATGATTTTAGGATGCAGATAGCAATATGCACATATATTCTTTCCAAATATGGATACTTTGAATTCAAATTTCTGTCTAAAGATGTGATTTGTGTTCTTTGGATAACTTGGATTGAATAAGTGTGGCGTATTGATTTGGAACCTTCAGAATATCATGTTTTCTGCTCAAAAGTGTTGCATGCTATTAATTTTGGTTAAAAGGGCTATTGGTTGAAATATGACATTGCTTGTGTTTTTGTTTTCTGTTTGCATTGTTTTGTTTTTGTTATTGCTTAAAGTTACAGAAAATATAAAACATAAAATTTTAAGAACTTTACAGATGGAAAAACTCACAAAACTTTATTTTGTTTTTGCTCTTTAGGAATCCCTACTGTAACCTTGAACACCATTCAGCTCTTAACTGGATATAATTACAAGAAGTGGAGAAATCAAGTGGACTTTTACCTAGCCATGAACCAGAACATGGATCTTTGCTTAACTGAGGAAGAACCTGAGATGCTTACTAGTGAAAGCTCAGATGAAGAAAAGAAACATTATAAGGAGTGGCATAAGGCTAATAAGATGGCAAAGAATGTGATTAGGACTACCATGTCAGATACAGTTAGAGGTAGTATAGAAGAACCTGACCTAGCCATGGATTTTCTGTATGCCATTCATGACATGTATAGGGAGAGTGACAAAGCTGAGGCAGCTAGGCTGGCAAAAGAGTTTAATGACCTTAAGTACACTGGAACAGGAAAAGTGAGAGAGCACATCATGAAGCTTATTGAGATTAATGCTCAGCTAAGGCACCTCAACATGGGGGTCACTGATGATTATGTAGTGCACACTGCACTGCATTCCTTGCCCAATAGTTTTAGCCAGCTCAGGACTAGCTACAATGCTCAGAAGGAAAAATGGAGTCTTAAGGAGCTGATTGCCATCTGTGTAGATGAGGAAGACAGGATTAGGAAGGAGAAAGAACCTAGTACCTCAGTGAACCTTGTTGAAAAGCCTAAGAAGAAATACCATAACCAGTCAAAACTCAAGCCTGCCAAAACCATCTACAAAGGGTCAACCTCGGGAGCAGCTAAAGCCAACAAACCATTTAGGTTCAAGTGCTATTTCTATAAGAAAGTAGGGCACATGAAGAAAGACTGCACAGGCTTTAAGAATTGGTTGATCAAAAAGGGTAATTTTTCTAACTCACTGTTTTCTTTAGAAATTAATTTAGTTAATGTTGAACCAAAAACTTGGTGGATTGATTCAGGAAGCCCCTTACATATTACTAATTCTCTGCAGGGATTCATAAGGAAGAGAGTCCCAAGAAGTGATGAAGTAAACCTGTGTGTAGGAAATGGCATGAGAGTGGCAGTCAAAGCTATTGGAACCTTAAAATTAGATCTTGGTTTAGGAAAGTTGTTAGTTTTGGATAATGTTTATTATGTACCTTCCATGAGAAGGAATTTGATTTCAGTTTCTCTTTTGGTTAAATCCGGATGTAGACTTCTTATCGACAATAATGGAATTATTATTTCTAAAGATTCAGTTCAAATTGGTTCTGGTGTTATATTGAATGATTACCTGCAGTTAAATTGTTCACACAGTCAACAAGAAATTTCTCTTGTTGAAAATAATAACACATCAAGTAACACTTTAACTGGTGTTAAAAGAACTAAATGCAATGAAAAGTCTGCATATTTGTGGCATAGAAGACTCGGCCATATATCAAAAGAGAGATTGAAAATTTTGGTTAAAAACAATATCTTGAATGAACTTGACTTTTCTGATTTACAAGACTGTGTTGAATGTTTTAAGGGAAAGATAACTAACTTAAGGAAAAAGACTGCATACAGAAGCCAAGCACTTTTAGAGCTCATACATACTGACATTTGTGGTCCATTAAGAACTCAAACAATCTGTGGAAATGTGTATTTCATAACCTTCATCGATGACTTTTCTAGATATTGTTATGTTTATCTACTTTCAGAAAAATCTCAAGCACTTAAAGCTTTTCAGATATTTAAGGCTGAAGTAGAAAAACAACTAGAAAAGAAAATCAAAACTGTTAGATCAGATAGAGGTGGTGAATTTTATGGAAAATACACAGAGAGTGGACAACAAAAGGGTCCTTTTGCCTTGTTTCTGCAAGAACAAGGCATTAAGGCTCAATATACCACACCATATAATCCTCAGCAAAATGGTGTGGCTGAGAGAAAGAATAGGACACTTTTGAATATGGTCAGGAGCATGATGTGCACAACAGGTCTACCTAGGTTTTTATGGGGAGAAGCTTTAAGGACTGCAAACTATGTTTGCAATAGAACACCTAGTAAAGCTATAGAGAAAACTGCTTTTGAGTTATGGTGTGGCAGAAAGCCTAGCCTCCACCATTGTCATGTGTGGGGATGCCCTGCAGAAGCTAGAATCTACAATCCCAACATTAACAAGCTTGATCCTAAAACTGTAAGTTGCAATTTTATAGGTTATCCTGAAAAATCTAAAGGGTATAGGCTTTATGCAGCTCATCACTCACCAAGAATTTTTGAAACACATCAAGTCAAATTCTTGGACGAGAAAATTCACAATACAAGTCTTGAGGATTTATCTTCAGAATTTGAAGAAATTGTGGATAATGAGCATACTGAAAGTATATTGCCTATAGTTCATGATTCACAAGCAGCCATTAGTGTTCCAGAAACTCAAAATGCACAAGATCAACTTGTTAATCAAGAAATGCATTTTGCAGATGATCAAGCTAATCTTGAGCCCTTACCTGATCAACCACAGCCTGTAGAACCTCAAAATCAGCCTGCAGAACCACACCAAAATCAAAATCCCCAATTAAGAAGGTCTAATAGAGCAAGGAAACCAACTTATGGGGGGGAAGATTCAGACTACATTGTTTATTTGCAAGAACATGAAGTTGAAATTGATCTTGCAGATGACAATGATCCAGTTACTTTCAATCAAGCTATTGAAAGCAGTCAATCAAGTGAGTGGAAACAAGCTATGGAAGCTGAGATTGAGTCCATGAGCCAAAATGCAGTTTGGGATTTAGTGAAACCTGACCCCAAACAAAAGGCTATAGGCTGCAAGTGGGTATTTAAAACTAAGAGAGATGCAAATGGGAAAATTGAGAGACATAAAGCTAGGTTAGTTGCCAAAGGTTTCACACAGAAGGAGGGTATTGATTTCACTGAAACTTTTTCCCCAGTTTCAACCAAAGACTCTTTTAGGATCATTATGGCACTTGTAGCTCAGTTTGATATGGAACTACACCAGATGGATGTCAAGACAGCATTCTTGAATGGAGAACTCGATGAGGTCATTTACATGAAGCAACCTGAAGGGTTTATAGAACCAGGAACAGAAGATTTTGTCTGCAAGTTAAGAAAATCCATTTATGGTTTAAAACAGGCCTCTAGACAGTGGTATAAAAAGTTTGACTCTGTGATTTCTTCTTTTGGATTCACTGAGAATTTAGTGGATGAGTGTGTTTATCTCAAAACATCTGGAAACCAATTTATATTTCTGGTACTTTATGTTGATGACATTTTGTTGGCCAGTAGCAACTTAAAGCTACTTAAAGAAACCAAAGCTTTTCTGTCAAAGAATTTTGACATGAAAGATTTAGGTGAGGCATCATATGTACTAGGAATAGAAATTATAAGAGACAGGGCACAAGGTTTGCTAGGTTTATCCCAACAAAACTATATTGCTAAAATTCTGAAAAGATTTGGCATGGAGACTTGTGCATCAGGGGAGGTTCCAATGTCTAAAGGAGATAAGCTCACTAAGAAACAAAGTCCAAAGAATGAAGTAGGAAAGGTGGATATGGAATCCAAGCCTTATGCAAGGCTTGTTGGAAGCCTCATGTATGCTCAGGTCTGCACTAGACCTGATTTGTCTTTTGCAGTTGGTATTCTTTCCAGGTTTCAGTCTAATCCAGGTCATGAGCACTGGGTAGCTGGAAAGAAAGTACTCAGGTACTTGCAGAGGACTAGAAACCACATGCTTGTGTATAGACAAGTGGAAAAATTGGAACTTGTAGGATATACAGACTCAGATTTTGCAGGAAATTATCCTGATTCCAAGAAATCGACTTGTGGATATGTTTTTATGCTTGCAGGAGGGGCTGTTGCTTGGAAAACTATGAAACAAACCTTAGTGACAACATCTACAATGCAGGCAGAATTTATTGCAGTATATGAAGGAATGTGTGAAGGGCTATGGATTAGAAATTTCTTGATGCAGACTAGGATTTTAAATCATATAGTTTCTGATACTCTTGTAATTTATTGTGACAATGAGGCAGCTGTGTTCTTCAGTAAAAACAGTAAAAGGTCAAGTAACTCAAAGCATATTGACCTCAAGTATTACAGTGTGAGGGAGAGAGTCAAGCATGGTGAAATTTCAGTATTAAGTATAAGCACAGACTTTCAGCTTGCAAATCCCTTCACTAAGGCATTGTCAGTTGCTGCCTTCAAGAAACATATTGAGAACATTGGTGTTTTATCTAGTTTAGGTTCTTAAGTTCAGTGGGAGCCTAATCTAGTTAAGAGCAAATAATTATAAGTTTTGTAATTTTCTGAGTTCTATGTATTTTGATAGTTGTGAATTCAGTTCAGTTATTATCACAACTTTATGTATTATAGAACTTTTGATTATCAATAAAAATTCTCGAGGTATTTCATTCAAGTTGTGTTACTGCAATTTTATTAAAATTTTCTGCAACTTTTATTTGTGCTCTTGGTTTACCTAAATGTCAGATGGTCTTGTAACTTCAGTGAACATGTTCCTTCAGTTTAAAGTACAAGCATTAAAGATCATCAGTGTTTTCAGTTATGCTTGAGTTTCATTTTGAAACATTCAGTTGGACCATTTAGGTATATGATCTTCTGGTAATACACGATGTTCATATACTGCATCATTTTGTTTGAAATAGCATATGTGGAATACAAGAGCTTGTGTTAGTGGTCTGGAAGTGCTGCATTTTTGTTAAAGTGTATGCTTTTCCTTGCTCTGCATAAGCTACTGTGTTTTGACCATGTTGAATGGATTTTGAGACTTTTCCTTATTCTGGTGCACACTTCAGTTGGTTGTAAACGAGTTGATGTTATTCAGTTTTGGTTGTCCTTGATAACCAGTGATAGTCCAAGTGGGAGATTGTTAGATCAAAAGTGGACTCATCACAAGTTATCCTAGAGTAACTAGGAAACCATCAAAGCATTAAATCGAATACAACATGGATCAGGAAAAGAATCAACCTAGATATCTAATGTGATAGTGTATTTAACATTGGATTAGGAATCCATTATTTGGACTACAAGAAAGCCCTAAACTGTGGTGCATTAGGAATCTGAGATACAAGTCTTGTTCCATAAGGAAAACCTTTATGGGAGGATTCCTAGGACTTGAACTCGTATAAATAAGAGGTTAGGGTCCCTGTTATCACCACTGTAATACAAGCATTGTGTTCTGCCCATTCAGAAGCTCAAGTTGGTGAATAGCAGAAGACTTCAACCTCACCTTCATTCTTGTTTTTGCAGCTGCAGCAATGGCTTCTACCTTGGACATCAATGGTATGTGTTTTGATCTTTGATACTTAAGAAGAACATGATTTGTGTGAGCTTGTTTTGTAATTTAGTTTTACATTTAGTAGAGCCAAAAAGTATCTATTAATTCCTCCAAATGTTAGTTTTACCTGCCAATTAATTATGTATTTCTAGTGAGTAATGTGTGACAGATGCTGCATGCTAACTAATTTTCGGAATAAATTGTATCACTAAATTTGCTTGCAAAACTATATGTGAATATTGAGCCATGTAACTCTATCTTGGCTCAATTCTGACACTGTCATCTTGACTGTTGCAGGATGGTCTAGTTACTGATTTTTAATGAACCCAAGAAATTGCTAGATTATGAGCTTTCATCACACAAATTGGTTCATATTCAAAAGGAATAGTAATTCAGGCCTAGTCCATGTTCTAGTTATTCCTGCATATGATTCAGCTTCCCAGTCACTAGGCATTACTATGTCTTGGTCTGTCATTGCTTAACTCTTTATTGTGCATGTTAAGATTCTTGATTTGATCACTTTGTTAAAATTAATTACTTAATCACACTTTTAAGTTCTTTTACTGTCAGAAATTAACAAAGTTTAATGAAGATGTTACTATTGTTGCATGGAGATGATGATTACTCTAGTGAGACAAAAAGATGAGATCCTTCCTTTACCTCATTCAGCTTATGATTTTAAGGTCAAGAGATTTGATCGTCTGATAACCATTATTGGCTTTACAACGGAGATGATGAGTTGCATTCTACACTTTCAGAAAGATAGAAGGAGATAGAACGTTATAATTCAAGCATAAGAAGAAGAAGTCAAAACAAGAAGAATGATGCTGGTCCATCTTCCAGTTCTAAGGGTTATATATGATGGAGTTCAATCCAGGTGATATAGCAAAAATATGCAGGCATTTCTCATTTAATTGTGTAGCCATAACTGAGCGGGAGATTCCCCAAAACAGGTTGGTCCATTAGTCTGCTGTTTACTCATAATTTTGTTTATGAGTTGCTACCTGCTGTTATCCCAAACATAGAAATAAGAGCATACTATCATGAATGTGGACATGCATTCTTACCGCTGATAGTTAGATAATAGATATTACCAAAATAGTAAATTTATTCGTGAATGGAGACACCCCTCTTCATAAGCTGTGAAGTCAAGTTGCAGAAGCTTCAAGCTTTAAGCGAAGAGAGTATGAGATCCTGGATTCACAATTGTCTATCTATACATCAAGTAACAAAGTCAACTCGACTTTGTAGGACTATGCTGCTTGACTGGTATGAATGTCTTTCTGCCAATGTTCATTGCAAGAAAATATGCTATGGTGGATTAAAATGTTGTTCAGTCTTTGTGTACACATGCTAGTTTATATGGAGGAACAAAGCCTTTTTTGATGATGATATCCATTTTCCTTTCAATCCTAGTAAAAGGATTATCAATGCTGTCAAGAAATGCGGGTCTTCCAATTTTCTCTAGGTGGATCAGTCTAGAAAGGTCACTCTTAGTTTGTGCTGGAGCAAGCCTTCTGAAATTTTCTACAAACTAAATGTTGATGTTGATGGTGCTGGTGAGTGTTGAGGGATCATACTGGCGCCTGGGTTCTGGTTTCATTGCAAACTAGGATGTGGTTCTGTACTGCAAGCAGAAGCTTGGGTTTTCTCATAGGCTTGGAGATGGCTAACTCTAACCGTTGTCATTTTGGTTGAAAGTGACTCTGAGGTCTTTAGTTACTTTAGTCATCCAGGTGATGATCATTTGCATCCCTCACAAACTATATATATCATCAACTATTGCCAATTTTTACTAAGGAAATTCTGAGTTGTGAGATCAAGCATATGTATGGAGAAGTCAACCAGGTTGCTGACATTCTCCAACTCTGGTCTGGATGCTGAGCTTGGAGTGGAACAACCTCCTCCACCAGTTTTCACTGGTGTGTTGAATGACTTGTGTGAAATTAAGTCCTAGGTTTAGGACTCTAATTTCTGAGATGTAATTGTGTTTTTCTTGTTTTGGGCATCCATGTTTCAAAAAAAAAAAAAAAAAAAAAAAAAAAAAGGGTCTTCTGATTGATCTTTATATTGAGTCTTGTGAAACCATATCCTGTATGCATAAGCATCTTGGATTTCAAGCTATATGGCTTTTGCATGATAACGTAAGTGGTTTTGCCACCACTAGTTGGGGGGCTTCTTGATTAAACTTGCCAAGTTTACTACTGATATGACTTGGAAAAGGCAAGTGTTTGCAAGCATATTTTAGAAGACTCTTGCAAGAGTTGGGGGAATCGAGAAGTCTCTGCAAGTGTTGGTCTTTTCTTAAATAATTTGGAGATTGAATTAACTACTCAATATAACATTGCCCTGCAACAGGAAGAGCTTTTATGGTTGCAGAAAGAATGTCACAGAAATACTAAGGTTCTTTCACCTCTCAGGTCTCAACCACTGCAAGGAGAGTGAGGAATAAGCTTGAAGGCCTTAATGATGAGAATCGGATTTGGTGTACTGATAAGAATCATATGAAGAACATTGTTGTCTCTTACCTTCAGCAGCTGATCTCTGGAGGTGTGGGAACTAGCCTATTTGACACTAGCTCCCTAATCAATAGAGCTTTCTGGAAGAAGTACGTTTGGAAATACTTATTGCAAGCATGCATGGCTTCAGTCAAGTACAAAGGTATTCTTAATGGTGAGATGGGCTGAGACTTTTGTTCCTGGTTTTGGTATTCGTCAACGGGCTGATCTGCTTCTCTCAAAGGCATGTAAACTTGTTCATATTTCTGGAGATGGACCTTCTGTGTCACACTTGTTCTTTACAGATGATCCATTGAGCAAGCTTCTATCATAAGGTCTGCTGTCAGAATTTATATTGTCAAAGCTCTATTGGATAATTCAGAAGCTGTACTTAGCCTCATCCATGTTTTTGGTGACCAGAATGTTCTAGCCGGTTCTCTAGCTGGTATAGGATCTAGATTCTACTATGATTGTATGCGCTCATTCTCTTGAGGCTGCTCATATTCAAGTTCTAGAAACCAAACTGACCATACAGCTGGGGGAGTTAAATTTTTATTCTGTCTAATTAGTATGGTCAGTTGGGTTTCCGGGATTTTAGGCCTCATCCTCATGTACCAAAAGAAAGAGAGTTTAGTGATTGGTTTTGTTGTATCTTACTTTTCCTTATTTGCTGGTGTTGCTACTTGGAAATGGCGTTCTTCAGGCAGTTCTCATACTTACTTTGGGTAGTCATTCATAGCAAGATTCCCACTGATGTCACTGAAGAAGGCTTACAACTGATCCAATTGCTGTCACTGCAAACTTCACATCGAGTCCCTTGATAACATTTTCAGGAGGTCCATGTGCTATTTGTTAAAAAATATGGAACTCTATGGGGCGTGACTTGTCCTTAATTCAATCTTTGTCATATCTTCAAAGATTGATTACTACCAAAGGCAGCCAGTTGTAATGGTACTATCTGTGCTGGGGCTGTAATTACAGATTCTAATGGGCCCTGGTTCAAATGATTTACAGCAAATAGTGGGATAAAATTGGTTTTGGATCCTGAGCTTTGGGGACTCTTCTTGAATTGGAGTGTTATTCAAATGGATTAGTTTACTTGATTCTATCTGAGGTTTGTATTAGGCATCCCTTTGTTGTATTCTGAATTCTTGCAAGCTTCCGATGGATGTATTTCGAAGTTGTAGCATGGTCCATGTATTTTTTGAACAGCGTACTGATTCTCTTGCTGGTATAGGATCTACCATGGCCAAGTTTTAGAGATTATGGCTCTCATATTTAAGTTTTAGAAATTATGGCTGCTTATGCCCCTGGTATGGTACCAGTTAATTTGTACGTGTTCTTTCCTACTATAGTCATAGTTTGTTTTCTGGACCTCTTATCCACATCAGGACTAAAAGAGAGTTCATGGATCGGTATATTGAATTCGAATAGTCCACCGTCTCTGGGATCTGGTGTTCAAGTGTGAACTATATTAAGCCATGTGTATTATTTGGTACTTATATTGGTCTAGAAGCAAATTTTCATTCATACTGATTATTAATGTCCTTTCTGTAAGGTGTCATTATCATGTAGAGAAGACCAGGAACAACAAACGAATTATGAGACTAAAGATATGTTTTTCGCTTTTCCTAATAACAAATTGAGCATCCAGACTTGTCATGAAAGATGGATGAATGACACAGAATTCTGGGAAAACCTCACAGTCAGATGATTGCCTTATTTATATTACATCATATACAAGCTATAAGGTAAGTATTAAACATAAAGATTTACAAAGAACTAAACGTAGGTAGCAAGTAGATTTTTCCTCCAAGATTAGAATCAACTAGAAGATTTGGACTTGATCTGCAAGGCACGAAGATTCTGTTCATCATGTCATGCTTTTGAAAGCCAAGTTTTTTAGCCCGTCAACTAAGAAAAGTTTGTCATGCATTCATGAAAGACAAGTTTAGCCCGTCAACTAAGAAAAGTTTGCGCTTTTGAAAGCAACTGATGTTGTCTCTAATCTGGACCTATAAGCAATGTCCCATTCCATTTTTCGCATGTGGGATTTATACTCTCAACACGTTCTCGCACGTGTGGTGAATTTTCAAGCCATACACGTGGACAACTTATATTGGGTGACGTGGAACCTGTAAGTGGCCCAAACCTTTATAAACTCATAAGCAATGTCCCATTTTTCCCATGTGAGATTTATACTCTCAACATACGATTGGTTCTCCTAATTTGCCAATCCATTTGTTCACTAAGAAAACCGAAATTTACTGAGATTCGTGAAGTTAGAATGTTGGATAATAAGGAAAGTGTTGTAGTATAAATTGTATATATACCGTATATGTCTATATCATGTAACAAAATACGTAAAAGTATTTAGATAGGTACTTGAGTGTATAATCATAGGTACTTGAGTGTATGAAGACTTATGTAAACATGCTTTACCAAATGGCAACAAGCATGGCAGAAAATCATCATCAAGATGGTTATCATTTTGAGTTTCTCTTTGAGCTTTCACACTTCAAATGTATTCCTATAAATACCCCATTTGTATGAGATAAATAAACACATTGAAATCTCCATTCTCTCTGAAATTTTACTCTCCTTTTCTGTTTATCAATTCATCTTGTTCTTAAACACGTTATCAGCACGAAGTTGCTCTAGAATTAGAATCGAAAAATTGACGAAAGAAGTGTTCTTCATCGATCGAAGTCATTTTTCAAAACCTACAAAAAATCCTCAAACCCTAGCTCAGATTAAAGCCCTTGATTCCAGGAGCCCGGAACCGGTCTCAGAATCGCCGGAACCGGCCGGAAACGGCCTGAACCGGCCGCCGGAAGAGGAAAAATCAAACCGGACCGCTGCCGGACCGCTGCCGAGAGCTGCCGAGGTCCTGCCGAGGTCCTGCCGAGGTGCTGCCGAGTCCTGCCGAGTCCTGCCGAGGTGCTGCCGAGACCTGCCGAGGTGCTGCCGAGACCTGCCGAGAAGCTGTCGAGAGCCCTGCGCAGCAGCTGCCGAGAGCCCTGCGCAGCAGCTGCCAAGACCCTGCGCAGCAGCTGCCGAGCAGCTTCCGAGACGCTGCCCAGCAGCTGTCGACACATCTGTCGACAGATTTGCGCGGCGACTTTCCGACAACTTTTCCGACGACTTTTTCGACACTTTTCCGATGACTTTTCCGGCGAATTTTCGGACCATTTTTCTCGACTTTTTCCAACGATCCTTCCGGTCACCTCAGATAATTTTTCCGGTCAAAAATTTCCGGCAACACTATTCCAAGGTATTCTTTACTAAAAGTTCCCGTTTTTGAGTTTTTATTTATTTTCTCTCCTTTTTCCTTTTTCAACGGAACTTACAATCAAAAGCGGAATTATAGCAATTCACGCCAAACGAACTAAGAGCGTTCGTAATCAATGAACTAAGATTGTTCACAATGATTCTTGGAAATTGATTTCTTGGTAGCATAGCTCGGAAATCTTATTATTTTTCGTGGAAGTTTTAACTCCGAAACTAATATTTTCTTCTTATCTTCAAGGATGTCGAATGAACCTAGACTCGATTTTCAAATCCTTGACTCAACAGGTTCGGATTACCATAGCTGGAAAACCGACGTTGAGAACCATCTCACATCGAAGGGGATATTGCCCATCATCCATGAACCAAACCCGGCTCTTGTGTTCCCTCGATCACCTAAGAAGCATGCACAAGCAATCATCTTGATGCGACGTCATATGGACAAAGCACTCAGGCTAGAGTACATGTCCATCAAAGATGCAAAAGATTTATGGGAAGCACTACAAGAGCGCTTTAACAATATCCAAGATTCTCTCCTCCCTGACTTGAAGGTTCAGTGGAACGATGTACGCTTCTCAGACTTCAAGTCTATTGCTGAGTACAATTCAGAAGCTCTTCGTCTCAAATCCATGTTGAGGTTCTGTCAAAGACCCCTCACAGAAGAAGAGCTAATTAAGAAAACTCTCTCCACCTTCCCTGTTGCAGCAATTTTGCTATCAAAGCAGTATCGCACTGAAGTAAATGCTGGACGAATTACGAGGTTCAATGAACTCATAAATATTTTGTCGGTAGCCGAAAAGCACGACAATATTCTCGTAAAGAATTATAATTCAAGACCCATTGGAACCAAGAGCGTTCGTGAGGCAAATTATAATGCACCCAAGAGAGGGCACAGGGAGCGGTACCCCAGCAATAGGGGACATGTGTACCCTAATAATAGGGGACATGAAGGACGAACAGGTCCATATAACCGCCCCAACAGGGAAGGAAACCGCAACTTTAGAGCGGGCACACGTGATGGTAACTCCACACGTGGAAGAGGGAGATATGGCAACACCGGCCGTGGAAATAGCACCATGAGCCGTGGAGGTCGCACCATGCGCCGTGGTAGTAGCAGCAACCCTCCTAGGGTATATTCACAACGTGCACAACCTGCACAACCTGTACAACCTGCACAACCTATACCTCAAATGAAGGGAGGAAACCACAATGACATGTGTCATAGATGTGGATCAATCGAGCATTGGTTTAAACAATGTCATGCAAGTACCCAATTAGCTGCATGCTACAAGGAGTACAGGGAAGCAAGAGAGCAAGAAGCTAACCTTGCCGAAGATGAAAATAGTGAAGATATCAATCTCACTGTTGAGGACTTCAAAGCTGTAGATGAAGAGCACGAGGATGCCACAGACTTTGATTAGAATAATCCTCTTTCTATTTTCCAAGAATGGCAAATGTGCCTTAGTCAATAAATAACAATTGTATTAAACTCCTTCTTATGTGGCGTACCCAATGAAGTATGATGTCTAGGAAAGCAATTGAGATCGGGGTATTTAAGCTAGCCTCGCTCCACCAACATCTCTCTACTTTCCTGGTCATATTCCATTGGAATTGCCAAACGGATTGAGTGATAGCAATTTGTCTAAAGTTTGATATTTGGAATAGACTTATGAATAACTTTGATGTAATCATTGGCTATTTTCCCTATTAATAAAGTATCGCATTCAATGTCATGGACATGTGTTAATATTCCGAACTTTATTCCTTTCAGTATGTTTTCCGGAGAATTGGAATGCCTTCTTGATAGTGGCACCACACATACGATATTGCGACATAGGCAATTATTTTTATGGATGACACCCAGTCGATCCTCAGTAACTACGATGGTAGGACCATCACAATTGATTCATGGTCGAGGACCAGCTCAATTTTTGTTACCAAATGGCACAAATATTAATGTCACCGAAGCTCTATATGCTCCAAGGGCCGGAAGGACCCTATTAAGCTTTAAAGACATAAGAGCCAATGATTTTCATGTGGAAACACATTGTGAGAATGGACAAGAGTTCCTTTGCATCACCTCTAAAAACTACGGAAATACACGAGTTTTAGAGAAACTTATGTGTCGCTCTAGTGGATTGTATGCAACCACTATTAGAGTCATTGAATCCAACCATGTCATGAATGACAAATTATGGGATCCTGACACATACAAGCTTTGGCACGACCGTTTGGGACATCCAGGTCGTGACATGATGCTCCGTATATTAAAAACTTCACACGGACATCCATTCTTCAAAATGAAAAGAAGTACGAACCAAACATTGGTCCAAAGAGTTACTTCTAAAGTGTATCATTCGTTTTGCAAAGCTTGCTCTTTAGCAAAGGTAGGATCAAGACCATCCTATGCAAAGGACACTAAAGAAAATATACCATTCTTACAAAGAATACAAGGTGATATTTGTGGACCTATCCAACCAACTTGCGGACCATTTAGATATTTTATGGTGTTGGTTGATGCATCGACACGTTGGTCGCATGTCATGCTCTTATCCACAAGAAATGCTGCATTTGCTAAACTCCTAGCACAAATCATTAAATTAAGGGCTCACCACCCCGATCATCCTATTAAGTCAATTCGTCTTGACAATGCTGGAGAATTTACATCAAGAACCTTTGATGATTTTGCATGTCCATTGGGATTGAGGTGGAACATCCTGTCCCTCATGTACACACCCAAAATGGACTCGCAGAAGCTGCCATTAAAAGACTTCAAATGGTTGCCAGGGCATTGGTTATGCGCACCAATCTCCCTATTTCTGCTTGGGGCTATGCAATATTACATGCAGCTGTGCTTATTCGTCTGAGACCCACTGCCACCCAACCCTTTTCTGCGTCCCAACTGGTGACTGGGTATGAACCTGATGTCTCACACTTACGCATATTTGGGTGTGCAGTCTATGTGCCAATTGCGCCGCCACAGCGCACCAAAATGGGTCCTCAAAGACGCTTAGGCCTTTATGTTGGATATGATACTCCAAGCATTATCCGCTACATAGAACCCTTGACAGGTGATCTATTTACCGCTAGATTTGCGGATTGTCACTTTGATGAGACAGTCTTCCCGTCATTAGGGGGAGACAAGAACATTAATGTTCAACAGAAAAGACAGGAATTGTCGTGGTCTGTCCCCACTTTGTCTCATCTTGATCCCCGAACCACACAGTCTGAAATAGAGGTGCGGAGGATTCTCGATCTTCAGAACGTAGCAGAATCAATGCCTGATGCGTTTTCTGATATCGCTAAAGTGACAAGATCACACATACCTGCTGCAAACATACCTGCAAGGATTGATGTTCCTAAAACTAAAGGACATGACATCCCCTCCATGGGTGATGCAGTGCCTAGACCCATGGCTCCTGCTAGAAAGCGCGGGAGGCCTATAGGTTCGATGGATTCTCGCCCAAGAAAGAAAGCGAGCTTGACACAAAATAATCCATTAATCATCGATATAAATAATCCATCTCATGAAAAAATTCCGGATTATGGTTATGTCCAAGAGACATCATTGGAGGACGCTCCAATAGTAGAACCAATTCCAGAGAATAGAGAGATCTCCATGAATTACACTAGTATACATGTAATTATGGACAGAAATTCTATGGCTATTGATGATGCGTTTGCATATCATATTGCAAAAGGAATTATAGAATACGATGATATCGAACCTCGCTCTGTTGAAGGATGCCAACGTAGAGCAGATTGGTCAAAATGGAAAAATGCGATCCAGACTGAATTGGTTTCACTAACAAAGAGACAGATATTTGGGTCTATAACACTGACACCACCAAATATAAAACCTGTTGGCCATAAATGGGTCTTTGTTAGAAAACGTAATGTGAAAAATGAGGTTGTTAGATACAAAGCCCGCCTTGTGGCGCAAGATTTCTCACAACGTCCTGGAATCGACTACGAGGAGACATACTCTCCCGTAATGGATGTTATAACGTTCCGCTACCTTGTTAGTTTGGTAGTTTCCGAAAAACTTGACATGCAGCTTATGGATGTGGTTACAGCATATCTCTATGGGGATCTAGATTCAGAGATATATATGAAGGTTCCAGATGGACTTCAATTACCCAAATCAAGTGGCTCTAAACCACGGAGCGCGTTTTCAATAAAATTAAGACGCTCACTATATGGATTGAAAAAATCCGGACGGATGTGGTATAACCGTCTAAGTGACTACTTGATTGGGAAGGGATATGTTAACAATGAAATATGCCCTTGCGTGTTCATTAAGAGAACAAGATCCGGATTTGCAATTGTAGCAGTTTATGTTGATGACATGAACATAATTGGAACTCTAGATGAGTTAAAAGAAACTGCTACATATTTGAAATCTGAATTTGAGATGAAAGATCTCGGGAAAACACGGTTTTGTCTCGGAATAGAACTCGAGCACCGTAATGATGGGATTATGATCCATCAATCAGCATATACTCAAAAGTTACTAAGGCGCTTTAATGAAGATAAAGCAAAGCCTGTGAGTACTCCCATGATCAACCGTAGTCTTGAGCCCATGAAAGATCCATTTCGTCCAAGGGATGAGGACGAAGATTTATTAGAAGCTGAAATACCATACCTAAGTGCGATAGGCGCATTATTGTATTTAGCTCAATGCACAAGACCGGATATCTCATTTGCAGTAAACTTGTTAGCTCGACACAGTTCTGCGCCAACACGCCGCCATTGGATTGGTATAAAGACAATCCTTCGATACCTAAAAGGTACGATCGATATGGGCTTGTTCTATCCCTACAGAGAGAAAAGAAATGTGAGCGCCGGCAACACTATCCATAGTGACCGACGTTCTCCTCCTCCCCTCCATCAAAATGATGTTTTGACGGGTTTTGCTGATGCAGGGTATCTCTCTGACCCTCACAAAGGTCGCTCCCAAACAGGTTATGTCTTTACCATGGGAAACACCGCGATATCTTGGAGATCTACAAAATAGACTCTTGTTGCTACTTCCTCAAATCATGCAGAGATAATTGCACTACATGAAGCCGTGCGTGAGTGCATATGGCTAAGGTCTATAAATAGACACATTCGAGGAACTTGTGGTTTGAAATTCACCACAAATGAACCTACATGCATTTACGAGGACAATGCAGCTTGTATTGAGCAAATGAAATTAGGTTTCATCAAAGGCGACAATACCAAGCATATATCGCCGAAATTCTTCTACAATCAGCAACAGCAAACACTTCTAAATATTGAAGTAAATCAAATCCGATCAGAAGATAATGTAGCTGACTTATTTACTAAGTCACTACCAAAATCCCCTTTCGAGAAACATGTAAGGAGCATCGGATTGAGGAGGATATCCGAACTCCCACAATCTTCAAGAGGAGTCTAAATCAGGGGGAGTATCCAGAAACATACTTCACACTCAACGCGCGTTGTGCTCTTTTTCCCTTTCGACCAAGATTGTTTTTTCCCACAGGGTTTTATTACTTGGCAAGGTTTTTAACGAGGCAACTTCGATGCGCACCATCTACACAATACTATTGAACATGAAATATCCAAGGGGGAGTGTTGTAGTATAAATTGTATATATACCGTATATGTCTATATCATGTAACAAAATATGTAAAAGTATTTAGATAGGTACTTGAGTGTATAATCATAGGTACTTGAGTGTATGAAGACTTATGTAAACATGCTTTACCAAAGGGCAACAAGCATGGCAGAAAATCATCATCAAGATGGTTATCATTTTGAGTTTCTCTTTGAGCTTTCACACTTCAAATGTATTCCTATAAATACCCCATTTGTATGAGATAAATAAACACATTGAAATCTCCATTCTCTCTGAAATTTTACTCTCCTTTTCTGTTTATCAATTCCTCTTGTTCTTAAACAGAAAGGAACTTTAGAATGCACATGAGATCAATTTCTTATTACTAAAGTATGTCTCTTATTACATAAGAAAAATTCATCACAACTCCGAGACCTTGTAACATACATATTACATGATTTACATCAAATTCAAACAATACTAAAAATATGAAACAACAGAGCAACGATGTTGATGTCTTAAGAAAAACCTGGTTCAACAGCAGCGATATATAGTAACAACTCCACGTCGCGGCTGAGGGGAAAACACAGTCATAACCACAAGAGCTACGACAATCACCACGAGCACAGTCGTAAGGTTAAGAACACCTTCGTCATTGACTCCCGAACAGCACATCTTCCCCATTAGTATGTCACCAACACAAGCTTGAAGTTGAATATGAACTATGAAGTCAAATTGCAGAAGCTTCAAGCTTTGTGCAAGTATGATATCCAAAATTCAGAATTGCCAGTTATATACACTGTAATGACAAAGTCAACTTGACTTCAATTCAAATACTTAATTTGTATTAGAGTACTGACTTGCCTCTGATAGGAGTTCACACCCTGGTCCCTGCTAAAGTAATATAACAACTTGACTATTGCAGAAAGTTAGAAAACTGTCTTTCCTCAACGTTCCCTGTTTTTACAACATAAGAAGACCTAAAGACCATAGTAAATCAACATTTCTTGTAATAAAAACAATCTCTGCTCCTTCATATGTAAGAATGTCAAACTGGATATAAAATAATGGAGATGGACCGGTACTAGGATATACTGTCTAAAGCGACAGCTTTTTCTCAAGCAAAAAATTCTTTTTACTGGGCAAAAGAAAAGGGCTATTAGCAAGTGGTAAATAATAAAACCAAAGAAAAAGAGCGTTCATTCAAACTTAAATGGATGATTAAAGAAAAACTAGTACAAAATACATGAGTTAAATCTCAAAACCCTTGGCCACCTAGACTCATAGAATACCAAAAAACACAATTTTCCACCTAAGAGAATTTTCCTCTCAACACTTTTCTCTCTCTCGCTCTCACTGTCATGCATAAACCACAAGCTCTTTCTATGCTTGTCAAATGCTTGCTTGCATGCTTGCTGAATACATCAACCTTGCTACATATATATAGGCATCATACCAAAATCAATGGGTGGAAGCTTCCCATCTTGTGAATAACATGGAGTAGCAAACAAAGACCAAACAAGTCTTCATGAAATTAAAAGAAAACCCCAATATTTAAATTTGGGCTAAATACAAATTACTACCCTGTAGTTTGAGTCCAAAATCAATTCAGTTCTTGAATTTCTAATTTCATTAAAAACACCCATGCACTTTCAATTTTGATCTAATAGGTCCAATTTGTTAGTTTTCTGACAATTGAGTTATAACTTGTTAACGTGGCTCATATATGGCATATGTTTGATGATGTGGTGTCAAGATGGCCTGCATAGTCAATTTAGGAGTGAATCCTATTACTAAAAATAAATAGTTTTTTCAACAAATAATTCAACTATAACTTGAATCCATAACAGAATATTGACGAATTGGACCTATTAGATCAAAATTGAAAGTGCATGGGTGTTTTTGATGAAATTAGAAGTCCAGAGACTGAATTGATTTTAAACATAAAGCATAGGGTATTAACCAGTATTTACCCCTTTAAAATTTCTCTTGTCAACTGTGGATTGCATTTTCTAGAAGCAGCTACATATTTTGTGGACATCATCCTCTCTAAAGAAGATGATGTCTATATATAAAGTTTAAATCAGTTATAACCATAAAATCTAGGGATTTGCATTAATGTACCGATACATCAAGTAAACTAGCTCAATATAGAGGTAGACTAATTTGAGATCAAGTCAAGCTAGTCTACTTTTGCATGGAGTCAGTCTACCTCTGTATCAAATCTAGTCTTCTTTTCTTCCATTGATGTATCTCTTCTGTCCCTCTCAAACTAAGATTGCTTAACACGCTGGAAAGAATTGAATCTCCCATCAGATATCTATATGGGACACTACTAAGAAGCTTACCTGTAAACCTCTCAAACATCTTGGTAAACGTCCCACTTTTATTAACCAAGTCCATCACTTCTTTCCTGCAAAGACATTGAAAAGGCCACAGATACTTTAGGTTATCAAACGGATGAGTGTAAGTAAGAATCATAGTGTTAATATCAGCCTATACATGTACACACGGGCACACAACCGAAATGCAGAACAAATACAAAAGAAATCTTCTGAGAAAGTTCTAAAATCATATCCCTATACATGTACACACAGGCACACATGCATATGCTTACCATGTTCACAGTATGCTGAAGTCAACACGACCAATAGTTTTGAAGGGCATCGAATAATGTAAATACTAGAACCTGGACAATGGATGATTGTCACAACCCAAGAGCATCCGGTTACGTAATCGCTTCTTTAAGATTGCTACAGATAGGGAAGCTGCATCCTGTCCAAAAGGATGTAAGTTTCTAATCAGCCACATTAATAAAACAGATACAGAGACACTGAAACAATAAATATATCTGATAATGTAGAGATATAAAGCCATCTAGATCAAACAGAAAAGTAATTCTAAATATTAAGAAAAAAGAAAAGCCAAACTGAACAGATTAATATTCAAGCCTGGAAGATATACTAGAAATGTACTATAAAACATGAGAGAAAATAATACATTTTAGTAAAACTACATTGAATAATTTATCAGCAGCCAAAGTACAACAGGATGATATTATCACCTTGTAATGTATGAGATTTAGAACGTGATCTGGATTTGCTTCTACAGTCCCCTTCAATAACCAATAAAGATGGGCACCTCTATCTGCTTTGTAGACAGAGTTAAGGTCACGTTCAAATAGAACAATTAATATTCCAGTAATGTATCAATATTCTTTCAGAATTTGTCTTCCATAAAGGATACATAAGGCCCTGCCAATCTAAGAACAACACCAAACTCCAGCACCACTTTTTCTGCATTAAGAAGGACGTCGGTCCTGGGGCTCATTCCTATTGGCACTACTTGGAGTGTCCTGCAAAGAAAGAATGTGGACACTGATAAACAAAACAATTCTTAACCAAAGGCATACCATTCTCCATATAACTAGAACAACTTGGCGATGTTGTAGTATAATGTATTATAGTATAAATGTCTATATCATATAATAGGTACTTGAGTGTATAAATGTAGGTATGAAGACATGTGTGGCATAAAACATGTAGAGAGGCAACAAGCATGGCAAATATCATCATTAAAGTAACCATGTGGAGTTGTTTGATGATGATCATAGTTACCAAATTGGTTTTCTCTTAGAGCATTCACACTAGCTTTGTAGTCCTATATAAACCCTCTATTGAGAGAAGAATAAACACACATTACTCTCTCCCTCTCTCTGTTAATTTACGCTTGTCCTCAAACGCGTTATCGGCACGATATTGCTCTAGAATTAGAATCGAAAATTGACAAGAGAAGAGGAAGTTCATCATCCAATCGAAGTCATTTTTCCAACCATACAAAAAACCTTCAAACCCTACCACATATCAAAGCCCTTGATCCTAGAAGCCCAGAACCGGCCTCAGAAACGGCCGAAAATCGTTTGAACCGGCCATCGGAAAAACTGGGCCGCTGCTGAGCAGCTGCCGAGAGCCCCTGTTGAGACCTGCCAACAGCTTCTGCCGAGCACCTGCCGACAGCTGCCGAGACACCTGCCAACAGCTGCCGAGCACCTGCCGACAGATCTGCATGGCCATTTTCCGGCAATTTTTTCGACATTTTTCCGGCTCTTTTTCGGGCTATTTTCTCGACTTTTTCCATCGACTTTTTCGGTCACCTCCGACAACTTTTTCCAGCCAAATTTTCCTGCAACACTATTTCGAGGTATTTTTTACTAAAAGATCCCGTTTTTGAGTTTTTACTCATTTTTCCTCTTTTTCTTTTTCTCAGGATATTGCAATCAAAAAAGCGGAATTATAGAAATTCACGCTAAACGAACTAAGAGCTTTCGTAATCAATGAACTAAGAGTGTTCATAATATTCAAACTAAGAGCATCCGTAAGCATCGATTTATGACCATATTAAACATCATTGTTTCTGTCTAATCTAAATATACTTGGAAATTGATTTCTTGGTAGCATAGCTCAGAAATCTTATTATTTTAGTTTTAGTGGAAGTTTAAACTCCGAAATTAATATATCTTTTCTTTTTATCTTCAGGATGTCGAATGAACCTAGACTCGACTTTCAAATTCTTGACTCAACAGGCTCGGATTACCATAGTTGGCAAACCGACGTTGAGAACCATCTCACATCAAGAGGGATATTGCCCATAATTCAGGCACCTAACGCGGGTCTTGTGTTCCAACGAACACCCACAAAGCATGCACAAGCAATTATCTTGATGCGACGCCATATGGACAAAGCACTTAGATTAGAGTATATGTCCATGAAAGATGCAAGTGACCTATGGGGAGCGCTAGAAGAGCGTTTTCGCAATATCCAAGATTCCCTCCTCCCTGACTTGAAGATTCAGTGGAACAATATACGCTTATCCGACTTTAAGTCTGTTGTTAAATACAATTCAGAAGCTCTTCACCTCAAAGTCATGTTGAGGTTCTGTGAAAACCCTCTCACAAAAGAAGAGCTAATTTATAAGACTCTCTCCACCTTCCCCCTCGCAGCACTTTTGCTATCAAAGCAATATCGCATTGAAGTCGATGTTGGACGAATTACGAGGTTTAATGAGCTCATCAATGTTATGTCGGTAGCTAAAAAACATGACAACATCCTCGTAAAGAATTATAATTCGAGGCCCATTGGAACCAGGAGCGTTCGTGAGGCGAATTATAATGCACCAAAAAGAGAGTGCAAGGAGCGGTACCCTAATAACGGGGGACATGAAGGACGAATGGGTCCATATAATCGCCCCGATAAGGAAGGAAACCGCAACTTTAGAGCGGGCACACGTGATGGTAACTCCACACGTGGAAGAGGTGGATATGGCAACACCGGCCGTGGAGGTTGCACCATGGGCAGTGGAGGTCGCACCATGCACCGTCGTAGTAGCAACCCTCCTAGGGAATATCCACAACATGCACCACCTACACCTCAAATGAAGGGAGGTAACCACAATGCCATGTGTCATCGATGTTGATCAATCGAGCATTGGTTTAAGCAATGCCATGCAAGTACCCAACTAGCTGTACGCTACAAGGAGTACAGGGAATTAAAGGAACAAGAAACCAACCTTGCCGAAGATGAAGATGGTGAAGATGTCAATCTCACCATAGAGGACTTCAAAGCCGGGAATGTGTCGTAGTCCTTTCTATTTTCCAAGAATGGAAAATGTGTCGTAGTCAATAAATAACAATTGTATTAAACTCTTTCTCATGTGGCGCATCAAATGAAGTATAATGTCTAGGAGTTATCAACATCCCTCTCTACTTTCCTGGTCATATTTCATTGGAGTTACCAAACGGATTGAGTAAACTTCAATTTGTCTAATTTGATTTTATTCTGGAATAGACTCTGGAAGCTTTGATGTAATCATTGGCTATTTTTCTTGTTAATAAAGTATCATATTATTATTCAATGTCATGGACATGTATTAAAATCCGAACTTTATTATTTTTCAGTATGTTTCTTGGAGAGTTGGAATGTCTTCTTGATAGTGGCACTACACATACTATATTGTGACATAGGCAACTATTTTTATGGATGACGCCTAGTCGATCTTCAGTGACTATGATGGCAGGACCATCACAACTAATTCATGGTCGAGGGCCAACTCAATTTATGTTGCCAAATGGCATAAATATGAACGCCACGGAAGCTCTATATGCTCTGAGGGCTGGAAGAACCCTATTGAGTTTTAAAGATATAAGAGCCAATGGTTTTCATTTGGAAACACATTGTGAGAATGGACAAGAGTTCATTTGCATCACCTCTAATAACTACAGAAATACACGAGTATTAGAGAAACTTATGTGTCGCTCTAGTGGATTATATGCAACCACTATTAGAGTCATTGAATCCAACCATGTCATGAATGAAAATTTATAGGATTCTACCACATATAGGCTTTGACGCCCACCGTTTGGGACATCCAGGTCGTGATATGATGATCCGTACATTAAAAACTTCACACGGACATCCATTCTTCAAAACGAAAAGAAGTACGAACCAAAGATGGGTCCAAAGAGTTACTTCTAAAGCCTATCATTCATTTTGCAAACTTGCTCTTTAACAAAAGTAGGATCGAGACCATCCAATGCAAAGGACACTAAAGAAAATATACCATTCTTGTAAATAATACAAGGTGATATTTGTGGACCTATCCACCCAACTTGTGGACCATTTAGATATTTTATGGTATTGGTTGATGCATCGATACGTTGGTCACATGTCATGCTCTTATCCACAATAAATACTGCATTTGCAAAACTCCTAGCACAAATCATTAAGTTAAGGACTCACCACCCTGATCATCCTATTAAGTTAATTCGTCTTGACAATGCTGGAGAGTTTACATAAAAAAACTTTTGATGATTATTGCATGTCCATTGGGATTGAGGTTGATCACTCTGTCCCTCATGTACACACCCAAAATGGTCTCGCAGAAGCTGCCATTAAAAGATGTCAAATGGTTGCTAGAGCATTGGTTATGCACACCAATCTCCCTATTTCTACTTGGGGCTATGCAATATTGCACGCAGCTATGCTTATTCGTCTGAGGCCCACTGCCACCCAACCCTTTTCTGCGTCCCAGATGGTGACTGGGTATATGCCTGATATCTCACACTTACGCATATTTGGGTGTGCAGTCTATGTGCCAATTGTGCCGCCACAGTGCACCAAAATAGGTTCTCAAAGACGATTAGGCATTTATGTTGGATATGACTCTCCAACCATTATCCGCTACTTAGAACCCTTGACAGGTGATCTATTTACCGCTAGATTTGCGGATTGTCACTTTGATGAGACAGTCTTCCAGTCGTTAGGGGGAGACATGAACACTAATGTTCAACAGAAACGACAAGAATTATTGTGGTCTGTCCTAACTTTGTCTCATCTTGATCCCTGAACAGCACAGTCCGAAATTGAAGTGAGGAGAATTCTCGATCTTCATAACGTAGCAGAATAGATGCCTGATGCGTTTTCTGATGTCGCAAAAGTGACGAGATCACACATACCTGCTGCAAATGTGTCTGCAATGATTGATGGCCCTAAAACTAGAGGACATGACGTCCCCTATATGGGTGACGCAGTGGCTAGGCCCACGGCTCATACCAGGAAGCGCGGAAGGCCCATAGGTTCGATGGATTTTCGCCCAAGAAAGAAAGCGAGTTTGACACAAAATAATCCATTAATTATCGATACAAATAATCCATCTCATGAGAATATTCCCGATTATGGTTATGTCCAAGAGACATCATAGGGGGACGCTCCAATGACATAACCAATTCCCGAGAATAGAGAGATCTCTATGAATTACACTAATGTACATGTGATGATGGATAGAAATTCTATGGCTATTGATGATGCATTTGCATATCATATTGCAAAAGGAAATATAGAATACGATGATATCGAACCTCGCTCCGTTGAAGAATGTCAACTAAGAGCAGATTTGTAATGCCCCGTACCTTAAAATCTTTATTAGTTACATTTTTATCGTTATTGACAGAGGAGTTGACTTTTCTTTGTCCGTTGAGTTAAGAAATTTCTTTGAGAATGTCGTAGTTTATGGAAAATCGAGTTTTTGGACACGTAGTTTGTTCAAATCGGAGTTTCTACGAAAACGTTATGTAGATTAATTCCTTATTGACGTTAATTACATTTTGTCAATTGCTACAGGACGTATTGAGCCCTCGAGTGAGGAGGAGACGGCCAGGCTACAGGATTAAATGCGAGACTCACCTGTGAGTAGACTTTTATTTTATTTAAATAATGCATGCAACATGGTATTAAATTTATAATGGAATGTTATTTGAGTAAATGTGGTTTTCGTGGAAAGTAAAGAATTTAAAGAAAGGAGTTGGCAATGAGGCTATTTTCGGCGCATGCGTACATTACCTAGTCGGCTATCCCCTCTAGGTAATAGTCTGGTCTGCAGTCCCCTCCAGATGAGGTAGTTAGTCGGCAGTCCCCTCTAACTACCTATGGTTAGTCGGCAGTCCCTTCTAACCACCTCCTCCTAAATTCCGGTCAGCAGTCCCCTCTGATGCGTCATCTGGGCGACAGTCCCATCCAGATGGCATGAGATGACTAGACAGCAGTCCTCTCTAGTCATCGAACGATTTTTCATGAAAGGATGTTTTCAAAGGAATGAGTTGGAATTGTTTCATAAATCTCGCTGCATGTCGGATTTTATTAACGAGAAAATGGGAAAGCATTCAAGCATTGGTTTCATAGCTTAATTTTATTTCGTCCACTCACTCTAACGGTTTTTAAATGTTTTCCCCTGGGCCCTTTGGTTTCAAATGCCCAGACTTTCAGATTTGCCGAGATCGCGTCCGGGAACTCAAGGCATAGGAATCAACGCTTCCGTTTTGACCGTAGGTTATTACTTAACATACCTTGTATGATATCGGCTTAGTTATGTAAAATTGCTCTGATAACCCTCTTAAATTTGGAGAATGCTTTTGCCTGAGTGGTTGTTATCGTACTGAAGTTGTGATGGAATTTGTACCTTCTAAATGTAACATATACACTTGGAATGTAAATACTAGAATGTGTACTTGAGTAGGAGTTTAATTTTAATCATGTCCAGGTTTTGTGAATTTTTGGGTAGCCTATTTTATGGGAGGTTCTACCGATTTTTCGGTAGGATTTCACTTAAAGTGGGTCCCACAGGCTCGTATCCGGATTTCGGGGTGAAACTTGGGTCGGTTCTGTCAAGATTGGCTTAAATGGAAAGATGCGATCCAGACTGAATTGGATTCACTAATAAAGAGACAGGTATTTGGGTCTATAACGCTGACACCCCCAAATATAAAGTCTGTTCGCCATAAATGGGTCTTTGTTAGAAAGCGTAATGAGAAAAATGAAGTTGTTAGATACAAAGCTCGCCTTGTGGCACAAGGTTTCTCACAACGCCCTGGAATCAACTACGAGGAGACATATTCTCCCGTAATGGACGTTATAACGTTCCGCTACCTTGTTAGTTTGGTAGTTTCTGAAAAACTTGACATGCAGCTTATAGATGTGGTTACAGCATATCTCTTTGGGGATCTAGATTCAGAGATATATATGAAGGTTCCAGATGGACTTCAATTACCCAAATCAAGTGCTCTAAACCACATAGCGCGTTTTCAATAAGATTAAGACGCTCACTATATGGATTGAAACAATCCAGACGGATGTGGTATAACCTTCTAAGTGACTACTTGATTGGGAAGGGATATGTTAACAATGAAATATGCCCATGCGTGTTCATTAAAAGGACAATTTCCAGATTTGCAATTATAGCAGTTTATGTCGATAACATGAACCTAATTGGAATTCTAGATGAGTTAAAGGAAACTGCTAAATACTTGAAATCCTAATTTGAGATGAAAGATCTTAGGAAGACACGGTTTTGTCTCGAATAGAACTTGAGCACCATAGTGATGAGATTATGATCCATCAGTCAGCGTATACTCAAAAATTACTAAGGCGCTTTAATGAAGATAAAGCAAAGCCTGTAAGTACTCCCATGATCGGCCGTAGTCTTGAGCCCGGAAAAGATCTGTTTCGTCCAAAGGATGATGACGAAGATCTATTAGAGGCTGAAATGCCCATGCCCTATCTAAGTGTAATTGGCGCATTATTATACTTAGCTCATTGCACAAGACCAGATATCTCATTTGTAGTAAACTTGTTAGCTCGACATAGTTCAGCACCAACACGCTGCCATTAGGTTGGTATAAAGCAAGGTTTCAAATTTCTCTGAAACTGTCGAAATTTCCGTCAAAATTTCCGTAAGATTAAAGTACCGAAACGAAATTCATATGCTGTATCATTTCCGTCAAGAGTTTCCCGAAATTTTCCCTACATTTCCACGAAATTCTTAATTTCCGAAGTATCTACATACGAAATATATATTTAAAAATTCACACCGAAATTTTGTCCGAAATTTCTCTAAAATTTCTGTTAAATTTTTGTGTCACCTACAATGAATTTTTTACTTCATACTTGCACAAAGAAAATAATTTTTTTTTTTTTGCAATCAAGTTGTATACAACAAAAACCTTTTTGCTTTTATCTGCAACAAAATTGAATGCTCTAAACACAACATGATTCCCTTTTTGCTCTGTCTCAAATATTGTATGTTGCATACACTGAAACATCATATTAGGTAATTCCACAATATCCAATATTGGATTGCAACACTTCCATATACAATACCCATGTGATGAAGTACGAAAATCATTTCCAAAATTCATGTACTTGGGAGCAGTATTGTATGATACTAAATGAAAATAGTTTAACTAGCTAGATCAAACTACATCGTAGTAGCTTTTATATTCCTTTTGTTGTAGTTGTTCATTTTCATTCACGGGATTTTGGTTTTACGTGTCTCGCCCAGACCCGTTGTAATTTTCTAATAATTAAAAAAAGTAAATTATACTTACATTATCAATATACAACACATTATCAATACACATCGATAAAAACACTATTTAACAACCTACTACAATATTAGTTAATTACTCGTCCATATAAAATATCATAATTATATTATAAATGTATAATTTAAGAGAGGTTACATTGTAAATAGGTTAGTTTAGTCTATGTAAAAGTTTCATTCAAAAATATCATTTTATAAATGTAATTAATTTGATTTTTTTGTTTAGCAGAAATTTCCACCGAAATCAAAACTCTCTCCGAAATTTCCTTAAATTTGAACTACCGAAACCAAAATTTGAAATCTTTGTATAAAGACAATCTTTCGATACTTGAAAGACACGATTGATATGAGATTGTTTTATCCCTACATAGAGAAAAGAAAAGACGGAAGTATAGGATCGGACCCCACATGGCAAAACGCCACCTTCCGTAATATAGACGACGGCACCACTGTCCATGGTGGCCGACGTTATCCCCCTCCCCTCCATCAAAATGATGGTGATGTTTTGATGGGTTTTGTTTATGCAAGGTATCTCTCTGACCCTCACAAAGGTCACTCACAAACAAGTTATGTCTTTACCATGGGAAGCACCGCGATATCTTGGAGATCTACAAAACAGACCATTGTTGCTACTTCCTCAAATCATGTAGAGATTATTACTCTACATGAAGCTGTGCATGAATGCATATGGCTAAGGTCTGTAAATGGACACATTCGAGGAACTTGTGGTTTGAAGTCTACCATAAATGAGCCTACATGCATTTACGAAGATAATGCAGCTTGTATTGAACAAATGAAATTAGATTTCATCAAGGGCGACAATACCAAGCATATATCGCCGAAATTCTTCTACAGTCAGCAACAACAAACACTTCTAAATATTAAAGTAAATCAAATCCGATCAGATGATAACGTAGCGGACTTATTTACTAAGTCGTTACCAATATCCCCATTCGAGAAACATGTGAAGAGCATCAGATTCAGAAAGTTATCCGAACTCCCATTATCTTCAGGGGGAGTCTAAATCAGGGGGGTATCCAGAAACATACTCCACACTTAATGCCCGTTGTGCTCTTTTTCTCCATCGACCAAGGTTGTTTTTTCCCACATGGTTTTTATTACTTGACAAAGTTTTTAACGAGGCAACTTAGAAGCACACCTCCTAGACAATACCATTGACATGAAATAAGGGGGAGTGTTCTAGTATAAATGTATTATAGTATAAATGTCTATATCATGTAATAGGTACTTGAATGTATAGATATAGTACTTGAGTGTATAAATATAGGTATGAAGACTTATGTGGCATAAAGCATGTAGAGAGGCAACAAGCATGGCAAATATCATCATTGAAGCAATCATGTGGAGTTGTTTGATGATGATCATAGTTACTAAATTGGTTTTCTCTTAGAGCATTCACACTAGTTTTGTATTCGTATATAAACCCTCCATTGAGAGAAGAATAAACACACATTACTCTCTCTCTCTCTCTATTAATTTACGTTTGTCCTCAGACATCGACTAATTTAAAAGATAAAACCTAAAGGACGGGTGCAAAAGGAAGGCTCTCTATAAAGATGTGTCTGCCACATCACATGGACTGTTGTCGTTGCAATCATATGGTGCAGAGCTTGACGTAAACAAGAAAAAATCTTCACATTTCCTGTTCAATGCAGCCACTACTTGTTCAAAAAACCACAAACAACCATTACCACCATCACAAGTTAACCTACCATACACAGTCCAAATGATTAACTAACAAACAACTATTACAAACCATCACCTCCAAGCATACATTTCAATTCAATTAACTCGAAAACCAATTCACAGCCTCACCGAACATTACCGGGATAATCCGAGGTGATGGTGGAGCACAGAAAATGACACCAGGAAACTTATGGTCCGTTTTGGTCCCCTTCAAACATATATGGATTAATACCCACCTTGATCAACTCCACATGGTGATCAACGGTCACTCTTTGCCCATATATTTCACAACCCGGATGCTCCTGTAAAAACTCAATTGCTTAACCACTACAAAATAGAACTAAATTTCACTACTTTGTCACTAACACTAATCAAAATGTAGACCTCCGCCATTTCTCTACAACTAATAGCCTAAGTACTCCCGTAACAATCAAAAGGTCATTGCCTCCCACCATTCCAGCAAAGCCTACACCTTTCTTTTCATCTAGCCTTTCACCAACCAACCCATCAAACATTGCACAATAAAAATGTAAACTTTGTTAACAAAATTAACTAAGGAGCACTAAAGAGAGGAACTTTACCAATGGTGGGTGAATTTGATGAGGCAGAGACTTGGATTGGGGTGGTGGCCATGGTGGGAGAGAAGGTGGTTCTGAATTGGGAATATTTGAGGGAGGAGAAAGAAGAAGAGAGAATTGGGAAATGCCCAGAAAGTCCTTGAAGAGAAGCTCAATACAATATTAGTTGAAGCAAGTTCTTGAGGACCAAGAAAGTTCAAACTTAAGGGGCAAACTTCTTGGTTCCCACAGGATCAACCGAGATTTAAGATATACAAATCCCAAGGAAAGGGCACCCTCAACAGATGTTTTGTCTTTTGCACCCCCTCTCTTTTCCAGCAATTTCCAGAATACATCTCAGATTCATGAAGAACCATTGAACCACTTATTATGGAATAATATCACATGACATCACTTCTATGTTTTCGGTTTGCGATTGGTTCTCCTAGTTTGCCAATCCATTTGTTCACTAAATAAACCAAAATTTATTATGATCGATGAAGGGTTGGAATGTTGGATTGTATGGAAAGAAACTTCAGAATGCGCTTGAAAACAATTTCTTATAGTCAAAGAGTAAGTGTCTCTTTTTACATCAGAAAAAAATATCATAACTCCGAGACCTTGTAAATTGAACATATTACATGATTTACATCAAATTCAAACAATACTAAAGTATGAAATAATAGGGCAACGATATTGATGCTTTAGGGAAAATGCCTGGATCAATAGCAGCGATATATAGCAACAACTCCTCCACGTCGCAGCTGAGGGCAAAATACAGTCATAACAACAAAAGCTATGACAATCACCACGAGCACAACCGTGAGGTTAAGACCGCCTTCATCATCGTCTCCCGAACAGCACAACTTCCCCATTAGTATGTCACCAACACAAGCTTGAAGTTGTATATGAACTATGAAGCCAAATTGCAGAAGCTTCAAGCTTTGTGCAAGTATGAGATCCAAGATTCAGAATTGCCTGGTTATATACACTGCAATTACAAAGTCAACCTGACTTCAATTCCAATACTTAATTTGTATTATAGTACTGACTTGCCTCTGAAAGGTTCATACCCTGGTCACTGCTAAAGAAATATAAAAACTTGACAATATAACAAGCTGACTACTACAGAAAATTGTCTTTCCTCTCAACTTTCCCTGTTTTGACCACGTAATAACAAGGCCTAAGGTTCATTAGAGCAAGTCCACCCGTAGTTAAGAAATGTCAAGGTCGAAAAGTCAAAGAGTCGACCAGTTAAGAAATTGTTCACTGCCACTGGACATGGGTTTCCACCCGTTCAGTTTCTTGACCAGTTAGATTTATTGTTCATTGAATTTTTTTTTTTTTTAAATTGAAATAGATTTGATGTAAATAGATGGTAATAATGGAGATTTATGGATAATTAATGTCAAATACAACTTTTATTTCATAAGAGGAATTTTTAAATACAACTTTTATTTCATAAAATTTATGCTTACATAAATGAAAAACTAGGAATAAGCACAATACAATTACACAACATGCATAATCACCTAATTATTCAAATCATGATCTTCATCCTCTCTAGGAATCCAATTTGTATTTGAAGGGTCATCATTAGGGTTAGGGTTAGTGGAATCACCCGTAGAGAAAGATGAAAATTGTGGTTGTGTAGGATATCCTCCGAGGTAAGGTGGTTGCGGATAGAATCAACCGGGGTAAGGGGTTGTGGGAATCCACCGTGAAGGGAGGTTGTGGGAATCCACCGGTGAAGGGAGGTTATGGAAATCCATCGGGGCAAGGTGGTTGTGGGTGTGCACCGGGGTAAGGTGGTTGTAGGTATGCACCAGGGAGGTTGTAGGTATGCACCACCAAAATTTGGTTGTGAGAATGCACCACCAAAATTGGGTTGCGGATAGTATCCACCCATAGAAGGTAGCGTCTGCTCGCCAAAATCTTCTCTCTCTGCTATCTTTTTTTGCCTTCTTGTCCAATAACGCTTTTTAGTTGGCGTCATATGACTTGTATCAATCTCCATAATACGTTTTTCCCTCTCTTTAATTTAGTCTTCCCTCTCTTGAAATAGGAATGTCTCTTTTCGCATATCCATTTGCAATCGGATACAATCTCGTTCATTTTCCTCTTCGAGATTTCTAGCGAATTCCTCATCGAGTTTTTTCTTGCTAGTGGTTGCCTCTTTTTGGTTGTTCGCTATACTCTCGACAACGCTTGACAAAGGACTTTGATCTTTCGCTGCCTTCTTTCCTTTCCGAATTGCTTCTTTCGCAGCCTTCCTTCCTTGAGGCCTCACATTAGGATCTACAGTTTCACATGCAATTACCTCACCTACATCAATGTCCAAGTTGATGGGAGAATTTCCAGCAATTGGTTGTGTGCGCGTATGTTGATTTCCTTCATTGATGTTCCTCCGGATGTATGACTAGTGATGTCTTTAAATTATGCAAATCCCTCCACAACAGGGTAACTATTAAAACTCTGAAAATTGTGTCTTTTGGTCTTCCCTTTTCTCTTCATCCCGACATGCCACAATTTATGTGCTTCATCTTGTTACGTAATTAAAAAAAACAATAAAAAAATGCAATTAGTACAAATATAAACGTTATTATGAATGGTCATCTATTATAAATGTCATAATTTTAATAAGAAAGTATCTCACCAGGGTTACAATAAAAATCAATAAGTACAAATATAAACATCGTTGTGATTAGATCAATATATATCAACTAATTATTTTAATTATAACGAAAAGCAATTACTATAATTAAAACGATATTATGGTTACTACATTATTTATCAAGTAATATTTTACTATAATGTATCAACAAGTTAAATGATTTATCAACAAATGCATACCTCATCAACTGCTTTCGAACCGCTCTTGTACCAGTTTTTCGCTTGCCTTAATGCACAATGCCACTCAAAGAGTTCAACCTTCAAAATTTTTCACCTTCCTTAATTGCAAAGAGGAAGATGATCGGCTCTTGGGCCAATTTGTTACAAAGTGTCGCTTTACACGCCTCCATAGGTCGTTTTTTTTTTTTCTGATTTGTGCCCACAGCCGGATCTCGTCTTACAACTTTGCAAGACATGCACAATTGAACATCTTCCTCATCCGTCCATCTCCTTTTGTCTTGGGTATTATCATCTTCACTTTGATCCCCCTCTTGTCTGGCCACTGGACGTGTGTTTCCCCTTTGTTCGGTCATATTGGATATAAATAAATTTAGAAGATGAGAGCTATATGAAGAGTAGGAAGCACAAAATTAATTAGGTTACTATGAAAGATAATTTTTTGGGTGTGAGATATAAAATAAATGGTAGGTATTTATAGAGAAATGTTTAGATTTTTTTTTTTTTATTTTGTTACCATTTATTAACGTTACAAACATATATATACATGTTAATTGTAAGCCGTAGGATTGCCCATTTAATTGAAATGAAGGGCGGGGATTAATTGACCGTTAGGCCCAGATTTCAAACACTGGCCAACAACTATATTCCACGTGGCAAGGCCAGCCCCCTATCTCTGTCGCTACACGATAAGCGACAGGCTTCACGCCTAAAGGATTTGCGGGCCACGCGTCGTCATGCTGTCGTCCAGTTGCCTCCCTCCCGTGTTGTCGTCTGCTGGGATGGTGATCACGTCAGCCGCGATCAGGGCTGGGCCGAGCTGGCATGTGGGCTTGGTCGGTCATGGAAATAGTCATGGACTTGACTATTTTCTTGGTTGTAGTCAAGAGGGGGTGGGTTTTGCCCGGTCAACACCAAACCATTGGAGCTGGTTTTCTCCCACCTTCGGTCACCACATCAGCTTTGCCTTACTGGTGACCAGTCAAGACTCCACCGGTGGAGTTGCTCTAAGTTGAATGATGTACTGACTGACTGGGGGTGGCATGAGAAATCTTCTCAATTTTAGGATTTATTGCACCATTTTTTTACTTTGGAACCAAGGGTTTAAATCTTGCATTAAGGTGAAATTTAATACGGTAGCCATGATGGTTTGATTTTGATGAGTGCCCAGTTGAAATTCAACACCAAAATGATTCATGTTAGATGTTCATACTATTGCATGGTGTTGATGAGTGCCCCAGTGAGATGCATACATTATATTCTCGCTTTACCTTATTCAGTTGTGGATGTTAAGGTTTTATGTTAGATTCAATCGTTGTCATCAACAAAAGTAATGCAGGCATTTCTCCATAAGGTCTCAAGCAACAAAGGAGGCATTTCTTCATGAGTTGTAACTTATAAGGGAAAAAAAATGCAAACAATATATGACCTTTGACCCATTAGTAACTTTAGTACCTGAAAAAAAAAAAATATCACTTTGGTACCTCAAGGTCGAACCACGACCTTACATTAGTACCTTGACCGTTAACTCCGCTTAACTCCGTTACGAAGACTGCTAGCTGTCATAATTTAAAGGGTATTTTCGTCTCTTTGTATCTTAATTAATTTTTTTTTTCTCATTTTTTTTTTTCTCTCTCTCTCTCTCTGCTTTCTTATCTTCTTCTTCCCTCTCTCCAGATCAACCTGCAGATTCGAGGACTACAATCCTTCCTTCAAGCTTCTAGGACTATAATCCAGCTCCTGCTTGGCCTTCTCACACGAATAGACCCACTGATGCCTTAGAACATAAACAGTCGGTGGACTGATCAGAGGAAGCTTCAATTCCATCAAAATCAACCCAAAAATACTCAAACCAAGATGCAATCTTTGCATAAAAAAGCTTCAAACATTCATACACAACAACTGAATCCAGAAAGCATGAATAAGAAAGAAGAAAATAGATATGAGGACGCAACTGCTTCATCTTCCCTCCAATTAATCACGAAAGCCTCCAGCTCCTAACATCTCCATCACTATTGACTTCTTCATCATCGTCCCTGCCGTCGTTTTCGCCGTCCAATTGCTACGAATCGGGGCGGTTTCGCTGAAGAAGCTCGATACCTAGGTCAGAAAATGCGGCGAAAAGCAACCAAAAACCCAAAGGTACTCACCTCTACATTGGGGAGGAGGATAGTTGCTGGTGTTTCAGAGCAACTGGGTTCTTGTGAAATTGGGGAGTTAGGGGAAGAGGAAGAAGTTCATGAAATTGATGTGGAGATCGAAACAACGAGGCAGAGCATCGTTTGAAATTGATTTTGAGGGAACGGCGGGGAATTGGGGTTGGGGAAAAGTTGGAGCTTTGGAAGTAAAGATTTGGGCTTTGGAGGTTGAAGAAGAGAGAGCGAAGATTGTGGAGTTTTGGATTGGGAAAAAACTCTCTCATCTAATCCCCTCTCTCTCTCTCTCTCATCTGATCGGGATTTTCCATTTCTATTTAGAAGATCGGGATTTTCGGTGTGATGATTATAGGCTAGAGTCTCTTGCTCCAAAAATCTGGGAATTCTTCTTCACATTGACAGTAGCTCTGTTTTATTTGGCCGAACGAGGACGCAGAGAAAGAAGAAGAGATTGAGTGAACGGGGATGAATCTGCAGGTTGATCTGGAGAGAGGGAAGAAGAAGATAAGAAAGAAGAGAGAGAGAGAGAGAGAGAGAGAGAGGAAAAACGCTTAAAGAAAAAAAAAATTAATTAAGATACAAAGAGAAGAAAATACCCTTTAAAATATGACAGCTGGCAGTCTACGTAACGGAGTTAACGGTCAATGCACTAATGTTGGGTCGTGGTTCGAACTTGAGGTACCAAAGTAATATTTTTTTTTTCAGGTACTAAAGTTACTAATGGGTAAAAGGTCAGGTACTGTTTACATTTTTTCCCAACTTATAATGATCTCATACACAGATATAAGATCACACTACCATGGATGTGAATGTACATTTTTAGTGCTGGTGGTTAAATATTGAAGTGTCCTTGGTTCAATCCTTCAACTTACGGATGTAAGAACTCCAACTAATTAGTTTGCCTTAGCAACTTATCATATGTTTGCAGAAAGTAAATATGGTGTGACGTATCCTCATGCTTCATACTTTGTATGTTAACAAGTATTAGGATTAGATTGTATGGGCAACAGTTGTTCGCAGAAGTACTCAGATCAATGTGTATAGATCCATGTAACTGCTTCTTTGCTCAATCAGTAGATCCTGTTATTTATAAATTCAAAAAGTATCATTCAGGCCTGGTCCAAGTTCTAGAAATTCTGAAACTAATGAAGCTAATTTCGATCACTCATCATTACTATATAGTAACTCATTTTTTAGGTGTTGGTCTGCTTATTAACTGACTGATCTCATTGTACTTTGTACCATATTGTAGGAACCTGAAGTGGACAGTTTCATTTGAGATGTAGATTCAATAACAAAATGTCATGGCAGTGAAAATGCTGTTGATGATGATGATATTAAGTCTGCTGATGTATTGGTATCAGCATTTATACTATTTAGTGGTGCCAAAAAGTATCTATTCCTCCAAATAGTTAGTTTTACCTGCCAATTAATCATGTGTTTGTAGTGAGTAATGTGTGACAGATGCTGCATGCTTAGTATGCTAACTAATTTACGGAATAGATTGTATGACTAAATTTGCTTGCAAAACTATATGTGAATATTGAGCCATGTAACTCTATCTTGGCTCAATCCGGGCATTATTTTCTTTACTGTTGCAGGAGTGGTCTAGTTAAATAGTGGCCTTTAATGAACCCAAGAAATTACTAGATTATGAGCTTTCACACACAAATTGGTTCATATTCAAAAGGAATAGTAATTCAGGCCTGGTCCAAGTTCTGGTTATTCCTGCATACAATTCAGCTTCCCAGTCACTCGGCATTACTATGTTTTGATCTGTCATTACATAACTCTTTATAGTGCATGTTAAGATTATTGACTTGATCTCTTTTCTTGTCAAAGTTATTTACGTACTTAATCACACTTTCCGTTCTTTTACTGTCAGAAATGAACAAAGTTCAATGAAGATGTTACTATTGTTGCATGGAGATGGTGAATACTCTAGTGAGACAAATAGATGGGTTCCTTGCTTAACCTCATTCAGCTTATGATTTTAAGGTCAAAAGATTCGATTATCTATTGCCTTTACAACGGGAAAGATGAGTTGCATTCTGCACTTTTAGAAAGAGAGAAGGAGGTGGAACATTATAATTCAAGCATAAGGAGAAGAAGAAGTCATAGCGTGCAGAATGAGGCTGGTACATCTTCCAGTTCTAAGGGTTATATAGGTGATATAGCAAAAATATGCAGGCATTTCTCAATAAATTAAGTGCGTAGCCATAACTGAGTGGAGATTCCCCAAAAGAGGTTAGTCCATTAGTCTGCTGTTTATACATCATTTTGTTTATGAGTTGCTACCCGTTGTTATCCCAAACATAGATATAAGAGCACATTATCATAAATGTGAACATGCGCATTCATACCGCTGATAGATATGACCAAATTAGTCAATTTAGTCAGACTCTATAAGAGCAACAATATTGGTGTCATAAGAAAAATGCCTGGATCAACAGCAGCACCATACGGCAATCACTCCTCTGCGTCATGGCTGAGGGGCGAGCACAATCATAACATAAAGAGGTATGACAAGCTTGAAACTATAATATAAGTCGTGAAGTCAAGTTGCAGAGGCTTCAAGCGTTTAGCAAAGACAGTATGAGATCCTGGGTTCACAATTGTCGAGCTATACACTAAGTAACAAAGTCAACTCGACTTTGTAGGACTATGCAGCTTGACTGCATGGTATGAATGGCTTTCCGCCAATGTTCATTGCAAGAAATATGCTATGGTCAATTAAAATTTTGTTCAGTCCTTGTGTACACATGCTAATTTATATGGAGGAAGAAGCTGATTTTGATGATGATTTCCAATTTCCTTTCAATCCTAGTAAAATGATTATTAATGCTGTCAAGAAATGCTGGTCTTCCAATTTTCTCAAGGTGGATCAGTCTAGAAAGGTCACTTTTAGTTGGTGCAGGAGTAAGCCTTCTGAAAATTTCTACAAACTAAATCTTGATGGTGCTGGTGGAGTGTTGAGGGATCATATATACTGGCACCTGGCTTTCTGGTTTCATTGCAAACTAGGATGTGGTTCCGTACTGCAAGCCGAAGCTTGGTGTTTTCTCATAGGCTTGGAAATGCCTAACTCTAACCATTGTCATCACATTTTGGTTGAAGGTGACTGAGGTTTTAGTTACTTTAATCATCCAGGTGTGGATGACTTGCATCCCTCACAAACTATATATCATCAACTATTGCCTGTTTTTTCCAAGGCCATTTCTGAGTTGTGAGATCAAGCATGTGTGTGGAGAAGTCAACCAGGTTGCTGATGTTCTCTAAGTCTGGTTTGGATGCTGAGTTTGGAGTGGAACAACCTCCTCCACAAGTTGTCACTGGTGTGTTGAATGACTTGTGTGAAAGTCCTAGGTTTATGACTGTAATTTCTGAGATGTAATTGTGTTTTTCTTGTTTTGGACATCCATATATCCAAAAAAAGAAAATCTTCTGATTGATTATTCTTTGTACTGAGTCTTGCCAAACCATATCCTGTATGCGTAAGTAACTTTGATTTCAAGCTTTATGGCTTTTGCATGAAAACGTAAGTGGCTTTGTCTCCAATAGTTGGGGGGCATCTTGACTAAACTTGCTGAGTTTACTACTGATATGAAACTTATTAAAGGGAAGTGTTTGCAAGCATTTAAGAGGAGACTTGCAAGATTTGGGGGAATCCGAGAAGTCTCTCTGCAAGCGTTAGTCTTTTCTTAAATAATTTGGAGATTGAATTAACTGCTCAATATAACATTGCCCTGCAACAGGAAAAGCTTTTATGGTTGCAGAGAAGAATGTCACAGAAATAGTGAAATACAAAGGTTCTTTCACCTCTCAGGTCCCAACCACTGCCAGGAGAATGAGGAATAAGCTTGAAGGCCTTACTGATGAGAATCAGATTTGATGTACTGATAAGAAATATGAAGAACGTTGTTGTCTCTGACCTTTAGCAGCTGATCTCTGGAGGTGTGGGAACTAGCCTATGCGACACTCTCCCTAATCAATAGAGCTTTCTGGAAGAAGTATATTTGGAAATACTTATTGCAAGCATGCATGGCTTCAGTCAAATACAAAGTTATTCTTAATGGTGAGATGGGCTGAGACTTCTGTTCCTGGTTTTGGTATTCGTCAAGGGGCACCCTCTCTATAGTAATCTGCTTCTCTCAAAGGCATGGAAACTCGTTCGTATTTCTGAAGAGGGGCCTTCTGTGTCACACTTGTTCTTTACAGATGTTCTATTGAGCAAGCTTCTATCATGAGGTCTGCTGTCATTTTATATTGTCAAGCTCTGATGGATAATTTCAATGTACTTAGCCTCATCCATGTTTTTGGTGAGCAGAATTTTTATAGCAGATTCTCTTGCTGGTATAGGATCTAGATTCTACTATATCTGTATGTACTCATTCTCTTCAGGATGCTCATATTCAAGTTACTGACCATACAGCTGGGAGAGTTTAGTTTCGTTCTTAGTATGGTCAGTTGCGTTTCTGGGATTTTAGCCCTCATCTGCATGTACCAAATGAAAGAGAGTTTAGTTATTGATTTTCGTCTATCTTACTCTTTCTTATTTGCTGGTGTTGATACTTGGAAATGGCACTTTTTCAGGCAATTCTCATACCTACTTTGGGCAGTCTTTCGTGGCAAGATTCCTACTGATGTCGCAGACTTGCAACTGATCCTATATGCCCTCACTGCAAACTTCACATTGAGTGTCCCTTGATCACTTTTTCAGAAGGTGCATGTGCTACTTGTTTAAAAATATGGAAATCTGTGGGGTGTGACTTCACCTTAATCTCAATCTTTGTCTTAACTTCAAATGCTGGTTAAAGTCCAAGGAACTCTACTGGCTAAATCATTGCACCCCATGGTTTCTTATTTTCGCTGTCACTCCTTGGTTTATTTGGGAATGGCGTTGCGAGGAGCTGTTTCGTTCTCATTTTAACCTTCCTCAGTTTGCATTTGGCATTGGTGGTTTAATGAAAATTCTGCCACCTTGTCTAAACTGCAAATAACTCTCCTCTGTTTATATTGGCATTGCATCCTGCTACGGTTGGTGTTTTTGAGCCCACTATCGAAGGCAGCAGGATGTGATGGTACTATCTGCGGTGGGGCTGTAATTATAGATTCTAATGGGGACTGATTCAAATGATTTACAGCAATTAGTGGGATAATCTTGGTTTTGGATCCTGAGCTATGGGGACTCTTCTAGAATTGGAGTGTTTATGGATTAGTTGACTTGATTCTTTTGAGGTTTGTGATAGGCCTCCCTCTTATTGTTTTCTGAAATCTCGCAAGCTTCCGATGGATGTATATTGAAGTTGTAGGATGGTCCATGTATTTTGTGAGCAGAATTGCTTAACGTATTGATTCTCTTGCTGGCCATATGTACAGAAGCAAGTTTTAGAGATTATGGCTCTCATATTCAAGTTTTAGAAATTATGGCTGCTTATGCCTCTGGTATAGTACTAGTTAGATTCTGTTCTTCCCTAGTGTAGTCAGAGTCGGTTTTCTGGATTTTTTTATCCTCATCAGTACTAAAAGAAAGCGAGTTCATGGACTGGTATATCCAATTCGAATAGTCCACCATCTCTGGTCTCTGGTGTTCAAGTGTGAACTATATTAAGCTATGTGGATTATTTGATACTTAATATATTGGTCTAGAAGCAATTTTTCATCCATACTGACTCTTAATGTTATGTCCTTTCTGTAAGGTGTCATTATCTGGTAGACTATTCGAGCCCCATGGGGAGGGTGGGGATTAAAAAAAAAAAAAAAACATTATCTGGTAGAGAAGACATCTCTACCAGGAAAAATGAAAGACTTATGAGACCAAAGAAATGTTTTTCGCTTTTCCTAATAACAAATTGAGCATCCAGACTTGTCATGCTTTTGAAAGCTAAGTTTTGCCTGTCAACTAAGAAAATTCTAATACAATTATTAGTTGAAGCAAGTTTTTGAAGACCAAGAAAGTTCAAACTTGAGGGGCAAACTTCTTGGTTCCCACAGGATCAACTGAGATTTAAGATATACTAATCCCATGGAAGGGGCACCCTCAACAGATGTTCTGTCTTTTGCACCCCCTCTCTTTTCCAGCAATTTCCAGTATACATCTCAGATTCATGAAGAACCATTGAAACCACTTATTATGGAATAATATCACATGACATCACTTCTATGTTTTCGGTTTACGATTGGTTCTCCTAGTTTGCCAATCCATTTGTTCACTAAGAAAACCAAAATTTACTGAGATTTGTGAAGTTGGAATGTCGGATAATTAGAAATTGAACTTCAGAAAGCACTTGAAAACAATTTATTATAGTAAAAGCATAAGAGTCTCTTATTCCATAAGAAAAAAAGCATCATAACTCGGAGACCTTGTAAGATGAACATATTACATGATTTACATAAAATTCAAACAATACTAAAGTATGAATATGTTGATGTCTGAAGAAAAATGCCTGGATCAATAGCAGCGATATATAGCAACAACTCCTCCACGCCGCGGCTGAGGGGAAAACACAGTCATAATAACAAGAGCTACGACAATCACCACCAGCACAGCCGTGAGGTTAAGACCATCGTCATCGTCTCCCGAACAGCACAACTTCCCCATTGGTATGTCACCAAAACAAGCTTGAAGCTGTATATGAACTATGAAGTCAAGTTGCAGAAGCTTCAATTTGTTCAAGTATGAGATCCAAGATTCAGAATTGTCTACTTATACACAACAGTGACAAAGTCAACTTGACTTCAATTCCAATACTAAATTTGTATATAGTACAGACCTGACTCTGATAGGTTCATACCCTGATCAATGTAATATACCGTAGAGAACTTTCCTTCCTCAACTTCCCCTGTTTTTACCACATAAGAAGACCTAAAGACCATGGTAATTGGAAAATCAACATTTCTTGTAATAAAAACAATCTCTGCTCCTTGTAGTTTCATCTCCAAGTGGTATGTAAGAATGGAGTAAGGCTGGACTGTTTCATCTCCACCTGGATATAAAATAATGGAGAAGAGAAGGACCGGTGCTAGGATTTACTGTCTAAACCGAGAACTTTTTCTCAAGCAAAAAAATTCTTTTTACTGGGAAAAGAAAAGGGTTAGCTACTGGTAAATAATAAAACCAAAGGAAACGAGCGTTCGTTGAAACTTAAATAAATGATTAAAATAAGATAAATCTTTACACACCACCTTCAAGAAAGGATCATGTCTACACTGAACTGCTACTTGCATATATTAATTTTTTCAGTCAGTAATGGTTATTTTATAAAGATTCCCAAAATCTCCGACAAATCACAATCCACTATTATTCTATTAATCATTCTAGAAGATGAAACATAAGCAGGTAGATACATCTTATGTAACAGCAAAGTAAACACAGAAACAGAAAAAATAGAATCTTTATAAGCTAGGGGAGATAGAGAATTTGGGACCAATGATATATAAGCTGGCTGTACAAAGATACATGAAGTTAAATCACTTGAATGTTCAAACCAGCCACTAAGTTTCCATGGAGGCTGGTTGAATAGGTTCTGAATTGTTAGTTCTTTACAGATGTCCAGACCATTGCAGCAAGTATCTCCACAATATGCAAACAAACTTTACATGCTCAGCTCCATCGCAAACATTCCTTGGGCTATCTTAACCAATATTTCCCGCACAATGCAGATAGAGGTAACATTAGTTCAGAGACTCTCAAGGAATTGAGAGAAACTGGGGTATTTTGGTTCCCACCCTATTTCTGCACGAGTTTTTGAGTTGTTTAATCGCTTACCCAATGGATCAGTAGTTCCTGCATAACCAACATCACAATGTATGAGTTTCAAACTATTGCATAGTCTGAAATCTGAACTCAGAAACAATAAGTACTAAAGAACTTCAAACTTTTGTAGTCTTCACAAAAAGTATTGGCACTGATCACAAAGCTAAGTTTCGCATATATAAACAAACAATGTGGGTGGGTGGACAAAAATTGAGGGAAGATAAGAAAATGGAGCTCTAAATTCTCCCCTTTATAGAGGGAAATGGAAAGAAGAGACTTTGGATCCTCATTTTGTCTTCTAACACACTTTTATTCTATCTCCATTTTGATGACCGTATTAAAATTTGTTCTCTCTCCATGTTAAGTGAAAGTCTAAAATGCTTTCTTTTCATTCATATCTTTTCTCTTCTGTCCCTCTCAAACTAAGATTGCTTAACAAGCTGGAAAGAATTGAATCCCCCTTCCGATATCTATATGGGATACTACTAAGAAGCTTACCTGTAAAGCTCTCAAACACTTTGGTAAATTTCCCACTTTTATTAACCAAGTCCATCACTTCTTTCCTGCAAAGCCATTGAAAAGGCCACAGATGCTTTCAGTTATCGAACAGATAAGTGTAAATAAGAATCACAATGTCAATATTTAGCAATACATATACACACAGGCACACAACCGAAATGCAGAACAAAATAAAAAGGAAATCCTCTGAAAAGCTTTAAAGTCATATCCCTACACATATAAACACAAGCACAGAAGCATAAGCTTATCCTGTTCACAGTAGGCTGAAGTCAACGTGACCAACAGTTTTGAAGGGCATCAAACAGTGTAAAGATTAGAACCTGGACAATGGATGATTGTCACAACCCAAGAGAATCCGGTTACGTAATCGCTTCTTTAAGATTGCAACAGATAGGGAAGCTGCATCCTATCCAAAGGGATGTAGGTTTTTAATCAGGCACATTAATCACACAGATACAGAGACACTGAAACAATAAATATATTACTGACAATGTAGAGATATAAAACCCATCTAGATCAATGATATGAAACGCAGAGAATAGTAATTCTGAATATTAAGAAAAAGAAAATCCAAAACTGAACAGATTAATATTCAAGCCTGGAAGATATACTAGAAATGTATTATTAAAAAAAAAACATGAGAAAAAATAATACATATTAGTAGAACTACATTGAATAATTTATCAGTAGCCAAAGTACAACAGGATGATGTTAACACCTCGTAATGTATGAGATTCAGAACGTGATCTGGATTTGCGTCTACAGTCCCCTTCGATAACCAATAAACATGGGCACCTCTATCTGCTTTGTAAACATAGTTAAGGTCACTTTGAAATAGAACAAGTAACTTTCCAGTAATGTATAAATATTCTTTCAGAATTCAACTTCTATAAAGGATATGTAAAGCCCTGCCAATCTAAGAACAACACCACCAAACTCCAGCACTACTTTTTCTGCATTAAGAAGGACGTCGGTCCTGGGGCTCCTTCCTATTGGCACTACTGGAGTGTCCTGCAAAGAAACAATATGGACACTATGATAAACAAAACAATTTTTAAACCAGAGGCAGATAACCATTTTCCATATCACTAGAGCAACTTGGCGACATTGATTTAAAAGATAAAACCCAAAGGACGTGTGCACAAGGAAGGCTCTCGAAGTCATTATAAAGAGAAAATAAAGGGTCGGTACCAGCAGAAATATGTGTCTACCTCATCACATGGACTGTTGTCGTTGCAATCATACGGTGCAGAGCTTGATGTAAACAAGAAAGAACCTTCACCATTCCAGTTCAATGCAGCCACTCTACTTATTCAAAAAACCAAAAACAACCATTACCACCATCACAGAATGATTAACTAACAAACAACATTACAAACCATCAGCTCTAAGCATATATTTCAATTCAATTAACTCAAAAACAATTCACAGACTCACCGAACATCACCGGGATAATCCGAGGTTCTAGATGGTGGAGCACAGAAAATGACATTAGGAAACTTGTGGTCCGTTTTGGTCCCCTTCAAACATGGATTAATACCCACCTTGATCAACTCCTCATGGTGATCAACGGTCACCGTTTGCCCAAATATTTCACAACCCGGATGCTCCTGTAAAAACTCAATTGCTTAACCACTACAAAATTGAACTAAATTTCACTACTTTGTCACTAACAGTAATCAAAATGTAGACAAAGATAAGTACAATACCTCCCGCCATTTCTCTGCAACTAATCGCCCAAGTACTCCCGGCCCAACAATCAACAGGTCATTGGCTCCCACAATCCCAGAAAAGCCTGCACCTTTCTTTTCACCTACCCTTCCACCAACCAACCCATCAAACATTGCGCCATAAAAATGTAAACTTTGTCAACAAAATTAACTAAGGAGCAATAAAGAGAGCAACTTTACCAATGGTGGGTGATGATGAAGCAGACACTTGGATTGGAGTGGCCATGGAGGGAGAGAAGGTGGTTCTGAATTGGGAATATTTGAGGGAGGAGAAAGGGGAAGAGGGATTTGGGAAATGCCCAGAAAGTCCTTGAGTTCTAGTGATGGGAGTGGTGAGACCAATGAAGCTAGCACTAGCAGCAATGGTGGCCATTCTCCTCGAGCTGTGTTGATATGACTTGATGGTGAAACTGAGGATTTGGTAAACGAGACGGGTTGTCGGACTGGTTATGGGGGGGTTTCTCACAGCCAATGAGGAGGGTTTACGTGGTCAGAGTGTGGATGATCATGGCCCTTGTTTGGGGAGACTTTGAATCTGACGGTTGAGAAGGCCTCTGTTCGTGTCATCTGGGTAGAGGGAATGGATTAGTTGGCCACATCCAGATAAGGGAAAGTCAAAACACCATCTGATCGGAAACGATGACGTTGGGGGTTGGTACTTCTTGTTCATTCATGGTGTTTGCCTATTTTGGGTTTGGTTATTTAGTTTGTTCATTTATACCCCATGACAAGGCTAGTCCTAAGATTTGAAAGTCTAAGATGAGTGGTAAAAATCACGTGGCCAACAGATTAGAGGGACTCATTGGGTTCGTGCGTCTGCGGTGTAGTGAATCAGTTTGGTTTTGTCTGGCTTTCGTCGTAATATCGGTGCATGTGTCCTAGCGTTGGGATACCACTGTATGGGTGTGTGAGTTACTAACAACTAACCCGATCAAAAAAAGATGAGTGGTAAGAATGGTGTGAAAATTTGTTGATGCCTCTTTAGTGATTATGAATATATATATATATATAATATATATATATATATAGCTTGATAGAAACAATCAAAAAGATGATGGAAAAGTTGGTTGACGAGATTAATATATAAAATGGAGCAGTGGAAATTAATGACTTCCAAAATTTTGTGGCTGAACTAGTTATTTGTTTCTCTAGTTTGACTACAATAAGTGAGAGAGTTGTGATACAATGCTTTGAGAATAGTCTCGTTTGAAACTTTAAATGAAGAGAAACAATATCGAGACATATTATAATGAGGTATTTCATCAATCAACAAAGTTACAAAGGAACGGCCACCTATGTGGTCCCAATAAATTGAGTATCTAAACGTAATCATATACTGACAAACACAGCACACTCAAATGGTAGGGAAGAGAGGGAAATACCCAAAATAAGCCTCAATTGGACCGTAAAACCTTCCCTACCGAGCTTTGTTTCATTATTAAAATACAAAGAAAAGAAAGTTAAAAATAAAACTAAAGAAAACAAGAACTATAAAATAATCATCAAGGAGCATAGAGAGACTCCTCTTCAAGCCTGGAGAGCAGTGCACATTTAGATTCAAGAATGATTAAGCATAATTATTTGGTCAGTTACCAATCAAGTGAACACCACTATTCATCAACAAACTCATCAAGGAAGAAGTTAGTTCACAAGCCAAAAGTTTAAAAGCAAATTTTATTTTACCCCTGACTTTAATAAATTAAATCACTTGTGCCCTTGCACTTTTGATTTCATCATGGGTGCCCTTATACTTACCAATTTCGATAGTCTTGTCCAACCCTTAGGTTTTCAGCCACTAAAATGATGACTTTATTGTGATACCTACTTTTCGATAACATTTCCGTAAATAAACCACTATTAGATGCTCAGATATTCATGTATAGATCATTTTAGCAATTTTCAACCAACGTTAAGGTATTCATAATCGTAATTTATCATCTATGAATATAAATGGTTTTGATTTGACAGATTTTGTTCGTTCATTTATTTGATCTAGTTCGGTACCTTAACGATTAGCAATTTGAAAGAAAATGTTTAGAAGTGATCTACTCATGGCCTTATGCATAAAGAAACATCTAACGATTGATTTGTCATAATGTAATCGAAAAGTGAGTATCTCAACGGTTGATTAGAAAATTTTTATAAAATCCTAATTTTAGTGATTTTTATTAGGAGCTCTCCCTTTATTTGTATTCATCTACTATGTCATGCCATCATTATTTTCTGTTCATGTAAGCTCTGTTAGGGTTTAAATAAGCCATTCATATTGAATTGCCGCATCTCGATCTTTTTCCGTTTAACTATGGAGATCCCTTTAGGCTTTGGCCTATGGTTTGTGGTTCTCGTGTCCTCTACTTCCGGAGGGTTCTTAATGGTATGTCTGGTAGGGGCAAAAGTTGTGGGCGGGTAGGCTGACCATGGAGATTGGGGTGCTGGGTTTGTCCTTTGTAATGTCGCATCCGGAAGAAGTCGCTGATGCGGTGTACTAGGTGGGGTCGGTCGGTTTCTCAGGAGGTCGAACACGTTGGTGGCTTGGTGCGCGGTGGTGGTGATCAGCGTGGGGGTGGCGCCTCATCTGAATTGTGTTATTTTGGATGTTGGGATCGTGGAACTTCGACATGGTTCTATGGATCTAGATCAAGTTGAGAATTTGGTTTGGGTGTGTCTTGGATGATGCGCTTTTTGGTTACGTCGAAAGAAGTAGTGAGATGACGGTGTTTGGTCTTTTGGTGGCAAGAGGATGCCAATACTATGCTTTCGGCCAGTTAAGCCTCTTGGGCTTCCAATTAGGAGGCGGACCCCGAGTATGGATGGTGGACATGGCTGTTTTGGCCTTTGGGTCCAAAAGACTTTTAAGGTTTTGCTCTTTATTTTTTTTAATTTTTTTTTCTGCCTTCTTTATTGAAGGGGGTTATGACTGTTCCCCCCCCCCCCCAACCTCTTGAGAGAACGGCTAGCAAAGAATGCAGAAGCTTCGTTGTCAATTTTTTTGGTCATCTTTGGCGCTTCTAGGTTTGTTTGTATGGGTTTAGTCCAAAAAGATGGGCGTGATGTGTAGTGTACCTTATTTATGGGTGTGTTTGGTATTGTACTTTAAGTAATGACTTTTTTTTATTGTCTTTTAAGGGCTGATAATTATTATACTGTTTGTTAAATTACATAATGAATGATTTTTTCAACTAAAAAAAAATTCTATGTATTAAAATTCTAGATGGTGTAACTTTACTTGGCCCTGATACGTTAAATTCTCAAAACCAACCCTAAATATGGATGTACTCAATCTGTCGTAACCATTAATGTTTACATGTTCAGTAATTGTGTAAGAAAATTTTGCTAAGTCATATTTAGATCTAGATCTAAAGGTGAAAATAATTATTTTTATCGTTAAATCTAAATTTAAAGGTGATTGAGTATAATTTCTTTATCTAATTACTGAACATGTGAATAGCCGGAATAGGACTCAGTACCTACCATAAACAACTTTATATCCTTTGAAATGGAATTTGTTATACTGATCGATAAGGCTACATACCTCTCTCACAATATGTGGGCGACAAATTGATTAGGCATTAAATCCATAATACTGCCTTGTAGCATATACTTGTTCTTTTGTTGCTTGATAACAAATGATAATGACTCATGCAGCACCCACATTTCCATGCAAAAGGGTATCAAGTGTCTGTCCAAGAAGTGAATGTGCAACAGTCCAAAGTATAGAAGGTATTGATGTTGATTATAAATATCGATAAGGGAAAATTATTACCTTGAATCTTCATGTCTATAATTATTTAGTTTAGTAGTATAAGTCGTTTTTTATAAGCAATCAGTTGTTATATTACAAAAATAATAAAAACGTTACAGTAGTCTATGAGTCTTTTTTTGTTTTTTTTTTTGACAAAAGACATCATTTCAAGCATAAATATTTAATCAACCATTAATATGTCCTTGTACAATTTTTCATATTGTAAATTGGCATCAAATATACAAGTAACTATCCATTAAATATAGGTGGTCCAAAATCCAAATTGTTGAATCCCAACTGGGTCCTAAAATCAAAGACATAAAATGCACAAGGACAAACTTCACAGATTTACTAGAATCAAGAAGACTAGTGAGCCTTTTGGACCCTTCTTCATCGGCTCCCTCTCCCAAACAATTTAGCACCGGGTACTCATAATTCTAGTGATTAAATCATGAAAGGCATGCATACTACCACATTATTGATCGTTAGTGATACTGTAATCTTGCTGATGTTTGAGCATATTAATTTTGAAACAAAAGTTACTTTTAAAAACAACGAGCAAATCACTTGTGTTTTTCATCCATTAAAGTCTCTAGTATCTCTCAACGCCTCTGAATATTAGGGCATTTGCTACGATTCTGTACTACAAATGTCAGTTCGGTTTAGTTTTATTTATTTATTTTTTGAACATTAATTTAGTTTTAATTCAGCTTGCAATTCAATCTCATAAAATTTGTCGGTTTTCAATTTCAAAGAAGTCCCCATTACCCCAAATACAGATCGTAAAACTGTTTGACCACTGCAATAAAAGAACAACATCCATTATGTTCTCACGAAGAAGAAAATAGTTGACAAATGGACAGACATGGTTCTCAATCTCACCCACCACATCCAATCCGAAGCCACTTCAAAACACCACCGCTGCGTCACATGACATTCTCCGACGTGGCCGCCGCCCATTCGCCAGAACCAGTCCAGTCCCTGCCAAACACACAGCCAAGCCCAAATCATCCAGTAGTCAGAGTCACAGACACACAGCGAAGCAAATTGACACAGAAAAGAGAAAGAAAGAGAAAAGAGTCAAAATTTACAGAAAGAAAAAGAATTCTCTTTGAAACTCAGAAAAGAAAAAAGAAAAAATCATTATATTAACTGTGGTGATAGTGGTGGTGGGAACTGGGAAGTAGCAGTAGTAGTAGGAGCGAAGCTCAAGTCTTTTTTTTTTTTTTTTGTTGTTGTTGGTTTTGGAGTGATGCCCACAAATTGTGGCTTCACAAATCATTGCTCTTGTTCACTTTTGTCTCCAAAAAGCCAAGCCCCTCTTCTTCCTCTTCATCAAAAGCCCCATTCTTTGAGCTTCATTCTTACTAGGGTTTTGGTTTTCTCCTCCTCCTGCTCTCTCTCTGCTACGCTGACAATGCAGCCACAAATGGAGAAGACTCGTCGATGACTGATGGGCTGCGTTTTCGGCAGAGACGCTTCGGCGAAGCCACCGGCGGCGGCTGCGGCGGTGGAGAAGGAGGTCGGGGAGGTTAGGGTTTCGAAGAAGGCGGCGGCGGAGGTGAGCGGCAGCAGCGGCGGAGAGGTGAGTGAGGAGGTGAGGAATGGGGAGGAGGGGGAGAGGAGGTCGAGGCCGAAAGGCGAACGGCGGCGATCTTCGAGGCCTAACCCGAGGAACAGTAATCCGCCGAAGCATTTGCAGGGGGAGCAGGTCGCCGCCGGGTGGCCGTCGTGGCTCTCCGCCGTCGCCGGCGAGGCTATTAATGGCTGGACGCCGCGCCGCGCCGACACGTTCGAGAAGCTCGATAAGGTGATTGCGATGATGATGCTTTTGCTTTGCTTTGCTTTGTTTTTGTGTAGAAATGTAATGCTTTTGGTGATTTTTTTTTGGAGCTTCTTCTTGACTTGGTTGAGAGAATGTGAGGGAGGCATAAATGGAATGTGTGAGGTTAGAATAGGGAAGCAAAAGTTGGTGTCTTTTTCTGTGTTTAAGCTTTGGTTCTCTAACGATAGCAATGTAGTCAAATTGGGTAAGATTCAGATATGAAATTGCATTGCTTCAACTTTTGAGTAGCGATTCTTCAGTTATTTCTTATATCAAGTTTTTAGCTTTTGGGGAAATGGATGCTCAGTTGGTTCTGTTTGTACGTGTGAATCTTGATCAGATTGGGCAAGGTACATACAGTAATGTGTACAAAGCTAGGGATACTTTGACGGGGAAAATTGTTGCGCTAAAGAAGGTTCGGTTTGATAATTTGGAGCCTGAGAGTGTAAAGTTCATGGCCAGAGAGATTCTCATCCTACGACGTTTGGATCATCCCAATGTTATAAAGTTGGAAGGTTTAGTCACGTCAAGGATGTCATGTAGTTTGTACCTTGTATTTGAATATATGGAGCATGATTTGGCGGGACTTGCCGCAAGCCCTGCAATCAAGTTCACAGAGCCTCAGGTACTGCAAAACTCACTTTTCTTGGCTTCATTATGTTCATATGACATAGTTATCTAAAAACTTTACCTTTCGCCGGAAAAGAAAAGTGAGCCAGTTTTCATGATTTGTTATGTAAATATGGCAGGTTAAATGCTACATGCACCAGTTATTATCGGGGCTTGAACACTGTCACAACCGCAATGTGCTTCATCGTGACATTAAAGGGTCCAATCTACTTATTGACAACGGTGGAATCTTAAAGATTGCTGATTTTGGATTGGCTTCGTTCTTTGATCCTAATCACAAGCAACCAATGACTAGTAGAGTAGTTACTCTATGGTATCGACCCCCAGAGCTTCTCCTTGGTGCCACTGATTATGGTATAGGTGTGGACCTCTGGAGTGCTGGCTGCATTTTAGCTGAGTTGTTGGCTGGGAAGCCAATCATGCCTGGTCGCACAGAAGTGAGTTCTTAACATTTCTGCTTATTCACTCAGTTTCCTTTTCTGCAATTTGTTTGATTTGTCACTCGCAAATTCTTTGGTCAGGCAATGCTAAATGCTTCTAGATTTATGGTTCCATAATTCTTGGTGTTTCTGAGTAGGTTTATGTTTACAGAATAGATGTTTCCAGTCCTGTTAATCCATCTCTTGCTTGAAATAGGTGGAGCAGTTGCACAAGATATTCAAGTTATGTGGCTCCCCTTCGGAAGAATATTGGAAAAAGTCAAAGTTGCCACATGCAACCATTTTTAAACCTCAGCAATCATACAAAAGATGCATTGCAGAAACCTTTAAAGACTTTCCACCATCATCATTGCCACTGATTGACACCCTCCTTTCAATTGATCCAGCTCAACGTCAGACTGCCACTGCTGCATTGAGGAATGAAGTGAGATTTTATTTCCACTATATTGTTCCTGTTATGACAGTTTCTGATGTTAATATAGTTTATCATACAAACTCTTCTTTCTACTTTATTTTTTATATTATTTTTTATATTCTTCCAATTTGTATATTTTGAATAATGTAATGGCAATGTCTTTTGCAGTTTTTCACAACCAAACCTTATGCTTGTGATCCTTCTAGCCTCCCAAAATATCCACCCAGCAAAGAAATGGATGCTAAGCTACGGGATGAAGAAGCTAGAAGGTTGATGACTGCCTTTAATCACTTGATTGTTCATCTGATTAAATTTAGATTCACACGTCACACCTTCCATGAATATGAACCGTTACTGTTTATTTAGCTTCCATTGCATAAGCTTAATATGTAGAGAATCATCTGCACTAAAATTGCAGTAAATGCAGTGCCCTGAGTTTCCGCATATATGGTTGTTTTAAAGTCGTCCCTTTGGACTCTTGGTTTGCATATTATATATGGTTAAAGTTTTTGAGATTTATCATCTCAGTGATGTTATTGTTTTCACCATCTTTTTTTTTTTTTTTTTAAATCAGGTAGTTAATCTTTGATTAGTTGTCAGTCATTTCCATTACCTATTGTTTTGATTGACCTCCCTCCAAATAAATAGAATGAATTAGATTGAGAGCTGAAATCCAAACTAAAATGAGTTTCATGATTGCAGATTGAGAGCTGCTGGAAAATCTAATGCAGATGGTGTAAGGAGATCTCGGCCACGTGATCGAGCTGTTAGGGGAATTCCTGTTCCGGAAGCCAATGCTGAGCTTCAAGCCAATCTTGATGTATGTCATTCGAGCTGCAGCCTTAATCAACTGATTGTTTTTTTAGTTTTAAGAGTTCACATAAATGGTAGCCATGTAGTCTTTATAATTGAATTAAGTTCATGAGCAGTAATTCTTTTCAACGGTAGCTCATCTGTTCTATTATTAACAAGTAAAAAAATGTGAATCTTAAAATGGCTGGAAGGAACCCTTGCCATTATTATTGACTAGGTAAAATTAGGAGTTCAGCCAAAGAGTACATGGATATCCATGTAAGAGTACATGGATATCCATGTACAGCACTGCTGTATTCATATCCACTTGTGGTGCTAACCTACATGGGGAGATAAGCTTTTATTTGCCTCCCCTCACGGGAAAACACTATGCACAGACACGAAGGCTCTGTTTGGGGTTACGTTTGGATCAAGACTTAGAAGTGCTTTTTGAGTTGCAGAAGCACTATGAAAAATCTGCTTTTAATAAAACTGATTCCAGTGGAAATGCTATGCAACAACAGAACTTCTAGTGAAGCAATCCAAAATAGAGCCAGAATACTTCCAAATGCGCACAAACACACATGCACACATCTCTTAGCTGTATCATCTCATTGATGGTTTTGGGTTGCAAATAAGATTTAGGCTTCTGATCTCAGCAAGGGATGGCATCCAGGGTTTATTGACTTGCATAAATTATAGAACACTTTTGGTTGAGTCACAGAATGCAGGGCTAACATTGACTTCGTTCTTATGCCATATATGAGCCTTGCAATGCATGCCTTCTACTTTCATACTTGAAAACTAAAATCATTAGTTATTAACCAGCTCTTGGTGGATTTTCTTATCTGAGTGTTTTCTTTTATTACAGAGGCGGCGTCTAATAACACATGCAAATGCAAAGAGCAAGAGCGAGAAGTTTCCTCCTCCACACCAAGATGGAACACTTGGCTATACTTTAGGTTCTTCAAATCACATTGATCCTGTTTTTGATCCCCCTGATGTTCCATTCAGTTCCACAAACTTCTCATATTCAAAAGAATCCATTCAAACTTGGTCTGGCCCCTTAATAGACCCTGCCGGAGTAGGGGCTCCAAGGAGAAAGAAACACTCATCAGGACAAATTTATTCACAGTCAAAGACCTCAAAAAGAGACTCAAAGAGATAAGGGTTCTGCTCGGATCACTTAGAGAAATGGCATTCAGAACAACTTTCTGTGATGTCGTGAAACAATCTATGAGGCTGCAAATGCTGCCAATTGATTCAGAACCGGGAAAGCCATTCAAATTGCATGGAGAGGTGATACATCTTTATATATCTTGTATTCAGTTTTCTTGTTTCTTTTCTAATATTTTTGTATAAGAGGCTTCTTTATATTGTATATTTTGTTTTTCATATTTATCTCTCTGCCTTTAAACACACTATATTTAGTTCATTGTAATACTAATAAATTATTTTGGGAACTCCAATCTTGGTTTCAGTTCTTTCTCCAATTTTGTTATGCCGCAAGATCCGAGCTACATATTCCAGACTTGGCAAAGAACTATTAAATTCGTCTGTTAGAAATTCTGGTTTTGGTTCTTATATTAGTGTTTCCTAGTTCTTAAGGTGAAACGTATACAATGACTGATCTATCCATCCCTTTACAGTGTTCTACAGCATATTCCTTATGTTTACCTAATTGCGCATATTCCTTATGTTTACCTAACTGCATTTCTACAGCATATTCCTTATGTTCACCTAACTGCAGTGGCATTCAAAGTTTATGCAGTTGAGAGAGGACAAGTTTTTCTCAAGGGGCATGTATGTTCAACAAAGCAATAACAAGATGTCAAGCATTTTCACAAAGAAAATATTAAAGGCATGAACACCATGATTGTCTTAAGATTCTAAGAATATGACCACCATTTTGGACAGCACATTTTATATGACCATTTTGGACAGCACATTTTTCTTTCTTTTTATATCTTAAAAAAAGTTGCTTATGTCCATCGATTTCCCTTTTACCTTTTTGCCTTGACCATTTCCATGAGTAGTTGGCCTGCTCCTCGTACGGGTCCAGAGACATCCATTTCAACCATCACTACCTTAATTGCATAAATACCCAGCTGTTTCTGCAGAATGATTACTCTCCCTCATTTAATTTTTTCAGAATGATTTTTATTAGTCCATAGTCCATAGTCCAAAAGAGAGTTTAGATCTGTAGTCCCCAGTTTGAGGTGGATCCAAGAAGTTTTGTGCGATGGAATGCCTATTAGAATATTAAAGTAGCATGCTCCGCTCGTTATCACCTGGTTATAACGGTTTCCGACTTCAGAGTTTAATCCAGGTTGTTTGACAGTACAAAACAGCATACCTATGTCACCTGGTCATTGGCTTTCCTTACTATACTTATAATGATTCTTGGGGAAAAGACTTATATCTCAACTATGGCAGGACTAAATCGCCTCGCCTTCGTAATGCATGTTAAGTTGTTAACCACTGCCCTGATCCATATTACAAGAGAACAATGGAAATGCAAAAGGCAAAACTGACGATATGACAAATGTTGGGACACCATTATTTTCAATAGTAGGAACTGTATTCTTGTCTCATCTCCAAAGAGTCTTGCAACACCGCCCTTTGAAGAGAGGGAAATATGAATTATGAGTCAAGAAGCTAAACCAATGGAGATGATTTTACCACCAAAAAAAAAAAAAAAAACAATGGAGATGATTCCTTGACATAATGCACCCACCCGCTCTAGGAGGAAAAATACAGTGACAATGGGGACATAATATAATATAATTCATGCAGATCATAATTCAAAGCATGAAAGCATCCTGCATGTGCCCATAACAATTATAATGGATGAGGTTTCATTTTGGAAATTGATTGCCTTGAATGTTTGGTGTGCATAGTTTGCTGAATGGATGTCCAACTTAAAATCATGCCAACCATGCATTATTTCTTCACAAAGCTTATTTCGTTCTCTCTTTTTTTACCTGAATTGTGGCCATGATTTTAAGCAGTAAGAATTCAGGGTATACATGTATGCTGATTGCTACTTTACGCCGGTATTGTAGACTGTAGTAGAAAGTATTTACCTCATGCCTAGGGTTAGAGTTCAAATTTCTACTACAATACTTTATAGTTGAGGAGGATAACTAAAAGCCGAATGAAGTTTACCGAACATTGATTATGGTCTGGTTCACATCCTCGTCTTATTAATTAGTTCTATTTTCCTTGTAGAATAAGATCTTAGTTATTCACGTTTTCAGGTAATAGTTAACCTGAAATGTTGTATGAACGTAATCAAAACCAAAGTGAATCACATTAGTTCTATTTTTCTTCTAGAATTAGAGCAAGAATTTAGTCATTCACGTTTTCAGTTAATAGCTAAACGTAATCATAACTTAGATGAATACTAATAAGACATGATTTCGGATCAGCATGAAATGTATGGACGTAATCAAAACCAAAGTGAATCACATTAGTTCTATTTTCCTTCTAGAATTAGAGCAAGAATTTAGTCATTCACGTTTTCAGTTAATAGCTAAACATAATCATAACTCAGATGAATACTAATGATAGATACATGATTTCGGATCAGCATGAAAGTGTCGAATCTTTCTTTCCTGAAAGAATTACTTGATTGGTGTAAGCTTAAGCTTAAGGTTTTGGGGAGTTTGAGTTGAACAAGACTCAAGCAAGTGGTTCAATCAAATTTCCTGAAGTTGGCATCTATAGAGATTGGCTACCCAAGTTTGCCAGCCTCCCCCCTCCGATAATTGCTTCCTATTCTATTTGTACACGCAAAGAAAAAAGAAATTTGAGAAAAACCAATACATTTATTGGCACCTTTTAATTTCCATTAGAGCTAATACTATTTTCAACTCTTTTCTTTAAAACCTAACATCTGTAAACAAGTTCTCAGATTATATTGTCTATAAGATATCGATATCTCAAGTTTCCAAACTATCAAAATACACATCATTATGATAGCTTCAGCATCTCGATCGGTTAATTTGTAAACTATTCAAACACTACTTCAACTATGTAATTTGCTAGATACTTTACCGAAGTTGTGTAATACTCATCGGGGCCATAGTTCATATTGACCTTATCCCGTCAGTGCTGGAAGCCTGGAACCACCCTCGATCAAGGCTATCAAGGTTCATATGCCCGCCACTTCAGAGTGAACTTAGCTGTATACTTCATAGTGCATACCCTAGTTGAGATAAACGAACTCTTACCAAAACAAGCTGGTTCAGTAAACCTTTGAACTCGTACCTACTTATTATTGAAAAATGCAAGATATAATTAACCCCATAAATAAAGTAGTCATTAATTCTCATGTTTAGGTAGTTTTATAGTTTCCTTTTTCCTTCTTACGAAAGAGAAAGGCTTCGTTACAATTTTTTTAAATCTTGAAACAACTACCTAGAATCAACATGCTCTCCAAAATAACACCATTCTTTGAAAGAGAGTTAGGAATGCTACGAAGAGCTTGAGAAGCATGAGCAAAAGTACCGAATTAAATATGCTCGGGACAGGATCCCCAAAGAGTCTAAGCATAGAAAATGACTCACTCTCGTAATAAGAACCTCTGAAATTGTAAAGGTAGAAGCTAGCCTTCAAGATCACTTATAATCGAGCCTTTCAAGCGTAGATGAGTTTTTCAAAGTTCAATATTGTTTCCGCGACTTCAAGATGAAATCAAGACGTTTTGAATAAACTTAGTGCAATGTGAAAAATGTACAACATACGTTGAGGAATACAAGATCGATCGATGGAAGTAGCCCAGAAGAAAACAAAGCCTAATTAGGTCATTTTGCGTTCTTTTTCTTTCTTGCAAAACAAACAAAACCAAGCAATAATATTACTCAGCTAAAAAAAGGTCGGTTGGCTAAATCTGCCACGCTCAACCTTCATTGGTAAGCGCCGTATGGATATCAAGACATATGGCCGACATAATTTTCCTATCGAAAACAAACAAAACCAAGCAATAATATTACTCGTCATCAAAAAAAGCAATAATATTACTCAGCCAAAAAGACGATGATGATTCCAGATTCCTGTTCCTCCCGAAATTTTCCTATCTACTAAGCCATCTCTTCAGGTTTGAGCAGTACTGTGGGTCATGTGGACCTGCAGTGGCCAATCGAGCTATCCAAGGCAGAGAAAAAACACTGATTTTTCAGATCGGAAAATACAACCAAAAACTGAGGCCCCAAACAGTTTCGCCTAACCTGGACATGACTCAGCACACAGACATCGCTCTCGGATTATTTACCACATATCAGACCCATCCAAAGCTCCATTCTTGTATCTAATCATTGAGTTTCTGATTCAAAACAATCGGAGCAAAAGGTCGTATGTGGTCTGTGGACGTTGGCGTGAGGTGGCTTCTTATAATTCCACACTGACTCCACGTCCTTCTTTCTCCAATCTCCAATCTCCAATCTCCATGTCCACAAATATATAAAAGATGTCACTGTTAAACAGCCGCCACAATTATTGAATTTCTAATAAGGCATTGGATTCTGATTAGGGCAAACAACCTGAGTGCTTAGTTTTGATTTTATCACTTTATGGATATATAGTCTCCGTTATCCAATGTTAACTAGTATCCAACTCAAAATCCCATATCCCAAAACCAAGTTTAATCACCTCAAAAATTATTTGGTTATAAAAATGATATAATAATTACGAAATTACAATATGATGGAATTACGATATCAAATTCATTTAGCCAACATTCAATAATGCATTTAAAGATATTTAAATTAAAAATTTATGTTTATCTTTAAACAAGTTTCCTCAAAAGTATAAGCAAATTATGTTATAGTATGAAACTTCTAATCCGCATTTGGGTGTTTCAAATTGATATTTTTCTGCTGTTTCTATAGAATTTAAACTAGAGGCATTGTTTGTGCAACTTTGCCATAAAGATTTGTGATGCCTGTTTGTAAATAGGTGGGGTGTCAATTTCAATTGTGTTTTCAATGTGACTAATATAACTGATACTCAATAAAAGTGACCTACATGAGATCGAGAGACTCCTCAAATTGAGTATAATTACTTCCATTACGTGTAAAGCAAATCGAGTTAATCAAAAATTTATCCAAATAGTGAGGGATGCTGTCAGGCAACATTATAAATCCCAACATGAAATAACGCCATTCATACAACGGATATAACACTTGACATAAAAAAAGGCCACCTCCCAACTATTTACTCTATTACGTATGGTAAGATTTTGACTCGAGATCTAACAATAAGAATCTTTTCTGAGTAAATGATTGTAGTTAGAGATAAGGGGCGGGTCTAGATCTAAATGAGACGGCACAAAATCCAGTCATAAACAACACCCTGGTATCAAACCCCACATGGCTGTCCTTCTATTAATAATCAATCAAGTCAGCAAAGATACCCTTTTTTGTTGAGAATGAGTCATCAAAGATACCTAAGTTACATTTGGATAAGAAAATTCATAATCACAAAACCCACTGTTTGGTCCTTAAAAAAATCAAAATTGTCAGTCGACACGTGGCGGGTTCTTTTTGGCCATTCGCGCGTAAAAGCGCGTCTGCCGCCCTCAATCGTTTTCTATATAAACCCTTCCTCTCCTCCCCCATTTTACCTCAACTCTTCAAAACTCATCTTCTTCTCTAATCACAAAGATCTCAAATTTTCGTTGAGAAAACAAGAAGGAAATTCTGGGTTTGGGTTTTCTTGCTTAATTGGGTTTTGGGTTGCGTAAAGTTTCTAGCTTTTTAGGAAATGGAGGTTTCTGTGGTTCGAAGCTCTCAGGTAAAGATCGGAAGGGCTGAATTGGGGCACAGGGAGTTGGGGTTTTGTAAATTGAGTGGTAATTTGAGGACCCAGATAAGCTTTGGTCAAAACACGAGCTGGAAAAACGGCCGGCTTCAGTTTACTCTCAGGGCTGTTCAGTCTGAATTGGTTCGACCCGTTAAAGTTCCGGGTCCTTCCAAAAGATCCAAATCGGTAAGGGCTTCTTCTTCTTTTGTTCTAGTTATATTTAGTTTGCTAGATGGTAGTAGCAACTTGCAAGTAGAAAACTGAAAGAAATGAAAAGCATGTGACTTGTGACTGTTTGGTCTATGTTCGAAGTTGTTTTCTGTGAGATTTTGATGAATCTGATTGTCATAAAAATAAAACCCAATCAATACATGAAAGAATTAAAAGGGGTTTTGAAAAACCAGAAGATTTTGATGTTTGGTATGTTCTTAATTCTTGAGTCGAGTGCCAGAAGCTCTTTTAGAATCTGCTTATTTTTTTTATTTTTTTAGGGGCCAATTTCATGCTTTGAGTTTGTAAACACCTTATCTATAAAATTCATCCTCTGTATTTTGTTAAACATGTACAGCTGCAAAGAACTTAGTTAAATTTAGCCAGTTTGTTTCTAGGCTTAGTTACCTGTCTTGACTGAGACTGACTCGGTTTTCTTGCTTGGTCTTTTCAGAATGACGGGTTAAGACTATTCGTTGGGTTGCCTCTGGATGCAGTTTCAGACTGCAGTTCGGTGAAGCATGCCCGAGCAATTATGGCTGGACTAATGGCTCTGAAGCTATTGGGAGTGACAGGTGTGGAGCTTCCGGTCTGGTGGGGAGTTGTTGAGAAAGAAGCCATGGGGAAGTATGAGTGGTCAGCCTACCATTCTCTTGTAGAGATGGTTCAGAAAGCTGGTCTTGAGCTCCATGTATCACTCTGCTTCCACGCTTTTGAACAACCGAAGATCTCACTCCCCGATTGGGTGTCTTGCTTAGGGGAGTCCCAACCTGGTATGTTTTTCAAAGACAGGTCAGGGCAGCAATACAAGGAGTGTTTATCACTGGCTGTTGATGAACTTCCTGTTCTTAATGGAAAGACTCCGATTCAAGTTTACCATGATTTCTGCGAAAGCTTTAAAGCTTCGTTCTCGCCTTTCCTTGGTTCCACAATCACGGTAAGCAGTCCTGAGTTTTTGAAGTCTAAAATGAAACAATAGTCATCTTAGGTTTAGCATGCGTACTGAACGTTCATAATTCCTGTTTTGCTAAATTTCAGGGCGTCTCAGTGAGCCTAGGACCAGATGGTGAGCTTCGGTATCCTTCTCATCACCAGTCGGTCAAACGTAGCAAAATTCCCGGGGTTGGCGAATTCCAATGTTTTGATGAAAACATGCTCGGTGTTCTTAAACAACATGCTGAGGCAACCGGAAATCCTTTATGGGGTCTTGGCGGTCCCCATGATGCTCCGAGCTATGACCAGTCACCGGTCTCAAACACTTTCTTCAAGGACCATGGGGGATCATGGGAGTCACCATATGGTGATTTCTTCCTGTCCTGGTACTCAAACCAGCTAATCTCTCATGGAGATCGGATCCTTTCCCTTGCTTTTTCAACTTTCGGTGACACAGAAGTCAGAGTATATGGCAAACTCCCCCTAATGCACTCTTGGTACAAAACAAGGTCTCACCCATCCGAGTTGACATCTGGGTTTTATAATACATCCTCTCGAGATGGTTATGAAGCAGTTGCAGACATGTTTGCAAGAAACTCCTGCAAAATGATATTGCCGGGACTGGACTTATCAGACGTACATCAACCACACGAATCCCATTCTAGTCCCGAGTCATTACTATCACAAATTAGAACAGCGTGCAAAAAGCACGGAGTTGAAATTTCTGGTCAAAACTCATCAATTTCAGGAGCTCCAGGAGGCTTTCAACAGATAAAGAAGAACTTGTTAGGAGAGAATGGAATAGACTTGTTCACTTATCAGAGAATGGGAGCTTATTTCTTCTCACCTGAGCATTTTCCTTCATTTTCTGGATTCGTCCGAAGCCTTAATCAACTAGAATTGGAGTCAGATGATCTAGTTTCTGATGAAGAAGCTACTGAATCTATTCATGTGAACTCAGGAGCAGGAATCCACATGCAAGCCGTTTAGTATGAATTAGAATTGTACTTATGTAAATATAAACTTGTGTTTTATACTTGTACGCTGAACCAGTCTTTGGTTATTCGAGAATTGAGATGTTTAAACTTTCCCCCATTTTCTTAAGTGATTGATCAATGTTCTTAACCAGCAATCTTGTGATCATACGCTGAAGCTGAACCAAGAGACTGGTCATTTGAGATATTTAAGCTTGCCCTATCTCAAGTGCTTGAAGCCTTGAACGACTTTGTATGGTTTATTCAGAAAGAGTTTTTCTTCTCTGGGTACTATTTCGACTACATAACCAACTGTAACAAAGAATTAAAATCTAACCCTTGGGCTATCAAAACTCGTAAAGTAAGTATACAGGTCAAAGAGCATGCAAAATAGGGCCGGCAATTTGGGCCGACTGGGCAGAACCAGCCGGATTTTGAATCGGACCACACCAAAATGGGCCTATTATTTCGGCTCGGCCCAGCAATACTGAAATGGGCTTTCGGCTCGGCTACGATATGAAGTTTTGCGTACCGTCAGTATACCATATCGACCGATATACGTACACCTACCTATATAAAAACCAAATAATACACAAAATAACAAGAATTTGGTTGGAGCCAGGAGTCGAATCCCCTATCCACTTACCCTGCACTCAGCTCTCAACCACTAGAGCACAAGTTGCTTTTGTTATATGTAGTACAATTATTATATTTATTCGTTCTTAATCTAATACAATTAAAAGAAAAAAACAAAAAGACCTCATCGGGTCCATCAATCCCAACCATTCATCTTTCATCATCTCCATCAATCTCTTCTCCCTATTCATCCTCATCTTTCATCTCCATCAGTTTCTTTTGTTTTTTTTTTTCTAGAATCTCCGTCAGTTTCTTGTCCCATTGCTTTTTCTTTCTTCCAGTTCTTTCATCTTCCTCTTCTTCTATTTCCTTCATCTCCTACTTTTCTCCATTATCAGTATCATCACTTCGTCCTCATCTAGTCATCTCCAAGGGAAACTCTAGATGAGATCTGAATCTTTGATGGCTGCTTTGATGATGTGCTTCCACCGCAACAACCTCCGTCAATCAGACACCCTCAGCGATCAATTGGGCCGCACAACCGAACGACACCAACTGAAAATTAGGCTTGCCGACAGTCGGTATACCGACTATGTCGGATCGGTGACGGTTTGAAAATTGTGATATTGATGGAGGTCGGTTCAACAACGGTTTGAGGAAAAATGGATCGGTTTAGTACCAAATTCAGCCCTAATGCAAAATGTACCCTTGGCCATTGGGTTAGCTCAAAGTGCGTGAGGAAGGCCAGGAAATAGTTCAATAGCTTCAAATGAAGCCCAAGAAATAAGTTTTGCAGAAAAATCATGTGGGGAAGCAACCAAGTTAAAAGCTAAGTCCTCGTCCAGAAAGCTTGTAATATAATATATGTGTCACGTCCCGAATTTTGAATAACAAATTCAAATCCGAAACATGAATAATAACACATACAAATAACATTCTGAATTTTTTTCTCAGAAACCAACACGCCTCACACCACTCAAGATTACATAAACCAAATCCTCAAGTTACTTATTACAACACACTCTCATCAAATAAAATAGTAAAGCTCAATGAGCATAATAAACCTCACCATACAACGGTGTAAAACAATACTATCACTCTAAACTGCACGATCACCACCATGGTTCTCCTGACCTGTAGGATTAACCGTTATACCATTTGAATAGTGTACCGGGATTGCAACAACACAAAACCCGGTAAGCTTTTGAAAGCCCGTATGAGTAAATAGAAATAAAACAGTAAATCAACAACTTTTACTCAAAACAATCACAACTCAAAGCAAAACATTGCATCTCCATTTCCAAACCATTTTCCATCAGATCTCATCACTCACCACTCGACCCATCTTATATAATATATATGTATTCATGATCACAAGTAATTCAACTCGCTGCTTTCATGTCATACGTCAATTTTCAAAAGTGTATTCATGATCACGAGTAATTCAACTCGTTGCTTTCATGTCATACTGTATTCATGATCATGAGTAATTCAACTCGGTGCTTTCATGTCATACTATGGCAGACAAACTAGAGCTCTAACTAAATCGTAATGTGTCACCTTGGCCCAGGTTCACGTTTACAAAAATCTTGCCTCAGTCACCACTTGTGACCAATCCGTAGATCAAAACATTTAAAAGTTGTCATATCTGACTCAAATGTTACGTTTCGACTCACTTATGCTTTCTCACAATAAAACCAATAATTACATGATATATTGTATTTCTATAGAAAGTAAGTGCTCGAAATAATCATCTAAAAATCCAATAGCACACCATCCAGATATATATATATATATATATATACACACGTAATCATCCATGAATGAATGATCAATAATACCAACTATAAACCACACATAGTGAGAATCGAGAAATTCATTTTTATACTTTAAATACATTTTTCTTACCTATGGACCGTAGTAGAACAAGTCCATATAATTCAAAAAAAATATTTATTTCCATAAACCTTTTCACTTCAATCACAATATAAATAAGGAAATTAACGACATTTGGTTCGTAAAATGAACCATGTGAGATTTACTCACATCTTGTCCAGCTGTGTCTTCTATCAATCAAAATCACAATAATCCAATCGCTCTTCAAATCCAACCGTTAAGTACCTAATCAAGCACCGTATTTACTTAGCAAATGAAACACGAAATAAACTTAATGACAGATCCAACGGTCGGATCTTCGCCCGTGACCTCACAAAGTCATCGGGACAATATACGATCAACATACTAAAATTTGAAGCAAAACTGATGGTCTGATCTCCGCAGATTGTAAACCGAAGATAAAATGTAAAAACCATAAATTGTAACGTCAAACGCAAATTCACTATTTATCAACTTTTTCTAAGATAACCTTGTAATATATCAAAACGCTCGTATGGATTTATAGATCATCGCCTAGATAATGAAAACTCAAAATATGGTCCGACTCGCCGCCACACGCGGCGGTCAATGCCGACCAACCACCTCCGATGCAAAAGTTGTCAACTACAAACTTATTCAAAATGAAGGGGTGATCGACTTTCATACCTGCAGCTAAGCAAGATTTGGTCTAGATCGTCCTAGATCGAGCTTTGAAGTTGGATTAATCTCTTGTGTTTGATCAGATTCCAGATTGAATCAGAACCGTTGAAAACTTCAAATCGTAATCTTTCACTCCATACTCAAAATCGTGATGCAAGGCTTATATGAGGATGATCAGGAGGAAGAGGACAACCCAAAAGTCCAAACAATTGGACCATGTAACGTCGGCATCGAAGACTTCCGGTCGGGTCGGGTTGCAGTGACTGAGGGTTTCTTCGATCTGGACCTCGGAGCAGCGACGGGGCGAGGCGGCGCCAGGGGACGGCTAGGAGTGGCGTGGCGAGCACAGGATGGGCCGGGTCTGGGGCCGGAAGACTCCGAAGGAGGAAGAAATCATCGGGTCGGGTCGAGGCTGAATGAACGGGTCTGAGTGGGGCACGCGAGCGAGAGAGCGGAGAGGCCTGGGGGCCAAACTGAAAATTTTCGTCCTCAATGAATAATCAGATTTTTTCCCCCTATTTATAGAAAATTCCCATTTTTTAAAAATTCATAACTTATTCATACGAACTCTGAAATAATGCGTTCCACATATATACGAGATCGTAACGACGAGTTCTACAACTTTCATGAAGGAAGTTTTCCCAAATTTAGAACATATAAAAAGTCAATTTTCATGACCCCCTAAATAACGTTCGTTTTAGAAAATAAATTGATTCGAAACCGAGTTTCTCGTGCAACGACTCACAAAATTGTCTCAATATTTATAATTCAACATTCGAACAATTATTGAATTACAAATATTTATTTAACCACGAAATTCCAGGTCTTCACAGTCTACCCTCCTTAAAGGAATTTCGTCCAAAATTCAAGCACGCTCGTCGACAAATAGCTCAGGATACCTTTTCCTCATGTCAGACCCCAACTCTCATGACGCATCACCCTCGTCATGATGACTCCACAACACCTTCACAATATCAACCTCCATCCTACGAAGCCTCTTCGTAGACCTATCCAAGATACGAACAGGTTTAACCACAAATGTCACATCCTTGTTTACCTTGATCGTACCATGATCAATCACGTGCGACTCATCTCGAACATGCTTCCTGAGCATAGATACATGGAAGATATTGTGCACACCCGATATGCTAACAGGTAAAGCAAGTTGATATGCCAATTTTCCAACCCTTTCCAGAATCTTAAAAGGTCCAACATACCTCGGTGCGAGTTTTCCCTTCTTGCTAAATCTCACCACACATTTCATAGGTGAGACCTTCAAGAACACATGGTCACCCACATCAAACTCAACTGGTCTTCTCTTCAAGTCTGCATAACTCTTCTGTTTACTTTGTGCTATTCGGATCCTATCCCGAATATTAGTGATCTTCTCAGTAGTCTCCTGGACAAGTGCAGAACCTAAGAGTCCCTTATATCCTAGTTCTGCCCAATAGATAGGAGTCCTATATGGCCTACCATAAAGAGCCTCATATAGGACCATACCGATGCTGGAGTGATAGATGTTGTTGTAGGCAAACTCTACAAATTGCTGATGATCCGCCCAACTTCCCTTAAAGTCCAGAACACAAGCTCTAAGCATGTCCTCTATTACCTGGTTCACTCTTGAAGCTGTGCAGAATTACTCTAAGTGTGAATGTGTCATTCTAATTGTGGAATGATGAACTTATGTTGGAGGAATTTGTTTTGAGCTTCAAAGTGAAGCAAGACTAAGGTCTGTTGTGACGTTGGTGAAAGGCGAATATTTGGTGTTTAGTTTCCCTTTATCTTTTAGAGTTTTTAGTGGCATGAAATGTATTGAGGTGCCCTAGACTGAAGAAAAAGTCTATGATTAATTCAGTGCAAGTGATAGTGGTACAGTTGGAATAGGATAAAGAAAGATGTGGTAGAGTTTGTATCCAGGAGTCTTATTTGTTGGTAGGTGAAGGCAATGCATCAGAGACCTATAGGTATGTTGAAGCCATTACCTATTCCCTGTGGAATTGGGACCAGATTTCTATGGAGTTTGTGACTGGATTACTTAGGTCCAGACAAGCCATGATTCAATGTGAATGACTGTTGATCATTTGACAAAATCGGCACACTTTCTTCCTGTGTCAAAGACTGACCTTATGCAAGTTGTACGTCAATGGAATAGTGAAACTTCATGTGGTGTCTGTCACTATTGTTTCTTATCGTGATGCTCGTTTCACTTTGGAATTCTGGTGTAGGTTCCACAAGGCATTTGGCACATCTTTAGCAATGAGCACTGAGTTTCATCCACACATAGATGGGCAAACTAAATCCTCAAACTAAGACATGTCTAAGTCAAACAACTAATACAGGTACAACACCTGGCATCATCACATTACGATATTCTACCACTCCATTTGGTGCTAAACCAAACCTTTCATGCATCACCACTATGCAAAAACAACATATCATACTAACTACTCAACCATCCAGAATCATGTCCCCACAACAGTATCTTTATCACTTCTCCGACAAAGCATCCAATGTACTTCTAAAATTGAAAATAACAATTTCACTTCAACTCAAATCTCATCACACTATTCCTTCACAGTTATCCTATCATGAGGTCATATCAATCTTTCCATATGTCAACCCATATACAAAATCTATCATAGTAGCGATGAATTATGCCTCACTACACAACAAGTGTCCTACCATCTAAGAACGTGAACAAGATAGGGTCTAGCCTCGACTAAACCACACACCAATCATCTCATGGCATTACATGCATAATCACTGTCACACAGACCACACAAGGTACTGCCAGATAATTAAAAAAACACTACCACACTTTCATAATGATGTATCACCAACAATCATTCTCAAAACAGATCAATAAATCAAGTGACATAGAGGTCTATCTAGAATCACCTGAGCCAAACCAAACACAAAATAAATCTAAAGAAATGCATTACTTCACTAAATTCAAGGACGAATAACAATTAAGACCTCCTATTTAGAACATCACAAGAGCGCTACTTGCCCAACGTGTGTAGTCGAACTAAATTCAGCAGCTACCTCAGTTGATGTTTGCTAATGGTCCTCTGCCTTTTCTAGAACCTACATCGAGTACCTAACATAATAAGATCAACTCCAACTAATCCACCACTAAAGTATAAGCACACGTCCCAAAAGGGTTCTACAAAGTCCTCTCAAGATATGGTCACTATATTCCTAGTTCCTTAGCACAAAAATCCCGCCTTCATCACGCCTCACCTTAAAGGAGGAGCATAACTATCTTCTTCTTCTTCTTCTTCTTCTTCTTCTTCTTCTTCTTCTTCAACAATAAGGTACAATCCATGGAGAAGTACTAGGTCTAATGAATCCATACTCAAGTAAACTCTTACCTTGAACCTTCAACTCCTTAAGTTCAGTTGGCGTCATCCGATAAGGTGCTATTGATACAGGTACTGTACTTAGTAACATGTCGATAGCAAACTCTACTACCTTCCTTAGAGGTAACCTATGTATCTCCAGAAACACAACACTAAACTCAAAAACCACGACAATCTCTTCCCTAACTGTAGCACTACTCAAAACTCCACATGAGCTAAGAGTCTTGCTCAATGGCTAAAACCCTAACCAAAATAAGTTCTATCAAATGGTTACATTATGCTAAATCGAAGCATTCAGCCCGAACTGAAACTTCATGACCAAACTCTTTGCATCTTTCTATCTCTTAAACTGATATGGTTTTGAGAACTCTGCCTCATAATCTCTCACACTCCTATCTCTTTGAGTTGATAAGATCAGTTCCCTTTCCAACTGTTCCCTCACTGTAACTGAAAAGTTCTTCTCCTAGAAGAGTGCCCCAAAACTATCCCAGGTCATGGTAGTCATATCCATTAACCTCTGTGTGTAGTTTCCACCACACCCGTACATCATCCTGAAGCATGTACGAGGCTATCTTCCTCTTCCTAAGGTCACCATAGATGATCATCTTGAAGTATGTATTCATATTCTCGATCTATTGATACACCAACGTATGATCTATACTTCCTTAGAATAAGACTGCTCCCAGACTCTTAATCTCTTTTGCCGGCTTCGACAACCGAGTGGCATCCATCACATCAACCACAGGTGGAATAGGCAACTCAACCTCTGATGCCTCCACCTCATTCTTAAATATCTCAATAGGAGAGATCCTGTTCTTACCTCGGACTCTACCTCTACTTCTGGGTCTACCTTGACCCCTAGTTATGCCTCCCAAAAGGTCTATTACCTCAAAATCATATTAATACGTGGTTAATACTTGTATAACTATCAACAGAAGTATAGGTTAATCACAATAATCAATTCAACCACAACATCACATCAGAGGATACAATTCCATCGCCTATGTCAAATCTGAGTTAAATTTGGAGGTTTCTATTATTCAAAAGATTAAAACTCAAGAAGCTACACAAAGCTTCTACTCATACAACACCGAGTCGACACAACCCTCTCGACTCCATACTCTAACCCTTCCTACATACCCAATGACTATATCAATACTTAAGAGTATATGATGGGGATCCGCTGCAGATAGGCCATCACTCGGTCAGTATTGATTGTCACCAAATATGTAATTTACGCTCTGATACCAAAACTGTCACGGCCCGAATTTTGAATAACAAATTCAAATCCGAAACATGAATAATAACAAATACAAATAACGTTCTGAATATTTTTCTCAGAAACCAACACGCCTCACACCACTCAAGATTACATAAACCAAATCCTCAAGTTACTTATTACAGCACACTCTCACCAAATAAAATAGTAAAGCTCAATGAGTATAATATACCTCACTATACAACAGTGTAAAACAATACTATCACTCTAAACTGCACGATCACCACCCTAGTTCTCCTGACGTGTAGGATTATCCGCTACACCATTGGAATAGTGTACCAGGATTGCAACAACACAAAACCCGATAAGCTTTTGAAAGCCCGTATGAGTAAATAGAAATAAAACAGTAAATCAACAACTTCTACTCAAAATAATCACAACTCAAAACATTCCACCTCTATTTCCAAACCATTTTCGAACAGATCTCATCACTCACCACTTGACCCATCTTATATAATAAATATGTATTCATGATCACGAGTAATTCAACTCGCTGCTTTCATGTCATACGTCAATTTTCAAAAGTGTATTCATGATCAGAGTAATTCAACTCGCTGCTTTCATGTCATACTTCAATTTTCAAAAGTGTATTCATGATCACGAGTAATTCAACTCGCTGTTTTCATATTATACTTCAATGTTTAAAATTGTATCCATGATCGCGAGTAATTCAACTCGCTGCTTTCATGTCATACTATGGCAGACAGACTAGAGCTCTAACTGAATCGTAATGTATCACCATGGCCTAAGGGTCATCATGGGCCGGGTTAGGGCCGGCCCTACCCTAAATTTTAGGGCTTAGGGTCGGGCCTGGCCTAGTCAAAGTCAACAAAATTTAGGGCCGGGTAGGGTAGGGCTGGGGCTTAAATATGTTAACCCTTACCTGCCCTAAAAGCCCGATCTATTAGGGCCGAAAGGGTCGGATCGGGCCGGCCTTCCGAATATGGCCAAATAGGGCCGAAAAAGGCCTTATTTTGTTTTTAAAAAAAAAACTTACATTAATTTTTTTCCTCAAAATGTGGCTCAATGATTATATAGGTAATATAAGACATTGTTTTTGGTTGATCATATTTAATATGTGTGTGTGTATAGGAATTAACTTATAACATTTATTAATATTAGTTAAGGTGGTTATATTCAATTAACTATCTCTCTAAATCTCCTAATATTAATTGTTATGTAACAAAGAAAATAAAAACTAAAGAAAACAAAACTTAAGAAATCAATTACAAAGAAAGAGATAAATTACATATTATAGAAAAAAGAGAAACATAATTAAAAAATTAAAAAATAGAAAATTATTAGGGCTTATTCGGGCGGGCCTAAAAGGCCGGGCCGGGCTTGGCCCTAACGGGCTCAAACGAGCCGGGCCGGAGGGTCGGGCCGGGTTTCATTCTCATGGCCCATACCCTACCCTATTTTAAAAAGGGTCGGGTCGGCCCGCCCTAATGCAAGGACCGGGTCGGGCTTCGACCCTACGGGCCGAGCGGGCTTAGGGCGGGTTTAGGGCCTAAGGGCCAAATGATGACCCCTACCATGGCTAAGGTTCACGCTTACGAAAATCTTGCCTTAGTCACCACTTGTGATCAATCCGTAGATCAAAACATTTAAAAGTTGTCATATCTGACTCAAATGTTACGCTTCGACTCACTTATGCTTTCTCACAATAAAACCAATAATTACATGATGTATTGTATTTCTATAGAAAGTAAGTGCTCGAAATAATCATCTAAAAATCCAATAGCACACCATCCAGATATATATATATATATATATATACACACACACACACGTAGTCATCCATGCAGGAATGATCACTAATACCAACTATAAACCACACATAGTGAGAATCGAGAAATTCATTTTTATAGTTTAAATACATTTTTCGTACCTATGGACCGTAGTAGAACAAGTCCATATAATTCAAAACAAATATTTATTTCCATAAACCTTTTCACTTCAATCACAATATAAATAAGGAAATTAACGACATTTGGTTCGTAAAATGAACTATGTGAGATTTACTCACCTCTTATCCAGCTGCGTCTTCTATCAATCAAAATCACAATAATCCAGTCGCTCTTCAAATCCAGCCGTTAAGTACCTAATCAAGCACCGTCTTTACTTAGCGAACGAAACACAAAAAAAACTTAATGACGGATCCAACGGTCGGATTGTAAAATAAAGACGATCCAACGGTCGGATCTTCACCTGTGACCTCACAAAGTCATCGAGACAGTCATACGATTAACATACTAAAATTTGAAGCAAAACTGATGGTCTGATCTCCGCAGATTGTAAACCGAAGATAAAAAGAAAAAATTGTAAATAGTAATGTCAAAACGCAAATTCACTATTTATCAACTTTTTCTAAGATAACCTTATAATATATAAAAACGCTCGTATGGATGCATAGATTATCGCTAGGCCTCATCAACGGGCCGGGCCGGGCCGGGCCTTACTCCATTTTTAAATAGTAGTGGGCCAGGCCAGGCCGGGCTTTATTGTAAATTGAAGGATCCAAACTCATCCATTTAATGCGAGCCTCGCGGGCATTTTCAGGCCGGGCCTGGATAAGCCTTGCGGGCTTTTTTAGGGCGGGCCTTGCAGGCATTATTTACAAATAAATCTTTAAAGATAATATTTTTTATAAACTTATATTTATATATCATACACTCCAAAGAGCAACCTCTATCAATTTAAATAAAATGGGAAAACTGACCGTTAGATGAGATTATTATAATAAATTATGAGCGTGGTAAAAAATTTAGCCAATTTCACCATATTTTCGAATCCGATCGAATTAGTCAACCGTCGTCACTTGTATGTTTTCTTGGTTAACCGATGACATGACGGCCACGAAACGTGCTTATTTTTTCACATCATGTCTGTAAATATTTCATCGATGGATGTGTGTAGACATAAGATAAAAATTTCAATTTTAATTACAAAGAAGTTTAGCTATATCAATTTGCCTCCAAAAATTGTATGACTTGTATATTGCATTTAAATTGTTGAGGTTCATTCTAAAGCAACCATGGAGTGGAAAATGAATTTTGAGAAATCAACCGCTCGATTGAGAGATTGTAATGTTTTATGGTGATTGTAAAATATTCAGCTAATTTGATTCTCGTTTCGAATTCGATCAACTAGGTCAAATTTAGTTACTCTTATAAACTTACATTTATATATCATACACTCCAAAGAGAACCTCTATAAATTCAAATAAAATCAAAAAACCGATCGGTGGATGTGATTATTACAATAAATTATGAGTATGGGAAAAAATTTAGCCAATTTCACCATATTTTCAAATCCGATCGAATTGGTCAACCGTTGTCACTTGTATGTCTTCTTGGTTGACCGGTGACATAACAACCACAAAATGTACTTATCTTTTCATATCACATATGTAAATATTCAGTCAATGGATTTGTGTGGACATAACATAAAATTTTCAATTTTAATTACAAATACGTTGGCCTATACCAATTTGCCTCCTAAAGTTGTATGACTTATACATTGCATTTAAATTGTTGAGGTCCATTCTAAACAAACCATGAAGTGGGAGATTAATTTGGAGAAACAAACCGCTTGATGGAGATATTGTAATGTTTTATGGTGGTTGTAAAAAATCCAGCCAGTTTAGTTCTCGTTTCGAATTCAATCAACAAGTCAAACTTAGTTACTCTTATAAACCTATATTTATATATCATACACTCCAAAGAGCAACCGCTTAAATTTAAATAAAATGAAAAAACCGACCAGTGGATGTGATTATTACAATAAATTATGAGTGTGTTAAAAAATTTAGCCAATTTCACCATATTTTCGAATCCGATCGATTTAGTCAACCGTTGTCACTTGTATGTTTTCTTGGTTAACCGATGACATGACGACCGCAAAACGTGCTTATTTTTTCACATCACGTATATAAATATTCAGTCAATGAATGTACATGGACATAAGATAAAAATTTCAATTTTAATTACAAATATGTTGGCCTATACCAATTTGCCTCCTAAAGTTATATGACTTATACATTGCATTTAAATTATTGAGGTCCATTCTAAAGCAACCATAGAGTGGGAGATAAATTTGGAGAAACCAACCGCTTGATGGAGATATTGTAATGTTTTATGGTGGTTGTAAAAAATCCAGCCAATTTAGTTCTCGTTTCGAATTTGATCAACTAAGTCAAACTTAGTTACTCTTATAAACCTATATTTATATATCATACACTCCAAAGAGCAACCTCTATAAATTCAAATAAAATGGAAAAACCGACCTTTAGATGTAATTATTACAATAAATTACGAGTGTCGTAAAAAAATTAGCATCATCATATTTTCGAATCCGATCGAATTGGTCAACCATTGTCACTTGTTTTTTAGAATATATATACAAATATTGTATATAGAAGTATGAGAACTTTCACACACACACACACACACATGTATATATATATATATATATATATATATATATATATATATATAAACACACACACACACACATGTACACACACACACACACATATACAGAGATACATACATACATACATACATACATACATACATACATACATACATTGCATTTACGGGCCGGGTGTTTGCGGAATTTTTGGCGGGCCTCCATCGGCCCACCGAGGAGGGCTTTTGCGGTCTTTTTGAAGGGCCGGGACAGCGGGCATCCATCGACCCACTTGATCCGCGGGCTTTTTGATGAGGCCTAATTATCGCTTAGATAATGAAAACTCAAAATATGGTCCGACGCGCCGCCACACGCGGCGGTCAGACTGCGATCAATGCCGGCCAACCACCTCCAATGCAAAAGTTGTCAACTACAAACTTATTCAAAATGAAGGGGTGATCGACTTTCAGATCTGGAGCTAAGCGAGATTTGGTCTAAATCGTCCTAGATCGAGCTTTGAAGTTGGATTAATCTCGTGCGTCCGATCAGATTCCAGATTGAATCAGAACCGTCGAAAACTTCAAATCGTGATCTTTCACTCCATACTCAAAATCGTGATGCAAGGCTTATATGGGGATGATCAAGAGGAAGAAGACAACCCAAAAGTGCAAACAATCGGACAGTGCAACGCTGGCATCGAAGACTTCCTACCGGGTCGGGTCGCACGGACTGAGGGCTTCTTCGATCTGGACCTGGGAGCAATGGCGGGGCGAGGCGACGGCAAGGGATGGCTGAGCGTGGCATGGTGAGCACAGATGGGGTCGAGTCTGGGGCAGGAAGACACCGGAGGAGGAAGAAATCATCGGGTCGGGTTGAGGCTGACCCGACGGGTCTGAGAGGGGCGCGCGAGAGAGAGAGAGAGAGCAGAGAGGCCTGGGGGCCAAACTGAAAAATGAGAAAATTTTTGTCCTTAATGAATATACAGAAAAAATTTCCCTATTTATAGAAAATTCCCAATTTTCAAAAATTCATAACTTATTCATACGAACTCCGAATAATGTGTTCCACATATGCACGAGATTGTATCGACGAGCTCTACAACTTTCATGAAGAAAGTTTTCCTAAATTTAGAACATATAAAAAGTCAATTTTCACGACCCCCTAAATAATGTTCGTTTTAGAAAATAAATTGATTCGAAACCAAGTTTATCGTGCAACGACTCACAAAATTGTCTCAATATTAATAATTCAACATTAGAACAATTATTGACGTACAAAGATTTATTTAACGAAATTCTGGGTCTTCACAATATGCCTTTGGGGTTTGCATAAATAATGTACATCAGCATCTCACAACCCAGCACTCCAAACAAACTCATGGAGGCGAGCTATATCATATGACAAATTGTGAAGCAAGGAGGAAGGCGGATTTCAACAACCTTGTTGCTTTGTCTGCTGGACCAAGCCCAACTTGTTTAAGGAAAATAGAATTGTTGAGAGAATTGGGAGAATCGATATGTCTTTCATTGATAATAGGAGTCCCTATATATAGGGAGTACAAGTACATAATGTTTGAGTACAAGAAATCCTATTATAAATTAAACTAGGAATCCAGAACATTCTCTCTTATTACAACTATAGAAAGTAATCTTTGGTAAGACACACATAATCCTAATATCCTTCAACACTCCCCTTTGTGCCGTCCAAACATGATGTTACCATGGTGCTTCAAATGTTGCCTCATTAAAAACTTTGCTCGAGTAATAAAAAACCATGTGGGACAAAAACAACCTCGAGGAGGAGAAAAAGAGTATAGCACATCCTTCACTCTTCGAGATCAAACATGTAGACATCATGCGTCCCCCTGATTGCTATAATCATGGGAGTTCGGATAATTTCCTCATTCTGATACCCTTTACATGTTTCTCGAAGGTGGATTTAGGTAATGACTTAGTAAATAAGTCCGTTACATTATCCTCTGATCCGATTTGATTCACTTCAATGTTTAGAAGTGTTTGCAATTGCTGCTTTATAAAACAACTTAGGCGATATATGCTTGGTGTTGTCGCCCATGATGAAACTTTCCTTCATTTGTTCAATGCAAGCTGCATTATCCTCATAAATGCACATAGGTTCATCTATGGTAGACTTCAAACCACAAGTTCTTCGAATATGTGCAACTATGGACCTCAACCATATGCATTCATGAACTACTTTATGAAGAGTAATAATCTCTGCATGATTCAAAGAAGTAGCGACAATGGTCTGCTTTGTAGACCTCCAAGATATCATCGTGTTTCCCATGGTAAAGACATATCCATTTTGGGAACGACCTTTGTGAGGTTCAGAGAGGTACCATATATCAGCAAAACCCATTAAAACATCACTATCATTATGACAAAGAGAATGAGTATGCCGGCCACCTACAGTGGTGGCGGCGGCGGCGGAGGCGTAGTGCTCCCCGGTCTCTAGCCTGCGACTCTCGGTGTTGACGATGGCCTTCGGGCCAATGGAGTCTGATTCCATTTTTCGTCCTTTCTTTTCATTCTGTAAGGATAGAAGAAACTCATATCTATCGTACCTTTTAAGTATCTAAAGATTTTCTTTACATCAATCTAATTGCGTCGCGTTGGCCTAGGGCTACATCTAGCCAACAAGTTCACAACAAATGAGGTGTCCGGTCTTATATTGTGTTAAATAAAATAATGCGCCTATTGCACTTAGGTAGGGCACTTCTTCCACTAACACATCTTCACCATCATCCCTGGGATAAAGCGGATTCCTCTTAGGGTTAAGACTACGGACAACCATGTGAGTGTTTCTTGATTTTATCAAAATGCCTAAGCATTCATTGACACCGTATACAAGTTCTAAATCTAAACAAAACTATGTTCTCCCAAGGCCCTTCATCTCAAACTCGGATTTCAGGTATTCAGCGGTTTCCCTTAACTCATCAAGGGTTCCAATTATGTTCATCAACTTAAAAGACAATGGAAACTCCAAAACTTCTCATGAAAACGTGCGGGCATAGTTCATCATATCCCTTCCCAATCAAATAGTCACTTAGTGAGCGTTGCATCCTTATTGCAAACGCACTACGTGATTTAGAGCCACTTGATTTTGGTAAATGAAGTCCATCAGGGACCTTCATGCATATTTTTGTATCTGGATCCCCATAAAGATACGTAATAACCACATTCATAAGCTACATGTTCTGTTATTTGGAAACTACCAAACTGAAAGGGTAGTGGAGTGCAATGACATCCACTATGGGAGAATATGTTTCCTTGTAGTCGATTCCAGGGGGTTGTGAGAAGCCTTGTGCCAGAAGGCAAGTCTATAATCTCTTTTTTCTCATCACGCTTTCTAACGAATACGTATTTATGTCAACAGGTTTTATGTTAGAAGGTGTCAGCATCTCAGACCTGAAGTCATTCCTCTTCTTAGTGAATCCAATTCAACCTAGATCACATCTTTCCATTTAGACCAGTTTTCTCTACTTTGGCATTCTTCAACGAAATATGGTTCGCTATCATTGGTCTCAATAATCCCACGTCCTCATATACACTAGTGTAGTTTGTAGAGATCTGTCCTCATGTCCTCACGTCCCCCAACGATGTCTCTTGGACATAACCACAATCCAGAATATTCTCATGAGATGGATTTTGAGTGTCAATGATCAATGGATCAGGTTATGCCAAACTCGCTCTCCTCCTAGGACGAGAATCCATCGATGGATCTCATACGCTCTCTAGCGGAACCCATGGCTTGTGACACCATTATGCCACCATTCATGGCGGCGGCACCGTGGCGCCATGTCCTCTTAAGGGGGCATTAGCACTTCCAGACATGTTGCAGCAGGTAAATGTGATCCAGTCACTTTAGGGGATCGAGAGACAGACCACGATAATTCATGTCGTTCCTATTGAACTTTGATGTTCTAATCTCCCCTTAACAACGGGAAGACTATCTTCTCAAAGTCACAATATGCAAATCTAACGGTAAAGAGATCATCTGTCAAGGGTTCTACGTAGTGGACTTATAGTTGGAGATTTATATCCAACACAAATATGTATGCATTCGTTTCTAATGACCTATTTTGATGGTTTGTGGCAACGTAATTGGTACATACATCGTGCACTCAAATATGCGTAAGCACGAGATAGTAGACTCGCACCTAGTCACTAGTTGTAACGCAAAGAAAGGTGAGTGGCGATAGGTCGTAAACGAATTAGCATAGCTGCATGCAATATTGTATAACCCTAAGCGGAAATATTGGTGTGCATTACCAATATTCGGGCTACCATCGTAGTAGTTTAATGTTGGCTTTCCGCGAGACCATTTGGATGTGTACATAAAAATATGATGCCAACATCAATCCTCAATGATATGCAATAGTCATTGAAAGTTTTCGATGTAAAACTCTTCAACATTATCAAGTCAAATTGACTAAATGGGATGATCCAAGTAGTGAGCCCACAGTCATATGATCTGGACCAGGAGTTGATCGTAAGCAGCATTATAAGTGGACGATAGCGCGACATATGACCAGCTTGTCTACACGTCAATCAACACCATAAAACATCTAAACGGTCGACAAGTTGGTTGAATCGGTCCACAGAATCCCCTTGGATTCTATGAGAACACATTTTCCTTTGCATGGGATGGTCTTGATCCTAATTTACTAAAAAGTAGGTTTTACAGAACGAAAGATGGACCTTAATTAAGCAACCAATGAGGATTTTGGTTGAGCCACAAAGTCACAATTGACTTGAGAAGTGGAGAGAGAGGAGACAAATCACCATGTATGGCGTCAATACCATCTCTACAAAATAGGGGAATGACTGCACGGGCGTTAGCCAAATGGTGGCAGACGGCGGCGGCGATCCATTTCTCTCCTTGAATTGATCTCTGATTCATACTTCTCTTCGTTCTTAAGAAAGGATGTCCGTGTGAAGTCTTTAATATACGGATCATCATGTCACGATCTGAGTGTCTCAAACGGTCATGCCAAAGCCTATATGTGTCGGAATCCCGAAGGTCATCTCTTATGACATTCGTTGGATTCAATTACTTGAATAGTGGTTACACAAAACCTACTAAAGCGACCCATAAACTTCTCTAATACTCGTTTTCGTCCATAGTCATTAGATGATGCAAAGGAACTTATGTCCATTCTCACTTTGTGTTTCCTTATAGAAACCATTGGCTCTAATATCTTTAAAATAATAAAGTTCGAATTAAGGTATGTCCAAGACATGGAATAAAAGAATCGACACTTTATTAATAATAACCAACAATTACAACAAAGTTTCTGACCAAAATCTAATCTAAAATAATTATAATCAAATCTAGACAAATAGTTGTTACTCAATCCTTTTGGTAACTCCAATCTAGTAGCGACTAGGTAAGGTAAGACGAGATTTTGGTGGAGCAATGCTCACTTGTAAACTGTTCTCTCATATCAAATCTTTCCTAGACATTGCATTCAATTGGATGAGCCTAGTTGTGAAAGAGTTATAACCAATGTCTTTATTGATTTAAGGCAAAATGCCTTTACATAAATTCTTGGAAATAAAGACTATTAATCAAAATTTGTGACATCAACATTGTTTCCCTCGCCAGATTTAAAGTCTGCAATAGTGAAATTGACGTCATTGTCATCTCCATCTTCTCCTTCAGCTGCGAGATAAGCCTCATGCTCTCTCATATCATTAATACACATTGTATTGTGCAACTTGTTTTTTCACTAGCATTACAGTGCTTAAACCAATGTTCTGAAGATCCACATCTATAGCATACCTCACTCATTAATTGAGATGCACTTTATGCATTTGAATGTCCCCTACGGACATTGGGTTAGGGCTCCTACTGATAACGTATTTAAGGAAAATAGAATTGTAGAGAGAATTGGGAGAATATATGTGTCTTTCATTGATAATAGGAGCCCCTATATATAGGGAGTACAAATACATAATCTTTGAGTACAAGAAATCATATTCTAAACGGAACTAGGAATCTAGAACACTCTCTTCTATTAGAACTATAGAAAGTAATCTTTGGTAAGACACACATAATCCTAATATCCTTCAACACAACTAATTAATATGGCGGAAAGATAGACTGGGAACCATCGGTGCTACCGCTCAGTCCACCGAAGAATGGGGTTTTATAGATCCACGTGATCAGATGATTTGAGTTGGATACCATTACAAAAGAATGCCGTGAATGGCTAATGCTTCTGCTGCGGTAGAAGAGTTAGCATGCAGAACTTTGCAGAGCCAGGTAGGAGATGGCAAGAAGAGTCGTGAGCCAAAGCAGCAATAAGGTTACCACATTCGAGGGAGGAGGTACACCAAGCTGTGTCAGTATTAATCTTGATCGAGCCTACCGGAGGAGGAATCAAATCAGAAGGGAGGGAGCTTAGCGTTTAAGACACTGAACAGTGCAGGATTTAGACTGAAGATGGAAATAAAATCCTTGAGCAGCAAGGAATGCTTTGGAAGCCACCAGAGAGGGATTAGAACACGAAGACATCAACTTTTTCAGAAGTGTCAAAGCATAAACTTCACTTGACAAAGCATCCATCGGGATCAGTCCCAGACTCGGTTAAAACCTTTCAAATATCCAAACAAGCCAACTCGAGAGGATGACTGAACTTAGCAGAACCAGTCCGGAGCAAGTAAAGAAGATATGGTCGGGATGTTGAGAGCAGAGAGGGCAGATATCTCACTAGGTCTTCGCACCATGAGAAATACTAGAACAATTCAAGGTTCACTGGAGTTGAGGTTGGTGTCCTTTGTTTTTTGGTGTCACCAAGTGGAAGCTTTGCTATCTAGCAGTATGCCCTTTGACTTTTTTGTTCACTTTTTGGTTTCTTGTTAGCATTAGCTTTTCCTTGGTTAACTGAAGTTGAAGAGGAGAATTTCTCTGTTGTGGTGTGTTGATGTAGCTTCTGGTACTTATAATGGTAAACCAGCGTCTTTGGAAGATTGACTAAATGACTGTAATGCATCATCTATCTCTTACCTATGTCGATGTGCTATTTACTAAAAGGAAAAGATGAAAACTAATACAAGCAAGAGAATAGGACTACTAAAATCCATTTTGAAAAATTTCATCAACTGTAGTTGGGGCAAAGTCAGATTGAGCCATCATCCTCACTGAGAAAATGAACAAGTAGGAATTCTTTTAATGATTAGACAACCTATAATCCTCTGACTAAAACCAACTGAAATTCGATATGGCGTCAAATAGCAAAACAATATCATGCTTTTATAGGAACACTTGCTATATACATTAACAACTGAAATATACATATGGGGATGACAAAGAACCAAAGCTCTCCAACATTCGGTTCCAGTGGTCTTTCCATGACTTGAACACAGTCGTGATGCCAGAAGGTTTGAAGCCTCTGACCATGCCCTCTGCATAAGAAGTCCAGCAGCAATCACTTTCGGAAAACAGTCTCCTTCAATCTCCTAAATGATTTCAAACCTTGCTGCTCCTAGACCAGTAGGAAAATATAGGACTCATCAATCATGTAAAAAGATATTGACATGTACACCACCATCACCAAGTAAATTTACTACAAAACTTATACGTCAAAGCAGAAATATCAACCTACAGATTCTGGAACTGTTCATGACATTTAGTAATAATAGTTTGCTCATTTATGTCAACTTAACAATTTCCTCTGTTCACTAGTTCTGATGACTTAGATCCAGGAATAATTAGCTTCCAAAGGACTAAATATCATACCTGTTTGAAATGTATTATTCACAAGCGATCTTGGTGTCAAAGCTGCTGAGGCAGATTGAAAATGCCTGGAATGCTGATATTGGGTACCTGTAATCCATGTTAAACAAATCCTTGCCCACTTTCCCAAATTGGAGGACAATCTTCTCGTGCTCTGGCCCAGCCGGTCCATTTTCAGGAGAAGCCACCAACTGAAAGTTTTTCACTGAAGCAACTGTTACTCGTCCATGAAAGTTCAAACACCAACACTGGAGTTGTTCATGCCACCTTGGAGCTTTGTTTCTCAACACGATCACCCCATCTTTTGGTTTGGCTGAAGCCCCTAGGAAACTTTCCATACGAGTTGATTTCGAACGGAAAAATGGAAGAGACGGAAAGAACTCGGCAGTACTACTTGAAAACTCTGCCTGTGTGGGTGCTACTCCTCCAGGTTGAATTGCAGAGGCAGGAATGCCATCCATGGTGCATTGCATTCTCCTTGGACCCCTGCTTGTACGAACTCTGAATTTTTTAATTTCTTCAGTTAATTGTAAAAGCAAATGAACCCTCATGTACTATACCAAAAAGAATATTTGTTGTGACGATTGTGAAAAAGCAACTGTCCATGCAGATAGAATTAAAAGTATTACTCTTAAAAGTTCGTTTCTAAAGGTAACTTGTCGTGCAAAGAGAAGTGTTACCTGGAACCCAACATATTTAGTTCATACGAAATGTGAGCCACTGGATAGTTGCCAGCAGGGACCCTAGGTGAAACTTGTTTCAAATTCACTAGCCTAGTGGATCGACTTTTTGTAAACTTGGCTCCCACATCAGTTGGCTGCCCATCAAAGATGGTGAACTTGGTGCCCAAAAAATTTGACCTTGAGGAAGAAAAAAGGGAAAATGAGTTAATATTTGAGCTCATTGGACCCAAAAAAAAAAAAAAAATCCAATGATATACCTCAGTTTTCCAATATAGTTGCTGCTGCCCTTTGACATTTCATCACCATTTAGTGAGATAATATAATCTGTGCAGGTGGGGCGTTTATACTTGCGAGCAGCAAGTAGGAACTTTCCCTCACCAGTTAATGCTGCCATGGACACCAGACAGACAATAAGTTAAAATCATTACAGCTCAAAAGAAAGCAAGAGGATAGGACCACTATATACAGAAAGTGACAGCAATACCTTGATAGCACAATCAATACCTATATGACCTAACAAAATAAACCTCCACCGGAGATGGAAAGGCCAGATCTTTGAAAAACAACCAAAAAGCTACCTATTATTCACAATGCACTACAATGATGCTTTTGTTTTCGATTAGCAATTGCTCACTTTGGGTCAGACCGAGGTAAAGATAATATGTCTGGGTCGAGCGGTTCCTTTTTATAAAGCACCGTAGCAGTTCATCCCTTGGACCAGGCTGCAACCACCAACATCAAAATTCATGAACAACTCAAAAACTTGAAAAAAAACCAGAGATCTTCCAGTCATAGATTATCACTCAAAAACGTAGTTTCGAGCTCAGAACAAGATTCCGAATTCCCTTCAATGTACTATTAATCCAATTCACACTACTACCCATATGGAACCTAATAATTTGGCTAAGAAACACTATCTTGAATTCTTGATCATAGAAGGTAAAAACCAAATGGGAATTATCACAGATAAAAGCTGTCTATTGAAATGGGCAAGCAAGTTCCTTAGTAAAGATTACAAATTTACACTAAAAGCATCCCAACCAAGCAATAACCACACAACCCCATCATTTTGTGTAAATTGCAATGCAGTGAGATCAAAACACACACTTCTACTACTTCCAAACAGATTCACAAGGCACCCAAATACAACGAGATCAATACCAAATCGAATTATAATCATCTCTATCAATTAAAAATAAATAAATAAAGAATCTTTTTCATCATAGATTGATTTCTATAGCAATTGAAACCAAAACAAAGAGAAAACCGGGACCTGCTTGACGGAGATGGGAAAAGTGAGCTTTCCGGAGAGCTCAGGCGATTTAACGATCTCTTTCGTCAGCAGCCTCCAGCTCCGGCAGACTCCGGCGCAGGCGACGACGCTCTTCCGAGGCGGCCAGGCGGCCTCAGAAGCCTCAATTCTCATCAAAACCTCCCTGAGAAGCTCCTGAGGCATGTGGGCCCAGCAGCTCTGCCTCACCGAGTCGCCGACCTCCGGCGCCGCCACCGCCGACCGGTCCTGAACCACCCGCTGCGACCGGGAAAACCTCATATCCTGGATTAAGCTCCGTATTGACATCTCTCTCTCTCTCTTCAATTCAATCAAAAACAAAAAAGTTCGAAAATTTAAGAAGAAGAAGAAGAAGATGTTTATCCGTTTGGGATTTTTGGGGATTTAAGAAGAAGATGACGAAGAAGAAGAAGAAGAAGGAAGGATCGAGTGAGGAAGTAGAAAGCAAGAATATATTGTCTCTTTCTTTCATTGCAATTTTTTCTGGCTCTTATAATCTCTTTCTTCCCTTTCACAACAAACAAAAGCATGTTACTTTATTTACTGTTTGGTAAAGTGGTGGGTGAAAAGTGAAAACACTGCTAAATGCATGAAAAAAATAATAGAATAAAAGACAATTTGCTTTAAAGCAGCAAGAATCAAATCTGCAGAATTAAAAAACGTGATTTTATTTAGATTTTTTCTTTTCTTTATCTGAATACAATAACATTTATCTGACAGTTATTGAATAATAGTTATTTTTAAGTTGAGTTATTTTATTTTTAACCGTTAGATTTATATTTAATGGTAATTGAGCATAATTTTCATGTTCGATTACTGATTAGGTGAACGCCACTGGACTTGAATAAGCTGATTTAATCAACTTTTTCTTCTTTTTTCATTGAACAAGTTATCATACAGGTGGCTTAGGGAGATAATTGAAGCAAATGCATGTATATTCTATAATTTGAGATTAAATATTAATAATTTTTTTAGCTTAAAAAAAATGGACCATTTGAATGTGAAACCAAAATATGGTATAGAAATCCTTCTTGTATTAGAGTTTAGTGGTAGGTAGGCGTTTCACAATGTAATAACAATTCCCGAATCTAACCCAAAAATTCAATCGAATATGGTTGGTTAATGCATGGGATTGATCTTTTAGCATGATTAAATCAGTTGACAATCTTTTAATGGAAAGCTAAACCAACACGAATTTCAGTTCATGGTATATTTGTTTTGTCTTAATTGAAAAATTTATAGATGAGATTAATTGTCTAGACATCTAATGGTAGGTAAACTGTTATTAATTTATTACGTATAGTGCTCTCGACTTTGTTCAATCTATCTCTCTCAAGCTACCGCTCGAGAATCCCTAAGTTTTGGCTACTAGCAATGTCTTCTTTCTCAGGGCAATAGTACTTGAGGTCACTACCTATGTTGGTGGTTTTTGGAGGAACTGGTAGATTACTTGGTGCAGTACATGACACATCGTCTGGGATAAGAAAAGAGATGATGTCTTTATATGTGCAGAAATACATCCTCATAATAAGATGTATTTTGGGGTGGAAATGTTAGCACTTTATAAATCGTTCAACTTCACATAGATCCAGAGATTTGGAGATGTGTAATTCTACTAAGCAGAGTTTGTGGATGAAGTAATGCTCGTGCAATTCGGACTTGTATTAATTTGGATATTCCATTTGAAAATGCCAATATGGTGAATGATGGAAAAGATTGCAAAGGTTGATCGATACCTCATCACATGAGCGTTTAGACTTAAAAAAATAATAATAAAAAAATAATAATCAACCCTTAAAAAGAAAAGGAATTACACGTTTGAGAACCAAACGCTATACAAGAGAGAGTACCTAAGCAATAGGACAACTATTCACTAAGTGACAATAGAGTATGAAGGTTCTGTTTTTAATCCCAAGTCTAAATTTGCCACTTTTTGACCAATATCATATGGTCCTATATCAATTAATAATGATGCAGCTGGTGCTTTCTGAAAATCCAATCCAATCCAAAATGCAAGAAATTATAAAAACAACACTCAAATCAAATTAGTATCATTTAATACATGTTGTTATTAAAGTCCTATCACACATGGGCAAATAGTCTTCCTAGTCTCAATCGATGGCCCGACGGAGCCACGGAGGAGGAGAAAATTTGCCGTCTAATTAAGGGCATCTTTAACAGTTGTTGACCTTCACTTCCGGTTAGGTAAGTCCGTAACGGCAATGCAAAATTACGAAAAGAGGCCTTCCTGTCCGTCTGTTTATGTCATATACGAAGGCGTATATTCCCTTATCTCCTCCATTCTTGTCTCCATTGCAGAGTTTATAGGAAGCTCCATGTTCAATACGATGATAAGCATGACGATCTTTGTTTTTAGTAGAAAATGATTCTCTGCTTCATCGGCTCTTTGGTGTAGTTCTAGTAGATAAGAAAGGTGTCTAGTTCTAGTTGTTCCAAAAAGATGGAGCAGCTGCATGTTCACTTGAGATTCCAGATTCGAATTCCTCATTCCACAATATGAGGAATTCATGAGTTAAGTTTTGTGTTTATGATAATTGCTATTTGAGAGATGAGGCAAAAAAAAAAAAAAAAGGAGTCATCTTTTAGGGTTTATAATAGTTTTAGGGTTTAGTTAGACAAAAGTATAGAATGACTATATTTTCGAAATAAACATAAAATCGATATCAATAAATAAAATTCAAACTCATTAGGTGTGAGGATATAAAATAAAATATAAGTAAATGAAAGTCTAGAACAACCATATTTTCGATATAAGCAGTAGATCAATACCAACAAAAGTACGAACGAATCCAAACTTGCTCGGTGCGAGTACCCCAAGTGAAAATTCTGTCTAGAATCTACGTAAGGCAGTGAGTGTCCCACTCCAATAATCATATTCTACCTGTACTTTTCCTCTCTCGCATACTTAGACGGCAAGCATGCTTACAAAGACAAGGGGATGATGCCAAAGCCCCAATGAAAGCAAGTTTAGCACAAAACACATGATTTAACTTGGTGTAAGTAATAAGGTAGAGGAAAGCTTTCTCACCTGTGTGACTCATCAATTTCCACCTATAAAATGGTTTAAGATGCGACGTACGTTTTGACCTGAAGGCAAAACCTGATCAAGAACAGAATTGACCTGGCTCACTCAGTGCCTCCGGAACTATGAAAAGGGATGAGGTTTTAGTATTTTGTTGTGTTCCCAAAAGCAACATGAAAGCCACAACCAACAACGATAATTATTGCTGCAACAACTCAAAACCATCCAGGTTTTCCATTCATTTGCTTCACAAAAGTGAAAGCACATACTCAATTGGTAAGGATTAGGAAAGTGATGCTTTGAAATATTTTTAATGGCACTGTTTCTAAAGGAAGATGAGTGCCAGCCTTACTAATCACATGAACAATATGATATTCCCAGGCATCCCACACCTACACCAGCCTTGACTCATCTTTAACTCCCATTGAGATTTCTAAGGAAAATAAAATGCATAAAAGCTGTACCTATAAAGTTATAATCTATAAAGACTACTCAATGAAGAGTTGTAACTCTTGTTTCTTTAAAAAAAAAAAAAAAAAAAAAAGGGAAAGGAAAGCATCTATATAAAGAGACACAAGAATAAGATATCAATAACAGTTCCTAGGACATTCCCTACTTCATGATATGTAGACAATCTTTCACACCTAGAGTGATTCTATTATGTGTTTAGCTAGGGTTTAGGGGTTTAGGAGTTCACAGTACTTGTCACAATGCAACGCACAGTTTTGTTATTCCTTTCTATCCAGCAATACCAGATATGACAAATATTTTAATTGAAAAGAGAGAGCAAATTGTTCATTGAAAATAAAAGACTAGGATATATCAGCAGTCCTAGCACACTAACAAGAAGCTGTCCAAGTCTATTGCTGTCAAACATTAGTTTTGTGCTGCTTACTGTCACATATTAGTCTTGTGCCATTCTCTCATTGCATGAATGCTAATGGAAAGTTGGAAACTTACCAGGTACTACAGAACTCCCACTTAATTTCACATTGAATTGGAGCAATATGTCCCCATCTGTACCAACTCTGGATAGCCACGAGAAAATGATGTAGTTTCTAGCAGACACTTGCATACTGGAGGAGTTGCTAATGACCCATGACATCAAGGAACGTACATGATTGACATCACATATTTGTCTAATTAAAAAATCAATCTAACTCCAATACTAATTTATTGTTTATTGGTATTGTTGCTAATGCAATCACTAATGCTATTTGTATTTTCCTTACTATTTCTACTTCTACTACTAACTACTACCAATAGTAATAATACATAATCAAGAAAAGCAAAAGCAATATTGCTACCCATGACTATAAGACTTATTATTGTTATTACTTCCACTCTCTTGAGGTGTTACAAAACCTAACAGATACTCATAACAAAACCCTTATCATCATCTAAAAACAAGTTATAAACCTGGGGAAAGAGGCAATGTGAATGTTGCTGCATGCTCTGAAGCTAAAGCTATTGAGCTCCTCTCTCTTTTCTCCATGTAAGAAACCCAGTATCACAGAGAGGAATTATAGCAAAATGAAAAATGTAAACGAAAAACATGCAAGGAACAAATATAATTCCCATTTACAATAAGCCAGAGTTACATATCTTCTGACAGAATGCATATTTAAACTATGGATTGACAATAATGCAGAAGCCTAGAATGGATTTTGAATGATTTGTGGGAATAAGTTTACCACAATGTTCCAAAGTATGACAATTTGGAATAGTTAGTTTTTGTCTGTATTTACACAAATTCAAACAGCTTTTGATTTCCATCCCCTCCCACCCACCTGAAATTCAAACAGCTTTTGTTAGTAATATCAGGTTATGGATTATGTCATTGGTTTTGCAGGACAATCTCTGGGGACCATGCAATAGGGAAATGGCAGATTTTTTGTTGTATGAGTCATGCAGGAACTTTTAGATCAGGAAAGGTCTTACCATATATGATTATGAAGTACTTCTGAGTTCTGATACAATATTCTACCAAGGTCTTACCATATCCTAGATCATCTGACAGTGGTAGCAGCTCAGCTGGATTAAAAAATGATTTCAAGTGCATGAGAAGTCAAAGGAGGCATAGATTAACACAAATGAAAAAAGCTTTCCCACAGATCACATTACTTAGTACTCATTATCTGAACATTATTTCTATCTCACTAAAGGATAAATGCATGAATCCACTAGGAGTAAATGTCCCTAAATTACTCACAAACACAGAGTTTACGTACTCTCTTCCTTAAAAGAGGAAAGTGATGAAAATGACAGTATAGAATTTGGCTAACAGAGCCAGGGAATAGTATGTATTGCTCAAAATAAGGCACTAATAGAAGGTCCTAAGATACTCATATAACCAAATGTCACATCAATGAACGCCATAAGTTAAAAATCTTACATTTTGAACCATTTTGTTGGAGGATGCAGCAAATTTGTTCAGTAACTGGTATTTTCAGGGCTAATTCGTGAACCATCCTTCATATATGTTGTATCTAGTATCTACAGATGTTGAGTTCCCAATATAAAACAGTAAATGAATGAAGAAAGGTGAATACAGATTGAACAGTATAAAATAATCTGTTTGCGTACTACAGGTTTTTTCCAAATACCATTTTTGTCCCACCTCTTTTCACTATGAATCCTGTGTCCCCTACCTTCATGAAAAGATCTAGATTGTTCATCTGAAAGCTACCAGTTTTGTTCTCCCTTTGTTTTCTGAATTTAGTTTACCTAGATTCATCACCAACACCAACTATATTAGCTCTTAGCAAACTTGAAGAATCCTCTGCCTCTCCACAAAGTATATACCATTCTTACAGTTGGCTGGCAATGTCAAAAAGTTCAATAAATGTGCACACAAATGTTAGTATATCTTTGATATTAAGAGACTCAACCAAATGAACATCCCGGGCTAGCTAGTCAGAATGAAAAGTAGGATGAAAAAATCAAACACACAACAGAATCTAGAAATGGTCTTTCCTTACTTCCTCTTTAAAAATGATTAAGCAGCCAACAAATAAGGCTTTCATACAATCTTTATACAGACAAGCAACCGAGCTACTAATAGGACAAATAATAATAATAATAATAGCAATAGAACAGTAAACAGCAGCTTAGGCATTACAAGTTGCAATGAAAAGCACGATCTATATACACACCTAATAGAATTTAGAGATGTAGTATTTCAAATGGATCCGAAATATTTAAAACAAATAAGCCGGAGAAAAAGAGTTGTGAGATTTGAACATTATAATCCAAGATAGCTAGGTTATAAACTTAGGAAGATGTCCTATATGCACAAAGCAACCAAGCAGTTGGGCATTGAGCAGGGTGACAGACTGACATCACCAGACTCTTGTTCAGGGTCATCCAATAACTCAAAGCTGTGGCCAGAATCCTCACTGTAGTCCAGCAGTGACTTGACGGAGAAGGATATAGAACCACCATCCACCATCAGAAAGGAACTCAAATGTTCAAAAAGAAAGTCAAAAAAAAAAAAAGATGCATCATCCCAATCCATGCTTCTGAGTTTCATGTGATATGAAAGAGCCCTCGGCGAAGCAGACTCGTTGACCCCTAGATGAGCAAAACTATACTTGAGTGGTGCATCATAACGCATGTCCCATCCGCAGGCCCGGTCCTGGCCCAGGGCAGGCAGGGTGACAGCCCAGGGCCCAAGTTTTGAAGGGTGACGGCCTAGGGCCCAAATTGAAGCAGTAGATGGGTGAAAAAAAATAAAAAAGTATTTCTATTAGGAACATGAGAAAAAGAACAGCTAGAGTGCGATCTTTGGGCCCCAAAGTATGCATCGATGGGCAATTGTTTACAATATATAAAAGTTGAAGCAGCTACTGCTAAACAAAAGGGAATGCAAAAGTGCGATTAAATCATATTTTGCATTGATGGACAATGGTTTACAATATATAAAAGTTGAAGCAGCTAGAGTGCTAGACAAAAGGAATGTCTGTCTTGGGCAGTTCACGCTGCTGCAAGCCTGCAAGTAAACAAAACAGCAAGAATAGTTCGCATGTGGGAGTGCTGCAACTTGAAAAAAAAAGAAGAAGGAAAACAACATTGGGTTTTCTCTTCGGCAGATTCTTTTTTTCATCTTCAAAATTCTTCTCTTCTTCCTCTCAATTCACAACTCTCAAGTCCCAAGTCTCATTAATCATGGAGCAAATCGAGCATCACAGCATTATAGTGTCATTGGTGTAAAAATTGTGAACAAAGACTCAAGGACTCAAGGAGGGAGGTTTGCGTTGCCAGCATATTAGATTTCTCACATTCAGTCATTCAGGTTCTATTGTTCATTTGTTCGATTGATATTTGTCCTTTTTTTTTTTATTAGAGTAATGTTTCCTAAGAAATATGCTTCTGGTAGTGAAAAAAGAAAAAGAAAAAAAAAACAACAAGAAGATTTTATAAACTCCCAAAGAGGTTCTTTAGATAAGTTTTTTAAGAAAAGAGGTGTTTCTTTAGAAAATCATGGTGAAAATGAGGTAACTGAAGGAGTTCAAGATATAGGTGAGTCTGGTGAGAACGAAAATGAGGTAGCCGAAGGAGTTGAAGATATAGGTGAACATGAAAATGATAGGTTATTAAAGTTATTAAAATCTTATTTACGGACAACGATGACTCAAGATAGGTTGAATGGTTTAGCAATCTTGAGTATTGAAAAAAATATGTTGAAAAATGTTGAGGTTGAGCACATAATTGATGACTTTATATCTAAAAATGCAAGAAGAAGTCATTTTAGATGAGATTTGATTGATATAAAGCGATATAATCTTTATTTTTCGGGGTATTGGTCTTATGTCCCTCCTGTTGTATCATATTTTTTTCATCAATATGAAACATTTTAAAATTTTGTTTATCATATAAAGGGCCCAATTTTATTCTTCGCCTCGGGCCTTGAATTTCGCAGGGTCGGGCCTGCCCAGCCGCTAGTTAAAATGCTCGAGTAGGAAGCTCGGATTTGCTCAATTGAAGAATCATCTGGTAGCCAACATGACAACATGGTTGCGGCGGATTTCGTGGGTACACATTATCCTATGACCACCATCATCCTGAGCACATAGAATGGCCTGCCTTCCAATTGCGAAACTCAGTGTCAAAACGTAGACTTGAGTTTTTGGGGTTGAGACTAGGAACTTGGTGCCCCCCACAATTGCACAAGAAAGTAATTGGGATCAAACTCGTCCCATAAATCCTCTTTTTCAAAACTCTTCACCCTAACCGAGAGCATAAACATCCCCGGCCAGCTAAACCAGTAGGGGATAATGCATCGACGTGCCGATTATTCTGGAATGCATTTGCTATTGATGGAAGGAGTTGGATCCAAAGTTGGATCGGTCTCAAACACACACACTCTTCCTCTCTATCCTCAGAGTCTGACGAGTCCAGTACGCCGGTGAAGATAATTTGGGAATGTAGACGATGCAATCCATATGTAAGGGAAGATGAGGCCCCTCCAATTTGGCCACTTCATGCATACTGAAGGGGAAAAGGTACCAAACATAGGCCTCCAACAATCACTCAACAGACACAAGAAATAAGGAGTAGCAAACTCGTAAAGTATGTCAAATCTATGCCGCAAATAAACTGATATTATTCATAAACTATAAGCTATCTGACAACAATTACAATACCCATATTTATAGGGTTCACAATTCTTGGATAATAAGTAGATTTAAACTAATTGGAAAGTGAATTAAAAATAAATCCCAAATTAGATGCAAAAAGATGCCCTAAAAATATCTAGGCAATAATTATCAACAATTAGAAATCCATAATTAAATATCAAATCATTGTTTGATATTGCCACATATGCTCCTGCATCAGACTCCCCTGGTTGGAAAGAATTTGCCCTCGAATTCGAGTCATTGATTGAAGAAATCCTGACAAAGTCTTCCATTGCTTCAGACCTTTTGTTGAACCTTTAACTTGCAATTGAATCCTTCCTTTCCAAACAAACAGATATTTGGAATAAATGATTAACCTTGACCCCATAAATTTTCTCTCCGGCATTAACCTCGCAGTCCCAAAATTTTTCTCACCATCTTTTATCTGAGTGACAAGATTAATGAATTATTTGGGAATATGCTTAATGAATGCATTAGCTCCAACAAAATCAACAAATTTATGCTCAATATCTTTCCACAATATTGACTTGATTGCGGCTTCATTGTCGTCTTCATCATCACAATTTCTAGGAACAAAATCATTTTTCCTTTGGTCTTCCACACCACCATCACAAACTTCATAATCTTCATAACAATCATACTTCGGTGGTATGTCAAAACTCATGAAATTATTTTTTTTTCTTTTTCTAAAAATACTTCCTCAACAAATGGAAAATTAAAGATAGCGGACTTACAACCGGAATAGTAGAAAGTACTGTGACCCTCTTCATTTAACTCACACAACGGAGCACAATTATGATCGAATTAGGTCAACGCATATCTCCCCGTTGGAACCATCACCATCTTGGTAGAAAGTTTCGATGCGATCGTTGTCTAGCTTCGATGCGATTGACACGTACCGCAAGTTGCTGAATCATCCTTTTAATTTCAGCCATGTTGTTGTTGATGCCACGACCCTCCATTATGAAACCTTCCCTTCTTCGCCTGACCTGAGACATGGAATCTTCCAAGCTCGTGCCAAAGCTCTGATACCAATTAATGGGGAAAAGGTATCGAACATAGGCCTCCAACAATCACTCAACAGACACCAGAAATAAGGAGTAGCAAACTCGTAAAGTATGGTAAATCCATGCCGCAAATAAACTGATATTATTCATAAACTATAAGCTATCTGACAACGATTACAATACCCATATTTATAGGGTTCACAATTCTTGGATAATAAGTAAATTTAAACTAAATTGGAAAGTGAATTAAAAATAAATCCCAAATTAGATGCCCTAAAAATATCTAGACAATAATTATCGACAATTAAAAATCCATAATTAAATATCAAATCATCATTTGATATTGCCACATGTACTCCTGCATCACAGACTTTGTTGTAGCTCTATCTTTCATTTTGATAGTAAACACCGCTCAAAAGTGATGGAGTAGATAACTGGATACGATAATGTGGACGGATGGGGCTCTCTAGTTCCTCTACTGTACATATATAAAGACCTCTCATCGATCATCACCCTTCACCTCCTGATGGTTTTTCACCCTGACTTCTATACGATGAGACTGTCGGAGGCGCAATCTTTGTTATAAAGGCCTAGATAATGTACGGCATGGTGAGACCTAGAGCGGTATTTATATCGTTTTTCTTCTATAGGAAAAAGAACAAATTACAAACAGAAGCACCTTGGAGCATTTGGAACCTAGCAGATCTAGAAGTAAAGCATTAGAAGAACAGGTCGCAGGGAACACTCCCAAATTTGAATTCCTACATCATAATGCAGATCATGATGGAGAAAGTTAGTGAACTGCAGGCTGAAATTGAGACCTCTTGTAAGTATATTGGTGATGCAGGAGCATATGTGGCAATATCAAATGATGATTTGATATTTAATTATGGATTTGTAATTGTCGATAATTATTGTCTAGACATTTTTAGGGCATCTTTTTTGCATCTAATTTGGGATTTATTTTTAATTCACTTTCCAATTCAGTTGAAATCTACTTATTATCCAAGAATTGTGAACCCTATAAATATGGGTATTGTAATCGTTGTCAAATAGCTTATAGTTTATGAATAATATCAGTTTATTTGCGGCATGGATTTGCCATACTTTATGAGTTTGCTACTCCTTATTTCTGGTGTCTGTTGAGTGATTGTTGGATGCCTATGTTCGATACCTTTTCCCCATCTATTGGTATCAGAGCTTTGGCACGAGCTTGGTGAATTCCATGTCTCAGGTCGAGCGAAGAAGGGAAGGTTTCAGAATGGAGGGTCGTGGCATCAACAACAACACGGCTGAAATTAAAAGGATGATTCAGCAACTTGTGGTACGTGTCGATCGCATCGAAACTAGACGACGAGGTCGTAGGAGTTCCGACAGGGAGAGAGATGTTACCACCTATCATTAACGCGTTGATCGCATCGAAACTTTCTACCAAGATGGTGACGGTTCCGACGAGCAGATATGTGTTGGCCCAATTCGATCATAATTGTGCTCCGTTGTGTGAGTCAAATGAAGAGGGACACAATACTTTCAACTATTCCGGTTGTAAGTCCACTATCTATAATTTTCCATTTGATGAGAAAGTATTTTTAGAAAAAGAAAAAAATAATTTCATGAGTTTTGACATACCACGGAAGTATGATTGTTATGAAGTTTGTGATGGTGGTGTGGAAGACCAAAGGAAAAATGATTTTGTTCCTAGAAATTGTGATGATGAAGATGACAATAAAGCCGCAATCAAGTCAATATTGTGGAAAGATATTGAGCATAAATTTGTTGATTTTGTTGGGGCTAATGCATTCATTACGCATATTCTCAAAGAATTCATTAATCTTGTCACTCAGATAAAAGATGGTGAGAAAAAATTTTGGGACTGCGAAGTTAATTCCGAAGAGAAAATTTATGGGGTCAAGGTTAATCATTTATTCCAAATATCTGTTTGTTTGGAAAGGAATGATTCAATTGCCAGTTAAAGGTTCAACAAAAGGTCTGAAGCAAAGGAAGACTTTGTCAGAATTATTCAATCAATGACTCGAATTCGAGGGTGAATTCTTTCCAACCAGGAGAGTCTGATGCAAGAGCATATGTGGAAATATCAAATGATGATTTGATATTTAATTATAGATTTTTAATTGTCGATAATTATTGTCTAGACATTTTTAAGGCATCTTTTTTGCATCTAATTTGGGATTTATTTTTAATTCACTTTCCAATTTAGTTTAAATCTACTTATTATCCAAGAATTGTGAACCCTATAAATATGGGTATTGTAATCATTGTTAGATAGCTTATAGTTTATGAATAATATCAGTTTATTTGCTGTATGGATTTGCCATACTTTACGAGTTTGCTACTCTTTATTTCTGGTGTCTGTCAAGTGATTGTTGGAGGCCTATGTTCGATACATTTTCCCCATCAATTGGGCTATTACCATTCAACACATAATTTTCCCAAAGCTACTAGGAAAGCACAAGTTGCAGAAAACTAGGATAAGGACTCCTCCAAGTTTCCCAGTGACTCAAGGAATCAAAGAAGCAAGCAAGACCTGAAGAGGAAAATCTGGGAAAATCACTCTCACTGATCTTGATTAAAAAATGGTATTCATTCCATCATTATATTTGATATGCATATTGACTAAATGATTTATTTTGGTTATCTGAAATTAAAGGTTTTAAAGATGCATATCAAATAAATGATTGGCTTTGCTAAAAGTTAGGAAGTATTGAGTATTGATTGTTTATCAAATCAGTTTTAAAAGCTTACGTTGTTTTATCTTGATTGAGATGAAAAAGAGATTTGATTGAGGGAGAGTCTTGCTCCTCTATAAAAGGTTTTGAAACTGATTTCTTTTAGTAGAGTTTTTGAGTATCAAAATTGTTTTTCTTTGTGCCGCACATGTTTACTCAAATCTTTTTTCTGAAAAACTCTCTTTTCTTGTTATATGTATTCCCTTGCATACTCTATCATTTTCATATTTCATTCTCAAGATCAGTGAGACGATTGAGTGCAAGGAAGATTGAAGATTGTCTTGTTTAAAAGTTGTGTTGTTTGAGTTAGGAGTTAGAACAGTTATAAAACAAGTTAGCAGTTGGCTAATTGAAAGTGATTGTTATAAACAACACTACTTGTATACTGTAAACTCATTTGTTTCATAGTGGATTATTTTTTTGTGTTGGCTACGTTAAAAGCCACGAAGTGAAGTTTCCTCAGTGGAGAGGTTTACACTGCATTAGCAATTCCTGTGTACTTCTTGATAAAGCCATTTCCTTGTCAAGCAGTTCTATCGATCATATTGCAATATTGTTCTGTTTGGTATTTTTATTTAGCATCAGAGCGGGTTCTAGAACTTTCTAGTGATCCCAGGGAAAAATGGAACATTCACGTGATAGGGCTGCTGGAGGGATCTGTCAATAGTCCTCCTTGGTTCGATGGGGGTTGTGAAAAGTACATGCAATGGAAGATTTACATGAAATCTTATCTCTATGCACAAGAAGAGCATGTTTGGAATATTGTTGAAAATGGCTGGAAGACTCCGGTGGTTTCTAGCAAAAGTGAAGGCTCTTCCACAAGTATCCCAAAACCAAGGAAAGACTGGACAGAAGAAGAGGTGCGCAATCTTCAAGCGGATTTCAAAGCCAAGGATAACATATTCACAGCTCTATCTGAACGAGAAAAACTGAGGATCAGTCATTGTGATACTGCTAAGCAAGCTTGGGATCTAGTTCAGACAACCTATGAAGGTAATAAAAAGGTACAGGCTCAAAAACTGCAAAGTCTGATTTATGAGTTTGAAACTATGGCTATGGGGGATGATGAGACAGTAGATGACTTTCATGGTAGAATTCTGAAAATTGCTGGTCAGTGTCGTAGCTTGGGAACACCATTTGAAGATGACAAACTTGTCAAGAAAATACTGAGGGCCTTTCCTGAAAAATTTCATTCCAAAGTTACTAGTATTGAGGATTCTTTTGACATTGATGTATATCCACTTGACGAGCTTATCGAAAATCTCAAAACTTATGAGATGAGATGAGATTGGATTGAAGCTTGAGAAGAAAAATAAGGGTGTGGCCTTCAAGGCAGTTAAAGGAGTAGAAGAGGAAGAGGAGACACTGGATCTTGCTCTATTGACAAAGGAATTTAAAAGATTTCTCAAAAACAAGAACTCATCCAGAAATCCTAATACTCCTAGGAAAAACTCTTATAATGGCAGTAGCAGCAGTGATTACAATGGCAAAAGTGGGAATGTAAGCTTCAAGGGAACTCACTTAGGAAAAACTAAGTGTTATGAGTGCGGTGGCTACGGTCATATCTCTACTAATTGTGGCAATAGGAAGCATGGAAATAGCAACAACAAATCTCTTCTCTCAACCTGGAGTGATGATGAGTCTCAGGAAGTGGAAAATGTGGCTTTTGTATCATCACTTCTACCTGATTCTGATAGTGACAAAGCTTTCTCTAATGATGAAACAAATGTTCGCTACAGACAACTCTACAAAGCTTCAAAGGCAACTCTGCTTAGAAACTTGAGTTTGGAAAAAAGAAGTTGAATTTCTGAGAACTGAAAAAGAAAAAGTGGAGCACATATTGGAAACCTCACAATCTGCATGGGAAATAGAAATAAGCAAACATGTGAGTGAATTAGCAGACCTGCAAGGTGACTAGGATTCTTCAACATGGGAGGCTTAAAAGACTGAGTGTCTCAACAGGATCTAAATGCTAGAACTAGATGTTAAAGGACAACAAGTATTGAACTTGGAATTGTTGGCTAAAAATTTCCTGGGGCAAGATGAGTTAAAATTGACTCAAGAAAGATTCGCCAAGTTCGATGTCAGCTCTAGTTCCATGTCTAAATTGCTTGGATCAGGAAAAGCTCTTCATGACACTTGTGAGTTAGGGTACACTGAAGAGAATTCCAAAAGTACTAAGTTCGTAAGAGCATCAAGATCATCTATAGAAAAGAAAGAAGCCTCCATTGATGATCATGTCACAGTTATGAATAATCGGAAGGAAGGTCAACCAACACCCAATTGTCATGTAAAACTTGACCAAGAGTCCTCCACTGGTCAAAACAGGTACACAAACCCTAGATCTTTTATTCCTACTTGTCATCACTGTGGTAAGATAGGCCATATCAAACCTAGGTGTAATGAAAGATTTTCAAACTCACAGTTTTCTCAAGAAAAGTGCATTGTTGAATCCCTACAGTATGAGCTTAAAGAACAAAAGGAACTCATTAACAAACTAGCTGAAATGTTCTCTAAGAAAAATTCTCAAACTGAAAGAAGAAAAGATGTCTGGACCAAGAAAAATGAAAGTAAGTTTCTTCTGGCTTATGCGAACGAAATTGATGCTACATGTCTTTTCACTCGTGCAAGTATAGCTCAACAAAATACTCACATTGAGGCAACTTGTTTGGTAGCTTTGACTACCTTAGCAGACAAGCGACGAGATTTTTGGTATGTTAACAGTGGCTGCTCTAGACATATGACTGGAGACAAAATCTGGTTTGCTTTGAGGATGAAAACACAATTTGGTCAGTCACGTTTGGAGATGGGAGGAAAGCAAATATTCTAGCTCGAGGCACGGTTAACACTCCAGGTATACCTAATCTCAAAAATGTGTTATTTGTTGAAGGCTTAACTGCTAATCTAATCAATGTCAGCCATTTGGCTGATGACTATGAAGATGTGTGGTTCAACAAACAGAGATGTTTGGTATTAAATCAGAAAGGAGAAGATATCATGGGAGGTAAGAGATCTTTTGATAACTGTTATCATATTCGAGCTAATGAATCCTTTAGCTTGCAGTCCTGTCTGTCTGTAAGATCCACAGAGGAGACCTTTGAACTTTGGCACAAAAGGATGGGACATGTAAACTATCAGGACTTGCTAAAGTTATCTTCCAAGCAATGTGTCAAAGGTCTGCCCAATTTAAAGGGCAAAACTGACAAGATATGTGGGGATTGCAAAATTGGAAAGCAAACCAAGGCACCTCACAATGTGGTGAATTCTGCAACAATCGCAAAGGTATTGGAACTGTTACACATGGATCTCATGGGACAAGCTCAATCTGAAGTATTGGAGGTAAAAGCTATATGCTAGTATAGTTATGGATGATTTCTCAAGATACACATGGGTCAACTTCTTAAAAAATAAGACTAAAACATTTAAGTCTTTTAAAAACCTGAGTCAAAAATTGATCATTGAAAAGCAGTCATCAAATACTAGTATAGTTAGACTAAGGTCAGATAATGGTACTGAATTTAAAAATGCTACTTTTTCTAACTATTTCATGAGCTTGGTGTGTCACATGAGTTCTCAGCTCCAATCACTCCACAACAGAATGGCATTGTGGAAAGGAAAAATAAGGTATTGCTGGACATGGCTCGAGTTATGTTACATGTTGCAGGTTCAAGCACAGACTTTTGGGCTAAAGCTATCAGCACTGCATGTTATACAATAAATAGAGTCTTCTTCAGACCAGGTACTGATCAAACAACTTATGAGCTGTGGAAAGGTAAGAAGCTAAATGTAGGACACTTTCATGTTTTTAGAAGTCCCTGCTACATTTTACGAGATAGAGAGCGCGTTGGTAAGTTTGATGCTAAAAGTGATAGTGGTGTTTTCTTGGGATATTCTATGAATAGTAGGACTTATAGGGTTTATAACAAAAGAACTCGAGTTGTTATGGAATCCATTAATATCTCTATTGATGATTAATGTATGAAACAGGAAGAATCTTTTGCAGATGCATCATCCACCTCTTCCTCAGTCCCTCTCATATCAAGCAATGAAGTTCAGACTGATGAAGATGAGCTCACTGATAGCATTTTTGAACCAGCTCCTACAATGAGAAGAGGCTTTAAGCAAGTTCAGAACGATCATTCCAGTCAGGACATCATTGGCAATGTAACTGATGGACTGACAACTAGAAGGCAAGCTGTAGCACAGGTAAGTCAAGGAAATGCATTATTGTGCTTTATCATTGAAAATCTGCTCAGTATGAATGTCATATCTCATTTTAGTTTCGTGTCTTTGTTTGAACCAAAAAATGTTAAGGAAGCCTTGTTGGACGATCACTGGATTAGTGCTATGCAGGAAGATCTGAATCAATTTACTAGAAATGATGTGTGGTACCAAGTACCTCGACCTAGTAATTGCAATGTCATAGGAACCAAGTGGATTTTTAGATACAAAAGTGATGAAAACGAAAATGTGGTTAGAAATAAAGCTAGGCTTGTGGCTCAGGGGTATTCACAAGTCGAGGGACTTGATTTTGATGAAACTTTTGCTCATGTTGCACGATTAGAGTCTTTGAGATTACTTTTGTCTGTGGCTTGTCATCTCAGTTCAAATTGTTCCAAATGGATGTCAAAACTGCGTTTCTCAATGGCATTTTACAGGAGGAAGTATATGTGGAACAACCTCAGGGTTTGAAAGATCCACATCACTTGGACCATATGTGCATGCTCAAGAAAGCTCTGTATGGACTGAAACAGGCTCCTCGTGCTTGGTATGAAAGGCTCTCAAATTATCTTGTGGAAAAAGGGTATTCTAGGGGTTTCATTGATAAGACCTTATTTGGAAACATGAAAACACTGATGTTATTATTGCTCAAGTATATGTTGATGACATTGTTTTTGGCTCTACATCTAGGCATCTAGTTAAAGAATTTCAATCAATCATGGAAAGTGAATTTGAAATGAGTATGTGGAGCAGAAACCTATAACCTGTGTAAAGGTTTCTTGGAGAGCAGAAAAGACTTCAAGACAAAGAAATGTGGAGCAGAGAAAAGTTTCTGCTGGGAGCTACCATTTAAAGAAATTTGCTTCCACAATGAGTACATGGACTATATTAAGCAAAGAATTCGTCTTGAATTTGTAGATCTTAGTTTTTGTTGGTTTTCAGCTTTTCGTGCTCCTGGTGAGTATGATACTCTTTTTGAAGAGTTAAACCACAAATATCCGTACTGTACCCTACGCTGGAAGCCCAGCTTACCACCTGGTTTGCCAGGTTCGAAACTTTGAATATGTCAATGGCGACTGAAGTAGGCAAGCCACATATTCCACAAACATATGATTGAGATCCTTGCAAAGTCTCTGTGTCGATTCAGGTGCCTATGAAAGTCATGGCTCCATCTCACTACCAAGCTATACGTCATTGAAACTCACCTCAACCGAACACAAAAGCAGAAACTCATTTTCAGTTCGATCTATTAGGTCTCTCCTCCTTGGACTATGAAGCACATGTAGGTCAAGATTATATGGTACTCTCAGAGCTTGGTTTTCCACTCAAGGACCCTCCAACCTAAGGGTCAGTTCATATGTTTGGCTCGTGTAATGGTTTGGTCTGCATTCTTCCTCAAGCACTAACCTTTGTTATATTCAACCTCTGCACAAGAGTCCTTGAGAGTACCACATTTCCCTGTCTCAAGCCTTCCCCATGATCCATATATATATATATATATATATATATATATATATATATATATATATATATATATATAACTTTTCTCAGGTAAGGATATCCTTACCTAAGCTTATGGAACGGATTTGGTGTTTTTGATCACTTTTCGATCACATATTCACATCTTAACCGTTCTGTTTTTAGGTCCTAATGTATAGATCAGTTCTGCAAAATTTCAGCCAAATTGATGATCGTTAAGGCATCCAAAACTGCAATTTACAACAATATACACGAACGGTTCTGGTTCGACAGATTCGGTTCTTTCGTGTAAATTGCAGTTTTGGATGCCTTAATGATCATCAATTTGGCTGAAATTTTACAGAGATGATCTATACTTTAGGACCTAAAAACTGAACGGTTAAGATGTGAATATGTGATCAAAAAGTGGCCAAAAACATCAAATCCGTACCTAAGTTTAGGTAAGGACGTCTTTAGCTAAGAAGGACTGTATATATATATATATATATATATATATATATATTCTCTCAAAGCACCCTTAAATGAGTAGCTATTAGGATTTATACCCACTGATTTCAATCAGTGTGTTTAACTCTTTTTGCTAGTAGTGCTTTCATCTATGCTCCATCTATCAAGGATTACTAGTTCGTCACAATTAATCGACGCGTTGTGTTTGCCGTTTCATTTGAAAGCCAATGCATGGAAAAGGGTTCAAGACTTGCCCTTTATCTACTTAAATAGAGATCCAGGACGACCCTGAACGCAGCTATCCAGTAGTTATATAAGGACCCGGGAGGCGACCCCGTCATTACTGCTCTTGATTTAGCAGAGAAGTTCTCGGAATTGCCCCCACCTGAACCTATCAGATATTTCCGGGAATATAAAACTGGCGTTTTAAGAGGGTGTCTTTGTTTCCAGGACGAAGATTATTGGCAGTGCTCGTCTTGGGTTATGGAAGATCATGGTGTGAAGGAGTCTTAGACTAGGATTTTAGGAACTATTGGTCCGAAAGGAGGTAATAGTGGCCTGTCCACTATGTTACTGGAACGATACCAAGGTATTTCTCTTGAAAAATCAATTGGAAACACTTCTAGGCAACCTGAAGATTGGAAGTTGTAAAGATATCTTGGCAAATGGTGGCCTTCCCATGGTTTTCGATTCTGATTTGAATGTGAAGAGCCTAGTCTCTCACTCCACATTTTTTGAAGAAGAAATGCCCGTGTAATCATGTTAAATCAAGATTACAGCACTGTATAGGGTTTTCTACTACTAGTGCTTGACTTTTGAACTTTTTTGTAACGACCTTGGCAATTGAATCTGTTCCCTTGTGTGAGGTGTAGACCTTCACTTCTAAAAACATAAAATTGGTTATGTTATTCAAAAAAGTTAATGCCATATAGACAAGCTTTTTGAAAATTGAAATCCTATTTTACCACTGTGAGTGAGCCTCTTGTGTGCTATCAAGCAAAATGACATTATATGTACAGAATCCTTACTACGCAGTAAACTTTTCGTTAAAAAAAGGCAGAGCTCAGTTTACCATAATGAATTGCACAGTGGATTTATTATCCCCTTCTGTTCAGCAACACCAGACATAGTAGATATTTCAGTGAAAAAGAGAGCAACCTGCTCAATTAAAGTAGAAGACCAAGATATTTAGACATTCCTAGCACACTAACAAGAAGCTGTCCAAGTCTAATGACATTAGTCTTGTGCCACTCTTATTGCATGAATGCTAATGGAAACTTACCTACAGAACTCCCACTTATCATTGAATTGGAGCAACATGTCCCCATAAAACCAACTTTGGATAGCCACATGACAATAGGATGCAGTTTCGAGGATGTACTTGCATACTTGAGGAGTTGCTAATGACCCATGACATTAAAGCAACATACAAGATTGACACCATTTGTTTATCTAATCAAGAAATCAATCTAAACCTCACATACTAATCAATTATTTATTGGAATTGTTGCTAATGCAATCACTACCACTTTATGTTATTTCTAGTTTTCTTCTACTACTACTACCAGTAGTAATAATAAATAATAAGAAAAGTGAAAACAATATTGCTACGTGACTATTATCATTATTGCTATTACTTGGGTCTTGAGATGTTGCACTACCTAACAGATACTCATAACAAAACCCTTATCGTAACTGGAAAACTAGTTATAAACATGGGGGAAAGGCAATGTGCACTGCTCTTAAGCATTAAACTTTTCTCTCTTTTTTCCATGTAATAGATCCGGTATCACATATAGGAATTATAGCAAAATGAAAAATGTAAACAAAAAATGCAAGGAACAAATAAAAGTCATATTTACAAAAAATCAAATAAACATATCTTCTGACAGCAATTCGTATCTAAACATAGGTATGGATTGACAATAATGCAGAGGCCTAGGATTTCAATGATTTTCTCAGTCAATATCAAAAAAGAATCCTACCTTCTAAATTCACGTATTTGGTTAAGTAACACCTTCCCAAAGCTAAAAATTCCTACGACTCCTATACAACAGGAACTCTGCCATTTCGCTGTTGCATGGTTCCCAGCGATTGTCCTGCAAAATCAATGACATGATCCATAACATGATTTTACTAACAAGTTACAAAATCATCAGGAAAAATTCTAATCTACACTGACAAATGAAATACTGAAAAATGAAACATTACAAATTTAACAAAGAAATAGTGAAATACCTGAGCTACCAGCAAAAGAATAAGGTTTTGAAAGAAGTTTGCTTCTTGTCAAACCAACACCTGCAGCCTGAGGCCTCAGAACATTATCAATGGGAAACTGGTTTGATAGGTCACCAGCAGGCAGGGAGCCTATTGATTTCTCCAAGCAAGCTTCTGAATTTTGTGCGAGAATTTGATCAGGTGTTCGTATAGAAGGCAAAGACTGTTCGTCCCTCTGTTATCATAAAAGTAATGACAGCAACAAAAATTAGCTGTTCCTCAATAAAAGTTTACAGTTCAAGCAACACCTTGATATGTTCAAGCTCACCATGACAGTGCAAAGCTCCTTATTTGATGCCACTGCCTCAGAGTACAGATCACAAAGTGCTGTACGGAGCCGATTACTTCTTTGCGAGTAATATACTTTAGTAGCAAGGGGAACAGGACAGTCTGATTAATACAAACTCATTTGTCAGCTACCGTTGAACAGAGAACAGACAGTAGGTAGATAATAGGAAAAGAAGGATCATGAGAATAATCTTTTCCAAGCAGTTCACTTAAATTCAAAACATTTATTAGATAGTTCATACAAGATCTCTCTCTCTCTCTCCCTTTTTTATTTATTTTTATTATCAGACAGAAGATCTCATTTTTAATATTGGTATGCTGAAGTAGAAACATGGAGAAAATTGCATATTGATGAATACAAGTTTAATTGGCACTCTTGCCCATACTTCTTATATGTAAAAGCAGAACCATTAGGTATTTCACTTCCAGAAACGGTTCCTTTTGGAGTATCCCTATCTGCACACATGTAATATATGTATCTACACCTAAAAACACCTTCAATTTTACAGCTCCAGAATCTATCGAGTTCTATACTAAAGGCAACAATCATCAACATTTAAGAACATCTTTGCAAATTAGATTAGTGATAGCAAGGCAAAATAGAAAGTAAAAAGAACAAAAAAATTCCACCTACTGTTCCTTCTAATTTTTTTTTTCCCACTATTCAGCTGGGTGGGAGGGTGGAAATCAAAGCTGTTAGAGTTTGTGTAAATAAAGCCCTAAACCGATTATTCCAAGTTCTCATACTTTGAAAATTGTGGTAAACTCAGTACCAATTAATGAGGGTAGCTTTGCATGCAAAGTTATCTTTGTAAATCCCCTATAATTTCACCTTAGCTGGACTGGCAACAACTAAGAATATTGATACTCGATATCTGTTACTTATTCCATTAATAAGAATCCATAATTTTCAGACATATTTCCATAAGCCTAATTCTACTAAGAAATATTCTACTTAGGAAACTAAGTCAGAAGTTAGCCTCACATGGACATGCTTCCTGAGTACTTTTGAGTTCTGATACAATAGATGTTGTTCCCAGATCATCTGATAGTGGTGGCTGCTCACCTGCTATCCTATAAGAGGGTGAAAAAAGGATTTCAAGTCTACCAGTCATAAAAGCATGAGAAGCCAGAGGCATAGATTCACACATAAATGAAACTATCACATTATCCAGTACCCATGATCTGAACATTCTTTCTACCTCACTAAAGGATAAATGCATGAATCCACGAGGAGTACATTTTTCTAAAGTACCCACAAACACAGAGTTCGAGTACTCTCTCCCTTGAAAGAGAAAGTGAAAATTGACAGTACAGTATTTGGCTGTGCATAATATCAGAGCAGTTAAGAGAACCAAAGAATCAACTAAATGACAGAGCCAGGGCAGTAGCATGCAATATATCGCTCAACATAAGGTACTCATATAATCAAAATTCACATTAATGAACTGCCATAAGATTAAAAATCTTACATTTTAAATCGTTTTGTTGGAGGATGCAGCAGACTTGTTGAGTAACTGGTATTTTCAGGGGTAACTCCTGAACCATCCATCATATAGGTCGTTTCTACAGATGCTGAGTTCCCTATATCAAATGGTAGATGAATGAAGAAAGTTCAATACAGATTGAGCAGTATAAAAAATCTATTCGCTTACTGCAGGTCTTCTCCAAATAAAATTTCTTTAAAACAAAATAGAGAGAGTATAAACCTTTACCCAGAATTAAAAAAGAAAAGAAAAAAACATTGTTACCCGAGGATGTAGGAGACTGAAAATTAGGTAAAGAGAAAAGAAACCAACTTAAAAGTGCTACCATCACTTTGCTAATGATATCAAGAAGACCTAAACTGCAAGGAGAATCTTTAGATTCACACAATCTTCTATATGTCACTGTTTCGGATAGAAGAGATAGTTTCATTTTGAAAACAACTCAGATTGAACTTTGACATTGAACGTGACTCACATTATACAGCTCATATCACTGATCAATTCAGATCAAATGTCCCTAATCTTGTGTAATGAAGCACAACATGTAGGCACCAGCCACATGTTTCCTTTAAGAAATAACATAATCCTTTTCATCAATTGCTTGTTAAACAGGACTAAGTATGAGCTAGAACCAAGAAAACTGACAATCCAGAAGACTTACAAGAGCGACAGGCCATCCAGATGGCACAAACAGGAACAACGAACCAAAAAGAAGTTGCACTATGATAAGATAATTGAAAAACTAAAGCATCATCTATTAACATTTTTTGGTTTCATTTTTAAATAAAAGGGAAAGATGAATAAAGGAGGGAGGAAAAAGAGAAATGAGAAATGAGAAAGATGAAAAGAATAGGGGAGGAAAAAAATTACAACTAAAAACTAATTAAAATTAAGGGGTTTTAAATTTAAATTTATAAACCATTCTATACATTGTGTTTCCTATATCACTGATCTCTACCATTTCTCTATGCAATTTCTTCATTTTTTTTTTTCCTGTATTCGGAACCAATAACAAAACCATCCCCTAGTTGCAACTTGCAGACAAAATGGAGTAGCTTATTAAAACAAAACAGCTATAACACAAACAGAAATTTACATCAGGTAAGGAAACATATAAAATTGATGTATAACAGTAAGATTGTAAGAGTGAGAAAGAGTTACCTTTTGCCCCCATACCACAAGAAGAATTCATTCCTATTTTCCCATCCAACAGAGGTTGAGACACGGCAACATCATCTGCAGATTCAGACCTTTGTAGCTCTCTAACTGACGTTGACTGGTCTAAGAAAGGTTAAGAACTATCAAATTGTCATATCAAGTGAACAAACCTATTGTCTGGCATAAAACTCAGAACAAACTACCTTTAAGATGATACTGACAAAACACTCACAAAATTGTTCAAAAATAATGCGTATCTTAAACTCTCTCAAACCACTTGGGGAACCTAACCAACTTGGCTCAAATAGAAAAAGCATTGTGAAAATGAAGGTGTGAGATCAGTAGAAATGCATGAAGTGCCAGGAAAACACTAAATTTACTATTGAAGTTACTATAAGGATACGAGCATATGCAGTTAATAACTTTTTCTTCTCCTTCCTTGGAGGCTTCCTTTGCCCAGTACTGCCATCAAGCTCCAAATTAGTTTCCTGCGTAGAATTTAATGACCTGCAAAGTACTGAAATTCACTTGATCTCAGCATACAACCAGAACAAAGTGCATATAAAAATCTGTAGGAAGCAACCTATCAGAAGAAAGAAAGAAAGAAAGAAAGAAAGAAAGACTATATGCTGGCAAACAAACATGGTTAAGGACATTGCTGTGATTAAAATATCCTGATTAGAATTGCTTGCAATCATCATATACAAGACATATGATCAATGAATGCCAGAAGAAAACCATAATATAGACCATTAATTCACATCAATTAGGTAGTGGAACGAATTGGATGTTTTCCTAAAAGAAGCAGTTGTGAAATCTCAGATAAAACCTAAAATGATACGGGCAGCTATCATAGTTGGAAAACCTCTTGGAACCGTACCAGGGGGCATGGGATCAAACCCAGCTACTCACTTGGTTAGTAGGTTATGAGGGGATTTATAGGATTGGGGGGTGGGGAGGGGGAGGTACTACTTGTTTTATAGCCCATATGTTCAACGAGCGACTAAGAGATGAATGACTGAAAAAATCAATAAATCATAAACACAAGATTGATCTTTGAGAATATTTTATGAACTCGAGTATCAACAGCAAAATAAGACCAAATTTTTGTAACTTATTGTGTGTTCCCGATGAGTGAGGCATTTTAAATTTTTTATTTTAAATTTTCCTTGGGGTGCACGCTTGCATGACCGTCTATGGCTGCTTAAAAGTATCATATGCAAGAACAATGGGCCAACACAGGTACACACACAGGAAGTGGGGAAATAAAAGAAAGTGTACATAGATACAAATAAAAAGATTTAAGTACCACAATAAAAAAATGGACGATGGAGAAACCTACGAACCTGAATGGGCTGCATATTGGCTAGCCTTGACTGGTTTTTTACAAGCATTGCAACAAACCTTCACAGTGACAATTGAAACAAAAAAATGTAAGTTACATGTACAAGCGGATCAGAGAACATAGAGACACTAAGTCCCAATTAGATAAACAAAGCAGTGGGGTCATGTACGCACCAGTTATCTTCTTGCTCAAACATAGATAAACCATTCAACATTGAAGAAAACAAATTATCATATCTAATATGCAGATGTCCTTATAAATCACCACAAATCACATGCAAAGTTTCTTGAAGATTCAACCATGCAAATTCAATGCATAAAAGACCACAGACAGAGAAAGAAGCAACAACTTAAGAGATTTTGTGCTTACCAAAAGCAAAGTATCAGCCATCGGCTCCAAATCAAACACATGCATATCTGCAGACCCAAATGGAAGTCATCAAGAGTGTATGAAACTACCAGCTCTGAAAAGCTTCAGTGAAACTATAAAATGTTACAAAGGAATCATGAACACCGAGATGCAAAATTGAGCGGCAAAATTTTCAGTTTTATAGACATCCTACTTCAGTCAAGGCAGCACATGCATATACACTGCCATATCATTAATTGGTAGTATTTGCATATTACTCGTGCTACTGCCCACAACATCCACTACGCATCCACTGAATTTAGTACCAGACATGTGAGTACAGAATATTAGGTTTTTATGCATGATGGGGAGTTTAGAATTACCTTCTTCATCAAGCAAATTTACATCATTTGCCTCAATTAACTCTCTGCAAATCAAATGAGCCGCAAATTTCTGATGAGGAGCTTCCTCTGTCCGGAGGAGTAAATAACAATCAAAAGAAAGCCAGTCAGATAAACTAATGGTCTGAAAAAGTATAGACAGAGCATAAGTGAGGAAACGCATATAAATCCAACACAGTGCATAACACTACATGCCTTGGAAATTGTCACTGTACCTGCAAGGCTATGTGACACACTCCCACCTGCAAGAACCCTTGCCATCACCGCCATCCTCCCACTTCCAACCGAGCAAACCATCGAGACTTGTTGCACCAGTCAACAGTACTAACTTCCAGTGCCGCCGGACTAGTCCATGCACAAATCCTACAGGCATTACCGTATCATAGCAAACAACAGCTCTGCCTCAAGATTTTACAGCAAACATATCTACATCTATGTAACAGTAAATTAACAGTAACTTTAACAGAATGTCAACATTTAGCTGCAATTCAAACACATAATCCGAACCCGATTTCAATCAAGAAAAACCTTTTGAACTCACGAAATTCATAATCACGTGGAAAACGCAATAATGTGTAATAATCCAAAACCCTAACCAAAAATGCAGAGGCTAAGCTACAGTGCACGCCTGATCAACCGCTCCAAATAATTCAAATTCAAATGAAGCTCACCTAAGTCCGCTCCCAAATTACCGAAACCGCCACGAAATCGGAGCATCCAAATCCGTATTAAGCAAGAATCGCAGAGCTCGGAGCAATGTCCGTGGAGTACCGAAGCGGCTGTCTGAATGTGCTTCGGCAATGGCGAATCGGGCCGAATTGGGCTGAATTGGGAAACCCTAGAACGGAGAAGGAGAGAGATTTTTTTTTTTTTCTTTTTTTCTTTTTTGGTTGGAAAATAGGAATGGGGGATTTTGGTGTTTCTGAATTCGTGCGTGTTTCTCCTCCGGGAGGAGAAGAGAAGGAAACAAGGGGGCACAGGCCTTTCTCCATTGGCTTCGCGCGTATCAATTCTTATTAATACACCAGCGCGTGCTTCACACCGCAAGGCATTCAAAACATATCTAACCGGGTAGATTTTTCTTTTACAGTCACCTATGGACCGAAAACGTACTCAAAAAAGCAAAGAAAGTTAAAAAAAGTAGATGCCACAGACAGTTTTTGAAGTTTGGGTCATTCTGACACTTTAATTTTCAATATTTTAAAGCTATTACATTTGTTCCTCAAGATTAATTCTTGACTCTCCGTTAATAACACGGGTGGACCTCCTTCTCTTTTCAATTATTATTAGATTTTGCCAACTCATAGGAAAAGACAAATAATGACAAAGAGATTAAAAAAAACTCTTTTTACCTCCTGCATTAATATAAGTTATAAGAATATATGAAAATTGGGTACAAATGTGAAATATGTTGAAAAATGAAGATTACACCGTTTTGAAAATAGTACTTTTAGGAAAACAGATTTTGTCTTTGACTACAGTGGAGGGAGATTGCCTCGGGTGCGAAAGAAACAACAGAGTTAATTACGAAAAGATAAGAATTTTACAAAAGGGAGAAAAATCGCTCAAGTAATGAGAGCTGAAAAAAGCTTTTCTGAAAGTGGAGGTAAATGGAGACTCTAAGTTGGTCGAACGACAAAAATCTTTATCTTTGATTGACTTGTTGGTAGTGGTGGGTGAAAAAGTCTACAACATTGTGCAAATATATCACCATCATTATTAGTTTGACACTTTCAATAGGAGTTGCTTCTTTATAGGAATGAAGAAGCAACTTAGTCATTCTCAAATCATCAACAGACTCTGAACTACTGAAAAATGTTACGTTTAGTGTAATTTTAAAGAATATATACAAGAAAGCTTTCACAAAATATTGATTGAACTAGAATAAAGCAGAGATATCCTTACAGCAAAAACTTAGTCTAACATGAGTTTTAATTTGTAAACAAGCTAATTCTCGGGTTCGAAGAACGGATTTGACTTTAATTAATGGGCAGGATACTATTAAGATTTTGAGATTCTTTTTTATACATTAAAATCAAGCGCTCAACTTAACCCTTCAAGATGTAGTCGTCAGTAGTAAAGAATAAGCAAGGATCGCTCGATGCCAGAGATTGAGGGTAACAAATTTCACATAGAAAGAAAACAAAACTAAACTAAACACACCAAACAAATAATATAATCTAATTATAAACTAAATAAAAATGTCAAAGAAGTAGAAAAGGAAAAGAAAGATGGCGAGACAAAAAAAGGGAATAGGAGAGTGCGTTGCAATCCTAGAATGGAACTAATTTGGGGTTTTGAAGATTCAAACTTAAAAACGAAGAAAAGATATTTTAATAATGTTTTGAAATCAGAGGGAGAAAGGTTAGAGACTCAGAAATTAAGACAAGTTTATTATCCTAGTTTCAATTACTAAGTCGTGAAAAATGTTTCAATCAAGAACAAACCATGACCATATGCATAAGTTTTTATTACTTCCCTAAATTACTTGAGCAAGAAGAACGCACCATGACTAAGTCTTTAGAACAAACAATCAAGTTACAGAACACTATGTTACCAACAATTTATCCTAAGTATTAATCACATGTGGAAGTTTGATCGAAATAAGAATCCAACTAGTGTGGAACTCCTACCTAGCATGCAACTCTCATTATTTGATTTGGTCTATTGTCCTATAGAGTTTGCTACCTATGAAATAAGCATTATTAACCATTTAGGAGATTAAAATACATATTTCTAGCTTCACTCACATGCTCATAATATTCTATATGTACATCATAAAACATAAACATGCAAGAGTTATCCATCAAACGAAATCAAATAATTAATTTTCAGAACACAGTTGCAGAAAGAGTAAAGAGAGAAATTGTTGTGTCTTTCATGAGCCTATATATATATATATATATATATATATATATATCAAGGTGACAAAGGTAAGTTGACAAAGAACACTAGGCACTATTGAAAATGCCGTAGGCAAGTTGACAAAGGTAGAGTCCTGGAGGGATCATATTGCTCGTAAGGCTACATGTAAGCCAAGATAAGATTGCAAGGGATAGGTTTGCAAGAGTATAGCCCCAGCGAGCCAACATAAGTAATGAGTAGAGGATGCAAATAAATCAAGTAAGGCTTGCTATCGGTATTGCTCCGTTAATTTTTTCGTTATATAAACTTCTTTTTTGCTACAATATCAAGTATATTTTCTTCCTAGCAATAACGAAAAGTTGAGAAGTTTGAAGAGGAATCATTGGGAAAAGTGACTAAAATGAGATTTTGATAAAATTATCACAAAAATACCGTATATTGAACTGAGATTTTAGCAGAGGATTTAGCAAAGCGATTGACAGAATAATATATGAGTGATCAAAGTGATATATTTGAAAATTGAGTGATCAAAGTGTCGAATGAGTCATAGTTGAGTGACCATTTGTGGAACTCTCCCTTTTAAAAAACAAAAAATTCAAGACCATCCACACCCACCCAAACCTCATATGTTAACATTGCAGAGCAAGCCCACCGGCAATGTTCTTGCCATGGCTTCGACAAGAAATTGCCCCATAAAGCAAAAAATATTGACTTGCATGTTTCCACTGGTGTTTTCCTAACCCAAGATTTTTTACCTAGGGCACAAGCTGTGTACAAAACAAACCCAAGAACAACCTAGGTCGCCAGGGATCCAACATGGCCCAAGACAAAATTGTTTTCCATGTCAGCAATGAAAAGGAAGGGATGTAGTTCGGACCGTTGGTTTTGGTTAGTTATGAGATCCCATAGTAAACAATTATACACACGGTAATAGAACGGTAAGAAAAAAATTCTAAAAAATTATTTAAAAAAAATACCTATAAATACTTATCATTTGTTTTACCTCCACATAGTTCCACAAATTTTCAGTGTCTCTTTTCCTTCACCTAAAAAAAAAAAGGAAGGAAAAAACATTGGGTGAGATAAAAGGCATTGTAGATGTGACACACACACACACACACACACACACTGAATCGCTTCGACTTTCCCAAAAGTCCACCCCTCTTTTCCGGTTCTGGATTTTTTGCCTCGTTTCAATCGTCTCCATGGAATCCGATCCAGAAATGCCACCGTCCTCGAAGACATTGAAATCCAAGGCTGCGGGCGCAATGACTGATGGACTTGTACAACGGAGCGGGCACCAAGTCTCGCTGCCGCCAAGCAAGAATGAGGAGGGTCGCAAGGTTCTCTTCAGGGTGCCAGTCGCTCACTACGATCTTCTCATGAGTGAAGATCCTGCAATCAAGCAAGTGGTGAGTTGGATGTCTGAAACCCCAAAGGAGAGCCGGTTCATGATTTATAGCCACTCCTTTTTGTGCAACCACACAACTCCAAGCTTCTTCCAAAGTTTTGATCGATATGTGAGTCTGTACATTAGGGTTTCTTCTTCTTATTCTTACATCTTAATATCTGATTAGGGTTTGTTCAATTGGATATGTGGATTAATTTTTGTTATCTTATCTGATTAGGGTTTTGTGCTAGATCAGGGGGCTGGCAAAGACACTTATTATTACAATGATGGGTTGTTCCGGCATGGAAGACCTAAACTCCTGCAAAATATCCACCAGAAGAAACCTCCAATGACTCAGATAGAGCAAGTCTTGTATGAGAAGAAGAACCTTAAGTGACCTGCACAAAGTTAGTGCTCAATTTAAAACCTTATCAATGTAGTAAGAATAAGTAGGGATCGTTCTCAACCGGGGATTATGGCCTTATTAATTTCTGAAAAATAAAACGTTAGGCAAAACAAAACAATATATTTTATACATCATTTACGTAAATTACACTTAGGGGCTTTTTGGACTTTTACTTTCTAACAAGAACATAATCAACACATTAAGCATATTGGAAGTTTGATCAATTCAAGTTAAGAACACAAGTTAGAACGCTAATCAAGCATGCAAGTGTCATTCTTAATTTACCTAAGTAATTATATGTTTTCCACTTTAATAATCAAGACCTAAAATGGTAGCATCTTAATATGGATTCAATTACATGTTTATCAATCAAAGTATGCATCCAAAGATCAATTAACACATAAAAGATGGGATTGAAGCTCGAAATTAACAATCATGCAAACATATATTGAAATCGCAATTTTCAGATTTAAAACCTAAAACATGCTTCATAGTATTCGAAAACTACATATCTAAAATCAACACTTCATCCACCATAGACATCGTAAGTCATAGAACAATAAAACAAAACCCAAAATCAAATAGAAAACCAAAATTGTTTTACAAAGTTCCAAAACCGAAAACATAAAATAGTGTTCTATGGTTATACTTTTTGATTTTCAAGAATGCAAGAAGCTTCAAAAGGTGGTGGAATGGATGAGAATCATGGCAAAGATGCTTGATTAGAGAGGATGAATGCTCATGGCCTTGAACTTTGGATGTTATGAAGATTGCCGAAACTTTGGAGGAGAAGGGGAAGTGTTTGTGGCTTTTTATTCTGAATTTTTGTGGTGTGTAGAATTATTCACAAACCCCCTATATATAGTGCACAGCTAGGGTAGAGAATCAAGGTCGAAATCTACCTTGTGACATCATTCAACCAATGAAAATATTCCTTGTGAATTGGAGAACAAGTCACCTTTACCTTTACTGAAATCTTCCATGAATCTTCCTTCAAAATGATCTTCATTCAACTCGTATGGAATCAAGAAACATGAATTAATATTTATTCCTTTTCTTTTCTTTTCCGAAAATCCATAGAAATCCAAAACTATCCCAAATTGATTTTGCAGAAATTCTTTTGTATTTTCCTTTTAATTCTCACTGCAAAAATCAATGTTAATGGGCCATGGACTCCTCCAAGACATCAAGAAGGATCTAGAGACTCATGTGCAAGTCACATGCTTCAATCTTGGGTCAGACTTCTTCAATTGGGTCAATTTGAAAGCCCACTACATATATGTCAAATTTTTTGTGGATTCTAGAACATTTTTGAACTATCTTGAGTCATCTTCAAGCCACAACATCTCCTAGTCGTCTCATGTTTCCTAGAAGCATCAGGACTCCTAGTGTAATCAGGTTTCCTAGTCCAACTGGGATTCCTCCATTTCTCATTTTCGAGCATCATTTTTCCGAACTCACTCCCAATTGACTTAGAATTCCTATTTCAACTGGATTCTTTTTCCTGGTAGAATTGGAAAACTTCATTTCTCCATTTCTTTGTTATTTCTGCACTCTTTACTCCTTGCTTGCATTTCCAGACTCAAAAGTACCTAAAAACAAAAACTAAGTTAGAAATGATATTGTTAAGGAAATAACTAAGTAAAATGTAGATAGAAATGCCTTAAAAACATAGTATATATTAGTCTCATCATTCAGCATGAGATCATCAAGATCAGAATCAAGTGTGAGGCTATCGATGCGCTACTCTCGAGGGTTCCACATGACAACTCTGTTGACATACCTAACTCTCAGTCTTGTTCCGAACAGATTGAAGCAATCAAATCCAAATTGCAGCAGATTCACACCTATTTGGACATATTTTCAGGTATATTTGCTCCCGAGTTGCTATAATGGGATAGTAGTTACAAAGTACAGAGACCATCTCTCCCGAATTTTGAACTAGAAATAGAATTTCAACCAACACTAGATGCCATGGTTTCTGATCAACTTCTTAGTTTATCTTTTGGACTTCAGGTCCTGTCAATTCAAAAGTAATTGGGATTTGGTTCACATAATAGAAATTGCTGCCAGCCCTATTAGTCAATTGTACACTATTAGTCTACTACTATTAAAGTAAACTTGCAATCAGTAAGAGCTTCTTTATCCCACTTGGTTCAGTTGTGTACTTCAGAAAAAAAAATAAAAAATAAAAAAAATACACAATGGTATATTACTGCCCCGACAGCACCGCAGAGCACAGTAGCCTCCTCACCTACTCACTTGCACATCCCCGCACACACGCTGTACTGCTTGCCTTGCCTGCATCAACACGCGCGTGATTCAAGTTTTCAAATAAGCAAGTATTTAAGATTAAAGTTCCTGCTTTCTTGTTTTAAAATTTCTTTCTTTTCATCAGGGATTTGCAACTCCTTTCTCCTCCATCCCACCTTTCTATAACATGGGTTTGATTATTAAAGCGGAATCGTGGGGATTCACTAAGAGCGGTCATAAACTTTGGACTAAGAGCGTCTACAAGCATCGATTTTTGACCATATTAAACATCATTATGATGTTTTGGTCTAATCCAAATATTCTTGGAAATCGATTTTTTGGTAGCATAGCTTGGAAATCTTACTATTATTAGTTATCGTGGAAGTTTTGACTCCAAGACTAATCTATTTTCCTTCTTCTTTTTCAGGATGTCGAATGAACCAAGGCTTGATTTCCCATGCTTGACTCAACAGGCTCGGAATACCATAGTTGGGTAACCGACGTTGAGAACTATCTCACTTCAAGAAGAATATTATCTATAATCCGAGAACCACACCCGGAACTCATATTTGAACGAACAACTGCAAGGCATGCTCAGGCACTCATCCTGATGCGACATCACATGGATAAATCACTCCTTTTGGAGTACATGTCGATTAGGAATGCAAGAGAATTAAGGGTAGCGCTAAAAGAGCGCTTTGGCAATGTCCAAGATTCCCTCATCCCTGACTTGAAGGTTCAAATGAACAATATGCATGTCTCCGACTTCAAGTATGTTGCTGAATACAATTCAGAAGCTCTACGCCTCAAATCCATATTGAGTTTCTGCGGATAGCTTATCACAGAGCAAGAGCTAATTGAGAAAACTCTCTCCACCTTCCCCTTCTCAGCAATCTTGGTATCAAAGCAATATCAAAATGAATACAATGCTTAACGGTTCATGAGGTTTAATCAGCTTATCAATGTTATTTCTGTAGCTGAGAAATATGATAACATCCTCGTGAATAATTATAATTCAAGGTCCATTGAAACTAAGAGCATTTATGAGGGTAATTATAATGCATCGAAAGGAGCGGAACCTCAAGAATAAAGGACATAATGGACAAGTGGGTCCATATGACCGCCCTAACAAGAAAGGTAACCGCCATAATAGTCCAAACCATCATGAGCTTAAAGGCAATTCTAGTTTCACCAAGATCTCTAGGTAACACTTTAAAGTTAATATTTTGACTGCTAACATATTTGAGATCCTTAGTGACCAGTTGAAACAACCATCATGATGCCATATGAGGTAAGAAGAGAATAGGTAAAAATAAAGGTAAAGCTATGGTACGTTAACATTTCTTATACATGTCATATTTTATGTAATATTTACCACTCTGAGAATTCATATTACCACTTTCAAGACTCATGTGGTAACTTGAAAAGGTCATTATTAAGATAAATAAGGTCCTTGTCTTTATTAGAGTAAAGTAGGTTCTCATTTAAGTAATTAAGTTTTAAAAGTGATAATTGTAATAGGTTCTTATTTGAGTAATTAAGTTCTAAAAGTGGTAGTTGTATATATGTCATATGCTAACATATTATAGAATTTTTCTAAAAATAAAGATATGAGAAAAGGCCAAACCACTTGAGGAAATACTCACAAGACTTCGTAGTGCACTTCTTGCAGTTTTCATGAAAATGAATGCAAAAAAGTTGGGTGCCAACAACAAAAAATCGCAAAGGCAATGCCTAATTGAAAACCAAAGCTAAGACCACAAGCACATCACCAATGATGTTCCTAGGCTATTCATTGTTTATGAGTTCTTGCTTGGGGCCAGAGCACAACAACAGTTAATACTACTTGAAGGGACAGCTTAAACCTTCTAATGAACCTTAGGTTAGGGCACTTCCATCACAAGAAAGAATAATATAAGTATTTTATTTCAATGAGAGGTTATAGATCGAATCACAAAAAGAAAAAGAAAAAAATGTAGGAGGGCACATTGACACTTTGGTTAAGATTGATTATATGATTATGCTAATTTCGTAAGGTATCAATTCAAACTAATTAAATTCTTAATGGAGAGATTTGGAAAAAAATAACCCTTTTGGCATAATCTCTATGTGCCATCTAAGATCAATTGTGTTAGTTCTTAGTTTGATGAAAGTGCTGCAACTTTGAAAGTTGAGAATTATATTCACTCTCCGAAAGACTCCTCATAAAAATTAAAGACAAGGTAGATACAACCAAGGGGAATTTCATTATACACCCAAATTGTCATTCACTTATTAGATTAAACTCACCCTAATATTCTTTTAATATACACCCATATCTACTAACTAGATTCATTTAAAAAATCAAAAACGGTAGAAAACCCTAGTTTTCTCTCGTCCTATAGCTGCATAGGCTTCTTCTTAATCTCTATCAACGCTCGTCCTGTGGCAGCCCAACTCCGGCTCTAATCTTTGTTGCGCTGACATTATGGTGTCGCTGTTGGACGGGTGATGCATCTAGGGCATGCTCCTTGGTGGTGGAACAGTTTTGGCTTAAAGGCTAGATAGAATCGGTCTTCCCGAGCTTTTTGTTTTTGCTGCAGATCTGAGGTATATGGATGCTAGGGCACCAAATCAAGGGGAGGCTTTGGGTGACGTAGCTAGTTTTGGGCTTCTTCCAGGGCGACGACGGCTTGATGGCATCTATACAGCGTCAAGATGTTGGTGGCTCTAGTCGTGGCGTCTCTAGCACCTGAGTGGTGGTCGGCGTGCTCCTACAGTGTGCACGGGATGGCAGAGGGCTAGGCTGGGCCAACTGTTGAGCCTTAGGTTGGACTGTTTCTTTGGACCATTGGGTTGTTGTCCTTCTAATTAGCTTAGGTTTTCTTTGCTTTCCTATTTCCTATTTTTGTAGGAAACCGCACTTTTTGTGTTTTTAGGTGTCTATTTACTATGTGCTAGGATTCAACCTTGCCCAAAGGAAAGCGATGCCAGCAAGCATGGGAAGGGCGACCCCGTGCTTGCCAAGAGGTGAGGCTAATGCAATGCCAAGACTAACTAGCGAGGCTAATGCCAAGGCATGTGCTTAGGCTCGACCTTGTTGTCCAAAGGAAAGTGATGCTAGCAAGCAAGGGAGAGGCGACCCAGTGCTTGCCAAAACAATGTCAAGGCTTCCTAGTGAGGCTAATGCAATGCCAAGACTAACTAGCAAAGCTAATGCAACGCCAAGGCGTGCCAAGCAGTTTCATAGTTCATAAGCTCGCTTTAGAATAAGTGGACATTAATCGTCTAATGGGTGGTGCTAGCATACGACGTCCTAAACTTGTCATATAGATAGCAAGGGAAGGTATGTATTCATGCCATTCTGGCTTGCGTTGATTGAAATCGATACTTTGATTCAAAAAAATAAAAAAAAAGTTCATCAAAATTGACTAGAATAGATAATAAAACTGTTTTTCTTAAAAAATATTGAAAAAGCCATAAGCCCCAAACATATGGTTTGCCCATAAATATCGCCTAGAACATAACCAGACCTTTGATCGAAGCAATCAAAATCAATACCTGAATATGAGGTTATGTAATCTTCGTATTCACACGCATAATCTCCCCATTCAATATTGCTATGTAATCTCCACATCAAAAACATCATCAATATCGATGGAATCATGCGATTTTGTTGTTTTTGATTTCAAATTCAAATCAGGATATAAATGGATCGCACAATCAGAGGTTCGTGGGTTTCCTTTATTCATCTGCACATCCCTTTAATTAGAGAGGTACGGTTGATGAGTGTTTTGTTTGCTTCTTGGTCAATAGGTTATGTTTCATATGGTTAATTCCTCCTCAAGAGGTACTTGTGTTGGTTCCTGTTCAATTGGTATGTGTAGTATGCATTTGGTTAACTCCTCCTAAAAAGGTAATTGTATTCAATAGGTCCGCATGCATTGCTCCCTCGTCAACAGGTACGTGTGGTATTTGTTTTTGTATATTTGTGATGCCCAGATGCTAGGAAAATACCCATATTATAGATATCTTTCACATTGTAATACCATACAATAGATATATCTGGTTTATTGTAGAGTTGTTGTGGTTAATTCCTCCTCAAGAGGTATTTTTTTGCTTTGTGATTTGTTTTTTATTTTTTAGGGTTTATGTTAATGAACGTGTATGTATAGGTATCAACATGGCTGCATTTTTAATTTTGTTTCTCTTCTTGTTCTATGAATCCTTGAATGATGTTTTTTTTTTTTTAGGTTTTTGTCCATTTATCCTAATTCTATGGTCATGTATCCTATTTACCCCATTATTTTTTTTAATTCCTCATTACTCATAAAGACTCTAATAAGGTCTTCCCTAATACCCAATTAAGTTGTTTTGTTTTTTGTTTTTAGACTGTTTTACCCTCATCCCTTTGTTATATATATATATATATATATATATATAGAGAGAGAGAGAGAGAGTGTGTGTGTGGAAGAGAGAGAAGCCATAGGAGACTTAACAGGAGTCTGGTCATTGATAGTCGGATTTAGGCAAACGATCACCGGATTCCAGTCACGGGCGGACGCCCACCGGACTTCTTTAAAAACCTCTCCAAAGGTCCCTAAAAAGGTTGTCAGAAATTCATAGGTCGCCGAAAAGGTTTATTGCCCCCCAATAGACATTTATTAGAGGACAATAAAAGTTTATAGAACCTCGTCAGAAGTGCTCAAAGAGGTTATTGGAGATCTAATTGGGGCTGGAGAGGTTTATTGCCTATCTCCCCTAACTAAATCTTTATTGCCCCCCAATAGACATTTGAGTTGCCGGAATGATAACTAATCTCCCTAAGCTTAGACAAATAAAACTTTAACTAAGGAAAAAAAAATACATCAATTTAAAACATTTATTACCCTTCAATAGACGTCATTGACTTTTAACATACCTCAATTGCCCTTTATTGATCCTCGATAAAAATTTAATTTTTATTCTTTTTCTTGTCTTCTAGGCTTCTGCACCCATTTTGAAAAAAAAAAAAAATTTGATTTGGGCACCAACACATCTTTCTCCCTTCTGGACTATGAGATCAACAAACCTAGTAGACTGCCAAAGATCGATACCAGGACAAGAACAACAATTTAACAGTATAATTAACCCACTGTAGATCAATACCAGAACAAGAACAACAATTAATAGTACATCTTCTCCCTTCGGAGCGATGATGGTGACGGAGCTGATGACGGCGTCGCCGTGGTAATATCAGAGAGGTGGAAGCTTCTGGAGCAAAAGGACGTCGCCGTGAGATTCTCTACAAGTGGTGCTCTTCCCAGCGGACGAATCGAAGAGGCGAAAGCTTCTGGAGCAAAAGGCCATCGTCGTTCGGAGCAAAAAGTTGTCGCTGCGAGATTCTCCACACGTTGTGGCTCTTCCCTGTGGACGAAGTCAATGACGAGCCCGATGTTCATGAGGTCGGTGGAAATCATCGGAGACTCTGGCAAGTAACCCTGCTCCGACAGCCTTGACCGAGATGACGATGACGATGACGAGAGAGAGAGAGAGAGAGAGAGTGACCAATATGAAATCAGAGAGGAATGAGAGAGAGCGCGATCTGAAATAGGAGAGAGATCGAGGGAATAAACAATTTGGTTAAGGATAAAATTGTAATTTTGCTTGAAACAGGGTAAGTGGGTATACAAACTTATTGTGTGGGTAAGTGAGATAATTTTAGCTGATTTTGGTACTTTAGGTCAAGGACTTTTTTTTTCTCCTTATGGTTAATTCTGTTTCTAAAAAGATAGTTAACATTCGTCTACATTTAAGGAAGAATTTATTTCGTTTAACATCTTTTTTAATTGGAAGACAAAATAGTAAAGTAAAAACATGAAATATTTTTATTATACATATACCTATAAGGAAAGTGCAATGAGAATTTGGTGTAGATTATATGTGTGTGTGTGTGTGTGGGGATGAGCTTATCCTAATACAAGTTTTTTGAATTTATATCTAATTTTCTCTACAACCAAACAATCCAAATTGCAATTAATGAAATTTAAATTGATGGAACTGCTTGCATCATTTTAAATTTATAATTATCTCATCTAAATGCACTATAAGCGTGAATTGATGAGTCATGAGAAATTTAAATATTTAATCACCCTAAATTCTCATTTGCTCCATCTAGAGAGAAAGAACTAATATTCATACTATAACACCAAGCGGTTACATAAGCTATGAGTCAAATGAAACCCAAACTCTAATCAAAATATTTGCCCTTATTTTTGAATTATTAATTAATAAATAACCGATTCCAAGAGTCACAATAGTTCCTCAAAACCACCTTCAAGAATAATTTATCATCATACCGCTCTATGTCCAATAACCACCGGACCGTGTGTAGGACACATTTCTCAAGTACATTGACCATAAGAAAATACCAAAAATAACCCAGTAGTTCTCGTAATAATATCGTGACAATGACATAGCAACAAGACCCAGACTCCTAAATCTCAGCTCACAAGTTTATATTTCACCTAAGCCAAAGGCCTAAAACAAAAAATTACGCAAAAATAAAAAAAGATCGTCAGGGTCCTTAATCATCGCCCAAATACGCGATTCTAGCTTTACGGTAGTCATTGCCATGAACATGGGAAGGATGACAATATTGATATTGGAACCCTCCAGAAGTAGGATGACCAAGGAGAGCCCAACCACCTTCAACTTTGATGTAGCCATGTTGAATGAAAACAACCGCCGGCAAGGCACCATCCACGGCCACTATCCACCCACCCAGGCCCCATTTGTTGCAGCAACTCAACACCTAGGCATCTTCCATCACTTCCCTTAATCCCTTCTGATCGGTTCCGGCCGGGTCTGGTCCGCAACCCCCATCCACTCCACTTTCCACCAATTTTTTTTTAAATAATGTTGAAGTATATTTAATGAAATTGATTGATTTGACAAAATTCCATGTCATGCACTTGATCTCTTCTGAGTCCTAAAACCAACGTAAATGTTAGATTTTAAACATACCATGCATGCTTTATGTCAAAGAGTCTAAACTAGAAATGCACAATTAGAGAGGAAACATGATCCAGCACTATGGGAAGACCAGATATCCATGCATGCGAGAAGTTTCAATGGTTCAATTATATTGGAAGACACACTCAGTGAGCTATAGGTGGCTTGGAAAATATGGTGAAAGGGACTCAAAGGGTACTGTACTTTATATGAATATCTCTTTAAAGGTGTCGGCATTGACCTAAGCAGCAATGATGCATGGCTTTCAATTCCAAATCCAGAAGAGGTAGGCATCATAAAGCAGCACCACCACCAATACTGGTGCTCATTTATTTATACTGCCAAAGTGCAAACAGTGCCCCATCGATCACATCTCCCCTGTATTATCAATCTCTTCTGATGGTGGCCGTACGAAGTCTCCACCAGGAGTGTGGCTAGTGAACGTGGGAAACCAGTTTCGTGCTGCTGGCTCTTTGTCTTTGTGGGGAGCAAGGTTGGCCCCCATGTGTGCTCATATGAGGGTCTTGAGAATAAGTATTCCCTTGCTATTTTGAGAATTTAATAATTAAAGAATTAAGCATCTTTAATTATTAGTGTGTGTTCAGAAATTAATTACCACATTGATCTAATTGATTAGCGTGATACAAAGATGCATTATGGACAAGGGCTCAATCTAGAATGTTTGAATGCAAAGGCTAGCGTTGACTTACAACTTACCAAAAGCTCCGTTGTTTCCGGCCGATTAGAATAATTTTACACTATGTTTGAAATTTCAATTTCCACATTACTTTAAACTTATAAAAAATTTCAGGTGTTGATAAATTTTTTGGCATGTTGGATATTATGTGAGATCATGATCGAGGGGGTGTTCTTGGGTGATTGTGCACTTTGTGTTGAACATGTTTCTGACTTACGACAGATTAATTGGATGGGCATAAATTGAATCAAGGTCTTTGTTCGATTGATTTTGAGTTGGATGCTTTAAACCTTGTAATAAGTGTTGATGGGCTTATCCCATGTCCGGAAAGGTATGAGAATATATTGTGACAATTATGTAGTTAATTACCACATCAGTGCCATGTATACAAAAGTACTAAACTTGAGCATCATATATAGTTTCAAATTATAAGTATCATTACACATTTTAAGCCACATAAATAACTATGAGTTTCAGTAATAGAGACTTAAGGACAGTCGCACAAGCTCTTATTTTAAGAAAAAAAAAACTTTGAGTCACTCTAACTTATGGGGATAACAGTCGTCGCTTCATCAAAATCTAAGACACTTTTACTAACATAGAATGGAATGGAATGATTATGGAGTAAAAAGATTCATACATTTACTAACATATAAATGAATTTGAATGATTCCGGGTAAATGTATTTATGCGTTTACTAACACATGATGGAATCAGAATGAGTGTAGGTCACACCTCCTTATAAGGAATCGATTCATGAATACTCATGAATTTGATTATGAATTGGGGAGATGAGTTTAGGAATCAACCTTCAGGAATCAATACCATTCCATTTCTTCTTTCATTCTAATTATCTCTGATTCATGGTTATTTTCCATTCCAAGTAAGTAAACGTGTCACTAGTGTTTCAATCTTATTTCACTCATACTTAGATTGCAATGGTTTCCAAAGTCTAATTGTTTGTATAAACACAATTGAGTCCTTATTTTAAAGTCCTCTCAGCAGCCTCTCTCTCTATACAAGCTTCTTTAATGGATCATTTGTAAACCTTTGATTAATAGAAAACAAAGAAATGTAGAAAACAAAGAAACGTAGGAGGAAATAGCTGGCCATCCTTTTTGATCAAATATACCTAAGCGATCATGTTCTTGCATTTCTAATACGTTTCATGGTGGATTTGTTCTCAGAATGCCTAAACATAATCTTATTTAATCCCGCAAAATATCCAGAAAATAACATGCTTAAACGTGTTTGAACTTTGAAGTCGACAAACTTGTTAACTTAACAGTTAACACCTAGCTCGATGCCGACGCCCGTGCTTACGTTTCTGCATTTTCGAATTTGACTTGCGGGCAAACCAGAAGCATATTTCACTTTTACTTTCACTTTCACTAGTCACCAAGACAAAGACAATGCTTCCACGAGGAATAGGAATATATAATAAATCTTTGCAGATCCTTCACTCGAGGAAGACGACACAATCATAGCAGTGATCCAACACAAAACATTTCTGTGCTTTAATATTCCCCCCTCATCAACCCCTCGGAAACCCACCACTAAAGTCCAACTCCATCTTGGCCGACCATCTGTCACCACCACTGACCAAATCAACGGTCACCTTGTCTCCATTTTCAAACTCCCTCCTCATACAAACCGCTATATATATATATATATATATATATATATATATATATATATATATATATAGAAACCTCTTCCCTCAGCTTTGCTGCCTAACTGTCCAAACTCCAAAGTCCAAACAGAGTTTACACTCTCACCGAAATTTCCTGAAACTTGACAAGTTTTGAAACCCAGATCCCAAGTTGAGTCAGTTTGCTTCAAGTTTCTTGTTTTCCATATTCAAGTTGGAAACTTTGAACTAAAGACTCAAGCTTTGTGTTTGGTGAGTGACTCATTCACTTTTGTATCTTCATTTTCAAGCTTTATGCCTTTATTTTGAATTGTTTAATCTTCAGAAGTTAAAAGTTTCAAAAGTCACTCTCTGTTTTGCTCACAAGAAAATTGAAAGGAAAGAAAAAACAGAGAAGAAAATTCTCTTGAGATTCTGTTTTGTATTAATTGAGAGATATTTCCATTGAAATATCTAGCTAGTTTGACAAACTCTTCCTTTTTGATTAATTTTGTGGTCCAAAATTGATGAAAGATCTCATTTTTCACTCAAAAATTTTCAACTTTCAGCTCTAAAATATTCCCTTAAAGATTCTACGCCATCTTGGACTTACCGGTCTGAGTTTGGCGGAATTTCTAGAAGCATCTGTAACTTGAATCCAGCAACAATGGCGTTGGATTTGAGCTCAATGGCATCGGAATCGGTGGGAATGTTGAACACTTCCGATCATACTTCTGTTGTGTCCATGAACCTCTTTGTGGCGCTGCTCTGCGCTTGTATATTGCTTGGACATTTGCTGGAGGAGAGTAGATGGATGAATGAGTCCATTACGGCGCTTGCGATTGTGAGTGAGCTTAATTTGTTATATGTGATTGTGTGTGAGTGTTGATGGAGAATTGGAATTGACTTTGTCAGTTTTGGTGGCAGGGATTGTGCACTGGGATTGTTATATTGCTGACCACAAAAGGGAAAAGCTCTCATTTGTTAGTGTTTAGTGAAGATCTTTTCTTCATCTATCTGCTTCCTCCGATCATTTTCAATGCCGGGTATGTTTTGTTTGGCTTTTCAAAATGTAGATCTTAGCTGAATCTTTACATCAAGTTCACTTAGCTGTTTATGAGTTTCTCTAGTGCTGAGTGAGTGAGTAGGTGGTTCTTTACTCCTGTAGTCCTATATCACTATTTGTATAAGGAGTTTAGCAGTCAGATTACTTAAAGTTAATTTGAGAATTTTGTTTGCTATGTCTGCAGTAGATTATGATTGACTTTTTTTTTTTCCCAATACTATCAGGTTCCAAGTGAAGAAGAAGCAATTTTTTCGTAACTTCATGACAATCATGATGTTTGGGGCTATTGGCACTCTCATATCCTTTGCCACCATATCCTTAGGTAATCCTAAAAACTTGAGGATTTCTTCCCTGTAGAACTAGGCTCGTCTTGTTAAGTTTAATAACGTGAGGCATTTCATTTGCATCTTGTCTTGAACTTCTTGGGAGGAATTAAGTCATTTAAGGCCTGAGCAGGACTGCCTCTTCAGTGGAACTAATTGTGAAAAAGCTTATTATTTACTTGTTTCTAAGTGCTGATATGTGTATTAGCTTTTAGTCAGGTGATGTCTCTGGATCCAGGTTTATACTCTATAGTCTAAACATGTTATAGGAGGATGTCAATAATGTTAAGATTTTCTCCTTGGATATCCAATCATCCAGAATTGATGGGAATTTAGCTTATGTAAGCAGTTCAGTCATCAGAAATTCACAAAGCTCACTTCGGAAGAGTACATTTTTTTTGGGAGTCATAAATTGACTTCATAGAGACTTTCTACTTTATTAATTAGCTGAAATCTGGCAAATTAAAACAGTGTGAACCAGTCATTCATTTTCCAACGGAATGAAGTTAAAACACAGTTATGGTGACCTGAAACATATGAATGGATGTCAAGTGCTTGTTCTTTTGTGTACCATATCCATTTGAAAACACCAACTGCCTGTGCATGTGACACTGACCTGTATTAGCAGCTTTATTAAACAGCTGTCCCGGTGATTTATATGCTTGCATCCATTTTAGCTGTTGATACAGAAGAACTATTTGAATAAGTTTGTTTCTCTTTTCTCAAGATGACGGTTACTTGGTTTTGGTTTTGATAGATTCTTTTGCATTTTGACTTAGGTGCTATGCACTTTTTCCGCAAGTTCAGCATTGGTGACCTCACGATCGGAGATTATCTCGGTATACTCAGTTTGCCCCTTTTTTAATTTCAAATTCTTGCTATTTTCATTCAGTTTCTTCCTACTTTATTCAACTACTTCCTCCTATTTAATGTTTCATACCTTGATTTTGCAGCACTTGGAGCAATATTTTCTGCAACCGATTCTGTTTGCACCTTGCAGGTATGCCTAGTCTTGTGCAAATATGGCTCTGTAGCTTCAAGAACAGCATATAGAATAAACCCAAATTATCAATGCAGGTGCTTAATCAAGATGAGACACCTTTGTTATACAGTCTGGTTTTTGGGGAAGGTGTAGTCAATGATGCTACCTCAGTTGTGCTTTTCAATGCAATCCAGAGCTTTGACCTCTCCCACATCAATACAAGCACTGTTATGCAGTTTAGTGGAAACTTTTTATATCTATTTGCTACAAGTACAATTCTGGGAGTTGTAGTAAGTCTCTCTCTCTCTCTCTCTCTCTCTCTCTCTCTCACATCTTATCTCCCCCTCAACCCCTTCCGAACATGTATATATGTGGTTCCTTGTTACTGCATATATGACCCTTCTTTCTTTGTTTCTCCAATTTGTTGCAGGCTGGACTACTTAGTGCATATGTAATTAGAAAGCTCTATTTTGGCAGGTTAGTAAAATGTAGTATTTTGCTGGTATTTTACTTTTAATATCTTGACTTAGTTGAGGTAAATGCCAATGAGAGGTATTAACCAACTGCTGATTTTCTGTTACATCACCAGTTATATTTATACCCTGTCATAGATGATTACTAGACACCAGTGGGAAGATATTTCTATAATTATAACAGAAACAAACTGAAAATGTAATAACAATAATAATGCACCACTTGTTAGTTTTTAGCTGAAATTTTATGAGAAAAGGAGCACATGGACTTTGATGTAGATCAATATAGAATTTATTACTAACCTACTGGGGCAAGAGAACTAAAATATTCTCTCTCTCCCTCTCTCCCCCATTGCACATGATGTGCTGCTTAGTTTGTGGCTTGCACTTTCCTTTTCCTGTTCTTTTTCTTATGTAACAACCTTGAGTTTGTTTTACTTTGTAATTTTAGTGTTCTTATTACCTCTTTCTTTAATGTGAAATAATCAGACACTCAACTGATCGTGAAGTTGCTCTTATGATCCTCATGGCTTACCTTTCGTACATGCTAGCTGAAGTAAGATTCCACAAATTATGCATGATCTCTTTTCCTTTTTGATCTTACTCTCATTGAGGTCTAACCATAAACATTAATTGGATCTATTTTGCAGCTGTTTTATTTAAGTGCCATTCTCACTGTGTTCTTTTGTGGAATTGTTATGTCTCACTACACGTGGCATAATGTGACCGAAAGTTCAAGAGTGACAACTAAGTATGTTAAATCCCTTACTTGATTCATAAACCTCTGATATCCTTGCTGGTATAGCTGTCATATTACTGATGTTTCTCTTTCTCTTACCAACTATGCAGGCATGCTTTTGCCACTCTATCATTTGTTGCTGAGATTTTTATCTTTCTTTACGTCGGTATGGATGCCTTAGACATTGACAAGTGGAGATTTGTGAGCGATAGGTAAATATGCTTAATGCCTAAAATGGAGATTGGCCTCCTTCCAAAATCATTCCTTCCTGTACTTGTGTATTGCAAGATAAGTGTTACGTTTTCTTGATGATTAGGCTTATCTTGTTTTGCATTATTTCTTGTTTTCAGCCCGGGAAAATCCTTAGCTGTGAGTTCAATACTCTTGGCACTGGTTATGGTTGGAAGAGCAGCCTTCGTTTTCCCCTTATCTTTCTTATCCAACTTGACCAAGAAATCTCCACAAGACAAGATCCATTTGAAGCAACAAGTAGGAGTTTCACCATTTATGTGTTTTCATATATGCTGATGTATTACATGTCTTCATAGGTTTCCTGGTTTTCAGGTTACAATTTGGTGGGCTGGTCTTATGCGTGGCGCTGTTTCTATGGCACTTGCTTATAATCAGGTAAAATGAAGAATATCCTCTGTAGCCTAGGATATTGAATGAATTGACATATGTTATACTCTTTGGAAAATTCACAACAATGTGCAAAAGCTAGAAAGCCAGAGTAGATATCTATATAGTTGTCTTAGCTGAAGAAGAAAATTCCATTGTTGTGTACTAGTGTACCGGCTTTTGAACTCTTTGCTCTTTACTGTTGGTACAAAGAGATCGGACAGCTCAAAGCCTGGAAACATGTTCTGGCACAGCTAGCTAATCATTGATATTTTGTTTTCAAGAAGCCAGAAATAAGTAGTTATAGTTCGTGAGCTCCGAATTTGTGTGCATATGCAGTTTACTAGGTCTGGCCATACTGACCTGCGCGCAAATGCATACATGATCACCAGCACTATCACAGTTGTTCTTTTCAGCACAGTGGTAAGATACCAATGGCTCAAAAGCTGGATCTCTTTTGACACAAATTGCATATACATGTACAGACTGTTTTTATTCTATACTATGCTTTTGTTTATGCAGGTGTTTGGTTTGATGACTAAACCCCTCGTGAGGATCTTGCTTCCTACATCAAAACACTTCACTAGTATGACATCTTCTGAACCTTCTAGTCCTAAATCCTTCATTGTGCCACTGCTCACCAACGGGCAAGATTCAGAGGCCAACATCAGGTCCGCGGACATACCCCGCCCTACTAGTTTAAGAATGCTTCTAAGCACTCCGTCTCACACTGTCCACCATTATTGGCGAAAATTTGACAATGCCTTCATGAGGCCTGTTTTCGGCGGGCGGGGTTTTGTACCCTTCGTTCCAGGATCACCTGTTGAACAGAATGGTCATCAATGGAATTGAGAATGAGTTTTATGTTGCATAACATAAAGCACTAATTGTATAGGATTCATAGGTTGGGGTTTGAGGTCGGCTTTCAGTGTGCATTTGTTTTTTTATGAAAAGGCAGTGTGCATTTGTTTATAGATAGGAGATTTTGAAGTGAGTGGTGAGTGGTGAGCGGTAGCAACACTAGAGAAGGGATGAGCTCTTGTAACCTGTGGTGATTCAATGATTTTCGTGTATACATAGTTTGCTGATAAAGTAAATTCCATGACAGTTCACATTACCTACATCGGGTGTCTGGTTATTTTAAGAAATTGGTAGTATTACGAAGGAGCCTATCAAAAAAATGATTTGTCAAATTAAAACACAGTATTATACTTGCATACACCACGTGTATGCCCAATAAATACAAGGATGCTAAACTTAAAGAATAGAGAGCACGAAGCCACGGATGTATAAACTTAAAGCATCTGGTCGTCAATCACGACAAGTGGTTTAGTGGATGCATTAGATCTCATCACGGGAATGTTCAAGATGTGGAACCCTCACGTCCTGCATTCGAACGTTGGGTTGGCTATTTAGTATTATCTATTGAATTATAAATGTGGTCAAGGGAGGGGGTGCAATGCCTTGTTGGTTGTCCGGGATCCCAACAGATTAATTTCTGGGCGTAGGAAACATTTAGGATACTGCGAACAATTCGAAAGGAATGTGTCAAAAAAAAAAAGCACTTGGACTTCTAACAAGATTCTTAAGTAAATCAAATTCAATGTAACTATTAAATATGCACGATATGCATAATCCATGATATTCACTCATTTGGTAAAATGGTCAAATCATAATGCATGCAAATTCAATTTTCGAAAGAATTCACTCCGTGTGAAAGATAAACCGTGTCATAATAGTTAAAAAAGACAATCAATGTGATTGTAATGTGAGTTAGAGACTTGTTATTTTGGAATTAAGAAATACCAATATTTTGAAATAATTAATTTCATATTATAAAAGTTACAAAGTTCTGGTAGATCGTTGATCCAACAATTTTTGTACAAAATCACCATCCAACTATCCAAGTCCTTATCTTCAAAGATATATGGTTCTTGCCGAGACCCGTATGACCTAGGACCTCACAATGGCTCCATATCGATTCAACATGTGTCTATTAAAATTAATACTTAAAAAAAAAAAAAATTCACAGCTAACACATAAGGAAGATGAAAACCAAGAGGATGTCGAACACTCGGGAGGTGAGGATTTCATGCCACATGCCGACGAGGCAAAAAAACTTGAAGGTGGAGAAGGCCATGGAGGTGAGGGGAAGGAAGATGAGATTGTTTCAGAAAGATGGCAGTTGACATTAAGCTCTAAATTAATATCTTGCCAACAACAACCGACAATGAACTACACTGCAATTGATGTTGTATAAGCCACCCCCGAGATTCACCTGAGGCCTCAAGTCAATTACAATCGTTCCATCAGCTGTGATTTTTAGAATACATCTCCGTCTGCGCCAAACACAAAAAAATGTTAGTCATTTATCATCATCATCCTCGATCATGAATGAAAATAATGAGAAAGAGAGAGGCTCATGGATCAAAATAATATTAATTAATTATGAAGAGAGGCTTACATTAAAATTTGGTAAATCATTGATTCGATATGCGCCGCTTAAATCATTCATGATGGAAAGCAAAAGGTATACGTATTTGTGTTTGTGTCTCAAATGATTTGAGAACTTAATGATGTTGTATCCTTCCTCCATTTCTCCAGAAGATATCTAGGCTGCTTGATATCCAGGAGAAAAATAAAAAGAAATATGAACAATTTAAGGGCAAGCTAATATTAGACCTCCTGTAGAGGTCCTTTCGTACCAAAAACTGGTTACACTAGAAATGAGATATTTTAGAAATCCTCTCCTAGCCAACCAAATCTGAATTTCGATTAACAGGAAGATAGAATGCCCTGGAAATCAAGAAAAAAAAATTGAAGAAAAGAGAATAAAAAAAAACATAAGATAATATTGTATACTAGTTATATCGTATAGGACATATGTGAAGAGGGACTAGTACCGTGGGCATGTAGCTCTAGGTTCCTATTTATAGCATTGTCTTGAACACCGGTAAGTTACCTTACTATATAAGTGTAGTCTATATTCTTCGAGCCAACAGACTTTTACCTAATAAGTTTAATACTAGATTTAGTATATTTTAATTTTGCGATATTTCATGAAAACCAATAAGATACTTGAGATTATGATTCAATGAATGGTAATTAGCCAAAATCATAATCCAATGAAGATTTACTTATTTGGTAAAATAATTAGTTTATTACTATAACGGCATCTATGTTGTAACTTTCAATTAAAGCATAAAAAGCAATAGGTTTTTTTATCACCAACTTCTCGTTATACTGGGTTAACTCAATTTATATTCATGGTTAGTTCGTATGTACCTTGTAAAGCTATATATTGTTACATAAATCTTGCAAGACATTTAATGAATTTTTATAGCACTAGAGATCATCACACATTATAGCGGGTATCTATCACAAGCTTTAAGATGCTTTTAGTTCTCATATGTACCACAATGTGTGCTGGCAGGTAACGCATGATGCGAATTTTCTCTTAGAGAGTGAGGTTGTTCTTACTTAGAATAGGCTTGCTTAAAAGCAAGCATCGCTTGGACTTTTTTGGGTGACATTAACTAAGGTAGGGTTGCTGGTGTTCTTGTCGATTTACTTTTCGGTGTGTCACCACCTTTGTAAAGCAAATAGAGTAGCCATACATGCATTATTCGCTAATTGGTGCAATTTAGAATACATACTATATATCGAGACTCTCAGTATTATTTCGGGATGTTCTTCCTATGCGTATGTTAATTTGGGGTTCATGTATCATGTCCCCTCCCCCCATATATTCGGCAGTTTCATTAATGATCAAGGCTTAAGGGCAGCCGTATTGGCCCTCTTTAAAAAAAAAAAAACAAAAAAAATAGACACTAATTGTTATGATAGTTGACTCTGAGAAAATCAATTTTTATTAAAAAAAAAGTATAACGAATAAAATCATGTTGAGTTAAATTGCACATGTTACACAACATAATTTACTTGTATTCATTAAGGGTGTGTTTGGGTGAGGGAAAATGAATGAAGTTAATTTAAAATAAGGATTTATAATTTCAAGAAGTCAATTCCCTTATTTAGCATTCTAAGCACAATTTCCACTAAAATATGTGTCATTTCAAATTCCTTTAGGATGTGTTTGGATGCGGGAAAGATGATGAACTTTAATTAAAAGTGAGGATTTCATAATTTTTGTAAGTCAATTCCATCGTTTGGCACTCTCGGATTGGAATTTTTAAATTTCTCTGTGGAAAAAAAAAATAAATGAATTCATTGTCTGAACTCCTCACTTCAATTTCCACTAAAATATGTGTCATTTTGAATTCCTTCGTGGTATTAAAATTTTAGTTCTTTATGTATTTCCAAAACAAGGCTTTTTTTTCATTTATTTTTTTTAAACTTTCTTAATTTATTATTACACATTCTATATCCTAAATAAATACAACCAAACAATTTGCAATTAATAGAATTTTGATCGATAGAGTTGTAGATTCTATCATTTATAAATTCATACATAATTTGTCATCCAAATACAACGTTACACGTTACAGTATTCAATTTTAGTTTATTTATTTTCAAAACAAGACTTTTTTCCATTTTTTTTAAACTTTCTTAATTTATTATACATTCTAAATCCTAAATAAATACAGCCAAACAATAAAAATTGCAATTAGTGAAATTTTAATTAATGACATTATAAATTCCATCATTCATAAATTCCTACAATCTTCTCGTTCAAACACATTGTAAAAGAATAGAGTTCTAATTAGTTCGAGTATAACCCATGCAAGATAGAATATATATGTTAATTACAATACCTTACTACAAGGGAAAAGTAGAGCTTATGAAGAAACCATTGTATGTTTCTTTGTTCTTGTTGCTGCACATAAGAAGGGATCAAGCCAAAGCAACACCATACCTAACAGTCACATACAAATGTCACCATGCACCTACTTTCTTACGGACTCTGTCTCCTTTTTCTTATATGGTTACAAATAGTCCCCCAATATCTAGTGACTGATCTCTCTCCTCATTACTCTGTTTTTTCCGTTTCTGAATTTCTTAATCCCAATTCGTTGATTCTCAATCGACTTCTATTTTTCCACAAATCAAAAGATCTTGAACTCTCAAAGAGCTTCAGATTTGATCTCAAATCAAACATTGGGGTTTCTGAAATTTCATAGAAAAAGATGAAATTTGAGTCTCAAAGAGCTTTGTTCCTTCAATATTAGGGTTTCTGATTCCGTCCAATCGATCGAAATTTGAAGTCTCCCACATTCAACTGATCAAATTACATGACGTCAGATACAGGCATCGCCAACAATCGAGTCTTTCTTAGGAATGTCGATCCTCGACTGGCACAAAGCTCAACGACATCGTCTCAGCCCAAACAAAAAAAGCAGACCTGTTTGCAAATATTGGATCCAAGGTTATTGTAAGCTTAGGGATAAAAACGTCAAAGTTTTTACATTCATGGAGCACTCGGGTGGCGTCAACCTGGTACTCCCTAGAGGGGCATAAGACGAGTGTAACTAGGATAGCTTTGCCGACCTGGTCCAACAAGCTCCACACTGGAAGCAAGGATGGGTCGATGAGGGTTTGTGATACTTCGTCCAGTCAGAGCCTGAGATATTTCAGTCTCAGCAATGAAGTGGGTTGTATGTTTAATGCAGATCCATGGGTTTTTGTTAGATTACTGAATGTTGTGAAGGTCTTCAACATCCACCAACGAAACTCTTAGTTGATCACCCTGTTAGGATTTTAACCCCATGAACGAACCAATATTCAAGAATAGACACACCATAAAAACCCAACAAAGCTGAATAAATAAAAAAGGATGAAAAACAGTTGACACACATGGTTCGGCAAATTTCATGCTTACATCCATATATTTGCTCTTTTCCCTACAAGAATTAAACTAGTACAAGATACATGAGTTAAATCTGATAACTCAAATCTCAAAATCCTTGTCAACCTAGACTCAGAGAATACCCAAGAACACAATATTTCACCTAAGATAAATTTTTCTCTCAACACTTTTTTCTCTTTCACTCTCATGCACAAGCCACAAGCTCTTTCTATGCTTGTCAGATTCTTGCTTGCATAGTTGCTGAATTCATCAACCTTGCTACCACTAATGGGCGGCAAGCTTCCGATATTGTAAATAACGTGGAGTAGCAAACAAAGACCAAGCTAGTCTTCAGTCAACATGCTACTACCATTAAGAACAACTCCAACAGTTTCTTCATATTTTGATTTTTCTTTATTTTAGGGAAAAATGAATCTCTTTTGCTCTATCAGATTCCCTATAACTATTCTCATTTTAGGGACAGTGAGGAAAGAGAAAACAAAATTATCTAAATTTACAGCAATCTCTAAAATTTTAAGGTAGAATTATGGAGATTTTAGAGATTACTATAAAATAAAAAAATCAGTTGGAGTTGAAGAAGACAAATTATAAAAAGTTTTGACTTTTACTTCCCTATAACACAAAAATTATAGAGAAACTGTTGGAGTTGCTGTAATAGCCTATAATAATTAATACGTCCACGTACCTATTTCACCTTGTTAATTTAACCACATATGCACTACGTGAAACATGCAATTTTCTACACCAACTATGTCAATTGTCAAACATAGCTGCCATATTATTACTTGTGAGTCATTAGTCATTACTTCTTTTTGCATGAGAATGAACACCAATCTCAACAGCCTGTGATCTCTACCAAATCTTGAAGCATGTGTTAGATAGTCCAATTTTGTTTTAATTGTCTATATCAACCATGAGATTCTGAATCAACGATCCTGTTTTTTCATAATAAGTATGAACTTGTCAGCTACCAGGTTGATACATATCTTGCCTAAAATTATAACCTTTCTCATCCAAAGCCTACAAAGAGGACAAGTAGGGTCATTAATGAGTACAGCTAAATCTGCACAGTTTATCATTTGTCTTTAGACTGTGCTTGTTTCGGATTATTATTTTTTTAAGACCTAAAAATGCTGTTTAAATTTGAACAAAATGCTTATGAGGTCAAGTGCTTCCTCAAAATCACATGCAAGATGTATTCCATTTTTTTTTTTTGCAAGAAAGTTAGACCTCGAAGTATTAGAATTAAGATGATGGTTTAATATAAAGGGTTCTATATTGAGAACAGTTTTTCCCCAAATTGATGTAACCTATTCTGAATTAACAAAGTTATATCTCCGATTACACAAAAAAAAAAAAAACAAAAACAAAAAAAAAAATCTTTCTCTCGTTACCTTGTGTGGTTCCAGCGGGCAAGCAGGAGCACGAGGATACAGAGGGTAATCCATATATATCGTTACCTTGTACGTCCGGAAAGAGCCAATATTTTTTGTTATGTGGGATTTGTGGTGAGATGAACCATATGACTGAAAGTCTGAAACATGCACATACAAGCTTCTTCCCAAAGAGTCAGTACTCCTCCTACATCTACGTCAGAGGACCCACCTTTCGGAACTCCTCCACCAGGCCCATCCAAAAGGAAAAGGAAATCCCAGTGGTCACCGAAATTGCCCGGTTTTTTAACGAGAAGAAATACCTAGACATTGGGGAGTTTTTTGCTTATCCGTGCATGGGAGATGGTTCATTTTATCAAGAAGACAAACAAGAAGAGTAAACAAACAGTCAAACAGAATAAAGACAAAGAGAAAATTTGAGAATTTCTGATGTATTGATTTTCTCCAAAGATGGAGTACATATACAAAGTATACACATTCTTAATAGGAAACTAATTACACCGAGATATTCTCCCCTTTAACTACATAATGTCCTCCTTAACTATACAATCCTAATTATACTACAATTCCTACAATTATGGAGAGTGACTCACGCCAACACTCCCCTTCAAGTTGGAGCATACAGATCACGGATGCCCAACTTGTCAAGTGAGCCACAAAACGCCTTGCTACTGCCTTTGTAAGAATGTCCGCCAACTGCTCCTCAATAGGTACTAAAGGAAATGAGATGATTTGTTGATCCAGCTTCTCTTTGATGAAGTGTCTATCAACCTCCACATGTTTCGTGCGATCATGTTGAACAAGATTATGAGCAATTTCAACTGCAGCTTTGTTATCACAGAATAAGGGCATGACTTTCTTTTGCTTGAACCCCAAATCCCTCAATAAGTGCCTTAACCACAACATCTCACAAACTGCACGAGCCATTCCTCTATATTCTGCTTCAGCACTAGAACGAGCCACCATATTTTGCTTCTTACTCTTCCAAGTAACTAAATTCCCACCTAAAAACGTAAAGTATCCGGAAGTGGACCGTTGATCAGTTATACAACTTGCCCCGTCTGCATCTGTGTATCCCAAAACATCCAGATGCCTACGCGTAGAAAACACTAACCCCCTTCCAGGAGCAGACTTCAAGTACCTCAAGATCCGAACTATAGCTTCCATATGAGCTTTACTAGGATTATGCATGAACTGACTCACAACACTAACTGCATAAGCTAAGTATGGTCTAGTGTGTGACAAATAAATTAATCTTCCAACTAACCTCTGATATCTTGCCTTATTCGTGGGTACTTGATCTGGATACTCAGCTAACCGATGGTTTTGCTCAATGGGTGTGTCAGCTGGTTGGCAATCGAGCATACCCGTCTCTGCTAATAAGTCAAGGACATACTTTCTCTGGCTCAACATAATACAATCTTTTCCTCTAGCAACTTCAATTCCCAAGAAATATTTCAAACTCCCCAAGTCTTTCATTTCAAATTCGGCTGACAATGCACTCTGCAACTTCTGAATCTCCTTAAGATCATTACCTGTCACCATCATGTCATCCACATAAATAATTAAAGCTGTAACTTTACCCTTTTGATGCTTAAGGAATAGAGTATGATCTGAATTGCTTTGCTTGTACCCAATCCTCCTCATGAATGTCGTGAACCGACCAAACCAAGCTCTTGGAGATTGTTTAAGGCCATATAGGAACTTCCTTAAACGACACACCATCTTGACTCCAGTGGAAGTACCATATCCCGAAGGCAAGTCCATGTATACTTCTTCATTCAAATCACCATGCAAGAAGGCATTTTTTACATCAAATTGTTGCAGAAGCCAATCAAGATTAGCAGCTAGAGACAGAAGTACCCGGATTGTATTGATCTTTGCTACTGGTGCAGAAGTTTTATCATAGTCCACACCATACTTCTGGGTATAACCCTTCGCTATTAGCCTTGCCTTATATCTGTCCACCGAACCATCTGAATTGTGTTTCATTATATACACCCATTGGCACCCAACTGTTTTCTTTCCAGGATGTAGTGATACTAACTCCCAAGTTTGATTTTTTCAAGTGCATCCATCTCCACAACCATTGCTTTTGTCACATACTAGACCAGACTTAGCTTATGCAGTTAGTGTTGTGAGTCAGTTCATGCATAATCCTAGTAAAGCTCATATGGAAGCTATAGTTCGGATCTTGAGGTACTTGAAGTCTGCTCCTGGAAGGGGGTTGGTGTTTTCTAAGCATAGGCATTTGGATGTTTTGGGATTTACATATGCAGACTGGGCAAGTTGTATAACTGATCGACGGTCCACTTCTGGATACTTTACGTTTTAGGTGGGAATTTAGTTACTTGGAAGAGTAAGAAGCAGAAGGTGGTGGCTCGTTAGACGATTCAACAATTTCTTTTTCTGTTTCGGAACTCACAACCCTCTGTTCGGTAATTGCCTTTTCTATTTCTGCAGGAGTGTCGTTGGTTTTTGGGACATTGGACACTTCCTCTTCACTAACCGATTGATCGTTTGAGATATATCAATTGTCGGCCCTGTTTGGCACTATCCTTCATAAAAAACACCCTGCTCCCCATGACTATGAGTCGTAGAAGGTGGAAAATAACATGTATCCTCACTGAATGTCACATCCATGGTGACATAAAATCGTTGAGAGGGAGGATGATAACACTTGTATCCTTTCTGCTGTGTCCCATATCATACAAAGACACACTTGAGAGCCTTTGCATCTAACTTAGAACGTTGGTTCTTATAGAGATGGACATAGGCTACACAACCAAAGACATGAGCAAGAAAGGTATTAAGAGATGAGATAGAGACATAACTAATCAATACCTTGAATGGAATACGACCTTGAAGAGAGGAAGATGGGAGATGATTAATAAGATGGGAGGCAGACAACACTGCCTCTCTCCAAAGGGGTATTTAGGCATAATAGCACTAAGGAGAAGGGCGCGACCCATGTCTAACAAATGACGATTCTTCCGCTCAGAGACCCCATTCTGCTCTGGTGTTTTAGAAGTAATCACGAAATGAATGATTAACAAACTCCCCCCCCAATTATCAAACTGAAGGACCTTAATACGAGCATCATATTGGGTACGAATAAGAGTATGGAAGGCTGTAAAGGCAAAGAAAACTACATCTTTTGACTTAAGCAAAACAACCCAAGTTAATCTGGTGAAGTCATCAATGAATAAAACAAAATAATGCATTCCTAAAAGTGTTGAATTTTTGGAAGGTCCCCATAAATCGGAATGAATTAATTCAAAAGGCATTATACTAGACTGAAAGCTAGACGGATAACTAGATCGATGACTCTTGGTTAAAGAACAGGTTTCACAATGTAGACTAGAATCACTTATTCCCAAAAAAAGGGAAGGCATGGACTTCTTCATGACACCAAAGGATGGGTGGCCCAAACGGCAATGCCATAACCACAATTCATTCATCCGATCAGAATTCAATGTTAGGGCAACAAAACCTTGTGGACTTGATGGTGCTTGTGTCGGTCCTCCGTACATGCAATCCAAGTGAAACAGTCTCTCTCTCAGATCTCCCTTGCCAATTATCACCTGAGTACATAGATCCTGAAAGATAACATACATAGGATAAAAGGTGACAGAGCATTTGTTTTGTGTGTTTAATTGAGACACAGACAAAGGTGATGAGATAAAGAGGGTACATAGAGGACATTATAAAGAGTAATGGACGGTGTAACCTGAATTGACCCAATTCCTAAGACCAGAAAGGACTCACCATTGGCATTAGAGACATGTGTTATGGATGGGGAGGACAATGTGATGAAGAAAGACTTATCATAGGTCATATGATCAAATGCACCAGAATCAATTATCTATGTATTACTACTAGTAAAGCCAAAAACATTTAAAGCGACACCAATTTTATCTCGATTCTCCTGAATTAGGGAAACATTACCCTTAGTTTGATCTTGACCCTCCACATCATAGAAATCAGGTTCTTGCTCCTGCATCAGTTGGATTGCCGCCTTGCTTTTCTGACCATTGTTACTTCTTTTCCAACCAAAGTTATTGGAGTTGAGTCTTAGCAACTTAGGGCATTGACTCTTGTAGTGGCCAACAGTCTTACAATAGTTGCAAGTCACCTGATTGTTGAACAACGAACTAAGGGACAAATCTGCCATTTTTCTTCTTCAAGCAGCAACACAAACCACAAAATTTGACACGGCTAAGGAAGGAGAGGCTGACGGCAAGGTATTTCAAACTTTAGGGTTTTAGGGCAAAAGGAACATAGGATGAAGACAAAGGACAAACTCTTAAAGAGTACAAAGACAAATTTGCAGCGAAAACAAACGAACAGAGTCCAGATGGATCTCTGCTCTGATACCAAGTCAAACAGAACAAAGACAAAGAGAAAGTTTGGGAATTTATGATGTATTGATCTTCTCCAAAGATGGAGTACATATATAAAATATACACATTCCTAATAGGAAACTAATTACACCGTGATATTCCCCCCTTTAACTACATAATATCCTCCTTAACTATACAATCCTAATTATACTACAATTCCTACAATTATGGAGAGTGACTCACGCCAACACAAACACCTGGTCAGGTGGTGGTAATATGGTACTCGATCACCATGCTTGTCTGGGTCAGTACCGGGTTTATCTCCCGCCTGCTGCAAAGGTTGGTCCTGCTGGCTGTTCGTATTTTGTAATTTATGTGCTAAGGAGGATTGTGGTAGGCACAATGGAGTATAGATTGCCCACATTCGTCTTAGAGCTGCAGATACTAGCAAGACTACGCTTGTTCCCCTCCACTCCTAGTGGGGGAAAGCTCATGGACGTTTATCCTGATGAAGAGACTGGTAGTGATTAGTGATTAGTTGATAGTGTAATTGGTTGCAATCTAATTAATGTCTCTTTAAAGATATACAGCAGAGATCTTGTTTTTTTTTCTTTGATTGAAAATGAACTTGTGGACTTGTTTGCAAGGGTGGCCAATCAAAGCATCTAGCTCACTAGGGTGTAGAATAGGCAACAAACAAATGTTTTGAAGGTTTGGTAGTTAGATAGAACAAACCACTTTATCGAGTTGATCCTGATGAAAAAACTAGTATTAATTAGTTGATAGTTATATTCTCCTTCAGAAGATCACTAGCGCTCTAACTGTATTCTATGGAGTTGGTTAGGTTGAACAAAAATGCTTTTGTTTCTGACAGTGCCCATTGGTTAACTTCGTTGTTCATGAATGATACATTATCTATGCATTAATGAATCTTGCATATTATATAGCTCATTGAGAAGGTGGTCTTAATTCTTCATTTAATCGATTTTCTCATAGGGTGAACACTATGACTCATGATTCAAAAGTTGATATTAGCCAATCATTGGTAGACAGAATCCCTTCTGTCTAGCATCATCACTGAAAAGAAAGATCATTACCACATTTTGAAGCTACAATACGCAATAGTAGAGCTTCTTTTATTTCAAGCTAGGTTGTACAATAAACTTAGGTGCAATTATACGCCTTGTGAATATTGGTTCCTGTCCATATTATCATGGTGATAACAAAGATACTTTTGGGTTGACACTAGATGGAACATCCTTAAAAGATTTAAAATGTAAAAGTCCAAGAACTTGAATGATCAATTCAACTTCAATATTTATCTTGTTCTCTATTAGAAGTAGATTTTCTAGTTGTTCGTGCTCATAGAAGTTTTTCTAATAATCAAGCAGCCGTCTACAGATTTTGTAAGGGAATTTTTTTGATCATACTCTTACATAAATGATCGGAAATCTCTTACATCTTGTTCTCTATTAGAAGTAGATTTTCTAGTTGTTCGTGCTCATAGAAGTTTTTCTAATAATCAAGCAGCCGTCTACAGATTTTGTAAGGGAATTTTTTTGATCATACTCTTACATAAATGATCGGAAATCTCTTACATAACGAATGTAACCATTAAAAGAAATTTAAATGGTGTGCTTGAAGATGAGTTAGCAACTGAGATCTCACCGCGGGAGTTATTGGTACGTTTTGAATAGCAAACAGAATTCCATGATGTTGCTGAACTAGTTAGATGAGCACCAACAAATGACATATTATTTTATTTTGATTGAAAGATGAGAGCTCTCCTTACATGCAGAATTTAGATGGTCCATATATTTATATATATTAACGATGACATAGAACATCTTCTGGTGTCATAGACATGCAAGGAGATCCTTCTGGTCATGAAAGAAAAATGATCTCATTTACTGTATCTGGACAGAATTTTACTTTTCTCTAAGGATGGGCAAAGTATCCGATTGCTATACTGATAAGAGCAACCAGAAAAACATAAAGAACAGGGAACCCAACCATAATTCTTCTTGCATTGTTCTTCTTCCTCAACAACTCCTACAAATAGGAAAGCAGACATTAATCTTTTAGCCCACAGCAGAAAAGTTAACATGACCGAGGGTGAGGACATAAGCAAGAAACCATCTTTGCTTTTGTTTGTATGAGAAAAGAATTCTAGGAGGGTATAGACTCACCAATTCCTGTTTTAGCATATTCCTCTCTTGAGTGGTCATGCTCTTCTCTTCTGTTAGCTTAATGATGGTAAGATCAGCCTGCGAAGAAAATGACAAATATTAGATAACTATCTTCCTTGCCATTTTCAAGGAGGGGATCCAATCTTCACAAATGTTAACAATAAAATAGTAAGAGAAATTGAAAGACAGGTGAAATGGGCGAGGAATATGATGAAAAGCAATGAGGCATTAGGTTGTGCAGATTTCAGGAGGAAAGAGATACTTTGTGGTCTGCTGTCATTAGAACTAAACTCGGGCATCAAGGTTTCAAGCAAATGGCTGGGATGGGAATAATTCAAGCCCATTAAAACTTGAAAATATCGCAAGGCATCAATCCATTTTCTGCTTGCTGCAAATTTGCGGTGGGTAATAGGGAAATGGTGAGGTATTGGGAAATGAGATGGGTTGGTGAGACAGCTTTTCGTCATCCATTTCTATGTTTACGAACAACCCCCTCCATTCCTCAATTCTTCCCCTTCTGTAGTATGGAAATGTAAAGTTCGTCCTAAAGTCAGCTGTTAGCTTGGGTTATCACACAGGGAAAGCTCAAAACCTGTGACGTGGTTTAAATTCCCCAAAGAAAAGACCTGCAGTTTGTACCTTCCCTCATGGGGTCTGTAGTGTGTGACAATGGAAATGAGCATGAGAAGTGTGATCTTAACAATGTTCGGCTCATTAGCTCAATAGAAAGGGAAGGCTAATTGAGTTGGAAAAATCCAAGGAATTTTGTGGCCTTGTTGCACGATAGATGCAAGTACTGGGGGGAAGCGCTGTAATGGGTGTATTCTGGGTCATCTGGATGGAGAGAAATAAAGAGATTTATCAGAATATGAAGGGGGAGGAGCTGAAGCCTTTGTGGAAAAGGGTTTGATTTTGGGCATCTTTATGGTCCTGATTTCTTCAGAATCGTGAAATATAGTTTATTGTCAGCTATTATTTATGATCAATATTCTGTTGTGGTTTAGCCCTTTGAATTTTACTGTTCGTTTGCTTGCCGCTATTTTAAGATGTGGAGGAGATCAAGTCCTATATGAATTTTGTCAACTCCTCTATTGAAAGCATGCATGGATCTAATAATAATAAACATAAACCAATAAATGTCTTCCCATATTACTCCCATGTAGGTTTTGTTAAATTTAACCTTCTACCCTTCCCAGTAAGACAGATTCCAAGGTAATCATGCATGTTATCAAGATAGAACAAACTGAACTCACCTCTTTTAGCTTTAAATTCACTGTACGGAGCTTTGATTTCAACTCCTCAAAATCCTTTGCTAAATTCAACTCGACAGAATTCTTTTCTGGTTTCAATTCCTCTGCATGCTTAACTGCTCTTGACTCATCCATATCCTCATAGCTTTCAAACCCGTCAACATTGTCAGCACCCTGGCATGAAGGACACAGATTAAGATGCAAGTCTTATTATCAAATGTATACAACTCTTTTTAGACAATTTTAGTTTCAGACGATTAAGATATACAGTAACACTGAGTAGACCAGTTTATGCTTCCAGATAATTGGTGCCAAACAAAATCACATACTTCTACTGACATAGAGATGGCAATTGTTCTCCCAACAACAGTAGCAAATGCACATTTCTACGTCATACACGCAACAAGTTTAAAAACAATGAAATAGTTGAACTACAAAGGATGTTAAAACGCATGGTTGCACAAATATACACCAGCAAAAGACATAAAAGATGGAAAGGAAATAAAACAAAAGAAAAGTAGGAGGTCAGTAGTGAACTCAGTTTAAACATATGGCATTAGATTCTTACCCTTTGAGGTGAAGGTAAGTTTTCAACTCCATTTGGAACTTTGTCCTTTTCCACTGAAGTTTCATAACAAAGATCTTGCTTCGATTCCCCATTAACAGGTAGAAATGCTGGAGAAGTGGGTGGGCTGGTGAGCACCACTCTTAACTTCTTCTCTTCAACATATTTGCCACTATCTTTTGCGAACTGCAAGATGAAGGGAAGAACATGAATATTTTACTTAACAGCTTCAAGTGAGACTCTCTAATCTTTAGTTGTTTACCATGTTAGATGTAACATCCTCCTCTGATATCCCAAATGGAATAACTGTGCATTGGATTAGGAACTTGTCTTTGCACTGCAAATCAGGTGGAGCTACTTTCTGAGCTTGCATAGTAACTGCATTTACCCAAAAGTGAAGAGTGAAAAATCCATTTATTTTGAGCAATAAAATTTTTCTCTGCACCACAACAGGCTGGTCACTCTTTAATAACAGTGCTTATGGAAGTTTATTAGTTTAGGTCTGATCTCAGTTCTAATCATTATGTTCAGTTCTTGATCATCTGTTTTATACTACAACCAACCAACCTAATCTCAGTTATAATCATTATGTTCAGTTCTTGATCATTTTTTTTATACTACAACCAACCTAAATCAAGTGGATTCTTGTTTGACTAGTCAAATTATACTATATAAGAAATGATGCAAGATTAGGGAAATAATACCAGCAAAGGCATATTGCAGAAGAAGTCAGAAACTACAGAATTGATTAGTGAAAATTAAAACATGACCTGGATAGTAGTAGGCATAGGCAACATGTAGAATATTGTCACCAGTACCTATCATAATCAAATACCAAGAGCAAGCAACTCACTTTTCCAGGTATAAGATCTCAAGCTCCCAGAAGTCACTAACATATAATGTGAGTTTTTGAAATACTTGCCCTAAACCCTAAACCACTGCCTTTGGTTGTGACAAAATTCTCCAGGCAATCCGAGCTAGCAAAGCTTGGTTGAACATCCTCAGGTCTCAGGTAAGCATATATACCTCCCATATCTTTACTTTTGCATAGGAGTTACCATGTGTTAAAAATGAATACCATGATCCTCCCCCATTTTTCCCCACCAAAAATACAGCAAACATGCTAGTAAACTCTTTGCAGGATTGAATTTAGTGAAGAATTTTCAACTAAGCTTTTCTCACTCTGGTGAATGGTTAACAATTGGACCATAGGAATGAGAAAGATGATCCTGGTCGAATTATTAGCCATTAGCAAACAGAAGTCAGTAAGGGTTATCAGCTGGAAATATCAGCAAGATCTCTGCCGAGCAGCTAACAGTTGGACCATGATCACATTTCTCATTCCTATGATCCATCTATTTCGAAATGTCTTCTGTCAACATTGCTGCATGCTGCCCATAAGGCCTCAAAGTCTCATTAGAGTACTCAACCAGGCCTGAAAACCGTCTAATTGGTCTGACACTAAAGTTTCCTACCACTGCAGCATCCCTGAAATCGTACTCATTAGAGAATCCTGAAATCTCGGAATTCATTGGTTCATTTGTTAACCTAAAACTTAAAAACTGAGCCTGGTTTTTAATTTCTGTCAAGGAACCGGCCAGAAAGACATCCTACATTATGAATGCCGTATCTATCCCATGTTTAAGCAGACAAATTCTCAAGTGCCCAATTGATATGATTCTATTAATTTGTCAGTTGAATATATGAATTTGTCCAATGGATATGATTACATCCGATAACATAAGATCACCTACTTCCTAAGGAACATGCCAGATATGAATGTATACTAAATAAGATATAAGGCAAGAGTATTGAAATCATAGCAAATTGGGGAAGAAGTAAACCCAAGATCGAAATAAGTAGGAATTGAGAAGTGATAATGTAAAGCATAAGACCTGTGAAATCACATGTTGCCTTGGGCTTTATGATGCCTGCATTTGGCCGCACACAGTATTTCTTTGGAGAAGTGGTTTTCACCTGCAAATAGATTTTGTCAAATTGCAAAGCAACCATGTCCATTTTTAATTTGTTTGCATGCACACAATGACACAAACGCCAAGCACAAAGCCACAGAAATTTTAATAAAGAAAAATAGAACAAAAAGTTGTAGAATTAGAATCAGTACCTTGAAAGCAACATACTGGTCAGACCTATTCCCAAGCTGTATTGAACATGTACTCTGCTTCTTTACCTCAACTACAATAGTGAAACCAGACTAAATTAAGAACCAATCAAAAATCTCAAGCAAGACAGAGAATTTCATTCTTGGGTCTGTTGAAACAATGATAATAAACCAAAAATCTCTACATGCATTCTAGGAATTTGAGAACCTACATGTGAATTGGAGTTCACTGGGTTGAACATCCAAAAGCTCTGTGGTGATCATTCTGCTAGCTTCACAAGAGTGAGTGAGAGAATGAACGAGTGGTTAGAATGGTTGGGGTGTTGGTGATGTAAAGGACTATATGAAGGGGAAGAAGAGCAGTGAAAGCAAAGAATGGTGTTGGTGCCTGTTGTGGACTTGTGGGTCTCTCAATTCTGAACGGTTGTACCGGCTTTCTTTCTCATTTGTTTTCTTAGCAAACAAACAAGCAATGCCCACATGCACAAGATTGAAAATAGTGAGATTGGTATAATGGGTTCTCTGAGTTCAAGCCAGAGGGGGGAGGGGAAGAGAAGAAAAGCCACCAAACTGGGACAAGCTGGCTAACTGAGTTGTGGGTTGCCACTCAACTGTACCACATGCACCTCTATACAGTATGTACTCTTCTCTTTTTACCTCACCGAAAGTGAAAAGGAGAAGCCAAAAAAATTAGAATGATTTTCTTGCTTTCCTTTTATCTTTTCAAAAGAAAAAGAACCATTTGATAGGGAGTCAAAATTATCAAAAGGAAACATGATTGAATGTGATCTTGATTCTTTGAAGCAAATGCATCTGCTCTAATATTAAAATATAGGGAATATGGGTCATGAATGTTATTGGGATGCCACTACTTTGTTGCTCCTCCTGCCTCTGTTAAGAGCTTCCTTGAAAGCTAAGTTCTAGACCAGCTTTAGTGCAGGTTTCTCCGCCTCTGTAACAACAAAAACAAACGCATAATTGTTTCTGTGTTAATGGTCATACTTCGAGTCTGTAAACATGACGGTCACAGAACATTTCTAAAACACATACCACATGTGTAAGATTTGTACGAACTATTACGAAATTGAATCTGAAATGGTGCTTAGGTTGGCAAATCTTAGTAGGTCAACTCAAAAAGATATACAAAGTATATTAACATGTGCCTTGCTTAATATGCTGTATGGTTTCTCAGTTGTGCATGTATAATGTATTCTATTCGAATTTTCTTTGTTTAATTGTTTTCTTTACATTTGGTTTTTTTTTATTTTTCATAAGATTTTCTTTATTTTCTTAGAAAATCTTTACTCACACACGTTCCGAAAAGTTGATGTATGCATATAATCAAGAGTCAAAAGCTCGAAAAGAAACATAATTTGGTACGAGTAAAAGGGATGATGAGCAGATCTTGTTTCTTTGATCCCTCAACATTCATATGAGCTATAATGGAATGAAGCGCTGGAAATGTAGACAAGTTTAGCCTGGTCCTAACCTGTAGACAATCTAGCTTTCTTTATATTTAAGTCATTGCTTAATTTCATTAAAAAGTGATTGTGTTTAGTGAATGGAAAAGTTAGTTGGGATGCCATGCCTAAGAAGAAAACCGAAGCCAATGCTAACATACCATTATAGTTTTACCTAAATGCATTGCAGAATGCTAACAAGAACTCTATGCAACCAACTTAAGAGACTAACAATCAATCAAATGATATATAGGCTCCTACTCAACCTGAATTCAGCCTCCCTATAGTCCCCCTATTTTAGAGCCGCTGGGGGGCTAGATATTATAATGATAAATACGATGTGAGCTATCAATCCTATAATTGTAAGAGATCGATTGTGATTTTATTACTCTAGTCATATAATGGTATATAACTAATTTTATTATGATGTGCAATTGTGAATTGATATTTTATTATGATGTGCAATTGTGAATTGATAACTAGACGAGTTAGGGAATAGACCAACTTTGTCTGTACTTTATAATTCCACAAGCTTAGTCAATTTGAATCCCAATATATTGTTTATAATTGTCTAGACTTCAAGTATGTTTGAACTTTGAAGCATCATATGTGAATTTTCTTGTTCTAATTTAATTTTGTTTTTGTTTTCTTTTTTGGCAACTAAGTTAGTGAGTGGACCACAGCTAAAAAAAAAAAAAAGGAAAATCTCACAAACAGTATCTGAACTTTCGGCCACTAATAACTTTTGTACCTTAAGTTCAAAAAATATCAGATTGGTATCTGAACTTTTAACCCCGACCCAATATTGGTACTTGAGAACACTCAAATCGTTAACGGGGTTAACTTTTCAAGGTAGCATCGTCATTTCACTGTTCATCTTCTCTAGAAAATCTCACAAACAGTACTTGAACTTTCCGCCACTAATAACTTTCGTACCTCAAGTTCAAAAAATATCAAATTGGTACCTGGACTTTTAACCCCAACCCAATATTGGTACCTAAGAACAGTAAAATCGTTAACGGGGTTAATTTTTTACTTGCCCAGCAAACTTTTTCAAAATTGACTTGGCAATAATAACATTATTGAAGAAGAAGAAGAAGAAGAAGGAAGAAGGAAGAGGAAGAATAAGAAGCATGAAGAAGAAGGAAGAAGAAGGAGGAGGAGGAAGAAGAAGGAAGAAGAAGCATGAAGAAGGAAGAGGAAGAAGAAGCATGAAGAACGAAGAAGAAGAAGGAAGCAGGAAGAAGAAGAAGAACGAAGAAGGAAGAAGAAGCAGGAGGAAGGAAGAAGAAGAAGAAGAAAGAAAGAAGAAGGAGAATAGGAAGAGATTGGATTGGTGGATGTCAATGGACGACAGTGGGAAAGTTTTGAGTACGCAAAAGAGGAGGTCTGCTAGGGAATGGTGGAAGGAGGAGTATTGTGATGAGCTGACGAAGAAGATAGGAGTGGTCTTACTGAAGAAGAAGATAATGAAAATTTTGGGATTGCAGAGAGACTGGTTCGTTTTGTTTGGAGAAGATGACAACAAAATGACTATGCTACCCTTGAAAAGCTAACCCCGTTAACGATTTTACTGTTCTCAGGTACCAATATTGGGTCGGGGTTAAAAGTCCAGGTACCAATCTGATATTTTTTTAACTTGAGGTACGAAAGTTTTTAGTGGCATAAAGTTCAGGTACTGTTTGTGAGATTTTCCCAAAAAATTATAATCAAAAGTCAAAAGACAGTCTAAGCTAACTTGATCCAAAGTGAAGACAGAAAAACTCGAAGGAAGTAGATATTTAACCTAAATAATTTTTTTTTCTTCAATAAGTGAGAAGTCTTAAATCCACTCACGAACAACTAGTATTGTAGAATAAGAAAAGAGAAGGTGAGGACAAGAAGTGTACATTGTCATTTTTACTCCATATAAATTACAAAAGTCTAATAAAATTTTATAAATTGACGTCTCCTAAAGAGGTTAACTTTTTTTTTTTTAATTATTGAGGGTAATGTAGCAAGCTACCTCATTTATGTTAGCGAGTTAATAACACACTCACCCAGTTAGTATTTGGATTGAGGTCCATAGAGTATCTCATAAAGCCAAACTAATCTCCCGCCGTAGCTGCATGAACTCGAAGGCCCCTCAAAGTTGCTGGTTACAAAATGATGGGAGTTGGGACTTAAAAGCTAGACATGAGGGTTCCATGTTATACCGCTTGACCAATCTTACCACACCAGGTGGTTTAAAGAGGTTAAATTTTTTCATCATAGAAGTATTAATTTGGATTTGACCCACTAATTATTGGTGGATTATTTGTGGCGTTGCTCTATAACATTAAGAGTAGTAATGTTTAGCAACTTATGATAGTGTTGCTTTTGACGGCCCTATCCTCACTGTGCATGTCTGCTCGACTTCCATTTTGTTCATACAAGGGGAGGTATATGTGCATCTCCGACCCTGACAATGATGTGGGAATTGGGCTTGATGGATTAAAAATAGTGATGTACCATTTGTCTTTTATGGTTCGGCCTCTAGCGTTGTTTCTATTCATCCTTTTGTTTGTGAGAATGGTTCTCATTCCGTTGTCGAATATATATGATGGTGGTTTGATATAGCAAGGGGATACCCTCTCTGTGTAGGGTGGTCTTACGGGATTACAAATAAATTAGGGTGTCTTCTTGATTTTGCCGGCTTTAGATCTAGTATTGTCAGTTTACTGCTTACTTACTGGTTCTGTGAAGTCCCAAAATATAAAAATTCGAATCTGAAACGTGATAACTTAACAAGCACAAGAAAACACTTAGAAAATTTTTCATTTAAACTAAGCAATCAAAACAAACCGAGCTCACAAACGTCAATGCAGACTTGTTCTTTAGAGTTACATATTACATTACAGAGAGTTTACAAATTAAATTGAACAACAATTCAATAAGTAAACACACTCACTACACAGCGGAAGACTAAAACCAAACGTGCACTTCTACATCCGAGCTACAACAACAACAAAACCTCAGCTTTGATGACTGTTACTTTGACCTGCACAATAAACCCTACACCATGGAATAGTGCGCCGGGTTGAAACAACAAAGTCGGTAAGCTTTTTTAAGCTTGTGTGAGTAAACTCAAATAACCACAAACTCACATTTTCGACTTAAGAAAACAAAGCAACACAATGATTATTTTCAAAATCGAAATCTTTTCCTTTTTAAGGAAAACACAAGTCACAACCGTGACAAACCAAATCATTTGAAATCTCAACTATAAATCCAATAAATCATTTTTCTTTTCTCCCGACAAGAAGCATTTATCACCACAATGTCATGATAAAGTATTTCTCAACTCACTACGAGTCTCAACCACAATTATACTCACAATTTAAACTAAATACAACCAGTAATCCTTGCATATAGTTTAGTTCAGGAGATTACATTAAAATCAAACAAAAGAAGAAGAAAAAGAAAACTAAATAAAGAAATCAAACAACTCACGCTAAAGCCAAGATATCACCCTTTCAACTTAAGTGAAAACTCCCACAATTTAGTAAGAACCCACATCCCTCATGGACAATAAATGTGAAGACCCAGATTTTCATACAATAAATTTATGTAATTCAATAATTGTTATATAAATTGAATTGTGATATTTGAGATTATTTGGATTGTCGTGGGTTGAGAAAATTGGTTCCGAATGATTTTATTTTCAAAAACGAACGTTATTTAGGGGGTCGTGAAAATCGACTTTTTATACGTTCAAAATTTGGGAAAACTTCCTTCATGAAAGTTGTAGAGCTCGTCGATACGAGTCCGTGCATATGTGGAACGTATTATTCGGAGTTCGTATGAATAAGTTATGAATATTTGAAAATCGAAATTTTTCTATAAATAGTGGAAAAATCTGAGTTTGTTGTGAAGGACGAAAAAATTCCATTATTGCACATCAGTCCCCCGTCTCTCTCTCTCGGCCTGGTCACTGTGCCTTCCGACCCAGCGACCCGACCCGACTGGAAGTCGGGCCTCCCGACCCCGCCGCCGCCGGACCCGGCCTTCTCCCGCGTCGCCGCCTCACGCCTGGGCGATCCCCGCCATCGTCACGCCTCGCCGCTGCCTCCAGACGTGGATCGAAGCTTCCTCCCGAAGTGAAAACCCGACCCGGCCGGAAAACCCCTTTTCCGGTGGTGCACGGGCCGATCGTCCCCATTTTCGTGACGTGCTCTTCCTTCTGATCATCCCCATATATAGCTTGCATCACGATTTTGAGTGTAGAGTGGTAGATCAAGAGTTGAAGATTTCGACTTCCCTGATTCGATCTGGAGACTGATCAGAGGGCCGAGATTAATCCAACTTCAAAGCCCGATCTAGAACGATCCAGACCTCATCTCCGAAAAAGTCAGGTATTAAAGTTGTTCAAAATTTCATTTTGAAGAAGTTTGTAGTTGACGACTTTTGCATCGGAGGTGGTTGACCGGCGTTGACCGCCGCGTTGACCACCGTCTGACCGCCGCGTGTGGCGGCGCGTCGGACCGAATTTTGAGTTTTTATTATCTGGACGATGATCTATGCATCCATACGAGCGTTTTGAGATATAACTTGGTCATGTTAGAAAAAGTTGATAAATAGTCAATTTCTGTTTTAACGTTACTATTTACGGTTTTACAATTTACCTTCGGTTTGAGATTTACGAAGATCAGACCATCGGTTTTACTTCAAATTTTAATATGATGTTCATTTGACTGTCCCGATGACTTTGTGTGGTCACGGGCGAAGATCCAACTTTTGGATCTTCGTATAATTATAAAATAGTGATTCGGGAGGCGATTAACGAAGATCTGTCCATCGGATTTTCGTATAATTTTGATAGGATGTTTCCATGGGCAATCCGCGAGGATCTAACCGTTGGATTATCTTTATTTTAGAATCCGACCGTTGGATTATCTTTATTTTAGAAATCCAACCGTTGGATCATCAATTAGGTTTATTTCATGCTTCGTTGCTAAGTAAAGACCGTACTTGATTAGGTACTTGACGGCTTGAGTTGACGAGCATTGGATTTTTGTGAGTTATATATATATAGGAGACGCAGCAGGAGTTCGAGGTGAGTAAAACTCACGTGGTTCATATTACGAACCGAGCATTTTAATTTATTTATTTTTGGTAATTGTGTGAAAAATATTTGCGGATTAAATATTTGTTTTAAAATTTCATGGACTTGAATTACCACAGTCCATAGGTAAGTCAAATGAATTTTAACTATACAAATGAATTTCATAATTTTCTTGTGTGAACTATAGATGGTATTAGTGGTCATTCCTGAGTGGATGATTACGTATATATATATTTACGTGGAAAATATATATTGATGAGTGGATTGTTTGATTGATGATATGATGGAGTTGATTATATTACAATTGTGTAATCCCATAATAATATGATATATCTTGGTGTGTTTGATTTCAGTATGTGATATTATATATTGGGTTCATTTATGGGTTTAGGGTCAATGTAATGACGGGTGTGGGAAATCGGACGCTCTAATCCTAGTGTGGATGATGGGATACGATTGGTTGAGTATGTGGGATTATTGGACGTTCTAAATATGTATATAGGTATACATATTGATGAAATACAATAATTGATAAAGATGTCGGATGCCATAACCTAGGCCAGGTGACGGGCTACGATTCAGTTAGAGCTCTAGTCTGTCAAGTACCGTATTTTTATAAATACGATGAAGAGAGTCATGGGGAAAGTAGTGATTGGAGTTGACTTGTTATATTGAATTGGTGTTGATTGAGATTGTTATTATTTGTATATGTGGAAATAATTGAGTGTTGCTGTGTGTGGGAATAAATGAGTTTAAATTAAGTAACAGTTCCTTCTTTTACTCATACAAGCTTTCATAAGCTTACCGGGTTTTGTGTTGTTGCAATCCCGGTACACTATTCAATGGTGTAGCGAATATTCCTGCAGGTCAGGATAACCAGGGAGGTGACCGAGCTGCTTAGGTGTTACAGCAGTTTTGTTATTTATTTAGTTGTGAGGTGTGTGTGTATGCTCATTTAGAGCTTTACATTACATTTTGGATTTATGTTGTAATAATTAACCGAGACTAAGTCGGTTTGATTTTATTTCGTGTGGTGAGTGTGATAAGAAAAGAAAAATTTTCATGTTCCGGATTATGAATTGTTATTCAAAAAATTCGGGGCGTGACAATAAAAGAAAGAAACCACTTGAAACTCTCTTTTAAAAACGAGTATTCATGAGTCACAAGTAACCACGTGTTACCCCTATGACATACAATGGTAGACAGACTAGAGCTCTAACTGAATCGTTACCCATCACCCGGCCAGAGGCATGGTATCCAATATATTTGCCTCTGTCACTACTGTGACACCAGATTTGTAGACCGAAAACATTTAAAAAGTCTCACATAACTCAAAATGTTACACCCGCAACTCAAGTTACTCTTTCAACACAATATAATCAACAATTACATGATATATTGCATTTCCAAAAAGAGTAAATGCTCAAAACAATAACCTAAATAAAAACACAATTTATTATGCTTATCATAATGCCACACCATCAAGATATATTTCACATAAATAAATATATATACGTAGTCATCCACTCAGGAATGTCACTAATACCAACTATAGTCCACAATCACAAAACTCGAGAAAAATTATTTTTATAATTAAAGTCTCATTTTATTTATCTATGAACTATAACCGATCAAGTTCATATAATTTAATACAAATATTTATTTCAAAAAAAAAATTTCACAATTCAGCGATTAAACCGAAACGATAAAAGAAACTCCGTTCATAAATAAACCTCGTGAGATTTACTAACTGCTAAATAAAATAACACAATCACAAAATATTCATCCAAGACAACTTCGTCAAGTACCTAATCACATACGATCTCAACTCAGTACACGAAACACAAAGCGATTAAAATTCGAAACCCTCTTCTGAACTACAACCCTGAAAGTAACACCAATCGAGGAGAAACTTTATCCGAGACCGCTTAAACTCTCAGAATACTTCTAGGATAAGTATGTCAAAATGACAAGTCGATCCAATAGTCACTGATTGCAAACCGAGAAAACCGAAATTATGAAGAAAAAAAACCTAACAAATCAAACGGTCTCCAAAGGTTACAAATCATATATCAAAATGCTTGTATCGACGAGTAGATAATAATGAAGTAAGAAACTGCCCCAAACATAGCCGGACGCACAGCCACGCGTCGCCGGCAACCCCTAAATTGGGTCATGAAACCTATGCCAAAATGTTCATCTCAACATGTACAACTCAACTTTCACAACTAGCAAAAGTCAGAGTCTAAGCCATTTGGCCGAAATTTACCTCGAAAGCTCAAGAAATTGATGAAACCCCTAAAATCCCAATCCGTTCGATTCTCCTTCCTCGCTGCAAATTGGTTCAAGATGCTTGGGGAGAAATGATCAACGTCTCATGGGCTTGAAAAACCCCCAAGAATTGGCACAGGAGGTGGCCGAAAATGGAAGAATCGAGCTAGCTAGCTCTAAAATCATGCAGTCACTATGGTTTTTGCCTTATTGCGTTGTGAATAGTCGTGTACCACCACCACATAACGAAGGAGAAGGAATAACCGGTTCGAATGGGATCAGCGGAGCATCCATAGGTGGTCAGACGGTCGAGATGTGACCGGAAAACCATATCAGGTCGAGTTTGGTGGCTGGGAGAGAGAGAGCTCCGGATTTCCCAAAATGGAAACCTAGGGTTTTTTTTGAAATTTCTGATTTTTTCCCTATTTATCCAAAACTGGAAAATTTTTCTGTTGGTAATAACTTCTTCACGAACTCTAATTTTCACGTTCTACATGTCTACGAACTCATATCGACGAGCTCTACAGCTCTCGTGAAAGAAGTTTTTGAAGAAACTCAACAAATAAGAAGTTAACTCTTTGATCCCTCGAAAATAAAACGTTTCGAGTATTTATTCCTCTGAAACACTTCCGCTCCACCCTTGAACCATGAAATCGTACTAACGAACACTTTATTAATTTCAGAAAATTCTAAGAAATTAATAATGAATTTTTGGGGTATTACAGGTTCATCTCATGGTGCTGTTATTTTAGGTTGTTTAAGAAAAACCTAGATGTGACTCAATATTGATGTCGCACTCAAGGGTACGTCATGGTGTAGTGTTACCTACATTTCACTATTAATGGATTGATACCGACTCTTTTTCAAATAAAAAAATAAGGGAGTTTGATCATAACTTCTATTAAAAAGAATAATTTTTGTTGTATATAGAAATTTTTCATTCGGGTACAAGACAGAAATGGTTTAAACAAAAAAACTAAAAGTTAATATCATATGTATCACTTGGTGCAGTGGTCTGGACTAAGGATTGAAATATCTACTACATTTCTGATATATCCCCCGATATCTTTTTTTTTGAGGGACCGATATATCATAGGTGGAAAAATCTTATCTTCTATCATTTTTGTGAAATTTCTCCGATATTATCAAATATCCTCGATATATAAGATATTTATGATATATCCCGATAAAATGATGAAATATCTATAAAATCTTATGGGAAAAAAAAACTCAATTTTTCACAGATAAACATACATTATGGAATATAGAGGTTATGTGGGGTGTAAAATTTTAACAAAGGTTTATAGTCAGGATATGGCCTAATAAAGAGGCAAAACTATTTAATCTATTTGGGATATATATCTCGAAATGAAACCTCGGAAGGCATATTTGTGTGAAAAGAAATCCCCTCAAGGCAAATCTAGGTGAGGAGAAATCCTTTCAAAGCGAGTCTAGGTGAGAAATAATTTCCTAAATGCAAATCTGTATGAGGAGAGATCTCCTCAAGGCGAACATGGATGAGGAGAAATCTTCTCAAAGCGAATCTTGGTCAGGAGTATTCCCTTCGAGGGAAATCTGAAAGAGAAGTGGAATCCAGTGAGGAGAAATTCCCTCAAAACAAATCTGGGTGAGGAGAATTCATGATGGAGCAATTTTGAAAACAAACTTGATGGAGCCATGTTTCAAAAAGGAACTCATTGTAGTTCAAAACTTAATGGAACCACCTAAAGTCTTTTTTTAGATGTAGTTGAAGTTGATATTCATATCTATTTATATGCAAATCTAATAAATTGACTCTTTCAAAAAATATATATTTTCCAGAATATCCCCAATATTTATGATATCTCTTTATTTCAAAGTTTCGATAGATATCTAAAAACCGATATTTTAATCCTTGGTCTATACATGTGCCTTGAAAGATGAAGGTTCATGGTTTGATTTATGTATGTCTTTAAAAAAATAATATATACATATATATTAGTACTCCTAATCAGCGGTGTCATGATTGAGGTCCTATCCATGATGTGCCCCTACAATAATTAAGCTAAATTAGCATACACCTCCTTTTGGTTGGGTTAAGATTAATTTAGATGGCACTTGGAAGAGGTCCTCCAACCTTGGTGGTTATGGGGCTATCTTTCGTGACTATAAGGGGAATTTTCTTGGTGCTTTTTCTTCGATTCTTAACATCCCTAGCTCGGTTGTAGCCGAGGTCATGGCAGCTACTAATGCCATTGAGTTAGCATGGGTCCGAGAATGGAAGCATATATGGCTAGAAGTGGATTCTTCCATTATTCTTAATTTTCTTCGCTCTCTTCCTTTGGTGCCATGGCAACTTAGAGTATAGTGGATGAATTGCTTGCACCGCATTTCTCAAATGCATTTATGTTCCTCACATATTTTTCGTGAAGGTAACAGAGCTGCTGACATCTTAGCAAATCATTGTACTACTTTAACAGGTTTAGTTTGGTGGGACGTGAAGCCTTCTTTCATTGTTTCGACTTGCAATAGTGATTGTTTAGATCTTCCATAATTTTGTTTTTGTTAGCTAGTTGTTCTTTAATTTATGATGTGTTCTACTATGGAGGTCTTGGCTCCATCCCTATCTTTTTGTATCTCTTTTTTTTTTAATAAAAGGAGGTTTCTTTGCCTCTTTATCCCTCTTTCTGAGTCCAAAAAAAAAAAAACATCGCAGACAATAGCTTTGCTTGCCTAAAAATTTTACTGCTTGGGTCCTGGTGGTGCCTGTTATCTACCTTTTATGTGCTACCACCAAATGAGTAGGTATAGTTACTTGAATAGTGTCATTCTGTTGTATCCTTTTGGGTAGTCATTATAGATTTAAAGTATAACCTTTTCTTTTTCTTTAAATTAATACTCAGTAAAGTAATATTTTTTAAATAATAAAATTGTACGTGCTAAAGAAATAATCTCCATAATGCATTTCAAATATTTCATATGTATTTATATGTCCCAAATATTGAGAGTGCAGACACTTATAGGAACATCTAATCAGTTGAGATAATTTCACTCTCTCAAAAACCTTAAGACCCTCGTTTGCAATCTCGTTCTCGTCCGGTGACGCTCAGACGTAGGGGTTGGCCTCCGGCCACACTGTCATCATGGTTTTACTGCCGAACGGGAGATCTAATGCCCATGGGATTGTCGAAAGGTTTTGGCTAGGGTTCTGTCAGAAGGTTCGGCCAGGATGGTGCGATGGGTGAGCGTGCCTCACAGGTCCGGTCATCGATTCATGCTGCTGGCTTTTGGGAACGACGATGGCCATGGATCCTGATCGATGGCGTGTGCGGTTGCAGGGCCTGCAGAGATGGGTCTTATGTGCTGATACATTTCGCAGAAGCGTTGGCTCTGCTTGACTTGGATCGTCGGGACAAGATGGTGTGGCTAGGTGGGCGTGGCAATGCAGGTCTTGAGACCTGGGTCAGGCGGAGCTCAGCCGAATGGGTGTTGTACGACGATGTGGTGGAAGGGACAAGGTGGATTGGCCCGAACCAATGATGGGCGTGGTGCATTCCTTGGTGGACTCCCCTATTGGGCTGGAACTGTTTGGGTTGGGGTTCTGCCCTAGTCCATTGCTATTTGGGCTGGGGTTTTTGCTCTTGGCCCAAACCTATGTTTTTAGTTTTTTGTCTAATTACAATAAGTTCCCTTGTATTAGGAACCTAACGAGTGTTTTGTTTTAGCTTGTCTATTTGCTATGTTTTTCCATAGCTTATAGGCTCGCTGTTATGCGAGCGATAAATTCAAATATAGTTGGTCTATCCTATATGCCACGGTTGCTCCTCCACGAAATCTTGTTTGGCCATTGTTATGTGTCAGCGGATGGGTATGTAATGACATTCTTGGCATGCGCTATTATAAAAAAATATGTCCTAAATATTGTATAAATTAATAATTAGCTAAAAACCACACAATAAATTGACTATCAGGTTTAAAATAAGGATTTTTTTTTTTAAAGAGAGGATTATCAATCCATTAATAATGAAAATAAGTAACAGCATATCATGACTTACCCTTGAGGGCTATGTCAATATTGAGCCATATTAGCCTACCCTAAAGCAACCTACATGAAATTACCCTAGCATGAAACACCGGTAGCCATGACGATGTTATACTTTTAAGACCAAAGTACACTCCAACTTATTCATAAAACCCTAGGACTACCCTACATATAGGGAGCTTCCCTAAGATCATTGCTAGCATGAAATCATTGCAATATCCTCCTTCACCTGAGCAATTACAGTCTTCTCACTTATATAAATCCCTAAGCCAAAAACAGCAGCACGGTGTCCAAAACCATCAGCTAGACCCTAGCTGCAATCCTACCATCTATCCAAGCCAATTAACGTCATCATCAAAACCACTACCTCCGCTATTAACCACCCTAGAATCATAACCAAGAATGCCACCGGCAAAGATAGTCGAGGCACCGCTGCTGTGAATACCATCTATACCCAAATCACCATACGAAAAGTCGTCGTTAACCACATCAAAATCTAAGCCATGATAGCTTCCGCCGCCAACCATTTTATGCAGAGTTCAAAGCTGAAAGCCGTTGTTAGCCCAAACAGCAAGAACCTTAAGCAGGCGTAGATCCATGTTCCCGCCGCCAGCATTTACCTTTAGATCGAGGGCAGACCCCCAACTCCCAATGGAATTCCACCACCTTAGATGACCGCACCACTCCACCCAACAGTCGATACTCCTGCAAGAGCAGTTCTCTAGAGCGAGGCTGGATAGAATAGATTGGAGTCGGCATCATTGGCTAGAGAACCGACTATAAAAGGAGCGTGGTGATTAGGCCAACAATGAGACAAGATCGATCGATTAAATGAGAGCAGCAAAGGCCGTTGTCTCCATGCTTGGCGGCTACTCAAGGAGACTGCGTCGTTAATGTTCCTAAAGAGAGAGAGTTGAAAGCGAGAGCCATTTTTTACATGCAAGATCAAGTTGTTTTAAAACAAGTTTAATACATTGGATCTTAATGCTAATTATCATTCAACGAGCTCTTAGTTGGTTAAACATAGATGTAATATTTTGAATCTTAACTTGGTCATATCATGTTATAGAACCGAATTTATCAAACCTCGATAAGTGAATATATAATATGTTCTATACAATATGTTTACTATTAAGAAAACAAAAATATATCTATGTAAATTAGTTGAATTTAAATGGTCTTTAAATATGTTATACTATAGTTGTAGTTTTCGTCTCTAATAAAATAGAATTGTGCTAAAAAAATAATTCAACATTTTAATTTTCTATTCTCTACTCTCTCTTTCTTTTAAATTCTCTCCTGTTCTGAACCTCATAATTTTTGTACTTGCTTTTTCTAAGAAACGAAGGGAAAACTTGTAGAGGTGATTGGAAACAAAAGAGTTTACCAAACTAAGGCGAAAGGAGAGGAGAGGAAAGGAAAGGAAAGGAAAGGAAAGGAAAAGGGGGAGGGCCTAACAGTCAGCCCCCCACTTTCGATATAACCAAAGCTTTGGAGGCCCAACAAATCCCAACAAACACCAAGAAACAACAAACCGTCTCCATTTTATATAAACCCTCTTTGAACACTCTTTTTCTCCCAAGGAAGCTCTCTCTCTCTCTCTCTCTCTCTCTCTCTCTCTCTCTCTCTCTCTCTCCCCAACTCACACGCACACTTCGTGTTCTCCGTCCCCCCTCTCTCTCTCTCAGATCCAATGGCTTCTCTTTCTCAATCTTCTACTGCCTTCTCAGCTTCCTTCAAACCCACCCTGGTAATTCGTGCTCTCTCTCAATCTTCTCTTTAGATTCAATCTTTTGTTCCATTTATTTTTACTTGTTTTTACGATTTAAGGATAGATTTGGGTGTTGAATTGGTGTTGTTTGTGAGTGACTCAGGGTAAAGTTTTGATCTTTTTCAGATTCTTGTTTGTGGGTTACTGTCAATTTTACAGATTTTGTGATCCCAATGGAATTGATTTGAATTTTAATGGATTGAGTTTGAGTTTTGAGTAAAGACTTCATCTTTTTTTATTGGGTGATCTGATATTGTCAAGTTTGGTAGCTGAACAACATTGCATGTTATGGTTGTGGACTCTACACTCTGCATTGACCAGAGATTTGATGTAGACCCTTTTAGGATTTGGTGCTTGGAGTCTGCTTGATTTGATGGGGTGGGAAGTTGATATAATTTGGGCTCCAATTGCTAAATCATTTTGGTTTTTTCTCATGCATGCCACTTAAATAAATGATGCATCAGATCGTAAATTGAAGTATTCTACTGGATTTTATAGGGCTACTTCTACTGATGATATCTAAGTTAACTAAAGTCAGCAGTAGACTAAAATAATAGAGTCAGAATAACTAAATAAACTGCTTGACTACACTTTATGAGCTTAAAGCCTGGCTTGACTCCTATAAAAGGAGGCTAGGGCTTTCCTGCCATATAAAATGTAAAAGTTGTCCGGTAATTGATGCTGGAAATTTAGTTCCGTTCGGTACATTTTTTTTTTTTTTTACTTCTTTTGTTGTACTTGACATTCAGTTCTTGTGGTCAATGTTGGCAGGCACGCAGCAGCAGGGTCTCTAGTTTGAAATCGGTTTCTTTTTCCATTACTGGGAAGCGCTTCCCATCTCTGACTTCAAGACCTGGACGCTTTCAAGTTTCCTGTTCGGTAAGTTATTTCATTGTAATACTACTGTGACTCTTCTTCTTTGGTTGTTTGCTTCAATGATCTCATAGATAAGTCTTGGATTTTAAGCAATATGCGCATATTTGATAAACCTTCACAATGAAGCTCAACAGTGTCCAGTTTAATTGTTGTGGCATTGGATGAGAAACTTTCTGTGTTAGTTTCTTTTAAGTGCAAACTTTGATTAGAGACTTGGAACGTCAATTTTTTGCAGCCTTATGTTTACGGTTTATTCCTCTTTTCTGAGAGATTCTGTAGTGAAATGAGGTATCCTGTGTATACCAGAACCATGTGATAGGTTTCTTGTTTATGTAGTCAAAGTTCCCAATTCTATTGGATGTAGATTAGGTACATTAGTTCAACTATGCATGCTCATTGAAAACCCCTCTTATCATTGTTGTATATGGAACTTTGCATTCTTTTAAGGTACTAATTGACTGTAGGTCTATAGCATTACATTATCTTGCATAATACACGGATAAGTCCTCCAAGGAAGCAATTAATCCCAACATGTGGTTAATACTTCTGCGCAGGCCAAACCAGAGACTCTTAACAAGGTCTGTGATATAGTGAAGAAGCAGCTGGCTTTGCCTGATGAGACAGCTGTGACCGCAGGTTCCAAGTTCAGTGAACTCGGAGCTGATTCTCTTGACACAGTAAGTCCCACCTATCTTCTGTTACTCTTATTTTCTACTCCTCCCTATTACTGTGACAGCTTTCTTATATGATTTTTTTGGGTAGTAAGTTATTGGAGTTTTAAAATGTATGCATTCCATGTTTTCCATGAAATCATGACTATTTCAGCTTCCTTTTTCTTTCTCAAGTGAGAAGAAAATGTGGAGAAGCGTTTTCCATTCATTTTCCATGAAGTGAAAACAACATTGAGTGTACAGCTAACTGTTTTTAGGGGCTCCACTTTGTTTAACGTTTGAAACTTCTCTCTAGCTTGCCCACTTTGTTTTAACATTTGAAACTTCTTTCTAGCTTTGCCTTTCCTTTACGTATTTGCAACTTGTTTTGTAATGTTTTGCTTGATCAGCTTCATTGATTAGATATGCACTTGTCATTATACAGGTTGAGATTGTGATGGGACTTGAGGAGGAGTTTGGTATCAGCGTGGAAGAAGAAAGTGCTCAGACCATTGCCACTGTTCAAGATGCCGCAGATCTGATTGAGAAGCTTGTTGAGAAGAAAGCTTAATGATAGTCTAGAGAGAGAACCAACACAGATCTGTGGACCTTTTTTCTTTCTTTCTTCATTCTGTTGGCTTTTCTGTCCTTTTCTTTTTCTTTTTTTTCCTTTTTGTGAGTTATGTTAGCATTTTGGTACTTAAATTGCCCCTATCTATGGATATTGTAGCGTTCTTAATCTGAAGATCCCTCATTGTGTTAATGTTCTCTATTTGGTTGGTTCTGAAGATAATTACATGTTTTGACATCAACTTTGAGAATGGTTGCAATGCTGTTGCTGGGGTTCATTCAGTTTGGAATAAAGCTATCTTTAATTAAAGCTCAAGTGTATCAGATTTTTATTTCAAAACTAGTGTCAAAAGTTTTAAGTTTTTCCTAAGGAAGGCCCTTATCAAATGTTTTGAAACTGTTCTTCCCCATTGGCACTGTCCTAATTTAGATGTGCCAGGCAATGCTATAAGGCTGAAAAATGCATTGATCTCAGTCTGTCCGGCTTAGAACCCTAGCCGTGGCGCCTACTCTTTGGGCCACCGGGCATGCTGACAGCCCTGGCTGCTGCTTCTCATACTTGCTGTGAGGGGATTAAAATCCAAGGGAAGAAAACAATCTTTTTGTTTCCCAAGGGATGAGCCGTGTGGCTTTGGTGTTTTTGGTCTTGTCTTGTTCTTATGACCGTGTTGTTGTTGTTGTTGTGGCTGATGGCGGTAAGGAATGTGGTTGTGTTGCTGCTATTATAGCTGATTGCGTCAAGCTGGCATATGATGACGGCAGTTGCGTTTCTGATTTCTCTTTGGTTGTTGCAATTTGGAACCCTCACACCTGGCCTCTGACAAACTGCATGGAGTGCATTCCATATTTAAGTCCAGCCCTCACTAGTCACTATGGATCTGCGAATCTTATATGATACTGCCGGACTAGTATTAAAAGATTACAGAGCAGAAAGAGACAAGTCAGAACAGCCAGCTCTTTTTTTCTTTTAGTTTGATTGAAAAACTTTGTGATAGGTTAGTAGGTTTACATGCAACTTCAAACAGAACCCACCTTCAGTGATATCCAGAAAAAACAATTGAAAATAATAACTTGTTGCTCCGATGATTACCGGTATTTATCTCGCTGTTCAAAGTCTCAAGTTCGAGTCTTTTCTTTTTCTGCATCGCTAACTATCGACGTAATGTGCTAGGAAGAAAATTTTTACAGTTGATGTTCTACTAAAAGTTGGTCATCAACTACCTAATATGCAAATCTGCCTGATGAACTGTGATAATTCTAAATGAATGACATGTTTTTGTTTGGCAATTTGGAATTGGTTGTTGGAGAATTTCCCAAATTACAGTAGAAATGAAAACCATGTGCCTCTTCATGAATTACTGCTTGGTGTTGTTTTATTCTCATGTGACATGGAACTAGAATCAAGTTATTCAATGAGTTTCTAGCTAAGAAGTACAATAACCATGTGCACCAAATAAAAGTAGCAAATATACTCCAGATCAATTACAAATTCTACAATCTATAATAGTAGTACTATACATATATTGAGAAAATTATTCACTCCAACCGATTATAGAGGCACTGACTAACTACAAACAATGATTTGAACAGTAATGTGAATCTTGTAGGTCACAAAAGACTTACACCCTAAGAAGCTGCATAGACCAATATATAAGCTGCAGCACCTGCAAAAGCTGCCAAGTTTAAAGTCCAAAATAAGTCTGTAGATGCGGCTGAGGAAGCCGGCAAAGGCGAAAATGCAGAAGAAGGTCCGAGTGAAGCCGATTCATCCGGATTCGGAGGGCTTGGATTGGAAGGAATGGTGGGTATGGAGTTATCAGCTGGAGTATTAGGCACCACAGGACCAGGAGATGGCAAAAGTGGAGCTATATCTGCAGGCAAACCTTGGACAGAAGATGGATGAGGGGTAGTGAACAATGCTGGTGAGGCTGTGATAGTAGATGCTTTTGAGGTAAAGGAAAGCAGAGGTGAGACCATGAAGGCCATAATGAGCACTATATGAAACCAAAAAGAGGCCATTCTAATGATGAGCATAATCAGTCCCAAACACTAAGTGACTAAGTGGAGAGTGCTCTATATACTTGCGTAATCAGTGTTTAGTAAAAGAGAAGAGGGAGTGAGCTTTTGCTACAAGCTATGATTTGGGTGTTAAAAAAGGATGACTAGAAGCTCTAAGTGGGGTTCAATGCCACATGGGTTTGTGAATAATTGGATGGAGATTGAGAAAACTACAGGTTGGCATGTTTGGGGCTGGAGACAAAGAGACAAAGATCAAAGAGGGCTAAGCATATTTTAAATTGGGATAAGCTGGTTTTTCCTTTTAGTCCGTGACCTTCGCTTATAATCCGGAACCCTAAGTCCTAATCTACTTGATTACTCCACTAGTTCACTGTAATAATCATTAACCCCCTCGTAGTGTATGGTCATCAAATTGATCCATCTGTTACTTCGATCGACCAAGTTGTGATTTTCGTGCAACAACAACTCTGAACCGTTGATTGATGTCGGTCCTCCAAATCATCTTTAGCATTTCTTTCGAAAAATTACTTATCATGAGCGTCCTATAAAAGTAGTAGAAAAAGCTCATACGAAAAATTGGTTGATATTATAATATGTAAATTGAATTCCTCACCACATTCAATTTCCCATATAAACCACCGACTCAATATTTAATTTTCTCACATTGCTGAAAACCCTTTACATTAGCTCAACAAACAAGTTTTCACAGTAAAAAAAAATGAATAGATGTGATGCAACTTCGGACATTATTGACCCATCATGCAAAGATTTGCAGTCATATGATGGATTGTCGCCTAACATGAGCTTCACATTAGAATAAAGAAACTAAGAGGTCAAGGACAAATACACCCACCCCCCAGAATCACGTATCCAATACAAGAAATCTAACATTAAGAGACAAGGTGGATGTCCCAACTTTTCAAGCTGTAACCATCACTGCAGTTGAACCTATGTTCTTTCTATTTTTATTTTTTTTTCTGGGCAGGTAGATGGAATCAAAGTCTTTGCTGTCGATCCAAATCTGTGATTTTACATGCTGGTATCTAACTTAAGGTAAAATATGATGCGCCCATCATGCTGTCTTTGCTGTTGAGTTTGGTGGTATTGCCAGGCCAAGCGAATTTGTTTTAGCTGTGGCTTTTAGCCCCCATTTTAACAGAAAAAAAAAAAAAAAAAAAAAAAAAAATCACATAACCTCTGTCAATATGATGCCATTTCTTGTCACCTTTAAACACAAACATATGAAGAATTATTACAATTTCAAATCATATGTAAATTTGAATGGATTGCTTCAGCTTTCATGGAACTAAACAATTTCATAATGCATATACTCAGCATTTCAAGATGACTGGTGCACATGATTGTGCTAAAATTGCAGTCAAGCTGATTCCAGAAAAAAAAAAGATCGAGTGTAATGGAAGAGAAAACTCCATGGAAAAATCCAACGGAGATAGAGAGTACATGGATTATACAAAGATATGTCAATCAGAGTTGGATTGACACAAGTACGATGCAGAAAGATTGCCCTCGCCTTCTTAAGTTTTTGACCCCTTATCACGAACAGCCTAGAGAAACGTCCTCATCTGATACCCATCTAAAACCCCAGTTGATTTGCTTATCATACTACTACTGCATGCCAAAAGAAGACTTTCAGTAAAATTGAGGAACTAAATGTCGTGACACAAAACAATAGGGAAAAGAAATCAGCATACAACCTGTGGGGCTTCACATGCAGCGAGGAAGCCGCTGCAACTCCACAGCCACATGAAAAGCAGCAGTGGCTAAAGCAGGTACACCTGAACCTTTAAGCTCAGAAACTATGGCCTCAATTCTTGGAATCTCAGGTATCGATATTGACAATATCATTGCATGTAACAAATACTGCCTACAAGCATAACCAAGTGCATGTAGCACTCGCTGCACCAACAAATGAGATGTGCCTCTACGCCAAGACTCGAGCATTGCGGTAACTTTTGGAAGATTAGTTAGTAGACCCGCGGTGCCTTCCCTTGGAGCTGTCTTGAGCAATAAGACAACACATTCTGAAGATATATCTGCCACATTTCCCCCGTGAGACCTACTCAACTCCAGCAATACACCAACATTACTGCCAAAGTCCATGATATCTCTTATACCTTGCTGCTGATCACCACTTGGCTCAGAAGACGCATCACCCAAAAGAGCAGGTTCTGTTGAATAGGTGAAGTCTTTTCTACCACTCACTGAACGTAAAAGGAAAGCCCTACACAGACCAAGAGTTGGTTCCAAAAAATCTTCCATATCTTTTGCATATACAAGCTCTAGAAGATTTCCTATTTTCCTAACTACCCTCAGCTGAGAAAGTAACTTGGTTTCCATTTCAGGAGCAGATGTCAGAGCCAGGCATAGCATAACATTGTTCACATTTGCACTTGAGAGATCGCCCAGCAAAAACTCAAAGCATTGCGAGACTATCTTCAGATGTAGAATGTCTGCAATTTTGATGTAATTATAATCAATCAGCATCACAAGCAGCTTTTGTGCGTACAAGGGGATTGGATCTTCGTCTTCAATCAAGGAAGGGTAGAGAGGAAGAAAGTTTGTATTGGATATGGATTGCAATTCTTTGGACCTTTGCTCATCTTCAGATTGTTCATTAAGAAAGATTACCATCACATCAAACAAGATTTTCAAGCACAGAAACCTGGCATCACCATCCTTGTTGCCCTTATACAGAACAGCCAAACTGGGGAGAACCTCACGGGTAAAAATATCAGGGCTTTTGAGAATTACAAGAGACTCCTCGGCGACAGATTCAAGAATTCGAAGAAGAGTGATTTGAAAGTCATCCCTGCCCTGGAAATCAATAGTAAGTTAATTGTCAACATAAAGCAGTATCTCTTCTATAATCCTGTCACAAATTTTCATCATAAATTAGAACTAAACCAATTTATCACTCCACAAAAGTTGGAAATTTACCGTAAGGCCAAAAGAAGAGTAAAGCTGTAATGAAACTAGTATAAGGTGCCCACTCAAAGAAAACTCAGTTATATGGTTTAGTGGTGATTCATTTAGCAAATATCTACAGTATAATGGGCAGGTATCAAGTTGTAACTTGCTCAGGCATTCTACCAGCCTATCACAACCTGAGATAGCTTGCCAAGACACAGTAACGTGTGCATCAAACAAGCTACATACTATCCCAAGCTTCCAATAGATGACAGTTAGCTAATAAAATCAACTAAAGATTTGGACATTATTAATTTTCAGTCTAATTAATGATGAAGCTTGGACTAACCAGATAAGTATCTTGATTTCACCCAAAAAAACTAGAATTGGCTCAACTACACAGAATGGTTCAACTGCAGTCACCTACCTGAAATGGTGTTTCCACGATTTTTATTAAATTTGCCAGCTGCTGCAGGACCTGATCACTCACCACCTTATGCTTAAAAGACGAGCTTCGAAGAAGATGGAGAACTACAGGGAGCATATGAATGTTGGTCTTTGGAGTAGCTCTACTGTTAAGGGGAGATAGATGTACATGGCGCCTTCCCATTGTTTGCTGAATGTCACCAGTTATAGTATCCAGTAAACCAGGTATAACAGATGCCACAACACACACAAATGCATCTAAACACTGCCTCACATACTGATCTTTCTCTTTTGCCAGCCTGTCCACCATAGACAGTAACCTGGCATTGCAAAAAAAATGTGGCAGCCACCTCCTACTACTCTTGGAACTGCTGTTTTTACAAAGAAGAGCAACAAAAACAAGTGCTTTTCCTTTCAAAACTTCACTTCCCTGCTCAATAAGAGACACAAGACTTGGAACAAGATTCTTATCCTCCATCAGTGGCAGGAGGTGCCTGCCAAAGTTTGTGAACATATGACTTCCAAGCATGGCCATGTTCAAGAGGTTTAAGCTGATTTGCTGCTCCCTCAGACTGCCCTTGATAATTGCAGATGCTATTTCCTTTAAAGAAAGAATATCAATTACTTGCTGAATGCTAGGTGGATTGAAACGAACAAGACGGACCAAACATGATCCTGCTGTAAGTCTCATGCTCTCCTGTTTCCCAGCAGCCCTATATATATAGCACAGGTTATTAATCATGCCCTGGCTGTTCAAACGAGCTGCCCAGTGCCCTGCTTGGCTACAGATATTTTCAATTGTCCTCAATGCATAAAGTTGAGTTATATCATCCTCTCCTTTTCGTAAAATTGATGCCACTTTGGAAAGCAATAAATTGGAGACCTGCATCACATAGATTAAATTTTCAATAACAAAAATCCAAGTTCAAAAGCAGGTCAGAACACTTACTAAAGGACATCCAGAAAGTGGCATTTTTCTTGATGCATTTACACAACATTTTTAAGACTTCAATTTATGAGGCCAAAATGGAGAAACATTCTAATAAAAAATGCAACATATATATATATATATTTGATATACAGATACTTTCACTCAATTAACGAACAAAATTACATGAACATATATGGCATAACAGTGAATCCTTTTGCGATCAATTGCAGAGGCAACAAGTTTACTGCAATAAGATAGAATCCTAACCTGCCAACCAGACGTGGACCGGCTTTCCTTGGATGGAGACTCTACAGGATTGTTATCTCCAGCATGCTCACTTTGAGTTGAAATATAGAAGAGCAGCTCACCTAAAGCAGCCATAGAAAATCTCCTCACTTTTTCCTGCCTGTCTCCAAGGCCATCGGCCAGTGAACCCAAAATTCCAGAATTTGCCAAATCATCATGAATAAAAGTAGAATGTCGAATCAACAAACCAATCAGTGAAGCAACTTGGACACGCAAAGCTAAAGCCTTGGTCTGTCGAAGCATTTTAACAAGGATAAGCATGATGGGTCCATTGGTCAAGATATTAGCGGCATCCGCATTGTTGGTTAGCATCTCAAGGTATCTAATTGCATTCTGCTTCTCCCCAATGCTAATGTTCCCATTAAAAATGGCTATAATCTTATTGGTGAGTGCATCCAATTGCTCTTTAGACATCTTCACAAAATCAGAAGCTTGCAGTGCCTCAAAGGGAAGTGAAGGAATTACCTCCGAAGTTTTATCAGCTTTTCTGCTGGGCATTACAGGTCTGACTGAAAGATCAGATGGATGCCAAAGAACCTCTGAAAGGTTATTTGACGATTTTGCAGAATCATAGTCAACTGCAGATCCAGAACCTTCCTTAAATCTCTGATTTTTTATCTGAGGACTGGCACTGCATGGAATTGCAGCCACTTCAATATTCTGTGGTGATTCCTGATCACATGCTGTTGATTCATTGGATACAGACACATTTACCACAGGCGAGGTATCTGATTGGTTTATGTTATTTTCCATCTCTTCCACTTTAACCTGCTGTTGATTTTGACTTGAAGATTTGTCATCCAGTGAAGCTTGATTATCTGGCCCATCAGATTCCTCCTGTGCATCATCTTCAGTGTTTTCATTAAAATCAAGTTCCATATCAGTGTTCTCAATTTTGACTTCTGAATCATTCTCAGAATTAGTAGACACCAGCCTCCGGTAATTCTCTTTCTCATTTTCCCTCTGCAAGTTCTGCTTTGCTATTCTTGAGAGTCTTAAAAGATTCACACCCCTGCTAGTACCAGAAGGATCCTTTTGCTTTTCATCAACTCCTCTGCCAGATACCTTTGCTTGAGTTCTCCGACTTCCAAGTGTGCCCTTGACTGGAGTTCCATGGCCTTTTGATCCTACTACAGAATTCTCATCCTGCTTTGAAGCTCCTTTAACATCGTTTTGACGAGATTTAGGAGTCCTGTTCTCACCATTACGTATTGACAATGGCTTAGCATATTGCTCTAGCATATTTGCAAAAGCAGGCTGAGGAGGTAGAGGCACTAGATTTAACTTGGTTCTCCAGAAAGCATGACCACAAAGTTCAGTCCACTGTATTCGTTCAGCTGGATCCTTGATGAGTAAAGAATTTATTAGATTGACAAAAGGACGACTAGGAGTGCCAGGTAGAGGAGGTATTGGATCTGAGAGGATGGACTTCACTAGCTGAGTAAATTCTCTACCCACAAAGGGAGGCCTCCCAGCATAGCACTCATATAGTACACAACCAAGGGCCCAGAAATCAGATGCATATGAATGGACACCCCCGTCTTCAAAAAGCTCAGGAGCCATATAACAAGGTGTTCCACGTTTTGCTTGTGGCAACTAAACATGTGCAACAAGGTAAAGCTGTGTTAGTCTTTTCGTATATGCTAGCATAAGATTAAAAATAAGGAAGTTCCTGATCAAATTGATTTGAATTTTTCCAACAATGTCTAACATTGGGGCAGATGAGATAACATACCGAGGAAGAAGAGGTTTGTGATATATCGCTCAGCTTTCTAGCCAATCCAAAATCACATAGCTGAATTGCACAAAGAAACCATTCCAGATGAGGAGCAAAAAGATTAAATAACCTAGAAGATATACATACAAAGAATGTAGTATACCTTTGTACGGCCATTTTCATCCAACAGGATATTTGATGGTTTCAAATCACAGTATATGATTCCCTTCGAATGTAAAAACCTAAAAGGAATTGACCATTTCGAGAACATAAATAAAACTCAAGTAAACATGCTTAGACTAACAAAGAGGCAAATACGAAGCAAGTGAGTACTCCTTACAGCAGAGCTCTAACAAGGTCCCACCCAAGGTCATGAATCGACTCTTCAGGTAGCTGACGATCCTGTAATCATTCCATACCTTATTAGTAACACAATTCTAGAAACACCCCAGACATCAACAACAGCATTTCAAACATACAAATTCTATAATATAACATAACAAATGGAATCATCTTTCACGAAAACCTTATATAGAAGCTCATACACATTAAGGTAATACAAAGTGCACATTCAATGATCCATACCTGGTCTAACAATGTCATCAAATTCCCGCCAACGCAATACTCCAGAACTAACCACAAGTGAGCAGAAGTTTCGTACCTAAGCGGTGCCAAAACAAAGAGGAAATCCGTGTATACACAGTTAAGCGTTTTAGATTAAATCACGTAAACACAAGTACTTGAATTCCACAAGCAATTATCTGATTATGAACACTCACCACCAATAAAACTTGAGAATATTCTGGTGATCTAGGGTATGAAGAATCTTAACCTGCATTTAATGCAAAAAATTAAAAAATTAAAAATTACATGACCTAATAATTGAAGTAAAATTTTCCAAAATCAGAAACATGCAAGCACTGAGAATCTCGGAATCGCGAACTTATGTACTCACTTCCTGAAGAAGCTTGCTCTTCTGAGATTTCTCGACGCTCTTAATGGCGAAGTACTCAATCGTCTTCTTCTTCCTCCCTTTGTACACAGTCTGCAAATCGAACACGAATCGGATCAATCAAGTAACTAAATCGAAGTAAAATCCGGAGATTTCAAATCAAGAAAAGAGAAAAAGAGGTGGAGAAAATGTTTACCGAGCACTTTCCACGGCCGATGGCCTCGTATATGTGGTACTGGTTCATCTCGGAGCTTCTTCTAGGGTTTCTGATTCGAAATCGGAGAAGGATGAGAGGGAGGGAAGCAGAGAGAGAGAGAGAGAGAGAGAGAAAGGGACAGAGATGATGAATGGAAATGAGGGCTTTGGAAGAAATGAAGAGATTGGGGAGCGAGCGAGCGGGAATATGAAAACTCAAAACAAGGAAAATAGACAAAAAGCGCAATCGGGTCTTCTTTGGGTTCGAGCTGTGTCCAATAAGTAAACCGATCCGTTACGATTTTAAATTTTGAAATGTGCGATGCCACCTGCTTTGGCTGCCACGTGGCGCTGTACACCCTATTCCTCTTTTTTTTCTTTTTTTGAGAAATTGTATACCCTATTCCTGAATTATGTCGTAAATAAAAAAACTATATATATTGAAAATTTGAAAATAATTAAATTTATGAACTTCTTGTTATGCGCATAGTTTATTAATATGTAAAAGAAAAAACATTTGATCAAGAAAGTGTGAAACATAAGAACAGTCATTGGAGAGTAGATAAAAGAGTTCATTTAAGTTGTTGGGAGAATGTTTGTAGACCTGAAAGCAAGAGTGGCTTAAGTATCAAGAAAACATAAGATATAAACAAGGCCATACATGTTAGCTAAAAGGCAAAAATATCACTTTGGTCACTCAACTACAACTCATTCGACACTTTGGTTACTATATTTTCAAAAACATCACTTTGTTGTATAAACTGAAACATAGTTTTTACATATAACAGATATAAAATCATTTTTAAAAAATTGCAAATAATTCATAATTTGATCAAAATACCCTCAAATTATTGTAAAAAAAATTGACAGTAAAGTTAACAAAGTGACTAAAATAAAAAACGATGGTTAAGTTGAGTGAACAAACTTATATTTTTGAAAGCATAGTGACCAAAGTGTCAAATCAGTCATAGTTAAGTGACCAAAATTATATTTTTCCCTAGCTAAAATTAACCGGAGGCCTTACTCAAGATGATCATGGCTCTTGAAATTACGCCAAATACTTGCAGGACAGTTGCAAAAGGATTATCAAAAACCTACAACTTGTTCTAGCACTCGGAACAGTGTTGTGCATGGTGCTAAGTTACCGCTACATTGCGTAAACTCTACTAATGTTGTTCAGGATTTTTGGTTAGGATGAAATTGGAACCTTCCAAAACTCCAGTCTTGTCTTCGTATTGACTTGGTAAAGATTATTAGTAGTATTTTCCTTTATCTCTTTTGTGGTGATAACTGTTAAGAAAAAAAATTATATGGGAAGGTACATCGAATGGCATGTTATAAGTCAAATACTCCTATCAGAACTTCTGTGTGAATTAGGATCTTCCTGGTTATAGATGGAAAGAGATCCGGTCCTTGCCTGGGGCACCCAAGCTTAAGATTTTCACTGGTTACTTGTTCAGGGAAGACTTGGTGAATGAACAGAGTTTTAAAAGGAAGCTCACTACTACACCAAGTTATCATTTTTGTCCTGACCAGGTAGAAATCATGATTCATCTGCTTCGTGACTGTTCAAGAGCTCCGCAGGTTTGGCAAAACATTGATATCCTTGCTGGAATGGTCAACTGTTTTTTGTAAATGGCGAATATCAAGCAGAAGGATTGTAAGTTAAAAACTATGAAGTGGAATGTGATCTTCATCATGTGTTGCTGGTTCATCTGGAAATGGAGATGCAAAGGCTATGCTTCTGAAGGGTTTATGCACTTACTGCACTAGCAAATCTGCGAAAAGAGTTTTAAAGTTTAAATGTTTCCTGGTGTAAACCTCCTTTTGGTCATTTTAAGTTGAATGTTGATGAGTCGAGGTCTGCAAGTGGTGCAATTGGTGCTGGGGGAGTAATATGGGAAGATACTGGACAGTGGATTAGATGTTTCATGATGAACACTAGTGGTGGGGAGGCTCTTCAAGCTGAAGCCTGGGGCTTGCATCGGGGTTTGCTCTTGGCTACTCAATTGAAGATTATCAAGCTTCAAGTGCATTATATCTGATTCTGAGGTGTTGGTTAACCTCATTAATATTGAAAGCTCCACCCTTGGAACTCTGATTAAGAATTGTAGTGTTCTAATGGCAAGCTTCAAGTACACTATATCTGATTCTGAGGTGTTGGTTAACCTCATCAATACTGAAAACTCCACCTTTGGAACTCTGATTGAGAATTGTAGTGTTCTAATGGGAAGTTTTAGCCATCTGCATTTGAGGCATATTTTTAGTAAAAGGAATATGGTTGCAGTCTGTGATATGGGATAGCACTGAAAATGTGCAAGGTGCGTGCAACTTCAGAAACCTGCTGTGTTTGGCAGGCCAAACCAATTTGTTCTCTCTCTCTCTCTCTCTCTCTCTCTCTCTCTCTCTCTCTCTTATGGGATAGCACTGAATGTGCAAGGTGCGTGCAACTTCAGAAACCTGCTGTGTTTGGTGAGTTTGGCAGGCCAGCCAATTTGTTATCTCTCTCTCTCTCTCTCTGGGGTTTTAGCCCCCATTGTACCAGGAAAGAAAAAATGCACATTACCTCCGTCAATATGATGCCATTTCTTATCACCTAAAAACGCATATAAACAATTGACGAATTATCACACCTTCATATCCTATGTAAATTTGAATGGATCACTTCAGTTTTCATGGAACTAAACAACTTCATAGTGCAACAACACAGCATCTCAGGATGACTGGTGCACATGATTGTGATAAAATTGCAGTCAAGCTGATTCCAGAAGAAAAAAGATCCGAGTGTAAAGGAAGAGAAAACCTCAGATGATAAAATCCAACGGAGATACAGAGTTCATGGATCATACAAAGAGAGTTGGATTGACGCAAGTACGATGCAAAAGATTTGCCCTCAACTAAATGTTATGACTTATGACACAAGACAATAGGGAAAAGAAATCAGCTTACAACCTACAAGGATTCACATGCAGCGAGGGAGCCGCTGCAACTCCACAGCCACATGAAAAGCAGCAGTGGCTAAAGTATGTACACCTGCACCTTTAAGCTCAGAAACTATGCCCTCAATTCTAGGAATCTCAGGTATCGATATTGACAATATCATTGCATGTAACAAATACTGCCTACAAGCATAACCAAGTGCATGTAGCACTCGCTGCACCAACAAATGAGATATGCCTCTATGCCAAGACTCAAGCATTGTAGTAACTTTTGGAACATTAGTTAGTAGACCAGCTGTGCCTTCCCTTGGAGCTGCCTTGAGCAACAAAACAACACATTCTGAAGCTATATCTGCCACACTTCCTCCATGAGACCTACTTAACTCTAGCAATACAGCAACATTGCTGTCAAAGTCCATGATATCTCTTATACCTTGCTGCTGATCACCACCTGGCTCAGAAAGTAACTTGAATGGTTTCCATTTCAGGAGCAGATGTCAGAGCCAGGCATAGCATAACATGTTTGCATTTGCACTTAAGAGATCGCCCAGCAAAAACTCAAAGCATTGCAAGACTATCTTCAGATGTAGAATATCTGCAATTTTGATGTAACTATAATCAATCAGCATCACAAGCAGCTTTTGTGCTTACAAGGGGATTTGATCTTCATCTTCAATCAAGGAATGCTAGAGAGGAAGAAAGTTTGTATTGGATATGGATTGCAATTTTTTGGACCCTTGCTCATCTTCAGATTGTTCATAAGAAAAATTACCATCATATCAAACAAGATTTTCAAGCACAGAAACCTGGCATCACCATCCTTGTTGCCCTTATACAGAACAGCCAAACTGGGGAGAACCTCACGGGTAAAAATATCAGGGCTTTTGAGAATTACAAGAGACTCCTCGGTGACAGATTCAAGAATTCGAAGAAGAGTGATTTGAAAGTCATCCCTGCCTTGGAAATCAATAGTAAGTTAGTAATCAGTATCAATGTCAGCATATAGCATTATGTCTTCAATAATCCCTATCTTAACACCAGCTCAACAAATTATGTAATGATGACAATGATGAGAAATAAGTTGAGACATAGCAAATCCACGTGCCTGATGCTAACTGAAAATTACTTTATACTAGATACATCATACAAATCAAACAGTTGCTCTACAACTCTATTACAGGAGGACAAGAATCATTAACAAGTTATCTTATATCAATTGTTCATCGAGATGAGTTTTTTGTATGCCAACCAAAGGAAGTGCATGAACTTCATGGCTAGTACCTCCATTTGTAAACAAAGGAGTGCAGCCGCGCACTTGACTGTTGATGTAGCCATGGCTGCTCAGTAACAAACTTGAGAGCTCCAGAAGAGATTATCAGATACTCTTGCCATCTGCAGTTCTTGGCAAAACCTCTTAAAAAATGATCAAGTTTCCACCACGCTATCATACCCTTTGCGAGTCATTATTGGCTTCACCTTCATTATGTGCTTATATCTCCTCTGCATACCATCTTCTATTCTTTTTCGCAGGCCATCATCAAGTAAATTGACCTCTCCAGCTGAACTCATTGCATTGCAAACTAATTTGTAAGTATGTTCTCTAGGTATTGACCCTCCAGCAACCAACTCAACAAGAAAACCCCAGGCCTCTGGAACCCTTCCTGCTTCACACATGGCATGAATGATTGGAGTATACGAACTCGAAGTGGCCAATCCATGATTCATATTCTGCATCCTTCTTAACATATCCACAGCCTTGTCAATCTCATTAACAGCAGCATAGTATCTAATAAACGAATCATAAGTAACTCGGTTGGGGGTACAATCCCTCTTCTTCATATCCTCAAACAATTCCAACGCCCTCTCTATCCTGTAAGTCTTGCAACAACCATTGATCAAAGCATTGTAAGTAACAACATCAGGAACAAACCCTCTAAAGAGCATATTCCGAAACATGTGGTTTGCTTCCCATAACCTCCTCCTAGTGGCCTTCCTGCACCCAGTCTCCAACCCATATCTACAATAAGAGCTTATCAAAATTGTATAAGTGAATGTATCCGGCGGGCATCTAAAACCCGGCAGCTCCATCTGCTCCAGCAAAAACCGGGCCTTCTTGAAATTCCCAACTCTGCAAAGCGCGTAAATAATAGTGTTGTAAGCATACACATCCGGTTTGCAATGAAACTGCTTCATTCTATAGAAAGCCGCCAATGCTTCATTAACCAATCCCTCTTCTCCTAGGCATTTCATCAAACAGGTGATGGACTGTGTCGTTACAAGAGGGCTTTCACTACTCCCTCTCTTTGACATGTCTTTCAGAAAATCCCAGAGGGCCTTCAACCGATTCCCTTTAGCCAAAACGATAGCCATGTCTCTGCAAGTTCGCTCATTGTGGTTGAACCCGAAATGGGTTTCGACCCAGTAGTAAAAATCGAGGGCTTTGTCCACTCCCAGATTGACCTTGTTGAGGTCTCTGTGGGCAGCTGGGCCAAGAAGGAGCATGTCGTTGTGGAATTTATATGTTTCTTGCCTGAGATGGCGTTGCTTTAACGGAGCGCGGTGCCGGAAGCCGGTTTGGCGACCTATGGAGCGAGGGGACTGGAAGAAGAATCTGGGGATGGAGGTTAGGACTTGGGAGACTGAGTCGGAGGTCCATGGTTGAGTTGTGGTGACTGAAACTGAGGGGTTCGGGTCAAAAGGTTGGTTTTTGAGCATGGCTGTCAGGACTTGGTTCACTGGAGGTGTGTAATTGCGGTTCAAAGGTTTTGAGTGCTTCATAGTTTGCACCTGCAATCTTGCTCAAATGTGTGTGTTGCATTTAACTCATGTCATAACTCCTACAAACATTGAAAAAAGTTAAAGTTAGCTTATATGAAACAACTGCAATACATTGATAAATGTAGATATATCATACCTCCTCTATGCTACCATCGTCTATCACAGTATTGAGAGAACTCATAGCTTTAATGAGCATTTCTTCTAAATCATCTATATATAGAGGTTCTGAAAAAGAATGAACACAAAGCTATCAGAATTATTATCCAAAAGATTAATAGCACCAATTCGGTGGGGAGATTTTCAGTTTGGATATCAACTCGTTCAATTTAAATTCAGCATCCAAAAACAAGGCAAGGGATCTGAAATCAAAACCCGAATATATGGTTCTAATTAGATTAGGGAATAACTGTTAGGGTTTTGAGAGAGGAGTAGAGAGAGTAGCTTGGTGAGGTTAAGAGAACTATTAACCACTATCCACTCCCCCCTTCCTTTTTGCCGATAAAGGCTTTGACAATATCAGCTACCAATGAATTAACAATAGAGGCCAATAGCTTATTCTAAGTTTAAACAAGAAAAGGCAGAGCCTGAGTACATATGATTGTGGAGAGTGATTACGTAATCAAAATGTTGGGGAGAAATGTTTAGTGCAGTAAACTGAATCAATCCACAGAATATAAAGTCAAGTGCATATATGATGAGTATATTTAATTTCCGACATCACCTGAAATGTGACGAATTAGCGAGCATCATCACAAATAAAGACAATCATATGCAAAAACAGTAGACAGGCAAATGCTGGGTGCAATTAAGAAGTATTTTTCAATGAATCTTACCCACTTTACATGAGATGAAGCAAGCACAACATTATCATATGCATATATTTCATAACCAATGACCATAGGTAATACACTAGATTATTTCATGATTTGCATATAACCAAAGAATCTGACGGATTTTAAAGAGTAACAAAAGAGTTTAATACGGAATCCAAAACCAAACTGAAAAACCCCATCATCAAAAATTTAAAATTCATCCCAAACCCCAAACAAAAAGGAACAAAAAAACAGCTCACTGAACATAATTCTGGGAAATTAATGAAAATGAAGCACTCATTTCTATAAACACTCCATTCTATAATGCTTCAAGAATATGAAAGTTGCTATCTTTACACCGAACCTAACATTTAGTTTTACTAGTTACAGATACCGCACTTTGCTGTGGGTAGCATAATTACATTCAAGTCGTATAACAGTTTAGTTTTTTCCTCTTTTTTTTTTTAATGAAACTAACAACTAACAAAAATCAAATGAAGTTCACAGTTTCATTACAAAAAGGATCCAAATAGAAAAAATTCATAGGTTAAGTATTCTCCTTCACTCCTAGATTACTGGCTCTCTCACTTCACACTCATAGTAACAAAGTCAGAAGTTTTCAGAGTCATATCACTTAATGTTCTACTTGTCTTCTCATAGAAAGCCAATGGCAATAATTTGTGGAACAATTTCATGATCATTGAAGACTCTCTTGATCCATCCTCTGGAAAGTAGAAAAGGCTAACTTTGTATATCCCCTAGCTCATTCAATAAGTCGAGCTCAACAACATCTTCATCAGAGGCAAATAATACTTGGAAAGATACACAGACCCTGAAAAGTAGTATTCATTAAAACAAGGGATATCTTCACATATGGTGTATGAACTTTAGGCATTTTGACACTTTGGTCTACCAACTTTCATAACTATCATAATGGTGTATCAAGTTTGCTTCAATCTTTCATTTTAGTGTACGCCGTTAAATTTTCCGTTATCTTTACAAAAGTGTCAAAATGCCTAAAATTCATACACCATTTGTGATGGTTTTCCTTAAAACAACTATACTATTATAAGAAACATCAACACTAATAAAACAAATTAAACATCTCACATAATAGAACACAGAGAAGTTCAAAGCCAAACACAAATATATCTGTAGGAGCTAGGAGGCCACTCGGCCTCAGCAATAGCGATGCTTATATGCAAAGATATTAACTTTATAAGAGGCCACCCAACAGTTCTTCGTCTTCCTTGTGAAATCAAATAAAATAGACAATCGATCTATGGTAGCAGTTAATCATGTGTCACGCCCCGAATATTTTTGAATAAAATTCAAAATCCGAAACATGAAAATTTACCACAACTCAAAATAATCATCCTGAAAATTTCTTTTCTTAACAACCTCACCGCACGAATTAAAATAAAAAACCGAATTTAGCCTCGGTTATTTATTACAACTCACTCACCAAATAAAATGTAAAGCTCTAAATGAGCTTAACAAAACTCACCACTCAAATAAAATAAAAATAAATGATGTAACACCTAAGCAGCTCGGTCACCTCCCTGGTTATCATGACCTGCAGGAATATCCGCTACACCATTTGAATAGTGTACAGGGATTGCAACAACACAAAATCCGGTAAGCTTATGAAAGCTCGTATGAGTAAAGGAAAGAATGGTTATTTAATTAAATCATATTTATTTCCACTCAAATCAACACTCAACAATTTTCACATCCACGACGTACTAACAATCTCAATCAATCACCCAATCAACAAATTAACACAAACCCTAACTCAGATCTTTCTTCACAAAAACCCCAACATCATATTTATAAAAATACGGTACTTGACAGACTAGAGCTCTAACTGAATCGTAGCCCGTCACCTGACCTAGGTTATGGCATCCGACATATTTATCATTATCGTATTTCATCAATATGTATACTTATATACATATTTAGAACATCTGATAATTGTACATAGTCAACCAATCGTATCCCATCATCCACCTAGGATTAGAACGTCTGATTCCCCCATATCGGTCACTACGTTGACCCTAAATCCATAATAAGTACAACAATATGTTTTCACACAATGAAAACAACTCATCCAACATACATAATATTATTATGAAACTTAAGCATTTGAAATATAAACCAAATCATCATTCCAACTCAATCATATCATCACTCAATAACACACCAATCAATATATATATATATATATATATATTTACATAAACATACACTCAGAAATGACCACTAATACCATCTATAGTTCACACAAGAAAATAGTGAAATTCATTTGTATAGTTAAAATTCATTTTACTTACCTATGGACCGTAGTTGATCAAGTCCATATGATATTAAAAACAAATATTTAATCCACAAATACGGGATTCCATATGAATAAAAGAGGAGCTCACTTTCTGCTAACACTTTTTTCTTTATCTCTGGTCGACTGCTCTGTTCCATCTGCAGGAACGATCGGGAAAGAATATAGATAAGAAAGAGGCCTTTCATCCGATGAGAATGCCTTTTGCTTCGCCCACGGCTGGCGCCTAACCAATGGTAATAGTTTCCGCCGATTGGTGCACTAAATGAAACGAATTTAATGTATCGCCTTTAGTCTCACGGCTCTCACTCATTTTGCCTAACCGTAATCAAGGTTGCTGAAATAAAGCAAAGAGCTCCCTTTGCGATATAATTGACTGCAGAATTAGGATCTTCCCTTTTGGGAAATACATATGGAGAAGGCCTTAACTAACCTTCATACTCCGAAAACCTTACTTAACTAACCACTTTATCCTCCGTTTATTCATGTCTTTCTCCTTATCTACCGGAAAGAGCTTGCCTCGTTAGGAAGTGCACTCATTTTCTTGTGTTAGGGCAGGGGCTGCGACACAACTAAAGCGGAGGACCTCCGGTTGTAACAGAAGCGAAAAGAGGAATTGGTTCGTCACCGTTTGGTAGACCTGACCGGGGTCAATGGATCAGTTTATCACTTCGGCTAGAAGACTGTGATACAATTACACAAATAAATAATTTAAGTACTCGATTTGTAATATGAACCACGTGAGTTTTACTCACCTCGAAACTCTCGCTGCGTCTTCACTTAAATATAAATCACAATAATCCAAATGCTTGTCAACTCAAGCCGTCAAGTATATAATACCCGCAATTTCCATTTTAAATCCGATTGATTGTATCAAATGATTATTATGCGATTTCACGATATATGTTCGATAATCATTCATTTTTACAATTATCGAAGTTTCGAAACGTTTATTTTAACGAAAAGCTCGAAATACTCGGTTTGAGAAATCGACTTTTTCTACGTACGTAATTTGGAAAAACTTCCTTCATGAAAGTTACAGAGCTCGTCGATACGAGTCCGTACACGTGCGGAACACGATGATCGGATTTTTTCTGAATTAGTTATCGAATTCCGAAGTTTTCCGAAACATGTATATATAGAAAAATTTTGGAAACCCTAATTTTTTCTTCTACCGGTTCTCCTTCTTCTTCCTTCTGTTTCTGAAGAAAAAAAAAAAAAAAAAACTGTTCTCTCTCTCTCTCACAGGCGCTCTCGGCCGAAAGGGGAGGAATTTTTCTCCTTAATTGTTCTCCCTCCACAGACCACCTCTCGACCTCAAACCAAGTCCCAGGCGTTCGTCTCGAGCTGCTCTAGCTCCCGGAGGCAGTTTCACAAGGCGGCGCGGCCCGTGGCGGCGGCGGCACAGCCCGAACCGAAAACGGCTATTTTCGGTTCGATCTCGATATCTCGAGCTACACTCCATCATTTCACTTGATTCTTGTCTCATTGAGCTCGCCTCAACTTCCTCTACAAGCACCAAGAAGGACCGAAACTGGGTCGAACGTTTTCACGTTCGTCGGAGCTCGATCCGAACGGATCGAAATACCAAAACTTTCGATCAAGATATCTCGAGCTATACACGATAGTTTCTTGTGATTCCAAGCTTGTTGAGTTCGCAAGGAAGTTCTGAACAAGTTTCCAGAAGGGATCGGGGCCTGAGGTTGCAGTTTTCACGTCGGTTTTCAAGCTCACCGGTTTCTACATTTTTTCCGGCCGCCGACTGTAAATCGATAATTTCGATGCCTTCCGATCATTTTTAGGTCTTGTGCTAGTTATGAAAGTTGCTCAGAATGATGAAACGAAGGGGACAAGCTCAGCCCCGACACCATTGGTGGTGGTCGGTGGCGGCTCTGTCCCTAAATCCGGCGGCCTTTTCCGGCCACCTCCGGAGGTCTAAAATTTGGTTTCTGTCCATTTTATGATTCTATGTTTCGATACGATCATTTCGGCATATTATACGTATTTTTCAGATATCGTATGAATTAGTTATGAATTTTGTGATTTCGATCGATTTCGGTCGTTAGATTTTTGATCTGTGAAATTATGACCGTTGGATGAACTTGTAAATTTGTTATGATGATCATATGACTGTCCCAGAGGCTTTGTGTGGTCATGAGCGAAGATCCGACCGTTGGATCTTCTTATATATGAAAAAACGGTAATTAGGGGAGCGATTCGTGAGAAACCGCTCGTCGGATTTTAATGTAAATTAGAATCTGACCGTTAATTAGTGGTTAAATTATGAGTTGAATTTGTTGGCTAAATTCGAATCACATTTGATTAGGTGATTGACGGATTTTAATTGCGTGAGCTATTCGGCGTTAATTATAAATTATAATTTATAATTATATTGAAGACGCAGCGGGAGTTTCGAGGTGAGTAAAACTCATGTGGTTCATATTACGAACCGAGCATTTTAATTTATTTATTTTTGGTAATTGTGTGAAAAATATTTACGGATTAAATATTTGTTTTAAAATTTCATGGACTTTAATCACCACGGTCCATAGGTAAGTAAAATAAATTTTAATTATACAAATGAATTTCATAATTTTCTTGTGTGAACTATAGATGGTATTAGTGGTCATTCCTGAGTGGATGATTACGTATATATATATATATTTACGTGGAAAATATATATTGATGAGTGGATTGTTTGATTTATGATATGATTGAGTAGAATTGATGAGTTGATTTTATTACAATTGTGTAATTCCATAATAATATGATGTATCTTGGTTGGGTTGATTTCAGTATGTGATGTTATATGTTGGGTTCATTTGTGGGTTTAGGGTTAACATAATGACCGGTGTGGGTAATCGGACGCTCTAATCCTAGTGTGGATGATGGGATACGATTGGTTGAGTATGTGAAATTATTGGACGTTCTAAATATGTATATAGGTATGCATATTGATGAAATACAATAATTGATAAATATGTCGGATGCCATAACCTAGGCCAGGTGACGGGCTACGATTCAGTTAGAGCTCTAATCTGTCAAATACCGTATTTTTATAAATACGATGATGAGAGTTGTGGGAAAAGTTGTGAGTGGGGTTGTCATGATATATTGAATTGGTGTTGTTTGAGATTGTTTATTAATTGCATATGTGGAAATAATTGAGTGTTACTGAGTGTGGAAATAAATGAGATTAAATTAAGTAACAGTTCATTCTTTTACTCATACAAGCTTTCATAAGCTTACCGGGTTTTGTGTTGTTGCAATCCTGGTACACTATTCAATGGTGTAGCGGATACTCCTGCAGGTCAGGATAACCAGGAGGTGATCGTGCTGCTTAGGTGATATAGCAGTTTTGTCATTTATTTAGTTGTGAGGTGTGTGTATGCTCATTTAGAGCTTTACATTATAATTTGGATTGTGTTGTAATAATTAACCGAGACTAAATTCGGTTTGATTTTATTGCGTGTGGTGAGTATGTTAAGAAAAGAAAAATTTTCAGGATGATTATTTTGAGTTGTAGAATTTTCATGTTTCGGATTTTGAATTGTTATTCTAAAATTCGGGGCGTGACAAAGTACCTAATCAAGTATGGTTTTTACTTAGCAAACGAAGCAAGAAATAAACTTACACGATGATCCAACGGTCGGATTTTAAAATAAAAACGATCCAACGGTTGGATTTTAAAATAAAGACGATCCAACGGTCGGATCGAATTTAAACGATGATCCAACTCTTAGATCCTCACGAATCACCCTTGCAAACATCCTATCAAAATTATATGAAAATCCGACAGACGGATCTTCACTAATCGCCTCCCGAATCACTGTTTTATAATTATACGAAGATCCAACGGTCGGATCTTCGCTCGTGACCACACAAAGTCATCGGGACAGTCATATGAACATCATATTAAAATTTAAACTAAAACCGATGGTTTGATCTCCGTAAATCGTAAACCGAAGGTAAACTATAAAACCGTAAATAGTAACGTCAAAACTTAAATTTACTATTTATCAACTTTTTCTAACATGACCACGTTATATATCAAAACGCTCGTATGGATGCATAGATCATCGTCCAGAAAATATAAACTCAAAATTTGGTCCGGCGTACCGCCACACGCGGCGGTCAACGCTGGTCAATCACCTTAAATGCAAAAGTCGTCAACTACAAACTTTTTCAAAATGAAATTGTAAACAACTTTAACACCTGATTTTTTCGGAGATAAGGTCTAGATCGTCTTAGATCGGGCTTTGAAGTTGGATTAATCTCGGCCCTCCGATCAGTTTCCAGATTGAATCAGAGACGTCAAAATCTTCAATTCTTGATCTACCACTCTACACTCAAAATTGTGATGCAAGCCACATATGGGAATGATCAGGAGGAAGAGCACGTCACGAAAATGGGGTCGGTTGGCCCGTGCACCGCAGGAAAAATAGAGTTCCGACCGGGTCGGGTTGGAACCTTCGGAAAGTGGCTTCGATCCAAACCTAGGAGCTGCGACTGGCCGAGGCGAGGGCGGGGAGAAATCGGGCAAGGTGTGGCGAAGCAGAGGGGTGTCGGGTTCCGCGGCGGCGTGGCCGGGAAGGCCGGCTTCCAGTCGGGTCGGGTTGAAGCCGGGTCGGCCGAGGGTAAGGGCTACAGTCGCGCGAGAGAGAGAGAGAGAGAGAGAGAGAGGGGAGGGGGACTGATGTGCAAAAATCAAGTTTTTTCGTCCTTAATGAAAAATCTGATTTTTCACACTATTTATAGAAAAATTTCAATTTTCAAATATTCATAACTTATTCGTATGAGCTCCGAATATTACGTTCCACATATGCACGAACTCGTATCGACGAGCTCTACAACTTTCATGAAGAAAGTTTTCCCAAATTTTAAACGTATAAAAAGTCGATTTTTACAACCCTCTAAATAACGTTCGTTTTCGAGAATAAAATCATTCGAAACCAACTTTCTCAAACCACGAGATACCAGTTAATCCCAAATATCATAATTCAATTAATATAATAATTATTGAATTACATAAATTTATTATATGAAAAATTGGGTCTTCACATCATGAATAAACCATATCCCATCGAGATTTAACTTTATCTTTTATCCCTTTAACTAAAATTTTATTTTCAAATTTCATAATCATGTTATACCCACTTAAACATTAATAATACATGGATAATTGGAGGAAAACTCTAACTTGTTTTATTACCCTGAAAATTCAAATTAATTTCCGATGACCTTTTGGGAAATGATTTCGTGGCCATAGACACAAGTACAAAGTTTGGAAAGGTAGTGGAATTAGTTCGGACGATTTTATTTCGAAAACGAACGTTAGTTAGGGTTTACGAAAAATTGACTTTTTATACATACAAAATTTGAGAAAACTTCCTTCATGAAAGTTGTAGAGCTCGTCAATACGACTCTGTGCATATGTGGAACACAAGAATTGGAATTTGTATGAATTAGTTATCGCATTTAGAAGAATTTCCAAATGGGCTATATATATTTTTGGAAATTTTCCAAAAATAGGGTTTCTATTTTGGTCAGCCGTCACTATTCATCTTCATCCTCTTCCTCTCTCCCCGAGTCCGCCACCGCCATTTCTGGGCTCTCCTTTGTCCGACCATATATCCTCCCACAGACCTCCGATCGACTTGATTTCAAAAGCATTTTCGTTCGCCTTGAACTCATTTAAAAAACTGTGGGAGGCGCGAGGAGGCTGAGAAGCCGCACAGCTCGAGCTGGAACTTGCCCCGAGCTGCTCTCCATTCACCGGCTGATATCTCTCTCATCCGACCTCCAATGGACTTGATTCCAAAAGCAATTTTGCTTGTCTTGTGCTCATTTAAAACTTTCAAGAAGACATCGATAGGAAATAACCATCGTGGTGGCCGCTGCAAGTCGAAGAACATGGTGTAACTGAGTTGGAAATCGCCCTCATCCTTCACCGATCGAGTTCTCCCTCTTCAGGCGAGCTTTTGATGTGAAACAAAGCCCAGACCAGCTCGCCTCCTCCCCATGAGTGGACTGGTGGTCTCCTTTCCTCCCCAAAGAGCGGCTACACAGCGGTGGAACCCGAAAGAGATTCGAGCTTGATTTGAGGTCAATCACGATATCTCACGTTTCCGGCCACCAATCTTCTAGTTTCTTGGCTCGTTGAACTCGCATCAAGGTGCTGATCAAACCCCAAGAAAGATCGCTCAAGAGGTGGATGTTTTCACGTTGAACAAAGCTTCGCCGGTTTCTGGAAAAATTCCGGCCAAACAGAAGCTTCTAAGGTAATTTTCGATACCTTCCTGATGTTTTTTGATAGCATTCATTTAGAGTTTTTTGATAATCTTGATGAGATGAAGAAGAGCAGCTCGGCCCCGACACCATTGGCGGTGGTCGGTGGCGGCTCTACCACTAACTCCGACGGCCCTTTCCGGCCACCTCCGGGGGTCACAAGAGCAGTTTCTGTGCATTTTTAGATTCTAGATTTTAATACGATCATTTCGATATATTATACGCAATTTTTGAATATCGTATGATTTAGTTATGAATTTTTAAGTTTCGATCGATTTTGATCGTTCAATTCGTGATCTGTGAAGATATGACCGTCCGATGAACTTGTAGTTTTGATATGTTGATTGTATAACTGTCCTAGTGACTTTGTGCGGTCACGGATGAAGATCCGACAGTTGGATCTTCGTATGATTTTAAAACAGTGATTTGGGAGGCGATTCGTGAGAATCCGTCCGTCGGATTTTCGTATGACTTAGAATCTGACCGTTGGATTTTCATTTGAGTATGTTTTTTAAGTTATTGGCTAAGTTAAGGTCATGTTTGATTAGGTAATTGACGAACTTACTTGGGTGAGCAAGTTCGGTTGTGAATTGTGCTAATTTGATGACACAGCGGGAATATAGAGGTCAGTAAATCTCACGTGATTAATATTACGAATCAAATATCATTATTTACTTTAATTATATTGTTTCGGAAGTGAAAATGTTTTATGAAATTAAATGTTTGTTTTAAAATTATATGGACTTGATCAACTACGGTCCATAGGTAAGTAAAATGATTTTAATTATACAAAGTGAATTTCACGATTTCCTTGTGTGAACTATAGATGGTATTAGTGGTCATTCCTGAGTGGGTGATTACGTGTGTGTGTGTATATATATATATATATATATATATATATATATATATTTACGTGATTATATATGAATTGGTATGACATTGAAGAGTGTGAAATTGTGATGATTTTGTTTTTTTATAGATTGAAATGTGACTTACCATATTTATGTGAGGTATATATATCTGGAAGATGTGGTATTGAGTGATGAAATAATGCTTATTTTAGTTTGAATATTATTTCGAGCAATTACTATTTGAGAATATGCACAAGTGATTTTGTGGTGATTTCTCTGTTTCGGTGATTTTATTTAGATTATTGAATTGAATATTTACTTATGGCGAAAACATATATATATTTATGTGAAATATATATTGGTTGGTGTTGTTGAGTGATGATGTGATTGAGTTTGGAATTGTGAGTTTGAGTTATAATTGAGTGCTTAAATTCATAATAATATTATGTATATTGAATTTGTTGATCCTATTGTGGGTAAGAATATTGTTGTACTCGATTATGGATTTAGGGTCGACGTAGTGATCGGTATGAGGGAATCGGACGCTTTAATCATGGATGGATGATGGGCTATGATTGGTTGAGTAAATTGGATGTCACCACCTTGTCGGGTAATGAGGCTAGATTGAGTATACGTGTCGGATGTTCTAAATCTATATTGATGAACTATGATAGTGACAACCATGTCGGATGCCATAACCTAGGCTAGGTGACGGGCTACGATACAGTTAGAGCTCTAGTCTGTCTACCAATATGTCCAGGTTGGACCAGATTTCATACTGATTAGTTAAGTTAACATTTCTTATGATTTTGTTACGATGTGACTTGTAAGAGTCATTGTGGTAAAATGTGTTGAGTTTTGGATGAATTTAATAGAGTGAGTTTATAATGTTTGTGATTAATTTTTCTGGTGATTCATTTTGTTTAAATTTTTATTCTTTTTCTTTCCCGTGTATATTGTTTAATATCTCGATTTATTTTCCTTGTTTATTTCTATCATTTGATTTCCCATTTATTTCTCTCTTTCATTTATTGTTTGATTTTAAGATAATCTCCTGAACTAAATTATATGCAGGGATTACTATGATTTTGATTGTATGCATTTTGGTTATTCCTGCATTAATTTTCTATGCATGAGTTGTGTTTTATTTAGCTTAACTGACGAGCGCTGTGATGGGTGCGACCCGTGGAAAGTTGAGAAATATCATTATGTATTGTGGGGATAAATGCATCTTGTTAAGAGGAGAAATGAGTGATTCATTGGGTTTTATTGAGATTCAAATGATTTTGTTGCCACGGGTGTGACTTGTTTATCCTCTGATTTTAGATATGCTTATTGTTTTGTTTAGATAACCTTTGATCTACGCTTTATTTTCCTAAATACAACTTCGGGGTTTTGAGAATAAATATGTGAGTTTAAATTCTGTATTAATCCTTGATGATTTGGTGATTGATTATTGAGATTGTAGTTTCTTTGTGGATGTTGAATTTGTTTGGTGTTGACTTGGGTTGAAAGAATTATAATTTAATAAAACAACCGATCATTCTTATTTACTCACACGGGCTTACAAAAGCTTACCGAGTTTTGTGTTATTGCTATTCCAGTACACTATTCAAACGGTGTAGCGGCTGATCCTACAGGTAAGGAGAATCAGGAAGGTGATCGAGCTTCTTAGAGTAGCTGCACTTGTTGTGAAGTCCCAAAATTTCATATAATAAATTTAGGTAATTCAATAATTGTTATATTAATTGAATTATGATATTTGAGATTTATTGGAATGTCGTGGGTTGAGAAAATTGGTTTCGAATGATTTTATTTTCGAAAACGAACGTTATTTAGGGGGTCGTGAAAATCGTAGAGCTCGTCGATACGAGTTCGTGCATATATGGAACGTATTATTCCGAGTTCGTATGAATAAGTTATGAATTTTTGAAAATCCTCCTTTTTGGGTATAAATATGTTTTTTTTATATTTCCTTCATTTTTCCAGATTTCCGAAAATGGAAATCTCTCTCCTCTCTCGGCTGGTACCTTCACTATGCAAATTTTCCTTCCGACCCGAAACCCCTTGACCCGACCCGTGTTTTCCGGCCGAGTTTGGCGTCCTCCGGCGGAGCCACCAGCTCAGATACCTTCGCCCCGCCCTCGCCGTGCTCCCCTTGCTGCTCGTTCCCGATAGAAACCACCGGAAGGTAGAGATCGGAGCCTCCATATTCAAGGAAACGGATCCGGCCGGAAATTTCATTTTCCGAAGTCTCCTCGGCCGATCCTCCCCATTTTTGTGATCTCCTCATCCTCCTGATCATCTCCATATGTGGCTTGTATCACGATTTTGAGTGTAGAGTTGTAGATCAAGGATTGAAAATTGACGGTTCTGGTTGGATCTGGAAACGTTATCGAGGACCGAGATTAATTTAACTTCAAAACCCGATCTAGGACGATCTAGACCTCATCTCTGAAAAAGTCAGGTATTAAAGTTGTTCACAATTTCATTTTGAAGAAGTTTGTAGTTGACGACTTTTGCATCGGAGGTGGTTGACCGGCGTTGACGGCAGTCTGACCACCGCATGTGGCGGCGCGTTGGACCAAATTTTGAGTTTATATTATCTGGACGATGATCTATGCATCCATACGAGCGTTTTGATATATAACTTGGTCATGTTAGAAAAAGTTGATAAATAGTCAATTTCAGTTTGACGTTACTATTTACGGTTTTACAGTTTACCTTCGGTTTGCGATTTACGGAGATCAGACCATCGGTTTTACTTCAAATTTTAATATGATGTTCATATGACTGTCACGATGACCTTGTGTGGTCATGGGCGAAGATCCGACCGTTGGATCTTCGTATAATTGTTAAACAGTGATTCAGGAGGCGATTAGTGAAGATCCGTCCATCGGATTTTCATATAATTTTGATAGGATTTTTCCAAGGGCGATCCGTGAGCATCTAATCGTTGGATCATCGTTTAAATTCGATCCGACCGTTGGATTGTCTTTATTTTAGAATCTGACCGTTGGATTGTCTTTATTTTGAAATCCGACCGTTGGATCATCATTTAGGTTTATTTCGTGCTTCGTTGCTAGGTAAATACCGTACTTGATTAGGTACTTGACGGCTTGAGTTGACGAGCATTTGGATTATTGAGAGTTATATTTTATTGAAGACGCAGCGGGAATTTCGAGGTGAGTAAAACTCACGTGGTTTATATTACGAACCGAGTACTTAAATTATTTATTTTTGTAATTGTGTGGAAAATATTTATGGATTAAATATTTGTTTTAAAATCATATGGACTTGATCAACTACGGTCCATAGGTAAGTAAAATGAATTTAATTATACAAATGAATTTCACTATTTTCTTGTGTGAACTGTAGATGGTATTAGTGGTAATTCCTGAGTGGATGATTACGTATATATATATTTACGTGGAATATATATACTGATTGGCGTGATTTTGAATGACGATATGATTGAGTTGGAATGATGATTTGGATTATATTCCAATGCTTTAATTTCATGATAATATCATATATGTTGGTTGAGTTGATATAATTATGTGAAAACATACAGTTGTACATATTGTGGATTTAGGGTCAACATAGTGACCAGTATGGGGTAATCGGACGCTCTAATCCCAGATGGATGATGAGATACGGTTGGTTGAGTATGTACAATTATCGGATGTTCTAAATATGTATATAAGTATACATATTGATGAAATACGATAAAGATAAATATGTCGGATGCCATAACCTAGGCCAGGTGACGGGCTACGATTCAGTTAGAGCTCTAGTCTGTCAAATACCGTATTTTTATAAATACGATGATGGGGTTTTGTGAAGAAAGATGTGAGTTAGGGTTTGGTGTTGAGTTGTTGATTGATTGTGATTGTTGGTTTTTGTGGTTGTAGAATTGTTGCATGTTGACTTGGGTAGAAATAAATATGATTTAATTAAGCAACCGTTCTTTCTTTTACCCATACGAGCTTTCATAAGCTTACCGGGTTTTGTGTTGTTGCAATCCCGATATACTTTTCAAATGGTGTAGCGGATATTCCTGCAGGTCAGGATAACCAAGGAGGTGACCGAGCTGCTTAGGTGTTACAGCAGTTATTTTTATTTCATTGAGTTGTGAGTTGTGTATGTTCATTTAGAGCTTTACAAATTATTGTGTTTTGAGTTGTAATAATTAATCGAGATAAAAATTTGGTTTTGATTTTATTTCGTTTGGTGAGGTTGTTAAGAAAAGAAATTTTCAGGATGATTATTTTGAGTTGTGGTAATTCTCATGTTTCGGATTTTGAATTTTATTCTAAAATTCGGGGCATGACACTTGTGTTAATTTGAATTTCTTTTGTGAGGTGTGTTAAGCTCATCTGAGCTTACATTTTTATTTAGATAGAGTATGTTCTAATAATTAATCCGAAACTAATTTTGGGATTTGAAATTGAGAATCGTGTGGTGTGGTTATTTAAGAAAAAAATTCAGGATGATACTTGTTGAGTTGTAGTTATTCATGTTTGAGATTTTTGAATTATTATTCTTAAATTCGGGGTGTGACACTTTTGAAGAAGGATTGGAATTCTCTGAGATGCCCCGGTGCTTTAGATGATGCCAATCTATAATTATCTCCAATTATTGTACGTGTTTATGAAGGCAGATTCAAGAGTTCTTCACATACGTACACCGACTAAAAGAGATCCATTTTCAAGTCTACCACAAATTCGTGTTTCAGCTGAAAAGGTTTATGAAGGAAGAATGAACAATGAAAGCTTTGAAGAGTTACAGACAAAGAAAGAAGGGGCCAAACCTGTATTCTTTGATTGGTGCCTTCAAGTTGTACCTTCTGGGCTTTCTTCATAAACCAATTGAAATTTGAAAGATTCGTATAGTTCAGAGTGGGAGAGGGAGACAGAGACAGAGACAAAGCAGAAAAATACGGTTTAGCCGTTTAAGAGGAATAGAGAGGAAAAATTTCGAGGACGGGAGAAAAGGCAAAAATAGGAGAATGGCAAAGTTGTAGAAAATCTAACACGGGGACAAAATCGTCATTTCAAAATGACTGCTTGGCTCGAGCAGATACCAAAACTGCTTAGTAATAGTAACCTCAAACCCAACTTTTATATATAATATAATTTGCTGAAATACACAAAACCCAAAAACATATTTCAAGGAAACAAATAAACAGGTTTCAGTTTCAAATTGGAAATCGGTATAAGGGAAGAAAAAGCTAGCTCACCTCGGACTTCTCCTTCACTCCATCAGCTTTGATCATCTTTCTGTCTCTATCGATCAACAACCACATCAAGATGAGAGGCCGAGAGAGAATCGAATGGAAAAGAAAAGAAGACTCTGCCCTCACTTTGTAAATAACAATATCTCACTCCGTAAATCTCTTAGGCCTTCTCCGACCTAAAGGGCTAAAAAATAAAAATGAAGCTAAATTTTAACCCTCATTTTTTATTATTCATCATTCTCCAGGCTAAATTATAGCCCTAAAATATATTTTAAAATTTTGAATATGTTATATATATATATTCTTAGTATTTATCAGATTCTTACTTATAGTAATTGAAATCATTTTTATACTAAAAAATATTTTTCTGGTTGTACTTTTCAAATTTCATGTGTTGTTTCACCAGCAATGCTGTAGATTTCTTATACTGTTTTATATATATGGCATATGTTATCTTGATGGCTAGACCAACAGCTATATGTATAGAAGAAAACAAATAAATAATAAATAAACCACCAATGGCTAGATGACGTCAGCATAACTATTTGCTCACGTCAGGCATACACAGCAGCTGCCCCATACATGGGCCTCCCCACTTTCTGATCCAATTTTCTAAAGGGCTAAATTGCTATATGAAGGGTTAATTTTAGCACTTTGGTGTGCACTTTAGCCCTCTATTTTGGGCCTTTTAGCGCTTAACAAATTGGGTTAGACTTGAATAGGGCCAAAATTTAACCCTTTAGCCACACGGGTTGGAGAAGGCTTTATAATTTCCTTTCAAATATTTTTTTTATCTTTTAAGAGATAAAAGTAAATTATTGTTATCCTTTACCCAAAAAGTTAAGAAGAGTGCGGTTAATTGGTGCAAAATTACTATATAGTCTATGAGTGTCCTTGATTTTTTCCTCTGATTGTATTCACTCTATTGACTGAGACCACACACGCATACATAATCATTACTTGTGATCTAATGAATCTATATTAATTAAGCAAATTCTTTTTTAATTTGAGAAAAAGCATAGTTTTAAACAGTTTGTTAAGGAGTAGCCTTCTCTTATTTATGAGGGAAACTTATCCTTGTTTTGTGAAGATAATGCATTTATTTTTATTATTATTTAATCTAATATTATTAAAGAAGTATTGTGTCCTCACATGTAAATAGTTTATTTATTTGATTTTTGATTAAGAGTGACATTCTCGGTGGTTCAAAAATTTAACCACTTTTAATAAAATTGGCTTTTAACTTTTGAGCAAATTCTTCTTTAAATTGGTTAGATTTTTGAACGGTCACAAAAACCCTTTGATTACCAATGTAACTAAAAAAAAATTAATAATAACGGATAAAACAGTGATATTAAATTTCCATAAAATGGGAATTGCTTCAGCATCATTTGCTTCCAAACATGATAATGCTTTTGAATTGATTATTTCCATAAAATGGGTTACCTCATGTTATTGAATAATGATATATTACAATAGTTATTTATAAGTTTTATCAGAATGTAACGTTGATCAGTTTCTGCCTTACTAATCTGCAATGCTTAAGGTATGCACATAATTATCTTCCTAGCCTTTTGGGTGCTTCTTCTTCTTCTAGTATTGTATTGACGAGGGACAAAGCTGAGTTTAACTTCAATACTTGGAGAGGATTGTCAAATACAAGTTCCACTTATCTTAGGCCGAATTAGGACATTTTTCACCCTAAAGTTATAGTTTCATGAAGGAACACCATAACCTCTATAGCGGATGAGATGAGTGAATGCGACTTCATACTTTTTGGAAAAGAGGAGACCTTATACAAACTGTTGAAGTCAAAATTGAATTTCAAACCGGATAACCATATCTTGGCTAGAAATTCTTTCAACAAGTAGAGAATAGCATTAACAGTAGACTTATCTTCAGACTGTAATCTGATTTATATCTGTGGTCTTACGTATAAGGTAAGGTTTCTCGCTAGCACATGGACAATTCTGAGGCACTATGTATCACCTACGCAACTCTATTTTTTTTTTTCACAAAATATACTTATGGTGATTAAATGTTTAGATTTTGTGCAAAAAAAAAGTGACGTAGGCGATACATAGTGCCTCAAAATTGTCCATATGCTAGCGAGAAATATCACCTTGTATGTAGGACCGTTTAGATATAAATCAGAATGCAATGTGAAGATAATAAGTCTACGGTTGATGCTAGTCTACTTGTTCAAAGAAATTTCTAGCCAAGAGATGGTCATCTGGTTTAAAATTCCATTTTGACTTCAACAATTTGTATAACAACCCATCCTTTTCAAAAAGTAGAAAATCACTTTGTCAATCTTATCAGCTTAAGATGTTATGCTATGGAAAAGAAGCAACACAACAATGAGAGGTTGTTTGAGATGATGATATCAATGACGACTTCTCTAGGTAGCTGAAGAAAGAACTTGAGAGCAACACCGAGAAGTAGTCTTATAATCTTCTTGTATTTTTAGATGTGGCATGTACTAAAAAGATTGTAGTGCACTAAAATATCAGGATATAGTTGGTTTGCCATTTGACATTTATAACTTTCTACAGTTATTTTTTTATTTTTTTGAAAAGAACTAGCTACAATTGTTACACTCTAGTATGATAATGATTTCGTGCTCAAAGGCAAGGGGCGTTGGTGAGCTAGTGAGCGGTTAGATCGAGGGTTCATGAGTCAGTATCAGTTTCTTTTGAATTAAATAATGACTAGGTTGTTTGTTTAATTTAAAAGCCACTTGAATTTGTTTAAAGCTTTAAGCATTTTATTTCATTTCCATGTTGATATGGAGCGGATCAGCATTTGTGGATTTTTATAATTAATTTTTGTTATTGGATCTTGAATTGTGTGTGAGGCTTGTTGTTTATTCCTTGCAAGCAACTATTTATTGTGTTCTTGATTTGATGTGACTTTGTTTAATTTTTAAATCGATTGATTGGTTTGCTACGTTTACAATATTATTATTTTCTAAATAAAAAAAATCAATTAACACACACACATCTTACACTGTAAAAACCGCCTCTCAGGCGGATCTTCTCCACATGCTGTCTTCTATTCTTTTTCACATGCCATCATCAAGTAAATTGACATCTCCAGTTAAACTCAGTGCATTGCAAACTAACTTACAAATCAGTGCATTACAAACTAACTTACAAATATATTCTAGGTATTGACCCTCCATCAACCAACTCAACAAGAAAATCTCAGCCCTCTGTAACCCTTCCTGCTAGGGGTGGGCTTGGAACGGAATGGGTCAGGATAACCATGATCCCAAACCCAAACCCAATTTTTATAATAGGACGGGATGGGATTGCTTTTTTTTTAAATTGATCTCATCCCATCCCATCCCATCCGTTTTAGTTTCAAGTTCGTTCGGGATCATTCGGGATGGTTCCATTTTTAAATTATCTAAATATAATATGTATAATTCAACTTAGCATCAAATCATAATGATCATTCAAAGTTCAAAATAATCAAATACCAAAATATATGAGCATTTTCCATACAAAAACCATCAATCCAAACCTTATGGCTTTACAAAACTTGAAATAAGTTCAAATAAGTCCAGAAGATTGAGTAATTGGCAAATGTAAATATTAAAAATTATCACAGACAACCTATCAAAACTTGACACATATATTAATATTTTAATTTAAATTATAAATTTAATTATTTCAGGATAGGATGGAATGAGCTTGGGATTGAAATTACAATCCCAATCTAATCCGAAGTATTCAGGACAGGACGGAACCAGCCCTATCACTAAAAAAATTAATGACCCCATCTCATATCACCTGGGATGGGATGGAATCGGATGAGACAGATTCGGGTTCAAATGCTCATCTCTACTTCTTGCTTCACAAAAGGCATGAATGATTGGAGTATATGAACTTAAAGTGGCCAATCAACCCTGATTGTTGGATTGTAATCCAATAATTTGGGGACTTAGCATTCGTAAATTGTGCATTTACTATTGTGGAAAAATCTGGCCTTCAATAGAAACATACCGAATTTTAGTTCATACAATTCGCTTAAGTTTTTCAATTTCAATTATTGATAAAAAATTTAGAGTATGATGAGGTCGTGTATTCTTCGAATGATTTCTATGCATGTATGACATTATTCAGACATGTCATAGTACATCTAGGTCTACTATCTTAAATCCAAGTTATTGGTCTGGGTTTTGCATTTCATGTGATTTATCCTCCGATTCAACTTTTTTTGTATTGTACATATAGCCCTTGGAAAAACTCGCATCAGGGAATAAATCTTAGCGTGATTAAAAGATAAGATATAAACCTTCTTCTTCTTTTTTGACAAAAGGAATGAACATAATCAATTATCTTATGAAAATTTGTATTTTGCGAGATTTCAATTAGCTTAATTGTAGAATCGAGTTTTCTTTCTCCCCATTCACACTAGGATCAATTTATTATTAAGAAAGTGAATAATCCTAATTGCTTCCTAACCATATAACCATATGTAGTGACTTTTTGAATGACCTATGTGGATTACAGAGTTTGTTTTATTTTTTGTTGCTTAAAATAGAGGGTTAAAATGTTTAACCTTTCAATGACCTCTGTGGGATTACATTGTTCAACCCGCTTTACTTTCATCAAAGATATGAAATGAGATGTTGTCTACTTAGTTATAAGCAATAGAGATTCCTCCTGCATTTTTCGAAGGATGCGAAAAGTGGCTTGAAGTCTCCTTTTTTAGGTCAGATATTAGGTTTGGTCTGCGTGCTCTTAATAATGAGGTGTTGACAAAGATGATGGATATGGCCAAATGTCGCATAGTTGAGACTATTGGCAAGCTCTCTAATGACTTTCTTGATGCCTATCTGCTTTCAGAATCAAGCATGTTCATTTTCCCAACTAAACTCATTGTAAAGACTTCGGAGTAACCACTCCACTGTCCTTGCTCAAGCCTTTGTTGGATGAAACTAAAGATCTTAAGTTATTTATGAAGGGCGTTGTTTACACAAGAGGAAGCTTCATTTTCCCCCACTGACTGCCACACTTTCATGTTCTGTCACAAGACAAATTGTATCATTCGCATCCATCCAAAAAGTGTTCACAAGTGCATTAAGCCATTCATAAGCTAGTAGAAGGTGAAGGAGCCAGCGGCATTTCCAACCCGACCAACTGATCATACAGAACTTTGTTTCCCGGCCATCTACGTAGGAGCTTCAGATTATCAAACTAGCTAGTTATGAGTTTATCTAAATGCAGTTACACTTAATGTTAATGACCCTTAATTATTACTTAAGTCCTTTGCATACATACGTACTGATCGAATCACAGTTTATCTCCCCTTAATTATTAATTACGTCCCAGATCAACATCACTATCACCATCAATGTGTTGTTATGCTACTTCTCATTTGGCCTATACATTCAGGAATTATGGTAATGTTTAGAATAACCAATGCCTTTTTTAGGTTGACATGGTTAGTTTTCACATAATAGATTTCCAAAATGCAACAATCTGTTCATTCGGCAATCAAAGATTCTAAAAATAAGCAGTCAATAGAAGAGTCATTCTGCCATTTTTGGAGTGTTGAGCTTATAGCGTCAAATGGCTTTATTGATGAGATTTTATCAATATGGTTTCACATTCGATATTATAGAAAGTTAAGGAACAGTGGAATTATGCTGATAGCTTGGAGTGAACGTTGGTATGAAACCCAAACCTTCAAATATGTAGTTATTAACTTATCAGTTTTGTCTTCACTAGGCTAATACAATTCAAGCTTTTTCAATTTAATATTTATTGTCTATTCAAATATCTTTACTGTTGAATGTACATTTAATGAATTAGAAAGGTAAATATTTGTTCTTGTTTAAAAAAAAAAAGAAAAAAAAGGAGGAGAAATCCCTATGTGTGAAGTAGAAATTCTTTGTGATAAGCGTTGCCGGAGATCGACAGTATTCGTACTCTTTCTTTTAATTCTCCTCTTATACAAATCTTCTGTTCTCATCCGCCTCTCAAGTATCAATTATTTTCCTTGCTATTCTAATTTATTAAGTTGTGCTTGTATTTTCTTTTTATCTTGTTGTTCCTTTTTATTAGGCTAAGCTTGATGTTCATTTTCATTGAGTATACATACTTTGTTTGTTAAAGCCATTTTATATGTTGAAATTTGATGAACAAGTAAACATTGACAGGTTTATTTCATAAAATATGGATGATTCCGCATATGAAGAGGAGATAGACCAAATTATATATGTATGTGGTCGCTTTATTCAAGTATATCTTGAAATATTCAAGTATATCTTGAAAAGTACATTCTGAAAACTCTATGTATGACAAGCTCTTAAACATATTACATTTGGTTAATGGAAGAGTTAGAAACATGAAAGTAGGTGTTATAATGCATTTAGGATGGATAAGTATGTATTCTTTATGCTTCTTCATGCTTGTGAATGATCTGAAAAAGATAGTGAAGGGTACAAGAAACATAAGTATTATTGAAATGTTAGATATGTTTCTCTATATTTTGGGATAATATGAGACAAATAGGAATACGTAAGAATGTTTTCAACGTTCTGGTGAGATAGTTAGTAGGTATTTTGATGCAATATTGGAGATTTTCTATAATATGACAAAAGTGCTCATCTTTTGGATCCAGAATTTAGGAACATCTCATAAAAAATTATAAGTGACTTAAGATACATAACTCATTTTAAGGTATGTATAATGTACTACTTTTTTCAAATGCCATCCTATATATAGACACACACACAAATGCTTGCCAATTTGGTTTTTCTATAAAGTCATTTTTTTTATTTAAGTCTATTATAAACTAATTTGTAGGATTGCATTGGTGTTATTGATGGTATTCATGTTCAAACTTCGATTTATCCATGTGATCGAGTGCCATACATTGAAAGAAAAAGAATACCCACCCAAAATGCAATGGTTATATGCAACTTCGACATGCAATTCACATTTACATGTGTAGGATGGGAAAGCATTGCCCATGATGTGTATAGTATTCTTATAAGCTCTATGCAATCCTCGATCGAGTTTTCCTAAACCCCAAATGATATTTTTTTTTCCGAGATTGCACAAACAATAACTTATAATTTTTTTTAACCAAGATCATCATTCCTTATAATTTTTCATTTCAAAAAAATATTATGTGGTGGATGCGGATATCCACAAATGAAGGGCTATTTAGAACAGTATAAAGGTGAGCGGTATCACCTACCACATTTTCATAGAGGTGATGAATCGACTGGTCATAAAGAAATATTCAATCATGCAAATTCTTAGCTTAGAGGTATTATTGAGCGCACTTTTGGGATATGAAAAAAAATAGAGTATTTTACATGAGATGTCAAGCTTTCCTTATGAAAAATAAATGAAGATAGTTATTGCTACAATGACTCTTCATAACTATATAAGAAGATATTCTTAACGAGATTGTGATTTTGATGAAAATGAAAATTACTCGAAGTGAGGACAATGCACATGAAGATGGTCCGAGAAGACAAGAAATAGAGGTGTTAAGAAATACAATTGCACAAAGTCAAATGAATGCATCTACTTAGCATTTAGTTACAAATTTGAATAGACTTTAATATATTTTGTATAACGGTTCCAGTTGAACTATGGTCGGGAAATTAGTCCAACTTTTCTGGACTTATTTTGTGTAATAATAAAACATAATATGTATATTTAAAGGTTTAAAGTAAATCTTTTTATTCGGTTCAAGTAATGTTTAACCAAACAAATTACAAACAACCAAATTTGTATAATTAAATATACACATTGAGATAAAAGTGATGCATTGATAATTTGTGTAACGCCCCAAGTTGCACCTCACCAGTTTAAGCAAGTCACAGTGCTGCGAGTCTCTAAGACATAAATCGAATGCTCAATTTACATCATAGAGAACCACTTAGCATTTTGTATGAAAAACCTTTTGTATAAACATAGCTGAAACTACAAATATTTTTGAGGTGAAAATCCTTGAGTTGATAAAATCTATTTCATTCGTCCAGAACTTGAAATGAATGCACACTCGGGAGCTATGAACTTCAAGAAATGAGAATTTAATTAAATTTGACACAAGGCTAACTATCAACAAGTCCCGAAATACGAAGTTCGAGAAATAGATTAGAATAAAATATAAACTATGGTTTACCAAACTTGTTCTGCGCACCCAGCTTCGTCCGCTATTGTCCCGTCATCAGTGCACAGTACCTGCATCCACACTGTTGTAGAAGTGAGCTTTCATTCTCGCTGCTCAATAGGTTTGACCAGGATTGACTAGTTTGACCAATTGAGACAGGTTAGATAATTATCCCAATTACCGAACATTTTACTTGAAATTTGAATATTGACTACTTTCCATTTCAAATTTCGTTGCACAATAATTCGATTGAATTACTGGTCAAATTACTATTGTCGAATTACTATGGACACCCAACACAATTCCAATTTCATACAAGGTGTGCCCAAAAGTACTAAGCACCCAAGATCATAACTTGCCCATTTTCAAATATTCCACAACCATTTCAAACAACCTGCCGAGCAAACCTTAGCAAAACATTAATTAACTTGCAGAACCAAAAACAATCTCAAACCACCATTTCCAATTACAATTTATGATAAACAAAACGAACACAAGCAAGCACCTTCAATTCAAAATTGACTCTAACCTACTAGCTAGAACAACGTAATAATCTCAACTTGAATTCACAGTAAGCAGACGAGCATAGCAACTCATTTTCAGTAGTTAACCACACAAAGCAAACTCCAGAACTTTCAAAAAGTATCCAACTCACCTTTTAATCAAATTTGATCAAGATTAAAACCCAAAGTTTTTCAGGTCTGCGCTCGACGAAGAACACAACAGGTCCGAGCCCAGCCTAGCCAATCCCTTAATTCTGCTAGTAGAGTAATACCACCATCAAATCTTCCTCCTAGCACTGAAATTCAAGTTAGAAATGCCCGAAAATCAGTAAAACGCTTGTCGAAGCTTAAGTTTCCCCGATGTGGCCATGTATACCTAAAACGTGAAATTTGCCCAATCGAATCGAATCCAAAAACAACTTACATCAACATATAGAGCACAGAGAGTAGATCATCTTTCAAGTAGCAAGCGAGCCCAGAAGTGCCAGAAAAATCACCAGCATCGAGGAACACGGCGGAGCCGAAACCAATCTAGAATACATGTCAGTAAAAATCGTTCAAACTCAAAATAAAATTACACAAACTTGTAGAGCATGATGAAGAAGATGAGTTTTCATACCACATGCACCTCAATCAGTGGCCAGAGTGGCCAAAATTTGCAGAAATTGCCAGAGAAAACTCAAAAACTTCTGGTTGTCGATTCTCCATTCACAGTCGATGCATATATGATCCGAGACCACATGGATGTAGGCAACACGGAGACGAAGCTAACGATGTCTGTGCGCCGATCAGAGTCGACCTGAAGGTGAAACGTCGCCCGGGTTACTTTATCGGGTCATGGCTTCCTTTCGGGTCGAGACCCCAAGCTCTATTTCTCGAGTTTTCTAGGCCAATCTGGTCTGTTCCTACTCTTTTTAAAGTGAAACCAATGGTCCAAATAGGATTATGGAGGAAATAGACGGCCCAAATCTGGCTACTTGATTTCTATTTCCTAAATTAATTTCCCAAATTTCAGAAAGTCATGATAAATAGTTCGGGTATCCGAAAACTTCTTTGAAAATTTTCACGAACTCATCATGTCGTGTACTTTATTACCCAACTCTTAAATCGAGGATTTCACTTCGTGAAAATTTTTGAAAATATTCTCGAGCATCGTTTATCATTACCGAGATTGATAAATAATTTATCGAACGATCTCGATTAAGCTCGATAAACTTTTGCGGGGTTCACAATTTGAATAAGGGTACAAAAATAATACATGAGAATTTTTTTTATTTGGTATGGTTATTCAGAAAATAAATTATGTATTTCAGTAGCATTTTTAAGCACGTGTGACCATTTTGGTAATTATAGCCAGTCAATTCAATTTTTGCCTTGCAACTTACCAAACACTCATAAATTACTTTTCATTCTCACAACACTTATATAAACAGTTTACGAACATTTAGTTTCGTTTTCTTACAGCAATATCGAAAATGCTCATTCTCATAGCACAGCAATCCCAAGTTGGGCATGAATATCATATTTTTAACTAAATATCAAGGTTCTAAAATACGCTAGGCGCTAGTCGGGCGGTGGCCAAGGGCCTAGTGCCTAGAGGCCTAGGCAACGCCTAAGCGTTTTTTTAGAGCTAAAATCATTTTGTCACCCTAAACTTTACACCTAAAATCATTTGTGTCCCCAAACTTCTAATTTGATTACATTTACCCTTATACTCTCTAATATGATCAACTGAAGCCATTAGTAAACTAATTCATCAATTTCTTCATAAATTGGTGATGATGAGAGTTCAATTAGGGTGAGTTTTTAGCTTTGAACATGTAAATTGTGTGTTTCTTGCATGATTGAAAACCAAAATCTAGTTTGAGTGGTCATTAATGTATGAAGAAATGGATGGATTAGTTAAGGGTTGGCTATAATCAATCACATTGGAGAGTACAAGGGCACAAGTGATCATTTTAGAAGTTTAAGAGCACAAATGATTTTAGGTGTAAAGTTTAGGGTGGTAAAATGATTTTAGTTTTTTTTTTAATAATAAACACAAATGGATGAGTTAGTTTACATATTTATAATTTAGTTACTTAATTACACTCAAAACACTAAAACAACTATCAAAAATATTAAATAGTATTTGTATTGGATAATTATTAGTACTGGATAACTATTAATCACCTAATAATTATGCATAACTTCTTTTTTTTTTATTTTTAACAAGGGGTGTCAATCCATTAGATGTAAAGTAGGGACCATTACAAAATGACTCACCCGAACAGTTAGGTTACAACAATATTCAGCCACGAATGAAAAACTTAAAGCAAAGCCCTAGACTAATCAAACGTAATGCAACCTTAGATTCGTCCAGACACTACCAGGGAAGCCTCCGGACGCAGCCAAGATTCGTCCCTAATATTATTCTTAAACCAGAGGCTCAAAGAAAAAGAAAAAAAATGCCAGCTTAAATCTAAACAAATCTAGATTAAAAACCCTAAAAAGAAGACTGAGCCCAACAAGCAGGCCCATCCCCAGCCCAGTAACATAGAGACCCAAAGTAAGGCCAAACACATCAGCCACAGACCACGAACCCTGCCAAACCTGCCTGGATGCCCGCCGTCGTCCACCGACACCACCTGCACCCACCACGTCCATCCAGACTAGAAGAGAAGGAAGAAACCATCGTCCTTCATCTTCCAACGACTGCACGACCATGAGAAGACCACCACGAAACCAATTGAGTCTGACAACCACCTCCTCCACCGCTCGACCTCAGCGTGCATAACCTCACCGATCATCTCACAAGCCGCCAAATGCACCAGATAAGGCCCGATCCAGGGCGCTTATTTGTCCCCACTCTCACCTCCCACCCCAAAATGTCAGCACTCGGCCCCAGGCAGCTCCGCCTAGCAGCTCGGTGCCTAAGGCAAATGACTTGGGCAAAATCGGAAAGACACCTTCACGCCTAGCGCCTAGGCGCCACCTAGTTGGCTGCCTAGGCGGTTCTTAGAACGTTGTTAAATATCATCTATTTAATGGGGCTAAATATGATATTTTTTCAATATCTAGGCCCAATTTCATATCCAGGTTAAATATCACTTGTTCTTTTTGTTTCAAAGTGAAATTCATGAATTGATCGTCAAAAGTTTAGAACAAGAATAAGTAATAGCCCAGATTTGTAGATTATTACAAACAATAGATCATTTGCAAATCTGGAAAAACTAACAAGACATATTAACTTATAATAGACAATAAGTCAAGCAGACCCAAAGTTCATGGAAAAACAATTAGGCCAAATAATAACAACAAAATATGGGAGCTTTAAACACAACTTCCTAATTTCCTATATCGCGTCGAATAAAAATTCCCGACTTTCTCAACCTCTCCAGTTTCATGATTCCGTATCTTGCAATACATAATTAAGCTATTATAAACCATAATCTAAATCATACATTCTATCAACCCAAATCAAACATACATGCAATACCAGATCTCAATAGCCTAAATCAAATTCCAAGTATAAGTATCTCATATTTGGTGTTGATGTCCGGCGTCGCCAGGAGTTCTGGTGATGTTATAGAGGGCGAGGTGGGAGACAAGAGGGTTGAGCTCCATGAGAAGAGTGAAGAGTTGGCCATGGAAGAGTGCTCCAAGCTGGGATTCGCCAAGTTTACTGGCGTCAACAACTTTGGTACCATAAAGCTATGTCTATCTGTCCATGATTCTATATGATAATTGATGATAATTAATGTGAATCAAGTAGAAATGAACCCATCTTGGCAGCAAGGAAAATATGGTGGGCAATGTGGTGGACATGACTTTTGTTGCGGAAGACTGTGAGAGAGAGAATGAGAGTACATTGGAGATTTTTGGATTTAAATGAAGGGATTGAGATTGTTTGTGGTAAGGTTCACGTTAAATTTCTTACCTATTAAGAAACTGACAGCTTATTAAAAAAATACATATATTTATCATTTGGTTCGATTTATTTACAGTCGGTTTGAAGCACTGAACCAGATCCGAACCAGAAAAAATGACTCGGTTTAGTAAATGCAGTTTTCAGTGTTTTTTTTTAAAGCGGTTCAGTTACCGAATCCTTTTTTCAACTTCCCGATTGGGTTTGTGCCCACCCTTACTTAGGACTACCGCTGTTGGCACTTTGGCTAGCTTTTCCTCAAGCAAATACTTTAAGTAGTGGCGGAGGGAGGCAGGGGCCAACTGGGCATGTGGAGTAGTATTGCTCATGGTGCCTCTCTTTTAAGGCATGGTCTTATATGGAGAATTGGGGACGACATGACTGTAGAGTTTTGAACTGATCATTGGCTGGGTACGTTTCCTCTCATTGATGTTGCTTTGCCTGGTTATTTGGCTAACATTGATGATACTGTAAGTATGTTTTGGAACAACAATGGATGGGACATTGATAAATTACAAATTTGTTTACCTGAGACATTTATTCAACAGATCTTGAGCATTCCTCCTAGGTTTGAGGGGTGTGGCCCTAATATTCAAATATGGGGATATACTTCTAATGGTCGCTTTACTGTTAAATCAGCCTACAATAACCTTTTTGATATGCTTGGGCCCAATCTTTTCAAGTGGAATTTCATCTGGTATCTTAATATCTCCCCCAAACTGAAAACTTTTCTATGGTCTGTTGTTCATGGGAAAATTCTCACAAATGTCCAAAGGGTTAAAAGAAACTTTTATGGTGATGATAAATGTCATACTTGTGCCCTCATGCCCGAGACTCTTCTTCATCTTTTCGGGGATTGTCCGAAAGCCATGACTGTTTGGAGAACTTTCAATTGGTCTACTGCTGTGAAACACACTTTTAACCTTGATTGGATTGGGTGGCTTGCTGCAAATCTCCACTGTAATGTTATTTACTCCAATAATATTCAGTGGTGTAGTATCTTTGTCTTCATTTGTTGGTATCTGTGGAAATGGCGAAATAAGGATATTTTTGATTGGTTTTCATAGACTCTATAATACCTCTCACATCATTCTGAATGCTACGATTAAGTGGTCTCATGGTCAAGCTAAACTTAACTTGGTGGATCAATATTGTTTCAATATGTTTTCTTGGACCATGCCGTATGATGGTCATGTGAAACTTAATATGGATGGCACAAGAGCTGGTTAATCAGGACAAATTGGTGCTGGTGGAGTACTACGAGACCATAATGGTGATTGGCTTTCAGGTTTTATGATTAATGCTGGTAAAGGACAGGTCCTTACTGCTACAGCTTGGGGCTTGCTTTCTGGCTTGAAACTTGCTACTGATTTATAGGTTAATAAGATTGAAATTGAATCTGACTCTGCAATTCTCATCAAACTCATTGTTGAAGGCTGTGAAAGTTCCCATCCTCTTGGAAGCATTCTGAATAGCTGCAAGTCTCTACTTAATGGTTTTGAAGATGTGAATATTAAACATATTTTTAGAGAAAGCAATATGACTGTAAATGCCATGGCTAAGAGCAGCCTCTCTCAGGATCCTGAGATTGTTATTTTCAATACTCCCCCCCTCCCCCCCTCAAGCTTCAAGTGCTTTTATGGATGATATTTGTGGAGTTATGAGGAGCAGAAGATCGAAAGTTAGTCTCCATGGCTAGTGTTTCTTTGTGATTCTTTTTGCTTTAGGCAATTTGGGCCTCGTTGTAACCCTAAAAAAAAAAAAAAAAGGCTTTAAGCAGTGGCGGAGGGGGGTAGGGCCAACTGGGTCTTGAATCCTAGTTAGTTTTTCTAAAATATATATATATATATATATATTCAAACTTGACGGAAGACATCAAGTTTTGATATATCATATCAGTATTGATTAAGCAAATAAGCCTTATGGTTAAATTTTAGTCAATTTTTTTTATCAATATTTCATTGTGCATGACCAAGTTCCTTTGTAATTATTTTTCTGGTTAAATCCTTTGTAAATCTTTTGCTTCGTCAAAAAGAAAAGAAAAGAAAAGAAAAGTTTCGCACGCAAAATCGCCCGTGCACGTGCGAGACGAGACAAAGCACCTCGCTTTTGCCTCATTATTGGGCTCTGTGAGTCACTGAGAAGAAGACCCATAGCAAATTTCATTTCTTTCTTTCTTTATTTGCGAGGGTTTACACCATCAATACAATCTCTCTCGCTCTCTCTCTCTCTCTCTCTATGAATCGCTCGTCGTGATCGTGTCCCGTCCGATTCCGGCTCCGATCTCCGATCAGGTGTTCCGCTCAGCCTTCTCCATCTGATTCTCTTATTGCTTCTATTATCATAAATAAATCCCAAACCTAGAAAAAGTTGAGACAGAGCTCGATTGTTTTGCCCTAATTACAATATCACATATGCCTTTTTGTGAACTGTGAACTTGAGAGCTTGAATTTGATTTTTTTCTTTGATTTGATTTCAGTAATTTTGCATGGTACAAGTTCAAATGATATGGCAGCTTCGTCACATAATGTTGAGTTGGAAGCAGCCAAGTTTCTGCACAAGCTCATTCAGGATTCTACCGATGAGCCCGCCAAACTTGCCACCAAGCTCTATGTGGTTCGTATTTCTCCTCTATTTCCTTTGTATTACTGCTGTGTAGCTGGTTTCGTCTTTTCGAAGCTTTCGTGCATTAATTCGGGGTTATTTTCGAGCAATGCAGATACTGCAGCACATGAAGTCGAGTGGCAAGGAACATTCCATGCCCTATCAAGTGATATCAAGGTAAGGATTTGTTTACTCCATTTGACTGTTTTCGTCTTTTCAATACTGCACTTTTTACTTGGTGGATTGGATACTTGATGCTTTAGTTGTTTAGACGCTTGATAGAACCTTGAAACAATGCTCGAATTGATGTTTAGCTTACTTGCGGTTTGGTGAGTTTAGTAAGGTCCCGTTTGGTATTGAGGTTTGAACCAATGTCAGCTCTATTTTTTTAACCATTTTCAGCTCTTGATGTCTTTGGTAAATATTTTAAATCCACGTTTCAGCTCTAAATGCGGTCTGAAACTGCAAAAATAAAATGCAGCTCACTACCTGCTTTTTTATTTTTTTTTATCAGCGTTTGCGTATCGCACAGCGGACATTGGTAGAATTAGTTAATTTTTTTTCATTCCCGAAACACCATATTTCACAATTGACACCATCATATCCCATTATCTTCTTGTTATACTCGTTCTCTTCATCTGTTTTCCGTGTTCTCTTCTATAGACTCCTCTCTCGTCTCCGACTCTGCATTTGTTCTTTGATAGATGTCTGATCCATTATTTATTGCCACACAATATGCTCTTTTTGTTCTCACCATCTCTCTTCAAGATCTAATTTTCTTGTGATCTTCTTTAGGGTTCATTTCTCTTCAATCTATTGAATGTTTCTCATTCTTTTTTCATTTCAGTATGGGTTGACAAACAAATGCAATCATCACCTTTTTCTTAATTGTACCTTGCTGTCTCGATACTTTTTTCCCCCTTTTCTTTTATAATCTTGTATTTTTCAGTTTTACTTTCATGTTTATGTGGGTTTTGATGTTACCTGCAACTCTTTCTTAAAGAATAGGAGCTAAGAATTGAATTATCTTTCTGTTAGCAAAAAGTTCAATTGATTTTAAACGGTTGGGTGTGGGCATTTTGATGGAATATTTTACAATCATGGAATGAATGTTACACATAGAAGCTGTGCAGTGGTTGATTGTTCCAGCTGTTTTGAGAGCTATAGTTCTGTAATTTTTAATTTGTACATCCTTTTGCGGCAATTGGTTTTTCAGCTTTTGCTAGTTACTGTTCTTACCTCAATTTCGCCTAAGATTTCCCGTGGTTGGAAGTTGGAAGTTTAAGTAGATACAAGTATTGTATTCGATGCCTAATTGCACAGAGAATTTGGACTTGAGTTTATCGGGGGTTTGGATGATATTAATGTGTTGAGACTTTGAAGGTGAATCTTTTAGGTCTCTGCAACGAGTTAATAAACTTGTGGCTCATTGCATCATAAAACGTGCTTTCCCACTGCATAATTTTGAGGTCTGGAGTGAAACTGGACAGTCTTGGGTGGTGTCTGCAAATATTAATTATGTATCCTAAAGATTAACAAGCTTTGGTTTGAAGGTTCTTTTACATGAACAATTTTTCTGGTTTAGTTGTTGTTACTGCAATGTATTTCGTTAATGCGCATCTGATATGCCTCATTTGTCTCATTTTTTCCTTTTGATATATTAATAGTTTCTTTGCTATATTTTCCCTTAATTAACTAGTCTTTTGGGTCTTCTGCCCATCATCTTCATTTTTTTTCCCGTGAGGGGGGTGTTTCCTACCATCTTGTCTAACTGTCTTCTTTGATCTACCAAGGGCCATGGAGACTGTTATTAATCAACATGGCCTTGATATTGAGGCTTTGAAGTCATCACGCATTCCTTTGTCTGGTGGAGCTCAAACAGGTATCTTGAAGTGCATTTTATTCTCTAAGTGGCTAGGCTCTATAAATTTCGCTTGGTCATCTTGTGGTGATTGAGCCAACATATTTCTGCAGGGTCTTCTCATATTGCTGGAGTTGCAAAAGATTCCAATACGGGCTTGGCCGAAACTGAGGTGTCAAAGATGGACCCATTTTCTTCAAGCAGACCACCTGTTGGACCTATCAGTACAGGGCATGACTATTATCAAGGATCTGCAACTCATCGAAGTAGTCAGTCTTTTGATCATGAAAGTCCATCTAGTTTAGACTCGAGGTCTGCCAATTCACAGTCCCAAGAAAGGCGTGATACAGCAAACCGGGACAACCAGGTGAATCGAAAGGACGGTAAAAAAGCCACCACTAAGAGGAAGAGGGGAGAGACTTCTGTACCCACAGAATCACAACTTGACAGCCCTCAAAATCTTGATACTATAGACAGTGTGGTTAATACGAGGAAGGGAAAGATTAGCAAAGGTGAACTGCCACCTGGTTTTTCAATTAAAGGTGGTGAAAATGCTAATTTTAATATCGTTCCCAGTAGTGGTCAAATGGAGCACTTTACTTCACCATCTGGAAGCATGAGACCAATGGTTAGAGTCAAGCAAGAAGGGCAACATTTAATAGAAAGGCCGGACTTGACCAACAGTAGCAATATGGAAGCTTCCTCTATTCATAACGCTTCAGCTCAGCAGCATGCTGCTTCCCTACCTCCTACAAATGACATTATGGGTGTGTGGAGTCAAAACAAACCCGGGTTTCCTTATGAAAAGTCTCAAGTGCCCAGGTTTTCTTCCAATGTTGTCCCAGGAAATGTGACAGCAGAAAGTCCAATGCAGCAGTCAACAGCTCCATCTCTTGGATCAGGTAAGAATTTGAAAGTAATTAAACATTATTATTATAGTTGTGGGTTTACTTGCTTAAAAGCAACACATTTGAGCTGGAAAAGATGGAGATGTTTCAAACTTAATCAGGATGAAATTTTTAATAGAATAATTTGGACCCAGAGCCATGCCTTTAAATAATCCCTTAGTACGAGATTATTGGTTTTGATATTAACTGTAGTGTTGTCCTGGTGAATTATAATCAAGCATGAATTATCTATATTTTGAAATGATATTTTCCCCCTTTCTTGTCCAACTTGAATAAATAGAAAATAATTTTGGAACTGAGGTTGATCTTATCAAGGAGGCTGAACCTCCTCGGTTATTGAGTAACTAATAATGGCTTGATATTGGTTTAAATTCAGGTTCTTTTGGCAAGATTCAAGGAGGTGTGCCTGGTTCTTCAAGTTCATATCAAGTAGCAGAGCCACCAGCATTCCCAAGTCCAATGCACTATGGTGGCACATTGCCCTCAACTGGAAAGGCCATGGAGCATGATGGAGGAAATACTAATATGCTATCTGATGCAAATAAAACAGTGCAGGTACTTAAATTTTTCATTCGTTATGTTTTCTATCTTTGAGCAAAACAAGGGCATCGTGCTCAATGGTGACTATGATGCTAAACTGCACCTGGCCTTTGAGCAAAACAAGGGCATCGTGCTCAATGGTGACTATGATGCTAAACTGCACCTGGTCTTTTTGTCATCCATAACATATGACAAGTGAAACCAACCAAACTATCGCAATATACGTACCATTTGCTTGTTGCAAATGTTAGGGCAATCATTCTGTTTAATGATATGTTTGCATCGCATTTGGTGTTTGACATAAGTGTGTTCTCATTGTGGTGTCCTTTTAAAGGACGTCAACTTCTGTTGTTTTAAGATGTCTAGATTAATTTTAGATTTCTTTTGCATATATAATAATTTTCAATACTGCTGTTTGAAAGCTCATATATATATATATAAATGTGTGTTGATTTGCTTCTGCTGCACGATGCTTTGGTCAGGCTGGCAGGCAAAATAATGCAGCAGAAATGAGTGTGGTGAGAAGTGCAGCTTCCAGAGATACTGGTAAATCTCCAGTTCATGTGGCCTCTGCATCTTCTGGCATGCCTTTCAAGGAACAGCAGTTGAAACAGCTCAGAGCACAGTGCCTTGTCTTTTTAGCCTTCAGGTAGTTGATTTCAGTTTTGGATCTGATGTTATCAAGTTCAAATATTTTTTTTAGTTGGGTTAAGTTGTGATTTCCGACTGCAGAAATGGTTTGCTGCCAAAGAAACTTCATCTTGAAATTGCACTTGGAAATACTTCACCTAAAGAAGGTATATAAATATATCTATATATATAATTTGCCAATAAAACTTTCTCATTACTAATTTTCCAAATGACTAGAATGCAGTACCTTTATATCATCAGCCTTGATGTATTAACTTAGAAAATTCAGGTGGCAATACAGATGGGCCTCGAAAAGATTTTGTTGACCATAAAGGAAAAGCACAATCTTCAAATGAGCCAAATAACAATTCTGATGCTAGTATGCCATTTGGAAAACTTAACCATGAAACTGATAAAAGTGCAGTCTCCAGTGGGAAACTCCTGGAGACTGACACCTTGGCAAAAGAATCCGAGAGTCCAAAAATGGAGGAAAGTAATGGCCCACCTCGAGATCAGTTTTTGCAGAAAGCAGAAGCTGAAACACAACCTCAAGAGACTACATCTTCACTGGCATGTTCAACTGTGGCATCACAGCAGCCTGATTCAGGTGCAAGACGTGGTTTAACTGTTAACCCTGTGGAAAATATGGAAACTGGACATTTGCAAGTTGTACGGGCTAACACAGCCTCTGCTCTAATGGGTATGAACAAGCAGAACTCTGATATAAGCAGCTGGACTGGGGTTGGGAGTCAAAGTGAAGTTTCCAGAGTACTGTTACCTCCTTCTGCCAGTCAGTCTGAGATTGTTCCTGAAAGAAAAGATACCGCACCCAGTCAGTTCCAAACTCTTGGTAACAATATTTTGGGGAATCAACATACTGCCAATCACCCAGCTTCTTTTGCATCTAGAGATCGTTGGAAACCAGTATCCGCAATTGGCAATGGTCATCACCCAGTAGTTGCATCAAAGGATGCTCACATGATGCAAAAACATGTTTCCAAAGGTGAGAACAATATCTTTATTTCACTATGTCTGGATTTATTGTCTTTTTCACTGATGGTGCTGTTTCTGGTAATTGTGGTGTAGATCATTCGTGGCAATCTGATACATTCCTTCTAGTCTAACAAAAAATATTTTTTCTTGTTGACATAGAAGAATCACATTTTTTTTTTATTGCTGCAGAACAAGTAAAGGAGAATAACCCAGCTTCTATTGATTTTCCACCTTCACCAAAGTACACAATGTCAGAGAAGTGGATTATGGATAAGCAGAAAAAGAAGCTCCTAGATGAACAAACTTGGACTCTTAAGCATCAAAAAGCAAGGGCAAAAATTGCGACATCTTTTCACAAGTTAAAGGTCTGTTAGAAAATTTTATTTGGTGCTTTAAAACCAGTTAGTTCCTTTTTCGTTACCTAAGCATGTTTTTCAAATAAATTAATTATGTCTGACGTTTGCTATGGGATTATTACATGATGACTGATCATTGTATTTCTTCCTGAGGAGGTTGGAATGCTAAAAATTTTGGGGAAACTGAGAGTTAGCTTTGATATTAGTAGAGATGTGGGTTATGTAACACCAAACTCCTGTCCTTGAAACTGATTTTAGTCTATTGAAAATGGAAATGGATGTTTTTCTACGAATTTCTTAACATATATCCTCTGATTACCTTTCATTTTGAACCATTGAGACTTGATTTATGTCGAACTTTCATGAAATTCAAAGGAAAACTTTTTTGTGGCTGAGTTATGAAATATGTACACTGTTTGTGTGTGTGAGTGGCATTAAGAAGGAATCAGTGAGTCTGGCTTGATGGCATTTCTGGAAGCAATGGTTGCCCCAAATCTACTTCATTATTGGTGTTTGGGTTAATTTGTAAAATTTTTCTACTGGAAAATTGGAAAAACTTGGTGTCAGCTTACTTTAGTAGGATTTGCATTCTCATAACTTGAACGAAATAGGGATCATCAATTAAGCAGATGAGTTTTAAGTTACTTTAACTATGGACTGCCATGATATTTGTGTTTAATAGGACGAACAGAAATACACAGGAAAAGTTGTTTGGCACATCATACGGTGCATCTCACTAAAGGGGAATACTTATGCTATTTGCTTGATAATTCTCATTTAGTTTTAGTGTTTGACTATTTTATAGCATTTATCTGACTCTACAAACTAAAACTATACATCTGCCTGAAAAGGAAACTATTTGGTACTTACTTAGTCTGCCTTCTAAGTTACGATGTTCGATAAGTTATGTCCAAATCGTAGTTTTACCAAGTTGGTAATTCAGTTTTGAAAAGAAAAGTAATCTGTCAAATTCATTTATAACTCTCTGGAATGTTGTTTGTTGGAATCAGCAATCAACATGTGTCTTACACTGAGACTTTGACATCTTTCTGCTCAGCTTGTTTTTTGTTTTTGTTTTTTTGGTTACTTTTTCCCTTAATGCAAAAATTTTGTTAAGAAAGCGGCTACATGCCCTAACCCGCCCTATTCTGAACTACTAGTCTCCTTAGACTCTAAATTATAGATTGTTACTAGATTCAATAAATCCTGTGCGCATGAATTTGCATGTTTATATATTAGCAAACAGGTACTTGTAATGCATTGTTTGGCTGGTCCTTTTATTTATTTATTTATTTTTTTTAAAATTGATATTGTATGTGCCTCTGTACTACATCTTATTACTTTTGCTACAGGAAAATGTGAGCTCCTCTGAAGATATATCTGCGAAAACCAAAAGTGTTATAGAGCTCAAAAAACTACAACTCTTGGAATTGCAACGCCGTCTCCGGAGGTAATTGTTATTATGAGTTTCCAAGTGGAGACATTTACTCTGTTGATTTTATATCCTTGCCCGCTTTCAAGACATACGTTTTAAGAACTTTATAATGCTTTCCTACCTGCATCTTACTTGGTTACCTTCAAATTTAAATTTTAAAATGTGAAGTATGTTGTGTCAAATGTCGTTAAGGAGCTGACTAGATACAACTAACAAACCGCTTTAATGCTCTCTTACCTACTGTTTTTATTACATTCAATTTTACTCTACTTTTGAATTTAGAAGTCTGATTTTGTGTCAAAATCTTATTAAAGAGCTGACTATTCTTATGGTGGAAAAAGTGGAATGACCTTATTTAAAGTTTTGGCTGTGGGAATTTGTTTTTGGAAATGTGACTTTATTTGGGACAAACGTAATATATTTATTGTCATTTTGACAATCTAACATTTACATTTCTTTTCTGTATAGTTTTGATTATTTCCTAGACACTTAAATGGTGTTCTATTTCATTTGGCAGTGAATTTTTGAATGATTTCTTCAAACCAATCAATACGGAGATGGATCGCTTGAAATCTTTTAAGAAACATAGACATGGCAGGAGGATAAAACAACTTGAAAAGTTTGAGCAAAAGATGAAGGAAGAAAGACAAAAGAGAATTCAGCAAAGACAAAAGGAATTCTTTGGGGAGTTAGAGGTTCACAAGTAAGTATCCTGCTCTTTTAGTATTTCCTATTATTTGAATCTTATATGTTTCAAGGAGCTAAAATAATCATTACTTTCCCAAGTCATTTGCTTTCTTGATTGGTGTGAATGCTTTTTGACTGGCTTTTAATCTGGACTTAGGGAAAGACTGGATGATGCCTTCAAAATTAAGAGAGAGCGCTGGAAAGGTTTCAATAAATATGTAAAGGAGTTCCACAAAAGGAAGGAACGTATCCATCGTGAGAAGATTGATAGGATCCAACGTGAAAAGATAAACCTGTTGAAGATTAATGATGTGGAGGGGTATTTACGAATGGTGCAGGTATGTACTACATTTTACTGCTGTTAGGATTGCATCTGGCATTTTAATCTATTTTGTTTGACACTTTTGGAACTCATGATAGGATGCCAAATCAGACCGTGTTAAGCAGCTTCTCAAAGAGACAGAAAAATATCTTCAAAAGCTTGGATCCAAGCTACAAGATGCTAAGGCTTTGGCAAGTAGGTTTGAGCATGACATGGACGAAAGTGGAAATGCAAGTGCTGTAGACAAGAGTGAACCTAGTTTGGAAAATGAAGATGAAAGTGACCAGGCGAAGGCAAGTTCTTCTTTGTGCGTTTCAGTTTTTATTGAAGTTTGTGCTCATTGAGTTATATTACATCTGTTTTGCAGCATTACTTGGAGAGCAATGAGAAATACTATTTGATGGCTCATAGGTATGGATATTTTCTTTATTTTGGTTTTACTGTAATTTCATATCTCTTGCTGCATTATAATTGATAGGTCTCACTTTGTAACAGTTTTTAGTGGTGGACAAACTCAGTAACCTTTGGTTCCCTTTTATCTTGCTCTTGAATTTTTTTTTCCTCGTCTTGGAGCATCAGTTTCTTTGTAAAAATAGAACTGTGGGCGTTTTTAGGCCTTCTGTTTTACATTTTTTTTTTCCCAATGCTTGCCAAGTATCTTACAGTCAACCTTTTTTTGCAGTATAAAGGAGAACATTGCAGAGCAGCCGTCTTATATTCAGGGTGGGAAATTGAGAGAGTGAGTAAAATGTGCTCTATAACATTATTAGCTTTCTTTTCTGGTTTGGGGAAGGGTAAAGGAGGAAGATCCTTGTTCTCAATTTAAAGCGATATTCTTTCACCCCTTTCAGGTACCAAATGAATGGCTTAAGGTGGTTGGTGTCACTATACAACAATCATTTGAATGGTATTCTTGCTGATGAAATGGGCCTAGGTAAAACTGTTCAGGTAGGAATGATTCTGTGTCTGCCCCTAAGCTAGTCAGTCCTTTTCCAGTTTGTATGCCTACAATCTGAAATATTTGTGTCTCCAGGTTATATCTTTAATCTGTTACCTGATGGAAGCAAAAAATGATCGAGGACCTTTCCTAGTGGTTGTGCCTTCTTCGGTTTTACCAGGATGGGAAACAGAAATTAACTTTTGGGCCCCTACTATTAATAGGATTGTTTATTCCGGGCCCCCAGAGGAGAGGCGTAGGCTATTTAAGTAATCACATCAAAACTGAACTGCTGTCCTTCTTGTTTTTGGTTTTTTTTTTTTTGTAAATAAACTCAGCAGTTGCATTATCTTGCAGGGAAAGAATAGTTCAACAGAAATTTAATGTCCTCCTTACTACATATGAGTATCTGATGAATAAGCATGACAGACCTAAACTGAGCAAAATCCACTGGCATTATATAATAATTGATGAAGGCCATCGCATAAAGAATGCTTCCTGCAAGTTAAATGCTGAGTTGAAGCATTATCAGAGTTCTCACAGATTGCTGTTAACTGGAACTCCACTGCAGGTTTCCAGCTCTCCTCTTCTGCCCTTATTTTGTTTATTGTTTTCACTTATTTTCTGCTACAGTTTATTATATGTGTGCGGTCTTTCCCTGACTGGTTTAATAACATGGCATCCTGATTTATTTTTAATAATCTGTTTTGACTAGAATAATCTTGAGGAGTTGTGGGCGCTACTAAACTTCTTGTTGCCTAATATATTTAATTCATCTGAAGATTTTTCTCAGTGGTTCAACAAACCATTTGAAAGTAGTGCTGATAGCTCAGCCGATCAAGTAAGCTTTTATATGTTGTACTTCTGACATTGACTTCTTAAAATCTCCTATAACTTCAGTTGCATTAAAATCTAATGCTCATGTATTTATCGTTGTGTTATGTTGACAAGGCCTTATTATCTGAGGAGGAGAATCTATTGATCATAAACCGTCTCCACCAAGTACTTCGACCTTTTGTCCTTCGGAGGCTGAAGCATAAGGTTTTTAAATGTGTTTTGTGCTTATCAACAGTATTTATTTGGAAACTGCTTTGTATTACATGTTGGCATATTGGAGTTCATTTGCCCTTCTGTGGATTTTAAAAATCTGGGTTTCTATTTCTTGTTGTGTGATGCTCGTATACATGTACGTGGATGCATCTCTATAGTACTCTGGACTTGTTTTATTTGCATCCTTTAAAAGGTCTTGAGCCACCAATCTGGCAGAACAACTCAAAGATAAAGTCTTGTTAATTTCTTCTTGCTCGTTCCAAGTTCGAATTACCTTTTGGTGGTGTTCTGGTCAAGGAAGTGTTTTGTCAGTATATGATATTCTGGCACTGATTTTGGATGTTCACAATTGTGTTTATTCTACGAAAATGCCATTTGTGCCAGTCATCTTTGGAGTTTAATGATTTAGCTTGTTCTGTACATTGATTGTGGAGATGGACACTGAAGCAACGAAACAATTTCCTTCTTCTGGAAGGCATGCGTAGAGTGCTTAGTGATAGTGCAAATCTATGACATTTTCAGTATGTATTTATGGTGAACTTGATGCTTCCTGATTGATGGTTTCTGAATCCAGCATTGGAATTGAGTTATGCTCCTTTTTTTTCCTTCTTTCAAGGGCCATTGAAGCACATTTTTTTTACGCTCATCTACCAGACTATTTAATTTAATACATTATTTTTACAAAATTCCCTAAGAATTTGTTATAGTCATGTTGGCATTCTGAGCTGTTCATGTGTCTGGCTGTATATCTGATTATCTTGCATTGAGAAATTTGATATATAATGTCTCACTGCTGGTCTCTAGGCAATGTGATTGAGATTTCATTTCAGCAATCAGAAACTCTTGGATTTTATGGTTTATCTTTCGAAGTTTAGTCAATATATAAATTTTGAACTTTGGAAATCACCATGCTAATGTTCTTGCATGTTAAATTCTTTATGGCAGGTTGAGAATGAACTACCCGAAAAGATTGAGAGACTTGTAAGATGTGAGGCTTCTGGTTACCAGAAGCTTTTGATGAAGAGGGTAGAGGAAAATCTGGGTTCAATTACTAATTCAAAGGTAGTTTAGTTCTTGCTTGTATAAAGCCAAGGGAACTCCAAGTTGTTTCTTACCATGCACATATCATTTTCAGGCCCGGTCAGTGCACAACTCTGTTATGGAGCTTCGAAATATATGCAATCATCCATATCTCAGCCAGCTTCATGTAGAGGAGGCATGTTCATTCCCTGTTCATTTTAAGTTCTTAACTCTTATGAAAGATAATGGAAGTGAGAAGTATATAATTTTTAATAATCACCTTGTAGACGGTAGATTATTATTTTTTTTTTTTCACAAGTGCCCTTTTAAGATTTGAAGACCTTTCTTTTCCTTTCTTTTGTGTGCTGAGTAAGCTTTCTTCTAAATAAACTTGTTATCTGATTGCATCTTGCAGGTGGATAACTTAATACCAAAGCACTATCTGCCACCAATTATAAGGCTTTGTGGGAAGCTTGAGATGTTAGACCGATTACTTCCCAAGCTAAAAGCAACAGATCATAGGGTATGGAATACTTTTACATGTTTCTTGCCACATGGTTTGTTTGTTTTTATTCTGCAGATTATTATTATTTTTTCCTTCCCTTTTTTCTGTATCTGATGTAAGATGTAAATGACTGAAATTTATCACTCTGTAGGTTCTTTTCTTTTCCACAATGACTAGGCTACTTGATGTCATGGAGGAATATCTCAGCTTTAAGCAGTATCGGTACCTTAGGTTGGATGGACATACATCTGGCGGTGATCGTGGTTCCCTTATTGATACGTTCAATAAACCAGATTCTCCCTTTTTCATATTTCTTCTCAGGTGATCCTTGATGCTCTATTCATGTGTTGATGCGTGTCTGCATGTGTACTTCTGTTTTCGACTGACATTTGTAATATTTGTTAGCATTCGGGCTGGTGGTGTTGGTGTGAATCTTCAAGCTGCAGATACGGTGATAATATTTGACACGGACTGGAATCCACAGGTAATTTACGGAATTACTGTACACTGATTTTATTTTGTATTTAGACTCCAAAATTTGAAATATGAAAGCTGTTCTGTTGGTGAATTGTCAGGTTGATTTGCAAGCGCAGGCAAGGGCTCATAGACTTGGCCAGAAGAGGGATGTTCTTGTTCTTCGATTTGAAACGGTGGGTAATCTGCCACCCCCTGGGTTATTGTGCCGATGGAGTCATTTATAAACTCTCCTTTTTATTATGTTTTGTGTTTTCAGTAGAGAATTTACTTGAGTGTGTATATCTGTCTGCTTTAATTAGTTCCTTTTGTTTTAAGGTCCAAACTGTTGAAGAACAAGTCAGAGCTGCAGCTGAGCACAAACTGGGAGTTGCTAATCAGAGCATTACTGCTGGTTTCTTTGACAACAATACAAGGTTGGTTGGATATTTGCTGTGCTGAACTCTGGTATACTATCTAAAGTAGTTCGTAATTGCTCATGAAAATTGGTTTATCACAGTGCGGAAGATCGAAGAGAATATTTGGAGTCACTTTTGCGTGAAAATAAGAAAGAGGAAGCTGCACCTGTATTGGATGATGACGCTTTAAATGATCTCTTAGCTCGCAGGTATATGAAGTTTGATCATTTCTGATGTTTATCTGTCTGCACTCTTCTTTGATGTGCTTGATCATCCAAAAGAACCCGACCATTGAGAATTCATGTCCATCATAATTTGTCCGAACAAATTCCAGTGGTTTCTGGAATAAATTTTTTTTCCATCATTTTTAAGGAACAAGTGTGTTCCCAAGAAAGGAACAGAAACGTAAGCAGTGGACAAGAAGTTGAAAGCAGCAACTAACAAAAGAATGACAAAAAGTATTCCAACAGGAGGACGAGCCTATAAAGATCCTTAACCCCCATTCATTGTGATCTTCAGTATCCTTGTACTCATGTCCATCCAATTACAACCAAAACTCTGCAACTGCAAAGAGCTTTAGCTAAAACACTGAATAAATGAAAACATGCTTCTTATTAAGTTACCTCTTAGGAAGACACCTTACACTGCCGACAATTAGTGTAATCGTACCTCACCATTTTGTTTGACTTGCTTGAACTTACTGCTTGTCGAGTTTGGAATTTCACAATCAGAAGGGATAATATGTTGGATTTGATTTCTGCTGTTATTTTGCAAAGCCTTTTTGTCTTGCCTGATTTTGTCATTATTACTGCTATTTGCCAAATTTCAAAAAAGCTACTTAATCTCCTCATGTAGGAATTTTCTTTTTTAATTGATTTTATTTGAATTGGATCATGAAATGAACGTCTCTTTTGCAGTGAGTCAGAAATTGATGTCTTTGAATCAGTGGACAAAAGAAGGCGAGAGGAAGAAATGGTATTGACTTAATTAGTATTAACATCACTGCAGATGTCACATGCTACCTACTTGTCTTATGGGATGACTATAAAATTATTTCATTTGGCAGGCATCATGGAGGAAGTTAGCATGTGTACAAGGGAAGGATGGTTCTGAATCTCTGCCTCCCTTGCCTTCTCGGCTTGTGACAGAGGATGACTTGAAGGAGTTCTATGAAGCGATGAAGATATATGAGGTGCCAAAGACAGGTGTAGTTTCTAATGTTGGGATAAAGCGGAAGGGTCAGTCTCTGGGGGGACTTGATACTCAACGATATGGAAGGGGAAAGCGGGCTAGAGAGGTTTGTTTTTCAAATCTTATTTTGATTGTTGAAATGTATTCTTTCTGACATTGCCTCGTTTACCATAATGCTGTCTAAAAAATGATTTTTTTTTTCTTTTCCCCTTAATGGTTTTTAGGTTCGCTCATATGAAGAGCAATGGACAGAAGAGGAATTTGAAAAGTTGTGTCAGGCTGAGTCCCCTGATTCCCCTGAAAAAGCAAAGGAAGAAGTTACAGAGTCAAACTTACCGAAAGATGAAAGTGGCTCTGTGGTGGCTGTTAGTAGAACTGAACTTCCTGCTCCACCTCCACCAGACTTACCACCACAATCTGTTGAGCTGCCACAACAAAGTAAAGAGGTAACCCCACCAGCTAAACGAGGCCGTGGCAGGCCAAAAAGAGCAACAGTAGATCAATCACCAACTGCAGTTGTTCTTACAGCGCCTGTTGGAACAGTCAAAGTGGATACAGGGTTAGAGATAGGACCGATGACTAGCTGTGTAACAAACTCAGCCCCAGATTCAGTACCTGATTCTGGTGATATTGAGGGTATTGGTGGAGTTGCAGGAAGTACCGATCTCGTGGCCTCACCTAGATCTCATCCAACAGCTCCTAAGCCTTCCGTTTCTGTTACTCCTCCCTCCCAATTGAGTACTATTAGCCCTTCTGCACCCACACAAGTAAGAGGAAAGGGTCGGAAAACTAAGAGTGGACAGGAAGCACCCCGGCGTAGGGGAAAGAAACAGGGGCAAGTATCTCCTGGTTCTGATTCAAAACAAGTTGAGCTTTCACAGAAGACATCTGTTGATCCGTTGGAAAATGAAACCATTGGCATGAGTGAAACTGTTTCTGCAGCCCAGAGTCCTGCTTCTTGTGCTTTAAAAGGTGCAGAAGGGGCCGATCATCAATCTGGCATTGTAATGGTTTTGAGTTCTCAGTCCACCCGCCTTGTCCCTGCTGTTGCTCCTTTATCTCAACCTTCCCCTTCCCCCACTGTACCAGTGAAAATGAAACCACAAAACCGGATGGCTCAAAGTGGTGTTGGAGCTCCCCGCCGTAGGGGGAAGAAACAGGTGCCAGCATCACCTGCTGTTACTGATGCGCTGGTTGGCCCTGATTCGACACCAAATATGCTTCCACTGGATAAATCAGGGGATTCACATGAGAGCAAAGACATAGACATGAGAAGTAAGCAAGAGGCTGATGTTTTAGCAGGTGAGGATATAAATTCAACTCCAAATTCAGTTAACTTAGCGCAAGTTAAGCAGACTACAAACTCATCCATGGGTAAATACTGTTCATCTATGAAATTCTTTCAATCATTGAAATCAAAATCTAATTATCTTAGCATAAATTAAAATTTTAAAATTTGCAGGCGCTGCATCAGGAGAAAGTCCAAACCTAACAGAGGCTTTGCCTGAAAATTGCTCATCCAAACCTAAGAATGACAAGATTTCAGGAGATGAAGGTTCTACCACACCAGCTGCTGTATCAAATGAGACCATTTCAGAGGTGAATAAGAGTCATACTCTGGAGGAGAAAGCTCTTCCAGCAATTCCAACTTTGATCACTGCATCTCCTGTTTTTAATCCTTCAACTGGTTCTCTTCCCGGTTCTACTCCCATGGAAAGCACTGGTGAGGCAAAACATCATGGTACTGAGATTTCTCCTAGCTCTCAGTTAAAGCTGTCCTCTTCTGTTTCTCCTGCTTCTCAGTCTATCATTCCTAGCCCTTCCAAACCTGTGGAAGTCAAAAAACAGGGTCGAAGGGCTTCAAGCAGAGCTGAAGCACCCCGTCGCAGGGGAAAGAAGCAGGCTCCTGTGTTCCCAGCTGTTTCTGGTGGTCCAGCTAGTCAGGATCCAGAATTAAGTTTTCAGGTACAGGATATGTCTGCTGGTACATTGGGGAGTAAGACTGCTGAACTGGGAAAAAAGCAAGGTACTGATGGGCAGGAACTGTCACATGTTACTCAATCCCAGACAAGTCAAGTGCATTTAGTTAGCAGTTTAACTGATTCTGATCCAAAAAGAAAAGAGCACCCAAGCTATCCTACCCCAAATAAGCAGCCTACAAACTCATCATCAACAATTGACAGTGCTGCTGGATCCTCTGATAAGGGTTCTGCTCTGGGACGTATACAGACTGCTAACGTAAACGATGTTGCTCGTGTGATGAAAGAGGTCTTTTCTGGCACACGTCTATCAAAAGCTAAAATTTCTGAGTCTTTTGGGAGAGAAGGTCGTGGTTCCCCCCGTGTACCTGTATCCAGTAAGACTCCGGCGGACATGTCCGAAAACCAAAATCTGGAGGATAAAGCATGTTCTGGTGTGGAATTGAAGGTTTCTGAACCTGAGATGGGTGATCTTTCGAATGCGTCCAAGGTTAGTTGTATTTACTGGGAATAAAGATATACCGTCGGAGATACTTTTTAAATTGCTCCAGATATTGTACATGGGTTACATATCTTATACATGTATACATGTGCACTTGAATGCCCTGAGACAGTGACAAAAGAGTTGAATTATTTTTAAATAATCTTAAACTATTATTTGGTGTCATATGTTTATATCTCAGGTTGGTGCAGTTGTTGTTCCAGAAAACATTACCTCCTTAGCAACTGAAGGAAAAAAGGTAGACTGCTTACCTGTTGGCAGCTTAGTAACACTGGAGAGTTCAAGAGGATCTCCAGCTGAAAAGGATTCTTTGATGGCTTCCTACAATGCTTCTGGGAGAGTGGCAGAAATTGATCAGCCTGTGGTTACATTGACCATGGGCAGTGATAGTGTTGAATGCTCATCTGAGGCAGGGCCTGTGGGCAGTCTTAAATCACAGGAGTCAGAACATGAAGCTAGAGCTAGTGATGCTTTTCAGGTTTCCGGAACACTGCCAGAAAATGTGTCTCGAAACATGGATCAGCCCTTGGTAACCTTGAGCAAGGAGCGTGCTAGTGTTGCAGCCTTGTCTGAGCCAGGGACTCTAAGATGCTCCAGGTCACCAGAGGAGTCGGGCTGTGAAGCTAAAGTTGGTGATACTTCTCAGATTTGTGGAATGCTGCCAGAAAATGTTTCTGGAATAATGGATCAGTCTCTGGTTACTTTGACCATGGGAGGTGATAGTGTTGTAGGCTTATCTGAGGCACAACCTATAGACAGCTCCAAGCCACCAGAGGAGTTAGAATGTGCAGCTAAAGTTGTTGAAACATCTCAGGTTTGTGTGACAAGCATAGATCACCCTCCAATTACCTTGACTATGGGGGGTGATAGTGTTGAAGGTTCTGAGGCAGGTCTTGTAGGTAGCTCCAAACCTCCAGAGGAGGTGGAATGTGAGGTTAAAGTTGGTAATACTTCTCAAGTTAACGAGCCAATGCCGGAAAATGCATCAGAAAACCCGGATTTCCAGCCCTCTTATGAAGCTAAAGTTGGTGATGTTTCTGAGGTTTGTGAGATATCAACAGAAGTTGTGCCTGAAAACATGGATTTGCAGCCATCTTCAACAGGGCAGGAGTCGGAATCTGAAGCTAAATTTGGTGTTGCTTCTCAGATTCATGAGACGGTGTTGGACATTGTATCTGAAAACATGGAGTTGCAGCCATCTTCAACAGTGCAAGAGTTGAAATCTGAAGACAAAGTTGATGCCTCTCAGGTTTGTGAGACAGTGTTGGAATCTGTACCTGAGAAAATGGATTTGCAGCCATCTTCAACAGTGCAGGAGTTGGAATCTGAAGCTGGAGGTGGTGAGGCTTCTCAGGTTAGCAAAACATTGCTGGAGTCTGAAAACATGGATTTGCAGACATCGGCAACAGCACACGACTTAGTATCTGAAGCTAAAGCTGGTGAGGCGTTTCAGTTTAGTGAAACATTACTAGAGTCTGAAAACATGGATTTGCAAACATGTTCAACAGCACAGGAATCAGAATCTGAAGCAAAAGTAAGTGATGCGTCTGAGGTTTGTGTGACATTGCTGGTGTACGAAAACATGCATTTGCAACCATCTTTAACAGTTCAGGATACACAATCTGAAGCTAAAGTTGGTGATGATTCTCAGGTTTGTGCTGTACAGGAGTCTGAAGCTGAAGCTAACGTTTCTGAATCTTTTGGGAGAGAATGTAGTGTTTACCCTGGTGTACCTGTATCCAGTGAGACTCCGGTGGACATGGCCAAAAACCAAAATTTGGAGGATAAAGCATGTTCTGGTGTGGAATTGAAGGTTTCTGAAACTGAGATGGGAGGTCTTTTGAATGCGTCTGAGGTTAGTTATATTTACTGAGAATGAATTTATACAGTATGAAATCTCTATTGATGGTTTCAAACATTGTATGTTACCTTTCAATGCCGAATTACGGAGATATTAAGTGTATTGTCTTGTAGGATATTATGATGACGGTTACTTATCACATGCATGTGCACTTGAATGCCCTTAGACAGTCAAAAGTTGAATAATTTTTAGGAATTGAGTGAACTATTGTTTGATTTCATATGCTTTTATATCTCAGGCTGACAAGGTGGTTGTTCCAGAAAATGCATCTTCAGAAAACATTGATTTCTCTGCATCCTCCTTAGCAAACAAAGGAAAGAAGGTTGATTGCTTACCTGGAGGTTCTGTTGGTAGCTCAGTAACACTGCAGAGGTCAAATGAATCTCCAGCTGAAAAGGATTTGATGAATTCTTATGATGCTTTTGGGAGAGTGGCAGAAATTGAATCTGAAAACATTGATCAGCCTCCCGTTACGTTGACCATGGGCAGTGATAGTGTTGAAGGCTCATCTGAGGCAGGGCCTTTAGGCAGTCTCAAATCACAGGAGTCAGAGCATGAATGTACAGTTAGTGATGCTTTTCAGGTTTCTGTGACATTGCCAGAAAATGTGTCTGGAAACATGGATCAGCCTTTGATTACTTTGAGCAATGGGTCTGATACTGTTGAAGCCTTATCTGTGCCCAAGTCTTCTGAGGAGTCGGACTGTAAAGCTAAAGTTGGTGACGCTTCTCAGATTTGTGCAACGCTGCCAGAAATTTTTTCTTGTAACACGGATCAGCCTGCGGTTACTTTGACCATTGGAGGTAATAGTGTTGCAGACTTCCCTGAGGCACAACCTATCGGCATCTCCAAGCCACCAGAGAAATTAGAATGTGAAGTTAAAGTCGTTGAAGCTTCTCAGGTTTGTGGGACATGGCCAGAAAATACTTCTGAAAGCATGGATCAGCCTCCAGCTACATTGACCGTGACGTGTGATAGTGTTGAAGCCTCATTTGACGCGGGTCCTGTAAGAAGCCCCAAACCTCTAGAGGAGATGGAGTGCGAAGCCAAAGTTGGTGATGCTTCTCAAGTTTGTGAGTCATTGCCGACAAATGTGTCTGAAAACATGAATTTCCAGCCCTCTTCTGACGCTAAAATTGGTGATAATCCTGAGGTTTTTGAGACATTGACAGAAGTTGAAAACATGGATTTGCAGCCATCTTCAACGGTGCAGGAGTCAGAATCTGAAGCTAAAGTTGGTGATGCTTCTGAGGTTGGTGAGACATTGACGGAAGTTGTGCCTGAAAACCTGGATTTGCAGCCATCTTCAACAGTGCAGGAGTCGAAATCTGAAGCTAAAGTTGGTGATGCTTCTAACATTTGTGAGACATTTTTGCGATTTGTGCCCGAAAACATGGATTCACAGCCATCTTCAAGAGTGCAGGAGTTGGAGTCTGACACTAAAGTTGGTGAGACATCGACAGAAATTGTGTGCGAAAAAATGGATATGCAGCCATCTTCAACAGTGCCGGAGTTGGAATCTGAAGCTAAAGTTGGTGATGCTTCTCATGTTTGTGAGACAGTGTTGGAATTTGTTCCTGAAAACATGGATTTGCAGCCATCTTCAACGTCACCTGAGTTGGAATCTAAAGCTAAAGTTGATGAGGTTTCTCAGGTTTGTGAGACATTGCCAGAGTCCAAAAACATGGATTTGCAGCCATCTTCAGGAGCACAGGATTCTGAAGCTGATGCTAAAGTGGGTGATGTTTCTCAGGTTTGTGTGACATTGCTGGAGTCTGAAAACGTGGATTTGCAGCTATCTTCAACTGCACAGAAATCTGAAGCGAAAGTTAGTGATGCGTCTCAGGTTTGTGAGACATCACTGGAGCCCAAAAACATGGATTTGCAGCCATGTTCAACAGCACATGAGTCGGAATCTGAAGGTAAAGTTGGTGAGGCGTCTCAGGTTTGTGAGACATCGCCGGAGCCCAAAAACATGGATTTGCAGCCATCTCCGACAGCAGAGGAGTCAGAATCTGTAGATAAAGTTGGTGATGTGTCTCAGGTTTGTGAGACATTGCCGGATTGTGTAAACATGGATTTGCAGCCATGTTCGACAGCACATGAGTCGGAATCTGAAGTGAAAGTTGGTGAGGCGTCTCAGGTTTGTGAGACATTGCCGGAGTCAGAAAACATGGATTTGACATTGCGAGAGTCTGGAAACATGGATTTGCAGTCACCTCCAGCAGCACATGAGTCTGAATCTGAAGCTAAAATTGGTGATGATTCCAAGGTTCGTGAGACATTGCCGGAGTCCGACAACATGGATTTGCAGCCATCTTCAACAGCACTTGAGTCAGACTCTGAAGCTAAACGTGGTGAGGCTTCTCAGGTTTGTGAGACACTGCCAGTCTGAGAACATGGATTTGCAACCATCTTCAAGAGCTCAGGAATCTGAAACTGAAGCTAAAGTAGGTGATGTTTCTCAGGTTTGTGAGACGTTGGTAGGAAATGTGCCCAAAAACATGGATATGCCACCATTGGCAACAGCGCAGGAGGTTGAAGACATGAAGTTATCGTCTGAGGAACCAACCTGTCGGTAGCTCAGGGGCACCGCCTAAAGCTGAGTGAGTGTATAACCTCAGAACTTTGTACAGCTTGATAGAGCAGAAATATGTAATATAAGCTATTCAGTATTCAAGGATTGATTTGCCCTTAATCATAAAAGGGTATCATACGCTATTCAGTTATCAAGTAGATAGAGCGTATGTAATATAACGTATCTAGTGCCCAACAGTGTAAACCTGTTATGCCCTCCTGGGTGTGCTAGCTTCACTACCCGTCAATTAGTTTTTACACTAGAAGCTAATTTATTTATAATTTCCGGCGATTTCCTTGTCTATTACCCTTTTTTAAAGCATTTTGGATGCAAATATCGTTCTCTACATTGCGTTTTATTTCCCCTCAGACTAATTGATTTTTGTGGCAGAAGTGTTTATTCTTGTAATATTAGATCCTTCAAGGAAAATCCTCCTCCACAAGCTCCACTCATATGACACCCAAGGAACAATTCTTGTGTTGTTTAAGTTTGTCTCACACAAAGTAACATTTAATACATTATGAAATTTATTCTTCAAAAAATTTAGATCTAAGCATTCATTTATCAGACTATGTCAAGGGGCAATCATAAGTCTAGCTAGAATCACGAATATGCTTAAATTTGTTTGCATTGTGTTCGTAATACATATGACCATTTCCTATGGGTAAAAAAAACAGTGTATTATTGACCAAGATTGCCCAAAATGCAAACCAAAGAGGCGATGTTATTAGCTTTGTTATTTGGTTTGTACTTATAATAGCCATAGGAATAACCATATGCAAAATAAATTTATGAAATCCAGTAAAAGACACACTCTGCATGCAACTGTTATTTGCATATCTGCTGGAATGAAGGGCCTTAACGAGAAAAGTTACTTGCAATGAATACGTTCTCTCCTTCAACACGTACAAAGGTAGTGAAGGAATGGAACTACAAAACAACTTTGGGGACAAAAGTTTCAGAAAACCTTACTTGTCAATTCTCAAACGCTGCAATATCAAGCTCTCTTTCTGTCGCAAGGATCAATCAGCCTACAAGCAGCATATGTGGTCATGACAAAACCAGGGTGATCAGTGCCTTCAAATTTATTTTTAGTATAAGACAAGCAATCTACACTTAGGAAAAGGATACATTAATAAAACCAACCTTCAGCAAACATGCAAACATCTTCATTTTAACATGCTGATCATTTTTCATAACTAGCTCAAGATCAGAAAATAACGGGAAGAGGTCGAAAATTACCAAACTAGAATCTGGCAAGCTTAAGTTCGACGTAAAAACTTCCACCAATGGCTTCGATCCCTTCTGGAGATTTGTTCAGCAACTCAAGGCGAGCTCCCCAGTTCAAGAATCACCCAAAATGAAGCTCTATAGTTCGAGATATCGGGATCGATAACTCAGTTTTGATCTAGATCGGGGCTGGCTTCCAGCCGCCACCACGCGCAGCGCCGCCGTGCAAGGTCACCTCTGGGAGCTTCAGGAGGTTGAGGCGAGCTCGTGGATAGAGTTTGGCGAGGAGTGGTGGCCGATAGCTTGAGATATCAAGCTTGGAACCAAAATGAGTTCAAACCGGGCGGAGCTTTCCGCCGCTGCTGGCGGCCGTGTTGCGGCCAAGGCTGCTGCCTCTGGCAGCTGCGCAAGGCCAAGACAAAGCTAATGGAGGTAGTCCGACGCAGTTTGGTGGCTGGAGGAGGAAGAGAGAGAGACTGCAGAGCTTTTGCTCTGTTTTCGGTTTCGACCGAGTGAGAGAGAGACAATGAACAATTTTCCAAAAATAGAAAGGAGGCCGGATAAAAATGGAAAGTTTCCAAAAAAATTTAGGGTTTTTTCTTTATATACCCAAAATGGAAAAATCTTGTAAATGTCATAACTAATTCACAAAAAATCCAATTTTTGCGTTCCGCATATGCACAAACTCGTATCGACGAGTTCTACAACTTTTATGAAGAAAGTTTTCCCAAATTCCGTACATATAAAAAGTCGATTTCTTAAATCGGACATTTCGAGCTTTTCATTAAAACAAATTGTTTCGGAACATCGATAATTCTAAAAATGAAATATTTCGAGTAATATTCGTGCAAATGCACTTTATTCGTTCTACACAATTACACAAAATTAAAATGGAAATTGCTGTTATTACAGATAGAGTGATCTTTTAGGTTCTCAAATGGTGTATAAGCCCATTGAACATAAGGGTTCGAGTTGTGTATAAACTTGAGTTGTATAATCTTGTACTTGTGTATTACTTTCATAGTTTAGATGTATACTTTCCAAGGACGTAGGTATGCAATTTTCCCGAATCTCATAAATCTTATGGTCTTCTCAAATTTTTTTTTTGTCTTTTTTTTTTTTTATCTATGTAACATTGCTTGTGTGACAAGAAGGTTAAACACCATGTGAGATGGTTTTAGGTTCGCACTACAAAATACTATATCTAAGCTCTTAGGTTCAATAAAAGATCCACTCGTGTATGTTGAAGATATCGTTAAACTTAGTTATAGCATATATACTACAAGGGGTAAAGCTATGGTATGTTAACATTTCTCATACATCAACTATTTTTACCACTTTAATGACTCATGTTACCACTTTGAGGACTCATATTTCTATTTTGAGGACTCATATGGTAAACTAAAAAAATTTACCACTTTAAGGACTCATGTTACCACTTTGAGGACTAATATTACTATTTTGAGGACTCATATGGTAACTAAGAAAATTTACCACTTTAAGGACTCATGTTACCACTTTGAGGACTAATATTACTATTTTGAGGTCTCATTTTCCCACTTTTAAGGCAATTATATGCATGTCATATGTTAACACATTGTAGAATTTTTTACCCATACTACAAAAGTTTTTAGATATTTGATTTTCATCATCGTGAGCCATGGAAAATAAGTTTCGCATAAGAGAATAAGACGGATTGAGCATGGGTTTTATTGCGATTGAGCATGGCATGAACATTTGACCCCAAATCAAAAAGGCATGGAATGAACATAGGTATACATTTGATAATGATAGTTTGATCTGTCTAAGAAGAACATTAAAAGACCTAGCTCATCAGTTTATAATTCACCATCTACTTACTAGTTACTATATATGAGAGCATCACTTTCTTAACTTCTTTACAAAATAGTGAATATAATATTTCCGAAGTAAAATATTTCCAAAATGTTGTCTTAGATGATGTTTGGAGTAGCCAAGATTTGCATTGCATTGTAAAAGCATTACCAAATTGTATGAATTGAGTTGAATTGAAAGTCCATTGGCAATTGAGATAGTGATTTAATTTGCTAACAATGTGTTTCTTGAATATTCCCTTTCTAAGCTGCTCCTTTATATCTTTCAATTTTTCTCCCACTTTTGACATAAATTGAGATAATTCATCACCTGTGAGTCCAACTAAATCAGAGTAGAAAATCAAAATATTGAAATATTATTTGAGTAGCACAAATGAAATTGAGATGCCAAGATCTTTACGTAAGAGGTGGTCATTAAATTGATTAATCAATCAACATCAAACAAATTGTTCAATCGCGATGCTTGTTGTTTAGTTGGGAAAGACACTGTTAGAATGCATAAGCCCTGAGACTTTACAAAACAAGTTTATAGCCTCGTTTTAGACACTGCTGAAATTTTATGCAAGTTTAACAGATCACGCACCCTCAGCAATGTCCATTACTCAAGTATCAACATTTTTCAGTAACAATAGAGCTCTGACCGAGCCATTCATGCCCTTTGTACCAAATCGATTGTAGTTGCACTGCCCTCAATGTCATTCCAGGTGACAGAGGCAGCGTTATTGGGCCTTTGATTTTCAAAATAGACACAATGAAGATTGATGTAATACTGAATCGGATGCAGATAATGTCGAAGAAGTAGTACCAGCCTATCTAAGTTAGGTTACTAATATGAAAAATGTGGGTGTAGACTTCGTGTTGGTCGTGGAGTTACTCTATTTATCACGAGTTGTGTGGTGTGAACTTCCATAATGATTATAGGTGCATAAGTACGACAAGGAAAAGAAGTCTGATCAGTCATTTAGAGTACTTACAAAATACATAATGGATACATTTAATATTCTAGAATTTTTCCTCTCTTAATGTGATCATTGAGGTATCAAAATCTTTTCTGTTTACAAATTTGGATAAAAAAATTTGGTTTTCGACAGTGAGAATTTAGCTATCCCACGAATGTATTGGTCGAGCGTCATACTTAATTGCACTGAAGATTTCATCCAGATGATCATGGGTGAATAATTATGATAGGGAAATGAATGTCTGATCAGTTATTTAGAGTATTTTGTAAATACATAACGGACACGTTTAATATTCCAACATTTTTCCTCTTTGAATGTGATCCTTGTGGTATCAAAATCTTTTTTGTTTACAAATTTGGATCAGAAAATTTGGCTTTTGACAGTGAGAATTTAGCTATTCCAAATGTATTGGTTGAGCGTTTTTCCCACATACTTAACCGCACTGAAGATTTCATCCATATGATTATGGGTGCATAAGTATGACAGGGAAATGAACGTTTGATCAATCATTTAGGGTATTTACAAAATACATAATGGACACGGTTATATTCCAGTATTTTTTTTTTTCTCTCTTAGTGTGATCCTTGGGCCATCAAAATATTTTTGTTTACAAATCTGGATTAGAAAATTTAGCTTTCGACAATGAGAATTTAGCTATCCCACGAATGTATTGGTTGAGCTTCATACTTAATTGCACTAAAGATTTCATCCAGATAATTATGGGTGCATAATTATGACAAGGAAAGTTGTCTAATAAGTCATTTAGAGTATTTACAAAATACATAATGGACACGTTTAATATTCAAGTATTTTTTTTCTCTCTTAATGTGATCCTTGGGGTATCGAAATATTTTTTGTTTACAAATTTGGATAAGAAAATATGACTTTCAATGGTGAGAATTTAGCTATCTCACAAATGTATTAGTTCGCCGTTTTTTCCACATACTTAACCGCACAGAAGATTTCATCCAATGGCGGAGCCAAAAATATATTAATAGGTGTGAGTTTTCATAGAAAAATCAGTATAGCTACAAGCTTGCAATCTCATTCAAGCAAGGGACCTACAGCATGGAAGAAGGGTTATTGGACCACTATTCCAAATTGGCAATTGGTAATATTAACAACTAAGTTATAGTTGTATGACTATTACTGGGTTACGGGACCCACTAGGCACCAATATGGCTCCGCCACTGATTCCATCTGAGGAGATGACTTTTGATGATATGAGAAAAGCACGGTAGCTGTTGGACAAAGAATACATAACTTGTAATAAAGTGTCGACTAAACAGTTGGATTACATGGTGGAGCATAATAGGAAAGCAAGTATTCTACCTCCAAGTGAATTTGGGTTGTTGTATGGATTGTCTAAGCATTACCTGTTATATAAGTTGTACCACAAGGTGGGTACCATTATGATAGGGGAACTTTAGGCTGGATTGATCTTATGATGTAATTGTTAGGTCATACGCCAGATTTTAGTAGAGTTTAATCTAGTCAAAAAACGTTTGGTGTAGTGAGCTAAAAAGTTTTACAACAAAACCTCGACCAAGCTGACCACACCATCACAACACACTCCGATCCATATATATAAGCACCATAGGAACCTAGAAAGTTCCTACCACCACCAACCAACAACAGCTTCCCCCAAAACACAAACCCAACCGATGTCACAAAACATGCCATCTGCCGCCAAGACTTGTTAAGAAAACCACCCCAAATTGAAAAAGAAGTTCATTGTCCGATCCTGTTGTGTAGACTAACAAACAAGCTCATCTACATTTTAGAACCGCAGGTGGCAGTCCATCCCCTCCTTTATTGAGAAGGAAGAGCGTTGCATAAGGAGAAAGATTCCCTAGCCTTAAAGGAATCAATTTAGTTAGAGAAAGAGCCGAGCCCCTCATAATATGGAGATGGAGCAATCATTTTTTAGCAATAATTAAAAAGCCTTTTTACCAAAATATTTATAGTGAAATTGTTGATAGCAAATTTGTATACGTAAAACGGATGAAATATGATTTTTCTATTGATGCGTAAACAAATTATTAAAATGGATTTTCACATTATGTTATTAAATTAGTATTAGAAATTATGCATTTGCATCATTGTAAATAAATTTATTTACTTTATATCTTAATAATTCCATTCAACGCACCAAATGAGACCTTAGTGATGATCACTAACTTCTGACCTGAGTATTGACGTGGCGAGTGGTTATTCTATAGTCCTAGACTAACACGCGGGCATTGTCATGTAGTGGTCCGAGTCAATAATACTACTCGAATTTATTAAGGGAATCTATTAGGAATAGGAACATGTCATATGGAGTAGTAACATTAATCTGGATTACCACGTGTAGAAAGGCCCGGAACCTTAGAATAATTTTCCTAATGTGACGAATTTCGTTAATAACTCATAGTAAGAATTTTGATCATTGTAGTTTGACCGTGTTCTTATGTCATACAAAACTTTTAAACAAAATGAACGAATAATATGATTTGAATTTATTAATGAAACCAGTCAAGAATAAGTATATGCCATATGAACAAATAATATTATCCCGAACCACCACGTGTATAAAGAAGACGTGACAGAATTGGGTAATAATTCATAATAAGAATTGGGAAGAATCCTCATATGGTACCTGAACTATTATCTAATGCACATTTTGGTACCTAAACTTTCAAAACTATTTTGATGGTACCTGAACTATTGCTCCGTTTCTCCATATGGTACTTCTACCCAATCTGCCGTTAACTTTGCCTACGTGGCTCATTCTTATAGGATGACATTCATCTCACAAAAAAAAAAAATATATGTAAAGTTAATGGCAGATTAGATGTAAGTGCCATATGAAGAAACAGAGTAATAGTTCAGGTACTACGATGGTAGTTTTGAAAGTTTAGACACCAAAATGTGTATTTGACCATAATTCAAGTACCATTTGAGGATTTTTTACATAAAAATTTTGGTCTAATCGTGCTATGATCCACAACATATTTAAATGAAGGGTCTCAACGTGGGAATTAACAAAATTTGCTGGGCAAAAGTAACAAACAAAAGCCCCAAAAGTTGCATGAAATTACAACACAGTTTACAATAAACCCAAAATGAGGAAATTGAAATGCCCATTTGCATTTCTGCCCTAAAAACACCGATGTGCAAATGCCCCAGTTCATAGTCGCAATTGCCCCGAGTTCGTAGAAGCAATTGCCCCAACTACTCGCAGTTGCCCAATTGCTGTAAGCGCTCCCTTTCTGAACCCATGTCGATTTTGATTGCTTCCCCAAGTGTGTTTTTGTATTTTTGCCCCCAAATTTTTCAAAGTTTTCATCTTTAATTCGAACAACCCCAGATGAATTTAGGGTTTATTATATTTTTTCTTTTGGTGTTATGGGTCTGTTTCATTGATCTGTATTATTTGCATGAATTACATTTGGTTTTTTTTCAGTTTCCTTTTTATCTTTCTTATTTTCTTCTGTTGGAGAAGTTATGGTTTGCTTGGATATGGTTGAATGTTAAGGGCTTTGGTTGTAATTTGTTTGTTTCACAAGCTGGCAATGATGGTCATGGTCAGTTCATACTGTCTGGAACTGAATGGAGAAAGTAGTTGACTTTATTTTCAAACCGATTCGTTAGTGCAGCTATAGGCTTTAATGTTCGGGCCGGTGTCTCACTTTGCAGACTTGCAGTGTTTTTCGGGGTTAATTTCATCAGTTTTAGTAGAGTCTAGGTTATTTTGGTTGTTTTGAGGTAGGACAATGTCGTATAGTTGAAGAGGTTTTCCTTGAGTTGGCATGCGGCGAGTAGGATTGTTGTTTTTGTTGTAGGTGAGATCGGTTTTTGGTTCTATCGGGTTGACAGGGTTTTTGAAAAGCATCACTTTGTATGAAGTGTGCATGCTTCAAGATACAAAACTTTAGCAGCTTTTAGGTGTGTAAGTCTGTCTTCCGCATTGTGGGATAGGCGGGCAGGATTTAGCTGTTATTCTTTTTTTCCTTTTTTCTTTTAGCTTTGTTAAGTTTTACTTACGATGTGGGGTTTTGGTCGTCTTGTCCACAGTATGTATGTTAGATCTAATGAATTATCTGTCCTCTAAAACAAAATTCAAAATATGAGAAATACGGTTTGGAATCAAAATCTCCAAACACTGAGGACTTAAAATTGGTTCCAAAGATACTGTTGTATTATAGATGGTTTCTTTGTTTTGATGTATAGCGTGTATATTTTAGATAAGCAATTGGTTGTATTCTGGAGATTTAACTTGTATTTATTGTTCTAATTTTTCTTTGGACGGTTTCTCATTCTTTTATTTTAATACCAATTAAATATGTGCAATGTGGAGCTTGACACTTCCTGAATCCTCATTTCTTTCTTGTCTTTGTAGATATAGGCTCTCTGGAATCAATACTCAGCCAGGGTTCTACCAGATCTGACTTGGGAGATCAAAAACGTTCACAGTTGAGCCTTTCTTGTCGGTTTTTACTGGCTTTGGTTCTAAGTTTGGCTAATGCTTATCTGGAAGCACACTTTTGGGGTTTCAATGTTTACTTTCATTTTATGCACTAGTAGAGGAATTTGAGTCAGCTCAGGTTCTCCAGATTACTGATGGATTGCAACAAAGAAGAGGCCATTAGGGCCAAGGGGATTGCTGAGAAGAAGATGGAAAACAAGGATTTTGCAGGGGCTCGTAAGATTGGTGTGAAGGCACAACAACTCTATCCTGATCTGGAGAACATATCTCAGATGCTTATGGTGTGTGAAGTGCATTGCTCTGCCGAACAGAAATTGTTTGGGAATGAGATGGACTGGTATGGCATTCTTCAGATTGATCAGAAAGCAGATGAACTGACAATTAAGAAGCAGTACAGGAAGTTCGCTCTTCAACTTCACCCTGACAAAAACAAATTTTCTGGTGCAGAAGCTGCTTTTAAGCTGATAGGAGAAGCTCAAAGAATACTTTTGGACCGTGACAAACGTAACATGCATGACTTGAAACGCAGGGCTTCTGTTAGTAAAACAAATGTGCAATATCGACCCCCAACGAAGGCGAGTTGGAATTCAAATATTCACAACTTCAGAAGCAATCTTTCAGGCATGAATCCCCAGAACCAGCAGCAACAGCAGGCCACTTTTTGGACTATGTGCCCGTTTTGTGAGGTTAAGTACCAGTATTATAGAGCAACTGCCCTGCACAAATCTCTTACTTGTCAAACCTGCAAGAAGCCCTTCATTGCATATGAGACAAATGTGCAAGCACCACCAACTACCTTCAATCAGCAGGCATACCCCCAGCAAAAATGTGGTTTCAGCAAAGTTGAAATGAAATCTCAGGGAAACTTTACTGCTGAAAAACCCAAATCTGAATCTTTTCAAAAGAGTGGTCCGAAGGCAGGTGGTTCCTCTGGTATTGGTTCAGAAAAGGTGAACCGGAAGAGAGACAGAAAGGGAGACAGAAAGCGTGTAGTAGAAGCCAGTGAAAGCAGTGACTCTGAAAGCAGCGCCGACTCTGAAGAAGATGTGGTCGTTGATACGGATGGTGTTCATCAGGGATGTTACGGGGAGCAACCTAGAAGATCTGCACGGAGTAAGCAGCAGGTATCTTATAAGGAAAATCTAAGTGATGATGATGACATTCCTATATCAAAGAGGGGGAAGAGGAGTGGATCCTCATGTGCCACTGAAGGACAGAATGGAGATGCTTCTAAAGAGGAGGAATCTAAAATGAATGGTCAATCTGACCCCCTGGCTAACACCAAAGGAGATGAGGAAAAGGTGAAACAGAAAGATAGTGCTTGTCTTGAAGAGTCATCGAAGGTTCAGGCCAAAAAGATGGTGAATGGTGAGAAAAGTTCAGAAAGTAAAGAGAAAGTTCATGAGAATTCTGCATCAGATACAAGCTCCCATGAGAAAATTGCAGAGCCACTGTATTCTGTTCCCCAAAATGACTTCAGTGACTTTGACAAGATCCGGACGGAAGAATGTTTTAAAGTTGGGCAGCTCTGGGCTGTTTATGATAATCAAAATGGGATGCCAAGATTTTACGCTAGGATTAAGAAACTTAACGCTCCTGAGTTCAAGGTGCATATTACCTGGCTAGAGGCGGACCCTGATGATGATAATGGAAAAAAATGGGCAAATGCAAACTTGCCAATTTCTTGCGGTAAATTCACACAAGGCCAGTCTGACACCACAGAAGATATTGGGATATTCTCTCATTTGATATCTTGGGAGAAGATTAAAAATACTTACAAGATATATCCAAGAAAGGGAGAGACTTGGGCCATTTTTAAGGACTGGAATATGAACTGGTGCTCTGATCTGGACTCTAATTGTAAGCGTGAGTTTGAATATGAGTACGTTGAAATTTTGTCAGAGTATGCTGAGGGTGTTGGAATACGTGTTGCACTCTTGGAGAAGGTGAATGGCTTTGTGAGTGTTTTTTGTCAAATGGTGGAAGAAGGAAAAGGCACGTTTCAAGTTCCACCAGGTGAATTATTGAGGTTCTCTCACAGGCTTCCATCCTTTAAATTGACTGGTGATGAAGGAGTAGGAGTGCCATCAGGATCTGTTGAGCTTGATCCCGCCTCTATGCTCTTTAGTGCTGAGGAAATTGAAGCAAGAGACAAGAAAAGTAGTACCAGCGAGTTATTTTCTAAATGGTCAGATATAAGGAAACCTATGGCGGGGAATGTAGCTACAAACGAGGGCGATCCGAAGATCATAAATTTGGGGCCTGAACATAGTAAACCTAATCAAGATCATGATGCTCATGAAGAAGTGTCAATTGAAGTTCCGGACCCTGAATTTTACAACTTCGATGCTGATAAATCCCTGCAAAAATTTGAGATTGGTCAGATCTGGGCATTGTACAGTGATGAAGATGGCTTGCCCAAATACTATGGACAGATCAAAAGGATTGATTCTAGGAAATCTAAATTGAAGATTTTGGTTGCATGGCTTGAATGCAGCTCACTACCAGAAAATTCGATGGAGTGGCGTGATGAAGAGATGCCTATTTCTTGTGGGAAATTTGAGGTTAAAAGGAATCAAGTCCAAGATTATGATTCTACCATGTCCTTTTCACATCTAGTCAAAGCAGTTCCGGTTAGTAGAACTGAATTTGATATCTTGCCCAAGAGGGGAGAGGTTTGGGCATTATATAAGAACTGGACTCCTGATATCTCGAGTTCTGGCTTGGCAACCTGTGACTATGATATAGTCGAAGTGTGCGAGGACAATGGTTTGCAAAGAAAGGTACTGATTTTAGGGCGTGTGGATGGCTTCAACTCAGTTTTTAAAGTTGAAGGAGGATCAGCTGAAACTATGACTATCCCCGAGGTTGAGCTTCTCAGGTTTTCTCATAGCATTCCATCTTTCCGGCTAACAGAAGAGAAAGGTGGCAGCCTTAGAGGCTGCTGGGAACTTGATCCTGCTGCTTTACCCGTCCGATACTTTAGTCAGAAGTGAACTGGCAAATTGACCTAATGCCATATAGTGCACATGCAGCATTCATCCGATAGCTCTCAAGCCAGGGGTCTCTTTTCCAGGTGCTGGTTTGGAAGATGGAATGATTTGGGAGAAGATTCTAATATATAAAGCGGAATGAAGCCTGCCCAGTCACTTGTGAAGAATGATCAGTCTTTTGATCAGTGTACTCCGAGGGAGGTGAATGTTCCCAGCTAACTTCTTTGCAGCCCATGAATTTTGCTCTCTCTCTCTTGGTGGAGAGCAGTTGGCTCTGTGCTGGTTTTATGTAACTTTTGGAACTCTTTTTATCAATCCTCTAAACTTCAGTAACTGATGATGTTGGTGCTGAAGTTACGGGTGATGTTGGAATGCCAACTATCAATGGATGATCTGAAGTTTTTCATCTCAAGAATGTTGTTTTCCTAGAAATTTGTATCAGCAAACATTATTTCGGCTGTTGAAAAAGTAGTCGCATGCGGCCAATGCTTTTCTTTACTTGTAGTCTTTCTTCTTCCAACAACTTTGTGGGTTGGAGGCTGTTATCAGTCATCCTCATCGGTTCTCTGTTTAAGGATTGGGTTGCCGTAGGAACCCTTTAATGGGTGCTGTGAAAATGCGATGAGACAAAGCAATGAGCGGTGAACACATGCAGGTTAAGGGGTCGAGTACTCTCTGACCTCTATTCCATAATAGGCATCAAACCCTAGCTTAGGTATGGAAGCACAGAAATGTGAAGAGAACAACAAACAGATGCAAATTGAACTCCTAGATCACTTTTGTTTGTACCCAATTTTGGTAGATCAGTCCGTAAATCTTTTGCCGATAGATGAAGAAAATATGCTGCTTTTATTGATGGTATCTCAATAAAACTTCATATTTATGACATTTTATTAGATGTTAACTTTTAGAGAAAAACTGAAAATGAAATGAAATAACGGCGATAATCATTCTTTGAAATAATTAATGTCGAGATTTTATTGAGGTTGAAGGTGGTATGAAGCATATCTTAAATTCAATCATTAAGACCGAAATATTCATTTAATTTAATTGTTCTTTCCTTCCTAAATCTTATGTTTGTAATAGTATAAAATAGGAGACATCTAACTCATTGTAAAGGGTCCCTGACCAACATAACACAACTCAATTTCAATTACATCTACAACCTCTGCTATCTTTACAATATCTTTTCATTCTTGTTCTAGCCTAGTTAAATTTTCATTGCTTTCTTTACCTTCCACACTTTATATTTCCTGTAATTTGCTCTTTCGTCTCTTTAAATTTCTTGTGCAATTTAATTAATTCGCATTTAGATTCTTGTTCTTTTACTTTCTGCACCCTATATCAAAAAATAAAAAAGAGAAGCAAAATCGGTGAAGACGCTGAAAGTCCTTGCAACAAAGGCAAGAGAACCCAGCGGCCGAGACAGTTCATTCCTCAGCCCACAATCACTTGAAAGAAGTTAGATCACATGCAAATCATATTAAAACCTTTCTAGGCCAATAAGCCTTGAGTTGGCTCGCCCACACAATCCAGAAGGACAACTAGATCGCAAGTCCCTCGGCCCTTATTTCAGCCGAGACGATTTTGAGGCAAACAACTTTAGAATTAAGAAAATTTGGACCTGCATTTCACCCATTGCTGTAAAAGGCGTTTCTCAACCTTGTGCCAGTTAGATGATAACATGAGTTTCGAAAGTTGAGCACCAGAGCAGAGTCATACAATATCACATTTTGTTGGGTACTCTTAATTTTCACGGTCGATATAGATAGATTGATACAAATAGAGAGAGAGAGAGAGAGAGAGAGAGAGAGAGAGAGAGAGAGAGAGAGAGAGAGAGAGAGAGAGAGAGAGAGAGAGAGAGAGAGAGAGAGATGTTTGTATAGCAACCAATGCTCCAAGGCTGTTGATTGATGTGATGAGATTTAGTAACTAGAGTAGCAAATGACTTTACTAGCAACAAGCTTGTAAGAATTGTGAGAATCAAAATTACTCAATTCGAAGGACTACAAAGTCGATCGATCTTGAAAATCTTGTCATAGAATTTAGAAGTTTAAACAAACCGAAATAACACAATTCCTTCCATCCATCGGAAGTCTGTGCCTATTTGTTTGGCTTCATAGCTGAAAAATATTGCCATAAGAGGAATCACGGGACAACAAAATGAGATTACAGTGGCAAGTAGTATTTGTTAATGTATGGTGAAGTTATGAAATAGAAATAGTAAGAGGCATTGGACTCTTGGACTTGGTTTTAATTCCCAGGTTATAGACAACTTTAACATGTTTAATTCGGCCTAATAGACTTCAATCTTGTACATCACTAATTAACACAACCTCAATTGAACTACAACTACTACTATATTGTTGATTGTCGAACGGTGTTAAGGATTGAAAGATGGTCATTGATAAAACCTTTACGATTTGCTTTAGCAGACTCAGAGAGCCAAACTAGCACTCGAAGCTTTCTACGTAATGGACCCATGGTATGTATATATGGTGATGTTAATAACCATTTTTCTTCTAGTTATAGCAAATTTCAGCGTGGGTCCCCCATTTAATGATATATTTTCCTTTAATAAGCAATAGCAAGATATAATGTCCATCGAGGGCATTTGGTCTAGTGGTATGATTCTCGCTTTGGGTGCGAGAGGTCCCGAGTTCGATTCTCGGAATGCCCCAAATTTTTTGTTTTTGAAATTACACAGTAAAAACGCAGCGTTTACTGATACAGTAAAACGCAGCGTTTCAGATAGCAGAGGCAGTCACAGAGACGGTGTGAACGGGCAGAAGAAACCTAGAAAGCGTTTTGTGCCCAAAACTAACCGCTATTATTCCCCCAAAACTTTTCCCTCCAAATTTTCCCTCCACTCACCAAAAACCCTACTCTCTTTCCCTCCCTCTCTCTCTCTCTCTTTGATGGAAAGGCCTTACTTGTCTCTCTAGGTAGGAATATTTTTGGTCCCTTCTACTTATATTTGATCCCCATCTCCTTCTTCTTCGTTTTCCCCTTTGAAATTTCACTGCTTTGATTTTAGGGTTTCAAGCGATTTTGCGATTTTGTTCTGCCGATGAGTTGCAATGGGTTCTCTTTGGGACGCCGATTATGAAATTGGACCGATGAAGACCGATCCCGGCCACGCCCAGCCCCTTGATACTCAGATTTCAACCCCTCCCCTATCTGGTAATTTTCTTCAACCTTCGTCCTTTTTTGGTCATTACTCTCTAATACACCAACAAGAAGCTATCTTTTGGTCGAATTAATCCTCCCCATAATCTAACTACCACTGAAATCGATGAATTCTTGGTGGCTTTTCATGGCCGATTACAATTCTTTATTACATGTTTAAGCATCCAATATGTAGTTCAGTCTGTCTTGGCAATAAGATTTTATTCTTTATTTTCAATGATAATTAGATGAAAAGGCCAAAGGAGGGGATGCTGATGAGTTAATGCAAGACACTGAGCCTTTTGATGATACCGTTCCGGTTGAAGATGCATTTGATACCCAAGTGGTGTGTCTTGCCGGCGAAACCCAAGTGATGGATCTTGGCGGTGAAACCCAGCTACTGGATGATTTTGACTGCATTGGGGACATGGAGACGCAGTTACTGGATTTGGATGATCGAGTTGTCAGTGACAGTGAAGGGGAACACTCGGATGCAACTCAAGTTTTAGATGTTAATGAGGATGTCTCGGAGGAGGTGTCAGTAACAAGAGGTGACGGTCAGTTAGTGGACGAGGAGAAAACTCACTGCGCTGGTATTTGCCAAGATAGCGAGAAGAGGCTGATGCAGCAAGCTAGTCATTTGGTCAATGAACAACGTAATGCAGGTGCGGCCTCTTTATACTAGTTAAGAGTATTAATCTTTGATTATTGATGCATCACTGTTTTTCTTTATCCACTATTTGAATAATCTGTTACTGCAAGAGAAATTGAAATACATTGTGGGCACATGGAATGGAAATTCCTTTTCTAATTCGTAGTGGGATATCATCTTTTCGTTTTGGCATGTTTGTTCATGTGTAAGAGTTTAGAATTGAAATAAAGCGTTCATTCTTCACCTTTAACTTGTGCGTTAAAATACTGTGGGATGGTTTTTGAAAGTAAAGTTGGGATTTTGTCTCTTAGGGCTCCTTGTTTCTACATCAACACCTGTGGTTGAAGAGTCCCCAGAACTGAAACCTGGTATGTACAGTCTTGCTTCTTCATGGAAATGGATCTTCTCTGATCAGAAGTTGTATTGTAGTTTGTTGATTCAATGATTTTAGTGATGTATAAAATAAGTCCTTGAAAAAGCTTGAATATAAAATATTAGAACTATTATGTCAATGTGGGTATCTAAAATTTTGTGTCTCCCTCTTTTGCTCAGGATATGTGCGTATGCATTTCACTTCAGTTCGTGCAGCATCCTTGCGGGCCTCTGGTCTAGCGGCTCGGAACAACAGTGGGTCTCATTCTGTTCCATGCGGTAATCATTCTTTGGAGCAACTTGCAACCATAGGTGGAACGGAAGTCGGTCAGGAAAATGATATGGGGAGAAATGATGATACAATTAAGAGTTCAGGGGTTGGTAGTTCAACGGTGAGAAAACTTTTTACTGACGATCCAGATGGTGAAAATGAGGGATTTCCTCATGACAGTAATAGTTTTGAAGAAGGAGAAGACTTGCTTCAGTTGCCTTCTTGTGATTTGGCAGGGTTAAGCTATGCTGATTCTCAAGAACCTGGAGAGTTATCACAGGCTAATGCTCTGAATTTTGTGGATAAGTTTCTCCAAGATAATGCTGAGGAGTTTGATAAAGAAGGTGATTGCAGAAAGAGTTCTAAGAAAAATTCAAAAGTTGTCTCAAGTGCCAAAGGGCCACAAACATTGGCAAAGAAGGCCAACGATATAAGCTTAGTTATAGATGCAGGCATTTATGAGTGGGATGATAATCGTGAGGATGAAGGAGGCGGTGAGTTGTTTCGCCGAAAAAGGACAGACTTCTTTAGTGGTGGAATTCATGGGTCAAAATCTGTTCCACAGCCTCGGAAGGCGAAAAGGAACAGAACGGATGAGCTGAATGATAACAAACAGAAATTGCAGGGAAAGAACAAGAAAATTGGTGTAGTTCATTCTGATTCCAAATTGTTGGTGCAGGATTCAAAAGTCCATGAGAAGATGGAAAGTGAAGATGAAATGAGACACAAAAGGAACCTCACTAGTGAGTTTGACGAACAGTTTAATATCTGCTCTACTAGAGGAGAGTTGGATGTTCATGATAAGACCCAGGTGCCTGAAATGCTAAATGTAGGTTTTGATACTCAAATAGCTGCTGAAGCTATGGAAGCCTTGTTCAACGGTGAAGGAATTTCCAATTGTGAGGCCAATGATGCTATTCACAGAAGCTCACCTGAAGGTTCAATGGGAGAAAAGATAAAGAATATAAATGTGAAGAAACCCCCTTCTCAAAAAAGAGCACGCCTTTCTGATGCAGGGGTTGATTCTCGAGAATCCCAACAAGCCAAGAAAACAAGGAGGGTTGATCCCAACTCAAGTAAAGATTCCTTGACAGCACCTCCGGAAAATTCTAAGAATGCCAGGAAGCCGCATGAAACTGCATTGGTGATAACAAAATCAAAGAGGGCCAAGTCACATGCTGCAAAGCACGATATTATCAGTCAGAGGAAAATCTTGGAGAGAGTACCTTCTGTTTCCATTGATCAAAGAACAGAAAGATCTAAGAAACAGAATTTACAATATGGTGGTACCTCTACACCCATTGCACGTCGAACTAGGCAGTCTATGCTGGTGAATCAGTTCAATATAGCTGATAATGCATCCAGTGATTGTAGGGAAGAGTCTAACTATGTGACGGAGAGTGTTGCTGGTGTTCATATGGCTAAAGAGTTGAGTGCAAAATCTTCAAAACAGGGTCCCATTGAAGCTAGCAGGGCTGGAAAGATGAAACAAAACCAATACGAGCATGCAGATGTTAATTTCAGAGCTGTTGGTAACGGGGTCAAATTGGATGGGTTGAGCTTTCCTAGAGGACGAAGATCTCAGCGAAATTTGTCCGGCAAGGTTTATGGGCCTGATGACTTGGATGATCCATCTGAGCCATCTGTTCAGCCAGAGAAATTTGGAAAATGTGGCACTAGGCACAAAAGGTCACAGGATGCTAGAAGCACTACTGTTGATAAAACGTTTAAAAGGGAAACGCGATCTTCCACATGTGGATCTCTTGGAAATAAGAATTTGGAAGGAAATTTTGCGCAGAAAAATTTAGACAAAAGAGGTTCTGGTGGTGCTCCCCTTCATTCTAATTCTTCTCATAAAGATAAAGATGGGAAAATGATATCAGAGAAAACTGTGGAGAAGACTGTTAGGGTCCCTAACAGGTTGAGTGATGCAAGTCCCTCTTCTGTTAGAATGAGGGATGAATCCCCACGTCAGAAAGCTGGCTGTCAACAATCTGATGCAGCATGTACTACTCCGGTTAACCACAATAAGGTGGCTATCAATGATGTATCTCCTGTTTGTATGGGTAGTGAATATTTCAAACAGTCATGCAAGAGGAGCCTATCAAGGCCGAGCCTTTTGAAAGAACTCCGTGACTTGAGTCCACTTGACCCTGAATCAACTTCAACATCAAAGGATTTAAGGAGGAGGAGAGACATGACTGATGTTCGAGTGCTATATAGTCACCACTTAGATGAGGACATAATTAAGCAGCAGAAGAAGGTACTTTCTGAATTCATTTAGCTATTCAGTAATTATGCAAGCTGGTGTGAAGTAATCTGATCTTATGTTGTTTGTCTCGATAGGTTTTGGGCCGACTAGGAGTTTCTGTTGCATCCTCGATGACAGATGCCACACACTTCATAGCAGATCAGTTTGTGCGAACAAGGAATATGTTAGAAGCTATAGCTTCTGGAAAACCAGTGGTGACACATTTATGGCTAGAGAGCTGTGGACAAGCTAACTGTTTCATTGATGAGAAAAATTACATACTAAGGGATACTAAAAAGGAGAAGGAGTTTGGCTTTAGCATGCCAGCTTCGTTGGCACATGCATGCCAACATCCACTTTTAAAGGTAGATGTTATATTTGAGTTGGTGTCGCCGGATAAATTGGTTACTTGTTCTGTATTTTCCATTAACACATGGATTTTGCAGGATCGGAAAGTCTTTATCACCCCAAATACAAAGCCTGGTAAAGAAATAATTTCGAGTCTGGTCAAAGCAGTCAATGGCCAGGTAGTCTTATTTCATTTTCAAAGACAGGTCAATCTAATTTTGGATGTTGTAAGAGTCTGTTTTGCTGTGTTTACAAACTCGTGTTTATGGAAAAAATAGAAACTACTATCTCTGTGTTGTGTGTAAATACATGTAATATATGTTTACACATGTAATTTTATCCTTGTCTTACTTGATCTCTCTTCCCACTAGTTTCAGCAAACTAAGTTGATCTTGTTTGAACCGTTCATTAGGCAGTGGAGAGAATTGGCAGATCTGCTTTGAAGGCTGATCAGATTCTGGATGATCTGTTGGTTCTATCTTGCGAGGAAGATTATGAAATTTGTGTGCCTTTACTTGAAAAAGGTTAAGAGCAGTCTCATTTGTCAACAAGTATTGTAAGAACAGGAAAAGAGATTTTTGTGACACTGTTTTATTCTTGCAGGAGCTGCAGTTTACAGCTCAGAGCTGGTATTGAATGGGATTGTTACTCAGAAGCTGGAATTTGAAAGGTTAGTTGCATGTAACTGAAAAAACAATTATTTGTGCCAAAGTGGTTTCAATTCAATGTTCATTTTTAGCCTAATTTTTCCCCCTTTTGCCTAAAGCTGATGAGTGTCAGGATATTGATTATTGATGGCAAAAATTGTCTAACAAACTTGCAATTTTTTTCTTGTGACAGACATCGCATTTTCACTGATCAAGTTAAGAAAACCCGGTCTACCATATGGTTGAGGAAAGATGGCAATAAGTTCCAGCCTGTGTCCAAAAAATAAATAAGGTTTTCATCTATTTATTCATCTCCTCAGACTTTCCAGTTTCTCCTTAGTCAAGTCATTTTTGTTAGGTATGAGGTTGGGTCTGCACGAGTAGTCTTTGTATTTCCATGTAAAAAAGTATTTATGCTGTATATAACTGAAAATGTGTAATTTCTCTTTTCCTTGTACTCCCATATTGGGGCTATGTAGCTAGCGTATAATGGATGTGAACATATACTGGATGTACATTTATTAGTTGTTCCATCCTTCAATAACACTTCCGAAAGAGATGACCAAGTTATGGGATTGATGTGTGACATTACTTTTGTAATTTTATACTATATGCCTTGGAGTCATAGTTCTTGCATCATCAGAACATGGCATCTTAAATCTGAGCTCTCATTTCATCACAAGTTGGATGAAATTATCATTATATGTATTATCCAGTTATGCGATGGAGCTCCACAAAAGCAATGACTGGTTCCATCAAGCAAACCACCAGTGCTACTAATTATAAAATATAAACGTGGGGTACATGCTTCATTGATTCAGTGCAACATCTTTCATTATACAAAAAGTTGTACACTTGATTAAATCTACTAGTAAGATAATTATTGCATTCATAATTGATCAACAATGCTAGCCTTGGTACTACCAGGATTCAGTCATACTGGGCTAGAGTTGTTTTGGGCAACTTGAACTCTCCAAGTGAAGTGTTGCATATACAATGAGTTGAGGCTCATTGATATCCCGAAACCCACTACTGATGCAAGCAATATTGAATAAATAGCCGACAGATGAAGCTGGGGAAAAGAAAATGAAAAGCATTAGTTAATATCTGCATTTTCTCAATACCCAAAGGAGTAGTTTGATGTACCAAATAGAGTATTTGATAACCAGGTCTTACTGTTGTAATGATAATGAAACAAAAATGGAGCAGTTTGATGTACCAAATAACTTGGCAATTCGACTAAAGATAGGCTATAGGGAAATTATTTACTCATTGGAAGAGAAACACTCACTGTAGAATAGAAAAGGTGTACGCTGAGCGCTACAAGTCCAAACTCAAGAGCTGCATATGTCCATATATACTCCTTGATTGCTGAAAATTAAACAAGAAGATAGTGTGACTGTTATAAACTTACAGGGTAGAGCACTAATAATTTCTGAGGCTCAATTATACCAAGGACAATGGCAAATATGGATGCTAAGAGACCCAATGTAAATGCAAATGGTGCTGCAACTACAATAGCTTGAGTTTTCAAGTCACGAATCTGCATAATGAGAAAGAATGGGATTAGCATTGCTACATTTGCTACTGATAACCAGCTACATTTGACTCCTTGTTTCAATGTATGCTTTTGGGACCTTGTATTCCCAATATATAAAATATTTCAACACCACATAAGTTAGCGGTATGACACAATGTCTGATACAATGCCTGATATGGTTTCTTTACACCGAAGCAGATTTATTTATTTTGATTTTATTTGTGCTCGGATAATCCAATTCATCTGGAGACACAAACAAGTTCTAGTTTAGTTGGAGACAAATTCTTTATTCTTAAAGTATCTTCATAGAAGAATGGACATACCAGTAGTTGCTCAAGGAAGAAGAAGTAGCATATTGTGCTAATTAATACCAGTATCACGAAGTCCTGCCATGCACTGCACAAGATATAATTTAATTAGCTATAAAGGGTTAAAAAAAATCAGGAGTATCATATGCTTGAAAAAACTGAATTCAGCCATTCAATTAGAGGATGACTTGCAAGATAATAAACCCTACAGAAGACAATATCTGCTTACTGATAAATTATTGATGGTGGCTGAATTTTTTTCTTTTCTTTTTTCTAGAAGATTAGAAATCATAGTCATGAAACTCTAGTATGTTTGAACTCTTTGTTCTCATGCCAGGGTTCTCTCTCACTTGTGAAAATCATAGAAAGATCTCCTACATGGACAGGCCTATGCAAGAAAAAGACGACCCAAACCTCTCATTGATGTTAAGGTTATAGAAAATTTATTTCGGTAAGAACACATAGCAAGATATTTATGACAGGTGGGAACTCAAGATAGTAAATTCACAAAGATCTCCAATAATAAAAGTTAATCTTGAACATTAAAATTTTCAATCAGAGTAGGATTTGGATCTTCCTTTTTTTCCTTTTTTTTTTTTTTTTTAATAGATGATTTGGGTTTATCTTCTAGCACTTAAAGTGGATATATCTATTTGGAGATTAATGACTGTTCAATTATGACTGAACAGTGACAGATACTTCATAATAGGTTTCCATTTCTTCCAAATCTTTATTATGTAAAACCTAGTAAGATCATGACAACATAAATCTCTAAATGTATCTGTCTATCATGTTCATAAACAAAGGATTTCAATCCCAAATGGTGTCACCTTATCGTTTCTGGATTCAAACTCTGTTGGGTCTGGTTCTGTCTGCTGGCCCTTTGAACAGAGCTCTGCACCCGAAGCAAGGTTACAGGTAAATTCTGAACCTCCTGCCCACATACCTCGCACGTCCTGTTTCCTCTTGTGCTAAACCACTTAATTGCACACTGTTCATGTACAAGTCTGAGAGCACCTTTGCAACTGCATTCCATTTTGAGTGTATTTTGTTCTTCACATTCATCAAGACAAATCCTGCATACCGCTTCTTCTTCAGGAATTTCTTCATCATCAGGCTCAACTGGAACTGGAGTTATTTGATCTGATATGCCAAAAACAAAGTTAGGGGGTTATTGACAGTGAAATCCTCTTTTACAAAAATTCTGTCCCCATGAGTCAACCTTGAAAATGTAGAACGTTTACCTATGGAATAGATAAGTCACACATGCAGCATGAATAAGGAACTACAATGATAGATTTACTACATACCATCACTAGGATCTGTCTGGATGTTCTCATTTCGAGCAGCAAAAGATACAGATCTAACAATAACTATGTTTCGTCCAGGCACAGACAGGGACCTTGAAACTGTAGGCTTAACAGTTTCTTTCTGCACAAAATTAACCACAACAATCTCAGATATTTTTCTTTTTCCTTCTTTTTTGGCAATTACTTCTTTTTCCTAATCTGGTGACTTCCGGATTCACAAGCCATTTTTATTGAAATACAAAGACAAAAAGAAATCTAAAAGAAGCGCAATAAATCAGATGTATTGACCTGAATTATCATATAGCACGATTAAAAGGTACCTTGTAAACCTTGAATTTTGATCAGATATAAGAATTTAAAAAATTACAAAAAGAGCATAAACTGGGTTAATTTTGTGTGACATACTGCTTAGGTACATTCTCGGAAGAACTTGAAAAAAAAAAAAAATGCTATGTAAAATCTTCAATCTTGAAATACCTTCTACCGAGATTGTAAGAGTGGAATTCTTTCAAATGATCAAATATTATTGTCATATTTTAATATAGCTTCAAGTGCAAATAAGCATGTGAAATCTACAAACCTAGGGAAGTGGAAAATTCTAGATTGCATCTTACATGTGGCTTGTGCCGTTCATTATACATCCTTGCAGAAACTGGTGTAGAAATGGATGGTGACAAATTCGATGCCGGTGTAACAGGAAGAGAGGCACACTTTGTCCAAGAAAATGCTGGTGCATTATTGGCCACTATCGGACTTCCCGGAGCTGTACTGGAGTCTGAATTAAGGAGGGAACTTTTCTCACCATCCGGCAGCGTACCTTTCTTCTTAAAGCTTAAAGCCCGGAATAACCCTCCTGATAGTGGACTACCCTTAGAGGAACCTTGAGACTGGAGTAAACCCTTGCCGCTACGGCTACTGCCAAACGCTGCATGTCTTGGGGGTATTTGAAGTGATATATCGGGGCGTCTTCCACTATGTCCTGATTCTGTAGCTTCTTCCTGTATGGACTTGAGATTTTGAGCACCAGCCTGCATAAAAACAAGTATCTTAGCAGTTGGTCTTAAAATTTGTGATCATCAAATTATCAAAGTGAATCGAAATGTGTCATGCACAGACAACCCATATGAGTACAATAATAGAAGATTAGAAGGGTGTGTCAACTGCAGAATTGAGCTCAAATGACTATAAATATCTAGAACAATCCATCTAGTAGCAATAAAGTAAAGCAATCTACAACGAGTATGAATGAATCAAGATCTAGAAAGACTAATAAATCAAGGAACCAAAGAGTGTAAATTAAGGTTCATTGCAGTTGAAATGAAAATTGAGTCTTATCACATATCTGAAATCCTACCACTAAATCCAGCTCCAATCAATAAAGCAGAACCCAAAGAGACAGTAATTGGTAAAGTGAAAAGGCTAAAACTGGAGTACCCAGTTGGTGTTTTGAGGTATAAAAGGAAACCCAGAAGCCAAATCAAGTGAGAAAGCACAAGTTGCATCCACCCCACCCAGCTCCCACAAATAGTAAGTCCAAAACCAGATAGAAAGTATCCAAATTTAGAAAGAAACCCACAAACCTGAGCAGGAGGAGCTTCAGTAACTCCATTACTCACTGCTTGAGTTGCTTGCATTGCCAAGAAAACCAAAACTAACTCACCACAAATTTTTTTTTTTTTTTTTTTTTTTAAAGATGGAAACTTTTTAATGGCAGCAGAGACTGTAGGGATTGAAGTAGTTGAAGAACATGAGAATGATCTTGAGGTTTTTATTTATCTATCTATTTTTATTTTATAATAATAATAATAATAATGGAGAAGGAATAATGTTAGTATTATATGGAGGAGAAAAGAAAATGAGAATTTCTTAGAAGAGAAGGGAGACACTGGTCTTCTCTCAGGTCGTGTGTAAGAAGAAGAAGAAGAAGAAGAAGAAGACGAGGACTTTGTTTTGTAAGTCATCAAAGGCTTTCGTCTTGTTGCCGCTTTCACTTCCCATATTCGCGCGAGTATTCCTACTCGCTTTTGGGCCCAGAATGACCAAAACAGAGGGCGAGTGGAGTTTGTGTGCGGCGGAGGAGAGTAGGAGGAGTGACCTATGAGTAGGTCCAACGCATTAAATTTGCCATGATATTTAATTCCATTTATCACGGCAAACCGAAATAGGGGTTATCTTTTTAACTGCCAAAAGTTTACTTTTGTTAATTGAAAGATTAATTTTTAACGTAATTTACGTCCAAGACATAGTCTAATTCTAGTTTAATTGTTGATCCAAGTGAGACCACGTTGAATTTCACATCAACTGAAAATGAAGCGATTATACATGGAACTAACTAACTAAGATTGATTGAGTTGGATTTAGTAATTATATTTTTGGATAATTAACCTTTTTTTTATTTTATCACGATGAGATGAACTTGCGATATTCATATATAATTAACGATCTGTGTCTTTCACAGTCTGAAAGACCTCTTGTTAGAGCATCTACTAACCCCCAAAGGGAGATGATACCCCATATACCTACTTTTTTTATCTATGCAGCCATATTTCTTAGGAAACGTATTGTTTTAAGAATCGTACTAAACTTATCGAGAGATTTACCAATTGAGCTGTCCGAATATAAAAAATTTGTAAGAGAATCTGCTTTGCCGCCACTTCAAAGTGGGTAGTCAATAATGAAGAAAGAGAGGTTGGCCTAGAGACATTATATGTTCTCTTTCAGTTAAAAATTAATGTATTTTAGATCTTAATCTCAACCAAAGTCTAATTTGAAATAGTTGGAATAAAGTCAAAGTCAAACACAAGTCTACAATTTTCACTTTATAAGTATACACTATTTTTAGTCTAATTTGTGAGTCACTGATCAAATGTAATATTTTAATTTAAAATTTGAGTGTTTCGAGTAAGTTTTCTTTACAAATCATTATAATTTGACTTATAATTTGAACTTTTAGATGTCATGTACCAACCCATACGTCGCCAAAAAAAGTCTCATAGATGATCAATTGATTAAAAATTGTTACATTTTGCTTCGATAAATGAAGGAGAAAATTTCCCATAAGTCAATTTTCCCCATCAGTCTAATACAAGCCAATTGTTTTCCCCTAAGGATGAAATTATTGTCATATGTCTTTTTTTTAGACCATTGTACCCTTTAGTTAGATTAAAATAACATGTTTTCCAGAATGACAAAAATTTTGTTTGAGGGTCAGGAAAAAATTGAGGGTCAAGAATTGTTTCGTTTTGTATTGCTACACTATGTCCACCAAACTAACTTCCATTTTTACATATAAGCTCTTGATGCCGCTTGGTCGATTGCGAAGAGCGAGATAGGGTCTGGATTGCACAGAGTGAGAGAGAAACTCAATTCAGATGAGAGTGTGTATAATTGTTTTGGGGTAATCGATGGATAGTATTGTAATTTTGTATTAATTTTGAGTTTGGTGTCTTTATGGGGAAATATTTTTTAGACCATCAATTTATAGGGAAAATTTTAAGGACTTTTGTCTTTAGAGCAAGTTCACCTGTTGGGTCACTAGGTCAGGATCACCAGGTCACCAAGGTAGGATACTATTCACTGCCACTGGACCTTTGTTTCCACCCGTTGGGGTCAGGGTCACCAGTCAATTACTGTTCATCGAATATTTTATTAATTTTTTTTAGTGTAAATAAGAATTGTATAATGTAAATAAATACTATTGATGAACATTTTGGAAATCCAACCAAAGAAAATTTTATGGATAAAAAATGATATATCCACCGATGACTCAATTCCGACGATTTTTTTTTTATAACTCCACTGACACTTTTATCACATATACACCACCGACAATTTATTTATAAGAAATTTTGGTTATATTTTTTTTGTTACTGTCGTAATTTAACTGTTACTAATTACAATATATATATATATATATATATATATATATATATATTTTAACCTTATCTAACTCCTTAATCATTCACCATTAGATCCCATTCATAATTAAAACCAATGGTCCAGATTTGTGGATAATTTGGCTTCACATTTTCAAGGCTTCCAATGGCGACATGCCACGTCACCCACCCACATGCCACAACCTGACTTTTCCCCACTCCCACTCGCTGTAGCCTTGTCTCCACTAGAAGACAAGCGACTTGCATGAACTCCACCCTCCTAGCACGTCTCCCCTCAGCTCCTCTTTTTGGGCCAGCGTGGCAGCCTGGGTCACGGCCTCAGTCACCATGGTGCCCGAGATGGTGCCCTGGGCCTCCCACTGTGGTCTTGCCCCAGATCCGGTGGAAGGATGAACAGTGGAAAATCCTGCCCCCAAGCCTCCTTTTGACGTGGTGCCCGGGCATAAGGTTGCCCGCTGAACTTGCTCTTAGTGGGTCAAGAAGACAAGAACCCAAAAAGAAAATTCCCAAAACATTAAGGGGGGCATAAGTGTAATTAGCCCATTTGCATATAGCTCCCAAAACCTGAAGCCCACTTTCGCAGTTACAAAGTACTTGGCTTACTCTTGAGCTCAGTAAATCTCTTAGCTTACTTATTTAAATCCGTCCCTTTCAAATTTTTGAGTTGTTATTTGGGTTATGTATGTGCAGTGAATATGAAGTTTCTAGATTGGTATTTGAAGATCGCATTTGGGTCGGCTCTCATTGGAGCTTCCATGGAGTTTTTCATGATCAAAACTGGCTTCTGTGTGAGAACTCCCCTTTTCATCTCTACCCTTTTTCTTATTGTTTTCTTCTCAATTTTGGGTAGCAAGTCTCCATCTTCGACATTTATATTCCGCATTTTACTGTTTTGTAGGGAATGATAGAGTTGAGGTTATGATGAATAAAATATAGAAACTGTTGCTTCAGTTTATGACCAAGGATGAGTAATAGTATATGTCAGCATGTGAAATGTTGCAGATTTTTCATAAAAGTTTTGTTCCTTTCTAATAAGCATGGGTTAGATTGTGCCTGTAAAGGTTGTTCATGACTGCTAGCTATGGTTTCACAGTGTAGTAGGATATTTTTGAAAATGGCTCAGATGGCATTTTGCTGCTGAACTTAACGTAGATAAGGTTTCACATTCATATGGCGCATTATTGCTGAACTTAACCTAGATAAGGTTTCTGAACTTAACCTAAATAAATGGCGCATTATTGCTGAACTTAACCTAGATAAGGTTTCAAATTCATACGGATTTTAGTGCATTTTGGACCCTTTGAATCGGCACTTGTGGCTAAAGGCAATTAATTACCAATGGTAGAGGTTACTGTCAATTGATTTTGAGAACTGATAAACCTGGATACTGAACATTGACAACGGTCTCTGCTCAATATTTTCTTCAACATGTTTTGCTCCCATTTTGTTCCTTTTGATTTCTTGCGCTCCCGGCTCCCCTCCATATCAATTCGGGTCTTCCTTATGATACTTATGTTATTTTCGACCAAAGGCATCTCTATGTTGTTTGTTATCATTTAGTTGAACTTTCTCTGACACATTTTGTGAAAGAGCGGCTTTGCAGTCTCTTATGATATTCTATTTTGTTTCTTGCTGAATCGAATTCTTACTTCCCTCTTTCATACAAGAAGATGATAAAGTAACAGTTATGGAGTCTGAAAAAGGGGCTTGGGATAGTTCGCCAGAGGCTCAGGCAGTCAGGGAAGCTCTCAATCCTTGGAGAAATCGTAATGTAGAAGCAAAGAAAGAATCCTAAGTTGGATGGCCTCGTTCTTATAAGGTTAGTTGGTAGTTAGGGGATCTGTAGTACTCTGTAGAGGGAAATCCATTTGCTTGGTACAGCTAAAATATTGAAAATAATATTTGTTTTTAGTTACAAGCGTATTCAGGATTCATGGTGGGTTGTAGGCTCTGACTGCGCGGATGAATCGACATCCTAAACCTTTGTTTGGCATTCTCTGCCAAGAGAAAAAAAGAAAACAGAGAAAACCATTTTTTTTGGGGTGTCATCTGCACTGTTTTGCTTCAACCAATCACAATAATATACATCGCAGATTTCTTTTCTTTTTGGTTGGCCTATTTTCCATGGTTGATCTGAGGTCATTATAATCTGTCCATATGAGCTCAGCTTGAATTTGCCTGGTAGGAATTAAGTATAACATAACTCAAATCTTATTTTTGTTAGAGTGGCTGTTTTTAGCTCAACCTATATTTGTGGTTTAGTTTTAATCATTATACTGGGGTACTCCACAACATTGTGTGCACATAACTTTGCTACTTTAACAATTGAAACTTTCTTTTCTTGTGACTCTACAGGAAGAAGATTATATATGCAGGAAAGTCTTTCAGAAATACTTCGCAGTAGGACAAGTGAGTGGTGACCTTGGTTATCCTAAATATATTGGAAAAACAGAATAATAGAAATTCCAAAACTTCAAATGGAATTGTTAGTTTATAATCATTTTAGAGCATTTTGCTTCCAGCTGAGATTAATTAGCTCATTTCGTAGTTTCAATGAGAATCAAAGATTTTTATTGAAAGTTCGGAAGTGTTGAACTGGGGATGTTACTCTAGTAATGGGAATAGAGGAAGTCCAACTACTGATTTTGGAGGTTTTAATAGAATAAGGCCTTTTGTTGATTTTATTGGGGGATGGGCATTGTGGTAAAATTAGAGAGGTGTAGATAACATATTATTTTATTTGTAAAAGTAAAGTTAGAAATCTATTAAGTGAGGAGATCCAAATATCAATTTGAAGGCATGAATAGAAGCTCTATTTTCCAATATGTTCTGCCTTTCTGACAACTTCTGATTGAAATACCCAAGGTAGACCCTCCATAGTGCAGTGTTCATGGAAGAAATCACATGTCTGTAACTTGGCTTTAAGGATTTTTTTTTTGGCATGACATATCAGTGATGTAGAACATCGATCTAGCTGAGAAACTAGAAATTTAATATTTATCCAGAAGTTCAAAATTTTTTGTAACATACATGACAAAAGACAAACAGATTTTACACACATTCATTGTTGTTTTTAAAGATTTTGGTGGCGCATAATTTTTAGAGCTCGTGCCTTTTCGTAGCAATGACCACCTTATGATCAGTCAATCGTGTTCTTGAACAACTGTTACTGGATCTGTAGGTTACTTCCAACGTTGCTTGGATCAGACAAATGAAGACCCATCTTTTATGTACAAAAAGTTCAACTCAGTTCCAACGGTGATCTTTGCGGTGGTAGTATAGGCACTGGTGTTGGCCACCATGGGAGCGCTAATGGAAAGAAGACGGTACGACAGTTAATCTGACTCTCTTGGTTAACTATCCTCGACCACTCGCTTGTTCGAATGTTGCACTTGATAATGTCTTGGTCCCTAAGCCACAAATAAAAGATGTCCCCATCATTTGGGGCGAAAGTTAGCATATCAACCTCTTCATCTGGATCATCAGGAGGCATTTCTTCATCGAGTGTATATTCATCCACCAAGTGTTCCGGGCATACTTCGCCAGCTCCTCCATGGATCATGGCCATCTCATCTCCATTCAAATCACGAACAAAAACAGTTCGTGTCGGAAAGTCGTAATAGCACAACCGCAGACACCCTCCACTTACACCAAGGCACCAGAGCATAGGATACTCAGGCTTGTCAAACTCAATAAAGTGACATCGATAATTATCATCATTCAAGTCATCGCCACTACTAGTACTGCTGCTGCTGCTAGTACTGGATAAACTAGTGCTACTTTTGCTCTTCTTTATCACGAACGGATCCAGCCCAATAAGAAATCGTTCACCGCCAAAATAATCCCCCATCCAATGTAACATTCCATTATAAGCAAAGCTGTTTAAATCAATTGCACTAAAGCTAAACTCTGATGGGGATAGCAGAACTGCTGACTCCCTCCATTCACCTGTGTCGGAAGAGAAGATCTGCATTTTGAATTTCTTGGAAAATATATTATGCTGATTGTCAGGACAAACTAATCTCACAACCTTGCATTTGTACTCAGAATTAACCTTAACGAAATGTCCTCTATGTTCGTCTTTTTCACAGTCATAATAGGGACGATCACAGATGAATCCGACTGCTACGTACTTGTAAACTTGAGGTGCGGGAGGAAGACGAACCGATTGAATTGTGTATGGATTGCAGATGTAGTAATCACGTTGATAATACTCACTTGCGCAGCACAAAACCAAGTCATTATACGTGCCTACCACAACTGGTTCTTCTTCCAAATGGTGGGAACTCATGAGTTCATTAAACAAAAGTGTTAATGGCTTGGACGAGGTCGACATTCTAGGGAGAAATTCTTGGCCTTGGCTGTTTATCAAAGTGTGTGTTACACCTGGCGTTTGCTTATCATCACTTTGGAGACACAGAAAGCGGCGAATAAAATAAACATCAGACATGAGGGTGCACCAACGCTTGCACACAAACTTGCATTGAGAAACAAATTTGTGGCAAGGAAGTTGACAAAGAATTTCAACCAAAACAAGGTCAGGGAGATCATCGATACAAGCATTTTTCAATTCTGATGATGGCCTTCTTGATTCTGCTGATGATGATCTTTTTAAACTTTTTGAGTGGTGAACTGCTCAGCATATTTCATTGTATCTTCTTTTGGTACTCATGGCGGCAGAACTAAACTTGGATCAGAGCTAGAATTAGCTAGCCGACTGATCCTAGCTGGGATTCTTAATTGCCAAAAGTTTCTGAGAGCTTTCACTAGCCAAACTAGGACTATATAAGCACCATTAAATCCTTATAGGGGTAGAAGATACAAATTCCATTTATAATGGTCAAACCTAAAACCTAAATCCTAATTTCCCTATAAATCCTATTGGATAAAGGAAATCTAACCAAATTCTGAGAAGAAATGAACACTTACCAAAAAGTCAAACTCTCCTCATTTCCAAGGAACATAAGTTTCTAATTTCTTCCCACTGCAAACGCTAGACTTACCCCATCTCTTCCTTTAAATTAAGTCCCCCCCCATTTTATGCTATGTTACTCGATTAAGTTAGGGTCAAACTTTTTTGTTTCCTAATAGTAGTTTGATTAATTAATTTCCAACGACAAAGGCTCCTTTGCCTTTTGTTCGTCAGCTGCAGTAACAGAACAAAACATACGTACACTACAAGAAGTTTTGCTATGCTAGTCTAGGAACCGATGTCAGGCACCATGGAACAGCAAGTGGGTACAAGCCACCAGTAATCCAGTAACTCGAGTCTTTTCAGCAACCGTCGACCATGTTCTTGTATTAATATTGCACTTAAGAGTGTATCTACTCTCTATCTCCACAATTTGTATCCCACCCTGTTAGAATATATGGACTTAACATTATCTGAATTACATTAAGAAAAAGCCAATTGATTTATCTTCACATGAGGAACAAGAACCATACAATTGTAACCCTCATTCTGGTTATCTGCTGAGATGTATATCTCTTAGTAGAAGTAGGAAGCTCATTAGCTAATTAACCTGATTAGCATTAAGAGTTGTGATGAAACAAGTCTCTCTAAATGATAAAAATTGAGTCGATGTTAGGCTCCTTAATTATGGGATGAATCTAATTCCTGTTTTTGGCCAATATATATAGGGCAAAGTCCCACTATTCACACCAGTAATTTGCATATTGTTCAGCCCCGTTCTGAAGCAGTTGGTGTTGACATACAGAAGGCTTTTGCTCGAGTTGTGCTGCTGCTATTTGATCCTTGTTCCTGCTGCTCAAGATGTCCAACCTAGGCGTTGTTTCTGCTGGGATCCAAAGTGCCATTGACCTAGGTGGAGTCCTAGTTCCACTAGGAAAGCTCCTCTGCATATTTACTTGGTTGTTATTTTGCTGCAGGTTTATAGTTCATGATATGTTGTTGTTCAATTTGATCTTGATGGTTGATGTGTTGTTATTGCATCATGTATTTAACACACCCTTCTTTCCAGGTACAAAATATCGTCATTATCTGGGTCGAAACCTTTAATTGAGACCACCGTATCATTGTTTGGAATCATTTCTTCATTCAGTGAATAAACCTTAATAGAGTGAGATGAATCATAGATTTCGAAGAAAAAAGAAGAAGCAGAAGATCATTAAATGTAGTTTTAATAGCCTTGTGTATTGAGCTGTATAGCAAACAAAGAGTCCATAGTGTCTTCTATAACGTTTTCCTAATGGAATGTGTGGGAGACGAAGAAAGTTTTCAGGAAATCTTTTAAAACTAGGAGTCCTAATTGTAATAGAGAACATATATTTTTCCTTTTTACCTTAATACTGAGAGTATATTAACCGTGATCATTGATGATCAAGCTATTGTTAGATCAAAAATGGACTCATCACAAGTTATCCTAAAGCAACTAGGAAAACCATTAAAACATTAAATTGAGTACAACATGGATCTAGAAAAGAATCAACCTAGATATCTAATGTGATAGTGTCTTTATCATTGGATTAGGAATCCATTATTTGGACTACAAGAAATTCCTAAACTGTGATGCATTAGGATTACAATTGTGCAATACTAGATTCTTAGGGAAAACCTTTATGGGAGGATTCCTAAGACTAGTACTTGTATAAATAAGAGGTTAGGGTCCCTGTTATCACCACAAGTTTTGCAAGCATTGTGTTCTGCCCATTCAGAAGCTTCAGTTGGTGAATAGCAGAAGACTTGAACCTCGCCTTCATCCTTGTGCAGCTGCAGCTACAATGGCTTCTTCTTTTGATGTTAATGATATGTGCTTGATCTTCTGAAGATTATGTTGGACATATGTGTGAGCTTGTTTGTAATCTTAGTTTTACAATTGGTATCAGAGCTTAGGCTCACAAATTGTTCTTCAAAATAATTTTGAAACAAAATTGTTTTAGGTTTTCAAAAAAAAAAAAAAAAAAATTCTGCTTTGCAAAGAAACGGGCCTCGTCTGCCCCTTCAGAAAACATCTTCTTGGCACACTCGCAACATGTGCTGATCCAAGCCCATACCTGGCCTGGAAACTGTTCCTTCAGAAACTAAAGAAGATGACCGTTATTTTACAATGGTCACTTGAGTTAGGTGGGTTTTTCTGAGTTTTGGAATCGAAAGCACAAAGGATGATTCATCCTTCTGGGAATTCAAAACCCTTATGTCGTCGAATCAAGATGCCAAGAAGGATGGTTTTGCTGCACTCTAGTTGTAGAATTCATGCTTCCGTGAAATTTTTTGCAGCAAAATTGGGAAATTTGCAAAGGTTGGTTTTTACAGAAAAATTCAGTTTTGATTCAATTTTGTCTTGTTGATTGATGAGCACAAGAAGGCTAGAAGCATTCCTGGCGTGCACATAGGTTAGAGTAAGATGGTGATCGGAGGAAACTTAATTTTCTTGAATGCTTTTGTGTTTTGTGAAATCGAGAATTTTGTGTTTGCATATCTGTATTGTTTCTGCTGGTGATTTGATATGCATGTTTTGAAATAAATTCTTGAGTTTTGTATATGTGGTTTGTTACATAACAATGCATTCAGAAAACTCCCAAAACCTTTAGGCATTGTTAAAAATTTTCAGGTACAAAGAGCATAGTTCTTATAAAGATCATTGATCCGGATAAAAAATCAAGTTTTCAAGCTCAATTTGGTTTGTGTTTTCTGAAAGTTTGAGTGAACATATTGCACAAAGCATTCTTCACTAATTCTTGCAGACAATCTTAAGTTAACAAACCTGAAAATTGTATCTTGTGTTTTAAAATTATGCATATAATTTTGCTTCCAAAGAAGTAGTACAATATGATTTTAGAACGCAGATAGCAACATGCATATTTATTCTTTTCAAATATGGATACTTAGAATTCAAATTTCTGTCTAAAGATGTGATTTGTACTCTTTGGATAACTTGGATTGAATAAATGTGGCATGTTGATTTGGACTCTTTAGAATATTATGTCTTCTGCTCAAAAGTGTTGCATGATATTAATTTTGGTTAAAGGGCTATTTGATATGAGACATTGCTTGTGTTTTGTTTTTGTTTTCTGTTTGCATTGTTGTTTTGATATTGCTTGAAGTTACAGAAAACATAAAACTTAAGATTTTAAGAACCCTACAGATTGAAAACTCATAAAACTTTCTTTTGTTTTTGCTCTTTAGGAATCCCTACTGTAACCTTGAACACCATTCCGCTCTTAACTGGATATAATTACAAGAAGTGGATAAATCAAGTGGATTTTTACCTAGCCATGAACCAAAACATGGACCTTTGCTTAACTGAGGATGAACCTGAGATGCTTACTAGTGAAAGCACAAATGAAGATAAGAAATACTATAAAGAGTGGCATAAGGCTAATAAGATGGCAAAGAATGTGATTAGGACTACTATGTCAGACACAGTTAGAGGTAGCATAGAAGGACCTGATCTAGCCATGGATTACCTGTATGCCATCCATGACATATACAGAGAGAGTGATAAGGCCGAGGCTGCTAGATTGGCAAAGGAATTTAACGAGCTTAAGTACACTGGGACAGGAAAAGTGAGAGAGCATATCATGAAGCTTATTGAGATTAATGCTCAGCTTAGGGACCTTAACATGGGGGTCACTGATGATCATGTAGTGCATGCTGCACTGCATTCCCTGCCTAATAGCTTTAGCCAACTCAGGATTAGCTATAATGCGCAGAAGGAAAAATGAAGTCTTAATGAGCTTATTGCTATATGTGTAGATGAGGAAGACATGATGAGGAAGGAGAAAGAGCCAAGTACCTCAGTAAACCTTGTTGAGAAACCTAAGAAGAAGAACCAGTACCAATCAAAGGTTAAGCCTACCAAAGCCATCTTCAAAGGGTCAACCTCGGGGGTAGATAAAGCAAACAAACCATTTAAGTTCAAATGCTATTTCTGTAAGAAAGTGGGGCATAGAAGAAAGACTGCACAGGCTTTAAGTATTGGTTGATCAAAAAGGGTAATTTTTCTAACTCACTGTTTTCTTTAGAAATTAATTTAGTTCATGTTGAACCAAAAACTTGGTGGATTGATTCAGGAAGTCCTTTACACATTACTAATTCCTTGCAGGGATTCATAAGGAAGAGAGTCCCAAGAAGTGATGAAGTGGACCTGTGCGTAGGCAATGACATGAGAGTGGCAGTCAAAGCTATTGGAACCTTAAAACTAGATCTTGGTTTAGGAAAGTTGTTAGTTTTGGATAATGTTTATTATGTACCTTCTATAAGAAGGAATTTAGTTTCAGTTTCTCTTTTGGTTAAATCTGGATGTAGACTTCTTATTGACAATAATGGAATTATTATTTTTAAAGATTCAGTTCAAATTGGTTCTGATGTTATATTGAATGATTACCTACAGTTAATTAAATTGTTCACACAGTCAACAAGAAATTTCTCTTGTTGAAAATAATAACACATCGAGTAACACCTTAATTGGTGTTAAAAGAACTAAATGCAATGAAAAGTCGGCATATTTGTGGCATAGAAGACTTGGCCATATATTAAAAGAGAGATTGAAAATTTTGGTTAAAAACAATATCTTGAATGTACTTGACTTTTCTGATTTACAAAATTGTGTTGAATGTTTTAAGGGAAAGATAACTAACTTAAGGAAAAAGACTACATACAGAAGCCAAGCACTTTTAGAACTCATACATACTGACATTTGTGGTCCATTTAGAACTCAAACGATCTGTGGAAATGTGTATTTCATAACCTTCATCGATGACTTTTCTAGATATTGTTATATTTATCTACTTTCTGAAAAATCTCAAGCACTTAAAGCTTTTCAGATATTTAAGGTTGAAGTAGAAAAACAACTAGAAAAGAAAATCAAAACTGTTAGGTCAGATAGAGGTGGTGAATTTTATGGAAAATACACAGAGAGTGGACAACAAAAGGGTCCTTTTGCTTTGTTTATGCAAGAACAAGGCATTAAGGTTCAATATACAACACCATATAATCCTAAAAAAATAGGACACTTTTGAATATGGTCAGGAGCATGATATGCACAACAGGCCTACCTAGGTTCTTATGGGGCGAAGCCTTAAGGACTGCAAACTATGTTTGCAATAGAACACCTAGCAAAGCTATAGAGAAAACTGTTTTTGAGCTATGGTGTGGCAGAAAGCCTAGCCTCCATCATTGTCATGTATGGGGATGTCCTGCAGAAGCTAGAATTTACAATCCAAACATTAACAAACTTGATCCAAAAACTGTAAGCTGCTATTTTATAGGCCACCCTGAAAAATCTAAGGGTTACAGACTTTATGCAGCTCAACACTCACCAAGAATTTTTGAAACACATCAAGTAAAATTCTTGGATGAGAAAATTCACAACACAAGTTTTGAAGATTTATCTTCAGAATTTGAAGAAATTGAGGAAAATGAGCATTTTGAAAATATATTGCCTACAGTTCAAGATACACAAGCAACTATTAGTGTTCCAAAAACTCAAAATGCACAAGATCAACTTGTTGATCAAGAAATGCATTTTGCAGATGATCAAGCTAACCCAGAACCCTTACTTGATCAACCACAGCATGTAGAACCTCAAGATCAGCCTGCAGAACAACACCAAAATCAAAATCCCCAAATAAGGAGGTCTCATAGAGCAAGGAAACCAACTTGTGGGGGGAGGGGGGGGGGGAAGATTCTGACTATATTGTTTATTTGCAAGAACATGAAGTTGAAATTGATCTTGTAGATGACAATGATCCAGTCACCTTTAATCAAGCCATTGAAAGCAGTCAGTCAAATGAGTGGAATCAAGCTATGGAAGCTGAGATTGACTCCATGAACAAAAATGCAGTTTGGGATTTAGTGAAACGTGACCCCAAGTAAATGGGTGTTTAAAACCAAGAGAGATGTTGATGGAAATGTTGAGAGACACAAAGCTAGGTTAGTTGCCAAAGGTTTCACACAGAAGGAGGGTATTGATTTTACAGAGACTTTTTCCCCAGTTTCAACCAAAGACTCTTTTATGATAATTATGGCACTTGTAGCTCAATTTAACATGGAGCTGCACCAGATGGATGTTAAGATAGCCTTCCTAAATGGAGAACTTGATAAGGTTATTTACATGAAGCATCCTAAAGGATTTATAGAACCAGGTACAGAAGACTTAGTCTGCAAGTTAAGAAAATCCATCTATGGTTTAAAACAGGCCTCTAGACAGTGGTATAAGAAGTTTGATTTTGTGATTTCTTCTTTTGGATTCTCTGAGAATTTAGTGGATGAGTGTGTTTATCTCAAAACATCTGGAAACCAATTTATATTTCTGGTACTCTAAGTTGATGACATTTTGTTGGCTAGTAGTAATTTAAAGCTACTTAAAGAAACCAAAGCCTTTCTGTCAAAGAATTTTGACATGAAGGATTTAGGTGAGGCATCATATGTACTAGGAATAGAAATTATAAGGGACAGGACATAAGGTTTGCTGGGTTTATCCCAACAAAACTATATTGCTAAAATTCTGAAACGTTTTGGCATGGAAACTTGTGCATCAAGGGAGGTTCCAATGTCTAAGGGAGATAAACTCACTAAGAAACAAAGTCCAAAAAGAATGAGGTTGAAAAAGTGGATATGGAATCCAAGCCTTATGCAAGGCTTATGGGAAGCCTCATGTATGCTCAGGTCTGCACTAGGCCTGATTTATCTTTTGTAGTTGGCATTCTTTCTAATTTTCAATCTAATCCAGGTCATGAACACTGGGTAGCTGGAAAGAAAGTACTCAGGTACTTGTAGAGGACTAAGAAGCACATGCTTGTGTATAGATAAGTGGAGAAATTGGAGCTTGTAGGATATACAGACTCAGACTTTGCAGGAAATTATCCTGATTCCAAGAAATCGACTTGTGGATATGTTTTTATGCTTGCAGGAGGGGCTGTTGCTTAGAAAACTATGAAACAAACCTTAGTGACAACATCCACAATGCAGGCAGAGTTCATTGCAGTATATGAAGGAATGTGTGAAGGACTTTGGATTAGAAATTTTTTGATGCAGACTAGAATCCAAAGTCATATTGTTTCTAATGCTCTTGTGATTCATTGTGATAATAAGGCAGCTGTGTTCTTCAGCAAGAATAGTAAAAGATCAAACAATTCAAAATATATTGATCTTAAGTACTATAGTGTTAGAGAGAGAGTCAAGCATGGTGAAATTTCAGTGTTAAGCATAAGCACAGACTCTTAGCTTGCAGATCCTTTCATCAAAGCATTATCAGTAGCTGCCTTCAAGAAACACGTTGAAAATATTGGTGTTTTACCTAGATTAGGTTCTTGAGTTCAGTGGGAGCCTAATTTAGTTAAGAGCAAAATTTTATGAGTTTTTGTATTTTCTGAGTTCTTGTAATTTTTGGTAGTTGTGATTTTTAGTTTTAATCATCATCACAACTTTATGTATTGTTGAATTTTGGTTATCAATAAATTCTCGAGGTATTTCATTGAGGTTGTGTTACTGCAGCTTTATTATAAATTTTGCAACTTTTATTTTGTGTCCTTGATTTACCTTGATGACAAATGGTCTTGTAATTTCAATGAACATGTTTCTTCAATTTAAAGTACAAGCATTAAGACCATCAGTGTTTACAGTTTTGCTTGAGTTTCATTTTGAAACATTCAGTTGGACCGTTTAGGTATATGATCTTCTGGTAATACACAATGTTCATATACTGCATCATTTTGTTTTAAATAGCATATGTGGAATGCAGCAGTTTGTGTTAGTGGTCTGGAAGTGCTGCATTTTTGTTAAAGTGTATGCTTTTCCTTGCTCTGCATAAGCTACTGTGTTTTGACCATGCTGAATGGATTTTGAAACTTTTTCTTATTCTGGTGCACACTTCAGTTGGTTGTAAACTAGTTGATGTTATTCAGTTATGGTTGTCCTTGATAACCAGTGATAGTTCAAGTGGGAGATTGTTAGATCAAAAATGGACTCATCACAAGTTATCCTAAAGCAACTAGGAAAACCATTAAAACATTAAATCGAGTACAACATGGATCTGGAAAAGAATCAACCTAGATATCTAATGTGATAGTGTATTTATCATTGGATTAGGACCCCATTATTTGGACTACAAGAAAGTCCTAAACTGTGATGCATTAGGATTACAATTGTGCAATACTAGATTCTTAGGGAAAACCTTTATGAGAGGATTCCTAGGACTAGTACTTGTATAAATAAGAGGTTAGGGTCCCTGTTATCACCACCGGTTTTGCAAGCATTGTGTTCTGCCTATTCAGAAGCTTCAGTTGGTGAATAGCAGAAGACTTGAATCTCACCTTCATCCTTGTGCCGCTGCAGCTACAATGGCTTCTACTTTTGATGTTAATGGTATGTGCTTGATCTTCTGAAGATTATGTTGGACATATGTGTGAGCTTGTTTGTAATCTTAGTTTTACAGCTATAGTATCAACAAACCAACACAGAAGGAAGGAACCGAGAACAGAAAGTAGGAATATTTGAACTGCGCTAGCTGCTACTGCTTCTGGCTTGAAAATCATGGATGCGGTTCGAGATTGGGCAAGATTGCCTGTGCACTTACTGGATGCTGTTGTAGGGAGATTGGAGCTGCTATCAGACTATTTTCAGTTCAGTGCTGTTTGTATGCCATGGTATCAAGTGGCAAATGATAATCAAATTCAACGAGCCAAGATGATGTTAACTACTTATAGTCCTCCCTTTCTCTTGATTTCTGCCGACACAGAAGATACTTGGAATGTATACAATGTCGTGGATAACAAAGTCCTTGGTTTGCAATTAAATTTGCCAAATAAGTCATTTTGTGGGTATTCAAGAGGATGGTTAATGGCTGTTGAAGAGGATTCAGCTGTAACCCTTATGAATCCTTTCTTTAGGGTGAAAGGCAGGACAAAAAAGGAAGAAAATTCAATCATTCGTCTTCCTCAGCTTATTTCTCCACCTACCCAACATGCTCGAATCAAATGGTCTAAAGAACATAGGAGGTATGTCTACAGGGCTACACTTTCAGCAGACCCAATATTAGATCCACACAATTGCATTGCTTTAGTATCATATGAAGACAGATTTGGCTGTTTCTGATTCGAGCGAGCTTTTTTGGTTGGATCTCACGTCTCCTTCTCAAGCTAAAGTGTTCTGTGAGGAAGTGAGCTTAAAGATGACTCAGATGACTATGTCCAGAAGTATCTAGTGGATTCAAATGGGAAAGAACTGCTGTTAGTTCATAGGTATCTGCATCATGAAGATCCAACCTTACGATGCTCCACAAGGAAATTCCAAGTGTTCTATTTCGATTGTTATATCCATGAGTGGGCTGTGAAAAAAGACTTGGACGGTGTTGCCATCTTCCTGGGTAATAACAATGCCACATCTGTATTGGCTTCAAATTTCCAGGATGTTGGGCGAACTGCATATACTTCAACCATGATCATGATCGTATAAAAGCTTCATTCCAAGATTTTGGACCCGAAGATTATGGTGTGTATAACCTTCTAGATAATAGTATTTCACAGCCTTGCCCCACTGATGCCAAGAGTTTGTTGAAGACGACCAAGCTATGTTCAATTTGGGCATTGCCAACCTTTCAGCTGTTTTTTTTTTTTCTTCTGCTCTGAATGTTTTTTCTTCCCGCCATTGGTCTGCTTTAGACTTTTTTTTTTTTGGGATATTTTCTTTTGTCAATTTTACATCTAGTCTTGTTGGTCCTGGCCATTTATGAGTCCGGTTTCCCTTAAAATTATTTCTTGTTGGATATAAGAAAATAAAATGTCCAAGAGTAAAAAACCATCTGTTTTGTACGTAACTACCTTTTGTTTCATTTCCAAGAACTTGCTCAGGGTATAAGTCATACTTAACATTATCTTGTATGATGTTGTGATCCAATCATATGCTGTGATTTTGGGACCCAAACCAATCTGACGAAGTTACTAAAATTAGTTTATTTGTGAATGCAGATCAATCTTCTGGGTGGAGAAAGAAGATTGTCTGACTACCTGTGGATATTAGTTTAGGGCAATGAACATATGATATAGTTTTGGCGATATTTTCGTTAATGGTCGCATTTTCTTTATGTGTATATGTTGTAATCCCTCATATGCCTTGGGGTAACTGCCAATGGTGTTTTGGGCATACAAGCAAAAACTTGTAGCTGCTATGGTTTTACAGATTTTGTCTTTCGACTTTCTTTCTATATTTAGAATCTGAATTGGTATTATTTCGGTTAAATAGTCTACTTTCTCAAAATTTCTTAATGCTGCGATTATCGATTGGCTTGTTCAAACCAAAATAGAACTTGGTGATTTCATAGTTGAATAGACAATCAAACTGTTGAGAAGCTTTCTTTTTCAACTCAAACTCGAACCCTTTTACACGTTCCCTATGGTTTCATCTCATTCTCATATCTTTGAGACCCAAATCTCTCACCAGCCTTCCCGTTCTCCTGCTTCAGCTCTCAAATGTGTCTCCACAGCCACCACCCAAAACCAGGGCTGGTCTTGAGGTTCTTGACGCCTAGGGCGAAATTTTTTTTATGTCCATGGCCGGTCTTGAAATTTTTTTGTTGACAATTCTGAGATTGATTCAACTTCAAAAAATTAAGCATTAATAAAAAGTTTTTTTGTTGAAAAGATGTTGACACATTGAGTGTGCCTCCTCAAACAAGGGTTTAGTTTTAGAGTTGTAATAGGAGAAGGTTCTAGATTTCCTAGTTATATTTGGATTATATTTCCTTGTATGTACATTGTAAATCCCTATATAAAGGGCTCCTATTATCAATAATAGAACACACAATTCTCTCATCAATCTCTTTCAATTCTCATATCCTAAAACATTTTTAGAATAATCAACATAACCACAAAAAACAAGCAATAAAACTTCTAATATCTAAGATTTCAAAATTAAAGAACACCCAATATCTATTTTAATCCATACCTCAACCTACATCATGGAATGTCAAAATATATCTGCTCACCGTAGAAGAATGAAAAATAGAAAGGAAAAGATTATTGAGAGATGAAAAGCAGATAGCAAAAATATTGGAAATGATAGATGATGCAAGTGAATTGAGGGATTTAATAACCATAAAAACCTCAAGTTTAAAGAGAAGTTTGTTTGATTTCAAGGTTTTTAAGAGAGTGAAAGAGGTCCGTAACTTAGTTGAAGGAACAGATTTCCATATTTTGACCACTTTTCGATCGCATATGCACATCTTAACAGTTCAGTTTTTAGGTATATATAAATAGATCACTTCTGCAAGTTTTCAGCCAAATTGATGATCATTAAGGCATCTAAACCTGTAGTTTACACGAACGGTTCAAGTTGGACAGATTCGGTTCGTTCGTACAAATTGCAGTTTTGGATACCTTAACAATCATTAATTTGACCGAAAATTTGTAGAGATGATCTACTTATATATACCTAAAAACTGAATGGTTAAGATGTAAATATCTAATCGAAAAGTGATCAAAATATGGAAATCCGTTCCTTAATAGAGCAAGATTCTCAATATATATATATAACCTTATATTCAAAACAATTGTGCCCTACCTTCCTTTGGGCTCTGGGCTGTGGCCAAGGCTGCCCTTGGATAAGGCCGGGCCTACCCAAAATGTTGATGAGCATCTGCATATGTTCTTCAAATCCAAAGTGAACCAAACCCACATTGACTATGAGTGCCAATTGGTCTCTGTTTTAAAATCTTGCGCATTCCTTTCGGCTCTCTTCCAAGGCTAGCAAATCCACTCACTTGTTCTTAAGTCTGGGCTCAACTCGAATATTTTTATCAACAACAGTTTGATTAGCATGTATACCAAATGCGGGCTCCATTTCCGAATCATTGTTGTGCTTTTGTTCTGATCTTGACCTAGTTTCGTGTAGTATTATGGTTGTTGGGTATGTGAAATCTAGTAACTCTACTATGATAATGGGTCTTTCACAAAATGGGTATTGGAGGGAAGTTGTTGAGGTTTTTAGGGATATTGGAATGTCGGTGTGATGCCAAATGAGCTGACAATGGGGACTGAAAATCCTTATAAAAAAGAAATCATGAGCTATTGTCCAATGGCTACAAAACATTACAGTTATCCAACTCAGTGAGTGATGTCAGTGACTGTGTTAAAGTTAATCATAAGACACCCATGCAATTCCAGGGTAACCATTGAGAATGAGGTGAAAGGAAGGTTATCTCCCTTTGAGTTAGCAAATGAGTAGTCTTTGGAGTCGATATCTGGTCGTGGTTGTGACAAGAATGAGAAGCAAAATTTTGTTAGGAAATTAATCCCCCTGCCATGCAAGTACTAATAGTAGAGATGGAAAGAAGATATAAGCAAGCCAAGAAGATAACAAGATTTAACGAGGTTGAGCTAAAATCCATGCCTACATCCTCGGAAAGTTTTCATCTGCACTATGAGAAAATTACACAAGTACAAGAGACACCACTCAAGTTTATACACAACTCGAACACTCAAGTTTATACCCAACCCGAGCCCTTGTATCCAAAAGGATACCCTTTGTACACCTTCTCTCAATCTTAGAAGATTACTCTAACCCAAGAGCTATACACGCCCTTGAACACAACTCCTCCTATCTTCTACATCTTGAAGACCATACGAGTTGCTCCCATCGTCTTGCTTGCCTCCACACAACCTCCATTCATTTATAACCATTGATAAAAGTCTCTAGACTCACTTCATCAATGTCTATTCATGAACCAACCACATATCTCACTCATTAACTCCATTGGAAGACTAAAAGGTCTATCATGAATTTAACCATGCATTTAATTCCAATGCATCAATTTAACCATGCATTTATACCCAATGCATGCACTTGACTATGTGGAAATTTCTCATCAGGTCCGGCCCTGAGAAATTCAAGGCTTGGGGCGAAAAATAAAATTAGGCCCTTTATATAAAAAAAATTCAAAAAATATATTTTATATTGATGAAAAAATTATGATACAACCGGAGGGACATAAAACCAATACAAAAACAAGAAAAAAAGATTACATCTCTTTATATCAATCAAATCTCATCTAAAATGACTTCTTCTTGTATTTTTAGATGCAAAGTCATCAATTATGTGTTCAACATCAACATTTTTCAGCATATTCTTTTCAATACTCAAAATTGTTAAACCATTCAACCTATCTTGAGTTATCCTTGCCCGCAAATAAGATTTTAATAACTTTAATTTTGAAAAACTTCTTTTCGCAGATGCCATTGTAACAGGTACAATCAATAAAATCCTATAAGCAACCAAAATATTTGGAAACATATTAATAACTTTTTTTTGCAAACTCCATAATTTTAATGGAATTCCATGGTTTTTCTGTTTCATATGCTTCATTTGGTAGCATTTCTTGCAATATTTGTAACTCATAAAGCAAATATTTTGCATCAATATCAGACACATCATCATGTTTCAAAGCAAGTTCAAGTTTCAAACAACAATTTTTCATTTCTTCATCATCCAATGAAACCAACCGTGATGCATCAAATAAGAAGCCAAATATAGATTCAAAGCTTTCTATTTGTTCAAATCTACTATTCAATTGAGAAAAAATCTTCTTGCTGTTTTTTTCTTTTTCTTTTTTCACTACCAGAAGCATATTTCTTAGGAAACATTCTTCTAATAAAAACAAAATGACAAATATCAATCGAATAATAGAAGTATAGACTCTGTCAACCTGGATATGTCTACGCAAATCTCCCTCGATCCCTACTCCCTCCTTGAGTCTTTGTTCACAGAATCTGAAAATCATAGTTTCACTTTCACACTAATGACACCAAAATGAGACTTGGGATTGTGAATTGAGAGAAAGAAGACAAGAATTAGAAGAGAGGAAATGGAGAATCTACTAAAGAGAGTGTTAGGACTAACGATAACCCAACTATTCTCCCTTATTCTCTTTCATTAACCACATGTTGTCTTCCATTTTTTTTTGTCAAGAATGGTATGTTGTTGTCGGTGTGCAGCAACCCTTATATTTTTCCAGTTCCCACATGTCTCAAGAGTCAAGAATGGCATGCTGCACAAGAATTCTTTTGTCTAGCTAGTTGCATCAACTTTTATATATTCTATTGTTTTTGGGTAATATACTAAAGCAAAGGAATCATTGCATGCCAAGATACAGAATGTTTTTTTTTTTTTCATCTACTGCCTCATTTTGGGTCCTGAGCTATCGCTCTGCCTGTCTTGGGTTAGGGCCTCTCATGCATAAATTGTCATATTGAATGCACAGACTTTTAATACCATACATTCATGCCATGCAAAAATATCTCCACCAAGGAGAGATATGCACTAAACCTAACAAATTCCAGGTGTGGTTCAGTGGAAAAAGTTTGGAAACAGTCGGTAAAAAATTCCCCCAAGGATGCCCCGGTTGCAGCTCAGAGATGAAGGCAAGTACAAGGGTTACAAGTTTTCTGCCTCAATTGATTATTCTGGTGCATTCAAATGCAAGGAAGAGCGAGAGCTGCACCCCCAAAATGTTGGTGAGGAAAGTACATGTCATGAACTCATGATCAAGAAAAGATCAATGTGGCTGGCAAGAAGGAAAAGCTGTCTTTTGAGGGCAAGATTAAGTAATGAAAAGCAACCAAGTATTTTAACAAAGGAAAGCTCGGGAGTTGAAATGGGTGTAGTGCCAAAAGATGAAATGAATGGTGGTTTTGGTGTTTCTCTAACTAGCAGAAAAGTGCAGAAAGATACAGTCAGCGATAACCGTAGAGATTCATCGGCGGGTAAAGTAAACTGTAAATGGATGTAGCAGAAATGCCTATTGATGATATTGATCATAAATAAAAGAAAGGCAGGCAGCTCCAATACAATAAAGGGGGCATAAGCGTAATTAGTCCATTTGCATATTGCTCCGAGTCCAAAACCCGAAGCCCACTTCCGCAGTCGGAAAGAGTTTTTCCGGTGTTGAGCTCTGTAAATCTTTTTGCTCTGATACTGCCTCTTACTTGTTTAAACCTGCCCCTTTCAATTTTTTTGACTTGTTATTTGGGTTGTGTATGTGCAGTGAATATGAAGTTTCTAGATTGGTATTTGAAGATCGCATTCGGGTCGGCTCTCATTGGAGCTTCCATGGAGTTTTTCATGATCAAAACCGGCTTCTGTGTGAGAGCTCTCCTTTTCATCTCTACCCTTTTTCTCATTCTTCTTTCCTCAATTTTGACATTGGTATTCCCTATTTTACTGTTTGGTAGGGAATGATAGAGTTGAGGTAGTCATGAATAGTATAGAAGTTGTTGCTTCAGTTTATGACCAAGGATGGGTAATAGTATATGTCAGCATGTGCAATGTCCTAAATTTGTCCTTAAAAGTTTGATCCTTTCTAACAAAGATGGATTAGATTGTGCCTGTAAAGGTTGTTCATGACTGCTGTAATTACAGACGTGTAGTAGGATATGGTTCAGATGACATTGTATAAGAATTGGGTATAAATGGCACATTTCTGGTTGAACTTGACCTTAGATATGTTTTCATTGACATGGATTTTGGTGAATTTTTGGACCCTTTGAATCGGCACTTGTGTTCAAAGCCAGTCAATTACCAATTGTAATGGTTACTCTCAAGTGGTTTTGAGGATTGATAAACCTGGATACTCAACATTGACAATGGTCTCCGCTCAGTAATTTCTTCAACATATCTTGCTCCCCTTTTGTGCCCTTTTGATTTTTTGAGCTCCCCTACCCTATCAACTCAGTTCTCCCTTATGATACCCATTTTATTTCTGATCAAATGCATCTCTAAGTTATTTGTTATCATTTAGTTGAACTTTCTCCAACACATTTTGTGAAAGAGCTGCTTTGCAGTCTCTCTGATGTTCTATTTTGTTTCTTGCTTAATCTAATTCTTAGTTCCCTTTTTCATACATGAAGATGATAAAGTAACAGTTCTGGAGTCTGAAAAACGTGCTTGGGAGAATTCGCCAGAGGCTCAGGCAGTCAGAGAAGCTCTCAATCCTTGGAGAAATCGTGATGTGGAAGCAAAGAAAGAATCCTAAGTTGGATGGCCTCGTTCTCATAAGGTTAGTTGGTTGTTAGGGGATCTGTGGTACTTTGTGGAGGGAAATCCATTTGCTTGGCACAGCTAAAATATTGAACATAATAATAGTTTTTAGTTACAAGCGTATTCAGGATTCATGGTCGGTTGTAGGCAATGACTGTGTGGATGAATCGACATCCTAAACCTTTTTTTGGGGTTCAAAAAAAAGAAAAAGAAAAGAGAGCACCATTTTGTTTGGGGTGTCATCTGCACTGTTTTGCTTCAACCAATCAAAATATACATCACAGATTTTGTTCTTTTTGGTTGGCCTATTTTGCATAATTGAGTGATTTGAACTACTATCATTTTGTACAAAAGTTGAATGATATCTGAGAGAATCATACTCTGTCAGCTCAGCTTGAATTTGCCTGGCAGGAATAAAGTATAACACGACTTCAAATCTTATTTTATGAGAATGTCTGTTTGTAGCTCAGCCTATATTTGTGATTTAGTTCTGCTTATTATACTAGGGTACTCCACAACATTGTGTGGACATAAGTTTGCTACATTAACAGTTGAAACTGTTTTCTTGCGACTGCAGAAAGAAGATAATATATGCAGGATAGTTTTTGAGAAATACTTCCAAGGAGGACACAAGTGAGAGGTGACCTTGATCATATTAAACAATTGTTTCATTCCATTTGAAGTTCTGTAGTTTCTATTATTCTTGTCATGGAAAAAACACAGAGTCTATCTGATATATTGCTGCCTTTCTGACAATTTCTAATTGAATACCCAATGTCGACCCTCCATAGTGCATTGTTCATTGAAGAAATAACATATCTGTAACTTGGCTTTAATGAACTTTTTTTTTTTTTTGGCAGTGATGTAGGTCATCGATCTATCTGAGAAAACAGTGTTCATTGAAGAAATAACATATCTCTAACTAGGCTTTAATGAACTCTACTTTTTTTTCCCTGCATGACATAGCAGTGATTTAGATCATGGATCTATCTGAGAAAATAGAAATTTTAATATTCACCCAATGTTGTGGAGTACCCTAGTATAATAAGCAGAACTAGGCCTAGTAGATCATGATAAAATGTATTTGTAGTAGATAGAGGTAAGGATCGATTCCACCTGGAAGTGGTAGTAGAATGTCCCAAATTTGCAATTGAATCAGCAAGGAAATTTGCTTATCTCCAGATGTGCTTTGAAAGGTCTGTGGTTGAAGCAAGATTAACAATGTCATGAAGAATCATTCTGATACGCCAAGGGGGACCGATTTTCTTGTTGATACAGTTAGTTAAAATATTTGAATCTCCTCCTATTTGGATGAAATTGAAACCATGTAGACAAGCTGCCTGAAGACCTACCCTTAGTGCTAATGCTTCAGCAACAACGACCAATATTTCAGAGCAGAAGCCAGAATAGGGTTACCATTAGCATCTCTAATAACAAAACCAGAAGCACCATTCTGATTAGAACTGGGCCATCAAAATTCAGCTTAATATAATTAGCCTGAGGAGGAATCCATCTGAAGGTTTCTAATATTGATTAGTCATGTTGGCTGCCAAATGAAGAACTTGCGTATGATTTTTATCTCTGAACATTTCTGAAATTAAGTTCATTTCTGGAATGTCAAAGAGAATAACTTAAAACAAGGATATCAGAAAGGTTTTTAGATATTCATGTACTAGACCCCATGCGTTGGTACCAGCAAAGAAAATCACAATGGGCCAATGGCACTATAATATCAAGTGTTCAACTAACAAAAAACATAACTGCAAAACGATAATGGACATCCGAACATTCAAAATTTCAAGCCAGTCAGACTCAAATGGACAGCCATACATGCTCAAATATATCGAATCCCACTTCCATGCCGAATCACTCTGCTGCATTCTTACTCCTCTTAGCTTTCTTCAGCTTTGCTTCTTCACTCTTCCTCTTCTCCTTGTTGACAATGACACCATCATTTAACTCATCCTCATCAAGCACCTCCCCAACATTACCATCCATATACCTCACTTCACTAATCCTACCCTTCTTCTTACCCGCTTTCTCATTCTTCACAACCTCTTTATCGCTCCCCTTAACTCCCTCAATCTTCAACAATGTCTCATCCGGCACAGCCTGATACACCGGCAGCGCAAGTGACTCCAACAGCTTCAAATGAAACGACCTCACACCGCTCCAATTCCTCGGAACAATCTCCACAATCCCATCAACCGCCGCAACCACATTCTCAACAATCTGCTCAGCACTCATCGAAGTCCTCGCCACCCTCACAACACTACAAGTCCCAGTACTCAAGAACAACATCGCCGACTCGATAACCCTATCCACCTGCTCCTTCCAGTTCTTCTGTTGCAAGTCCACCGGCACCGGAATCATCCTCTTCTTCTTAAAAAACTGCTTCCCCAAAAGCCTGGGAAGCAACGGCACAATCTGCTTATCAGCCAGAAACGCATCGTACGACTCCATCAGCTTCCTCTTTGCCTCAAAAGACTTGTAATCGGATTTGAGCTTGGAGAGCTTCAGGGTTTTGGTGATGGGTATGTTGTGGGCCTTGATCCTCTTGTCGATTTGGTCCTTGGTGAGCTTGGACTTGGGGCGGTCGTCGTAGATCAAGCAGAACTCGGTGGATTCGGAGAGGAGGGGATTTGGGAGAGGGATTTTGAAGGCGTTGACGCGACCCTTTGGTGGGATTTTCTTGAGGGTGAGGACGAGGTAGGTGAATTCGTCGTCGGAGTCTAAGAGATCGTCGGGGTTCTGGGTCTGGGAATTTCGCCATTTGAGGAGGGCATTGACGGCTTTTCGCACGGTGTTGGGGTTGAGTTTGGTGGGTGTGGATTTGGAAGGTGGAGGAGCTGCGGTGGTCGCGGCCATGGAAAGCTGGGGGTTTAAGAGAGGGAGAAGAAATTTGGCGTTCCAGGGTTTTAAGGTTAATTTGGGTTTTGGGATGCCGATATTGGGCCAACTGGGCTCGAAATATTTTAAATTGTTTTCAGAAAATTCTATTTGAGTTTTGGTTGGACAACCTAAAACGCAACATCATCATAAAGATTTAAACGGCAACATCAAGGCATCTCATTAGTAAGTCCAGCTAGGCGGATTCGTCGGATTCTGATATTTTCGACCAATTTGTGCGTATAGGTGAAAACCTTTCTCATTATTATAGCATAGATCGAACTGCCGAATCGGAAGAATTGAGTGCCTACTCAGTTAATTCAATAGCCTTTATCATTGCTTTGCAAAATGAAACTCTATTTTTCAAGCGGCTATAAATTCCGCAAGAATATTGGGGTGCCCATAAGGGTTTACAAAAAAAAAAAAGGGGGATATGGCGAAATTGGTAGACACTACGGACTTAGTTGGATTGAGCCTTGGTATGGAAACCTACCAACTGATAACTTTCAAATTCAGAGAAACCCTGGAATTAAAAATGGGCAATCCTGAGCCAAATCCCGTTTTATGAAAACAAACAAGGGTTTCAGAAAGCAAGAATAAATAAAGGAAATATATTTTTATTGACCAATCAGAACTACCTTCGAGGGTCTATAATTGCCTCAAACGGTCCAACATACATACATTATTGGACCTTTTAAAAATATCGCCCGTATGCTATTGTTTCAATTTCCCGCTTTTATGTCTAAATCTATTCAGAACAACCCGTTTTCTAGACGATCCCTATAGAAAGGAGGGGTTTATATTCTAACAATCTTTCTGGGGGTTTCCGAGGAATACAAATAACCTATGGGCTTTTTCAGCTTTGGCGAGCATCCCACTTTTTTTTACTACTCCAGGCTTCGATACATTTCTAAATCGAGTATATCTGATCCATGCATAATATCATGGTGAATTCTTTAGAAAAAATTGTGTCTTCCACAATGGAGATTCGATGTATTGGGAGTATCTGTATTTATAGAAGCTTTAATTTTCGTGCTGTCTTGATCGTGGGATATCATTGAGAAACAAGAATCCATGTTATCTACCAATCTCCAAATTTTATTCCTGATCCAACCAATAATAATAATTCCTTTCCTCCATTCTTCCTTACCATGACAAGTCTTTGTGATTCCATTTTTTCTTAAGATTACAGATAAATGCTCAATACCCAAGTAGGCTCACAATGTTGATTATAATCAAGTGCTTTATGGGTCGTCTCTGGAACTTATTCTTTCAATTGGTTGGTATTTTTGCATATTCTCATATATTTCAAAAATTGAAACTTAGGGAAGTACTTTCTAAATATATGTAGAAAAAGAACTCACTTGTACGGATCGGAGATACTGAATCAATTGTTTTCTTTCTTTTGTCCTGAGACAACAAACATCAATCTGAGACAACAAACATCTATCTCGTTCGTATTTTGGATACCCATATAACAATTCTAAAGATTTGAATTTTAGTAGGGCAACCTAAAATGCAACATCACCCTAAAGATTTAAACCAAAGGCAGTAGCCCGGCAGTACTAGAGAAATGACCGAAATGGAACCAAGCACTAACCCTTATTTAATTATTTCTTGAAATCCTAGGAGCCCAAACCAAGTCAGGACAAGCCCCTAGCCCAGTACCATGATAGCCCAGCTTGAGGCCTAGCACCCTCACGAACACAAACCCAACTGGCAGCCGCCAATACTCCAGCTACCATACATCGCCGCCTTCACACTGTGTCCGACCCAATCTGGAAGCATGAGGAACCACCGCCTTTCGCCCTAGCCAAAAAAGACGAACTCAATACCCACACGACCCTAAAGAAGCCGTTGCAACTGAGCTACAACCAGCGAATCCCCCACCGCTACCACGTAGATCCCGTTGTGCTTGACCTCAATAGCGCCACCATCCCACCGTCCTCGTCCAAAGCGCACCGGATCAGGAATCGATCCAGGCGTCGAACAATCCCAGCGCCAGGGCGCTTATTCTGACCCTAAGCACGCCTCTTATCTCAAAAAGCAGGGCAGACCAACAAGGAGACCATGAGGCCCATCCGACGATGACGTGCCGTCGAACGGAGCAAAAAGAAGATGTTGTGGCTGCCTTTCCTAGGAGAAGTTATGTTCCCTTCTTGAGAGAGAAAAGGGGTGGTTGAAATTTTTAAGATCACTGTTGGTAGTAGAGTCTTGCATTGCATTAGTGCTAGCTAGTAGAGACTAGAGAGATTAGAGATTGCAAGGCTGCTTGGCTTTTGATTTAACATGTATACTGCTTGCATGCTAATTTCTCGATCAAATACATATTATAAGTAAGACGTGTTGAGATCAATTTTTTTTTTTGTTGAGAATTATTGGGTTCAATTTATCGACAAGTAAAGCCAAGAAAAATTAATTTAATTTAATGAGCTTAACATTTTCCAAGATCTATCTCTCTTTTCCCCTCTCTGTGGTTTTCTCGCTCGCTGCTTTGGGAGTCGGTGGCATTCTTCCCCGCCCGTCATGGGCTCTTTTGCCCGCAGTTAGTCTTCGATCCGGGGTTCACTTTCTCCTTTTCCCATTTCTTGGTATTCCCCATCGATTGTAGGTGATGTGAGGTCTGCACTCTGAAATTTCAGTGGCTGGGTCCATCAGATTAGTCCCAGGTCCCTTCCTCAACCGTTTGATCTGGTTGCCGTTTGTTGTTGGTTACTTTGCGGCGCTGCAGTGGATATATATGTTCTTCTCGTCGACGGTTGTTGGTCGTGGTGTGGCTGCCCTTGTGTTTGGGCTTGTATTTGCTTATGTGTTTGGTGTTGTGTTTGGACCTTTGGTGTCTGTAATATTTTCTCTTTGATAATAGTACTTGTTGTTTGATAAAAATAATATAAAAATATAAAAACATTTTCCAAAATCTGAAATAGAAGGCATCAGAAATGCATCTACTTAATTTTGTATAGCTGAGCAGATGTTTGATTTACAAGCTAGTATTTAATAACCATTAGAACTAGCTGCTATTGAAACATAGTATCAGCTAAAGCTTTTCAAAAAAAAAAAAAAGAAGAATATTGCTTCTAGTCGATCATATTGTTTTTTTTTTTTACTTATTGTTTTAGTTTAGTTAATTTTTTTTTTGTTTTTGGCAGACCCAACCTCCAGCTCTAATTTTAGAGTTATTACAACATGATTGTAAACAATTGGGTTAGCCCATTTTATGAATGAGAAGTTTTCATTGGCTCAAATTTTTTTTGTTTTGTTTTTAGAATGCTTAAGGTATAGGCAAGAAAAACTCGCCTTGGGTGTGGAACTAGCTAGGTCTTCTAAACTTGATAGTAATTGCAATTGTCACAGCCTGATCATTAGCTGTGTTTTAATTTGGGTTGACATTATATATTTCAACCTTTGAATGCAAGCGATCTAGATGGCTATGATCTACTATATGTGCTTTGGTGGCATTTCTATCTTTGCCTGAAGCAAATGCGGCAATATGGGAATCAAAAGATAGAGATCAAAGCGATCTTATTAACTGGTGGCTCATTAGATAATTGGTATTGAGACACGACCTAAAAAGTCTCTAGATTATACACATGTGATTCTACAGATCTACTTGAGTATACATCTTAATACACCTTAAGCGCTTGACCTCAAAGCATTTTCTTTTTATTATTATTATTTTCTGATGAATTTCCGCAGTATGAAGAATTTAAAGAATAAGAATAATACAACAACTATATTATTACAAGAGTATATCTCATCTCTACAACACCAACTTTATTTAATTATAACAATAACAAAAACGAAAATTGGGTCTTCCCAGTTAACTAACTATTCAAATGCAAGTGGGAACAAATCATTTGCTTCCTTTCTATTCTAACATCAACTAATTTTGCAGATTTCTCCAAGAACCATTAAAATGCTATTGTATGATACATATGCACGCCAGCCGCTCATATAATGATGTCTTTTTGAAGGCTACAACAGAAGACAGTTGTAAGTAGATATATACTCGATCTAGCGACGTGCAAAATCATGTTACTAATTATTTATAGACGAAGAACATTAATATTAGTTAAGAAAGGTAACTACCAATTGATGCATGAACATTGAAATTTTCTCGCTAAATTAAGACCTGCATGTAGTTCTGGACTAATTGAAATATCAGATATCACAATCGAGCCTAATCCATCTTTGTCTCAGTCGACATATACTCATATATATGGGAATATTGACTATACAGATTGATTATTGTAACAGTTCGTCATGGGTACCTAGCTTACTAAACCCATGCATCTAGGTTTTTATTTCTGTAATGACTTGCATTACCCAATTAGTTTCACTTAGTGTCTACGTTCTCTCCACCTAGCTACGTACTCTATCTTCTCCTTTTCCTTTGGCAACAAAGCCATGATTCATTGAAACAAGTGCAATGATTGGCTATGCTAGCTAGTAATTAATTAGTAATAGTTGACTCTCTTAATCAATTATATTTCAATTATCATCTATATCATCATGAAGGGCAGTTACATTGACAAAGAGATTTAAATATGTTTTCAGATCATACCTCAAGGAACAAAGAATCAAGTTCGAAAATATGTTTGTCCCCAGCTAGCTACCTATAAATAGAGAGCTTGGTGCTTTTGATTGTTCATTCAACCAGCAAAAAACAATTGGCATTTTTTTCTTGCGGTCATACATTCTCAGAATTCATTTTGGTTGCCAGAGAATATGAGGGCAAACGTAAACGTTGTGTTGGTTTCTCTTCTTGTTTTTGTAGTTATTAGTTCCTGTAATGGAGGTCAGCTGAGTCCGGTGTTCTACCGCAAGAGTTGCCCCCAACTTGGAAGAATAGTGAGGAACATTACATGGAGCAAAGTTGCAGCAAACCCTACCTTCGCAGCTAAGCTTCTACGGCTGCATTACCATGATTGCTTTGTCCAGGTGGGTATACACGCATTAATACGGGTGTGTGTGTGTGTCTATACACACGCACACACACCTTGTTTTATGTGTGCACAAATAATATAGACAATTGCGATCATGTTCTTGTTCATATATTGTTTGAATTAATAATGAATCATTCTTAATTTGCTGGAAGTTATAGCTCTAGTGGTATGAGATGTCCACAGAGCAGATATTATTATTATTATTATTATTATGAAAAGCCTCCTAAATTCAGAAACTAATTAACTTGCTTTTATTTTATCTTGTTTTACGTAGGGATGTGATGCATCGCTATTGATAGATTCAACGGAAGGCAACACGGCGGAGAAGGATGCAAGACCAAACCGGTCGATTGAAGGTTATGAAGTTATTGACGAAATAAAAGCCAAATTAGAAGAAGTGTGTCCCGATATCGTCTCGTGTGCTGATATAGTTGCTTTGGCAGCCAGAGATGCTGTTTCTTACCAAGTACGTAGCTCCATTGTCATAATATGTTTTAGCATATAACAATGTATTTATAATGTAAGGATCGATTTGATATTAATGTTGATGATGATGATGGTGATGATCATGAATATTTGGCATATGTGCAGTTTGGCAGGTCCATGTGGCAGGTTTTTGGAGGGAGGAAAGATGGAAGAGTTTCACTTGCCACGGAGGCTGCAAGGGACTTGCCTTCCGGAGGTGCAAACTACACCACACTCCAAGACCAATTTGCTGGTTTAGGGCTAAACTACATAGATCTTGTTGCCTTATCAGGTATATATAACCGTCATATATATTTTCCGACGTTACTTTAGCCTAAACCCTGGTTTATTGCAAGCCCTAGTTCATCTCCATCCCTAAACCCCTTTAACTCACTCTGATTACCTTGTAAGTTCATTCGAAGCCTCTTTTGAAATCATGGTGTCAGAAAGTTTTTGATGTACAACCGTGTTTATGACATTCTCATGACTTTAAAGTTCAAAATAAATTGTGTAGGGGCGCATACCATTGGAGTAGCACATTGCGTAGTATTTGCAAGGAGACTGAACTTCACAGGAAAAGGGGACATAGACCCCTCACTTGATCCAGCATATGCAGAGTTCTTGAAAACACAATGCCCCAGCAGACCTAATCCGGTTACCACCGTAGCGCTTGACGAAAATAGCTCACTCTCTTTCGACAGTAACTACTATGTGGGTCTGAGGCAGAACAAAGGCCTGCTCAAATCAGATGCTGCCCTGCTCACTGACCGGCGGGCGGCTTGGGTTGCAAGAAGATTCCAAAATTTCCATGTCTTCATGGCTCGCTTTGGTAAGTCAATGATGAAAATGGGTGACATTGGAATCAAAACACGAGACGATGGAGAAATTAGGAAGAATTGCAGAGTTATTAATTAATGCTTAAGATTCTCGGTCTCTATAATGTAATTGTTTTTTTTTTTTTTTAAAAGGGATTTGGAATCCAGTCAAGCTGGGAAGTTCATCCCCACGCCTATATTATTATTTATTTCAATACGTCGCATAGGGTGGACGTAATATCTGAACCCCTAGCGCTCTATAATGTAATTGTTGCTTCTCTTTTTCTTGTTTTTTGATTTCTTTTTTATTGTTTTTTCTTTCTACTAATAATGAGGTGTTAATAATGGAAATATAAATAGTGGTATATATCTTTCGGATTTGTTACAAGTCCATCAGCAAAAGCTGTACGGTATAAAATAAAGAAAAGAAAATCGATCTTCTTCATTTTTAATCGGTTCGGTATTTTCATATTTATTTGTTAAACCATGTTCAGAACTACCAGATTATCACCAACTACGTACTGGTCTTGTGAAATGTAAGAAAATTGATCAAGACCACCGTTGGAGATATTGATCTAAACAAGGATGGATTTCATGAAAAGAATCTACACACGCAAACAACATGTGACGGCCGTAAGGAAATATAATGTGTGAGCAACTTATGAAGGGCGTGTGTGGTTTTTTTTTTTTTTTTTTTTGGGGGGGGGGGGGGGGGGGGGGTGTGTGCCGGGGCGGAGGAGGGAACCAGGGTGGGGGCTTTGGTTTGGGGTGGGGAGCGTTTATGGGATGAGGACAATGAACTCATACAATATTATTGTATAATGTTGTTAATGTCGTAGTATAAATGTATAATACTATGTATGTCTATATCATGTAACAAATACTTAAAGTGTATAGATAGGTACTTGAGTGTATAAACATAGGTATTTGAGTGTATGAAGACTTATGTAACATGCTTTACCAAGAGGCAACAAGCATGGCAGAATTCATCATTGAAATAGTTATCATTTTGGTTTTCTCTTTGAGTTTTCACACTACAAATGTATTCCTATAAATATCTCATTGTATGAGATGAATAAACACACTTGAAATCTCCATTCTCTCTGAAACATTACTCTCTCTCTCTCTGTGTGTCAATTTAGCTTGTTCTTAAACACGTTATCAGCACGAAGTTGCTCTAGAATTAGAATTGAAAATTGACAAGAGAAGAGTTCATCATCAATCAAAGTCATTTTTCCAAACCTATAAAAAAATCCCCAAACCCTAGCTCATATCAAAACCCTTGATTCCAGAAGCTCAGAACCGGCCTCAGAATCACCGGAAAAGGCCTGAACCGGCCGCCGGAAGTTTTGAGCTCGAACCGGATCGCTGCCGAGTCCTGCCGAGCCCTGCCGGGTCCTACCGAGAGCTGCGCAGCAGCTGCCGAGAAGTCCTGCCGAGAGCTGTTGATAGCACCTGCCGTGAGCTGCCGAGACCTGCCGAGCACCTGCCGAGACAACTGCCGTACACTAATATTGGTACGGGTTATTCGTCAACTCCAGTCTAAATATCTATTATTTATAAAATGGATTACTAGAATTTTTATACATGTAGACTATACATGTAGACATAGAATTAAACTGAATTTATTGATCATTACATATAATTCAATTAAGATATTGTACGAAAGTATGATTTATTCTATTCTCTTTTGATTTGAGATATAGAAGGATTTTTGATTGGGTGAGTTCAAATCAAAGAAAGTTTTTTGGTCTTTCTTATTTATTTTTATTCATTTTTTTTCTTCTATCAATAATACTAAATAAAAGTATATTGCTCTTAACTTAAAACTTAATACAAATAAGACTCTCTCGTTTTCACCGCACCTCAGATTTTCTCTTTAAAGAACTAAAGAACAGGAATTGCAATATAGAAAATAGAATTCAAATTTCTTATTTCTAATTGTATAGTCTAATGGTCTAGAAATAAGAAATAGAGTTTTAGTTTCTATATTCTAAAATAAGCAAAATCTATAGCAAAATCTATATTCGAATATATTTCTATATAATTTCTATATATATTATATATATTAGAAATTCTATATTAGAAATAGCATATTATCTATATCATAATAGATATTATAATCTAGATAATAATTTATATGTAATTAGTTAAATTTCTTAAATTTCTATTTAATTGAATCTATTTAAATAAATAGAAAATTTCTTTTCATTTTTAATTTTTAGGTTTTAGGGCTATACGGACTCGAACCGTAGACCTTCTCGGTAAAACAGATCAAACTTATTATTATCAAAATGATTTGAACCGTTTCAAAGACCCAACGTGCAGTTTTTTGCGACATTTCTGTCGGCAGATCTGCGGGGCAAGTTTCCGACGACTTTTCGACATTTTTATGGCGACTTTTCCGGCAACTTTTCGAACGATTTTCTCGATTTTTCCCAACGATCCTTCCGATCAACTCCGATAATTTTTCCGGCCAAATTTTCCGGCAACACTATTTCAAAGTATTCTTTACTAAAAGTTCCCATTTTTGAGTTTTTATTCATTTTCTCTCTTTTTTCCTTTTTCTCGAGAACTTACAATCAAAAGCGAAATTATAGAAATTCACGCCAAACGAACTAAGAGCGTTCGTAATCAATGAACTAAGAGTGTTCACAATGATTTTTGGAAATTGATTTCTTGGTAGCATAGCTCGGAAATCTTATTATTTTTCGTGGAAGTTTAAACTCCGAAACTAATATTTTCTTCTTATCTTCAAGGATGTCGAACGAACCTAGACTCGATTTTCAAATCCTTGACTCAACAGGTTCGGATTACCATAGCTAGAAAACCGACGTTGAGAACCATCTCACATCGAAAGGGATATTGCCAATCATCCATGCACCAGACCCGGCCCTTGCGTTTCCTCGAACACCCAAAAGGCATGCACAAGCAATCATCTTGATGCGACGTCATATGGACAAAGCACTCAGATTAGAGTACATGTCTATCAAAGATGCAAAGGATTTATGGGAGGCGTTACAAGAGCACTTTAACAATATCCAAGATTCCATTCTCCCTAACTTGAAGGTTCAGTGGAAAGATGTACGCTTCTCCGACTTCAAGTCTATTGCTGAGTACAATTCAGAAGCTTTTCGTCTCAAATCCATGTTGAGGTTCTGTCAAAAACCCCTCACAGAAGAAGAGCTAATTGAGAAAACTCTCTCCACCTTCCCCGTTGCAGCAATTTTGCTATCAAAGCAATATCGCACTAAAGTAAATGCTGGACGAATTACGAGGTTCAATGAGCTCATTAAGGTTTTGTCAGTAGCTGAAAAGCACGACAACATTCTCGTAAAGAATTATAATTCAAGACTTGTTGGAACCAAGAGCGTTAGTGAGGCAAATTATAATGCACCCAAGAGATGGCGCAAGGAGCGGTACCCTAACAATAGGGGTCATGTGTACCCTAATAATAGGGGACATGAAGGAGGAACAGGTCCATATGGCACACGTGATGGCAACTCCACACGTGGAAGAGGGAGATATGGCAACACCGGCCGTGGAAATAGCACCATGAACCGTGGAGGTCGCACCATGCACCGTGGTAGTAGCAGTAACCCTCCTAGAGAATATCCGCAATGTGCACAACATACACAACGTGCACAACCTGCACCTCAAATGAAGGGAGGTAACCACAATGACATATGTCATCGATGTGGATCAATCGAGCATTGGTTTAAGCAATGTCATGCAAATACCCAATTAGCTGCACGCTACAAGGAGTATAGGGCAGCAAGAGAGCAAGAAGCCAACCTTGCTGAAGATGAAAATAGTGAAGATGTCAATCTCACCGTTGAGGACTTCAAAGCTGTAAATGAAGAGCACGAGGATGCCACAGACTTTGATTAGAATAATTCTCTTTCTATTTTCCAAGAATGGCAAATGTGCCTTAGTCAATAAATAACAATTGTATTAACTCCTTCTTATGTGGCGTACCCAATGAAGTATGATGTCTAGGAAAGTAATTGAGATCGGGGTATTTAAGCGAGCCTCGCTCCACCAACATCTCTCTACTTTCCTGGTCATATTTTATTGGAATTACCAAACGGATTGAGTGACAACAATTTGTCTAAAGTTTGATTTTTGGAATAGACTTATGAAAAACTTTGATGTAATCATTGACTATTTTCCCTATTAATAAAGTATTGCATTATTATTCAATGTCATGGACATGTGTTAATATTCCGAACTTTATTCTTTTTCAATATGTTTTTCGGAGAATTTGAATGCTTTCTTGATAGTGGCACCACACATACTATATTACGACATAGGCAATTATTTTTATGGATGACACCTAGTCGATCCTCAGTAACTACGATGGCAGGACCATCACAATTGATTCATGGTCGAGGACCAGCTCAATTTTTGTTACCAAATGGCACAAATATTAATGTCGCGGAAGCTCTATATGCTCCAAGGGCTGGAAGAACCCTATTAAGCTTTAAAGACATCAGAGCCAATGATTTTCATGTGGAAACACATTGTGAGAATGGACAAGAGTTCATTTGCATCACCTCTAAAAGCTACGGAAATAAACGAGTATTAGAGAAACTTATGTGTCGCTCTAGTGGATTGTATGCAACCACTATTAGAGTCATTGAATCCAATCATGTCATGACTGAAAATTTATGGGATCCTGACACAAACAGGCTTTGGCACGACCGTTTGGGTCATCCAAGTCGTGATATGATGCTTTGTATATTAAAAACTTCACACGGACATCCATTCTTCAAAAAGAAAAGAAGTACGAACCAAACATTGGTCCAAAGAGTTACTTCTAAAGCATATCATTCGTTTTGCAAAGCTTGCTCTTTAGCAAAGGTAGGATCAAGATCATCCTATGCAAATGACACTAAAGAAAATATACCATTCTTACAAAGAATACAAGGTGATATTTGTGGACATATCCAACCAACTTGCGGACCATTTAGATATTTTATGGTGTTGGTTGATGCATCGACACATTGGTCACATGTTATGTTTTTATCCATAAGAAATGCTGCATTTGCTAAACTCCTAGCACAAATCATTAAGTTAAGGGCTCACCACCCTGATCATCCTATTAAGTCAATTCGTCTTGACAATGCTAGAGAGTTTACATCAAGAACTTTTGATGATTATTGCATGTCCATTGGGATTGAGGTGGAACACCCTGTCTCTTATGTACACACCCAAAATAGACTGGCAAAAGCTGCCATTAAAAGACTTCAAATGGTTTCCAGGGCATTGGTTATATGCACCAATCTCCCTATTTCTGCTAGGGGCTATGCAATATTGCATGCAGCTGTGCTTATTCGTCTGAGACCCACTGCCACCCAACCCTTTTCTGCGTCCCAAATGGTGACTGGGTATGAGCCTGATGTCTCACACTTACGCATATTTGGGTGTGCGGTCCATGTGCGCCATAGCGTACCAAAATGGGCCCGCAAAGACACTTAGGCCTTTATGTTGGATATGATTCTCCAAACATTATCCGCTACATAGAACCCTTGACAGGTGATCTATTTACCGCTAGATTTACGGATTGTCACTTTGATGAGACAGTCTTCCCATCATTAGGGGGAGACAATAACACTAATGTTCAACAGAAAAGACAGGAATTGTCGTATTGCAAAAGGAATTATAGAATACGATGATATCGAACCTCGCTCCGTTGAAGAATGTCAATGTAGAGCAGATTGGTCCAAATGGAAAGATGCGATCCAGACTGAATTGGGTTCACTAACAAAGAGACAGGTATTTGGGTCTATAAGACTGACACCACCAAATATAAAACCTGTTGGCCATAAATGGGTCTTTGTAAGAAAGCGTAATGAGAAAAATGAGGTTGTTAGATACAAAGCCCGCCTTCTGGCGCAAGGTTTCTCACAACGCCCTGGAATCGACTACGAGGAGACATATTCTCTCGTAATGGACGTTATAACGTTCCGCTACCTTGTCAGTTTGGTAGTTTCCAAAAAAATTGACATGCAGCTCATGGATGTGGTTACAACATATCTCTATGGGGATCTAGATTCAGAGATCTATACGAAGGTTCCAGATGGACTTCAATTACCCAAATCAAGTGGCTCTAAACTACGGAGAGCGTTTTCAATAAGATTAAGATGCTCACTATATGGATTGAAACAATCCAGACGGATGTGGTATAACCCTCTAAGTGAACTTGATTGGGAAGGGATATGTTAACAATGAAATATGCCATTGCGTGTTCATTAAAAGGACAAGATCTGGATTTGCAGTTGTAGCAGTTTATGTCGATGACATGAACCTAATTGGAACTCTAGATGAGTTAAAAGAAACTACTACATATTTGAAATCTGAATTTGAGATGAAAGATCTCGGGAAAACACGGTTTTGTCTCGGAATAGAACTCGAGCACCGTAATGATGGGATTATGATCCATTAGTCAGCATATACTCAAAAGTTACTAAGGCGCTTTAATGAAGATAAAGCAAAGTCTGTGAGTACTCCCATGATCAACCGTAGTCTTGAGCCCAGAAAAGATCCGTTTCGTTCAAGGGATAAGGTCGAAGATTTATTAGAGGCTGAAATACCATATCTAAGTGCGATAGGCGCATTACTGTATTTAGCTCAATACACAAGATCGGATATCTCATTTGCAGTAAACTTGTTAGCTCGACATAGTTCTGCGCCAACATGCCGCCATTGGATTGTTATAAAGACAATCTTTCGATACCTGAAAGGTACGATTGATATGGGCTTGTTTTATCCCTACAGAGAGAAAAGAAATATGAACGCCGACAACACTATCCATAGTGACCGACGTTCTCCTCCTCCCCTCCATCAAAATGATAATGATGTTTTGACGGGCTTTGCTGATGCAGGGTATCTCTCTGACCCTCACAAAGGTCGCTCCCAAACAGGTTATGTCTTTACCATGGGAAGCACCGCAATATCTTGGAGATCTACAAAACAGACTCTTGTTGCTACTTCCTCAAATCATGCAGAGATTATTACCCTACATAAAGCAGTGCGTGAGTGCATATGGCTAAGATCTGTAAATAGACACATTCAAGGAACTTGTGATTTGAAATTTACCATAAATGAACCTACATGCATTTACGAGGATAATGCAGCTTGTATTGAGCAAATGAAATTAGGTTTCATCAAGGGCGACAATACCAAGCATATATCGCCGAAATTCTTCTATAGTTAGTAACAACAAACACTTCTAAATATTGAAGTAAATCAAATCCGATCAGAAGATAATGTAGCTTACTTATTTACTAAGTCACTGCCACAATCCCCTTTCGAGAAGCATGTAAGGAGCATCGGATTGAGAAGGATATCCGAACTCCCACGATCTTCAAGGGGAGTCTAAATCAGGAGGAGTATCCAGAAACATACTCCACACTCAACGCACGTTGTGCTCTTTTTCTCCTTCGACAAAGGTTGTTTTTTTTTCCCACAGGGTTTTATTACTTGGCAAGGTTTTTAACAAGGCAACTTCGAAGTGCACCACTAATACAATACTATTGAACATGAAATATCCAAGGGGGAGTGTTGTAGTATAAATGTATAAAACTATGTATGTCTATATTATGTAACAAATACTTAAAGTGTATGGATAGGTACTTGAGTGTATAAACATAGGTTCTTGAGTGTATGAAGACTTATGTAACATGTTTTACCAAGAGGCAACAAACATGGCAGAATTCATCATTGAAATGGTTACCATTTTGGTTTTCTCTTTGAGCTTTTACACTACAAATGTATTCCTATAAATACCCCATTGTATGAGATGAATAAACACTTGAAATCTTCATTCTCTCTGAAACATTACTCTCTCTCTCTCTCTCTGTGTCAATTTAGCTTGTTCTTAAACAGTTAAGTACTAAAGCAATAAAGCCCACCACATATATACTTGAATCCCTGAATATGTCGAGTACTAAAGCAAAATCCCCAACCTTGTAGACAGTTGCTCATGAGATAGTTGCAGCATTGCAACCATTACCAGCTCCAATTTAGTTAAAGGGGCCTTAGGGCCCAAATTTTAATTAAAACATTCCCGCTCACTCTATCAACAGATAAAAATTCGCACTCTAGATATATGGGAGGGCAGAAGCACACCACCAAAGGGAAGAAGGTCGAAGAGCTCCGCAAAGAAATTGTCGACGAAAGAGAACGCTACGAACTGTATTAACTCCAGGAGCAAGACTACCTCATCCTAGAAGTAATTTTATTCTCCTCTTCTTCTAACCAATCAACCTTATCTACGATTTAAGGTTAAGGTTTAGGCTATGGTTTTCAAAATTCTTTGATTAATCCCCTAATTATCTTGAATTTATTGTTGTAATACCCCGAATTATTAATTTCAGATTATTTTCAAAAATTAATAAGTTGTTGGTTTGGGTGATTACTCGTTTTTGGGTGCCTTTCATTTGTTTTGTGGTGAAGTGGAAGTATTTCGGACAAATAATTACTCAAAACGTTTTATTTCGAGTGGTCAAGAGTTGACTTTTTATTCGTTGAGTTTCTTTATGAAAGTTGTAGAGCAGTCGATATGAGTTCGCGGACATACAACGTGTGAAAATTGGAGATCGTATGAATAAGTTATGATCAACGGCAGTTCTTTCCATTTTTAGAAATATTATTATAAATAGGAATTTTGGTCCGAAAATATGATATTTCTATTTTTGGAAAGTTTTCCTAGGCCTGGGCATACTCGGGCTGGGTCGGTTCCAGGCCCAAACCGAACACCAAACCGAAATAGTCAGAAATCGCATTTCTAGAATCTAACACCATATTCTTGCTGGCTTGGGTCGGATTTTCGGTTGGGCTGAATTCTTGAATCGGAGCGGGTTGGTTTCGGTTGTATTATGGGTCCAAATTTTTTATTTTCAAGCCTACTATTTTTGCTTACTATAAGTCAATTTTCAGCCTAGTTGGACTTATCCAGTCCATTTTCAGCATTACAACATCCAAGTGTAATATTACCAACAAGAATATTCAAATCCAAGCATTCAAACTTGCAAATGCATCATCCTAACAATACAAACCTGCAACAAATCTAACATCTAAGCATTTCAAAATTCAAACCTGCAGCAAATCTAATATCTAAGCATTTCTGACATTTGAAACCTGCAGCATATTGAGCATCTAAGCATTGCAAACCTGCAAGCTGCAGTAACTCTAACATCTAACTATCTAACCATTTCAAAGCTGCTACATATCTAACAGTTTAAACTTTAAACCTGCAACAAATCTAATAACACAAATCCAAGCAAACTTGCAGCAAATGAAAGCATTTCAAGCATGTTTAACAGAAACAGTTAAATTCAAAGCAAAGAAGCTAAATCAGTTAAGTTATTACAAATCAACTAGCAAATTAAGTGTTGCTTCAATGCTGCCAACAGTCTAACACTCCAACAGTCTAAAGAAATAGAAAGAAGCCTTCAGCATTGAACAAAATAATAATAATTACTTGTTGCCATCAAAAGAGGCCTTCAGCAGCTCACTTCACCATGCCATTCACTTCATTCCGTAGTTGTGGTGACCTGAGTAATAACCCCAAATTCTAGTTCAAGAAAAATAAAACAGGGGAACATTAGTGGGAGAACATATATTGGACACAAGTCACACAACAACTAAAAAACAGAGGCAAATACATATAATGACTTCAATTAAACAAACTTTTACCTTATTCAAGCTTTTCCAGCTCACCATAATCTCCAACTTAGTTCTAGTAGGTTCTTGATATAATTGGGCCACACCATTAGCCTTTAACCAGTCACTGCAGCAAACTAAGCATTTAACCATCTTTAGTGTCAAGCTAGCCCCAAAAGGATCGATAATCCTTTTACCAAGGCTGAAAGCACTCTCGGATGCCACTATTAAAGCTGGAACTCCAAACACATCTCTAGCCATTTGGGACAGAATAGGGTACCTCGGTGCATTCTCTTTCCACCAGTCCAATAACTGAATATTCTTATTTGGAAGGTCTTCGGAAGGCTTTAACAGATACTTGTCGACCTCATTTTTAATCTCCACAACATCTTTCTCTTGTCGTAACATCATAAACTCATGCATGGTCTGAGCATGGTTATCCTGTTCTGAAATATCCACACCTGCATTGTCAAACTTGGGAATGGTTGCATGAGCAGAAGCTTGGCCAGCTTCTGGATCAGCCTCCAAATACTCCTGAAACATGTCCAAAAAGAGGCATTTTGTCTCAACCACCATCGTTGCAACCATCTCTTTGTCTTGCGTAAGCTTGGGGAAGAAATATTGAAGATAAAGTAGCTTGTATCAAGGATCCAAAATAACAGCAATCATGAGAACCTTGTTCATGTCTTCCATTTTCCTCCAATACTTATCGAACTCCCTCTTCATGGATATCCCAATGCTTACTAATAGGGCATCATCACCAACAATGCATTTGTCAAGCTCTCTGACAATGGTGCACATCCACAACAAGGGCTAATTTGCTGTGATAACCTTGGTTACACTAAACTGAAGTGTTGCTTCATAAATTTTTTTCAAAAACTTCACCAACCTTGCTGCCTTGCCCCAATCAGCAGCAATTGGAGGCCCATCCCTCTTCTCGCTAGCAACCATTTCTTTAAAGTACCCTTCAAATTGAGAATCCTCATCTTCCAATCTCATAAATGCCTTTCTGGACTTAACCGCATAAAATCAGTGTTGTTCCACCTAGTGCAAACATCCAATGGAACTATTGACACATTGGAATCAACTTTGCGAAGCACACTTTCTAAACTTCTCCAATCTTCCGGGAGAAGACCTGATATATTTAACACAGTTCCTAACGGCATCGATGGATGAATCCAACTCCTCCATGCCATCCTTAACAATTAAGTTAAGGATATGGCAGCAACACCTCATGTGCAAAAACTGACCATTTAAGAACAGCTCCTTCCAATTTCCTTTCTTCTCCCGAGGGCCACCTGACTAGGGCTAGCATTTGGACAACTATAGTAAAATCATTTTCTATTCCCCAACTTATCAAGAATGACTCCACAAGCTTCCCAATAGTCTTACCTTTATGGTTAGGAATGACAATGAAATTCAAGATCCTCTTGTGCAAGACCCAATTTTTATCGATGAAGTGGGCTATGAGAACCATATAGTTGACATTTTGGATCAAAGTCCAAGTGTCAGTGGTAAGGGAGACTCTCTAAGAATTTTTAATCCTACTTTTTTCACCTTGGTAGAGATCCCAAATATTTCTAGCTACTTGCCCACGGGAAGGTGGTTTAGATGAAGGCTGAGTGACCTTGCAAAAATCTCTGAAACCTGGTGCCTCAACAAAACTAAAGGGTAACTCATCCCTAATGATCATTTTAGCATAAAACAGTCTAGATCTGTTTTCTTCATACCCAAGTGCAGTAATATTACCTCCATTATCAGCATAATCGAACACCAAATGCTTCTGTTTCTTCGACTGAATATATAACAGACACTTCTGGCAAGCAAACAACATGTGTTTCTTCATACTTGAAGTCCCATTCGACTTGGAGTGTACATAATATGTTTGGGATTGTAGTTTCGCTTTGCTAGAGGCCTATCCTCTTTCGAACCATCAACATTGGTAAGCTTGGTGAAGTGATCCCATGCTACGCTCTTATTCTTCATTCTTGAATGTTCTTAGTCTTGTGTGACCATGGGTCTAGTGTGACATTCTTGAATGATTTTGGTCTTGTGTAACCATGGGTCTAGTGTGAACTTTTTGAATATTTTGGGTCTAGTGTGACCTTGGGTCTATTGTGACCATGGCGAGAAAATCGGGAATCATGCTATTGGGTGATTGGTTACAATCCAGTTAAAATTCTAGTCTGACTGCCAATGTAATCATGAGGGTAACTGCGTGGTTATTGCAACTCATTAATAGCTTTTGAAACGAAGTCTTAAGTTTATTCTCTCTTCTATTTACCGTCGGCCAAGGTGGTGATCTGATTCGTCGACTTGCTTTTCACTATCTTTACTTCTTTGTTTACCTAATTCGTTTTTTTAAGCTAATCATTTTAGGGTCCAAAGGAAGGTGGAAAGCTTCCAATTGCAGCTTCTAAAAGAAGCCGGTAACTTTCTGCTCCTTCTAAATCATTTGTAATAGTTCTTTCACTTGTATGATTGTAAGATTTACTGTTGCGATTTTTTTTACTGATTCATGTGGTGGCTTATAGGAGAAGGTGGTGAACCCACTGTTCGAGAAGCGTCTGAAGCAGTTCGAGATTGGAGGGGCATTGCTTGAGAAGAGAGATCCGTCTCGATTTGTCAAATGGCCCAAGGCTGTTTAGAGCCGACTCGGTATGTATTCGAACCTTCATTTTTTTTCCTTATATATCATGCATGTTCATCTCAATATAATGTACTAGATTGCTTGCTAGTATGCATTTTGCTGTTAATCTGTGATTGAGTATTCATTTGTGTTGCTATATTGGAAGAGTGAGTTTTCATTACTATGGCTCTACCAATATCAAAATTCTGAAGTCTTTGTAAATGCGTAAGTTCTAAAGGCTTTCCCAATATCAAAATTCATTTCTTATTCCTGACTTGTTTGCTGTAAGTGGGAATTAAATCCACAGTTCATGCTTGTCGTCCTTAGAATATATGATCTTACTTGGCTCTATGTTTAAAGCGTTTGACAATAAGCAGCAAGCTTTTAACTATAGAATATTGATGATGTTGTTTTTCTTATTTGCAAATTACACAAATGAGGTTGAACTTTCCTATCCATGGCGTTCACTCTCTACAAGCACCAAGCAAGAGGACTCCAAGACTAGAGTCTAAAACTCACAAGAAAGAATTACTGGGTTAGTGTGTCTTCCATCATTAATTTGTAAGTAGGGCATATCATTAGAGTAATTCTTAGGTTTCTCTTTGTTTTAGTTTTTATGTGGTGCATCTTAATTCATGAATGCAATTTCAATTCATCTGATGGATGAAGCTAACAAGTATAATAGAGGACTACCTAGTTTGCATCATACATAGTCTCCTCTTCTATAGTTGAAATAGTAGCATTCAAGTTGGGTTATGATGTAGGACAATGAAGCACACTGCAGGAAACAAAAAGATTTTGACTAATCCAATTTTTTTTGCAAGATGACAAGGAATACACTAGGTTTTGTGCTCCTTTTTTCTGACTAATCCTTTTTGTGATAGAGCTGACTAACTTTATTTTGCAAACTGACTCTAACGGCTTCAAATCTTCTGTTCCCATTTTCCTATCCCCTTCCATGTCTCCTTATCAAATATTGACACATGGCATTTGTGTCTCTTCCTTAACCCAACTCTAACTCACCCTCTCCCCTTCCTCTCTCCTCCCATTCTGATTCTCTTACTAGCCTCTAACTCACCCTCAGCTCCATCATAAGAGCAAAGTCCTCCCGCAGCTCTGAGGAGGAAGATGACGCTCGATCTTGTGGTTGGACAGCAGGGGATCCGAGGAGGAAGACGACGCCGTTCCGGAGCCAAAGGATGATGGGTCGGAGAGGGGAACGGTGGAGTGGTCCTTCTTAGAGAGGAAGAGGCGTTTGGGGCTGAGGATGTTGATTTTCATGAGCTTCATGGCTGAAGATGAAGATGATGAGAAGAAGCAGAAGCAGGAGGCAGGTTGGTGATGAAAGAGAGAAAGAGAGAAGAAAAAGAAGAAGAATGAGGGAGAATGGGAATGGGAAGGATAGAGGATCAGATGAAGGGGAGAGGGTGAGTTAGAGTTGGGTTAAGGAGGAGACACAAATGCCACGTGTCAACATTTGATAGGGAGACAGGGAAGGGGATAGGAAAATGGAGATAGAAGATTTGAAGCCGACTCTAACTTTTCTTTAACTAATCCAGGGGATTTGCTTTTGTGCCATACAAATATGCATATAAGGCACAGAAAGCAGTTGAGTGGCTTGATGGTATGCTAATCAATTTATTATCATCTATCTTTTCTCTTTTAGAAACTGAGTCACTAGTTTTAGATTTGCTAACTAGATCTTGCCAATTGTATTTTTCAGGAAGAGTTGTTGATGGTCGTCTGTCAGTTTGCAAAATATGGACCTAATGCAGAGAGGATACAAGTTCTATTGCTTACTTGTATGTTTCTATGTAGTGCATGCATGTACTGACAATCAGAGAGACCCTCAATTTCACTTGCTTCTGTTGAACAGAATCACATTTCCGTGGTTTCCTTCACAGTTTTACCAAATTTGTTTGACTCGTTTTCTTTCTTTTTCTCGTTAATTTTTGGTGAAAACAAATTCTATTGTATATAGATTGTTGGGTTAATTACATATAAGTGCATATTTGAATGTTTTTAGCCATAAGGCCACAAACTATTTTTTCCCCTTATAAGGCCACTATATTAAAAAGGGTGTTAAATTTTGGATATAAAAATTAACATATTTACATAAATGTCACTAGAGTAAAAAGTCAACAATCATCCTCTATCCTCTCTCTAGCTAGGTCTTCGGCCAACTCCGGCGGATCTCCAGCGAACTCTGGCAACCACAAAAACTATTGTCGCTAGCAATAAAAACTACTATAATGAGATTTCTGGCAACCTTTGGCGAGGTCACAAAAGCCACTGTCACCAGCAACAAAAACTACTGTGACTAACAACAAAGGTTACTGTGATGAGATTTCTGGCAATCTCCGCCGAGGTCACAAAAGCTATTATCACCAACAATAAAAGCTACTAGTTACCAGAAGAATCTATGCTCCCCAAAACCAAAAGCTACTATCTCCACCAACAAAAACTAATGTCACTAACACCAAAATCTACTCTCACCAACAACAAACGCTACTCTCACAACCACCAAAAAATACTTCCACCAACAGCAAAAACTGCTCTCACTAACAACAAAAATTATTGATACCAACACCAGCTAGCTACTCTCACTAACACTAGAGAGCTACTCTAGTATCAAAAGCTACTTTCACCATCAACAAGAACTACTCTCATCAACACAAAAAGCTACTATCACCACTGTAAAAAACTACATTCACCACCAACAAAAGCTACTCTCATTAATCTCAAAAACCATTATCACCACCGCAAAAAGCTACAATCACTGCCACCAAGAGTTACTCTCACCAACAACAAAAGATACTCTCACAAACATCAGAAACTCTTCTCACCAACAACAAAAAGCTACTTTCACCAAAAGTCCAAAACCGAGACTAGCCAACATTAAAAACCAATTCACTTGCTCTAGTTTTGAAATGATGCAAGTGCAAGACAAATATAGCCAGATTTGAACCACAGACAAAAACACAAACCAGAATAAAAACAACATTAGAAATATAGATACCATAACATCAAAATTGAACAATAGGGCATAGAATTAAGATCCAATTTCATTCAAAACATTTAAAAAGTCTGATAACACTCTAAATTAAGTTTACAGTAGCATAATATTATAAACTATCAATTGCTTAACATGTTTTGAAATGGTTCTGTACTTGCAGATTCTGTACTCTCAGTTGCATTCCTGAACTGAGTGAAAGTACCTCTTGCAACTTTCTGATCGGAGAGATATGAGTAGATTAGGGAATCAGAGAGATCTAAGTTCACCTCTACTGAGGTAGCTCCAATCAGAGCTTCTTCATCGCCATCATCTTTTGCATGACCTAAAGTTCAGGGGAATTCAAATAAAAAATTTGCTCAAAATTTCTCAGATTTGAACTTGACGAAGATAGAAGAGAATTAGATCGAACAAAAATGTTAGAGCAGGGTCCTCTTTTGATCGAATCGTTCTAATTCCAGAATCCAATTCCAGTCGCCTCATCAGCTTACATAAGGCTGTGGAATTATAGTGGACCAACACCATCACACCGGGGCAATTTAGATATGTGGTCAAGGAGAGAGTGTGAAAACGAAAGCACCGTGCCGATGGTTTCTGGAATTGGAGGCGGAGGCCAAAACATGAGCTGTGATTGAAGAGAGAGGGAAGGAGAGAGAGCGTAGTGCCAGTGGTCGTCGGAATCGGAGGCGGAAACCAAAGACCTGAGAATCTGTGGTCGAGGAGAGAGACTATGATCGTAGAGAGAGAGAGAGAGAGATGTATGGACGTAAGGCTGATGAAATTAATTGGGTTTCTTAAGTGGGAGGGTAAAATTGTCATGAATTAATTAATTTGTAAAAGCAAGTGGCCTTATGCAAGAAAAATTAAGTGGCCTCATCACTAATTAAAGTTTCAAAAGATCACTTGTGAGTACTTTTTTATAGATTGTTTTGCTTCCTTTTGTTATCACAAAAACAAGGATTATGACATTATCAGATCATTTCATTGGCCTCTAAATCTCTGCGAAGGAAATGATGTTAGCCATGAGCCTCTATTATCATGGTTTAGGCTCAAAACCAAACCCACTCTTATTTGAAAGCATGTTGATTTCGAGATTTTTGATTGTGTGGAGATGCTTTATTTGGATCTTAGTTATTGTCTTCATCGTAAGCACCTAAACTAAATCATTTGCAGGGCTTATTGTTTGAATTGCTTTAATGTAATCTTTCGAATTAAATTATATGCGGGATTTATTATGTTTCTGATTTGTGCTATTTTAATGAATCACCTCAACTAAAAGGGATTTACTAGATATATAGAATGGCTTGATTTTACAATTTGATCTTTTATTTTGTTTGTTTGAGTTTACTCATATGAGTTTCAAAAGCTTACCGGTTTTGTAACCGGTGTACTACTCGATGGTGTAAGAGTTAATCCTGCAGGTCAGGAAAATCGTGGCTAAAGTCGGAGCCTTGCGTACGGAGCGTAGCTTTTTAGGTGTCAGAAGCTAATTTTGTTGCTTTGACTTTATTTAAACTTCCGTTTTGCGGTAAGCTCTAAGTGAGTGTTTACTTATTAATTTCTTAATTCAACTTAATTTCGTAAACTTCATGTAATGTTATCGGTACTTAATTTTGTTGACTTTATGTAATGTAATTTCGAAAGAACATGTCTGTATTGATATTATGGGTTTTGGATGTTATCGAATACTTGTTTTAAAGAAAAAAAATTCCTAGTATTTCGAGTTGATGTCTGAATTATCAAGCCCGATATATTTTTGTTTGTTTAACTGTTTATTTTTGTGCTTGAAAATGGAGGCATGAGAAGTGTATCTGAGCTTTTCTTTGTTGCTAGATTAGCTCTTCTAATATGTTTGGTTGATAAGAAAATGTTATGAAAGAGAAAAGAGGTTTTCTTTTTAGTATGTGAGTCCGTGGTTGTGCTATTCTCATCAAATTATCGTCAAATTGTAAATTTAAAATTACAAAGTCTGGAATTTAGTAGCTATTTGTTCTTTGTTTTAGCTTAGCTAATTAAGATGGGTTCTTCAAAAAAGTCACAGGTGAATAGTGTCATAGAATCTGAAGGCAACAACTCGACATCTTCAACAATTCTAATTCCAAAGAAGTTAGAATGTCAGCAACCGAAGAACTTTCATGCCCTGCAGCCCCAAGGCGACCTCCTCCAAGTATTAGGTATAGTGACTACTTTATCCCAGTTAAACTTGCAAAGGAAGTGGATGAAACGTGTCAATTGTGAGAGAAAATTAATCCCAAAGTTTAGAACTGATATCATAGTACTAAGAAAGATAGTTTTGTGCAAAGAAATGAAGGAATAAAAAACAACAACATAGACTTATCCCTACTTTTTCTGGTTTTCTTCTCCGTCCGGCAGTACGTCCTAATGACGTCGTCATCGGACGGGACAAATTAGTTTAGCGGCTGCTTTGTTGGTTGGTGGTGAGGCCTTGGGGCTAGATCCCGGGTTAAGGATGGGGAAGGTTAGTTCTGATGACCAGATGCGAGTTCAGGGTCGATGGTGGCGGATGGGGTTGAAAGAGAGATGCAGGCGGCCTACAACGCTACGCAGCACCGAGGCTCAATGGAGTAGTGGGCGGTGCGGCGAAGGGAAGATGGGATCGGCGGTCTTTCTACCTTGGGGAGATCGATCCGATCTAAGTCGATCGGTGGTGCTATACCAGATCTGGTACCTGGCCAACGATGGTCGACATCTCGGGTCCGGCGAGCCGTGTGGTGTTAATAGCGGTGCTTCGACGGCGGTGAAGGCTCGATGGGCGAATGGGGGTGGTAGTGCAATGGTGGGGATGCGGCAGGAGATCGCCTGGGTCAGGTGGGGTCTTCCCACATTCTTACATGGATCTTGGGCCTGGGTTCTTGTGTTGGGCCCAATCTGGGCTGGGTTGCTTTTTGTTTTCAGCTATTTTATTTCTTTAATTGTAGTTTATTTTCTGCTTTCAATACGTTCTGAACATTATATGGTTTGAAGATGTGGGCGTTGTCCCAGCCTGCGCATCTTGCATGCCATGTCTGCTCTAGGTAGGCAGCGAGTTCCTTGTTTTGTCAAATAGTTGCAGCCTCCTAGTGGCAGAATGAAACTTAGTGTCACCGGGTTATATTTCCGGTGGCAACATACTGGGAAAGCTGATCGTATTAGTAACTTATGGCTCCACGTGAGCATTGTCTTTCCGGTTTGTCACCACAATTGTAAAGCAAATGGAGTAGCCTATAATGCACTCACCGCTAAATGGTGCATATTAGAATGCATTTTCTTAGGTGAGACGCCCGTTATTATTTCAGGTGATTCTCTTTGTGATTATTGTAATTTGGGGTTAAGGCACTATGTCCCCCGCATGTATTCTATGGTTTCATTAATGGATAAGGTGTAAGGGCAGTCGCACCTGCCTTTTTTCCTCTTCAAAAAAAAAAAAAAGGAAAGATAGTTTTGTTGCTTTATTAACTTGTCCATGTATTGCGTTATGTTTACATACTCCTCTCTTTTACCATGCTATGGAATTTCATATAAAGTGTAATTGAAGTATCCACATTTTTTGGTGGATTTTTTTTTATTATTAAAAGTAGAATTTTATTAACTTCAAAGGATTACATCAATATAGGGTAATCTATGCTCAATAGAGCACCCCCAGAATCCTGCTCAGCTAAACAACATCAACCAATTCCTGGAGCCAAGGAGGCCCGAGCTCCTTACAAAACATACCATGCACTCTTGACAGCACAGATCTAGCCAGTTTATGAGCCACCTCATCGGACCTCTTCTTCACATGCTTCCAAGAGATTAAATCAAGAGGAAATTACTTGTCTCTAAAAAACAATTCAGTTCTTTGCCTTTTAAATTAAACAATTTAGTCGTTATTCTCAATAATTTTCACACAATAAGTCCATAATGACTATTTTACCCTTTTTTTCTCTTCTCTTTTCTTAATTCCTCTCTCTCTCCATCATATATATATATATATATATATATATATATATATATATATATATATCTATATATGTATGTACAGCGGTTCTCCACTGCAGACATCCGCAGTTTTTCGATCCGTACGGATTTCCAGTTTTGACCTATTTTCCGATCACATTTTCATATCTTAATCGTTCAGTTTTTAGGTCCTAATGTATGGATCACCTCTACAAAATTTCAGCCAATTTGGTGATCGTTAAGGCATTCAAAAACTGTAAATTACAACAATATATATGAATGGTTCCGGTTTGACAGATTCGGTTCGTTCGTGTAAATTGCAGTTTTGGATGCCTTAACGATCACCAAATTGGCTGAAATTTTACAGAGGTGATCTATACATTAGGACCTAAAAACTGAACGGTTAAGATGTGAATGTGTGATCGAAAAGTGAGAAAAAACACAAAATCCGTACGTTTTTGCTTAGGTACGGATATCCGCACCTGAGCAAGGTTATATGTATGATACATATATATATATATATGTAAATATATATATTATATATAGATAAATTTATATATATTTACCCCTCACTTCATCTTATATATATATAAGATGAAATGAGGAGCAAATGAATATATATATATATATTTATAAAAGATGAAATGAAGAGTAAATATATATATATATATATATATATATATATAAAAGATGAAGTGATGGGGTAAATATATATAAGTGTGTGTGTGTGTGTGTGTATAAGATGAAGTGATGGGTAAATATATATATATATATATATATATATATATATATATACAGTCCTTCTTGGCTAAGGATCTCCTTAGTTTTTCTTAGGTACGGATTTCCGGTTTTAACCCACTTTCCGATCACATTTTCACATCTTAACCGTTCAGTTTTTAGGTTCTAATGTATAGATCACCTCTGAAAATTTTCAGCCAATTTGGTGATCGTTAAGGTATCCAAAACTGTAATTTACCATTATAAATACGAACGGTTCCGGTTCGACAGATTCGGTCCGTTCGTGTAAATTGCAGTTTTGGATGTCTTAACGATCATCAAATTGGCTGAAATTTTGCAGGGGGGATCTATACATTAGGCTCTAAAAACTGAACGGTTAAGATGTGAAAATATGATCGGAAAGTGGGTGAAAACACCAAATCCGCACCTAAGAAAAACTAAGGACATCCTTACCTGAGAAAAATCCTATATATATATATATATATAACATGAAGTGAAAATAGTAATTTTGGACCATACTGTGTGAAATTTGAATGTTTGAGGAGTAACTTATTAAAATTAGGATAGCAAGGACTGAACTGTTAGTATATGGTGTGACAAGTAATTTCCCCTTAAATCAAACTCACTTTTCATCAATCTTACTGCATCAAGAATTCCACCAATATCACTCAAATCCCAACTAGACACATTTATCCCATTGAGAACATTAAGTGCGTCCCCAACTAGACACATTTATCCCAGTGAGAACACTTTGTTTTCTTTATTATTGTTATTATTATTAATATTTTCCTAATGAAAGAAAAATGAAATACAAATGAACTTCTGAGAAGGGTTAGGCAACATTGCATTAAGCAGGAATGTTAGAGTTGATACTCTGCCTAAATAATCTTACTCTAGTTATTGTTAGAGTTAATATTGTGCCTAACAAATCAGTAATCAATCCTTCCAAAGAAGGGTTAGGTAACATTGCATTAAGTAAAAATGTTAGAGTTGATACTCTAACATTAATACTAGAGTAAGATTAGTTAGGCAGAGTTAATATTGTGCCTAACAAATCGGTAATCAAGGCTAGTTAATCAGTCTTAGCAATTTTCTATTTTCGATGTTGGGTGTTAGGGAGGCTCATTCACCCAAATCCTATGTGCTGGAAGCCATCTAATGTAGATGAAAATTTCTTGATTAGGCGGTAGTCGTATCCAAGGTAGTTCAAGACTCAAGGCCCATATATTCTCAATTACCGTATTAATTAATGTGCCATTTTAAGGTCACACAAACTCAATTAGAGAGAGTTAGAACCGGTTCAAGGGTCACTAACTCGTTCTAATTGACATAAAGCTCAAAAATTAGACCACTAAATGATTTACCCAGCAATTACGCGGCGGATGTAAATCATAATGTTTATAACCCCTACAATATCAAATTGAGGGTTCTAGCTTAGGAATTAGAATGGGTCAAGCCTTTAACTCCATCCTAGACATGCTCAAAATACATACTCTATAGTTGACTGAACTCCTAGACATGCATTTCAACCCAATAAAAATTGATATAAGCATGCATCAAATTAAATTGCATCATTACATTAAAATAGGCATCCCTTACCTAAAATTTGAGCTAAGGCACACAACCCTAGGCCCCCAACAATAAATTACTCACTACCCATCATTAGATTAACATCAATACATATAATTTAAAAAGGAAAAAGTGAAGAAAAATGGGAAGTAACAAGAACAAGCCACAATTTGCTATAAAGCAACTATGACTATCCTTGATTTATGGCTCCGTCCTTTTACCCAAATTTAATGGCGGTGAAACTTTGATGTTTGGGTTTGTCCTTTGAATCCTTGAGAAATTGATGAAATCTTGTGGTGGAGTAGTAAGGAAAAGGAGAAAGAAAAATGGGTGTGGTAGCTTTTTGGGTTTGTGGGGGTAAGAGAAGAAGGATTGTAGTGGAAGTGGTGTTGCGGCTGCAAAAGAAAAGAAATGGAGAAGGGAATTGTGGTGTGGTGGTTCGGTGTTAGAGGAAGAATGGAATGAATTTATGGCATGTTTTCTTACTTGAAATGGAAAATAATTATGAATCAAAGACAACTAGAATGTGAGAAAAAAGGAATCGGTGTTGATTCCGGAGGATTTGATTCCTAAATTCCTGAGTAGTTAGTAATCGATTCCTTACAAGAAGGTGAGACCTACAGTTATTTTGGTTCATTCATGTGTTAGTAAACGCATGAATACTTTTACCTGGAATCATTTTGATTCCTTTATGTGTTTGTAAACACGGGAATATTTTTACTTCGTAATCATTCCCTCCCATTCCAAGTAAGTAAACGTGTCCTTAAGGGTGTGAGTTAATATTCTGCCCAACGCCATTGACTTTATGAGTCTTTTTTAATGTGAATCATAATATAGTTTTCACCTAATGAAATTCTGGTTTCGTTATCTCCATGACTCCAACTTATCAAGACTTCAACACAGAAATTATATAGCAATATTTCAAAGAAGAAGAAAAAATCAAATCTACACTCTGAATACTTTCCTACACATCCATTTTTTTGTGTTGTTAGAGAATTTTTTTTATTTAAATCAATTTTATTTACACATGCTTATTTTCTAAATAAATACCTCATAAAATTTCTTGTCTATTTTTTTTGTGAAAGTTCATCTTCTTCCCCTACTCATGGGGAAAAAAAACACATGAAATCATGTATCTACAATTTTTAACAAGTATCAAATATGCCAATTCAAATTTCAAACACGCATATATTTCCAATTTGTTGTTTGATATGATTATAGCCAAGGATTAAAATGTATGTATGTACATATATATCGAAACTTTGAAAAATGGAGATATCGGAAATATCAGGGATATAGGAGAAAATATATCATTTTTGAAAGAGTTAATATATTGGAATTACATATAAATACATATGAATGTCAACTTCATCTACATCAAAAAAGAGACTCTAGGTAGTTGAAAAGTCACTCGCTGATCTACGAAAATACAATAATCAGACCAAAACATATGACCCATATAATGCGAATTGTAGTGATGAACATGATAGTTATATGTCTCTTTAGAGCTGTCGATTGTTTCTCCTATAAGGGGATAATAAGGATGAATCCAACTGAATGACTGATCATGTACTTTTCCATATTGATTATATCCATAAGCATCATAATTAAATTGATTGTTACCTTCATGAGATTCATTTGAAGTCTCACTGCGCTCTGGTCTCTTTGTCTGAAACTTTAATATAAATATATAATTGAGGCAATTCATCATGAATTCTCCTTGTCCATATTCATTTTCAGGGAATTTCTCCTCACTTAAATTCCACTCATCAATAGGATTTCCCTCAAAGCTCCTCACCAAAATTCGCTTTCAGGAGATTTCTCCTCATTCATATTCGCTTTGAAGAGATCTCTCCTCGCACATATTTGTATTTAGAGAATTACTTCTCACACAAAATCACCTTGAGGGTATTTCTCCTCATGTGAGTTCGCCTTGAGGAGATCTCTCTTCACACAGATTTACATTTAGAGAATTACTGAGTTTTTTCTATTTTTTGTTTTGTTTTTCATCATAGTTTACAAATATTTTTTCACTTTATCAGTGATATATCCTAAATATCTAATATATCGGAGATATTTGATGATGTCGGAGAAATTTCAGGAGAAACAGTAGAAGATAAGATATTAACCCCCTAAGATATATTGGTCCATAAAAAAAAAAGGTATTGAGGGATATATCTGAAATATCGCAGATATTTCAATCCTTGATTATAGCTCAGTTAGCTAGTTTTGGCTAAAATGTGAAGAAAATGATATTACCAATCATGCATAAATTCAACACTAATCCTTTCATCAAGAAATGATAAATTTGGAACAAAATGATGAAAAGGGATATGCTTTGCCCGATCGTCTCTGCTTCAAATCAAAGTGGGAGCTCCACCCTACCTAGCTAGATGAAGCCTCACTAATACCCATATATTGTTTGCGCCCTTCTAAATGCATTGTGATGTCTGGATTTTTTTCTCCAATATTGTGATTCATGGTGCATAGTTAGAGGAAATTTTGTACCTAATGATGATCTCTGTCGTCCTTATTTATGGCAGTCCATAGCTTTTCCTTTTTTTTTTTTTTTTTTGAATTTATCTTTATTTCGAGGATAAAAACGTTTTAAAATTTTTCAAAAAGAAGGGGTCTGTATTAAATATATTCCAATGTGTATAATTTTTTTTGTCACATAACAATTAAGAATACACAATAATTAACCTCAAACTTAAACACCAAAAACTTAATCCATTATATGCAAAACAAGTACACATCGCACTTCTTACTTCACGAAAAGGGCACAACATAATGAGCAAAACAATAGATGGTGATGTTGCCCAGATTTTTTAATGGTCATAATACAGAAGATGAGAGAAGCTGATTTTCATTGGATCATCATCTATCTTTAAATAGATGAATTTTTTATTAACAAACTCATATACGTGTGGAGCAAAATTTGTTCAGAAATGATGGTTGAAGTAATCAACAAGCAAACAGTTACACCATCATCTTCTACTCTTCACCACCTTACGACTTCTAACCTCTCTATTTTTGATCAATTTGTACCTGATCAATTTGTACCCCTACTTCTCTTTTATCCTAATAATAGTACTACTACTGATCATAAGATAAATACAGTTGATCACCGCCACTCTATGATTACAGAAAGATCCAAGCTTCTGAAAACTTCATTATCTGAAACCCTCAACCGTTTCTATCCCTTCGCAGGAAGAATATTTAGCCACAACAACATTCTTTCAATCTGTTACAACGACATTGGGGCAGCATTTATCCAAACCCGTGTCAACTGTCCCATATCAAAGGTTATGGAAAAGCACCATCCTCAGATATTAAATAAGTTACTTCCCATTAACATAGAATCAACATTTGAAAGCGCAAGTTATCTCCTATTAGTCCAAGCCAACTTCTTTGAATGTGGTGGACTTGCAATTGGGGTAAGCATTTCACATAAGATCGCGGACGGCTTCACACTCTGAACATTTATCCATAGCTGGGCAGCAATAGGCCTTGGCTCTAATGTAGTGGCTCTTCCGGCTGTGGAATTTGGAGTTCAAGCATCTCTTTACCCACCACAAGATTTAATCACTAACTCATTGCCAACTTCCATGAAATCTGTTAATAATGAAACTTGCATAAAAAGGAGATTTGTGTTTGATGCCTCAAATATTGTACGTCTCAAGTCTAAAGCCACAAGTACCACTATTCCAAATCCAACTCGTGTTGAAGTAGTGTCAGCGCTTATTTGGAAATGTGCAATGGAAGCATCAAGATCAAACTTGGGTTTTACAAGGCCAACCAATCTGCGGCTAGCAACAAACATGCGGAAAGTATTAGAGCATCCCACTTTAATGGGAAATATTGTAGCATCTATATTAGTAAAGACACAAGAAAGTGATGCAAATCTTCAAAGCTTGGTTGCTATACTACGAGAAGCCATTGAGGAATTTAAAGTGAAATATTGTAATGGAGTTAGCAGTAATGATATCTGCCAACTTGTATGTAAATATAATGGGTAAAAATGATATAAATAACTATACACACACCAGTTGGTGCAGGTTTGGCTTCTATGAAGCCAATTTTGGATGGGGAAAACCATCTTGGGTCACTATTCCAGGTATCCCTCTAAACAATGTAATTGTATTAATTGATACAAAAGATGGTGAAGGCATAGAAGCGATCATGAGTTTTAAAAAAGAGGACATAGCTGTAATTGAAACCAATAAGGAGCTGCTTGCATATGCTTCTCTCAATCCCACTGTTATTTGATATGTGACTGTCACCCCAAAGAAAATAAAATAAAATAAAGCCTCATCTTTTATGTAGATGAAAGCTTAGTGGAGTTTCTTGTGCCAGGAAACATGTTATATAATGAACTAGATGCTTCTTACTAGTAAACTGTTTAGTTGCTATGTACTTTTCACATCAACTTCCATGTTAAATTCGCATTTTGATTTGTTCATTTGGGTTATAGTTATGTTTAGATTTAAAGTTTGCTAATCTGTTTTGCAAAAAAATACCTTGTTCATTTAGCAAACTATTTCTTTTTGGGGAGAGTGTGTTCTCACTGCTGTCTATACCAATTCTCAATCCGTATAGGTAGTCTTGCATGTGTCACCTAAGTGACCTCCGTCAATCCACCATCTAAGTTTGCTTCTTGTGCACATAAATGCATTTTTGTTCGGTATCCCATGTGTGAAAAAGCCTACAAGTTGTATAACTTTGAGACAAAGAATATATTTACCAATCGGGATGTAATTTTTCTTGAAAATACTTTTCATTATCCCCCACACCCAAGCCCATCACCAAATAACTTCACTGAAGCTGCTTCACTAGCAGAGCCTATACCATATCTTCTCTAACCTGACATATCCACCTCACCTGTCTCTTCTTCGCATAATGACCTAGAGGATGTCGCGGACATAGCACCCGCTTCCATCGCTCTTGTTCTTGATTAACCCTATCCTAATCCTGAGCCCTCACCTCCTTATCAACCTCTTTCAGATCCTTTTCTTCCAGATCCTCAACCTCTTTTTCCCTTTCTCGATTCCCAACTCCTTCTTAATCCTCAAATTGATCCTCTCGAACGTGTTCAAGCTCTCTGGAGGTCCCAACACCCAAGGGAAACCAATGTCCACATTTGGGACTACGTCTGCTCGCAGGTGATTCTGCATCCACACAAACTTCTGTCAACCTCACCAAGTCCTCCACCAAGTGCCCGCTATTCTCTTTACCATTATTTGTCATATCATCGGTATTCCCGTCCACATCTGTTTTATGTTGCTAAAATTAATAGCGATGTGGAGCCTTATTCTTATGATGCTGCTGCCGTGGATTCTGAACTTCAAGCTCTTACTGCCAACAATACTTGGAATCTCATTCCTTTACCTTTTGGCAAATTTCTGATTGGTTGTAAATGGGTTTATCGCATCAAATACAATGCTGATGATTCTGTCGAGCGATATAAGGCTCATCTTGTTGCTAAAAGCTTCACTCAGGCTGTTAGCACTGATTATCATGACACTTTCTCCCCCATTGCCAAAATATGTCCGCTACATTCTTTCCATTATTGCGAGTAAGGATTGGTCTCTGCATCAATTAGATGTTAACAATGTTTTTCTTAATGGTGATTTGAATAAAGAATTGTACATTTCTCCTCCTCCTGGTCTTTAGCGCTAGGAAGAGAACCTTGTGTGTCGCCTCGCTATATGGATTAAAACAAGCTTCTCATCAATTGTTCTCTAAGTTCATAGAAGATATACTTGATATCGGTTTCTCTCAGTCTGAAGCTAACTACTCTCTCTTTGTCACAAAGATGGTACATCTCTCACATTCTTATTAATCTATGTTGATGATATTCTAATGACAGGGAACAGTCTAAACTCCATAAATGTTCTTATAATTGTTTCTTCATGATCGTTTCGTATTAAAGACCTTGATGATTTGAAATACTTTCTAGGCATTGAAATAGCTCGTTCAAAGAAAGGGATTTATATATCTCAACAAAAATATGCCTTAGAAATTATTAAAGACAGTGGTTATTTGGGTCCTAAACCAGTTGAATTTTCTATGGAAGTATTCAAGCTTTCAAATAAGGGAGAACTGCTAAAAAATTTAGCTACATATCTGTGTTTATTTGGTCGATTAATTTACATAACAATCACTAGACCCGATATCACTTACTCGGTACATGTTCTCAGTCGATTTATGCATCAACGACACCAACATCACATGGCAGCTGCTCTTCGAATTGTGCATTATATAAAATCCGCTTCAGGTCAAGTTTTGCTCCTTCAGTCTCACAGTTCATTAAAACTTCAGGGCTTTTTGTGATTCTGATTGGACGGGATGTCCCATTACCCGTCGTTCTACTACTAGCTATTATGTCTTCTTGGAGAATTCTTTAATTTCATGGAGCACAAAGAGGCAAAAGATAGTGTCTCTATCGATTGCTGGAGCCGAATATAGAGCAATGGCATGTACATGTTGTGAGCTTACTTGGTTATAGTATTTATTGACAGATTTACACATGCCTAATTACATATATTGGGTTCTGCTGCTTTACATATTGTTGCAAATCCAATATTTCATGAAAGGACACGACATATTGAGATGGATTGTCATTTTATTCGAGATAAAATTCTAGAAGGTCAAGTTGTTACTCAACCTGTTATTTCTTCATAACAAATTAAGATATTGCTATTGACTGTCAGTAGCAATATTAAACTATATCTGTTACCAAATATAAGCCTCCAGAAATTAGTATTAAACAAAGTAACCGATGAAAGTCAACAAGATTAATTGTAAAGTGAGCCTTGGAAGCTTATACTATGATTACTATCACACTCAACAACAAATACGCAATACTACTGAGAGTTAGTAAATTTACCACATTCCTATTAAAAGTCAATATACTAATTGACGTTTCTTCTTAGAGTCTGTATACTTATTGTCGTTGCTATTGACAATTAGTAATTGCTATTTTTATTGAGTAAGTGTACTTACTGATGTTGCTACTGACCAACAGTATACTTATAACATTTGTATACTGACCATCAGTATACTTCCAACATTTATTACTGAGTGTTAGTACTTACTGAAAAGCAATAATAACGACTATAAAGAATTCGAATTAGTATAATTAAAGTGCTAATTGTAACTAGAATTAAGCTTCTATAGAATTTACAATATCAAAGTTTCATTTGTTATAAAAAGGTAAGTAAACTACTACAATTTCCTCACAAATGAACTTAAAATGAGATATTATGAGTTTTCCAACTATGTTGACCCTTAAACAACTTCACTCATGTTCTCAAGACCTCATCAGTAGTCTTGATCTTGATATAAAACACATCTTGAGTACCTCAGTAAGAACATATTCACAAATGTTATTGACCTTCAGTAACAAACAACAAGATGAACATTATTAAAAAAAAAAAAACTTATGTAAGTATCCTAAAACTCAATCACACACACTAAAATTAAATGTGTTAAACATGAATGTAAACTCTATGTTAATTAATTCCACCATGCAACATATAATATTAATCAAAATTCTAGAGCCCATGATGTCAATTTGAAGGATTCGGCTTCCAAATTTCTCAGTGATAAAGAGATGTATCTATCTCTCTCTCATAGCTTGAAATCAATATGCAAAAGAAATCAATTCTAATTGAATAGCAAATTAGGAAATTACCCATATCAAATTCTTTACAATTGCAGATTCACGTCAATATCTCTCTCACAGCCTGAAATCAACATGCAGAAAAAATTGTTTCAGATCGAAAAGAAAACTGAGAAATTACCATTTCAAATCCTTACAACTACAGATTCTGATCGATCTCACTCATTTCAAAATCCTTACAATTGCATTCCTCATCTTTCTTTTTGTTTAATTTCAAATCTAACAATTGCAGATCCTCTCTCTCTCTTCCCCTCCCCCCCCCCCCCCCCCCCCCCCCGGGGACGATTATGAGGATACTTCAATCAATTTCAATTTAATAGAATAATAAAAAAACAAAAATAATATTCCGCATGAGATTTAGTAGGCAACATGGTCCATCTAGTCAATCCGCATGGGAATCGACTAATGAGCCTCTATGCGTGGACAAAATTTAGGCGGGCTTGTAGTTAGTGGTAATTTGCTTTATAAAATACTTGGTTTTGTTTAAGTTAACTGACCAGAACGGGCGAGTCACGGGCAAACAGATTGTTTAGCTTCCTTTCCTTTTTCTAACAACCTTCCCAGAATGGGCTAGTCAGAGTCACAGTGACACCTTATTGGGTTGGTGCGATCTTGTTCTCTAGGCGATTATCTTTCTTAGAGGAGGGTATCCTCGACGGGGAACGTTGTTATCAAGAGAGGGTGTTCCTACCTCTGACTTGATGTTAGCCATTATTTTGATACATATTCCCTATTCTTTGCATATCAGTAAGCTAGATTGGTTTCATAGGAATGTTACTTCTGGTGGGTTATTCTACATATTAGTAGAAATCTTCTACAGTAGATGCATGTGCGTGCAATTACTTATCCCTTTTAGATTTTATATATTACGGAAACAAAAACTAAACTGTAAAAGGTTATTCTATTTAGTAACTAATCCATTGATCGATCATCTTATCTACCAACTATAAATAGCATCAAATACAACTAGCTAGAGTGGCAGTTACGGTTTTTTATTTTTTATTTTTTAATTTTTTTTTTCTGGAGAAAGAGAATTGAAAATAAGCATAGTGAAGATAATTATTATTATTTTTTTCCGACAAGGAAGGATGTCCCTGTTTGATTTAGAAAAGTTAGTAACTGCTATTACCAAACGCATACTGAAACTACCTTTTCAAGGCATGCATATATATCGTTTCCATATCCCTTTTCACCTTGCATGGTCGATTTGCCTTCTCATTTAACAGTTTAAATGGGAAAGAAGAAAAAAAATGAGCAAGAAACCAAAGTAAGATTTACTATTCCATTATTAATTATAACTGAGACTCAAAATCACAGAATTACAATTAGGCTTTTTATCATGTAGGTAGTCGTTGCAGAATTCAAAGTCTCAATGCACTGCAATGCATGTGAAAGAATAGTTGCCAAAACCCTATTGAAAATCAAAGGTTATATTTGTTCTGCACCCCTTTCTCCCTCTTTTCAATCAAACCCTAATTGATCATTAATTTTTTTTTTTTTTTTGTATTTTACTTTCTGGGTTCATTAGGGGCGGAGCAGTTTGCAACAGACATGAACAACCACAAGGTTGTGGTAACGGGGAAGATTGATCCAGAGAAGGTTTTGAAAAAACTAAGGAAAAAGACGGGGAAGAAAGTTGAGATTATTGATGACAAGGAAGAAAAACCAAAAGATGCGTCTGATGAAGGAAATTGGGCAAGACCATTAATTGTTCATCCACTCATGTTTGATTGCTGCAAGGAGAGCGATCAGTTACTTATGATGTTTAGTGATGAGAATCCAAATGCTTGTTCCATAATGTAAAGAGGATAGCATACAACATTTTGTGGTTTGGTTTATTTGAGATTGGACATTAATTGGAAGTTCCACACACCATTTTGGGAAATCCGGAGAATTGTTGGTCTAGACAGTCTATCTGTAATGGACACGCCACTGCTGACGAAATTTCATCAATAAAAAATTCCTGTAAAAAATAAAATTAAAAAAAAAAAGCTAGACTCTATTGGAGAAATAAATTATAATCGAATACACGTTTACAAGTTAAGTTTTAGTAAGGAAAGTCACCCTTTAAAAAAAAAATGGACACAGATTTGTCAAAAAAAATAATCACCGGTAAACTTCTCCCATAAAAAAATTAAAAAATAATGCACATTTGTCAATAACAATTCTTCATGAAAAGCCTCATAAGAAAAATAACATGATTAAGTAAATCAAGGAACAAATTTATTAGCAATTAGATCAAGGTATGCAATTAAGTTGCGGTTTGACCTAGCCGCACGCTAGGGTTTACTCTCAATCTTTGGAAGATTAATTTTCCGTCCACTTCCATGGATGTCTTGTTGGAATTGCAGGGGAATCTGCAACACAACTACTACAAGGACGCTAAGGGATTTGATCACACAGATTCAGCCCTAGACTGTCTTTCTCTGTGAAACAAAAATTAGTACTTTGAGAGATTTCAAAGCGCTGCATATGGATCTAGGGTTTGTGCACTCGAAGAAGGTCTTGAGCATTGGTCAGGTGGGAGGCCTAGCATTATTCTGGATAGAGGATGTCGATCTGCATGTGCGTACTATCTCCGTGCATTGAACCATGGTGGAGAATAACAGGATTCTATAGTCATGCAAGGACAATAGACCATAGGGAATCTTGGCAGCTTCTTCGTGATTTGGCTGATTTAGATTCTCTTCCTTGGGTGTTAATCAACCACTTTAATGAAATACTGAACAATAGTGAGAATTTAGGAGGGCCTTTGCATAGTGAAAGACAAATACGGGGTTTCAGTGATGCATTGGGATATGGTGATCTTGTTGATCTAGGGTTTCATGGTCCAAAGATGACCTGGTGCAATTCTTTGGTAATTCAAGGGTGAAGCTAGTTCTGTACCGCCCAGTTATTCTGACCATGTTCCCATTCTACTACAAGCTAGTTCTATACCTCTGCCCAAACGTCCTAAGCGACACAGGTTTAAATTTTGAGTCCTTTTGGTTGCAGCACCAAGAGTGTTATCCTCTTGTGTTATCTAATTAGAAACTCCTATGTTTGTGCTAACAAGAAAGATCATTAACATGAGTTGTACCTTGGAATCTTGGCAACGTGATACCTTTAGACTGCGTCAAAATCAGATGGTGGATATTCGGAGCAGATTGGAAGTGCTTATAAATGAGCTGAGGTCTGAGGCAATTTACGAGGAGAAAAAAGAATTAATGATTTCTTTACAGGATATTTTGTCACAAGAAGAGGCATTTTGGAAGCAACGGGCCAAGGTTACTGTTGAATCATAATTCATATATATATATATATATATATATATATATATGTGCGCCCTAAAACATGAAAATTACTTGTTCTAAAGTCTAATTTAATGTTGACTAATCTAATTCCATTATTCCCCTAATCTTGTACTTTTACTTAACCTTTGTGTTTATTTATATATATTTATTATGTTTTCCTTATTATGCTAGGAAATGATGGAGAAGCATGAAAATGAAAAGTCAACTTTAGCACATTTTCCTACTCCGGCTAAGAGAAAGAGAGCTAAACAAGGAAGGAGGCGCGACAGCCTAATCAAAAGAACTCTAAATAAGCTGAAACTTTCTAGATCCATTATAGACATCCTAAGGATCATTTCTTATGAATAGTTCAAGCGTTATTTAGAAGTGGAAAGTCCCCAAAAGATCAGTCCAAATTTCTACCTAAAAGACAAAAAAAATTGCAAAGGAGGACCTATACAGATTCCTGTAGCAATTTCGGCAAAACCATGGTGCCATAAATTCTGTAATTTTACTAGGATAATCTACACTTATCTTTTGGTATGAAGAAATCAAAGGCAAAATCTGAAATCCTGGTGGAGATTTAATTGAAGGAAAAAAAGAGAAGAAAACTATCATCTTTATTTTGATGACCCAAAACCACTCCAACATTCTTCATTTTCATGTTTTTCCATGTACAATAAAGAGAACAAATGTTCATCTCTTCTCTTAAGGCATATTTTTCTACTATACTCTCTTTAATAGCTCATTATTACTTTCCTCTTTTTACTCCATCTCTTCCACACCCATTTCCCTTGTTTTTAGGATCTATTATCACTCTCATACTCTACCTCCATGCTTCTTTGTTGCTTGAGCTGCTCCATTTTGCTTCCATTCATCATTTTACTTCTCTCTCTCTTCTCTATGTAAGCATCCCTTCATTATACTCTTAAGGCATCACTCATACTACTTCATAACATCTTTTTTTCTCAATATATTCTTTACACAATCCACTATCATCTACTCCACAAAACCTCCATCACCACCACAATCAATTCATATCCTCCATTACCACCACAACCTTCATCATCTTTTCCATCTACCCATTTCATTTCATAGACAAAAAGCTTCATCACTTCACCATTTCACCACTTGATCATCTCTACATCTCATATTCCATCATCGAACTTTGAAGAAGAAGAAGAAGAGTCTAGCATCACTTAAGGAATCATCATCACCATCACTATTTTCACCATGCCAATGCCTTCATGAGTTCATCTACACCATCCTCAACTTGATTATCACTAGTCCCTTCTCTCTCCATACTTTTTAGTTTGAATAAACATGTTGAAGCTTATGTATTTGATTATGAGTGAGTAGTTAGTTTGTTGGTTCAACCCTAGCCAAACTTGTAACGAATTGATGCTTGAGCCTTTCTTTATGCAATTTCTATGATCATCTTCACATGCTAATTCAAGAAGTGAATGCTTGTATTTGAATCTAGCTAATTTGAATACTTTGTATTTGTCATTACATGAACAATGTTTAGAGAATAACTAGCTTTGGACATTGAAAACATGACATCACACTAGGTGTGTATGTGAGGGTAGTGAGTTAAAATCACATAGATCTAGGATTGGTTTGCTTGCTTGATTATCTAAATTCAAATCTTTATGCATCTAAGAGCAAGGAATTGATACATATCCGGTAATATAACTTGTTCTTGGGTAGTTAGTTTCACACTTATCTACTGAAAAGGAGTTTAGGCCTTAGTAGCCTTATCCATATTCTAAGAGGGTAATTGGATACTTGGGATTGCATCACTTATAGTTTGAACATCAATGCATGCAAGGGAGGCTAGGGTGAATAACCTAAAGCTCTAACTTCCATCCAATTTATCACATCCAGTTTAGCATAACCTAGTTTACATTTCAAGGTTTTATTGTGTGTTAATTTGATTCAAAACAATTTCCAAAGCCAAAAATCAAACCATTACACCATCTTGCATATATTCACCATGAATTTTGGTTCACTTGTGAGCTCTTGTTTATGACTTGTACATTTGCATATTCATCTAGCATCCTTTAGGTTTTCCTTAGCTAGAGTGGGTACGATATCCCCTACTCATAATCCCCTACACTATAACTTGGCCCTTAAACTTGAGGGTGGCTATTTGGCTAAGAGTTACTTGGTTGCAAGAGGGTGATAGAAATTCAGGTTTCTTTCAAGGAAAGGCAGCTAATCGGAAGCGCAAAAATAATTTGTTAGGACTGTTTCATCATGAGGGGCAGTGGAAAGATGATGGTGAAGGTATGGAGAATATTGTGACTTCATATTTTTCGACAAAGTTTACTGCCACTGATCTTGATGTTGACGCAGTTAGTCTGACCTTAGCGGCAATTCAGCCGTGTGTTACTAGTGATATGAATAAAAAACTACGTGCCCTGTATTCAGAAGAAGAGGTCGAATGTGCTTTATTTCAGATGTACCCAACGAAATCTCCTGGTCCTGATGGTATGCCTCCATTGTTTTTTCAGCATTATTGGGAGGATATTGGGAAAGATGTTACTGAGGTAGTATAAAGCTTTCTGCACACTGATTCTTTGTTAAAACAGATAAGTTTTACTCACATTTGTTTGATACCAAAGGTGCAGAATCCTGAGAATATGGAAAACTTACGACCTATTGCTTTTTGTAATGTTATTTACAAACTTTGTTCTAAAGTAATTGCAATAGACTGAAGGTTTTCTTGCCATCTGTTATTTCTCCTTTTCAAAGTGCATTTGTGCCTAGCAGACTGATCACGAATAATATCCTAGTGGCTAATGAAGTAGCTCATTTTTTCCATAACAAAATGGAGGATCAAGTTGGGTGTATTGCATTGAAGTTGGATTTAAGCAAGGCCTATGATCGTACGGAATGGGTATTTTGTGCAAGGTTTTGGAGAGATTTGGCTTTGCTTCTACATGGATGGATGTTGTTATGCAATGTGTTTGCTCTGTGAGGTACTCTTTTCTGGTTAGAGGGAAGACTAAAGGCCGGGTTATTCCAACTAGGGGTTTGAGACAAGGGGATCCGTTATCACCCTATCTATTTCTTATTGGTGCAGAAGGCTTCGCTGCATTGTTATAACAAAAGCAACGGTTGGGGTTATTACCTGATATTGCTATTTGCTCAGGAGCACCATCTATCAATCATTTGTTATTTTCAGATGATAGTATGTTATATGCTCAAGCTACTCCGAAAGCTTTTTTTCATATCAAAGATGTTATACAGACATATAGAAGGGCTTCATGTCAAGTGGTTAAAGTGGTGGAGCCCTATAAGAGATACTTAGGTCTTCCTACTTACATAGGACGCAAAAAAAACAACTACCTTCCTTTATATAAAGGAGTGGTTAGCTGAAAAACTGAAGCATTGACAAGGCAAGATGCTGAGCGGTGCTGGTAAGGGTATTTTGATCAGGGTGATGGCTCAAGCTCTCCCTAATTATGCTATGAGTGTGTTTCAATTAACAAAGAATTTTTGTGAAGATCTTGAGTAGATGTGTGCTAGATTTTGGTGGGGGAGTACAGATGATAAGCATAAAATACATTGGAAGAAATGGGATGATTTATGTCATGCCAAGGAAGATGGTGGCTTAGGTTTTCAGAGCTTATCAGATTTAATTCTTCGATGTAGGCGAAGCAAGCTTGGCGGTTTGTCTCTAACCCGGATACTCTTGCGCCACAATTGTACGAAGCTAGATATTATCATAATGGTTCTTTTTGGAATGGAGAAGAACATGCTACTCCTTATTCTTGGCATAACATTTTTTCTGCTCGAAATTTATTGATTGAAGGTGCTCATTGGCAAATTGGGAATGGAAATAATGTTCTCATGTTGCGAAATTCTTGGATCCCTAATACTATTACTCATAAACCACAGTTGTTAGGACTGGTGCAAGATTATTTGGTCAAGGTGAGTGAGTTGATTATTCCTCCTAATTCTTGGATGAACATAAAATTCGTTCCGCTTTTATACACTCAGATGCAGAAGCTATTTTAGTAATTCCTTTGAGTGCTAGAAGTCCGGATGATGGATTGATTTGGCATTTGGGGAAACAAGGTTTACTGTCAAATCTGCGTATCGTCATGCTTTCTCTAAAACTGCTTCAACTCTTTCTCCTTCTATTGTGAGTAATCAAAGAGTGTGGAAGAACATTTGGCATGCCAAAATCCCTAGCACAGCAAAGGTTAATGCTTGGAGAATTTGTCATAATATTCTGCCTACTCTAGACAGATTGGCATCAAAGAATGTTATTTTAGAATCTCATAGTTGTATTTTTTGCAATAAGGTGGAGACAATTATTCATCTTAATCACCAGAGATTGTGCTTTCACTAGAGAAGTGTTGTCTACTAATTTGCAAATTGCTGGCAGTTGTTTTGGTGGGATTCTGATCAAATGGATGCTCTTAATTGGTTGAATTTGTGTGTTGGGAAGTTATCAAAAATAGACTTTGCTCAACTGTTGCATTTTATTTGGGCAATTTGGAAAGAAAGGAATGATAGGGTATAGGAAAACAAAATCACTTTAGCCTGTGACATAGCTCTCATGTCTTCTACCAAATTAAGTAACTTTATTTTTCACAATACAAAATTACATGGCTCTCAGGGAAGTAGAAAAATTTTGAAGTGGTAGTGCCCTCCTATGGTTTGGCTGAAGGTGAATTTTGATGGAGCTTTTAGTCCGAGCTCTGGAAAAGCAGCAATTGGTTTCTTAGTCCGTGACTCTCCCCTTGAGATTTTGGGAGTAGTGGGGAAGGTAGTTACTCGAGTTCAGTCTGCTAAACATGTTGAGCTCTTGGCTTGTAAGGAAGCATTTGGTTATGTGATGGAACATGGTCTATGTCCAGTAATTTTGGAAACTGATTGTTTGGTTTTGAAGCAACAAGTGTGTCAGTAGGAGCTGCAAAATTATTCTATTCTTGGAAGGTTATATGAGGACCTCAGATAAGATTTGAAAGAGGTGAACCAAGTCAGAATTATTCATGCTAGAAGAAAGGCAAACATGGCTATGCATAAATTGGCAGCTCATGTTGCATGTTAACGTTAGAGATCCGAGGGGTCTCTAGTTAGCTTGAGAGAGAAAGAGAGAAGAGAGAGGACGAGTAAAGACACGATGTATAGTGGTTCATCTCCCGCCTTAGCGGGAGACTATATCCACTTGAATATTGCACTATATGTGTTTGGACCTTTCGGCCCAACCTGATTACAAGAGATGTAAAGGGATGGTCTCTAAATGGGAGGAGAAGTCCCTTTTATATAGTAAGAGAGCCCCTCTCCTTTACATTTTTTTGTATGTGGGATTAAGAGTCCTTATTCTAGTGTAGAAAGCATGTTGTGGAGGCATACTGGCAATGCCGGGAAGGTTGCTTCCAAGCTAAGTCCTGGTCGCTTCCGACTACGATGAGGTAGGTTTTATGTCGGGCTACGGTATGCATGTCGTGGTTGGGCCCCACCATGGCTTGTGGGCCCCCTCATAGGTGCTTATGCTTGGTGAGATAGTAAGTTAGTCTTGCTAGTGAGAGGTATCTACAAGTCCCCTCGGAGGGTGTTACTTATGCTTGGTGAGATAGCAAATTAGTCTTGCTAGTAAGCAAGAATGGACTCTTTAACTTGCAAAACAAAGATATAAGCGCGCACATGTAGAATACTTGTTGTCTTGAACAACGTATGTGAGTTGCTCTGATATGTGTTAGCATGTACGAATATTCAAGGTTCACAATACATGATGATGTATATGTGTGAGTGGCACCAAGTATGATCGGTTATTGTGGTGACCCGATCAGGGGGGTTCCACAACGCAGCCATCCCGAGTCAATGAGAAACCGACATGTCACGAATGATATCCCGATAACTCATCAACCCGAAATCGCAAGGCCTTTTGGGTTTAGGTTCATGGTTTACAGAACATTTTTTTGGACAAATCATTCTAGCAACCGAGCAACATATTTTCAAAAGCAGAATTTAAAGTGGGCTAAGGATTTGGGCTTACAATCGGAGCCTAGATTTGGAAGGCAGTTCACTAAGTAAATACAAGTATGAGAGACGCGCCTCAGGGTACGAGTCTCCCAAAATTATGTAAATAAGCGAGTAGAAAACAAATAAAAGTAAGTAAATAAGTGACTTTAAAATCCGATAAAGGACCAAAACCTTCTTTTGGTAAAGTTAAAGAGAAATGCGCCAAGCCAGGCCATGTGCCTGCTCTGTACGCTCCCCGATCACATACTCGAAACCTCACACTGTTGCAGGGATGAGCTTTCGTCCTCATTTGCCCAATAGGGGCCGACCCAACCATCCTAGGTTTGAAAATAATAATAATAATAATAGAAAATATTTATTACATAATATTGTACACGTTTAGCGAAAATACTTTAAAAAGAGGCAACCACAAACATTTGTTCTCTCTTATAAAACATATGCAGCATGCTTCACACAACTTAGAGTTCGGAGATACTTACCTGCCGGCTAATCTTAAATAATCAGTGACCGACCCGGTTCGTCAACCTTCGAGAACCGGCCAACTACTCTGTAGTGCTTGTGACTACAAGTAGCGAAAGTGTCCATTTCATGGCCCTAAGTCTCCTATGACTGGTTCACTGTCGGTACTCACTCTTTCTCGACAAACATAGGAGTACAGCTCCCTCCGGAGGTTCACGGTTATCAACACCGTGGGATCTCTGGGAATCTACGCGTCTAGGTCCCATTCACTTTCAGGTCACAAGTACATAGACTGGGTATAGTATCTCAACATGCAAGTCTAGCCTCGGTTTTTGCAATCAACAATTATCAGTTATGAAAACTCATGTATCACGAAGCATCGACTAATAAACAACCAAAAACGTACTAGCAGGTAGCTTGATATATGTATAAGCATATACATGCACAAGAAAACCACTAACAAAATAGGGACGGCCCACCCTACCTGGAATTTGGAGTACTCGCCCAAACTTAGCATTGTTTCTGACTTTCGATACTTCGTCCGGTTCCAAATGCACACGCACGAGTTCTTTAACAAAAAATATATTCGATAAGAAATTAATTCATATCTCACTTTAAAATCACCAAATAACCCTTGATCAATAATTAGTAGAAACCATTCCCGAACAATTCACTTAGAATAGTAAGCATCATTCAGGATATGGTGATCATACTTCTTTCGATAATATAATCCTGGGCAACCGATTTGACCTCTCTCACTTAGTCTTTAAACCTTAAGCAAAAACATAAGTAACAATTTCCATTCCCAATTGATTACATTCTTACAATAATTCCGGGACATGACGACACTAGCATACTCTGATTTCTAACCTTGTCTCATGATGAACCTTTATTGAGTAAATAAAATCCATTGTTTACATTATCGACTTTCCTTAACATTGTTCACGATATTAACTCAATTTCATAAATGGTCCATTCTCATCAATTGATTTCCTTCTATGTCAAACATACCCTTTCACACACACACACACATAATCTCATTCGCACCAACTCATTCACATTCGATCGAATATTATAAAAGTAAGCAACTATCCAATTTCCACTCACTTATTTTGATTTCGAGTGATACAATACAACCACGGTAAACAAAACTCATTTCTTTCAACATTGATTCACTTGTCAGAATTGTTCATTCTTATTTACCGATTTCCTCAAGCAATGACCAAACCATCAATTTCATTCTTATTTTACATTTCTTCGTCAGTAACCAAATCATTGTTTTAATTCATAAAGCCACTTCTCCTCCTCCATACATTCGACTAATTTCAATCCAAATAATCCTCAAAGCTGCAAATTTCAGTAAGTGCAAATAATACATGACAGTACATATTCAAATATCCAGAACCTTACCATTCTTCTTAAAGAATTCTTCGACTTCTCGCAACGGTGGTCTCAACCCAGTGTCCTTCACCTAGACCTTGGGTTCTCATTTCCTCCATAAAATAACATCCTCAACTAATCAATCTCAATGTCCAAACAACAATCAAATTCACAATTCAAAAGCTTGGTTTCTTATCCTCTATCAGTTCTGCCGAGACCACAATCTCCATAATTTGCTGCTTCTTACAGCCTTTCTTGATTCTTCATCATCCCATCAAGAACTCAAATTGAAACCAAGACCAGAAGCCTCCCCTTCTAATCTGTATTCCTCCGTCTCCTCCGAACCCAATATTCAAATACCCCAAATTGAAGAACAAAACATAGGGGGCTATCGTATATCGTGAGACGCTGATTCCAACCGTGGAAATGGTTTCGCTCGATTCGAGCTGGAGACCGGAGAACGAAGGCATGCAGAGCCTCGGCCTCCGACGTTGTGCGCTCGTCATCGTTCAACGTCGGCTGGTGACGGGGCTTTGAGAGCTTGATGGTTGGTGCTCTTTAAGCTCACTGGTGGCGACGGTGTAATGAAAAGGTGGCCGGATGTCGATGGAGGTTGAGAGGCAGCGGCGTCGCAGCTTTGATAGGAGGGTGTGGCGGCTAGAGGCGGTGTATGGTTGTGATTCCAATTGGGTTTTGGTCGGGTTTAGGTTCTGAGTTAATTGGTGGTGGCGGTGACAAGAGATGGTGGCCTGATATGGGCATTTCCGGCGGTTGCAGAGGGAAGAAGAGAGAGGAAATGCGAGAGGTCGGGGAGAGAAGGTTCGGCTGAGGGAGATGTTTCTAAGGTATTTTAGTTGCCAATTATCTATTTATATTCACGGGTGTGAAATGACGATTTCACCCTTATGACAAATTACGGAACTCTCCTAACTACATGCTTTCGGTTTTGGTCTTGTAACTTTTCTTTTATTCGTTTTTCGTCGGAAACTTCCTAAGTTAGTTTTCGACGTCTTAGGTCCAGAACTCATTCTTGTAAAAATCCAAAATCCAAAAATTATTACAACTCAATTCGTCTTCCTTGCAAGTTTGTTTCGACGATCTTTTGTTTCTATGAACTTTAGTAACCTTCTAGGCCCAAAACAATGGACTCTGGCCCAAACTTAAATTATAAGGCCCAAATCGTGATCTCGATACCAAAATAATTCCCAAAATCAATTCATTCACTTAAATTACCTTCTAAAAATTAAACAAAATTTTCGAGGGCTCACAATTATGAGCTTGAGAACGTGGGTGGTTGTGTGAGCATACCAAGAATGAGCATATGAATTGCATATGATAAATGTGTGACATGCGCAAGAGAATGAACAAGGTCGAGTTGATGAGGTTACGCCCGTGAGATGTAAGTTGCATAAGTGCCGTGAAGGCAAGAGTTTGTAACTTATGAACGATGAATATGTAAACATTTGTGTTAGTTAAGTGGTTAGAGCACCCACTACCTAATGACGAAGTCATGGGTTCGAGTCACCATGGGGATATTAGTGAAATCCTTTTATCCTCTTTAAAAATTGAAATGAAAAAATAAATAAAAAATTACAAAAACAGTTGTGTTAGTTTGGTTTTCCCTTGTGTTAATGGAACGCGAAAAGAATTCAATTGTTGCAAAGGACAAATGGTAGAAGAATTCAATGTTTCATTAATGTTTAATATGTCAAGGAGATATGAATGTAAAGCTCGAGAATGCCGGGAACGCGTGAGCATAAAACTACGGGTTGCCGGGAAGACGTGAGGATGAAGCTCGGGGATGTCGGGAAGGCGTAAGTGTGAAGCTCGGGGATGTCGGGAAGGCGTGAGCGTGAAAGCTCTGGGTTGCCGGGAAAGTAAAAGCGTAGAGCTCGAGGTTAGGGGGAAAGCAAGACGATGAAAGCTCAGGGTTAGAGGGAAGGCAAGAGCGTGAAAGCTAGAGATTGTCAAGAAGGCAAGAGCGTGAAAGCTAGAGGTTGTCGGGAAGGCAAGAGCGTGAAAGCTTGGGGTTTCCGGAGCATGGAGCTCGAGGTTGCCGGGAAGACAAGAGCGTGGAAGCTCGGGGATGCCTGATGAGCGTAAAAGCTCGGGATTACTGGGAAGGTGAGAGCATGAAAGCTCGGGGATGCCGGGAAGGTAAGAGCCTGAAAACACGGGGATGCCAGGTAGGCAAGAGCTTAAAGCTCGATGTCGTCGGGAAGGCAAGAGCGTGAAATCTCGAAAATGCTATAAGGCATCAACAGGTAGCTCAAAGGTGATACCCTGAGGCATGAGCGTAACCGTTGCTAATTATGTTGGTTGTATTTGCAAGACCCCGAAGTCCCCAATCAAGGAGGGTTTTCTTGCGAGGTTGATAGCGAAGCGTAGCTTTGTGCTGTATATCGAGCATAATTAATGCAAGTGCGTTGTCCACCTAGGATTATGTTGGAGCAAATGCTTTTGCCCTTTCGGGTGGGCCCCTACCAGGCCCTCCAAGGAGTCACCCACTCCTGGCTATAGACCTTCGTATGGTCGGAAAATTGTTTGATGAAGGGAGTTGTGTTTAAGCTGTGGGAGTTAGGTAACGAACTTAATCTTTGATACCCAAGCGTTGAGGGTCAACTGCTGGATCAATGGCTGTCGTGGGTTGTGTTAACAGGTCTCTTTACTCTTTCCCGGAGGAGAAATGCTTAACTGCATGTCGCATAGTGGTCATTGTCATTATGAGGCATTGCCTTACCACTTGGCGGCTGGTCATGGACCATAGACTCGTGAAATCTAGACCCGTTTAGGTCTTTTTTTTCAGGGGACTAGACAATACGTTTACATATAATGTACATGTAAATCTTGCTAATTATATGAAGAACAATAAATACGCATAGAAAGTTATATATGTGGAACTTATTGCCATGTAACATGCATATTAGATAATTGCAAGTGCGATGGGTGTCCATATAAAATTTTATAGTAGCTCTCGGGTGAAGACTATGAAGCATTGTGAACTTGGAGCTTAACTAAAGCATGTTGGATATGTTTGAGCGAGTTATGTTGTGTTCGAGTAAGTTGGGTGTAGTTGAGTGGGTAAGCGCTGTGCGAGCATGCTGGGTGTGGCCCAAGAAAGTCATGGCCATGCTCGATACCTAAGTGAGTCGTAACCCAAGCAAGTCATTATCTAAGCATGCTTACTTAAGTCATAAGTGTCACAAGTTTCTAGACATAGCATAGTTTGTTTAAGTGAGTGTCACATTAAATTGATTTAAGCATGGCATGTGTACAGCATGTACCTGTAGTAAAGTTGCTAATACCTTCTTTGCATTTAAATGTAAACATGCTAAGGATCATTGATGTATAAAGCATGGCATTGGCATGGCAATAGTATGTAGGCGTAGTAGGTGTGCTACTAAAATTGTTGGTATACATACCTCCTGAGCTCAAGTATCAGAAGCACTAGGCTCATATTATCAATATACAAGCATGACAAGCTCCCAGCTGAGGATCCTGATACCCCTCGGGGTGATATCGGACCTCAAACGTCCCGCACCGGAAGAAAAGGAACCAAGCTCCCACAAATCTCCTACATTAGAGTCATCTCCAGCAACCCCAAGGAGGTAGTTGTTTACTATCTCTTTCCATTATCATTATCACCTAATGTAACTTACTTAGGCGTTGGAGCCTTGAAGGCCGGCACACCCGGTCTTCCCTCTGACCTGTGTCTGTTTTGCAGATAATCAAGACTGATAGCGATAGTGGCAGATCGATACATCTCGTGTTCAGCTAGATCAGACCCCTCTCGATACAACTGAAACATTTTGAGCTAGAAGGACTCTCCACCGTTCCTTGTTGGTAGGGCAACACATAGCCATTGGCTGCCAGGACCTCGGATACTGGCGATAACAATCCACCCCCGAAGATCGCGACTCAAGAAGTCCAACATACCCTTGAATTCCATAGCCCTCCAACCGAGGCACGCTCGATCATGACAACCGATCCGACAAAGGCACTCGAAATTTCCATGCGCGACCTAATGGAGACGCGTGCACAGGCCGAGGCCGAGAGAGCAGCGGCCAAGGCAACTTGCCGAGAGGTTGAGAACATCACAAACCAGAACCGCATCATGCAGGAAGCGCTCCAATGCCGAGTCTTACACGATGAAGCAACGAACCGAAACTACCAGCAAGAAACTCCGATGTCGACCATTGATGGAGTCCCGACATCCGGAGCGGTCCTCACTGCAGACCCAGGCACTAATCTCGCGAGCACGCTCGCACATCCAAGCGATATATCAGGAAACCCCACGGGTCCCACGCTATTAGCACCGGGCGTTAGATGATCGACCTGAATTCCCCTCCTCTTCCGGAGACAACTCGGCGCGGCGCCAACACCCCAGCTAGCATCCAATCCTCTAGTGACCCAAAGCACAAGCACAACAGCCAGCATACCTCCACCGGACCCCAACACTAGACTGCTGCTACAAATGACGAGCTTATCGCTTCCCTGCAGGCACGAATCTAGAATGATGAAAGCAGAACGGGTTGGCAACCGGTAACGGTAGGATTCCAAGGCAAGATAGGTCCATTCACTCCTTAGATACAGGCCGAGAAACACCCACAAGAAGCCAAGCCCTTCAAAATCGAGAAGTACAACTGCACCAGAGATCCATACCACTACCTAGAAGTTTTCCAATCTCTCCTACACGGAACCCGATACACGGACGCGATGGCGTGCCATGCATTCGAGGAAACACTCACAGATAAGGCCTTAAGCTGGTTTCTCAACCTACCTGCAAACTCAATCGATAGCTTCCAAGAACTCATAGACAAGTTCATTCGCCGATTCATTCTTTGCGGCAGCACCTATCTCACCACCTCCTATCTGTTTAGACTCAAGCAGCGACCAAACGAGCGACTACGAGACTTCATCTGTTGTTGGCAGAAGCAGGCCACACAGTGTCGTTCCCTTGATCCAACCCTTGCGACATCAGCATTCAAGCAAGCACTTCAACCCGGATACTTTTTACTGCAAATCAATACCAATCCTCCTGCAACATACGATGACCTTCTCGATGCTGCCACTGCATTTGCGCAGGCTGAGTTCGATACCTTCAGCAGCGATACCAACGCCAACGCCCACCGGGCAAATGTACCACAAGTAAACAACCCCATTGGGACAGCTGATAGCAGGAGCAGAGACAACAATAGGGATAAGACCACCCAACCCGATAGAGCCCCACGCGAGCGGCAAGGACATAATGACAGAAGGGATAAGTAATATGGGAAAAGCCCCGAGAAGCCCAAGCTTAACTCCTCCAGCAGTCGATACTGCGAGGCGCCATATAGCGGCGTACGACACAGAGATAACCAGTGACATAAAGCACCTCAATACGAGATCTACACCACCCTCACCGCCTCCTACGAAGAAATCTGGAACAGTCACAAGGACATCATCCCACGCCCACCACGGTGAAAACCTAGCCAGGCCAAATCGCGCGACAATGGCAAGTACTACATGTACCATGATGAACCAGGCCACCCTACCAATATCTACTGGGCACTAAAAAACGCCATCGAGCACCTCATCCAGGGCTGCTAACTTTCACAGTATCGCACCCCGGCAACAGGAGCAAACGTCATCGAAGTCTACGGACAAATCCTAACGATACATGGGCGTGCACCACGAGTACCCGAAACTTACCATGCACATAAGCGCCAATGCCCCCGAGGCCAGGAGGTGCTAGGTCTTAGCCACGGTTACCGCACCCCATAAGTGGAGTGGGACTGGATCACTTTCAATTGAACCGAGGATGCCATCAAGCAGCACCACAACGACCCATTCCTAATCACCATTATCATCGACCATAATCGATGCCACCAGGTCCTTGTTGATTGCCGCCGTCAACATCATGTTCGGCAGTTGCTACGAAGATTTTCAGCGAGACAAAAAGAAACTCACCCTAGACCATGAACCACTGATCATCTTCGCGAGAGAAATCACACAGCCTCTACGGTCCGATAACTTGCGAATCATACTTGGGGAGGCAGCACTATCGCCACCATGACCACACACTTCATTATTGTCGATTGTCCTTCTTCCTACAACGTCATCTTAGGGCGAGACGCCATCTGGGAACTCCAATGCTTCGTCGCAGGACACATGCTCATGATGAAAATACCCACTCCGGGAGGCATCCTCACCGTCCGAGCCAATCATGAGGTAGCTAGACAATGCAACTCGTTGACTATCGCGAGAGGACGCGGCAGGCGAGAGGTTCTCTTAACCTTGGACTCGCTTTCTCCTTCCGACAAGCCCGACGACCAAAGAGAAGATCACGAGATTCCTGATGAATGCGACACTCGCAGCAAAAAGAAGGAAGACAAGCCCAAGCTCAAACACCCGAGACTAGACGCCTTGGAAGAGCTACTATCGGTCCCCATATCCGATACCAACCCAGACCGCAAAGTCAAGATCGGCTCCAATTGATCGCCTTCCTCAAGAGCAGGCAGGAAGTATTCGCCTAGTCCTACGCCAACATGCCAGAGATATCGCCAGAGATACTAACCCACAAGCTCACCATTTCTCCAGATGTCACCCCGATCAGGCAAAAACGACGTGCCTTCACAGAAGGAAAATTACAAGGTCATCCAGTATTGGAAGCACCAAGCTCATATTACCGATATACAATCATGACAAGCTCCCAACTGAGGATCCCGATACCCCTCCGGGTGATATCGAGACCTCAAACATCCCACATCGAAAGAAACGGAACCAAGCTCCCACAAATCTCCTACATTAGAGTCATCTCCAGCAACCCCAATGAGGTAACTATTTACTATCGCTTTCCATTATCATTATCACCTAACGTAACTGACTTAGGCATCGGAGCGTTGAAGGCCGGCACACCCAGTCTTCCCTTTGACTTGTGTCTGTTTTGCAGATAATCGAGACCGACAGCGATAGTGGCAGACCGATACATCTCGTGTTCAACTGGATCAGACCCCTCTCGATACAACTGAAACAAAAATATATAACATATATTATAAGCATCCTTGAAAAGTTATTAAAAGCATGTTAAGGCATGGCGATAGCTCTAATTGCAAGAGCGTAAAGAATGAGATATTGTTACTTATCTTATGCCGATTTGGAGTAGATCGGAATTGGAATCAAATGTAATTATCCAAGTTATGTTGGAATTGTCCAAGCATAACGCTTCCTTCTTTCGAAAGATGAAGTGTCCCAATAAAGTGTGTGAGTCCATCATCGAGGTGCTCTTTGCAAGCAATTGAATGCACGAATTGGATAATTAAATCTCCTTACAACAAACCAACTGATTAGTAATCTCTCCATATAACTTGGCCATAAGAGTTAGTAGTTTGTATATACTAGATGAAGAAGAGTATGAGGAACATTGCACCTAAGAGTAGGACTACAATGATTGAATTGATCACATAGGGAGTGAAAGATCATATATAAAAAGGCGGTGTAATGTAATTGTACATTTATATAGTAAGTTATAAAGGTCTGAACCTAGAGTGATGTGTCTTCCGTAGGATAGACATGGAAAACTGCAGCAATATATTTGCATGGGGAGCCAACTACTTAATGTGTGTAAAATCATGTGGGTTGGTTAAGGATGTGCCTATGACCCATAGTTATGGTGATGAAACCATCTGTAAGGCAATAGAATGGCTGTGCGTAAGAAGAACAGGTGTAGCATGCGTTTGATGTGGCATTAAATCAGGTTGTAGCAGACCATGCATATATTTGAAATATGACAAATAATGCTTCAGTGCTATCTCCTTTGCAAGTGTGCCGTATATTATAGTGTATAGAGTGCTCATGAGCTGGACATAAGGCAATGCAATGCAAGCAAAATTTAGGCTTTTGAGATAAAGTCATTAATCAAGGATGGTCATGTGACATGAGTCTGCCATAACAATATGGATTGTATGCCCTTAGGCGGCACAAGTAGGATTTTGGCTAGTTTTGACAACTGGTTTACATGATGCATACTTGTGTATGAACAAACATATCATGCGGTCTATGGTGATGCAAATAACATGCTTGCTTGTCAACATCGTGTTGGGAAAGTATATGTAGGCACATGATGCTCATAAATCATAAGCTATTAAACATGAAAAAGCCTGAAATAGTCTATGTGAGTTGACCTTCAATCAACTATCAATGACAAGTAGGAAGCCCAGATCAAAGTGCGTAGAGCTCTGTACTGGTGCTTAAAGCTGGCTTTGTGTGTGAGAGTTGACTGATAAATATGTTCAATTAACTAACATGGCATTAAGATCATGCAAGTAGTAGTGCACATTCAAATGAGCTACACGTCTGCTGTATGTGTGCCCAAGCAGACAAGTATTGAGTTTCGGTTCATGCGTGTCATTAATCTGCAGCATAGCAGACCACATGTATGATTTAACCCATGACAAGTGTATTTCATGCTTGCAGCAGCTATGTTACTTGCAAGTATACTTGTGAGAGATCGATGTATGTATATAAAACATGCTTTGACTTCGCGCTACAGCGAGCAAAAGCTGAAAACTTATCTCGTTTTTAACCAAAAGCTTGGACGTGCTGCTGTGCCTGAAGAGTCAGGAACTCATGTCTATTCATTGAAGAGCTAGCATGAGAATGAGCCCAGGTGAATCTTGGGCGTAGAAGCAAGGAAGACGAGCGAGCATTGCAATTGCTTGGCAACCGCTGCAGCTGCCTCATCTGCCTGGCAGTGGCGCTGTTTGTGCTTGGCGGTGGCGTATGGCGCTGTTGTCCTTGGCATTGACTACCCTTTATGATTGGCGTTGACCAGCCTCACTTAGCGTTGACTAGCCCAGGGCTTGTCGCCTTGCATTGGGAGCGAATGATGATTCAAGAAAATCAGAGTAGTGTTAATTAAAGAAGAGGATGCCCAGTGAGCAACTTTGATAGTTCAAAAGGAAGAGGATGCTTGATGAGCAACTTTGATAGCTCAAAGGAAGAAAAGAAAAAATTCTTTGAGCTCGTTAAGTATGATAAATGACGAAATCATTGTACCACCTTCCCACAGACGGCGTTAACTCCTTCCCACAGACGGCGTGATGTTAACGTTAGAGATCTGATGGGTGTCTAGTTAGAGAGAAATAGAGAAAAGAGAGGGAGACTAAAGACATGATGTATAGTGGTTCATCTCTCGTCATAACGTCCACTTGAATATTGCACTATATGTGTTTGGGTCTTTCAACCCAACACCCCAACATGATTACAAAAAATGTAATGAGATTGTCTCTAAGTGAGAGGAGGTATCCCTTTTGTAGGGAAGAGAGCCTCTCTCCTTTACATTTTCTTCTATGTCGGACTATGATTCCTTATTCTAATGTAGAAAGCATGTTGTGGAGGTATACTGACAAGGCCGGGAAGGTTGTTTTTCTACATGTTGTGGAGGTATACTGGTAAGGCCGAGAAGGTTGCTTCCCCACGAGATCTTGGTCTCTTCCGACTACCATGGGGTAGGTTGTATGTTAGGCTACGGTATACATGTCGTGGTTGGATCCCATCATGGCTTATGAGATCTTAGGAGGGTGTTAGTTATGCTTGGTGAGATAGCAAATTAGTCATGCTAGTGAGAGGTATCTACACTGTAGATCTTGATATGAGTAGAATATGATCTAATATTCCTTCCTTCATTCATGATGAATAGAATATGAGAAATGTAATTCCTTAATTTGTTTATTAGTTATCAATAAAGTCTAACACTGACTCAAAAAGGCAAAATAACAAGGGACGGTCTTTTGCTATTTAGAGTGCAGCATTCTACTCCTAACAACACGACACTTGTATTCCTTTACTGCAACTTCGATTTCATGATTTAAGTGGCTCCCAATTTCACTCATTGCTAAAAGAACAAAAATTTATCAATGGAAGAGAATATTACAAGTTCTTGTTTAAACTTTTTTCAATCTCGTACCTTGTTTATTATTAATCTAGAGTTTGTAAGACCGGCCCTACATGTCACTACCGACTAAGTTGCCTTTGTATCAACCTATGCATGGAATTAATGTTGGTCTGGCCAATGAAATTGCAATGTTCTGGTGGACGCTCTGGCCTCTGATACATCAATAATAGAAATACCACAACCTAATTTCTCCTCTCTCAACCAGTCAACATCTCCCACTATCATATTGTCAAATGGGAGATGCATCACCGGCCTACCCACCTCTTTGCTTGTGACAGATATTCAGATTATTAACTAATGGAATTTGTACCAGAGAAAAGTCTCTAGTGCTTTATCACCAACATGCATGCATCATTGCCAAGAGTGTTACCAAGAAGCTAACACCACTAGATTAAATGCTAGAAAAGATATATAACAACATTCCCTACTCTTTTCCACAACTCTTATCTTCACTAGAACTCGAGAAAAGCTGAGATACATCCTAAATGTAGGTGAAATTGTCGATTGGGACTTTTATTTTGCATGATTGTGGATTTGTGTCTCTCTCCGTCAAATTTCGAGTTTTCCGTCTAATTGAAAAACATGAAATAGATAGGCTTGTTCACTCCGCCATGTCGATGTCAGGTCTCTGCCATGTGGCAAACTCAAAATCAAAGAGTTAAAAAAAAAAAAACGCTTTTTAAAATATGAAATTGGATGAAAATTGAAGAGTACATTTTTTAAAATAACATTTAATTTGCTAAATAAATAAAGATAAAATATAAATATTTCATTCTTCACCGACTCTAATTATTTTTTATTTTAAAGCACACATTAAACAAAATTCGTTCCGCAACTTCACTCCGTCCAAAACGTTATTTTAAAATAATTTTGAATACAATCTAGATGCAAAGAATTTTTATTATTATTGGCGAGTGGTGAATTGGTGATGATGTTCTTTTCTTTTGTTTTATTTTATATCATTACTATTATTATAAAATTGACGGGCAGATAATGGCATAATGCAATAACACATCTTCGGCTAAAAATACTAATAGGCTGTATTTTCATATCTGAAAAATAGATTTATCAAATTTTTGGAGATGTACATTTTTACTTAAAATTTCTGTGTTCTTGGTGCACACAAGACATTCATTATGCACATCGTATCACCAAGTTACCTTCCTTGTGCAAAACAGTGATGATGGGATTTTTCTCACCCAAACTAGGGATCAACAATGATTTAGCAAAGAACCGAATAAGTATTTGAGAACTCAGAATTGGATTGCCAAACAATTCATAACATACACATAAGTTGACACCAATGCAAAAGACACAAGAGCTCCCTTCTAGTCTACTAAATCATTCCTGCATTTATAGGACACTAAACTCTCTGTGACTTCAACTAGTTGGAGCTGCTAAATTGCTAAATGATGTACGGATTGGTTAAATTGGCTTCAACTGATGCTACTCTTTACTGATATATATCCCTACTTTTATACAGATGGAAAGGTAAAATATAGAACCTGACAGGTCTCACTCATTCTGAGAATATACACTTTATTCTCAGAATGACATTACCTCCAATGCCTCTCTTGTTTGTCCAAGGATGTTGAATACTGTTGCTGCTACATGGCATGGAGTGAGTCCGGCATCGGCCAACTGATCAGCAGGGGCACCGTGGTCAATGTACCGATCAGGCAGAACCAGAGGTCTCCACTGCAAGTTATTGACAAGCAAAATGAGTATCTGATGAGTTCAATGCTAATGCAAGTTACTGAAATATCATACTTGTCAGGATTTCATAACAATAGATTCCTACCTTCAGTTTTCCATCAAGAAGGCCATCAAGTGCCAGGAACTGAACAACATGAGAACCAAACCCACCAATGGATCCTTCTTCCACAGTAATCAAAAACTCATGTGATTTTGCAAGTTTGCGAATTAGAGCATGATCCAATGGTTTGCAAAATCGTGCATCAGCAACTGTCAGACGCAAGCCAAGAGGTTCCACCAAAGTTGCTGCAGCCAAACATGTCTGAACAGCTGATCCATAGCCCAAGAGTGCAACTCTTTCTCCTTCAATCAATATTCTTCCTTTTCCTACCTGCATGACAATTGCCAAACATGTAATTAATTAGTAATGCACTATAAGATATTCCATTTCTATAGAGGGAATCTAGTAACAGAGATGGTTGAACGTCACCTCAAGAGGAGTGCCTTTATTTCCTGTTGGCAGCTCTACACCAATCCCATTTCCTCTTGGGTACCGGAAACAACTTGGGCGGTCATCAATGGCAGCAGCAGTGGCTACCATATGGAAAAGCTCTGCCTCATCAGAAGGAGCCATGACCACCATGTTAGGCAGGCATGCCATAAAAGTAACATCAAAAGCCCCACAATGTGTGGGACCATCAGCCCCAACAAGCCCAGCTCTATCCATAGCAAATCTCACAGGCAGTTTCTGCAAATCCACATCATGTACGACCTGTGGCATGAACCCAGAAGACAACATTTTTTAAGTTAACTATCTTTTACTAATGAAACAAGTATCAAGAAATGAAACCATGATAAATTCTGACAGAAGATGATAATCAAGCTGAAGATTGAAAGAAGATGTTCAGCTTGCCTGGTCATAAGCCCTCTGCAAGAAAGATGAGTAAATTGCGCAGAAAGGTTTCAGGCCTTCACAGGCAAGACCTGCGGCAAAAGTAACAGCATGCTGTTCTGCTATTCCAACATCAAAGCATCTTGTTGGAAAACGGCGGAGGAAGAGATTCATGCCTGTTCCACCTCCCATTGCAGCATGGATTGCTACAATATCTTTGTCTGCTTCAGCTTCTGCAATCAAAGCCTCTGCGAAGTATGTTGTGTAAGACTGTGTGCTAGCAGTGGATTTGAACTGCTTTCCGGTTGCCAGATCAAACTTGGCCACTCCTGCAAAAGCAAAAGCAGAGCTAATTTAGTCATCTTTGATAGACTATACTGAGATGCAGACCATATCTACAATAAAATTTAAATTATTTCTATGAAATTCTGTATTTACCATGGTACTTGTCTGCAGCCTTCTCCGCATATGGATATCCCCGGCCTTTCTCAGTGATAAGGTGGATGAGGACAGGACCTGTTGTTTGTGTTGTTGTAACCTCTTGCAGTATCGCTATGAGGTCATCCACATTGTGACCATCGACTGGACCGATATAATATAGTCCAAGCTCTTCAAACAATGTTGAACCAGAGCCACTGATCATTCCACGAGCATACACATCAACTTTTGCTGCCAGCTCATGCACAGAACCACCAATTTGTTTTGTAACTCCCTGCAATAACATCAGATTAAAGTTAAACCGTATGACCAGATACAGAATTAAAATGTTAGCCTCTATTCTCTAGAATCTTAATTATGCTTGGACTTCAGATATACTTACTTTGGCAACCTCTCTTAATTCTCTAAGTGGCCTGTTTGATTGCAACTTACTGAGAGCACTACTCAAAGCTCCTACTGGAGGGATGGGTCCATCGAGATTGGCAGTAGGTAAAGAAACCTGTTTATTGTCATTGAGAATAATTATCATGTCGGAATCGAGGTAACCCGCATTGTTCATGGCTTCATAAGCTTGCCCTGCTGTCATGGCACCATCACCTATAACAGCAACTACATGATTGTTTTTTCCCTTTAGATCCCTCCCTACGGCCATTCCTGTATGTGGATTAACATCCAAACTGTTATAACCAAAGATCGCAACATCTAATTATTTTGAATTGAGACCACATTTTCGGACATTGAAACACAAGACAGTGGATCATCAGACAAAAGACGGTTGTGGCTGTATGAGTGATGATAACATGCTACATTGTGAAATTTTCCATGACACAAAATCCATGATGCATGTATATCAAATGCAAATGCTTATCTTCCACATATAAACAACTAAAGATTCATTGTAAGGAATAATTACCCAGGCCAGCTGAGATAGTAGTGGAACTGTGACCAGTGCCAAAGCAATCATACTCGCTCTCCGACCGTTTTGTGAAACCAGCTAACCCATTGGTCTGCCTCATAGTATGCATCTTATCTCTTCTCCCAGTCAAGATTTTGTGTGGGTAAGACTGTGAATCAAAACAGAAGTTCACAATGAAATATAGAAAAAAATTCTTAGTCCAAATGTTTTCCAATATATGTAAATGCTTTGAACCAAAGAAGGTAAGATTAAAACCTGATGACCAACATCCCACAGAATCCTGTCCTGAGGAGCATTGAACACATAGTGAAGAGCCACAGTGAGCTCCACAACACCAAGGCTTGAGCCTAGATGACCTCCGGTTTTCGAAACGTTGAAGATGACATCAGACCTCAGCTCATCAGCTAATTGTTTAAGTTCCTGCAATCAACAGTTTAACATAAACAGATTAAATTAAAATCTATGCAAAGACAAATATGGCTATTAAATAACATTTACTGATAGGCTTTCAGCTATGTCTGTATTTACCTTGTGAGAGAGGTTTTTCATGTGAATTGGATAATTGATAGTGTCCAAGAGAGGAGTGGGTGGTCTTTGTGAGTGATACTCTCCACTCTCTGACAGTGAAGCACAAATCCCAATTGGCCTTTTCTTTACCTGTCTCAAATAACAACAAACAAACAAAAAAACACCATTAACAAACGATCTTATCTTTGAGCAACAGCTTTTGTTCAGTTTCTACACGACTGAAAATTCTGAAAACAAGAACCTCAACCATAAACCCAATTACAAAAAAATTCTTTAGATTGAATCATGACCAACAAAAGCAAGCAAAACCCAGTTTTCCTCAGCCATGCAATGAGTTGGGTTGTGTTGAATTCACAAGATATAGACATCTTTGCTAACCTGATCGAAGAGCTTATGTTGGTAAGGACATGGCAGAACTGGTCCAAAAGAGAAATGGGATGATGAGAAGTCAGAGGTGGGTTTGTGAGCTGGGATTGAGAATGTGCTAAGAGCCATTGCATGTAGCAGAACAAGAAGCTAGCAGAGGTGAAAGAGAGCTTCAAAGCTGAAATTGGAGAGCAAACAGGGGAATGACCCAGAAGAGATGAGACCAGTGAGGAAAACTGGATGAGGTCTGAGGGACTAATAAGGGAGAGCAGTGGTTGTTTGTTTCCACTGAGGAACCAGTGATGGTGGTGATGAAAGGTGTGAAGGTGTCAGTGGAGTCTAATAAAATAACCAGAGAGAGAGAGAGAGAGAGAGAAACCGAAATGCGTTATGCTGTGTGGAAATGTGTGGTGGATTGTAAGTTAGTGTCCAATTGGCCTCGGAAGTTAAAGAAAGACGTTCAGGACCAAAATTGGAAGACCTGAAGAGGCTTACAGTGCTCCTTCCATGCCTGTAGCAATGGCCAGCACCAATGTTTCAGGATCAAGGTTTGCATGTGCTCATTCATTGGGCCACGTCATAGGAAATCACAAGAGGATAGATACATGATAGGCATCAATACAGCAATTCACCAAGCCAATTTTGCCAAATTGCAATATGTGGCTGATGTGGCAACACCATTCTTTGCCATGTCATCACTTTTAATTGTATCAAAATTACCCTCCATTTTCTTTTTCCTTTTTTTTTATTTGAAATTTAGTCATAGTGCTTTGACAAAATCTGATTCTGTACTCTTTCTAACGATTTTTAACGAGAAAATCTTGAGTAGAACCATGATGTATGATAAGGAGATAACGTATAAGAAAAAAAAATCTAGTTCGTTGCAGTCCTTAACGACTTTTAATGAGAAAATCTTCCGTATAACAGTTATGTGATTACTGTACGGACAAAGTATAATCATTAAGACTGCATGTATTGAAAAGAAAAAGAACAAGTTTATAACGCGAAAAAAAATCTTGTGCAAAAACTTATATCATTATTGTACAAACAAAATAAGGCTAAAATTAATTTGTTGCACCAATACTAACGAGAAAATTTTGTTTAAATTTTCAAATCATTATTGTATTATCCACGGATACAACAACATGCACTAAATACAACAAAATTGGTTCGTTATGCCTCGTAATTATTATAATAAAATACTTGAATTTTTGTCAAAATTCAAAAATGGAAGGTTATTAATTGTTAATTAAATTTTGAAAAGAAAAAGAAAGAGAAAATAAATTACAAAATAAGAATAAAAACAAATCTTTTTCTCTACGCACATAGTAGTTATAGAAAAAGAAAAGGGAAAACTTTAAAAACACCTTTGATGACCCACAAAATTAATGTTTGACAATTATGAATAATTTTTTCTTTTGATGTGACTAGGTGCAGAATTTTCAAGATGACTATCTATCATTTGGTTACGATATAGTAACATACTATGTGATATAATAACAATTTACAATCTTTCTTCATCATTGTTGTCATGCATCCCTGACAACGATGTGAATAAAATTTCTAACTGATTGTATGAAACTTTTCAATCTTGTTGAAAATGTGAAACTCATCATCTTGAAGAGGATTGCTACCTATGCTCTCTCAAACTCCTAACCATATTCTTACTGGACTTCTGCTTACCACCTGAAATAGATACCACCTCCATTTTCGAACAACGATTTTGCCTGCATCTCTTCAATTATTTCAACAACAGATTATCACAGCCACTGACAAACATGCTCAGATATATTGCAGTGCCTCCAAGAACCCTTAATTCTTTCGAAAACAAACCTCAATTCCTGCTCAACATACGGTGTTAGTGAACTAACGAAAAACCCTAAGCAGCCATCGTGTCTCCAGCTCTAGCCTAAAATCTTGCTCCTCCTCTTTGCGGTGCAAGGCTATTTGAACAAAGCGGATGACTTGTCCCATCGAAAAGCCCACCAGAGAAAATGACATCGGGTTATGTAACGCTGACGGGAGACCATTCACCATGATCCACGTTTTCAAAGATTGAAGTGGAACTAAATTCACTGGTGCAGATCCGTATCCGCCGGATTAATGGATACCCGATCCGCTAATCCGACCCGTTTGTAATTTCAAGTATTTTAAAACTTTAAAAGTAATATTAAATTTATATCATGATACCTCATAAGATATTAAAAAAAAAAGAAAACATCACAAATGGTGTATGAAGTTTAGGTCATTCTACACTTTGGTGTACCAACTTTCATAACTATCAGAATGGTGTATTAAGTTTGCTCCAATATTTTATTTTGGTGTACGCCGTTAAATTTTCCGTTATCTTTAAAAAAAAAAAACTGACAAAACTAAAGGAAAAATAACAGAATTTTTTTTTTGGCAAAAATAACGGAAATTTTAACTACGTACATAAAAATGAAAGATTAGATCAAACTTGATACACCATTCTGATAGTTATGAAAGTTGGTACCCCAAAGTGTAGAATGGCCTAAAGTTCATACACCATTTGTGAATATATCCCTTAATAAAATATTAAAACAACATGAATAGTATCACGAAAGGTAGAATTACATTATCAAAATTCTTAATGTTTCTTGGAATCTTGGGTGATGGACTGTCCTTTAGATTGCTGCAAAAAATTTGTATTAGAAATTCTTCATATTTTATATTTTATATTTTTTAAAAATAATAATATATTAATAAAAAATAATATTTTATTATTACAAAAACTGGCTGGATCATTAACAGATCGGATCGACCTTAATCCGTATTTAGTCCGTTAAATAAACGGGTTAACGGATCAATTGATCAAAATTTTCAATCTAAACCAGTCCAATAGCCACGAATCTAGAGCAGGTCCGGATCAAAATTCTGTCCATTTACATGTCTAACTCCATCCTTATTGTTGGTTGAGAAGAGTTAGGGAAAAAAGAGCTATCTTAAAAATTTGTACTCAAATGAAATCGAATGCCCAATAAAAATAATAATAATAATAATTTATATTTGGTTGATTGGTTCATCCGGATTTATTCCGGGATGACTGAGAAACTGTTAATCCAATGTAATACCCGCAAATTTCATTTTAAATTCGAGTAATTGTATCGAATGATTATTATGCGATTTCACGATTTATGTTCGATAATAATTCATTTTTATAATTATCGAAGTTTCGAAACAATTATTTTTAACGAAAAGCTCGAAATACTCGGTTTGAGAAATCGACTTTTTCTACGTACGAAATTTGGAGAAACTTCCTTCATGAAAGTTGTAGAGCTCGTCGATACGAGTCTGTACGCGTGCGGAACGCAAAGATCGGATTTTTTCTGATTTAGTTATCGAATTTCGAAGTTTTCCGAAAACTTGTATATATAGAAAAATTTTGGGAAACCCTAATTTTTTCTACCGGTTCCTCTCTTTCTCTTCTTCCTTCTGTTTCTGGAAAAAAACTGAGTTTTTTCTCTCTCTCAGCTCTCGCATCCGCCTCACTCGACCGAAATAGAGAGAAAACTTCTCTTTAATTGTTCTCCCTCCACAGACCACCTCTCGACCTCAAACCAAGTCCCAGGCGTTCGTCTCGAGCTGCTCTAGCTCCCGGAGGCAGTTTCACAAGGCGGTGCAGCCTGTGGCGGCGGCGGCACGGCCCGAACCGAAAACCACCATTTTCGGTTCGATCTCGATATCTCGAGCTACACTCCACCATTTCACTTGATTCTTGGCTCATTGAGCTCGCCTCAACTTCCTCTACAAGCACCAAGAAGGACCAGAACTGAGTCGAACGTTTTCACGTTCATCGGAGCTCGACCCGAACGGATCGAAACACCGAAACTTTCGATCAAGATATCTCGAGCTATACACGATCGTTTCTTGTGATTCTTGGCTTGTTGAGTTCGCAAGGAAGTTTTGAACAAGTTTCCAGAAGGGATCGGGGCCTGAGGTTGCAGTTTTCACGTCGGTTTTCAAGCTCGCCGGTTTCTGCATTTTTTCCGGCCGCCGACTGTAAATCGGTAATTTTGATCCTTTCCCGTCATTTTTAGGTCTTGTGCTAGTTATGAAAGTTGCTCAGAATGATGAAACGAATGGGACAAGCTCGGCCCCGACACCATTGGCGGTGGTCGGTGGCGGCTCTGTCCTAACTCCGGCGGCCTTTTTCGGCCACCTCCGGAGGTCTAAAATTTGGTTTCTGTCCATTTTATGATTCTATGTTTCGATACGATCATTTCGGCGTATTATACGCATTTTTCGGATATCGTATGAATTAGTTATGAATTTTGTGATTTCGATAGTTAGATTTTTTATCTGTGAAATTATGACCGTCGGATGAACTTGTAAATTTGTTATGATGATCATATGACTGTCCCAGAGGCTTTGTGTGGTCATGGGCAAAGATCCGACCGTTGGATCTTCGTATATGTGAAAAAAACGGTAATTAGGGGAGCGATTCGTGAGAAACCGCTCGTCGGATTTTAATGTAAATTAGAATCTGGCCGTTAATTAGTAGTTAAATTATGTGTTGAAATTGTTGGCTAAATTCGAATCACATTTGATTAGGTGATTGACGGATTTTATTTGAGTGGGCTATTCGGCGTAATTATAATTATAATTATATTGAAGACGCAGCGGGAGTTTCGAGGTGAGTAAAACTCACGTGGTTCATATTACGAACCGAGCATTTTAAATTATTTATTTTTGGTAATTGTGTGAAAAAATATTTGCGGATTAAATATTTGTTTTAAAATTTCATGGACTTGAATCATCACGGTCCATAGGTAAGTAAAATGAATTTTAACTATACAAATGAATTTCATAATTTTCTTGTGTGAACTATAGATGGTATTAGTGGTCATTCCTGAGTGGATGATTACGTATATATATATTTACGTGGAAAATATATATTGATGAGTGGATTGTTGTGTGATGATATGATTGAGTAGAATTGATGAATTGATTTTATTTCAATTTGTGTAATTCCATAATAATATGGTGTATCTTGGTTGGGTTGATTTCAGTATGTGATATTATATGTTGTGTTCATTTATGGGTTTAGGGTTGACGTAATGACCGGTGTGGGTAATCGGACGCTCTAATCCTAGTGTGGATGATGGGATACGATTGGTTGAGTATGTGGAATTATTGGACGTTCTAAATATGTATATAGGTATACATATTGATGAAATACAATAATTGTTAAATATGTCGGATGTCATAACCTAGGTCAGGTGACGGGCTACGATTCAGTTAGAGCTCTAGTCTGTCAAGTACCGTATTTTTATAAATACGATGATGAGAGTTGTGGAGGAAGTTGTGAGTTGGGTTGTCTTGATATATTGAATTGGTGTTGATTGAGATTGTTATTATTTGCATATGTGGAAATTATTGAGTGTTGCTGTGTGTGGGAATAAATGAGATTAAATTAAGTAACAGTTCCTTCTTTTACTCATACAAGCTTTCATAAGCTTACCGGGTTTTGTGTTGTTGCAATCCCGGTACATTATTCAATGGTGTAGCGGATATTCCTGCAGGTCAGGATAACCAGGGAGGTGACCGAGCTGCTTAGGTGTTACAGCAGTTTTGTTATTTATTTAGTTGTGAGGTGTGTGTATGCTCATTTAGAGCTTTACATTACATTTTGGATTTGAGTTGTAATAATTAACCGAGACTAAATTCGGTTTGATTTTATTTCGTGTGGTGAGTATGTTAAGAAAAGAAATTTTCAGGATGATTATTTTGAGTTGTAGTATTTTCATGTTTCGGATTTTGAATTGTTATTTTAAAATTCGGGGCGTGACATCCAAGGCTTCTAAAATTATATTTTTCAAATTATATTCTTGATCCCTCTAATTAGGGCTTTGTATCAGAATCTCCTCATTTGGTATTCATACCTCATCTCAAATTTTTTTTGCCATTAATCTTCGTATTTTTCTTTCCCTTCTTTTTCTCAATACCCCTCACTGTATATCCTCCACACCCCCGATGTCCGGAAACATTCTCCGCGATGCCACCGAACAGTTTTGGATTTTAGTCTACTACTTCGAAACATGATCTACTTTTCATGTATCGTACCATATTGCTTGTAGCTTTCAGAGGGAATCGGTTCCCTGAAAATCCATCAGAACGTCGATGGTTCTCACTTCTCACCAAAGATAGATTCGGTAGAATTTCACTAGACCCTTATCCAATTATTTCTCTTAACTAATATTTATTTTATTTTATTTTTTCAAATAATCCCCTTCTCTCCAAAGCTTTGTCCTTCATAGAGAAACCTATAGTCCAGACAAGAGAGAAGAAATAACAAAGGTTTAACATGAGAAAGACTAGCAACTCTTTCCTTCTTCCTTTTTTTGTCAAATTTAATGGACTGCTGATAAAAAGCCAAACACACATAAGGCCTCATAGGATCTCAGGAGTTATAGAAGGATGACATTACTGGAGAAGAAAAAAAGACATGAATTCTTAAGATCTTCAATGTTTCAATAAGCACAAAATTTGAACTTACTAAACTATCGCTACGTAGAGAAAAATTTTCAATAAGATCAAATAGACAGCACTTAAGTGAATGTAAGCTCTAAGTCAAATTTAGAACAAACTGTCTACAGGGAACAAAATAGAGGATGATAATGAAATACATCATCTATATGGGACACCTTGCTCATTTCATTTTTGCCTCTGTAAATAGAACATGGCGATTCACCCGAGGGTCAAATTTTCGGAACTCAAGCTTCTCTACCATCCTAGAAGGCTTCTTCTTGACATAGAAAAATCCCGTTCCAGCAGCTGACACAAGTCGGATGAACAACGTAGCCTTCTTCTTCTTGTCGCCCATTACTTAATTCAAACAACACAAAGTCAATCAAATAAGTAATAGAAAACATGTCTCACTACAATAAGGATAGGCATATTATTTGTCCAACTAAAAATGTAACACTGCAGAAAACATGAAATTACTACAGGGAAATATCGATCTTCAGATGGCCCTCATCCACATTCTTACTCACATTTCAGAACAATTTAGAATAGAAATAAGTAGTCTACGACCTATATTTATAAGTTATAACACAGAGCCTACATACACAAGGTGTATAATAGTTCCAAAGTCCAAACTGGCTGGGGGCAAGAACATACACCAGCAAAGAATCAAGAAAACTGCAACAACAAGATCCCATGACTGAGATGCCAAAAAAAAAAAAAACCTCGCAGTATTTCTTTATCTCAGTGGTTGTCATGTCTTAAATGTGTGACATTGCATGCACATATAAACAAATATTTGAGCCAAACTAAATTGTAGTATGTGTAGTTGTAGCTGGCTAACTTTTGTATTGAATACTTTTTGTGCTTACGTGTTCATCCTCTTTAATTGAAACATATCTAGAGCTGAATCTACCGCTTGCAATCACATTATCTGGCTTCATTCAACTCAGGATAAAGTGAATGCTTGTTGACTGCCCAATTTTAGTTGTGAGCAGTTATATGTTTTCCTCAATATATTCTAGAAAAATTCATACTGAACATAGAGCATATATTCCTGTGTGTGAAGAAATTCCTCATAACACATGACTAGAGACCCTTTTAGAACTGATGGTGAATCATATATATATATATATATATATATATATATATATATATATATATATATATATATATATATTCCTCAACTGTCTTTAGAAAAAGTAACATACAGAGCCCACATATTTGTGGGTGTAAAATAGTGCGAAAGTACATGGGGAAAATCACAAACATAAGCAAAGAGTCAAGAAAGATATCTGCACCAACAAGAGTCCATGAACAAGATGAAAAAGACATGCCCACAAAATCTCCCAAGTTGTAACCTCTGTATGCAATCCCATAACCTTGTATACTATCTAGACCGTGTACGCTACTATCCTCAATGAAAGTCTTCAGACAAACACAGATACTGTAATGGCAGTAAACCGAGCTCGTATTTAACCACAGAAAACGTCTTACCACTTCATTTTCGACAAAAAGAAACTCATCCCTATTGTAACCAAATAAATTCCAATAAACCGGCATTTTTAACAAAAGTTCCAGTTTAAGCTCAGGCTCTATCGCATAGACTCTACCATACCTCAAAAAAATCACACACACTTGTGCAATGCTATTCAGGTCAGAAAACTAAATCACACAAAGGTACTAACTAACTGATAATCCCTGAGCTCAATAATTCCGTTACCTCACAGATTTCATGAAAAGAAACACATCTCCAACATAACCAAACAAACCCTGATATAGACTGTATACCATAATTCAAAGTTCCATACACTACTTACTTCAAATTGATACTTGTATAGTTACCTCAGTTAAAACCAAATAGTATTATTACCCTCTCAAATGGTTTCCCATCAAAATTTCATCACTTTCTATACCAAAATTTCCCATCTTGCATTTTACCTAGGGATATTGAAAAACCTAAGAAGAAGAATGGGATAATCCCTTTCACATCTTCCAAACCGTTACACAAGTAGAACAACAGCAACAACCATAAAGAAACAAAATTGAAGCTTTTCATAGAAAGAAATTGAGGACTTACTGTTCAAGCTTTGCACGTTGCTACAGTCTTGGAGGAGGAGGAGGAGGAGGGAGCCTAAAAATGGAGCCTTGATTTCGTCTGAGGAGCTGAAAAAGGAGAGAGACAGACCTAAACGGCACAAAACGCGGAGTTTTGGGATGTATCCCCTTTTAAAAGACTAAAAAGACCTTACCTTTTTGGTTTTGGCCGTCCAGCTCCCCATGTCAGCTGGTACTAGTTTGCTATCACCAAAAACCTAAACACACTCATTTCCTCTCTCTCTCTCTCATTCAGTCTTAGCTGAGAAAAACCAAAAGGTAGAGGCATTTGAGATTCTGGGGTTTGTTTTGTGATTTGATTTGTGTAATTTGGGATTGTAAAGGTTGGATCTTTGTTGTGAGCAGAATCGATCGGAGATGGCGAGCGCGGTGGACGCAGCAGGAGATCCGATCCCGACGTCGGCGGTGCTGACGGCGGCGGCGAAGCACATTCAGTTCAGATGCCAAGAGGAGAACGTGGCGTTCCTCAAGTGCAAGAAGAAGGACTCCAATCCCGAGAAGTGTCTCGACCAAGGTCGCCAAGTCACTCGCTGCGTCCTCACCTTGTAAGTCTTACGCTCTCCTTCGAGAATTTTTCATCTTCTTATGCGCTTCCATCATATTCGTGTGGGTTTCTGATATGATAATGCTGCAGATGTAAAGAGATTGAAATGTTAGGGTGTTGCTGAGTTTGGTTTGGGATTTTTGGTTTGCTCAAATAACCTCAATGTGGTTCATTTGGTGTGCAAAATCCTCAAATTTTTTCTTACATTCTTATGTGTGTGTTGGTTTTGGATTAAATAGAAATTGTTGCTTTGAAATTTGACTACCCGAGTTTGGAACTTTGGGACCATGTACTTTGAAAACATGTAGCATTGCTAGGAGGTTATTAGTATGATTTAAGGTCTAGATTAGTTTTTCATGTATATCAAGTTCGTCAAGTTCCTGGGCTGCAGATTTCAGGATGCCTGTTTGGAACCTTGTAGCACGTAATTTACTACAGGTTTTTGTTCTGTTAAGAAAAGAAAGGATGAAATCCCTTCTGTAAAGAAAGCTAACGATGAATGACATTTTGTATGTTTTCCTCAATGGTTTCTAGTAAAACTAGTCCCCCATACCCAAACTGTAGATTGATCTAGGTTTCATCACATTATACTATCTTTTTTTTATCAGTCACTTCATTGCTTTTCTTTTACCTTCGGGGCCATGTATGCAGGTTTCCACTCAACATTTCTTCATTATTCTGTGTGATGGGTAGCATCATGAGTCATGTTTCTCCTACATATTGCCCCTTGTTGGCTTATTCAGTGGCCTCGATCTTCTAGAAAAAGCCTAAACCAATAAATGAGGTGCTAGGCCAAAATGGCAGTGTCCAAAATACTAAGGACTTGAAGTCTTAAGTTGCATTCCCAAAACACAAAGACAGAAATTCTGCTAGCCTTATCTTTTATATCAGACTGTATGATCAGTATAAGATATATTTAGAGCCTCCCTAGCAGCCTCTAAATTCAACTGACTTTCAAGTATCAACATTCGCTTCAGCAAATGTAAAATAGAGTTTAAATTCTTTGTGATTTGAGTTGCATGATCTCTGTGAAAAGTTTATCGTCAATGGTTATTGGTAAAAATTATCGCATCTGTAGATCTTATCGCATCACACTGATGTGCACCTTACCTTAACACTTGCACCAGACATGCATGGACAGTGAGAAGATTTGTTTTGTTACATGTCTAAATATAAGGCATTTCTCCCTGCAGGCTGAAAGATCTTCATCAGAGGTGCACGAAAGAGATGGATGAGTACGTTGGATGCATGTATTACAATACAAATGAATTTGATTTATGTCGCAAAGAGCAGGAGGAATTCGAGAAAAAATGCCCATTGGAATGAGAACATACTGTTTGTCCCACCATGATTGCAATAATATATGCAGTGTGCAATGAGCAAATACTGTTGCGTACAATTTCAGTAGATCTTGTTTTTGGATCTGAGATGCTTTCTATTTGTATGCCCAAATTTTGCTTGGGGAATGCTTCCTAGCAGGAAAATGTTTCTCTCCTTTTTAAGCATAAAGGATTACTTCTATTGTAGCAGGAAGGGTTGGTGATCCAACTTTGCATCGAATAGTATAGAGAGCAATTGGTTTCTGCTTGACCAGTTACTGTATGTGGAGCTAAAGCTAAAATCAGTGGTGGTTCATATCACATACTAACCCGTCACGGCTGTACTTTTTTTCCTTTTTTTTTTTCTTTTTTCTTTTTGACCCCTAGTTCATAAGCCTAGCCATTGTAAACCCGACCACATAACTTAAGACCACAACCTCTAAATTGTCTGCCCTTAAATGAACAAAATATGGTACACTTCCCAGTTCCCATGGAATCAAGCATCCGGAATTTTTCTTAGAGCCTATTTGAGATTACTTGTGAAATGTTTAAAAGCGCTTTCCAAAAATTCGAGAAGCATTTTTTTTCATAGAACGTCAAATGCTTCTCAAAGTCACTTAAAAAGTGATTAAATTCAATAAAGACATTTTACTTTGGCTTTATTAATTCAAAAGCATCTCTGGCCCCTTAAAGCAAAATCCCAAACACGCAAACAGCAGAATTTTGCTGTCTGAGAAAGAAATCAGTCAGACTGGAACCACCAAATTAAGTTGCTGACTATAAAAGAAAAGGAACAATACAAACTCACAGTAAGCTTCTTCAAAAATTACATTCCTATGTGACTAAACACATGTGAATGGTATAAATCCATTAAACAAAAACTGATATGGTCCAAAGTCATATTTACTACCAAGCAAACTAATGCAGTTTGAAGCAGCAACCAACAAACGATGGCACTTCAGAGCAGCATATCAGACGGGCATCAGCGAGGACTGCAGCGAAAAAATTGAATAATCAACCTACCAGGCAATATAAGAAAATAGGATATCACACAAACATTAATTATCAGTTACACTACATCTTAGTATCTTGCCTAATAAGACTCGGAAATGTTACTATTATTTCATATATACTTGTCTTGCAATTAAATGAAGCATTGAAAGCAAGGACGAGGAAAGCCAAAGTGATTAACAGCAGCATGTAAAGACTAAAAACTATTGAAATGCTCATATCTATTTTTAATCAAACAATCCCACAAACCCGCTTCGCAGACCTGGGCTCTATGTTGCTGCCCTGTCTAAACTTGGCAGTGAATTTATTTTAAAGTAATATAAAGTATTAAAACACAAATTGTATTATCTCATATTTCATAAGATTTTCTTCAGATCTAAGACCAAGCTCAGTGGGGGCTCACTTTGGAGTGAGCATAATATGATAAGACTGGAAATTGCATGTCTTCTATACATGAGTACTAACTGGAAGAGGCATCTTACCTGTAAGACTGCGAGCGTGACATAGGACCATGCCTATTACCCCTTGGACTCCTTAACCTGCTAGGTGCATAGACTCTCTCATCACGCAGATCCTGACCGTTATCCCTTGGACTTGGGGACCTACTGTAGTCTCTCTCATCACGTGGACTCCGTCCATTCTCCCTAGGACTTGGGGACCGCCTGTAATCTCTTTCATCGCGTGGTGAAGGAGATCGTGAAATTGATCTAGACTGCATGGGGGAACGATAATGATCCCTAGCTCCATGGTCCCTGCCAATGGAAGAAATACATACAACATTACTTTTATGGAATAAATCTACAATATAATCATCACCAGAATGATATCAAATATATTCGATTAAGTAAGAGATACCCACTAAAACCATCTCCATTTTTCAGAGAGAGGAAAACTTCCAAGATTCATCACAAGCAAAAGTAAGGTTGCCACAAGTAAATATTTGATACAAGTTATCTGTTGAAGATAACAGAATAGCTACTCACATCCTCTTCATAATCTAATTCATCAAAATATGACCTTTACCTGAACCTTTTCAGGGTTCTGAACAAAAAATATGAAACTTGATCCAAAAACTCAGTGTTAGGCTAGTACTGGTTGATCAGCAACTGACAACTTCATAGCTCTCTTTGCCCCAACTTTCTAAACCAGATAATATCTTTTCCTTCAACAATGTCACCATACTCTACCGGTGAAAATCTTTGAATTGCTTCTTTTCTTTGTAGATGATTTCTTTCTTTGGCCAACTATAAGCTCTATATTCTTTCTTTACTGGATCGTATATGCAAAACAAGATATCAAACTTAACAAATTTTCTTATTAAAAACTTACTTTAACAGTTAGTAAAAAAAAGATAGAAATAAAAGAATACTATGATTCCAATCATCTCTCAAACCAAGTTTAGCTTGTCACTTCAATCAATCATAGAAAGCCTCACAAACTCAAGTCATAAGAGTACGAAACCCAATTCCATTTGTAGATGACAGTTGAGGGTGCATATAGATAGTACTTATGCAGAGACTTTGGTAGAAAGGTAAAGAAGTTGCCATCACTTTTATGATCTCTTTTCTCATTAAACTTTATTAACCCCGAAGTCTTTAAAAGTCTCCTTTTTCACTTTACTATCTGCATAAACAAGGCCACCAGCAGATATTATACAATTCAATAGACACTCGATACCTGTAAGAGAAGCAATCTCTGTAGGTAAAGAGTTCAGTAAAGAAGCTCTCATGGTTATACAAAATATATCACCATAGACACAAGTCCATGAAAAAAAAAAAAAGGTAAAATTTTCAAACATGTGATCAGTAAGATCTCCCATTCAAACTCTGAAGGTACGAGAGAACCAAAATTTTAACCAAAAAGAAGAATGAAAAACGGAATAAGAGAAACAAATAAATGAAAAGAAGAATGAAAAGCAGAGTAAAAGAACAAAAAAACAAATAACAGAAAACTGCTATAACAACAATATAATTCAACCATCGGAGCAAAAGATGGAGGGCTCCATAATCATCATTAACAATATTGCACAACACAAGCTCCAACATAAAGCCGGATGTACTTCTTTGTGTTTTGTCCCTATTGCCTCCACAAATCAACAACTTGCTATATGATTTAAAAAAATAAAAAAATAAATAAAAACAGTATCTGCTCATCCGTGAGAGATACAATGCAAAATTATCACTATTAACACCAGAAAATGGAGCACAGCAAATTTTTCAGAGAAAACAACCACCATATGGTGCAGATTACTACAATATTATAAAAATGAAACACTGCTGATGAATAGCATAAACTTCTGGAGATAATAAACAGACCTTGAGTCGCGTCGAAGAGGTGAAACTGACCGGGAGTAGGCTGTGAGCAAAAACGATTAACGGTAATTAAGTACACAGAATAATCTGAGAAAGGACTTCGCATAAGTTTTGTATATAGTTGGAATCCTTCAAACTCACAACGATATTGCCGTCTTGGAGTCCTAGGTGGAGTTCTTCTTCTTCTAGAGCTTCCTCCACTAAACATAAAATAAAATTTAGAAGATTAAAAAAGTGAAATTATAAAATAAACATATAATTCCAATTAATAAGACATGAGGTGATTGGTAGATTTGAAGAGAGAGAGAGAGGGGGGGGGGGGGGGGGGGGGGGGGGGCAGTAAAATACACCCTACCTTACGCGAGTTGTTGTGCGCATTTCTTGGGGAGTTTTTCTGTTCTCCTCAGCAAAAACAATCCTTATTTCACGTCCGCCAATAAGTTTATGGTTCATTTGTTGCTTTGCTTCAGCTGCATCCTCAGCATAACGGTACTTCACAAAGCCAAAGCCCCGTGGCTCCCTATATTGGAATGGCTTAATTAACATAACTTGAAATTGCAGCATCATGTCTCATAACAATTAACAAGGAAAAATCCATAAGAACGTCAAGTTCAACTTTACAAAAAGCATTTATTCAAGTTCGAGTTTTACACATGCAGACTCAAAGCAAACGAAGAGCTCTATTAGATTGCTAGCATTATCAGAAGTATGAAAATGTAAAAAGCCATACCCGGTGTAGTAATTCTTAGGAAGATACACATCCTTCACTGGACCAAAGCGCTCAAAAGGGATCCTAAGATCGTCCGACCTGCACAGACATATAAGCAATAGATTATTTAATTTCAGACATGATGATAATAACATAGGAAGAAGTAGATTATTTGGTGATAAGCAATAGATTATTTGGTTTAAGAAGACGAAGAAGAAGAAGCTTGAAATTAAGTACTAGAAACTTCTCTGAATTCAAGATTTCGGGTTAAAAGGGCTTGCTGTAATTAACTCAATATAGTTAACTATTATGCCTATAGTTATATAAGACGGTAAAACCTAGTTGTTGTTGTCAAATATACTGTGTTATTCATATCTATGGTAAATCCCAAACTATCTGTCTTACAACACAAACAGACCAGACACAGTGATCAACAGTGTAGGCTCCATACCCATAAATGAAAAACCAAGGTCAAAATACCCATCATTCCCATAGTAAGGAGAAACATTATGCCAGAAAGTTTCCATAACCAGCATCCCGCTTACTAAAATCTAAAGCACACAGTCCACTTCACAGCAACTCGGCCCCTTTTTTAATAAACCTCAATCCTACTACTTCCACTCCAGCTCCCACTAACATGTTAACAACTTATAATGCACTATCATCACAAATTCATAGAAAATCCAGCATCACTTTCGGTTTCGTTTTCGGCTTTGATAATCTCAATATGCGAATAACAATTAGATTTAACTAAAGAATGATCAACATAAACCCTATAAAACCAACTGGATTGCTAAGGCACGTAGAAAAGGGGGCAATACCTAGCGTCAAGAGGAAGATTGCGAACGAGCAAGCCAGACGGAGCCGGTGAACGGCGGTCTCGGTAAGAGCGGCTGTCACGGTAGCGGTCGCGAGGCTCCTCGTCGTCGTATCGCTTGCGTCCACGTGGCGGAGTTCTGCTACGCCGGCGAGGGGGGCTGTAGCTTCTGCTCAGGCTGCGGCTGCGGCTCCGGTACCTGGCCATTGGTGGAGAGAGGGTTTGAATTTTTGAATCAGGAAAAACCCTAACCCTAGTGACTGGTTAGGGGGGAGAGAGAGAAAGAGAAGCGGAAGGGGGTAGGTGTTTCAGTGTAGGGGTTTGGGCGGTTTGGATTTGGAGGGAGGAATGGAGTGCGGTGCAGATACCAGGTTTTAGTTTATTGGGTAATGAAGACCAATGATAATCTGGCCCAATTATAACTCTTAAACCCAACCCAAAATTTTCCATTAAGCAGCCCAAAAATTTGATGCATTCACCCCAAAAATATCGTGGGACTACTTTTTCTGAAAGAGTCCTCTATCATGGGACTATTTTTATTACTGGGAATTTGGGATATGTTTAAGGAAAACTAAATTGGGAAATAATTGAGTCGTGCTTTCATTGATAATAGGGTCTCTTTATATAGAAGATTACGAGGCATAGAATAAGAGTTGTACAATTAATCGGATATCTATGAATATCTCCGAAAATATCTCTAATTCATAACTCTATTACAATTAGGTCAAGTAACCTAGAGTTTGGGCCAGACACATATTCTATATTTACTTGAATACTCCCCATTGTGTCGCCCAAACATAGTGCTCCTCTCGTTGCCTCATTAAAAACATTATCGAGTAACAAAAATCTTGTGGGACAAAAACCTCGGTTGAATGGGAAAAAGAGTACAACACACTCTTCACGTTTCGAGACCATACATGTAGACATCTCCCCCTGATGTCTACATCTCCTCCTAATGACTATGGTCACGGGAGTTCAGATAACCTCAGCAAACGATACTATTAACATGTTTCTCGAAAGTGGAATTTAGGCAATGACTTAGTGAGCAAGCCTGCTACATTATCCTTAGATTGAACCTAGTTCACTTTGATCTTGAGGAGAGTATGTTGTTGCTGATTATGCTTGGTGTTGTCGCTTTTGATGTAGCCTTGCATCATTTGTTCAAGACAAGCAGCATTATCCTATACGCTCGTAGGCTCATATGTGGTAGACTTTAAACCACAATTATTCGAACATACAGAATTATGGATCCAATCCATATACGTTCATGAACCACTTCATGAAGAGTAATAATCTCTGCATTGTTCGAAAATATAGCGACTAGGGTCTATTATATAGACCTCCAAAATATCACGGTCTTTACCCAACATCAGCAAAACCTTCCAAAACACGTCGTTTTAGGATGGGGATAATGGACGCAGGCCAGTGTTGGCAACGTTCCTGATGTGTGATGGGTCTGAATCCATCGTCTCTCTGTAGGGACAGAATAAGTCCATATCAATCGTACATCTCAAGTATCGAAAGATATCTTTTACACTAATCCAATGGTGTCGCGTTGGCACATAACTATATCTAACTAACAAGTTCATGGCAAATGAGATGTCAAGCCTTGTGCATTGCGCTAAGTACAATAATGGGCCTATTGTACTTAAGTAAGGCACTTCTGCCTCTAGCATATCCTCGTCATCATCCTTCATACGAAGATGATATTTTTCAGGATCAAGACTACAGACGATCATGAGGGTGCTTCAAAGTTTGACCTTGTCAAAATGCCTAAGCACTTGTCAACACAATGCTCAAGTTTCAAACTGAGACATAATCGTGTTCTCTCAAAATCTTTCATCTCAAAATCAGATTTCAATTGTTCAGCGGTTTCCCTTAACTCTTTAAGGGCTTCCAATGAAGATCATGTCCAATTGATGTGCCAAAGTATAATCTTTCATCTCAAAATCGGATTTCAATCTTTCTCTTGCTATGTTTTCTCTTTCTTATTGCTTCATAGTTGATAGCTCATGTAATGTGCGTCTTGCCAATTCATTGAAACAAACAGAAGTGTTTCAAGTAATACCAAATCAGATCAGTGTAATACCTGCTTCTTAATTAACTTTCTATAATTTAAACAGTGAATTAAAAAAGATGGCAAACGCCGCAAAGCAACCGAACATACTTATGAATTTAACTTTGGGGTACAATTGGATTCAATAAAAAAGAGTTAGTATTATTCTTCTTGATTAAGGAGAGAACTCAGAGTAATCAACACCTAGCTAGATTGTGTTTATCATTATAATTCTATAATTGTGTATATTATTAAAACCTACACATCTATGGTTTCCAGAAATTTATTTTTCAACTATATATGGACAAGTTTCCATGGAAGCATAGAGCCACAGAGAAATATGCAATAGTGATGCACGAAAGAAATATCATGCCAAATCCCTTGGTTTTTTTTTTGAGTTAATGGAAAGTTAACGGATGTTTGGACTAAAATGTCAAAAAATTATGATAGAGTGATGTGTCAAATCTTATGACCCTTAGATTATGTGGAGTATTCAAATTTTATGAAATTGAAGCAAGTTCAAGCATTTTTCACTTTAGAGAAGTCGGATCCGTTGCTATTTGGAATGGATTGTGCAAACCCAAGAGCTTCATCAATGTGAGAGGTCTGATGGTAATGTTCTGGAACTACATGTTGGGCTCCACCTCTTATTCATCATGTGAAGATCAATTGTGAAGCAACAGTCTTTCACAACGGTGAACAGGTTGGTGTGGCCATAGTGTGTAGGGACAGTATTGGCATTTTGGTGGCAACAATGAGAGAAAGAGTGATGGGCAGACTTAGTCCTTGTGCTGCAAAGCTTCTTGCATTGATGAAAAGTTTGGAATGGAGTCTGAATCAAGGGTGGAGAAATTTGGTTATTGAAACGGATTGCTTAGTTTAGGCTGCCCTAGAGGCTTTTTTTTCTTGTAATTTCCTTTTCTTCTAAACCAAAAAAAAGGTGGAGATATTTTGTTATTGAAGCAGATTGCTTGGAAGCTGTGCACTTGGTAAATGAGAATGATGAATGCCTTGCTGATGAAGGTTTCTTAGTGGATAGAATTAGGTTTCTTATGTGATCTATGGGTGTTTGAGGTGTTCAATTTGTTCCTAGAAGTGTTAATGTTGCGGCTCATATGATAGCAAGATTTGTAGCTCGGGATAATGAGTGTCATTCATGGTTAGAGATTGGACTCTCTTGGCTCATGAATGTCATTATTGATGATAGACCCGTAACTAGCTTAGTTAATTAGTAGGGAGGAGAGTGTGGAATTCATGTCTACCACTAGTCATTCCCATATTTTTTAATTTGGTTTCATTTAAATAAATGAATAATTTATTCCAAAAAAGAAAAAGGGAGAAATGAGAACATTTAGTTTATATTTCGGTAAATTATAATATGAAATTGAGAAATATAAAAACAAGTTTTTTTTTTTTAACAAAATAACATAAATTTTTTTGCTCAACCCAGTATGACAATGTGCAGATGGGAGCTACTATTCATACATTCAAAATTGGCATTTGGACCTCCTTACTTAATAGACCTCTAACTTATTTTTACAAATAATTCATATACTATCTACACCTCCCTAATTTTCCCACAATGGCCATCGTCCAATAAAAACCTATATAAACTCCACCATGTATACTTTATAATACCTCTTGGATTACCACAATACCTTTTGTATCTTTGAATTCATCAATTAATCATCTACTTCCTCTGCCTCCCCCTATTCTTCATAATCAAAATCTATGGTTTTTAGTCCAATTTTTTTGTTCCAAATTATTTCTTGTTTGACTCCGAAGAGTGCGATGATAATACGATTTGTGGACTACAAAAATCAAATAGGTAGAAACCATAACAATGGCGGATAACAAAACCAATTCAATATTTAATTTTACTGCATATTTAATTACATGCAGCTCTGAAACTCAACATCATATGTTTTCTAGCAGTCTAGCTATCAACTCTGTATTAGATTTGGCTGACCTTCACTATTGTTTTAATTGTCCAAGAAGGAAAATCTTCAACTTTCATTTGGCTATTGAGGATTTCAACATTTGGGAGATTGGGTTATTGGTTTCTTGTTTCATTAATCATATATCTATTCACAGTCACTAATCATATATAGTTTCATAGTTAGCTGCTCCTTCAAGATTCAACACTACCCACCCACAAAATGCATTGTAATTGAGCCAAACCAGCCAACTAGTTCTTATAGATATAAACAAGATCTAATCAAAGCACACTAATTAGAGAAGGGAGGTTTATCTATCTGATATGTTGTGCTGCTGTAGAGATGATATGATAAATGTTTGGATTTTGCATATCAAAATCAATATAACTATTGGTAATTTGTGTCATTATTGATAATTTGACATGAGTTGATAAAGTCAACTATTACTTAAAAAAATGGAGACGTCAAAATGCTAATTTTAGAGGTATGAATAAAAACTTTCCATGCAAATACCATCACAGGTCATAAAAAATATTATAAACCTCATATGTAAGCTACAAGTCACGATAAAACTCCGAGTGAGCTATACATTTGTGTCCGAATTACATCAGCGAAACAACCATACTCTATGCTAATATAGTCTAACGCAAAGTCAATTAAATTAATGTACATTAGAATTAGATGTATAGTCGCTGTAGAGTGTAGTAGAGTCTAAGACGCAAATTAGGTGACCAACACTTTGGGATAAAGAGAAATCAAAATCCCATTAAAAAACAAAACAAAAAAATGTCAACCGGCTTTAGAATTTAGAAAATGTGCTCATTGTTTCTTAAGCAGATTTGGCAACCACTCAACTTCACTGGGCCCACGTCTCTCTCTCTCTCTCCTGCGTTCCGCCACACACGCACAGCACCGTGACACAATATTGGACCACGTACTGGGCGCGTGGAACACAACCGCTAATATCTCCAACGTCCTTTGAGTATATTCCACAATCCCATATGTCGTCACTATTGCCACACCTTTGTTTAATGATCAATCCCCTTCTTCATTTTTTTTTCTTTTTCTTTTTGCCACAATTGAATTAATTTTAAAATTTGACCTTTTACCTAGTTTGACATTTCTTTTTATTTTTAAAAAGAGGGACAAGAGCAGTATATCCGTATGATATTCCCTTGTTTTTAGATGTTTGTATTTTTATTATTTGAACCATGTGTAGCTTATACATCAAGAAACTGATGAGCCAAAGTTATTAAGCAAGTCTTGAAGAATACAATTAGCAGTTAATTAGATTCTTTAACACCAAAAGTAAGTCCCCCCTCCTAGATTATGAAGAGCGTAATTGTTTGAAGAACTACGTATAAGGATCAAAATAACGACTACACACATCAGTCTTTCTTCAAATTATTACCTTATGCCGTCAAATTAAGTTCTTCATATTAACAAAACTAACATGTTTTAAGCAATCTAATTTAATAGTAATATGAGGTTTTCATTTTTTAATATTTCTTTTAGAAATTACTCATACAAAAAAAAGGCTAATTCTCAAGACCAAAAAAAGCAAATTGACGAAGAATAAATAATACCAAGTCTCAAGTGCAAAACTTTTTCTTTTATTGGCCAATTTTTTTTCTGGATAGATGGCAAAACTTTACCAAATAATTAGAAAAGTAATTTCTACAAGATATATATCTCTACTACTATAAAAGAAAACCAAAATTTAGTATAAAATGCTTAATCAAATTTTAGATTGTCATATATGTTATTTGAATAAAATAAATTTAATTTATATAACAAATATCTAAAAATATTTAGATAGTTTTCTGATTTTTATTTTCTTTGGTTACTGAAATTTAAGATAAAAAAAAATATTATGTTTTTACTATGTTATTTCGGGCATCGCACATGTGTGACGCAACTATATTTAAAAGAAGAGATTTTATTAATTTAACAAAGTGGGTGTAAAATTACCATATAGATCCTTGAATCATATATTAATTCGAAACTATATTTAATAATTAAGAGATAAGAATGTAAATAATAAAATCAAAATTGAACAAAAAAGAAGAAAAAAAAAAATCTCAATTCTCAACGTGTAACTTCACACTATTTGCATTTCATCAATGAAGAAACTTCTCACTGTCTGTAGTCTGTACCAACTCCTCTTTCTGTTTTTTTTTGATAAATTTTCTCACATCCATTTAATTTATTATTCCCAATCATCGGGGTGTGTATTTTCTAGTAAAGTAAAATTAAAGCAGTGAAACTTTTACCTGATGATCCAACCAAGAAAAAAAAAAAAATTAACTAATGGTCTACTTCATTCTGGTCCCCGGGACGCTGAGAGGGAATCTGGCCGTCCACGATGTCCGTCTGTTAGGTGCGTGTGGTTGGTTGGTTGGTTGGTTAGGTGATTTGATTTGACCCCAACGCGATGCAAAGGTCTCCCCCTCTTTTCCCCCCACCCAATCACAACGGCAGCGTTTAGACCAACCTAGGGTTTCTCACATTCCTCAACCCCCAATGGCCGCCGGCGACACTTCATCTGTCTGGGACTGGGGCGATCTTCTCGACTTCACCGTCGACGACGACTTGGCCATCTCATGGGGCTCCACCGACCCGCCCGACGCACATCACCAGCCCCCGCCCCCGCCGGAGAATCCGATTCCGAGCCCCCCCGCGGCAAGGATAAGGAAGCGCGACCCGAGACTGGCGTGCTCCAACTTTCTGGCGGGTCACGTGCCGTGCGCGTGCCCGGAGGTGGACGAGAAAATGATGGAACTGGAGGAGGAGGAAGCCGGGCACGGCAAGAAGCGGGTCAGGACGGTTCGGGCCCCGCCCGGGACGGCCCGGTGTCAGGTCCCGACTTGTGGGGCCGACATTAAGGAGCTCAAAGGCTATCACCGCAGGCACAGAGTCTGCCTTGCCTGCGCCAATGCCACCACCGTCGTCCTCGGCGGCGACACCAAGCGTTATTGTCAGCAGTGTGGCAAGTAAGCTCAATCTTTTCACTTCCGACCGTTCTTGATTTTCATCAGTTCATTTTCGATTTCGAGTGTTGTTGATTTTCAGTATTGAGCTTTGCTTTTTTCATTTTAGTATTCTTCAAAGCTGTTAGTGAGTTCCAAACTAAGTTTCTGAGCTAAGTTGATCCATGAAATTGGGTAAGCTAGCTTTGAATTTGAGCTGTAAGTTCCTCAAGTCAGTTTGAAGCCTCTAATAGGCTGCATAAAATTTATGGTGGGACTGTGTCATTCTCAAGGAGTGGAGAAGGGACTGTCTCGAAGCGATGGCGGCACGCTTTTTAGTTATTTGGTCTTTAGATTGAGATACTTTTGTACTTGTATGCAATTTGGATACTGGAACAGCACATGGTTTTTTAAACCGAGAGTTTTTGTGAATTTGTTGGTGGAAGTTGTTTAGGAACTGTTTCTTTGAATAAATTATTCAATATAATTGATGCGAGCTGGAGAAGTATTCTTGCGGCAAGATTCAAAATGGATTCTACCATCTAAGGTTTCTTTAGCAACACTGGCAGTATAGTGGAGCTTTCAGAGATTGCTGCTACTCAAAAGTTTCGAGGTTATGATACAGGTCATCAAGATTATAACGAAGAGGATGCTATTTTATCAAGTTGGGGGCAGTAGGGGGAAGATGGGATTTGGGATAGACACAGATCTTTTTTGTATGGATGCTACATTCATTTTAGTTTGGGCCAGAGGAGATATTAATAAACAAGGTATCAGCTGCGGTTTATTGTTGAGGCTCTTTTATGAGTAAAGATAAACGTTGGGAAAGTATGATCTAAGAATCCATATCAGCACATTTGGAATATTGAAGGGCTCGCATCTGGCATTGTTTATGGGCCAAGTTAACTCCCTACATTTACCTGTCTTTTAAGTTATCATATGCCTATTTCTTACTATTTCATACTGCGGTCAGAAGACCCTCAGAGTAAAATGAGCAATACTTCCCAGAGGAGATTTAGATAAGCACTATTAGAAGTACTTTTGAGTCATTCATCATCAGAATTTGTAATACTGTTGCATTCCTTTTTTATCGAGGAACTGTGTGTACTATTCTTGTTGAAATAGTGAGAACTAATTATTTTGGATGTGTTGCACTTCTTCCACAGGTTCCATGTCTTATCTGATTTTGATGAAGGTAAGCGGAGCTGTCGAAGAAAATTAGAGCGTCACAATAACAGAAGAAGAAGAAAACCGAGTGATTCAAAAGCAGGGAAGGAATCTCAAGGGGAAGTTCAAACTGAAGGTGGCAATCATGATGGTGAAGCAGGAGAAGGTATTCAATGTTTGGTTTAATGTTACTGTAACACACTTGTAAAAGGCAGTGTAGAGTTGTTCTCCTTCCTGGAAAAGATGTCTAAAAGTCTGGTTTATATGTATAATGTGCAGACAGTTTACAGTTAAGCAGCCAGATAAATGAGAAGGAAGACTTGGTGGAGTCAGAAGGTGGGGGTATTTCTACCCTCTTTTCAATGCCTAATTCCCAGAATGTCGGCAGTGATGGTGTTGCATCAGCCCTGACTTCTAGTGATACCCAAATGGATGGAAGAAAACATGATTCCAATCACTCTCTTTCTCCGCCACAGGGCGACAACAAAAGTGTCTACTCATCTATGGTGGGTCTTTGCTGCATGCTGTGTTCGTTGTATGGATAAAACATGATTATGAGGAGATATACTGATTTGATACGTACTTGTAGTGTCCGACAGGTCGCATCTCATTCAAGCTCTATGATTGGAATCCAGCAGAATTCCCTAGAAGACTTCGGCACCAAGTACTATTAAAAGATTGTTATTACAGTTTAGTATATACAGCGAAAAGCTTTTTTTTTTTATGGCATGATATAGGAATTGATTAACATATGGGAATGTTTTTACAGATATTCCAATGGTTGGCTAGTATGCCGGTTGAGTTGGAGGGGTATATCCGTCCTGGATGTACTATCTTGACTGTTTTTATTGCAATGCCAAACTTTATGTGGATGAAGGTAATGATATTGGTAATCTTGTTTTACAATTTTGATATTGACAATTTGTCAAAATTTTCTCTTTACCTTGACTCAACCCTTTTGTTCAACTGTTTGATTCTGATTTGATAATTTACTCAGTTACTTGATGATCCTGCATCGTATCTACATAACTTTGTTATCGTACCTGGAAGGATGCTATCCGGGAGGGGAAATATGCTTGTTTATCTCAATGACATGATTTTCCGTGTTGTAAAAGGTAATTTGATGCTTCATAGCTATGTTTTATATAGTTTGGTTTTAGAACAGTATGGAAAATAAATGGTCTGTGCTAGTATTTTGATGACCCATCTTGGCATATTGCCTTTGAAAACATAAAATGTATAGATATCTAAACACTTTTTTCAAATGATATAATGGATTCACAGAACTGAAGAAAATCTATGAAGTTATGTCGAATAGAAACACTTCCAACGCAATCTTCGCATATTGCTTTTGGAAGCTCTTAAGTTGCCAAATTCCTTGCATCACAGCAACTCATGTGCATGTCCTTATCTAAAGATGAGCATCTTTTTGATGAAACAGTATTTCTTCCTAGCCAAAATCTTTTGAATTTGAAAAAGAACTACCCCCAACTATTAATAACATAGCCATCTAGGTCTGAGGCATACTTGCTGAAGATCAAGGTGCAATACTTGATCTGTTCATTTGGATATGTATATCACCTATGCATACAGGGAAGTATATGAACTATGTTGTTTAGTACTTGTGGTCGGATTTAGATGGTTTGTGTTTAAGATATCACCTATTATAGGTTTGCTTCCTTTTTTTTTTTTTTTAAGTTGAAAAGCTTCTGGAAACTCGTCTTACCATTTTCTTAAAGCATTTATAGAATTATGTCTATGGACAGCCGTGCCAGTAAAATTTCTAAGGTAAAGTTTTCTTCTTTTGTGGATTTTGGATTTTCAAGGTAAACATGCATCTATACCTAACATTTATACATGTGTACTTGTTTGGAATAACCAACATGCCTCTTTTCATTTTCATATGCACAGACGGGACTTCTGTAATAAAAGCCAAAGTGGAGGTGCGGGCCCCCAGGCTACATTATATTCACCCTACATGTTTTGAAGCAGGCAAGCCAATGGAGTTTTTTGTCTGTGGAAGTAATTTGTTACAACCCAAACTTAGGTATTACTTCCTTTAAGGATTTCCCACCTGTTCGGTTTCTAGGAGTTTATTGTGTTATACTTTTGATTGATCCTATTATTCTGGTCTCTTTCCGTGAAGAAGCTTTAGATAGATGTTCTACTGTAAAACTAGTAAATTCTGCAGAGAGAGATAGAAAGATAGATATTCTAGTTTTGTGTTTATGGTTATCTTACATTCTTACTAGTGTTCTGTTTAAATGTCACACTGTTGTGGATAGGGAATTTCTGTTGAATAAAATGCCTAATAAAAGATCGTTATGGTGACAGGTTTCTTGTATCCTTCTCTGGAAAGTATCTGGCCGATAATTATGATCCGGAATCCTCTCATACTCAGATTGAAGGGGACAGCACTGCTGGTAATATAGATCATCAACTTTACAAGATACATGTGCCTCGTACAGAAGCAACTAGTTTTGGTCCTGCGTTTATTGAGGTAATATATTGGTTTTTTTCTTCTCTTTCATTTTGCTTATTGCCAATATGATTCCTGACTATCGGTCTATGTATGGTTGTTGGTCAGTGTTAGTAGTTTGCACATATTTGGCCTCTTTATGCTGTATGTATATCGTAAGACTCCAGTGATCGCAATAGTGTAGTAATATGCTTAATATTGTTTATGTGGGTGTTTTATCTTGTTTCTTTGTGATGTGGTTTACCCAATTGAGTTGACACTTGGAATATCACCAGGGATTTTTGAATATGACATGTCTGGTTTATTGTACCTTCTTTAATGATAAATGTTCTATGGGTACCTAGGATGGTATCTGGTTTATCTGCATAGCTGCAGCTGATAGCATTAATAATGACTATAAATTAGGACCAGAATTAGTCACAGTTATATAGAAAAATAGTAGATTCAGCCATTCAGGATAATTGGTTTTTTAATTCGTCCAGATCATTTTTTTGGTAATTTATCATTGAATATAACTATATTGCAGGTTGAAAATGAATCTGGGTTATCAAACTTTTTACCTGTACTCATTGGCAACAAAGAGATTTGTGCTGAAATGGAGACTATTCAAAAAAGGTTAGAAGAATCTCTTTTTGTGCGAGGATCATCAGACGTTTCTTCCAGTGGTTCTCTGTTGACCTCTTGTGAAGCATCTTCACTCAGACATAGAGCATTTTCTGAAGTTATTTTAGATATAGCATGGCTTCTTAGAAAGCCCTCGTCAGAAAATGTCCAACAGATCATGACTTCTTCACAGGCACAAAGATTCAATAATTTATTGAACTTATTGATATTCTTCAAGTCAACAACCATACTGGAGAAAGTGTTAGAAAATCTGAAGACTCTGATGGATAATGTAGAGATAAACAACCCCGATAGTGGCAGTATTGATGCTGATATGAGGCTATTACAAAAGTACAGGGATTGTGCTCGTGATATTCTTTGTCAAAAACTTCAAAGTTCTGGGGTTTCAGTTGTGGAGCCTGGAAGCTTGGTACAGAGAGAGGATCTTATTTCTCAGAGTCTAAGCTGCTTTCAGAGCAAACAACATTTTCCCATACACACTCAGGTGAGGACTTAAGTCTTGCTATTTGAGATTTTTCTAATATTTGTTGGTCGTGTGTGCATTGAGAAGGCATAAAATCTGCCAAATTAGTTTTGATTTGAGTTACACTTGATTAGTTAGCATTTGTTTTCATCTGGTGCTTAGAAATCCAACTTAATATGAATTTATTGAAAATCCAACTTCTTAACTGACGGGAAACATTTACAGAAAATTTAGGGAAGAAAAAAGGGGGTAAAATTTGTATATCCTGATATTATTTCTAATTGCCCTACTGGTTTTCACTTTTTCTTGGAGGTTGCAGTGCTTTCTTTCCTATCACTTTTGGATTTGAAAGTAGAACCTACATAGATCCCTTTTGCCTCCCTTTATTGACATCTCACAGTTTTGCTTGGCCATTGTTGTTTTTGAACCACTTGTATTATTCAATATTTCAATGTCAACTCGAGTATGTCAGTTGTGTTATGCCGCGTGATTGGAATTGTCGATTTATCTTGATATTCTGTCTTTCATTGGTTTGACATTGTTTATTTAATAAAGTGGTATATTTGTTTCATCAATTGTTTTCTGTAAAATATATTGCAGGACACAGAGATTATTGTAGATGGTAAGACGGATGTGATGTTGGGTTCAACGTCTAACGAGAGAAGTGAGACTCTTCCGCTCTTAAACAAAAAAGCAGCCACGAAAGCCAACCTTATCAAACAGGCTAACTGTGGTCTTTCTTCTGGGGAGCTCCTAAGCTCTCGCTCTAGGCGAACATTCTTGGGATTTCGCCCCACTCTCTATGTAATTTCTGCCACAGCTATGTGTTTAGGAATTTGTGCGGTCGTCTTTCATCCTCACAAGGTTGGCGAATTAGCAGTAACAATACGCAGGTGTCTATTTGACAAGATTTAATTAGATGTTTAAGGTATTAATGTAGGTGTTCCCAATCCCTTTGTCTGTACATATCTGTTGTACACTACTTTCTAACACTACACCTAGAGAAGCCAATGACAAAGTGCATCTTTTTCACTGTTGGAATCCTTTGTAGATCTCCACTGTGCTTTTGTTGCCAGCGGCGTTTGAGATGGTAATTTCTTCTTTAAAGGTAGGAGTTGTCACCCGGCAATTTTTTGTTTTGTTTTGTAAAGCAGTAGCTGTTGTTCTGTATTCTATTGATGCCCTTTTCAGAGAGATTTGATGCTGTGCACTTGTGCTTAATAATACATAAGCCTCGTTGCCTGATCTTACTGCTGCTACTGTTCTTCATTGGAGCCCCCTGTAATAAATGGTCTCCTCTTTAGTGACTGTTATTCTCAAGTTAATAACATATTAACATTACTTACACTCAAAATAGCATATTATTCCAAGTACTGCGAGTACAACTCGGACGATTTCTTCCATTCATCCCAAACAAAGTTTAGCTATGACATTTTTATGAGGTCTGCTGATCATGTTTTTCTCGTCATGCAACGTATCAAACACCCGAAAAGTTCATTTGGTTGTTCAGATTTCGTCTGCGTTAAAAGGGAAGACCCATCTCCTACAGTCTACAGATGATTGGAATGCACTACCGTCAAAGAAAGTAATGTTGTTGAACAAATTGATCTTAGCCTCTTTATTGATGTGGAACACTTATAATTCAAAACTCCTCAGATGCGTTTTGATGTACAAAACTATAAAAACACTGGTTGTTGTGAAGGTGCATTAAAGTTTCGTCACCTATTAACACGACCAAATTATATCAGGTTGTTGTTATTTCCCAAGTATATGTGCTAGCTAAGCTGCGAAGCATGATGATAACTAATATGGAAAAGAGGTCAGTTTTGTAATTCACCAGATTGTTCTGCAATTATGGGAGTCGAGGTTCGGCCGAGATGTCACATCATTCAAGGTACAATTAATTCAGTGAGAGTGGTCAATACATCAACTCAATGATGCGATGAGATAAAAGCCTTATATTTTATTAATAAAAATGATTAACCAATGACAATACCAGTTCTATGTGATTCCGTCTACATCACAATCAAAATTTTAAGCCGGCCTAACATAATCAATTAGCTAAGTGCTGCAATTTATGGATAAGATATTTAATGATTAAATGATGACAATATTAGTTAAATGTGATTCCGTCTACATCACAATTAAAATTTTAAGCCAGCGTAACACAATCAATTAGCTAAGTGCTGTAATTTATGGATAAGATATGAAAAGGGGATAATATGTCATCGAAAAAGAGAAGAGGAGGGGGGAAGATGATATTGTGGGACACTGAGAAACACAACCTTTTCCCATTTACGGTTCTACCATTTTTGAAGGTTGTAGAAGATAGCAGAACTCTTCAGAAGGGGGATTGATTTTAAATCAGATTCCAGGAGACAGTCAGATTTTTCTTTTGACAAATGTGGAAGGTCGTAGTTGTCACTGGTCATTAGTGCAACTCATAATTATAAGTTCGGCCCAGTATGATAAAATATCTCCCACCTTTGTTGTGACAACGTCCAATACTGTTTTTCTTATAATCAAGATAAAATGTCTTGCCTTGATTGGGTGCAAGATCATGAAATATCTCGTCTTGGTTCTGTGTAGGATCGAATCGGCTTATACAATGCGTATATCATTGTCTTCAATTCGCTAATCATTTTCCATTGACATCGTCTCATTTGGATCAAAACAAAGCCAATAGCACTCCTACAATGTTGATGAATGTGATTCTCATCGAAACCAATAGATAATATATAATATATGGAATCATGAATTGTCACCTTATTACATTAACTTTTGATAGACAGTTAAATGTAACATGTAGGAATTGATGTATGTATATCAAACTTACAATTCTAAATTACTGCTGTGTGATTGCACCTTACAAATGAAAAAAGATGTTTTGTATTTTTGAGCCTCTTGCAATATCATATATCAATATAAGGTTGGTGCCTAGGGATGAGCTCACAATGCATGACTTTGTTTGGAATTGCTGTTCTAAGAGTGCTTATGTTAAGAAGCGTTTCTTGTTGAAGTGATTTTGTTAGAAGCACAAAAGGTTTATTCCTAATAGTTTCAAAAAAAAAAAAAAATCAATTGTAAGAGCACTATAAGTGTTTTTCTCAGGAAGCACATGGCAAGTGTTTCTAAAAGCACTACCATAACTCGAAAAAACTTTTAACTTGTTTTCCCAAATACAGTCGAAACGGTTTTGGATACCAATTAAAAGCACTTGGTATTTCAAACGGATCGAAATGAACCCTACATCAAACTTACGATTTTCTTTTTACAAATTAAAGTATTTACTTCCATGGTTTCCTCTACATGCACATTTTATTCCTCAATAAGTTTTCTTCTTGCCAGCTTCATCTTCCTCACTAACAAACAAGCACATTACACTGTACTACACGCAATATTCCAGCGTCTTGCCGCCATAGCCGATTTGTTTAGCTTCTTAGTCCATCGGTCCTAGTAAGGTCCACGTACGCATGCAAATATAACCAAAACTCAATCATACATTACAGGCAGAAATCCACATGCTCGATTTTTTCCGAATTGCAGTTCAAAACAAACTCATGCTCTTAGTCCCGTTTTAACAATACCAATTGGGTTTATATGCTCAGTGACAGCTTTGCATGCGGGGGATAATGCAATATTGCAATCCATTCCCCATCACATTCAACCTCCTATTATTAGTAGGATCCCAATGAATTACTAGCAGACAAATCCACAAAATATCTACCCCTGCACTTTTTCAACATGTGCTATATATACCCCCAGAACAAAGTATCATACAGGCCAAGATTTCCCTTGATCCCAACAAGTCCTACCAGGAGCCTAGCTCTTGCTTCTGTTTTTTTTTTCTTTTTTTTCTTTTTGGGTTTGAACTCTTAGAATAGTGAGAAATTTAGATATGGCAATTGGGCAGTGCAGAGATGTTGAGAACGGGGGAACCAATAGTCTTGAGGATTTGGAACAGCCCTTTATCAAACAAGAGAAGAAGATTGATGCTGATTATGAAGATGGTAGTACTGGTTCAATTGGGATGGTTTTGCTTAGCACATGTGTTGCAGTTTGTGGCTCTTTCGAGTTCGGATCATGTGTAAGTACTCTTGAAATTTCTGTGAGCATTTGAGTTGTTACTAGTCAGAGCAGTTATGGGGTTTCTGGTTTGATTATAAGAAAGTTGGTGGTGTACTGAAAGTTGTGTTCTTTTTAATTGGTGTTGTTTTCTTCTCATTAGGGGGGACAAAAACAAAATAATCCAAAACAGAAAAAAGGGTTTGTTTAGCTTAGCTTAAGTTATTATTTTGGCAGGTGGGCTATTCAGCACCCACTCAATCAGCTATCAGGGAGGATCTCAATCTCTCTCTAGCTCAGGTTTGCCTCGGATCTCTTTGCCCTTCATATTTCCATGAATTATAGTAAAGTGACTTGCAAGTAATTTGAGTCATCTGGCAGTTCTCCATGTTTGGCTCTATACTGACTATTGGTGCAATGCTGGGTGCTATCACAAGTGGTAGGATTGCGGACTTTCTTGGTCGAAAGGGGGTATGCTTTCTTGTGTAAAAAGAAGAAAATTTGAAGCTTAATTAGTAATAACCAGTGACCTGAACCTTCTACTAAGCTTCTTGAAATCTTATGGACTAATCAGGCAATGAGCATGTCAGCCACTTTCTGTATTACAGGATGGCTAGCCATCTATTTCTCCGAGGTATATGCTGTTAATTTGGTTCATTTGGACACTTGCATTTAATTGCAGACAGTCATTTAGTTTTTTTTTATTACTAAAAGCACTAATTTCAGAGTGGTTAAAAATCTGATGCAGGGAGCTTTGTCACTTGACATAGGAAGGTTTTTAACTGGATATGGAATTGGAGTTTTCTCTTATGTGGTAACTCTTTTTACCAACTGATGGTTTTAATTCATTATGACGACATAAAGTTTAAAATATTCACTACATTTAGCAATGTGGATCAACAGATCCCAATATTTATAGCAGAAATCGCGCCCAAAAATCTCCGTGGAGGGCTTACAACATTAAATCAGGTAAGGCAGATATGAGCTTTGATATCCTTAAAAAAGGTTGGTCCTAACTTTAAAGTGTATGATCATTAATCTGCTGTTCTCCTTTTGCCTATTGTTGTTCTGCAGCTCATGATTGTTACTGGATCCTCAGTTTCATTTGTAATAGGAACAATTATAAGTTGGAGGACACTAGCTATGGCTGGTAAGTTCTGTTTCCATACGACATTTCGTTTTTCATAATTAAAAAATGGCAAACTTTTGAGGGGCTGATTGTTGATTTTTGATCTGAAGGAATCCTTCCCTGCATTGTCTTGCTTGTTGGTCTATGGTTTGTTCCCGAATCCCCTAGATGGCTGGTAAGAAATTCAAATAACCTTTCAACACTGATGCGTTTCACTTTTCCACTACAAAAATATAGGCTGATATCCTTGTTTTCAGGCAAAGACTGGCCATGAGAAAGAGTTCCAAGTTGCACTGCAAAGACTTCGCGGAAACTATGCAGATATATCTGATGAAACAGCTGAAATAAAAGTACTTCTTCTCAACCTGGAAAACGCGAACAGAATCATTTTTAGTTCATAAGCAACATGTTTAACAAAATGACCATGTATGCTTCTTGACAGAAATATATTGTCACTCTACAAAGCCTTCCAAAATCCGGAGTGTCGGATTTGTTTCAAAGCAAATACATTCGTTCGGTGATTGTAAGCCATTTTCTTCTGTAGCTTTTCCACTGTTTACTGCTTTTAACCAAATGACTTCATTTTTGTACTGAAACTTCCTGAACTTGGTGATTGGTTCTAGATTGGAGTTGGATTGATGGTATTTCAACAGTTTGGAGGTATTAATGGAATAGGATTCTATGCAAGTCAAACCTTTGAAGAAGCTGGTATACAACTGCAGCTTGGCACTTTATTTCATTTGGTTTTTCCTACTAATCTTACATGTAAAACTTACTTCAATTCCTTAATGCCAACTTCAGGTATCTCAAGCAAAATTGGAACCATAGCTTATGCATGTGTTCAGGTAATCAATCACCTTATTCTATTTTGTGTTGTAGTTCACATCTTTTGAGTTTTATGGGTTTAGGTTTACAGCTCATGTGAAATCCATTTACAGGTCCCAATTACTGTAGTGGGAGCAATGCTTATCGATAGGTCAGGAAGGAGACCTCTTATAATGGTATAAATTGATCCTGGTTTCTTACAGAGAACTTGTTTTTGGTAAAAAGTTAAAGCATTTTCATAATTTATTTTGTTTTGATATGAAGGTTTCAGCAACTGGAACATTCCTAGGCTGTTTTCTAGCAGGAACTTCTTTCTTTCTTAAGGTATATGTTTTTTGACAAAGTCTATCTTTTCTGTCTTTTTACTGGTATATCATGGTCTAAAGTTGTATTTACCATCACTCTAAATCAGGAATATGGTTTGCTGCTTAATTGGGTACCAACAATAGCTGTGTCTGGTGTGCTGGTGAGTTATCCCACTTACTACAATTCAAACTCGAAAAGCGTCATGTGATTCACAATTTTACTGCATCTGCTCATTTTACTTTGATAATTTTTCTGACTTTTCTCCCTTTGACATCAGATTTACATTGCATTTTTCTCAATCGGAATGGGAGCAGTTCCTTGGGTGATAATGTCTGAGGTAATTAAGCCATTCTTAATGTTATGAAGCATGTCGAACCAAAGATAGTCAAACTATATTCTTATATACATATGTATATATGGTTGCTTTGATTTGCAGATCTTTCCAATCCATGTGAAAGGAGCTGCTGGTAGCTTAGTGGTGCTTGTGAACTGGTTGGGTGCTTGGGCAGTCTCTTATACTTACAACTTCCTTATGAGCTGGAGTTCCTCAAGTAATATTTTGAAGCTTTTGAACAAAGCACAACATATATATACACGATACTGATCAATTGGTTTGAATTGATTCACAGTTGAAGTCTAATTCATATGTGTATTTGATTTGTCTTGCAGGAACTTATTACATGTATTCTGGATTCTCTTTGTTGACTATCCTGTTTGTGGCGAAGTTGGTGCCAGAGACCAAAGGAAAAACACTAGAAGAAATTCAGGCATGCATCAATTCAGATAGAAGAGAACAGGATATCTTGAACTGATAATATTTAGGGTAGATATTGGCTCTATTTAAGTGTCTTCTCCATTTTGATCCGGAGGTGAACTTTCACGTAGGAGGGACTAGAGCTACAAGAAGATACCAATCAGCACATCTCATTGATCATGTGTCAAATTCCTTGGCTGTTTCCACCCTAATTAAAGTTTGCTGAATATGTTTGTAATGTATTCATTTAGGTGGAAGTTTGATGCAGTCTATAATAAAGAGCCCGAGCTTTCACTCTTTCAGCTCTCTGAGCAAATTTTCCCCATATTATTATAGTGGTGACTGTGACACATGGATTTTCTCTTCTTTATAAAAACAATAAAAACCAATTTTCTTAAGGGAAAAATCCTCAACATTAAAAAAATTCTAATTGATAGCCTTAATGAGAAGATCTCTACATCTCTAGCATTGGAGAATTAAAAATTTGATTCGGGATATTAAAGTTCTTGCTGAAAGATGTCTTTTTTATTCTGTTCAAACATATTTGGAGAGAATTAAATTTGAGAAACTTAGATATAAACTTCAAAGTTCAAACTTTTATTAGAAAAAACTCATGCATATATATTTTTCTATCAACAGAAGCCACATAAGTAAACTTTCCATATACAATGTATGTCTATAATTAATATTTTTTCTAATTTTTTTTTATGTGTCTCATTTTCTGACATGTAGAAAGTAAAATTAAGAGCTAAAAACTGGTTAATATCATGAACTTTAGAGGTAAAATCATCTCAGTCCTTGCTCTTCTACTTTTATCAGACACATCACTGTACTTTCAATTTTAATCCAATAGGTCCAGTCCATTAGTCTTCTGTTAAGTGATTGAGTTGGTTAACTTGCTGACGTGGCTCATGTTTTATGACATGGCGATAGGGTGACATACCTAGTCAGCTTATGAGTTTACATAGACTTGATGAGCTCTTTTTTGATGACGTGTCACCTTATGATTGAATGAGTGGGTCACACTATTAGAAATCAATCAAATGAGCCAACCATTACTCGAATCTAGGGATGGGCGCGGGTTAGCCCAGCTCGGTTTTGGGCCAAAACTGCATTTGGCCAGTATCATTCAGTGGGCTTAAAAGTTGGACTGAAAACCGATTGGGCCAAAAAATTCGGGTCAGCCCGGTTCGGTTTCAATTGTATTGTGCTTTTTTTAGTTTTTGGTTGTCGTTGTTGTTGGTTGGCGGCGTCGATCGGCAGTCGTTGATCATCGTTATTGGTCTTCATCGTTGGTCAACGGCATTGGTATAATATCCCGAAAAATCCAAATTAAATTCCGTGGATTTTTAGAAAGGTTTTCGTGGTCATGGGTGAGGTTACGAAGCTTGGAGAGGTTGTAGGATTAGTTCGAACGATTTTATTTTCGAAAACAAACGTTATTTAGGGGGTCGTGAAAATTGAATTTTTATACGTTCAAAATTTGGGAAAACTTCCTTCATGAAAGTTGTAGAGCTCATCGATACGATATCGTGCATATATGGAACACATTATTCAGAGTTCATATGAATAAGTTATGAATATATGAAAATTGAAATTTTTCTATAAATAGCAAAAAAATCAGAATTGATTCATTAAGGACCAAAAAATTCAATTTTTGCATTTTAGCCCCCCAGCACCTCCCCCACCCCGATTATCTCTCTCTCGGCCTCAGACCCTTCGGGTCTCGTCCGACTCGACCCGGCCGAGCGAGCCTCCTCCGGTGTCTTCCTGCCCCGGACCTGGCCCCTCCCGTGCTCGCCGCCGCATGCCCAGCCGCCCCGTGCTTCTCCCTCGCCCAGCCGCTGCCCCCAGACACTGATCGAAGCCCCCCCCGAGCCGAGTAGCCGACCCGATCGGATCTTGGTCGTGCCGGCGTTGCACGAGCCGATCCTCCTCAGTTTTAGATTGTCCTCCTCATCCTGATCATCCTCATATCCTCCTTGCATGAAAATTTTGAGTGTTGAGTGAAAGATCACAATTTGAATTTTCTGACGGTTCTGATTCAATCTGGAATCTGGTCAGACACACGAGATTAATCCAACTTCCAAGCTTGATCTAGGACGATTTAGACCAAATATGAAAGTTGATCACCCTTTTATTTTGAAGGAGTTTTTAGTTGACAACTTTTGCATTGGAGGTGGTTGACCGGCGTTGACCACCGTCTGACCACCACGTGTGGCGGCGCGTCGGACCATATTTTGAGTTTATATTATCTGGACGATGATCTATGCATCCTTACGAGCGTTTTGATATATCACAAGGTTATTTTAGAAAAAGTTATAATTGGATGATTTAAGTTTTGACGACATTATTTAACGGTTTTACGTTTTACCTTCGGTTCGCGATTGTTGAGAATCGGACCATCGGGTTTTACTTGAAATTTTGATATGTTGATCGTATGATTATTCCAATGATCTTGTGGGGTCACGGCGAAGATCCGACCGTTGGATCTTCGTATAATTGAAAAATAGTGATTGAGAAGGCGATTCGTGAGAATCCGACCGTCGGATTTTTCGTATAAAATTGTGGAGATGTTTGTGAGGACGATGCAGGATGATCCAACCGTTGGATCATCATTAATGACAGGACCCGACCCAGAATTTCCCCCTAAAATTCCAGGTGGCCCTGCCGGGTCCACTTTTCGAGAAAATTCAACAGAACTTTCTCTAAAAATGAACAACCCTAACCTGCAAAGAATTCAAATTACACTTCTAGCATATCGTCCTTATACTTCTGGAGCCATCATGCTCCCCAAAAACCAACAACTCAATTTCCCAAATAAGCAATTCTCATAGGTTATCAGAGCAATTCTAAAACATATGAAAAGAGGATAAGGATCGATAGATCCTACAATGCGGAAGTAGTGCCAGCTCTGCCTCAAACTCCATGTACGCTCGATCTCTACTAATATCGCCTGCAAACTGGGCATTTGAAAACAAAGGGCCCAGAGGAAAGTAATTTAAAAACACATTAGAGTGAGCGGACAAAAATAATTAACAATATAATTTAATTGAACGAACTTTAATACTTTCCCATAATTTGAAATATTTACAAAAATTTCGATGCATGCCATATTTATAAAATATATTTTTCGCCACATGAAAACTCGTAAAAACAGACCAGCCTCGCCGGTTAGAAGAAATCGGGCCAGTCTCGTTAGTCAAATAATAATATCATACGGGGAAGAACAATTATGACCATATGAATATATCAAAGCCCCTCAAGCTCTACCCTCGACTCCCTCACATATAAATTATGTGAGGAGGAGAAATAACAACCTCTACTACTCACGTGAGGAGGAAAACAAATCACCTCGACTTCACTTACAAACACAAAGTAAGTGAGAAGGAGACACAATGACCAACTCGAGTATGGTGAAGGAAAATAATCCAAAAACTCGTAAATCCATAAAGCTTCCCCAATTCCTCGCGAAAAAAATACGTATATTCTAATGACATGGCCCCGTACGTCAAAATATTCTCAAATTCATAAACAAGTCGGCGAGAATAATAAGTGTAAATAATTTCCTCGCAAATCTCATATCCGATAATATTCCAGAATCTCAAAATCGACGAATAAAATATAATATTGAATTACGGAAATCACCTCAGAAAATAATTCGTCAAAAATCACATAAATCACATTTTCAAATAATAATCATATATCGGAGATAAATATCGAAAGCTCAATATCCAAAAAAATAGTATCACAAATCCATTTCTAAAATCATAATCGAGATAGATCATAATTAATCTCCGAAATCAATTCATATTCTAAAAAACAAATCATAAATCCAAATTCGAGCATAATAAATTCACATCTGAAATTCATATGAAAAACCAATACTAAAATTATAATCCAAGACAAAATATTATGCTCGCTAAATAAAACGTTAATTAAATAAATCAATAATTTCAAAATAAATGCATGCATCATTATTTAGAACAAAAGTCTGCTCACAGTATACGGCTAAACTTGCTGTTTATTCGAAGTTTCCTCCGTGTGATTCCTCCTCACGTCCTGTATAAATATAACGCTCGTAAATAAATAATTACATGACGGAAATCTAAATTTACGATAATTAAATCGAATTCCTAAACGTCTCCTTTTATCTTAACTCCCTCAATTCTCCTTGATATCCATCCAAACTTCATCAAATTCACATATATCAACTCTTCATCAATTATGTGATTTAATTAGCTAAAAAACAGAATTTAAGTTACTATTCACCCGACACACTGTTCACCTCCGTCACTGTTCATGCGGCTGCCAACTCCTCCGATGGTCACCAGATTTTAGCAGGATCTTCATTTCAACCTCCTAAGCAATTCTCTTAACTACCATAAAGCCAGAAAATGACTAGAAATATATGAACAATTAAGAAAACAGTAAAATCCGAATAATATCCAGAAATTCAAACCTTCGATTCATGCTCCACACTTCAAATTTGATCAAGAAACTTTGAGGGACGCTTGTATGATCCAAGAGCTCCAAGGCCCAGAAAGAATCATCGGTGGAGGTGGCCGAAAACTCAAGTTCCGACCAAAAATCCAAGAAAACAACAGCACTGTCTTATTCTTCTCCTTGCTGCACCTTCCACAGTTCAAATTAAGCTACCAAACAAACCCGGAAATTAAGAGAAGGAAGAGAGCTTTCCAAAGACATCTTATACGTCAAAATCCGTCGCCGGATGAAGAAGTTATGGCCGGAAGAAGGTGAAGAGGTCGGAGAGGAAGAGAGAATCGGGGAGTGAGAGAGAGAGAGCTCGGTAAGTTTCTGAAATGGAAACTTACCACAATAACTCGACTATTTATAGACAAATTATCACAAACAGTAGCTTTGATATTTTGGCCATAACTTTCTCATACGAATTCCGATTTAAGCGTGCCACATATGCACGCACTCGGTTTAACATCCTCTATAACTTTCATGAAGAATGTTTTCTCAAATTTTGAGCCAAACAAAAAGTCATCTTTTAGGACCCCCTAAAAGTACGTAACAGAGTCGAAAATTAAAACAACTCTCGTTTTCTGTCCAAAAGACCTGTAAGTCTATAAATTTTGATTTGGGTCATAACAATTAATTTAGAATTCAACCATTGGATTGTCGTATAAATGTGGTTTATGAATGGTTTGCTAAGTTAAGATCGTATCTGAGTACGTGATTGACGGATCGAGTTGGTGGACGATTTGGATTGTTATATTTTGGGCTGTTAAGAAGACGCAGCGGGACTAGAGGTGAGTAAATCGCATCTGGTTCATTTACGAACCGAAATTTAGTGATTTATTTTGAATTGTGAATGTGTGGAAATTGTTTAAGAAAATAAATATTTGTTTGAAATATTATGAACTTGATCGACTACGGTTAATCGGGCTGCAGCTCACATGTAACAAAATGAACTTAAGTATGAAATGAATTTTGTTTTAATGCATGTGAACTATAGTTGGTATTAGTATGCATTTCTGCGTGAATGTCTATGTATATATATATTATTTACGTGATGATATATATATTTATTGATAGATTGTAATGAGGAAACAATATGCATGATTGTGTTGCTATTATTGTTTGGATGTTTACATTTTGAGAACAATATATTGAGAAATGTCTTGAGTTTTATTGTTTGAAAAGTATCGAGAGTTGAGTAACAATTGTGAAGTCAAGCGTGACTTCTTTAATTGTTTTGATATGTAGAGATCAATAGGTCACGAGTGTGACCATGGCAAATTATCAGTAAACCATGCCCTTAGGGTTGTTGGTTGCTGATGTCGGTGAACCATGCTCTGAGAAGTTGTTGGTTGCGATCAGTTAGAGTTCTAGTCTGTCTGTCAAATATTGAGTGGTCTTATGAGGGTAACGTTGAGGTTACTTGAGACTCATAAGTAAGAGTTTTAAAAGAGAGCCTTGAGAGTATTCTTGCCTTTATGTTTTAGTGTATTTTGGAGTTGTGTGTTTTTATTATTAACTTGAATTGTGCAATCTCTAAATTTACTCATACGGGCTTTCAAAAGCTTACCGGGTTTGTGTTGTTGCAATCCCGGTATACTATTCAAGCGGTGTAGCGGATAATCCTGCAGGTTAGGAGAACCAGGGCTGTGATTGAGCTGTTTAGTATAGCAGTGTTTAATTTATCGCATTTGTTTTTGTGAGGTTGGTTATGCTCATTGAGCTTTACTATTTAAGTTGGTGAGAGTGGGCTGTAATAAGTAACTTGAAGATTTGATTTATGTAATATTGAGTGGTGTGAGGCGTGATGGTTTCTGAGAAAAAAATTCAGAACGTTATTTGTATTTGTTATTATTCATGTTTCGGATTTGAATTTGTTATTCAAAAATTCGGGACGTGACAGTTTGGTATCAGAGCATAAGGTACATATTTAGTGATAACCAGTACTCCCCGAGTGATGGCCCGTCTGCAGCGGATCCTCATCATATGCTCTTCGGTACTGGTATGTTGTAGTGTGGGGTCTAGTTAGGGTCTAAGTCCTTAGAATGGTAGGGTTGCCCTTTAGATTCTTGTTGGAACAAGTATAGTTCCTTGAGTTACCTTAGATGTGTTGGTATCTTGGTTAATATGAACTAGTATTTGACTTATGCTATGTTTTAAGTGTTATACATGTATTGACCAGGTATACGTTTACTATTGTCCATAGGTAATGGATCTTGTGGGAGGTAGAGGTAGGGGTCGAGGGAGATCTAGAGGTAGGGGTAGGGCCCTTCCTATAGATTTCTATGAGGACGAAGTGGAAGCACCAGAGTTTGAGCTGCCAGTTCCACCCGTGGCGGATCCCGCTCGTTTGTCGAAATTGGCAAGAGAGATTTCTCATCTAGGAGCAGTTCCATTTAAGGGAGGCACATACTACATGTTGGTAGATCAGTGGATCGAAAACATGAAGGGCTACTTCCAGATGGTGATTTGTGACGAGTAGGGAAAGAGGAAGATAACGTCGTTTATGCTTCAGGAGGATGCACGGTTGTGGTGGAGTGGCACAAAGAGAATGATGGATGTGACCACTCTAACCTCGGATGAGTTCGTGGAACTCTTCAGGAAGAAATACTTCCCTGTTACAGTGAGACACTAGTTGGAGAGACAGTTCCATTCACTAACTCAGGGGAAGTTTAGTGTGAGGGATTATGAGGCAAAGTTCAACCGGTTGTATCAGTATGTGAGATAGCTAGATCCTGAGAGTTTGGGCATGAAGTTTCAGTTGGGGTTGAACCTTTCAATTCAGCGTGACGTAGCCGTTTTGGAACTGACGGAACTATGACTCAATGTGCCTAAGGCATTAACCATCGAGCAGGAAAACCAGAAGAGCAGACAGCTGAGAGAGATTTTCAGAGGAAGGGAAATGCAGTTACTGAGAGCAACCATACAGTGGATAATTGAGGTAACTTCTGGAAAAGGCAAAGGACTAACCAGCAGGCACCAGCTAAGGCTATGGTTGCAGCACCTGCTAGGGCGATACCTATTAGACAGGTGGCGCATCTGAAATGTTTCAATTGCCATGAGTTGGGACACAATTCTCGGAACTGCACGAAGCCAAGAAATTTGGCGTGCTACGTTTGTGGCCAGATTAGGCATTTCTCTAATGAGTGTCCTCAACAGCAGGGTAGGGGCCAAAGGAATTAGCAGGGACAACAGCCTCGAGGTTAGGTTAGAGTCTTCGCTATTGGTCAGAGAGACGCTGCGGTGGAAGGTACCATATCTGTTTATAGCTATCTTGCTAGAGTATTGTTTGATACGGGAGCTTTCCACTTTTTTATATCTAGTTATGTGGTAGATGTGTTGGGTTTGACTGCTATGCCTCTCACTAGATCTTTATGTGTCACGTCGCCACTTGGCGTCTCACTTGAGCTTGATATGTTTTATGATGATTGCCTTATTGGGATATGTGGTAGAGAGTTCTCTGCATCATTGATTGTGATTCAGGATCATACATATAATATGATTTTGGGAATGGATTGGTTGAGTCTGAACCATGCAGTGATTGATTGCTTTAGGATGATTGTGTCCTTCCATATTCCTAGACAACCGGTGTTTCAAAATCGGTGTCTTAGGTCTGATACTACTTTGAGGGCAGGATTCTTAGCTCATATTGAGTCAGTGAGTTGTGCTGCGATTTTGGCATAGATTGCAGTAGTGTAGAGTACAGTGATATACTTCAGGAGATACCGGGGTTACCTCCGGGGAGGATTGTGGAGTTTACTATCGATTTGATACTAGATACGACACCTGTATCAATAACACACTGTCGGATAGCACCAACTGAACTTAAAAACAGTTCAAGACACAAGTTGAGGAGTTACTTGCATAAGAATTCATTAGACCTAGTACTTCTGCTTAGGGTGCACCAGTTTTGTTCTTGAAGAAGAAGGAATTGTATGCCAAGTGCGAATTTTGGCAAAGGGAGGTCAAGTTCCTTGGTCATGTAGTTACTAAGGATGGAGTTTCTGTTGATCCATCAAAAGTTGAAGTAGTGATGAGTTGGAGTCGCCCCACTACTGCTACAGAGACTCGTAGTTTCCTTAGATTGGCAGGGTACCACTGACGATTCATTGAAGGATTTTCTAGTATTGCTTCGGCTCTAACCAAGTTAACAATCAATGACACACGGTTTTGGTGGAATGGAAGGAAAGGAGACGTGGCATAACATGTTTCCAAGTGTCTTACCGTCAGCAAGTGAAGGTACAACATCAGAGGTCTGTAGGGATGTTGAAAACTTTATAGATTTCAGTGTGAAAGTGGGGGCAGATCTCAACGGACTTTATAGATTTCAAAACTTTTCACAAAGTGAAATCTTCATTTTAAGAGTTGGATAATAAAGCACACGACACAAAGAGTTCGTGAAATTTTCAGGGATTTTTCCGAGCACCCAAGCTATTTATAGCTATTTTACGAAGTGGTGGGATTTAAGAAAATTAAATTAAGAATTGGAAATTTGGTGGAGCAATGTGAGCCATTGATCCACTCACCGCTTCATCAGGATCGTCCATTGTTAAATGGACCAATTTACTTATAGGTGTTGATCAGATTAAGAAGAGGGGGAGGAAGCTCGAGAGAGAGAGAGAGAGAGAGAGAGAGAGAGAGAGAGAGAGAGAGATTGCTCCAGAAGGTTCACAGCTCTTCGACCTGGTAACCCGTGAAGGAGATCCAAAGGAATCTCGTCCATCCGGCCACTTCACGACAGCGCACAAGCACTTATCGTTTCCTCTCCTCGTCGTCGACGTCCTCCTGGGGTCAAACCATGCAGCCGATAGCTTTAGGAAGAGAATCGACGCCGTGAAGCTCTGAATTCCTCGACGGTTCCTCGGCTGTTTCTGGCAATGGAGTGATCGGCAGAAGGTTCTATTGGAACCAGCGTCCACGGTAGCCATTCACGCCTCTCTCTCTCTTGGTCTCTCGGGAACCCTTGAGAAAATTCCTCTCTCTCTTGACTTGCAAATTCGTAGGAAGCTTTCGTTTTTTTTACATCACCAGTAAATAACATAGCAAGATCACACCAAGACTGGCTTCACCATGTTTGATTCTCGAGAAGAATTCATCAGCGAAGCCATGTGTTGATGAGGAAACGTGAGGATCAGGCTGTTACAAGAACCTCGATCATTTTTAGCTCAATCGGGTTTGTCTTGTATATGCTAGTTGAAGCTCCTCTAGGAGCCTTTGTATAAGTATTTGGTTTCAACGTACCACAATGGCGTGTTTGGCGTTTGGAGTCAGGTAGAATAAATTGCCTACGAGGCGAGATGTTTCTGTTAGCATAGACTATTATGAGCTACCAATGTCAAAATAGAGTAGTTTTCTTTGTACTATCCTTTATCCATAAACGAGGACCATATTAACATATGTGCTCTTTATCTCAAAAAAATAAAAATAAAAACTTATATTCCTTGAGTAAGAGATGACAAATAAATCATCACAAATTCACAATACAGGTTAGATTCAGATAAGCCTCGTCAACGGGCCGAGTCTTGTTATATTTTTAAATTATGACGGGCCTGGTCGGGCCGGGCTTTATTGTAAATCAAAGGATCCAAGTCCATCCATATAAAGCGGGTCTTGCGGGTTTTTTTCTATCGGGCCTTGCGGGCTTTATTTATAATAAATATTTAAAGACACTAATTTTTTTTTTTATAAATCTATATTTATATATCATACACTCTAAAGAGCAACCTCTATCAATTTAAAGAAAATGGGAAAATCAACCTTCGGATGTGATTATTACAATAAATTATGCATGTGGTTAAAAATTTAGTCAATTTCACTATAGTTTCGAACCCGATCGGATTGGTCAACCATAGTCACTTGTATGTTTTCTTGGTTGACCGATGGTGTGACAACCGCAAAACGTGCTAATTTTTTTACATCATATTTTTAAATATTTCATCGATGGATGGTCATAGATATATGATAAAAATTTCAAATGTAATTACAAATACGTTAGTCTTTACCAATTTGCCTCCTAAAGTTGTATAACTTATACATTGCATTTAAATTGTTGAGGTTCATTCCAAAGCAAACATGAAGTGGAAAATGAATTTGGAGAAACCAACCGGCCGATGGATAGATTGTAATGTTTTATGGTGGTTGTAAAAATTTCACCCAATTTGGTTATCATTTCGAATTCGATCAAATAGGTCAAACTTAGTTACTCTTATAAACCTATATTATATATCATACAGTCTAAAGAGCAACCTCTATCAATTCAAATAAAATGGAAAAACCAACCGTTGGATGTGATTGTTATAATAAATTATGCGTGTGATTAAAAATTTAGTTAATTTCACCAAAGTTTCAAACCCGATCGAATTGGTCAACTGTAGTCACTTGTATGTTTTCTTGGTTGACCGATGGCGTAACAACCGCGAAACGTGCTTATTTTTTTACATCACGTTTGTAAATATTTCATCGATGGATATGCGTGGACATAAAATAAAAATTTCAATTTTAATTACAAATACGTTTGTCTATACTAATTTACCTCCTAAAGTTGTATAACTTATACATTGCATTTAAATTGTTGAGGTTCATTCTAAAGCAAACATAAAGTGGAAAATGAATTTGGAGAAACCAACCGGTTGATGGAGAGATTGTAATGTTTTATGGTGGTTGTAAAAGTTTCACCCAATTTGATGCTCGTTTCGAATTCGATCAACTAGGTCAAACTTAATTACTCTTATAGACCTATATTTATATATCATACACTCCAAAGAGCAACATCTATTAATTCAAATAAAATGAAAAAACCGACCGTTAGATGATATTATTATAATAAATTATGAGTGTAGTAAAAAATTTAGCTAATTTCATTATATTTTCGAATCCGATCAAATCGGTCAACCGTAGTCATGACATGCAGCATATATATGCACATATTCTATATAGAAGTATAAGAACTTTCAATTTCACCATAAGCCAAATTATAACAAATTCACACTCACACAAAAGACACACACACACACACACACCATATATATATATCTATACTATTATTAAGAGAAGAGGTTTTGTTAGCCAAAACTGAAAATTTTGATAGATTTAACCTTGAAAAATTAAAAACGTTGAGAATAAATTAAAGGATACGGCTATTGTCATCCTACTATATTCTTTGTTCACCCTAAGTGCTCATTACACCCTACATTTTAATTTCTATTATTATATCTACTTATCTAACTCATTTTTCTTTCCAAAAATATCCACATATGACACATCCAATTAAAGAATATTTTTTTAATGAAAATCTCTCATTTAATTTATATCAATTATTAAAGTTTCATAATAAAATCATAATTTGATTTATTTCCATTTTCTTAATTCTTCTTTTTTCTTTTAGTTTCAAACTTTCAATGTTCATCTAATGTAATCCATGTTAAAAGATTGGTAAGTTAACAACTATGAGCAATGAAGAAGAGATTATTATTAATTTTTTTTATTTTTTTTACAAAGGGTATTACAAAGATGATGAAGTTAACATTAATAGTTTTGTAAATTGAATCACGGATTACGTTGAGGAGGCAACAAAAAGTTATAAAAAAAATTAATAAATTCAAATTTGGTTGGAGAAGATAAAGATTAACGTTATCCAATGAAAAATAAGTAGTCTTTGTATTTAATTAATTGGTTATGCATTTAATTTTCCTTCCAGATTTAAATTTCACAAAATTAGTATACTTATTAGTCATTTTGCACTTGGGGGTAATATAGTTTTTCAATAATTCAAATGTTTGTAGGGTGAACTAAGAAAATAGTAGGGTGGCAATAGCCGCACCCTAGATTAAATTACAAGGATAAACAAGACAATTATAAAATATATTTTTATTAAGAAAATTAAAAAGAAATGATTTCACAACCCCACTTTTCTCTCCCACTATATTCTCTCTGCAATAACTACCACTGAATCTACTTTTTTTTGCAATAACTACCCACTTTTTTTTTTAACAACTAAATTTTTTTTCATACACATGCAGAGCATGTGATTGCAGACTAGTGTGTGTGTATATCTATATATATATATATATATATAAATATATATATATATATAAACACATACACACATATATAAACATGTCTAAAAAGTCCTAGATCTTCAAAAATGATGACATGGCACACTAAAGATTCTCGTCCAAGCTGCATTGCCTTCACTTAAATTGTCGTAACTCATTCTAGAAAAGTCGGAATTGCAAACCGTAAAATTCTTCACAAACTAGACACATGGGGCTTCCGTGCATATAGGGTACATCTCCTAATTCCATCCAATCAGTTCCCAGTAATTCAGCGAAATTCAGTTCTAGACATGAACTTGTAAAAGATGTTGCAGATTCTCGTTCAAGCTGAATTGTCTTCACTTAAATTGCCATAACTCCTTCTAGAAAAGTCGGAACGCAAATCGTAAAATTTTTCAGAACTAGAAACGTGGGGCTTTTCTTGCATATAGGGTACAACTCTTAATTCAATCTAAGCAGTTCCCAGTAATTCAGTGAAGTTAGGTGTTATGCACAACAGTTTCTGTGATATATATATATATATATATATATATATATATATATATATATTTTGCGGGCTTTTACGGGCTGGGCCTAGTGAGCTTTTGGCGGGCCGGGCCGGGTTTTGAACCCTAAACCAAGCGTAGCCCGCTACCCACCCAAGCGAGCTTTAGTGGGCTTTTTGACTGGTCGGGCCGGGCTTTGAGCCCAAGGGCCGACGGGCCTCTATTGACCCACTTGATCCACGAGTTTTTTGATGAGGCCTAGATTCAGATAACCCTCACCATTGAAAAGAAAAAGAAAAAGAAAAAAAAAAGGAAAATACTTGCAAGTAGGCAAGTACGTGCCCAGCTTTTGAAGTCTGCCATGCACCGCCACAAGTTGTTAGACTTGAAAGCAAGCACCACCGGCCTCGTCGGAAATGGGTTTGAAGTCGTCGTCATCCTCTTCTTCTCCGACTTCTCCTTCCACTTCAAGTCCTTACAATTCTCCGCCAATCTCTCTCTTCCTCAATCCTGTTCACCCTTCACTCTAACTACTTTGTCAAACACACATTCCTAAAATCACTCCAGCATATCCTAATTTGGGAACAATCCCAGGCAATAGTCTCTGTAATGCTCATGCCAAAGTCATCATTGATCTTACATAGTGAATATGACACTGGGGCTCATTACAACAAGGTCTCACTGTTGATTATTCCGTCGGGTCAGAATGGGAAAGAAGGTTTGCTTCTTCAACTTGAACCTCTCTCTGCTTAATGCCTGCTACCTGTTTGTTTGTTATGCTGCACTGAACTTTGTAATACAATTTATTTGATATCTGCATAGCTTGTTTGAGATAGGGAGATTCAGTGATTCGAGTTAGACATGTTGTTTGTAGTGCAATATATTTTCACAAATCTTGAAGAAATGATGCAAGTATGGCCAATGTGGTGAAACTACGACAGATAATGTTAACTAATCATGTTACATATGTTGTATATTATGGGTATTCTTTTCTTCATGTAGGACATAGTATATTAGTGACTCATAGTTATATTGGTCTGAAAATTTAACCATAGTAATCTGTGGCAATTGAAGAGGGAGGTGGGAAAGGTGTTCTCGTAGATAGTGAGCAAAATAACGGTAATGAATTTTGAGAAGAAGGCCTGCCTTTTACAATATATAGCCAATTAGAATCACATATCATCTATCAATTTTTTCTTTGCTGAGTATATTCCGTACTTATAACCGTTCCTTGTCTTTTTGTTCCGATGAGTAGGCCCTAACTCCTAGCTTATGCTCAAATTTCTCCTCATATATCGCACTACTCTACAGGCAGAATTTCACCTGCATGAACGTCAAATTCAAAGTGGTTTTCAGATTCAATCGGATTCTATGAATGTCGCTCCAGACGTGTAGAACATTGGCTATAAGCCTATTATCACCATTTCCCAAGTTTTACCCCACATGCATTACCAAGTTTCCCACCAAGTGCAACCTAGTACAACTAAGTTAAGCTTAGTAATCGGCAATTGTTAGTAGAAATATCCACAGAGAATTTTTCCCTCTTTGTTTGAATTTTCAGAGGAAATATGAGAAAAAGGATCACATTTAGCTAATATCTACTCATTACTCATTAATAATGATTGATCAAGTGTCACAAACATGTTAGACTCGTTCATGTAGCATAAATAGTTAAGTGTTACTAATAAACATATGGCAATTGGGCAGTCGACAGACATTGAAAATGGGGGTTTTAATAGGCATGAGGAGTTGGAGCAGCCTTTCATTCAGCCAAAGAGAGTTGTTGCTCATGAAGATGGTGACAGCGGGAATACTATCAAAAATGGATCAATTGGGATGGTTTTGCTTAGCACAGGCGTTGCAGTTTGCGGCTCTTTCCAATTTGGAATATGCGTAAGTATTCTTAACATCTCTATAAACATTGTTTTTTTTTTTGTCAGAGCCAGGTTACTTCAACATAGGCTTTCTGTCTTTTTATTAGCTTCCCTGAAATCCATGGCTTAAGAAGGTTTTTCGTTTGCTCAGGCAAGGTATTTTGTTGTTGACTAAGAAAAGAAAAGCCAAGGGTTTGTTTATCTTAGCTTGAATGAATGTTTTGGCAGGTGGGCTATTCAGCACCCAGTCAATCTGCTATCAGGAAAGATCTTCGTCTCTCTATAACTGAGGTCTTTCCCCGTTGTGTTTTATTTAGTTCTTATTTTTTTTCTAGAATGATTTATAGTAAGTGCAGTGTTAGTAATCTTCAATCATCTGGCAGTATTCCATGTTTGGCTCTATCCTGTCAATTGGTGCAGTATTGGGTGCTTTTACAAGTGGTAAGATTGCAGATTCTGTCGGCCGAAAAGGGGTATGGTAAATGTAACTTTGTGGTGTAAAAGAATAAAAAATAAAAAATAAAGGAAGGAAGAAGCTGAAGCATTAGAATACTCCATTTTACTAAGCTACTTGAAATTATTTTGGAAGCAGGCAATGAGGGTGTCTTCTGTCATTTGCACTGCAGGATGGCTAGCCATCTACTTCTCTCAGGTATATGCCGTTAGGCGTTAGCACTGTTCTAAATTCTTGATTTTTCTTATCTAAATTAAACTAGTTGATACTGATGACAGTATATGTGACAAATCTTATGTAGGGAGCTATATTACTTGATATAGGAAGGTTTCTAACTGGTTATGGAATTTCATCTTTCTCGTATGTGGTAGGTCTCTGCAATGTAAATGTCTATTACTATATATACATCTTTTAAATACAAGTGCGTTTCTTTATTCGTTCATGAAGGTTTAATCGAGTGACGGTTTTCTCTGGCATCATCTTTCTATTGATGATATTTCAAAAAATTAACAGAAGTTAGAAAATTGGATGAATAGGTCCCAGTATTTATAGCCGAAATAGCGCCCAAAAATCTCCGTGGAGGGCTTGCAACATTGAATCAGGTAAAAGAAATAAGAGCGCTCTGACCAAAGAAATAAAATACTTGGAAACTATATGATCATTAACTAGAATGTTATCCTTTTCTTCTGTGCTTGTTCTGCAGCTCTTCATTATCCTTGGAGCATCATTTACGTTCATAATAGGAACAATCATATCCTGGAGAACATTATCTCTAATCGGTATGTTATGATTCCATAAAAACATATGTTTATTCTTCATTACACTAAGTGGTTCTACTTGACTGTATTGAGAAGGAACTGAAAATTTTGAAGAGACTGATTATTGGCTTTCAATCTGAAGCAATTTTGCCTTGCATTATCCTGGTTTTGGGTCAATGGTTTATTCCAGAGTCACCTAGATGGCTGGTAAGAATTCAAGTTAAAATCCTACGCTTTGTTTCCATCACAGTGTAGAGAAAATAATGAGAATAATAAGAATAGATAAGGCTAAAAGCATTAACATATTCAGGCAAAGGTCGGCCGAGAGGAAGAATTTGAAGTTGCACTACAGAGGCTCCATGGAAAAGATGCTGATGTATCTGGTGAAAAGGCGGAAATTCAAGTACTTCCTGTCAAGAAAACGAACATAAGTACAATAACATATTTGTCATTTCAACTAAAGATATCTAACTGTGCAAGCTTTCTTTTTTCAACAGGAATATATACTTACTTCACAAAGTCTTCCAAAAGCCAATATCTTGGATTTGTTTCAAAGAAGATATATTCGATCTGTCATAGTAAGCAACTTTCATATATAAACTCAAATGATTTCTCATAAGCTGTTACCCTTTTGACTTTTTTTTTTTTTTTTTACTGAAACCTTCTTAATATGGTTATGGTTTAAGATTGGGGTTGGATTAATGGTGTTTCAACAATTTGCTGGTATTAATGGAGTACAATTTTATGCAAGCGAAACCTTTGAAGCAGCTGGTAATTCTATGCTTCATTTCACTTGTTTTGTTGTTGTTAGTCTTTCATGTGAAACTTACTCTACTGCTGTAATGCCAATTGCAGGATTTTCAGGCAGTATTGGAACCACAGCTTATGCATGTCTTCAGGTAATCACTTTCGGCCTCATGTTTAAGTGCAACCATCAAAACTTAGCTCATGTGAAATTTATTGACAGGTCCCAATCACTCTATTAGGAGCATTTCTAATGGATAAGTCAGGAAGGAGAGTTCTCGTAATGGTATAGTAGCAATTGATCTACAAATCTTGGTCTATTATAAAGGTTTTATTTTATAGGTTATCTTTTCATGATGGATTTTTGTGCTAATGTGAAGGTTTCAGCAGCTGGAATGTTCATAGGCTCTATTCTTGTTGGAATTTCTTTCTCTCTGAAGGTAGCAAACTGCAACACTATATTCTGTAACAACGTACTGTTTTTCTTTTTCTTTTGTGCCATTCCTGTCATATCATGATCTTAAGTTTTTGTACTCATCATTGTTAATCAGGGAGATGGTTTGCTACTGGATTGGGTACCGATACTTGCTGTGTCTGGTGTGCTGGTAATTTACACCATTACAGCTGCAAACTTGAAAAGTACATGTCACTTACAGGTTCTCATTTTACTTTGGTTTGTACTGTCTCTCTTTGAAATCAGGTTTACGTTGCATTTTTTTCGATTGGTATGGGAGCAGGCCCTTGGGTGATAATGTCCGAGGTAAATGTGGAAAACTTGTCACTTCCTCTATTTCTCAAAAAAAAAAAAAAAAGTACACACACACATAATGTAAAAGAATACTAAACCTAATTGATTGCAGAAGTTCAATAACTGAATATTCATGAAATACGGTGGTCTACTGCAGATTTTCCCAATTAATATGAAGGGAGTGGGTGGAAGCTTGGTGGTGTTTGTGAACTGGTCTGGTGCTTGGGTAGTTTCCTATACTTACAACTCTCTTATGAACTGGAGTTCCTCAGGTAAGTGTGGTTTCTTTTAGCACTACTAGACCAGCCAAAAGCTCTTTTGACAGCTAGCAGAAATAGTTAGAAGTGTTTTTCGGGTAGGTAGGTACGTAGAAGCACCTAAGGAGGATGTCAAAGTGCTTTTAGAGGACACACTTGCTGTGAAGCAAATATTGAAATTTTATGTGCATGTAACAAAAAGGCTTCCAGCAAAAGCAGTTTACTAAAGAAAATCGCAAACAGGCCCTAAATCGTGTGAACCAACGTTAATTATTAGTCCAAGTGATTTGTATTATTTCACTGAAGTCTAATTCGCTATGTACATGCATTTGATGTGCTTTACAGGAACTTACTACCTGTATGGTGCAGTCTGTGTCTTGACAATCCTATTTGTGGCTAAGGTAGTCCCAGAGACCAAAGGAAAAACGCTTGAAGAAATTCAAGCATCACTCAATCCATGAAAAACAGATAGATATAGAAGAGGACAAGATATATGATGAACGATTTATGACATTTAGAAGTTTCAAGTCAGGGAAATTGATTGAAGATCCCATGCAACCCATACCATACATTGCATATCAAATTCTTTGGTCTTTCAAATATGCTTTCATGTTGATTGGACATGGTGGATAACTGCTTCTATACAAGCTATAATGAAGAGTTATGCTTTAGCTTTTACCGGTCCAAGTTCTTTTTTACAAATTTCCCATCTCATTGGTGTTTTTATTTTTTTATGATGATTTCTATATGTTTGTAAGTTGGATTTTTCTTTTGTCGTATATATTATAATCAATTACCCGTAAGTGTATGAAGGGTGCTTGTACTCTTCATGCTTGACCGAATGAGGTCGTCATGATTTTACATCAATGGATTAGTCTTCCGTTGCCCTAAAAAAAAAAAATATCAGGCTTAGTTGTTAATATACTCCCTAAATTATTATAATCGTCAATTTATACCCTAAACTTGTAACTGTGAAAATTATCCTCAGGAGGCTGATGAAAATTGTCAATTTGCACCATTTCCTTTAAAATTCATCCAAATGTGAGGTATGTGCTCTGCACATGAGGGGTAATATGGTCATTTCATAATAATAATTTTTTTTTTTTTCTAATTAAGAACAAATATGCATAAAAATGAATTTTTTATTATTATTTTTTTTTTTTTAGAGTGGAGATTTGTGGCTTCCACCTTTTTCCTGAAGAGGGGCCAAATAGGGCTGCCTTGAGCCTTGACCATTATAATAAGACTGCGGAATACATTATCGTTTTTTTTTTTTTTTTTAAATAAGGGCTGATGCGGTCACCCTCAGATCTTGATTGATGAAATCGATGAATGCAAAGGGAGGGACGTAAGACCTAAACCCTATATTACAATATAGCTCAAAAAGATCTCCTAAATAATAACATGAGTCTCCACTATTACTATGTATTTAAACATGTATACATTATCGTTTTTAGACAAAAGTATTTTTGCCAAATTAATAAAACGAACAGCAAAATCAGATATTATTTTTATCAACAAAAATCAGGTACAGGCGTACGGTCTGACCATGTGATCAGAACAAGTCTACTTTGGTGTTCTGTTTGGCTTAGAAATCAAAGGGTCCACAGCTAACACAGTCCGCGAGAGTCGAACACCATCTGTTTCCCCATTCAGACACGTATATAGTCCTTCGCTCCATTCCTTTATAAACCAACCAACACCGATTCGTGACTCACTCCCCTATCACTCCAATTCAAAGATAAACCTCGTTTTCCAGGGCTCAAATTTCGATTCGCAGAGTCAAGTAAGTAACTTTGTTCATTATAAGGTTGCATTCCAAATTGGTATTCGAAATTTCGAATCTTTTGTTCATCTGTTATTGATTTAGTTGTTCAGGAATTGAATTGGCTACTGTGTGAAATGTGAATATGAGGATTGAGGTTAAAGTTTGAAACTTTATTGGCGAAGTTATCTGAAACATACAATTACAATATGCAGGTCACCAAAGTCAGAATTTTGAACTTGGTTTGAGTGATATGAGGGTCAATTGAGTAGTGGGTATTGGTTAGAATTTGAAAAGAAATGAGTTACAGAAGGAGGTTTGGGAAAGATAATAGTGCCTGTGATAGTGGAAATGCTGTTGAAGGTTCTGCTTCAAGTGAAGAAGCCAATGAAGCATCAAAGAGTCTTGATCATGAAGTGGCTCACCTCACTAAGCTTAGATCAAGACCCCATCAGCATTTGAGGGGGGTCTTGCCCGGAAAGTTGAGGTTACCTGTGTCAACACCGAAAATGCTGATGGGCCGTGAAAGTAATTATTCGGGACGAGGGAGGTTTTCGTCAGCGGATGCTTGTCATGTTTTAAGCCGGTATCTACCCGTTAATGGTCCTTGGGGGGTGGACCAGTCGAATAGCCCTGCATATGTTTCTCAGTTCTCGAATGATGGCTTGTTTTTTGTTGCTGGATTTCAGGTATTGTGGATTGTATTAGCTTGATGTTATCACTCATTTGTTCATGTCGTGATTTTCAGGTGATGTGTTAAAGCCTCAGTTTGCACTTTATATGCTTGCAGTTTAGTGGTACTAATTTTTTGTCTTTTTCAATGAAATAGGGAGGTCATATTAGAATATATAATGTTGAAAAGGGATGGACAGTTCAGAAGGACATTCGAACCAAAAGCTTGAGATGGACAATTACTGATACATCTCTATCACCAGATCAACGATTTCTTGTGAGTTTGTGATGATTTACTGAACAGCAGGGAACTTGGATATCTTACTAGGACTATTAATTGTAGGTTGTCTTGGTTAATGAATGTATGCTGAGTATTTTGTTTATTTGAATCTGAACCAATTCTTTGAATAGCAAATCCAAAATCAACCCATGTATGTATTGTTTAACTTTTTCAACTTTGCACAAGTCTCTTAGCTTGTACAGATGTAGTGTGTTCTCCTCTTGTCAGTACACTTTTAGGTTTTGTATCTTGGATGAAAAAAGATAACCCTATCTAGATTTATTGGATTTTTGGTTCCGTGTTAGTATAGTAGTTATTCATCTGAACTACCATTCAAGAATACTTTTACTTGTTGTGTCTATGATGATAAAGTCAATGTATAAGATTTATTGCATTTTTCGTTTGGCTGTTTGATGAATAGTTAGGATCTAAGCTTGAAGACCTACTGACACATAAATGCAAATACTGCAAGGAAATTTATACTAATGAAACCATACAAATTACATAGTATTCTTGTATATGGAATGCTAATGAAATTCTAAATTTCATATTTAATCTATCTTCTTGTGTAGTGATTTTCTGCATATGTCTCTTCATTTTATTAATCACACTTATTTTCAATATAAAATTTGCAGGCATATGCTAGCATGTCACCTACTGTCCATATTGTCAATGCTGGATCTTCTACGACAGAGTCACTTGCAAACATTACGGTAAATGCCAAGCTTTTCACTTTAATATGAAATAGCTTGTAGAATACCAGCTTAGATGATTTGTCTGTTGATCTCGTTTCATCAATAACATTGCTAAGCTTTTCCTTATTATTAGTTAAGTTTTCAGCCTATTTGGTTTGACACGTTATTATCATCTTCTGAGTAGGAACTTATATCAATTTTACCAAAATAGAAGTTGGCAGATTACTTGCTAGTTTGGATATCTGTGGTGAGCTAGCTATAAGGTTGTAATTATATTGGATGATCTATCAACAGTGATACTATTTATGGAGTCTTGTGGTAAATGAAGTCAATCAGTTTATTATTATAATGTTGTGCATCATAGCATCACTTTCCGGTCACATTTGTATCTTTCTTCTGTTTGTTTGACATTTGAAAACAATTACCTTTTTGTTCAGGAAATACATGAAGATCTGGATTTTGCTGTTGATTATGATGAAGAATTTGGAATATTCTCTGTTAAATTTTCAACTGATGGGCGAGAGCTTGTGGCTGGAAGTAGTGATGCTTCAATACATGTTTATGATCTCCAAGCAAACAAAGTTAGCCTCAAAATACCAGCGCATATGGTATGATATTATTTTATTTTATTTTATTTTATTTTTTTTAATATCGTCAGCAGTCGTCTCTCTTAATCATTATTTCATTATTTGTGGCAATATTCCTCAAAGTTATTAATAATAATAGCACCTGCTATAATTCCTCTTTTCTATCTCTCATCTATGATCTATCAATGTTCAACAACAAAGAAATGTGTTTGAGCCACATTAAAGGCTTTAAAAATAGAAATAATCAAATTGCTTCTTGATATTGGTTTGTAAGAAAAAATTCGACTCCTTTTCGTATTGAGACTGTTTCTTGTTCCTGTTTCTTCCTTTGGCGACCGACTCAATGGTACTTAAAGGCATCAATTAAACCTTTTTTTTCCTCCGTTGGCAGTCAGATGTAAACACGGTATGCTTTGCAGATGAGACTGGCCATCTCATATTTTCCGGTGGTGATGATAACCTCTGTAAGGTAAGGGTGATGCCCATTACTTATAAAGATTAGATACAAAAACCCAGAACTGATACTATCTCTAAACTGTTGGTACTCTTTTGAATCTTTCTAGAACTGCATTTCTCATTGTAGTCACTGAAGTGTTATACCCTTGCATGCTTATTGAATTTAATGCCCGTTGCAAGAGTTGCTTCAATTTTAAATCAATGCTTGACGCCAAATTCCAAAATCTTGCACCTTTTACTTTACCATTATTGGGAACTGGCGACCAAGTTATTAAAAAGTTATGTAGTAATAACTGTAGGCACAATTTTCATTTTGATGCTTTTTTAGTATTTAGGAGGGGAGGTTGCTACTTGTTGAAATGGACATAGACAATACTTCTGATCTCTGCTTAATTGCTTTATCAGATCTTCAGTGACAGAAACTTTAGCATCATCGATATGCTTTTACAGGTGTGGGATAGACGCTGCTTTATCACGAAAGGGCAAGCAGCTGGGGTTCTGATGGGACATCTTCAAGGCATAACGTTTATTGATAGTCGGGGAGATGGACGTTACTTAATATCAAATGGGAAGGATCAGACTACCAAACTTTGGGATATACGGAAGATGTCCTCTAGAAATATGTAGTATGTGATGTTACTTGTTCCTGCTCATTTCAAATTATTCACGTTCAGCTTTGGTGGTACAGAAATTTGAGAGTTAGTCTTATTGGCATCAGATGTATTGACTTAATTTTACAGTCTTCTCATACTAATATCTGCTTTTGACATGTTATGAGTTTTGATAGTCTTAGTTAAGTACTGGACCTATAATATTATGTATTAGCTTAGGTGAGTAGTATAAAGAAGACGATATATGGTCTGGTAATAATGATTTATAAGTGCTGAACTGCTGATAAAGAAGAGAACATTGAATATTTTCTGAGTAGTTTTCAATTTTAAAGTAGTCCTACCTAAGGTTTAGTTTCTCATCCTCTTCTCACCTTGCCTATAAGGGTGTTGTTTCAGTTTACCATCCCATTGTTTTGTACTGTGGAATCAAATTTTATAATTTGGTCCAAGAACAACAAGGTCTGTAAGAAGGCTTCATGCTTGTCTTTCTATAATGGAAAAACATGTGGTGAAGTGGGAAAGAGGATCATTTGTACGATTAAGCTTGTCAAGTTGTTATTATAAGCATGGTGGAAACTTTTTTTTTTCTTTTCTTGGTAACAAATACACACACACACAATATATATTTACATTATATTGCTATTATAAGTTTTGTGTGTTTATGCCATAATAAAGCACGCAGTTCACATATCTCAAGTTAGTTTTTGTGTGCCTGCTTGTGTGTTCCTGTGGTGTGGGGATGTGGGTGCGTGCATCTTTATTTTTTAATTTATGTCTCCCTTGTCCTACATGTACATTTTTGTCGCACTAATATTTCAATTCTTGCAGTCCAAGGATTACAGATTGTGACTGGGATTACAGGTGGATGGAGTACCCAGCTCATGCAAGAACTTCGAGACATCCCTTGGATCAGTCGTTGTCCACATATAGAGACCATTCAGTCCTGCGCACTTTAATTCGCTGTTACTTTTCTCCAGCATATAGGTAATTTTAACAGCTGTGTTCTAGTCCTATATTGTGAATTTGGCTTAGAATGTGTGTGAATTCCCAAAATGGAAAGTGATACTGGCTTGATTCTGTGCAATACAATAGACCTTGTAAATACAGAGTTGAGTGTGCTAAGGCTTTACTAGTTCATAACGTCACTGAGCACTGAGCTCTGAGGTAATGATTAATGAGCTGCGGCAGTATATGTATGCTTCATGTCATGTTCCAGCTGGTTTTGGTTGTCTGTTACATTATTGATTCTACCTAGTCCACTGTTTATTATGTCAGGTCCTGGGAAGTTGGCCGAGTAAAACAGCTGGTTTTCCTTTACCCTCAATCTTGTTCGCCTTTGTTTTGGTTATAGGGCATCATTTCATCTGATGATTTGCAATACTTAGTTTGCCCTGTTGACAATATTTGGCCATGTTGGATAAGTTTCTTACTTTTAATCCTGCTTATGGCAGCACTGGGCAAAAGTACATCTACACTGGATCTAGTGATCATTCGGTCTATATTTATGATCTGGTACGTAATATTTCTCACTATCAAGACGTGTCTTTTGCATGTAATTTCTGTAAAATAGCTAAAAGACGTGTCATCTTCTAGTATTCGTCTGCACACTCATGCACATATACAATTTGGCTTCTGATCCTTGAGCTTAGTTAGGATAAAATGAACATGATTTTGGCATAATGGAATTTGTGGCAAAGGAAGAATCACAGCTGTTTCCTTCTGTTTTTCTGTCTCTATTTTCTAATGACAGAACACTACCACGAAAATTTCTCCTAACTTTGCCTCTATCTTGTTCACTTAAAGCGAACATGGGTGTTCGAATTTCTAATATTTTCATTCTACAAGAATGTGGTGCTCAATTTTTACTTATTTGTCCACTCTATAAAGGTGACTGGCGCTCAAGTTGCAAAACTCTTCCATCATGATGGACCTGTAAGAGATTGTAGTTGGCATCCTACATATCCCATGTTGGTCAGTTCTTCCTGGGATGGGAGTATCGTGAGATGGGAGTTTCCGGGACATGATCAAGTTCCTACCCTGGTCAAGCCAAGAGTAAGGCGGAGGAGAGCTTTCTATTGAGGATGGTTCATTGCTTTGCACATTACAAGATGTTCTTGATATTAATTTTTTTTTAATAGTTCTCAAACATTTTGCTCTGTATTAAAGGTGCAGTCAGTGAACTCAGTACAGGGAAGTTATAGATCTTTCTTCACAGCTGTGTAATGGCTGTACAAATGTATATATATGCTCAAAATCCATATGGTGTATAAAGTGCAATAATAACGTCCAAATGATTTGTTCTTAGTATTCATACATGTTTGCCATAATCATACTTTTTTTTTTTTTTTTCCCGATGAGGTTGCCATAATCATACTTGCAAGAACGACATAGATGCATGAAGTTTCAACATAGGAAAAAAAATTTGTTCGACTGATATGATTTTTTAATTGAGGCAACATTTTAATTGTTCACTTGAGGCCTCCAAAATGTTAGGACCGACGATGTAGGCAAGTCATCTGACGATTGGACGAAGCAAACGAAAACTAGAGTTTGACAATGGAAGAGTCTTGCTTAGGGTTTAACATAAAAATAAGATTGCGGCTCCTTTGAGTAAACTGGGGATAATGAAATCTTTATACAGTAAAATCTCGATAAAATGAACATTTAATAAATTGATAAGTGTTTAAGGACACTTATTAGTTTGTGTGTTTGACCCAAACTATGATTACTTGTCTGGGTTGTAATAAGGTTAGTCTTACCGATATCTATGAAGATATTTTAATCATTATATGATGATTCAGTTACCTTGTAAGATGCAAATTCTTTGCTTGTAATCCTCTATGTAAAGAGACCCCTATTATCAATGAAAGATACAACTCATTCTCTCCCAATTCAGTTTTCCTAAAACACGTTATCAGCACGAAGTCCTAATCCTAAAACAAATAGCCAAACCCTGAAACAAATAGCCAAAACCCTAAAGAAACCTTGAAACCCTATCTTCCTCCACAACATACCTTGTAGCCCTCGATCCAAGGAGCTCAAAACCGCCTGCGAAATCCTAAGAACCGGCCGGAAAAGTACCGAACCGGCCATTAGAAGCAGAAGAAATTCTCCACTGGTTCGTCGCCTTCCAGACCGTTTATAGCCGCCAAACTTGGTCACCAACAGCGCCTCGACACCAGGATTCAGGAATCGGAAGCAGAACCTCAAGAAGCGGTCTAAAAGTGACTGAACCGCCCACTAAGAAATTCCTAGTTTTATGGGAGCGATTACGCTCAGAAATTTCTATGTTTTCTTGGTAGCTTTTTCCGTTCCGAAACTAACCATTTTTCTTGTTCCATTTCAGGATGAGTAACCTGAACAAACTGGACTTTGCTCTATTAGGAACAACTGGCTCTATATATCACAAGTGGGTTCGTGATGTCCACCAGCATCTTAAGGCCCAAGGAATCCTGGATACGATTCTTGAGCCTAGCCCGAATGTGATAACTGTTGAGCAAACTCAAGCTTTAGAAGCAGATAGAGCAGCTTTGGAGGAAAATAAGGCGAAAGTCGTCATCTTAATGACTCATCATATGGATGATTCGCTCTAGTAGAGAATCTGAATGAAGAAGACCCTAGAAGGCTGTGGGTCTCATTCAAAGAAAGCTTTGGCAACATCCGTGACTCCAGGCTTCCTGATCTAGAAGTGAGATGGCATAATCTCTACTTCTATGATTTTAAGTCAGTTTTTGACTACAACTCGGAAGCACTTCGCATTAAGTCCTTAATGGAATTCTGTGAAAAAGATATCACATATGAGATGTTGATTGAGATGACTCTCTCTACTTTTCCCGCCTCTACCTTGATGGTTGCTAAGAGCTATCAAATTGATGTTACTGCAAGACAGATCACAAGGTTTTGCTAAGAGCTTTCATTGGAGCCATAAATGTCGCTGAAAAGCATGACAACTCCTTGTGAAGAACTATAATTCGAGACCAGTGGGAACATAGTCTATTCCGGAGTCTAATTTTAGTCACGCCCCTAAGGGCGCCAAGAGCAAAAACGTAAATCTAGGGAAAATTCTAGACGTTTTGGTCCATATTCTCACTCCAATGAGGAAGGTAATAGTCACAATAGGCGGACACGAAACCGAAGAAGTCAACGTGGAAAGGGAGAGGGAGGCAACGCCTTTGGCCATGTTGGTGGCTCCACCAACACTAAGAGCCATCCTAATGACGTTTTCAAAGTGCCTCAATCATGGGAGTCTGAGCACAGAGATGTATGTTCTCAATATGGAGCATCCGGTAATTGGGCACACATTTGTAGAGCTTCTGAGAATATTTTCACCACTTACAAAGTATATTGTGAAGCAAGAGAAACTCACTATGTGGAACAAGAAATCAAGAAGGTAATCTCAAACTAAGGGGTGCATACTTCAAATCTGACTGGGACCAATAGATCACTGATTTTGCTTAAGTCTTTATTTTTCCAAGAGATGTAATATGATAATTGCAACGGTACTGTCAGTGGATGTCATTGATTAAGTTTCTCTTTAAGTAGGCTTATCCAAAATGAGTATGATGTCTAGGAATGTTTTGAGATAAGTGGTATGATGACTACGATGGCTGGGCCATCAAGATTAGTTGTCACGTCCCGAATTTTATGAATAACAATTCAAAATCTGAAACATGAAAATTTTTCTTTTCTTAACACACTCACCACACGAAATAAAATCAAACCGACTTAGTCTCGGTTAATTATTACAACACAAATCCAAAATGTTATGTAAAGCTCTAAATGAGCATACACACACACCTCACAACTAAATAAATAACAAAACTACTGTAACACCTAAGCAGCTCGGTCACCTCCCTGGTTATCCTGACCTGCAGGAATATCCGCTACACCATTGAATAGTGTACCGGGATTGCAACAACACAAAACCCGGTAAGCTTATGAAAGCTTGTATGAGTAAAAGAAGGAACTGTTACTTAATTTAAACTCATTTATTCCCACACACAGCAACACTCAATTATTTCCACATATACAAATAATAACAATCTCAATCAACACCAATTTAATATAACAAGTCAACTCCACTCACTACTTTCCCCACAACTCTCTTCATCGTATTTATAAAAATACGGTACTTGACAGACTAGAGCTCTAACTGAATCGTAGCCCGTCACCTGGCCTAGGTTATGGCATCCGACATATTAATCAATTATTGTATTTCATCAATATGTATACCTATATACATATTTAGAACGTCCAATAATTCCACATACTCAACCAATCGTATCCCATCATCCACACTAGGATTAGAGCGTCCGATTACGCACATCGGTCATTACGCTAATCCTAAACCCATAAATGAACCCAACATATAACATCACATACTGAAATCAACCCAATCCAAGATACATCATATTACTATGGAATTACACAATTGTAATGAAATCAACTCATCAATTCAACTCAATCATATAATAAATCAAACAATCCACTCATCAATATATATTTTCCACGTAAATATATATATATATATATATATATATATATATATATATACGTAATCATCCACTCAGGAATGACCACTAATACCATCTATAATTCACACAAGAAAATTATGAAATTCATTTGTATAGTTAAAATTCATTTTACTTACCTATGGACCGTGGTAATTCAAGTCCATGAAATTTTAAAACAAATATTTAATCCGCAAATATTTTTCACACAATTACCAAAAATAAATAAATTAAAATGCTCGGTTCGTAATATGAACCACGTGAGTTTTACTCACCTCGAACTCCTGCTGCGTCTTCAATATATATATAACTCACAATAATCCAATGCTCGTCAACTCAAGCAGTCAAGTACCTAATCAAGTACGGTCTTTACTTAGCAACGAAGCATGAAATAAACCTAATTGATGATCCAACGGTCGCATTTCTAAAATAAAGATAATCCAACGGTTAGATCCTCACGGATTGCCCATGGAAACATCCTATCAAAATTATACGAAAATCCGATGGACGGATCTTCGTTAATCGCCTCCCGAATCACTATTTTATAATTGTACGAAGATCCAAAAGTCGGATCTTTGCCCGTGACCACACAAAGTCATCGGGACAGTCATATGAACATCATATTAAAATTTGAAGTAAAACCGATGGTCTGATCTTCGTAAATCTCAAACCGAAGGTAAATTGTAAAACCGTAAATAGTAACGTCAAAACAGAAATTGACTATTTATCAACTTTTTCTAACATGACCAAGTTATATCTCAAAACGCTCGTATGGATGCGTAGATCATCGTCCAGATAATAAAAACTCGAAATTCGGTCCGACGCGCCGCCACACGCGGTGGTCAGACGGTGGTCAACGCGGCGGTCAACGAAGGTCAACCACCTCCGATGCAAAAGTCGTCAACTACAAACTTCTTCAAAATGAAATTTTGAACAACTTTAATACCTGACTTTTTCGAAGATGAGGTCTGGATCGTCCTAGATCGGGCTTTGAAGTTGGATTAATCTCGGCCCTCTGATCAGTCTCCAGATTGAATCAGGGACGTCGAAATCTTCAACTCTTGATCTACCACTCTACACTCAAAATCGTGATGCAAGCCATATATGGGGATGATCAGAAGGAAGAGCACGTCACGAAAATGGGGAGGATCGGCCCGTGCACCGCCGGAAAAATGGTTTTCCGGTCGGGTCGGGTTTGCGTTTCGGAGAGGTGCTTCAATCCAGGCCTAGGAGCGGCGGCTGGGCTTGGAGACGGCGGGGATCGACCAGGCGTGAGGCGGCGAAGCGGGAGGGAGCCGGGTCCTGCGGCGGCGCGACCGGGAGGACCGACTTCCAGTCAGGTCGGGTCGCCGGGTCTGGATGCACAGTGACCAGGCCGAGAGAGAGACGGGGGACTGATGTGCAAAAATGGGATTTTTTCGTCTTTCATAACAAACTCAGATTTTTCCACTATTTATAGAAAAATTTTGATTTTCAAAAATTCATAATTTATTCATACGAACTCCGAATAATACGTTCCACATATGCACGGACTCGTATCGACGAGCTCTACAACTTTCATGAAGGAAGTTTTCCCAAATTTTGAACGTATAAAAATTCGATTTTCACGACCCCCTAAATAACGTTCGTTTTTGAAAATAAAATCATTCGGAACCAATTTTCTCAACCCACGACAATCCAATTAATCCCAAATATCACAATTCGATTAATATAACAATTATTGAATTACATAAATTTATTGTATGAAAATCTGGGTCTTCATATTAGTTCAAGGACATGGAATGACCTAAATTCCTATTGCCGAATGGCACCTTGATTACTGTCATAGAAACTCTCTACGCTACTAGGTCAATCGAACCCTATTGAGTTATTCTAGCCAACGAATTTCGTGCAAAAATGTATATAGAGGACGGAAAATAATTCCTTTTCATTTCCTCCAATGATTGCGAACAAAAACTCATCTTAGAGAAACTTATGTGTCTCTCTAGTGGATTTTATGTCACCACTATTCGAGCTATTAATCCAATAAAGTTATGAGAGAATATCTCTTAGATTTAAACACATATTGGCTTTGTCACGACAGGATAGGTCATCTTAGTTATGATATGAAGATTTGTCTACTAAAGACTTCACATGGACATCCATTCTTTCGAGCTAATGGAGCAAGAATCAAAGATTGATTCCAGGACTAAGTGTGATCGCCACAGTTGCCTCTAGCGCCGCCGCCGTCGCCATCCACCGCTAGGGCACAATCCTTATCCATGATGCCATAGATGGTGTCCATCATGGTGATGACGCCATTGGTGATTTTGTAGCCACCAACTTTGTTTCCAACAATGTTTCAGACGCTCTGGCTTAACCAAAATCCTCATTGGTTGCTTCAAAGGCTCTTCACTCGTTCTACCTGTTCCTTAGGAAAATTAGGACCGAGACTGTCCTATGCAAAAGATACGAGAATACTCATTCTGTTCTTACATAGAATCCAAAGGGATTCAGTGGACTGATTCAACCAACTTGCAGACGTTTAAATATTTCATAATGTTGGTTAATGTGCAAACACGTTGGTTACGTGTTGTGCCATTATCTACTTATAATGCTGCTTATACTATACTCCTAGCATAGATCATATGGCGATGGGCTCACTCCCCGGATAATCTCATTCAGTCAATTATACTTGACAATGCTAGAGAGTCTACTCGAAGACTTTTGATGACTATTGCATATCACTGTGACTGATGTTGGACATCATATTCCCATGTACACACTTAAATGGTCTCCCGAAAATGACTACGATGGGAGCCCAGAAATTGGTAATGCGCACCAATCTTTCAATATCCACTTGGAGTTATGCAATATCGCATGCAGCTATGCTAATTCGTTTACGTCTCACCGCCACTCAATCTATCTCTGCGTTACAGCTAGTGATTGAGTATAAATATCTCGTACTTATGCATATTTGAGTTCGTAATTGATGTGCTAATTGCGCTACCAAAGCGCACCATGATGTGTCCTCATAGACGAATGGGCAAATACGTTGGATATGAGACTCCAACTATCGTTTGCCACTTAATGCCTTTGCTAGCCGGTCTCCTTATTGCTAGATTTTTGGATTGTTACTTTGAGGAGACAGTCTTTCCGTCATTAGAGGGAGATAAGAACACGGATGTTCAACATGAATTTTCATAGTTTGTCCCCACTATGTCTCATATTGATCCCTGCTAAAGTGACGAGATCACACATATCTACTGCAAACATACCTACAAAGATGGACGACCCTACGAAAGAACGTAGTGCCACACTACATGGAGGTAGGCATGGCACTAGTGCCATAGATAGTGGCACTCCGGCGTTACAGGCCATAACCCCAGCTAGGATGTGTAGGAGGCCTGTGGGTTCGAAGGATAATTTGGCACAACTCAATCCTTGGATCATCAACACTCAAAATTCGTCTCATAAGAATGTTTTAGATTAAGGTTATCATTGGGGGACGCCTTAACGTCAGAATCCATAGCTCTTCGAAGATTACACTACTGTACATGAGACGTGGAATAAAAACTTCATCATGATTGATGATGTATTTGCACATTTCATTGTGCATGAGCTCGTTGAGTCCGATGATATCGAACCATACTCCGTTGACGAATAAATGCTAACATAAAGAAAATTGGCCTAAATGGAAAGATGCAATCCAGGTTAAGTTGGACTCTGTAACAAAAAGGAAGGTTATTCGAGCCAGTGATGCCAACACCTTCTAACATAAAACATGTGGATTAATGGGTCTTTGTTAGAATGCATGATGAGAGAAAAAAAAAATAGTAATCTCCCTTTATGACATAAGGCTTCTCACAAAACACTCTAGAATCAACTATGAGGAGACATATTCTCCCACAATAGATGTCATTGCACTCCAATACCCTGTTAATTTGGTAGTTTCTGAATAACTGAATATGTAGCTTACAAATGTGGTCACTACGTATCTTTATGGAGATCTAGATATGGAATATATATGAATGTTCATGGTGAACTTCATTTACACAAGTCAAGCGGCTCTAGACCACGGAGAGTGTTTGTAAAGAGGTTGAAATGCTGTAAAGAGGTTGAAACGCTTACTAAAGGATATGTCAATGATGAACTATGCCCGCACGTTTCTATGACAAGTTCCAGATTCTATCGTTGTTCATGTTGGTGACATGATCTTCTTTGGAAGCCCTTAAAGAGTTAAGAGAAACCGCTGAACACTTGAAATCCAAGTTTGAGATGAAGGATCTTGGGAGAACACGATTTTATCTCAGTTTGGAACTTGAGCATTTTGTTGATGGATGCTTAGGCGTTTTGACAAAGTCAAGCCTTCAAGCACACCCATGATCGTCCGTAGTCTTGATCCTAAAAAGGATCCTCTTCGTCCGAAGGATGATAACGGAAATGTGCTAAGAGGCAGAAGTGCCTACTTGAGGACAATAGGCGTATTATTGTACTTACATCAATACCCAAGACCTGACGTCTCATTTGCAGTGAATTGTTAGCTAGACATAGCTCTGCGCCAACGCGATGCCATTGGACTAGTGTAAAAGATATCTTTCGATACTGAGATGTATGATTGATATGAGTTTGTTCTATCCCTACATAGAGATGATGGATTCAGACCCATCACACACCAAGAACGCTACCAACATTGGCCCGCGTCCTCTATTCCCAACCCAAAACTATATTAGTGTTTTGGAAGGTTTTGTTGATTCTGGGTACCTCTTTGACCCACACAAAAATCGTTCCCAAACTGTTTAAGTGTTCATTATAGGTAAGACTGCAATATCTTAGAGGTCTACAAAACAGACCTTAGTCATTATATCTTCGAACCATATAGAGATTATTGCTCTTCATAAAGCGGTTCGTAAATGTGTGTGGATTGGATCCATAATTACACATGTTCGAAGCAATTGTGTTTTGAAGTCTACCATAGATGAGCCTACGAGCATTTATGAGGATAATGATGCTTGCTTTGAACAAATGAAGCAACACTACATAAAAAATGACAACACCAAGCATACTCAGCAACAACAGACTCTCCTCATCAAGATCAGAGTGAACCAGGTTTTATCTGAGGACAATGTGGCAGACTTGTTTACTAAGTCATTGCCTGAATCCACGTTTGAGAAATATGTTGCAAGCATCGGTTTACGGAAGTTATCCGAACTCTCATAATCGTAGTCATCAGGGTGAGATGCAGACATCAGAGAGAGATGTCTACATGTTTGGTCTAGAAACATGAAGGGTGTGTTGTACTCTTTTTCTCCTTCGACAGAGGTTATTTTTGTCCCACTGGGTTTTTGTTACTCGGTAAGGTTTTTGACGAGGCAATGAGAAGAGCACCACGTTTGAGCGGCACAAGAGGGAGTGCTTAAGGACACCTATTTGTGTATCTGGCCCAAACTCTGATTACTTGTCTGAGTTATAATAGGGTTAGTCTTACTGATATCTACGGAGATATTTTAATTATTGTATGATTCAGTTACCTTGTAAGACGCAGATTTTTTGTTTGTAATCCTCTATATAAAGAGACCCCTATTATCAATGAAAGATACAACTCATTCTCTCCCAATTCAGTTTTCCTAAAACACTAAGCTCAGCTAATAATAAATTTTCTGGTCCTAATAACCTCATTAAATGCATAGATAATATTTTTTTTTGAAAATATTTTAGGACCCAACAAATATATAAATTAATAATTGATTAAATACATAAAGGGTGATCTTATTGACACACCATTTTTCTCTATTCACACAGCTCCTGTATTTTTTTATTACTTTAGTTTTTTTTATTATAAATTACCTTAACTACCCTCCTTGAAATTAAGTTTCTTTTTCTTTTTTTCTATTCAGCAAGTTAATCATCCGATGCAATCTGCAGAGTTAATTTCCAGGTAGGGATAGCCCCTCTCTGTCATGTGTCGACTCACCAGTTCACCTCATCACCTCATCACCGGTATAAGAAAAATCGAAAGGCTAAAACTAACAGTGAGAAGCAAACAAAGCCACAAAAACAAAGTATGGAAATTTCAATTGGGTAAAGACTCAGTGATGGATCCTCTTCTGGTTAAAATCTAACCCTAAGGTTTGGAATCACCGAGATCACCCAATTCATCGTCGTCATTCTTCAAATTCACAATTTTGATTTCTATATCATCAATGTGGCATTGTTTTTCCAAGTGAAGAGGTTTTCATAATCTATTCCTTCATTTTGATGCGGGCTCGTTAGCCATGGCATTTAAGAAGGCGTGCGAGTCCTTCTCAAAGAGCTTGATTGATAAGGTGTAGAGATGAGGGTGTATGAAGTAGACGGGAATGAGCTTGAGGTATATGATGGTATTTGGGTTCAAGCCCACATTGAGGAACAAAGATAGAATGATGATGAGAAAAAAAAGGTATGAATGATTGATTTGCCAAATAGAAAAAAGAAAAGAAAAAGAATTGCGAGGGAGAGTAATTAGGGTAATTAGTTAAAAAAAAAATGAATTAAGTAATAAAAATAGAGTTGGTGTGTGAATAGAGAAAATGGTGTGTCAATAACACCACCCTACATTTTTTTTTCTTAAATTCTTAACCCGCCACACCCTTACAATGTTAGTGAAAATCGAACTCATGACCTTTACAATATTGAAATAATAACTTACCAATAAATCACAGTTCACCGACATAACACCACCCTAGATAAAATAACTAACAAATAAAAATATTTTATTAATAAAAATTAAGAAACTTATAAATTTTTTTTTCTCAATTTGGCTATTTCTCAAAATATGTTGTTATAGTCCTTTGCATTCTCCTCGTTTCTGAACCGAATTGATTTTTCATACTTAAAATTTTGCAATGCATGCACCAGATTTGGTATTTATTTTTTATTTTTTAGCAAGTAATTATTTAAAGTTACTACTGCTTGAAAAGCTTCTTTTGGAGAAATAGTTGGTGGAACACAACTGTCATTTATCATCTATCTTCTATGGACGTATTCATTACCGCCTCAACAACTCTTCATTAGTAAATGATTTCATCACAGTATCATTTTCACTAACATAATTCAAAAGATGCTCAACTTCCATCACATTTCTATATACACTAAAAATAGTTTCACGTAATCTATGGATGATCAATATAAGTTCATTAGGATTAGCATCATAATCCAACTAGTAATAGAAGCCCTAATCAAACTACAATTTAAGCAGGACAACATAGATATCTTTCTAATATATATATATATATATATATATATATATATATATATATATATATAAGCTTGAGCTATAAGTAAACTAAATTTGCATACTAAAAGAGAAGGGTTTAGCAACAACACAACTTGAAGGAGAGGCGATAGAGCTGCATGCCGTTAAAGATCAGAGCCTTCCTTTCACTCCCCGCCAACAAAATTTTGTCTTCTCCTCTGTCATCCTCGGTGCCCCCCTCGAAATCCTCGTCTTCAAATCACAGTACTACATCTACATGATTATTAATACTCAAAGGACCAAGCTACCAAACTTGCTTATCAACACTTCAGGGAATTGATGATTATCAACACAGAAGGGACCAAGCTACTAAAATTGCATATCAATACTAAAAGGATTTGGTGATTATCAACACTGAAGGACCGATCTACGGAACTTGCTTTTCAACACTTAAGGGATTTGATGATTGTCAACACTCAAGGGACCAAGCTACTAAAATTGCTTATCAACACGAAAGCGATTTGATGATTATCAACACTGAAGGGATCAAGCTACCAAAGTTGCTTTTCAACACTCAAGGGATTTGGTGATTATCGCACTCAAGGGACCAAGCTACTAAAATTGCTTATCAACACTAAAGAGATTTGATGATTATCAATACTCAAGGACCAAGCTATCAAACTTGCTTATCAACACAGGAATTGATGATTATCAACACTTAAGGGGCCAAGCTACTAAAATTGCTTATCAATACTGAAGGGATTTGGTGATTATCAACACTGAAGGGACCAAGCTACCAAACTTGCTTTTCGACACTTTAGGGATTTGATGATTATCAACACTCATGGGACCAAGCTGCCGAACTTACTTAATTATCAATACTTAAGGGATTTGATGACTATCAATACTCAAAGGAACAAGCTACCGAACTTGCTTGTCAACATTGGAAAAAACTTGCTTATCAACATTTAGGGAGTGTTTGATTAGAGGATTTAGAGATTCCAAGGAACTTCAAGGTGACGAGATTTTGAGGTGAATGGACTTTAAGGTAATGGGAGTTTAACGTGAAGTAATTTTAAGTAACGAAATTTACAAATGACTTGTTTGGATCATACTTTGCAATGATGAGATTTTACAAGTATTTATGTTTTTGACAAATTGGACTTGGAATAGAACAACCTCTTCTAATATTTGACACTGTTCATTCATTCTTGCCCACTAAACTTAATTCGTGCAATAAAAAATAGTGGCTGTTATTGGCTTTTTAGCCATACAGTGGCTAATTAGCCAATGAGGTTCAACAAAAAGCCTGTACATGAAAGTTAGGCATGCATCACTTTCAGATAATATATTTATTTGGAATTCAGATAAAGGCTTTTAATTACCAAACCTACGTCGACACTTGGGGAATTGAAAGCAATAAATAATTGCTAGCTTAATAATGTTTTGAACAGATTATTAAGCAAGGTTTCTGCTGTACATGTTATGCAGAGCTAGAGAACTGAAGATTGTAGACCCATGACCACCAAGCAGGTTATAATTTGGGTGCGGTAATTGCCAACCTTTTATTTTCTTAGTTCACCCTAAAATATTTTAATTATTGAAAGATTATATTACCCAAATGTAAAATGACTATTAGGTACACTAATTTTCTAAAATCAAAATCTGTAAGAAAAACTATACACATAACCATTTTTTTTTTGTGTTAAAGAAATGAAAGAGGTTTCATTGACTTTACGAGTCATTACTATCAAGGGATATAAGCTCCACCACATTTGAAGGTGGTACAGGAAAGAAATGCATGAAGAAAGATCCATTTTTAGCTTCTTGTGCTAATGTATGAGCCACCAAGTTGCTCGTCGCACATGATGAACCTCCGCAAAGGATGCTATCTGCAAGGCCTCTCGAAGGTCATATAAGAGCTAGCCTAGCTCTGAATGATCAAGGGAATCATGCATCGCAGCTTGTAATTAAATTCTTTTTTAATTGAATATTTTATATAAGTATATTTGTGGACAAAGAAATTGGTTAGATAAGTACATTTAATAATTGAAATTAAAATGTAGGGTGTAATCAGCAAGTAGGGTGAACAAAGAAAATGGTAGCTAGGCTGACAATAATTGCACCCTATGATTTATAAAGGAGATCTAATTCATTACAAAAAAAAAAAAAAAAAAAAGATATGAATGTGGAATAGCACACGTAATCAAATTTTGTTTTGCCTAACTTGTCTATATATAAATTCTGCATGAATGATTGTTTACAAACTACAGAACTCTTCTACGATTCTAGCTATATTGTGACAATGGCTCCTATTACTACCTTGCTTAAGGAGCTAAATATGAGCATTCTCTCCAATCTTTTCCTGCTTTCTGTTCTCTTGCTTACTATTTTCATTTTATTTTCAATTTTAAGATCCGGTGAGAAACTAAAATCGCCGCCATCCCCAACAAGGTTACCCATAATCGGAAACCTCCACCAGCTAGGTACACTCCCACACCATTCTCTTCACATTCTCTCAAAGAAGTATGGCCCTCTAATGTTATTGCACTTGGGCCAATTTCCGACACTAGTAGTTTCATCGGCAGACATGGCCAAGGAAATAAAGAAGACTCATGACAGTGTTTGCTGTAACCGTCCCCAATTTACAGCTACAAATATATTACTCTATGGATGCAAAGACCTAGTTTTTTCTCCTTATGGAGAGTATTGGAGACAAGTTCGGAAACTCTGTGTTGTTGAACTTTTGAGCTTGAAAAAAGTGCAACAATTTCAGTTTGCAAGGGAAGAAGAAGTTGCAGAATTGGTCAAGAAGATACACAAAGAATGCCTCAGTGAGTCTCCCATTGATCTAAGTGACATGTTGAAAAAAACGTCCAACAACATACTGTCTAGTTGTGTTATTGGAAAAAGGTTTGTAGAGGAAAATGATAATTGGTTTGGAGATGCATCAAGAAGGTTGATGGTTCAACTAATGTCTTTCAGTGTTGGAGATTTCTTCCCTAGTTTGAGATGGATTGACAATCTTAGAGGATTCATTGCACGTTTGAAAGCAACTTCTGCCGAATTAGATGGATTCTTTGATCAGTTGGTTGAAGAACACAAGGCTATAACGAGAGAATGTGAACTCAAAACAAGAGATTTTGTGGATATACTCCTCAAATACGGAAAGAATGATGCGCTTAACTTGGATCTCACTCAAGATAACTTAAAAGCAATCATACAGGTAATTTCTCCCTAAATATATATATATATATATATATATATATATGTCTGTCTATCTATCTATCTATCTCTATCAGGGATGTAGCTATGCCTAAGGCTACTTGGGTCGTAGCGCAAGGGAAATTTTGGGCTAAAAGTTGCCAAGTATAGGTATAGCTTTATTTAAAAAAAAATATACTAGGTCTGGACACTTTGTGTCTCAGTCACCGTTTGTCTGAGAAGTGAGAATCAATTACATAGCCACTGAGCCACCTCCCTTTGAGGCTTAGTCTTATCAGTCTGACTTCCTCAGTCCCTCACCGTGACTCCCTCTAGGTTTGTCCTTTTTGATGATTGTTAGTTTGTTACTAAGAAAGTCTATAGATGCGAGTCAGTTTTGTGCTCTCTGGGCCAAGATGATGATAATGATGTGAGGGTTGAATGCCATTTTTGGATGCGAGGGTCAATTAGAATCGTTGTTTATTTGAGTTTTAAACTTTTAATCGATTCTGTTTGTATATGATACATTAATTGTTGTATAATCAAAGTTTTCCTTAGTAGCCATGGCTTCCTCCACGGTTTCATTTGGGTGTGAGGATGAGCCTCCCACTGTGTTCCAAATCTCAAAACAAAAAATGAGTTCTTTGTAAAAAAACATTTTGCAAAATTTTTATATAGCTAAAAATTAGCCCAACCCAAACTCAATTCCTGACTACGTCCCTGATCTATATGTCTTTCAACTTCTTCCATATGACTGAATATATATATATTTGACTTCTTAATCATTCTAGGACATGTTTATTGGAGGAAGTGATACAACATCAACAACTTTGGAATGGTTAATGGCAGAGCTTGTCAGAAATCCAAATGTGATGGAAAAAGTCCAACAAGAGGTAAGAAGAGTGGTGGGACAAAAGGCAAAAGTAGATGTGGATGATATCAATCAAATGGACTACTTAAAATGTGTCATCAAAGAAACTCTAAGATTACATCCCCCAACTACTCTTATACATCAGGAAACAACCAGAGCTGTAACATTGGGAGGTTACTATATCCCCGCGAAAACAAGAATACTTGTCAATACATTTGCAATCCAAAGGGACCCCATGTTCTGGGACAAGCCAGAGGAATTCCTCCCGGATCGATTTGAGGACAACTCGATTCACTTCAATGGTCAGGACTTCCAATTTCTCCCATTTGGTGATGGGAGAAGAGGGTGTCCTGGACAGGCCTTTGCGCTGGCTGCAATTGAATATATGGTTGCCAATCTTCTGTATTGGTTTGATTGGAAGTTGCCTAGTGGTAATGTATCGGTCGAGGCCGTAGACATGAGTGAAGTGTATGGACTCGTTGTCTATAAGAAAGCTCCTCTTCGTCTTGTCCCCATACCATTCTCCACTTGATCCCCACATCCAGAAGTTTCCTATGTAAAACACAATTATATTTAACCGCATCATTTTTCCTTAGACAAAAAACAATTGGGATGTCCTCCTGATCTGGAATGGGCCAAGACTTCCAATTTGTCCTGTTTAGAGGTGGCAAACAGGCCTGGCCTGGCCTATTTTAAATGAGCTTATTCATGCATCGTGTCGTGCTCGGGGCCGACCCATTTATTATCTTGTCGGGCTCTTGCTGTCCCATTTATTTAAAATATTAAGCCCGGTCCGACCCAGGGCCCGAGCCCATAGGCGAATAAACGGATCGTGCTCATGTCGGGCGACTAAAAGGGTCGTGCTCATGCCATTTCATTTTAAGGCACGATTTTAAAATTTTAATTTGAGTAACAAAAAATTAATTTTAATTAATTATTTAGAAAATTAAAATAAATAAAGTTCTACAATATATTTCTTATTCTTAGTTTTTTAAGATTAATTTTTTAATAATTTTATATATTCCACTATAAGAAAAAAAATATAACTGAAAAATATATTGGTTTTCAGTATATTATTGTGAGATTAATCTTTAATAATAAAATGAAGATTTAATATCATTTTTTTTTAATCAAACCCAAATCGGGTGCCAATATATTTATCACAAACCAGAATTGGCCGTTACATACCATTCCACTGTCATCTATAGACAAACAAGAAGATAGTGGTAGTACCCATAATGGTACATAGAAATAGAGCCACTCATTAAACATTTCACTACGTAGACATAGCGAAAATCCTCCTTTGATACTACTCTAGAGGCGCTAGAGGTACATAGAGTGCGCACAAAGTGCAGAGCTTCCTAAGAGGAAATTATTGAAATTAGACTAGCCAAAAACATATTATAGGATTATGGCAGAAACACCCCAACCCAAGAGGACAGCCCCAAGAAAAGATGCCCAAACTCAAGACCCAGCAAGATTGGCTTGACCCGAGCCCAAACTCCGTCTTTCTCACCCACTGGCAGCATGTACAGTTCTGATGTAGTTTCGTTAGTCCTCGTTGCTGGAACCTAACGTCGTCCTGAGCTACACCGCCGCAACCCGCACCGCTGCACTCTATGCCTCAACGCCCCACTCCGAACCGTGCCGAAACTAACTAGCTTCACCACTATCTTGTGCCTTCCAATCCAGCACCTCACACCGTTGCCCAGTAACTTTGATTCTCTTGTCCTAGAAGTCCCTTGACGAGACGCGCCATCCTTATACAAACAAACAACATGCTAAGACGTCGTCCAGTACTCGTCACCAAACCATTTGGCCAAACACCTCTCCAAGAAGCTCCCAGGCATATAATATTCAATTTCCCATCCAATAGCAGCCCCTTACCTGCGAGGCGAACCAACGCCAACCATGAGCGCCGCCGGACAAGAAGAAATTCGCAAACCCTAGACCTAGATCATTCCGAGTTTTGTGGAGCAGTTTTATGAGCCTCTAATGATAATTGACGTAATTGATTCATCAAATGAGTAGATGTGTATCATAATTTTTTTCTTCATTCTATTGTTGGATTATTGTGAGATTAGTCTTTATTAATAAACATATATTTAATATTTAGAAAAAATACTTATGTCAAAACAAGAATATAATGCTTTATTTCACTACTTTGATAACATTAATGAAATAACATTGGTGGAATTGTCATGAGATTTTCAGGGAGTTTCTATTCATACCTCTAAAATTGGTATTTGGACTTCCTCATTTAATAGACCTCCAATTTATTTTTACAGATAACTAATTTGCTATCTACACCACCCTAATTTTTCCACAATGCCCCTCGTCCAAAAAAAAAAGCCTTTTTTTTCTAAATTTTATTCATATCTCCAAAAATCAGTAGTTGGACCTCCTGCAATTTTTGAAGATTTCACAATTCTATTTTATTTTAATACAATTAAGCTGAACACAAAAAAAAAAAAAAAAAACCTCCAATTGGTAGTCGTATCTCTCTCTTGGCTGCTTTTCGATCTCTCTCTTTTACTGTCATTTGTATTTTTATAGAGGTTGTTTACGGCCTTGTAAGCGTGAATTCTTTACATAAATTTTCAATGTTTTATAATCTTATTGAGATAGCTTATGTTTCTTTTTTGTTGAATTAATGAAATACAATGACTCTTTCCCCCTTTTCAAATCTTCTTTCCACCATCATTCTTGCTAATAGTTTGACAATTTTTTGCTTCCTTATTTTCTATCAGTTTCATAACTGAAACTCTTTTTTTCATAAGAAACTTATTTCCATTGATGGGTGTTCGACAACAACATAAATAACGTTTGCCGATGTATATTTTAGGGTTTAAGTAGGAGGAGAAAGTTTTCTCTAATTAAAGACTACTACTGTACATAGAGGTAAGAAAAGTTTTTTTTTTTCTTCCCTCTTTTGTGTCTTTATTGGTAATTTGACATGAGTTAACAAATTCAACTATTATTTGAAAAATGAGGGAGATCCAAATGACAATTTTAGAGGTATGAACAGAATGTCTAATGTTGAAATCTCATCATTTAAATTTTCTAATAATTTTTTTTAAAAAAAATGAAATTTTGTATTTGTGATAGACCGGCACACAATACATCATGCTCAGGTCGTGCCGGGCCCATAATGGGCTGGGGTCGAGTGTTGGCCAATATTCATGAGCCCAACCTGACCCATTAGAATAACGTGCTCGGGCTGTGCCAGGCTGGTTTTAACCGTGTTGCGTCTGTGTCGTGCTCGTGCCTAGGGGCCTGTTTGCCACCTCTGGTCCTGTTTGGTGGTGGACATTTGTTAAGAATACAAGCTGATATGGCAGCTGACTCACATAGCCTTACTTAGGGGCAGATCTAGACATGTTTTGGTTGGGCTAAAAAAAAAAAAAAAAACTACGCAGATGGTTCCCTGTTTTTCTTTTTAACTGTTGTTTCGCTTTCTCAAGTCCACCCGATGGAATGACTTCGACTTGACAGTTCGCATACCTAGAGTCGCCTAGGTCTGAGGTCAACGCAAGCATCTCTCCTCTTCTATAGTTTTAATCGCAAGTCTTCTTCTTCCAAAAACTCAAAAAGTCTTCAATTCCAGCCTTCTAGAGTTCTGATCTTCTTCTTCCTCTTCTGAAAGCTCCTAGAATATGTATTGCAAATAGGTTGAATTGGTGTATTCCAGTGCAAGCACAAAAATAAAAAAAATATCTAAAAAAAAATTGTTAAGAATCCAACCCCTACCAAGGTCTGATTCCTAGATCCGCCACTGGCGTTACTCAACACCGCCCCTCAATCTCAGCATGGGTAGAGCCTGAGATTGGAACAATGGTCCTTGAAAACATGGACTATGTAATGTTTGCAGTCTGATCTTGAGTAGGAGCATATTCTAGCAACAGATCACTCCTTTGGATTCACTCTCGAACAAAGTACAAATCATTATCCAAATGCTTTCTCCTTGAATGAAAAACTTGATTAGAAAAGAAAGCAAGACCAAGGGATGACACTTAAAGAGAGGTTGCTCAGGAACAAAAATATGCAGATTACATAGCAAATGGCTTATCCAAGAAACTTCAGCAGCTGTGTTGGTAAGTCACACATACTCAGCCTCTGTGGAACATTTTGATGCTGAACCCTGCTTCTTTGATTGCCATGAAATGAGATTGGAACCAAGGAAAACAACAAAACCTATTGTTGATCTTCTATGATTTACTTTCCCCAGCCCAATCAGCATTACAGAAAGCCTTTATATATGGAACACCATTTGCAGAAGTAAATAAAACAAGCCAGTGGATAATGTACCTGAATATCCTTTTAACTGACTTGACATGCACATCAGTTGAAGCTGTTGTAAACTGACAGTGTATCTTTGTGACCGTTTGTCAAGAATACAATCTGACATGGCAGCTGACTCACATAACGGCAAATATGGGTTATGACCAACAACTTGAAGAATACAATTTGAAGGATATTAAAGCCATAATCTTTTTTCAACTTCTTTTCGGTGGTGTTGAACTGTTGATTAGTATTCATCTCGGTATCTTTTGTGTTATGAACTTATAACTCATAACTGAGTTTGTAAAAATATTTTGTTGTATGATTGAAGCAGTCAAGTTACTTAAAAGGTTAAAGTTGTTGAATGCGTTCTGAGAAATCCATCAAGTTGCATTTGGATGACAGTAGTAAATCTGTACTAACGTAACTGAAGTTGATTTATCTTATTCCCCTTTGATTTTGCTGCCTTTGCTGGTGTTCAGCATCAAGTCTGATCAATAACCTTTCCACATACATGCATATAAGCTTTGCATCTTCAGGCCTGTTAATATCGTCCTGTACAATAATTTAGAAAAGGTGCTAATTGAAACTTAAGACAAGCTATGGTACATATCAATATCTCATACACTCATTTTACATCTTTTTGAACAAAAAATTACAATAATTTGAATCAAAATTACAACATTGAGAACAAAATTTACCATATTCATTTACACTATTTACATATAGTTAAACAAAAGTTACAACATTGACAACGAATTTGTTCAAAAGCTTGTACCAATGTCGTAGGAGGTATAATTACCATTATTAGGACTAAGATTACACAAAATAGGACTCAACATTACCACTCTGACAACAAATTTGTTGTCACATTTGTAAATATGTGTATGAGAGATACTGGTATGTACTATAGAATTTTCCTTGAAACATATAAGGTAGTTCTGCAATTAGGTTTTATATATGATAATAATCAATAAAAGCTTTGCTCATAATTAAGTAGTTTCAAAGTAGATTTTATATACACATACATGCATGAATATGTTTGTGGTGCTATGTTTGATTTGTGATGGCATGGCTTAATCAGATGGTTGGACAAATGGAAAGCAGGACATCAAACATTCTTCAATCTCTAGAGCCCTAACTAGAACACATAACTAACAACGACCAAGCTAGCTAGGTAACCAGAAAGGTCTCCATTCAAGAAAGAGATTCAGATGAGCACTAGACAGGATCTTCTTTTCGGCCATTCTCAATGCATAAGATGCGAGCTTATATCTTTAAACTCGAGTCTAGTGCTCATCTGAATCTCTTTCTTGAATGGAGACCTTTCTGGTTACCTAGCTAGCGGCTTTGGACTCATTCTCGAAGATCCTGTCATCTCTTACTCTCCAGAAAGAGTAAACTGCAATGCACATCAAACATAGCTCATTCCTCTTTCTGAACAAACTTCTATAAATTGAAGTATAGCTTTTGAAGTTCCCTTTCAACTTTCTATTCGGGCATCCTGTCAAACCATTCTTGATTGTTTTCACCAAGCACAGTTAACACATAGCTCAAATCTTGTAATTCACCAATCTTGTCCTGACCAAGTCAGTTTGTCTCAACAACTATATAACACTCGAACAGTGTAAAGTCCTAACATATAGGATTGGAAAGTAATAATAATCCTTGGCACCAACATGCAACTCGATCTATCGATTGTTCCAAACTCAAATCAACACTTTAACATCGAACACAGTAAAGTCCTAACATTTTTTCTTCAATTGTTATGGCAACATAAGTCCCTTCACTAATCCATGAACTTCACGAATCATTAGTAGTATTACGATCACTCATTAAACTTTAAACTTTAATCTTTAAGCTATGTTGTTCTTACTATTTTCATATATAATCGCGCGCCCAGATCATGAGTAATGTGATACTCCACTTGTGCATCAGCATCTATATCATTTTACCGTCTGAATTATCACTTGGTCTCACTACTATCCCTTTAGTGTCCATTGTCACGGGGACGATGTTTCTCCCTAAAATTTTCGCCTTCGTGATGGCGCCAAGCAGCCCTCTTCTGCCTGACCAGCCAACTTCTATCACTCACTTGCTTTAGTACGCAGCGGACTATCAAGTAAACACAGCAAGTAGTTTACAAGCACACCCACACACACAGCCAACACACAACGTTTACGGGAAGAATGCTCCCCAACCTTTAAACTCAACTATAAAGGAATCTGTACAAGAGTACAATGTTGCTTACAGCCTTGACAATCCAATATGCCGTTTCTGCCTAGCAACTAACCCGAGTGCTTACAGCCTTAGTGATCCAACACACTTTCTGCCTAGCTACCCGACACGAGTGTTTACAGTCTTAGCAATCCCACATGCCCAATCTGCCTAACACTCAACCAACATAGACGCAACTCTCTGTCTATCTATGTCTATCAGTCCCTTGACTGTTCTGTTTCGTCAGCTCACTTAACTGATCGAACCAACCCCTCATGACATGCCCATGAGTTAGTTTATATACAACACAATAACATATGGCAGCTGCCCACACTTGCAATCTCATCCGTCCACACTTGCCGCCAGCTTCGTGACATCCACCTGTCAGTCATGTGTTGCGACTCACATGCTTCCAGCTTGCTGCCACCTTCAGCTGTCCCAAGCATCTGCTTTCGGCTCCATCATTGCTTGTCTGCCACAGCTTTGCTTTCGGCTCCTTGCCTTAGCCTGTCTGCCGTCCATTGTGCTGCCTTCAGTGCTCGGCACCTTTCGGCTGTGCCTCCCACTTGTCTGCCACAAATGTGTAGTGCAGCTAGCACTTTGCTTTCTTGCCTGCTGACCCGCCGTCAGTGCTTAGCCAAGCTGGCGCACTCAGCCCACTCATCTGCCACATCAGTCGCAGCTTTCCAGCCGTGCTAGGCTGGCACTTGCCCTACTCGAGCTGCCTTGCATTTCTTACTCGCACATGACCCCTCCGCTATCATGTGTCTGTGCCCCGCTTCGACATGTCACAAGGCTCATGCATGCCTCAGCGCTCCGCGACACTAAGGGTGTAATTTAGTGTCCCTTGAGCATGAAACCTAGATTATCAAATAATGTTGCTCACTTGCTCATCGGTTAGCTACCTTTGCTTTTGTCTAATATAAACTTCGAGCGATTCACTCATACTTCAAGAATTATACGGAATGCACTTACGATATAAAAATTGTAATGTAAATCATCACTACTAATTCAATAAAAATTAAAGTTCCAGCAACAGTTTTATCTCCATCACTGTCTATTTATTTTTTTGGTACAATCTTAAAATTCCAAATTAATGATACTATCTTGAAATATCAGATTTGCATATCTGAAATTTCCAAATTAACCCAGCGTCGACTATAAAATCTATTATCACATAATCTGGACCCCCAATTCTCACACCAAACAAAATCTATTACCAGAAGTTCACTCTCCTCTCTCAGAGCGAAGCAAAGAGAAAATGGCGTCGCCCACGGCAAGGATCACGTTCCGCGTAGTAATGTTAGCTCTGGCTATTCTGGTCGTCTTCTACATGGGTCGTCCTCTCTACTGGAAAATCTCAGCCACCATCCACGAGATCCGCGAAAACAGACAGACCGTTAAGCAAGGTTGCTACATTCATTCTTTCATTTTGACTTTTTCTGCTTCTGGGTTTTATCTGGGTTTCTCATTCTGTACTGGAATTGGGTTCAGGTTTGTCGCAGATTGTGCTGGAAGCCCAGAGAACTGTGGGTTGGTATCACGACGAGTCGGATTCGGGTGCCCGCGAAGATCGAGTCGGGAAGAAGGTGGCCACGACCCGGAGGCTGCTGTTCAGTCAGGTTTCATGAAACCCCTTTACTCCAGTCACTGCTTGAGATTTCTATGTGATGATGTCAGTTGCGGCACAGTGGGTCTGTTCAGATCTGATGTTGGTTGATGATGTTTAGATCAATATATGTGAGAAATGAAATGCTTGTTCATGAAGCTATTAGTTGTTAGAGAGGCATATACAGCTGCAATGCTGGATAATGTAGTAATTGTACTGTTCTTGATATATATATATATATATATATATAGAAATGCAATGCGTGTTTGGTTATGGGTGTATGAGTGTAAGGTTTGATTATAATTGTTTGCATTGCTGCCTTGGTAGTTATTGCCTTTGATTTCAGTAGGCTTTGTATGATAATCTGAAGTTATATGCACAAACCTGAAAAGTGGTAGTGTCATTACTGGTTTGATCAACTTGTTTTGCGTTGATGTTGTGTATTAGAGTAGGATGGTAACCAGCAGTTCCCATTCTCTGTTACTAATCCAGTATCACCCACCATCGGATTGTCTTAGGGGTCGTACTTCATTGAAAAGTGAAGAATACTCAGGCATGAATTGCATGATCACTGATGAGTGAGAGATCAGCCCTCTTGGAACTTACTTTCAATTAGAATTGTAAAACTATATGATTTCCTAGTTTGTTTAGGGGGAGTGTAATGTACCTTTCAATTTGAGGGAGGCAGCTTGACTATAGTTGTTCCAACGTTCATGATAGTAGTCATGGTCATTAAGCTCGTATGGCTCTACTGTCACAGGAATGCAGGACCAAAGTTCATCATTAAAATCTAGCAGTCTTGTTTAGGCTGCTATGTCATGGTTGATAGCCATATGATTGCGTTTTGAGGTTAAAAGTTCATTACTATATTGGTGATGCAAGCATCTATAATGTTAAGTTTACCCTTCAAAAATTCCTTGGTTTGGTTTAGACACTTCTGTGAGCAATACACTGACTCTTTGAGCAAGTGCTTGCTAGACCATGGATGGTAAGAACCTCACTGCTACAGAGATGTCCTTGGAGTACTTTCTTTGGTGTGTACATTTTGTAAAGCAGAGGGGGAAAATGTGAACCCCCTGTACAAATGCAGTTATGCAATGTTATGTATTGCAAGATTGTCTGTACATATATTGGTTCTAAAGAAACTGAGGAAGCCAGTGAGAACTTACTTTTACCTATTTCTGAATATAGGAAACAAATATGTGACCTTAAAATTTCATCACATGATGGTTTCCCATGTGGTTGATGTTCCTGACAGTTGAACATTACTATCATCAGTACGCATTGAAGCAAATAGAGATATCCCATTTGTTGTATTTTAGCCGCACTAACTCTCCTTTCAATGCTCGAAGTGCACATTTTGTCATAGAGTTCATGCCGTATGGAGAACAGTGAGCCACAACACTGTCCTACATCCCAATTTACCTAATCTAGTAGAATTGATCTTTCCGGAATGGAAGGCATGATTTGGAGCTAGCTCAAAATCTGATAAATCTAATGGCTGCTGGCCTCACATGGGTCCTTCTGCCTGTGAATTCAAGCGTTGAGGAAGGCGTAAAGAAGGCAGATACTTGGTATTTTGGTTAAGGTAGCCAACTTAAGCGCTAAGCATACACATATATCTATCGAACTGATCATCTTGGAATGGAACCGTGGACCATTACCATCGCTACTGACCATTACTGATCACTGTTACGAGTTTGACAAGCATTGTGCAGAAGGCCTTGAAGAAACCATGCATTCCCTGAAATCAATCTGTTGTGTAAACATTCTCTCAAGGAATCGAGCTCATATATGAAGCCAATGATACCAACTAGACAAAGGAGGGAGGTGTGAGCTTATCGTTTGGTTCCAAATGTGATGTTCATCTTATCTGCGAGTATGGTTTTATCGACAATGATTATAGAGACTAGTTAAGAACCTAAGATGATTCATATGAGTAACTGGCCTTTGGGTGTCTTTAAGACATGTTGGATCAGGTTTTTTGTGGGCTTTCTCATCAGTTTAAGCCCGTTAATGATTCATAATTTCAAAATGCCTGTGACATTATCTATCAAAGCACAACATTTGCTTTTTGGATGTTTAGGGATCCCGTAAAATTCTATCTATATTTTTATATATGTTCGGAAGCAGCTGAATACACTTTTTTTTTTAATACAATATACAGGTCGTACCCCATCGTTCATCATTTTTTCCAACATCCTTCAAAAAAATCGGCTTAAATTTCAATTCAAAGATCATCCTTATAAAAAATCATTATTTATATAATGCTGGTAATATCAAATTGTCGAATAATCTCAAATCTAACTGGTGTTTATTAATATGAACCCTAAATAGTCTAGAAAAAGAGATATTTTGACCATTGAATTATATTGCAGTGTGTTACGGACTTACGGAAGGGTTGGGATCTGCGATGGATCCCCATTATTAACTGTCCAATGTGGAAAGCACAAAGCCCCCAAGTGGATTGATTAATCTAAAATATATGTTTCAAGTTCCGAGATGAGTATACAAGTCACTCTAAAACAATATTTGTTGACATTTCTGCAGACAGAATTGTTTCAATTTACAACCAATGTTGCCCGTTCATGAAGGTCACATAGAAGTTGCTTTCCCATTCATTCATATGCACGTGTACTCGCAACTCCTAGTTTCGTATACAAAATTGAAATGCAACTATAAAAACCAAAACGAATTTTTGATGATGGAGATGCATTGACTTGTAAGTTTTGATTCTTCAATGTTAGATCTTCTTCATTGGTAACGGTCTGTAGATCTTACTGCAGCCTCACATTGTGTATTTGTGTACATGGACCATATTCTGTTCTATCATCACAAGCCGTGCTGCGTGGACCATATTATTTAAACTAGTCCTCGTAACTGTCTTTTCAACTCATATTTCTCTTTCATTTCAGCCACATGTGCACATCGAAGAGAACTAGAGTTGAGGCGGAGAATGAAAAACCGTAAATCAGCTCTGATTTGAATGTGAGAGATTTCTGGTCTGTCATTTATTCTTCACATATTATAAATATACTAAAGTTGAGTAAAGTTGAGTTGATTCAGTATACTGTTCATCACTGTTTATAAAGTGAAGCGATGATTTTTCCCCCGATTTTTAACTAAAATTACAATCTAATTTTTTTTTTGTTCAATTTTGCCATATCTTTTCAGTTTTTTTTCTATGGCAGAACAATCTATTTTGTATTTGTAAATTTCTATAAATTATTAAAAAAGTTTATTTGTTGCTAATATATCATTAACAATAAAATAAATTATACTATAAGTAGCGCCGATATTTTTTAGATTGAGAGTATCAATCTATAATATATAAACTTAAAAAAAAAACCCACATCATCGCGTGAGTCAATGTACTAATGCTCGGACATTTGGTAGAAAAATAAATAACCCAATAGAAGATAAGCTACCGCCGGTATATTATTAAAATTATCGTAAAAAATATTGTGAATAATAACAAATGTCTCGTCGTTATCTTTTGGACGGAATAGATCTTTCTTTGGATCAAGACTACGGACGACCATTGGGGTGCTTGAAGGCTTAATCTTATCAGTATTAAAACGCCTAAACATCTTTTGGGTATAAGCTGATTGATGAATTAGGATACCATCTTCACGGTGCTTAAGTTCCAAACCGAGGCAAAACCGCGTTTTCCCAAGATCTTTCATCTCAAACTCTGATTTCAAGTGTTTAGCGGTTTCCCTTAACTCTTTAAGGGTGCCAATTATATTCATGTCATAAACATAGACCGTACTATTGCAAATCCGGAACTTGTCCTTTTTATGAACACACATGGGCATAGTTCATTATTGACATATCCCTTCCCAATCAAGTAGTCACTTAGACGGTTATCCCACATCCGTCCGGATTGTTTTAATCCATATAGTGAGCGTTTTAATCTTATAGCCAACGCACTCCGTGGTTTAGAGCTACTTGATTTGGGTAACTGAATTCCAGATGGAACTTTCATGTATATTTCCGTATCTAACTCCCCATATAGATACGCTGTAACCATGTCCATAAGCTGCATGTTCAGTTTTTCGGAAACTACCAAACTGATAAGGTAGCGGAACGTTATGACGTCCATTACGGGAGAATAGGTCTCCTCGTAGTCGATTCCAGGGCGTTGTGAGAAACATTGCGCCACAATGCGTGCTTTGTACCTTACAATCTCGTTTTTCTCATTACGCTTTCTAACGAATACCCATTTATGACCAACTGGTTTGGTGTTAGGCGGTGTTGGTACAAGTTTGCCAAATACCTTTCTTTTCGTTAGAGAATCAAGTTCTGTCTGGATCGCATCTTTCCATTTTGGCCAATCAACACTACATTGACATTCATCAACGGAGCGTGGTTCGATGTCATCGGTCTCAATAATCTCACGCGCTACTGAATACGTGAATACATCATCAATGATGATGGAGCTTCTTTCCTATGTCCCATTTACACTAGTGTAATTCACAAAGATCTCTACGTTCTCAGGGATATGTTCTAACATTGAGGCGTCCCCCACTGATGTCTCTTGGACATAACCATAATTTGGAACATTCTCATGGGACGGATTTTGAGTATCGATGATCAAATGATTTGTTTGTGCCTTATATGCTCTTTTTCTAGGATGAGTATCCTTAGAACCAATTGGTCTACCACGCTTCCTTGCGGGACCTGCGGCCATAGATGCCACATCATTGCCATGTTGGGCAATGACGCCATCTCCTGGTGTCACAAGAGTGGCGTTATGTCCATTATTAGGGACATCAATCCTTGCAGGCACGTTTGCAGCAGGTATGTGTGATCTCATCATTTTAGCAACATCAGAAAACGCATCGGGCAGAGTATCTGCTATGTTCTGGAACTTGATTATTCTTCGCACTTCAAGTTCGGACTGTGCGGTACGGGGATCGAGATGAGACATAGTGGGGACAGACCACGACAATTCCTGTCGTTCCTGTTGAACATATTTGTTCTTATCTCCCCTAACGACGGGAAGACTGTCTCATCAAAGTGATAATCCGCAAATCTAACGGTAAAGAGATGGCATGTCAAAGGTTCAAAATAGCGGATGATAGTTGGAGATTCATATCCAACATAAATTCCTATTCGTCGTTGAGGACCCATCTTAGTACGCTGTGGAGGCGTAATAGGTACATAAATAGCACACCCAAAAATGGTAAAGCGAGATATCAGGCTCGTACCCAGTCACTAGTTGTAACGCAGAATAAAATTGAGTTGCAGTAGGTCGTAGATGAATGAGCGTCGCTGCGTGCAATATTGCATATCCCCAAGCAGAAATAGGAAGACTAGTGTGTATAACCAATGTCCGAGCTATCATTTGTAGTCGTTTGATAGTAGCTTCTATGAGACCATTTTGGGTATGAACATGGGGAACTGGATGCTCAACATCAATCCCCAATGACATGCAATAGTCATCTAATGTTTTCGATATAAACTCTGCAGTATTATCAAGTCGAATTGACTTAATTGGATGGTCAGGGTAGTGAGCCCATAGATGGATAATCTGGGTAAGGAATTTAGCATAAGCAGCATTGCGAGTGGACAACAGCGCGACATGTGACCAGCGTGTCGACGCATCAACCAATACCATAAAGTTTTTAAAAGGTCCGCATGATGGTTGAATTGGTCCACAGATATCCCTTTGGATTCTCTATAAGAACGGAATAAGTATTTTGGGATCCTCTACGTAGGGCAGTCTCGGTCCTAATTTCCTAAATGAACAGGCTTTGCAGAATGAGTGAGGGACCTTAGAAGCAACCAATGAGGATATTGGTTGGGCCTGAGCGTCTGTAACGCTATTAGAAGCAAAATGTGTGACTACATCTCCCATTATGGTGTTAGAGGCATGGAAATTGGTGTGTGTGGCGTCATGGCCACTAGGAGGAATAACCATGGCGTCATGCTCATGGTTGACGCCATTTATGGCATCATCACGAGGAACAAGAGCGGCCTTGCAGCAGCCCAAGACAGTAGCAGCGCCTGAGGCTGCAGTTCTTGCGGTCTTGCTAAGTCCGGGAATTAATGTTTGATTCTTGCATCTTCTCATTCTGAAGAATGGATGTCCGTATGAAGTCTTTAGTATACGGAGCATCATATCACGACCATGATGTCCTAGTCGGTCATGCCAAAGCCAATATGTGTCTGAATCCAAAAGATCTTCTCTTATGACATTATTGGATTCAATTGGTCGAATTGTAGTGACATAAAGTCCACTAGATTGACACGTAAGCTTTTCTAAGATGCGCTTTCTGCCGTAATCATTAGAGGTAATGCAAATGAATTCTATTCCGTTCTCATTATGCGTTTCCGCATGGAATCTGTTGGCTCTTATATCTCTAAAGCTCAATAAGGTTCGATTTGCCTTAGGAGCGTAGAGAGTTTAATCAAGGTGCCATTTGGCAAAAGGAATTGGGCCATTCCATGTCCTTGAACTAAACCTGATGGACCAGCCATCGTAGTCATAGTGGAATATGTGGGCAACATCTCTAAGAACAATTGCCTATGTCGTAGAATGGTGTGCGTAGTCGCACTATCCGCGAGACATTGTAGTTCATCCATTCCTAAAAGAAAAGCTCATAATTAAAAAGGAGTCATAAAGAAAAGAACTCAACTTTTATTGATAAGCCAAACGGAATTACATCATCGTTTATTTAATCAAAGAAAATCTAATCCAAAAAGAAACTAGCTAATGCAAACAATGGCAGTCATCTAACTACTTTCGGTAATTTCAATGTAAAAGTGACCAAGTGAGTAGAGAGATGTCGGTGGAGCAAGACTCGCTTAAGTACCACTTATCTCAAAACCTTCCTAAACATCACATTTACAAGGAGTACGCCTACTTTGAAGAAAGATTAAACCATTCGCATCTACTGCAAATAATATGGCAATTGCCTACATCTCTTGGAAAATAAAAAGACTTAATCAAAATCGCCAGTTTCTGGGTCTTGATCTTTGTAGTCTTCCACCCTTAGATCGAGATCGCCATCTTGATCTTCTTGTTCTATGTAGTTGGCCTCCCTTGCTTCATGATACATTTTGTATGCGTTTGCAACGTTCTGGGTTGCACTACACTTCTTTGCATAATGTCCACTTGATCCACATCGAAGACAGACATCTTTATGGTCAGGCTCCCTTGATCGAGGTGAATTTGATGCACAAGTTGGACGACCATTGTTCTTGGTGGTGTCACCACCATGGCCAGAGGCTCCGCCTCTCTCTCTCTTCACACGTTAACCTCCACGGTTCCGTGCACGATTATCTTGGTGATTTCCTTCCTCTTTAGGGCAAGAATATGGACCATAACGTCCAGAATTGTCCCTACTCTTAGGGTTTCGCTCCTTGCGTCCTCTCTTGGGGGCGCAACTATAATTAGACTCTGGAATAGACTTAGTTCCCACATGTCTAGCACTATAGTTCTTCACAAGGATATTGTCGTGCTCCTCAACTACGTTCATGGCGCCAATGAGCTCATGAAACCTTGTGATACTTCCTACATTCACATCAATCCGATAATTCTTAGAAATCATCAGGGCAGAGACGGGAAAGGTAGAGAGAGTCTTCTCGATCAACATCGTATCAGTTATGGTTTGTCCACAGAACTCCATCAAGGACTTGATACGAAGGGCTTCCGAGTTATAATCAAGTACGGACTTGAAGTCAAAGAAGCGGAGGCTATGCCATCTCACTTCTAAATCAGGAAGCAGGGAGTCACGAACGTTGCCAAATCGCTGCTCAAGTTCCACCTATAGTTTTCTGGGGTCTTCCTCATTGAAGTATTCACTTTTGAGAACATCATTCATGTGCCTTGTCATGAGAATTATGGCCTTAGTTTTATTTTCTTTGAAAGCACGAATTTGCTCTACAGAAAGCACGTTCTGACTAGGCTCTTGGATGGTTTCCAGAAGTCCATCAGCCTTAAGATGTTGGCGCACATCTCAGACCCACCTACAGTATCCTGCGCCAGTTGTGTCTAGTGGAACAAAGTTCAACTTATTCAGGTAACTCATCTGAAAAACAACATAAGATTAGGGTTAGTTTCGAAGCATAAAAGGCTACCACGAAAACAATAAGAATTTCTTAGCGTAGTCGCTTCCAAGAAATTAGGGATTTCTGAGCGTAGTCGCTTCCAAAAAAATCTGATTCCAAGAGGGGTTTTGGATTAGACCAAAACAATGATGTATGTGGTCGATCATTTTTCTTCTCAACAAACTCTAAGTTTGGAGGACTCTACAAACTCCAAGCTTGGAGTGAGCACGAAACCCCACAGTTCAGCTTTAGGTCTCCTCTATGAAGAAGAAATGGGGGTAGAAGAAGGGATGTTGGAAGTCCCCGAGAAACAGAAAAGAAATTGAAATTACGGAAGTAAAAGAAATTAAATAAAAGAAAATACCTTGAATTGGGTTTCCTCCCTTTTTTTTTTTCTTTCCTCTTCTTTTCATCTTTCTTCTTGTCGGGCTGCAAGCCCACCTCTTCTTCTTTTTCCTTCTTCTTTCTTTATCTTTCTTCTTTCTCCGGTTGGGCTGCCGGCCCTACCTTATTTTTTTTCTTCTTCTTTCTCCTTCCTGGCCCGCCTCCTTCTTCTTTTCCTTTTTTTTTTTTTTTCTGGGCTCGCACGTGGGCTGCATCACTTTTCTTCTGGGCCTAGGGCAGCGTTTGACTCTGGGCTGGGCTTCACAGGACTTGAGGCAGAGGCTGGAGATGCAGACGGCGGTTCAAAGGTGCAGCGGATTCAGGCGGGCGGTTCGGGCGTTTCTAGGCCGGTTCCGGAGGTGATTTTTCCGGTTCCCGGAATCTGGGGACAAGATGCAGCTTGTGACAAAAGGTGGCAATGAAGATTGGACGGGAAGATGGCGAACCAAGCAGAAGATCTTCGGATTCTTCTTGGAGGCCGGTTTGGTCACTTCCGACGGTCGGTTCAGGTTGATTCCGGCCAATTCTGGAGGCAGCGCCGCCTGTTCTGGGCTTCTGGAGGTGAAAGCTTTAAGGTGGGCGGCGGAGGTTTTTGGGATTTGAAGGCTACGAATTTAGGGTTTCAGGGTTAGGGTTTCGTGCTGATAACGTGTTTTAGGGAATCAGAAACTGAGAGAAATTCGCTGTGTATTCTCATTGATGATAGGGGCCTCTTTATATAGAGGATTACAATGCATAGAATCTAAATCATACAAGGAAAGTAATTCTACATTGAATACGATTCTAAATCCTTCTATAACCCTATTACCACTAGGTCAAGTAACCTAGAGTTTGGGCCAGACACATAATCTGGATTTCCTTGAACACTTTTATCTATCTCGTAGATATTTTTTGAAGTTCAAATTTTGGTGAAACTTTTGGTGTAAACCATTATTATTATTCTTTTTGTTGACAAAAATAACTTAATTATATAAAAATCAATGGTGTAAACCATTATAATTTGCGCTATAAGTAGAGAAACAATCAAGGTAAATAATAAAGCTTAATCATTTAGGAAACTAAAAGGCATCTAGACCTTACCAGACCTGACTTTAGGCCCGCACTTATCAATGATGGAGTGTATCATTCTACTCAAACACTTGGTTACTGACACTTAAGATTTTGAAGTGATTAATTTATTTTCAAATAGTTTAATCTAGATATGATGACGAAGGATTTCGATTTGGTACGCACAACACATATGATGCTAACCACCACAAATAGTCAAATTTGTAAGAGCTTCCAGGTGTGGAACTCCCAGGCCCGAGTTTGAATCCCACCAACTTCGATGACCAGGGGAGATGAAACATTTTGACATAAGGATACCGTGTGATCCTAACATAAGGATATCGTCTCGATAATTCTAAAATCGTAATGGGTTCGATTCTCACTGACATATGTAAGAATAGGGCGGGCTAAGGGTTAAAATAATGATAATAATAATAATAATAATAATAATAATAATAATAATAATAAATCACATACAGGGCCTTTTTAGTGAGAAATCCCTTCTTTTTTTTTTTTTTGCCATTTTAAGGGATAGCTTATTACACCCACTTTTCAATACGTATCCACATGACAACATCTCAACCATTCAGTTTTTTTTATCTATATGAGTATATCATCTCTGTAAATTTCAGCCAAATTGATAATTGTTAAGGTATTCATAGATGCGATTTATAATTATAAACATGAATGGTTTACGTTGGACAAATTCGGTTCATCCATTAATTTAATATAGTTCGATACCCTAACGATCATCAATTTGGCTGAAAATTTGCAAAGATGATCTACTCATATAGACCTAAAAACTGAACGGTTGAGATGTGGATATGTGATTGGAAAGTGGGTCTAATAAGTCATCCCTTAAAATAGCCCACAAAAGGGATATGTAATTGATAACTACCTTAAAGCTAGTACGGTTCATGTTGGATAAATTCAGTTCGTCTATTGGTTTAAGCGAGTTAGATACCTTAACGATCATCAATTTAGTTGAAAATTTGCAGAGATGATCTATACATTAGTACCTAAAAACTGAACGGTCGAGATGTGGATATGCGACCGAAAAGTGACCCTAAACTCTAAATCCACACTTTAATTTCAAAGCGATGCTCCGCTCTAGATAAAATCTATATATATATATATATATATAAATATATATTGGAGGACCTCCTTAAACTTAAAATGTGAGAATGTTTTTTATTTTTAATATGTAATTTAATAAGGGTTTTTGTCCATTTACCTCATTTTTAGATATTTTTTTCCCACTTACCCCATTAAGTTTTTTTAATTCCCTCTAACCCAAAACACTTTAAGGAGGTCTTCCCTAATACCCCATTAAGATTTTCTTTTTTTTCTTTTTTTATCTTTTTGAATACCATTTTACTCTCACCCCTTTGTTACTTAGAGAGAGAGAGAGAGAATGGAAGAAAGAGAAACCATAGGAGACTTCGCCGGAGTCCGGTCACTGACCACCGGAATCCGGTCACCGGTCGCCACCCACCGGACTTTTCTGAAAACCTCAGCGGAAAGGTTTATACCCCAATGGACTTCTATTGCCCCATAGTAGACGTCTATTGGGGGGCAATAGACGTCTATTGTCCCCTAATAGAACTTTCGGTTGCCATAATATGAACTAATCTCTCTAAATTTAGACAAATAAAACTTTGTTTAAATAAAAAAATGAAGAGATTATATCAATTTTAAAACGTCTATTGCCCCTCAATACACGTCTATTATCCCCAATAGACCTTTAACAGACCTCTATTGCCCCCCAATAGACGTATATTTTCCCTCAAATATGAATATTAATACTCGGTTTCTGTGCTGTACACTCAATTACTATTTTGTTCTTCTAAAAAAATTGACTTTTTTGCTATATAATCAAACCTGCAATATTTGAAGAAGAAAAAATTAATCGGGGCACCCAGAAAATGCTCTGGGCACCCCGTCCTCTTCTTCTCTCTTCTTTCCCGGTCGGAGACCCGTACCAGAACCCTTACTTCTTCGTTGTCTTCCCCGATTTCAGATTTTTCCATCATAATGTCTTTTGATCAATCTATACGCACAAGATGAAGACGATGGAACCCTTATCGGTTGCTGACTCGTACCAGAATCCTTACGCAAAACATGACTCGATCAAACCAGGCTCAAACCCTGGAGCTAAAAGGTCGACGAACTTCGAACTGGATCCTTCGAGCGCGGACTTGAGCTCCATCAAGCCGCCGCGGACATCGATTTTGGAGCCGTCATCGGCGACCAGGCTGCAGATCTCGTGAACGGATTGGTCGACAATGGCTGGGGAAGTGGAGTGGAGGCACTAGCAAATGGCGTCTCTGTCGTGTTCGATGCCGGAGTCTAGGTAGTTCTGGGGCGGATTGAAGCCTCAAGAAGATTGAAATCACGGCGTATTTTTGGAGGGAGAATTGGGGAACCCGGGTTTTCTCCAGTAAGGGAGTGTAGAAGTCCAGAGAGAGAGAGAGAGTGTGTGTGTGTGTGTGTGTGTGTGTGTGCGCGTGTGCGCAGAATCAGAGGAAGGAAGGAAAGAGAGAGAGAGAGAGAGAGACATAATGTAATTGTTTAATTTAACTGAGGGTAAAATTGTCTTTTCACATTAAATTAGGTAGCTGGGAATAAAAATATGTTGCTGGGGTAAGTGTGATAAGTTTTGTTTATTTGGGTGCTTTGGGTCAAGGACCCATTTAATAATCTAAACCATTCATTATCTAGTTACATTTACAGATATGAATCCTACAAATATTAGTCAAATTGGAAAACGTTAACCATTTTAGCACAATATTCGTTTTAATTTTATCTAAATGCTACATTTGTTTACACAATTTTGAATGACCACAATTATGAATTTGATTAATTTTTTGTAAGCACAATTTTAACATAGGAATCTAAGGTGGTGTTTTTTTTACCGGACTATCACTCCCGACCTTAATTTCTTCCAGAGTCCTGGACTCCTTTAACTTGGGTTATGCTATAGTAAGCCATGAATCATGTTTGGCACTGTCTGAGACTAAGGAGCAGCAAGAAAGAACACAAAAGCAACTAATGAATCATATGCACAATCATCCATGAATCAAATGCACAATCCTCACAATTCACAACATAATTAGGTCTGTCTCAACAATAGAAGCAAGCCATGAATCATATGCACAATTCACAGAACAATTCTGAATCTCATAAATGAAGCAGAAGCAAGCAAATCAAACACAAATTGCAAAACCCTCTCCCATACTTGGAATTGAATTGGTTCTATCTCAAACTCTTCAATTCTTGCAGCCAACAACCAAATATCAATTGGGTCTTTCCCAGACCTCCCAAAACTCAATGATTCATGGCAAATGAATTTATGCAAAATCCTCCTTCACTCATCACTTTGGGCTTAATGGGTACCCGTCATCTCTGATCTGTGTTTTGGCTGGCAGAAAACTTAGAGGGGATTGGAGGGGAGAGTGAAAAATTGAACTTGCAGAAGAGATGGAAGGAGACCCAAGCAAACAATAGCAGAGTGAGAAAACCACGAAACTGAAGCGAAAAGAGATTTTGGCTTCCATAGTCCGATGGTTTTTGGCATCGCTGTGGAAGAATGTGAGAGCATGATTTTGGGGACTTTGGAGTCCCATTTAATTGAGTCCCAGTTGTTGTCAAACACGGGATGAAGTCTATTGGACTACATAAGTCAATCCATTCCAGTCCAATCTCACAAAACAAACAGCACCTAAAGTGTCAACGTTTGAAATCATTGAATTATGTCATATACTAATATAAAATGGTAAAATCCTCAAATTTTTAAAATAAGGAGGTTCTCTCAAAAACGCATCAATATATATACACACTTATATAAAGTTCTTGTTTACAAGGTAGGTAACAGAAAATAAACGAGGTATGTTTATGTCAATTCTAATTAGTGGTCAATCTCCGGTATGAATCGATCATCATTGCCAGCAATAGCATGTTGGAGCATGATATTAGTTTAATTCAAATGGCTTTTTCTTTATAGAACAAAGAGTAAAAGGCTCTTGGTCAACTTGAACGGGATTGGGTTGAGGTCATTTGTATAATGTAAAGGGGTCAAACCATTGATTACAAAGCAGTCCCCTCGATTGAGTTCAAGCTTATTGGAATGGAGCACGCTCTATATACACTACCACACTAGTAGCTAGCTAGTGTTGTTTCTTTATAACCCAAAAGGTTGAAAAAAAAAGGTCCATTGATGTAGTAATTATAGCTTTTAATAAACACATTCATCAAATTTAGACAACCAGTACCTACACTATTGTCCACAGAGAAGTTTGCCACCTTAACTTTGCTATCAGAGAGTAGCATATCGACTATGCAATTCCTCCATCTTTTTTTTTTTTTATGACAATTCCTCCCATCTTTTAATACCTCAGGTTTACAAATTATCAACAGTACGTACCTTAACTATGCAATTTGTATGACACTATGGTACCTCACACGAACTGTCGTTAGTTCTCTGATGGTCATGACCAATTTAGAGCTATACCGGTCATATATGTGTTGTGAAGAAAATTCACTGAAAAATGGTGTAACTCACTGTGCTTGAATATAAATTTTAATTGAAGTACTAGTCGATGCGTTATAAGAACTTCGTACTCTGAGGTATTGTTTCGATAATTTGTAAACTTAGAATATCAACTTGTCATTGAATAATGAATCATGTAGCTAAATGTCGACAACCAACACCTTACTCGTCAAAGTAAAACGTCGATACAATAGCATCCGCTGTAAATTTACTTCTTTAAACACATAACCAAATTATATATATAAAAAGGGATGAAGCCATGATTCATGCTATATATATTGCTTCTAGTCTAATATATCTTTCAGCTTTAGTTTATTGCAGGGGACCAACGACCTACAAATCTCTTCTTATTTGTATTTATATAGACTATAGTATATCGAGTGTAGACGTATGGACTGTTTTGTAGTGGCCGGCTTGGTGATAGATCAGGTTATTAGCTTCATTAGGCAAAGAAAGGTACGTTGCTCTTAATTCTAATTAACTTATTATATGTAACATTAGACAACACTGATTATAATAAGCTGTGCATGGAACATTGAAAATCGTCTTCGAGTAGTATCGAGTACCTCCAATGGTTTGAATTCGACTAAATCCGATCTTTAGAACAAAAGAGATTTGCAATCGGATCTCATCCAATATATATTGAAATTTTACCAGATTGTTTTATCAAATACCGGATATATAGTTTTTAATTTGTCTAGGTAGCTTCATTAGGCAACAAAAGGTGTGTCGGTCCTGACTCTAATTAACTTAAATATTGCATTTGTAACATGACTTGAGTAGAGATTAGACAATAATAGGCTGGCCGTGAAACATTAGGTCATTGAAAATTGTTTTCGATGAAATAGGATCTCGATCATAGCTTCAACGTAAGATCATTTTACTAAATTCAAAGAGGAAGAGAGATTGAACATGGCATTAATTAGGTTTTGGATCAATTGATCAAACGTAATGGTCTCACATAGAAGAAGTAACTATCCATCATAGGGTATACTTCGTAAATATTTTCTTTAAATTGTACAGACATTATGAGATAACATCTCACTGTAGTAAAGGTGGTTGAATGAAGATAATATCAATTGATACATTCCACTAGCACGCCTAAGGCCTACCAAATAGTATTAGTCTACCAAATGACCTATGATCCAAAGTAGAGATTTTTAGTCTGTAGATTACACACAATGGTACATTCCCTTGTGGGAGAAATTATTCTCTATTATGAAGTATGTCAATCTTTTATGTGAAAAAACAAATTTCTAGATTATACGAAAACAATTAAAATAAAAATTTGATTTGAGTACTTTGAGTGAAAACAACGGTGCAATCCATGAAAACCCGTAAGACCCTCAACCCTCTATCTCTACTGCTTGAAAGTTCATCCTATATCTTTATTTTTTTCGATTGCTAACTTCATCCTATATTGAATATGTACAAAAAAGTTTAAAGGTGGATAGTTTTTCATTTCACAAGTAGATTTCTCTAATACGTGTCCAGCCACAAACAACCCATTACTGAGGGAAGAAAATGAACGTATCTAATTTGACCAAAACTAACAATATGAGTTTCTTAGAAGTAAGCCTGTTTATCAAAAAAAGTATAATACCTTTATAGATTAGTGCAGAACTTAATCCTTTTTTCAATTAGCATTTGAATGGGAAATCTTTTTCTTCCCAAATCTTTGATTCTTCTTCCAAGTTTGCACTATTGTTCAGGATCAAAGTTAAACTTTTAGCTTAAATATTCTTAAACTCCTCAAGTCTTATAATCATAACTTTCTTCTTTGCCCCAATAGAGTCGATACATCCTACTTATCCAATCGCCACCATTAGATAAAGAACTAAAAGAATTATAAATGGGGACTAAGTACCTCATCAGCATCATCATATATAAAGTAGTTCGTGCTCATTCAATGGCTGAAAATTTGGATCTTGATGTGCGCATGGTGGGTTCTTTCCACACGTATATAATATAGATCGAACAAACAGGAAGTGGATAATAGCATTAATACTGTAATGGAGATCATTCATTGTTTAATATAATTAGATCGACTAATGAGCTAATTAAGCTAAAGCCTAGAACTAAATAATGACTCATGTGATGTAAATATATGTGATGTAATTAATATTTGTCACAGTAATTAGTTTTTGTTGATGGTGGAATCTTGTGTTGATATGATGGTGAAAGACTACCTGGATTACCTTAATTTTCTTGTTTCATCTCACAACAAATGAATCTACGTTATCAATTCTATAGTTGATAATTTCTCTATATGCACTTATCCGTTTGTTGTTCATTCTGATGAGTTTTTATTTTTCTCTAACTAGTCATATTTAGTTCAGGCTTCTACCTCAGGTAGCTCTGTTGCACCGAAATCCCACGATCAATTCCCATGTTTTCGTTCCGCATTTTAAATCGATCATGTTAATTAGATCAATAAACGTGATCAAATTGTAATGATACATTCATAAATTTTATTCTATATTGACTACTGTTACACATGTTTCCACGTGTTTTTATTTTTCTTTGTTTAATTAATCATATCATATATTTTTGTCTTTTTAAGAGTTTTGAAGAACAATTAAAAGGTGAAAAACAACTTATGACTAGTTTGAAATTGCTGTGACTTTTTAAAAAAATGTTGATGTTGTATTGTGAAAATAATCGGTTGTGAATTAAAATAGTTTCATCACTTCATGTTTGGTAAATAATATTTTTAAACGTATTGTCAGTACATAAAACAACTGCAGAGCATGTTTTGATCGACAACAGCTTCTAAAAGCAACTTTGGGCTGCTTCTAAAATCTGCTGCCAGTGACCTATAATTTTCAATTAAAGTTGTTTTTATTTATTTATCAAACATAATAAAATCTAAAATTTTGAACAAAAACTGATTTTTTTTAAAAGCAAAGCAATCTCAAATGGGGCCTTAAGCAACTCCAACAACTTCCTCATATTTTGATTTTTCTCTATTTTAGAGAAAGATGAGTCTCTCTTGCTTCAACAGATTCCCTATAACTATCTCCATTTTAGGGATAGTATGGAAAAAGAAGACCAAATTCCCTAAATTTACAGTAATCTCTAAAATTTTAAGAAAGAATTATAGAGATTCTAAAGATTACTGTAAAATAGGGAATCTGTTGGAGTTGGAGAATAAAAAGGCTAAAATTTTGACTTTTACTTCTCTAAAATACATAAATTATAGAAAAACTGTTGGAGTTGCTCTTAATTAATCTGAATAGATGTCCACTTAGTAGCCTAAGTGATGAATAGAGGTGGCAAACGGACAGCTAAGCACTAGCATGACACGGGCCTGGTACGCTTAAAAGCGGCCCAGCACGGCCTAAGTCCGTTAGTGGCCCAGCACGACCCGAGCACGTTAGAATAACGGGTTGGGTTGAGTCTAGGAATATTAGCCCATTGGCCCGCCCCGACCCGAGCCCATAATGGGCCCGGCAAGGCCCGAACAAGACATATTGTGGGCCGGCCTGTTTCATTTAAAAAAAAAATTAAAAAACCACAATGATGTGATTTGAATATTAGACCTTCTTATTTAAAATCTCATGACAATTCCACTAATGCTATTTCTTTTATGTTGTCAAACTAGTGAAAAAAATAACATTATAACCTTGTCTTGACATAAAGTATTTTTTCTAAATATTAAATATATGTTTATTAATAAAGACTAATCTCATAATAATACAACTATAGAATGAAGGAAAGAATAATATGATATTATATTAATAAAGATTAATCTCACAATAATATACTAAAAGCAATATATTTTGAGTTATTTTTTCTTCTTTCTTTCTTTCTTGTAGTGGAATATAAAAAATTATTAGAAAACTAATCTTCAAAAAGCTAAGATTGAGAAAAACATTGAAGAACTTAAATTATTTGAATTTTTTAAATAATTAAATAAAATTATTTTTTATTTATTTAAATTAAGATTTTAAAATCGTGTTTTATAGTGGGTAGGCACTAGCACGGCTCGTTTATTAGCCTGACACCAGCACTACCCGGCATGATATCGGCTAGGGCCATGGGCGGGATGGACTTAATGTTTAAGTAAATGGGCCGACACGAGCCCAACAGGATAATAAATGGGCCGGCCTAAACACAGTATGAAGCACGACTAGACCCGCTTAAAATGAACCGGGCCGATCCGTTTGCCATCTCTAGTGATGAATAATAAAAAGTAAAAAGTGCAAAACCCTAAAACACATCCAACCGCCAAAATTGAAAAAGATCGAACAAGGGCTTGTTAGTTGGATACTTGGAGGCATGTATGTGTCTAGGGTTTTGACTAGAATGTTATTTGCGGAGAGTAGAATCCATCCATTCCCAATGAGAAGGGACCCACAGATGGAGCAAAGCAAATCTTCTGGAAATCAAAATGGAACTGCCAGCGAGTCACACGTGGACAAGTGCCATCATTTCCTGAAATGAAAAGAGAGTCCTCGATCTCGACATCAGAGTCTTCTAGGACCAGAACAAACCAAACCAGACCAGACCAGACCAGAGGGTAATTGGTAACTTTTATAGTCAGTTCATGGAATAAGAACCGGTTCGAAAGAGTGTATCTGATTCAGATAGTGAGCATAGCTCTGTTGGCGGTACCTTTCGTGATAGTTTCTGTAGGTCCGTGATTTACTGTGGTGAATACTAAATTATTTATTGCATCAACAAAGCTTTTCCGTAGGCCAGAAAATGAAACAAAGAGTCGAGAACTATTTAGTGCTATGAGAAAGATTTGTATGGGACACCCGCAAAACGTGGCAATACGACAGATCAATCATTATCTAACAAGAGGGTCTTTTGAGTATTGTATATTTAGAGAGCAGAGACATTTTCAGAAAAGAGAAAAAAAATTCTTTGTTCTGATTGGGTGGCCAC